>CM031235.1:76967860-79765360 GCA_018340775.1 Taxus wallichiana var. yunnanensis | reverse complement strand
CAATTCCTTCTTGCTGAGCATAACCCTTTGCAAAAAGTCATGCTTTTTGTTTGTCGATTGAACCATCTCATTTTATATTTTTTTTTGAAAATCCATTTGCAGCTAATGGATTTCTTACCTGGAGGCAGATCGACAAGTTCCCATGTCCAAGTCTGAATTAGGGAATCATATTTAGCATCCATAGCTTGTTTCCACTATGGTTGGTCTAATGCCTCACGAACAGTGTCAGGTTCGGTGCTCTCAACAACTGAACTCATGAGTGTAAAATTTACCTCATGTCTGGCTTGACTTTGTGTTCTGACTCCCATAGAAGTACTTGGAAGTGAGTTCAGGTGTGCATCCCTAATAGTATTACGGACCCATTTCAAATGTTGGTCTTTGCTACTCGATGTGAAGATTTGTTTTCCAAAGTGTGCCTAGATCAATGAACAAGTCTCCATTCAGCTCTTCTTCTCTCTGAGAAGAATCACCTTGCCCATCATTTGGATGTGTGAGAAATCTATGTGATGAGGTCGATCTTGGATCTCCATTGTTTGTTAGGGAGTCAAAGGATGACTCATCACACACCACATCTTGACTCTTGTAAATCTTCTTTGTCTCAGGATCCATGAGACGATATTCCTTTGAGGTAGTACTATACCCCTAGAAAAGACATGGCAGTGTCTTTGGATCGATCTTCTTCCTTCTCTCATCTAGATCATGCATATATGCAAGTACACCTTAAAATCTCTAATAATGAATAAAAGGTTTACGACCAGTCCATACCTCTTCCAGTGTCTTGTTCTACAAGATCTTCATGGGTTCTCGGTTGAGTAGATACACTATTGTCTGGACTACTTATGCCCAAAAATGATCCTCCAACTTGGTGGTAGAGAGCATACAACGAGCCATCTCCATGATAGTCCTGTTGTGTCTCGAAATCCCATTTTGTTGGGGAGTGTAGGGTACAATCAGATGTTCTTTGAATGCCATTTTGCTTCAGAATGCTAAGAACTTATTTGATACAAATTCCCCCCCTCGATATGAGCAGAGGAGAAGGAGAGGCTTCCCTGCATTGCTGGTGGCATGCTAGTAAAAGGTTTGGAAATTGGAAAATGCCTCACTTTCTTCTGGAGAAAATATACCCACATTTTCCTTGAGTAATCATCAATGATGAGCTGGAAGTACTCAAAACCTTGGAAGCTAGTGGTGGGTCGCATGTGATCGGTGTGTACGACCTAAAGATGCTCCGTAGAATCTTAAAAGCTCTATTTAAACGGACCTCTATGTTGTTTGCCTGCAATACATCCCAAGCAAAAGGTAAGGAATGGGAGAGTGGAGGATGCCCTCTTACCATTTCCTTAAGACCGAGTTGATGCAGAGCCAGAAAAAAGATGACCTAATCAAAAGTGCCATAGTGCAATGGACTCTGCCATTGAAGCAGAGAGAGCAATGCTAGATGAAGTGACCGCATCCAATGCAAATAAACGGCCCTTTAGAAATGCTCGAGCAATTACCGAGTCTCCCTGGGAAATGATGTAGGACTTGACCCCTTTTTCAACAAAGAATTCAACCTGCATTCGATGATTAAGAAGTTGACTCACAGACAAGAGATTTGAGGTCAAACCTGGAACATATAGCACCTTTGTGAGTGTACATCTTCGTGTTCCAAGAGGAATGATGACATCACCAATCCCTGTCACAATATACTCCTGATTATCTGCGATGGTGATCCGATCTCTAGTGGGCCAGTCACTTAGGGTATGGAACAACTTCTTATTGTCAGTCATGTGTTTGTTGGTGCCTGAATCAATCAACTAGACACTTTTTGACGGTTGTGAAGTCTGCAAGACTAGGATAATGTCTGGATGAGTTGTGTTTGGAACCTCTTCATCGGAGGTGGCATCCTACTAAGCAAGCAATATGACCCTTCTACCTCTAATTACGAGCACGCCATCAAGATTTCTTGAAATATCCTTGGCCAGAAGTGCTCTCTTAGCTAAATTTTCCACACTTACATTTCATTGTAATAACAGTTTGTAGTCGTGTGTGTATCTCGTGGAGAAAATGTGGCACCATCGATCCACCTTGTTATTATTTTGCTTCTGAGGTGGCCACCTTTGTGGTGGCCCCGAGAATTTTATTGCTAAGGATGTTGCTTCGATTCTTGGGGTTACTACCCTTTTCAAAGCTTATGCTTTTGCCTCGTGATGAGAGCCTTGTCTTTGAAGGCTTCTTGAACATTCTGCATGGCTTCTTCCTGCTAGAGATAATTCACCAAGTGTGGCAAAACTCACCTCCTGTTGAGTGATGGTCAATGTGGTGATCAATGTCTAAAACTGGGAAGGAAGAGCTCGCAAGGTGAGTGGGACTAGCAACTTGTCGTCCACCGGTTCACCGAGAGCAGAAATTTTGGCACATAACTTAGCCACATGCCTGCAAGAAGGCTTCTACTAATTCACCATCATGCATACTCATCGTGTGAAGCTTTGTCTGAAGATGTAACTTCGTTGTCAGATTCTTGGCTTCATAGATGGTACACAACGCGGTCCATGCCTGAGAGGAAGTGGTTGCTTCCCGAATGTAAGGTTGAACCTCATCAAAAAGGCTCAGGGTGATAAGCATTAGTGCTTTTGCATCATCCTTTTCATGCTTAGGCAACAAATTAACATATGTGGGAGGGGCGTCTTTGCCAGAAATGATGCCCAAAAAATGTTCAAACTGAAGAATCGTCCACATCTTGGTTTTCCATGCGGAGAAATTTGGCCCTTTCAAGAGTTGGGCATTGGATAGCAATATTTTTGGAGCAGACATTTTCAAAAACTCAAAATTGTATTTTATTTATTTATTTTTCAAAAATGGCTACAATGCTTACTGAAGGAATCTATCCCGAAGATGGGCTCTATAGGCTCGTGCAGTGAGACGCGGATGCTCCTATGGGTGTTCTACTTCACGTTCATCATCTACATCATAGCCACATTCAAGTTCTACATGAATCCACCATGCTTGACATCGAACGTCGAACCAAAAATACTCCAATAGTCCTCGGCGCACAATCTTGTCAAAGAGAATATTCCCAGTGTTGCGAGCTCGTTGACCAAGGAAAAGAACAGTCCAGTGGTGTCTTTGTTATCACTCAATGCCCAAATATTTGGTGCATTTCTCATGGTGCTTTGTGCATCCGAAATTTGTGACATATACATGGCGAGGATGTCTAGATTAGCCTCTCACGCCAAGCTCTTCACGCTGCGAGTTCCACACAATCTCCAGCCTCCTCGTTACTAGTTTGTTGACACGCAGCAGTGGTATTGTTTCTTTATGCACAATAACAAAAAAATTTAACCGCCACGTGATGGTTAATTCTGACACCAAGATGAGGATTGTGGACTGAACGCTGCGTTAAAGGTTTGTGTAGTCTCCACGCTAGCAAAGGGTGCTTTAAATAAAAAGGAAACGGGTCTGTAAAATTCTTACTTTATCGCTCCAGCCAAAAAAATTCCAATTTCTCAACACGTTTTGGTCTAAGTTCAGAGACAATAAAGATAAAAAGAATTCACACTCAAGTAAATTCTCGGGCATTTTCACTTCTCAACAATCAAGCAAGTGCTAGAGAAAGCTAGAGAAAGACTTTCTGCGCCAAATCCAAAATTTGTAGCTGCCACGCACAAGGTCCAAAGGAGAACAACAACGTTGAGATATGTTTTTTTTTCTTGGCGCTGGCTTTTCCCGTGGCGGCTTGCCTCCTTCACACACCACAACGTTTGCTCAAGAAATTCTCCATGCACAACAATTCTTTCATGCTTCCTTCCTTGGTCACTCGTCCACGCATAGCACACAAAGAATATGATAAAAGAAACTATTTTCTTGCTCCAAAAACTGGCACTCCAATCTTCCACGCAGGCAGAGGATGAACAGAGGCTCTGATACCAATGATGGCACAGGAATATATTTTATTCAATGCGTGTATAACAAAACAACAAGCCCAAATATATATAGGTTGCGTGGGAGGAAAGAACAATTATAACCGCATAACTGTTGTTTACAAACAAACAATGTATTAATTACTAACTAATGCGCTAACACCAATGAGGAGGAAGGATTCTCATCTTCATATAAATTCTTAGTTGGGTGGAGAGCGTTGCCTCTCCTCCTTTTTGTTGTGGTCAAAAGATATATGGTGAATCTTTTTGTTGCTATTCGAGTGAGGATGAAGACAAATTTTGTAGTTTCTCCTTGGGTTCATTATTGTGAAATTTCCCACTTCAATTAGATGACATTGTAATAATATTTTTGGTGAATAGTTGTTTTTTTGGGAAATGGAACCGTACATTTAAATGCGAGAGATGTATATGTTGAAAGTTGTATTTGTATGTGAAAAGGAATGAGAAAGATTTATTTGGCATATTTTGGCAAGCATAAAAGAAGTGTAAAAGGAATTATTTAATTTAATTGAATTTTGATTCACCTTTCATCAAATGGTGTTACTCTTGTTTAAAACTTCTTGTTGTATGTATATTGTAAACTCTCTCGTTGAAGGCTGGAAATGCATGTGTTATAATTATTACATTCCTCTGTATTATTTGAAGGGCATGTTTTGAAAATAGAATTACATTCTTGCTTTTCACATATTGATTGAAGGAAAGTTGAACATTGTAAATTTATATTGGAATAAACTAAGGATGATCAAAACACATTCCAAAATAGTTTTTATTGCCCTTGCAATTTACACAATTCATCTTTAATCAGACAAGAGGCAAAATAGTACAATTTCACATAAAAGAGAAGGAAATTCGTATTGAATCTAAACCATTAATATTTTATCCTTGCAATCCATTTGAAATATTTCAAGTGCAACTCTCCATGTCTTCTTGGCATGTTGAAGAAGAAAGAATGGCAGATCGAATCAATTTTGGTAGTTGAAAAAGTTTAATTCACATGTTAATGTCAGGAAAGACGTTTTCTTAAAATTGACCCACCTAAGTTTTTTAAAATTAAAATATTATGATTCTCGTGCAAAGAGGAGGTCGGGATGTTTCCAAAAATTCATCATTTCCCCAAAACCGAGTTCCCAATCAAAAGTTATGGCCTTCTGAAGTTTTTACTTCATTTCGGGTTAAAACAAAAACTAACTGTCAAAAAGAAAAATTTGCTAAGCGGACCCACGGGGCCGAAAGATAATTTTTCTCTTTTTCGAAAAAGGAAAAAGACATGCAATTCCCCACTACTCCAATGGCCCAAATGTTTCTCTCTTCGGCAAAAAAAAAGATTTCGAAGTTTGAAAAATTAACTTGGTCAAAAATTCCTCCGCGTGCCCAGCACCCGCCTTTTGCTTTAGAAGATCACCTCCATGGGTTCACGGACCTGCCCCTTCAACTTTATTTTTTATTTTTGAATTTGACAAAAATTTCCTAGTTTCCCCGCAGCCCAATGATTGTCTAACACGTGGCATCTTTGGGCATCATCGGAGGTGTGGTTGTTTTGAACCTTGTCACCTTTTTCCTCAAAGGCTAGAAATCCAAATTTGCCCCTAACAACTGCCTTCCCACGAGGGCTTATCAGCGTGCCACATTTCCCTTATGGCTTGGGAAAATTTTCTTCTTGGGGCTGCCGGGCTGCCTTTAGGGGAATTTTTTTCCCCAAACCCGAAGGCCCGCCTTTGGGAAAATTTTCCTCCCTAGGCCTCATCGGCCTGTAACTTAAGAAATATGAGGAGTTAGGAGGACTTCTTTATGTCATTGGAAAGGGGAATAAATTTCCTATCTAATGGAATTGTTTTTAGGAAAAATTAAGTGCGTTAAATATGTGAAAAATTAGGTTGAAGTTAAAGATGAGCCTGAGAGTGGGTAAGTGGGAATTTACCCCTTTCTAACTTAAATGTTTATTTCTAAAGCTTGGTTTCACTTTTTTAAGGGGTCATGTTAAGGGATAAGAGAATGTTTTCTATCCCATATAAATAAGAACCACGGTTATTGTTTTGACCTAGTGAAATTAAAAACCTTGGGCATTTTATTGTTTGGGCCCCTTTGACCCTCTAAAATTAATTAACGAACATTTAAACATAGTGTTAATTTAATTATCTATTAAATTAACACCTAAGAGAAATTTTACTATATTTGGATTAATTATACTCGTTAATTTTGTAATGTGGATCTAATGGTTGTTACAATGGGAAATTTTTATTATTAAATTATAATTGACTTTGAATCTTTGCTATGGTAATTGTAGTTTTCGAAGCCTATTCGAGGACTCGCCTTTCAAAAAAAATTATTCCCTATTTTTTTCTATCTAAACCTAGGTTGTTCTTGGGTCTCGAGTGGTCATTTTAGCGGGCGTTACACTTGGTATCGTGAGCCGTGGGTTCAACGCTGGACCCCGGGCCAACACTAAAACCCAAAACCGATTAACAATATTTTTGTTAAGATACGTAGTATAGTTTATATTTTAGGTGTGTTTCTTTTAGATTATCCCTTTATTCTCTCTTTCTTGTTGTATTCCATTATTCTCTCACCTACGTCCATATATTCCTCCTTTATTTTAGGGAGTGTTGTTTATTGTTTCTCCTATAAAATGTACGTGCTTCTTCATAATAAAACAAGATGTAGAGAATGTTCTTCTCTCCATTCTCCTTCTTTCTAATTTTGTCCCACAGTTTGGTATCGAGCATGTGTGAAGGAGTGTCTCGAGTCCCCTGGATTGTTTTTTCTTGATTCATTGTTGCGTGTTGATTGGACAATCATTGAGATTTGGTGCTGAAGGAGGGCTCAAACCCGCGTGAGAAGCTAGACTTATTGTGTGGGCATTGCTACATAGTTTATATTCTTTGCATTAAAATACAAAATCGGGAAGTCCTGCTACGTGAAGAGGACAGATTTACTACTTGCATGGAGGTGCGTGGAGGGTAATTAGTTTTTATCTCTTCATTTGCATGAGAGGAGCATTTGAATGTTACCTTGCATGGAAGAACTATGGATGACCCGCTTTGGTAGCTTCTTCTCGCTGTGTGTCAAGGTAGCCTGCATGGTGGAGAGGAGTTTGAATGAGGCCGAGGTGTTGCGTGGTATTCTTCTACCTCCTACGTGGAAAAAATGTAATGAGATCTACCTGTATGTGAGAGAGAGGAGAAGCCTGAGCTGGACGTGGAGTAACTACACCAAATGTCGAGTGTAGATAACTCAATTGATAGCGTGAATAACACGATAGACACTGCTAAAAGCCGAACATCAACTCGCAAGCTAGAGAACACCGTGAAGAAGCTTCGAGAGCTTCGGGTTCTACTTTGCATTTCTCAATGAGCTTTGGAACACCGGCAATCTAGCCTTTAAAAGCTAGTTCGAGAAGGACTTCTTGAATATTTCCTTTTTGATGTCAGTTGCCAAGCAAAGTGAGTTTGGGAAGAATTATAAGCCAAGTACGATGTCAAATGTGACGATGAAGAAGAATTCCCACAAAGCGTCTCCATCTCACAACACGTGAATATCGTGAGCATCTACGAGCTAGTAATTCTCATTAGTGAGTCAAAGTTGTAATAACTCTTGAAATAAATAAATAAATAAATAAAATTTATTACAATGTCTGCTCGAAGTTGCTTCTTTCCGATGCTCAGTTTCTCAAAGGGCCCAATTTTGCGGCCTGGAAAACAAAAATGAGGACAATCCTTCAGTTTGAAGGATTATGGGGCATTGTCACAGGGTCTGTGCCCGCTCCCCTGCCCCTTGATGAATTAATAAAGTATGAGATGGCTAGTGCAAAGCCTTGATGTTGATAATGCTCAATATCAGTGACGATGTGCAACCGCATGTTTGGAATGTGAAGAAACCAAAGGAGGCTTGGGACAAGTTGGCAACTATTTATGAAGCCAAAAATCAGACTAAGATCCTTCATCTTCAGTCAAAGTTGCACACCCTCTCTATGGGGTCAGATGAGAAAGTGGAGGAGTTCTTACATCGCGTGGCTGAGCTATGATCAGAGTTATTAGCGCTTGGTGAAATGGTGGATGAAAAAATTCTTATGTCAATCACCTTGAGAGCACTCCTTCTTAATTTCAAGTGTTTGTTACTGATGTTGAATGTATCTAAAAAAATAGTGGCATTCGAAGAACTTGTGAATTTTCTGTAGCAGGAAGAGGCCATCACTTCATCCCAAGAGGAGTCTCAGGATAAAGCCTTGTTCTCAAAGCCATACCATGGCTAGAAGAATCGAAAGGGTCCCCTAGAGAAGTCTAATCAAGCGCAACCAAAACAACAAGAGAAAGATAAAAATTCAAAGAGGTGGTGTCACATTTGCAAAACCAACACTCACGAAACTGATCACTACTAGTACAATAGCTTGAAACAAGGGTCTTCAAGTCAAACAAGCACATCAGGGTGCGAATATTTTCAAAATTCCAAATGATGTCCCCACTGGAGAAAGCAGAAGGGACATCTCGCAGCCAAAGAAGATGATGAATCTAATGAGGAGACATCAGAAAGATCCCATTGTTCTAAGAACCTTGTACTCATCTCTCAAACTTCTCAACCCACGAAGAAAGTCTGGTTGATAGACTCTGTGCAAGCAAGCATATGTCAGGTGACAAGAAGTTGTTTGATTCACTACATGAAGAACCAACTAGAGATCAAGTTCGGATAGTGGATGACAAAGAGTACGTTGTAGAAGGAATAGGAAATGTCACCATTCCTTTGGGACCATGAAAATGTACACTTACAAAGGTACTATATGTTCCTGGCTTGACTAGCAACCTCTTGTCAGTTACTTAGCTATTAAATCATCACCCTAAGGTAGAGTTTATTGTCCAAAATGGCATTAAATCATGTTTAATCTCCAGAAAAGGTATGGTTCTTGCTAGAGCATTTGTAAAAGATAAGTTATTTGCTTTAGATATTGTTTCATCTTCTGCAGTAGCTTTATCTGCATCTATAGTAGAATCAACTGCCCTATGGCATTTTAGATATGGACACTTGTCGGTTAGTTCATTGCACCGGATGAGTTCAAAAGCAATGGTCCATGGAATACCCAAATTGTCTAGTTCCTTGCCTATTTTCCTTGGCTATCTTGCAAGAAAACAACACAGAGATCCATTTCGAGCGAGCACCTTCCATGCCAAGAAATGTTTGGAGGTAGTTCATATCGATCTGAATGGGCCATTACCTGCTTCATTTTCAGGATACAAGTACTTCCAACTGTTCATGGATGACCACTCTCACAAGATGTGGGTATATTTCTTGAAGAAGAAAAGTGAGGCTCTTCAACATTTCCATAACTTCTATCATCGTGTTGTGAAAGAGACCGGACAACCAATTCTTCTACTTTTCTCAGATTGAGGGGGAATTTACATCAAAGAAGTTCTTGGCCTTCCTGAACCAATAAGGCATTAAGCAAAACCTGACTTCTCCCTACACACCCCGAAAAATGGCATTGTTGAGCGTCGTAATCACACAATGATGGAGATGGCTCGCTGCATGCTAACAACAAGCAAAGCTAGAGGAACGCTATTGGGATGAAGCAGTATAGACAACAAGATGTATATCTTCTCAACAGGGCATCGACAAATATTCTAAAAATAAAATTCCAAAAGAGGTATGGAGTGGTAGAAATCCATCAATTTCTCATTTACGAGTATTTGGTTGCACAACATACATGCATGTCCCAGCTCAGAAGAGAAAGAAGGTTGAGCCAAAGTTACTCCTGTGCATCCTACTTGGCTATAGCACTACCTCAAAGGCATACCATCTCATGGATCCGAGACAAAGAAAATATATGAGATTCAAGACGTGGTTTGTGATGAGTCATCCTTTGAATCAAGTAGTGACAACTGAAGATCCATTACCAACCACCTCTCATCAACTAGTCTCTCGAATCAGATGATGAGCTAGAGGAGACTACTCAGAGAAAAGAAATGTTGTCAGGAGAGCTATTTGTTGACCTTAGAGAACTGGATAATGTGACTCCACATCAATCCACATGAAAATGACACATTTCTTCTCAAAAGCATCCAAGTTCTCGTCCAAAGTGGGTACAAATCACCATCAAGGACTCACATTTACAACAAATCCTAGATACATCATCCAGAGTCAAAACAAGGAGTCAAACAAGAAATGAGGTAAAATTTACACTCATGATTTCATTGATTAATAGCTCTGAGCTAGACAATGTTCGTGAAGCACTCAATCAACCTCAGTGGAAGGAAGCCATGGATATAGAAATTGACTCACTCAAGAAAAATTAGACATGGGAACTTGTCGATCTTCCTACAGGAAAGAAACCCATAGGCTACAAATGGGTTTTCAAGACAAAATATAAGGTAGATGGATCCATCGACAAATATAAAGCATGAATTGTAGCAAAAGGATATGCTCAGAAAGAGGGCATCGACTATGAAAATATTTACACCCAAAGGCAAAGATGAAGACCATTAGAGTAGTTTGCACACTAGCAACACAAAAAGGATGGAGACTTCAGCAGATGGACGTTAAGAGTGATTTCCTAAATGGTGATCTGAAAGAAGAAGTATACATGACCCAACTGAAGGATTTTTGATGAAGAACATCCTAAGAAGGTATGTCGTCTCATCAAATCACTATATGGACTGAAACAAGCTCCAAGGGCATGGTATATCAAGATCAACGATCACCTTTTGTAGCATGGGTTCACTCATAGCCCCTCAGATTCCAATTTGTATATAAAGAAGGTAGGCAAAGAAATTGTCATTCTTGTTGTGTATGTAGATGATCTTGTGATCACTTGGTAGTTCAGAAGATCAAGTTGATATAGTAAAGAATGATCTTAAAAGAACCTTCGACATGAATGATTTGGGGCTACTACATTACTGTCTTGGCTTGGAGATATGACAAAAGAAGCATCACGTCTTTGTCTCCTAGACAAAGTATGCCAAGAAACTCCTAGAAAAGTATAGAATGTCTAATTGTAAACCTATATCCACTCCCATGGAGAAAGGCTTGCAACTTTCAATATTCCAAGACTCACCTCAAGTAGATGCTACTCTCTACAGACAATTTGTTGGAGGGCTCATCTATTTGACATATACCAGACCAGATCTATGCTATGTTGTCAGCTATCTTTCCAAGTTCATGTAAGAGCCAAAGCAATGTCACTAGACAACAACAAAGCATGTTTTGAGATATGTCTGAGGAACAACTGATTATGGTTTGGAATATAAGAAGAATGATCAATTCTTCTTATAGGTATATGTCGACTCGGACCACACCGGATCTCGTTGATGAGAGGAAGTCAACTAGATAGGATACATTTTCATCTTGGATCTGGACCTATCTTGTGGATAAGCAAGAAGCAAAATTTTGTTTCTATCTCATCCACAGAGGTAGAATATGCACCGCATGAGGAGCTGTGAAGTGATATGGTTACGTCACATTTTGGATGACCTAGGAATTCCTGAAAAATAGTCACCTATTCTCTATTGCGACAAATCAGAGTGTGTTGAAGCTCATGTAGAATCCAGTCTTTCATGAACGAACAAAGCATATAGAAATTGACTATAATTCCATTCGAGAGAATGTCTTAAACCATCACATTCAGCTCCAGTACTATCCTACGGAAGCCCAGTAGCTGAAATTCTCACAAAATCTCTTGGAAAAGTGAAATTTGAACTTTTCAGGGGTCACATTTGCAAGAATAATGTAATAAGGGGGGAATGTTAGCATACGTAGCATAGTTTATATTTTAGGTGTGTTTGTTTTAGATTATCCCTTTATTCTCTCTTGTTTGTTGTATTCCATTATTCTCTCACCTACATCCATATCTTCCTCCTTTAGTTTAGGGGAATGTTGTTTATTGTTTCTCCTATAAAATGTATGTGCTTCTTCATAATAAAACAAGATGTAGAGACTATTCTTCTCTCCATTCTTCTTCTATTCTACTTGTCCCACAATTTTGAATCTTTGTGATTAAAATAATAATAAAATAATAAATTTTTTTGAATGGTTGTACTCGCCTAGTGGCATTTTGTTAAAACCCGGGTAACTGAAAGTTTTAAATTAAATTGATATTTTTGTGAACTTCTAGTGTAGCGGAACTTGTTTCTACTTTGAAAAAAATATGTTGTTTGAGGAGTCATAACCCTTATTTTAGTGGTATGATGTGATAAATTCATTGAGACTCTTCCTTGTTAGAATGATAAATTGTGTGGTGTGACTCTTATGACCTAGTGCTAGTGGTTGTGTTCGAGATTCTAACAAAGTTAATTAGAAGTTGTTTAATCGTCTAAAGCTTCCTTTTTCCTTTGGTGGTTAGATGAGTTAGTTTTAGTTTCCACCTTGGCGACTTAATCCCCATGTGAGTAATGGGATATTAGGTCCTGGGTGCCGCATTTGATCCATTTTTGCGTTTGCGTTCTTAGAACCGAGCTCGAGGAAAAGTACCCCTATTGGTGGCAAATGAAGGATAATTTTTGAGTGACTGTGATGTGGAATTCTCTATTTTATATTCGTAAACTTGTGTTATTTTATCAAGGACCAGCATCTTACTTTATGATTGATTGAGAAGCTCGAGATTCTTTTAGTTATGTATATTTTGAGAATTTTTCGACATTGCAATGCGGCTACTTAGCGACTTTTCTTGATTGTCGATATTCCCTGGATTTTACTTTGATTGGTGAATCGAAGCTCATTTATTTGTTGGCTACTTAGCTAAATTTTATGTGATTCCTTCTTACATGTTATGAACTAGTTCTATGCTGTTTTTATTGTGACATTTCGTCGTATGGGGCCTTGGTGTTGAAAAGATAGAACCTTGAGTGTGTTTGGGATCTTGAGAGTTCGTTTGTGTAGTGCGATCTAGTTGGAAATTGTTAGCGGTGGTGGTGATGCTCTTAGAATCTAGTAAGACCTTGATCTTCGTCGAGTAGAGGTGTTTAATTATGGGATTTTGGATTTTGTTAGGATTGGATTGATTTTTGTTTGGTAGTAACTTTTCATTGATGGCATGCTAAGTTTTATCATGATTTCCTTGTTTCATTATAAAAAGTATTGACTTGTGGATTATATGCATCTTGGTAATTATGATTAGATTTAAGCCCATTCGGGAAGTGTGTTTAATTAAGTGTGTTTGTTTTGCTCACGTTGACCTATAAATAATCCTACCCTTACCTTACCATTTTAAATTGCTATGAATAACACTCTATGACCTATCAATCTTGGGGTTACGTGGAGACACTTATGGATGCTTTTGGGCCTTTGGCCTTGTTATTAGAGATGTAATTTGGTAGATCTTGATATATGAATCTCGGTGGTGTTTATATTATGCTTCTTATTATAAAACTATAAATCTTGGTCATAAAGTCCAAGTTTGGATAGATCAGTTGATTGCCCTCTTGGAGTTGATGTTATCTAATGGAAATGTGGTGTCCTTGAAGTAAAATTTTGCATTGCCATCTTGTTTCTTGGTTGGTGGTATCTTGTGGGAATATGAGTGTTGCTTTGAAAACTTTCCTTGTCTTTTTAAGTGTGTAAAATGTTTTAGCCTAAACTACAAACATTGTTAAACCTTAGTAGATTTGTAAAAGTAATTAGGCCTCTTTAATGGGCCTTCTCTTGTAACTTCTTTTGAGACTTGTAGAAAACCTCTAGGAATATTTAATGATGCTTGTAATTATTTGGTAAACCCTTGAAATATTGTTGTGATCCATGTTGGTTGATAGATTCCTAGTCCTTACAAAATTAATGATGTGTTTGCTATGTTGAATGTCTCTTATTCCTTTAGAATTTAAAAAAATGTGATATGTTGTTTCCCATAAAACTAAAAATGTTATATGTTTGACCCTTCCTTATCATAAAAAATTAATTGATAAGATGATTCACCCAAAACACCATAAAACTACAATTGATGGGATTTGACTTTGAAACTTAACAAATAAACTGGAACATAGAAAAAGGGAAATGGTCCTTGCTTTACCACCCGGGAAGATTAATAGAAAAAGAAAACCATGTAGAAGAATAGGAAGGAAACTTTGTCCATCTACCTTCCCTAGGAGTAAAATAAATATTTTTCTTTTCTTTTCCACCTATACAGAATGGCGAGATATCATGCCCACCTTAGTGGTGCTCCTTATAATGCAAACATGTGATATCATAGTAAAAGGAAGATTTTAATTAAGAAAATATGTAAGGAATGTGCTTAGGAAGAGAAACTATAATTTTTGACTTAATAAGTTGATTTATAAAATGGGTAAGAATTATGTATTGAGTGCAATGTATAGTTGAACCTGTAGTTCTATCGCCTACCCAAAATTGTGAAACACTTGTGGATAGTGATGTGTTCAAATTGCAAAGTACTCCCTTGTTCATAGGCATATGTGTTTTCCCTTGCAAGATATTGGGTTATCGTACCCTTGTTGCCTCTTAGTTTGATGAGTGTGAGTTATGGCCCTTTTGGAGCAAGCCTTATCTCTTGTCTTGAGAAAAATAACCTTCTTGTATGTTGTCTTGTCCTTGATGACCTAAGTCATTGCAATTTTAAGGAAACATATGTTAAGGATATGAAATAACTTTTGGAAGTCTTTTTTTCTTCCTGTTTTTCTTGAGACACATTGTTTTGTTTCCTCTCCTTTGTTGGGAAGGAAAGTGCAAGTTGTTTTCATAAGTTGTTACTCACTTTTGATACAATGCACCTTTGGATCACATTGATCCCCCTTGTTACTTGTTCTTCTCCCTAACTACCTTAAGTTCTCTTTGGTGTTACGCTTTATGCATGTGCTCTCTTTATAGTTATTCTGAGCTTGAGCAGGAAGTAAGATAAATGAGTCCCAGTGTGTCATATTGAATGGTGCTCCATGTATTGATATGTTAGTTGCTAGTGGAGATATTGTATTTTATTTTGCTAAACATTTGACATCTATAAATTTGGTTAGTGGGGTGTGCTCATTTTTTTAAAGTGTAAAATCAGATTATAGGAAACCTTGTGGTCATGAATTTTATTAGTATTACCATGAAAAGTTAATTGTGCCGTCTCGAGATTATAGAAGTGCTTCTCATTAATAGTTGTCTTGATTGTAAAGGTTTTGCTAATTCAAGGGTCCTTCCTTCTTGATAAACCTCATCTTGTGTGATCTCAAATTGTGAGACCTTTGAGTAGACATGTTCTCATACAAATTTTTTTGGGTATGGTTGATTCTACTATCCTCGTCTAAACAAAAAAAAATTGAAAGTGTGACTAAACCTTAGTGGAAACCTTAATTTTTGTTATTTTAGTATGTAGTATTCCATGGGAAACTGGGTGGTCATTCTCGAACTCATGGAATTCTCCCTGTTATTCCTCTACTTGGTGTTTATTCTTGAGACTCCTTTGACCTCTTCATGACATAATGTTATGTGGTGTATCTTTATTGATCACATAAAGTTACTCCTTAGAATTAAAATTTTGCAACCTTGCATGAATGAAGTTTAGAACTCAACCCTTGCAATCTTCCTTCTTCTTTTGAATTGTATTAGACCAAACTTGGGTTCTATAGACCCACACTTGTTTGAAGTAAAACAATTCCATAAAGGGTGTGGTCCTTTTTCTATTGCATTGTTTCCTACCTCTCTTTCCGTGACTTCCTCGGAGGAAGTCAAGTCTAAGGGGGATGTAGTGCCCACTTCCCTTCGACACCTTTTGTTATTGATTATGATATCATCAACTATACTTACAGATATTATTGTAGTTTTTGATTTCAATTCATATATGATGCGTGTGGATTATTAGAAACATTTTATACTGATGATGGTATGTTTATTGACATGGTTATGTGTGTGTGTGTTTTGGACATGTGATATTTCATCATATTGAGTAGACCTAGAAAATTGAACTAATCTTATGATCATATGGTTATTGATGAAATTGTAAATGATATTGCATTACTTGCCTAAATGATGTTTTGATTCATATATAGATGATTTTGGAGTTATATTGTATATTTATTTTGGATGATTTGATGCGGACATGAGGCCGAAGGAGGTATTTGTGTTTTTCATGTAAACATGTCACAACAAACATTGGGGGATTGGAGACCAACCACATTGGAATTCTAGGTGAATTCAATAAGGGTCACCATGGCAACGTATTTTTGTTATGTGTGTTTGTGTGTGCTTGTTGTTAGGGGTACCCATGGGGGTAATCACCTTTAAATGTGACCAAGGGGTTATGTGTACTATTTTATTTAGTTCCTTTGTTAAATTTTAATATGTGATTTTAGTGATGTATTTCCCGTTATTATTTAGTTGATTTGTCTCTAGATTTTGAGTAATCATGTTGTTCAATTTATTAAATTGGGTCAAAAGAATACATTTATTAGAGTTGATGGATCTTAGACTATGTGTTGTAAGTAACGTGTAAGTAATTTTGAGTGTGAAACACTCCACCTTTCATTGAAATTCGGATCTGTCCTTAGGGGCTAATTTTGGAGGCTTTAAGACAAGTTAAACTTGTCCCACACCTCTTAAATTTGTATACCAACCCTACCTATGGGTTGGGGAGTCAAAATTATCCATTTTTATTTATTTTGGGAAGACAAGTTGTAAGTTTTGATTGCACCTTCTTACATGTAATTAATTTTGGTCCTTGGGGTGTGGACTTGTATTGGGTGTGTAAGTAAAAGGTCATTTATTCATCCACCTTTTAATTGTGCCTTGGAGTTTGAAGTTGACTTGTGAGGTGGAGTTGAGGATGTGTGATGTGGCATCCTACATGGATCCACCTCATCCTCCTCTCTCCCTCTTTTATTTATTTGAATTCCTTGGCTTGTTTAGGGGTTACTTCATTCGATTACTTCATTTTTGGTGATTTTAGTTTGGTTACTTCTTTTGGTTTTGAGCTCCTGTAATTTTGGAGAGAGTTAGAGATTTTTATTGAATGCTTGTGGATTGCTGGAGATTTTGGACTATTTGGATTGGAAAAAGCTTGTTGTTGAAATTTTGGAGAAAAATCTACCATGGAGAGATAGGAGCTTGGCTCTTTAAAATGTTCATTTTTATGCATATGTGAATGTTTTGAATATTTTGGTATGTTGTTAGCTGGTTGGGTAGATTACCTAGGTATGGTGTATGAGAAGACTATGGGGATCCCTTGTGGGGAGGCATAAGAGTTTTGGGGAGGTATAAGTGTTATTGTGGAGGAGTTTGGGAATGGGTTCCACCTTGTAAAAGAAATAGCTTGCATTTTTTTACTCATTATGGGGTGCCATAAGAGTGTGGGGAGGTATAAGAGAATGAGAGGTATAAGGGGTACTTGGGGAGGCATAAGGCCATGTCGGGGTTTTGAAATGGGGAAATGGGTGTTCACCTTAAAATAAACTCGCCTGAATATATATATATGTATGTGTATATATATATATATATATATGTATGTATATATATATATCTATCTATGTATACATATATATATGTATGTATATATATATATATATATATATATATGTATGTATACATATATATATGTATGTATATATATATATGTATGTATACATATATATATATGTATACATACATATATATATATATGTATACATACATATATATATATATGTATACATACATACATATATATATATATATATATATATATATATATATATATATATATATATATATATATATATATATATATATATCTATGTATACATATATGTATACATAGATATATCTATGTATACATAGATATATATATATATATATATATATATATATATATATATATATATATATATATATATATGTATACATATCTATATCTATGTATACATATATGTATACATAGATATATATATGTATACATATATATATCTATATATATATATATATATCTATGTATATATATATATATATATGTATGTATCTATGTATACATATACATATGTATGTATATATATATATACATATATACATATATCTATATATATACATATATACATATATCTATATATATACACACACACACACATATTGGCGGAGTTTATTTTAAGGTGAACACCCATTTCCCCATTTGGAGGTATAAACAACTTCTCCCATAGGTCTTTCTCCTTTGGCTTGTTCATGATGAAGCTTGAGTATTGTTTGTTGTTCTTCCCATGGTTGCAAACTGCAATATTTATTTGGACTATGTTCTATATGTGAAAATTGTTTTTGTTGTGGAAGCTGTTTGTTTCCATGAGTTGAAATACATATCTTATTGCTTTGTGGTTGGGGCTTGGGGGCCAAAGTGAGGAGGGTCTTGATTCTCCCCTTCATTGAAATTCTTGGTTGGGTGGAGATCTTTGCCTCTCCTCCTTTTTTGTTGTGGTGAAAATATATATGGCGGATCTTCTTGTTGTTGTTTTGGAGCTGAGGATGAAGACAAATTTTGTAGTTTCTCCTTGGGTTCCTTATTGTGAAATTTTCCACTTCAAGTGGATGACATTGTAATAATATTTGTGGTGGTTATTTGCTTTGTTTGGGAAATGGAACCTACATTTGAATGCGAGAGATGTATATGCTAAAAGTTGTATTTGTATGTGAAAAAGGAATGAGAAAGATTTATTTGGCATATTTTGGCAAACAAAAAAGAAGTGTAAAAGGAATTATTTCATTTAATTGAATGTTGATTCACCTTTCATCAAATGGTGTTACTCTTGTTTAAAACTTTTTGTTGTATGTATATTGTAAACTCTCTGTTGAAGGATAGAAATGCCTGTGTTAAAATTATTACATTCCTCTGTATTATTTGAAGGGCACATTTTGAAAATAGAATTACATTCTTGATTTTCACATATTGATTGAAGGAAATTTGAACATTGTAAATTTAGATTGGAATGAACTAAGGATGATCAAAACACATTCCAAAATAGTTTGTATTGATCTTGCAATTTACACAATTCATCTTTAATTGGAAAAGAGGCAAAATAGTAAAATTTCACAGAAAAGATAAGGAAATTCATATTGAATCTAAACCATTAATATTTTATCCTTGCAATCCATTTGAAATATTTCATGTGTAACTCTCCATGTCTCGCTTGGCATGTTGAAGAAGGTAGAATGACAGATCAAATCAATTCCGTAGTTGAAAAAGTTTAATTCACATGTTGATGTCAAGAAAGATGTTTTCTTAAAATTGACCCACCTACGTTTGTCAAAATTAAAATATTATACTTCTCGTGGAAAGAGGAGGTCGGGACCTTTGCGAAAATTCTTCATTTTCCCAAAACCGAGTTCCCAATCAAAAGTTATGGCCTTCTGAAGTTTTTACTTCATTTTGGGTTTTAAAAAACTAACTGTCAAAAAGGAAAATTTTGCTAAGTGGACCCGCAGGGCCAAAAGAGACTTTTTGCTCTTTTAATAAAAATTCAAAAAGACACGCAATTCCCTACCACTCCACTGCCTCAAACCTTTCTCTCTTCGGTGAAAAAAAAGAGTTCTAAGTTTGAAAAATTAACTTGGTCAAAAATTCCTCCGCAGATCCGCAGCCCCACCTTTCACTTTGGAAGATCACCTCCTCGGTTTTGTAGGCCTGCCCCTTCAACTTAATTTTTTTTATTTTTGAATTTGGTGAAAAATTCCTAGTTTCCATTGCCAATGATTGTCTGACACGTGGCATCTTCGGGCATCGTCGGAGGCGTGGGTGTTTTTGAACCTTGTCACCTTTTTCCTCAAAAGCTAGAAATCCAAATTTCCCCGGTGACCCGCCTTCCCACGAGGGCTTATCAACGTGACATGTGTCCCTTGCGGCTTGGGAAAATTTTCTTCTTGGGGCCCGCCGGCCTAATGGCAGGAGATAAAGATAAATGTATTCAATATATTTCAATGTGTGTATTTCAAACAAGAGTATAGAGCCTTATAAAGGATATGGGAGGAGAGAAGGAGAGAGGACAGTTATAACTGTCCATTAACAACAATGGATTAAACTAATGCTAACATTCCCCCCCTTAATACATTGTTCGTACAAACATACATTTCCAGATAGAGAGTCCCCCCCTTAATGAGAACACCGCAAAGAGGGTCTTCACACAAGCATGTTCCTACATGGTCTCACATGGTTTTTCTAAGGTTGACCAGAAACCTAGAGGGACAGGAACACTTTCCGATTGTTCACCTCGGTGGTTTTACAGGATTACCATGAACCAAGAGGATTTGAGCTCGGTGGTTTTATAGGCGTACCACAAACCCAAGAGGATGATACCTTGGTGGTTTTACAGGATTACCATGAACCCAGGGTGAGTACCATGCATTGCTTTTAGTGTTTTTCTATTCCCCACGACGCTTTTCAATTTAGGAGGTCCCAAACAGGAAACTATGCAACATCTACACTTTATTGAAAAACAACAGAACAACCAACACAAAACTGAAATAAACAAACCAAAATTGAGGAATTGGTCCTCAATACCTTATTCACCACAATATCTATTGGCGGCCTCATCACTTGCGGCTTGCAAGAGGTCGTTGGATTTCCTCTAGCTTTTGTTGTCCTCTGTCCTCCTATGGATCAAGATCCCCCAAGTTCACAAGATGGTTATTTGTAAGAACCAATGTGTGGAGTTTCAACAAAATTCTCCAACATTGCGGTTGATGCGAGCAATGTGGTTGTTGTTTATTAACAATGTGGTCAGACGCTTCAGATTAGGAAAATTTTCTAGCTTGACAATTTCATTGTCTGAAAGATCTATACTATCAAATTGGTCCTCAGTTGCTCCCAAGTTCTCGATAACCGTAATTTTATTGCCTCGGAGGTCAAGCTCTCATTCACAAACGACATTGAAATACTGGGGGCACTTGGATATTAAATCTGTCGTTAACCTCACCATTTCTAAAACTCCTTCCTTACGTAGTTACGGGGCACGATTTTTGTTTTCAAAACTACCTTCACTTTCAATAGGGCATCCCCGTCAACAACTCACAATGCCTCGAAAGCTAAACACATGGTGCACGAACTTGAATTTTCTGGCCAAAAAAAAATGATAACCATCTGGCAGTTATGGCCAACGGTTTCTTTAAATGATAACTTATTCATAATGATTGGAAAGCTTAAGAAACCCTGGAGGAGTAAAATATGCAGATTTTATTATTGCAATAACAGTCGGGCCTGGGTGAAATATCAAACCAAATATCCAGGTATAAGATTATCTTGAACCTCAGATTATGTGTATTTGTCGTGAAAAATCAAAGCATTTTCAGCCATGTATTTTTGCTTCATCCACGCAGAGACAGGTTTCAAATCCAAACAGTAACAATGTCAAACTACTTTTCCACACAGTCCTTGGAAGACATGACTTCCTCCTTGGTCGTTGGTCTTATGCTAAATGCAACGCATAGGTCACCAAGCTTTTGCCAATGTCTATTCTACAGGTCCCCCATTCACGCTGTTCTGAATGCCAAAACAATTCCACTCCAAATAGGTCGCTCCAAAGCAATAGATCTCCACACCAAAACAAAATAGCTCTCCAAACTTCAACTGCAAGTCGTTGCACCTCAATTTGTCTACCATGTCCACAGGTCTCAACGCATCCACTTCATTTTTAAAGACTCCAAATTTGCACACAGGCCAAAGTAGAGTGCTCTGATACCAATGATGGCTAGGAGATAAAGATAAATGTATTCAATATATTTCAATGTGTGTATTTTAAACAAGAGTGCAGAGCCTTATAAAGGCTGCGGGAGGAGAGAAGGAGAGAGGACAGTTATAACTGTCCATTAACAACAATGGATTAAATTAATGCTAACACGACCCGCCTTTAGGGGAATTTTTTTCTTAGGCCCGCTTTTAGGAAAAATTTCCTCCCAGCCCGCCAACGCATAGCTTAAGAAATATGAGGAGTTAGGAGGACTTCTTTATGTCATTGGAAAGGGGAAGAAATTTCCTATCTAATGGAATTATTTTAAGGAAAAGTTAAGTGCGTTAAATGTTTGAAAAATAAGGTCGAAGTTCAATATGAGTCCGAGAGTGGTTAAGTGGGAATTTACCCCTTTCTAACTTAAATGTTTATTTCTAAAGCTTGGGTTGACTTTTTAAGGGGTCACGTTAAGGGATAAGAGAATGTTTTCCATCCCATATAACAAAGAACCTTGGTTATTGTTTTGATCTAGTGAAATTAAAAAACTTGGGCATTTTATTGTTTGGGCCCCTTTGACCCTCTAAAATTAATTAAGGAACATTTAAACATAGTGTTAATTTAATTATCTATTAAATTAACACCTAAGAAAAATTAAATATAGTTGGATTAATTATACTCGTTAATTTTGTAATGTGGATCTAATGGTTTTTACAACTGGAAAATTTATTTTATTAAATTATAATTGACTTTGAATCTTTTGTTGTGCAACTATAGTTTTCGAATTGTTTGAGGACTCACCTTTCAAAAAAAAATATTCCCTAATTTTTTTCTATCTAAACCTAGGTTGTTCTTGGGTCTCGAGTGGTCATTTTAACGAGCGTTACATTTCACCTTCTTTGGATGGATAACCCCTAAAATGATCTTTTCCATCCACGAAGGAAATCGAAAAATTATATCAATCTTGACCATGCATTCCCAAGGCTGAAGAACACTGATAAAGACTAAATATGCTCCATGAAAATGTAAAAATAGCAACTGAAACCTGTGCACAACTGCACTTGGAGGAAAGTAAAACTCCTACTAAGGCTTGCCAACTAAGATGGAAACCATTTATTGAAAGAAAAAATGATAGAAAGATGTGTATAAAACACTTAGAGGAAAGCATGGGAAACTAATATACAATGTCAACTTATCTTGTTTAGAAATAATACTTCAGATGGATCCCATTCACTAGGATCGGAATCTATTCTCCATCTATTCTTGCCATCTGGAAAGCATTATGAGGCTTGTATGGTGATGATGTAAGGTCCACTCCACAAGGAATCAAACTTTGTGTGAGCACCTAATTTTTCTCTATCTTCATCCCATTTCAGCACTAAATCACCTTCATTGAAAACTCTTGTTGTATCCTTCTTATCAAATGTCCTCTTAATCTGAGCTTGATTTAACTCCATAGACTACATAGCTTGATTTCGACCTCTTCAAGTTCCATGAGCTGTGCATACCTCACCTCCATTGGCTCATTCTCCATTAATTCAACTTGATGCATCAATTCCAAGGCTAGAAGCTCAAGAGAAATAGGAAGCTTGGCTTCAAGACCATAAACAAGCTTGAAGGGTGAATGGAAATTGATCTTTGTGAGTTATTCTATCATCCCATAAGGTTGCCTTGATTTTGTATGCCAAGTTCGTTGGTTTTCATTCCTCAAAAGTTTCTTGTTAGTTGATTTAGCTAGGCCATTTCCTTGTGGATAATAATTTGAAGAATTAATAAGATAAATACCATTTTGTACATCCAATGCAACAATATTTCAACTAGAAAAAAGTTTTGTGTTATCTGAAATGATGGTAGAAGGAACACCAAACTTGGTTATAATACTTTCATAGAAGTCTAAGATGCTTGTTTCATTTTTTCTTCTCTCATAGCAATCACTCCATTCCACCATGTAAAATAATCAGTTGCGGTGAGTATCCATATGTTCCCAAGCTTGAAGGTGCTTTTATGAGACCTATGAAATCAAAATCCCATTGAGAAAAAGGATTGTTTATGGTTGCAATGGTAAGGCAACAAGCCTCTCTTTTCCTTTTGTAGTTCGGATGATAATGAACTTAACTTAGTTGTCAATTTAAGGTAACTTGGTTCCAATTCAACTCAGTCATATTATTGAAATAAGAGTTAGTTACAAAAACTCAATTAACAACATTAGGGATTAAATCCCAAACCAATTTAATCATCCTTAGTAATTCTTTTTTTCCTATCATGATCCTGGGAATATTAGGCAACTAATAGAAATTTCAGTTGCTTAATCCCATGTTTTAAAACTTGTAACATTAAATTTAAGAAAACTATTGAACTATATAAAATAAATTCTAGTCAAAATTGAATCGAACTCTCTCCTTTTACAAATTAAATGGAGGGTTAAAAATCATACATGACTTAAACCAACTTGGGTTAGTGCGTTGTATCAATCTCTATAGTCTCCTTTACTGCATGGGGATGACTCGGGATGAGGTGACTTTTGGATGGGGACTCTAGAATGCAGAATATGAGCACATGCACTTGGTCTATCATGTGCAAAGTATTTTCCTCGGCCCCGAAAATTGTAGTAGTCAAAATAGTTGGGTATCTCGTTGAGGATAAACTCATAATAGAGTTTTCTCATAAATTATAATGGAACCTCATTATTGTTGCAAGGTGGTATATCAAATACCATCCACCATTAGTCCTAAAAATTATTTTTTATCAAATTGTTGTTGCACCAATGGATTGGAAAGCGTTTGCATGATAACGAAACTGGAAAATTGGTTCTAGGGTCGGTGAATAATGCACAAATGAAGTCTTTTGTAATTTGTTTTTGTTTTACATCTGCATATTATAATTTATTAGCATAATATTCCCTACAAGAATCTCTATATAATTTCCACCGATCAATTTGACTCGTTTCCATGTCAACTTGAGCCAATAATGCCTCAATGTATTAACCAAGATCACTCAAACCATCTCATTCAGCCTTCATAGATCATAGAACACTTTATTAACATGAATACATCATAAGAACATCATTAATAAATCACCTTAGGTCAACAATGACACATGAAAGCTCAAATCCTCCATTAGGTCTCAATTAGCATGAATATCCTTAATTCACCATGTGTGAGAAAATGTGAATGCACTTGCATAATAACGTAACAAGTGACAATTGGTATTATGGTAGAAAATAGTTGAGGGACCCTATTTTAGGGTTAATCAAGGTTGGTAATTAAACACACACCTCCTAAGGAATCAATACTTCAATATAACAATTAAATATTAAGAATCTTTAAAATTTGATATTTTTCACATTTAGTGTCATGTTCGCAACTTCATTTATAGATTTCTTTATATTTAATTTCAAAGTTTTTTTTTCCCATCCTTCATGGTTTCCATTGTGTCTCTCAATGGACACCCAACTAATGAGGGATCCCCATTCCACAAACCCACAAACATGAATATCACGTAAACTGTCACTCATGTTTCTTTTGAACCCTTTGCTCCAAAAAAAGTATGCATATCATGTACTGAGGTTGCATCAAGGTGGATTCAATGATGTCACGACAATAAGAGGTAGGGAAAATTATTTTCTCTCAATTGCAATCAAATTTGGTAATTGTTTGATATTTGTATTATAGATTTTAATAAAATACATGTTTTTTAATTCTTACAATTCCTCCACAACTAGAACAAAACCCTGCAAATCCTCATATCCCTCCTATAATTGTTGAGATCCTCCAGGTAGTCAGGAGGATTTAGCTGCCCATATAGTGGAGAATAAGCTTGAAATTGAGGAATTGATTAAATTAATGAGGGATCCCCATTCCACAAACCCCCACTGTGCCTCGCTTGCAAACACATTAGAGGCATTATTGGCTCAAGGTTGATGTGGCAACAAAATTGATCGAGGGACATCCTATAGAGAGTCTTGTAGGGAATATTATGCTAATAAATTATAATATGTAGATGTAAAACAAAAACAAAATACAAAAGACCTCATTTGTGTATTATTCACCAACCCTAAAACCAATTTTTCAATTTCGTTGTCATGCAAACGCTTTTCAATCCACCTAGGTGCAACAACAATTTGATTAAAAATAATTTTTGGGACTAATGGTGGATGGTATTTGATATACCACCTTGAAAAAACAATAAAGTTCCATTATACTTTTGAGAAAACTCTATTGCAAGTTTATCCTCAATGAGATCCCCAACTATTTTGATTACCGCAAGTTTCAGGGCCGAGGAAAAGGCTTTGCACATGATAGACCGAGTGCACATCATGCTCGTATTCTACATACTAGAGTCCCCAACCAAAAGTCCCCTCATCCTGAGGCGGTCCATGTAGCGATAAAGGAGACTATATAGATTGATACACTCCACTAACCCAAGTTGGTTTAAGTCATGTATGATTTTTAACCCCCATTTAATTTGTAAAAGGAGAGAGTTTGATTCAATTTTGACTAGAATTTATTTTGTATAGTTCAATAGTTTTCTTAAATTTAATGTCACAAGTTTTAAAACATGGGGATTGAGCCCTTCAATTTATGTTAACTTGAAAAATAAATCGATGGTAGGGAAGAAGAAAGGTAAGCTATATAATTGCCGATAGGCTTCTTAGAGACAACTTTCTTTGTAACTAAATTTTTTTGGTAGTCGTCCTTTATTTTATAAAAAAACAAAAAAACATGTTGTTACAAATAAATATCTTTATTGTTTCAATATCTTCTTTCTCTGTAAGTGCAATTGGACACCTAATGACCATCCACATTCTTCCTTTCTCCCTTGTCTCTCCACTTTCAATTCTCCCCTCCCAGTTTTGAAGGATGATGAATTGTATATTTGTTTCAGTGCCTTTTCTTTTACAGTTGTGATCAATTCATTGTGTGATGTATCCCCTGACATTATCTCTCCATACATTCATATAAAATATCCTCCTTAATGCCTATCGGCCTCTCACATGCACCTATGGATGCATTCGCTAGTAAATAGGTAAAAATAGGAACGATTTCCATCGTAATTATGACGTTCCAAGCAGCGGGTATTGTTGTTGTTTTTGCTCTGGCTGCCCTGTTCTTGATTCTAAATAAGCGAAGAAGTAGAAGCGGAAACGGAAAGAAGAAGCCACCGCATCCTCCTTCATGGCCAATTATTGGGCATCTTCATCTGCTACAGCAGAAGCGCCCCATTCACCGAATTCTATCTTCCCTTTCAGAGAGCTATGGACCCATCATTCATCTTCAACATCTTGGCTTCCGCCCTGTTTTGGTTATCTCCTCCTCAGATCTGGCGAAACAATGCTTCACAACAAATGACAAAGCCTTCGCTTCTCGCCCTCGTTTGTCTGGAGGAAAGCATATGGGATATGACTACAAAAACTTCGCTCACGCCTCGTATGGTTCCTGCTAGCGAAACCTTAAAAAGATGTGCACGCTCCACATCTTCTCTGCAACCAGAATCGAATCCTTCAAACACGTCCGCGTTGAGGAAATTTCCGCTCTCATTCGTTCTTTATTTGATAGCTGCCAGCGAGAGGCGACTCCGGTGAACATGAAATCCAGGCTTTCTGATCTGACATTCAATATAATGTTGCGCATGGTTGCCAACAAGAGATTATCGGGAGCTGTTTATTCCGAGGACTTCCAAGAAGCGCGTCACTTCAAAGACATAATAGAAGAGGCTTTCTTGTTAGTCAGAAAATTCTATGTCGGAGATAACCTGTCGTTTATCAAGTGGCTCGACATTGCAAAAAAAAAGAGATGCCTTTATGCAGAAATTGCTGAAAGATCACCGCGAGAAGCAAGGGTTTCAACCAAAAGACTTGATTGACCTTCTCATCTCTGCAACAGACAACCATGAAATTCAATCCGATAGTAACGACGATGTGGTGAAGGCCACCGCCCTTGTATGTTTGTTCTTCCATCCCAACCCCGCTCTCTCTTTGTTATTCTAAATTTTCTTTAACATTTTTAATTTCTTTTAGCAGAGCATGATAAACGCAGGTACAGACACATCCTCTATGACCATCGAGTGGGCAATGGCGGCTCTATTGCATGACGCTCACATTTTGAGCGAAGCCGGGCAGAAAGAGCTGGACATACATATTGAACGGGACCGAGTTATAGAGGAAGCAGATTTGCACGAGTTGAAATACTTGCAGGCAATCGTGAAAGAAACGCTTCGGCTGTATCTGGTGTGACCTCTTTTAGTTCCTCATGAATCGACAGAGGAACGCGACTGCAAGTGAATGCGTGAGGGACCACCCGGCTGTGTGGGAGCGACCCACGGAATTCGACCCTGAACGTTTTCTCAAGGGTGAGAGAGAAATTGATGTAAGAGGGCAACAATTTAGTCTACTCTACTTTAGTCCTTTCATTTTTAAGCTTTAATAAAATAAAGTGGCACATCTTGATCAGATATTACTTATCCTGCTCAATAGCTGCAATGATAGAATAGATTATTTATAATGTTAAATATATTTTATACACATCTATCAAATTGGTGTTTATATAGTATCAAATTTCTATTCGTGTGTTGGAGTAGGTGCCTAATTATGTTGTTCTCACTTTACAAATGTTTCTCGTGTTTTGTGTATTATGTACTTTTTCAACATTTTTTATTTTTATGTTTATTGTGGATTTACCATGTCAACAAGTGCCAAGTCTTTGTGTTTGAAAGGGCATTGCTTATCCTAGTGATTTCACTGTGTATATTTTTCCTTCCCACAAGCACACAGGTCCCGCGTTGGTTTTTACATTTTTGTTTAGTTTATGAGTTATGGCCATGTTTACATGCCAGGGTTACTGTTCTTATAATTCACTTAAATATAGTCTCAGAAAATAATAATGTATTTTCATTGGCACATTTGTTTGAGTCATCAAGAACCTTCGACCATGTATTGATTGACACATGCAACTAATTTTATCTCCAATATTTTGTAGGACAATTTTTGTGTGAGATCTTAATCAATTTTATCATTTCAAAAAGGAAAATGTTCTTGTAAAAATTATTGTCAATGCCATGTGAAACAATTTATAACTAATATATTATTTTTGCTATAAAAAGATGTATTATGTCATGACATTAAACTATTTTTAAGAAAATTGTATAGATATGGTATGATAAGATGGAGGAATTAGAAAAAGACAGACAAAAGAATGGTACCCTTAACGGAAATGTAAATATGCTTCACCAAAAGGAAAATTGAGAGAAGGGCTTACAATCAAACCAATGCATGGAGATAATACAGAGAGCATCCCTTGATGGTTCCTTACACTAACCTTTGTCATTATGCATGATCTTTTTGTCTAGAGTAATTTTATGATGATGTGCTTATGTTGTGTCTTTCATTTGGGATTGAATTGCATATACAAGATCTTGTATGCAAATTATCAAAAAGACATTGGAAACTTATATAACTAACAAGTGCAAACCCAAGACTCAAATAAGCATAGGTTACATTGCCATTACCAACAATTACTAACAATAATTTGAAATAATTGACAAAAATGCAAGTTTCCATCGAAAAGTTTCAATTTGTACAAATAAGCCTCATCCAATGCCCTACTTGCTAGAAACAATGTCCAACTGATTATATGCAATCTTAAAGCTTCCATAAATAAAATTCTCCAACACATTATCTTAGGCACTCCACTAAAAATATTATCTTCTTGCACTCGTAAAGGTCTCCCATGATGATTACTTGAAAAAAAAAAAGCCACCTTCATATACTTACTACGAGGGTTTCAAGTTGGAGGAATGTTCACTCGAAACTAAAGCAATATCATTGTGGATTTTTAACTACTAAACAACTAAGGTAACTCTTTGATCTAATCATTACCATACAACTTTTTATTCATGCAATTTTGTTCACACCTCTTTGAATTTGTTCATTGAATGGTACATTCAATTGTTTGTTCTAAGCATGATAACAACCTTTATACCACCAATACATTTTGTACCATGCATATAAATCTTCATAACATGTATAACATATAAAAACTTGTAAGTAAAAAAGCTTTGTACATTTTGTGAATATGTCATTTATTGTTGTGTATGTTCTTGTGCTTGCAAGGCATATTTTTGAAAATTTTAGTTCGTGTTGATGTTATGTCTTAAACCTATCTCTAATTAGCTTGATCAACGATGTAATGCAATTCATGTTTTGGCATAAACACAACCGATTAAATTAATACATAAAAATATATAAATTTTCTCATATTTCAAATATCAAGTATGTCCAAACAACATAGTTTGATTTGTTTAATTTCATATATTGAGGAATCCAAAACTTACAAGCATAATTCTTGAAGATGGAAATATACCATTTGATTCTTTTGTATTTGATAATGCATTTTACTTTAAATGTTGTTAAAAAATGATAGGATAGAAACCTATTATAAAGATTATGAAACATTTGCAATGACACCAACGGTTTCAAGCCATTTTCAGGTTTTTAGATCTAGAATTTAGGTTTTTGTAACTTTTCTAAAGTTTCCAACATTGGTTTGACTTGATTTTTAAAAAAATTATTTGAGAGAATGAAAAGAAGAAAGCATGAAGAAAAAAATATATGAGTTCCACAAACTATTACAATAACAGTAAATGTTAGCATTAGTTTAATCCATTGTTGTTAATGGACAGTTAATGGACAGTTATAACTGTCCTCTCTCCTTCTCACCTCCCGGACCTTTATAAGGCTCTGCTCTTTTGATTGTAAAACATGCATTGAATAGAATACATCTTCGCCATCATTGGTATCGAGCACGGTTTGGTTCTTGGCGTGTTCCTTTCTTTTCGCACTTCGATTGTTCACGAGTTTTCAAAACTACAAGGGAAGGAGACATTGTTGTATCCTCTCTAAAGCGAACAACATCTGCAGCGAATGAATCATTATCACCTGTAGACCCACGTGGAAGACCATACCCATCTATTTTTGGTGTTCTTTCTGTTCTAACATGGCTGTTTGGAGACCGGTTTAGCTTGAGACATGTTTATCTATTTTGGAGTTTTGTCTGCAGAACCTCTGGTGCCTATGTCAATACAAATGGCTTTATTGTTGTAGACTGGGAATTTCTTTGAAGACACAATCAATTTTTGTTCTAGATTTGGTTGATGTATGTGGCTTCTCATTATTTTCCAAGAGCGTGGGAGCGAGAAATTTTGCATTTGGCTTTGTAGGAGAATTCTTGGCATTTGAAAAGGAAAAGCATTATTCGATCGATTCTCAACCTAAGCAAAGCCAGAAAGCTGCAAATTCTCCTGAGGTACACATTCACCTTAGGTACACACGTGATCTCAAAACGAGGCCAGCCCATGTATGTCACAAATTTTGGATGCAGAAAGCACCGCGAGCAATGCACCAAATGTTTGGGCATTGAGCAAAAAAATGAAGACACCGTTGGACTATTCATTTCTTTGGTCAACGAGCTCTGCAACACTAGGAATCTTCTCTTTGACGAGATTGTGCACCGAGGACAATTAGAGTATTTTTGGTTTGATGTTCGATGTCAAGCACGCCGAATCCATGAAGAATTGGAGCGCTTGGTATGATGCGATGATGAACACAAAATAGAACGCCCACGGGAGCATCTGCATCTCACTGCACGAGCTTATAGAGCCCATCTTCGTGATAGGTTTCTTGATGAAGCATTGTAACTATTTTTGAGCAATCAATAAATAAAATACAATTTTGAGTTTTTGGAAATGTCTGCACCTCGCATTTTGTTGTCGGATGCCCAGTTGCTCAAAGGGCCAAATTTCACCGCATGGAAAACCAAGATGCGAACGATTCTTCAATTTGAAGATCTTTGGGGGATCGTTTCTAGCACGGATGCCCCTCCCACAGACGTTAATTTGTTGGCTAAGTATGAAAAGGCCGATGCAAAAGCACTAATGCTTATCACTTTGAGCCTTTCTGATGAGGTTCAACCTCACATTTGGGAAGCAACCACTTCCTCTATGGCATGGGCCACATTGTGTACCATCTATGAAGCCAAGAATCTGACGACGATGCTACATCTTCAGACAAAGCTTCACACAATGAGTATGCATGATGGTGAATCAGTCGAAGCCTTCTTGTGGTGTGTGGCCAAGTTACACATGAAATTTCTGGTCTCGGTGAACCGGTGGACGACAAGTTGCTAGTCCCGCTCACCTTGCAGCTCTTCCTTCCCGGTTTTGGACACTGATCACCACGTTGACCATCACTCAATAGGAGGTGAGTTTTCCAAACTGGTGAATTATCTCCAGCAGGAAGAAGCCATTCAAAATGTTCAAGAAGCCTTCAAAGACAAGGCTCTCATCACGAGGCAAAGGCAGAGCAACAAGCCTTGGAAAGGGTAGTCACCCCCAAAATCAAAAGCAACATCCACAAACAGCTGAACCTTCTCGGCGGCCACCATAGTATTTACCTACCCTAGAAGTAGTAGAACAACAAGACAGATCGATGGTGCCACATTTGCTCCACGGATACGCACACGACTGCGAACTATTATTACAATGGTTACAAGTATGGAAACTTTGGCGAAGAGAGCACTTATGGCCAAGGATATTCCAAGAAATCCCAATGGCATGCTCATAATCAGAGGCAAAAGGGTCATATTGCTGCTCAGCAGGATGCCTCCTTCGATGAAGAGGTTCCAAACACAACTCATATGGACATTGTCCTAGTCTTGTAGACTTCGCATCCGTCAGAAATTGTCTGGTTGATTGATTCAGGCACCAAAAAACACATGACTGACAATAAGAAGTTGTTCCATACTCCTGAGTGACCGACCCATTGGAGATCGGATCACCATCGTAGATAATCAGGAGTATATTACGGCGGGATTGGTGATGTCATCATTCCTCTTGGGACACGAAGATGTACACTCACGAAGGTGTTATATGTTCCAGGTTTGACCTCAAATCTCTTGTCTATGAGTCAACTTCTTAATCATCGAATGCAGGTTGAATTCTTTGTTGAGAAAGGGGTCAAGTCCTACATCATTTCCCAGGGAGACTTAGTTATTGCTCGAGCATTTATGAAGGGCCGTCTATTTGCACTAGATGTGGTCACTTCATCTAACATTGCTCTCTTTTTGCTTCAATGGCGGAGTCCACTGCACTATGGCACTTTCGATATGGTCATCCTTCTACCTGGGCTCTGTATCATGTAACATTCCCATTTTAAGACATTAGAACAAGGGAATTTTTATTTTTTATATATAACGTTCTCTGTTCTGAATTATGTAATTCAAAACACACGACCAAGTTTTAATAATTGTTCTCTGTCCAATTAATGTAATTTAGAACACACAATACTTTTTAAAACCAATGTTCTCTGTTCACATTTTTTTATAATATGGAACACACATTCAATGCCATTCAATCATATAATAGATACCATATGTTGTTGTAATGACTTGAAGAACTACCGATCTCCCATTTTATGGCTCGGAGTTTCAACGATCTCTCATTTCATGACTCGGCTACTTACCGATCCTTCATGTTAATCCATGCATTGTATACTAAGTATACTTGGTTCTCTTTACCATTTTCGGTTATCGAAGTGTTCCATTTAAGAGGCCTATCTAAATATCTGTTACCGATATTCATCTGAAATCCTACTTCTTAAACTAGGTGATTAGGACAACGTAACCAGCAGCTTGCGATACTTTGGCCAAAGATTTTCACATGCTTTGCATGATCATATTCCTAGACGTTACACACATCAATGGAATACGTCCTTCACCTCACTTCATCTGTTATCTAGAATGGTCTTTTCTGATCTCTGTCAGTCCTCTCGTCCAAGGTTAAACTTTAACCCAAGATAGCAATATGAAAGAGTATAGGGAGGCACTCACGGTGACTAAAGGTACGCAGACATACCTTGTCGACCCTAGTCGACTGCGTGTGTCTAGTTACCTTTAATCTTCCTGAGTCACTCCGTATACAAGGTCACATTCCTAACTTGGTCCAAGCTTATGTAAACTTTGATGATTCGATTCGGAAGGGCATTGTAACATGTCAGCTGCAACATTGTGTCATCATGAAGGCCCCACCTTCATGAAGACACCAGATTGTAGTTGGTGTGTGCCAATGTCCTACGGAATCCTCCCATCAAGGGATACACATCCAGCTAGAAGTATGATTAGATTCTTATCCTTAGTATTTTAAGAATAAGTTTCAGCAACCGTGTTGATCCTCTAACCTCACTGTTTATTACAGTTGCATAGCTAAGAAGAACTTAAATTGTCTTATAGCTTAATATAAATTTTCTCCTTCTTACCAAAGGATTGCATATTTCCATCTTAGTTCTTTAATTTAAGCTTCAGACTAATAGTCCACTTCAGCTTAACGTAGTAAGATCAACTTACTAAACTTAACCAAGTTTTATTCGCAACCAAATTTAAATTCAGAATTCCATCTCATTAGACGTCATTTAAATGAGGCCTAATTCCAAATGAATGTATTCATTTATTTACTATAACCTTACTTCAGTTAAGGTTTGATATGAGGAGGTATGGTTCCTCATACCAAATATCCTTTGATCAAAACCTCCCAAGGATATTAACGAAATCAGAATACAGAGTTCAATTGCCTCTTTACTAATATCTATTAGTTTATATTCTATTTCCGAATGTGATTCATTTAAGAGTTCGTATTCACTTTACTCTTTACTAATGTCAATTCTAAATCCATATTGACCCAAGTATTAATTAGTTGCATTCCAACTTAAAAGTTGTATTCAAGTAAAGAATAGATATTATGTCCCTTTAAAATCTATCAACCATCATTTGAATATATCCAAATTCAATGAATAAAATTATATTCTCAATCTTATTCAAACAGTTCCAAGGTGGTACAACCATTAAAATAACACACCTTCTTCTTTTACTCTTTACTCTAGATTAAAATTCATACAATATACAAGTCCATACTACCGGACTTCATTCATGCCAAACAACATTAACAACTCATAAAGAGAGGAGAATACAACTTTTTCTTTTTCCATTTCCTCGTAGAAGAATAATAAAATCTCAGAAAAGATCCATCCCTTAGTTAATCAGAAGAAGCATCATAAACAACATATCTTCATTTTTACTCATGGAATCCATCTGCAAAATTAACTTGCACGGGTCAGTTCATCGAACTGAGCATATTAAGCACTTATCATTAAAATGAGGTGCTCTTAATTAACTGTCTCAATAAAAGAACTCTGCTTTTATGAAATGTCTCCTAATAGTTATAAACATCACATAATAGTTATGCACCAATAAGGTTGAACAATTCTAACAACCTAATTTCAATAAATAGTTTCATTTTAAACAGTAATAATAAATATCAGCATACCAATTTCTATATTGGCTAACCTATCATGATGTATATTTCACCATTCTCATAGCTGTTTTTAATGAAAAGAAAAGAGTTCATTCCAAACTTAGATAATACTAAAAGGAGTATTTCTCTAAACAATCACGTATTAAGACAGCTATATGAAATGATTTATAGATTGTTGTTCGATTGCATGCAATGTCCAACTCATTTCATCATCAAGAATGAATTCCATATACTGAGTCAATTTTTAAATTAAGATAGAACTTTCTTACCTTCAGGTCATCCACTGGACTTCAACTATATCAAATACAGAAGTGAAAAGAAACCTTACGTCACAACAACAATCTATTTAACTTCCTGAATTCAACAAACAACATAGTACTTCTTTCAATTCAGAAAAGAAGAAAAACAGTAGTTAAAATGTAGTCAGCTTACGCCGAAGGCGGTAGGAAATTCATTCAATATCAAATAATAGAATTTCAACTGGATAAGAGAAGAAAATAATATTACTTCCGATTACCCACTCAATATTCTCTTTCCTTTCATCACAACCAAACATGATGATTTGAACAAGAAGTGATAACAATCAACGATAACGGTTAAGGAGAGAGAACAATTAAAACCAATAATCGAATGAAAGAAGAAGATTCATATTATCTCTTCTCATTGCTTAGCTGATTATCAACTAATTAGAGCCGATCTATACCCATAGGATAATTTCTTCTAACAAGTCTATTTCAGTGTTTAAAAATTACTAACCACCATTCAAGGAAGCATACCAGAGTTCATTTGCATCTGATTCCGCAAGTATCAAAAACAACTGAATCTTTCAATTAAAATCGTTTTCAATAATTATTCACCAAAAACGAACATTTCCAGCTAGGTCTGAAACAAGCAAGAATGTACAACAAGCTATATAACCATAATTATTCACCAAAAACGAACATTCCAGCTAGGTCTGAAACAAGCAAGAATGTACAGCAAACAACAAAATCATGATTTTTTCATAATAATAAAAGGAATCATTTTTCAAACACCAGAGTAAGAAATCAACTTCAGTTCAGTTTTAATGAAACAACGAAGAAGTTTAGACTGTTATGTATATATATATATATATATATATATATATATATATATATATATATATATATATTCATCATCGAATTCAAAGAAGAATAAAATGATAAGCTCTATTCCATCCAACAGATAACCAGATACTCTGTTCCAGGTTTAAGTAAATCATTCCTAAAAATCATTCACAGATTTCAAACCAAATAAGGAGACATTGAATCATTTTAAATCACGCAAGGGTAAGACGATGAAATAAATTCATTGTCCCCAAAGAATTCGTATTCTATGCACTGTAATACGACCAGAAAAATAACTCACGCAAACAGTTCCATCAAGCATTCTCACGGTTTTTCCAAAACCATTTACACGCACAGAACTCAGAAAACAATCTACACATCACTGTTACTTCCATCAAATCAAACCCATAATGGGAGATAAAACCGAATACCCATTACTGTAAAAATTCAAACAGCAAGGATAGATTTCATTTCATTTACCCTCCTAGTAAAGAAAACACCCAAATCGTATTTATCTCCAAAAGACAACTCAACCCAGAAATCTCATCAAACATATCAACATTTTCATTTACAAAAACATCCAATAAAAGAGCAGAGTTCTTTTAATGAAGACGCTTAACAAAGAGCAAAACAGTTTTAAAGAGAAGAGCTCAACATGCCTGTAAAACTTCATGTTGCTTGAAGAAAACCACGTTTGCACCCTCAGGAGCTATTCTTTTCCACGGCGATAAACAACAAGGTTTCCCCAACTATCTCCTTACTTCCACAGGCTCAAAAACAGTCGTGGGTAATCAAAACAATAGCAACAATGACCAGAATAGTTGTAGGTTCGAAAGAACCATAAAAGAAATGCAGAGCAAAACTTAAAACCCGAATGAACAAAAGTAACCGCCAAAAATTCCTCTTTCCCCTTTCCAAGGCGAGCTGGTCACCAAGACCGAGATCAATAAATGCATTGAATGCATTTTTTTCCTCTATCTCCACGCCACCACCGACTCAAGTTTGGCGAGTTCCACCTTTAAATATTTGCATGTAATTTCCTTCTTAGTTACATTGCTAGTTGGATATCTCCAACTTCCCATGTTCCCACCAAACTTGGCATTTAAAACTTCAAGGACATCATTTAATGTCCTTTATTAAATTTCAAACCTTCCCTTCTTATCCTTTTATCAACATGTATCCACAAGTCCCCCTTCTAGGGTTAGCATTAGTTTAGGTTATATTGTCCATAGCTAGGTATTCACCTAGGTCACAAGTCATTAGGATTTGCAAAAATTTACATCCCATTTAATTTATTAAATCCTCCTAGGATAGTTATTAGGTTATAGGCTAAAACATAGTTATAGGTTAAAATGTAGCCCATAGTATTTTAATTAATAGGTTCTTTTAGTAAGTTTACCAACTTACGTTCATATCCAGCAAAATGCAGGACGTTCGTTCCATGCTCGACATATCTATACCTTGTTCACTTGCACCAAAACACTTACTGCCTTACGCTTTCCAACATTACAATTTGTATGTAGTTCAAAATCAAACCTTTCCATTGGCAACATGGTGCCGAATAATTATACCAGAACTGTGTTCTGTAAAATTTATAATGACCTTCAGTCTGGTTCCAGAATTCATTCTAATTAGAAAGTAAATCGACAAAGTGATCACAAAGAAGGCCACAACATACCTTGGATCAATGGAATTGATTCAAGGTGTGTTATCAACAACAATATGAGTTCATCAAACACAAAAGTAGCTTTGCAGTTTCACACTTTGCAAAACACAAGTTATAATGACCTCCGTCCCAAGTAAACAAGTTACAGTAAGCAAGGGTTCAGATCAGTAACACATTATTTTTAAGATTAAAAGATATATCTTAACATAGATCATTTCCACAATTACAACATCTCGAAAAGAGGTTATCCTAGTAGCTTCTAAAAATCAAGACGTTACATATCAGCTCAGTCTAAGTAAATGGTAAGAGGGCTTCCTCCACTCTCCCATTCCTTACCCGTTTACTCGAGATGTCTTTAAGGGAAAACAACAAAAAGGTCCATTCAAATAGAGCTATTATCATTCTACCATCTTCGAGTTGTACACACACCAATCTGTGTGGACCCCTACTAGCTAGATTCCAAGGTTTTGAATACTTTCAGCTCATCATTCATGATTACTCACAGAAAATGTGGGTAAATTTTCTTCGGAAGAAGAGTGAGGCATTTGCCAATTTCCAAACCTTTTACTAGCATGCCACCGGGCGATGCTGGGAATCCTCTCCTTCTCCTCCGCTCAGGTCGAGGGGGGGAATTTGTATCAAAGAAGTTCTTAGCATACTTGAAGCAACATGGCATTCAACAACATCTGACTGCACCCTACACTCCCCAACAGAATGGGATTTCGAGTGACACAACAGGACTATCATGGAGATGGCTCATTGTATGCTCTCCACCACCAAGTTGGAGGATCATTTTTGGGCAGAAGCAGTCCAGATAACAATGTATCTACTCAACCAGGCACCCACGAAGATCTTGTAGAACAAGACATCGGAAGAGGTATGAACTGGTCATAAAACTTCTATCCATCATTTGAGAGTTTTTGGTTGTACTGCATATATGCATGTTCTAGATGAGAAAAGGAAGAAGATCAATCCAAAGACACTGCCATGTCTTTTCTTGGGGTATAGTACTACCTCAAAGGCATATCATCTCATGGATCCTGAGACGAAGAAGATCTACGAGAGTCGAGATGTGGTGTGTGATGAGTCATCCTTTGACTCCCTGCCACACAATGGAGATCTAGTACCGACCTCGTCACATAGATTGCTCACACATCCAGATGATGGGCAAGATGATTCTTCTCAGAGAGAAGAAGAGTTGAGTGGAGACTTGTTCATTGATCTAGGCACACTGGAAAACACATCTTCACATCAGAGCAGTAGTAGCACCAACGTCTGAAATGGGTCTAGAATACTATTAGGGATGCACACCTAAACTCACTTCCAGGTACTTCTACAGGAGTCAGAACATGAAGTCAAGCCAAACATGAGGTAAATTTTGCACTCATGAGTTCAGTTGTTGATAATTTCAACCCGACAACTTTGCTCGTGAGGCATTAGACCAACCACAGTGGAAACAGGCTATGGATGCTGAATATGATTCCCTAATTCAGAATCAGACATGGGAACTTGTTGATCTCGCCTCTAGGTAAGAAATGCATTGGCTGTAAATAGATTTTAAAACAAAATATAAGGAGATGGTTCAATCAAAAACACAAAGCACGACTTGTTGCGAAAGGGTTATGCTCAACAAGAAGGAATTGACTATGATGAGACCTTTGCACCCACTACGAAGATCAAAACCATCAGAGTTGTCTGTGCAATGGATAAAAAATGGATGGCAACCTCGGTAGATGGATGTCAAGAGTGCTTTTCTGAACAGTGATCTCAAAGAAGAAGTATACATGGCCCAACCTGAAGGGCTTGTAGACGAACATTAACCACACAAGGTATGTCATCTGATAAAGTCACTTTATGGACTCAAACAAGCACCTAGGGCATGGTATATAAAAATTGATAATCACTTATTGTAGCATGGATTCACTCATAGCCCCTCAGATACAAATTTGTATATCAAGAAGGTAGGAACATAGATTTTTATTCTGGTTTTGTACGTAGATGATCTTGTGATCATAGGAAGTTCTGACAATCTTGTGGATGATGTAAAGAATGATCTAAAGAAATCCTTTGACATGACTGATTTGGGGCTACTTCACTACTATCTTGGCTTAGAGATATGGCAGAAGAAGAATCATATCTTTGTCTCCCAGATGAAATATGCCAAGACACTCCTGGAGAAGTATGGAATGTCAGATTGTAAACCAATGTCCACACCTATGGAAAAAGGTTTGCAATTATCTAGATTCTAGGATTCACCGTACAGGTAGATGGCACTCACTATAGGTAACTTGTGGGGAGTCTCATTTACTTGACTTATACCAGGCCAGATCTTTGCTTTGCAGTGAGCTATCTCACCAGATTTATGCAGGAGCCAAAGAAATGTCATTAGATAGCAGCAAAGCATGTGTTGAGATACATCTAAGGTACAGTTGACTTTAGTCTGGAGTATCAAAAGAACACTCAGTTCTTCTTACAGGAGATACGTGAGACTTAGATTATGCAAGATCTATTAATGAAAGGAAATCCACTTCGGGATATGTTTTTCATCTCGTATTTGGACCTATCTCATGGATTAGAAAGAAGCAAACTGTTGTTGTTCTCTCATCGACCGAGGTAGAAATCGTGTCGCATGAGGAGCATGCGAAGTGATTTGGTTACGTCGCATTCTTGCAGATATAGGGATTCCTGAAGAGAAACCTCCCATCATTCACTGCGACAATCAAGGTGTGTTGAAGCTTGTGAAGAATCCTATTTTTCATGAATGAACAAAGCATATTGAGGTCAAATGTCACTACATTCGTGAACAGGTCTTGAACCACCAAATTCATCTCGATCGCCCTACTAATTTTCAAAGGTTGCGAGATATTCTCAAAGAAGGTGAACGTTGATTTGTTTAGGGGGTACATATGTAAAAACAATGTATTAAGGGGGGAATGTTAGCATTAGTTTAATCCATTTTTGTTAATGGACAGTTATAACTGTCCTCTCTCCTTCTCACCTCTCGTAGCCTTTATAAGGCTTTGCTCTTTTGATTGTAAAACACACATTGAATAGAATACATCTTCGCCATCGGTAAATACCATTAAAAATTGTAGCTTGAACCTATTCTAGTATGCAAGGTAGGAATTAGCCACTTTACGACTCTAATTAAGATAAATTTCTCACATCTATCATAGAATTATGATGATAAGCATTTTACAATGGAAGAAAGGGGTGGGATTTGATAGTGTAACCATGTAAGGTTTTATTCTATATATTAAATTTGACATCCATTTGACCATCATAAGTAATTTTGATTATAAATTTTATACATCTGTGATTATCACTTAAAGTTATTCAACTTTTTGACTTTGAAATTTCATCAAAAATAGTAATATCTTGGTCATACCGTGTAGAGTTTGAGGTCCTTTCTTCTAAAAAAATAAATAAATCAATATATGGGAAATATGAACATAATATAATGGGATTATTACCCAATGTTACATGTGTAAAATCCAAAATAAAAACCTTGAAATCGATATCTATAATTTTTTTCAAATAGATCTATTTAAGATATTTGTATTAGTATACTATGGCTGGTAGTAATAGTAATATACGTTTGGTTGGTCTCGAACCTATTTTCCAATTTCAATAGTCATTGTTTACTATTCCAAGTTGGATATACCTCTTCATCAATACATATTGAAGTTGATTCTACAATCAAATGGGTTGTGGTCCAATAATGTGTATGATTCTACAAATGAATGTTATAAAAGAGAAAAAACATACATGCCCCAAGTGGAACATGTAGAGTGTACAAAAGCACTTGTTTTACTGAAAGCAAACCTACCTACTCTATGCTAACCGAAGCAAAGGGGACTCAAACAAATCCTGCAATACTGGCAGGAGAAGTAGCTCCCCTTTCTCAAAATGGGAAACCATGTATATGATTTGGCATTGAACATGGCTATTATTATGAGTGAAAAAATGACAAGAGGTCAATCCTCCACCCAAATAACCAAAGTATCAACATCAATCAAAAATACCTCCTCAAGCTGATTGGCATTGGACTCTTGGAGGTGTTGATGGTGACCCTTGGTGCTTTGTATATCATCCTCATGCCCCTGTAGTGGGCATGACTGGTTTTGGCTTCTCCATGGCGGCAGGTTCTTGCGGTTGAAGGATGAATGATGGGGTAGTGAATGTTGTAATTTCTACGGGCCCCTCCTCATCAAAACATTCCTCCAAGTCTGATAGGAGATCAAACTCTTTGATGTCCTGCTATAAGTGTGAATTCCATGAGGGGAATGAAGTCATGATTGCACAACTTCATAGAATGGAAGAGAATGAAAGATGTGGAAAGAAGAATGGGTGGAAATGGATGGAAAGAAAGTCTGCAACTCATAGAATGGGTTGTTGACCAAATGGAGTTACCAGATGTGCTTTGCATGTACCTCCAAAGGTTGAATCTCACCAAGAACACATCAACTTGATGAAATGAAGTGGTAAGGTGCTTCAAACCTATCCCACCAGGCATTCCAGAACTCTTGATGTAGAATCAAAACACCCTGAATGTATGCAACTCGATGGGTTGAGACTCTTAGTGTGATTTCATAACATGGGTACTATCTCCAAGTTGTGGGACTTGCTACTTGAGATAGACCTCCAGAGAAAGTTGGTTCTTCTTCCTAATCCTAATGCTAAACTACTTCTAAGGAAGGAAATGTGACTATCTACTCCTAATCTAACAATGCCAAGGAGACAGGGAGAGAGAGAGCATGAAAATAAAGAAATCCTACACTACAGAGGTGATAGCACCAAGAAAAGGGGGTTGCTGATCACAAATCCAACTACATGAAATGGAGAGAGGTGAGAAATGGAGAGGATGGAAAAGATGCATCACAGACCAAAGATAAATTTCACATAGAACACCATTTCAAACCCATTAAACACAGCTCCCAAAACCTGTAATAGACATCAGAAGTATGCACAATATACCCTGCAATGATGAGAGGAAAGAAGAGATAATAAAATAAGGAAGGATGGAAAAAATGCATCACAAAACATATTTTATTGCTCCATGAGTTCACACAAGTACATCATCAGTGGGCAAGAGGCAAGAAAACACCATTACAAAGCAATGAGAGGAGGCTTAAGCTCCACATTTGACCCTAGGGAAGAAAGAGAGAGAGGGGGAAGGAGAGAAAAATGACAAACCTCTCAGAAAAATGCCCCTCCTTTACAATATATAGGAAGAATAAGAGGGAAAGGAGAGAAGAATTTGAATCCTGCTTCAACCACCCCAAGATTGCATTGAAATTCACTTGCAACAATGATGGGTTCCATGACACAACCCCTGCCTCCATTACTAGTCCTTGTTGGGCAAGAAAGGAGTTTCGTACTTCATTATGGTGGTAGGTGAGAAACCTAATAGCCTAAAAAATGGTAGACTTTATTTTTTCATTAATGGTGACAGGTAAATAGCAGACGTCGAGAGCTTTCCAAAAAGTCCTCCCTTGCTCAAATCCGAGTTCCCAGTTGAAAGATATGGTTGTCTGAAGGTCAGGGTCGGGCGTTTAACGCGGGCTCACAATATTTAAAAGAGTCTATCCATGCAAGATCCACGTGGCAGCCCCGCATGTCTTAATATTTCACCCCCTCCTTTCACTCTTGAAGTTGCACCGATTGGACACTTGGCATCATCCGCGGGCCTGCTTTACTTTCTTCATTTTTGGCTAAGTCCCTTCTGCTTTTGCAGAGAACCTACGTCGAACCCTAGACACGTGGAGAGCCCGTGCTCATTTGGGGACCTTGCTTTGGACTTTACCTTTGAAGGTACACCAATGAGACACGTGGAGGCTTCCGCTGACTCTCAGACTTTTCAACAATGTGGTGTAACTTTATTGGGCTCGACCACGTGGAGAGCCCTGTGCTCATTTGATGACCCCGCATTTGTCACACCTTTGAAGTTGCACCGATGAAACATGTAGAGGCCTCCGCTGGCTCGTAGACTTTTCAACAACCGGTGTAACTTTTTTGGGCTCTAGACACGTGGAGAGCTTGTGCACGTTTGGGAATCCACTTTTGGATTTACCTTTGAATTTGCGCCGATGAGGCACGTGGAGGTTTCTACTGGCTATGTTATTCTTAGCTGATTCGGGCCTCGAGTGATCACTATTTTCTCGTGCTCTGACCATGTGGAGAGCCTACGCTCGTTTGGGGTCTCCGCTTTTGTGCACCATACAAAAAGTGTGCCGAAGAGACACGTGGCACCTTCCACGGTTTTGTGTTTTGCTTCGAGTTGACTCGCTCTGGGCTTGATTTTGAAGTTTGGGAGTCGGGAGCGAGGCGCGAAAGGGAGACATAGGGAAGGCGTGCGCGGGAGGGCGTGTGCGCATGAGGAAGGTATACCTATAGAAGGCATGGAAACAGGGTGCGTGGGCGTTCAACTAAAATGTGAAGCATCGAGTCGAAGGAAGATACATGGTATCCAAAAATAACTAGGAGAGTTATTTGGATAACAAGATGATCGTGCCATATCAACATTTCCATTTCGTGTGTTAATTTGGAGGAAAAGTAGTTTTGAATTGATTTAATATGAAGAAAATCAATAAAAAAACATTTGAAAGAGGGACTAATGAGTGAGCGCCTATGTGTCACATTCTCATTAAATAGTTTTACAAAGTGTGATTAACCTAAAAGTGAACAACTATTGATACTTTTGTCAACAACCTATGGTGAAAAGAGATGTACATGTTTTGGTGCATGCTCGGTTATAGGGTCCTCTCCCCTAGTTCAATATCTATCTTTCTTAACTTAATTTTCCGATAGGCCTTATTAGAGTGCACTTTATTAGTAACATCGTCGTGGATGTAAATGCATATCATGGTTTTTTTTTTTTTATTTTTTATTTACAACTTGTCGAACCGCCAAACAAATGGAAGCCAGAAGTTGAATAGTCATCTCTCCACTCATAAATCTTAGTCTATAGGAGTTTCTTGGGGATTTCTCCGCAATTGCAGCAGTGGAAGGAATTAATGAGATTGTGACGAATAAATTGATATCCCTGTCGAAGTAGGAATTGGTGGATTGTGACACTGCTTCCAACTAGGGGTGCAATGGAGGTTTGATGGATGATGCAATGGAGGTCTAATCAAGGTCATTTAATCAGACTATTGTAGCTATTGCAGCTATCGTGCAAGTTCAACAGAGTTGTGATAATATTATAGTCTGAGAAATGTGTTGAGCTAATGACTGCCTCTGGGACTTGGAGTAGATTCCAAAACTTGTTTCTTGTCGATGCCTTGCTCTTTCCCTAATTTAGTAATTTAAAAATCTACATGTGACCCACCCTGGACTGGGTGTCGATTTGGATAGCCGTTGCAGTTTCCCTCTTTGTTCTAGCACTGACAGTGAAAATTATTTCTATCGCCCTCAGATCGATTCTTCTTAAATATGAAATTCAAGTTGTTCTCTTTGTGACATTCATTGCGGAGTGAGCATCCTCGCAAGGCACTGCAATTTTGTCTAGAATATCCTTCAAATTTTGGGCGCAGATGCCCGCCATCGCCATTGCCAAGTGGAGGTTGGGGTGGAAGCCTAACGAATTGTGTGGGGCAATAAACAAGTCTTCATTAATCTTCCAACACTTGTCTTGCACTGCTACATAAGAGATTTACCAACATTTTCATTTGTCTAGAGAAACAAAGTATTAAAAATGAAAGTTTGATTGTCTATTTAAATGGTGGTGGAGAATTCAGGAAAATGAGAGGAAGGCCGCAGGAAAAACATGGGAAATCAAACACCGCACGACTCTTTAAAAGACATTCAAACATAGGAAATCAAAGGATTCGTCATGTCATTTACACTACGTGAATTGTCTACCGTCGACTGACACTTACCTAAACCTTAATATTTCATCTTTTATTTCCAGTATTCCTAAACGAACAACCCTCCACGACTGCCATGACTACCAGACTCTGATTCATTGTATTTTTAATCCACAAATTCCATAAAGATAACCCTCTTTTTCTATTGGAGTTATAAAAAGACAGACAATTTTTCATAGTGTTGAACATATGGCATATCACTAAAGCTTATACCACAATATCTTTGGCTTATCTCAGATAGAATCTCAATTTGGTTTGTAGCTACAATAGGTCAATTGGATTATGAACTCCATTTCTATGACAAGTTCAAATTTCTAATAAATGTAAGTTCCATTGAGTTCTTTACACACTCTAGAGGATTACAAGAGGGGGTCTCCTAACCTCATTTTAATTATTATGTGGCATAGACTCGTTGGTGTAAAGGAAATTAAGAACAATTTAAGGTATCATAAAGATTGAATTTATATAATTACTCTCACTTATCAACAAAATATTTATGATAACTTATTAATGGATGTGCCTATATATTGGATGATGAAAGGTTTGAAAAAATCCTTTATATATATTTTCAATGGATTATAAACTAAATATCAACCCTTTTAAATGGTTAAGTGTGATCTTCATCAATACAAACCCTTGAAATGTGTGCGATAATTGCAATAGTGCAATAAGGGTGCAATGGAGGTTTGATGGAGGTCATTTTATCATCGATAATGGTGGGATAGACCATGAGGCATATTACCCACAACAAGCTCACCGAAGGCAACTGTGACATGCATAGAGTATTCTTATCTTAATTTTTACTTCTACGCAAGCTTCTTTCATGGTTTCATTTCTTTATATAAATCTTAAGTTCGGTGATTATATTTTGCAGAAAGCTTCCCATTTAAGAAAATTTGATGGCTACGAGGATGTGTCATCCAATGATGAGAAGTCGTTGTAGAAGGCAATGCACATCAACTAATCAAGTATGGCCATCAAGAAGTCGGGCGGGAGGGATTTTCACTTCTACAAATTAGTATGTATTTAGTTCACTTATTTCAATATTACAATTATTTTTCATATTATTTCTTGTTGAGGGCACTTAACTACCTATGAGTGACCATTATTCTAATGATATTTTAATTTTTATATTTCGGTATTTAACTATGTCAACTTATTTTTAAACGATTATTTTCTAGAACACTAAAATATATATCTAGAACATTAGAAAAGATTATATATAGAGAGAGTGGGGTGTGTGAGGGGTAAGAAAGGTGTGGGTAGGGTAGTCGTGACCAATTCTCTTGGAACATTTATTAGTCTTAGTTTTTAATAAATAAATAAATAAAATGTATTTATTGGCCGATAGGCCTTTTTAAAGTCAATTTTATTTGTAACTATTATTTTCATTATCATTGTAGTCTTAAAATATATTTTATTATCTTATTTTTAAAATAAAAATATATCTTTTGGGGAAGAGGAATAGATTGATTTTAGGGATACCTTCCGGGAAGAGGAACGAATTGATTTTCCAGATACCTTACGCTCAAGAGGAAGCACTACAAAAAGGAATAATAATACCGCATGCCATTTTTAACAACACTTGTTCCCAATGCCACCATGAGCACCCCCAAGAAATCTATGAGGGATAGATTAATGACAAAGCATTGAATCTTATCAAAGAAGATTAAAGAGTCATTGTGGAAGACATGGTCTATAGATGAACAAATCACACATGGAGATCTATGCAATACCAATAAGGTAGTGTTTTTCCTTTTCATTTCATTGTGCTAATATGGCCAAATCCTCCTCCTCATATTGTCCTCCATGAAACACTATGATTGTTGTCTCTTAAAATTTTACCAACATATGAAAAATTGGAAACTCTACAAAAATGTATATTCATGCATCACATTATATTTCTTTAATATTGCGAAGTTACAAGTGCCATGTTAGGAGTGCATGGAAAATGTGGAAACATATAAATCAAAGGAATTTAGAAGTGATATTTACTCTTCATTAATACTTCACAAATCTTTATTTTTGGAAAATCAAGCAAATCATTGTCTATTATTAACTACCTTTAAATACATTGTTATGACATAATCTTTCTTTGTGGATAAAAGGAACGATAACTAGATCGTACCAAGCCAAGAACACAGATGTTAATCAAACACTACGATCAATAAGATGAAAGTAATTTGCTAAAATAACTTTATATAAACGTTTGCAAACAAATGAGTAGCAATATCATATATTATTATGGAACTCAATGAAATACAATGAGAATGGGCCTTACTTATATAGGCAAGGAATAACAATCTAAGAACCAGTCAAGGTTGTAGATCAAGCGATAAATTATGAAAATAACTAGTCATCAAAGAACTAGTCAAGTCCATAGATTTATAATAGAACTAGACATCAAGGATCTAGTAAATAATATAGATCAAGGAAAGAACAATTCAATACCATAGATCAAGGAAAATATATACCTAACAACTACATAATATCCCCTAATATTTAAATAAATAAAAGAAATATCCACACACATAAGTGGGCGAGGATAAATACAATAAAGGTAAATAAAGTACCTAGGTGAACATGAGCTAAGATAAATACCTACTTTAACACCCCCTCTCAAGTAAATCTAGGGGCCAAAATAAAATTGGCATGTTCACAGTATGAGTCCCGCAACTAGGCCTAATGAGGTACTCATGTACAATATATGCATGAAGAAATCTTGAGCCAAAAGAAGGAAATAATCCTGCTAGAAGGAAAGAGAAAGCGAGAAGAAGAAGGAAGATGTTCTCACGAACACCCCCAAGAATAACTTTCGAAACCCCAAGCATTCCATGTAACTCACGGTAATGAGGTGATGTAAAAGGCTTTGTAAAGATGTCCGCAACACATCTTGCTTGATTCGGATGGTATTCCAAGAAAAGAGCTCCATCCTAAATGTGTTGACAAATGAAGTGGATGTAAATCTCAATATTCATGGTCCGTTGGTGCTCAACTGGGTTGCAAGAAATGTGAATTGTAATTTGGTTGTCACACCAAAATACATTCAAAGTGAATCTGTGGGAATCCAAACTCACAATAACTTGCATGGGCCAAAGAATCTGTTAGCTCTTTCAGAATCGCTACCCTGTACTTTGCCTCGGAAGATGAAAGTGCAATAGCATGTTACTTTTTACACGCCCAAGTAATTAGAGAAGAACCAAGATAGAAAAGATAGCCAAAAGTGGAACGCATGTCATCAATAGAACCTTCCCAATTTGAATCTGTATACCCAACCAACTGAGTAGAACCCCTAGTGTAGTGTAGGCCAAAGTGGGAAGTGCCCTGTAAATAGTGCAAGATCCTTTTAGCAGCCTTCTAGTGACTACTATGAGGATAATGTGTAAATCGATATATAAGCCCTACCGGAAATGAAATATTAGGGTGAGTATGTGTCTAGTACATGAGACTCCTAACCAACCGCTTATACAACATAGGATCACAAAGTGGTGTGGTACATGTGGAAGTAAGAGTAACTCCGGACTAAAAAGGAGATTGACTTGGCTTGGTGATTGTTAGCGCATTAGTTTTGTTTCTCAATACATTGTAGTTTGTTGATAGTTATCTAACCTGTCCTCCGTCGTTAATCTCCTCCTACAAAACCTATATATTGGCATGCTCTTCTGTTTGTAAAAGATGTATTGAATAAACAATCTATTCTTGTGCCATCATTGGTATCGAGCCCTTCCTTCCTTTCCTCTCGTCTCGCGTGAAGATTGGAGTGCGCGGTTCCTCGCCTACATGAAGATTGGAGGCCATTGCTTGTTCATTGGACTCGCTTGGCGTGAAGAGGTAATTTGCAGCGTGAAGAGACAAGGGCGTGTGGACCTTGGGTGTGGTTATGTATGGAGTTTTGAAATTGCTATCATTGGTATATTGAAACGTGTAGATTTGGAGACTATTGTTTTTTTGGCGTGAGGATTTCCTGTGCGTGGAGGAGACGTCTTTCCTGTGCTATTCTAATTAGAGTGGTTCTTTGGAGACACCTGCATGGAAATCATCGTTGGAAATTGGTGTGCAGTCCTAGCATTGAAGGAGCAATTGCTTGGCATGTGGGTAAGAAACCTACAACAATTTTTGTAGATATTTGGTTTGTGCATGCTCTGTATATGGGAGAGACTGATGTGTGGTGCAAAAAGATCCATGTGTGCACAACTAATTGCTTCCATTCCTGCATGGGGAGTTGTTCGTGTAAAATTTTGCAGACCTGTAAAGATTTAAGGACCTGCAGCACTGGAGGAGGTGAGCCATGAGGTTAAAGCCTACGTGGAAATAACTAAATGTTTGTAATTGATTCCTTCCATACGAGAATCCAGACCTATGTAGAAGAACCAACCAACGAGAAAAATCTGATTGCCAATGAAGAGAACGTGGAAGAACCAGCCCGTGTATGTTGCAAATTTTGGATGCGCAAAGCACCGCAAGCAATACACCAAATATTTGGGCATTGAGCAAAAACAAAGACACCACTGGGATGTTCTTTGCCTTGGTCAACAAGCTCCACAACACTGGGAATATTCTCTTTGATGAGATTGTGTGCCGAGGACTGTTGGAGTATTTTTGGTTCGATGTTCGATGTCAAGCACGGCGGATTCATGCAGAACTTGAACGTGGCTATGATGCAAATGATGAACACGAAGTAGAACGCCCACAAGAGCATATGCATCTCACTACACGAGCCTATAGAGCCCATCTTTGGGATAGATTCCTTCAGTAAGCATTGTAGCCATTTTTGAAAAATAAATAAATAAAATACAATTTTGAGTTTTTGAAAATGTCTGCTCCAAAAATATTGCTATCCAATGCCCAACTCTTGAAAGGGCCAAATTTCACCGCATGGAAAACCAAGATGTGGATGATTCTTCAGTTTGAAGATCTTTGGGGGATCGTTTCTGGCAAAGACGCCCCTCCCACAGACACTGATCTGTTGGCTAAGCATGAAAAGGCCGATGCAAAAGCATTAATGCTTATCACTCTGAGCCTTTCTGATGAGGTTCAACCTTACATTCAGGAAGCAACCACTTCCTCTCAGGCATGGACCGCGTTGTGTACCATCTATGAAGCCAAGAATCTGACGACAAAGTTGCATCTTCAGACAAAGCTTCACACGATGAGTATGCATGATGGAAAATTAGTAGAAGCCTTTCTTGTGTGTGTGGCCGAGTTACGTGCAAAACTCTCTGCTCTCGGTGAACCGTTGGACAAAAATTTTCTAGTGCAGCTCACCTTGCGAGCTCTTCCTTCCGGTTTCAAACATTGATCACCACGTTGACCATCACTCAACAGGAGGTGAGTTTTGCCACACTGGTGAATTATCTCCAACAGGAAGAAGCCATGTAGAATGTTCAAGAAGCCTTTGAAGACAAGGCTCTCATCACGAGGCAAAAGCATAAGCCTTGAAAAGGGCAAATCGCCCCGTAATCGAAGCAAAGATCCTCAAGAAGAACCTTCTCAAGTGGCCACCTCGAAGTAGCAGAGAATAACAAGGTGGATCGATGGTGCCACATTTGCTCCACGGATACACACACGACTGTGAACTGTTATTACAACGGTCGCAAGTATGGAAAATCTGGCAAAGAGAGCACTTCTGGTCAAGGATATTCCAAGAAATCCCGATGGTGTGCTCGTAATCAGAGGCAGAAGGGTCACATTACTGCTCAGTCAGGATGCCACCTCCAATGAAGAGGTTCCAGACACAACTCATCCGGACATTGTCCTAGTCTCACAGACTTCATAGCCGTTAGAAAGTGTCTGGTTGATTGATTCGAGCGCCAGTAAACACATGACTGACAATAAGAAGTTGTTCCATACCCTAAGTGATCGACCCACTGGAGATCAGATCACCATTGCGCAGACAATCGGGAGTATTTTACGACGGGGATTGGTGATGTCATCGTTCCTCTTGGGACACAAAGATGTACACTCACAAAGGTGCTATATGTTCCAGGTTTGACCTCAAATCTCTTGTCTATGAGTCAACTTCTTAATCATCGAATGCAAGTTGAATTATTTGTTGAAAAAGGGGTTAAGTCCTGCATCATTTCCCAAGGAGACTCAGTAATTGCTCAAGCATTTCTGAAGGGCCATCTATTTGCACTAGATTCAGTCACTTCATCTAACATTTCTCTCTCTGCTTCAACGGCGTAGTCCACTGCACTATGGCACTTTCAATATGGTCATCTTTTTGCTGGGGCTCTGCATCAACTCAGTGCTAAGGAAATGGTAAGAGGGCTTCCTCCACTCTCCCATTCCTTACCTGTTTGGTCTGGATGTATTGCAAGCAAGCAAAAACATAGAGGTCTATTCAAACAGAGCTCTTATCATTCTACAGAGCATCTTGAGTGTCATACACACCGATCTGTGCGGACCCCTGCCAACTAGCTTCCAATTTTTTGAGTACTTCTAGCTCATCATTGATGATTACTCACGAGAAAATGTGGGTATATTTTCTCTAGAAGAAGAGTGAGGCATTTTCCAATTTCCAAACCTTTTACTAGCATGCCACTAGGCAGTCTAGGAAGCCTCTCCTTCTCCTCCACTCAGATCAAGGGGGGGAATTTTTGAAAAAGAAGTTCTTAGCATACCAAGCTAAAGATGGCATTCAACAACATCCGATCGCACCCTACATGCCCCAACATAATGGGATTTCGAGCAACACAACAGATCATCATGGAGATGGCTCGTTATATGCTCTTGACCACCAAGTTGGAGGATCAATTTTTGGCGAAGCAGTCCAGAAAATAGTGTATCTACTCAACCGGGCACCCACAAAGATCTTGCAGAACAAGACACCGGAAGAGGTATGGACTGGTCGTAAACCTTCTATTCATCATTTGAGAGTTTTTGGTTGTACTACATATATGCATGTTCCAGATGAGAGAAGGAAGAAGATCGATCCAAAGACACTGCCATGTCTTTTCTTGGGGTATAGTACTACCTCAAAGGCATATCATCTCATGGATCCTAAGACGAAGAAGATCTACGAGAGTCGAGATGTGGTGTGTGATGAGTCATCCTTTGACTCCTTGCCACACAATGGAGATCCAGTACCGACCTCGTCACATAGATTTCTCACACATCTAGATGATGGGCAAGATGATTCTTCTCAGAGAGAAGAAGAGCTGAGTGGAGACTTGTTCGTTGATCTAGGCACATTGGAAAACACATCTTCACATCAGCGTAGCAACAACACCAACATCTGAAATGGGTCCAGAATACTATTAGGGATGCACACCTGAACTCACTTCCAGGTACTTCTACGGGAGTCAGAACACGAAGTCAAGCCAAACATGAGGTAAATTTTGCACTCATGAGTTCGGTTGTTGATAGACAAGACCGACCGACACTTCGTGAGGCATTAGACCAACCATAGTGGAAACAGGCTATGGATGCTGAATATGATTCCCTAATTCAGAATCAGACATGGGAACTTGTTGATCTGCCTCTAGGTAAGAAATCCATTGGCTGCAAATGGATTTTCAAATAAAAATATAAGGCAGATGGTTCAATCGAAAAACACAAAGCATGACTTGTTGCAAAGGGTTATGCTCAGCAAGAAGGAATTGACTATGATGAGACCTTTGCACCCACTACGAAGATCAAAACCATCAGAGTTATCTGTAACTGGCAGCACAAAATGGATGGAAACTTCAACAAATGGATGTCAAGAGTGCTTTTCTAAACGGTGATCTAAAATAAGAAGTGTACATGGCCCAACTTGAAGGGTTTTTAGATGAACATCAACCACACAAGGTATGTCATCTAATAAAGTCTCTTTATTGACTCAAACAAGCACCTAGGGCATGTGGTATATAAAAATTGATGATCACCTATCATAAAGCATGGATTCACTCATAGCCCCTCAGATACAAATTTGTATATCAAGAAGGTAGGAACAAATATTGTCATTCTAGTTTTGTACGTAGATGATCTTGTGATCACAGGAAGTTCTGACAATCTTTTGGATGATGTAAAGAATGATCTGAAGAAATTCTTTGACATGACCGATTTGGGGCTACGTCACTATTGTCTTGGCTTAGAGATATGGCAGAATAAGAATCATAGCTTTGTCTCCCAGATGAAATATGCCAAGACACTCCTGGAAAAGTATGGAATGTCAGATTGTAAACCAATTTCCACACCTATGGAAATTTTTTTGCAATTATCTAGATTCTAGGATTCACTACAGGTAGATGGCACTCACTACATGCAAGTTGTGGGGAGTCTCATTTACTTGACTTATACTGCAGATAAGATCTTTACTTTGCGGTGAGCTATCTCCCATTTATGCAGAGCCGAAGAAATTTCATTGGATTACAGCAAAGCATGTGTTGAGATATGTCCAAGGTACAATTGACTTTGGTCTATAGTATCAGAAGAACACTTAGTTCTTCTTACAGGGATATACAGACTCAGACTATGCAGGATCCGTTGATGACAGGAAATCCACTTCAAGGTATGTTTTTCATCTCGGATCTAAACCTATCTCGTGGATTAGCAAGAAGAAAATTGTTGTTGCTCTCTCATCCACTGAGGCTGAATACCATTGCATGAGGAGCTGTGTGTGAAGCGATTTGGTTACGTCGCATTCTTGCAGATATAGGGATTCCTGAAGAGAAACCTCCCATCATTCACTGTGACAATCAAGGTGTGTTGAAGCTTGTGAAGAATCTTGTTTTTCATGAAATAACAAAGCATATTGAGGTCGAATGTCACTACATTCGTGACAGTCTTAAACCACCAAATTCAGCTCTAGTAATCGCCTGTTGATTTTCGAGTTGCGAGATATTATCACCAAGCCTCTTGGCGAGGTGAAGTTTGATTTGTTTATGGGGTACATATGTAGGAATAATGTATTAAGGGGGGAATGTTATGTATTAGGTTTGTTTCTCAATACATTGTAGTTTGTTGAATTTTTTTTGTGATTATCTAACCTGTCCTCTATCCTCTGTTGTTAATCTCCTCCGTAGCCTATATATTGGTGTGCTCTTCATTTTGTAAAAGACGCATTGAATAAACAATCTATTCTTGTGCCATCAACAATCAGCCATATCAAAGCACCTAAGAAGATCATGGGTGTAATTTTGCCGACTCAAATGAATCCCTAAATCTGTTTGAGAAATTTGTAAACCAAGGAAATAATGCTGATAGCCCAAGATCTATCATGTCAAACAAAGTTGTGTAGAAAGAGCCCTCCAATACTCGAATGTGGGAAGAAGAGCTGCCATTAAGTAATAGATCATCAACATACAATACAAGTATCAAAATATCCTCATCAACAATTTGGAGATACTTTGTATGATCGGAGTCAGCAACGAACAAAACCAAGTAGATAGAAGAAAAGAAGCCATCTTCTCATACCAAGCCCGAGGGGCTTGTTTGAGACCAAAGAGAGACCTTTGGAGCCTACAAGCAAGAGATAATCTGAATAAATCCATTCGGCTACTCCATGTATATTTTATCTTATAGATTTCCATGTAAGAAGACACTCTTCACATCCATATGGTATATGGGCCACCCCAATGATGTAGAAATATCAAGTATAAGGCATACAAAATCCATCTTGGTAATGGGTGCAAAAGTCTCGAGTAATCAATACCTTCAACTTGTGAAAACCCTTTGCAACAAGACGAGCCTTATACTTGTCAATGGACCCATCAGCTACGTATTTGGTTTGGTATACCCACTTGCACCTAACCATATTTCTTCCTTTAGGAAGAGATATCAAATCCCAAGTATGATTCTTTATCAAAGAAGAATACTCATCTATCATCAAATCATCCCACTCCTATATCCCATGAGCCTTTGAAAAGACCTGTGGATCCTCAGAAATTACCTGACACAAAATTCCAAAACCTGTAGAATGTGTGTGATGATGCCTAGTAGGTGGAAGATCCTCTATGAAAGGTGCTTCCTCAAAAACTGTAGTACGAGCCCACTTAGGCATAGTGACAACATCAGTGGAAATAGGATCCTCAATGGTATTTATAACCTCCTCATCAATCTCCTCAAAGAAATGATCCTCAAGATGAGATGAATAAGAAGAAGAATGGGGCATGGAAGAAGATGAAGAATCATGAGGAGTGAAGCACACATCAAACTGAACATGTGTTTGAAAAATAACGTCATATGTATCGGGATCTAAAAGACAATAAGCTCTCATGTCCTCACAATAACCTACAAAGATCAAGGGTTTGCTCTTCTTATCCAAAGATTTCCTTTTATTCTTTGGCACAAAGGCCAAAGCATGGCTCCCAAAGACTCGAAAAAAAGAGACATCTGGCTTAGTGTTGGACCAAGATTCCTCTAGAGTCAAATGCTCAATTGTTCTATGGGGTGTGCAATTCGAATGTAGTTAGCACAATTAATCGCTTTTACCAAGTAGATAGGAGATATATCTCTCAAATGCATTATACTGATTAGCCATTTCCTTCAAAGTTCTATTCTTCCTTTCTACTAAGCCATTTTTGTGGAGTATGAGAAGCAGAATCTTTGGTGAATAATGCCTTGAGTAACCAAAAAGTCGAGAAAACTTATTGTTGAAGTACTCCACCCCATTATCAGTACGAAGGATCTTTATGCTACTAGAAGATTGTTTTCGACCAAAGCCTTCAAGATTTTTAAGTGTGAAAAAAAATCACTTTTGTACTTGAGAAAATAAACCCAAGTACGCCTTGAGAAATTATCAATAAATGTAAGTGCATACTTAGCTCCATTGAAATATGGGGTAGGAAAAACCATCAAGTCACTAGTCACAAGCTCAAGTGGTGAAGAAGCTCTCTTAGACAAATTATTAGGAAAAGGATCTTGGTGTTGTTTCCCTAATGCATAACCATGAAAAACTCCCTTAAGACAAGAAACTCTAGGAAGACCATCTACCATACCATGAGTGCTCAACTCCTTCAAATATCTGTAATTGAGATGTCCAAATTTTTCATGTCAAATCTTACTCTCTGAATCTGCATGAGAAACCAATCTTGTCCCTATAGAAGAAGAGTCATCAAAACCCTCAAAGTGATATAGCCTAGAACTATGATTAACAATACCTTGAGTAACCAGTGATTGAGGCTCCAACAAAGTTCATAATTCTGCTCCTTGTGGTGTAAAATTCATTATTTTTCCTTGGCTAGAATGACAAATTTTATATACAGAAAGAAAATTTGTAGTGATGTTAGGAACATATAGTGCATCTTGGATATTGCCACCATCAAGTTGTATATCACCTTTTCCTTTAACAGAAAGAAAGGAAAAATCTCCAACCTCAATTTTGGAAGTAGAACTTAAACCTAGAGAAACAAAAGACTCTTTGGAAGAAGTCATGTGATGAGAAGCACCAAAATCTATAACCCAATTGTCTACAAGTGGTGACTAAGATATCCCAACAACATTAAGTGCTTTTCCATGCTGATTAGAAGGAGGTGGAATGGAGATAGAAATTTTGTGTTTCTTGACTGCATCCTCTAAGGCTTGCATTCACTTATAACACCTATGTTCTTCATGATTACTACCCCCACAAAAAGAGCATGAACGACTAGACTTATTCTTAGATTTAGAAGAATCCTTGGGTTTTGAGTTGTTTTCTTTGGGATTAGGAGCATTTTGAGATGGAGAAGGTGTGGATTTGGTTTTACTGTTTGGTTTTCCCTTGCTCTTAGGATTAGACGCAACTAATTCCTTTTGAGAGGTAGAAGACTCAAGGTGAGACAATTTGGATTCTTCCCTAGTAAGTCTTTCACAAAATGTTTCTAAGTTATGCATTTTGAATGTGTCACCTAAGGCATCCATGCTAGAGAAAAAGGTAGAAACAAAAATTTGGAATGGTCCTCTCAACTTGGATAGAATCAAGTAAACACACTCTTCATATTTCTTATCTCTTCCACTCCCCTTCAATTGCATCAAATTTTTTTGAACTTGGTAAGATAGTCTATAATTGTTGGAAAATCTTCAGGATTAAGAGATGTGATCTCAATTTCAAGTTGCATGGCTCTCATATGATCCACCTTACTAAATAAATCCTCCAATTTCTCCCATATTTTGAAAGGAGAGTCACATTTTTCCAAATGAAACAAAATACTGTCACTTACATAAGTTCCCATCAAATCCAACAACTCATCAAATTTGCACTGGTATTGAAATTTCTCATATTCTCTAGTGAACACTTTGGTTGTTCTAAAGAAGTTAAACCCCATAATCCTCTCTTCTTAATTATTGTTTCCATTCTTGGTTTCCATGTGTGGAAATTATGTGTTGTTAATGGCTCAACATGATCTAATGCGAAGTATATAAAGATGACATCCTGAGAAAATCACCAGCCCCCATATTTTGGCACTTTATAATGAGTGTGTTACAATATGGCACTTTATAATTATAGTGTGATTCTCAAAATAAATATTTTTAATGGAAAGAGCATAAAAACAAGCACTTGCAAAAATGGCACTCAAAACCGAGTTACCGATCAAAAGGTACAAGTTTTTCAATATTATGCTCTACTATTTATTTTAGTTACTAAAGTAAAATAAAATGCTCTTTCCTTCAACACACAAATAAAATGAAAGGGGGCTAAATTCTAAATTAAGCACCTACTAGTAGGAATCACAAGCTTTAAGACCTCATATGACGATACCATATGACCAAGGGCTAAAGATTTCATGCCTACCATATGTATTCATAAATGATGTTCTTTATGAATAAGTAATTTTTTCCCTACATGTAAATCCATTATCATAGATGAATCAATCAATCCATAGTAGTTACTATTATTTGTTTACAATAAAATTGAATTTAGATTTTTATTTAATAAAATACATATTAAGTACAATTATTAACAATGCAATACTTTTAATAAATTATTATATATGTCTATCAGCCTCTCACAAACACCTATGGATGCTTTTGCTAGTGTTATAAGTTTTAAAATATGGGGAAGACCTTCCAATTTTTATTAACGTTAAAGAGAAATAGATGACATGGAAGAAGAAACGTAATCTTTATAAGAAATAGGTGAAGATGATGTTTGTTAAGTTGCAATTATGACGCTCTAAGTAGCGGCTATTGTTGTTTTTGTTGTGGCTTCCTATTCTTGATTCTAAATCGAGAATAAAAAATAAGGTGGTAAGGTCACTACATCCTCCCTCATGGAAATCTTCATCCGAAGCGCCCCACTCACCGAATTCTATCTTCCCTTTCACCAACTATGGATGCATCATTCAAGGACATAATAGAAGAGGGTTCTTGTTTCTTAGAGCATTTGATGTCGAAGATTACCTGTTGTTTCTCAAATGGCTCAATCTATAGGGTCTCAAATCTACCATGAAAAAATTGCAAAAGAAAAGAGATGTCTTTATGCAGAAATTGTTGAAAGATCATCATGAGAAGCAAGGGTTTCGACCAAAAGACTTGATTAACCTTCTCATCTCTGCAACAGACAACCATGAAATTCAGTCCGATGGTAACGACGATGTGGTGAAGGTAACCACCCTTGTATGTTCTTCTTCCATCCCTCTCTCTCTCTCTTCACCTCCAATGTTATTCTAAATTTTCTTTAATATTTTTCAATTCTTTTAGCAGAGCATAAATAATTATAGAGGAAAATCCTTTGTTACCATCAAGTGGGAAACCAGAAGGCTCTTGCAAAGCACCCTCACATTTTGAGAAAAGTCGAGAAAGAGTTGGACACACACATTGGACGAGAACGAGTTATAGAGGAAGCATATCTGCAGGAGTTAAAATACTTGTAGGAAATCATGAAAGAAATGCTTGATTGTATCTGGCGGGACCTATTTTAGTTCCTCGCGAATCGACAAAGGACTCCATTATTGGAGGGTATCATGTCCCCACAGGAACGTGACTACTAGTGAATGCTTGGGAAATTCAAAGGCACTCGGTGGTGTTGGAGCGACCCACTTAATTTTAGCTTGAATGTTTTCTAAAGGGCGAGAGGGAAATTGATGTAAAATAGAAGGAATTTGAATTGATTCCGTTGCGTGCGGGAGAAGAATGTGTATGGGGATGTCTCTTGACTTGAATGTGGTCATGCAAACACCGGGGTACCGCTTAAGAGCTTGAGTGGAGTATTTTGGAGGGTACGAGAATTGACATGAGAGAGGGGTTTGGACTAGCAATTCCCAAGTAATTCCATTGGAAGCGATTATAAGACCTCGTCTACCCTTACATCTCTAGTAATTTGTCTTAGGAATTGAGCCTACGCTACTTTCTCCAAATTGGTACAATAAAGTGGCACATCTCGATTAGATTTTGTTCCATCTTGATAGATTTGATTATTTAAAATATTAGGAAATGATTTTCCAGCCCAAGTTAATAGTAAAGGCGCAAAATAAAATTACCCTCTTAAAAAAAAAAAATTAATCTTTATCTATGATCGCATATGGTTTCAAATTTTGTTCTTTTTCACTAATCCATAAATTATGAAAAATTAAGAAACTTATAAAATTTTATCATCCATAGAACTGCACCTCTAAAAATATTCTCGATTTAAATCTTAGAAGCGAGATAAAGGATGCATGAGTAAACTCTAAGTGATCCTCATTTACGCTACACCAACCTCAGCCGCATCTATCTCTTAGTTATCTTTTAACTATTTTTTTACTTAAGTTAATGAACTGCAGACTGAGCAATTCTTTTAATCATATGAGTAGTTCTTTTCAGTTTAGTCTTAGTTCTCCTCCATCTTGATTCGGTGACTAATAAATTGTATCTCTTAGTTCTTTTTTTTAAATGGGTTGTCTATATTAGCATTGTATATAGAGAATTCAATAGTGTTCAATAAAATAGAATTCTATTTTCTAATCTTAGCTATTCACTCACCTTGTGAGCAGATTTTTTACAACTATAGATTAATGTATGTGTTGTTTTTTAAAATATTTAATTTGTATCGAGTTGGTTGCAAGAATATATTTTTTTACAAAAGTTACAAGTTAACTGTTCTCTCCAAGAATTATCATAATGTCAAATGGTAGTAATTTTTCATTCCAAAGACTTCCACTTTGTTTACGAGAGAGACAACTATGATTACAAGAGTATAAATATGAAGACCCTATTATTATCCCAAGATATCCGGGATTTAGTAGAAAAAGGATACACATAACCTACATGATCAAAATGTTTTAAATTCTTTTAAAAAATCAATGAACTCAATTGAAAGAAGATAAAAAGAAGGACAATCGAGCTCTTTTTGCTATCTAATCTACATACGATATATCAATTTTTTCCCGTATAGTTGGTATGAAAAAGTCAAAGGACGCATGGAACGCCCTATAAATTGCATACCAATGATATGATAAAATAAGGTTGGTAAGAGTTCAAACCCTTCGAAGAGATTTTGAAAGTTTAAGTATGAAGGAAGATGAGTCTATTCAAGATTTTATTACTAGGGCTCAAAATATTGTGAACCATATTAAAACTCAAGGGGAAAGTGTCAAAGAGAAAAAAATTGTAGAAAATATTTTGAGATCTCTTCCTCCAAAGTTTGATCCAGTGGTCATAGCCATTAAAGAAAGTTAATATCCAACCACATTCAAAGTTGTAGAGTTGATAGGTTCTTTTGCAATCTCATGATGAGCATATGTAACGTTCTATAGAGAACCTAATTCAAGCCTTCGAGTCTTTGTAGGAATTGAAGAAAATCTACAACCCCTTCTCAATAAAGAAATATCAAGGGGATTCTTCTACATCTAGAGGACATGGCAAAGGAAGAGGAAGAGGAAGAGGAAGAATTTTTATGGATTAGAGAAGCATCCAGTGCTAATATTGTGAAAGGTATGAACACTATGAATCTAAATGTAGAAATAAAAAAATCTTATTTGAATAATTCAAGAGCCAACTATCTTGAAGAGTCTTTTGAAGAAGAAAAAAAATATACATTATTCACTTGCATTTGACAAAAGAACCTCAATAGGATGTTTGGTTCTTGGATAGTGGTTGTTCAAATCATATGACAGGTAAATCTGATCTCTTTTTCAAATTACATGAAGGACTCAAGTGAAATTTGGTGATGATAAAGAGGTTGATGTAATGTGAAAAGGTACCCTTGCGGTGAAAACTAAGAAAGGAGAAACTACATTTATTCATGACACTTTGCATGTGTCCAAATTATAATCTAATTATTTAAGTATTGGGTAGCTTGTAGAAAAAAATTACAAGGTTGTGTTTGAAGATAAGCTCATTTGTGAAATATTTGATAAATCAGTTAACCATCATCTTGTAGGAAAGGCTTATTTGACAGAGAATAGATTATTTCATCTCACTTTGGATTCCACTAAGATGCATGCCATCAAAACCACAGATGATTCATGGTTATGACACACACGGTATGGTCATTTTCATTTTCAAGGATTAAGTTTTCTTCATAAGAAAGGCATGGTGAGAGGACTTCCGTAATTCGGGAAAAGAAGAAGTTTGTTAAGGGTGTGCACTTGGCAAGAAACATCGAGACAATTTTTCGGTGAACAAATCATGGAGGGAAAAATCTCCTCTAGAGCTTGTGCATAGTGACATTTGTGGTGACATGCAAGAGGAATCTTTGGGTAAGAATATTTATTTTCTGACATTTATTGATGATTTATCACGCCACACACGGGTTTATTTTCTTAAGCAGAAATATAGGGCATTTGAATGCTTCAAGCATTTTAAGGCTATAGCAGAAAATCAAAGCACGTATTCTCTCAAAATACTTGAAACAGATAGAGGGGGATAATTCACTTCCAATGAGTTTTCTGATTTTTGTAATACTCATGGAATCAAGAGACAACTTACAACAACTTATACCCCACAAGAATGGCATTTAAAAAGAAAGAACCATGTCATTATGGATATAACATGAAGTATGTTGCAATCCATTAAGCCTACTAATTGCTATTGGGAAGTTGCAGTAGCAACCACAACTTATGTTTTGAATCGAATCCCAACAAAATTGCTTTAGAATATCACTCCAAAGGAAGCCTGGAGTGGACACAAGCCCTCAGTAGCTCACTTTCATGTATTTGGTTTCCCTACATATGTTCATGTTCCAGAAAAGAAGTGGAAGAAGTTGGATGTAAAATCCCAACTTTGTATCTTTGTGGGCTATTCAGATTTCACAAAAGGATACAAATTCTATAATCCTGACACAAAGAAATGGATTATTAGTCGAGATGTGGTTTTTGATGAAGGGGGAGTATGGCAATGGAAAAAAGGAGTTCAACAAACTACACCACTCATCAGGGTTATTGAAGATGTTCAAAAAGTTCTACCTCTCCCCATAAGCTCAAGTGGAATTTCAAGCCTGATTCACCAAGTTCCTCTTCAAGTGATAGTTCTAGTCCAAAATCACATCCAAGTTTTTCACAAAAAGGTACGAAGTTTAAATGAAATTTATCAAAGGATTTATAATGTAAAGCCGGTTGCCAATTTTGCTTGTTTTATTTTCATTCAAGTTGAACCTTTGTGTATGAAGAATTTGTGAAAGAAGAAGTATGGATTGATGCTATGAATGAAGAGATGCATGCAATTGATAAAAACAATAAATGGGAATTAGTGCAACTTCCAAAAGATAAACAAGTGATTGGTGTCAAACGGATTTATAAGGTGAAATATCATGTTAACAGTTCTTTTAATAGACACAAGCAAAGATTAGTTGCCAAGGGATTTGCACAAACATCTAGAGTAGATTATTCAGAGACTTTTGATCCAATTGTAAGATTTGATACAATCAAGATTATATTGGCTATTTTTGCACAACACAAGTGGCCATTCTATCAGGTGGATGTAAAATCATCCTTCCTAAATGGTTTTATTGATGAGGAAGTCTATGTGGAACAACCTATTGGTTATGAAATTTCAGGAAAAGAACATTTGGTTTACAAGCTAAAAAAGGCTCTTTATGGGTTGAAGCAAGCACCTCATGCTTGGTATGCAAGGATTGACAATTATTTCTTAAAGAAATGATTCATTCAAATTTCCTTGGAGCCAACCTCTATATCCAGCATCTTGGTAATGATATTCTAATTGTTTTCCTTTATGTTGATGATCTCATTTATATAGGTAATATCCCATCTCTCATGGAGAAATTTCAAGTAGAAATGAAACATGAATTTGAGATGCCAGATCCGAGACTCATGCATTATTTTCTTGGAGTAGAGGTGCAAAAACAATCAAGGTATATCCATTTCTCAAACCAAGTATGTGGCTGGTCTATTGAAGCAGCTTTAGAATGATGTCATGCACTGCAGATTCTTGTAGTCATGTTGCCCTTGGTGAAAATTTAACCAAAGAAGATGCAAGTTCCAAAGTAGATGCTACTTTATACGAAGTTTGTTGGGAGCCTCATCTACCTCACTACCACAAGACCTAATATTATGTATGTTGTGAGCCTCATCTCTTGGTTCATGCAGAATCCACATGAGTCTCATTGGCATGTTGCAAAAATAATTTTAAGGTATGTGAGTTGTACACACAATTTTGGCATTTATTATTCTCCCACACATAAGTTTGAGATATGTGGATACATGATTCTTATTGGGCTGGTTCATTGGATGATAGAAAATCCACATCTGGTTATATTTTCTCACTTGGTTCTAAAGTTGTGTCATGGAGTAGTAAAAAGAAGGCAACCATAGCTCTCTCTTCTTCGAAGGGACTATATGCAGCGCAGCAACAACTAGTTATCAAGCCATATGGATTCAACAGATTTTGGAATATTTGCAATTGGTATAGAAACATCCAACCACTATTTACTGTGATAACAAGAGTACCATTGCAATGACCAAAAATCTAGTGTTTCTTGTTAGATCGAAGCATAGTGAGATTCAACATCACTTCATCTTGTATGTGATGCAATTGCATGGAACCACACTTTGACATAATTATGCTCCACTCCTCCGCAATTTGGTTGGCCATTTATTATTTTTAATGACATTCCCCTTTTACCTAATAAATTGTATAAAAGCTTTAACAAATAAAAAATCAATGAAGTTATACCCCGTGTGGGATTGTCAAGGCGAGAAAATGACTCAACCATTGTTATGAACGGCTTAATATGTTCCTCAATGTAACATCTTCATCTCAACTTAAACATAAAAAGAGCAGCGATGTTGTAAAGTACTTCCGCAACAAAAAATGTAATGCACTGGTTGGTAGTATGTTGGAAAAGGTGCACCAATTGGGATGGATACTTGTTGCTCGCGTTAGTGAAACAATGTCAACGTGTCATTAGTAATTACATGTCTTCAAAAATTTATAACGATCATTCAAAGGTGACATCTTGTTCAATCATTTTGTTAAACACTTTGCATGCATACATTAAACTTTCGCACTTGCCATACATACATATATTGGCAAATGGAAATGGTGGTTGTTGATGTTGCTAATGATGCACATGAAAAGATGAAGGGTTTGTATGTATATATAGAGAATCAAATGAAGAATATCTTGGGGAGGCTGATCTGTAACTTTTCCCCAAGTAAGAATGGGTTGTGAAAAGAGGATTCATTGTGGGCATATGGCCACCACCCATGAGCCCTTGATTATAATTCTCAAGTATCCGGTTTCTTCTTTTAATAAGGTTCTAAATAATTTCACGGATTGGATTTCCTATGGCCTTATGGCTTCCCATTCCCATTTTTATTTTACATTAACCGGAAAGAATCCATTCTCTCATGGAATATATTTGGGTGTAAGTCACATGGGCATCGAAAAAGCATTAAGAACAATGATAATGAAAAGATTTTTCACCTCTTTTCTTGCAAACATCGTAGATAAAAGATTTATCTTGATAAGAAGAGGAATAAAAATGTTGGGGATGATCTTGGTGGTGAAATTTCATGGGAAAATTTAAACATAAAGGATAGAGATTTAAATCACGAGACACTACAATTAAAGGAAAAGCTGTGCCTCATTTCTTTCCCACATGCATTGCACAAAGTAAAAATCCCATCTCTACCATTATCCCTTGGTTGAGAAAGCAAATTGAGGACATGTTAATCAATAAGGTGATTTATCTACCGAGGGATCAAATGAGCAACCTAAGTAAAGATAATAATTACAAGGTCTACAATGGTAAACCATTAATCCATTTGAAACAAATTTAGCGCATCCTCTATAGTAATGCTCACATGTTGCCATATGGACTTGGGAGTTTTATGACCAATTATGGTATGATGGTTTCCATTTTTTGAAAGGCTTTGCATGAAGTAGTGTGAATAGAAAAGATGAAATTTGGATATAGAAACATCAAACAAAGATCTGACAATTTTGTAGTTTAGAAGAGGATATGCTCTCATTCACTAGCTAAAATATATTGATATTTTAGGATAAGCTATGACAAATGCTTTCACGTCTTAATTACAAGACTCAAACTCCGAAGACCAATACACCGAATTGAATTGGAATCATAACAAAATTCATCAAAAAATTTGGGTATCCTTAAACAAATCTTTGACCTAACAACTAGCAATTGTCCTTTAAGTGTACGATGTGAACACTAAAAGGGATATAGTGAAGAAGTGAAACCAGATGAAGGGAAATGAAGGGGAAGGAAGAGGGGTGTAGAAAATGGGCGTTTGAGGGTGGAGAAGTGGATGGGAAAGGAAAGAAGAATCGAGGAGACAATGTGAAAATATATGAAATGTAAAGAGAAGGTAATCATAAAAAGGATAAAACCTATCTTTCAAGACGTCCTAGAAAATGCAGAGGGAGATACAATAAAATGCAAGAAGTGGAATACGGATGTTGTCGAGGTAAAAACCGATTGAATTTTCATATGTTGACTTCATTCAGAAGTTAGAGAAATTGTAAAAGTAAGGGGAATTTGAATGCATGGAGTACGAGAGACGTTACAGGACATGAATATGTGGAGTATTCGTGATAATGATGATAGTGCAATTTGTGTATAGAAGGAAAAATGAAAAAGAAAAACAAAATGTTCCAACTTTGGAACCTTACCGCAATGATAACTTGTTACAGAAATTTCTAGCCTATGTATCTAGTCATAAGGTCAAGCAATTCCAAGGATCAGATGCACGTCCATGTATTGATAATTAACACCTTCCAACGATTGGTCATACAAGCCAAAGGTAGATTAAGGTTGTGGCTTGCATGCCCCACACATTTTCTAGATATCATATTGTTCCTACCCAAGTAATATATGTTATCTATGCTCCACTTAAGCACTTCAAGCTCACAAAGATGACAAAATAAAATTTTGGGAAACTTGAAAAATTTAAGCGTTCGGAAAAGTGGAGCACATAACAGATATTATTTAGGTGGGAACAATATAAGTCATGGTGATCCACTTATTCATCTCTTGTGTTATATGTGTGCTTGTTGTTGACGAATGTCCTCAATATTTTTTAGTTACTTCACTTGGTTTGTGATTTAAAAAGCACCGTGTTATATGATTAGTTAGAAAAACCAATAAATAAATATTCTCCAAATTGGACCTATACCATTAATAAATTGATAAGTGTTAAAAAGTTGACACAAGAAGGAGAAGAAGATATAATTTATTTTTCAGATAATACGGTGTAGGAAGGGATGATTGTGCCCCCTTCGATTTGGTTTGTTTTGGATCCACACACGTCCAAGGCTTGAAGAGCTTTGAATAAATATTGCAAAGGCTTATCCATCTTTCTGTGAGAAATTGTAGATAAAAATCAAGGCTTCTTGTAGAAATTCCACACAAGGTGTGAGAAATAGGGGTTAAACTCAAATAAAGCTTACAATCGCATGGCTCTGCATACATGAGTGTTATTTATTCATTTCTATTTAATCATTTCTTTTAGGTCTATTCGATTATGGTTCTTTTATTGAGCGGATCGAATGGAAACTAGAAGACAAACAAAACATCTGTGGATTTGCCGATGGGAATGTCCTTCGATGAACTGATCTCAGTAAATGTCAACTCTGCGAGAAATAATAGACGAAAAATTGAAGCTTCTTGTAGAATTTCCACAAGGGGTCGAACCAAAGGCTAAACTCTAATAAAGCCTATAATGGCACGGCTCGACTTATCTCGTGAGAAATAGGGGTTAAACTCAAATAAAGCTTACGATCACATGGCTCTGCATGTGAGTGTTATTTATTTATTTCTATTGAATCGTTTCTTTTAGGTCTAGTCGATTATGGTTCTTTTATTGAATGGAACATAACGGAAACCAAAAGATGAACAAAAACATTTGTGTCATCGCTTTATCGATGCGAGAATTTCCTTCGACAATATGATCTCATACGTGTTAGTTATGCGAGCAATTATAAATGAAAATCGAGCTTCATGTAGAATTTTCTTCAAGGGGTCGAACGAGAGGGTAAACTCTAATAAAGCTTACGATGGCACGACTCAACATGTGAGTGTTATTTATTTTTGAATCATTTCTTCCAGGTCTAAACGATTTTGGTTCTTTTATTGAACAGAACAAAATGAAAGCAAAAGACACAAAAATTAAAAATTAAAAGATAACACTTTCTAATTTATTTTTAAATTAACTATGATAACTTAGGTACCTTATGCAAAAAAAAATCCAAGGTTTGCAGAGTTAAGAACATATTTTAAATTTGTTTTATGGACATTCGATATAGAAATTCCTTAGAGCGATAAGATTTCTGCTGAAAAGATATAATATGAATCGTATAACTTCAAAAGTAATTGTTTCTCCATGTATTAAAAAGTTGAGCGAGAAAAATAGACCCATGCCAAACAAACCCACCAACCGGGTTAACCGCTCTTCAAAACCCAAAGCAGAACATGGAGAGCGACACATCCTAAATGACCTTTCACACCTGTCATTTTCCTTGCATAATAATACAAGCACTTTATTTGAGATCCAGAGGCGTTAACCACAGTCAAGCCCAAGTTAACTTTGTAAATTTAGCAGTAATTGGATAGCCGTAGTGAGAAATAAATAAACAGATCGTTACGGGGAGCTATGATAACCAGAGTTATCGCTAAGAACCGTCCCAAAATCCTTAGCCGTTATATAACCTGTACTAAAAATATTAGCTTTCGAGCAGATGAAGCGCAGCCATTCTCGAGCAAAGAACGACGCCACAGACGTCGTTGATCGCCACCTTGCATGAGGTTTGGAAATATTTTTTTATCTGTTTTTAAGGCAACCTAGTATCATGTGTGGACATGATGCATTTCAGTTCACGAGTTCTTTGACCGACTTGAAGCATAGGTCAAAGATACTTATTTCCACAGCAAGGCATTGAAACCTGAAATTCCTTCATTTAGGAAATAATTCCACAACAAGGCATTAAGATAAGAAATTGCTACATTTTACATAATCAATTTACACAGAAGGAATTGAGATCATAAATTGTGACATTTAGGTTATTAATTTCCATGGAACGCATTGAGATCGGAAATTTTCTACATTTAGGTCATAAATTTGCACTACAAGGAATTGAGATCAAAAATTGCTACATCCCAGAAATTTTTGTATCAGCAGCAATGCATTGAGATTGGATGGTTAATTTGAAAACCTCAACTCAATTTATCCAGAAAAAATCATAATAAGAAAATTGGAATTTAGTTAATCCAATTTGAAACCAAAAGAAAATTTAGTCAAAATCGCAATTTTAGAATCAAAAGAAAATTTAGACAAAAGAGGCTAAACATAAATTATACAAGAAGGGTTGATATTAGCCTTTGGTTGTTCCGCCTCATTGAGCGTTTTCTTTGAACTTGTCTTCTGACTTTTACTTAAAATTTTGATTGTGCTTTTCCTCGGCGTCTTTGGGTAAAAATCTGCCATCTTCATCCCATTTATTTTAGGAACTCCAACAGAGCACCGCCTGTGCCAGTGCGGATCCACTCAAGTTTTTTTTTATTGAAGAAAACCTATTATCACTTATAGTTTCGGTAAATTCCATTGTTGGATTTGTTTTGTTCATAGACACAAACCTGTCCAAATGCTTTGGCTCCTGAAGCACAAATGGTCGGAGGAAGCGGCAGCGAGCGACCCTTTTATTGAAGGGAACTCGTGATTTAATTTTGGAGCTCTTCTTCCAACGGGACATTTCATAGGTGCGCCGATTTTGGAAATAAATGTTCTCACATCATACTTTCCTCAAGAGTGATGAAGGTTGGGATAACATGTTAATTTATAGGCCAATCAAATTGAAGATAAATAAAATTTTACAATTATTTTGTTAAAAATTGTGCAAGTTTATTAATATTATTAATGTGAGAATTGTATATTTGTTTATGAAAATAATAACAGTTTCTGATTGGTTAAAAAGTAAAACATAATAATAACTGGTTAAACAAATGTGAAACCTACAGTATAACCTCTGCTCGCCGCAATACTAATAACTTATATGTTTATTAATTTGTCTGAAATCATGTTCAATGACTTGTGGGGATACTACAAAGTTGACATGGGAAGGTCAAGGACATTGTTTAAAGCATTTCACATCCTCACAAAGCATTGACAATTTTTCAAAGCAAATGCAATCAACATGTGTCCAACCCGATCACGTCACATTTGCTACCATACTCTTATCTCTACCAACACAAGAAATTTGAAAGCAGATTGTGGATATCCACCAAAGTATTATGGAGAATGGGATTATGTCACTGTTTTTCTTTGTAAGTTCAAGGGTAGATAAGTATGCAAAATGTGGACGCATGTATAAGGAATGTGAATTATTCATCAAAATTCTTGAAATATATGTGGTAATGATTGTAGGATATGCACAAAATGTCTTTTTTTGGAAAGGTCTTGAAAATTTTCAAAGAAATGTTGCTAACATGTGTAAAGTTGGACTGCATAACCTTTTCCAGCCATCTTGTGTCAAAAAGGAGATTTAAATAAAGACATAGATGCCCACCAAAACATAACAAAAATTGGATTACTGTTATATACATAGTTACAAGTACTGTAATAGACATCTATGTAAAATGTGAAGGCATACATAAAGCATATAAATTGTTTTTAAAATGTTTGAATTGAATGCCATGATTTCAGGATATATAAAAATGGATTGTGTAATGATGATATCAAACTCTTTGAGTTAATAAATCACTTTCAAACATTTTCAAAACTATGTAAACTTATTTGTTGCTTTATTATCAACACATCAATTATACTAGTGGTGTTTGTGTGGAATTGTTTGTTTAGTGCTTATAGAGAAAATATGGGTTACAATCATTTACATCAACTCTTCTTTAAATGAGTTATATCCTCAAAATACTACAAGTGAATTGAGGTCAAATAGTAAGGAGGTTTCTTCAGGAAAGGAATAAAAACAATACTTGGTTGTAGTTGGATTGAAGGCCATAAAATTGTACTTTCTTTTGTGTAGGATACATACCGCACAAAAATAGAGGAGATTTATGCAAAGTTGGAGAAAATGTCTTTGGAGATAAAGGCATTTGGATATTTTCCAAATTTAAAATATTTATTGGGTAATGTGGAAAAGGAGGGAAAATAATTATTCCTCTCCCACAAAAGTGAGAATTTAGTGGTTGCATTTGGAATGTTAAACATGCCCTTGGCATGTATATGTTTGAGTCATCAAGAACCTTTGAGTATGTATTGTGACACATTCTAACCAAGTTTATCTCTAATAATTTTGTAAGAAATTTTTTTGTGTGAGACCTAAATCAATTAGATCTCATTTCAAAAAAGGAAAATGCTCTTGTAAAAATTATTGCCAATGCCATGTGAAACGATTTATATTTAATATGTTCTTTCACTATAACAAGATGGATAAGTGCACGTAACTAGGGGGCCAAAAAGGACAAAATGCGGGAGAAACAAAAATAGAATTAGGATGGGGAAGATTTTGGTTTGGTAATTACCAAATGATAACACATACGTGTTTCCTTAAACTTTGAATTAAAAAAATCAAACCCATTCTCCATATTTTATTTTCCCCAAACGTGAATTTCGTTGTAAACTGTCACTTGTGTTTCCTCTTCAACCATTTTGCTCCCGAGAAAAGTATGCAGATCAGTAGAAGGTTGCATCGATGTGGATTCAACAATGTCATGATGAATAAGAGGCAGGGAAAATTAGTTTCTCTCAATTGCAATCAAATTTGGTAATTGTTTGAGATGTTTACTATATATTTTAATAAAATACACGTTTTTTTAATTCTTACAGTTCCTCCACAAACTTAAAAACCCCGAAAATCCTTATAGCCCTCCTACAATTGTTGAGATCCTCCAGGTAATTGGGCGGATTTAGCTGCCCATATAGTAGAGAATAAGCTCAAAATTGAGGAATTGATTAAATTAATGAGGGATCCCCATTCCAAAAAACCCCACCGTACTCGCTTGCAAACACATTGGAGGCATTGTTGGCTCGGTTTGATGCGACAACGAATCAAACTGATTGGTGGACATCTTATAGAGTCTTGTAGGGAAAATTATGCTAAAAAATTATAATATGTAGATGTAAAACAAAAAAAAATTACAAAAGACTTCATTTGCGTATTATTCACCAACCCTAGAACCAATTTCCAGTTCCATTGTCATGAAAATTCTTTCCAATCCATTGGTGCAACAAAAATTTGATTAAAAATAAGTTTTGGGACAGATGGTGGATGGTATTTGATATACCACCTCAAAGCAACCCCTTGTAAACAAATAGTCATGAATGAGATTGTAATCCTTAAAACTACCACCATGGGTCCTAAAATCACCCTTTCCTACGAATAGATTTGTAACAATCCTATTCACCCATCAATACCTTTCAATGCTTATCCCCCACACTAGGAACTCCCGAAATTAATTTTGATCTATAGCAAGGAGGACCTCAACAACATATAAGGCATTTTCATCATGTGTGCTATGTCTTCATACATGACCAAGACCTTATGTTAAGGATGTTTCCCATGTCCTTAACAGGACTCGCCCTTGAATGGTATAACAACATTCCACAATATTCACTCTTCTCCTTCGCACAACTTACACAATTTTTCTTAGAACATTTCTCCATCAATATCACTCATAAGATTTCTATTACAAATCTCTACACTATTAAACAATTCAAATATGATTCTATTACAAAACTTGTCACCCATTAGCAAGGGATCATCAATCAACTATCCTTCTCACTCCCAAAATTGAGTTGATCTAGTTGTTCACCCATTCTTGTGCTAAACATATATCGTCAACTCTATAGATCCAATCCTTTTGATTTTTGATGGAGCCTTTACCATGGCCTCGCAAATTATAACTTCGCCCTTAAAGACAAAAGAAGGTTAAACTCGGATGAAAGAAACCCGAAACGAGTCTTCATTTAAACTTTCTTCGAGTATTGATAAATCCAAAGGCTCAATAAATGCATTCATTATACAAACCATGTTCAAGTGTCATTCGTACTTTGAATGGATCCAACCTCAACGTATCTATGCACCCATTGGATATTATTATAGCATAGTCTTCAATAAAATCCTAGCCGCATACATGATCAAACTTCCCCTATCCACCCTATTGACACATTTGTTTCTAATCCCTCATGGTATCAAGACAATGACTATTGTAAATACCATTAGGTTCGAGGTTATGACATTGAAAAGTGGCATTCGTTTATAAACTTCCTTCGGGATCTTATTGACTGAGGTGAGTTGCAACTTGACAATATGAATGCGCCTCCTAATCAAAACTTGGATGTATTTAAACAACCTTTCCCAAATCATTCCTCATCCATTAATCAACTTCAATCCAATGCCATTAACTCTCATCATACCATCCACACCATTAAAGACCTCTAACTTACACCTTCAACACCTAGTGTCTCTACCATAAAAAAACCATCTAAACCATCCAACTCTTCCAATCTTATCACCAATAAGACTACGGACCCTCATACATCTACCCCCATCCTCCTCGAGACTCACTCATTGCCTCTTGAAATCCTTGGAAAATAAAACCATCATAGAAATCACAAAAATATCTTTTAAGATAACATTACCCGACACCACATCCAAAATCTCAAGACAAAATCCATTAGAATTCATCTAAAAATATATATAGATTGTACCATCCAATAATCAAACAACATTATCACAAAACAAATAGACTTTTTTCTTCTATCTTAGGTCCTCATCCCTCGTCTAAATTCACATTCATTGTTACACAATCCAAGGTTGTTCTCAATCATGTGGGAAACCCCATATTTGAGAAGAGCCAAAGGCTCGATTAATCAATCAATTCAACATTACATTCAATAATATGAGGTACACATATATAGGTAAATGACATCCTTAAAGTAAGGAGTCAACTTCTATCCCTCATATCTCTCTCATGATCATTCAGCATCCCACTTATCTCTCCCAATACCTATTCTCACTCAACAAACCTAGAATCTCTCTAAGAGATCTCTACGAGTTGTCACCAACTCATTATTTGCACAATAATAATGTTCACAATATTAAAATATTCCTAACATTCACTCCCCTATTGTTAACATTATTATTTCCAAATATACACTCCCCTAATGCTAACATGGGGAGAGGAACATTACCCATCCTTGGAATCGTTTCATAAATGCCCCCCCAAAATATATAACACTTGGATGTCGGTTACAACCGAAAATGCATCCAAATACAATCTCATCCTCATTATGATTTTTCGAAACTAAAGCATATTTCTTCCCCCCTTTTCGAAAAGTACCAATACAAAACCTTAAACCACTCCCTCATATGCCGTTGTGAAAAGGATAGAAATTTGACGCCGAATAGAGTGCCGAGTGGATTGACTGAGATGAAGCAACCAACACCGAATTCTTTCTGTCGCAATGTATTTTAGGGATCTGCATGTTGAGCCGTTATACCTTTACTGTTTTCTATTTACCACGATTTGGAGGAGATACCACCCTGAGTTATGTACGCCGAAAGTAAAGGCTTCCATGGAGGTCAATGTACAGATGTGTCACTAAATTCAAATTCCATTAAAACACTCTGTATCTGAGACTCGAGATGCGTGATTTGTTGCTGAAATATGTTGCAGCATATGTCCACTTGGAATTCAAGAAGTGGCCCTCAAAGACAAAACATCAGTCATCTTGAAGTCGCCTGAGACAAGCCAGAGATTGATTTTAGGGACGCAGAGCCATAGGTCGAGGGATCGATCGATGCACAGTCAGTGAATAAAACATTGAAAAACATGATCTCTGTCGAGTTGTGGCCATATCAGGAGGTCTAGTATAAAAATCGCTCTGAATTCCAACGTACAGTCATCACCATTTCATTCACAGGTAGCTCATGAATAGAGGGATGCAAACAACCGATCAGTAGGAGTAAGGAGGTAGACTATCCATTTGGATACTATTTCATTTCATCCAAGTTTGTAGAATATTGATTTGAAATCGTGTTATGTGCATTCAACTTGACAGAAAGCAAAAAACAAATAGCTTCAAGATCTGAATAGATGCAGGGGTCGAGAAGGATCTAAGATCTTGCCAAGTCCGAACTCATCAAGAAGAGATCGCCAAATATTTCACGAAGGTCAATGAATAAACAACCAGGGAGCAGATCGCTAGAAGTATATAGGAACTTGTGATTCGGGACTGTCACGATGCAATGAGAATGCAGGATTACACATCATGCAATTAGAATTGACACTAATTCTGAGATGCATGGCCCGTGGTAACCTGAAAATTTACAAATCTTCCAAACCCTCATGTAGATCCTGCAACCTACAAACTCAAAAAAAGAGACAATTCCATGCAGAACAATTTTTTTTTTATTGAATGTAAACGGTGAATAAAATGGAATGTAGACAACGGAAGGAGTGAATAGGATGGAAGCAGAGAGGTGAATGCAAATGGGTGATGAATATCAACAAAGATGCACGTGGTCTTCACTGCACTTTGTGGACAGATGCAAGCAGGTTGGACAAACACAAAATGGCATTTGCTCATGGTGTGCATAGCATAGCCATAGTGTTGTGTGAAAAAAATGAATGGAAGGCCAAACAATGCTCAAAGAGGCCTGGATGACCTACTCGATACCAAATGTGGGGAAACCCCCATATTTGAGAAGAGCCAAAGGCTCGATTAATCAATCAATTCAACATTACATTCAATAATATGAGGTACACATATATAGGTAAATGACATCCTTAAAGTAAGGAGTCAACTTCTATCCCTCATATCTCTCTCATGATCATTCAAAGATCCCACTTATCTCTCCCAATACCTATTCTCACTCAACTAGAATCTCTCTAAGAGATCTCTACGAGTTGTCACCAACTCATTATTTGCACAATAATAATGTTCACAATATTAAAATATTCCTAACAAATCAACTCCTAAATGTGTCACAAAAATATGACCTCATCAACCGAAACTCCCAAAATATCAAATGGTACAACTATCCCTTCATCATCGTCATCTCGCATAACTACAATAAGGTACTATGCTAGAACCCTCAAAAACTCATCCAACTATCCATCATAACATTGCCTCTTATCAAATCATCTAGCTTCCGAGGGTGGAAATTTTCTTGGTAAAATTTTGAAGCATTTTTGCATACCATTGGACACCAAGACATTCCATTGAGGATTTGTAAAGACCTCCACATCACCATTGAAGCCTTCTAGCAAAGGAATTCTTCCTATCGATCTAAAACATCCAAATCAAGTTAAATCAACCCATCCGATCCTTAAATCCACACCTTCTGAACCATCATCCAACACCACATCTCGCATCCAATAATAGTGATGTCTCTTCTAGTCGAGCCCCACTCCAAATAGGCGGTGTTCGCATTACCACAAGATCATGCACACGAAACTCCAAGGCGTCATTAAAAAATAGGCCCAAAGTCTCTAACTTCATGGCTCCTAAACCATGTAATCCATCGTCTTCTAATGCTAAGGTATCCATCTTTTCCACTCCACACACTCAATTTACCAACTCGTACAAAACACCTTCATCATCATACAGCTCCATCAAGCTCCTATAAAGATGTCCCTCTTTGAGCTTGTTCAAACTTTTCCACAACACCAACAAACAATTATTGAGGCTCTCCAATCCATCTCAATACCATCAAATGGTCTTCAACCATCTCGCCAACCTTTTAGGCACATTCATCTTACTCTGTATTAGGGACATTCATCTTACCCATCAAGGTAGGTGTTAAAACCCTTCATGAGCTATTCTATTTTGTAGAAGGATAATTTGATTACAACATGGTATTAGGTCAACCCTAGATACGTGTCATGTAATCGTATCCCATCAACTTTACACTGATGTCTAAAATAAAAACATGAAGATTAAACCTTTGTTGTTCCCGCCAACCCAAATCCTTTCAAAGCATGTCACATGACATACCGACCTAATGATGTGCTCATTCCTAAGACAAACTCGGGATCTTCCGACAAGGCTTATACTAGCTCTTCCATCCCCTCATCTAAACTACGAAACAACAACTCCTTCGAAGATGTTATACAATGTCTCTCACTAGGAGTACCACCTTCTAGTTCTCAATTCACTCCCTACATCAAAGATGTATGGAAGACCTGAAAATTAACCTATGTATGAACCCAACATTGGAGATATCATCTCCTTTGGTCCTCCTCATCTTAAAACTAATCTTGTATATGGAGGGATCGATCATCCTTCCCCACACCACAACAATCAACATCATGTTAAACCCTTTATATCTGATTTTTCATTCTTATACAACCAATCCTTTGCTCAAATGTATCTTCATCATTGTTCCTGGAAATGTTTTGGTTTAGGATGTTATGAAAAAGTATACATGACTTGGTATTTGACTAGTCTCGTAAGCCTCATGAGAATTTTAGACTAGGTTTTGAAAATCCTTCCTTGGACACCTCCGCAATCACCGCATCTAGATTCATAGTAGAACCAGAGTCATCTTCTCCATCTTCACATGACAAATCTATTGACATAAACGATGTCGTTTCCACCCCTCCTATTTTTTTTTAATCAATACGATCACCTTAGGAATACTCACTAATACCCTTCCATTTGTATTACGAAATGGTAGAGGAAGACTCCCCTACCATCGACATTCTTCAATGCCACGACAATGAATCCATCCTATCCTATATGGGGGAGAGGACCATTACCTTCAAAATACTATACCACCTAACACGTCTACACTCCTTAACGAATCCACTATCAACTTCAACATAGGGACTTCACAAGACCCTCACATAGCCAAGGTTGGCTAATCCTTAGATTCGGAAGAATTAAAGGACTTCATTTCCTTCTGTTCCAAGCATAGTCAGGCCTTCACATGGGCATATAGTAATATGCCATGTATTGAACCTAGTGTTTTCATCCACAACATCGTCACAATCTCTAACACTAAGTCTCGTTAAATAAAAAATATGTAGAATACACCCTCGTGTAGCACTCCTCATCAAAGAAGAGGTAAAACACCTCCACACTACTTATATTCTAAAAAATAAATACATAGTTGAGAAGAGTGTGCATTTTTCTTGGATAGCTGGATTTTTATTTCACACAGGGAAAGATAATGTCATGAGAAGATGTATAAATGATGAGGAAATATATGATGTCCTCACAGATTGCCATAGTGAACCTTATGGAGGACACTTTGCTACAAAAAGAACAACACAAAAGGTGTTGATAACATGTTATTATTGGCCAACATTGCATGAGGATGCAACATTATACACTAGGAGGTGTGATAGATGTCAAAGAATGCGTAAACCTTCCAAATCGATAAGATGCCATTGCAGCCTTAGTTAGTCTTGCACCCATTTGGTAAGTGGGGCTTGGGCGTCATTCGTCCTACAGATCCTAAATCTTAGAAGAAGGAATACATCTTGTTATGCATAGATTATCTAACTAAGTGGACGAGAGGTGAAGGCATTGTCAAGTCCAAAAAGTGAAAAAGAATCCAAGTTTCTCTATGATCACATCTTCACAAGATATGGAGTTTTAAGGAAAATTGTCACTGATCAAGGTACACACTTTATTGCTGATGTAATTTCTGATCTAGCTAAGAAGTATGAAATTGGACATAGGAATTCTACACCACGTCATCCACAATCTAATGACTAAGTTGAGGTGAAAAACAGGAGTTAGAAGCTATCTTGACAAAAACCATTGCACTCCACATGAAAGATTGGTCAAAAATACTTCCGAAGTAGTATGCGAATTAAACACAACGTGGAAGAAAACATTTGGATTCACGCCATTCGAGCTTTTGTATGGTAAGATTTTTTTCTCCCTATTGAATTTGAGCACAAGACATTAAGGACTACACTAGAGTTAGGCATAGACTTATCTAAAGCTCAGAGGCAGAGGATTCTCTAACTCAATGAGTTGGATGAAATGAGAAGATAGGTTGTGCATAATATAGAGGTAGTGCATGTTTATTGGTCAATGGTCACATGTTGAGGTTGTACAAGAAGCCAACTGATGGGAGCACCTTTATGCAGCAGATTCAGAGGGGACAAAACAAGATGAAAATGAGAACATCAGAGTCAAGATCAGAAGTTGAGCATGTTGGTTCATCTTCTGAAATTTCATAGGATTGAGATATTTTGAAATATCCCTTTTCCGGATTTATTTTATATTCAAGATTTCCAACCAAATTTTCACAAATAACAATCTAATTTTTATGACAGCAATATATAGAAAAATATGATAGCAAAGTATAGTTATGGAAGCAAGGTATAAAATCAAAAATAACCAATATCTTCACTTTTATTGCAATTAAACCAACATGCAACAACATGCAAGTAACATGCATCAACATGCAATGACATGCAAGTAACATGCATCAACATGCAATTACATACATCAACATGTAATGACATGTAATAACAAGAAGTTCCACTAATAAAATAAATGATCTCTCTTATTGAATATGGTTGTCTTCTCTTTCTGGACTTGAAATTGGATCAACAAGCCTCTAAAACTCTGAATCTGACAACCCGATTTGAATAAACTCCACAATAGAAAACTAGGGCTGGATATTTCACCACCGAAGAGTGCTCTACTAGCTAGGGATAGATCTTATAGCTCCAACAAGTAAGGAAAGTAAGTTGAAAGCTCCAACATAAGATGGAAAAATGAACCAAGATCCTTTTTCCTCCCCAAACACCACCTTTTATAGCTTTTTCCATCATAAAAGTGCCCATAAAACCCTAATTCAACCCCCTTGGAGATATGTCATGTTTTATTCATCACTTAAAGTGACTTTATTTCTCCTAGGCCAAAAAGTGCACTTAAGTGACCCCAATGAAGAAATAGAACATTACCCCACCTTTTTACTTAATTCATCATAAATTACATGCATAACGTAAAAACATAACATATAACCGAAATGTAGGTTAAAACCATACCCAACAACTATCTACGCCACTAGCCCCTTAGGTATGACCAAGGCTAAGATGGAAAGCTAGTCACTACCATGGAGGTAGGAATGGGGACATTACAATCCACCCTTCCCAAAATTTGCTTGTCCTCAAGCGAACGTAAACTAGGGATCTGTAAAATCTGCTCTCCCTCCCAAGTGGCATCCTCTAGTGGTAAGTCTTTCCACCGCACTAGATATTCTGTGATTACCCTATTCGAAGCTTCCTTTGTCTTACCTCAATAATAGATTCTGGTTCTAAGACCAACTTCCCCTCGTCATCCAATGGTGGTAAATCTATGGAAGGCACAATATGTTGTCCAAGTGCCTTTTTGAGGCACAAAACATGGAAGACATTATGAATCTTACTATGCTCTAGAAGCTCCAACTCATATGCTACTGCCCCAACTCTGTGCACTATCCTGTATGGCCCATAGAATCGTGGTTTTAGCTTCTCTGCACCGATCTTCTTGAGTGATGATTTTATGTATGGCTGCAACCGTAAGAAGACCAAATCTCCAACCTCGAATGATCTCTCAACTTTATGTCTATCTGCATATACCTTCTATTGATTCTACGCTTTCTGTATGTTCTCCTTGAGAACCTTTATAATGTCCTGGTTCTCTTGTACCCAATCACGAGCTTTGGGAGCTCGATTATCTGATAATACTAGGTATACAAATGAGGATGCCTCATAATCATATAATGCTTGAAAAGGAGTCATACCAATACTCATCTAGTAGGTGGTATTGTAACAATATTCACCCATATGTAGTCATTTGACCTATGCACGTTGATGTCCTACAACATAGCTATGCAAGTAGCCCTCTATCCAATTTTTCACTATCTCAATTTTCCCATCAGTCTGTGGATGATAGTTGGTACTAGGTGTCAGCTCCATACCTGTAAGCTTGAAGATCTCCTACCAGAATGTACTCATGAAAATATTATCCCTATTTCTAACAATACTCTTAGGAAACCCATGATGCCTAAAAATATCTGTGAAGAAATCCTGAGCCACTGCGTGTGCTTTGTGCCCTAAAGGTATAGAAAGGAAATGGGCATATTTAGTCAACTGATCAACCACCACATATATACAATCATGCCCATACACTAAGGGAAGACCTGTGATAAAATCCATGGATATACTCTCCCACTTCGATCCGGAATAGGCAGAGGTTGTAGAATTCCTACTGGGAAAGAGTGCTCTACCTTGGTTTGCTGAAAAACCAAACACTCCCTAACATGGTTAAGGACATCTTCCTTTAACCCCTTCCATGTGAATCTCTCTCTAATGTACCTGTATGTCTTAAAATATCCTAGATGTCCAGCCAAGGGTGTATCATGCACTGCTCGAAGGATCTTCTCCTTCATTTTGGACTCTGGTACAAGGAAAATTCTATCCTTATAGTAGATGAGGTCATCCACAACTCTGTATCGATCATCCTAAATAATGCCATCTATAATCTCACATGAAAACTGATTTTTGGAGTATTCAACAAGTATATGATCCTTCCAATTAGCTGACATCTCTGACATAAAGCAAATCATAGAATCAAAGCAAGGTCTCCTAGACAGTGCATTAGCCACCACATTATTCTTACCTTTCTTGTATTCTATGTCAAAATCAAAAGCATATATCTTATTTACCCATCTTTTTGGTGGTCATTGAGATCATTTTGCTCCAAAATAACCTCAAGCTATTATGATGCGTATGAACCATAAATTTGTTGCCCATTAAATATTGCCTGAATTTGACTAATGCATGCATAATGGCCAACATCTCCTTGTCATAAATTGAGAATCTCTCTCTACTAGACTCAATTTACAACTCTCATAGGCAATGGGATGCCTATCCTACTTGAGCACTTCTCCAAAACCCACTCCTGATGTATCGTGCACTCGAGTACAAATGGCCAAGTGAAATCTGGCAATGTAAGAGCTGGATAAGAACTCATCACCCCCTTAAGCTGATCAAAAACCTACTATGTTGAATTTGACCAAGCAAAAGCCCCCTTCTTGGTCAATTATATCAAGGGTGTAGTCAAGCAAGAGAAGTTCTTCACAAACCTTCTATAATATGTGCATAGTCCCAAGAATCCTCTCAAGTGTGTCAAAGTCCTAGGTGGTGGCCAATCCAAAATCACCTAAATCTTCTCCCTATCCACCTTGACTCTGCCTCCTCCGATCACATAGCCCAAATATAGCAGCTCTGTCATACCAAACTCACACTTAGAAGCGTTTGCATAAAGAGAATTAGCTTCCAAAAATTCCCAACTCATCAAGATGTTGAATGTGATCCTCCCACATCCTACTGTAGACCAAAATGTCATCAAAGAAGACCAATACAAACTTCCGCAAATGGCAGTTGAACACATGGTTCATGAAGGACTGAAATGTGGCCAGTGCATTAGACAACCCAAATGGCATCACCAAAAACGTGAAGTGGCCATAGTGGCACCTGAAAGATGTCTTATGCACATCCTCCTCTCTAACCTTGATCTGGTGATATCCATATGTGCAAGTCTATTTTGGAAAAATAGACCGCTCTATATAGCTCATAAAGTAGTACATCAATGTGTGGCATAGGATACTTTTTTTTGTCTTCTTATTTAATGCATGGTAATCTATGAACATTTACATGGTTCCATCCTTCTTCTTCACCAACACCACTGAAGAAGTAAAAGGACTAGAACTAGGTCTAATATGCCCCATGTCCAAAAGCTCATGTATAATACTCTCAATCTCATCCTTAAACTATTTTGGGTGATGGTAAGGAGTAGTAACCATTGGCTTGTTGTCCCCAAGCTCAATCATGTGCTCAAACCCCTGTCTAATGGTACACCTGGAGGTATGTCCTGAAAAACTACACTATGCTTGTCCAATAGGCCGTGGACATCCATATGATACTCTAGATGGTCACTCCCTGTATTCTTGGTCGAAACCAAGAAATAAATGGCTCAATCCACCTCATCGTGCCGAAAGATCCTCTCCATCCTCCTAGTTGTGTCTACCCAGGTGCTCCTCGTAGATAGACCCCTCAAGGTCACATTGCTATCCTCGAACTTGAATTTCAGCTCCATCGTCTGAAATTTAGTACAAAATTCACCAAGGGAGTGAAGCCACCGAACTACCAACACTATGTTGGTCTCTCTTATGCCGAAAATATAGAAGACATCGTAGCAATGTAGTTCCCCATGGTGATGATCAATTGTGGAACTTTACGGGTGCATCTCATAGACTCACCATTGGCTACAAAAATTTTGAAGCCCTCAAATTCCTCTTTTTGTAGGATGCGCCTCTCAACCAAGGATGCATCAATAAAGTTGTGGTAACCCCACTATCAATAAGTACCACAACACATTGCCCCTGCATAATTCCCCTAAGTCTGAATTCCTTGTACCTCGGGGTACTAGAAAAAGTGGCTATAGTCTCCTAAGGGAAAACTTCCTCCTCCTACTCATCAGTACCATCCAAATCATCTTCATCTCCATCATCCATCTCCTAGGTCTCTAGCTACTCATCTCCATCACTCTCTCTCTCCCTTCTCAAAGACCTCAATGAATTGGGCCTTTCCCTTTCATGTGTAATCATGTCTCGAGGCCCACGGTGAATGAAAATTGAGGAAAAGTTTCTTTTACCTCATCTTATCTCTAAGTTCTCGTGAAATAAACATATTTCTATTTTTCTCTTGTCTTTTTGGTGGCCCATTCGGTTGGAAACCGGGTCTCTCTGTTGAAATCAAGGTGGAAACCTCGGCTTCGGATTGGATAACTCCAAATATCAGGCTCTCTTGATGGCATCATGTAGTGAAGAAGGCTTGAATTCCTTCACAAACCCTGCTAGTGAATCTATCAACCTTGCTATAAAAATTGAAGTCAACCTCACCTCGAAACATCGTAACCATCACTAACAATGCTGAAAATCTGCAATATACCCATCCAAGTATCTTGTCTATCTCAAATGATTCAAATCTCTGAATAATTTGTTAGGATCCCACCTATCAAACCTGCCCACCTGTCTCTCTACAAAATCCGCATAAGTGGTAATATGTGTGTGTCCCTGTGTGACAAGGTCGTGATGCCACCAATCATGTGCATCTCCCTTAAGACGTAGGATTGCAAATTTTATTGCATCCTCTTCACACATGGGATTCAAGTCAAAATACAATTTTAACTTCGAATCCATGATGTCGTGGTACACTTCTTGGATCCATTGAGGTGTGGAACTGAAATCTACCCCAATCGCCTCTGTAGCTCGCGAACATGAGTATAGTGATCCCGCTTGCGCTAGCTGGCTACCGAATTCATCCTTTAATACTTTGGGAAAGGCATATTAGCTTTGAACCATTCACTCAAGGATTCATACTTTTTCCAACAAGTCTCCTCATTAACAATATCCCCTTGTTTCCCTAAGTGTCACTTCCATATCTTTCGGGAAAATCAATTCATGCATGCTCAATTGTGTGTTTTGGGATGAAGGAGTTTGCTTCCCGATCTACCGATTTCATCTTTACGAGTGCAGCCCAATTACTGTTTTCACCTCTTTCCATATGGTTCCCAAAGCCACCCTGTGATAATCTCTCCATGAGTTAGCTCAAGTAGAGTTTTGTAGTCTCTTGTTGTTTCACCATATTTATAAACATTTTCTTCATAAAATCCTCATTCAGCAGTTCCGCTGATTTTCCATCTTTTTCCACCATGTTTGGACCTTCTTTCTTGGGTGTATTCCTCCTTGAATAAGCCTTCATACACTACCCAACAGGTTGTAGAAAAGACCGCTCTGATACCACTAAAATATCCCTTTTCTGGATTTATTTTATATTCAAGATTTCCAACCAAATTTTCACAAATAACAATCTAATTTTTATGACAGTAGTGTATAGAAAAATATGACAAGAAAACTGATTATGGTAGCAAGGTATAAAATTAGAAAATAACCAATATCTTCACTTTTATTGCAATTAAACCAACATGCAACAACATGCAAGTAACATGCATCAACATGCAATGACATGCAAGTAACATGCATCAACATGCAATGACATGCAATAACAAGAAGTTCCACTGATAAAATAAATGATCTCTCTTACTGAATATGGTTGTCTTCTCTTTTTGGACTTGAAACTGGATCAACAAGCCTCTAAAACTCTGAATCTGACAACCCGATCTGAATAAACTCCACAATAGCAAACTAGGGCTAGATCTTTCACCACCGAAGAGTGCTCTACTAGCTAGGGATAGATCTTTCACTACCGAAGCTAGGGTTCCTACAGAATTTCACCTCCACAAGCAAGGAAAGCAAGCTGAAAGCTCCAACATAAGATGGCAAAATGAACCAAGATCCTTTTTCCTCCCCAAACACCACCTTTTATAACTTTTTTCCATCATAAAAGTGCCCATAAAACCCTAATTTGACACCCCTTGGAGATATTTCATGTTTTAATTGTCACTTAAAGTGACTTTATTTCTCCTAGGCCAAAAAGTCCACTTAAGTGACCCTAACGAAGAAATAGAACATTACCCCGCCTTTTTCACTTAAGTCATCATAAAGTACGTGCATAATGCCAAAACATAGCATATAAGGGAAATGTAGGTGAAAATCATACTCAACAACTATCTACGCCGCTAGCCCCTTGGGTAGGACCAAGGCTAAGATGGAAAACCAATTGCTAGATGTGGAGGTAGGAATGGGGACATTATAGAAGTTGAGCCTATTGGTTCATCTTGAAATTTAGGAGGATTGAGATATTTCAGTTGTCTTGGTATATTCAACCTATTGGATATTCCAAGGATGAATAAAATTGTTGTGATTAGCCCTTTTGGCGATCAACAACACTCTGCTAACATTTTATTTTGTTATCATTTCTGTTTTGCATGATTTGATGTATATGTTTACAAGAGTGCATAATCTCTGACACAGGGAGATAATGCAAAGACTAAATGTTCCACTTGCAGCATCATGTAGAAAATATTTGTTTTGTTTTCATGTTTGGTGGAACTCATGATTGCAGGAAGGAAATAAGGGATATATGCATGAGTGTGTGATGATCGAGACAATCGGTACCCCCACAGTCAAAGCATTCCCTTCTTTGGGAGTTATCTGATTTAAGAAAGGATCCTCTAATACAAATTCCACACATGCTTGCAACATCACAACAATATCCGCAACATCATAGAAAATCATCATGCAGTAAGGGGTGCAATTACCATAATGCATATGTAATCATCATTCTAAATATACTTCAAGATAAGTGCACTCATACCACTTTATTAAAGTATGATTAGTATGATTATTGTTAATTAGTATTTATGCCACAATATCATGTGTTTAATTGAATTAACAAACCACTATATTTTTATGTTGTGAGATGGCATTACATGTCACCCCACTTTGTAACACCACTTTACCTCACACGCTTGTTGTTATCAAATCAATTGAATGTATTTCCCTTGTGTTGCATGTGATTCGGTCTCGGAATTCAAAAATAAGGTACTTAAACAATCCCCACAGTTAATTTTTGCATCATTCCTTCAAAGTTGTGTGATTGCATTACCAGAGCCTAGCAAGCTACATAATTGAAAATGGAGGGAGACTTAATCCGCCATGAGCCAACAAATCACTCCCAAATTCACAACTAGTCAAAAATTTTGCAATATTTCCAAAACAATGGATGGTTGGATTACATTAACAACTTCTAGGGTTTTAATGAGTCTATGGTCAAATAATTTGTTGCTACACTCAAATATGGTGAAGTTATAATCAAGGGCTTATCATTGAAAGTGAATGATGATATCTTGGCTACAATGATTAGACTTTGAGGGTGAACCTTTTTTGAAAAATTCAATCCAGAGAGGCAGCCAAATGGGACTTCGCTAATGAGGATGATGTCTTCATCAATGACCAACAAGGTACATATATAACCTCTCTCAAAATTTTATGGGCTTAAATTACAAACTATATTATCAAGTATTTTACCTACAAAGGTAGGTATTCTAGACTAAACATAGTCCACTTAAAATTACTCAATCATCTAAAGAATAATAGGCATGTCAATGTGCCTAATTTCTTAAATGATATTTTGAAAAATATGAGTAAGGAAGCACAAAGAGGAAGGTCAACACTTTCACACCACTGTCTTGTTACTCTGGTAATAAAACACACCTTGTAGAGAGAACATCCTAAACTGAAATGGGAGGATTTTGCAAAGGCCAAGCATATTGATGAATTATTGGGACATAGAAGGAAGAGGAGAATAAGTATCAGGAGTTATTTTACCCATGCATTTGAACCCACATCTTCCACTTCTCAACCCACAGAAACCCCTGTTTCTGAGAATTTACCATCTTTTGAACCAAACCCTAAGCCAATATCACCTGAGAGAATCTTTATCACCAAAACCCTCTTGGAAATTTCTACCCCTGAGTCATCTTCTTCCAAAGGTAAAATGAAATCTTCCAGAACCACTTCCACTCCATCAAGGCATTCCCAAATGCTATATACTAGAAGGAAAAAAGCCTCAAAGCCCATAAAAATTACAACATATCACTTGACAGTGATATGGAAGTTGTTGAGGAAAATATTGAGGCCACACCAATGGACATAGAACATGGAGGTGTTGATGTTGCATTTCATGAGCAATAAGGTCTTGGGGAGCCCATGAAGAATATGAAAGAGGAAAAGAAAGAAGAAAGTGGTGAGAATATTGTACATGAATGCCATTCTCGAGTACATGGAGGAACAAACAAAGGAAGTTCATGCTGGGGTACGTAATGAAGAGCATAAAGGAGAAGAAGTTGAAAAGGTAACTGAGGAAACAATTCATGTAGCCAAAGGTGATGAGGAGAAGATGGAAGAGGAAACTAGCTAGACAATTCATGAACCTAGAAATTGATGAAGATACTCCCCATGTTGTTGAAAAATTTATTGAACTTGTCCATGGAATTGAGGAACAACATATGTTTGTGGAAACTGATATAGTATAGGAGCACATTCATGTAGTTTCTGACATAGTAATTGAGAAAGTGTTGGAGAATACACCACCATTTTTTCAGCATGATAACTGCAGTAGTCATATATAGCCCCATTACAGCCACAAATTGTCTTTCAAGAAGTTGTTAAAGAGCCTGTAAAACTAATTTGTAGGAATATGGCAACACAAACAACGTTCTTTGGATTATTGGGTCTATCAATTTGAAACCTATGTTAATAGGTTAAAAGGAAAATGGGAGAGAGAAAAGGAAGAACTTATCTTCCAAAGCACCAACAAGACATGGAGGAAAAAGACCAAGAAATTAAGGAAAAATATAAAGATATTGAAAGGCTAAAGAAGAAGTAGGAAGAGACACTTAAAGTGGCCTATGAGATATTCAGACACAGGCCTCCTTCCAATGTCTATGCCATTTTATTAAAATAAAATATGTTGTAGCTCAAGCTTACCTATATTAACTCTGATATTCCATTTGACATTACTATAGCTAGGAGCTTCTTTAGATTATATCTAAAAATGCCTCATGAAATTCAGTTCTGTTGTGTGAATTATACATGTAAAATTATGCCCTTGAGTATAAGAGATGTTCCAATTAGAGAACTTTGTTCTTATTTTCTCAATGAATTGCACATGGAGAAACATATGGAAGAGTACAGGCTCTTATAAAAGGTACAACCACTAATGATCAAGGAAAAAGATAACAATACTAAGGAAGTTATTGAAGAATTTGGAAAGTATATGGAGAAAAATACAATAATAAATATGGTATGGTAGATGCGGAAAGAATCTCATGAGGAAGTTAGGGACAAGATTAAGTATAATGCAAGAGAGATAGTATATGCCTACATGATGCCCGACAAGAGATGTCCCCTGAGATGTAAAAGAAATAAATGCACTCTTATCATAATATCATTCCAACCTTGAGAAGAGTGAATGCATATATTGATGTTTCTATTGCATGTGCCAAAACTTGGTTTCCAATTGGCTATCACTCTCAATATTCCACTTTTCTATACCACATTGACTGTCAATATTCCACTTTCCTATACCACATTGGTCTAGTAATCAGCCCTTGGATGAAGTAGTATAGGACAAAGTCATGAACATGTATAGGATGAATGGAGGATACTTCTTCACAGAGCCTAAAGGGATGGATACTCCAGTTGATTTCAGATGCTTATGCAACACCATTAGGAGGAACCTAAGAAACCTCGAAACCTAAAGTGCCTATGAAACCTGAATGAGGACATTCAAGGAGTTAAGTTTGGGGTTGTGATGAGTTGTTTAATTACCTTTCTAAAAACTCATCTTTTGTAATGTTTTGAACCATTTGTAGCCTTGCACTTGTATTCCCCTATTATACTATCCAAAAATTTCATTAGAACTTGAAATTATGGCATGAATATTTACTACTAGTTGACTTTTTTTTTTGGTATTGTGAGTACACATTTATTATCTTGATCACAATAAGGTGTTTAAATGATGCTTTATATGATGTCAACCATGTTTGCAAGAAAATTTTTATATGTAAAAACTAACATATAACCAAATGATCCATACACAAAGCAACCCATCCGCATCCAAATGAATCATCTACACTAAGGGATTGTCTGCAACAACTCACATGCAGCCAAAAAACTTTTCTATAGAAGAACGTCTGCAACCAAAGGAGGTCACACACATCAAATATGTTGTGATCCTCGAAAGCTTGTTGGACATGGAAATCACACTTGAGTTTGCATTTTTCGATGGAAGAAGCAATTATAATTAAAATATGAGAACTTAAATATGACTCAACTCCAACATCTGATTATGCATTGCAACATAACAAGGAACTAACTGATTAAATTCATGATTTAGAAACTGATTGGTTACTTAATTTATATGATTGATATGTAAAAACCTATTGATTAATTCTATTGCATGCATCTAGTCTTTGGATTATTTGGTTGAGATATTTTACTTGATTTGATTCAACTCCTAGTCGAACTTTGTTTCTTCACGCTTCTGTTGTAATGAGATGTATAAAAGAAAAAGGTTAATGCTAAAGAAGATATAATAGGAGAAATAGATAGATCTGGAATAATATTAGAGAGTAGAGAATACATGGATATAAGAATTTTTGTATTCCCAATTGTAACTTCATGTCAATGCAATAAAAGTCTAAGTTTTGTTCATTAGTTGTAGTCACAAGCCTTAGGAGGGATTAGCACCCAAAGCAGGGCCCACTTGTGATTTGTTATCCCCCTCCATAGTTTTTTTATTTTATTTATTGCATGATTAGATTAGCAGTAACTCATTTCTTTATCTACATTATGAGTTTACATGCTTTACCTTAGTCATAGTATTTACTTCCAATCTGAATTTAGTTTGTTTCCAAGCATTGTTATTTCCCAAATTATAGTGACAACAATTTACTTCTTTACCTCCTAAATACATGTAATTGTGCATACAACACTGGCACTATTGAAAGTCTACATCCCTTGGTTTGATAATTAAATGATTGTAGATTAATGAACAACATACTAATTGTTGCAAGTTAATTTTCACCACCAACATTCCTAAAGGAAAACTGATGAGTAATAAAAGCAATCTACTGAGATATTGTCGGTGATTTAGTGGAATCATGGATGATTCACCAAAATCATAGGTGATTTGAATGAATTGTTAGTGATTACAATAAAGAAAACCTAAAAAGTGAATATAAGTTAGTTTTAATTAAAAATAAAGGGGAAAAGGTCCCACAGGACATGCTAGAAATGTACTAGAGAGTTTTTGTTTTCCTATTCTAAATTAATAAAATGAAATAACAAGAACTAATTGACCTCATAAGACAATAGGGTTTCTTGATACAGGGTGACTGATGTTGATAATGATGGAAGATTGGATGTCACAGATCCAAGCAAGCACGCAAATTCTTCCTTCCAGTGGGATAGGCTACCTACAATGCACGGACACTCAAAAAATGATAGGATTATATGTGTGTGTGTGTGTGTGGTGGATTTCTGTAAAATTCCAACCCCGAAAGTCAATGGAATTCCTTACAAGGATGTTAATTTGCATTCAAGAAATGAATCTGATAATAATGAGATAAAATGATAAAAAGACTATAACCAACAATACAAAGGAAAAGGGATTGACACGATCCATGGCTATATGATGGTGCGAGGATGTGGTGATACCTAACCCAAAGAAAGTCTAGGGATCACAAAATGGATCAAAGGAACAAGGAAAAGGATGGTTATACACTCAAAAAGGCAAGCTAAGGGATGTGTTGTATTTAGAATAATCGACAAAGTGATGACTCGAGAAGAACTCAATAGGGTTGAATAAGAACCGCACAAGTAGAGTGGTTATAAATGATGGAATCCAGATGCTTAAAGAGAAGGGTCAAAGGACCATCAGGCATGCATGAATCGTCAGTGATTTAGGCAGATCTCCAACGATGCGGAGAATTTTTCGGTGATTAAGGTAAATTGTCGGCAATTGGAGTAAATTGATGGTGATTCTTGAATAAATGTACAAGTCGATAATGAATAGATATTGAACTCGAGAGGGCTTCAAGAAGGATAATTTGAGGTTGTAAATAACATGTAAATGAGATAATAATGCAATGGAAATAACTTACCTTGTATAACTTGATGAAAGAAGATGAGAAGATGATGTTACTCGAGCTAGGAGATTTCGAGAGGAAGGAATATTTTTGTGTTAATGGCTAAACGTTGAATGTCGTTCAAAGGTGATGAAGATATTGTTGATGTCGTATGGAAGGCTTGACTGTTGCTATAGTGTTTTCAAGCTCTATAACAAGACTCTATTACGACTAAATGCAATGTCTAGTCTCAGGGAGCAACAAGCATGGACCAACCTCCTAAAAAGGGTTTGAGACTTGTTTAAATAGAATTAGTGGTGATCCAAGAAAATCGTCAGGATTAAGGAGCTTGGTTAAAACAAACTCCAACCAAGCTATTTTAGTTTGTCAATTTATTTGAGAGGGAGATATATGGGTAAGGGGTTATAAAAATGGTTGGGAAGGTGTTTGTTTTGTTTTGTCTTTATTTGATTTTGGAATGTGAGTGGTTTAGGTGGTTTAGGAGGGGGTAGAATAGGATTTTATAGGTGTAGGATGATATTTATGGGGAGTAAATATGATGGGGGAGAAATAAGACTTAGGATATAGGATTATAGATGATAATAGTTATATGATATGGAAGCGGTGCTAGTGAATGCGGATACGGGGATTAGCGGTGCTAATTTTAGGTGTCTACATCATCTTTGAATTCTTTAAAAAGTATCTTCATCATATTTTGAATCTATCTCTTATTTTATTTCCTTAACTTCTAAATCCATGAGCAGTAATTCATCTTTATCACTAGCAGAGATGCTTTCATCACTTTCTTCAAATGAGTTACTTTCCTCCTTGGTGTAGAGGTTCTTCTTGTGCTTGTAGATATTCTTCTTACTTTCAAATCTTCTTTGCTTATGATTCTTCTTGGATTGATAATACATGTTTCTCTCCTTCAAGTTTTTTTTATTTATCATCCTTGTTTTTATATGGGAATTTGTTTGCATAATGTCTTATTTCACCACAATCAAAGCATTTGAATGGTAATTTACCTTTATATTTTCCAGATCCTTTCTTCATCCTTCTGAAAAAGTGAGCTTCTTCTTCATCGACTCATTTCGGAGCAATCATGTAGTTCAAGTTTCTTGCCTTTCACCTTCTTTGATGCTTTAAATGCAACTTCTCACTTTGATGATTTATCACTTTTAGTTCTCATCTCATATGTTGTGAGAATCCCATGCAGTTCATCCATTTTTAGGATGGTTAGATCTTTCAGATAAGATTGTGAACTCAAAGTTTCTAAAATATCCTCATCAAAGAGGCTAAAAATCCTTCTTCTTGTATTGATGCTTAAATAGAAGTTATACATAATGTGGGAATGGAAGAAATTTGAGAATGGAGGAAAGTAGAAGAAAATGGCTATCTCCTTTGCTTTCTCTAAGTACAATGCACTCATGAGTTTACAAGATCAATTTCCAACCCTTTTACAATGGCGTGAAGAAGCCATTAAATATCTTGCAAGAAATGGTTACAACTTCTTCTTTGTTAGCAAGAAATGGTTTACAATCTTTTCAATCATTCGTCCATTCAGATTCTTGATTCATGAAGAAACGCCAATGGTGAGAAAAACCATACTTTTCATAATGCAAGCCATTACACTCATTTTGTAACTTTGAATTTGAACCATTCATCTTGCCTTTGAAACTTTAAACCAGAGTCATCCACGTGGGAGAAATTTATTGGAGTGGGTGTGGAGGATGCCTTTTGCATTTTGTGACTTTATAGAGATTTGGCATTTTTTACATTTTTGGTCCGCCCTTCCACTTTTGATATGGTCTTGACACGTGGCTTCACTTGATTGGCGAAGGAATCATGGCTCACTTTATGAATTTTAGCCCTTTTTACAAAAAGGCTCAAAACCTCAAAGTTCTCCACCGACCCGCTTCCCCGCTTTGACTTTCAATGTGGGCTCAACATTTGACTTTTTCCTCATAGCATGATCGAGGTTGTGGGTCACTTTATGACTTTTAGCCCTTTAATAAAAAAAGGCTCAAACCTCAAATCTCTCCAATGGCCCACTTCCCCACTTTGACTTTTAATTGGCTTAATATTTGACTTTCTCCCTTTTGTTTGGCGGGGCCGGTCATTTTTTAACTTTAAGCCCCTTTAATGAAAAAAAAGGCTCAAATTCTCAAATCTCCTTTGGATTTTCCTTCCCCATTTCGGGATGACATGTGGGGAACTTTCTATTTGGGATTCTTTTATATTTAGCTGATTCGAGCTTTTCCCACTTGACTTATGTTGACCTCTAGACACGTGGATAACTCATTTGGCTGCCTTTGGAGTTTTCACTTTGAACGCCTCCGAAATAGAATTACGAGATGACGTGTGTGGCTCCTTCCGCCTTCTTTTATACTTTTCAATGGGCTACTTCCACTTGACTTATGTTGACCTCTAGACATGTGGAGAACTGGCGCTCATTTGAAGATTGGCCCTTTGGTTTCATTATTGAAATTGTGCTGTTGAGGCACGTGGAGGCTTCCGCCGACCCACTCATACTTAGTCAATTTAAGCAATCGGCTTGTCCCCTTTTTTGGACCTGGGACACATGGAGGATTGGCACAAGTTTGAGAACTACCCCTAGCTTTGACCCTTGAAATTGCCGATGAAGCATGTGGTGCCATCCGTTGAACCTTCCATACTTAGCCGATTTGGGCTTGTTTTGTCTTCATTTTGGACCCTGGACACGTGGAAAGCCTGCATGCTTATTTGTGGATTGTCCCTTGGGCCCTGCCCTTGGAGTTACACCATTTGGACATGTGGAGGCTTCCATTGTTGCTTGAAACATGGCCATGCACATCCAATCAGAGATATCCACGTACTACTCATGGATGTTGGGGCAAAAATTAATGGGGAAGAAAATGCCCATCATTCACGACTGTGGAAAAATGCAGAGAAGAAGAAAACTCCACCATTTCGTGCCTGATTTTCAAATTTCTTTCGTGAACCAAGGAATTGAAAACAATACAAGGTTCGATGATCCATGGCCATAGAAAGATTGACAATTTCATTCAAATGAGGACAACAATAAAATTTTCACGCGTCCTAGACAGGAAAATGGAAAATTTATCAAAATGCAAATGGAGAGTTTAAACAACTTCAAAGCATGAATTTCTCTATCTTTTGGACTTCCAACTTTACTTGAACACTTCTAGAGGGTGTGAGCTCAAAATTTTTGAATTTGAATTTAAAAATGAGGGGGATTTTGAGGGTGACAACAGCTGGCTCTAGCTTGGGGACATGACATGGATTGAGCATAGTGAAGACATGACATGGGAATCTAGAATCTCAATCTCTAGACCCTATAATTTGTTGACTAGTGCCTTATCCATTGGGCCTTGCAAGATTCATGTACAACTTGAGAAAGAAATATTAGAAGAAGGAAACACACAAGCACACAATGGGAAGGAAACACACGACACACAACAGAAGGGGAAACAAAACCACACAATGGAAAGGGAAACACACCTATGGTACAAGGTGGGGGAACAACCCACTTTCACTGATGATACAATTTCAAGTATTTCCCACTCCGAGGAAATTCTAGTGGTGTTCCATCCAAATATGAGAGAAGAAAAGCATTCTCACCGCAAGCTTCATGAATCTGGAATGGGCCGAGCCATAATGAATCAAACTTTCCATGGCTGCCTTTTGGTTCTCTTCTCTTGTCCCATAGCAGGATGAAGTCTCCAACTTTGAATTCTCTTGCCTTGGCCTTCTTATCAAAAATATTCTTTACTTTCAATTGGTGCTCCTTAATGTGATCCACCACTTGGAGTCTATTTTCTTCTAGCTTCTCAAGAAAGAGGATCCTCTTGTCAATGGAATCCTTGTACTGACCATCTTCTATTGCCTGTAGCAGCTTGAGAGTTGGCATCTCGATCATGAGAGGAATTTCTGCTTTGACTCCATACAACAATTGGAATGGTGACATACCTATTGCCTTCTTGGGAGTGATCCTATCCACCCACAATGCGTCGTACAACCTTTTGTGCCAATTCCTTTGATTCTCATTTACAAGCTTATGGACAATGGTCACAATGTTCTTGTTGCTTGATTTTATCTATCATTTCCTTGTGGATAGTAGTCAGAAGAATGAGATAGGGAGATTCATAGCTATAGAAAAACTCTTGGTCAGCTCTCTTGAAGAGAAATAGGTAGCATTATCTACTACAATATTTCTGTGGCACTCCAAAATGGACTATGATATTCTCCTTGATGAAGTTGCATACTGTTTTAGTGTTGGCTTGTTTGGATGGAATGGCTTCCACCCATTTGGTGAAGTAGTTTGTTGTTATGAGTACATAGGTGTGCCCCACGTGCTTGAGTGAGGGTTCAAAACACCAATGAAGTCCATCCCCCATTGTTGAAATGGTTCTTCAATAACCACAAGCTTGAGTGGTAATGCAATGAGTTGTGGTCTTCCAATGAACTGTTGGCATGCTTTGCATTTAGAAACCCAATCTTGAGTGTCTACAAAGATGGTGGGCCAATAATACCTTCCTCGTGAGGATCTTGTGTGCAGTGACCATTGCTGAAAAATGTCCACCACATGCTTGGTCATGGTATGCTTTAAGAAACTTTTCTTGTTGCTCTTTATCTACGCACCTGAGGAAACAACCATCCAGGCCTCTTTTGTAAAGCGCATGATTCCAGATTACAAATTTAGTTTCCTTCAGCTTGAGTGTTCTCCTTTTCTTGTAATCAAGATGGGGAGGGCATTCTCCATAAGTCAAGTAATAGGAAATATCAGCATACCACTCATCAGTAGTGGTGACAAAGAGAACATGTGGGTTGTCTTCTGAACAAGTTGAGCAAGCACAATTTTCTTTGCCATGTTGAACTTTGAGTGTTTCATCTTCAGCAATCAACTTGCACAAGCCATTTCCCCTTACCAGATTGGAGGGTGAATCTCCAAGTCATATTCTTGAGTCTTTGCAATCCAATTTCCTCTTTTAGCTCTAGGATCTTGTTGTGTCAAGATGGACTTGATTGCACTGCCGAGGACCATCACCACCGTATGGGAATTGAGGATGTAAAACCTGAATTTTTTTACAGCCTTGACCACTACATAGGCATGCTTCTCCAATTGGTTGTATTTTAGCTCATGCTTTTTCAAAGGACAACTCATGAAAGCAATAGGTGCTTCCACGCCTTCATCATTTTTTTGAACGAGAATGGAAGAGAGTGTATGTTCTGATGCATAACAATACATGATGAATTCTTTGTTAAAATATGGAGATACAAGATTCGAGCCTTGGCAATGGATTTCTTGATCTCTTTGAATGTTGCCTTCCCTTCATTGTTCCATTTGAATTTTTCTTGTGGTTTCATCATGGAAGTGATGTGCTTCATCAACTCAGCAAACTCAAGCACAAAACGACGAAGAAAGTTCACCTTTCCAAGAATGAATGAACTCCTTTCTTTTTGTGGGTAGGGCTAATGCTTGAATGGATCTAATCCTCTCAGATCAATGTGTGCTCCATGTTTGTTCACAATGTGCCCCAATAACTTGCCTTCTGTGACTCCAAAAATGCACTTTTTTGGATTTAGTGATATGCCATGTTTCCTACACCTTGCAAGTACTTGTTCCAAGTGATAGATATGATCTCCCCTCTTCTTTGAAAATATTGTGAGATCATCAAGATATATGAAAATGCAATGCTTCAGATCTTTGAAGGCCAAATCCATCACCCTTTGGAATGTAGCTCCTGCATTGATTAGGCCAAAAGGCATTTTGTTGTAGGCAAAAGTGCCCCAAGGTGTTGTAAAGGTTGTCTTGGTGTGGTCCTCCTCTGCCACTTTGATTTGATTATATCCTGAGAATCCATCAAGTAATGAAAGAATTTCAGATCTAGTGACTTACTTGCAAGATATGGTCCATGATAGGAAGAGGATAATTGTCCTTTAGTGATGCTTGGTTCAGGTTGTAAAAATCTACACATATCCTTATTTCACCATTCTTCTTCTTCCACACTGGCACAATGTTAGCCACCCACATTGAATGGTGGATGGGAAAGATGATCCTTGCATTAAGCATCTTCATTACCTCCTCCTTGATGGTATCAACAATCTTTGGGTTATACGGCCTTTGTTTCTGCTTGAAGGGCTTAACACCCTACTTCAAAGGAATTGAGTGATGCATTTCCTTTGGCTGGAAGGATTTGAGTTCATCATAAGAGTAGGCCAAGACATCTGAGTATTTCTTGAGTAATGCAACAAACCTTCTTTTTCTTCAGTGAGCAACATTTTCCAATATTGACCATCCTTGGCTCCTCCGGGGTACCAATGTTTTCTTTATCAAAATCAGTTGGGCACCGAGAAGATTGCTTTTCTTTCTCTTGAATGAATATGTCATGTTTGTCAAAGAGGTCTTCTAAAGAGACTAGGCCTTTGGGAATTTTGTTCCCTTTCAATTTGATTACTCCTCATCATCAATCCCTTCAATTCCTTCTTTCTCTTCTTTGGGGACTGCTTCTCGGTGTGGATTTTCACCTCCTTCGAAGAAGAGATTATTGAAATTATCCCTTTGCTCTAAAAAGGCTAGAATTTGGTTATCATCATTGAAGACTTGCCAATGATTTGCATTGTCTGGTACACTAGGCCTGAATACCATTTCAATGGTCACTTTGTCTTTACCAAAAGAAGGATGAGGTGTCACTAGGGAAGCTGACACTACAAGAGAATCACCTTTTCATTATGTTCCCTTGGAATAGCTTCAATGGAAAATGCATCAAAAGATTCAATGCAGTCCCACACTCTATTTTTGTAATGCCGAGTCTTGGATTCTTCACCTGATATTGTTGGTGGACCTACTTTACTACAACCTCTACATCACCTCAAAGCATCTCATTTTCTTGATTCCCATGTCCTCTGCTGCACTCATGCCTAAGAGTAGTGCTTCATACTCTGCAGTGTTATTTGTATTATCAAATTGCAAGCTTGTAGGCAAATGGGTACAACTCATTGGAAGGAGAGTACAATACTACACCAGCTCTCCCGAGCCCGCACTAGAATGACTACCATCAAATTCCATTGTCCAAATTTGATCTTCCTCTTCCTCCATGAGAAGTGGAAAGTTCTCCTCTTTTTTTGATGTGAGGAAGTAGTTTCCTAGCCCACAATCTTGAAAGAGAATGTTTTCTTTTGGATCATCAGACTTTCATACTGTGAACTTCATCTTTCTTATTGGTAGCAACTTCTTCATCTCACCTTTTACTAGGATAGTTACAGATGACCAATCCATTTTTATCTCTCCACCCAAGTCTCTGTAGAAACTCCTACTCAATAGCATACCAAAGGATGTTGGGATGTCTACTACCAGTATGGTTAGGAGCACCTTCTTGTCTGGAAAATCAGCTAGTGCTACATGTGCATCTTTGATTCTTCCTACCAATGGCACTTGTTTGGATTCCATTGAGTAGTAGGTGCCATTTACCCAGGTCAAGGTGAGGCCTAGAGCATTTTGTAACTTTGGCTGGCATCACATTGTCTGAGGCTCGGAATCTATGATACAATTATTTAGCTGGAAGCCTTTAATGAGGAGTGACAGGTAGAAAGGTTCAACCCTGTTGGTTTTGGAGGCACTGAGGGCTAGCATGTTTTGGGAAGGTGGTGTGGATGGTGTGGGAAGTAAGCCTTTAGAATTAGGACTCGAGGATATAGGGTTACCACCATGAACTGCATTAATGAACTTGTCAAACTGGGTAGGGTGTGTTTGTAGGTATTCTATTTTTGAGAGCTGGACTTTGGTTTTGCTTGCATGTTCCACAAAGTCAAATGGGGTTATGGTGAGCGAGGAAGAGGTTCTGGAAATGGAGGAAGATTTACATGGTAGAGGCTTTTGCTACTTTGGGTGTTGAATTCTCCTTTTGGGTGTAGTAATTGGCTTGGAAGGGGGTGAGGGTGTAGCTTTTGATTGAACCTTAGATGTTTTTACAGGAACAACATTTAAAGGAGAATTGTTCTTAGCAACTTTTGAGTTGGGAGAAGAATTAGATGACTTACTTGGCATAGTAGCATGATCCCTGACAACCAGTGAGTCTGGTTTTTCTTTGGCCGACTCCATAGAAGGTGGTAATGGTGATCCTCTGCTGATGATTTTATTTTGTGTGACCTCTGGAGGAGAATCTTCTTTATTCTTCTTATCCTTTACTACAACCATTGAGGATGAAGCACCTTTCTTGGATTGTGCATGAGTGAAAACAACACATGAGAAACTTGGAGCTTCTTCATCATCCTCATCTTCATCATCAACGTACTCAATTAGGCCATTGTGCATATCAACTTCCTCGACCTCAAGATAGTTTTCATAGTCTTCCATATTTTTTCTTATTTCATTTTTCTTCTTCCTCCTCATCTCTTTGGTGTCACAGATGGCATTGACTGGTGGTGCTTCAAGAGCAAGCCGATGAGGAGGTGGAGAAATCCTTGGCCTATCTGGAGGGTTTGGTTTTTGAAGCATTCCACATTGTGATCTGAGATAGCTTCTTCTTCAAGGCAACCAAGTCATTTGCCATTTTTTGGAACATCGGATCTGTGGTGACAGAGTTTGAATTCTGACCTTTTGCTTTCCATTGGGGCCTTTCACCTTTCCGGAAAGGATTAGATCATCATCGGTTTCTATTGCATAGTCTGGGCTTCCCTCAATGTTCTTGGTTGGGCTCTTTTGAGGAAGAAACCTACTTCTGATGGAAAAGCACTGATGAAAAACCTCTTCAAATTATTTTTAGAGGCACCACATCTTCAGGATCCTTCTTATCACTCTATCATATCTTGCTATGAAGTCCCTCATTGACTCGGAGGTTTCTTTCTTCATTTGTACCAATTGGACCAAAAGATCCTGACAATATTTTGTGCTCTTGAACCTGTGTTCGAATGCACTTATTATATCCTCCCAACAGGTGACAGACTCGGGGTAGCATGTAGAACCATTCGGTAGCTTTCTCTTGAAGTGACTCCACAAAGAGTCGGACTGACACATCTTCATCCTCAACACCCAACACACCGCAAGCAGTGATAAATGCTGCTACATGCTCTTCAAGGAGTTGAGAACCATCCCCTCTGAATTTTGGGAAGTTTTTTCTCGAGCCTCTCGAGTAGCTCATGGAGTGGTTGAGCAAGAGCCAGTGGACCGGTGTTTCCTCCCATGGTACATTAGGCCTACGGGCCTCACAATCATGTTCATGCTCATCATGATCATGATCCCCATTCTATTTTTGTTTCTAGCTTCCAACCTTGCTAAGGATGGCTTCTGCTGCTGCTCTTTCATCTGCCTTGGCTTGAAGTCTCGATTTCTTCGAGTTGAGCTCTTATTTCTTCTTTCGGCTCTCCCTCTCTTTCTCTAGCTTCTTCTTCGGTCTCCATGTCAGTGAAGTCTACAAGGTTCTCGTTGATGTATGGAAATTCACCATCCAAAGGATTGGCAACACTCAGGTTCCCAACGTGACCGGTTTCTTGAAAAGGAAGCCCTCTGGATTCCGAGTAGCTCTTGTCTCCTTTGAAGTTCCTCAAAAATGGGATAGTTTGTCCTCCTTGTCTCTATTTTTGGGTGTATCTTCTATCCACCATCTTGAAAATCTATGCTCTTCTTTGTGGTGCTGGAATTTGTCTTTGCCTCTCCAATTCAAGCAAAGTGTGTTCTTCTTCAAGGTCTAGAATTCTCGTGGCAATGAAGTAGTGATTGCACTTTGTCTATTATGCCAGATAGCTTCCCTCAAATATGAAGCAACATCTTCTTGGATGTGGAAGAGAAATTTGGGTCTTTCAACAGAGGGTTTCCCTAGAATAGCCATGATTTGAATCCATGTGGCTCATATAGCCATTCAAATTCTAGAAAAATTTTTCTTTTTTTTGAATTTTGAATTTTCTGACCTTGGTCACATTCAGGTGTAGATGCTGCTAAATCTACTGCCCACATGGTGGGTGCCAAAAATTATTGGTGAGGAAATTTTTCGGGTGGAAAAATTTGTGAATTCCTTTCCAATGCTCTGGGAATCTAAGTCCCTCTACTTAACCAGGTGCAACTACCATATATGCATGCATGAGAAAATGTGGATTTTGTGGTGGCCTTTCGACCGGGATCCAACAGGGCACTCCACTGACCCTACGGAAAAGCTAGCAATCTCTTGCTAGGGAAGAATTTTTCTGAAAGTGGGAAAGGGAGTGAGAAAGAGGTAGGAGAACTAATGTTGTAGGTAGAAAATCATATTCCACACACACACACTAGTTAGAAACTTCAACACATGCATTTATGAGAAGAAACAACCCTGCAAATGGCAACAAGATGAGATAAGATTGAACTCAAAGTTTCTAAAATATCCTCATCAAAGAGGCTACAAATCCTTCTTCTTGTATTGATGCTTAAACAAAAGTTGTACATAATGTGGGAATGGAAGAAATTTGAGAATGGAGGAAAGTAGAAGAAAATGGCTATCTCCTTTGCTTTCTCTAAGTACAATGCACTCGTGAGTTTACAAGATCAATTCCAACCCCTTTACAATGGTGTGAAGAAGCCATTAAATATCTTGCAAGAAATGGTTACAACTTCTTCTTTGTTAGAAAGAAATGGTTTACAATCTTTTCAATCATTCGCATCGTTCATTCAGATTCTTGATTCGTGAAGAAACGCCAATGGTGGAAAAACTAGACTTTTCATAATGCAGCCATTACACTCATTTTGTAACTTTGAATTTGAACCATTCATCTTTCCTTTGAAACTTTAAACCAGAGTCATCCACGTGGGAGAAATTTACTAGAGCGGGCGTGGAGGATGCCTTTTGCATTTTGTGACTTTATAGAGATTTGGCATTTTTTACATTTTTGGTCCACCCTTCCGCTTTTGATATAAGCCTGACACGTGGCTTCACTTGATTGGCGAAGGAATCATGGCTCACTTTATGAATTTTAGCCCTTTTACAAAAAGGCTCAAAACCTCAAATTTCTCCACCGACCCGCTTCCCCGCTTTGACTTTCAATGCGGGCTCAACATTTGACTTTTTCCTCATAGCATGATCGGGGTTGCGGGTCACTTTATGACTTTTAGCCCTTTTTACAAAAAGGCTCAAAACCTCAAAGTTCTCTGCCAACCCACTTCCCCACTTTGACTTTCAATGCGGGCTTAATATTTGACTTTTTCCTTTTTTTTTGGGGGGCAGGTCATTTTTAACTTTAACCCCCTTTACATGAGAGAAGGCTCTCATTTGGAATCTCCTTTGGATTTTCCCACTTTGAAGTTTCTATTAGGATTAACATGGGAGCTTTCCTTGGTTCTTTTATACTTAGCCGATTTGGGCTTACTTCCCACTTGACTTATGTTGACCTCTAGACAGTGGAGAACTCGGCGCTCATTTGAGTTTTCGATGGACTTTGGATTTTGCCTCATGAAATTTGCAAGCTAAATGCGTGGAGAGCTCCACTCCCTGGACTTTTATACTTAGCCAATTTGGGCTTACTTCCCACTTGACTTATGTTGACCTCTAGACATGTGGAGAACTGGTGCTCATTTGAAGATTGGCCCTTTGGTTTCATTACTGAAATTGTGTCATTGAGGCACGTGGAGGCTTTTCGACCCGCTCATACTTAGTCAATTTAAGCAATCGGCTCTGTCCCCTTTTTTGGACCTGGGACACGTGGAGGATTGGTGCAAGTTTGAGAACTACCCCTAGCTTGACCCTTGAAATTACGCCGATGAAGCACATGGGCACCATCATCCATGAACCTTCCATACTTAGCCGATTTGGGCTTGTTTTGTCTTCATTTTGGACCCTGGACACGTGGAAAGCCTGTGCTTATTTGTGGACTATCCCTTGGGCCCCCCTTGGAGTTGCATCCATTTGGACATGTGGAGGCTTCCACTTGTTGCTTGAAACATGGCCATGCCACATCCAATTAGAGATATCCACGTACTACTCATGGATAATGGGGAAAAAATTTGATGGGGAAGAAAATGCCCATCATTCACGACTATGGAAAAATGCAGAGAAGAAGAAAACTCCACCATTTCACACCCGATTTTCAAATTTCTTTCACGAACCAAGGAATTGAAAACAATACAAGGTTCGATGATCCATGGCCATAGAAAGATTGACAATTTCATTCAAATGAGGACAACAATAAAATTTTCACACGTCAGACAAGAAAATGGAAAATTTATCAAAACGTGCAGACTGGAGAGTTTAAACAACTTCAAAGCATGAATTTCTCCAACTCTTCTTAGCTGAACTACAATGCATTACTTTGACAAATTCTGCCTCACACAATCCACTCAATATTGCATTCATAGCTTTTGCATTGCTTTCACTTGCCTTCTTTCTAGCTTGATCTATTGGATTTGTATAACCATTAACAATGATTGTCATATATCAAACCCTAGAGCCATTAGATAGGTGTGCATCCTTATACTCCAAAAGGCATAATTAGTTCCATCAAACAATGGATCCTTGTTTAAGGAGAAACCTTCTTAACTCGCCATGTGTATTTCGAGATCTACCTTCTAGTGGTTAGATTGTTCTAAAGGAACCTGCTCGATACCAATTATAGAAAACACACTTATACTGAGAGGGGGTGAATCAATATAATCCATTTTTCACAATTTTAAACTTTAACATTCATGATCAATAGAAATTACACAAGATAATAGTTTCACAACACAATATTTATGTAGAAACCCTTTCGAGAGAAAAACCACAGAGAAAATACTACTTGGAGCTACTATCCAAATCCAGCCACAAAATAATTATTTTACAAATGTTTATAGGAATCAACCTGCTAGAGACACCAATCCTCAATTCCAAGCATCAACTTAGCAATATTTGTGTGCACCAACTCATTGGAGACACCAATCCCCAAGGTCGAGCACTAACTCAACAATATTTGTGAGCACCAACTCACTGGAGACACTAATCCCCAATGTCGAGCACCAACTCAGCAATCAAAAAATCCACCCACTATAGTTGTTTCTTCAACCTGACGATGGCATATAGATAACTCCTCACTTCTTCTTTCTTTTTCTATATACATGCGCTTTACAATTTGCTTATGCACTCTTCGCTTTTTAATATTCTTAAACAACTTTATATTCTATTCGCTTGAGTTTACTCTTCCTCATTCTTCTCTAATCATCTTGATATGTCTTCATTAACCACTCCTCTCTTATCACTCTCTTCCTTTTCTTTTCAAAAAATCATCATCATGTCGTGAGCACACACACTAAATTCGTAATTGAATCATTTATATACACCGTATTCATTTCATGAACACGTGTGACTTTTCATGAGTCGACATCATGATTTAGATTTGGTATACTTTGAAATTTGAATATTTAAATTTTCAAAGACTCCGGAGACATCCCCTATTTTCTCTTAGTCTCATGGCATTACATGACCATCGTGGACAAATATATACAATCTGGGCATTTCTCTTTGAAGTGCGGATAACCTCCTTTGTATTGTATCACATGCCGACTTCTATGGCTTTTTCTTCGTCACGTGGTATTATTTCAAACAAACCAAAATATTTAAGTCGGTATTTCAATACGTGAGGCAATACATGACACCCGCAAAGAGCTTCAACACTGCAAGCACTACAAACATTTGCAGACACTGCGTAACCTCGCGGAACACTATAAAAACTCGTGGAACATTACAAAATCGTTTTCTTTGGCGTGTGACATGCAAAATTCAAATTAAAACATCTTTTGTATAAGAGGCACACACAATAATAGGCATCGATGATAGTATTTCGTACATAATATATACTTAGGCATAAATGACAATATTTCTAACAATCTCTTCAAGGTTAGGTCCCCTACCTAAATTTTTACATCTTCTAGTTGTGCAATTGGATCCATTCTCCCATACTTTGTAAGACTAAGGGTGACTACGTTGTAATGTAAGGTCAAAGAACTCATAGCTTCCTATGTAGACCTTTACATCATATTCACAAGTGCTCCCAAAATCAAATATTTTATCCCTTATCTCATATTAACCTAATATTATGTTCATTCTAGTATCTACATCCCAAGGGTTTTTGTTTTGGCATACCATATAGGTTTATTATATTGAACAACTCCAATAGGTGCATTTGTAAACACCCTAATTTTATTACCGCATCAATTAATCAATTTATTCATCCCATTAGTGAATAATGTCTACTTGATCAATGATTATTTAATCTAATCACATCCTACTCACTAGCCACATCATCGCCCCACCCATATCATCGGTCACATCAACATTCCACTATCCCCATGTCCCCACTACGGGATAAAATAATTCAATCAATTACATATTTTCTCCCGTGTCTCCCACTATCAAATAAAATAATCCAATTAATTTCCCATTTTCAAATATGCTTACTATTCATCATCGACCTCCTCGTACTTTCAAAATTCATCACTATTCATCACTATTCACCTACCTAATTTCTCATTATTCTTAAGAGAAATTAATTATCCCCCTTCACTAATTACATCCCGAGACCCTATAAATACACCCTCTACCTTCAATCCAAAACAAAATTACATGAGCGCATCCTCATTATGCCCCTTTGAATTCTCTTTAAGCCCTTTTGCCCAAATCCCTCCTCTCCATTTTGTACAACACATGACATTGTTGGACCGATCTTGCATGATGGAGCATACTTTGGGGTACCTACATCTTAAAGATATGTGGGAAAATCCACATTGATAACCCAATCCAAGGTGCATGATAGGAATTAGCGTGTTTGATTTCATTTATAATGTGCTTAACCGATTTCTAGTTTATATCGCTAATTGTTTTTATGCATGGAACGAGCCCCTCCTTCCATTGACGTGTGCATCATTTTTGCAAGTTACTTTACTCGTTTGTGTGCCTTCGTAGGTTTCGTGTGGATCATCGATATCTTACAAACAATTCCCAAAGCTAATTTTTTACTAGTATGTCTTCTAACTTGGGCTCGTTAGACCAAGAGCAGACAAAAACTCAACCAAGTATACAGGTGCCATCGAACCTTCTATTTAATGGCCAATTAAAGATATCCATTACAAAACTATGTTTCCTCGCCTCCACCTTCCATTTGTACTTAAAAGGTATTGTCTCATATTTAGTTCCTCTCTGTGCTCACATTTTCCACTCTGTTTTACATTGGTTTCTTGGAACACTCCATATTTTGTAGATTGAGTTTTCATAGCATCAGAGTCAAATTGAATGTAAGAACGACATTCAGTTCAGAGTGAGAATCGATAGTAACATTGATACAAGCTCACTAAATTTTTTTTTTTTTTTAATATAGTTGCAGAGTTCTCTCACAAACAGTCCTCAAACAACATGGATGGTTTTGGCTCTTCAAATTCACCCACACGACAAAAACAATAAATCAAGCTGTCGAGGCCACTTTATAAAATGGAAAAGGAGAAAATAAGTGCTTTTTCCTCGCCAAATTTCCTTCTCAATATGGGTGAGGGCCTTTTCTGCATCGTGAATTGTTTAGTGCACTTAACTATTAGTTTTAAATGCAATTTCTTTTTTTTTTAAAACAACCGTGCTTTATTACGCCGAAAGGCGTGTTCTAAATGGGAAAGCCCGACCCCTTCTGACAAGCAACAAGACATCAAGGATCACGATTGGTTGGTCGACGATGTACGGATAATCCTTTACCCTACACGTGGCACGCAACAGGGTCGAAATTAATATTGTATTGTTGCTTTATTTTTGAAATCCTCCGGACTGACAAGGGACTGCAGCATGCGCGACAGAGGGAGAAGCATTTTGTGGCTCGATGTGGCATGCGGGAACATAAAATATATTTCGTGGCTCGATGTGGCATGCGTCGCAAGAACTGGATTGGGCTCAATACTGGATCCTTTTTGCTTCGCAACTGTCAATGGTCGCTCGACATTCTCGACGCCTGGGCTCCCATGGGACCGAAGGGAAAGATCCGCATGGATGCAGGAAAGCTGCTCACGAGTTTCCTCACCGGCCGACCTGAGTTCGAAGCCGACGATCAGTCGGCCATCGTTTATCTCCTCATCACGCAGAGACAAAAATGGGGCGACAAGGTTTATCTGGAAAGCGCCTATTATCTCCACGGTTACTGGGGCATTCTTGTGGACAAGTACGAGGAAATGATCGAAAAATATCATCCGGGCCTGGGGGATCACCGCTGGCCGCTGGTGACTCACTTTGTGGGATGCAAACCCTGTGGGAAATTTGGGGATTATCCTGTGGAACAGTGCCTGAAACAGATGGAGAGGGCTTACAATTTTGGGGATAATCAGATCCTACAAATATATGGCTTGACTCACAAGAATCTCAGCAGCCGGAAAGTGAAACGGACGCGCAACCAGACGGACAGGCCCCTGGAAGTCAAAGACGAGCTCGGCCTATTGCATCCGCCATTCAAGGCCATGAAGCTCTCATCTTCTTGAATTTAGGTTTCAAATACTCTACTTTTCTCTTGTGCCGGGCTGCGCATATTAGGTAAAACTTATTCTGTTCTTATTACTGGGTTCCATGGCAGCAACATTACAGAAGCTTAGTGGCTTTGTAAAGCATTTTTTGAAAGCAGTTTTTTTTTCTTCTTCTATATTCTCCATGTTGGATTGAATTCGTCCTTCTACTGTAATAATTTATTGAATAAACTTGTTGTAGAAACGATGTGAAGGGAATGCAGAAATCGAGCTGTAAAATTAGTTTTCAGAATTTTTTCCCATTTCTTTCAGTCTCGACTGTCACGGCTGTATTTTTTTCTTTAATAATATCTGGATAATCCATTTAAGGTAGTGAATTTTTCTTTGGTGTTGTTTTACACATGGCGCTCGACAGCTAAAAAAACAAGAAGAATTGAGGAAAGATGCGACATAAAGAAAAGTCAGAAAAGACTAGGAATAAAGCAATAGGTACTGCAGGCCTGGAATTTGATGGTCTGTAGACCGTTTTTTGGTATTTTAACCGTAAATTACAATTTAATAAAAAACAAACCCGTCAATTTAGCTAGGTAATTTTTTAATAAAACTGTATTTCAGCAAGTTTATATTATTTAAAAACCGTAAAATTTCATAATAGTCAAATATAATATATAAGGTATATTACTATATATATATGAAATCCGATTGGATTTTATTCATTTTACAAATATTCTATAAATCATATTGATAATGATTTTTAATAATTCCCAATTTAAATTTAGAAACTAAAATAAGTTTATGTGAATAATGAATTTATTAAACTCAGAGTTCACATGTTGTCTTTGCTTTTTCTAAAAACATATAAGTTTCTAATTTCAATGATATTGTGACTGTATTTATTTTCATTTTGTCATTACCAATTGCAATCTACAAGTTTCAATTTAACTTTTATGCAAGTTTCAATTCAAATTTTTATTGTTGTAGGAAAATTTAAGGAATCTTGTTACAGACATCCAAGAAGAAGCTTGAGATACAGACATCAATACAGGTACATGATTATTATTTTGAATAACGTAAATTTAAAATTAAGATTTCAATTAAGATTTTTTGACAATTTAAAATTTTACTAAAAACGTAAATTGAAAGGTAACTATATCACGAAACCGTCATGAAATTTCCTTTTGACAGGCAGGGGTGACCGTCAAATTCCGTGTCCGATAGGTAGTAATTAAAAATACTAAAATAAAATCACACGTAAGAAACTACTTCAATGCAAAGGGCGAAATTTTCTTTTGATTAATTTTTCTAAAGTAGACAAAGACAATTTGATGTGATAAACGTGACATAAGAGCAACGTGAAAATTCTATGAATTTAGAGGAAATCATTTGTATTTTGTTTTTTTTTAATAAACACGGAAAAATATATATTTTCACGTAATGAACAACATGGATGTGTTTTTATATATAACATAATTTTATGTATATATATAACACAATTTTTCTATATATATATATATATATATATATATATATATATATATACACCACATCCTTGTTTTTCTCATTATGTGAATGGTTTCGCATGTTAATCCATGTCATGGTATAGTGATTAGGAACGATAGGAATGATTAAGTCTATTCGCTGAGATTGGGTGAATTGTCTACCAACTGAACTAAATGTCATTTGTGAAGGAATTTATCTGATATTGATTGTTGATTCAATCCCCCCTTAAACACTGCCTCATCATTTTCCCCAATCTTTTGGTTGATGAGACATTATGGTCTACTAGCCTTCATCAATTATTTTGAATAATGAAAGCTTACTAAATTAATAACAAAAAATGGAAAACAATCAATAAGATTTAAAATAACATTTTTATATGTAAAATCATAGAAAATAATGTTTTGTATTCGCAAGTTCCATAAATTCACTATTTATTAGTCTAGTGGGAGAGGTCTTTGAGTTTTTATATGTTTCCATCTTTCATCATGTTGATAGGCTTTTTACAATGACAATGAGGGGTGGGATGTAATGGTGTAATCATGCTAGATTTTATTTTTATATTAACTTTGATGTTGATTTTCCTGTCACAAAGTAATTTTGACAATAAAATTTACTTCTTATTTAGTTATCACTTAATTTTTTTTTTGTTCTTATTAATTACGCCAAAAGGCGTGTTCTATGTGAGAAAGCCCAACCCCTTCTAACAAGCAACAAGACATCAAGGATCATGATTGGTTGGTCGACGATGCACGGATAATCCTTTACCCTACACGTGGCACGCAAGTGGTCGAAATTAATATTGTATTTTTGCTTTATTTTCGAAATCCTCCAGATCGACAAGGGACCGTAGCATGCGTGATGAGGGAGAAGCATTTCGTGGCTCGATGTGGCATGCGGGGAAAAAAATATATTTCGTGGCTCGATGTGGCATGCGGGGACAAAAATATATTTCGTGGCTCGATGTGGCATGTGGGGACATAAAATATATTTTGTGGCTCGATGTGGCACGCATTTAAAGATAGATGTTTCTCATCTTCATGATCACAATGGAAACGACATCCATACGTTCAGTTACGCCACAGGCCTGACTCCCCGGAACTCCCCCACAGATTTAGCTGCTCATTACATATTTGATGAAAAATAACATATGAACCCTTAGGTTATTGAAAGAGTGATTAGAAGGAAAAGAGATTGAAATAAGGAGCTTGTGTTGTATGATTCAGTGAAGAAGAGCGTGACAAGTAAGTGTGAAATGAACCTTGTGAAATTTGAATCTCTGTTTTTAGCTGTTTGTGGTAGTTTGGTATTGATAATGAAAATTAAATGAACTAATTTATGAGGTAAAATTGAACAGACACTAATTTCCAACATAAAACAGAAACATCATTTAAAATGCTTGTCAGCACTATACAGAGTTTGCAAGGTTGTCTTTGAAGGACTGTTAAGAAATTCTCTTTCGAGCCTTGATGAAAATGTATTAAACTTAAAAATTCTTGACCATGACCATAAGACAGAGCTTTTCTGAGATTTTCAAGAAATTTCATTGGTTCAATCTCGTGCTTCGAGTAATTTACTCCTCCAAACCCTAGGCAGAGGGGTTTTCCAACTCTGCAAGCCCGAGGGGCTTTAAAATTGGATTTCTCAATCAGATTTTAACTTCTATGGACCTGAGGGAGTGTTCTACATCTTTTCCATGCTTCCAGTGGAATCCTGCCTCACAAACCAAGCTTGCAGCATCCTGAATCAATTTGAGACCTCTTTGTGAGCTTCAACCATCATTAGAAGGCACTACCAATCAACCTTCATGTCCCTTACAGAGCCTCACTTCACAACTCACTCCTTTACCATCAATGCCACTTGACATCAATGAAAACACCAATGACCAGTGTTCAACACTTTAGAATTCTATGTTCGGTAATTCATGAACCAAAAATGTTGTGTTTGTGGGAGCTTTTTATTTACAAAAATAAGTAAATATTTAAGTATAAGGTTTTTATTTATTATTATTTATAATTTATTATATTTTATTAAATTTATTGTAGTAAATATAATAATTTAAGTTCGCCTTGCACCTTATGGAACTAGTCTCATAGTTCCATGAGTCACGGTTTAGGAGATAGTTTTTATAATCTAATATGATCAATACATAGGTATTTTTCAGGATTTAAGTGTTCAACTTAAAGTTTTTTAGGGTTTAAATTCTATAATCAATGTTTTTTTTGGGAAATAACATAGTCATTGTTTAGGTTTTGGGATCTTTTGGATTGTTCACCGATATTTGTAAGAGTGTTAGATGTGTCAAAATTAGGATTTACAAACCTCACAACTCCAAAAGGTAGTGACAATTGATCAAATATATGGCACAACCAGCATGCAACACAAAAGAAAAGGCAAGAAGAAGGAATGCAAACATGTTAGAACAAAGAATAGTCACAAAACGATGCTTCTATTACTTCCAGAAATGCACAGAGTTGTTACAATTATGAAGGAGGCTGATATCCACATGCTAGAGCCAGATCTATAGGTCTGCAACTCAAAATACCAAAAGTATGGAGTCCTAAGAAAAAATGCGTAAGGATCCAAATCGTCTAACATAAAAAATGAGTCTATCTCTTTCATTTATAGATGAATCCATGGAGGAAGAAGGGAAGAAGGAGGGAAAACCCAAATTTGAAACACAACCACCAACAAGAAGCATTCAATGCCTGCAAATCCACCTAGAGATCTATGAAATACACTTCCCCAAACCTGTTTGGCGTGTTGAAGAAGAAAGGAGGGCGGATCATATCAAATCGGGTGGTTGGAGCAATTAGATCTGCTCATCAATGCTTAGAAACATGTTTTCCCATTTCTCACCTACCAAATCCACTAAGAATTTGAATTTGAATTTTCAAAGCGTAATTGATGTCGGTAGCCTTCTAACAAGTCCAGCACGCGCTGATCTCGAGCTTTGTAGCAAAATCTGCTTTTTCAAGATGTTAAAGACTTGGTGCACGCAAAACACGTGGCGCGCGTGAATTGGCTGAAATGATGGCCAACTGTGCAAATATTTTTCATTTCTGTTACGTGTCACTTACCGATTTGTTACAAGAATTTGGCATCATGTTGGCGTGCATTGATAGGTTGCACGTGGCATATTCGGGCATGTCGGAAGAAGACCTTGGCACAGAGGAGTGTGAAGGAGAATGCGAGGGAAGGGCGCACGAGGAAGGCTTGAAGTACATGTGCGACACATGCAGAAATGAGGAAAACTGGTGTGCAGAGAACACATGGTCAAGGCGTAACTATTACAAAGTAATGGGCATGGTGCGCGAGGGGGTCATGGACTTAGCTGATTGAAGCAAGTTTGCGACACATGCAGGGTTAAGAAGTGGCTTAGGAAAAAAGAGAAAGCACAGAAGGTGGGCGCAAGGGAGGAGTGGAACAAAGAGGAAAAGGAAAATGGAAGGAGATAACAGAAGGCGCGCAAGGGTGCTTGAGGAAAAAAATAAGGGGTGCCAAGGGGAAACTACAACCAAGGAGTTATGCCAATTGAACTTGAGTGTGCGCAGCCTTTAACGGGAACTAAGAGCGAAAATGTGTATACAAGTTACCCAAATAACTATTAAAGTTATTTGCATAACAGATTCCATGTTGGCATGTATACAATCCTTTAAGCCTTATAATATAGATTAACAATAATAAGGTTTTGGTAAGAAGATGATCTAAGGACCCCATAAAATCTTCATTTGTCTAATAGAAGAATAAGAGGTAACTTAAAGCGTTTCAATCTAAAAGAGTGCATCACATCAATATCTTTATAATACTTAATAATATTTAGGGTAGGAGACATTAGGAGCAATAAAATCTACACCAACATTAAGATAAATGCTTTTCAAATATCATTTTGTGTTGTTTTTAAGACACCATTGAAATCAATTCATATATGGCCAAGACACCATTGAAATAATTTCATGCATTGTAAAAACAAAATTTGGTGTAAGTGGTAAGAGGGAGATAATAAATGAGAGTTTACTATAAAATTATCATCATCATTTTCAAGAAGAGTAAAATCCAAGCCTCATGGAAAATTTGCCTTTAGAAGAAAATAAGAAAGACTCTTATGAATAGGAATAGGATATTGGACCTATCATCTCCCACACTAATACTCGATTTCACTCAATCTAGTGATTTCATGCTAATTAAATGATTTTTATGATGGTTTACCTGAACACTCCCAACTAATAGTGATTTCACTCAATTTAACCCATAAAGATTCTTGCACATGACTATACATGATGTCAGAGATATCCTATAAGGAGACTTTTACACACATATTAAAAATTTAATTTCTTTTTTCCTCTGTACTAAAGGTTTAAAAACCATTCTCATCATAAAAAATCACTTTCTACATGGGAACACCAAAACTTCTCATGAATACATTTCTAGGACTAAGCCTTATGGTAGAACAAAGATTCATAACATGGTTTTATCAAAAAAATAGAGTCTTGGAGTATTTTAAATTAATGTATACATGTTTCAAACCTTCCTAAACATCATCCACACATTGGCTCAAGGAGAGAGGTAGTTTAACCTATTTGAGTCATATGAACTTAATTACGATGATGTGATGAGATTTAGGGATTAGTTTCTCTCAATAACATCATATATAGTTGATACATGAGCATCATTCCTAAGGATAACTTAGGAATGTCATGCAAAATTTGGGTTTGATAAGTCCTTAAGTGTATTAGGTATCATCACATTTTGATTTTGATAAGTCCTACAAGCTTCTTCCACTGTCTCTCCACTGCTTGTCAATAAGGCCACAATACCTTTGCATAACTTTCACTTCACAGAAATCAAAGGTTACAGCATTTGACACAGCTGTTGAAGCAATCATAGGTGTCGCGGCAGCAAACCTCTAACTGTTGTGCATAGACGACGAGCCTACAATAGAAATTGTAAACCAGATAATTGGCCATGACTACAAATTCACTCTCTCCATGAAAAAGAAACTTTCCATGGAAATACACAGCTGAAATGTGTCATACTTGATTCCCTTAAATTAGACGAATCCAAAGTTGTTGCTTGACTTTGCCCTTCCTGGGCACCATAACACTTTCCTATATTTTAGTTTCTTCGTTGTTTGCTCATATTTCCTCTGTAATATGCTTTTGTCCGCAGATACATTTGTACTATGCTTTTGTCCACATGTTCTAATGGACTATAACTCTCAAAGTTTTCCATTTAATGGTTGTTAATATTGGTTTACATACGCATCTATATCGCAAAGACACCCTTTTTGTAAATGATAACAATGTATGGTCCAATATGTATATATATACATATAGTTTATGCTAACATTATGGAACGCTTTATTCATTTCTTGAAGGTTTGTCTATGTTTCATACAAAATTTTTGCCTCTTAATCAATAACTCCATACACACCCTTGTATTTTTTCCTTTACTTCCTTAAAAATATATGCAACAACAAATCATTTTCCTTTTGTTTTATTGCCTTTAGCTACCAAAATATAAAACATTTAGACCAAGATAAGCATCTACAATTGGTTTTTGCATTCATGCCCCCTTATCCACATACATAATTTAGTACTCTTCGAATCTTCTCTTATGCCACCTTTTTTTTGGCGATTTGTGCAGGTCATTGTTTTATGCACAATGCCTACCCCAGAGCAACGACAAAGAAGAAGAGATATTTATGCCTTGCAAAAAAATGAAATCAATGCTTCCCGGCATAAATGCTATCACCAGCTCCAATAGATGCCGACGTGTTCTACCCCTTTCCAAACTTTTGGCTGCCCCCTTCCTTGTCTTCCCATGCTACTTTCCCCTCCGCACTGGAAAATTCTCCTTTCCCTCTTGGCATTAACCACACCACTTCTGTCGAACCTTGTCTTCATCATGCCCGCAACATTGAATTGTAGCTCTCTCCATCACTACACTACCCTCCATCTGCTTCAGCCCAATACATTGCTCCTTGCAATCATTCACCCTTCACATTTCATCTGTACAGCTATTAGCCAAGAACAAGTTAGCTTGCTTCTCCTTCTCTTCTCAAACTACCTCTTTTCACATTCTTCCGAACTTCCGTCTCCTTCCTCCCAAAATCATCGTGAAAGTCACACCCAATATTCCACCCTCCCCATGCTGCTCCACAAAACTTTCCATGTGGTCCCTTCTTGGGTGGATGCGCAACGCAGATTCCGCCAGAGACTGGATCTTTTATCACACATCCACAACTACTCAATTTGTCTTCAAAACTACCCCGGCATAAATACTACCTTCCATGAAGGCAAACACACATGCACTAGGTACAAGTCCGAAAGAAATGGACACCGCTTCTCATCTTGGAAAAATATGGATCTTGGCGCTCAACCTTCGGTTCTCAAATCTTTAACTTGTGTCAGTCAAAAAATGTTGATTGCTCACATTAATCCCATTTTTCAAGTCACACAAATGTGTGGAGGACAATATAAATATTCAAGTCACACAATAAGTTTCTGCAAAACATTTCTTCCAATGCCAAATACCTTCCTCGTCAACTACGAAATTTGGATCTCTTGTTGGTTCAAAAGACTGGAATGCAACAAAAAAATATTACTTCTACATAAGGAAGTCCCGTGTTTGGGAAGCACTTCAATATAAAATAATCCATGACCCCTACTATAAGGATGTTCTTATTGACATTGAGGCTCTTTCCTCTCTCCCGCAAGAACCGACAAACATATCCTCCTCCCTTAACTCTATTCCTATAGACCTTCCAGGCTCTCACTTCTCTGAGCTGCAGGATAATGACAACCCTCCTTCCAACCCCTACGAGTATCCCGAGGAGACATCCTCATTTTTTCCTTCATACCCAAACACTGGCACAAAAGAGGAGTTGATCGAGCGATACCTCCTTTCAAATCGCCAAGATACACCCTGCACCTTGCCTTGGCCGGAAGTCGGAAAATCACCAACTAATGAATACACCACGGACTAATGGATTTGTTATACCTCTTTCTCAATTCCTTTATCTTTTCCCTCAAATGTGTTCTTCTTCTCTACTTCCTTCTCCTTGTTCCCCAACCTCTCTTTCGGCGTTATCATCGCACACCTCATGTGCGATTGCTAGTTTTATCATCATTAATAGAGAAGTTCGTATATCTTTTTTAATTTTCTTGTTAGTCTTAAGTAGTCGTGTAATAAATTGTATCAATGGTCTTGTCTATGGGCTTTAATCTAGTGTGTTTTAATTTGTTTAGTTATCTTTTGATTTCATTTGTATCATTATCCTACTCGTGTATGCTAATATTAATTTTATAAAAAAATCCAATCACAAGTTAAAGTTAGAGACACCATATTTGTTAGGAATATTGTTAATTTATTGTTGCTCATTATTGTCAATTAATTATGATTTATTTTAAAATCAAAATATGATTTAAATTTTTCATATTCTCTTTGCATTTGTTATACTAATGACAGTTATCATTTTTTTCTTTGTGACAAACTTATAAGAACCTTAGATTTCCTACATCAATTTCCTAGGGCTTAATATTTGCATAAATAAATAAATACAGATTCAATATGCATAAGCCTTCGTAAATATAAATTGTCGATGTCACCAATGTAGTGATTCTTAGTACGCCATTTGAAATCCAAGAATTTTAGTAAACTCGTTCGAACTTACCCACTCCACTAGATCCCTTAAGCTCTTTTACGAGCTCCTCATAACTCAATTGCAAGCTCTTGAGTCTCTCATTTGTTATCCCTACACAATCTCACAAGCTCTATTTTTCAAGCTCCCCACGAGCTCATAAGCTCACAAAATGATCTCTCACAGTCTTTCCACAAGCTCTCCATGAGCTCACATGAGCTCTTATTCTATGAGTTATTTACAAGTTCTCTATGAGATCCTCATGAACTCTCACCACTAAGCTTCTTCTCCACAAGTTTTCACAAGCTCTTTTCCCATGAGCTCTAAAGATATCTATCACGACATCTACTAAATATACCATCCTCCTTACGATCTCTCCATTAATCCACCATGGGCTCTCCATGATCTCTATTTTATTAGCTCATCTAGTTCCCTCATGAGCTCTCTTCTACCTTACTCGTGAGCTCTTGATACGAGTTCCCATTACTCAATTACAAGCTCCTTTATTATCTCCCATGTGAGCTCATAAAATTTGTGATCTCATCATGAGATGTATCCTAAGCTCTACTAGATCTCCCATAAGCTCTTTCGTGAACTCACAATAACTCATTCAAAAGCCGACAAGATTTATCCATCACTACCCCTCTTGTCTCTCTCAAAATCTCTTCTACCTCTTCAAAAGCTTTTAAAGATCATCTTTCATAATTAGGGTTAATGTTAGATGCAAGCTCACAATCTCTTCTATCTCTTCATAAATTACAAGATCTCGCCACAATATCTCCATGACATTTCCTTTAGCTCTTCATGAGATCTCCCGTGATCTCGTTTTATGACCCCTCTCTACATACTCACTCATAAAATTTAAATCACAAGTTACTATTGGTCAATCCCATATGACCAATCTGACGCATACCACCCACAGAGACTACCTTTTGAACCAATAGTCACCCTACCTAGTATTTTTCCTTATAAAAGTTATTTTCACTGGGATTACACATATTGATTTTTACGGTCTACCCCTCTTGTTTCTCTTATGACAAATCAGTTGAACACATTGAAAGAACATCTTGACATTACCGAATGTTCTTGTCTTGATTGAGAAAAACTATAGACACTCAAATTTGGTAATCTATCATTTGACACTGTTGATCTTGACATTGCACACTTGCATGTACAAATACACTCCCCTCACTCTTGATTAGCACACCATGATAGCTCTTCAATTTTTTTATCTTTACACACCTCTATGTTGTCATTTTCTAAGGTTTAACAACATAAAACACAACTAGAAACATCTATCCTCTGACCCATAAAGTCAAAATTATCTTTTCTCACTCTAGTCCAAGAATGTCAATTTCACTCGAGATGTAGATCTATATCATGATCCTATCGTACGGTTATGGAGCGACACATTGTCTACTCAAAATTTCAATTATATAATCTTCATATGGATTAATATTCCCCCTTGGTTAGCTTTTCACGACATTATGCCATTTAGAAGCATATATAAGCAAGTAAATCATACCTCGTTTGACAACCTAGCACTTTAAGAACTCCTCGTGTAAAAGCAATCACAAAAGGCACTCCAACCTCCCTAAACTAGAAAATAACTCATGCACATCCATTAATGAAACATACTCTATAGGTTTGAAGTCTTCCTCCAGATTTAGGAGTGTCCATCTTCCTTCCACAAACAAGAAAAGTGACCCTTCCCAAGTATTTGAGCAAGTTTGAAACTCAATTCGAAACATTATCAAAACATGATCTGTCAAGTTCTGATTGCACTACGGTAGATATCACATGATAGGATAGCCACGTGCGGTTTGAGCCCTCTTTGGAGTAGTGGCAACATCGATGGTGCATAGGGGTTCCCAAAACCCACCTAACTTTTTTGCATGAAATCCTTCTTACATTACAAGGGTTATAGGGTTTGAGCAGAGTTTACATATCCATTCTAAATGTGAGTTAAGAAGACCGACACATAGTGACATCCATTTCAAGGCAATTGAATCACTCAAGAAATTTTGTACCCATATTCCAAGTAGGCCCAAGACTGTATAAAAGGGTTACGATCATATGGGCACTTTGGAACTACTATACGATTTTGACTAGTGTAGTTTTAGGTACCTATTTCTATGACAAAGCACTTCCAATCCTAGATCACCTTGTTTATGCATTTAGATCACTCATAATCTCCCGGATCCACATAGAATCAGCTAAGTGCAATTATTCTTTGTGTTTTTAATAGTTGTTAAATCAATAGCCACTTTGAACAGCAATTATTTTGATTTGTGCAATTAGTGTAGGAAATTAATTAAATCAAAATATCCACCTCTTACAATATTTCGACATACATGGTCGATATGGCAATCGAGTAAAAATGTATCATGTAGGTTGCAATTGTAGCTTCATAGGTTTAGATATAGCATTGACAGTAGGCTTAGATTCACTATGCTTTCTTTTAAAGACAAATTTTCTTGGGAACTTATTAGTAGATTGATCAAAAATATTTGTACTTGTTAGCGAGAACATTTTCGTGTCGAAAAATTGATGGTTATCCACCAACATATTTAAGACTCTAGGTCCCTCTTCTCAGGTGGTGCAACTCCACTTATTATGTGTGGGTGAAATTGAAATTTGTGGTGGCCAAATGACCAGGGATCCAAAAGGGACACTCCATTGACCCTACAGAAAAGGCTTGCGATTTCTTGCAAGAGATGAATTTTCTGAGAGAGTTGGAAAGGGAGTGGGAAAAGAGGGAAGGATTAATATTGTAAGTATAAAATCATATTCCTACAAGCATTAACTAGAGCACTTCAACACACCTAGATATAGAATAAAAACAACTTTAAAATTTGCAACAAGATAAGATGAGATCAAGAACACAAAGTTTCAATAACCTCCTTATCAAAAAAGGCAACAAACTCCTTCCTTCTTCATTAATGCTTTGGAAAAATTGTACATGTTGAGAAAAAGAAGAACATAGAGATGAGAAAAAGAAGAAATTCTATCTCTTTTACTTTCTTCACAAGTAGTAATCTCTCATGAGCACACAAAATTGACAACCCTTTGGAATGAGGGTGCCATTACAATTTATAGAACCTTGGAAGACTCTTCACCTATCCCCACATGAATTTTCATATGTCTCATGCAACATGTGACTTTTTGCATTCCTAGGAATAGGATTAAGTCCCCTTTTATGAATTAAGGGTGACTTATTACATTAAAAATTAAAGTCACATTTAACATAAATAATACATAATGAAAAATTGTAACCCCAATAAGAAATAGAACATGAAGGAGAGAGGGGGAAGAAGAGAGAGAAAGAAGAGAAATAGAACTAGGCCGGCGAAGAAATTGTTTTCGCCAATTTTTCCTCACTTCACGACTAATCCGATGAAATGATCCAATGCAATGAACTCTAGATCTTTGAACTTTTTACACCATGAGAAACCTCCTTTGGATGATGCATGGACACCTTGAACTGAGTATTTAGAAACATTTTTGAATGATCACTGGATGATGTGGGCATTGCTCATGAAGGTCCACTCGAAGAAGTTGAGGATGAAAACTAACCCCGATGAATTTTGCTACATGGCCACACTGATATATTGATTGGAAATCTTCGATGAAGTGCATTTTGAACACTTTGTCTCTACTAGTGAGGATCACAATCTCTTCCTTGTACATGATGCATAGACAACTTGGACTGTTGAATGAGTGTTTAAAAAACTATTGATATTTCTTGATGTGGATCCTGGATGACTTGTGGGAAATTCTCGTGAAGATCCACTTCGAATAAGATGAAGATTAAAACCAATGTTGTCATGTTTTGTTGACAAAGATTGATCTTGGGATCATGCATTGAATGAGAAACTAGAACAATTTCGGGGCATTGAGCCATGATAACTCTGTCATCCTAAGGACACAAATGACCACAATTATGAATCAACTTACTTGTGAGAAATTTTCCTGTGAACTTGAATTTCATGGCTTCCAAGGCACTTCCCTATACCTAAAAAGAGGATTTACTATTTTTATAAAATTAATTATTAACCTCTTTCACCTCAGATCACTTTCTTTCACCTTTCTCAATCTCTAAATGCTTATTGGAAACTCTATTTTTCCAAAAACCGCTTTATGTGAAGGGTTGTTATTTATAGTAAGCTCTTGTGTAGAGACTTACTAGTTTTGTAACATGGGTCTCTCAACCTTATATTTTGAAATAATTGACATTTTTAATATGGTTTTTCTTGTTTATCTCACATATGAAATTTTGTGTCAGTCCGGTCTCTACAATAGGAGAAATTAAGTTTCAAAAATTTGGGTGCGGGAAACTCGAGTTTTCTTGATGTGAAAAATCCAATTTGTGCATGCAAAATATTCCATTTGTATCCTTATGGAACCTAGAAATATGAATTAATGCAAAAAACCCCGCGTTGATTCATGCACTTTGGTTATCAAGAAATGAGCAAACTCACTATGGGTTATGAAGTTCTTTAGGCAAAACATCTTGTCCGAAGCCTTTTAAAATTTGAGTTTTTGAAAAATTTATTATTTTTAGATCATGAGGACATGTATGCAATGGATGTAGATTGATATGGATGAAGGAGGAATTCTGGAAAAAAAAATCCAGAGTTCCGAGTGCAAATGGAGAAATGTGGGGGTGAGAGCAAAAAATGGGGAAGTACGGCCTTTATAGATGTTGGCAACCTTAAGGGAGGAGCGGGGGAGTATGTTTTTTCACCTTGTCCCTTTGGAAGGGAAAATGGGGAAATAAAATGGTTCCCTCACCTCAAGCTACCACTTGGCACTCATGCACAGGTAGAGAGGAATGGAGGAGGGGGTGAAATTAGCACTGGGAGTAACTTTTTGGTCATATTGGGAACTTGAAGGAAACAAGGAGGGGATCACATTTTTGACCCCCTTGTCCCCTTGGAAAGAAAAAATGGGGGAAAAAATGGCTCCCTCACCTCATGATGACACTTTTCACACATGCGTGACCCGAGGAGGGGACTAGAAATAGGCAAAACAAAGCCTACCGAAGTTTCGGGGTCGTATTGCATGTTCATGGGCTCTATGGGAGGAGGGGGCCCATTTTTTGTCCCTCTTTTCCCATTGGAAAGGGACAATGGGGACACAAAACAACACTTCAGTTCCATGCTGACATGTGTCCTTTAAAAATTTGACTAACTGCTGAAACATGCTACCTTGGGAAGAGACTTGAAAATGTCATATCTCAGGCTCCCAGAGGTATTTTTCAAAACTTTTGATATGGAGTATTTTTTAGTGTAAAAATATTCCCTAAATCTCTGTAAACAATTGCAATCCTATAGAGTTCCTCGAGATATTTACGTCACAACAGGTGGAACTCGAAACAGAGCTCATACATGAAAGATATCGCAAGTCAAAGTTCAGTTTGAAAAGAGGTCAAATTGGGTCAACATTCCAATCCGGACGTGACACATGGAAAAATGGTAAAACGTTAAAAAAATTTACCTCCGGTCTTTGACATGCAACGGGAAAATTGGTGTACCTCACTATTTTTGGTTGGGGCCCTCACCAGTTTAGCACACTATTTTATAGGAGGGGTGTCATTTCTTTGTTTTCTTATGATCGTTATCGTATTGTTGATTATATATACCACATATTTTTCTAACTTTGTCAATGTGGGACTATATGGTTTCTGATTTGAATTTTGTACATTTTAGGATTGAATCATCTCAGGTGAGCTATTATCTAGCTCGGTGGGGTGATCAACTCCCCATCGAGTTGATCACACTATTTACCACATTGTTCGGGCTATCTATCCAACCGATTGGGAGGTTCTATATTACTCAGGCCGAACACCTATCAACTAGGCATATCAATATGGCTAAACAACCAATATAATCGACACATCTATAATGGATGGCAGATCAAATATATAGCTCAATGCCATATACATTTCCCATTCCAACAACCTCGCCACTCGACCCAATGGATTGGGCAATCTTATCAATCCAACTTGCCACCTACGTGGCTTTATAAACTTTGGCCAATATAAACCAAGTGCCAAACCATCTTGCCACTATGTGTCTTTCAACAACTTGGCCCCATGTGTTAGTTTGGATAATGCGCAGGCCACTTACTATGTGGCGAGGCAAAACAACAACCAAGGTGTGGCCGAAGCCACGTAAACATAGGCCAAGTAGCCTATTATTAAATATTGAATCCTCCCAAATCACCATAAATGTGGGATTTTAACCCACAATGTATTATCCAAGGCACGAAAGGGATTCAAACCTTGTATATCGAGTTAAAAGGTAAGGAGCCCAACCGGTGCACCTATGGCCTGCGAAGTAATATATAGTAGGCTTGGTGGTATTTGAACACAGATAGTGCATGGTGTGTATGACACCATACAAGGAAGATTGCACTCAACTCATTTTTGAGACATTTAGAGGCAAAATCGAACTCGAGTAAAAAGCAAAGTTACTCAAAATTTTGACACAAAGACAATAGCGATCTTATTTTTCCATGAAGTGTTAAATATTTTTAGTGTAGGTGTTTTTCGGTCACATTTCCATAGGAAAAACACTTTGGAGAACCTTTAAAGCCACGGGGAATTTCTGGATAGTGTCGACAAGAAATCATAGTCTCGAAACCTATTTCTAAGCTTCATTTTAGGTATAAAGGTCTATTTGTCATTATTAAAGGGTTAATTTTACTTCTTTGGGCAATAATAGATTGATTCACGATTATGTGAATCCGAAGACATAACCTTCGAGTGAACTCCATTAATAATTTCTTTTTGTGGATTTATTTTCAATTTGTGAAGCTTTTGATCAAATAAATATCATTATTTGAATTAATTGATTAAATTGATGAAGCAAACACTTAACTGGTTAAATTGGATTTAAGTGAAATTTATAATCCATTCTCCACAACCTAGAAAACAAATGCACAAGTCAATTTTGGGATTTAAAAATTATATGGGGTGCATGAAATCATTCAACTTATTATCATATTTAAGGATTTGTAATATTTCCATTTGATTACGAAAGTTTGATTTTAAAATGATTAATTGATCATTAAGAAAGAATTTTCAAATTTGGGGTTTCAAAACACCCAAATTGGTTCAATTAATTACTCTTGATTAGTTTTAAATATAGAAAAATTAAGTACCTATAAATTTTTTTAAAAAAAGGAAAAATAAGTAACATTTTCATATCAAGTTTGGTATCAGAGCTGGTTTAGCTCTTTATTTTCTTTAGTTGATTTGATTTCAGTAGTTTTGCATGTTTGGGTTTGATCTTTCATTTCAAAGTGTACAAAATTTGGAAGTATAGGTTTGCAGGAAATCATGGGGAAATTAAGTCAAACAAGGAAAATTATGATGAGCTTGAATCAGACAATCAATAGATACAAAAATAAAATACCTTTTTGAGGTATCGGTTGTTGGCTCTTGAGGAGAAAATTGGTAGTCTAAAAAAAGAGCTATAATATAAGGATGAGCTCTTAATGGTGTTACAAATTGATGGACCCAAAAAGAGGTACTAATTACTATTGATGCATCCTCTATTACTGGATGAATGTATTGTAACTATTTAGACACCTAATTTCTCTCCCCAAGTAAAGTTAGATTCATAAAATGTGCTTGGTGATTTTGAAAGGCACACTAGAGGTATAGGATCTAAGCTTTTGAATAAGATGGGATATAATGGAATTAGCCTTGCTAATAATAATCAAGGCGTAACTAACCCCATATTGGTTAAAGAATGACCTCGTTATGAAAGACTGGGGTATACTATTGTCGGGGAAAAGGAAATTGGAGAGGGCTCCAAGACCGCTGGAAGAAGACAAGCTTCTAATAGCAAAGCGACTTCCCCCTTAGCATCAAGTGATTCATTCTTAGGAGAAGGATCTAGTAAAAACTCACCATGGAGATGTATCAAAATTCCTCCACCTTTGGTTTACCATAATCGTAAGGGAAAAGATAAACAAAATGATCTACTTTCTACATTGGAAAAATTTGGCTATGATATGCAAGCAATGTGGTACAGTTACCCATGCACATTTTTTGGGTCGTCTAATCATTGTGTGGCCAAATGTAGGAAACATAAATCTATATTGGAAGAGATTGAGAAAGTTCATTCTCCTAAACTGGCTCGACTAAAAGTATTCTAGGTAGGTTTCCTAAAATGTGGATCCTAAAAAATGGATCAAAGATTTTGTGATCATTGTAAAAAGACAGGTCATGTAATTGACAAGTGTTGGCGGCTTTATCCGAATGAAAATTGAAATTTGTTAAGAAGGATAACGGTATTAAACCAACCATTATGGCCCCTTCGGTGAATCGGGCACAGGGAAAATTTTAGTGGCGAATATTCGTAATATGGTGAATATTCCATTTTGAAAATTTTGAAAAGGCAAATTTTCAGCGCGAATTCGGTGACTTTGTTCGCCTAAAAATTACACTTTAATTTTTTTAGGGGTCGGCTTCACCTACCCTTGAAAATAATCCCTATATAATCCTAGATTATTCGCGGGTAGAACACTTCTACTTCACATTTGTCAACAATATGATATATCCCATATTGCGGACATGAGACAAGGGGGTAGGTTATTGACGCGTGACAAGGAGTGCTGGAGATATTGATGCATAGCAGATGCACAACAAAGAGTTTGTTGACGAGAAATACGAGAGATTTTTTCGATGCGCAAAGCGAGAGGGCGGAGGCTACGGACACGCGACATGAAATTTGTTATCGCGCGTCAAAAAAATGCATGACGCGCATCAACGAGACGTCATTGATGCACGCGTCAACAATCTTGTGACACGTGTCAAAGAGGTCTATTGACGTGCGTCAATGAGGGTTATTTATTGACATGTGACACTGACGGATAGTTGACACATGACAAGGAGGTACAACAGATATTGATGCATAGAAGACACACGACAAAGAGTTTGTTGATGCGCGACACGGAGATTTTTTCGATGCGCAAGTAGAGGCGAAGAAAAAGCTGCAGATGTGCGACGGGAGATTTATTTTTCATGCATCAAAAAAATGTAGTGACGCGCGTCATACAGACCTCATTGACACTCGTCAACAACCTTGTTTCAAGACCGTCATTGACATGCGTCAGCAGAGACCTCTTTGACGCGCATCAATGAGGTTTGTTGACGCGCATCACCGCATTTTTTTAACGCGTGATAGCAAAATATCAAGTCGCGAATCTGCAAACTACGTCATACCACTTGACAATCAAAGCGAAATTTTTTCATATAACTCCCAAAAAAATTTCCTTCCCGCATAAACCGATTCCAGGGATATTCGCTAGCTATTTTTCACCTCCAATTTCCAAGAGGTCTCTTAAAATGAACCACAGTAAGGTAAAATTTGAAGTGAATCAACCACCTAAATAGGAAAATGTGTTAAAAAGGTGGATAGACAATTCATCAATTTTATGTTTGCATAGTGTAATTGATGAATACATGCAAACTAACAAAGCAATTTTTGAAATTCCTGTTGATTTGTAAAAAGGATAATTTCCATATTTATTTTTCTTTGGTGTTGGTGAAGTAACTGAAGAAGAAATCCTAGTGTGAGTTTAACATACTTGGGAAATTTCTATTTTGATGGGTTTGGAAAACTTCATTTTATAACAGCGTGTACTGATTAGTTCTATGGGGTAGGATCAATGATCGGATGTCCGAATTTGGAAAATTGTATTCAGTATGTTTTTGTTTAAGAACTATGTAGATGTATCATGTAGGCATTGTTTGTGTGTGTAAATTTTATACAAACTTTTTGTTGTTATGCATGATGTTTGCACATGTATAAGTCTTAATGTTAGGCTTAAATATTTGTAATTGTCAAACATAGTTATACATAGTATGTATAAATTTTACACTAGCAAGCTTTGAATGCGAGTTACATTTGAATTATTACTGGTGGTGCAGGATCGAGTACGAAAGATTCAATTGTCATCTCAATTACAGTAATGGCCATGGGTGATATTACTATTAATGGCTATTTTTTATATTATTGCAAATTTTTAAAAATTACCATGTTCTAAACCGGATTCTATTTTTCTTGATATGCAGCGGATCAATTGATAGTTCAGTTGGTTAAAGTTCCCGTTTGAGGACAAAATGGTCTTATTGGGGAGGAGTGATCTAGACAATATTTTAGTGTATGTATATTACCTAAATCTCCCTAAACCATTACAGGCATGTAGAGTGTCTCGAGAAATTTCCATCAACAAGTGGAACTAAAAAAATAGAGCTCATATGCGAAAGATATTGCAGGTCAAAGTTCAGGTTTGAAAAGAGGTCAAACTGGGTCAACAGTCCAATTCGAACGTGACACATGGAAAAATGGTGAAAGGCTAATTTTTGGTTTTACCTTTGTTCTTCAACATATGAGGGAAAAAATGGTGGGCCCCACTATTTGCTAGGGGGGCCCTCGGCCGGAGTTTGGCACACTCTTTTCTAGGAGGGGTGCCTTAGCCTCCTTTTCATATGATCGTTATCATATTTTCAATTATATATGCCACATATTTTTCTAACTTAGTCAATGTGGGACTATATGGTTTATAGAGTTGAATTTTGTGCATTTCAGGATTGAATTAGCACGAGAGAGCTATTATCTAGCTTGGTGGGGTGATCAACTCCCCACCAAGTTGATGACACTATTTACCACATTGTTTGGGCTATCTATCCAACCGATTGGGAGGTTCAATATTACTTGGGCCAAACACCTATCTACTCGGTGTATAAATATAGCCAAACAACCAATATACTTGGCACATCTATAATGGAGGCAGGTCAGATTTATAGCTCGGTGCCATATACATTGGTCATTCCAACGACCTCACGGCTTGGCCCAACGGAGTGGGTAGCCTTATCAATCTAACTCGCCACTAGCTTTATAAACTTTGGCCAATATAATCCAAGTACCGGACGACAGCTTGCCACTACGTGGCTTTTAGCGACTCATTCCTATGGGGAAGTTTGGATAATGCATAGGCCACTTACTACGTGATAAGGAAAAACAACAACCAAGGTGTGGCATAAGCCACATAAATGTAGGCCAACCAACCTATTATTAAATATTGAATCTTCTCGAATCACCATAAATGTGGGATTTTAACCCACAATGTATTATCCAAGGCACCTAAAAGCGGATTCAAAATTTGGTCTCTGGAGTAAAAGGGAAGGAGCTCGGCCGGTGCACCCATGGCTTGCAAAGTTATTTATAGCGGGCTCGGTGGTATTTGAATACGACAATACAGAATGTGTAGGAGACCATATAGGGAAGATTGCATTCAACTCAGTCTTTGAGGCACTTAGAGGCGAATCGAACTCAAAGTAAAAAAAAAGTTGCTCGAGTTTCAACACAAAGACAATCATGGTCTTCTTTTTCCATGAAGTGTTGTATACTTTTTTGGTGTAGGTGTTTTTGGTCGCATTTGCACAGGAAAAACACTATGGAGAACTGTGAAGCCACGAGTGAATTTTTGGACGAGTGTCGATAGGAAATCATAGTTTGAGACCTATTTTTAACCTTCATTTCAGGTATAAAGATTTATTTTTCTTTATTGAAGGGTTAATTGTAATTCTTCAAGCAATAATAGATCGATTCACGATTATGTGAATCTAGAGACGTAGCCTTCGGGTGAACTCCATTAACAATTTCTTGTGGATTTATTTTCAGTTTGTGAAGCTTTTGATAAGATAAAAATCATTATTTAGATTAATTGATTAAATTGATGAAGTAAACACTTAACCGGTTAAATTGGATTCAAGTGAAATTTACAATCCATTCTCCACAATCTATATAACGAATGCACAAGTCAGTTTTGGGATTTAAAATCAGATTGGGTGCATGAAGTAAGTCGCTTGTTATCAGATTTAAGGATTTGTAATATTTCCATTTGATTACAAAAGTTGGATTTTAAAATGATTAATTGATCGTTAAGAAAGAGTTTTAAAAATTGGGGTTTCAAAACACCTAAATTGGTTCAATTAAGTACTCTTGATCAATTTTAAATATGGAAAAATTAAGTATCTGGAAATTTGTAAACGTACAAGAAAAATCAATACCATTTTCATATCAACTTTCTTATATTATTTTGAATGGAAAGGATTTTTTAGATGAATAACATAGGTCTCATCTTCTAATTCTTCCTGAAACCTTCTCAATAACCTCATTTGTTCTTGGGATCACCGGTTGGGTCTATATAGAATGAGATGCCTAGAAAGATATATTGGGCTTAAGAAGGTTATGAAATTACCACCATGTAGAGAACTGAAAATACTTTCCATTTTTATTTTTTTGGCTCATAAATCATTCCAAACATTTTGGAATCATCTCCCAAGTTCAGGTGATTTTTCATAGTGCAAGCTCCATTGGCCTCAAAAATCCGCTTTTGATGAACTTGCTCCAAAACCAGAAAATCTTCCCTTAATCTTCCAAAATCACTCATATGATGATCTTGGCTAGTTAATACATCCTCTTGATGAATTTAGGGATTGAAATGAGCTCTCGATAATATGTAGTTGTCTCAAAAATGTTAAAAATAACCATTTTGAGCTCTTTTTGAAGGATCTGCTCCGAAAAAGACCAAATTGGAAACACTTGAATGAACTTAATTTCCCTAATTCACCTATAGAAATCTTGACACAACAAATTGGACCACTTGGAAGGGTAGGATGGGCCGATACGAGGGATAGGCTGATTACTGAGGGGGTGTCGAGGAAGGTTTACAATGCAAAATTTTGACACTAGGGTATGGTTGTCTTTGTTCTCAAGGTGATTTTTTCCCAAGCAAAACATAGGAAAACAATTGGATATAGCTTGAGTACATGTTTTGGATCAATCATAGTGAATACGTAGCATGAGGAATCTAGAATCTCAATTTAGTTCGTGGAGAAGTGCCTTATCCATTGGGCTTTATAGAGTCATACTGACTAGCAAGAGATAAAGCGAAAGGAGAACACACACACACAACAAAAGGAAACACGCAACACATGAAAGGGAAATAACACACACAATGGGATGTTGGAACATAATGATTAAGTGGTCTGGCCAACCCTTAATGTATATGGGTCCATCACTAATATATAGGTTAATATTTAATAATATGAAATATTTATATTTCTATTATTAAATATGTTAACCTAGGTATATACTTTAGGTTAAATATTTAATATCATGAAATGATTATATTTTTAATATTAAATATTATAAACCTAGGTGTATGTGTCAACCATTTTAGGTTGAAAAGGTGGGTCGGGAGACATACCCGATCACCTTATATAAAAAGGACTTTAGGTCCTCATTTGATATATTCGAGAAATATATCAAATGTGTGCAAATCAAGTGATTTGGTTTTACCCTTAGTAAATAGGGTTTTAAAGGAGGAGGTGATCTTATTGGATGTAAAATAAGTTCTCTGAAGTAAAAGGTTATTTTCAAAGTGGTTTTTACCCTATTGGGGTTTTCCACTATAAATATTGTGTCACCTGTGTTATTTATTTCCTAGTAAGTATTTCTTTATTTACTTATGTTATGATTTATTTTTATTTAAATATTTATTATAACATTATATAATATGTAAGTTGATTAAATCCATATTTATTAGAATCCTTAAATTCTAACATGGGGAAAGGAAAAATACACCTATATCACCTATGGTACACTACAGGGGGACATCCCACTTTAACTTAAGCATTTTTCCTTTTGAGAGGTTACCTCTAAAGAGGTAACACCGAATGATGATGTTCCACAAAGCCATTGACTAGATCAAGAAAGTATCCTCCTCCCTCAACCGCTTATGAAAGGCGGGTGATTTCATTACTTTTTATGTACTTACAAGGAGTGAGCCTACATGATCTTCTTGATGTTCAAAGCTTCTCGAAATTCCATTTCCTTATTATCTTTGAAACCCGTTTCAAAGTGTGTATTTCCTTCCTTACTCATCCACACTCCTGATTTATCATTTACAATATCATCATTTCCCGGGACTTATTTTTGTTTAAATAGTTTGAGTATCTTGATATTTCTCCTTTTCCAAATTCATGTTCATGGACATATTTTCCGTAAGAAGCCTTGAATCCATATTTTTGTTCCATATCATTATGAGGTGTTTGAACATTGAATGGAGGATAAAAATAACCTCATACCTATCTTATATGGCCATGACTTGAGTCAGGAGGTCAAGAATTAGCTTTGGATCTTCTATTCCTGTTTTCACTTCCAAGATTTCTTGTATCGAATCCTTCTTTGGAATTTCCAAAATATCACCCTTACATTCATTTGAAGGATCTTCATTTTGAAATTCAAGGCAGCCATTTGGAGGGATTACTCCATTATCCCAAGGCTCATTTCATTCCACTACTTATTTTCCAAGGGAACCTCAACTTAAAGGACATTATAATTCTTTTCTTTAACTTTTTCACCACAGAAAGAATCTTCTTCTTCAAATGGAAAGGAGGAAATTTTGTTTTCATCATTACCTCCATTTTCTTGGTCTCGGGAGGGATGTTTGGTTTTTTTATCTTGCATTATTTCATCATGAACAACCTTAAAATTGGTTGAGGATTTTGAATTGGATTCAAGTTTGTCTTAGAGATCCATAGCTTGCATCATCGGATTTCAAGCCTTAGCTCGGGGTCTTTTGTTTCTTCTACTGACTCTTAGCAGTTCTTACACATATTGTTCTTTCAAACCTTTTAAGAGCTCATCACAATTTGGCTTTGTCTCTTCTTCATGAATGACAGGATCAAGAAAATATTCTTCTCGAATGGGAATGATAACACCTCCTCATCGTGGGAAGCATGTTACCTGATTTTTGCGCTTGAAATTCATCAAGAACCACTTCCTCTTCTTTATGGCTCACATCATCTAGTAAATTGGGGCTATCCTCTTGCAACTCAAAGTTTCTCAACACTTATTCAAGATCAATACCTCCTCAAGAAGGAATGCTTGGTCCTATTAAGATGGGAATCTCATCCTCCTCTTCGGCTATCACAAAAATATTCATCTTCCTACTATTTTGATATAATATGTTAGCTCTTGGGCTTCCTGAATTTTGCATTGTATATCTCATATTTTTCAAAGGAAGTAACTTCTCCATAGCTCCTTTAATCAATATGGTTGTGGAAGGCCAATTCATATGGATTTTCCATCCCAAATCTCAGCAGAAGCTTCTACCTAACAACATTCCAAATGTAGTCGGGATGTCTACTACCAAGATATTCATTGACACCTTATCTGGAAATTCAGAAAGAGCCACTTGCACATATTTGACCTTCGCTACAAGTGGCAATTATTTTGACTCCATGGAGTAACAAGAGCCACCATCCAAAGTCAAGGTAAGTTTTAGGGAATTTTCAACCTTCACATGCATTATATTGTCAGAGGATCATGAATATATTATGTAATTATTCAATCTGTATTATCCGATGAGAAGGGAAACATAGAAAGGATTGAACTTATCGGTCTTTGATGCACCCGGAGAAAGAATGTTCTGTGATGGAAGTGTAAGTGGGTTTGGTAATAGGCTTTTAGGATTAGGATTTATAGTGGTGGATTTTGGGTAACCACTCTAAACAACATTGACTAACCTCTTGGATTTCTCTAGGTGTGTTCACAAATACTCAATTTCAGGAATTTAAACTTTGGTCTTGTTTGCATGTTCAACGTAATCGAATGGAGAAGGTGCAGTTAAGGGGATGAAGGAACTTATTTTGGAGTCAAGATAGGCTTGGAAGTGGGAGTGGATGTTTGAAAAAATGAGGTTGAATTTGAAGGTACATTAGAGGCTCTTGAAGGACTAGGTTTTGTAGAAACAGGCTTAGAATTGGAAGGGGCCTTAGAAGACTTACTTGGACTAACAGGTGACCTCTTACTTTCCATGAGATCGGGTTTCTCTAATGAAAACTCTATGGAGGGTGGAAGTGGAGATCCTCGACTGATTATTTTCTTTGGTAGAGTTTCCACAGGAGGATATTCATACTTTTTATTCTTTGCAATAGTGTAGGAAGAAGCTCCTTTTTAGAATGAGAATGGGTGAATACCGCACATGAAAAACTAGGTTCATTTTTGTCATCATTTTCATGACCTCCAGAATATTCAAAGAATCTAATTTTTGCGTCATTCTTGACCTCTTCAATTTCTAGGGGATCATCATATTCAATTTCGTGTTCAAGCCTTTATTAGTCCTCTTGAGTTACGTAGCTTGCATTGATGGGTGGGGTTTCCAAGGAAATATTTTGGGGTACTCCTATGATTTGATTTCTACTATTTTTTATGGGACTCCCATTGGGAAACTTCTCTTCAAATTTTTCATTTCATTTACCAATTTCTACAAAATAGGATCAATTCTCTCGTCTTTAGGATCTTTGAGATGTATCCTTTCTTGAGGGATTCTTGATTTTTCCTGATATGATGAGGTCATCTTCCACTTCAATGGCCATTCTCTATACTTGTGAAATATCCCTTTGTTGAGCCCTCCGGAGAATAAACCCTACCTTTGGCATTTGGCCACCGATAAAGAACTTTTTTACATTGTTATCAGAGGGCACATCCTCAAGAGGTATCCTTTTGAGTAACTTGTTATAACAAGATATGAAGTCCCTCATAGTCTCATAAGATTCCTTCTTCATTTGACCCAGCTGGACTAGGAGGTCTTCAAATTCTTCGGTGGATTTGAATCTTTCTTCAAAACTAGTTTTGATGTCAACCCAGTTAGTGACAGAGCTAGCTAGTAAGAGATAGAACCATTCAGCTACTCTTTCTTGAAGTGATTCTATGAACAATATCACATCAATTTCCTTGTTTTCTATTCCAAGAATTCCACATAATGTGATGAAGGAAGAGATGTTCTCTTCAAAAAGATGGGTGTCATCACCTTTGAACTTTAGAAAGTTATTGTGGGAACATATTGGTAGATCATGAAGAGGAGGTGCAAGAACAAGTGGTCATGTATTCCTTCCCCATGGAAAAATAGGTTATGGCCTTTCTTCTTCATCTGCCATTATTCCTTCTATTTCATCTTCGGAAAATTATTCTCTCAATTATTCTTCCGATTCTTGTTCTTTTTCACTAGGGAATTCAATGTTCAATTGAGGTTAAAAGATGGGGGAATTTAGGTTGAGGTTGAGGATTTGATGGAGGAGTATCAAAAGGGGTTTGAATAGGATTTATAGGGGTACCACTTGAAGAGTCAGATGGAGATGAATCTTGAGAGAAATAGTAGGGGTTATCTCTGATCCTTTCTTGTGAGCTTTGCAAAGCCTCGAAAGTGGGATCAATAACTCTTCTCAACCTATTCATCTTGTTATATCTTATTTCAGCTAGCCTTGGGAAAATATCACAATGGGAATATAAAAAGACACTATGGAATATGAAGGGTCATTCACGGGGATAAAAGTGGGTTTTTCGACAACTTTCAATCAATTATCATTTTTTTATTTTTCATTATTTTTGTATTTTTGGAATAATTTATTTTTTGGATTTTGTGATCATATTTTGCATGCATATTGTTGCCAATTCTACCCCAAAATTGGCACCAAAAGCTGTTACAGTGAAAAAAATTCGGGTGGAAAAATTTATGAATATCCACCAACATCTCTAGGAATCTAGGTCCCTCTACTTGGGTGGTGCGTAACTCCACTTATTATGCGTGCGTGAAATTGAAATTTGTGGTGGCCTGATGGCTAGGGATCCAAAGGGACACTCCATCGACCCTGTGACAAAGGATTGTAATTTCTCGCAAGAGAGGAATTTCTTGAGAGAGTGGGAAAAGGAGGCGGAGGATTAATATTGTAGGTAGAAAAACATATGCCTATAACCATTAACTAGATCACTTCAACACACATAGATATAAAAGAAAAAAACTTTGTAATTTTCAAAAATATAAGATGAGATCAAGAACACAAAGTTCCAATAACATCCTTATCAAAAAAAAAAGGTAACATACTCCTTCCTTCTTCATTGATTCTTTGGAAAAGTTGTACATGTTGATAAAAAGAAGAAATTTTATCCCTTTTGCTTTCTTCACAAGTAGTAATCTCTCATAAGCACACAAAATTGAAAACCCTTTGGAATGAGGGTGCTATTACAATTTATAGAACCTTGGAAGACTCTTCACCTATCCCCAACATGAATTTTCACATGTCTCACACAACTTGTGACTTTTCACATTCCAGGCATAGGATTAAGTCCCCTTTTATGAATTAAGGGTGACTTATTACTGTTGGAGCTCAAATATGCACCTGTGTCTGAATCATAGATGATTCGGGATTTGAGACAACATGGAACTATCTTAAAGTTGTGGGACTCGAACTGAGACAGACCTCTGGAGAAGGTCGGCTTCCTCTACTTACTCCTAATGCTAAACTACTCATAAGAATTGAAATGCAAATATTTAACTCTACTCTAACTTTCTAAGGGACTAGGGTGAGAAGGAGATGCATAAAACATAAACCTAAACTAGAGAAGGTGATAACACCAAAATAAGGGGATGAATACTTAATAAAGAGAGAAAATGGAAGAAAACAATAATGAAGAGGACCAAAACAACAACCACAGATCAAAATCACATCCAGGATTCTACCTTGACGATGCACAATAAACACGGACCTACGAAATAACATATACAACACACTGTAAATGAATGAGAGGCGATAGAATGTAATAACTGTGGCATTTCCTTTTGTAGGGTTCGTGGACACTTTTAAATACTCTCTTGCGCTAATTGTAAATGTTGCAATTTTAGTGTTATTGGACGTTTCAGTCTAATTTTTCCTACTTTTTAGCCATTTTGTACACATTTTATTGTTTTCTAACCCAGACTAACACTTTGTCACGTGTTTTTGCATACTTTTCCTTTATCATTTTCTTTTGTTTTTGTGAGACTAACATGAATTGCCCACGCGTATGCTCTTCCCTCGCGCTTTTTAAAGCAATCTTGAGAATCATAAATGTGGTCATTTCTTTCTTTTTTATTTTTAGGAATTAACATTTCACTTAACCAAATCCAACCCACACGTATGCTCTTTCCTCATGCTTTTAAGTGATCTTGGAAATTAGAAATGTGGGTTTGCTTTTATCGTCTTGTTCATTTGTTTTGTTATTTTGACCTCATTCTGAAAAACTTTCTAATCATTGTTTGCAAGACCTGCTCTCACAAGGTGGATTAAACATTGAAAACTACTAACTGTAGGTTTCAAAGGAGTTCAACCAATAAAAATATAAAAAAACACCACATTCAAAACATGTGATTTGCAAGTTCGGTTAAGAGCTACAAATTGACCACTTAACTAGAACATAACCCCCTTGGCATAATCCTTAAGCTACAATAAAGGGGGTGGTTCTAGGAACCCCAAAGTAGTCCACACCTTGAGGGACTGGTGGACAAAACGGGAACCTTTTCTCCTACCTAACTAGTAAAGCCTTTGTGAGTTAGAGTCACGGAATATCTGTAGTGACAACCCCAGTGTGATTCATTCTGAGCAAGGTCTTTTCTCAGGATTTCAAAGGGGGTGAAGTAAAGCTGTCAGCTAGCAATAGCGTCGAGTTCACTCAAATATTTTTGACACCTAGTTGAGAGAGCCACCTAGGAAGCCAAACACTTTCTAAGCCAATCTAAGGTAGAGGCCACAAACAAACTTTCAAACAAAAATTCTTTTCGATTTTCTTCTTTTTTTTTCTTTCTTTTTGTAGTAGTGTTCCACACTCGATTTTCCCAAATACTCCTTGTTTGGGATCCATATTTCACTTTTCTTATCTTTTCATCTTTTTCCAAACTATCCTTGTTTGGATTCTACTTTCATCCTTGTTTCATCTGTTCTCGTCTTCTTTTCTTCTCATCATCAGTCATTCACTAACCTTCATTTTACTCTCAATTTTCCCCTTTTTGGAACTTTCATCTCTTTTTCATTATTTCAATTTTCTCTTCACATCATCCCCATTGTCTTCTCCATTTGAGCTTCTTTCACTCATTTGGATTTTTTATTCACTTATTTGATTCTTCCCCTTTTGTGATTATCAAATCCTTCTATCTGTCATATTCACCTCCTTGAGTTCATCTCCCATTTCATTCAATACTTAAACATTTGGATTACATTTCCTAAAGTTTAAGTTTTCATCCTCTTTTCGACATCAAGTCTTGAGTTGTGGATATCCACGTCCTCACTTGAGCACTTTTATCTTACAACTCGCATCTTATCGGTGTTGTGTTTCACTTTGCCACAACTTATTTCATCACATTTCATCTTCATTCTCCTCTTATGACCTTTAGTTTGAAAACATCATTGTTAAATTGAATATGTTTGCTTTCTTCACGTCTCTAACTTGACAACATATTTGTTGCATTCTAGACACTTCATCATATCTTCTTTTCAACACTTCCACTGTCAATATTTGAGTCTTATCTCTTCATTAGCCTCTTCCTTCTTAACTAATTCTTGTTAAGGGTTGAGCACATCACATACGATTTGACTCTTTTTTTTCATACCCTCTTCCCATTTAGCATTCATTTTTATAGGTGGTAGAGTGCTTTTTGCAATCAATCTATCCTCACTTCTTCACTCTAGCATTCACATTATTAGAGGTTGAACACATTTAGAATTTTGTCACTATAACCCTCCTCCATTCTAGCATTCACTTTGTTAGAGGACGAGAACCTTCATCACATCATGCCACTCTTCCATCTTAGCATTCACTTTGTCAAGGGTCGAGTTTATCAAACACTTTCACATGCTTCCATCTTGGAATTCAATTTGTTAAGGGTTGTGTCACTCATATCTACCAAACCTCTTGCCCATCTTAGAATTCACTTTGTTAAGGGAAAAGTTATTATCAAACTTAATCACACACCTCTCTTCCATTGTCGCATTCACTTTGTTGTAGGTTGAGTTATTTTTCATATATCTCTTTTGTTCCCTCCCTCTTTTAAAAATGGTGGGAACACGACACATAGATTATAGTCCTTTTGGAAGGGGAAAACAAAATCCTTTTAGAAATTTTGATAGTGATAATGACCAAAACTTTGAGGATGATCAGAATGACATCTCACTCAAAGAAAAATCCCGCATTGAAAATATTTTACGTATGAATAAAGACCAATTTTTGCTTCGTCTCCTTGAGATGGGAGCAAAATTACCCTCTGACTTCGATGAAGCTAGTTTACAAACATTACTTGGCAAACCACCACCTAAAAAGGGTGAACCTTTCATTTCAAAAACAATGACGATGAGGCAGGACCTAGTCACACGAATAATGATGATCGAAACAAGTACACCTTGAACAACGCCAAAGGCAATGAATCAAAAAAAGAAAAATCTGACGAAAGGAAAAAAGAAAAATCCATTGATTCGGCCATTGATCTTACTCAAGACCTCATGAATCAAATTAACGACATGGCTAAACAACTTGCTATTTTAAATTTCAAAGTCACCAATGAATCCCATGACAAGGAGGCACCCAAGAAATCTATTAATGCTTCATTTAAGAGTCATATGATGCACACCAAAGATAAAAATAACTCTACGAGTGATGGCTCCTTATCTTTCTTATAGAAAAATTCACCGTTTGCCCAAGAATGACAAATGATGAAAGATACCATCTCTAGTATGAAACATCAAGGAAAACAATTTAGCTTTGAAGAATTGTGTCCTTACCCATTCGATAAGGACATTTTGCGTGTTCCTTTTCCAAAATATTTTGAGACGCCCAACTTTGACAAATACAAGGGCAAGAGTGATCTTAGAGAGCATATCAAGGATTTTTATATGGCTTGCCAAGAGGTGGCCTATAGTGATGTCTTATTAATGCGTCTTTTTCCATGAAGTCTAGGAAGACAAGCCTTGGAATGGTTCCTACTTCTCCCCAAGGGCTCTGTGCAAACTTTCGCGGACCTCTTAGAGAAGTTTTTCAAACATTTCTCATTCAACATAGAGTCTGAAATTACAATGATGGACTTGTGTAATGCCAAACAACGAACAAATGAAACCTTCGCACAATTCCTACAAATATGGTGTGGGATTGCTAGCCGTTTCCCATGCTCCATGCCTGAGAAGCAGCTCGTGAGCATCTTTGTACCCAATATCAATAGTGATCTATCCTTTCACATGCAAATGCATTTCCTTAATACTTTCGAAGAAGTTATTGAGAAAGGATCGACAGATTGAAAAAGCCCTTATCACAAAAGGTTTGATTAAACCTCATTCAAAAGACAATGGGTAACATAGTAACCATTCTAATATCTCTCACCAAGAAAAATCTAAACATGTTAACCACAATCATAATATGGTCAATGATGGTATTCTGCACAACCATAATTTCCACAACATCCAAAACACCGAGACTAGACCAAACAAAGGTAAACAACCTCTTGTTGTTTCTAGCAAAAAGGTTTTGTCCTCTCCGATTCTAGGAGAACCTCTATCAATTTTCCTTCAACAACTCGTTAATGCAAACATGGTTACTTATCCCATCACCAACCTTGGGTTGAGGGATAACCCAAGCCTACTGCAGTACAAGGTGATACTTGTAATTTTCATCACATTGATGGTCACCCGACTGATCGATGCTTTCGCTTACGTCACTTTTTCCAAGATCTCATTGATAGTGGTGATATCACTATGTAAGAATCATCACTAAATAAAACACCCAACGACAATCTTAAGGTGTTCTCAAACCCATTTCCCAAACATGGCGGTGACAATAAAAATGTTGACAAAGGTCCTTCTACCAATAACGCTGATTTTAGTTCAATTATCTCATTTATTGAGGAAGTACCATCTACAATGGCGACCATTAAATTCACACCTTCGAGTAATGTCGTGACTACATGCTAATGGAAGATACGAGTTCTTGCGGAAAACCAACCTTCTACGTCTTCTGTAGAACCTCAAATGTCCAAACCAATAGCTCCTTCAAATCAAAAGTCAAATTCTAATGCCAAATATTCCACTCCATGTCAGTATGACTTCATCAAACAATTAGCAACCATGCCAACACATATCTCTCTCATGGAACTACTGAAAGAGCCACCTAGATTTCAAGATATTCTCACTCATGCTCTAAATGAACCATGTGTTCCTCATACTCTCAATGTTCAACATTTTGAGGCTATGATCATGAACCTTACACCGAACCTCCTATCCTATCTTTTTCCCTCAAGATATGTTGAACCCAAATCTGATTAGCAACAAATCCTCGTACATTAAAGCCTATGTTATTGAAAATGGAGTGGACCTTAACATTTGTTCTATAAAAATGCTCTGTTTCCTTGGTCATACAATAGATGACTTAGATGCTAACATCATTACCATTCATGGTTATGATAATATTGAGTGCCAGTCTTGTGGCACCATCACTCTTCCCATACAAGTAGGCCCACAGCTCCTTGACACTATGTGTCATGTAGTTGACATAGACACATCATATAACCTTCTTCTAGGTAGACCTTGGATACATGTGATGCATGCAATACCTTCCACTTTCCATCAATGCATAAAGTTTCCACATAATGGTAGAGAGTTCACCTTACGTGGCGATACTGACCCCTTTGAATATTGTAAGTTTTTCAAAGCAAGGTACAAAAGGTAAACTATTGTCCATCTACTGATAGACAACCAAACCTAGCCCAACTCCTATTGTTACCAACCATATTGACCCAGATATACTATTGAGCCCTCATGCTTCTATGCCTTCCTCTGAAGCATCTACATCTAAGGTGTCACCCGATGTTACATTCTCTCATAAAGTTTTAGGTGAGCACGCACTTGAAAATACTTTCCTTGTTGGAAAAATCCCATTATTGCCTCATAGCTATGGGCATCCTAACGCTCCTCATCTACAAGAACATCCAGCTTACTATCTTGAAAAAACTCTTTGGAGACAATATGGATATCTATAAAATGAACTATTCCAATCTCCAATGACTCTTAGCTATGCACGCCGATGTCGGGATGGCGAATGCTATGAATCCACTGATTACACCAAGGGCCATAAAATGATGAAAAACATGAATTGGAATGGAAGAGGCCTTGGCCCACAATGGCATGGTGTTCTTGAACCTATGAATATCAAGTCTAAACTTTACACATATGGTCTAGGATATGAGACATATGAGAAGAGGCCTATAGTCTTTGAGGTATTATCTAGCGATGCGGACTCGAATTTTGGAATTGAGACCGGTTCCATGCATAGCCTCTTCGAAGACCTAGCCAAAACTATACTTTTCCTAGACTACTTATCCGTTCAAACCCTTGACATTGTTTATCCTTCCTCATTGATCAGGACCAACAGTGTCATATTTCCATGGATCTCTTTCAAAATGATGAGGCCATCCAGAGTTCCTTGGAGATCGAGACCCTTTTCCCTTGTCAGATCACAAGAAGGGTTTCGATATAAACCTTGATGCTACCACTTACTTCAATGAAGAACTTACAATCTCCAGTCCCAAAGAAAAATAAATTAAATACAAAAAAAAGACAAATTATGTCTCGTATAGTGAAAACGTTTCTAAGGCATTATACGAGAAGAAAAAAATGAAAAATAAAAAGAAATAAAAGGATGCATCTCCTAGTGAAAACCTTTCAAAGGCACTAGAGAGAGGAGATTTGGATCTAGAAATATCTAAAAATCTACACAAGCCTATAGCATCATTTCAAGATAATGAAACTTCTAAGTTGTTAGTAGAAGAGATGACAACCATTAACATTGGAACTGAAGACCAACCAAAATTGTTACAACTACATGCTAGTTTATCATAAACTAAAATCAAAGCCTTCACAACACTTCTAACCAAGTTTCGGATGTATTTGCTTGGTCTTATAAAGATATGCTTGGTCTTGATCCTTCTCTTGTGGTTCATCACCTTGTGGTGCACCCACTACTAAACTCACAAACATAAACTACGTAAAATGCATCCTAAGGTTGATTTGCTTGTTAAGGCCAAACTACAAAAATTATTGAATGCAGGATTCATACGGTGCATTGATTACTTATAGTGGATATATAATATGGTACCGATTTAAGAAGACCCCGAAATCCGTATTTGCACTGATTTTCATGACATTAACAAAGCATGCCCTAAGGATGATTTCCTTTGCCTAATATTGACATGATTGTTGATTCTACTTCGGGCCACGAGATGTTATCCCTTATGGATGGATTTTTGGGTATAACCAAATTCAAATTGTTGAAGAATACCAACATAAAACAAATTTTACAACCCCATAGGTAACATTTTGTTACAAGGTCATGCCTTTTGGCCTTAAAAACGTTGGTGCAACTTATCAACGTGCCATGACTGTTATTTTCCATGACCTTCTTCACGACATAATGGAAGATTATGTCGATGATATTCTTGCTAAATCAAATACTAGGGTAGATCATCCAAGTAGTTCTTAGGTGTATATTTGAGTGGTTAAGGGAGTACAAGGTTCACCTTAATCCAAAAAAATGTGTCTTTGGTGTCATTTCAAGGAAACTTTTGGGATTCATTGTCTCACGAAGAGGAATTGAAGTGGACCCTACCAAGGTCAAAGTTATAATAGATATGCCACCTCCTCATAACCTTCAACAATTAAGGGGCCTACAAGGAAAAATACAGTCTATTCGTCGCTTCATCTCCCAATTGGTAGATAAGTGCCATCATTTCAACCAATTTCTTAAAAAGGATGTCCAGATTCAAATGGACACAAGACTATCAAGACACCTTTGCAAAATTGAAAGAATACTTGACATCTCCACCAGTACTCATGTCAACTATACAGGATAAGCCTATGTTGTTGTATACATTTGCAACAGAACATGCCATTGGGGCATTATTGGTGCAACACAATGATAAGGGTCAGGAACAAGCTGTGTATTACTTGAGTAGAACTCTCCTTGAACATGAGACCAAGTATTTGTAGGTTGAAAAGGCTTATTTAAGGCTTATACTTTCGGCAAGTTGCGAAACTATCTCCCAAATCATAGCACCAAGCTAATTTCACGGGTTGATCCTCTTAAGTACCAACTTTGAAACCATTCATAACAGGACGCATGTCTAGCTGGATTGCACTACTTAGTGAATTTGATATTGAAATTTTCAATCAAAAGGCTATCAAAGTTCAAGCACTGGCAGACCAATTGGCTGCAACACCATTACTAGGTTCACAACCACTAAATTTTGAATTTCCAGATGAAGAATTATGTACATAGAAACAACACCCTTATGGACATTATTCTTTGATGGATCTTGTAATATCCATGGTTCTAAAGTAGGAATTGTCTTACACACACCAGATGGAGACCTCGTACCTAAATGTTATCTTATCAACTTCCCTTGCAAAAATAACATAGTAGAGTATGAATCACTGATATTAGGCTTGGGCTTTTCTATCTCATGGCACGGCAAGAACCGACAGTTCTTGGTGATTCACTTCTAGTCATTAATCAAGTTAACGGAGAATATTATGTAAAAGATGAAAATATATTACCTTATAAAAGAATGGTTGATAGCCTTAGAGGGTATTTCCGGATTATCAATTTTGAACAAATTCCTCGCGTATAAAACAAAGCATTGGATGTCATGGCAACTATCGCTTCCCTTCTTTCATTCGACACTAATCAAACTCACAACAAGTTCCTTGTTGAACATATTTTGGTGCCCACATACGAATTGTCAGAGTCCACCATGGTTTGTGAGATTGTTGGTCCTAATCATCCCTAGTACCATGATATATACACCTTCATTCAAACTAAAGCCTATCCTCCTAATTTTAATTCAGCTAATAAAAGAGCCTTAGCACAACATGCTTCACGCTACACCCTTCTTGTTGACACCTTGTATCGAAGAGGCTATGATGGGACTCTCTTAAGATGTCTCAATCAAGATGAAGCTAATCAGACGCTAGTTGAAGTACATTTAGGTATTTGCGGTGCCCATACCAATGGAATAGTCCTTGCAAAGAATATTTTATGCATTGGATACTATTGGCCCACAATGGAGGAAGATGCATGTAACTTTGTGAAGAAATGTCAAGCTTGCCAAAAACACGGTAATCTCATTCATGCACCATCCCAAGCCTTGCATCCTATTACTTCACCTTGGCCTTTTTCAAAATGGGGACTTGATTTAATTGGAAAAATAAAGCCCACATCTTCCGATGGCCACACTTTTATTATAACCACCACTAATTATTTCACCAAGTGGGTTGAGGCTATGCCTCTTACTAACGTTATTGGGTGCAATATTTCTAAATTCATCTTCAACCATATTATCTGTCATTTTGGCATCCCCGTTGTTATTATCACTGACAATGGTGGTTCTTTCAAAAATAAGGATCTCAAGGCCCTAGCTAAGAAATATAATATCCACCTAAAATGGGCTACACCCTATCATCCAAAATGCAATGGCCAATTCGAATCATCAAACAAGACTATCAAGTATATTATGGAAAAGAATGTTAATAAACACGGACATAATTGGCATACGCAGATTATATCCTACCCTTTGGGCCTATCGCACTTCCTTCCATACACCCGTAGAGCTACTCCTTTTTCCCTAGTATATGGCTCGAAGCCATATGTTGGGTTTCAAAATGGAACAAGGGGATGAAACCACAGTTAGGGGACAACAAGTCCCTCCTCTTTAATGGGAGAGGTTCCCTTATTGAAAGCAACAAAGACTTATATACATATACACAACTTTCATCATGTGGATTCCTGATACTTTAAGAGATTTCATACCAAAATGTCATCAATACAAAGGGCTCAGAAGAATGGAGAAGATGGAAAAGGGGGAGAACCACAATACTTTCTGGAAATATAGATTTCAGAGTATAACCTTACTTGTATTGAAATAGAAAAATGCAGAATGGGATCATTCACCTTCACAATACATATCAATCTTCAGACACAAAGTTCCAGAGATCATATACACAAGAGCACAAAGTTTATTTGCATGCAAAGATGAACAATTCACTAATTAGGAGCTAGAAGTGAAAGAAAATAGCAGAGGAAGATAAGAAAAAGACTTCTATATTGAGAAATTTCAATTTTTACAATCTTTCAAAATGCCAGAACCCTTTCTCTTTTGCTGGGCACGTTTTTTATATCAAATACTATTTTTCCCAAAATTGTTCCCCAAGGAAATAATATCCTATAGGGATCAAATTGGTTGGAGATTCACTTCGAGAGGGACAAAAACAAAAATGCACTTATGAAAACGCAAATGCCCAAAAAGAGGGGAAAATCATCATTTCAAATGTGATTTGTTTTGGGCAGAGATGAATGGTGGTTTCCTTATCCATTTTCCCTCATCATTTCACCTTTGTAACTGCCTCCAAAATGTTTGAGTGCCCAGTTGGCACATTTCCCCCTTTTCATTCGCAAACACCTGATTACCCTATCTCTTCGAAAATCAATCATATTCCTGTGAAAATCGTCGATTTTGTTTTAAAACAGACCCAAAATACATTTCCACAAAAAGCGACCACGAACAGAGAAGGAACGACAAAAAACAAGCCACATTCATCCATTGCAGAGCTCAAGCCAAAAATGGCGATAAAAGATCAGATGCAGATGTAAATAAACCATTTTCCCTCTTTTTTACCTCGAAATTAGGACCCTACACATGTCAGAATTAGAGAAACAATGAGCCAGGTGGAAAAAATACATTTCCCAACATTTGGGAGAAAAGACGCGATTTCTCGATTTCCTCCGCAGCTCCGCCAAAGGCTGGACACATGTCGCTTTCGATTGGATGAGGAAACGTGGTCCAAAACAACCATTTGAGCCTTTTGGCAAGAAGTTCAAAATCTCAAATTTCTCCGTGGGTCTGCACTCCTAATTTGACTAGGACACGTGTCACCTTCTGATTGGATAAGGGGGTGGGGCTCAATTTGCAACATTTTGAACTTTTGGCACAAAATTTGATTTTCCTCCACAGTTCATTGCCCGATGACACGTGGTTGCTTCTAATTGGTTGAGGGCTTGCAGAACTTATCTCTCCATTTCTCCATGCAGGCTCATAGGTCGCTTTTGCTAACTTACCCCTTTTGGTGAAAAAGTGCAAAAATCACAAGGAACTCCATAGGTCTGCCAACCCACCAAAGGGAAAATTTAACCACATAGGTCTGTCGAGCCATAACTTGCAAAATACAAGGAGTTAGGAGGACTTCTTCAAATTTTTGGAAAGGGGAAGAGATTTCCCATCTGATGAATGAGTTTTCAAAAGTCTTCAAGTCCTTGGTTAGTCCCAGATTCAAAAATACCTCTTTCAAGCATACTTCAAAGGCACCAACTCAAAATTTAACATTTTTAGACTTGGAAAATGGAGGGAAATTTGAGGGTGAGAACAACTAGCTCCTTCTTGGGGATAACTTGGCTTGGAACAAAAACCACAAGGCAAAATCAAAAACCTTAGAAAACTTTGGGAAAAGAAGACTAGTGCCTTATCCATTGAGCAATAGAGTCAAAAACAAGCTCAAAATAGAAGGGGAGCACACACCAAGTGGGAAAAGAAACAAGACAAAAACCAAAGGAAAACAAACCAAAGGGAAAGTTGTACAAAATATACAAATGACTCCCAAGTCACTAGGATTTGAATAATTTCAAGTGTTTCCCACTATAAGGAAGTGGGAGAGAAGAACCGTCCAAGTAATCCAAGTAGAAAGAATTCTCACCAGTAAGATGTCTAATTTTGAATGGGCCCAGCCAAAGAGAATCAAACTTACCATGGCTACCCCTTGGTTCATGCCTTTTGTCCCAAAGAAGAACAACATCTCCCACTTGAAAATTTCTAGACTTAGCCTTCTTGTCAAATAGAGCTTTTACCTTGAGTTGGTGAGCTGATATCCTATCAACCACCTGCAATCTATCTTCATTCAACCTCTGAAGGTACATAATCCTTTTGTCCAATGAGCTGGAAAAATTGGCATCTTCAATGGCCTTCATCAAGTGCAAGGCTGGTAGTTCCAACATTACTAGTAGCTGAGCATCAACTCCATATACCACTTGAAAAGGAGACATTCCAATGGCTCTCTTAGGTGTAATTCTATCAGCCCATAAATCATCATACAGTTTCTTATGCCAATTCCTCTGAGAGTCATTTACAAGCTTCCGAACAATTGTGACTAAGTTCTTGTTCATTGATTCAGCTTGCCCATTCCCTTGGGGATAATAATATGAAGAGTGTGCAAGGGAAATGCCATAGCCATAGCAAAAATTAGTCATTTCAGCAGAGGAGAAGTTTGAAGCATTGTCAGTGACAATCTTGTTTGGTATCCCAAACCTTATTAAGATATTCTCCTTGATGAAATTGCAAACAACCTCTCGAAGTAGTACTTTTGACTGGAATGGCTTCCACCCACTTGGTGAAATAGTCAGTGGTAGTCAAAACATGAGTGTGTCTAGCACTTGAGGGTGGATTGAGTGTGCCAATAAATTCTAAACCCCATTGTTGAAAAGGCTCTTCAATCACTACTGGTTTGAGAGGTAGAGCAGCCAATTTGGGTCTTCCAACAAAGGTTTGGCATGCTTCACATTTACTTACCCACTCGGATGCATCTCTGAATAATGTGGGCCAATAATACCCAAAGCATGTAGGATTTTTTGAGTTGTTATAGCGGAAGAGAAATGACCCCCACAAGCCTGATCATGGAAAGCTGAGAACAATCTCCTTTGTTGGTCCTTGTCAACGCATTTCAAAAATCTTCCGTCAATGCCACGTTTGAACAATGCATTTTCCCATAATACATATTGAGCTGATCTCAATTTGATGGCCCTTTTCTCCTTGGCAGTCAAATGGGATGGGCATTCTCCATAAGTGAGGAAGTGTGCAATGTCAGCATACCATTCATCAGTTGAGCTGAGGAAAAGAACAACAGGAGTATCAACTTCCTCCTTTAACAATTTGGCATCAGCTCCTTCTGCAATCAGCTCACATAAGCCCTTTCCTCTAACCAATTTTGTGGGTTTGATGTCAAGATCATACTCCTGAACTTTGGCTACCCAATTACCTCTTTTGGTTCCAAACTCTTGCTATGTTAGAATGGATTTAACAGTTGTATCAGGCACAAGAACAATAGCATGGGAGTTGAGGATATAAAAATGAAACTATTTCACCGCCTTAACCACTGCAAAAGTGTGTTTCTCCATCATGGTGTACTTCAGCTCATGGGATTTCAAAATATAACTCATGAATGCTATGGGGAGCTCATGACCTTCATTATTTTCTTGGGTTAACACAGAAGCAAGAGTGTATTTAGTGGCATAGCAATAAATAATAAAGTCCTTACCAAAATCTGGGCATGCCAAGATTGGAGTCTTTGTTATAGCTCTCTTGATGCCTTCAAATGCAACTTTTCCTTCAGAGGACCAGCCAAATGTCTGCTTCCCCTTCATCATGTGAGAAATGCTCAAAGTAAGCTCTGCAAAATCAGGTATGAACCTCCTTAGGAAGTTGATTTTGCTGAAGAAAGAATGCACGCCTTTCTTGCTGGTTGGAAGAGGGATCTGCTGAATTTCCTGAACTCTCTCCGGATCAATCTTGATCCCATCCTTAGAGACAATGTGTCCCAAAATTTTGCCTTCAGTGACACAAAATACTGATTTCTTTGGATTCAAGGAGATTTCATGCTCTCTACACCTTTGGAGGACTGTTTCAAGGTGTTTGAAATGATCAGTTCTGATTTTCAAAAACACAGTCAGATCATCAAGGTAAACAACTATGCACTTTCCCTTGAGGCTGCCAAAGGCCAGGTCCATAGCCCTCTGAAAAGTAGCACTAGCATTGATGAGGCCAAATGGCATTCTCTTATAAGCAAAGGTGCCCCAAGGAGTGGTGAAGGCGGTCTTATGTTGATCAACAACATTTACTTCGACCTGATTATAACCCGAGAACCCATCAAGCATGGATAACATCTCTGAACCTATAATGGTTTGCAACACTTGATGTTTCAAGGTGTTTGAAATGATCAATTTTGATTTTCGAAAACACAGTCAGATCATCAAGGTAAACAACTATGCACTTTCCCTTGAGGCTGCCAAAGGCCAGGTCCATAGCCCTTTGAAAAGTAGCACTAGTATTGATGAGGCCAAATGGCATTCTCTTATAAGCAAAGGTGCCCCAAGGAGTGGTGAAGGCGGTCTTATGTTGATCAGCAGCATTTACTTCGACCTGATTATAACCTGAGAACCCATCAAGCATGGATAACATCTCTGAACCTATAATGGCTTACAACACTTGATCCATGGCGGGAAGAGGATAATTGTCCTTCAAAGATTCTTGATTCAAGTTTTTGAAATCAACACAAATATGGATCTCACCATTCTTCTTTCTAACCGGCACAATATTAGCAATCCACGTTGAATGGTGAATAGGAAAAATGATCTTTTCTTTCAATAATTTCTGAATTTCTTGGAAGATTGTATCAACAATCTTAGGATTATATTGCCTCTACTTCTTCCTGAAGGGCTTGATCCCAGGTTTGAGAGGGATGAAATGCTACATTTCCTTTGGTTGGAAGGCCTTAAGATCATCATAGGAATAAGCAAGGACATCAAGTATACCTCTTCAACAAATTTGCAGCCTTCTTCTTCTCTTCTTGTGTGCAACACTTCCCAATGTTCACTAGCTTGGGTTCATGAGAACTTCCAATGTTTATCTTCTCATACTCAACTAGCTCCTCCAAACTCACTAACCCCTTAGGTATCTTATTACCTTTCAGCTTTAAACAATCGTCATGATCTATTTCTTCTTCTTTGCTACCTTCTTCGTTTGGAGGCACACACTCCCTAGGTAGATTTTCACTCCCTTCAAAGTACAACTGATTAAAATTATCTCTAAGCTCCATGAAGGATAGAAGATGTTGATCATCATTGAAGACTTGCCAATTATTTGCATTGTCTAGGCACACTAGGCCTATGAATCATCTCAATGGTGAACTTCTCTTGGGAGAAATCCGGATGAGGAATTAACAGAGACCCCGAGACAGCCAATGAATCATCCCTCGTGTTTCTTTCTCTTGGCATGGATTCAATGGAGAAGGCATCAAGGAACTCAATTGAATCCCAAATCATATTTCTGTAATGTTTTAGCCTTCTATTTTTTACTTGGAAAAGATCTCTAACCTACTTTACAATCAGCTCTGCATCACCACGAGCAAGGAGATTCTTAATTCCCATTTCCTTTGCCAAGTTAAGACCGAGAAAGAGAGCTTCATACTCTGTTGTGTTGTTTGTGTTTTCGAATTGGAGCTTGAAAGAGGAAGGATGAAGCTTCCCTTCAGGAGAAATGAGCACTACACCAGCTCCAGAACCAGCTGAGGAGCAGCTCCCATCAAACTCTAAAATCCAAACGCCATTGGGATCAAGAAGTACTTCCTTGGGATGCTTTACCTCATCTTGTGACATGACCATGTAATTTCCATGACCTCTGTCTTCATAAAGTATTTGTGCTTTTGGATCGTCCGTCTTTTGCACAATATATTCAGTTTGCTTTTGTGCAATAGCTTCTTCATCTTCCCATTCACTGGAATGAGGGCATGTGACCAGTCCATCATGATCTCTCCTCCAACATCCTTGCAAAAGTTTCTACTCAATAGCATGCCATAAGAAGGAGGTATATCAGCTACCAAGATGGTTGCTAAAACTCTTTTCTCTGGCATAGAACAAATGCAACTTGTGCATCCTTGATTCTACCAACCAACGGTACTTCTCTACTTTCCATTGAATAGCATGAGCCAAAAGTGTGGGTTAGGGTCAGGCCTAGGGCATGAGCTACCTTGGCGGGCATCACATTGTCTGAAGCACCGGAATCAATGACACAATTGTTGAGTTTATGACCAGCTATGAGGAGGGTAACATAAAATGGTTTGATCTTCTCCTCAGATGAAGTAATTGCTGCTACAAGGCTGGGTTGAGATGAAGGAGAAGGAGTTGGCAAGAGGCCCTTAGAACCATGGGGTGAAGGTTTAGATTTAGAATTCACAAATTCTACCATCTTAGCAAATGCCTTGGGATGAGTTTGGTAGAATTCAGCCTCTGAGATCTGAATCTTAGTTTTCTTGAGATGGTCAATAATATCAAATGAGCCAGAGGTAGATGCAACATTATTAATAGCAAGTAGATGGGACTTTTGATCTATCAACTCTATCACTAGGATGACAAGAAGTTTTAGGAGCAGGAGCAGAAGAAGAAGGAATAAGAGCCTACCTTTTGCATGGAAGAAGTTGGAATAGGATCTCCCCTCCTTACAATCACTGGAATGGTTGTAGGAGGATCCTTAGATCTTTTAGCAGGCTGCACTACCTTTTCTTTCTTGCTCGTTTGCTCACGAGTCATGACAACATAAGATTCATTTCTCATCTCTGCAATTCTTTCCTCATAATCATCTTCTTCATCTATACCTTCAGTAGTGAGAAAATGGACATGGGATCCACTTAGCTCTTCCAATTCTTCATCAAGCGTTTTCCAATTCTTCATAGATTTCATTCTCCTCTTCATCATCAGGCTCTAACACTTCACATGTGGCATTGACTGGAACTTTGATAGGTGGACCTTCAATTGCTAATCTAGTCTGAGGAGGGGCTAACCGATTTATGGGCTGAAAGTTCTTTCTAGGCACATCTTGATAAGGAGCGTGTTGAGTTAATTGTTTCTTGAGAGCAATCAGATCATTAGCAAGCTTCTGGACTAATTAATCTACATTAACTCCAGGAGAAGATGTGGAAGAAGAAGATGCTTTGGATTTAGAGGATTCTCTCCTCAGCTTGCCAGACATTATCAGATCATCTTCTACACTAACAACCAACCTCTGATCAAGCATCCAAAGTGGCAAGATTAGCTCTCCTAAGTGCATAGCTCACTTTATGTAGTTGAGCAGTAAGGAAGAAACACTTCTGAATCTGATCCACAGGGTGTGTAGCTAATGGAATCTTGTTGATCAGCCTATTGAATTTAGCTATAAACTCCCTCATAGGCTCATGAGCTTCTTTCTTGATTTGGGAAATCTGAGCCAAGAGGGCATGCACATCTTCAACTGGTTTAAAGCGCTGCTTAAATATGGTTGTCATGGTGTTCCAATTGGTGATAGATCCAGCAAGCAAGGGATAAAACCAATCAGCACCATTATCTTGCAATGTCTCCACAAAAATTCTAACAGAGACATCCTCATGTTCAACGCCAAGAACACCACAAGCAATAATGAAGCTCTGTTATATGTTCATCTAGATGAACTTTCCCATCACGTCTGAATTTGGGAAAATTATTTCTATTGCCTCTAGGAAATTCATGCAATGGCTGGGGAAGAGAAAGAGGCCCAACCCTTTGGCCCCAAGGCAGAGGAGCTGCCATTCTTGGAAATATTGTTTGGAGAGGAACAACAACACCAACAAGGATCAGAGCATGCAGATTGGGACTGATCTGATTTTGAGGACTATCACTCCCAGAAGTTTTATCTCTATTAGGAGGAGTGCTTGCAGATCTTTCTCCTCTTCTTTTTCTTGTTGATGAAGGAAGAGAGAAACCTTGGTTGTCCAAGAGCTGGAAATGAGGATCTTCTTCCCCAAGGGTTCTCTCCTACCCTAATGTATCTTGAAGTCGCCGGATCAGAGATGATCAAGAAGTAATTCTTCAAAACTGGAAATCCTTCACAATGGATTCCCCAACGGAGTTCAAAAATTGTTGGGTTTCAAAATGGAACAAGAGGATGAAACCACAGTCAAGGGACAACAAGTCCCTCCTTTTTAATGGGAGAGGTTCCCTTATTGAAAGCAACAAAGACTTATATACATATACACAACTTTCATCATGTGGATTCCTGATACTTTAAGAAATTTCATACCAAAATGTCATCAATACAAAGGGCTTAGAAGAATGGAGAAGATGGAAAAAGGGGTGGAGAACCACAATACTTTATGGAAATATAGATTTCAGAGTATAACCTTACTTGTATTGAAATAGAAAAATGCAGAATGAGATCATTCACCTTCACAATATGTATCAATCTTCAGACACAAAGTTCCAGAGATCATATACACAAGAGCACAAAGTTTCTTTGCATGCAGAGATGAACAATTCACTAATTAGGAGCCAGAAGTGAAAGAAAATAGCATAGGAAGATAAGAAAAAAACTTCTGTATTGAGCAATTTTAGTTTTTACAATCTTTCAAAATGCCAGGAACCCCTTTCTCTTTTGTTGGGCACGTTTTTATATCAAATACATTTTTGCCCAAAATTGTTCCCCAAGGAAAGAATATCCTATAGGGATCAAATTGGTTGGAGATTTGCTTCGAGAGGGACAAAAACAAAAATGCACTTATGAAAATGCAGATGCCTAGAAAGAGGGGAAAATCATCATTTCAAACGTGATTTGTTTTGGGCAGAGATGAATGGCGGTTTCCTTATCCATTTTCCCTCATCATTTTGCCTTTGTAACTGCCTCCAAAACATTTGAGTGCCTAGTTGGCACATTTCCCCCTTTTGTTTGCAAACACACCTGATTACCCTATCTCTTCGAAAATCAATCATATTCCCTGTGAAAATCGTCGATTTTGTTCCAAAACAGACCCAAAATGCATTTCCACAAAAAGTGACCACGAACAGAGAAGGAAGGACAAAAACGAGCCACATTCATCCATTGCAGAGCTCGAGCCAAAAAATGGCAATAAAAAGATCAGATGCAGATGTAAATAAACCATTTTCCCTCTTTTTACCTCAAAATCGGGACCCTACACGTGTCAGAATTAGAGAAACGATGAGCCAGGTGGAAAAAATATGTTTCCCAACATTTGGGAGAAAAGGCGCGATTTCTCGATTTCCTCCGCCCCTCCGTAGCTCCGCCAAAGGCTGGACACATGTCACTTTCGATTGGATGAGGAAATGTGGTCCAAAAACAACCATTTGAGCCCTTTTGGCGAGAATTTCAAAATCTCAAATTTCTCCATGGGTCTGCACTCCCGATTTGACTAGGACACGTGTCACCTTCTGATTGGATAAGGGGGCGGGGCTCAATTTGCAACATTTTGAACTTTTGGCACAAAATTTGATTTTCCTCTACGGGTCCACCGCTCGATGACACGTGGTCGCTTCTCGCTTGGTTGAGGGCTTGCGGAACTTATCTCTCCATTTCTCCATGTAGGCTCGTGGGTCGCTTTTGCTAACTTACCCTTTTGGAAAAAAAGTGCAAAAATCACAAGGAACTCCATAGGTCCGCCAACCTGCTAAAGGGTAAATTTAACCACATAGGTCTGCCAAGCCATAACTTGGAAAATACAAAGGAGTTAGAAGGACTTCTTCAACTTTTTGGAAAGGGAAGATATTTCCCATCCGATGAATGAGTTTTCAAAAGTCTTCAAGTCCTTGGTTGGTCCCAGCATTCAAAAATACCTCTTTTCAAGCATACTTCAAAGGCGCCAACTCAAACTTTAACATTTTTAGACTTAGAAAATGGAGGGAAATTTGAGGGTGACAACACCATATTACCTATCAAAGTTGAGTTTCTTTCACTTCGTCTATCCCTCCAACATCTCATTCATGAAGAGGATTCTTGTGTGACATGTCGCATGCAAATTTGGAATTACTTGGATGGGAGACAACTTTGCACCTTAGACCATATGCAGGTATATCAAAATAGACTACGTCGTAATTATAATCGCAAGATCAAACCTCGACAGTTTGAAATCGGTGATTTGGTCTTAAAGGAAAATCAAAAGAACACAACAAAAATACGAGAAAAATAGGAAAAATTTGAGCCTAATTGGTTGGGTCCTTATGTTATAATTGCTAAATTTGGATCTAGTGCATACAAACTATCTACCGAGGATGGCAAAGAGTTGAAGGAGCCTATGAATGCCATTCATCTGAAGAAGTTCTACTCCCGAGTCTCCGAAGAGTAACCCTTGTACTAGGGGCATGTCAGTGCATCCACCTTGTTTTGTCATTTCACTTTGTTTTCCGCTTGTAACTTTTTGCCTCATCGTGTGTCGCTTATTCTCCTCGCAGGTTGTTGTCTCCATTGTCTACCACCATTGTTCACCTTCCATTTAGCATGTCGATTTCGACTTGGGAATTTCCTTTCCCTCTTCTTTGACATGTGGTTCAAAAAAGAAAAACCAAAAACATTCAAAAATATCGAAAAACTACAAAAACAATATATATTTGTTTAGACAATAAAAAAACTTATAATCACCATTTTTTTCCCCGATTATTCCTAATCATCTTTTCCAATCAATCAAGCCACGCTTTGCAATGTAACTGCAAAGGGACCATCGCTGGCTTTGGCTTTCTTTGGGAGGCAACTTGACATCCAGTATATATTCGCTTCTTTATTAGAATTTTTACATTAGTGTATTTTTGTTCACTAGCTTGTTTGCTTCTTTAACATTTGTACATATGGAATTTTTATTGCCTATTATTAACTTAGTTTCTTATGTGTGTGATTCGAATAACCAAGACTGTGATATCCGGAATACGCTTATGGACCAATTACAAGAAATTTATTCACATCTATTCACATCTTAGTTCACATATAACTTTGGTGTGGTTCTTTCATGTTCATATTGGGATTATTTCATTACTTCTTTTATATCTTTTTGTCATGTGCACGTGTTGTGTTTTCCTCTGTTTAAACCCATGGAATTTCTTCATTGCCAATTTGCATTTGTATTTCCAAACTTGCAAAAATCCAAACAAAAATCAAATATTTCAAAAATATATCAAAAAAAAAAAAATCACAAAAATTTGAACAAACATTCACTTCGCATTTAAATCATACAATTGGAAAACCCTTGAAATAAATCATTCAACATCTCAATACAATCTTGATAAATGTCATACTTTTATCTATTACTTTAGTGTTTGTGCTAATCTCACAACTATCACTTTCTTCCCTTTGCATGATATGCTAACTCTGCTCGGGGCAATTCACACAAATTGTTTTTCCTTTGTGATATAACTTCACCTAGGGCAATTTCAACTTTGATCATTTGCACAAATGATTCGACAATAGTGTCATAAGAAATCGCTTTAACTCTGCTCTTCCAGTTTGATCATATTTCCATTTGAGAGCATTTGTATCTACTTAATCATCATTGTGACATGCATTAGGGGCATAATCGACTATCTTCTTTTTCGACTTTGTGTTGCATTGTTGATGTTTTCTTTTTTTTTGGACCACTTACAAGTAGTGTGATCACATCTTGGTTCTTTTATAACCCTGATGTCGACACCTACTTTGTATATTAGGTTTGTTTTATTTTTATATTTTCTTTGTTGTGTGTGTTTGTTTACGTGCATCTGGGTTAACCATCTTGATTATTTCATAATCATGGTGACAACTCTATTGTGCAACAATAAAAATCAGGGTGCTCTAAAAATCACTCTCCAAATAACGCTCATGCTACGAACACAGTCATTTCCCATCCTTGTTTTAATCCCTTGTTTTTTCCTATCAAGTGGTTGTCCGCCACCTTGTTGTGTCGTCCACCCACTTGAGGGGGCATTCCTCATCCATTATGTTTCTTGGGGCATCCCAATGCTTCACAATTTTTGCTCGCCGATCTGCGTCGTTAGCATTAGCTTTAAAGCACTATTACTCGCTGATAGCACTTTAAAGAGGGAAAAATGTAGACACCCCAAATTTACATTCATGTTTCCACTTGTTCCCAGTATTATGCTAATATACCCTGTTATTCACCCATGTAATTAATTAATTAAATTGATTAATTGATACATATTGTACCCCTTTAGATTAATTAAATTAATCCCATGTACCCTTTTCCTTTGACTAAATTAATTATTATTTATTAATTAAATAAATAATTAATTAAGTGTGTGCACATCCTAGTCATCTACCACTTGATCAAACTCCACTTAGACTCCACTTTGACTACCCTAGTTAAGCGCACTTCTAGAATCCTAGAAAGATGGGGGCAATTAAAATGCAAGTACAACCACCTTCCTAGGATGCGGTTTTTGTAATTAATTTCATTATTGCCCCCGACACTATTCAGAACGAACCATAATATTATTTTTAGCATGTTCATTGATCTCGTGTAACCAATTCCAACTACCTTCTGTTTCTATAAATTACAAGCTTAATTTCCTTCCAATCCCTCCCGATTTGAAGCACAAAACTCTGTTGAAATGTGTCTATAACATTTGCCTTCAAATCTTGGAGAGCACCCACAAAACATTTCTGACATTCTTTCTGCAAGGTTTCACAAGAGACCCTTATCTGAGGTTTGCATAAGGTTCTTTAAGAGGTTCGCATGGTTTATTTATCTTTCATTTACGGTAATTTTCTCTATTTACAAAACCGAGATGGAACAAAAACACTGCAAGAAGATCTAGATCTGGATCTGACAAAAAGGATGCAAGAAAATTAATGAAATATGAGCATCGATTGATAGGGTCGCCGACGACTTGACCGAGTCGGCAACGATTGGATCTCGATGAAGTCGGTATTTGGAGCCGCAAGTGTGCATAATGGCAAGATGGGTGGATGCGTAAGGTTGTGGGATTAGATATGGTATGACTGGGAAACTAAATGACGTAAAGCCAAAAATGGGAATCAACGGCGACAACCGAGCACGGTTGTGATAAGAATTAGGGTGATCTAGGGTTTGATGGAAAAAGATGGATAAGAACGACGAATTACAAATAGGGGTGAAGATAAAAAACATAGGGGCAAGACTCCAAGACAAATGTTGGACTTGCAAAAGAGCTAATAAAGAATAGGTGATGAAATGGCAATGGTGGATCCAAGCATACAAGAGAAAAAGGACTCCAAATCTCCAAGAGTGAAGTACAAGATCTCTAAGGTAGCTCCAAAATGATGATAGAAGTTGCAAGGACGAGCAAAGCACGAAGGCAAGATCACAAGAAAACTCTTAAGTCTCCAAAGTTGCATCGTGGAAAAAGAGGGGTATGGGCGTACTTATAGGATTGACGGCGATGTGGATGGGTCATTTGGCGATTGCGGTGAACCATTGGTTTAGGTGGTGGGATGATGCCCAACTCGAGGCAAAATGAGTTTAAAAGGGCAAATTAGGGTTTCAAGTGATAAGGACGAGCTAGGATTGTTTAAAAAAGATAAAAGGGTAGGTGAAAGGTGGAAAACATTAAATAAAGGCAAAGGGAGATAAAATTATTAAATGAGGGCCTAGGGAGGATAAAATGGAGCATTTAGGGAGAATAAATGAATTAGATGAAGGTTTAGATTTAATTAAGGATGATTAGGGATGATAAATTAAGGATATAATTAGGATGGGATTAAGGTGGGAAATAATGATTAAAGGGATAAATTAAATTTAGGAGGGAAAAGGGGATTTGAATGGGGAGAGAGGTATGTATGTATGAAAATGATGACGACAGAGAGCGCACCGCGGGATGAAGGACGAGATAAGAAAAATTGGTGTCTACGAGCTTGCATTTCACACGACAAACCATATATCAACCTAACATTCTAAGTTCCTAACAAAAATGCTCGACTAAAAAGGTGTAAAAAACGTTTCACTAAAAAAATAAAATAATAATAAGAACAATGCAAGTTCGTGTGTTCAAACTCTTGCAATAGCAACACTATCAATAAGAAAATTGGCTTGAGCAAATCTTCTTTTCTCCTCCCTATCAATGTATTTACTGCACCACACGAGTGCGTTTGCTAGTTTTATAAATTCATTCTTTTAGTGAAATTCTTCTCTGGTGAGAACGCATATTACACCAAATTAAAAAAGACAGCGCGTATACTTATCTAAAACCCCACGAAACGTCAAAATTAGTACGCGTATATACTTATCTGAATCTATTGTTTAGTGCACCCTACAAATTTTAGGTTAGACTATACAAACACCCCACGAAACGTCAAAGTTACAAATGGAATGGTGTCTGGAAATCCCGGGACCTCCGGCGCCGTGCACGTCAAAGGGAAAATGGCCGTTTTAGATTAAAATATAATAAAGCGGTTAAAACTATGAAGGGCCTGAATCGGACGGCAGGCAACAAAGGACACGATTGACGGATTTATGGCCGTGGGATCGTCGTGTTGTAAGTAGTACAGATATTTGAGCCGTCCGGACTCGCGTTGGTTGCCACTAGCCTGCGAAGATTACTGAGTAATGATGATAAAATCCCGGCACGTGGCAGCTCCCATGGGCCACGGTCACGTACTTGCACTGAGTTATGGACCCTCGCTGAAACAATAACTACACATTTAAATTCAATCAATAATCCGAAATATTTATAATTATAAACTGGCGCATTCACTTCGTATCTCACTTTTATTTCATTCTTTATATAAAACAAAAATATGTTCACAGTGTTTATTACAAATAAAAAATCAAAACGCCAAAAACAAATAGACAAAAGAAATCTTACTCATATAACAAGTATTACAGCCAAACTTATGAGCTGTTTCTCTGCACCATCCCTCTTTTGAATCCCACATATGACGAATGGGGAATCTCCGCCACCCTTTTCAATTAGAAAGATCCCGAAACGAAAAAGAGTCAACTGTCTTCCCAATTAATATCTTTCTGCCAAATCCTTGTCTGTTTGTTAAGCAGCGGTCATTACCAACTACTCTGGTTAGGTTGAGCCGTGGCTTTGATTTGGGTATTTTGATAACTTATTGTTGTAGCTTCTACAGTCAGCTGCTTTGTCATTTCAGTCAGATCTGTAACAGCTTTCTTTGTCTTTTGAAATGCCATATCTCTCTCAACTAATCTGTGTTTTAGATCAACTATGTCTGCGGGCGTTGACATTTCCTGTAGATTGTTTCCTACACCAGTATGCTCAAATGTTTGTCTTTCAATCAAAGATAATTTATTTCCTTGTTTGCGAAATTCATTGCTAAGATCCGCAAGATTTTTCAATGCAGTCATGGCAGCTTCGGCTTCTAATTTGGCAGCTTCTAGCTCAAGTTTCTCCACTGCGAGCTCCCCAAAGTTTTATCCCCTATTTTATTCTCTAAAGTTACAAACAAGGCATTCAGGTGATTTGCCTCCCGGATCACCTCCTCCCGCATCTTCATAATCTCCTTTTCTCTGCCTTCCCATCTGTTTACCACAATTTTGAGTTCCTCGTCTTTCATGACGAAAGCTCTTTGGGCATCCAAAAGTTCTTTTTCTCTCTCTCTCAAAAGTCCCTTTACGGATTCGACCTCAGCTTCCATCGCCTGATAATTATTCAAATCCTCTTCTGAGTTTTCCAAAAGATACCGAATTTCAAACTCCTTTTCTATCAATGCGCGCTTCGCAGAAAACAGGTCAAAGTTGGTTTGAATCTGCAATGAATCTTCATCCATACTTAGACTTCTACCATCTGTAGGGGCACCCACAAGGGTGTTTGTTAGCTCAGCTATATTCTCCACCAGGTTCTCAGCCTGAGACAGTCTCATCTTATTATCGTACAAATCAAGCTGCATCAGATTCATTTTCGTCTCTTTCTCCTGCAACAAACCTGTTGTCTTGACAAGATCATGCTCTTTACTCCTCATAAGGTCTTTTAACCCACAGATTTCTTCATGCAACTCTTCCATATATTTCTGGGCAGAAGCGAGATCATTCCCCTTCTCCTTCAACATAGCTTCCATTAAAGAAAGCTCGGACTTGAGTTTCTGCATTTCTAGCCTAACTGCAACCACTTCAGATTCTTTAAGCCCCACCGATGCCTTCATCTCTGTGAGAAGACAACTTTTTTCTCTAGTTGCTTCTCCAGAGAGCGTGCTGCCTCAATGCTCTCCTGCAAATGGATTCTGTCTCTTTCCACCGCCGCCGTCAATTCCTCTACTGCTCCTCTCTCGCAGCACAAACCATATTGCAGTACAATTTTTTCTTGCTCTGCAACCATGAGTTTTTCCCTTTCATTCTCAATCTCCAAATGGGCATCTCTCAACTTTTGCTCGTAATCAAGTATCGTATTTCTCTGTAAAAACAGCTCCTGTTGTTGCTCATCAATTCGAGTTTGTTGGGCAGCGAGTATGATGCGGCGCTCTTCCAATGATCTCTGAGAACGAGCCAGCTCCTGTTTGACAACGGAAAGACTGGCTCTTACTCTCTGCAGGTCTTCATCAGCAAGTAAGGCTATTGCTTGATATTTAGAGACTTCATGGACAAGTTCTTTCATTTTCTGGTGGGCAACCAGCCATGCCACCCACCGTTCCTCAAGGAATTTCTCTGCAATCTTAAGCTTCTCCTCTTCCTCCACTCTCTGCGTCTGGGACACCAACAGATCATTCTCCGCTCCGTCAATACTATCTGCATCTCTGCGATCTCACCTTGCTGTCTGCTAATAACAAGATTTGCCTCATTCAAAACATGGTCTTTGTGCCTAAAATCTAAATCCGCCCGTGCGAGTTGCTCGTCCTTTTTCTGTAACTCTTCCCTTAACATTTGCATATCCCTTTCTTTGAATTCCAAGGCCTGCTGGGCGCTAAAACCTCTCTCTCCCTTTCCGCGAGAGCGAGTTTGATATTATCCAATTCGCAAACCAGGACGTCATAATCATGTTTGGAAGTGTCAAGGTCTTGTTGGAGACTGGAGTGCAGGGCAAGGGCATCGCCAATCTTCTTTTCCCGGCGGTTCAAATCATGGCGAAGCCTCCGTAACTCCCGTCTGTCCAAAGACAGCGCTATTTCTGAATCCCTGAGTTCCTCTTCTTTCTTTTTCAGCACTTCCTCGGCGGCATTTAAATCTGATTTCAACACGCGCTCTTGTTCAAATTTCAGTTGCTCCGCAGGGTTGTACTTGTCGTTATCCCCGACAGGCCTGTAACCGTTTACCTTACCTCTGGATTTATCCAAAACTGAACTAACTACCAAAATGCATTTCTGCTCTTGGGCAAAAGGCCCCCGTTGAAAATTTGTCTGCAGAAGCCATGTTTCAATGGAGTAAAGTCTAATAGGTATGTAAAAGACAGAATAAGAAGGGGGTAAGCATGGAGAAACAAACCTTAAAATTCCGGTCAAATCGAACAAGTCGAAGCCTGTGTGAAAGAAAAGATGCGGATGCCATAGCTACTCGCCTACTCCTACTCCCTGCGAATATGTGAAAGAAAATCATTCAACGGTTGGAGCCGCTGTAAAATTTAACTTAACCGAGCGAGAGAGAAGTTTCCCAAACCTGTTAAATGGCATTGGTCGTGTCGGTGTGTGCCGCTGTAAATTTAAGTTAACCGAGCGAGAGTATGCGACGTGGCAATCATACTGAGCATAAGACACGTGAGAAGCTTTTGGACATCACATTAAGTAGGTAACACGCTTTCCCCGCAGTAGATACTTTTTTAAAAGCATTTCAACTAGGTTGGTAGGGAGTAGGGCCACATTTATTCGAGGGATATTTATTTGCTTTAAATGCCATATGACATTATATTTTTGAATTATAGGGAAGAAAAGTATATTATCAGATTCAGGTAGGAACTTCTTATTGGGAAGAACGAAGATAGCTTTAGCCTTTGACCCAATATGTACTTAAAAGAGAAAATCACGATTCACGAGCCCCCTAAATTTTTTTGGAGTTTTTTTCAAATTAATTTATTCGGTGCAACAATTTAAAACACGAATATACGCTACATTTAGGTATCAAGGGATGTCCATATCTGTTGGTTTTCCATAAGGAAAAAATAAGAAATAATTAATTATGTGTAAATACGGTAATTATATTATGTGGCTCTATTTATTTAGATATAAAAATAATCCTCATCTTAAGTTTATTATCAAAACTTATTTATAGTCATTCTTTATATAAGGAGAGGGACCACTCTTTTGCACCATAAGTTTAAGGGTGTACATAGAAAACAAAACATGGTATGATTCAAAACAAAAATACCCTTTAATAGGTTATGTTATTATTTATATTTAATTTTAACTATTAAAATAATGTGGAAGGGACATTTTTTAAATATTTAAATTTGATTATTTTAAATACAAAGAAATTCAAGGTGAACCATTACTTGAGAATCAAGTCACATATTTGTTTCTACCTATTTGTCATCATTTGATTGGCTAATTGGGGTGAAATGACTTGATGTGACTTATTCTATTGGGCACTTTTATTAAAAATGTAAGTGTGAAAGTGACATCTACTAGCTCCCTAGTTTCTATGTACTCTCACAAGCATTGGTTCATGCTCAACAATAGACTCCTCTCCCTTAGGCCTACACGATTGAACCATTCTCTCTATATGGTAGAATGGAGCAATTGTTAACGAGTGGTTTAGGAAAATTCATTTCATGTAGGCAACTTTCACTCATTCCACATAAGTAGTTGTCCCACTATTTTTAATAATTCTAAACAAGTCATTATTTGTAAAGTCCACCCACGATTTGTTCTACTAACAAAATATTATAGTTTTAACATATATTCTTTGCATTCTATGTGTTCTAGTCAATTGAAAGTGTTAGGAGCTTAAAGAAAATGGTAGAAAAAGAAAGCACATCGAGACCTAATTGCAAACACTACCTAAACTCAACATTGAACACTTTCACTTATTTTTAAAGGCTATGACTCTATTCCATTGTTTGGATAGAATGGTTCTACTATGATTAGATAAAATTATGGAACCATAATAAAGAATAATGTGTTGTCTTTCATGAAGTTATTCTCTTATAATGGAAACGTGGTTATATTTCTTCCTTATGTTTGTTGGTTTTGATTATAGTTGGTTTTGTTGGCAAGTGGTGTTGTCATTGATGTCAAAAGGTGTATGATGTCATATGAAGGTTGATTGGTAGTGTCATTGATGTCATGTTGTGTTGCTTGGTCATATTGATTTGCTTGATGAGGTGGCATGGTATTTTGAGGTGTTTTGAGTAGGTATGGTGTGAGTGTTGTGATGATGTTGTGGCGATGTTATAAAGATGTTATGAAGTGTGTTTAAGGTCCTTGTAGGTGTGCAAGTGTGGCAAAGTCATGAGGAGGTCAACATTGATGGTGCACGAATGTTCGAAGCCTAATTAGGAGGCCTAGTCAGCAAGATGAGGTATGTCATGACAATTATAAGTGTGCATAGTAGTTGGATAAGCATTGTGAGAGCATGGAAAGCATGTGGATGAGGTGTTAGGACACTCAAAAGTGTCTCAAAGTGCAGGTATAGGGTTAAGACTACTTTCTAGGTTTGTACCTAGACCTATTTTTAAGCCCTAGGTGGCCAAATGAGATGAGCACGGTGAGTTTCTTAGCATGAATATGGAAAGGTAACCTTTGTGGAAGGTGTATTAGCTTGTTCTAGTGGTGTGGGAAAAGTTTCAGGTGTTGGTTTGCAATATTTAGCATGAAAAGTGATTTTTAGCCCTACCAAGTTCCTAGAAAGTGAAAAACCCAACTCGAAGTGGTATGTTTGATGCTTGTTGGCACGTGTGAAGTCTGCATGGGAGGCTAAGCTCTTCATAGTAGTTGGGTAAGGATTCTAGCTAAATGTTCCGGGAATTAGTTTGTGAATTAAGGTGCAAAGCTTTATAAACAATCGTTAAGAAGCCAAGGAGATCTAAAACCCTTCTTAAGCCCTAGTTAGGTAGTGACAGAACATAACTTGATCATAATGGCCCATAATGGATTTTTTGACCTTGGTTAATGATTGGAGGTTTTAGAGGTCTCCTTGACTTTCTCTAAGTGGCATTTAGGTGTCAGACAGTATGTAGACCTCACAAAAAGAGCATGTTTATGAAGAAATTGTGTTTTCTCTCGGGTTTTACGTTGGACCGGATGAAAAATAGATGTTTGAGGAAGTATGGAAGCTATACTACATGTCAATGGTAGTTTCAAATCATGGTTGAGCCCTTAAGAGGTATGTGGAAGTCATTCTTACATAAGCTGGTTTTAGGGAAGTTTTGGTGGGTCTGGTTGTCAGAGAGGTGTTTTGATGGTGTTTCAGTCTAAGTGGTGGTGTCTTATGCATTTGGTGATGACCCTGAGGTCATGATATTTCCATTCATGTATCACACTTGCATGGTTGAGGTGATTGTTGGTTTTATCTTCATCTTTAGGATTGGTTTTGTAGGTTATAGACCTAGTGAGGAGAGTTGCTCATATTGGTGGCTTCATAACATGTTTTGATGGTTCGAGTTAAACAAGATTATAGAAGGCATGGAGAGGACTTATACAACATGTTTAAGTGGTTTCATATGTTTTTGATGGCCATGCAGGCCCAAGTGGTCTTGTTTTGGTGAGAGGACATATTGGGCGTAGTAAGCCTATTTGAGACCTAATGAAGGATTAGATGTTTCTAGATGCTATTTCTGACCTAAGTGGTCCTTTGTATGGTATTTTCATGATGTGTTTATGTTGTTTTAATTGTATTTTTCCTATGATGGCTGACCTATATGAATTATATTCTTAAGTCATGTATATAATCATGTTTTAGTGGTTTATTTTGATGTTGGGTGAGTATGAGAAAGTGCGAGCAAGAGGGCAGAGTATAGAGGTGAAGAAGGTCTTTGTGGCCATCAAGAGAGGGCAAAGATTGTGTTGTGGTGTTTGAGAGTGTGTGATACTATTAGAGAGATAGGTCAAATGACCTAATCATCTTGATGAAGTTATTAGGCGAGTAAGGCTATAAGGCATATTTGAGGAAGATTGAAGGAAGGAGAGATAAATAGAGTCATCATCAGTTGTGGAAACATTCTAGAGGTGAAAAATAAATCAAGTGACTTTAGTTGGTGTTGAGTTATCTAGGGGTTGGTGCCTCCATGTAGGATTGGTGCTCCTTGTGGGGTTGGTGCCTCACTAAACCTAGGGGTTGGTGCTCCTTGTTAGGTTGGTGCTCAACTAAATTTGATTCATTGTTGTAATAAAAATTTGTTTCAGTGGGTTTTCTTCCCCTTGAGGGTTTCCCACTTATATTTGGTGTTCATGTGTTCTTGTGTTCTCATGGTGCATGCTCATGTGTTTGGATTAATCATTGTTTAATCTATATGTTGATGAATGTTTGGTGAATGCATTGAATGGTTGATGGATGTTAATGCTTAAGTGAATAAAAGTTTTATTTCCCCCATTGATTCACCCCTCTTAGTCGTTGTGCTTCCAACAAGTTTTATGACCTTTTTGATTTTGTAAATGTTTACTCATATTCATTGATGTGCATAAACATTGCAATGTCATTCTTAATTCCAGTACTAAGGTTTCATGGAGTTTTCATGGCTTACATTTGATAAATAATATTTCGTGTATTGATATTGACTTTGTATTTTCAAGAAACTTGTGGCTTGAAGGGATTTTTATTAAAATGTTAAGGGCACATAATGTTATCATGGTTATGAATTAGTAAGGTTCAAAGAGGTTTTTCAAGGAGCCCATTTGAAGTTTTTTTGTAATGGTGCTTTGAATGTTTTAAAAATAAAAACTACATGTACTACACTCTTTTCAGCTCAAATACACTTGTGTACCTTAGGTATTCCATGAAACCCTATCTACTCCAATTTAGAGTGATAAACTAATTTGGAGGAAAATCCCCACAGAGATAAACATTGTGTATTTAAAACCTTGTATGATATGTTTTTTCCATTTGGTGACGGAGCCATTCTATAGCCTAAATATTCTCTTATAAAGGATGTTGAATTGATCTAGTTGTTATTTGTTTTTCTTAAATGTTTCACTTGTCAAGATCATCTTTGAACACTTTTTCATGGTTGCACATACATGTATTAATTTTTGGATATTTTGTTATACACATGAAGGTGTTGCGATCATAGTAATCACTCAACTATCAAATCCTCTTAACTAGATATTAACCACTATTTGAGGTTTTTAGTAAAATCCCTCTTGTTGCGATGTTGCTGATTTTTTCAATAGAAGTGAGAGTTATGTTGTAACTAACATTTTTGAGAAATTTTGGTTTAGTATATTCTACACTTTATTTTGAATTATTATTTTTCATTTGTAGTAAGTAAAATGTGGATTCTTACAATTATAATAGGCTTTATATTCTTTATTTATGTTTTTGACTTAGTTGTGAGCTTCATTACTTAAATAAACTAATACTAATTAGAAAACCTCTATCTATATGCCTAGATATTGAGCCACCCTACACAGTGTTAGATATATCAAATGAATCAAACTCAAATCATCTTTTTACTAAAAATATGGGATTATGTTGTTGTCATTCTATATGTGAGGGATAATCATGAGGTTCTTTCCATAAATAAAGTGGGCTAACTCCTCAATTTGAATTTCTTTATCACAACACTAAGTAAAAATGTCAATATGTTTTTGTGGTTAGGGCGTCTGCCTCGGTTATATCCCTATCCCTTTTTAAAGTTTATAAAAGGACATGTAAGAAATGAAATGATGAATGATATACTGATTAGGGGCATGAGGGGACCAAAGCTGTAGTGCAAGTTTTATTGGTGGTAAATTGATTATTGTTGATTATATGTTGACTAAGCTGAATGTTGTCGTCGATCGAGCTCAACCACATGGATGATCACAAAGTAGTTGTAGTTATGAGTGGCACCTATGTCAAAATTCTAAAATATGAATATGTCATGAGCTTGACTATCAATATGATCCTCTTTCTCCTTCCGCATGATATCTGCGAGCAAGAGCAAAAATGTGCAATCAAGATAGATGAAGGGAAAAAGTGAGTGGTATTTTATAATTTGAGGTATGTAGAATATTAGGATGGGTATGGGTGTAAAGTTTATAAATGAATGAGATGATAAGGGCCGAATATGCATTAGAGATGTAAATGGGTAGGTGGAGTGTATATAAGGATGTGATCAGATTAAATATGAGTGGGTGATGATAAATAAGTGGGTAACATGTCTTTATTCAACCTTATTTTATATATATTTTATTTTGTGAGATTTTTTGATTGTTATGGATTATCATGTTTTATATTATTTTTGTCTTAAGACACCTTATGCATAAGGTGGATTTTCTAATGTCTAGAATTTTTCCCTTTTGAGGTTGCGTATGTTACGACATGTAAGATGTAGTGCGATAATTGAAGACAAGATGGGTTTTTGTAACCATATGATAACTTGAGTTTCCATGTACACAATTTTAGATAGTTAACTAGATAGAAGTGAACTTTGTAAATGTGATCAATAAAAACCTTCATTTGGATTGATGAAGGGATAGATAGGTTGATTTTGTAAGGAAAATACTATTTGGTCGATTGCACTAAGATATATGATGATTTATTTCACAATATTGACAAGAAGTGTTTGGCATAGCATCCAGCCCTCAAGTGACAATTTTTTTGGCCGTAGGTTTCCCAACGTAAAGCGAGACAAAAGTGGTAATTGATAAGTTATAGAAAATGAACTTGGTAAAGAGAAGATTATGGAAACAAGGAAAATGTTTTCCTAGCCATGTGCATGTGAAAAAGTGATGAGTAGAAAGTGCGAGAGTGTATGTGAGTTAGAAAGTGTGAGAGTGACGTTTTCCTATCTAAACGATGTTAAGTGAAAATGATTAGAAGATAGTTAGGATGAGAAGTTGTGGTTATGAAACATTATGTTTAAGGCAGAAGATTCCCATGTATTTTCATTCCGGGAGGAATAAAATACAAATGTGAAAGTGACATGGATACGATAATGGAAAAATATATATGATTTGAAACAAGATTGATGGTGAGAACTATAATGAGTCACAAGACATGTATCATGAGTCAAGAGATAGACCAAAATATGAGTTTGAATAAGGTCTAAAACGTCACCTAGAAACATACTAGCCCTATTTCTCATTGAGATCTAGTGTGTCATGTGAAAGTGAATTGGTGTTTGAAGTGAAGACTTGAAGAACAATATGTGAAGATGGACTAGTGAATGTGTAGGAGTGATTCAAACAATTTATTGATGGAAGATGGTATGGAAAGGTAATTGGAATCCATGCATTTCTCCACTTCTAGCCAAGCGTCAATAGTTGTAATGGAGATGTATTTAGTTCTAATTGTAGAATTGCTCTATTTCCATCTAGCATTAGATCAAGCTTGCGTAGAAATACCTTCTTGCTTGCCCAGTTCTAACCCTATTATCCAAAGGTTTTTTTCTTATCAAATTTCAAGAATTGATTTTACCACTTTCAATAACATGTTTCCTTTTCTAGGTTCTGATCATGTTCAAAATTACTTTCTTTACCATCTACCTTTTTGCATGTCGAGTAACAATGGCTATAATGTCCAAAATGTTGTTTTGTTTTCTAATTTGTAACCTCTTCTCATGGAATATCATGGTTGTAGCTAACAAAATACATGGGCATCCTCATGAAGCATTGACATAGTGACCTCTCATCGGGAGACCGAGAAAAACACACTAATATTTTTTGAACTAGATTTATGAATAACCTAACAATCAATAATGGAAATTGATGCCTCTCAATTTCCTATTCCTACACACACACACACACATGCGAGAAGCAAAAAATGGTAAGTAAAAGTAATTAAAGTTATCTATCATTATAGATAAATTTGTTTCATAATCGACTTATACTATTTATGTCCATGATAATACATACGTGAATCAATTGTGTGTAAACAATAAGTGATAGCTCCTATTAGTTTCCACATATAATTGAACATCTAATTATATAAGGCATTGCAGTCAATTCACTAACATGTGCATTCCATTCTAATCCATTTCAATAATAAATTAAATAACATGACAAGTAATAATTTCATCCATCTGAATCATTTCTTAAAATAGTTCATAATTCATCCATGGTTAACATATATATTCCTTCGTAATTCCAAGATCACTATAAGTGATACCAAAATAAATAGTTCCATTCGATGATTATTCCACATGTATTCAATATTTCTCATTTATACATTTCAAGTGTCTTATTTTTAATTAATCATAAACACGTGTATGATTTCGTTTACATGATTTCCAATACATTTTAATTTACATGTACTTAATATACAATGTTACATTCATATGTCTCAATATACATAAGTTTCCATTTGTTATCACTTATTGTAATGTCCTCTTTTCCCAATCAAATTCCTTTGGCCTATTTTATCAACCCAACGGCCAAAGGACAAATATAAGGGTGACTTAAGTCACAATAAATTATTATAAAGTGTTATAAAAAATAAAATAAAATTATTAAAGCACTTATATTAATTTATTTGGCTTAATAAAAATAAATAATAATCCCTATGGTCAATATGAGGGGAAAATATCATTGTGAAGGGGTTATTATATTTTATTCTTGGGCCAAAGAGGAATAATGAAGTTAGGAAGGATAAAATATTATTTATGTCTTGTATTCCTCCTATGGAAAATGCCATTTGGAAGTCCAAAGGTCACTTTCATGGGAAGTCCAAAGGTCACTTCCATTTAGAAGTCAAAGGTCACTTTCATTTAGAAGTCCAAAGGTCACTTTCATTGGAAGTCCAAAGGTCACTTTGGGTCCCATTTCCTATATAAAGAAGAGGTCGACCTATGTAGAGGCATTCCAGATTTTTGATATGATATTTTCTCTTGCATGTGAGCTCTGAGCTTGTGCAAATAATCCAAGGACGAAACCCCTTAGGATTATATCTCTTGCGGACGAAAACCCCAAGAGTATTGTGAGAGATTTCCACTCAGGATTTCTCATTGATTGTAATATGATTTTCAGTCATTTCCAGCAGTGTATTTTGAGGGTATTTTGGAGAATAAATTACTGCATAGTTCTTCTATTGGATCGACCCAATTAGGGATTTTTTTGGCATTTTTTCGAGGTATTTAGATCTGATTTCTATTGTCAAATCATCTACATATTTTTGTGAAGTGAAGCAAGGAAGTTTCATAATTTTTAAGAGGGTTTTTTAGAGGTATTTCAGCTAGTTTAATATTCAGATTTCAGATCTGATTTTTGGGATTCAAGTACGTCATTTCCAAATCATTTCTGAAGGAATTAATGTATGCTTTTAACCTCTTTCTATCTATAGATTTCAAATATGTTTCTCTGTCATTTTTGCTTCTTAAAATTTTGGTTTTCTTCATATTCTAGCTGTTAAAAATATTGCCATCAATTTAGAAAAGGTTCAGGATTATTTGGGTATATGTTGCATGAGATTTCCCTTCATACCCTAGTCGTTATTTCCTACAAATTATTTCAATAGACTTAGTTGGTTGTGCATGCTCCATTTCATCCTTTTAGACTGATTTGGCTTATCAAAATTTGCATATTATTTAAGAAAGATGAAGGGTGACAAATGATGAATGTGCCAGGAGTTTCATACCAAAACCCAATCACATTTTCTATATTAATTATCAGATATGAAAGTAATAATTTACTTTTCCATATTTTCCTTGTTGTTTTGGTGGGGATTTTCTGAAATCCTACTTGGGGTCAAAGAGTCCCATTTAGGGATCTTACAGTGGTATCAGAGCAATGTTCCTCCCACCTGGAGGGTTTTTGATTTGATGCAGCCATGAGAGGTTGGTGATAGAGCTGAATCATGGGAGTTAGACAGAAAATATCTCCATGGGATCCAGGACAGAGATCTTCTTAGAGGAATGGTAGACCTAGATCATGAGCTTCTCAAGACCATGATTACTACCCAACAGCAGATGATACAGACCATGTAGCAGCTGATGCAGAGGATGGACATGGGTAGGCCAAGAGACAATCTTGACATGAAAGATAGGTCTATATCAATTGACAAGAGACACAATATGTCACCTATGGAGGTTGGTAGCATAAGGGATTCCCCTCCGTGAGAGGAAGGCATATCACACTATAGCTTCAGAATTGTTTATGCATGGAAGGAATAGTGAATCTTCACAGATGAATGATACAACTCTTCATGAGAGTGTTTTGGTGTCTTCGAGTTCCAATGAGGTATGCAAAAATTTATGTGATGAATTTGATAGACATGTTGATGATTTATTTACATCATCCTTGCAAGAGGTGCCACTTGAAGCTTCTACTTTAGAGGTTAGCATAGAGCATGTTAGTGTTTTGGGTAGCAATGACATGGATTCATGGGGTCCTTCACATGAGGATAATTCAAAATTTTTAGTTGATGATCATGTCCTTCATGGAGTTGATGATTTTTGGATGACATTCGTAGTGGACCAGCCACTCATGAGTTGTCTTTGATGGGTGTTGAAGACATCCATAACTCATCTTTGGTTATGTCACCGATTTACTATGATATGGAAGCTCTTTATTTGTTGATTGGTGACTTCATCTTCATTGATTTGTCAAGAATTAATAGTTGTCCTACTTGGAATTCCATGTCACTTTCCACTTTTTCAGGATTTACATCAGCTTTTGGTAGGCATTGGAGTATGGAAAACTCAATGCAAGAGGAGTAGACTTCACGGAATGCAGATTGGGTGGTAAGAGGTACATCATCTTTGTTGTTGTAACAGTATTATCATGATGACATTCAACCCATCATGAACCAGAATGCTCAGAATTTGATGCAGCGAAGCCAAGTCATCATGGAGTTAGAGAATGATGATACTCCAAGGTATGCAGTGAATGATGATATGTCTAATTTGTTGATCTCTTTCCCTCGTGAGAAGCATGACAAATTAGAGAGTGGAGTTTACATTATGGAGTATGTTGAACCTTTGGTCCATACTCATCTTTATGAGCATCAGGAGATCTATATTTTGTGGCAAGATTTGCTTCATTTGACAGGTACATGAGCTAGGCTTGTGGAACATTTCAACATGTTTTGTCTCTTGTGCATGACACTTGGACAAAACAAGATCAGAATTGCTTGAGGGCAAGCAATTTTTGGGAAGGGAGGACTATAATGTCCCCTTTTCCCAATCGAAGACCTTTGGCCTATTTTGTCAACCCCCAATGACCAAAGGAAAAATATAAGGGTGACTTAAGTCACAATAAATTATTATAAAGTGCTATAAAAATAAAATAAAATAATTAAAGCACTTATATTAATTTATTTGGCTTAATAAAATAAATAATAATCCCTATGGTCAATACGAGGGGAAAATATCATTGTGAAGGGGTTATTATATTTTATTCTTGGGCCAAAGAGGAATAATGAAGTTAGGAAGGATAAAATATTATTTATGTCTTGTATTCCTCCTATGGAAAATGCCATTTGGAAGTCCAAAGGTCACTTTCATGGGAAGTCCAAAGGTCACTTCCATTTAGAAGTCCAAAGGTCACTTTCATTGGAAGTCTAAAGGTCACTTTCATTTGGAAGTCCAAAGGTCACTTTGGGTCCCATTTCCTATATAAAGAAGAGGTCAACCTATGTAGAGGCATTCTAGATTTTTGATATGATATTTTCTCTTACATGTGAGCTCTGAGCTTGTGCAAATAATCCAAGGATGAAACCCCTTAGGATTATATCTCTTGTGGACGAAAACCCCAAGAGTATTGTGAGAGATTTCCACTCAAGATTTCTCATTGATTGTAATCTGATTTTTAGTCATTTCCAACAGTGTATTTTGAGGGTATTTTGGAGAATAAATTGCAGTAGTTCTTCTATTGGATCGACCCAGTTAGGGACTGTTTTGGCATGTTTTCTGAGGTATTTAGATCTGATTTCTATTGTCAAATCATCTACAGATTTTTGTGAAGTGAAGCAAGGAAGTTTCATAATTTTTAAGAGGGTTTTTCAGAGGTATTTCAGCCAGTTTAATATTCAGATTTCAGATCTGATTTTTGGGATTCAAGTACGTCATTCTAGATCATTTCGAAGGAATTAATGTATGCTTTTAACCTCTTTCTATCTGCAGATTTCAAATATGTTTCTCTGTCATTTTTGCTTCTTAAAATTTTGGTTTTCTTCCTATTCTAGCTGCTAAAAATATTGCCATCAATTTAGAAAAGGTTCAGGATTATTTGGGTATATGTTGCATGATATTTCCCTTCATACCCTAGTCGTCATTTCCTGTAAATTATTTCAGCAGACTCAGCTGGTTGTGCATGCTCCATTTCATCCTTTTAGACCTAATTTGGCTTATCAAAATCTGTATATTATTTAAGAAAGATGAAGGGTGACAAATGATGAATGTGTCAGGAGTTTCATACCAAAACCCAATCACATTTTCTATATTAATTGTCAAATCTGAAAGTAATAATTTACTTTTCCATATTTTCCTTGTTGTTTTGGTGGGGATTTTCCTGAAATCCTACTTGGGGTCAAAGAGTCCCATTTAGGGATCTTACACTTCTTATCAAATACATCATGATATATAGTTAAAATTTACGGTAAAGTTACAAGTTTTACATCAATATATATCATAACAATAATATAATGGATATCAATCTATACAATACAACAATCCATCGTTCTGACATAAAAGTCACACATTGTTAGAGATACATCCTGCTATAGAATTACACTATGAGAGAAAGAGTGTCGTCAAGTTGCTTTACCTCCAAACATGAGCCTTACGGTTACCCACATGCCTCTCAATATGAGAGTGTCCCTACCATTCATGAGAAGGAAAATGTGGTAATCAATGAGGAAAAAAGAGTCACATGTGTAAAGCAGTCACTCAATCAACATTTAGACCTAATACATGGTAGGAATATAACACATCCCATGACTAGGGTAGAAATACAAAATAACCTAAAAATCATAACAATAACGATTATGATATTGACCAATATACTTTGGATAATAGAAGGCACTCCTTACTAAAATTTGACAAAGTACCGATGTATGCAATAATCTCATTAACTAACCAATCATGAGGAATACCTCGAGTCCATCCACTGATCGACCCCAATTCCCCCTTTACGTACTTGTCAAGTGTGAACCACTATACTAGGTTGTATATCCCTATCCATACATGTCACTCCCTAGTCCAAAACACATCTCTTAACATGTACCCTTTCCCACTTTGGAAATTCACAACAATATATCTCTATTTTCATGACATCAAAAATGGGAAAACTAGGATAGAACACAATTGGAACTAACCCTTTTGAGTGTCCCATACCACCAGTCCACATTGATCTTTATAAAGATCTAATCATATTTTGTATATCCCTACATGGTAAAAAGCAAATCATGAGTAGAGCGCAAGCAATCTCAACCTTCTTGGATTTCCCATACCACATGAGAAAGTCATTATTGCGATAAATCTAAATCTAATTCGTCATCACATATAAAGGACTATAATATTTCCGTAATAGTTTCTATATACTTATTTTCATTTGTATGTGTTTCAATTTTTCATCACTAGTTCATATAGTGTTACAAGCGATACAAACAATATACAATCAATTTCAAATTTGTGAAAGCACAATGTTTCATAATCCACATTTTTACACAAATTTTGATTTCACTTGCCTAATAAAAACCACAACATTCCTAACTAGGAGTAGCACTAAAGTAATAACAACTCTTGTAATCGTCCCATACCAATTAGAAGAATCAAAATTATAATAATCCTAAACCTAGTTAATATAGTCATCCTCATAATTCAAGAATTCAAGGTGTTCATCGAAAATAACTCATCAAATTCATATTCCAAAAATCATTATATTCATGTTGGTGAGAAAAATTTTCGGGTGGAAAAATTTGTGGATTTCTTACAATCGCTCTGCGGGAATCTAAGTCCCTATACTTAACCGGTGCATTTTCCATATGTGCATGCACATGAAAAGGTGGATTTACGTGGTGGCCTTTGACCGGGGATCAGCGGGAACACTCATGAACCTAAGGAAAAGCTTGTAGATCCTGCAAGAGAGAACTTTGTCTAAAGAGCACGAAAGGGGATTGAGAAAGAGGTAGAAGAACTAATGATGCGGGTAGGAAATCATATTCTGCATACACTAGTCAAAAGTATCATCACATGCATTTATTATAAGAAATAACTTTGTAAGCATCATTAAGACGAAATTAAATTTGATGAACACAAAGTATCAAGAAATATCTTAGTCAAATAAATCTAGAAACTCCTTCTTGTATTAATTTCTCAAACAAAAGTTGTACATAGTGGAGAAATGGAGGAAATTGAGAAGGGGGGAAATGAAGAATTTGGCTATCTCCTTTGTTTTCTCAAGGTAGAATATACTCTTGAGCTTACAAGATTAATGACCAACCCTTTGAAATGGGAATGTCGTTATAATTTATAGAATGAGATGTGACTTATCATCTTCCTCATGAACCTCCATATGCCTTATTCCTAACTTTATACTATTCATATTCCTACAAAATATTTAAGTCCCTTTTATAAAATCAAGGCGACTTAATTTACATTATGTTTCTAAAGTCACTTTTAAGTGACTTAAAGGCATATCAAAAGTGCAAACCCCAATAAAGAATTAGAACATTTGAAAGTGAGAGAAAGTTGGGGGGAAGAGGAGAGAGAAAGAGGGAGAGAAGAAGAAGAGGAGACATCATTCCCAATGAAGTCCGTTGATCCTCGTCGATGGAAAGCACCAAATGCAGTGAAAATCTAAATCTTCGAACTCCTTGCACACTGTGAAACTCCTTCCAATTAGCTCACAAATGCTCACCAAGTTGAATGAACTAAGATGGATCTCGAATGCCCTATGAAAAATGACTAGAATGATCCTGAACAATGATGTCCCCCTGAATGATTATCCTATACGTCTCATTGTGCCAAAACTACTCTTTGAGTGTGACTTTCTATTTTTAGCAAGTGTCCATGGGACCACTTACTATTTTTAGTAAATGTCTATTACTGGTGAATTTTAAGTGTAGTGCACCTCGATGTCTTCACCTCCTTCGCAGGTTCTTACGCCGATGACTTTCTCGAAATAACGGTTCTATGTAGTAGACCTGTTATTTTTAGAAATTTGGATTATGGGAGTTAGATTGACATGGAACAAAAATTTTGGATATGGGATTTTTCCCAATATCACCCCTCTGAAATTTCAGTCCCGCCTGCTTAATAGTCCAGGAGATTTTAAAGTTTTAATTTTGAGACCTAACGATGATGCTTACGGACGTGGTAGCCATTAATGGACCTCAAAATTGTAGGTTTGGTTTTTCCTCCATTTGTGAAGAAATAAATTTCATTGTGATATGTTTTTGCTTTTGGTGCTTCACTCGATATTCTACTTCTTTTCACCCTACGGTTTGACGAGAAATCGGGGTTTTCCTTCGTTGAGCAGAAGTGAGATTTCTTCGCTATGGATGCTCTATTACACAAGAGGAGAGTTTTAAGGTGTATTCTTGATGGCATTGGGTAGAGGAATGAACATAAAAATATAGCTTGTTGTTTCACGCATCCATTTGGGAGATTTCTTCAACTTTTCGTTTCATGGCCATGGAGTTTTCTCTATTTTCTCCTTCGTGTTATGTGCTTCTCCTTTTGTGTTTGCTCCAATTTTCCTTCTAGGACCTGTGTGCTTTCATGGAGTGAAGGGAATTACCTATATGGCAGGTTTGGTTTGAGGTTCAGCAATGGAGGAATGATGGTGAGGAGTTACAGAGGAGGAGATGGAGATGTCTGTGCACACGGATGTTAGAAGCAACAAGAAGCAACCAACAGTTAAAAAAAATTTCAAATTTTTGAGTTGGAGTTGGGTGTAATTTTTTCCCCCTAACATTAGGTACGTGAGGGGGACATCAATTTCCATAATGAGCAAGATGGTGACAAGTGGCGGCGATGCGACGATATGGAATGAGTGTTCTAAATTTAGCTTTAAAGCACCGAGGGGATGGAAATTGGTCATATGGGCGACCAAAACACTCTCTAAGGGGTGGGAACATTTTTCCATGCTTGATGTCCCACACCTTAGGGACATGAGGGACATCAGTTACCGCGGTTTTCTTGGAGTTGACACGTGGTGCTTGATCCGACGATAGGGAATGGATGCTCCAAAAATGCACCTGGGGGTGAAAGTCGGTCACGTGGGTGACCAAAAGACTCCCCATAGGGGCTAGGCATATTTTTCCATGATTTATGTCCCTCATCTCAGGGACACAAGGGAAATTAGTTTCCACGGTGGTCCTGGGGTTGACACATGGCACTTGATTTGATGGCAGGGAATGGATGCTCCAAAAATGCACTGGGGCTAAACTGTCAAGTTTGGAGGTCACATGAGGATCCCGGAGGTCACATGAGGGCTAGGCATATTTTTGAGGGTTGGTGTACCTGACCTCAGGGACGTCGGGGACATGAAATCCCACTTAGGCTCTGACTGGCGACACGTGTTCTCCCATAAAATGACTAAGTCTGAAGCGCCTTTGAGAGGGTAACTTGGAGCGATGATAACTTGATCTCGGTGGAATTTATTGGAATAATTTTATATGATCATGACTGGAAATGGAATTTTGGATCCAATGGCTTGGGCATAATGTCTTGATTCAATCATCTGATCCCTAAAAAATCAGATTTTGATTTGAGACTCCACATTCTAAGAAAAACTACCTTCCGATCCCATGTGCCAAGGTGTTGTGAAAAATATGATTTTACCATCATGTAGGTGTTGGAATAAGATTTTTGGAGATGTTTTTCTTACTTCTAACTCCATCCAGGAGCTCCCAGAATCTTCTTCTAAAGCCCAACAATTGTTTTAGATGTGTGTCTGCTTAGGCTTGTGATCCCTGGTTTTTACTCATCTTACTCTAAGTCTAAAAAAATTCCCCAAAACTTCCAAAATAATTTCCATGATGTTCTACGGTCTTCAATTCACCTCCATGTTGAATTTAGCCCTTCAGTTCCACTCCAGGGGGTTTGATCCAGTCCTGGGAAGGCCAACAATAACCCTTCCCAATATTGCCAAAAGATAGAATCTTTTCAGAACTCCCTAAAATCACCTAGGGGGAATGAATAGAATTTCCTAAATCACCTAGGGGACCAATTTGACATCAAATAGGGGGTGACCAGACTGATGGATTTGACCTAGGGTGCTAGCGATGATAAAACATGAAAGTTTTGGCATAGAGGTATAGTTTTCGTGCTTGGAAACTTCCAATTTCCTTGTTGTACATTTACACGACAACAACTGGCTCTAGCTTGGGGACATGCCATGGACTAAGTGCAATGAATAAATGACATGAGAACTCCCAAAATATCAATTTTAGACCATATAGTTCATTGAATAGTGCCTTATCCATTGGTCCCTGCGGAGTCATGTATAACTTACAACAAAAGAGAAAGAGAGAAGAAGGAAACACACACGCACACGAAAAGGAAAAGACACACACAAAAGGAAGGGAGACACACCTAGAAATCACCTATAGTACAAGGCGAGGGATAACCCTCTTTCACTGAAGCACTTTTCATTTCTCAAAATTTACCCCTAAAGAGGCAACACTGAATGATGATGTTCGGTGAAGCCGTTGTGATTCAAAAAGTAGCCTCCCTCTTGATTGTCTATAGAAGCCAAGTGCTTCCATGATTGTCCTTTTAGTTTGTAGGAGTGAGTCCATGTGAGATTTTTTATGCTCAGGAATTCACTTGGAAATTCACTACCTTCATGTTCTTTGAAATTAGTTTCATAGTGTTAGTTTCCTTCCATGTTTATCCATATATTTGATTCTTCATCAAGCATCTCATCGCTACTCTAGGGCTGCTTTTGATTAAAATTACTTGAATATTACGAGTTACTTTCTTTCCCGAGTTTATACTTATTGACCACTTTTCCATGAGGAACCTTGGACTTATCCTTTTCCTTTACTCCATTATGAGGTGCTTGAGTACCGATGGAAGGATTGGATGTAACCTCATACTTGTCTTGTATGTCCATGACATGAGTGAAGAGATCAAGAATCAGCTCGGGGTCTTCCACAACTTCTACTACATCCAAGATTTCTTGTATGGAGTTATGCTTAAATCATTTCCTCTGAGCTCATCTTTTTAGACCTTTGAAGAATGCAGCTCAAGGAAACTATCTAGAGGATTACCTCATCATTTTGGGGATCATTTGCACTAGTGATCCTTCATAAAAAGAGCTTCATCTTCAAAGGTATTGAAACTCCTTGCTTCGATTTCTTCGTTATTGAAAGAGTATTCATTTTCAAATAGGAAAGAAAATATCTCCATTTTTTTATTACATCCATCAACCATTAGCTCAAGAGCGGCATCATATTTTTCATCTTCCCTTATCTCGATATGGCCAACCTTCACATTGGTTAAGGCTTCCAAATCATCTTCACACTTGTCTTACTGATTCGTGGCTTGCAGCGGGAGTTCGAGATTGGGCTGGGGTCCTTTGTGTTGGGGTTAGCACACCGATTGTATAGAAAATATATCAGATCTAAGCATACATGTAAATAAAATCAGATATTCTACCAGAAGAAATATATAAAACAAGAGACATAAATCAACACCAGATTTAACATGGTTCACCCAGTGTGGGCTACATCCACCAAGAAACAAGCCAATCTATTATCCAAAGCTTTGACAAGATATACAATGAAGATTTACAATCTTCCACACCTCTCAGATGTATAGTACTTTATTTCTCTCAAGATTTTGCTTCATCACCAAGAATTCTCTCTCTCACCAAATTTTGCAAGTTCTTTCTAATTCTTGTTAATCATACTTCTAAACCCTAGCTTTTATGCTTATATAGTCATTTATAGACTTAGGGCACTTAGCCATGTAATTACAATCAATAGATATACTTTAATGCTAAAAATAGATCTAATTCCTGAGATTTAATTAAAACATCCTTGCACAGGTAACCGACGTTGGTTAGACCTAATCGCTATCGAGTTCCTCCCTTGCTTGATCGATGCCGGTCATACTTGAATGATGCCGGTCCTAGGTGACCAATGATGGTTTGTATTTTCTAGCAAGTTTCCATTGCATGCTAAATTGAAGTAATTGAGATCCACAACTCAACAATCTCCCACTTGGAGATTAATTACTACACCATACCTATACAACGTCATTCTTGGATCCTTCTTTAGCTATGTTTCTTCCTCTTACTTGAAGACCAACAAAAGTGGAGTGTAGCTCCAACTTCTTCTTTGCTAATGGCTTCATTAACATATCTGCATGGCTCTTTTCGTATGAATATTTTCTAGATTCAACTGTCCATCCTCCAATACATGTTGTATGAAGTGATACCTCAACTGAATGTGTTTCGTTCTTGAATGAAATGCTGAGTTATTTGCCAAATGAATTACACTATGGTCATCGGTGACTAATTTAAAATCACATTGTTCTTTTCCCAACTATTCTATGAACCTACTCATCCATATCATCTCCTTGCTAGCCTCTGTAGCTGCAACGTACTCTATCTCTGTAGTAGACAAAGCCACAACCTTCTACAATCTTGAAATCCAGCTAACTACCATTCCACCTATTGTGAAAATATATCTAGTAGTGCTCCTCCTACCATCTAGATCTCCAGCCATATCTGAATCAACATAGCCACATAATGAAATATCCAAACCTCCATAACATAAATGCATGCTAGATGTCCCTTTCAAATACATGAGTATCCATTGGACTGATTTCCAATGCTCTTTACCTGGATTGGCCATATATCTACTCACAAATCCCACTTTGCGCATATGCAAGGTGCAGTGCAGTATAAACCATAACATACATGAGACTCCCAACTACCGAAGCATATGATACTCATGTCATGTACTTGACCTCCTCATGTGATGAAGGAAACTAATCTTTGCTCAATTTTAAATGTCCAGCCATAGGTGTACTAATAGGTTTTACATTCTGCATGTTGAATCTTTCTAACACCTTGTAGATATAATCCTCATGAGACAAATACAATTTCTTATTTTTCCTGTCTCTGTGTATTTGCATGCCAAGGATTCTTTTTGCAGCTCCTAAATCCTTCATAGAAAATGTGTGAGCTAGCTTTCCCTTAAGTTCACCAATGTCCTACATACTAGATCCTATAATAAACATATCATCCACATACAAGTAACAAAATAATATAGCTCCCATTTTCAAGCTTCTTGAAATAAACACAATGGTCGATTCATATCTCAAGTAACCATGCTCATGCATAAAACTATCAAATCTCATGTACCATTGCCTTAGAGCTTACTTGAGTCCATATAGGCTCTTTTCCAATATGAAAACTAATTTCTCCTTACCCTTGACTTCATAACCAAGTGGTTCTTTGCATATAAATCTCTTCATCTAAATCACCATGAAGGAAATCCATCTTCACATCTAGTTGCTCTAAACACAAATCTTCTCTGCAACTAAGCTCAATACGAGTACTAATAGAAGTCTTCTTAACAACATAAGAAAATATTTCACCAAATTCAATACCTACTTTCTATGCAAATCCCTTTACTACAAGCCTTTCCTTGTACCTTTTATGTCCACCCTTTTCTTCCTTGATCCTATAAACCCACTTGTTTTGCAATATTTTCTTACTGCTAGCAAATTAACCAAATCTCAAGTCTAGTTCTACTCGAGGAGTCCATTTCCTCATCCATGACATGATCCTCTTGAACATGAGTCTTATCTGCATTACTTCTTCAAAGCTCTACGGTTCACCATCATTAGTCAATAATAAATAAAATAGAGGAGGTGTAAATATTTTGGAGGTTTACTTACCCTTTGTGACCTTCTCATAGGAGTTTGGGGTACCAGAGGCTCAATCTAGACCTCCTGGACATTTGTATCCAAATATGACGGTGGCCAAGTATGTACCCAAAATTATAGGGTACCGTACCACCAGAATGATGTCACACATGCCCCAATGATGATACAGGTCGCCTCACAAGGTGTTTAGGGTCCAGAGAAGCTCACGAAGTATATGTTAGCATCCCAAATGCTTTATCCAAGTTCCTCGTGCCTTGTTTTATCCCTTGCCCCCTTTTTAGCAGCGCTTTGACCTTTAGTGATGAAACCGCCGCCCTGATCGAGGGCGGCGGTCCTGTAACCACCGCCCTGCTTAGGGTGACGGTCCTTCATGCATTTTCCAGCATGTTCTTTTGATCATGACTTGTGTAATTTTCAACTTTTACCAGCTTTTCTCCACCACCTTGGCTCGTATTAATGTTTTGTGTCCCCTGGAATAGTGTTTCTCCATTGTTTAATGGTAAAAGAGTTCTAGTGGGAATTACCTTTGGGTGAATGTAAAATCTATAAATAGCCAGCTTGTTTTCAAGCAAATGGCCCCTCAACTTCTCATTTTTCATTGTTTAAGTCTGTCAATTTCTTGTTTAGAAGCTCATTTTGTTTTCATGTTTGCATCCATGCTAGTTTTCCTTGTTGTTGGAAGCCATTCAATCTTCTTGCTTCAGTCTTGTTCATTGTTGTCCATACAAATTAGTCTAGAAGCGAGAGTAGTGTCAGTTTTAGATTGAATTCATTAGAGTTGCAGGTTGTGTTCTTCACAGAAGGTAGATTCTAGAATCTCTCGGTACCCTTGTGTTGTATTCTTGTAATAAATCCTGCTAGGAATTGCATACGCCAAGCTCTGTCACTTGCGCTATCCCTCTCCTACTCACATTATATTCGGTCTATATCCAAAGCTGCCATTGTTTAAATACCTTCTTACATCAATGCTAGCATATACATGCTCTTCTGGATTCACGTGAACACAAAAGAACAAGGAGATCGGTGCGAGGGGACAAAGTCATACACTCTTTGGATTCGCCACTTTGTTATGCAAATTCAGGTTTTATCTATCAAAGTTCTAGTTCAAATATATCAAATAGAGTAGTGAAATATTTCATTTTAGTTAAATTTAATTCTCGATATTTTAGGAAGCTATGGGGATTGATAGTTTATGAGAAACTATGATTCATTCCTCACTTCTGAGGTAGGATCAAGAATCTTTCAATTAAGTTAATCAGCTATCTAGTTATTTAGGATAAAACTCACAGCACTTGCCTGCAGAAGTAGCTACTTTGGGCTACCTTGTTTGTTTTAATTTTTTTATTAGATTAGTTGTCATTTTCTGAATATATTAGATTAGTTTCTCTTTCAATTCCATTCAAAATCTTATCAAAAATACAAAATAGAGGAGTATATATATATGTTGTAGATATATCTCACATAGTTTATTTCATTTGATTAGGCTTATATTGATCTTGTATGACAATCACGGGACCTAGGAGCCCATGGAATATGTTTTTGAGCCAATCGTGCCTCAACCAAATCTTGTTCCAACAATAAGCGACCTACACCAAAATCTCAAAATTTAGGTCTTAGAACAACAATGAGACCTACAAGAAATCAGCTCACAGTTAAGGGGATTAAACATAGAAGGCGACAAAGCACACAAGTTTTGGTCAAATCGGACAAATTATAGATTACCTTGATAGATATACGTATTATTTGTTGAAGGACACGAAAGAGGGAAAACATTCGGTTGTGATCCACTAGTCCCATGACCAGGACGCGGGAGACCTCCTCGTTGATATAGACACTAGCTTATGTATCAAGTTCTTTAGAACACCTATTAGTTACTCAGAAAATCATGCGACTTCTAGTTCTAAATGTATAGGCCAAAAAGGCATATGACTCTTTGGATACTCGAAATTAGGAATTGATTCTTCACATGACCATAGGAGGTCCACAACGACCATGAACTTACGGTTGTGATCCACAAGTCCCCTGACCCAACAGGCCTCAAATCAATCCAACGTTGGCGTTGGTTTGTGAAAAATTAGTGTTTAGATCCTCTCCACTCCCCGAGACATTCTCACACAACTATCATTATTAACGTGGCGGTAATCAAGCTAAAGATTTCTGGACTAGACCAGAGAATCGTCCATAAAACACCAAAAGATCCACTGCACATTTAGCCATTCCATTTTCATGACCTTTTCGGGAGACATATACGAAGCACCCACAAGTTATCTTCCACGTATTCCACAACCCATAGATCGGATCATGACAGAGCTCGATATTGATTGGAGCCTTCAAGCAACTATCCTCGCCAAACAATCTATCACACCGGTTTAGGTTAGGAGGGCCTTCTTTGCCTTAGATTCGTAGATCCCGCCATTGTGTGTTGAAGACATAAGATTACCTAACTAGCTTATCTGCATCCCGCATGTATTCCATCCCTACCACCAGGTGTCTCGGCACAACCTCGGGAGGTCGGGTGTGAGGAAGAGTCACTTGTAGATTCCCATGCTTACATGTCACTTTTCCATCATACAAAATTGGTGAACCTGATGTGAAACTTTCTACCTTCTAGTTCAGAGTCTTATTTCTACTTGTTCTTCCAATTAGTATACTTTTCATCTTTTCCACCGCATTAGCCTTCACATCAGCTTTACCAACAAAATTAGTGAAACTTACGTAAAAGGAACAATTGTTTCACTTTCACACTCTTCTTTTAATTTTATCCACCTTCACTCTTTCCCATTATTCTGCAGGGTATTCATATACCCCCGAATATGTCTGGGATACGATGCATATGGCAGGCCTCTCCTAGGTCTTGAAGCATACTACAATCAACTAAATAGACAACCATCACCCTCGCTCTCAGCATGGGGTGACAACTATTCAACTAACTAATTTTCAACACAAACTCCACCTCAAAGGACTAGATATAGTTATTATTTCCAAATAGAGGAGTTGGATCAACTCACTCAAACATAACAAATAGAGCCTTCAAGATCAAACAATATGACACTCCTTTGGAGAATCTAGTTCATTTCCTCGGTGTTCTTAGACCACAAATTAGTAGACAGATCAGATCCATATTTGTTGTTAGATGAAGAATACTTAGCGTTTTATGCTTAGGAGTGAAGCTATTATCCAAATGTGCCCCTACTCATTTTGTGGCTAAATCCCTTTCATTCTTTCCTTCTATTGTGCCTCAGTCATAAATTTTTACTTTTTAGGCACTCAAAACCTTCTGGAAATGACACCATTGGATAGAGCTCTTTCTCAGCTTTCTAGAAAGGTAAAGATTTCCTCCTAACTCCACGTATTTTTCAAGTTATGGCTCGGTGGAGTTTTTGTGGGAAATTTTCCCTTGTAAGGTCATGACCAATCGGAACTCGCCACGTGTCAGTCGAAAATATCAAAGCGATCGATTTTGACTTTATTTTTCCCTAAAACTTCAAATCGCCATAAATTTCGATCCAGAGCTCATATTTTTGCGTTCTTTATATCAATGGAAAGCTGGTGAAATGCTCTACAAGATTCCATGGTCAATTTTGAATTTTGGTTCATTTTGGAGGGAGAAAATCAAAAAACACTTCTGGTACGTGCCCATGGATAGAACTGACGTTTCAACAACCAATTTTAATGCAAAATGGGTCGCATTCTTCTCCAGCATGGTCAAAAATGTCAGGGCATGGGTTTGTAAGGACCTCCATGCTATTTTTAATGCATTTTGGTCAATGGGGAATGGCTCCCACGTTTTCATGTTTTCTCTCTCCTGGGCTCAACCCATGCACTGTAAAAGCGAGAATTTGGTTCATTTTTCAAAGGGGGGAACACTTTTTTTGCACAGAAAGCTTCTGTTTTCACTTTCAACAAGTGATTTTGGCAAGTATCAGACCTTCCAGGGATTGTAACAGGTTTTTGCCTCTTTGGTGTTGGAATACAAGGATTTTGATGTTGAAAATCACAATGCAAGCTCTGTGAATGCTTTCCAGTCCTTTGTATGTGTTGTTTGCTTCATTTCAAACCCTTGTTTACGACTTATCAACCTGTGCATGATGTTTTATGTTGCAATTTCTGATTTGTGTCAATTTGCATGAGCAAGAAGTGCTCACCACTCCTTTGGTGTATCACCCTTATCAGTTTAGTTTTAATTTTTGCATTTCTTATCCCTGTCTCCTTGCAAATTAAGATAAAATTAGGATCTGAACCTCTGCAGTTGTGCAAATAATAGATCTAATCAGAGGAGTTTGAGGAACCAGCCTCTAATCTAGAGATTCCTCTCTCATTTTACAAGTCCCACACTTGGAGAGAGGTTTCAATGTTGTGCAATCACACTAGATGCCTGAAACATCAACTTAGAAACCTGATTTGCATCCAGGGGTGCTGCTGATTTGCAACAATAGTTTTGGCACGCCGGTGGGACCTTAGAGGTCTTCCACTTCATCTTTTGCAGGTTGGTGTGTTCCTGTGAAGATTTCAGCCTTTGGAGGCACTTGCAAACACATCTGGCGACTCCATCGATCAATGACCCATTTACGAAGTTGCGAGACACTGTTTTCATCCATTTCCATCCATTATTCTTTCCATCTCTTTCATTCTTTTCCATTCCATGAAGTTGTGCAATCATGACTTCATTTCCATCATAGAACTCACATTTACAACAACAACAATGTTTCCCACCTCCAACATGTTTTTAAATCCTCAAAATCAACATTTTGAACAAATTCAAAATCAACATACATAGCCATATGAGCAGCAATGATACCAAAATCAGTTTGGCTATGGAGCTTTCAAGAGCAAGGGTGCATACAATGAAGACAATCGGATGCAAGATGCTGGTCTATTGGAGAAAATCCCAAAGATGGAGGTAAACATGGTGAAATCCAGGGCTCAAGCACAAATGAAAGCATTTGGAATCGGTTTTGGAGCACCTTGTCCATGGGTGGGACCTTTCCCGAGGCATTACTGACCCTCAAGTGAAGCTTGAATTCATGATTGCAACACTTGCCATTGCTTGCAAAGTGGATTGAAGGAATAGAGGTGTATGAGAGGAGTATTCAGCAACCTTGTCAACGGGTAAGCACACCATCTCATGCCTTTTCTTTTCCTCTTTCCCAATCTGTTTTATCTCAGCAGTGTCAAGTTTTAAACTCCCATCTGCTTTGTCCCAGTGTTGAATCCATTTCTCCACCCCTAGTCTTCCACCTCATCTCAATTCTTTGTCCTTTTCCCTTCCAAACAGTCATCCCCTCCACAAGAGCTAAATGAAACACCCTCTCCTCCAAAGAAACAAGAGGTTTTACCTCCTCCACCACCATAAAAATTGTAAAAATCAGTCATGAAGGACAACAAAAAGAGAAGCCAAACAAGGATGAAGAAATTCAAATTTTGAAGAGTTGGGCTCTTAAATTTGGGATGAAGAAGATCCCTTCTTTGGTTGGAGTTACTGAGTTACGAACAAATGGTGGTCGGGATTGAACAGAAAACAATGAGAAGAAGAGCAAAAGGAGTTGCAGATCAGCAATCAATTTGTTCATAATATAGTGTCCATGTTGGCACCCTATTTGAAGGAAATGCTGATCCAATTCAAATTGTAAAAATTAGTCATGAAGGACAGCAAGAGAAGCCAAATAAGGATGAAGAAATTCAAATTTTGAAGAGTTGGGCTCCTAAATTTGGAATGAAGAAGATCCCTTTGCTGATGAAACCTTGAGAAGAGGTTGGAGTTCTGAGAACAAATGGTGGTTAGGACTGATTTTGTTGCAGAAGAAGAAGAGCAAAAAGGAGTTGCGAGATCAACAATCAATTTTTTGAATATAGTGTCCATGTTAGCACCCTATTTGAAGGAAATGCTGATCAATTCAAATTGCAAAAATCAATCATGAGGGACAGCAAGAGGAAGGAGAAGCTGCTCCAAATCCAAAAGAAGAGGAGCACATTCTAGGCGTGGGGAGAAAAGTGCAGATCAAAGGCTTTGAGCACAAAGCGAGGTTATAGAAGAACCTTCGAGTTCTTCTCTCTACTTCATCTCTCTCAAGTTCTAGTCTTGAAGAAGAGTTTGATCCCTCAAACTCAATGTTGGAGGATGAAAGAAACCTGTGGTGATCAAGTTGCGAGATCAAGAGAACGCCATGGGAGAGGTTGAACATTTGCTGCGAGGACAATGCAATGAGGCGGTTTACTGTCGATTTGGAGGAGGCTGTTTTGATGAAGAAGAACCGGTTGAGTTTCCACCATTCTCTCTTTCATCATCCATCTTCCAAACACAAGAACCTCTTTTGTCATGGAGGAGAGTATTCATTTGTAGCAGCTGCATCTTATAGAAGCTCTTTGGAACCAAGATTGGATGATTTTAATCTTTCATGTCCTTCATTGGAGGAAGAGAAAGGGCGAAGGGTTCTATCATTGCTTCCACACCATCCATTCAGAGGTCTACAAGAGAACTCCATTCTTGGAGTTGAAAATCAGAATTATGGGCATACTCAATGGATCGGAGACCTTGCCCAATCAGGTATTTGGCTTCATTGGAGCCAAAGGAGAAGCCTGACTAGTCATGCTTGCTTCTAAGCATGAGGATGAGCTCAAAGTTCGAGGATCGGTTGTCATACCTCTCCAATCAAATGCAGAGCATCTAAAAGAGGTATTGGATTTGTTTTTAGTTGACACCTTGCTAATTTGGGTAGAAGACCAACTTCTTGTTGATTTTCCACTCATCAATCAGCCATACTCGGCCCAAATCATTTACATGGCTGCCAATTTTGAAGAAAGGAAGCTATTTTGCACAACAGTTGTAGGGTTCATTTAGCTCACCTTTTCTTCTAGTTAGAGTAGAGTAGGTAGGTTTTCTTTCAGTAGAAGAAGTGCTTGTGCACACTCTGCATGTTCCATTTGGAGCATGTATGATTTTCGATTTGTACATAGTTTTGGTCTTGCTTGGTTTTGCTCTTTGATTTGTTTTGATGGCATTTTGGTGGGAACAACTCCATGTCAAAGTGGGATTCAATCGGATTCGAGAGGAAGTTTTCAAAGTTCGAGATCATTTTTCATGCTACTACTCATGACTCCATGCCCAATGGATTGCTTGAACTCACGATCATTCATCCGGCCAGCGGATGACCCCTACGAGTCACCAAAATTGTTATCCAAATGTGCCCCCTGCTCATTTTTTGGCTAACTCCCTTTCATTCTTTCCTTCTATTGTGCCTCAGTCATAAATTTTTACTTTTTAGGCACTCAAAACCTTCTGCAAATGACACCATTGGATAGAGCTCTTTCTCAGCTTTCTAGAAAGGTAAAGATTTCCTCCTAACTCCATGTATTTTTCAAGTTATGGCTCTACAGAGAGTTTTGTGGGAAATTTTCCCTTACAAGGTCCACTGACCAATCCGAACTCGCCACGTGTCCAGGTCAAATATATCAAAGCGATCCACTTTTGGCTTTTTTTCCCTAAAACTTCAAATCGCCATAACTTTCGATCGAGCTCGGATTTTCAATTTTGAATTTTGGTTCATTTTTTTGGAGGGATAAAATCAAAAACACTTACAGTACGCGCCCATGGGCCAGGCGACGTTTCAACAACCAATTTTAATGCAAAATGGGTCGCATTCTTCTCCAGCATGGTCAAAAATGTTAGGGCATGGGTTTGTAAGGACCTCCATGTTGTTTTTAATGCATTTTGGTCAATGGGAATGGCTCCCACGTTTTTTCACATTTTCTCTCTCCTGGGCTCGACCCATGCACTGTAAAAGCCAGATTTGGCTCATTTTTCAAAGGGGAACACTTTTTTGCACAACAAGCTTCTATTTTCACTTTCAACAAGTGATTTTGGCAAGTATCAGACCTTCCAGGGATTGTAACAAGTTTTTCTGCCTCTTTGGTGTTGGAATACAAGGATTTTGATGTTGAAAATCACAATGCAGGCTCTGTGAATGCTTTCAGTCCTTTGTATGTGTTGTTTGCTTCATTTCAAACCCTTGTTTATAGCTTATCAACCTGTGCATGATGTTTTATGTTGCAATTTCTGATTTGTGTCAATTTGCATGAGCAAGAAGTGCTCACCACTCCTTTGGTGTATCACCCTTATCAGTTTAGTTTTAATTTTTGCATTTCTTATCCCTATCTCCTTGCAAATTAAGATAAAATTAGGATCTGAACCTCTGCAGTTGTGCAAATAATAGATCTGATCAGAGGAGTTTGAGGAACCAGCCTCTAATCTAGAGATTCCTCTCTCATTTTACAAGTCCCACACTTGGAGAGAGGTTTCAATGTTGTGCAATCACACTTTGGATGCCGAAACATCAACTTAGAAACTGATTTGCATCCGGGGAGTCGCTGATTTGCAACAACATGAGCAATGCTCTCAATAGATGTACCCATCTATAAGAGGTTTGTAAACACAACCCGAGGTCTCATTCCAAGAAAACACCCCCATCCCTCCACCTATAGGAAATGCCCTCGGTGAAACTTGGTAGGGCATCGATCAATTCATAGCTGGGTACCATATGCCTATACAACCTCAAGGTATACAACAAACACCACTAAGGAAAAATACCGTGTCTTCACCAAACAAGGTCATCTCAACCTTAGTTGAGAAAGTTAGAGGGTTGGAACTTGCTCAAGCAAGTCAAAATTTACAATTCATGTAGGCAGGAACTTCCAATCCTCCACATCATCCTAGCCAAGTAGACCTCCTCACAGGAATAGGCACGTTGGGCATGCCTCCTCAATATTCACAATAAACACCAACTAGAACTGCATTTTCTAATGCCACTCCAGTGGAAAATATGATACCTCCTGGTTTAGTACAAAACAATCCATTTCTGAGTAATGCTCCTCCATACTTAAACATGTATTCCAAATCACCACAGGGAGATATGTTCTCTTCTCCTGGCATATTTTCTCAACCATAGGGATTCCCTTATGCCCCTACAAATACATATGCTATGCCATATCAACAACCCATTCCACCTCCACCCCCTCAACAAACACCATCAATGGTCGAAACCTATGCAATAGGAACTTATTCAGAATATTTGAAAGAACCTTTGGACTTCACTATATGAAGTGTCATGCTTCCAAGACCTCTCCCCGATCTACCCAAGTACAAAGGAGAGGGAGACCCAAATGCACATATTAAGGCCTACGCCACAGCCATTTGAGAACTGCTCCCTTGGGATGGAGTTGTTACTAAAATATTCCCCAAAAATTTAGAGGGTATCACCCTCGATTGGTATTACAGAATACCTGAAGCCTCAATACATTCATTTAAACAACTCATTTCAGATTTCATCAAGGTGTTCGACATGAACAAATTGTTGAGAATAGGAATCAGGAATTCTTACATATTAAACAAGAACATAATGAATCTGTTGCTCATTTCATCCAAAGATGGCGTACAATCCTCTATTCTTCAGCAAGCGCTCCAAACATGGATCAGATGGAACTATGTGATTTATTCCTTCATTCTCTCAGCAGAGAGATAAAGGAAGAAGTCCAGAAGTTCCCACTAAGAACTTATGATGAAGTACTCGAGAGCGCTCTCTGAATAGATCAAGATGCAATAAATAGTGGTCATAAGACATATGGAACAAATGGGAGGTTAATCATCCCCAACCTAAACACTACGACTTATCCTACTACCACAAACGCCAATCAAGGACCTAAAATCCTTAACAAAAACCACAGAGTGACAACAGATGGAGTGACTGACCAAACTAAAAAAGTAAACGTTGTAAATGTTCCACCACCAGTTAACAACCAACAAAACAAAAATTTCACCCCAACAATCAATGCGGTAGATTTTAATCGTCCCCAACGACAACAACAATAAGTAATAAGAGTGGTAGATCTGCACACGGGGTCCAAGTCAAAGCGAGGCTGGATATCAAAACCAAAGACAACAAACACAAAACTTTAATCCTAATAGTCAACAGTTCAATCAGAATTTTGGACCACAACACGTGCCAAACCAACAACCTAGGAGTTATAATCCCAACTTGTATTGTGGTTTCCACAAAATTTGAGGCCATGACACTAGGACTTGCTGCGATTACAATAAGTTCATGCAATGTTTTCCAGAAGAACAAAGACAACTCTTCATAGATATATGTTCTTAACAGATTCTGTGACACCTATACCAAATACTTTCACAGGGGCAATTTACCCCCAAAACGCACCTCTCAATATCTTTAATGATCCACTCCCAAATCACAATAATAAATTAAATCCGAATGGGAGAAACAAAGGTGTAATGATAGGAAATAATGATCATGAAGCCTCAACTTCACTAAATCCACCTTTCGCACCACAATTAGGAAATCAACCACGAACCAAGATAGTTGGTCTAGTGGAGTTAGATACTGAGTTGCACGTAGAAGCGATAATAAGAACACGAGAATATTCTTCTCAAAAAAATCCAATCTATCCACTAGAACCAAATAACATTCAACAAACATTGGTAAAACCCGTGGGTGCTTATGATTTAATTAATGACTTAACAAAGACCTTCTCTCACATCTCCTTTTTGGACTTATTGAAAAATTCTCCTCCCCATAGGGCTGCTTTATTTTAGAAGCACTAAGTCAGGTCATTTAATTAACATCACTCCACCTCCCGAAACATAAGTAAAGCTGTATAAACTTTGATATCCACCCTCACAGGGTAGCTAGATAGGGATACCGAGTTTATATTCGACATAAAAAAAATGCCAAAAGATGTTGAAATTACACGTAGAGGTGATCCAGCCTTGCATTTATATGTGTGGGTTTATAATAATTATGTTAAACGCGCAATGGTGGACGATGGGGTAGCAGTTAACATTGTCCCCTTTTCTTTCCTTCAAAAACTAGGATATGGAGAAACAAACTGTTCCACAACAAGAAATATGCTAAGAGGTTATGATAGCCTTAAAGCTACTTCAATTGGGACTATAATATTACCAGTCACCTTAGGACCTAAGACAATCCTCACTGAGTTTTATATCATAGATTGGGAAACCAACTATAATATGATCCTCGGTCGACCATGGATACATCGCATGAAAGCAATCCCCTCTACGTTATTCCAGGAAATAAGATTCTTACACCTAGGAAAGATATTCATAGCAAAAGGTGACCCAAAACCATTCGACATACACCTAGTAGACCTGAAGAAAAGACCAAACATTCACTCTGAGTTTGAACTCCCAACAAACCAACTTAACAAACCAATCGACTCAAAACCAGAAGAAAAATTAATACCTACAACAAAACTAGAAATTATGAACCTAGTCAAGGGCATCCCAGCCCTCAAGGATGAAGCTAACGTTGTAGAAATAGTGTCATTAGGAACTACTGCAAAAATTTTCGAGTTACTGGAACAAGATCTACCAATTTTCCTACCATTTGATTCCGTAGGTATGGGACGTACCCTAGGAGTTGGTTCTCTTCCAGCAGAGGAACTTTGCATGGTAGAAGTAACCAAAACAAAAGAAATAGATGCAAAGAATGTCCCAGCATCCATCTTTCCTAGTAAGTATTGGACTCTCCATTTTGATGGAGCTAGATGTCACTATGGAGCCGGGGTAGGTGTGATCTTTACTTCTCCTGAGGGAAAGATCCTACCTTTTGCTTTTAAGTTGAACTTTGAATGTACAAACAACGACACTGAGTACGAAGCCCTCCTCCTTGGCCTCATCATAGCCAAAAGGATCGGTGTCAATAACATCAAAGTATTAGGAGACTCGCAGTTAGTTACAAACCAAGTCTCTGAAGTATATGAGACTAAATCGAGCACTTACAACTCTATAAAATAGCGGTATTAGATCTAAGAAAAATATTCGACTTCATATCCATTGAGGCAATCCCACGAGAACAAAACCTTCTCGCAGATTCAATAACAACCTCAGCTTCGCGTTTTACCCCAAGTAATGAGTTGGAAGATACAAGTTTCAAGGTATCACTTCGTACTGAACCATTGGTGAAGAAAATGTCAACAAACCCTCTCTAACACATACAATTGAGAATGAATCTCCTATCTTACATCATGTTGATAGTGATAAAGTCACTCTCGAATATCTAAACACCTATGCAGAGCTACACCTTGCTCACCCTATAGTTGATCTTTCCCTAATACCACACTCCTCTTCCTACTTTGGAAATCCCACGGTAGAGTCTCCTCCACAGAAGGATCTCGATATCTATGAGATAGAAAATGGAGAAAGCTTGGAACTACCTCTAGCCCCACCTGAATTTGAAGAAGGTAACACTTCTTTGATAGAAGAAACCATTGACATAAACATTGGAATGGAGGAAGAACCAAGAATTTTGAAGTTAGGATCCTCGTTAACTCCGGAAGAAATAGAAACACACACCGAAATCCTCAAAGAACATCAAAAGGCTTTTGCATTTAATTATAAATAAATGATAGGTATTGCACCACAATTTGTGGTACATAATCTTGTCACTAAACCAGATGCGAAGCCAATTAAACAAAAGTCTAGAACAATGAAGCCAAAAGTGGCTCTCATAGTAAAAGAGGAAGTAATAAAACTTCTCCAAGTAGGATTCATCAAACCAGTCGATTATTCACAATGGTAATCTAATATCGTCCCCATTCTAAAAAAGAATGGGAAGATATGCATTTGCATATATTTTCGGGATATTAACAAAGCTTGTCCCAAGGATGATTTCCCATTACCATCCATTGACATCATCGTTGATGCAACAACTAGATTTGAGCTTTTGTCTCTCATGGATGGGTTCTCGGGATATAATCAAATCAAAATATCCGAACAAGACCAAGCCAAAACCACGTTTATAACTCCCTGGGGAACTTATTGTTATGTTGTCATGCCATTTGGTCTTAAGAATGTCGGTCGCTACATATCAGCGGGCAATGACGTATATATTCCATGATCTTATCCATAAAATTGTGGAATCATATGTGGATGACTTGTTGGCCAAGGCCAAGAAGCTGTGATCACCGGAGGTGCTTCATATCATCCTCTCATGACTAATTGAGTATGGTGTCACATTAAACCCAGAGAAGTGCGTTTTCAGTGCAACATGAGGCAAACTTCTAGGATACATTATATATTCATGAGGGATTGATGTCGATCTCGCCAAAATACGGGCTATTCTTGAAATGATCCAACCTTGGACGAGTGCGGAATCGAGGTCATTTCTGGGAAACTCGGTGCAATCTGAAGGTTCATCCCAGATTTAAGCTTTGCCATTCATCCAATCAACAATCTACTCAAGATAGATTATAGTATCGATTGGACTGAAGACTACAATGAGGCTTTTGAAGCGGTTAAGTGCTTCTTATTGTCACCACCACACTAATGCCTCCAAAGCCGAGACCACCCTTTGATCCTATACTCACGAGCCACGATGTCTCATTGGCTGCGTCATTGGCTCAAGAAGACGATGATAAACAAGAACGCGCGATCTATTTCATTAGCCAAACATTACTCGATTATGATCATATTTTAGAGTGGCGGTCCTTCACGCATTTTCCAACATGTTCTTTTGATCACGACTTGCGTAATTTTCAACTTTTACCAGCTTTTCTCCACCACCTTGGCTCGTATTAATGTTTTGTGTCCCCTAGAATAGTGTTTCTCCATTATTTAATGGTAAAAGAGTTCTAGTAGGAATTACCTTTGGGTGAATGTAAAATCTATAAATAGCTAGCTTGTTTTCAAGTAAATGGCCCCTCAACTTCTCATTTTTCATTGTTTAAGTCTATCAATTTCTTGTTTAGAAGCTCATTTTGTTTTCATGTTTGCATCCATGCTAGTTTTCCTTGCTGTTGGAAGCCATTCGATCTTCTTGCTTCAGTCTTGTTCATTGTTGTCCATACAAATTAGTCTAGAGCAGAGTAGTGTCAGTTTTAGATTGAATTCATTAGAGTTGCAGGTTGTGTTCTTCACAGAAGGTAGATTCTAGAATCTCTTGGTACCCTTGTGTTGTATTCCTATAATAAATCCCGCTAGGAATTACATACGCCAAGCTCTATCACTTGTGCTATCCCTCTCCGAATCACATTATATTCGATCTATATCCAAAGTGCCATTGTTCAAATACCTTCTTACCGTCGATGCTTAGCATATACATGCTCTTACGGATTCGTGTGAACACAAAAGAATGAGGAGATCATTACGAGGGGACAAAGTCATACACTCTTTGGATTTGCCCTTTGTTATGCAAATTCCAAGTTTTATCTATCAAAGTTCTAGTTAAAATATATCAAATAGAGTAGTGAAATATTTCATTTTAGTTAAATTTAATTCTCAATATTGCCGTGGGAAGTGTGGGGATTGATAGTTTCTGAAAAATTATGATTCATTCCTCACTTCTGAGGTAGGATCGAGAATATTTCAATTAAATTAATCAGCTATCTAGTTATTTAGGATAAAACTCACAATTTGCTTGCACAAAAAGTAGTTACCTTTGGGCTACCTTGTTTGTTTTAATTTTTTTATTAGATTAGTTGTCATTTTATGAATATATTAGATTAGTTTCTCTTTCAATTCCATTCAAAATCTTATCAAAAATACAAAATAGAGGAGTATATATATATGTTGTAGATATATCTCACATAGTTAGTTTATTTCATTTCAGTTAGGCTTATATTGATCTTGTATGACAATCACGGGACCTAGGGAGCCAGGGAATATGTTTTTGAGCCAATCGTGCCTCAACCAAATATTGTTGCAGCAATAACTGACATAGACCAAAATATCAGAATTCAGGTCTTCCAAACAACAACAGACCTACAAGAAATCAACTCACAGTTAAGGGGATTAAACATAGAAGACGACAAAGCACACATGTTCTGGTCAAATCAGACAAATTATAGATTGCCTTGATAGATATCCATATGACTATAGAAGGACCTAAAAGAGGGAAAACATTCGGTTGTGATCCACTAGTCCCACAGCCAGATACAGGAGACCTCCTCGTTGATATAGACACTAGCTTATGTATCCAAGTTGCTAGAACACCTGTTAGGTACTCAGAAAATCGTGTAACTTCTAGTTCTAAACATAGAGGCTGAAAAGGCATACGACTACTGGATACTCGGAATTAGGAATTGATTCTTCACATGACCATAGGAGGTCCACAACAACCATGAACTTATGGTTGTGATCCACAGTCCCTGACCCAACAGTCTACAAATCAATCCAACGTTGGCCATTTGGTTTACGAACATTAGTGTTTAGATCCTCTCCACTCCCACCAGACATTATCACACAACTATCATTATTAAACGTAGCAGCTAATCAAGCTAAAGATTTCTAGACTAGACTAGAGAATCATCCATAAAACACCAAAAGATCCACTACATATTTAGCCATTCCATTTTCATGACCTTGTCGGGAGACATATACGAAGCACCCACAGGTTATCTTCCACGTATTCCACAACCCATAGATCAGATCATGACAAAGCTTGATATTGATTGGAGCCTTCGAGTAGCTATCCTCACCGAATGATCTATCACACCGGTTCAGGTTAGGAGGGCCTTCTTTGCCTTAGATTCGTAGATCCTGCCATTGTGTGTTGAAGACATAAGATTACCTAACTAGCTTATCTACATCCCACGTGTATTCCATCCCCACTGGCTGTCTCGGCACAACCTCGGGAGGTCGGGTGCGAGGAAGAGTCACTTGTAGATTCCCATGCTCACATGTAACTTTTCCATCATACAGTGACCAATGCTGGTCACCTCTAACTGAAATTGGTTCAGCTAATTGATGCCAGTTTGGATCTTTTGTAACCGATATCGAGTTTGTTTGATCGGTGTTAGTCAAGGGTCAATCGACACCGTTATTGTGTAATCTGCGGTAATTTTTTTAAATTTGAGAGTTCATTTTTATTCACAAACTTCTCAACCAGTTCATCCTTGGGTACCAAAATTTTATCCCTATACATTCTCTTTTCATTACATTCAACATCACAACTCTTAATAATTTTAGAATTCTCTAAATCCTAAAAATGGAAACCGAAATCACCAGATTCATAACCAATGAAAGTGCACCTCTTGGATTTTGCATCCAACTTCTTTCTATTTTCCTATCAATAGTCCAAGATTCCTCTGGTATTCCTCCATCTAGTGAACTTGAAGGCCCACGGTTAATAAAATAAACCATTGTATCAACTGCTTCTACCCAAAACTGCAAGGGCAATCCAGAATGTATCCTCATACTTCTAGCATGTTCTATGATTGTCTGTTCATTCTTTCTACAACACCATTCTTTTTGTGGTGTTCTTGGAACCATTATTTCTCTATGTATCCCATTCATTGAACAATAATAATTGAAATTCTTGCTACAATATTCACCACCATTGTTAGATCTAAGGCACTTTAACTTAGAATTTGATTCATTCTCAACAAGGGATTTCCATCTTTTAAAAGTCTCAAAAACATCAGATTTACGTTTAATACAATAAACCCATACCTTTCTTGTAGCATCATCAATGAAAGTAACATAATACTAGGATCCTCCATGAGAAGCTACCTGAGCTAGTCCCCACACATCTGAGTGTACAAGCTCCAATTTTTTCTCCTTCTTAGTTTCCCCAACTTTGAGAAATCTCACTCTCTTTTACTTTCCAAATATACAATGCTCACAAAAATCAAGATCTAAATATTTCAAATCTGATAACTTACCCTTAGCCTTTAAGATCTACATTCCTTTTTGACTCATATGACCCAACCAATTATGCCACATGCATGCATCTAAATCTAAAGTAGATAATGCAGAAAATGAATCAATAATACATGTAGATAAATATAACGTTCCTACCTTCTTACCTCTTGCCACAACAAAAACACCCTTGGTGACTTTCCAAGAGTCTCATGTAAAAGTAACCATGCAACCAAATTCACCTAGTTGCCCTGCAGAAATAAGATTCCTCCTGAGGCTTGGCACATGCCTCACATCTTTCAATACCCATGTATTTCCATTCTGCAATTTTAGATGAACTTCCCCTTTACCAATAATACTGCAAGGTTCATCATCACCCAAATAAACATGCCCAAAATTACCCTAGACATAATTTCTGAAATAACCCTTATTAGGGGTTGCATGGAAAGAAGATCCAGAATCTAAAACCCATGATTCAATTCTATTAGCTAAAGAAAGAATAAGAGTATCTTGCATTACCTCTGATGCAGCAAGATTTGCTTCTTTACCTTTGTCTAGTTGTTGGTTCTCTTTATCCTTTGACCAACAATCTTTCTTTGCATGTCCTTTCTTTCCACATTTCTAACAAGTAATTCCCGTACTTATGGATTTAGATCTAATATCCCTTGAATTTGATTTCCCATTACTCTTACTCTTAGATCTCTCCTTACGCCTTTGCCCCTTTGCTTTCTACATTCAAAAAATTTCTAGATGATGATTCCTCTCGTACTCTTCCTGTGAATTTCTTCATTCAAGATTATACTAACCACATCATCAAACTTAAAAATATTATTAGCAGATGATGTATTACTAACAACCATTACCAAGTTATCCCAACTATCAGGCAAAGAAAATAAGAATAAAAGTGCTTTTACTTCATCATCAAATGGTATAAAGCAACTAATTTTAACTGATTTACAATAGATCAGAAATCATTCAAATGACTAGATGCAGATCCACCTTCATGCATCTTAGAACTAAATAGTTTCTTCATCAAATAAACTTTATTTGAAGCACTAGGTTTTTCATATAAATTAGCAAGATTTCATTAACTCTACTATAGAAGCCACTAATATTGGAAGCTACGAATGCTGTTAAACTCAATCTTATAGATCCCAAAGCCTTTCTATCAATAATATTCCATTCTTCATCAATCATCTTTGTAGGTCTAGACTTCTCATCCAACGGTAAATATAAATCTCTTTGATACAGATAATCCTCAATCCACATCTTCCATAATTGATAATTACTGAACGTCAAATTTCTCTACCTTGTATTTGTTTTCTTCTTACATTGTTGTAGCTCCCACTCAATCAGAAAACCCTTTGTGAATAAATCTATTAACACACAAAACCCTCAAACAAATCTACGATACCGGTTGTTGGGATTAGCACACGAATTTTATAGACAATATATTAGATCTAACCATACATGCAAATAAAAGTAGATATTCTACGGAAGAAATATATAAAACAAGAGACATAAATAAACACCAAATTTAATGTGGTTCACCCGAGTGTGGGTTACGTCCACCAAGAAACAAGCCAATCTATTATCCAAATATTTCCAAAGCTTTGACAATATATACAATGAATATTTACAATCTTCCACACCTCTTAGATGTGTAGTACTTTATTTCTCTCAAGATTTTGCTTCACCACCAAGAATTCTATCTCACCAATTTTTGTAAGTTCTTTCTAATTCTTGTTAATCATACTTCTAAATCCTAGATGTTATACTTATATAGTCGTTTATAGACTTAGGGAGCTTAGCCATGTAATTACAATCAATAGATGTACTTTAATTCTAAAAGTAGATCTAATTCGAGAGTTAATTAAAACATCCTCACACGTGGTAGGCTGGTGTTGGTTAGACCTAATCACTACCAATTCCTCCCTTTCCCGTGATGCCGATCATACCGACCAATGACGGTCTTGGGTGATCGATCCGATTCGTATTTTCCAACAAGTTTCCATTGCATGCTAAACTGAATTAATTGAGCTCCACAACTCAACACTTTGTTTCTTCTTTGGCTCTCGGTAGTTCTTATACAAATATTTCCTTCAAGCCTTTCATGTGCTTATCACAAGCTGATTTTGTCTCTCCAAATATGGCTTTGACTAAAATCATTTTCATCCTAAAATGGGAATTAGAATAAATCCTAATATTGGATAAGAATATAAGTTGATTTTTCTTCTTGAAAATCATCTAGCACCATTTCCTCTTCTTCATGGTTTGCATCAGGTGGTAATTCAGGGCTGCCCTCTTATAACTTGAATCTCCTCAATGCTTATTCAAATTCCAAATCTCTCTAGGAAGGCATGTCTAGACCTATCAAGATGGGGATATCCTCTTCCTCCTTGGTTTCTATAAAGTGAGTCATCTTCCTACTAACTTGATATAAGATGTTAGCTTAGAGCTTCGAAATTTTGTACCATGTACCTCATATTCTTCTCGACAAGTAATCTATCCATGCATCCCTTCAATGGTATGGTTTACGAATACCAATTCATCAGAATTTTACCTCCCAAGTATCGAAAAAAACTTCTACTCAGCAACATTTCGAATGAGGCTAGGACGTCTACTACCAATACATCTTTGAAACTTTCTTGTCTATAAATTAGGCAAGAGCCACACTGTGCATCTTTGAATTTCCCTACAAGCGATACCTCTTTTGATTCCAAAGAGTAATAAGAGCCGTTAGGTGGAGTCATGGTAAGTTTGAGAGCATTCGACATTCAAAGGCATCACATTGTCTGAGGAACCAAAATCTATTATGCAATTATTCAGTACATAATCTCCAACAAGGAGGGAGACATAGAAAGGTTCAACTTTATCAGTCTTTGATGCACTCAGAGAAAGCATGTTCTGTGAGGGAGGTGTAGGTGGGTTTGATGGTATTCCTTTAGAATGAGGAGCTACATCATTAGGTGTTAAACTACTACTCCTGATGTGTTGAACAAACCTCTCAAATTGTATGCACGATGGAAAGTTCAGTAAAAGCTATGGAATGAGGATAAAGAACCTCAAAGATTTGCTAACTCATCCATGCATCATGAGATGAATGCTAAACAAGATAACTTCTACAATAATGAATTAAACTAAAACACTATCATTTTATCTCTAACTACTCTATGATTACTTAAAACATAAATTGAACCTAGTTAAACCTATGAGCAATCAAATTAGATTTGTTGTTTCTTCAATGGAGGTGAAGAGGTCTCTCTAAAATGGCTACAAGACCAAGTTAGATACCCTCCTACTAACCTACTATGAAGTTATGGATGCAAGATGGAGGAGCTTCAACAATGGAGGATAGCCAAGATCAAATGCCTATTAGCTTAGCTAATGCAAATGAGGTCTAATGCCAATATCTCCAAATGTGAGAGAGATTTGTTATGAAAACAAGGTGTAAGGTTGAGAGGGAGGGGTGACCCTTCTATTTATAGTTTTCCAAATGGAAGAGTTTGAACTTTGGGTGCATGTGGGACTAAAGCTCAAAAATCACTTTTAGATTAGATTAGGATAAACATGCTTTAGGATTAGTTAAGCTAGGATTAGGCTAGTTAAACTTGATTAGCAAGTGATTAGAGACTCATTGAGAGTTGGGAGGGGTCTGGATAACCAATTGTGACTGATAGATAACCTACAAAGCCAATAAAAGTGGTATAGAGAGAACTATGGAGGTTTTGAATGGTCAAAAGGAGGAATGTTTAGCTAATAAGAGAGATATTAGCCAAATAAGTTGATTATAGGAGGAATACGTGAGAAGGTGTCGTGAATGGGCATCCGAGAATGGAGTGAAGAAGGGTTGATTAACGAAGTGTCGTCAATTGGTTGAATTAGATGAAATGCTAAGTGTAAGCATACTTTAGGTGTCTACATTTTCCCCTCTTTGAGGTGGCATAAGCGACGTCACTTCAAAGAAAGTAGACAAGCATAGACAAGTAGAAAATTTTGAAGGGATAGAAGAAAAATGAGTAGAATGAAGGATTCCCCCTTGATTATTGATGGGGTGATGGAAGAACTTGATCGACGATAAAAAATATGACATAAAGAGAACAAAAGAAAGAATAGTGTGGAGAAGAAGAAAAGGAGTATGAAGAAGGGAGAATGAGCCAACATCCATCCACTGCCTTTTAAACAACTTTATTTTTCATCATATTGCTAGAGATCTTCATCATCGGTCCTTATTAAAAAGAATGAATAGAAGTGTAGTATGACACGATAAGCCATATACGAACAAATTTCCATTGCTAATAACACCAACTCCATGCAACATACAAAATGCAATGCAATACAAGAAAGTAAAAGATTCATAACTCCATGCAACATACATAATGCAATGCAATACGAGAAAGTAAACAAGCCTAACTCCATGCAACATACAAAATGCAATGCAATATGAGAAAGTAAAAGATGCCTAACTCCATGCAACATACAAAATGCAATGCAATACGAGAAAGTAAAATATGCCTAACTCCATGCAACATACAAAATGCAATGCAATACGAGAAAGTAAACAAGCTAAACTAACAGAGAAACAAGATGCAATGTTTTTGTTATCAAGCTTGATTCTAACTGTGTGAATTAACAAGGGTTAATGATGGTGCCCCAAGAAAGGATACATGCGAGGATAATAATGGAGGACACTTCAGTCCTATGAAAAAGCAATGTGCACTACGAAACAATACAAGGCAACTTGTTGTGCCCTAGAGTACAGACAAAGTAAGAAACTTAGCTTTTGTTGATGGAGGTAGATCAAGATGATTCATGAGTCGCACACATGAACATGTGAGAACTAAAGAGTGATGTTTTGTAGGATGATTTTCAATTTTTAGAATTTTTTTGAAACATATTTGAATATTTTTTATTTTTCTAACATATTTGAATGTTTTGATTTTTCTAACATATTTGAATGTTTTGATTTTTGTAACATATTTGAATGTTTTGATGATTTTTAAAGTTTTTTGAAACTATGTACAGGAAGATGAAGAAGAGTGGATGCCCTTAGAGGTAAATGGGATGTACTGAGGGCATAAGGCCACGTGCATATGAGAAAGGTGAAGATACAAAAATGCCCCGGCAATTAGGTGGGAGTATTCAAAGGCAAAATCTTCACAGGTAGAAGCAAGACCAAGGTCATTATAGATAGGTTCAACATGATGATGAACATAAACCAATGAAGTCTTTGAGAAGAAGCAAGGATGTCCCCAAGCATAAGTTGACCTAAAAGCACATGATAGAAAGGAAGGAGGAGATTATTTTTGTGAAAGGGGACAAAGGTGTCCAAAAACATGGAAAAAAAGTAATCTTATACACATGGATGTTCTAAATGAAGTAGAAGAATGATGTGAATGATATGAATGTAGCTTAGAAGCCTCACGATGAAGAAGTGATTAGCCAAAGGCAAAAATTGTGAGACGAGATATGGACTAAAGTAAGAGTCTGATCAAGGTCAAAAAGACACTTGGTAACATACTAATCGCTTTACTCATAGAGATCCAATGTGTGTATGTGGAATTTAATTACCTCTTGAAGGGAAGATTTAATAGACAACAAGTGAAGACACCCTAGCCAATGTGTAGGAATGATTGATTTTGAAAGGCAATTTTGTGAATGGATGGTGAAAGGATAGCCATACATTGCTCTTGCTACCCTGACCAATTGTCCATAGCGCCCGGCAGAGATGCATTTGATTCTAATTGCAAAATTTTTCTACTTCTAGTTAGGTGTCCATAACACCGATAGATATTATTGGAAATACCCCAAGAGAGAGTTATTTATCAATTTTCTTTTACTTTTAGCTTTTAGCTTTTGATTTTTGATTGATTTTGATTCTTTTTCTTTCTAAAAACTTATTTCAGCTCTCTTGTTTGACAAGGGGTTAAGAACCACATATGGTTTGATGGAAGGAGGTGGAAGTGATTACGATGACAACATTGGCTAGTGTCAAAAAATATGTCCAAAATTTCTTCGCAACAAGTTTATTAGATGTTGAATGTGATAGGATCTCTAAGAGGTCAGTCGTTCTTTAATTTACCAAGGTGATAAAAGACCAAGGTCAAACAGATACCATAGAGATAAATGTCACAAAAATGCATGTGAAAAGGCTAACCACAATATCACTGAAGGGATGAAAATGGTAGGAAGACTTGTAGAGGAATAGAAGGAAGGGAAGAAAGAAACATCCATGTGTACGCAATACCTGATTGCAATGTTTGATCTTTGTACCTTTGATTTTTCTTGTGTTTTCTCAATTTTTGTATTTTTGAATTGTTTTGATTTTTAGATTTTTGATAGTTTTAAGAGGTTGGGACTAAAAAGTCACTCGTGTGATAGGATCCAACAACGATGTTTACGACTTCCTTGATAAGGGAGACTAGGTGCATTTGTTTATCAAGCGTAATGTTATCCCCGATCTCGATGATCATGGTGAGCTTGTACTCAAAAAATGACTGCGATTTATCCTGAAACATGGATTTCATATGCGGTAGCTTGAGTTTCCTATCCAGAGGTTTCTATACTTTGTGCCATACTTGGTGGGTACGTTGATGTGTGTTCTTGAATCGCGCTCGATTTACAATTTTGAGATTGTTCGAGTTATTGGGGGATTTTGAGCTCTTGGAAGTTTTGATCTTAGCTTGATAATGAACCTGTTTGGGTTTCTTATACACTAATGTGTGACTTTTGTGACCCTGAGAAGGAGAAGAAAGAGAACGTTGACGTTTAGAACTGATGTGAGAAATGACCGTAGGATTGCCATAACCATTGATAGAAGAAATATGTGATGGATGAAAAGGATACGCTCCAAGAATTGAAGAGGATGGGATATGAGGAGGTGATCCACTAATAGAAGACGATGAAGGGCTACTAGAATATGGCCCTAAGATGGAAGAAAATGACAAAGGGTTGCTAGGGCATGGCCCAAGTATAGATGAGGAGGGACTACCGAGAGGTATCCCATAGATAGAAGAGGATGAAGGGCTACTAGGACGTGGCCCAAGAATAGAAGGGAATGGCCTTCAGGAGGTGACCCACAAGTAGAAAATGGAGGGCTACTAGGATGTGGCCCCAGGATAGAAGAAGATGATGGGCTACTCAGTAGTGACCCAAGGAGAGATTTTGATTGAGGAATAATGATAGATAAGGAATGATTGGGTAATGAGAAGATAGGCCACGAGATCAATGCTAGACCCTGACATCTCATCATGCTTAGAAAAAGGTGAAGATGTAAGAACAGAAGAAGAATCAAGCTCCATGACTTTAGGATCTTCCCCTATGTTCTATTGAAAAGGATCAACTTCTTTTCCCCAATATGCAAGCATATCGAGTTCTAGAAAGAATCCTTGTTTGCAATCCTCTAGAGGGATATCATCATGTAGTTTTATTGTTCCTTCATTATGAGAGAAATCAATCAGTAGAGGTTGTTGTTCTTTGTCCATAGAAGGTTGAATAGAAGAAACATGTTTGATAAGTGGGGAAGATTGATTGATAGAAGAAGATGACTCAAGAGAGGAAGTAGGATTGGAGGAAAGCATCTCATGAATGGATGATTTGGATCTTGTCTTAGATCTTTTTTCTAGAAGATGACTTAATGTGGAGGAGACAATAGGATCACATAGCCATTCGTTAAGTTGTGACGTAGGAGTCGAGTTAGATGATTGACTAGAGGGAATTCGAGTCGTGGAACTCTTCGACAGAGGAAGAGGTCGTCGAGATTGATGAAGGAGGTCCTGCGAAGAAAGGGAGGACCGTGACTCAAGAACCGAATTAGATGTTTGATCGATGGAACTTGGAGTTGCACAAGTATTCAAAGGAGGAAGACATCGTTGAGGTGATTTGGAATAAAGGTCCTATGAAGGAAGGGAGGACTGTGATTTAGGATTTGATCTAGGGGTATCCGAACAATAGTTGGGATCGAGTCTTCAGAAGAAGAGTGGGAGTCCAAATGGTAGTTTGGATCTGAATCAAAAGAAGAAGAGTGGGGGGAACCCAAATAATAATTTGGATCAGAAGCATCCAAACCATACCACCGACTATGAGCTAAAGGTGGGAACAAGGTACCCAACTGGGCTCTCTAACACGAAGAACCAAATGAGGTTTAGTTATAATGGGAATATTTTGATTTGAATTGCTAAACCTAGGTTCCATATTGTTGTAAATGTGAGAAACCACACGATAGTCAGTCATTGTTGGTGTCGTTTAGGTGCGAATGCCTAGACCTAGATAGTGTGATGGAACTCCTTCAAAGGGAAGGAAGTGACATGTTGATTTGGGTAGCATAAGGGCAACTGACTGAGAAATTGCATAAGTATGGATATGCGTGTGTGATTTTCTAAAGAGGGTATAAGGAAAATGGACATTGTGATGACACAATCTTGATGAGATCAAAAATTATTGTCCTAGAAAATAATTTTTCCAGATGAATAATCACAAGGAACAATCATGTAAGTGTGAAACATAAAGCCAATCAACAAGGAAATACACCCTATGCAAATGCATGTACAAAGTGATAGTTCGATGCAAAGATGATCAAATGATGAATCGATCTGAACTATGATGATGATCTTGAAATCAAGATCAAGTGGCCATCAAAGATATGAGGACGCATCCATGCACTTTAGATGTTTAAAAACTTAGCCGCAAACATGGATGAGCGTAAATGGACAAAAAAGTGGTGAACACTATCTATGACAACACTCCCGAAAGATGCCTCCTCTTATCTCAAATGGGAAACAATAACGCAAAGGTGTAGATAAAAACATGAAAATAAACTAAGCACCACTTAGGCAGAGCTTCACCTCGTCTAAAGGAGAGAAAGAAGCTAAGCTAAGTGAAACGTCATCTAATTTCCGTGATGAAAGGCACTTAGATCCAACTTAAGTGGATTCTTTTCCTTGTTTGAAAAAAACAAGGTTCTGAATCCAAACAAGTTATCACTTCATGATGGCCAAGACATGACAAAGGACTAGTAAATTAGGCCTCAAGACAAAATGATCTCCTAAATAAGATCTCTCAACTAGGTTTACAAAGCCATCTAAGAGTGGGAAAAATTTACCCAAAAATGTGAGAATGACTAATTTGGGAGTATCTCGGCTTTTCCCCCTTCAAGTACAGTGGGCACTAATTGCATCCATCGTGTACTCTTGCCAAGGTCGCGATACAGAAAACTTTGTAACTCTAACTCACAAGGAAAACTAGTCAAGTGGGTAAGCGAGGCGCTTCTATTTCATCCACGAGGTTACATAGCAGTGGACTACTTTAGGGTTCCTGGAACCACCCCCATTGTTGTATCTTAAGGCATTATGCCAAAGGGGTTATGTTCCAATTGAGTGGATAGGGACATACCCTTTTCCAAAACTTGCAATACAATGTTTTGAATATGGTGTGTTTTTATCTTGCTTAACTTAATGTGGTTTTAAGTGGCACACCATTTGGCAACCTGCAAGAAACATGTGTATTAGTGGGTTTGTGTTTTGTCTTTGACACCTTTCTTTGACAAGCGTTAGGTCCTGTAGACAACGAGTTTAGTAATTTTCCATTGCAAATTGATATCAAGAAAGGGAATTTACACCTTGCTTTTGATTCCTAAGATCACCAAAAGGCGTGAAGGAAGAGCATACGTAGTGTGAAAATTCCTACTAAATCACATAAAAATTACTTTATCTTTTAGAACAAGTGTTTTTAACATACGATACAAAGTTGTGCAAGTGTTTTTGATCTCCAAGATCACTTTTGAAGGTGCGAGGAGAGAGCATACACACTTTACAAACCTTGCTCAAGCTAAGAAATGAAACACTTAACTAAGTCAAAAATAAAACCAAAATAACCCTGTAAACAACTGATTAGTGCTACAAAAATCTTTCAAAGTGTTAGAATGGCAAAAAAACAATTTTTTGAACTTTAAGATACGTTAGAAAATGATTATTTACCTAATAATGTAAACCATAAATTTTTGGTAATTCAAAATCCTAATTTTATGAGTCCATTGTGTATTTCTCTTCAATACCTTTCAACGCAAAAAAAAAAGAGCTATTTCGAGCTCGGGAGCAAAAGTTATGGCCTTCGGAAGATTTGTGGTGAATGTAGTTTGACACATATGCGCCCCCTCTTGTGACGTGCGTGCACGTGCTGTTCAACGGGTATGCACCGGTATGATGGATACATAACCCAATTTAAGAAAAACATAGTCACATTCAAGGATACGTGTCAAAAGGATGGATATGTGCTTGTTTGATGGATACGTGCGTAGCATGATGGATACGCACCGAGAATGACACATACACACCCCTTTGATGGATACGCGTGCGTAAAAAAAAAAATAGTAACAATGATAGATACACACCCAGAATGATGCATACATGTCCCTTTCAATAGATACGCACCCCTTTGTTAACACCTACATGCACCCTATGAAAAACCTGCAAAACTCACGGATTTTCAAAATTTCAAAAGCAAATAGGTTAGTTGTTAGTCAAAGCAACCTATTTCTAAACCAAACCCACAAAATATATGCAAATGAAGGTTTTTAGCTAGTGTTAGAAACAGAAATGAGGAATTAACAAGTGATTTGACCCAAAAACTTGAAAATGAACTTTGAAAAACCTAAAAGACCTCCATTAATGGAGGATGGACATAAGTGTCCCACCGGGCGTGCCAAATGTATGCAATGGAAAGTTGCAAAAGCTATGGAATGAGGATAAAGAACCTCAAAGCTTTGCTAACTCATCCATGCATCATGAGATGAGTGCTAAACAAGATAACTTCTACAATAATGAATTAAACTAAAACACTATCATTTTATCTCTAACTACTCTATGATTACTTAAAACATAAATTGAACCTAGTTAAACCTATGAGCAATCAAATTAGATTTGTTGTTTCTTCAATGGAGGTGAAGAGGTCTCTCTAAAATGGCTACAAGACCAAGTTAGATACCCTCCTACTAACCTACTATGAAGTTATGGATGCAAGATGGAGGAGCTTCAATAATGGAGGATAGCCAAGATCAAATGCCTATTAGCTTAGCTAATGCAAATGAGGTCTAATGCCAATATCTTCAAATGTGAGAGAGATTTGTTATGAAAACAAGGTGTAAGGTTGAGAGGGGGGTGAACCTTCTATTTATAGTTTTCCAAATGGAAGACTTTGAACTTTAGGTGCATGTAGGACTAAAGCTTAAAAAACACTTTTAGATTAGATTAGGATAAACATGTTTTAGGCTTAGTTAAGCTAGGATTAGGCTAGTTAAACTTGATTAGAAAGTGATTAGAGACTCATTGAGAGTTGGGAGGGTTTGGATAACCAATTGTGGTGATAGATAGCCTACGAAGGCAATCAAAGGGGTATAGAGAGAACTAGGGAGGTTACGATGGTGAAAGGTGGTCGAAAGGAGGAATGTTTAGCTAATAAGAGAGATATTAGCCAAATAAGCTGATTATAGGAGGAATATAATTAAGAAGGTGTCATGAATGGGCATATGAGAATGGAGTGAAGAAGGGTTGATTAACAAAGTGTCATCAATTGGTTGAATTAGATGAAATGCTAAGTGTAAGCATACTTTAGATGTCTCTGACTCAAGTACATATTCTCCAACAAGGAGGAGACATAGAAAGGTTCAACTTTATCAGTCTTTGATACACTCGAGAAAGCATGTTACGCTGTGAGGGAGGTGTAGGTGGGTTTTATGGTATTCCTTTAGAACGAGGAGCTGCATCATTAGGTGTTAAACTACTACTCCTGATGTGTTGAACAAACCTCTCAAATTGTTCAGGGTACATCCGTAAAAATTTAGTTTCGATAATATGCACTTTGGTTTTGTTTGCATATTCTATGAAATCAAAAGGAGTAGATGCATACTGAGGGGCGAAGGGATTGATTTTGGATTTAGGAAAAGTTTGGAAGTAGGATTATATTTTTGGGGAATATAGAATATTTTGAAAGGTACACTAGGAGATTTAAAAGTGCTAGATTTTATAGGAGCATATTTAGATTTAGACTTGGAAGAGACATCGAAAGACTTACTTGGGATTGCGGGAGTCTTCTTACTTGCTACAGGGTCAGAATCTAATAATGCAAACTTCATGGAAGATGGAAGTGGGGATCCTTGAATGATTATTTTATTTTGTGGAGTTTCCACAAGAGGATCATCAACCTTCTTTTCTTTTGCAGTAGTGGAGGGAGATGATCTTTTCTTGGGTGAGAATGAGTGAATACCATGCATGAGAAACTGGGTGCATATTCTTCGTCTTCTTCATAACCTCCAGAATACTCATAGAATTTGATTTGTGTATCATTCTCAAACTCGTCACTTTCTAGGTAACCACCACCTTCACTTTCTTGTTCAAAATCCTCTTCATTTTCCTTACTCCTACAACTTGCATTGACATGTGGGGCCTCGAGAAAGCCTTGGGTGCTCTGAAATCTGATTTTTCGTTTCATTTTTGGGAAGAAACTCGTTCAAATAATTCCCTCTTCAAAGATGCTATCTCATTTGCTAAATTTTGCAGCGATGGATTGGTACTCTCATCTCTAGGATGTTGGGTATTTCCCTTTGATGGGTTCTTGATCTTTCTAGAGAGGATGAGATCGTCATCAAGTTCAATGGCCATCCTTTGTGTTTCTACAATGTTCCTTGGTTGGGATCTTCACAAAAAAAATCCTACTTCTGGTGATTGAGCATTGATGAAGAATCTCTTGACATTGTTTTGAGATGGAGAATCCTCTTCAGGTATCTGTGAAGAAACCATTCAAAAAAATCCATGAAGTCCCTCATGGTTTTGATTTCTCCTTTCCTCATTTGAGCTAACTATACCAAGAGGTCTGACAGTCTTGATTGATTTAAATCTCTCTTCAAAGGCATCCTTGATGTCATTCCAACCCATGATGGATCGGGTAGGCAGGAGGTAAAACCATTCTGCTAATTTTTCTTGGAGGGACTCCACGAACAGTCTCACAACAACATCTTCATGTTGGACACCAATAATTCCACATGATGTTGTGAAAGCGGCGATGTGTTCTTCAGGATGTTGTGTGTTGTCACCTTTTAACTTTGGAAAGTTCTTGTGGGAAATTGTTGGTAGATCATGAGGGGGTTGATAGAAAGAGGGCTTGTATTCCTTCCCATGGAATAATGGGGTGAGGTATTTCTTCTTAAATCTGCCATTCTTTCTTCTTCTTCTATTTCAGCTCTTGCTTTGGCAAATACTTCATCAAAATCTTCTTCTTTCGAGAACTCGGTGCTCAAGGGTGATTAAAAAATGAGATAATTTGAAGGGGAGTATCAAACATAGTTTGGATAGGATTTCCAAGAGAAATTATTGAAGGGACAAATGAAGAGGAGGTTTGAGAGAAGAAGTATGGATTATCTCTAATTCATTCTTGCTGATTTTGCAAAGCCTCGAAATTGGAATTAGCAACACCTCTTGACCTGCTCAACTTGGTGTATCTTCCTTCGACCAAAATTTGGAAAATTTTGCAGTGGGAACATGAAAAGACACTGTGGAATGTGAAATGTCACATGCGAGAAATAAATAGTGTATCTTTCGCAAGCGGACTTTCATGAACTCTTTTTTTCTAGTTTTTTCAATATTTTATTTTTTTGAATTTTTAGGCCTTACGGTCATATTTTGGGTGTAGATGCTGCTAAATTTTCCCGATGGTGGGTGCCAAAAACTGTTGGCAAGAAAATTTGTCAGGTGGAAAAACTTATGGATTTATTGCCAATGCTCTGGGAATCTAATTCCCTCTACTTAACTGGTGCATCTCCCGTATGTGCATGCACATGAAAAGGTGGATTTATGTGGTGGCCTTTATTTGGGGATCATAGGGACACTCCAGCGACCCTGTGACAAAGCTTGCGGATACCTACAAGAGAGAAATTTGTCGAAGAGTGAGAAAGGGAGTGAGAAAGAGGTAGGAGAATTAATCTTTGCAGGCGGAAATCGATTCCTACACACACTAGTTAGAAGTATCATCACATGCATTTATGCAAAGAAACAACTTTGTAAGCATCATTAAAACCAAATGTAATTTGATGAACACAAAGTATCAAGAAATCTCTTAGTCAAAGAAAGCTCAAAACTCCTTCTTCTTGTATTAATTTCTCAAACAAAAGTTGTACATAGTGGAGAAATGGAGGAAATTGAGAAGGGGAAAGGAAAAATTTGGCTATCTCCTTTTTTCTCTCAAGGTAGAATACACTCTTGAGCTTACAAGATTAATGACCAACCCTTTGAAATGGGAATGGCATTACAATTTATAGAATGAGAGGTGAATTATCGTCTTCCTCATGACCCTCCATATGCCTTATTCCTAACTTTAGACTATTCATATTCCTATAAAATATTTAAGTCCCTTTTATAAAATCAAGGCGACTTAATTTACATTATGTTTCTAAAGTCACTTTTAAGTGACTTAAAGGCATATCAAAAAGTGCAAACCCCAACAAAGAATTAGAACATTTGAAAGTGAGAGAAAGTTGGGGGAAGAGGAGAGAGAAAGAGGGAGAGAAAAAGAAGAGGAGACATCATTCTCGATGAAGTCCGTTGATCCTCATCGATGGAAAGTGCAAATACAGTGAAACTCTGAATCTTCAAACTCCTTACACATTGTGAAACTCCTTCCAATTAGCTCACGAATGCTCACCAAGTTGAATGAACTAAGATGGATCTCAAATGCCCTGTGAAAAATGACTAGAATGATCCTAAACAATGATGTCCCCCTGAATGATTATCCATGTATGTCCCATTGTGCCAAAACTGCTCTTTGAGTGTGACTTTCTATTTTTAGCAAGTGTCCATGGGACCACTTACTATTTTTAGTAAGTTTCAAAAATGTCATTCCAGTGAATTCTAAGTTGTAGTGCACCTCCAATGTCTTCACCTCCTTCATAGGTTCTTCTGTCGATGACTTTCCTGAAATAGTAGTTCCTATGTAGTAGACCTGCTATTTTTAGAAAGTTGGCTTATGGGAGTCGGATTGACGTAAAAAAGTTTTTGATATGGTTTTTTTCCCAATATCACCCCTTTGGAATTTTGGGTCCGCTCGCTTAATAGTCTAGGAGATTTTAAAGTTTTAATTCTTGGACCTACCAGTGTTTCTAGACGTGGCAACCATTAATGGACCTCAAAATTGTAGGTCTATTTTTTCCTCCGTTTGTGAAAAATAAATTTCATTGTGATAGGTTTTTTCTGGTGCTTCACACAAAATTCTACTTCGTTTCACCCAACGGTTTGACGAGAAATTGGGTTTTTTTCTTCATTGAGCCAGAAGTGGGATTTCTTCATTGTGGATGCTCTATTACACAAGAGGAGAGTTTGAAGGTGTATTCTTGATGGCCTTGGGTAGAGGAATGAATAGAAAAATATATCTTGTTGTTTCACACATCCATTTGGGAGATTTCTTCAACTTTTTGTTTCACGGCCATGACGTTTTCTCTGTGCTTCTCCTTTTGTGTTTGCTCCAATTTTCCTTCTAGGACCTATGTGCTTTCATGGAGTGAAGGGAATTACCTATATTGCAGGTTTGGTTTGAGGTTCAGCAATGGAGGAATGATGGTGAGGATTTACAGAGGAAGAGATGGAGATGTCTATGCATATGGATGTTAAAAACAACGAAACAACAAGAAATAACCAACAGTTATAAAATATTTTAATTTTTTGAGTTGGATTTGGGTGCGATTTTAATCACGATGTCCTTGACCTCATGGACATGAGGGACATCAATTTCCATAATGAGCAAGATGGCAACACGTGGCGGCAATCTGACGGCAGGGAATGAGTGCTCCAAAATCAGCTTTAAAGCACCAGAGGGGCTGGAAACTGGTCATATGGGTGACCAAAACACTCTCCTAGAGGGATGGGAACATTTTCCATGTTTGATGTCCCTCACCTTAGGGACATGAGGGACATCAGTTTCCACGGTGGTCCTAGAGCTGACATGTGGTGCTTGATCCGACGATAGGGAATGGATGCTCGAAAAATGCACACAGGTGTTGAAAGTCGAGTCTCGTGGGTGATCAAAAAAATCCCCATAGGGGATGGGAACATTTTTCCATGATTTATGTCCCTTGCCTCGGGTATATGAGGGACATCCATTTTCACGGTGGTCCTGAGTGACACGTGGTGCTTGATCCGATAATAGGGAATGGATACTCCGAAAATGCACCTAGGGGTGGGTGCATTTTTAAGTGTTAGTGTACCTGAATTCGGGGACATCGGGGACATGAAATCCCACTAGGCTCCTAGTGATGACACATGTGCTCTCGAAAAATGACTAAATCCTAAACTACCTTTGAGAGGGTAACTTGGAACGATGATAACTTGAGCTCCCGGTGGAATTTATTTGTAAAATTTTATATGATCTTGATTTGGAAATGGAATTTTGATCCAATTGTGGAGGTCTCATGTATTTATTCAACTATCGATCTATAAAAAAATTGGAGTGTTTATTTGAGACCGCACTTGTGTTTGAGAAAACCCGCCTTCCAATCCATGCGCAAGAGTGTTATGAAAAATATGATTTTACCATTATGTAGGTACTTGGTATTTTATTTTTGGTGATGTTTTGTATTACTTCTAAATCCATCCGAAGCTCTCGGAATCATCTTCGAAGCCCAACAATTGTTTTAGGCCTATGTACTACCTAGGCTTGTGAACCCTATTTTTACTCAGACTGCTCCAAGTATTTCAAAACTTCCCTAAACCTTCCAAAATCATTTCCATGATGTTCTAAGGTCTTCAATTCACCTCCATGTTGAATTTGGCCCTTCCGTTCCACTCCGGTCTTGGGAAGGCCAGCGATAACCCTTCCTAATACTACTAAAAGATATCATCTTTTTAGAACTCCTTAAAATCACCTAGGGGGAATGAATAAAATTTTCTAAATCACCTAGGGAACAATTTGACATCAAATAGAGGGTGACTAGATGCCTAGGAATGATAAAAATGAAAATTTTAGAAGAGGGATATAGTTGTGCTTGGAAACTTCAATTTCCTGTTGCACATTTACACAAAAACAATTTACCTAATGAAACCAATATATTTTCTCCCTACAAAATATAGAAAAACATGTTATATACATGATTATATCCAAAAGTAGATTTCAATTTCTACTAAATTTATAATTAAGATATTTGGATTACTTTTCCATAGTTAATGATTCCACCGAATCAAAACTAGGATATATCTCTCCTCCACGAGATTTAGGTTTCAATCACTGGGACTGTGTATTATAAATTTCATTTATTTCATATCTAAATCACCTAGTTTACACTTCATTTTTTTCAATTTTACATCAACATGTAATCAAGATATCTTGAGCATGCATATACCAATGCTTAGTTATGACACTTTATAGACCTCATCAATAGTCATAAAGTTTTAAATGTCATTTTTGTGAGGTACACTTTGTTTGAATACATTAATCACATGAATTAACTATTTAGATCATTCCTTGAATATTCTCATATTTTTATATTTTTTCGATTCATAATACTTTCCTTTTGTTCATCCTTTGTAGGTTTACATATTTTTCCAATTAGGCCATCCAATCATGAATATTGCCCCCATTCATAATATTATGCATTTTACATACAAATTCATATTTCCATGACAACTATATTTTATTTTCTAATCATATTCCAAGTGTAGATCATGTCATTTATATCATCTAAAACATTAAACGGTTTCACATCATATTCATTCAATTAGGAAAAACATGTATAAATTCCTTATACAATTAATATATTTTCAATGCCTCCATCTTTATGATAATCACTTAATATAACTTCTCATTTTGAAAACTTGAACCCTATAGAGAAATGTATTTCTATTCATCAATATGATGTTAGTAATCCTCATTTAAAACATATATTTCTCCTCTATAATCCATGGTTAAGGGTTCTTTCCTCTCACTTGTTGTGTTTACTAGGCTTTATTTTTATTCACTATTTAATTTGGTTTTAAGACCACTGTTGTTAGTGTAAAATCACAACACCCCCAAATGAGTCGTCAGATCTACTTTTCTAAGGTAGATTCATTTGGTGTGATTCACATAACATTGAGTTTTCCCCAAAGTGTGGGACTTTGCAAATGGGAAAACTCTCTAGATTAAAGGTTGGTTCATATTCCTCTGTTTAGGTGCATACATGGAAACTTGTAGAGGACCTATTCCTAAACCTAATCTAAGTTTTACCAAGGAGACAAGGATAAAAGGAATACAAGAAATCAAAACTAAGCTACAAGGTGATGCACCAAAGGAATGATGAACATTAGTTTTGCTGATAGACACAAACCAACAAAATACATATAATAATCAAGCACAGATAACCAAATTTATAATGAAAGACTAGATGAGAGCAAAGGAGACAAGAAAGGATCTAAAATTGATCAAAAATGTGTTTTATTGCTTTGTAGATTGATACAATGCATTACAAATGGCAGAAGGTAGGAAATGTATTGTAATTTAAATGGAAGGTTTGAACTCCATGAATTCCTTTCTAGAAGGAAAGGGGAGCTTAAAAAACAAAATAATGTCCAACCCTTTACAATGAGTTCGACCTTGCTTTTATAGATTCAACACAAAGGGGAGAAAGAGAGAGAAGAGGGGAAAAATTCCAAAGCTCAACCACCACTATTAATGCATTTCAAAAATATGCCCCAAATCTGTCTTGACTGCATCAATTTCTTATTCAGCACCTCAAAGGAGGAGGAAACAGCGGATCAGATCAAATCCGATCTAGTTGTTGGAAAAAAAGATCTGCATTAATGCCCCAAATATGTTTCTCCATTTTCTCCCACCTAACCTCCCCAAACTTAAAGCTTCAGATCTCCATGGTGTAGATGAGGCCGAGATATTTCAATGAGTGTCAGATTTGTAATATTTCGAGCCCCAGTCGAAAGATATGCCCCTTCGAAGTTTGTATCGGGTCCATACAAAAAGGTGGGAAAACTAGTTTGAAAAATGGCCCCCTTTTAATATGGGACATGTGGAGGGTTGGCACTTGCTTGGAAACCTCCCTTCAATTATGCTCTAGAACTAGCACCGTTTGGACACTTGGCACTCTCCGCCGGCTCGTCACAATGCATTGGCTATTCAACCCGATTCTGTCCCTTTTTGAGATTGGATGCGTGGAGGCTCCACACTCACTTAAAATCCCGATCAAGATTTTCCTTTAAAGGAGCGTCGAGGTTGACACTTGGAAGCCTCCATAGGTCTTTAGAATTTTCAATGACCTCCCTCTTACCTTTTTGGACCTTGGACTACGTGGCAACTGGCGCTTATTTAAGCATCTACTTTTGGATTTACCCTTGGAGACGCATCGCTTGGACATGTGGCAGTCTCTGCTAACACTTCTATATTTAGCCCTTTTTGAGGCTTGCCTTGATTTCCTTTTGACCTCTGTTGACCATCTGCTACTGGAGGGCTGGTGCAAGTTTGAGTCTCTGCCTTGGGCTCCCATTTGGAATTGCACAGACAGGCCGATTTCCATAAGTCGAGACTTTTCAATGGCCGTGTAACTTTTTGGAGCTCTAGATGTGTGGAAGCCTAATGCTCATTTGAGCTTCCCCTTTTGGATTCAACTTTGGAGAAGTGTCATTCGACACATGGCTCTCTCTACTACCTCCTCCATACTTAGTCAATTTTGGACTCATTTTGAACTGTTTTGAGCCCAAAGACTTCGGATCTTCACTTGTTTCTTCTCTTTCTTGCTCCTGGTTTCTTTGTGACCTTTGTTCCTCCTTCTCTAACCCTGCTATTCTATTTTTGAGCCCACCTGTAATTTTTTTATTGGATTTGAGGCATGGATTCACTCGACAGAGCCGTTTCTTGAATTTATTCTTACACGAGGTCATTTGATCTTTTACAGGCCCCGCCACTCCATTGTAAAGTCCCTCTGCAACCTTGTTTTTCATCTTGGAATGTGAGCTCATAGGTCTGAGTCATTTTCTTCATAATTTCCTTAAGTGTAGGACTTGTCTTGACCAAATTTTTGGGGGCGAATTTGGGATAACAATTTGGTGACTCACGGGGACATCTTCTGCTAGATGAAAAGACCAATTTCCTTGTCATATCCGTTGGGCATGGAGTCGAGAATGATGGTCTGATACTGATCCTACCTCTGATTCATGAGCCCGACTGTTCACACTCTCAATTTTCATAAGAAATCTTGAAATGATGGTTTCTGAGAGTAGAAAATTGCTTTGACCCAGGGCTTTATCTGTCTCTGAATGGGCTGTCTTGAAAACATTATTTAGTTGCTCTACATTTGTTTTATTTTGAAATTTACAACTGTTACAGGAAACTATGAGTCTCTGCCATGAATAGTGAAGGGCCTGGCCTTAGTAGCTTTAGAGAAATATGAACAAAACTTATGTACAAAGGAAAAATCATACATGCCTCAAATGAGACATGTAGAGTGTGCCACAAGTAATTTTTCTGTTGGAAACAAAGTCTACTCCTACTCCTAAACTAACTAGAGAGAAAAGGGGCTAAAAAAATCCTACTATAGGCAGGGAGAAGTAGCTTCCCTTTCTCAAGAGAGGCAGCCATGCAAATGATTTGACACTAAATATGGCTTCCTATATGAGTGAAAAATTGACTTTAAGCCGATCCTCTACCCATATCAGCAAGGTACCAACATTAATGGAAAATACCTCCTCAAGCTGATTTGTATTGGACTCTTGGAGGTGTTGATGGTGACCCTTGGTGCTTTGATACTCATCCTCATGCCCTAAAGTAGGCATGACTAGTTTTGGCTTCTCCCTTGGCTCCAATGAAGCCAAATATCTGATTGGGCAAGGTATGGTCCTTTGAATCTGCCCATGGTTATGAACTCTAACTCCAAGAATGGAGCCTTCTTGCTGACTCTCATGGATGGATGGTGTGGGAGGAATGATAGCCTCATACTCTTTCTCTTCCTCTGTAGTAGGTGTGACTTTTGGAAGATCGAAATCTTCCAACTTTGATTCAAGAGGCATGTTGCAAACTGCAGGTTGTGCTTGCACGTTCTCTTCCATGGCAACAAGGTTTTGTGATTGAAGAATGAATTATGGGGGAGAAAAGATTACAATTTCAACTGGATTTCTCTTATCAAAACATTCTTTTGAGTGCGGTAGGAAATCAAATTCTTCTTATTTTTTCTTTGTAACAAGGTATCTCCCTTTTGTATGGTGATCTTAAAATCTTCGTTATCTTCACCATAAGAAGCTTCATCTTCAAACATGAAGCTAATGAGTTCGAGCTCCTCCAAAAGATTAGAATTTTGGAGAGGTTGAATGAGAGAGGGGATGTATTTTCTTATGCACGACCAGCTCATGACTCGGTGCCTCCGAATTTGTCTTGGTCACCTCCATATACTCCTTTTTAACTAGGCTTGGAGTGGGTGTTCTTCTTCCCTCTCTTGTGAATAACATGGAAGACTTATATCTTCCAACCTTGGTTCAGAGATAATTTGTGAGACATATGCTGCTGCTCTTGAATGCCCTCCTTTATGGTAGCATGCTCATATGCTTGGAAGAAGTATGATGGAAGAGAAAATGATGTGATATCTATGGGATTTTCTCCATCAAAGCAATCCTCCAAGTCAGACATAGATAATCTACCTCATTGTTGTCCTGTTGCATGTGCTCAACCTCCTCCATGGTGTCCTCCTGATCTGTAACTTGATCACCATGACTCCCTTCATCCTCAAACATGAAGTTTGCAAGCTCAAACTCTTCTTCAACATTAGAGCTTGAAGGGGATGAAGTGGAAGGAAGAACTGAAGGTTCTCTTGTAGCCTGCTCCACACTTGGGGCCTCTGAAACTGTATGATCCTCCTCCTCTGCTACAAATTCAAACTCAGCCACCACTGGCTCTTCAACCTTGACCTCCTTTATTGGCTTGACCATTAAGGGGATCTTTGTAAACCCAAATTTAGCAGCCCAACTCATCAGATTGTATCTGTTATTTATTTTCTATTAGGCTCCTCTTCTTGCTTTGTCCTTGACTGGATTCTTGAGTATCTTCCCAACATGGACTTGGGAAAGTAAGAGGAGTGGCAGGTTGGGGTTCAACCAGCTTTGCAATTGTTTGTGGTGGGGAGGGAGGTGGAACTTCTTGTTTATTTGGAGGGGATGACTATTTGGAAGGGAAAAGGGTAGAAGAACTGAGATGAGGTGGAAGATTAGGGGATGGAGAAGAGAAACTAACACTTGGGGTAGAAACTGAGGGGCTTGACTCTTGATCATGCTGAAATGATAAAGACTAAGGAAGAGAAAATGAAGAGCTAAGAGGTGGTGGACTTACCCATTGACAAGGTTATCTCACACTTTGCTCATAAGCCTCAATGTCCTCAATCCATTGTGTAAGTTGAGGAAACATTTCAACCATGAAGTCTAGCTTCTCCTAAGGGTTATAATGTCTTGGAAAAGGGCCTTCCCATGGACAAGGTGCCTGCAACCAATCTTGAATGCCTTCATTTGTGCTATGCCCCTTGACTGAACCATGCCAACCTCCATTTTTTGAATTTTCTCCAATAAACCAGCATTCTCCACATAGTTGTCACCATTGTATGCATCCCCTTATTCTTGATAAGCTCCATGGCCAAACAGAATTTGACCCTGCTCATATGGGTAAGCATAATGGTCCTGGATTTGATTATATTGCTGATTTGGAGGAGTTTGGAAATGTTTTGGAGGTGGATCTGCATTGCTTGTAAGTGTGAGTTTCATGAAGGAATGAAGTCATGATTGCAAAACCTCATGGAATGGGAGAAAATGAAGAAGAAGAAAATGGATGAAAATGAGTGCAAATGGATGGAAATAGTTTGCGTGACTCGGAGGATGGGTTTTGACCAGATGGAGTCATTAGATGTGCATGCATGTGCCTCAAAAGGTTGAATCTCACCAACAACACATCAGATTGATGAAATAAAGTGAGGACCTCTTGTCCCCCATTTGTGCCAAAACTATTAGTGCAAAATCACAGCACCCCCAAATGAATTGTCAGATCTGGTTTTCTAAGGTAGATTCATTTGGTGTGATTTGCATAACATTGAGTTTTCCCCAAAGTGTGGGACTTTGCAAATGGGAAAAATATCCAGATTAAAGGCTAGTTCTTATTCCTCTATTTAGGTGCATACGTGGAAACTTGCAGAGGACCTATTCCTAAACCTAATCTAATTTTTACTAAGGAGACATGGATAAAAGGAATACAAGAAATAAAAACTAAGCTATAAGGTGATGCATCGAAGGAATGATGAACATTAGTTTTGTTGATAGACACAAACCAAAAAATGCATACAATAATCAAGCACAGATAACTAGATTTATAATGAAAGACTAGATGAGAGAAAAGGGGACAAGAAAGGATCTAAAATCGATCACAAACGTGTTTTATTACTCTGTAGATTGATACAATGCATTAAAAATGGCTAGAAGGCAAGAAACATATTGCAATTTAAATGGAAGGTCTGAACTCCACAAATTCCTTTTCCAGAAGGAAAGGGGAGCCTGTAAAAACAAAAGAATGTCCAACCCTTTACAATGAGTTTCGACCCTACTTTTATAGATTCAACATAGAGGGGAGAAAGAGAGAGAAGTGGGAAAAAACAATCTGAAGCTCAACCACCGCTATTAATGCCTTCCACAAAATCTTCCCCAAATTTGTCTTGACTGCATCAATTTCTTATTCGACACCTCAAAGGAGGAGGAAACGATGGATTAGATCAAATCTGATCTGGTTGTTGGAAAAAATAGATCTTGTATTAATGCCCTAAAAATGTTTCTCCATTTTTCTCCCACATAACCTCCCTAAACTTAAAGCTTCAGATATCCATGGTGTAGATGAGGCTGAGATCTTTCCAATGGTGTCAGATTTGCAATATTTCGAGCCCCGAGTCGAAAGATATGTCCCTTCGAAGTTTGTATCGGGTCTGTATAAAAAGACGGTAAAACTAGTTCAAAAAATGGGTCCCCTTTTAATATGGGACATGTGGAGGGCTGGCACTTGCTTGGAAACCTCCCTTCAATTTTGCTCTATAACTAGCACCATTTGGACACTTGGAAACTCCACGGCTCGTCACAATGCATTGGCTATTCAACTTGACTCTGTCCCCTTTTTGAGACTAGACGCATGGAGGCTCTACGCTTGCTTAAAATCCCGATCAAGATTTGCCTTTGAAGGAGCATTGGGTTAACACTTAGAATCCTCTGTAGGTATTTGGAATTTTCAACGACCTCCCTCTTACCTTTTGACCTTGGACTACATGGTGAGCTGGCACTTATTTGAGCCTCCGCTTTTGGATTTACCCTTGGAGATGCGCCGCTTGGACACGTGGTAGTCTCCACTAGCACTTCTATACTTAGCCCATTTTAGGATTTCCCTGTTTGCCTTTTGACCTCGTTGACCATCTCTATGCGGAGGGTGGCACATGTTTGAGTCTTCATCTTAGGCGCCCATTTAGATTTACACTGGGCCGACACTTGGCCCCTTCCGCCGAGTTGGAGACTTGTCAATGACCATGCAACTTTTTGGAGCTCTGGATGCGTGGAATCCTGGCACTTGTTTGAGCTTCCCCTTTTGGATTCAAATTTGGAGAAGTTCCATTCGACACGTGGCTCTCTCTACTACCTCCTCCATACTTAGTCGATTTTTGGACTCGTTCTAAACTGTTTTGAGCCCAAAGACTTTGGATCTTCATCGTTTCTTCTCTTTCTTGCTCCTTGTTTCTTTGTGACACTATTCCTCCTTCTCTGACCCTTCTATTCTATTTCCGAGCCCACCTGTAATTTTTTTGTTGGATTTGAGGCATGAATTTACTCAATAGAGCCATTTCTTGAATTTCTTCTTGCACGGGGTCGTTTGATCTTTTTACAGCCCCGCCACTCCATTGTAAAGTCCCTCTACAACCTTGTTTGTCGTCTTGGAATGTGAGATCGTGGGCCGAGTCATTTTCTTCATAATTTTCTTAAGTGCAGGAATTGTCTTGACCAAATTTTCCAGGGGTGAATTTGGGATAACAATAACATAATATTAAGTCTAGATATGTATGAGTCTTGGAATAAGACTTGGGTGATAGTATTTATAGCATAGATGTCACACCATCAAATTGCACAAAAATCAAAATAATTTAGAAAAATAGTTTATAAAGATCTAAGGAAATAAAATTAAAAGGTGAACACGGATCTAATGTTAATTCACCTAGCTATCCTCTTTCAATTAGAACACCTTATCTAGCCGATAGGTTTGAGTATTTCTTTGACGTAGCATCCGGGTCCCACAAATGGGTCAAAATTTTTCCATTTATGTTTTCTCCACTAAAATTTTATCCCTCACGTTTAATCATCATGACCAACATGCCAACAGGATAAATAAAAACTGAAAAACTACAACGGAATAAATAAAAATAAAAAACTAGTACATTTCTCCCCTACACGTTGCATCTTTGAGTAATAAGATTAAAAAAATTATGAGCTCTTCCCCGATCTAGTAACCAAAAACGTGCCCTATTTTTCTCTAATAGCTAGTAGTGTGCCCTATTTTGCTCTAATAGCCAACATCTGCTCTATTCAAAAATTATTCAACAGACCCCACACAACTTCTCAACCGTGCTTTGAAAATGACTCTAAAAAATCAATATATTTTTGTCAAGGTAAGATCTTTCCACCATACATGTCAAATGGATCTATTGAAAAGGGTTTTAAAACTCTAGTAAAAAATCAAATGGAAAAGGAAAACCAACCTTTATAATCCTTGGAAAAAACTTGCAAAAATTTAAACAATAACCATTAGCAAGTCTTAAGCCAAACTCCACAACATAATGTGGAAGTACATTTAAGGCACATGAACTTGTTGACAAAATGTAAATGAATTCAATCGGTCATGTTTCTGACAACAACGATTATAACATAAAGACAATTAATTTATGCATAAAGTTAATGTTGGAGCTCAATATTGCACATGTCCCATATCAAGATGAAGCCGGGGCTTTGAGGCAACATGAGACTCTCTCCAAGCTTTGGGACTTATGCTTTGAGATAGACCTCCGAGAGAAGGTCAACTTCCTATACCTATTTCTAATGTTACAACTACACCTACGAAGGGAAATGCATCTACCTATCACTACTCTAAGATTCTAATGGACTAGGGTGAGAAGGAGATGCATGAAAGGGAAATCTATGCTAAGGGGAGGTGATAGCACTAGAAATATAGGGATGAACACACTTAGCTTGAGCAAAAATGAAGGAAAACAAGCACAAAGAGGGAAGACAATGTGCCACAATCTGAAACACATTCACACACTCATTTTCATGGAGCACAACAAACAAAAGTCCCTGCAAGAGATATAAAATATGCACAACAAATCAAAAATTTAAAAGGAGGCAAGAAGATGTAGTAAAATTTTATTTGGGGTAGATAATGACAACAAAACAAAACTCTTATTACTTCCAGTGATGCACAATCGATTACAGAAATGAAAGAGGCAAGGATCTACATGCATTGGCTCAGATTTGAGACCTAAAACTCAAAATTCTAAAGAGTAGAGCTCTACAAAATGTCAATAGCAAAATAAGGGGTATAACCTTCTATAATGAGAAATGCTCTTGAATTTATAGAAGAAGGAGAGAAGAGGATGCTAAAGAAGAGGAAAACTTGCATTAAAACTTCTAACCACCAACAATAAGCAATAAATGCCTACAAGTGTGCCTAGAAGGCTATCAAATATGCCTCCCCATGTCTGTTTGGCTTGTGGAAGAAGGAAGGAGACCAAATCTTAAGAAATTTGGGTGGTTGAGTCAACTAGATGTGTGCATTAATGGCCTGATTGACATTTCCATATATTCCACCTACCAAATCCTACCAAAATCATATTTTGAATAGAATAGAGTGTAGCCCATGTCAGCAAATTTCCAATAAGACCAAGAACACATGAATGTGATCTCTGCAGTAGAAGTTATGACAATTTGAAGTTTTTCTATGCAAAATGAACATGCAAGACACATGGCGCACTTTGATTGGTTGAAGGATTCAACCTGATTGTCTACTTGTTTTGTCTTTTTTGCCACATTTCATGCATTCATTCGATGTGAGGATTTGGCACACAGCTGGAATGTTTTGATAGGTTGTGTGTTACACACTTCATCTAATGAGTTGACATGTGGCACTTATTGACTGGCATAGAATATTTCACTTGGTGTGTGTGCATGAACAAGAGGCACGAGAAGAAAGAAATTGGAGTTCTGCAAGCACATGTAGGATTGTGTGTGAGGAATGGGAAGAAAGGTGCATATCTAAAAAGGTACGTCAACATGCTAGTGAGGTGCGGGAATTTGATCAAATGGACATGCAACAATAAGAAAGAATATGTGCATGGAGAACACATATGTGTGCATGAAGATGAACACAATGGAAGATTGTGAAAGGGGAATGAGTGTATGAAAGATAGTGCACGAGACTCAAGAAGGAAAGGCATGTACGTGGAAAGCATGCCAGAATTTATAAAAATAGATTGCAAGTCGGCAGGTGCACGAGAGGGGTGCACTGACTATGGGATGAAAGTGAGTGTGCAAGGATTATGCACAATGGGAATTTGAGATACTTAGAATAAAAAATAAGGGAGGTGGAAGCATGCAGAAGAAAGTGGGGAGAAGATGAAGCACAAGGAAGAAGTTGGAAGGGCATATGTCGTGATGCACATGCATATTTGACTAATTTTTCATTCTTCTCTTTTGCAGGTCCATACGTATGGGGAGAAGTAGTCAACATCATCAACATAATTCACAACATCATCAATAACAACAAAAAAAACAACATCATCAATAGGTACATCATGATATCTACACACGCATTTCCACCCTAGGTTCATTTTCATCATAACATTTTTGCACTTTCTCCTCCTTAGCATCCACACTTCACATTTTTATCGCTCCATGCTTTTTCTAGTCCTTTGACACACTTTCATCATCGATCTACATGGTTATCAGGTACACATCTCTATCTACTTTATGTTACCAATATTTCTTTTGGAGCTCAAACTTGTAACCATCTTAGATCAGGTTGGCCCGAGTCATTGAGGCAACAATGGGACTCTCTCCAAGTTGTGGGACTTTATGTGCTTGAGATAGACCTGCGGAGAAGGTCGGTTCCTCCACTTGTTTCTATTTCTACTACTACTCCTAATGAGGGAATCAAATCCTAAGCTAAACAAGCTAAGGGACTAGGGATAAAATGAGAACATGAAACTAAGAAAACTAAACTAAGGGAGGTGATAAAACTAGAAAGAAAGGGGGATGAACATGATCAAATTTGAGTGAAAATGAAGGAGAATGCATAGATGAAGGCTAAACACGCATAACACAGATCAAACACAACTACAAAACTTTTTCATGAAATACAATCATAAAAGGAGATGAGAGGGCGTGAGAAGGTATAAAAAACAAAATGTAAATGAGAGGCAATAAAGAAGAATAAAAATAAGTTAATGAAAAGAATAGCCACAAAAAAATTCTTCTGTTAATTCTAGAAATGCACAATCGATTACAATGGTGTATGAGGCCAATATCCACATGTGAGGACCAGATATAAAGGTATGCAACTCAAAATGCAAGGCAATGCCAATACAAATTTAAAGAATCCAACCCTTTACAATGAGTAATGCACTTACATTTATAGATGAATGGATGAAAGTTAGGGAGGAGGAGCGAAAATCCAATTTGAAAACTTAACCACCAAAAAATAGTAATGAATGCCTGTAAATCCACCTACAAATCTATCAAATGCACTTCTCCATGTCTGTTTGGCACGTAGGAGAAGGAATCTGAATCAAATCAGGTGGTTGGAGCAATCAAATCTTGAATTAATGGAATGAGAGACGTTTTCCAGCTTCTTACCTACCCAATCCATTGAATATTTGAACTTGAGTGATATGGAGTGTAACCGACATCATTAGCTATTTTTCATCTTCTACCACGTGTCACACCTTAGTTGGTTGCAAGGATTTGGTGCCCTGTTGGCATGCTTTGGTAGGTTGCATGTGGTTCACTCAATGTCTAACAATTCACGTGGCATAGGTGTTGGCATAGAGGAAGGCACAACAATGCGCGAAGGAAGGAAACAAAAAGAAGAAAGTAGAAGGATGCGCGCAAAAGTGATGTGCATAGGAGGAATAAAAGGAATACCTACGGGAGGAACATATGGAAGAGGCACAATCATTACAAGATAATTTTACTGTGATGAGGAAGGGGGTGCATGAGGATGTTAGGGACTTAGCTAATTTTGGGAAGCAAGTATAAGGTGTGTGCGAAGGGTGCATGAACTATCATGAGGAATGTGAATGCACCAAGCATGAGGAAAGATGGAACAAATAGAGGAAAAGAAGGGAAGATGGAAGGCACAAGAAAGGAGCACACAAGGGCATGTGAGAAATAGGATCGAGGAAACGTGTCAAGAGAATAATTAAAGTGCGCAAATCTTGCAATGTAGAACGTCGAACCAGAATGGAAATATAAGTTGTCTAAATAACTAGGGGATTTATTTTGGATAACTATTTTGCAACTTTCGGGGCCATCTTTTTGCTAGATGAAGGAGATCAGTAGCTTGAAGCATCCATTGGGCATGGAGTCAATGTGTATATGAACCTCGATCTGCAACTTTGAAGAACTACCCTTGAGTCACTTGAAGCATGTTCTAAAATATGTTCGACTCTTACAAGACTGCTGAAAACTTACGGAAGATGATTGACATCCTGGAAGTAACAAAAGAGTGCACACAAGAAGTATGTGTGAAGAAAGAACTATGTATAAACATGATAATGTGTGCACAACACACTTGGAGGAATTGAAATTACTCTAATATATATAAAATTATGTAACATGATTAATGGAAGAGTTTGAGATGGATCCCATTGGTGGGATTGATAATGTGCCTCCATCAAGAAGAGATAAATCGAAATATTTAGCCTCCTTACAAGGCTCGGTAATATACGGGTCACTCCAAAGTGCATCAAACTTTGAATGACACCCTGGATTAGCTTTGTCAACATCCCATTTTAAGACCATGTCCCCAACTATAAAATCTTGAGGCATAGCCTTTCTCACAAACCATTTCTTGGTTTATTGTTGATCTTGATCTAGATTAATCATGGAAAAATTCCTTGATTCTTCAAGTTCAACCAACTCTACCATTCTGATTTCTCTCTAGTTTGTGCCTTCAAATTCCAGCTGTTGGGTAAGTGCTAATGAATTCAACTCAAGTGACAAAGGAAGTGTAGCCTCCTTTCCATAGACAAACTTATAAGGAAAATTTCCTATTGCCTTCTTCGTTGTAATTTTGTCTACCAGAGCACACGTAAGACCTTTGTGTGCCACCTTTGTCTTTGTTTGATATTCATTATCCACTTCCTGATCTTGATTAGGTTCTTATTTGTTAACTTTTCCAATCCATTACCTTGAGGGTAATAATTGGAGGAGGTATTCAAGTATATACCAAGACTAAGAGCCCAATCAGTGATTTTAGTACCAAGGAAGGATTTTGTATTATTTGAAATAATTGTCTGAGGGATACCAAACCTTGTTATAATACCTTAAAGAAAGTATAGGGTGATTGAATTGGTTGATTTATTGAACATGAAAACCTATGTCCATCGATGAAGTAATCCATATACATTGTCGGCACCCATTTATGTCTAGTGCTCGAAGGAGGATTGATCATGCCTATGAAGTCAAAACCCCATTGCACAAAAGGTTGATCTACTTAGATTGGTTAGAGGGGAAGCACTGCCAATATTTTATTTCCTACAAAGAAATATCATTCTTTGAATTTCATGACCCACTTGTGCGCATCCACGAATAAGGTAGGAAAAAATAATCATGCCATTATAATTTTCATTTATGTTGTTTTGGCAGAGAAGTATCCACCAGAGAATCTATCATGAAATTATGCTAACACTTTTTTGACTTGCACGCTATCAATACATCTTAGTAGAGCACCATCAATATTTATTTTGAAGATAATACCATCAATTAGAACATATGGAATAGACTGTAGCCTTAGAATCTTCTCTTTGCTTTATTTAAACCGGGAGGGTACACACTTTTGGAAAGGAATGTAATCATGTCCTTAATCCGGTGTGGGTGTCGGGATCTTCATTCTGCTCAAGTTACGTGCATGAAAGAGCTTCATCCACAAACAAAGAAGTCTCGGGTTCATTCTATGCGTCCTCAACAAGTCTGCTTGAAAAGTGCGGTGCCTCTAACCAGATTTTTGGCCTTGATAGTCACATCATACTCCATGATTTTGGTCACCCATCACACTCTCTTATCACTGATCTATGCTCCCATGATGAAGTATCTAACACAAGAGTGAGAAAATAAAACCTTGATATTATTTTTGGCGAGCATAATCTTGAATTTTTTGAGTGCATGCATGGTGGAGTACACCTATTTTCAAAGTGTGGCTGTACTCGAAATCATAATCCTTTAACATCTGATTGAAGAAAGACATGGGTTGCTCCAGTCCTTGTTCATTTTCTTGTGTCAGGATAAAAATAACACTCGCATCAATGCCATAAGAATAAAGGATTAAATCCTTTGAGTAATGCGGGTTGATGAGTGTTGGCGTGCAAGTAATTTCTTGCTTGATCTTGTTGAACCTTTCTTTTCCTTTCGCTATCCACTTAAAGTGTATCTTTCTTGAGCATTAGGGTGATGGGTTGAATCAGTCCTGAAAAGTTAGGAATTAATCTCCTAACAAAATTTATTTTACAAGGAAGGATGTAAGTATTTCTTATGTGCCGATAGGGAGAGGGCAAGGATGGTTGAAACGTACTCGGGATCAATAGAATGTAGACACCAAATTTTGGTCACATTTCCCTTTTACCCCACATGTATATTAATTTAATTACCTACAACTAAATTAATGCCCATTCTCACAATATTCATTAATTTAAATACCTTAATTAAATTAATTTCCACCTCACCTAGACATCTCACCCCACCACATCACCTAAAGATCTCATCATAAACCTATTCTTAGCATGTTTCCTTTTAACAAGGACTCAATCTATACTTATCATAACTAATCGAGACTTAGTCTAACCATAACACTAGATGCATATTATTTATTTAACAATATTCCCATTTACTTACACGAAAAATACCGTTTTAGACCCAAACCAATGTGAAGAATTGGTAAAAAAAATATAGCCAAGATTTGTTGTTTGGCAACCTAGGATTTCCCACCGTAACCGATGTCGGTTAACCTAAAACGTCATCGATTACCATATATTCACTTTGGTAACATTGTTCCAGAGGTTGGAAAAATTATTCAAGTTTTGAGAGAGAGATATTTGCATGCAAGCACAAACTAGAGGCCTCTCACACATCCGGACATCCTGAATCAACACCAAGACTGATATGAAGGTTAAGCATTCACGGTAACGTTACGAGGAAGCATTACCGTGATAATGACCACTAGTTGTATAGATAAACCATCACCTCCATCCAACCACCAGGTCTATAAATACAAGTAAGTGAATTTGGATATGCATCTTTCCATACTTATTTAGATCAATTTCTTTATCTTTGTTTGAGACTCCTAGTCTCCTTTGTATCCCATTATTTTCCACCTTCCTTTCAATCCATCCACGTAACCACCTACAACCTCCCATCTCTCCATACCTAAATCCAAAAGTCTCTCGAGCATTCTCAACATCTTTAGAAATTGAACCCTCATCCTCCCATTCTCTGTGCAATCAAAGAGAATCTTCAAAACTAAGTTTTATTGAGTTTCTATCGTCCGCCCCTACCGACGCCGGCTAACCCAAACCTTTTCAGTTTTCTCTCAATCGACATTGGTCATATAAGACCAATGTAAGTATCTGTATCTAGTAATTATTCCTATAAAAAAACCTAATAACCTTCACTCAAATAGCCTAAACCATCCAAAACCTAATCTTGAGATATCCCTGTCACCTTGCCTACTTGCCCCACCTCCGGATCTCGATTATAACCTTACCTGTTAGACTAGATTTGCTTCTTGTATTTGAATGAGATACCTAAATCATATCAACTACAATAAGATGTTATTTTTTTACGTTATTTCTTGCATTAAATCATATTAAACATTGGATTGACAACCATATAGGAAGTAACACACTTCCCCGGATCTACCATACACTAGGCAAGATAATCGACATATATTGTTCAATATTCCTCTTATGGTCTTGTTTTTCATTCACAGGTAGTTCCTCCTAGAAAAAAGGAAGTTGTCGCAATCAACACTTGATCAAGAGGTCGAACGCGCGCACTCTACCTTCCATATTCATTCACAGGTATTCATCCTCACCCTTACCCTATCTATTTTTCTCATACGTACACAACTTATTGGTGAAACACCTATGCCAACATCCTCATTATGAACATCAGATTGCGAGGTATTACCTTATGGTGCTCCCGACCTTCACACCAACTTAATGTATGGGGACTTGATACTTCCACATATTCACCCAAGCCACCTTCCCAAACACGACCATTTTCATCGATCTCCAATCTCTCACCAACCGTCGCCGCCCACACTTTCCTTCACCGTATATGGAAAGGATTTTTCTTGGTTTCTATGAACAAGGTTATCATCCCGTGTACCACCCGTAAACACAAAGACCGTTGTGGTATCGCCGCCAAACTACCCTCAAGAAGACTGCATCGACCTCATCAAGGATGCTAAACCTTCTCCACCCCGTTCACCCACATCCCCACCTTTAATCATGAAGTATATGGATCTAGAATCTATTCCTCCTATTTTTTTTGTAAACACCATTTCCTAGGACCTTTGACTTATCAACGCGATGGCGAGGCTCCCTCTTCTCTTCCCTTCCTATATCCTAACATGATCGATGATGATATACCATCCATTAACATCATTAAATGTCGGAAGATGAGTCTATCCTCACCTACCTTGGTGTGGAATATTCTTATATTCACTGGTCATTTCCTTCTGAGATGCAAACCATGTTAAATGAATCGACCATCGAAGTCAATATTAACACTCAGGATGACCCACACATTCTAAAGATAGGCCAATCTTTAGATGTTGTTGAACATGAAGCTTTTACTTCTTTCCTTTGGGATCATAACAACACTTTTTCTTGGTCCTATGCTGATATTCTGGTATTGATCCAAACATTGTGGTCCACAATATCGTCACCATCCCTGAAGCCAAACCCATGAAACAAAAGCTATGGAAAATGCATCCTCACATTGCCCTTCTTGTCAAAGAAGAACTCTAGTGCCTTCTCTCTATTTCCTTCATCCTACCCATTGACTATCCCCAATGGATTTCTAACATCGTTCTGTCACAAAAGTGATAGGGGACTCATGCATTTGAACAAATTTCTATGACCTCAACTTAGCTTGCCCCAAAGATGATTTTCCTCTATCGGTATTGACCAACTAGTTGATCTCACTTCCAGCCATGAGATGCTATCACTCATAGACGTTTTCTCGAGTTATAATCAAATATCACTCACTCCAGAAGATCAATAGAAAACTTCCTTCATCTCTCCTTGGGGACCTTCTGCTATTGATTCATGCCTTTTGGACTTAAGAATGGTGCTACATATCAACGGGCTATGACTTATATCTTTCATGACATCATACATCGCATATTGGAATATTACGTTGAAAATATCCTTACTAAATATAAATATTGGGCCAAACACCTTACAGTCCTTAAGGTCATATTTGACCATCTCATCAAGTACTATGTTCACATTCAACCCAAGAAGTGTGTCTTCCCTGTTCTCTCTGGAAAGATCCTTGGTTTTATCATTTCTTTGCATGGCATAGAAGTCAATCAAGCTAAAATCAAGGATATTCTCGAAATGCCTCCACCTAATAACCTTTGTCATCTTTTTAGTTTGTAAGAAAAGTTGAGATCTATTCATCGGTTTATTTCACAACTTTCCGACTGCTATCAGCCATTTCATCATCTCCTCAAAAAGGACGTCTCCTTCAAATGGGATGATGACTGCCACAAAACCTTTGACACTTTAAAACAATATCTCCTCTAACCACTTGTTCTCATTCCTCCTAAAGATGACCAAGCCTTTTACCCATACATTTTTTCTACTGATCATTCCCTAGGTGTTATGCTTGCTCATCACAATGAGCAGCATAGGGAGAAAGTGGTTTATTACGTAATCCGTACCCTTTTGGACTATGAAACTAGGTACACCCATGATGAAAAACTTTTCTTAGCCTTAGTTTTTGTCTCCACTAAAATTTTCATTACCTACTCAACCACAAAACCTTTGTCATCACTAACATTGATCCCTTACACTACATGTACGCCAAACCCTACCAGCATCAATGTCCTGCACATTGGCTCATGCTTCTTACAGACCTTGACCTCAAATTCATCCACCAAAAATCTATGAAGGGCCAAACCCTCACTAACCAACTAACAGATGCACATCTTTCTAGAGATCAACCCTTTAACTTTGATTTTCCGGACGAATCCATTTCTACCGTCTCTTTGGATGATACCAATTACTAGATGACCTTATTCTTTGATGGTTCCAAATGTCACTTGGAGGTGGTGTAGGTGTTATACTCATTCCTCTTGATGGTGAACCTATGCCTTTATCTTTCAAACTAGATTTTGATTGTACTAACAACATCACCAAATATGAAGCATTCATATTAGGCCTTCAAACCTCCATCGCCCTAGATGTTAAATCAATTAATATGTTTGGTGATTCCTAAATATTTGTAAACAAATTCAATGGTATATACCGATTGTAAGTAACGAAATAATCCAAAAGTACAAGTACCATGTCGACATAATTTTGACTACCTTTGACTATTATGAACTTCAAACCACCCCACATTCTACTAATAAATTTATGGATACCGTGGCCTTCCTAGATTCTCGATACCTGTTTCATCTTCTAAATCCAAAATCTTTGTCATAATACAAAGGTTAGAATCACCTTCTTATTTATCTCAAGATGTTAACTTCTTTGGAACTATTGCACCGACCCACATGACCTTTGGTATAAGAAGTTTACTGAGACTACCTTTCCCTTTCCATTACGCCTCCCGATCTCACTCGTAATGGGAAACGTACCTTTTTAAAGGTGTCTCTCGCTATGTTATCATGGGTGATCTTATTTATAAATGTGGCTTTGCAAAGTATTCTCTTACGATGCCTTACAAGTTTTAAAATTCCTTACACCATCAAGGAAGTTCATGATGAAATTTATGGAGGTCACTTTAGTGGCTTAACTATCGCTAAATGCATTCTTCACTTAGGCTATTATTGGCCAACCCTAAACCATGATCAGTTGTGACTATGTCAAACATTGTGTGAATGACAACAACATGCTAATCTTCATCACACACCTAGTCATGCCTTCTTGGTCACACGAGACCTTTGACCTTTCTCTCAATGGGTTTTGGATCTTGTTGGAGAGATCAATCCTCATTCTTCACAATGCAATCAATGGATTATAAGCGATATTGAATGCTACACTAAATAGGTATAAGACATCCCCCTCATTTCCAAAAAATCTAAGAAAATTTGTGAATTCACCAACCATCACATTATTTTTCGCTTTAGTGTTCCTCTTTGTCTCATCACCGATAATGGAAAGCAATTCAAAAATAGAACCCTACGAAATCTTTGTGAAAATTTTGGCATTCAACTCATTTTCTCTTCACCTTACTATCCACAAACAAATAGCCAAGCATAATCAACTAATAAAACCTTGAACAAAATTCTTATGAAAGTAGTTGGCGATCTATGGGAAGGATTGGCATATGCACATTCTGTTCACCTTGTGGGGTTCTGTACATCGGAAAAGTGACAAAGGAGCGTGAGAATCTACAAGTGACTCTTTGCGTGCACGACCTCCCGAGGTCGTGCCGAGACAGCCGGTGGGGGTAGAATATGCAGACAAACTAGTTAGGCAGTCTAATGTCTTTGACACGCACTAGTGGAATTTGCAAATCTAAGGCAAAGAAGGCCCTTCTAACTTGGACTAGTGTGATAGATCGATCAGCGAGGATGACTGCTCGAAGGCTCCAATCAATATCGAGCTCTGGTGTGATTCGATCTATGGGTTGCGGAATACATGGAAAATGACCTGGGATTGTTTCGTGTATATCTCCTGATAAGGTCATATAGTGGATGATGAATAAAATTGACTCTACGGACGATTTTCTGGCCTAGTCCAGAATTCCCTAGCTTCGTTAGCTGTTGTGTCCAGTAAGGATAATTGTTGGATAATGATAGGTGGAAGTGGGGTAGACTGGAATACTAGTGTGCGTAGGCCAGTGTCTATATCCAACTGACTTGTGGATTCGTTGGGCTGTGGGATCTGTGGATCACAACCATAGACTCTTGGTTGTTGCGGTCCTGTTATGGTCATACGCGAGATCAAGTTCTAATCCCTAGTATCCAGTAATCGTAAGCCTTTTCAGCTTCTACGTTTAGAACCAATAGTTGTGCGATCTTCTCAGAATACCTTACAGGCGTTCTCGCAACCTGGATTCTTAAGCTGGTATCTATATCTACTAGGGTGTCTCCAGCGTCTGGCTGTGGAACTAAAGGATCACACCCGAATGTTTGTTCTCTTTCGAGCCCTTCTACAGTCATGTGGATATTTTCTAGGGTAATCTGTAGTTTGGCTGACTTGACCAAAACGCATGTGCTTGGTCGTCTTCTATGTTTAATCCTCTTAACTGTGAACTGATCAGTTGGAGATCTATGGTTGTTCGGAATACTTGTATCCTGAGATTTTGGTCTATGTCAACTATCGCTGTGGCGAGGTTTGGTTGAGGCACGATTGGCTCAAATATATATTCCCTGGGCTCCTGAGGTCCCGTTATTGTCATACGAAACAAAATGTAATCTAACTGTAATGAAATAAATTCTAACTACGTGAAATAAATCTAACTGCATATAACTTTATCCTTCTAAGAAATATTCTAACAATTCTAAGAAAAACAAGCTATTTTAAGCATATCTAGAAATAATAACTAAACAATAATTTAAAACAGACAAGATAACCGAGTGTGGTTATTTGCCTGTGTGATTTGTAGAATTATTCTAAATAAATAAGATAGCCTGTCTAATCTACCTGCAAGATTCTCGATCCTACCTCAGAAGTGAGGAATGAATCATAATTTCTCAGAAACTATCAATCCCCACAGCTTCCCTTGCAATATCGAGAATAGAATGAAAATGAAATAAAGCGATTAACTACTCTATTTGATATAAATCTGACTAGAACTTTGAAATTTTAAAACCTGGACTCCGCAGAACAGTGGCGAATCCGATGGTGTATGTGATCTCGTCCCCTCAGTATGATCTTCTCGTTCTTTCGTGTTCACTTGGATCCAGAAAAGCGTGTAATGCTAGCACCGATAGGAGTAGATTTTGGGACAAGGACAGCTCAGAATGCAGACCGAGAATGCGAGTAGGAGAGGGATAGCGCAAGAGTACAGAGCTTGGCTTATGTGATTCCTAGCGGGATTTTACTGCGAGTCATGCAACGTGAAGCGACCAGAACCTGTGACTATCCTATACGAAGAGCAAAACCTGCAACTTTAATGGCTTCCTAAGCTATTTTGTTCCAAAATAAAGACACTGCTTGCACAAGTTGGATATGTGGCTTACCAACAAGCTGAATAAAGCTAACCAGGTATATAATGAATTGAACTGAGAACTCTAAGTCACAGTAAAACAAATCTACAGCAAAGAGGAATTCAGAGGCAAGCTTCTAACTGGATTGAATGGAACAACAACACTGCCTGCACAAGATGAGTCTGTGGCTTACCAACAGCTGAGCAATACTAACCAAGTATGAAATAAACTATGCTATCAATCCTAAGCGAGCTACCCAAAATACTAAAAACCAGAAGACTCTAACAAGGAAAAATGGTGGCCAAAACTCCAGCTCAAATTCTTCACAAAACTCAGCCCAAATTCAGACCAAAATCAGACCATTTGCATGTACACAAACCATGCATTTATAGGAATTCAAACACCCAAGAATCAAAACCAAATTGAACTCCTAAACAATAAACAAAGGAAAAACACTGTTCCAGGGGACCAAAAACATTAATGCATGCTCAAGTCGGCAAAGAAAAGCTGGTAAATCATGATATTTCACGCGGGTCGCGTCAAAGAGTGTTCGGAAAATGCGCATGGGACCGCCACTGAAACGGCGGGCGGTGGTTACGAGACCGCCGCCTGTCTGTGGCGGCGGTCACGAGACCGCCACCCGAAGGGTGGCGGTTTGCCATCAAGGTCAAGAAGCCAAAGAAAGAAGGAAAAAAGGGGAAAACAAAGGGCGCGGGGGCTAAGCGGGGCATGCGGGATGTTAACGCATGCTCGGAGGGCTTTTCTGGGATCCCGAACACCTTGCGAGGAGACCTATATCATCATTGGGGCACTTGTTACACTGCTTGCTCGAGGTACATGCCTTACAATTTTGGGTACGTACAATTACCACACTAGTATTCGCACTTTGACTGGCTACCACACATTTATCTTTAGTATATGGTACCGAGGTTGTATTTCCTCTCAAAGTCCATATTCCATCTCTACATCTCACTACAAGGCATGATCAACAATGATGACTTTCACCAGACCGTTTAGCAAAACTTGAGTTGTTAGATGAACATCGTCTCAATTCTCTTGATCATCTCCAAATCTACTAAAAATGTATCAAACATTCCTATGATAAACGTGTCCATGAATGAACCTTCTAGGGAAACGACCTCATCCTGAAGGAAAATCAACATGTAACCAAAGAATAAAAAATTAAATGGGGTAAATGTTCTCCTAACTAGCTTGGACCCTATATTGTTACTCATACCTATGGATCATGTGCTTATCGTTTGTTCTCACTCAAAGGTAAACCCAAACATGAGCTCCTCAATTCCTTGCATCTTCGACCATTTTATTTTTGAAATTTAGTCCTATATCACCTTCTATCTATTAACTGCTCGTCTCTTGAGCACCATTCACCTTCCATGTTACCCGTTTTGAGGATCAATGACTAAACAAGAATCATGTGATTACCCGTCACCTTTCAACCTTATATTCAATATGAGTACCATGACTCTACTCATGGCATGATTCTCATGGATACTTTTCATATTTTTCAAAGATGGAATCCCATGGTCGTTCATCACTTGAAACCATCTCTTTCATAGTTAACCTATTTGCACTATGGTTTTATCTTCTAAACAAGAACCTAATCTTCCTCTATAGTCTTTTCCATGACTTAAACGTCAAAAATCAAAATGGGATTCAACTCCTTGAGTAAAACTTCCAAAAAAATATGTCTTCCTCAAAAGGGACATCTCTTCTCTCTATCTTGTCGCATTATAAATAGATTGCTCCTCAAAAGACAACTATAAAAAGCTTATCATACCGCACATAGTCTATTATAAAAATACTATCCTTGCAAAAACAAAATAACATACTCAAAAGCTTCCCACATTGATAAAATTCACGAAGACCTCAAGGAGATAATATAATCATCCCACATAGACTTCCCACATCAACCAGTCTATTAAAAATAAAAATAAAAGAAGAAAATGATAACTTTTTGTCATGGAATTGCCTACTTTTGATCATGGGTTTCTTACCAGGTAAACATCTTTGTTGTACACTAAGTTACACTAAACTACCCATTTTCACCTCACTACCTTTCCACCCTAATTTTATATCTTCTCAAGGGACTTGCCGCAAACATGAAATTTCATGATCATGTGACTTTCTTCACCCTTAGCATAGTCAAACATGCAACGCCTTTAGGGTCTTATGTTCATAAGCCAATCTCTAGTATGGAAGAATAATTATGGTTCTTATCAATTGGTGGCTTTTTTCCCACCTCTTACCATTTCACCTTCTCCATTACTTATTGATTACCCTATATAGGACCGGACCATCGATATATACATTTTAACAATTTCCAATTTCACCTAAGACTCAACCATGCTTATGACCTAAACTCAATCATGCTTGAAACCTACCAACCCATCCCTCAACCTTAGCATATTCTTCCCTAGATTATGGGACAACTACATCGACTTGAGGCTCCTTTTCACCGGGGCTATGTATGTAGCACTTTGAGGGCATAGGGCCCTGGAGGTTAGCTCGGCCATCTATTAACATTCTATCTTACTTAGTTTCCATTTTTCACAACACTTGGAAGTTAAACAATCAACAAACATACATACCTACCATTTTATCACATCATCAAAACATCCAATCAATCATTTCACATTTCCATGATATCAAAGATTTTGGAAATTTACACCATAACATACATATAACTCATCATTTATTTCCCATGTTACCAATAACTTGGAAATTAAATCAAAACTAAAAACAAGACTCAACCATGCCTAACTAACCTAACTCAACCATGCCTAACTAACCTAACTTAACCATGCCTAAACCAACCTAACTCCACCATGCCTAAACTAACCTAACTCCACCATGCCTAAACCGACCTAACTCCGCATGCCTAAACCGACTTGACTCCACCATTCCTAAACCAACTTGACTCCACCATGCCTAATCCACCTAATTTCCATCACATACAAACAACAAATAAAATTACAACACAAGTACATCACTCATCTCATAAATATCATCATCTATATCACTATGAAAGTCATGTGTATCCATCAAATATACACTGATAAAACATAATATAAGTATCTCAAAACTCTCATATATGGCCTCACCATGTTCAACACGTAGGCTGGTATATGATCAAAAATCTCATAAAATCTCATGTATAGCCTCAATATCATTAGCACACAAAGGCGCGGTCTATATATCAAAATCTCAAAAGATAAATAACCATACCAGGTGACTAATCGTCACCCCACCTAAGACCCTCGGGGCTAGTCTCATATGTCTCCTCCTCTTTGTCTATCTCGACACCCTTCCAACTTCTCTCCAAACTCCATGGCTCTTGATCCAACCTCTTCTTGGCTTTGTAGTTGGGTCAAGCCTACATGAACTAGTAGCCTCACTTGACCTTGTCTCGGGCTTGCCACCCCCCGTACTCTCTACACTATGCGTGTAGGATCTCATCCTCTCACTCAAGGCTTGTTGTACCTTTACTCTACATAGGAGGGGACATCTATTTTGGTGGTTTTCATGTGATGTTGGTAATATCTAGCCTCATTTAGGGCATCCTTGAATCTCGCCATCGGTACTATCTGTGGTGGTGCCATAGGTCTCACAGCAACATGCGAGCTCGTCCTACTAATGATGGCCTCGGCCCTTGTACCTATGAACCTTGCCCTCCTCCCTATACCATGGGACCCTGTCCCATTGCTTCTATAATATGGTACCTTGTCCTTGGGCTTGTGAGGGTCCCTACACTATGAAATGGCCCTGTAAGGCCACAATCTAAGCTTGTGCAGTTTCCAAATGACCCTGCAAACATGATATCTATGCCTGTAAGGTGGCTACCTATCCCCCATCATCATCACCACCTTGTATGGTACTGCCTATACATGTGTAACTGGGCTTGTAGGGCTACCACCTACACCCGTAAAGTGGCAACTTGTGCTTCGATCCTGTGAGATGCCCTGCAATACTCCAAGTTGTGTAAAAATTGTGTCCACCTACCCCTATAATGTGTCCCTCTAAAATTTAATAGTGGCTAGGTTAGTTTTCCCTAGCCTCGGTGGTGTTTCCTATAGTGTGCCGCCCACCACTACCTATATCGTCAAGTAACCCGGTGTCATCAATTTGTCGGTCCACCACCTACTCCTCCCGCCTTGTTGGAACAATTGGTTGTGGTAGAGGCATAGGACTCTCCACGTCATCTCTCATGTATTGTGGGAATGGTGGAGGCACTTCCTAGGGCAGCCCAAACCGCCATATGACCCTATCACGGGTATCATCTCGTGCTCACCGACACAACATCCCTCTATCCACTTGAGAAGTTGTAGCTCATCCAACTCCACTTCCATGTGTCTGTAGGAAGGGATGCATACATATGGCCTCCAAATGATGTCAACCCCTGACAATCCCTCTAACACATGCCTATAATATTCCACATCATGTGCAACCCTAACATCCATGTGCTCTCCCTAATAGGTACCCAACGACTGTAACCACCTTGGACCAAGCCCACATCAAATGCATCAGGTTGGGAAAACCAATGGGATGCACACATACGATGTGCTCATATGCCTTTCAATGAAGAAGGAAGGTATAACACAAGCTAAACCTCCATAACCTCCCATAAGTCAACAACTCTCTATATAACTACACCAAGAAAGTTAGTGCCCAATCAAAACAAGTCCTATCCTCTGTCATGTCATGGAGAACCCCCATCAACGCTCATGGGAATCTCCCACCCTCTGCATCTAGTAATGCAAAGAACCACACCACCATCATGATCAAGACAACCAACCTCATCTCTTGAGGACGGGCCGCGTACATATCCCCATAGCTCAGGCTTGCACTATGCTATCTCAACTCTGCCATCACCTCTCCAAACACTATCACTATTAGATCCTTTGATGCCTCTGACAAAATAGAATAAACTTGCTCTCCCACTATAGGTAGCCATAGGATCCTATATACATCCTCCAAGGTGACAGTGATCTCACCCATCGGTAGGTAGAATGTATTGGTCATTAAATCCCATCTATCGATGAGTGTGACCATCAAACTCAGATCTTGAACTATATTTCTGTAGCGTCAGATCCCAATCAAGCCAACATCCATGACGTGTCTGCACTAATTTGTGGCCACACTCAATTGTACCAATAGATATAGAGGAAGTACTCTATCCCTCATCTACAGTTGGTCCCTAGCTTGCATCTAACAAACCACATCATTGTACAACCTTGACCATACCCAATATACCTCTTACCCAACACACCTATTACATGAAAAAACTATTTCCTACCACACCCTATAAAAACCAAAACCCTACCGACTACCCCCATTTTTTTCATGTATTGTTACACCAATTCTCCCTTATTCTACTTTCCACCCCCACCATCACCCAAATACCCCTTTTCCCAAATTTTCCCTACATACAACTTCCCTTAGACCTCCTGGACTAATTTCCTTCCCCCTACCCTTTCCTTCCACCCAATTCTCATCATCCTTAAGCGGCACAGGTTGCCTAAACCGCCACTGGTTTTCCTCAACCGACACCAACTCAATTTCAATGGTGTTAGTCATCTTAGACTTGAGTGATGCTAGACAAGGCCAACCGATGTCATCCAACCCCGAGTCGACATTGGTCTCTATCATAAAATAAAACCGAACCCCCTGTTTACCAAAATTTTCTCAAAAACACCCTAAAACACCTAATCTACCCTACCCAAACCTACCCTACCTTCATTCCCACCCCTATTTACACTATCTAGGACCCCCTCCCTCATTTCATTTGTTTTTACCTATAAATGCAAAATCAATTTCCACCCAAACCCCCTTTTTACCCAAACCAATTTAAAACATCATTTTCAACCAAATGACAAAAGAGGATTGAATCCTACCTCATCTCCATGGTGTCGGCATGGTGGTACGTCTAGCTACTACACCGGTGGCCCATTCAAACCCTCTCCTACCTCTTCCATCACCAAATCCACTCCTCACCTCGCAACCAATCAAATGGCCCAATTGATCTCATGGACTCCCTTTGAATGCCAATCATGGACTAGTCACTCGCTAGCTTAGCTCACACACATCGTACCATTGATCTCTCCTCTTACCCCACTTTGCTGTAATTTTCCCGATAAAAGTTAAAATTAATCCGTAAAATATGGATTTTTATTTTTACTAACCCTACCAACATGGTGATGTCAGTTACTTTATAACCGGAATCATTGGTTGCTACTATCATTTCTACCCCATTTTTCCCATTTTGACCTCCACTCCTCATTCGACCGATAGCCTTTAATCTCACCCACACTTATGGAAACTTTCCCTATAGTTCCTTAGTTGCATCTCAGATTTTCTATTTACCTATACCTTGGCCTTACCCATGCCATGACCTATTTACTTGGCCTTGAACCAATTTTTGGGACCCTTGAACTTGTGTACTTGCATTATACCTTGTGATGTTGTTACCCATGTTGTTTTAGCCTAACAACCATACCTTTCCTATTCTGTGCATTTTATCCCAAAAAAAAATTGATGTACCGAACATACCTAAACATTCCTACACGACCTACTTCATGTTTTTGGACCATATCCTGTACCCTGGATACCTAAATCACTTCACCCTTGTTTGGATAAACCTATCGACCTTGGACGATGTAGAGTTTGCAATCTCTTCAACCTGGTACCATGTTGTAGTCTATATGTGTGCGTGTGTTTGATTTCCATTACCCATTACCCGATTTTACCCTAACCTATTACCTATTACCCGAGTTGACCATCACCCTTTCCCATAGTACTCATACCCTTCCCCACCTACATTCACTTCTACTAACTACACATTTATAAACCCACTCACCGATTTCCTATAACCCCTCATCAGTTCTTGGTTTGAGGGGGATCACCTTCACCTGGGGAAACCCCATTCTCACCCACACATGGAGCAATCACTTCCTATTTTTGTCAGTGTCACTTACCAATACAAGCTATGCGACAAAAAGGGGAAAAATGTAGACACCAAATTTGGGTCACATTTCCCTTTACCCCACATGTATATTAATTTAATTACCTAAAATTAATTTAATGTCCATTCTCACAATATTCATTAATTTAAATACCTTAATTAAATTAATTTCCACCTCACCTAGACACCTCACCCCACCACATCACCTAGACACCTCATCATAGACCTATTCTTAGCATGTTTCCTTTTAACTAGGACTCAATCTCTACTTACCATAACTAACTAAGACTTATTCTAACCATAACACTAGATGCCTATTCTTTCTCTAATAGTATGCCCATTTACTTACGTAGAAAATACCATTTTAGACCCAAACCAACGGGAAAAACTGGTAAAAAAAGGTAGCCAAGATCTGTTGTTTTGGCAACCTAGGATTTCCCGCCATAACCGACGCCAATTAACCCTAAACCGACACCAATTAACCTAAAAATTCATCGGTTACCATATATTAACTTTGCTAACCTTGTTCCAGAGGTTGGAAGAATTATTCGAGTTTGAGAGAGAGAGATATCTCCATGCAAGCACGAACTAGAGCCCTCTCGCAAATCTAGACATCTGAATCAACACCAAGACTGATATGAAGGTTAAGCATTCATGGTAACATTCTCGGGAAGCACTACCGTGAAACTGACCACCAGTTGAATAGATCAACCATCACCTCCATCTAACCACCAGGTCTACAAATACAAGTAATTGCATTTGGATATGCATTTTTCCACACTTATTTAGATCGGTTTCTTTATCTCTGTTTGAGGCTCCCAGTCTCCTATGTATCCCATCATTTCCCACCTTCCTGTCAATCCATCCCCGTAACCACCTACAACTTCCTAGCTCCCCATACATGACTCTATATGTCTCAAAGCATTCTCATCATCTTTAGCAACCTAAACCTAATCCTCATATTCTCTGTGTAATCATAGAGAATCTTCAAAACCAAGTTTTATTGAGTTTCTATCAGTGCCCCTACCGATGCTCTGCTAACCCAAACCATTGTCGGTTTTCTCTCAACTTGCATCAGTCATATAAGACTCGACGCGTCTCTATATTTGGTAATTCTTCCTGTAACAACAACCTAATAACCTTCACCCAAATAGACCAAACCATCTAAATCCTGATCCTGACATGTCCCTATCACCTTGGCTACTTACCCAACCTCCAGATCTGATTATAACCTTACCTGTTAGACTAGATTTGCTTATTGTATTTTAATGAGATACCTAAATCATATCAACTACAGTAGGATGTTATTTTATTACGTTATTTATTTTATTAAATCATATTAAAAAAGTGGATTGAAAACCATCTAGGAAGTATCACACTTCTTAGATTTAGCATACACTAGGGAGTCCACTGATATATATTGTTTAATATTCCTCTTATGGTATTTTTGCATTCATGGTAGTTTCTCCTAGATAAAAGGAAGTTGTCGAAATCAACACTAGATCAAGAGGTCGAACGCGTGCACTATATCTTCCACCTTCATTCATAGGTATTCCTCCTCATCCTTATGTTAGTTGTTTTGCTCATACGTATGCAACTTATTGGTGAAACACCTATGCCAACATCCTTCATTTACGACCATTTCCTAGGTGAGGTCTTCCCTTATAGTCCTCCCCACCTTCGAGCAACTTAATGTATGGGGAACTTGTTACTTCCACCTATTCACTGAGCCATCTTCCAAAACATGACCATTTTCATCTGACCTCCAATTTCTCACCAACCATCACTTCACCAACATTTTCCTCAAAATATTATCTTTTATTCAATGAGTTTAGACAACTATTTCCTCATGAGGGGCTCTATCCTTAGATTGAATGGTCTTTGTTTTTTTCTAATGGGCTTGATACTAGGATCGGGTCAATGAAGTTTTGAAAAACACTTGGATAAAAACCATTCGAGGTCTTCATACTCCAATGAAAATATGCCACTTTATTTTTGATAGAGAGAGATGAAGGTCTACTTTTAATCATGTAAAAATATTTCTTGAGAAATAACTCCTTTCCATGCGCAATAGTGACTAAGGAGCAGCCTTCTTACACCACGCGCATATACTTTTCTTCACCCTTGTACTCATCATCAGGGTTAAATATTTGCTCTAAGGTAACTAGCCCTTTAGGAAACTTATTTGTCTTTAGCTGTATCACTTGGTCACCATAACTATCATGCAAGTCAACTTGCATGATTGAAGAGAAATAAAATTCATTCTTAATGAACTTGACGATCTACGCATCACTATCGGACACTTGTTAGCTGGTGTTTTTGTCTGGAATTGATGGTCGATCACAATTTTTACATGCTACATATTCACCTTGATAAATCCTTGACTTATGAGAACTGTGAGCCACGCGTGGCCATTTGATCAACTTCTTTATTCATCTTCCTTGGTATCACCCGCAGATTTAGAGAATCAAAGCTCTCAATGAGGTCCCAAAATCTATGTTTATAAGATTTGAGAAAATTATTATTTGTAGTGCACTTTTTGTGACATGATGAATGACCACTATGTATCCCCAAAGATCTACATCGCCTTAATCTGCTTTCTTATAAGAAATGAGAAGACCATGCACCAATGCTTCATATTCTACTACATTATTAGAGCATGCAAACTACAAGTTGTGTGTGAAGAAGAATTTCACATACTTGGGAGAAATGAGAACAACAGTTGCATCATATGCCGTTTCGCTTCTAGATTCATCAAATTATAGTTTCCAAAAACCAGAATTTTCTTCATTTTTCTTGAGCACGTGCAGCAACACAAATTCTTCTTCTAGCATGTAATAAGTGCTAAGCCCAGTTTCAAAATCTTCAAGTTCTTCAGCATATGGGTCAAATTTCTGGTTCCTTTCTACCCACTCATCTAGCACTAAATCGGAAGAGGAGGAATAAGTTACTCCTCTAGAACTTGTTCATGGCCTTCATGGACTGGGTAGTTATCTTGGAGAGGGGATGGGTCATATGAATCAACATGATAGGAAAATATTATCTCAACTTGTATGGTAAACCGGGTACCATACCTTGTCTTAAGTAACATATGAGACTAATCAGAATACAAGTAACCACCCACTTTCGTAGTGAAATCTCTTGACAAACATATGAAAAACAAAGGAGGTAGGTCAATAATGGACATATCTTGAGATATTTTGCTTGGACATGTATGGAGAGTTAACTCAAGATCCTTGATGACTCCTAGATTGGTAACGGTTGAGCCATCAATTTTTAAAACTCCTTTGGACAAAGGGATGTACTTAAGACCTAGGACATCAATAATTTTCTTAGGCATGAAAAAAGTACTAGCACTTGAGTCAATCATACAATTGTGCATAAGGTGTTTTCCTATGATCAAGGACATATAAAAGGGTGGGGTTTTAATAACCTTACTTACTTGCTTCTTCTTTGCTTGAAAAATATTGACAACAATGCATGGTTTTGGACATCCGGATCGGTTCGTGGAAGTTGGGAAAGAGCTTCATGCATCAGGTTGCATTGAGATGGAATGGCCAAGGCATCCCACATTGTGAAATTTACATTTGTTTTCTTCATCTAGCTCGCAATGTTGAATGGAAGGCCCATTGAATTTTGCATTTGGGACATAACAACTTATTTTCTTTATTGTTCAAGTATAGAGGTAGGGGTCTTAGCCGGTGCAGATTCCCGACCTACTAAAGTAAGGGCATGCACCACTTCGCCAGGGCATTGTGTGGAGCCTCGCATGTAGGAACTTGCATGTCTTTCTTGGCCTTTGGATTCCTTGGTTTCATCTCTTTTATTTTGAAGATCATCCTATGTGATAAGAGCTGAAGGTTATGTGCATGAGTCTAGCATTCTCTCTTAATACCTTGTGTTATCAGTAACTTGGGTGCGTGGTCTCTCGGACTATATGTAGCTTGATTAATTGCACAGAAGTCTTCGGCGCCAAAGAACATAAGGTTGGCCTCATGAGGAGATTCTATATTTTCTTGATTCTCAAGCTCACTTGCGCTTGTGGAAGGATCATAGTTAGAAGCATTCTAGATCACATAAGCTTGCACATACATGGCATTGGAATAATGGTATTGACTATGAGGCATATTGCAAGGAAATCACCATTTTAACTCTTCAACCATATTGTTCTCAACTGGAACTAGTACTTGACTTTTGTTGGGCATCGGGAGAGGTTATGCATGAGGGACCATTTACAAGGGAAGATGTGCGTTAGCCTACCATCTATCATTTTTTTGGTTCTTCCCATATCTCTGGTTTGCATATTTATTCTATCGGCTGATTGTTTTAGTTATGCCCCGATTAGAACTATTTCTCGAAGGCTTGTGCATACTACTTCTCTAAAGATATAACTCTATTCTAAATGTTTCTAATTAGGTCATTCATTTCTTCATCTTCCTTATACTTTGTGTGAGAGAGTAGGATGTGGATGCAATTGGTTCCACACTCTACTAGGGAACAAGAGCAACAGAAGGCTAAGGTGCATGAGACATTTATGGGAATAAGGGCATAGGAAGTTTAAGGGCTAAATTTCCCTCTGGATGAGACTATTTTCTGCCCTTATTGCAGTATTATAAGCAATAAGTAAGGTTCTACCTCTCATGTAATAGATCATGACTGAGATGTCACTATTCAAGGCCCTTAGATAGTATAAGAAAGTATGTTGGGTTAGAGGCCTTACCACTTGAGGACTTTCATCCCAAGTCTTTGGAATCGATATTAAAATTAGTCATTTGTTCATTGGGCATCCTCTTTGTTGTAGTCAGTTGCTCCACTAGTGATAGGTGATTTGACTTGTCTTCAAGGTAATTGCATAGAGCTATTCTAAGCTAATCCTAGGTAGTAATAGATACATGTCTAAAACCTCTATACCATTGAAGCAATTTTCCTTGAGTGAATCCGTGAGTAGCCTAACCGCTACATCGCCATGTGTGATCAAATAGAAAAAGAACACATTGGCTGCATCTTGGATGTGTTCAACAGGGGTGACTTAATTCTCACCAGTGAAGTATGAAATACAATTGAGTGCGGTTTCTGACATGTCATGTTGTGCATTCAGAACAATAGGGCTTTCGCCAGTGATTTTGGAAATGTTTCTCAGAGGAGGAGGTGGCCATGGCACCATGGTAGGGTGTGTAGGTCTACTCTGAAGAGGATTGGAACATGCACAATGCACTGGAGATGGAGATGCATGTGTAGAAGTTCTACAAAATTTTCTTTTTTGAGATAGCTTGAGGTACTCAAAGGTTGCTTCAGCTAATACACTTTGTCTTATATGCACTCTTCTCATAAAATCCATGTGGACACGTTGGAAAAAATAGATATGAGTGTTGAGAGTCACCAGATGTGTTAAAACAAGCCTCCAAAGGCTAGAAATCACTAAGTCACACACTAGAACTTAGCAATGATGAAATTTAAGATTTTAATGTTGGTCCCACTGGGTGTGGCAAAAATTGTTAGAGCTCAAACTTGCACGCATCTAAGATCAAAGGTTGAATTGAATCGTTGAGACAATAATGGGACTATCTCCAAGTTGTGGGAAATTACATGCTTGAGATAGACCTTCGGAGAAGGATGATTCCTATACCTATTTCTATTGCTACTACTACTAATATGGGAATGAAATCCTAAGTTAAATAAGCTAAGATACTAGGGATAGAACGAGAACATGAAAATGGTAAAAATAAACTAAGGGAGGTGAAAAAACCAGAAAGAAAGGAGGATGAACATGATAAAATTTGAGTGAAAATGAAGGATAATGTGCACAGAAGGCTAGATATGCATAACAAAGACCGAACACATTTGTAAAACCATTTTCATGAAAAATGATTAGAAAAGGAGATGCAAGGGCATGAGAAAGCACACCAAACACACAATGTGAATGAGAGGAAAGAAAGACGAATAAAAATAGGTTAAGGTAGATAATAGCCACAAAACAATGCTTCTATTACTTCCAGAAATGCACATTCGATTACAATGGTGTATTAGGCTGATATCCACATGCGAGGACTAGATCTAAAGGTCTTGTTATCCAAATAGCTCTCCTAGCAATTTGGATAACTTGCATACACATTCTAACCCTAGGTTATCTATTGAAGAAGTTGCACACGCTCAAAATCATTTGGCACATTCCCTCGGTTGTAGTTTTCTTGCACGCCCCTTTCCTTCCTCCTTCCACTTCCCCTCGCACCCACCTTCCACGCATTCACCTTCTTCCGAGTCAGTTTCTTTCCACCCCGTGCACCTAAGTATTTGACCCTTCACGTGCCGCACCCATTACTTTGTAATAGTTGCACCTTAACCATACATTCTCTTCTCACCGGTTTGATTCATCTCCCTACATGCATAGTGTGCACTCCCTTTGCACCTTCCTCGATTTCTCCTAGTGCCCTTCTATGCTAGATCATATTTTGACATGCTCAAGTGTGCTGCACGCAACCAGATAGGGCACCAAATCCTCACAACAAATGAATGATTGACCAAATGACAAATAGTCAGTAAATTTTTCCACCATTCTAGTCAATCAACACGCACCCGTGCTTTGCATATGCTGATGACTTTGGCATCTTCTGAAATCCATATCATCAGCCACAAGTGCAAAAATTCAAAATTCAATTTTTTGCGGATCTAGTAGGTGAGAATTGGGAAAACATCTCTTTGAACATTGATGAGCAGATTTGATTTCTCCAACCACCCAATTTAGTATGATCCACTTTCTTTTATCTTCAACATATCAAAAGAGACATCGGGAAGAGTATTTCATAGATTTCAAGTGGATTTATAGACATGAATGTTGGTGATTGTGTTTCAAATTTGAATTTTCCTCCTTTTCCTTTATTCCTCCATAGATTCATCTATAAATGTAAGAGCAAGGCTCATTTGTTATGTTGGATACTCTAGATCCTTACGCGTGTTGCTAAGGACTCCATATTTTCTGTATTATGAGTTGAGACCTCCATGTTTGGCTCTTGCATGTGGATATCGACCTCTTCTAACATTGTAATAGTTCTATGCATTTTTGGAAGTAATAAAAGGATTGTTTTGTGACTATTATTTGTCCTAGCATGTTTTTATTCCTTCTTCTATCCTTTTCTATTGCATTGTGTATTGTTTTGCTACTTCAGTCCCCTAGTTCATATTTGGTTGTGTCCCATATGAACAATTCGATGAATGCATGTTTTTCTGTGCTACTCATGCCTAGCCTCCTTTCATAAATTCCCTATCATTCTTGCTTAGAACAAATAGTGTTCATCCCTCTTTTTTGGTGCTATCACCTTTTAGTGTAGTTTACTTCATGTTATCCTTCTTTCCCTAGTTGCTTGGCATTCATAGCTTAGTTTCCCCTTTCAGCACTAGGAGTAGCATTGGAAGTAGAGATAGATAGAGGAACCGACATTCTCTAGAGATCTATCCCAAGCTCTTAAGGTCCCATAACTTAGGGATGGTTTTAATGTGGTATCGACATCTCGGTCCCTTTTTAGAGACCCAAGATGTGGGTGGATGATTAAGTAACCAACAGTTTCAGCTGCACGCGTGGTGGGACCGGCATTGAAAGCTCAAATTTCATATCTCTAAGTTCTGGTGTGTGGACTTAGTGTTTTAGCCTTAGAAGAGGCTCCTTTCAAACACATCTGGTGACTCCCAATATTTTAAAATCTCTGTTTTAGTAGTCCTGAGCACCTTTCATGAGAAAAGTGCACACAAGAAGAAGTGTAATAGTTGAAGACTCTTTTGAGTACCTCCAGCTATCCTTGAGAAAAGTTCATTCCGTAAGGCCCCCATGCGCATCTCTATCTTCAGCGTACCATGCCCATTCAAATCCTCCTACAAATAGACAACCTATGTGCCTTGTAATGGTGCATCAGCCACCTCCTCCATTAAGAAGCTTTACAAACTTTGATGGAGGGAGTCCCTTACTCCTGGCCGTATAACATGATATGCCCAATAATGCGCTCAAAATTATTCCTTACTTTACTGGTGAGAATCAAGTCACCCCTCAGGAGCATATCCAGGATGTATCAAATGTGTGTTCATTCTATCTAATCACACATAATGATGTAGCAGTCAGGATGCTTGTAGCCTCTTTCAAAGGTAAAGCACTTCAATGGTACCGAGGCTTGAGACTTGGATTTATCACCACTTGGGATGAGATGGGAACAACTCGTGCTAGTTATTTTGAAGACAAGTCAGATCACCTATATTTGGTGGAGAAACTGACAACAACAAGTAGAGCACCCAATGAGTAAATGACTGATTTCAACATCAGATTTTAGAAGACTTGGGAAAAATTCCCCTTGTGGTAAGACCTACAGCCCAACATGCTTTCCTTTATTATCTGAAGGTGCTCAACAATGATATTTCAGTTATGATCCAATCTATGGGAGGTAGGACTCTACCGGCTTCTTATAACATTGCAGTAAGAGCAAAAATAGTCTTATTCGTGTGGTAAAGTTGGCTCTAGACCGCTCATGCCTTGGTTCTTAGAGATGTCATAAACACCCCAACCTTCTGTGGCCCCTATTCCTACTCCTGAGCAAAGCACACAACCGGTTGCGTCAACATCCTATTCTCCATCACAGAAAAGGGAAGATGAAGAATTGAAGGCATTGATCAAAAATTTATCAAACAAGGTCATATCATTAGAAAGGTAGCAAGCACAAGCATATAGAGGCATTTCTAATCAGGAACATGGCCAAGGCAATCAACCTTAGTAGAATCAATATGGAAATCAAAGATACACATCCAACCAATAGAACAATAGATGGTAGCCTAATACACATCTACCTTTGCAAGTTGTCCCTCCCATGCCTTCTCTCCCAAAGCACCCAACATGAGCAAAGCACTCGTTCTAGTTCAGAACAACTTGGCATAATAGTCAAAGTGGTGCTTCCCTTGCAAAATGCCTCATAGTCAGTACCATTGTGATAATGCTACGTGTGCCCAAGCCTTCATGATCTAGAATGCTTCATCTTGTGAGCCCTCAACAAACACCCATGAAGCAGATAACCTTAAAGATCTAGAAGTTCCTCCAGAAACCAATTTGATGTTCTTTAGCATAGAGGACTTCTATGAAATCAACCAAGCTGCAGAAGATGGAAACAGACTACACACCCAAGTTGTGGATTAAAAAAGATATAAGAAAAGAATATTAGAGTCTGACACATAGGTCACAGTCCCAACAATGCAAGAAGGTCTTCAAAATAAAAAATAATCGATAAGACCTCTTGTAGAATTTTTTTAAACCCCTATGTAGGATGTCCCGCATAAAGGCCCTTTTGAAGCAACGTGCACCCATCCTCTCGGTAGACCTGTGCCTCTGCTCCACTAAAATTCAAAGCTTCCGTGCTTGAACACTCAAAAAGGGATGTTATTCCTCAAAATCACAAGATAGGGGGCTTCCATTCAAAATTGTTGAAAAAATGAAGAAAAAAACATAAACATCGGAATGAGGGATGCCCGACCATTCCATCTCAAAGTGGGATTTCTTTGTAGGAAGCTCGGGTGTAATTCTCGCGTCTTGACCTGGTTCGTAAAAATTGCACACTTTTGTCAAAATCTACCAAGAAGAGGAGAAACAAGTAAGCAAGATTTCTAAAACCCCACCCTTTTATATGTCCTTGATTATAGGAAAACACCTAGTGCATAACTGCTTAGTTGAATCAGGTGCTAGTACTTCTGTTATGCCTAAGAAGATAACCGATGTCTTAGGTCTGAAATATAGCCCTTTGTCTAAAGGAGTCCTACAACTTGATGGCTCAATTGTCACCACCTTGGGAGTTATCAAGAATCTTGAGTTGACTCTCCATGCATGTCCAAGCTTGACAATTACTCAAGATGTGTCAATTATTGACCTGCCTCCTTTGTTTTCCCTATGTCTATCAAGAGAATTTACTACTAAAGTGGGTGGTTACTTGTCTTCTAATTGGTCTCATATGTTACTCAAGACAAGGTATAGTACCTGATTTACCATACAAGCTGAAACCATATTTTCTTATCATGTGGAGCCATATGTCCCAAGCCCTCTCCAAGCCAACCTGTCTTATCCAAGAAGAACAAGTTTTAGTTTCGAAGAGCAAGTATCTTCCACCCTCTGTTCCAGACCTAGTAATTGATGAATGGGTGGAGAGGCATCACAAATTTGATCCCTATACTGAAGAACTAGAAGCCTATGAGACTAGGCTTGGTACTCATTGTATTATAAAAGAATACGCTACGCTCTGCCAGGTGTGGGCTCATAGGAGATAAATTTCAAACTCGGGTTTTCCCTCCTTTTCCTTTCTTCCTCCATGGATTCATCTATAAATATAAGAGCAAGGCTCATTTGTTATGTTAGATACTCTAGATCATTACGCATGTTGCTAAGGACTCCATATTTTCGTATTCTGAGTTGTAGACCTCCATGTTTGGCTCTTGCATGTGGATATCAACCTCTTTAACATTGTAATAGTTCTGTGCATTTTTGGAAGTAATAGAAGCATTGTTTTGTGACTATTCTCTATCCTAGCATGTTTTCATTCCTTCTTTTGGCCTTTTCTCTTACATTGTGTATTGTTGTGCTACTTCAAGTCCTCAGCGGTTCATATTTGGTTGTGTCCCATATGAATGATTCGGTGAATGCGTGTTTTGCTATGCTACTCGTGCCTAGCCTCCTTTCATACATTCCTTGTCATTATTTCTCAGAATAGATAGTGTTCATCCCTCTTTTCTAGTGCTATCACCTTTTAGTGTAGTTTACTTCATGTTATCCTTCTTTCCCTGGTCCCTTGGCATTCATATCTTAGTTTCCCCTTTCAGCACTAGGAGTAGCAGTAGTAGTAGAGATAGATAGAGGAATCGACCTTCTCTAGAGATCCATCCCAAGCTCGCAAGGTCCCACAACTTGGGGATGGTTCCATTGTGGTCTCAGACATCTTGGTCCCTTTTCAGAGACCCAAGACATGGGTGCACACTTGAGAAACCAACGGGTTTGCAACTTAAAATACAAGGCAATGCCTATACAAATTGAAAGAATCCAACCCTTTACAATGAGAAATTCTCTTACATTTATAGATGAATGGATGAGAGAAAGGGAGGAGAAGGAGGTAACATCTGATTTGAAAAGATGACCACCAACAACCAACAATGAATGCTTAAAAATATGTCAAATGCGCTTCCCCATGTCTATTTGGCGTATAGGAGAAGGAAAGGGGTGACATCCAAATCAAAGAAGGTGGTTGGAGAAATCAAATCTTGCATTAATGGCATGAGATACATTTTCCAACTTCTTACCTACCTAATCCTGCCAAAATTTAAACTTGAGTGATATAGAGTGTAACCCACAAAGATCAGCTATTTTTTCATCTTACGCCACATGTCACATCGTAGTTGGTTGCGCAAGGATTTAACACCCCATTTACACACTTTTGTAGGTTGTGTGTGGCTCACTCAATGTCTAATAGTCCACGTGGTATAGGAGTTAGTGCAGAGGAAGGCACGACAATGTGCGAAGGAAATAAGTGTGGAAGAAGAAAGCGAAGGAGGTGTGTAAAGTGATCCACGTGGAAGGAATGGAAGGAATACCTATGGGAAGAATGTATGGAAGAGGCACAATCATTACAAGATAATGTGCGGTAACAAGGAAAAGGGTGTGCAAGGATGCTAGGGACTTAGCTAGTTTTGGGAAGTAAGTCTAAGGTGCGTGTGAAGGGTGTGTGAGCTACTGGGAGGAGTGTGAATGAATTGAGAGTGGGTACAAGGAAAGATGGGATAGATAGAGGAAAATAAGGAAAGATGGAAGGTGAAGGAAAGGAGCACGTAAGGGTGTGTAAGGAACATGAGCCAAGGAAATGTGTGTAAAGAAAAATTGAAGTGTGCACAACCTGAAAATTAGAAAGTCAAAACCAGAATGGAAATATAAGTTGTCCAAATAACTAGGGAAGTTATTTTGGATAACACTTTCCGCTCATTAACATAAAGTGGGGGCAAAAGTAGACAATAAATCACACAATTTTGGTAATTATATAGTCATGGTTGCATACTACTATTCATATGACTCATAAATAATAAAATTACTAACCCATGTCTTTGGCTACCTTTATTTGTTTTCTATTTTTTATTTCAATCTTGAACCCTTACTTGCTCGGTCCGCCTTTTTGTACTCCAATTGTTGTCATCGGGACGCCGCCAAGCAGCCCTCGTTCCCTCCGGGTGTCCTTGTACCCTTTTTAATTTACTCATAGTTTTTGGGTCCTTTATAGCCATTTGAGCATATTATCCTTTTGGTAGTCGATTTTTTTGGGGTTAATTACAAAATTCAAGCAAATGAATCATATAAATATAAATTTATGTGATCATAATAAAGGACCAAACACTAAGCATTAGCTATCACCACCTAAGGTTGCATCCATAAATAATCTAAGAGCTTTATTGCATCTATATAGCACCATCCAAGGGACACAAGGGATGGTTTCTATACATACACTTTATAAAAGGTAAGTTCATTTTATTCCATGCACACATCTATTACATTTCTATACATCTAGCTTATTTTCTCACTATCGGATGTGGCACGCACAAGATCCACCTAGGGTATGATTTCGGCCACACACACACACAAAACTACTTTGGGTCTAAGATGTAGTGCAATGCTCAGTCATAAGTTCACCATTGTGACAGCTGAGGATAGTCCAACCCCTCATTTTACATCTTTCCTTTTTAGGATTTGATGTCTATTTGAGGGTTTTGTAGGTTCATACTTCATTCCAAGTTTCTAGCAACCTCAAGAATCTTGGTATGACCTCATAGTGACAAAAAGAAAATAAAAACAAAAAACTAACAACCACTCGGAGGAATTTCCCTGAGCATTTATGTAGACCCAGACACCTAGAATCAGGTCTAGGGCACCTGTAGGCACCCTTGTCCCTCTCTAGGCACCCTAGTCTAGGATATACTTCCAGATCTATATTTTTCAAAGCTCAGAGTGTGATAGTTAGTGCCTCAAAATTTCTAGGTTTCCAGTTTTGAACACCTCCAAGATCTCTCGCAAATCGGTGAGGATTCTTATCCTCCTCTTTGCAACCTAGGTTTCATATTTGCTAGCTTAATTGTCTTAGGTCTATTTTTGTATTTAATTGTTACTCATTTATTGCTACTATTAAATTCAGATTAGGCTCTTATTTATGCATTCAGTTTAATCATTTTCGTGAACCTGATCTTCAAATCCACCTTCTCTCTAGGTCATTTTAGGTCTTTTCAATATTATCACTTCCTTATCTTCCTGTAGGATTTCCAAATCAATGGCCAACGTCTCTACATCAATGGCCACAACTAAAAATCCCTTTGTTAACTCTCACAATGTTCCCCTTAGCAAAATAGAAGCATCTGATAGTGAAAAATCATATGATGAAGATACTAATGTCGACCAAGAGTAATTAGAAACACTCACCACTTTTTAACAAGCTTTGCATAATAATCCCACTCATCTTCCGCACATTCTACATGCTTTGATTGCTGTTGCTAAGAGCACTCGTGATGTTTTGGCACCTCTCATTACTCACTCTTCATCTCCCATGGCCTCCACTCCACCCCTTCATATTCCAACGTCCATTCCTACCACTATCGCTCCCATTATTTACCCTAGCATGCCCAATGGCCAACTTTGGATCTTCTTCACATACTACTGATTTAACTTCTTTATATCAAGATATGCAGACACAAATTCACTAAATTCAACTCGCTACCTCTTGTGTATCACCATATTTGGATTCCACTTCACTTCTTTCACACCGCGTTTGCACTCGCCATTTATGCCTATCCATTACCGCCTAACTTCATCTCCTCTAGGTTACTCATCTTTAAAGGGCATGGTGACCCACAAGAGCATCTCCAAACTTTTCATGTGGCATGTCATGACTATGTGGATGATTAGACCACATTAGAAAATCTCTTTCCCCAAAATTTATAAGATTATGCAATGCATTGGTTTTATGACCCATCTGTTCATTCGGTAACATCTTTCACTCATCTAGCCGATGATTTTCTTACTCATTTTCTATCAATATCAGATCTAATATCTCATACACGAAACTTGCACAAATTAAACAAGGGTCTAATGAACATCTCGTGGATTATGTATTGCGATAAAATAAGAACCTAGCTAAGACATCTAATGTTCCTGTATACTCGATCTCCAAGATTTATTTATTCAAATTTTATTGCCACCTCTCTAGGAGAGTGTTCTCTTTGAGATATTTCCATCATTTGATCAAATCTGTCACACTCTTAGGCTATGTGAAACAAAACTCTTATCTATCGAAATATTAAATACCAAGACCAAACATCATCTTCTATGCATTTTTAAGTAAATCAACTTTTAAAACCACCACAAAACCCCGAAGCTAAGGTCATTGTCAACCTACAACACCAAATAAATTCAATGACAACCGCCTAAACGTACATTCACAAAGTTGACTATTGCTCCACAAATTATATTACAATAGCTTCTTGAGAGCAGTATTATTGTGCTTCCACCTCCATTCGAATTAGACCCATCTCATCTAAAAGGTCAAAATTATAATGAGAAATTTCAATGCAACTATCATCAATGTGTTGGACATTATACAAATAGATGCTTCAAAATTCACAATATCATCTAAGATATTATCAATGACAAAAAAATTGAGCTTCCAGAGCCTACAACCTCTGCACCAGTTAATGAAAATCATAAGCTCAAAATACTCAATAATATTCTTCCAAAATAGGACAAGAAAGTGGCTGATTCTTCAGCTAATCACACATATTGCATAGTGTCTCCTCCTACATTAGGGGCTCTTGATTTCCTAGTAGCTCATGCTGATATTTCTCCATCAATCATTTATTTCTTTGATCATGATTATCACACTACATTCTCTTCTAATCACTTGCACATTAACGCTTCTATTGGATCCATCCCTATCAATAACACCAAAGTTGATCCATCATGGCCTATCAACGTGTGTTCTATTCTATTTCTTATTGTTATTGGTTATCCACTCTAAAAATTGTGTATCCAATGGATAATTCATACAGGGTAATCTAACTTCACATTACTATTGGTCGTCTCACCATGCTTTTACCCTTCTTTGTATCACCAAAAATTGAAGGATGTGACATGATCTTAGGCCTCAACTAGATTCACAGGTCTCAGTCTATTATCTCTATGAATCACTTGTGTCTGAAGTTCATTCACAACAATCATGTCATATCTATCAATGGTGTGCATCCCTCTACTCCATGGTTGTCACCTCTTCTTGAGGGTACCATTACATCGCCAAGTCCATCTAGTGCTCCATGACCTATCAAACCTAAAGCACAATCTACTCCTAGTTCACATGTTCGTATACGCCCTTCATGGTCTCATTGTTCGTTAGTCCTGGTACATTAGTCTAGTTCAATCACCGGGATAGATCCTATATCTATGCATACTTCACCACCCTATTTTACTCCATGTAGGTGTCCATCACCTCCGTGCTCGCTTCACATAGGTATCCATCACCTCCACATTTTTTTACACATAGGTTCCCACCATATACTCATCGGTCACATGCATATCGACTTCATTCACCTCCACAATGACTATCTCATATCCCAACACTCCTAGAGCATGATCACATGCCTTCATCACCTGCATAAATCATGTAGAGGACCTTCATCCTTTAATTTTATCGGATAACCTATTCACCAACACACGATTGGGGGCATTATTCTTATTTCTTGCCCCCAACTAACATCGACATGCACTTTATACTCACATCATTTCATATCTAGACATTCACATAAAACATACATTGGTATCGTAATTACCCGATGACATACTCTTGTGCTTTGGTTCACACTTGACTATTGAGGGAATCCTATATACATGAACCTCACACACTATATACTACCCTACACACTACACAATACACATTACACTCTGCACACTTCACATTTGGAACACATTCTTTTACACATTGGACATCCTACACAACTTCGATATTTTTCTTACATCTATTATTCATTTTACGCACTTTGCGCTTTCTACCCATTACACATCTTATGTCTATACAACATATGATTCTTACTACACATCATACATATTGTACACTCTCTACATCTTTTATTCACATCTTCTTCTATACATCATACAAACTTTGTGCTACACACTATACACATATTTGACATCATCTTCCTACATATACTATGCATGATACACGCTTTGCACTTACCACACTTACACACTCTATACATATTGCGCCTGCATCACACTTTATACATTCGACACACATATTTCTAGCATCATAATTTCAAACAACATTATACATACCTACCATCTACATCTTACTAACACATCCTACTTACACATCTCACTATTACATTTCATGATCAAACCCTTATAAGTGCACACTACCCTATGACGCACTCTAGTTCCATGTCCATACTTGACTGCTGAGGGTATACATATCAAATGGACCTCATCACACTCACATGTTTAATCAAATCACTCATTCACTCACATGTTTACACTCTACACTTTGCACTTTGACGATCACATATTTTTAGTAGACATGTTCGCACCATTTCCCGATGACACATTCTCATTTACGGTTCATTATTGATTTCGAGGGGGCATAAATAAATAAACCTCATTGCATACATACACATCCACTTAGGGATAACACTACTTTTATCATTCACTCTGCATTCCATTCCATCTCATCCACAACATACTGCATATCTTGGTTGCATTTACTCTTTCTTACTCATGCTTTTACATGTTCATCTTATTACACATGCTAGATAGATATCTTGTATTTCATTATATTTTTCATACACACATGCATGTTTAGTTACTTTCTAGTTATGATTGTAGATTCAACAGATATATTATGCACAAATTCTTGGTGCAATACACTATTACTAGTCACGTAGAGGCCCATGGGAGCATCCACTTTTGTACATTACAGGTGTTATTATTTCATTTTATTTCATAGCACATTATTTTATCAATTTATACACATTTGGACATACTTGTTATCTTTCTAACATGCTAACGGGTGCTTCATGTACAACATTTGTTATGTAGGGCTACTTGCTTCCATGGTTGTTTTTTACATTTTTTCCATTGCTTTCTCTTTATATGCTCTTGTTTGTGGGATTTTCCCTTTATCTTGTGTTCACACTTTTCTTCTTATGGCCACTATGGCCTTTATTGTCTTACAACATCGTGAGTTATGTCCCACGTTTACAACCCACTTTTTCAGCGGTCTACATTATCTTCTTGCATGTTTACTTGCATCTTAGCTTACAAATTATCTGCTTTGCTTACATTTTTCTTTTACATCGTGTTTATATTTACTTTTAGTAACACTTGTCTCATATCCACTTTGTTTATATGTGCCTTGGTTTCTACCAAGGACATTCCCTTTCCCCTTGTAGGGCATAATTTCAACACAACGGTCGGTCCTCTTTTGGGCTGCATACTCCTTCAACGACGTCGCATGCACCCCAAACAAGGGGGAATCATTTTTGAATCAATCACCCCATACAAAATTATACAAAACACATCACAATACCATTACAAAACAATTGTCCATTTTGGATAGGGCTCAAAATCAGACTTGAGTCCTTAGCACAATGATGTCCTTCCTATATGCTTGTAACTAGGGGGCAGTTATACAACGATTGGTAGTTTAGCATAGTCTACAAAACTCCACACAATGGTTTTTATAATGAATACTATCCTTAGAACTTACATTTTCACACACCATCTGCAGTGGTGCTCCATATTCTCTCTTGTGGCATAGGATCACCCAAAAAAACATTTAGTGCACTCAAAAATTCTAGGAAATAGTCAAAGGTTAGAAAATGACACTAGACCTTTAACCATACACTACTTTTGTCGTGGCATGAGATCATCCTACAAAATCACCCTTCATCGACATCTTCAAGATCTTTTCTACACTCTTTTATCATCATGGATACGGTGCACATGTTTTTTTTTCATTTTCATACTTTACATACTTTTTCAACATATACATGCGTATTTGACTACTTGTTCATTCTTATCTTTTGCAGTCCCGTCCGTATGGGAAGCAATAGTAAACATCATCAACATCATTTAAAAAATAAAAAAAAAACAAAATTGACATTGACAACAAGTACATCATGACATCTCCACATGCGTTTCCACCCTAGGTTCATTTTCATCATCATTTTTTGAACTCTCTCCTCATTAGCATCCACACTTCACATTTTTATCACTCTACATTTTGTCTAGTCCTTCGACACACTTTCATCATCGATCTACATGGTTATTAGGTACACATCTCTATCTAATTTATGTTACTAAGCTTTTCGCTCACCAACATAAAGTGGGGGAAAATGTAGACACTAAATCACGCACTTTAGGTAATTATCTAGTCCTAGTTGCATACTACTATTCATATTATTCCTATGTAATAAAAGTACTAATAAACCCATGTTTTTGGCCACATTTCATTACTTTCTATTGATGCTTTCAGTCTTTCACCCTTACTTGCTCAAGATACCTTTTTATACTCATGTTGTTTTCATCCCGGACACTAGTGCCCAACTAGGATGCCAACACCATCACCCATGTCCCCTATGTACTTTACTCACACTTTTTAGGTCCTTTCTACCCATTTGAACATCTTATATTTTTAGTAGTCAGCCTTTTCAAGGTTAATTACGAAATTCAAGTAAAGGAATCATATAAATATAAAGTATTGTGATCAAAATAAAGGACCAATCACTAAGCATTAGCTATCATCACCTAAGGTTGCATCCATCAAGCATCTAAGAGCTTCATTGCATCTATCTAGCACCATCCAAGGGACACAAGGGTTGATTATTCTACATACACTTCATAGGAGGGAAGTTCATTCTATTTCATGTGCACATCTATTACATTTCCTTACATCTAGCTTGTTTTCTTACTATCAAAGTGTGACACACATAAGAGCCACCTAGGGCATGATTCCAAACACACACACACACACACACATAGAACTACATTCGGTCTAAGATGTAATACAATGCTCAGTTGTAAGTTCACCATTGTGACGGCTGAGGAAAATCTGAACCCTCATTTTGTACCTTTCATTTTTAGGATTTAATGTCTATTTTAGGGTTTTATAGGTTCATGCTTCATTCAAGGTTTCTAGTGAGCTCAATAATCTTGGTGTAAACTCATAGCGACACAATGAAAACAAAAAAACAACTAATGACCACTAAGAGGAGTTTCCTAAGCATTTCCACATACCTAGATACCAGAAACAAGTCTAGGGCACCCGAAGGTGACCTTGTCCCTCTCCAAGTTCCCTAGTGTAGGCTATTCTTACAAATCTGTATTTTTCAGAGATTTAGTGTGATGGTAATTACTTTGCATTTTCCGGGTTTCAGTTCGAACACCTCTGGGATCTCTGCTTGAATCAACCGAGGGTCCTTATCCTCCTCTTTACAACTAGGGTTTCATATTTGCTAGCTTAATTTTCTTAGGTCTATTTCGTATTTAATTGTTAGTCATTTTTGATATGATAACATTCAGATTAGGCACTTATTTCCATATTTAGCTTAATCGGGAAGGAAAAAATGGATGAAAATAAAGGAAAGGATATACAAATGAGATAATGGGTTGGTTGAATTGGTGGAGTCACTAGATATGCTTAAGAATGAATCAAATGAATAATTTTTACCAAGAACATACCAACTTGGCACATGAAACAATAAAACACATCCTCTCACGTGTGTAACTCACCACACATTGATTCTTTACTCGGTTGTGTATACCGAGGCTTTACCTTTTATTGTGCTTATGCACACGCAGAATCTTGTAAATGTTGTTTTGTGTGCCTTTTGTAAATTTCTTCACGCATGTCCTTGCTTGCATTTATGTTTTCTTTCCTTTGATGACATAAGATACATAGATTGCTAAAACCAGAGTTATGAGTGTTGGGAGTCACCAAATGTGTTAAAAAAGCCTCCAAAGTTTAGAAATCACCAAGTCACACACTAAAACTTAGCAACAATAAAATTTAAGCTTTTAATAATGTCTCATTAGGCTTTCGAAACTGTTTGAGCTAAAAATTACACCTATCTGAGATCAGGATGAACTAGGGATTTGAGGTAACATAGGATTGTCTCCAAGTTGTGGTACTTGTGCTTTGAGACAGAGCTTTAGAGAAGTTTGGATTCCTCTACCTATTTCTAATGCTACAACTAAACCTACAAAGGGAAATGCAGTTACCTATCAATGATTTAAGATTCCAAAGGACGAGGGTGAGAAGGAGATTCATTAAATGGAAATATATGCTAAGGGGAGGTGATAGCACCAGAAAGAGGGGGATGAAAACACTTAGCTTGAGTGAAAATGAAGGAAAACATGCACTGAGATGGCAAAAAAATGTGTCGTAATATGAAATGCATTCACATACCCATTTTTCGTGGAGAAAACAAAAAAATCCCTTTAAGAGATATAAAATATGCACAAAAAATCAACAATACAAATGAAGGAAAGAAGATGTAGTAAAATTTGATCTAGGCGAGAGAATAACAAAAAACACCACTCTTATTTCTTCCAAATGATGCACAATCGATTACAAAAATGAAAGAGGCAATGATCTACATACAATTGCTCGGATCGAGGCCTAATACTCAAAATTATAAAGAGCAAGGATTTAAACAATTCCTTTAAAAACTATGGGGGTCTAACCTTTTACAATGATAAATGATCTTGAATGTATAGAAGAAGAAGGAAATAATAGGAGGCTAAAGAAGAGGGAAAATTTTATTCAAACTTCTAACCACCAATAACAAGCAAAAATGCCTGCAAATACACTGTAAGGCTATTATATCTATGTCAACATCTTTCTAACAATACCAAGATCGAATGAACATGATCTCTCCAATAGAAGTTATGAAGATTTGAAGTTCTGCAAATAAACCGAGCACACAAGACATGTGGTGCACTTTCATCGATGAAGGATTTACACGACTTTTTGTTTTTTTGTATTTTATGCCATGTTTTAAGGCATTCATTCGATGTGAGGATTTGACATGTAATTGGAACATTTTTATAGGTTGTGTGTTGCACACTTTAGTGATGAGTTGACACGTGGCACTTACTAACCGGAACATAATATTGTACTTTGCACGTGTGCATAAACAAGAGGCATGAGAAGAAAGACAAGAGATGTCTTGTGAGTGTGCATAGGAAGGTGTGCAAACTATAAAGGTATGTTAGCATGTAAGTGAGGCACAAGCATTTGATCAAATGGGCCCGGAAAATAAGAAGGAAGATATATGCGGAGAACACATATGTGCAGGAGAAGACAAGTGCAATGACATGATGTGCACAAAGGAAGATTATAGAATGGGAATGAGTGCATGTAAGATGGTGTGCGCAGGAATCAAGAATTGGGAAGGAAAGGCATGTGCGGGAAATCATACTAGTGACTTAGCAAAATGGATTGCATGTCGTAGGTGTGCTCGTAGGGGTGTGCAAACTATTAGGATGAAAACGAGTGCACAAGGATTGCGTGCAAGGGGAGTTTGAGGGAGATAGAAGAATAAATAAGGGAGGTGCAAACATGTGGAAGAAAGAGGGGAGAAGAGGAAGCATAAGGAATAAGTAGGAAGGGCACACACAAAGAAGCTGAAGCTATGTAAATGTGCTAAAGTATACAACTAAGAGCACGTATAACTTGAAAACTTAATGTTAGAGAAAAAATGGAATTACAAGTTTTCTAAATACCTAGGGTGGTTATTTTGGACAAGATTTTAGTGACTTTCAAGAACATCTTCCTAGTAGATGAAGGAGATCATTAGCCTTAAAAGAATCCATTGGGTGTAGATAAATAATCATGCACTTTGAGTCATTATCTAGTCCCAATCTCATACTACTAGTCATACGGTTCTTAAGTGAAAAGAGAAATAACTAACCCATGTCTTTGGAAATTTTTACATTGCTTGCTATAATATTTTTGATCTTACACCTCTACTTGCCCAGTCTATTTTGTTATTTTGTGTGTTTCCTATTTCGATGGGGCACCCAACCAGACCAGGGCTCCCGTGTGCCATGGTCCCCTCTAGGCGCCTTGATCCTCTTTGCACTTTAATCTCACATTTCAAGAAATTTCTAGCCATTTGAGATTTCTATCTTTTTGGTGGTCGACATTTTCAGGGTTAATTATGAAATTAGAACAAGAGAACCATATAAATATAAATTTATGTGATCATAATGGGGGACCAAACACTAAGCATCTACTATCACCATCTAGAGTTTCATATATCAAAGGCATATAATGCTACATTTGCATCCATCGAGCTCCATTAAAAGGCACACAAGGTTGGTTCATCCGCATCACACTTCATAGAGAGGAGTTAATTGTTTCCATGCACACATTTACTACATTCTCGTATCTAGTTATTTTCTCACTACTTCACAAAGTACGACCGACACAAGAGCAACTCGGGGCATGATTTACACACACACACACGAAATACATTGGGTCCGAGATGTAGTGTAGTGATAAACTATAAGCCCACTATTGTAGGCTCTTGAGGAAATTTCGACCCCTTCATATGCATCTTTTTTAGGGTTTTGATGCTTTATCTGGGGTTTTATAGGTGATTCTTCTATTGTAGGTTTACTAATGCTTTAGCGATCATACAATGAAAATCAACCGATAGGAAGAAAACATAGGTGAGCATTGGCGACACCTCATAGGAGGTTTACAAATATTTTTCAGACTAGGGTGCCCAAATTGCAGACTAGAGTGCCCAGGGTTCCCTTGTCCCACTTTTTTAGGAACCCCTATCCACCCGGATATCTCGGATATGCATTTTGTTAGGCTCTCATATGTGACAGTTTCCTCCTATTTAGCCATTCTCCACCTTTGTGACACAATCTCACAACATCATAAAATTATCTAAGGCCTTCCTAACCCTCTTTACACATTAGGGTTTCATATTTCATTTTCTTATTTTTCTTGGGTCTCCTTTAATGTAGTTTACTCCATTATTTACTTATTTTCATAGCATTAGATTACACTAGAATATTTTCTATTTTAGTTAATCATTTTGGTGAACTAAACTAATCCAAACCTTTCTTATGAAAATGGCGTCTCCTTATCAAGTAGTGACTCAATCATCTTATCCTTTTTTTTCACCAACTAAGGTCTTTGGTATAATCACTACTACTTCTAATTTCATGCAAGTGTGTACCAAACATCCTCCTCACTTTATTACTCCTAAGGATGATCCATCCATCAATGTAGTTAGTACTCACTACACTCATCCTCCTACAGCTCAACCTACTTCTATTCCTCCACCTATCCTTTCGTTGACTCCTACTACTACTTTTAAGGGTTATGACATCATTGAAAAACTTAAAAATACACTAGATAAGATTTATCTCTATGAGTTATTATGTAGTGCACCTAACTATTGTAATATGTGTGAAGCTCCCATTTGCACCATTCCTATAGAAAGTGATAATTCTACGGTAGCCTTTACAAACCTCATAAAGTCTCTAAAGAATCTACCACATTCTATCTCCTTGACTGATGAGGATCTATCTCCTTTTTCTAAGAGAAATCCATGTGCACCCTTACTCATTACTCGATGTCTTTAGTACAACTTGCATCAAATGAGTACTTATTGATAAGAGGTCAGCCATCAACCTATATGCTCATTTCTTTTAAAAAAACTAGGCATTAACGATAATCTAATTTATAATAATTCTAATCTCATCCAAGGTTATGATTCTAACACTCGTGCATGTCTAAGGACTATCTCATTACACATTCAGGTTGGGCCTAAGACCATTATTACTGATTTCTATGTTATAGATGCTTCATTCCAATTCAATATATTTCTAGGAAGACCTTGGCTACATGTAATGCAAATTGTCCCATCTACTATAAACCAATGTGTTAAATTATTACATGATGATTATGAACATACTATCAATGTAGATCTTGATCCATTAAAATGTTTTTGTATAGACCCCATTACCACTATTCCTATCCCACCTTCACACCCAATTCCATATGGTATCCTTGACACATATGACATTGGTCAATCTAGCACTTCACAACCTTCTTCTCGCTGCTTCAAATACCCGGATATTTCTTATCACACTATAACAATTATCTCACCCACCATATCTACTTCTATGAGCACTTTCGTGCCCATCGAGACACCTTCCACTCTTCCACTTATTGTACCTCCTAGAAATATACTTGAAAAATCCATCCAACATGATAATGCTAACACAAATGATTCTGAGGACTCTGATGATGAAGTTGACACTATCAAACTCACTAATGAAGCATTAGGCCAATTGAATTTTACACCTATTGATATAGATGACTCTTACTTGAAGACACCTTTGTGGTCGATGGCCCGGGTGAATATAAGTTCAAGACCCCTCCTTCTACCAATGCTATGATACTTTATCAGGGATCTGTTAACACTTTAGATGTTGTTTCATCTCCTACCACATAGTCTGCATCTCCACTACCTCCTTTCACATGCACACTACTCATCAAAAACTCCTTTTGGCATAACATTTCGATCAATCATACTTGTTTAGATACTATTTACACACTTGAGGGATTAACTAGACTTGGTTTGAAACTTAATGATATCTTACCACCGATTCAATCACCTCATATTTATCATGGTTATTGTCACATTACAACCACCTATGGCCTTCGTGTGTTTCATTTGACAATCTTCATTGCATGATCCCCTCACACTTCTCCACTAACACTTGGGAAATCTTGGCTTGATTATATTGGTAGTACTTTAGACATAGACAACACTTCTCTCACATTTCCTATGTCGTTCGACAATGTTTCCATTGGTACTAACTCATCTCCCACTTATGCTCTAAATCTTTCTCATTGGTATGCACATAATTATCCACCAACCCCTTTCACTGATGAAGAATATGCAATGAGCATCTACAAACTACATCGTAATGGTTCTTTGTATGATCCACCTCATTCTATTGCTTATCATGTATCCAATGCCGCTCTAGTGGGTTTTGATCACAACAATGATGATCTTTTAGACACAGGTGTTGTGTGACTACATTCATCAACACACATTTGAGGGGCATAACATTCATACACCCCCACCATATTAGCATCGACGCATATTTTGTACTCACATTATCAACCTCCTAGCATATACATTCTCATCTACACATTAGCATCATCATTACCTGATGACACACTCTTGTGATTTTGTTCACACTTGACTGTTAAGGGAATATTACACATATGAACTCCACATACTGTACCATATGTAATATGCATCTCACACTACATACATGCTATGAATTTTACACATCACATGGTCGTCTCTCATCATCTCATATACTACACACAACTACTTGTACACGCTGCACTCACTACCCTGTGACACACTATAGTCTCATGGTCCATAATAGACTATTGAGGGTATATATCACAAATGTACCTCATCATATTGATGTATTCATCCTCAACCATCTATCATGTAACATCCCTAGGTTAGTGACATACACTATAGGATAAATGGTCACCTATTCCATCATCTTGTAGTGATATACACTTTAGGCTACATCACCACTCCCTCTACTCATCTTATAACGATACACACTTTAGGCTAAATAATCAATCCTTCGATCATCTCATCATGATATACACTTTAGGATACATCATCACATGTTTTCGAACATCATGTCTAGGTCACATATCATCTCTGCACATAAAAATTCACCACAACGCTCTCTACACACACCACATAGTTTGACCATTTCTTGATGGCACACTCTCATTTATGGTTCATTCTTGACTATTTAGGGGTAATAATAAATGAACCTCACTTTGCATATACTTCTATTCACTCGCTGGGAACACGATGCCTATCATCCACTCTGCATTCCATTCAATCCATCGACAACATACTGCATTTTATGGTTCCTTTTACTCTTTCTTGTTTTTGCTTCTACATGTTCACTTTACTACACGTGTTATATAGATCTCTTGTATGTCCTTATCTTTACCATACACACATGCACATTCACATCATTTTCTAGTTGTGATTGCAGATACAAAGTTTCTACATGCAACACCGATGCTTGATACACTACTTATTAGGGGCATCCACATATGCTATAGGTGTTATTGTTTCATTTTTGTTCATAACACACTAATTTGGTTTATACATGCTTTGACATACTTGTTATTTTTATGACATGCTAACGGGTGCTTCATGTGCAACATTTGTTATGCAAGGATATTTTCTTCCATACTTGTTTGTTACACTTTTTGCTATTGTTTGTTCTTATTTTCGGGATTCACCCTTTATCTTGTGTGCATACTTGTTTATTTGTATGTGTCCATTATGAAATTGAGTGTCTTGCAACATCATGAGTGATGTCCCATGTTTGCAACCTACTTTTTGTGGTATATGTTTGGCTTCTTACATGTTTACTACATTCTAGCTTATACATTGTTTATGTAGCTTACATGTGTCTTCCATATGCATGCTTGTTCATAATAACACTTATTTTTATAGCCAATTATTTGTGTGTGCCTTTGTATTTACCAAGCACATTCCCTTCCCCTCTAGGGTAGAGTTTCGATTACTTGGTTAGTACTCTTTTGGGGCCACATTCTCCTATCCACAATGTCACATGTGCCTCCAAAGAGGGGGAATCATTTGGGTTTACACACTACACAACATAGTACCGGTATAGTCTAGTTTATAGTTTTTAGTCCATCACACAATGGGTTATACAACAAGTGGGTTTAGACCAATCTACGAACAACATACACAACAAATTTTATAGGGCAAATTTTATAGGGAAAATTGTCCTTAGCATTTTGGGGAGCAGTTATAGGATGGAGGAACATCGAATTTCCTCCCTACACTTCTTTGGCCAGTGACATCGGATCGCCCAAAAAACTAAGTAGTACAAATATCTCTTCACCACTCTCAGGGAAATAGTTATAGGTTGGAGAATAACATAGCTTTCTCCCTACACTTCTTCGGCCACAGTGGTGTGAGATCACAAAAAAATCACACTTCACCGATATTTATAGGATATCCTTTTACACCATTTTTCTCATCACGAATTAGGTGCACATGTTCCTTTTGCATTTTTGTGCTTTCAATTATAATCTTTTAACTATATACATGCGTATTTGACTACTTGATCATCTTCTCTTTTGTAGGCCCATCAAGTATTGGAAGTAAGTAGCCAATAACAAATACAACATCACTCGACATCACACATTACATACTAACAAGTAGGTACATTAAACACATTGGCATCTACACATGCTCTTTTGCCCTAGGTTCACTCTCATCACTTTTTACACTTTTACATCTTTAGTTTCCACACTCCATATTTTTGTCACTCCACATTTTGTCTAGTCCTTTGACACATTTGCTACATCAATTAACATGGATTATCAGGTACACATCTCTATCTACTTTATGTTACTAATCTTTCCACACACCAACATAAAGTGGGGACAAATGTAGACTTAATATAATGCACTTTGAGTCATTATTTAGTCCTGGTCTCATGTTACTATTCATATGGTTCTTAAGCGAGAAAGAGTAATAATTAACTGTGTCTTTGGCCATTTTTACATTGCTTTCTATTGTATTTTCAATCTTACACATGCACTTGCCTAGTCTATTTTTTCATTCTCAGTGTGTTTCCTATTTTTGATTGGGGTTCCCAACTAGGATTGGGGCACCCTAGATGCCCTAGTCCCCTTTGGGGTGCCTTGATCCTCTTTGCACTTTACTCTCACTTTTTAGGCACTTTCTAGCCATTTGAACTTTTTATATTTTTAGTGGTTGGCATTTTCGGGGTTAATTACAAAATTAGAAAAAGATAACCATATAAATATAAAGTTATGTGATCATAATGAGGGACCAAAAACTAAGCATCTACTATCACCATCTAGAGTTACATCCATCAAAGGCATATAAATCTACATTTGCATCCATCTCGCTCCATAACAAGGCACACTAGGTTGGTAGATCTCGCATCACACTTCATGAGGGGAGTCTATTATTTCCATGCACACATTTACTACGTTATTTATCTAGTTATTTTCTCGCTACTTCACAAAGGGTGAGTGACACAAGAGCAACCTAGGGCATGATTTTCACACACACACACACACACACACACACACACACACACACACACACACACACACACACACACACACACACACACACACACACACACACCTAGAACTACATTTGGTCCGAGATATAGTACAACACTTAGTTATAATCCCACTATTGTGGCCATTGAGGAAAATCGACCCTTTTATATGCATCTATCTTTTTTAGGGTTTTGTAGGTGATTATTCAATTGCAATTTTAAGTGCTTCAAAGATCATAAAAAGACATTCATCCGATAGAAAGGGAGCACAAGAAAGCATAGAAAAACACCTAAGAGGAGGTCTACATAGTTTTTCACAAACCGTGGCACCTAGATTACAAACCGAGACTACCTCAAGTTCCCTTGTACCTCTTCCAGTACCCCGGTCTAGTTGGATAGCACAGATCTACATTTTCTCTTGATCATGTGTAATAGTTTCCTCCTCTTTTTCGAGACGGTCTCCACCGTAACATAATCCCACAACATCATCAAATCATTTAAGGCCTTCCTAACCCTCTTTTCACATTAGGGTTTAATATTTTTTTCTTAGTTTGTTTGGGTCTACTTTAGTGCATTTTACTCCATTATTTACTACTTTGTATAACATTATATTACACTATAATATTTTATATTTTAGGTAATCACTGGGCAAGGATTTTTCTCTGTAAATTTGAAAGTCTGATCTGCAACTTGAAGAATACCCAAAAAGTCACTTGAAATACTTGTTATCCAATTTTGCACACATGGAAAAATTGGACAACGGGTCCTATTCTATTCAAAATGAAACATTAGTTCCAGGGACCCACTTCTGGTCATTATCAAGATAAAATGATTAAAATAATTGATTAATCATGTTGAGGAGCTTTACATGTCTCTATGTCTCTATGAACTCAATTAATTCACTGATCAGCCTAGTGAGTGACTCGGTGAGTTGATATCATAAATAAGTTTGAGTCGAAGCTAGGTGGCATTAGCTCGGTCAGATAATTGACATGGACTTGTGTTAAGTTTTAATGTGACCAAATCATGTCATGGAAATAGATTTTAAGCCTAAGAGCTAGAAGCTCATGATGGAGTTGAGACATAGCTTGGTCTAGAGCTTGGTCTTACTAAACTACGCTAATAAGCCATTTCGGGCTTGGGTGAGTTATAGAAGATCTTGAGTGAGCTCAAACATTGGAGCCAAGCTAGGAGAAATTTTTACGAGTGCATCACGAATAAATGCTCATTGGTTAATGAATTTGAGCGAGCTCACAATGAATAGAAAAATACGAGATCAAAAATAATGAAAGCATCATTTAGCACTTGAGATTAAAAAAATGATGGAGTTGAAAGAAAGGAGCTTGACATGTTTCACCAAGTGAAGCCGAGTTCATGAGTAAACGAATAGAATTGAGTTTGAACAACAAGGAATGAGTTGATTAAAGGAAGCTCATTATTCATGTAATTTTGGTAAGAGGAAGAGCTCGGGATAACTAAGTCGAGTCAATATAAAACACATAGCCCGAGCTCGGGAAATGTAAAATGAAGCTCGACAGGTTTATCACGAGGAACTTGGTATCACTGTAGAAATGAATGCAAGCTTGGGATTAAAGTTCAGAGAAGTGAGTCATGTCTTTCAAAATTATGGTGAGTCGAGCCCACACGAAGAGAAAAATCAGAGTTGGCATCGGCTAAGACCGAGCTGAATAGGGCAGATGTTAAAATGGTGAGCTCGCAGGCCAAGTTATGGATTAGATTGTACAAGTTTGTAGATGGCTCGGTGAGCCAAGATGGTCACCACTTGGAGGAAAATTGGATTTCAAATCCTAAGAATCCACCATTGTGGTTCATGGGAACAAAATCGAGCCATTCCAAAACTAGGGAATTTGGGAGTAAATTGACATGCGGGAGTTTCATTAATGGAAAACCAAGACAAGGTTTCCACTTTGTGAGGATCGTGAAATGCATTTCCATGTGAATATATCGAAATGGGAAGCCAACAAAAAAATTTTGGGCATGGGAGGAGTCTCGAGTTAATTGCCAATTCACCTTAAGAGTCGTCATACCAACAAAGTGTGATGTGTGGTGGAGAAGCGGGCATTAAGTGCTGACTTGCTGAAGTAGTAAGCGTGGAAAAATGGTCTCAGAGACTAAGATTTCCAATCGTGGAATTACATGGCATGAAAGCCACACCATGTATGGCAAGATGGCATCGGAATCCGAAGGCTGGAAAGAAATAATTTAGGTGGATCATGGGCTCGACGTCTAGGTCAAATGATGAGCTGAAAGGAATAGGTCATCGAGCTAAAACCTTACACAAATTTTCCAAGATAATTGTTAAGTTGATAAGATAGTTTCGAGTTAAGTTAGAGACCGAGTCAAATGTCAAAGGCGGTGTGGCGAGTGAGGGTTGGTGCTTAGAGTTTGAATGCATAGAAAATGGAGTTCATTTCAGAATTTAGATGGTAACTCAGTCATGTCGATCGAGGAGAATTCATGGATGAGCTCAATCGGTATATTAATTGTGAGGAGTAGGTAGTTGGAGCACGTGCCCAACATCATAACCAACCCGAGAAATACGCAGGTGAAGGGTCATCGCATAATTTGGTTGAGAAAAATGCTCAGACCTAGTCACAGTGAAATGGAAGTTGTGCATTTTCGAGAGTCCATTTCAGTGCTCACGCCATAGGGTGGAATATTTCCTTCTTAGATCGATCTAGTAACTACTCATGTAAGAAAGAGAATGGGATTGATTTGTAAAGAATCTCAATCAACTCTTCATGAAATTTTCTCACAAAGATAAGTGGAAATCGAAGCACAACTTAATTGAGTAGAATATGGTAGGAGCAGTTTGAAAGTATCACAGAAGATGTAAAAGACATCTAAGTAACTCATGACTATGAGCTCAAGCCGAAATGGAGTCAAATGGCATGACAGAGTGTTAGGATCGAACCTTCCTAGAAGGACAAGCCACGTTGATGTGCACAAAAGTGAACTTAGGGAAAGGATAAATCTTAACTCAAAACGAGTCACCATTTTGGGCCGAGATTGCAGGTTATATAAGGAGAATCCATACAGAAAGCTTGTATTAAGATCAAGTCTCGATCGAGGTGTTCAGGAGACTATTGGTTTGTGTCAAAGCAAAAGGACTCACAATATGCGAGTTCGTAGAATATTTTGAGCCATTAAAAATGAAGAACCCAAAAATTATACATATCTGGCGAGATATAAGCTCAACTCACAAGGGGTATGGTATTTTAATGAAGTGAGCCTTGACAAAGCTGATTGATAGAAGGTCAATGACCCTGATGGTGCTGGGGGTAAGAATTGGGATTGTCGAGTTGTGAAGGTAGATAGCTTGGCTCGACATGACCATGTGCGAGTTGGATGTGAGGTTCTTTGTGGTGAAGTATTCACTTGAATAAATGTCAAGTCTGAATCAAGGAGATAATTTTAGGTGAGACGTCACCATGGAGCTATGTCGAAGCTTGACACAATGTTGTAAAGATATTTTAAGTCAGCATTTATTCATATCTTGGCTTATGGAGAAACATTACAGAGTTGATTAGAGAATATGGAGAAATTGGTGGTGAGCCCGATAAACAAGTTTATGAGGAGTTTGAGTAGTAAGCTATGTAGTAGAGTTTGAGCTAAGCTTTTGGTATAACAAGCTAAGCTCATGGACTAGATGCTCAAGAACTCACCTTAAAGCCCGTGATAAAACAAATACGCCATGTAAGGCAAGTCATGAGTCATAATGTAGATCCATGCAAAGAATATGAGCTCGAATCAGTGATTGGACCTTGGAGCTCAGTCGGACCATAAGAATAAGCTCATAGGCTGAGCTATGAGATGATGAGGGAGAGTTCTTCCTCGAGTTGAAACCATGTTGTAAGATGGTTTTGGTAATATGCAAATCCACAAGAATGTGAGTTATTTTGAGGTCAACTCAGCATTCATAGAATACATTGCACACATGGATGAAGATTGAATTCTTATAACCATCATGAGCTTGAGCAGGCCTGTCGAAGAGACAACTTTAATGAATATTTAGAGGTGAGTCAATCGGGTCATAGCTCGATCAACACATAAAACAAAAGGTAGTTCATGGAGCGGCAAGATGACAAGTAATATGAAGATCTTGAACCATTTGAGCCACCCAAGTGAAGCTCGGTAATAATGGGTGATAGCTCAGTACATAATCCAAGTGATGTGTTATGTGGCTGATCAACTTGCCATGTTAATGGTCAAGTTCACAAGGAAAGGAGTAGCTCGGTGGATGGTGGTAATAGAAAATAATGCACTCAGTTGATATGGAGGAGAATAGCTCGGTTCATATGAAACATGAAGAACTTGACTTGGTGAATCGAGTTAGAACCGAGCTAGGAATGGCTCAATAAGACATTTGAGTATGAGCTCGGTAGGGGTCTGCAAAGCCAATAGGGTAAATTCACCCGAGGAAAACTAACACAATGTGGAGTGGCTCGGTCAATGAGTATAGAAAAGGAGATCGATTCTTGCAAAGGAACTCGGTGTGACTATACACTCACTCGGTGCAAAGCATAGAAGGACTTGAGTCTAACTTGGTGAGTTGGCTTGGTGAGCCAACCACCGAGTTGGACTCATTTTTGGAATTTTCTTCATGACCCCTCCCTCTTCGAGTCAAACCGGTCAACGAGGGTCCCATAATAATTTTTAATTAATTTAATATTTTTATTTAAATAAATAATATTTATTATTATTATTTAAATATTATTTAATTAATTGTGAAGACTAGGTCAACCAGATATAATGACACATGATGGAACCTTCTAAAGTGGTTCAACCAACTACAATAAATGAACCATCATGCGCCTTGAGTTTAGGAATGTAATTATGACCTTTCCTCTTCTCTCTCACATATTCTTCTATAAATGTAAGTTGGAAGCTCATTTTAAAGGGTTCGAATAGGTCGAGATAGGTTGGAAAGTTAAACATCTTAGGCAAGTGCAACTTTTCAAGAGTCCTCTCTTCGCAAGTTGTCCTTGCATGTTGAGAGAACTTTCAAGCCTCTTTTCCTAGACTCGTAATGTCAACCATTTCCTCTTCTAAATGTATGATGCATTTTACATATTATTGAAGCAATTAAAGTGTGTGTTTTGTGACTAATCTTGGTCCTTTCATCCTTCTATACTTCTTTGTGCCTTTTCTCATGCTTGCGCAGTACACTATGAAAGTTCAAGTTTCTATTGTAGGTTCTTGGATTTCTATGCTTATTGAGTGGTGGAGCATTGCATACAATTGAGTTATGGTGCTTCTTCACCCTTCTCAAGTTCATCTTTCTTCACTGGAAGAATGATAACTTGTTTTTCTGATTGAGTTTAACAAAGAGAACGCTTGCTTCCTAGTCCGTGGTATTCTATACCCTGTCTAAGTTGTAGTAGGTGAAGTTGACTGTGGTGCACACACCCTCTTCAAATGATCCCTTCCTGAGTCTGAAAACACCCTTTATTTGGTGCATCACCATCCCTAGTATAGTTTCATTTCTGCAAATCTCTTTCCTAAAACCCATGAAAATGTTAGCATAGGACTAGATAGCCATTTTTATTACACTAGGAGTAGTACAACACTTAGTTTAGGAAGAGGAAGTTGGCCTTCTCCAAAGGTTCACCTTGAGCCCAAGTCCCATAGCTTGAGAGGTGATCCCATGTGTCCCAATCACACCAAATGTCTTGTTCACATTCTAGCCATTTGGGGGTGCAATGATTTGGCGATAACAATATTGTCTCGAATATAAATTAAACTACTTTGCTCTCATCCGAAGATGTTCTAATTTGAATTATGAGAGTGGAATATTGTGCGTAAAATGTTGGAACCACATGAACTATTGGAAGACATATAACCAAATTTTCATCCTAGAAGCAACAAAATAGTGCACACGAGGATGCAAGAGAAAAGAAACCAGCTCCATGACAAGAAATCAAAATCAAAACTTATGCACAAAATTTTGAAAACCATACATGTTCCAAGAGGAAACATGTAGAGTGTGTGCAAGCACTTGTTTTGAAATAATCAAACCCAAAATAACCCTATTCTAATAAGAGGCAAATGAAGCTCAAACAAATCCACGATACAGACAGAAGGAGAAATAGTTGCCTTTCCTTACAAATTGAGACCATGTAACTGATTTGGAACTGAACATGGTCTTTAGTAAGAGTGAAAAACTATGTTGAAGTTGGTTTCTCACCCTTCTCCTCAAACTATCAGTAATAAAAACAAATATCTCCTTTAGTTTTGTATTTAGATTTTAGAGGTATTGTTGTTGACCTTTGGCATTTGAAGCTCTACCTTGTGCTCAAGTGAGCATGTCCAGTGGAAACTTTGTTATTGGTTCTAGAATAGCTAGATATATGATTGGGCATGGGAGGATTCTTGTGATTTTCCCATTTATTTGAGAATCAATCCCAAAAATGGGATCTTCATGTAGTTTTTCTTTTTAAGGTAACTATCTATAGGTTGGTATGAACAATAATTTGCCTCTAAAAATAACTTTTCCTCCTCCAAAACAACATCTTATAAGTCTAAAAGACTTCCTTTTGAAGAAGACACCATATTTTTCTCACTTTATGAAATCTCATCTTCCCAATTAGAGTCATACAATTCTTTAACAATTATATAATCATCAAACATGATGAGACTAGTTGGGGATGATACATAAGTGAGGGAATTCTCATTTACAACATAGTTAGATAGAGGGATTCAAAAGAAGATAGAAGGGCACCCAAGGGACAATTTTCCTTTGACATGCCCGAATGAAAATATTCTTAGCTAATACGACAATGTCAAATGCCTGAGGAAGAATGTTTCCTCCAAGAGCTTGGATCAATATAGCTAGATCAGAATCCAAGGACCTCAAATAATACAAGAATGTCATACCTTTTGAGGGTCTAAATTATTGAGGAATTTTGTGCTAAGTCCTTATTAATTTGATGTTGAATTCTAAGATATATTCTATTGAAATGAATTTTATTGTGCTGAGATTTTCCATGAGAAGAATGACATCTGTATTCTCCTTAAACTAGTTTTAGAATTGTTCTCCTAGATGATCCCAAGTGGAAATGGATTGAGGATCCAAAATACTGAACCAATATTTTTTTTTTTACTACGAATGATAGAAACCAGAGGCATGAGGTAAACATTTTCTTTGGTGACCTTATGAATGGAATAATGATTGAGTATGTCTTGATTGTGATCAATAGGATATTGATCTCCATTTCCATGGAAGAAGGAACATTTATTAGGGATATTTTTGGGATATCGTCCCACCGCTGCAAATGGAGAGAAGAAGAAATAAAATTAGAGAATGGAAGATCTCTATAAAGATACATGGATGAAGTGGAAATATGAAAATGGAAGAGTGAAAGGGAAGGAAGAAATAGATGAAAGGAAAGGAAAAAATCTGCGAGATGAGATAATGGGTTGGTTAAATCGGTGGAGTTGCTATATGTTCTTAATAATTCCTTCAAAGGCTGATTTTTACCATGAACATATCAACTTGGCACATGATACAATAAAACACATCCTCCGCACAAGCAACTTAGTCACGCATTGACTGTTACTCAGATTTACGTAATGAAGCTTCACCTTTTATTGTTCCTATGCACGTGCATAAATGTAAATGTTGCTTTATGTGGAATTTTCAAAATGCTTCACATGCATCCTTGTGCACATTTGTGCTTGCTTTCCTTTAATGAAAAAAATATGCGCGGACTACTAAAACCAATAGATATGAGTGTTGGGAGTCACTAGATGTGTTAAAACAAGTCTCTAAAGGTTGGAAATCACTAAGTCACACACAAAAATTAGAAAAAATGAAATTTAAGATTTTAAGAGTGTCCCACAGGCATGCCAAAAATTTTAGAGCTAAAAAAATTGCACCAATCAGAAATCAAGATGAACTAGGGCTTTAAGGAAATATGAGGTTGTTTCCAAGTGTGGGACTTACCCTTTGAGACAGAACTCGAGAAGGATGGCTTCCTCTACCTATTTCTAATGCTATAACTACACCTATGAATGGAAATGTAACTACCTATCACTACTCTAAAATTCCAAGGGAGAAGGGTGAGAAGGAGATGCATGAAAGGAAATATATGCTAAGGGGAGGTGATATCACTAGAAAGAGGGGGATAAACACACTTATCTTTAGTGAAAATGAAGGAGAACACGTAAAATAGGGTAGAAAAACATGTTGCAATCTGAAACACATTCATACACCCATGTTTGTTAAGAACAAGAAACAAAATCCATGTAAGAGATATAAAATATGCACATCAAATCAACAATTCAAACAAAGGAAATAAGATGCAATAAAATTTGAGCTAGGGTAGAGAATAACCACAAACAAAACTCTTATTGTTTCCAAGTGATGTACAATCAATTACAAAAATGAAAGAAGAAATAATCTACATGCAATGGCTTAGATTTGAGGCATGCAACTCAAAATGATAAAGAGTAGAGCTCTGAACAATGTATTTAGAAAACTAAGGGGGTCCAACCTTTTACAATGAGAAATTATCTTAAATTTATAGAAGAAGAAGGAGAGAAGAGGAGGATAAAGAAGAGGGAAACTTAGATTCAAACTTCCAACCACAAACAAAAAGCAATAAATTCATACAAATTCACCTACAAGGCTATAAAATCTACCTCCCCATGTCTGTTTGGCTTGTGGAAGAAGGAAGGAGAATGAATTTGAACAAATATGGGTGGTTGTGTCAACTGGATGTGTGCATTAATGGCCTAAAAAAATGTGCCCAATATCAGGAAATGTGCTCTTCTTATATGGGTGATATTTTTACCCATATGTTTATGTGGTAGTTTTGGCCCATGGTTTTGATACCCATGGTATTGTAAAATTTCTTAAGAAGTTACTTATTGATGTAGGGTAAACATATCATAGTAGATGTGTGTGAGTTCAAGTGTGAATTCAAGAGATTTTGTTGAGTATACATTTATCACTGAATCACAACACCCTTATGTTTACACAAGTGCATATACTTGAGCTCACGGTGTGATTGGATAACATGGGTACTATCTCCAAGTTGTGGGACTTGCTACTTGAGATAGACCTCCAGAGAAAGCTGGTTCTTACTCCTAAACTACCTGCCACAATCTACTCTAATATAGGCAAAACTATCTTTCCTAATCTAACTTTCCAAGGGACTAAGGAGAGAGAATGCATGAAAATGAAAACCTACACTAAAGTGGTGATACACCAGAAAAGGAGGGGTGTGAGAGTAGTCTTCCAATGTGTGAAAAATAGAAGTAAAATGCATACTAGAAGGGGTGATAACAATTCTCCACAATCTGGAAAATGCATTCACAAAAATATTTCATACATGCATAATAATAATGAATCCTTGCAAGAGCATAAAAATAGACACAATATTCCTGTAATGAAGGTTAAAAGGGCAAGAAGAGTTCAAACAAACATAGCAGGGGAAGATGCATCCAAAAACTTGTATTTTATTACTTCATGATATGAATAGTTCAATCTATTACAAGATAAGGGCCTGGATCACCATGTAAGGAGTCTAATACAAGGGCCTACAACACATTTTCTTCAAAAATTTTTGACAGAGCTTTTCTACAACAAAACTACCTCCCCTACAATGAGCCTAACACTCCAATTTATAGAAAAATGAGAAGAGAGAGAGAAGGGGAAAATGGAAATCCCAAAATCTATCCTTCAACCACTTGTAAGAGGCATTAAATGGAGTGAAATGATTGTATGTTACTTGCAAAAGGCTCCCCATAATGTCCCAGGTGTTGTGCAGAGAAAGAATGATGACCATGCCTCTTAATTGCACTCCCAACTACCAAATAAAACACTATCATGAACCCAGCCACGTTTTATGAAAAATATCCATCGATTTCTCATCAAATCCCAAATTTCTTGATTTTTGTGCATTGATCTCAAAAAAATTCCAACGGTACCAATTTCGTGTGATTTTGTTGAGAAATGCAAAAGTTATGACCTTCTGAGTGTGGGCAACTATTTTGGGTCTGCTAGGCATTTTCTGTCATTTGACGAGACTGAGCATTTAATTCCCAAAGCTATATATGTTTCTTTTATTTTCATATATCTACCCTCATTAAAATTAAAAAATCTAAATTTTGTGATGCACTAACGTCATGCTCATTCCAGAAATTTCAATTTTATGAAAATCAAAGCTCGAAGTCAAAAGTTATGGCCGTTTGAAGTTTGGGAGGTCAAACATTGACTTTTCTCTTCATTGTGGCTATTTCGGAAAAATCGGGTCCGCGTGTATTGGCTGTTCCAGAAACTTTCATCCACATCACCTGTTTCGGGCTTCTTTGTCCCCACGCATCCACCGTTGACCGAGTGCCATTAGGACCATTTAATTTCGCATTTGCCACAACATATGGTTCTTTTTATGGCTTTATTTCCTTTGCGCATCCCACATGTACTTTTGTCCTGACTATCCCAGACACATTTCTCCATGCCACCCACAATGCATTGACTTGTAGAAAAATCAGATTTTCACGTCCCGCGCATACCTGTGTTCCAGATGTCCCGCAGACCACGTGGGACAAAAACTTCCACTTTTTCTGATTTTTACTTCCGGTGGCCATTTTGGCTACAAGCGCCCCACGCGTATCGTTGTGTCCTATTGAACTTGTGCGGTCTGGGATATAGAAAGCCAATTTAGCCGATTCCTTTGTATTTCAGCTCCAAACTTGGTATGAAGAACCTTGGTACGATCCACGCCTTCCAGACTTGTAATGCATTAAAACAAGCCCAAGACTTCAATTTTTGGATTCTTTCAATTTGTTTTAACTTGTTGGATTTTTTCCTTGGATGGGAAAGTTAGAGAGAAACCACGGGGACCCCCAAAACATGATTTTGGGATCAATCAATCTACTTTCTCGGGACTGAATAATTTGATGCATGTTATCAAAATTACCTCGAGGGGTGAATTTTGGATAACAATTTTGCTAACTCGGTGGGGTTATTTACCTACCGATGAAGTACAACAGATGTAGGAATCCATTGGGCATGGAGTCTATATTGTAATTTCTCATCTGATCTGAAGTTTGAAAATATGCATCCTTGAGTCATTGAACCATTTATTGATTTGATTCTCCTGTGGCTGAAAATTCTTTTTTGAGAGCTCGATGAATTGTAAACATGCACACACTAGCCAACACTTACACTTGGGAAATGAAAACTATTCTAACAACAGTACAAAGTGCATAAGCACTTGGAGGAATGGAAATTATAAATTAATATTTACAAGGGTGAGAAACTCTCTTTCTAGTAGCAACATTTGAGATAGATTCCATTAACTGAATCTGCAACTCTTCACCATCCAACTTAGCCAACTGGAAGGCATTGCTACCTTTGTATTCAATGATCATGTATGGACCACTCCATATGGCATCGAACTTGGAATGATTTCCTAGCTTTGCACGATCAGCATCCCACTTTAGTACCAAATCTCTAGCTTGCAATATCCTGGCCTTAGCTTTCTTGTCAAAACTCTTCTTGATCAATGCTTGATCCTTTTCCATGGTTTGCATTACATGTTCTCTTGTTTCTTCTAATTCCATCAGCTTTGCATACCTGATTTCCATAGGCTCAAACTCAGCTAGTTCCAACTATTTCATGAGTTCTAATGTTGACAACTCGAGTGATATAGGTAGAACTACTTCTTTCTCGTATACAAGCTTGTATGGAGAGCTTCATGTAGACCTCTTGGGTATGATCCTATTAGCCCATAGAGCTGATTTGATCTTTGCGTGCCAAGTTCTCTAATTCTCATCAAGAGTTCTCCTAATGATTATTAGTAGGTTTTTGTTCATAGGCTCTACTTGACCATTACCCTGAGGGTAATAATTGGATGAAGTGCTAAGATACACATGATTCTTAACAACCCATTCAAAGTGATCTTTGTGCCAAGGAATGCCAATGCATTATCTGATATGATAGTGGCAGGGACACCAAACCTCGTGAATATCCCTTAATAGAAATCCAAGATGTTGGATTCATTTTCCTCATTGAGTGCCACTGCTTTATTCCACTTGGTGAAATAGTCTATTGTCTGTAAGTATCCACTTATGGCCATGACTTGAAATTTGATTGATAACCCCAATGAAGTCCAATCCCCATTGCCGAATGGCTGATTTATTGAAATCGGATGAAGGTGCAACACTTCTAACCTTTCTTTCCTTGTGAAGAATGCACATCTCTTGCATTTCTTCACCCATGAGTAGCAATCATTGAACACCATAGGCCAATAATAACCAACTTTCATGATTTTGAGAGCTATTACTCACGGAGCAAAGTGGTCTCTTACTTCTCCGTCATGGAACTCATGTAATATCTTCTCAACTTGACTTGTTCCAATGCATCTCAATAGAACACCATTGATATCCTTCTTGAACAAGATTCCATTAATGAGTATATATGGGATGGATTGTAATCTAAAGTATCTCCTCTTAGCTTTGTTCCATCCAGAGGGCACAAACCTATTGGAGATAATGCACCATGTCTTGGGTCCAACATGGAATGGGTGCATCATCAGTTGGTTGTTCTTGATCATTTTTAGTAATAGGACAACATCTTCTTCACCTTTTGATCCATTAGGTTGTTTGGAAGTGAGGTGCTCACACAATGCCTTTGCCATGAACCAGCTTGGTCACTTTTATTTCAATATCATATTCCATTACCCGAGTGATCCAACCTGCTCTCTTCTCATTCAAATACTTGTTTAGGAGGAAGTCCCTACCACTAACATGAGACACCAGCATTTGAATCTTATTATTCGAGACCAAGTGTTTGAACTTCTTTAAACTCTTGATGACATCAAGGACATGATTTTCAATAAAAGAATACTTTATTTCGTAATCTTCCAGGATTTGAATGAAGAATGCCATGGCATGTTCGAACCTTCTCTATTCAGTTTGTATCAAGATAGTTGTGATCGTATCTAATCCTCCAAAAGCATACAACATGAAGTCCTTTGAAAAGTCTGGGTTGATAAGAGTTGGAGCTCACGATATTTCATGCTTGATGTTCTCAAAAATATCTTTACCTTCTACTGTCCATTTGAATGTAAGACTCTTCTTCAACATCATTGTTAAAGGCTTCACAAGAGTGAGAAAATTAGGCACAAATCTGTGGACAAAGTTTATCCTTCCCAAGAATCTTTGGAGAGATTTCTTATGGTGTGGCAATGGAACTGTTCAGATGGCTTCAACCCTTTCAGGATCAATTGTTAACCCTTCCCTTGAGATAATGTGGTCCAACAATTTTCCATTGTGTGACAAGAATACACACTTCTTCGATTCAATGACACTCAAAACCTTCTACACCTCTCAAACACTTACCCGAGGTGAAAGAGATGGTCTCACGCATTCTTTGAGAAGACAAAGTGATATCATCTAGGTATACCAGAACTATCTTTTTATCAAGCCTTTGAACACCATATCCATAGATTGCTGAAATGTTACTCTAGTGTTCGATAAATTCAAATGGCATTTTACTATAAGCATATGTGCCCCATTTTATAGTGAAGGTTGTCTTGAATTGGTCTTCTTCCTTCACCATTATCCGATTATAGCCCGAGTATCGTCTAGCAATGAAAACCTTTCGAACCTTCTATAACTTACAAGATTTGTTCCATTGATGGAAGTGGATAATGATCCTTGAGTGATGCTCTATTTAGATCACATAAATCTACACACAATCTTATTTATCCATTTATTTTTCTCACCGGCAACAAGTTTGCAACCCAACTTGAATGTTTGATAGGAAACATGATACTAGACTTAATTAGTTTGTTCAACTCTTTTCTCATGAGAGGTTCAATATGGGGATTCACTGGCCTTTTCTTCTACCTGATAGGCTTGGATTCTAGATGCAGCTCAATAGTATGTTGTGCCAATTTTGGGTTGAAACCTCTTAAATCCTTGTAAGTCCAAGAAAAGACATATGAGAATTCTTGACAAAGTTGAATAAATTCATATTTCTCTTGTGGGGTACTTACTTTGCCAATTTGCAATGTCTTGCCTTCATTTACTAAAATAGGCTCTGAATCTTCACCCTTTACTTGAATGTTTGCTTTCTCTTTCTAGAACTGATCATTCGTGTTGAAGATTGACTTTAAGGTTATAAGGCCCTTTGGTAATTTTTTAGTTCTTAGCTGCACCACTTGGTCACCATACTATTGCTCCAACTTGTCTTGATTTCGCGAGAGAACTCAACTTCTTCTTATGGAAATTGACAATTTTCTCGATCATTCTCGAAGACTTGCCAACTTGTATTGTTATCCAAAATGGCTGGTCTTACAACCACCTTGATATGAGGTTGAGATTTCTCACTTTTGATAGTTTCTAAAACATCAAATGCAGCCCCAATTATAGCCTAATTGCATTGTACTTCTTCATTCTTCTTCCTTGGGATGGAATTGATGCTAAAAGCTTCAAAATCTTCAATGAGATCCCATACCTGATTTTTGTAGTTCTTCAACAAATCATTCTTGGCAGAATTTTGTCCTTTGACTTGGTTCATAATTAGATCACCATCACCAAATACTTGCAAATTCTTAATTCATTTCTTCCTTACCCAGTAATCCATGAATTAGGGCTTCATACTTAGCTGTGTTGTTTGAGCAAGAAAACTTGAAACAAAAAGCCGAGTAATACTTTGTACCTTGTGGTGAAATGAGCATAGCTCCTCCTCCTACACCTTTTCTACTTCTTGATCCATCAAAGAAAAAATTCCATACTTCATTCTCACCCTTGTGATCTGGCTTGGTGATGCTAGGGAGGGGTTGATTCTCTTCATGAAAACAATAAACTCCTAGCTCATATTCCTCCATTTCTTTTTATGGATAAAATGCATGTCTTTTTTTTCCCCATTCATCAAGAGTCAAGTTCAAAATGCATCCGAAATTGGTGTCAGCTTCATGAGTGCTTGGATAATCCTCTTGATTGAATGCCGAACAATTTTCATTGATTAGACTCGGCGTATGTGGATCTATGTGAAAATATACAATAGGCTCAGATCTGATTGTAGCCTTAGTTCCATACCTTGTTCTAAATAACATGTGTGACCAATCAGTTGAAAGATAGCCTCCAATTTTAGTAATGAAGTCTCTTGACAAACAAAACACAAAGAGTGGTGGCAAGTCTATCATCGACACATCTTGTAACACTTGTTACATTAGGACACACATGCAATGTGAGGCTCAAATATTTGATTACTCCAATCATTGTCACTGTTTTCCTATCCAATTGTACTACACCCCTAGAGATGACTTCATATTGAAGACCTAACTGATCAGCTATTTGTTTTGGCATGACTGAGCTACTTGCTCTCGAGTCAATCATGCAATTATGTACCAACTTATCTCCTATGATCAATGAGACATAGAATGGAGGGGGCTTCAAATTTTTACCTTGTTGTCCTCCGTGATTTCCTTCAAAGTTGAGTTACATTGGTAAGAACAATTTTTTTGTTGATCGTGTGGCTGATTTGATGCCGATCAATTTGCCATAATGACCACAATAGGTCTCTCTGTCTTGGGAATGTATGGTTCCTTTTGTGGATTTTTCACCTTTATGTGTCCTATGAGTACTTTTGTCCCGAATGTCCCGAACACATTTCTCTACACCACCCGCAATGCACTGACTTGCGGAAAAATCATATTTTCACATCCCGCACATACTTGTGTTCCGGATGTCCCATGGACCACGCGGGACAAAAATTCTAATTTTTTGATTTTTACTACCTATGGCCATTTCAGATTTGCACATCCCACATGTACTTTGTGTCCCCTGTTGAACTTGTGTGGTCTGGGACACAAAAATATGATTTATCTGATTCCTTTGTATTTTGGCCCGAACCTAGTATGAAGAACTCTGTTATCCAAAATGTGCCCCCGCTCATTTTTGTGGCTAACTCCTCTTATTTTTTCCTCTCTTGTGCCTCAGTCATAATATTTTTATTTTTAAGCACTCAAAACCTTCTGGAAATGACACCATTGGATAGAGCTCTTTCTCATCTTTCCAGAAAGGTAAAGTTTTCCTCCTAACTCCATGTATTTTTGAAGTTATGGCTCGGCGGAGTTTTTTGGAAAAATTTTCCCCTGAAAGGCCCACGGCCAATGAGATGCCACCACGTGGCACCTAGAGTGGTGGAGTGCAGGGAAATTTTGGAAAATTTTCCAAATGACCAAAAAGGTGCAAAAATTCGAATTTTTGCCCACCAACCCGATTTGGCCCTGTTTTGCCCTAAAACTTCAAATGACCATATATTTCGATCTAGAGTTTGGTTTTTCGCGTTCTTTATATCAATGGAAAGCTGGTGAAATTATCTACAAGATTCTAGGGTCATTTTTGCATTTTGATGGATTTTGGAGAGAGAAAATCAAAAAATGCCTCTGGCACGTGGTCATGGACAGAAATGATGTTTCAACCACCGTTTTTAATGAAGAATGGCTCGCATTCTCTCCCAGCATGGCTAAAAATGTTAGGGGATGGGTCTGTAAGGATTCCCATGCTATTTTGAATGCATTTTGGTCAATGGTTGAATCCCTTCCATGTTTTCCCACGTTTCTCTCTCCTGGGCTCGTCCCTTGCACTGTAAAAGCCAGATTTGGCTCATTTTCAAAGGGTTGAACATTTTTTGTGTATTGCAGGTCCCCTTTCTCACCTTGGAAGTGATTTTGGTGGAATATTAGACCTTTTCTAACAACTGAAACTCCTTTTGGCTCCCAGGTGTTGTAATGCAAGTGATTTTGATGTTAAAATAACAATACAGGCCCTATGATTAATTTTTCATCCTCTGCTGGTGTTGTTTGACTAATTTCTAATTCTTCATTACAGTTATCAGTTTGTGCATGTTGTTTTGTCACATTTTATGAATTGTGTCAATCTCTAAAAGTGAGAAATGCTCACCACTCCTCTGGTGCATCACCTATTAGCATTAGTTTTAGTTTATCTGCATTCTTTATCTCTGTCTACTTTGGAATTTAGGGTAGGATTAGGAATTTAAACCTTTGTAACTTGTAAGTGATAAATATGATCAGAGGAGTTGAGGAACCAACCTCTAATCTAGAGATTCCTTTCCCATTTTAAAAGTCCCACACTTGGGGAGAGGATTCAATGTTGTGTAATCACACCGGATGTCTAAAATATCAAACTAGAAATCGATCAACATCCGTGGGTGTGCTGATTTGCAACAAAAATTTTGGCACACTCGATGGGACCTTAGAGGTCTTCATCTTCATTACAACAAAATTGATGTGCATTTGTTTCAAGTTTCTTGCTTTAAAAGAGCTATAAATTACACATTTGGCGACTCTAAGGAAGAAGAATCAGCTAGTTTAGCAAAGCAGGACACAAAACTCATGAGAAGAATCAACACAAGGTCAAGAGATGGAGAGGAAGAGGTGTTGTTTGAATATCTGCAGTTCTCTCTAAGAATAAGGTAAAGTGGGAGGAGAATCCAAAGGTCTCCATCTCCACCAAAAGAACTCTCTCAACTCCTCCACTTGGTAGGCCTTTCATTCAATCAACAAGGGTTCTAGGCCAATCGTAATGGCACAAAACAACCCCTATGTCAATTTCACCGGTAAGAGCTCACTTGCTCTCAATGCACAAAATCCAATCCCGGTTGCAAAGATCAAGAACATTCCATACTTCACCTGGATAAAATCAGACCTCACCGGTGATCATGTTAAGGATATTGCTAACATTTGTGAAATCCATGAGATCAATGAGATGCAACTTGTCACAAACTGCTGGCATCTTCATTCAAAGGGAAAGCTTTGCAATGGTTCAGGAGTCTTGCCTTAGATTCTATTCAAAATTGGAATCAGCTATGTATAGCCCTCTATGAGTAGTTTGGGGAAAAGGGAGACAACTTGTCCCTTTTGGAGTAGCTGACAACTATCAAAAGAGCTCCCAATGAGCAACTGACTAATTTTAATTTCAGATTTCAAAGGACTTGGGAGAGAATTCCAGTGGCAGTCAGGCCAACAGTAGAAGGTGCTTTTCTTTATTACCTTAAAGCTTTAAATTTTGATATTTCTATGTTAATTCAGTCCATGGGAGGCACAACTATCCCCATTGCTTATAACATTGCCATTAGAGCTGAAAATTGTTTGATTCAAAAGCCGGCTCCTAGGCCTCCAATGCCATTATTTCCAAGTTTAGAGAGCCCAAGTACTAGCCAAGTGCCTAACTTAGCTTCTATTCCCACTCTTAGAAATTAGAATTCAAGTGAAGCTTTCACTTCATCTTCTAGTGCCTCAAATGAACTTCAAGAAGTCATGAAGGAATTGCAAAATCTAGGTAATGAGCTGGTTACACTCAAAAGGCAGCAAGCTCAAGGTTTTAGACCTTCCTTCCAGCCTCAAGCTCACCCTAACAGCAGCCATATCAACCTCATAGACCACCCAATCTAGTTGCAAATCTAAATCAAGCAAGGCCTCCGCCAATGTGACCATTTTAGCCCTATAATCCCAATGCTACATCTCGCATCTAAAGCATTAGTGCCAAGACAAAACAATATAGCTCAAGTGTATGATTGGTGTTTCCCATGCAATGAACCTCATAACTAGTCCATGTGCTTCAACGGTGCCTTGAATCAAGCATTAATGGTGACAACAATCGGTGTGGAGGGTGAAGGTAGTTAAGGAAATAACCAGCAACAAGAAACATTCTAGCAAAGAATCAGCTCCAAATGATACCACACTTGTAAACTGGCAGGCAGAATATTTTTGTGGCATGAATCAAACGATTTCCCAAAGTGTTGCAGCCAACACAAGGTCAAAGAGAAGAAATTTGGGTGAAGAACAACCATTGGCCCCAAGTAATTCATGACCTTCTGTCACTCCACAAACTATTGGCAAACAAAATGCAATCCCAAGCACGCAAGGATTGCCTAAAACAACCCCTAGGCCAACCCAAATGCCAATTGTTGCTGCCCATGTGCAAGGAATGAATGTGCAAGCCAAGGGACAACAGAGGGATACTTCATCTCCATTCAGTATCATTGATCAGATGAAGAAGACAAATGTAAACATATCAATGTGGGAATCACTATCTATCCCAGGCCAAAGAGATTTACTACAAGCTGCCATGAAGGACTGGTCAACTTCAAATCATCAAGTCCAAATGTAAGAAAATGTGCTCACAAATTCGCCTAGCCTGAGGGGAATCATGGAGGACAAAGCAAGGTAAAATATTGAAGCCCCCTCCATTCTACGTTTCATTGATTATTGGAAATCAATTAGTACACAATTGCATGATTGATTCCGGGGCAAGTAGTTCAGTAATGCCCAAGCAAATAGCTGATCAGTTGGGAATTCAGTATGAAACCATATCCAAAGGGGTGGTATAGTTGGATGGGACAGCAGTAACAATAGTCGGGGTGATTAAAAACTTGAGTCTTACTTTACATGCCTGTCCCAACATGGTTGTTTTGCAAGATGTCTCAGTAATAGACCTTCCACCACTCTTTGCCCTATGTTTGTCAAGGGATTTCACAGCTAAGATTGGAGGTTACTTGTCTGCTGATTGGTCACACATGTTGTTCAGAACAAGATATGGAACCAAAGCCACAATCAGGTCTGAACCTATTGCAAACTTTCACATTGAGCCTTACACTCCAAGTCAGATTAATGCCAATTGTTCAGCGTTTGATCAAGAAGATCATCCAAGCACTGATGAAGCTGACACCAAGGTTGGAAGCATCCCAGATTTAACTCTTGATGAATGGGCAAGCAAGGTGCATGCTTTTGATCCTTATCAAGAAATAGAAGAATCTGAGCTGGGAGTCTATTGCATACATGAAGAAAATCAGCCTATTCCTAGCATCACCAAGCCAAACCACAAAGATGACAATGAGGTATGGCAGTTGTTTTTTGATGGATCAAGGAGTAGACAAGGTGCAGGAGGGGGATCCATGCTGGTTTCACCTCAAGGAGTTAAGTATTATTCAGCTTTTAGATTTTAGTTTGCATGCTCTAATAACACTACTGAATATGAAGCCTTGGTGCAAGGACTGCATTGGGCAATCAAGAGAGGAATAAAGAACTTGCAAGTCTTTGGTGACAATGAGTTGATTGTCAACCAAGTTAAGGGGTAGCATGCTATCAAGAATGATCTACTCAAGTGCTACAAGAATAGGGTGTGGGACCTCATTGAATATTTTGAGGGCTTTAGCATAAAATCCATTCCTAGAAAAGAGAACCAAGTTGCCAGGAAAGCTTGCAGCAGATTGGCGCAGCCTTTGATGTTGTGGAGAGCATTTAAAAGGACAAGGTACAACCAAAAATCCATGTGATTTTGAGGCCTTCAGTGCCAAATAACAATGTAAGTTGGCAAGTGTTTGAAAATGATCAGCAAATCATCCATTTCTTGCAGAAGAAGAGGCTGAATTCTCACCAAAATCGTGAAAAGTTAGAGCAAAGCAATATGGTGGCCAAGTGGTGCAGGTGAGAACCAACAAACTACCAAAGGGACTTATTACTTTAGAGTCCATTTTCAATCCTAATGATCAGTTTAGGAAGGAGAAAGAAAACATCCAAGTGAAGGGAGAAGATTCAAGTGTCCATCTCAAAGAGTAAAGAGGCAAATCACTCCAAATTGGTAAGATGACAACCGAGCAAGAAAGGTACGAGTTCATACAACTTTGTCAAGAATTCCTTGATGTGTTTGCTTGAGCTATGAATATTTGAAAGGTTTCAACCGAGTTAGCTCAACACACCATTGAATTGGATCCAAATACTAAGCCCATCAGAAGAAACAAAGGCCAGAAACCCCACATGGAGCCTCTCATGAGAAAAGAATTGAATAAGTTGATAGAAACAAGAATCATATTCCCTATCAACATTCTAGTTGGGTTTCCAACTTGGTTCCAGCTTAGAAAGAAGAGTGGGGAAATCAGATTGTGTGTTGACTTTAGAGATTTGAATAGAGCATCTCTTAAGGATCATTATCCACTTCCTTCCATGGAGCAGATTTTACAAGTTGTTGCTGGCTCCGAGAGGTTTTCACTACTTGATGGTTATTCAGGGTATAATCAGATTATGGTGAAGGAAGAAGATCAGTTCAAGACAACCTTTACAACTAAATGGGGAACTTATGCATGCAGGAAAATTCCATTTGGGCTATCCAACGCTGGAGATACCTTCCAAAGAGCAATGGACATGGTGTACAAAGTTTTGATTAACAACATTGTACTGATATATCTTGATGATATCACTATTTTTTCAAAAAATACAGCAGACCACCTCTTTCATTTGAGACAAGTGTTCCAAAGGTGTAGAAGATTTGGAGTCTCCTTGAATCCTAAAAAGTGTGTTTTTCTAGCCCATGAAGGAAAGCTCCTTGGCCACATTATCTCCAAAGAAGGATTAGCAATTGATCTGGAAAGAGTCGAAGCCATAAGAGCACTGCCATTGCCAAGCCACAAGAAGGCCCTTCAAAGTTTCTTAGGAAGAATAAATTTTGTTCAGAGGTTTGTCCCAAAATTTGCAGCCCTTATCAGACCTATCACCAAGATGCTAAAGAAAAGCATGGCTTTCAAATGGACAGCAGAAGGAAAGGAAAGTTTTGAAGCAATCAAAGAAGCCATCTCTCAAGCCCCAACTCTCATCAACCCGGATTTCTCCAAGGATTTCATCCTCTATGCGTTTGGAGGTGATGATACTATTTCTGCAATTTTGGTACAGTAGAATAAAGACAATGATGAATAGCCAATTTCTTTCTTCAGCCAAAGCTTGGAGGACTATGAGGTGAGATATTCTTTCATTGAGAAGCATGTTCTTGCAGTAATCAGGAGCTTGAAGAAATTCAAGCATCTAGTTTCAATTAATAAGGTCCAATTGCTGGTTTCTCATGCGGGGGTTAAAGACTTCCTCCTCAACAAAGACTTGAATGAAAAAAGGGCAAATCGGATTACTCGTGTCATGGAGTATGAAATTGAGATCAAATTCACCAAGTTGGTAAGAGGAAAAGGATTGTGTGAGCAGATGATCTTGAGCAAACAAGAGGAATCATGCAACGAGAAGGAGGCTATTTTGGCGCCAGCAAGAAAACCGTGAGCAAGGAAGCACTCAAGAGGAAAATAATGGTGTCCCCACTCCTTGCTGGACCCAAAGTATAATGCACTTCCTAAGCACAGGCCTATGCCCTCCAGAGATGAACAAGACCCAAAGAAAACAATTTAGATTGCAGGTTGTCCCATATGCCCTTGTTGATGGTGTTTTATTCAAAAGAGATGTGAATGGAGTAATCTTGAGATGCATTGGTACAAGTCGATTCATAAGGTGTTGGAAGAGTTCCATGGTGGACCAGCTGGTGGTCATTTTGCACCAAGAGTGATAGCTCTAAAGATCATGAGGGCTGGTTATTATTGGCCCAAGATTTTCAATGATTGTTATGCATGGATCAAGAGGTGCAAGAATTGTGCATTTTTCACAGGTAAAGAGAGGCTAGCTGCCCTCCCATTGCATCCAATTTCAGTTGACCAGCCATTCATGTAATGGGGTTTAGACTTCATTAGAGTTATTAATCCCAATTCGAGCCAAGGGCACAAGTGGATTTTAAATGCCACTGCATTACTTCACCAAATGGACTAAAGTAGTAGCACTCAAGGAAGCAAATGAATCCAAAGATCTTAGACTTCTATGAGGGAATAGTAACCAGATTTGGCATACCAGCTACAATAATATCAGATAATGCATTGGCATTCATTGGATCTAAGGTGACTGAATGGGCTGTCAAGAACGGGATCTACCTAAGTACTTCATCAAACTATTACCCCCAGTAATGGCCAGGTTGAATCTACAAACAAGAACTTGTTGAGGATCATTAGGAGGACTCTTGATGAGAATCAGAGGTCTTGGCATACCAAATTGAAATCAGCCTTATGGGCTGATAGGATAACTCCTAAAATATCTACAAGTAACTCTCCATTCAAGCTTGTTTATGGAAGAGAGGAAATTTTGCCCATATCACTTGAGTTGCCAACATTAGAACTCATGAAACAATTGGAGTTGTTGGAGTTTGAGCCCATGGAAGTTAGATATGCAGAATTGATGGAGCTCCAAGAAATCAGAAATCAGGCATCCTAAGCAATGGAGAAGGATCAGGCTTTGATAAAGAAGACCTTTGATAGAAAGGCCAAGAACAAATCCTTCAAAGTTTGAGATCTAGTGTTAAAATGGGATGCGGATAGAGAAAAAATGGGAAGGCATTCAAAATTTGATGCCATTTGGAGTGGCCCATACATGGTCACAAAGTGTAAGGACAACAATGCTTTCTAGTTGTCTTCATTGGATGGCGAAGAACTACAGACATAGTCAATGGAATCCATCGAAGCAAGTATCATTGCATCAAGGAAATACTTCACCCTATACATATTAGTTTAGGTTTTTCATTCCTCCAAGTGCTTGTGCACATTGTTTTGCTGTAGATTAGTTTTTCTTTCCCTAAGAGCTTTAAAGCACAAGCTTCATTGTTCTCGGAGATGTGTTTCAGGCCTTGCTCCATTAGGTGATATTCCATCTTCCTCCTTGCAGTGTTATAGTCACTGGGTATCAAATAGAGAATTCAATGACTCCATACCCAATGGATTGCTTCAGGCAACTGGTAACTTCATCCAGCAGGCAGATGACCCCTCTGAGTCGCCAAAATTGTTATCCAAAATGTGCCCCTGCTCATTTTTTGTGGCTAACTCCTCTCATTTTTTCCTCTCTTGTGCCTCAATCATAATATTTTACTTTTTAGGCACTCAAAACCTTCTAGAAATGACACCATTGGATAGAGCTCTTTCTCAGCTTTCCAGAAAGGTAAAGTTTTCCTCCTAACTCCATGTATTTTTGAAGTTATGGCTCGGCAGAGTTTTTTGGAAAAATTTTCCCTTGAAAGGCCCACGACCAATGAGATGCTGCCACGTGGCACCTAGAGTGGTGGAGTGTGGGGAAATTTTGGAAAATTTTCCAAATGACCAAAAAGGTGCAAAAATTTGAATTTTTGCCCGCCAACCCGATTTGGCCCTGTTTTGCCCTAAAACTTCAAATGGCCATATCTTTTGATCTAGAGCTCAGTTTTTCACATTCTTTATATCAATGGAAAGCTGGTGAAATTATCTACAATATTACAAGGTCATTTTAAAATTTTGATGGAGTTTGAGAGAGAAAATAAAAATGCCCTCCGCACGTGGTCATGGACAGAAATGACGCGTTTCAACCACTGCTTTTAATGAAGAATGGCTCGCATTCTCTCCCAAAGATGGCTAAAAATGTTGGGGATGGGTCTGTAAGGAGGACCATGCTATTTTGAATGTGTTTTGGTCAATGGTTTAATCCCTTCCACATTTTCCCACGTTTCTCTCTCTTGGGCTTGTCCCTTGCACTGTAAAAGCTAGATTTGGCTCATTTTCAAAGGGTTGAACATTTTTTGTGTATTGCAGGTCCCCTTTCTCACCTTGGAAGTGATTTTGGTGGAATATTAGACCTTTTCTAACAACTCGCAACTCATTTTTGGCTCCTGTGTGTTGTAATGCAAGTGATTTTGATGTTAAAATAACAATACAGGCCCTGTGATTAATTTTTCATCCTCTGCTGGTGTTGTTTGACTAATTTCTAATTCTTCATTACAGTTATCAGTTTTTGCATGTTGTTTTGTTGCATTTTATGAATTATGTCAATCTACAGAAGTGAGAAATGCTCACCACTCCTTTGGTGCATCACCTATTAGCATTAGTTTTAGTTTATCTGCATTCTCTATCTCTGTCTCCTTTGGAATTTAGGGTAGGATTAAGAATTTAAACCTTTCGCAACTTGTAAGTGATAAATATGATAAGAGGATTTGAGGAACCAACCTCTAATCTAGAGATTCCTTTCCCATTTTATAAGTCCCACACTTGGCAGAGAGGATTCAATGTTGTGGAATCACACTGGATGTCTAAAATATCAAACTAGAAATCGATCAACATCAGAAGTGTTGCTGATTTGCAACAATGTAACCTTGGTACAATCTGCAGCCTCTAGACCCACAATGCATTAAAACAAGTCCGTGACTTCAATTTTTGGATTTTTTCAATTTTTCCTAACTTGTTGGATTTTTTCCTTAGATGGGGAAGTTAGAGAGAAACCAAGGGGACCCCCAAAACATGATTTTGGGCATTGAATCAATCTACTTGCTCAGGACTGAAGAGTTTGATGCATGTTATCAAAATTACCTTGAGGGGTGAATTTTTGATAACACATACCTCCAAACAGATATGAGTATTGTATTGAGAGAAAAACGTGACTGGTAATAAAATCTGACCAAGTGATTCTTGGTGGACGTAGCCCAAATTGGGTGAAGCACGTTAAATATTGTCTTTGTGTTGTGTTCTTTTATTTTTGCACTTTTATTTCAGATCTGTAATATCTTTTTACATATTAGTTTTTACTATTGTGATATTTTGTGGGATTGTTCTACATATTTAATCCCTTATTTCCTAACAACTGGTATCAAATGCTAGTTTGGTTTGCTAAAGTGTTGAATCAAAGGGAAATTTTTAGCTTGAGTGGGAGCTATGACATATGATGGAAGATCAAAGGTTGATAAATTCAATGGGAAGAATTTTAGTCTTTGGAAGATGTAGATGGAAGATTACCTTTATCAAAAGGATCTTTATATTCCACTATCTAAAAAAAGTGAACAAACCCTTAAAAATGATGGATGCAAAATGAGATTTTATGAATAGAAAGGAACTTGGGACAATTTGGATGTGTCTTACATCTTTGGTATTATTTAATGTTTCAAAGGAAAATACTAAAAATAACTTATGGATGCATTATCTATGAAGATATTCTTAATGAAAAAGTTGTTTAATATGAATATGTATGAGAATAGTTTAGTAGCAGAGATCATTTGAATGATTTTAGTACGGTTTTGAATATGCTAGATTTAGTTACAATATAATTTGATGAAGAAGTTAGGGCTTTATTAATTATATGCTCTTTACTCGAGAGTTGGAATAGCTCGGTAATGTTGGTAAGAAAATTAGTTCCAGCTAACTCAAAGTTGAAGTTTGAGGATGTTATAGGGGTGATTTTAAGTGAGGAAATGCAGAGAAAAATCTCCAGGGAATCTTCTACTTTAGGGAATTATTTGATGGTGGAAACTAGAGGGAGAAAGAAGAATAGAGGAAGCTGTGGAAAATTGAAAGATTGGGAAAGGTCAAAATCCAAAAGAAAGATGGTATGTTGGCACTATGGAAAGTCTGGGCATGCAAATAAGGATTGTTAGGAGCTTCGGGATAAGAAGAAACAACAAGAAAAAAATGAGGTGAATGTGGCAACATGTAATGTCTTCCAGGATGCTTTGATTCTTTCTTTACATGATATTACTGAATCTTGGGTTTTAGATCCTGGGGATTATTTCCATGCTATTCCACATATGTATTATTTTTTTGATTATGTTCAAGGGATTTTGGGCATGTTTTTCTTCATGATGATGAGCCTTGTATCATAGTTGGAAAGGTTTTTCCTCAAGTTGAAATTTAGAATGGGAATACATGGCTATTGAAGGATGTCAGACATGTTCCTACATTAAGATGAAACTTGGTATTGGCGGGGAAGTTGGGAAATGATGGTTGTAATGTGATAATTACAATGGACTATTAGAAGGTTATCAAGGGTTCTCTTGTGGTGGCAAGAGGTAAGAAGCTTAGAACCTTATATTTAACCACTAATAGCACTAATGCTTGTAATATTTTGGCTTTAGACATAGATACAACATTGTGGCATTATAGGTTCACTCATATGATCCATAAGCGCATGGATGTCATAACGAATAAATTTCCTAGATATACAGAAACATGTTTGGAGTTCAGTGAGAAATATGTGTATGGGAAACAAAAGTAATTAAAATTTCTTAAGGTTGGACCTATGAAGAAAGAGAGTAAGTTAGAGCTGGTACATTTTGAGGTGTGGGGATGGATTAGGTATCATCTCTTGGGGGTTAAAATTATTATGTTACTTATATTGATGATATAACAAGGAAATTTTGGGTATTGTTAGTGAGAAAATTTTTCGGTGGACAAACCTGGTGGATTTCTTGCCAACGCTCTAGGAATCTAAGTCCTCAACTTAACTGGTGCAACTACCATATATATATGCACAAGAAAAAGTGGATTTATTTAGTGGTATTTTGATTGAGGATCTAATAGGGAACTCCATCGACCCTATGGAAAATCTGCAGAGCACTGTAAGAGAGAAATTTTTCTAAAGAGTAGGAAAGTAGAGTGAGAAATTAGATAAGAGAACTAATGTTGCAGGTAGAAAATTAGATTCCTACATACATCAATTATAAGTTTTATCACATGCATCAAAATTAGGAGGAAAAAACTCTACGCATAATAACAAGACCAAATGGAATTTATGATCACAAAGTCTCAATAAACCCCTTAGTCAAAAAAGGATCAAAATTCCTTCTTCTTGTATTGATTGTTTAAACCAAGTTGTACATAATATGAGAATGGAGGAAAAAGAGAGAGGGTGGGAAGGAATAATTTGGTTATCTCCTTTGTTCTCTCAAGGTAGAATGCACTCTTGAGCTTACAAAATTAATGACCAATCCTTTGAAATGGGAATGGTGTAACAATTTATAGAGTAGAATCGTATCCTTATCTTTCTAATGACCCTCCATATGCCTTATTTCCAACTTTAGATGATTCATATTCCTACCAAATATTTAAGTCCCTTTTATAAAATAAAGGTGAATTAATTTACATTATGTTTCTAAAGTCACTTTTAGGTGACTTAAAGGCATATCAAAAAGTGCCAACCCCAATGTGAAATTAGAATATTGAAAAGTGAGAGAAAGTTCGGGGGGAAGAGGAGAGAGAAAGAGAGAGAAGAAGAAGAGGAGATGTCATTATCGATGAAGTTTGTTAATCCTCGTTGATGGAAAGATCCAAATGCAATGAAACTTTGAATCTTCAAACTCCTTGCACACTATGAAAATCCTTCAAATTAGCTCACAAATCACTCTGCCAAGTTGAGTGAACTATTCCGCTAATGATCGCAACTCCCAACCTACGTATGATATACATGTGACCTGAACTATGTAGTGAGTGTCAAAAAATGTTGTCTAGTTCCCTGAGATTATCATCCCTCTATGTCTCATAGTGTTAAACTTTCCTTTGAGAAAACCTTCTATTAATAGTAAGTGTCCAGATGGAAGGCTTACTATTTTTAGTGAGAGGTGATTTTTACCTCTTCATGATCATCTTGATGTGATGAAAATATTCATTCAATCCTATGCACATTTCCTTTTCTTTGACCACTTCTTGGGGTGACTTATTGTTCTAGTGAGCACCCATATAAGGGACTTATTATTTTTAGTAAGTGGTCATTTCCACTATTTTCTACTCTGAACACTCATTCTAGCTCCCTCATGATCTTTAATGCCCACTACCTTTATCTCAACTGCTTTTGATGATGACTTTCCAAACATAACAAGTCTATATGGGAAACCTTACTATTTTTAGAAAGTGTGTTTCCACTACTCTATTTGTGATAGAACATAATTTTTTTGGAATCTTATTTTCATTACAATCAAACCCTCTAAATTTCACATAGTTTTTCCATCTAGAATGCTTGAAAATAAATTTTAAACTTCCACCTAGCAATGGCTTCGAGCACGGAGTTGCCATGGCGGCCGTTAATGGAGCTCGAAATTTACAGTCTAGTTTTTGTCCCCGTTTGCAATGAAAACAACTCATTGTGATAGATTTTTTATTTGGAGCTCGTTTGTATTTTTTTATCTTGATCAAACTGCCGATGTTGGAAAATCCAACAAATGTGAGCCGGTGCACGAAATGAGGATTTTATTGGAACAAATGTTTCAAGGCACCATTCGACCTCCCATTTGTTGCATCTTGATTGTCTTGAAAATTTTGGAAGTATGTAAAATATGGAACCTCAATATGACTTGTATCTTGCAAGATATGAATATTTTTTGATTGGGTGACTTCATGGTTATTTGGCAAAAAATCTTCATTTTCTCCTCGTTCTTCGTTTCTTCAACACTTTCGATCAATATTTCCCTGAGACCTATGTATTTTCATGGATTTGATGGTTTTTGTGGCTATGGAAGAGCTGGTTCAAAGCAACTATGGTGGATTGGGTGTTTGGACAATCATGAACATAGCCATGGTAAGGTATGAAGTTGTGTAGAGGGATTGGAGGGAAATAACGGCTAAGTCTTGGATTTAAAATTTTCAAAAAATACACATGGAGGGGATGGGCACATTTTTATGTCCCTGACATCCCTCACCTCAAAGGTACATGAGGTACATTAATTTTCATGGCGTACAATTGACGACACATGACACTTAATTCGACGGCAGTGATTTGAGGACAAAGGTTTAATAAACACCTAGGGGCTAGAAGGCTGGTCATATGGGTGACCAGAGGTCTTCCATAGGGGATGGGTGTATTTTTCAAGGTTTTATGTCCATGAGCTCAAGGAATTTTTGGACATAAAATCCTGCCAGTTCTCGAGTCTTGACACATGTCCTCCTAAAAATTGACTAACTCTCAAATAGTCTCCGAGAGGGTAACTTGGAACGATGATAACTTGAGCTCTTGGTGGAATGTATTAGTGAAAGTTATTATGATCTTGAATGGAAATAGTGTTTTGAATCCAATGGTTTGGGTATCATTTCTTGATTCATCCATTTTATCCTAGAAAAAGATGAATTTTGTTTTGGTACTCCACTTGTGCGTGAGAAAAACTACCTACAGACCTAAAGCTCTAAGGTGTTGTGAAAAATAAGGTTTCAACATAATGTAGGGCTTGGAATCCTATTTCCTTATATTTTTTTTTTCTCCTAAATCCATCTGGAGCTCCCAAAATATTCTTCTTAAGCTCAATAGCTATTTTAGGCCCGTGTACTACCTAGGCATTTGAACCTTTTTTACTCGACTACTCCAAGTCCTTCAAAATTCACCAAACCTTCCAAAATCATTTCCATGATGTTATAAGGTCTTGAATTCACCTCTATGTTGAATTATGACCTCTCTGCTCCACTCCACTCTAGGAGGGTTGATCAGCCTCCGGGAAGGCTAATGATAGCCCTTCCCAATACCGACAAAAGATAGTATCTTTTCGTAACTTCCTAAAATCACCTAGGGGAATGAATATACTTTCCGAATCACCTAGGGGGATGAGATAAAATTAATTTGGAGGTCACTTGGACTAACCTGGATAGACCAGTGGTGTCTTGGAATGATAGGACTTGAAAAATTTAACACATGGGGGTATCGTTGTCGTGCTTGAAATTGTCAATTTCCTTGTTGCAGATTTGCACAACAACATGTATATTGTATTAGAAAAAAATATGATGTATTTGACACTTTTGTTAAATAGAAATACTTGGTAGAGAATGAAATAGGTATTAAGGTAATATGTCTTAGGTCGATAATGGAGGGGAGTATTGCAATAATTATTTTGTTTATTATTGTTCTAATAATGGAATACACATGTAAAATACGGTTCTATGAACTCCATAGTATAATGGGGTGTCGTAAAGGTTTAAAATGAAAATAATGGAATGTTCTAGAGCATTATTTTTTATGTGGACCGCCTCTTTCTTTTTAGGTAGAAGTGGTGAGCACAGTGTGTACTTGATAAACAAAGGACCTTCAAGTTCCTTAGATGGAGGCATACCTAAGGAGGCTTGGTCTGGTAAGAAATTTGATTACTCATTTCTTAGAGTCTTTGGATGTGAGGCTTTTTTCTATATTGACAAGGATGATAGGACCAAGTTAGAGGCTAAGTCATAAAAATGCACTTTCATTAATTATGGTGGTGATGACTTTGGATATAAATGTTGGAGTATTAAAGTCAAGAAAATAATTCGATCTAGGGATGTGGTATTTAATGAGAAAGTTATGTATAAGAAAAAGTTGCAGGAAAATAAGGAAGAATCCAAGAAATAATATGCAGTGGTAGAGGATCTTCTAGATTAGAAAGTAACTCATGAATCGGTTAAGGAACCCACTCAACAGGAACCCCAAACTCCTATTTTGAGGAGGTCTTCTAGGGAAAGAAGAGGACTTCAATTTTTTTATCCTTATCTTTATTATTTATTACTCACCGATGTTGGAGAGCCAAAAAGATTTGATGAAGCAATACAGGTAGATGCTAGGAAAAAGTGGGAGAAATCCATGGATGAGGAGCACCGGTCTCTTATGGAGAACTAAATTTGGGATTTGGTGAAGCTACTTGAAGGAAAAAGAGCATCGCAAAACAAGTGGGTGTAGAGAGTTAAATATGAAGGAGGAAAGAAAATATATAAGGTCCAGTTGGTGGTCAAGGGTTTTGCAAAAAAAAGGTATAGATTTTGATGAGATTTTTTCTCCTATAGTAAAAATAACTTCTATTAGAACTGTTCTTGGAATAGTGGCAGTAGAATACTTACACTTAGAGAAGATAGATGTAAAGACTACATTCCTCCATGGTGATTTGGAGGAGGATCTATATATGCAGTAGCTAGAGGGTTATGAGGTCAAAGGTAAAGAGGAGATGGTGTGCAAACTTAAGAAGAGTGTGTATGGCCTTAAACAAGCTCCACGTCAATGGTATAAGAAATTTGATAGCTTCATGATGGAGAAAGGTTATATTATATGCCATTCTAACCATTACATGTATACGAAGAAATTTCAAGATGGCAATTCTATTATCATGTACTTGTATGTGGATGATATGTTGGTTGTAGGAAAAAACATACAAGAAATAAAAGTAGTTAAGAAGTAGCTAAGTGAGTCCTTTAATACAAAGGATTTGGGGTAGCCAAACAAATCCTTGGTATGAGGATATATAGGGATAGAAAGGAACCAAAGCTGGTTTTATCTCAGAAGAGTACATTAACAAGGTCTTGGAGAGGTTTAATATGCAGAAGATAAACTGGTTGGGAATCCTTTGGAAAAAAATTTTAAATTATCAAAGGAGTTGTGTCCCAAAATAGAGAAGGGGAGAAACCAAATGTCCAAGGTACCTTACTCATCGATGGTTGGTAGTTTGGTGTATGCCATGGTGTGTACTAGGCCCGATATTTCTCATGCATGGGAGCGGTGAGTAGATTTATGAGGGATCCAAGTAAATATCACTTGTAGGTAGTAAAGTGGATCCTTCCATACTTGAGAGGGAAAATAGGGACAATTTTGTGCTATAATGGATACGACACCACTTTATGTGGTTATGTAGATTTAGATATGCCTGGAGATATATATAGAAGGAGGAGCACAATAGGTTATATTTTCACTATAGGTGGGACAACAATGAGTTGGATTTCATTACTACGAAGCTTGTAGGCTTTGTCAACCATGAAGGTTGAGTGTGTTATTGCCACGGAGGGAAGAAAAGAGATGATTTAATTATAAAAATAATTTAAGAGTTGGGGCATAAGCAAGAGGAAGGGAAATTACATAGTGATACTTAGAGTGTTGTACACCTAGCTAAGAACTCGCTTTCCACTCTAAGACAAATAATATATAGTTAATATACCATTTCATTAGGATAGCTTTAGAGGAAGAGAAGTTGAAGTTGGAGAAGATTCATACTATTCACAATCCTATAGACATGATGACCAAAGTGGTCACAAGGAGAAACTAAATTTGTGTTCAACTTTGGTTGGTCTTCACGGACAATGTTGAAGGGTCGAGAAACTTTGAGAGGAAAATAGCCTCCAAGTGGGATATTGTTATGTTGTGGAGCTTATTTTCATGTGTGGAATTTTGAATACTCGTGCACTAAAATTATTGTACACTCTCCACGGTTTTATTTTTCAGGTTTAGGGGCAAGTAGCGCTGCATTTCAGAGCTGGGGTTTAGGAGTGCAGCCCCAAGAATTTGTTTTGCCTCAAAAAACATACCCGATATATCAGAAATGTATTCTTCTCATATTTGCAGGATTTTTGACCCATAGGTTTATGGGGAAGTTTTGGACCATGGTAATGATACCCACGGTATTTAAAAATTTCTTAAGCAAAGTGTCCTATTGATGTAGGGTAGACATATAATTGTATATGTGTGTGAGTTTAAGTGTGAATTCAGTAGAGTTTGTTGAGGTTACATCCAAACAAATATGGGTTTTGTATTAAGAGAAAGAGGTGGCTTGTAATAAAATATGAGGAAGTGATTCTTAGTGGACATAGACCAAATTGGGTGAACCACATTAAATATTGTCTCTTCTATAATTTAATTTTTGATCAATAATATATTTATGCATATTAGTTTCTACTATTGCAATTCTATGTGAGATTGTTATGCATATTTTACCCTCATTTCCTAATAGGAATATGGGTGGTTGAGTCAAATGTATGTGTGCATTAATGGCCTAATTGATGTTTCCTATTTTCCACCTACAAAATCCCACCAAAAACAAATTTTAAATAGCCTAGAGAGTGTAGCCCACATTAGTATCTTTCCAAAAATACGAAGAGCGCATGAATATGATCTCTACTACAGGAGTTATGACAATTTGAAGTTATGTAATGTAAACTAAACACACAAGACACATGGCACTCTCTCGATCGATGAAGGATTTGGCTGATTGTATGATTATTTTGTATTTTCTACCATGTGTCATGTATTTATTTGATGTTAGGATTCGACACATAGGTGGAACGTTCGATAGGTTGCGTGTTGCACACTTAATCTCGATGAGTTGAAACGTGGAACTTAATCGACTAGCACGTAAGATTGCACTTGGTGTATGCACATGAATAAGAGGTGCAAAAATAAATTTAAAAGTGGTCTACAAGCACCGCACGAGGAATGGGAAGAAAGGTTCATATCTCTAAAGATACATTAACATGCAAGAAAGACGTGAGAATTTTATCAAATGGGACATGACAAGAAGAAGGAAAATGCACACAGAGAACACATGCACGCTGGAATATGAGTGCAAAGGCATGATACACAAAGGAATATTACAAAAGAGGTATGAGTACACACAAGATGGTGTGTGGGTCTCAGGAGGGAAAGACATGCATGTTGAAAGCATGCTAGGTACTTAGAAAAATTGATTGCAAGTCAACATATGCATGTAGAGGGGTGCGTAGACTGTTGGGATAAAAGTGAGTGTGTAAGGATTTGCGTGAGAGGAATTTGAGGGAGATATAATGATAAAGAAGGGAGGTGAAAGCATGCTGAAGAAAGAATGGAGAAGAGGAAGCACAAGGAAGAAGTAGGAAGGGAGTGAAAGGGCATGTGTGAAGAATCAAGAAATACAAATGTGTTAAAGTATACAACCAAGAGCACACGTAACTTGAAAACTTGATGTTAGAGTCGAATGGAATTGTAAGTTGTCTAAATAACTAGGGTGGTTATTTTGGAAAACAATTAATTTCCAATACCTTCATTACCATTCTTGTAGTCCTGTGTAAATATGTGAATTGTGGAATATGATATGTAGATGCATAAAAAAGTAATTGAAATTTGATAGGGTTGTTTTGCATTCATATCTATCAAGACAATCAGAACTATAACATCCAAAAATGTTCATTCAAAAATCATCTTTTCATTTACATTTGTACCAATTTAAAGCTCTTATTTTGGCACAGGTAGGTGTACACTAGAAAACTAAATCTATTAGAATGGATGATACAATAGTCTCAATGCCTTATGAGATACCCATAGTTTACACCCTTGCATTAAATATTTTTTTAAAATGTGAATGAAATAAATTTATAAAAATGCATCCAATCAACTCCATGCAAACCTTTTTGGCACAAAGTGTGTTAACAAAGATTAATTAGTCAAATTGGGTGAAACTATGGCAATGCCTTATGTCCATACCTGTGGTTCGAATGTCAGGGATTAATAATTTTCCAAATTGAGTGAAAGAGATCAATAATTTGGCATCGTGTTGACTTTTTCAAAAAAATTTAGTGAAAAAAGGTAATTTAATACTTCATTCTCAGAAGCCCTTATAATCAAGCCTTCAAGACATATGACTCTTTGACATATCCCCACCTTAATGAATATTGTTTTCAAATAATTTTTATCTACAAGGGAAAATGGTTTCATAGAAAATAAAATCATTTTATTTTTTGAACAATCTTTTTCATTGAAAATATTGTCTATTGTATGCATATGTAATTAAATATCCCATCTTTGAAATGATGGGATTAGAAAAATACAAATAGAAAATGTAATTGTTTGAGAATAGTTTTCCTATTTCACTTCCGCAACATAAGTTTGTGTGAGATGTGATATAAACTAACAAGTGTAAAAATTTTTCACTTCATAGATGAAGTCCAAGTGGAAGTGTTTTCTATCTATTCCAGTGCAAAATCCCCTCTAGGAGATTTCTCTTCCAATGAATTGGATTGGAGCAAGGTTAAGTATAATTCATGAAATGGCAAAGATATTGTTTCCTTGATACAACATGATCATATAGTCGATTTCCTACGCGATGTATGTAAGAGGGCAAAGTTATCAAACCACCTTTCGTATTGATGATAGTGTATTCAATCCTCTTCCATATGACCTCCAAAAAGTTACGATTGATAGATCTCTCCAATACATATTGTGAGTATGAAGAATGTAATAGATTTTATTTTTAAAATAAGAATTGAATATTTTTTATTTCCTAATTTATGTATATTTAGTGTAGTTATTTGTGTGTGTACCGACTCCGAGGATTATAGGGTTAAAAAGGTTAGTACGGGAAGCCTACTTGATCATAGGCATTTGCATCATGGATGTCAATGCCATTTTTCCATTCATGTGTTGATGAAGAAGCAAGAACATGCTTTGATTACATATAACAACATGGAGCATAGAGATCAAGGGGAAATGATTTTCCATGGGCAAGAGATAGAGGACATTATAGGTAGTCATTGTATTTTAGCTCCATGCATAGGTGATGCATTGAATGATTAGGTCAAAATATTTTTATTGTTGGGATTGACCCCGAACTTGTTCATAAAAATCATCGTGAAATGGTCCATGATAAACTCACATTGTTCGAAGGTCATACAGAGAGGGATGATTTCTTAACCAAAGATGATATTTGCAATATTGAGGGAAGGATAAAAGAAGTGAGATATAAATTTGAGATCAATGATGCAGATAGTTTTATAACATTCATAAAAAAAATCATGAAAAATTATTTGTGTGTGAATTATTTAAAAAATGGGAGCAAATGACCAATCCTTTTTCTTAGGCCTCCAACTTCCTCAGCAACATGATTGGGTGTTGAAGTATGGAAACAATAGTATACTTACAATGGAATCCACATATGGGACAAATGTGTAGAAGGTACTTATAGATCTCTAAATTTTAAAAATCATATTCATTTAATTTTATATCACTTACGTTTGTCATGTTATATGTAGTTCATGGTGTACATGGTGTACATGGTTCTTGTATTTTCTAACATGAAAACGGGCTTCTTGTTGCATAGGTGTTGATGTAGAGGGATACTATTATGGACCTAGCATTGAGGATCCAGAGGTTAGTGGTTAGTGCTCATTGTCACATGTTGGAATGGAAACTAAATGATTTCATGGTGGTGATGCTCTTACCGATATTTTTGTTATTAGTTAAGTGAATCCCATGCATATTTGGAATTTTGCTTATTATCAATGAAACAAATGTTTTACCCACTAATTTTCTTACTTTCACATTTACATTGGAAGGAATTATTTCAATGTGAGTTATACCTATGTAGTTGGCATGTGAGGAGAGCATGGCTAAAAAATTGATTACATAGGTGAAGGATCCCAAACAAGGCAGTAAAATGTTTAGAAGCCTAGGTGAAATAATGCACAAGTATCCTACAGAGGAGGAGGCAATTCATGATGTGAACATGTTCATGGAACAATATTCATCTCAAGAATCATTCATTAACTATTAGAAAGATCAATGGTCCCACCGCATTGGCATGTGGGCAAGATGTTTACATACAATTCCCTGTGTGGGATAGGAAACAAATGATGTCATAGAAGTTTATCACTCTCACCTAAAACATATGTTTCTAAATGAAATACAAGTTTCTTCCCATCAAAGAGTGGATTGGTTGGTGAAGAAGTTGGTAACTGTTGTATTTGTATATTATTGGTGGATCCAAATGTGTAAGGAGAATGGGTTTTATAGGAACTTCAAGTTAGAGAAATTGGAAAACAAGTCATGGGTGAAATCATAATGCATCCCTAATGGTGACATGATGTTAAGTGAGATTTACATTGATGTGGCATGGACGAGGAGCCAAAGCAATTAAGAATTTTTTAAAAGGGTAGAATGGTAAGAGTCACTCTTTTACAATGTGTGAATGCATGTGGTCAACCCAAGGACATGTGTGTAAGAACATGTTGAAAATTGTTGATTTGAGAAAAAAATTAGGAGCATAATTTTCTTCAAGAATTAATGTGTGTGCATGTATACTTTGCTAAATGCTAAATCAAATGAAGCAAGAACTACCACCTAAAATATTTCTACAATTTATCTAAAACAAAGCATAAACACCATCATGATAAGAATTAAACAAAGGTTAGATGCTAGCATTCATCAATACAAACTTTGAAACTAACAATGCTAAATATCTAAACTCCTCTATTCTCTAACAACAAATAAATGAATGGACCTAAGTAATCTCCATGGCTATCAAAATATTTGTCCTTAGTATGCTAAGTAACCTATGAATGAGGGCCTATCAAAGTTGAGATACAAGACCCCTTTGACACCTCCCATATGACCTAAGCACTTAAGAAAGAGGCTTAACTCTTTAAGATGATGAACTCTCAAAAGGGCAAGGTGCAAGCTCTTAGTCTCTTTGCTATATGCTTTGCATTTGCTCTCTAAGGAGTTTAGGTGTAAGTAAAAAGGTAGGTGGAGGGATCTTTATATAGCCCAAAGGATAAAGGATTCAACACATTCTCATGAATGTGGGATAAAGGTAAAACATGATTAGGAATGGATAAGGTTGCTTTATTAAAGGTAACCTTACTTTAGAAGGGTTTAATACATGTTTAGCAAGTCATGGGAGTTGGGGGTGTTTTAATTAATCAAAGGTGACTAACTAATAGGTAGATGTAAGCTTATAGAAGATAATTAGAGGAATATTAGTACGATTTAGGATATTATAAGGGGATTAAATCAATTAAATATTGATTTATTGGTTAAATGGAAGGGAAAACTAATTAATTAATAATAATTAATTAGTCTAGGTAGAAGGGGTGATTTATTAACTAAGGTCGTTAATTAGGTATTTGGTGGATATGAAACTTAATTAATTAGCTTAGTGTAATTAATTAATGATGATATAAGGGAAAATGAGTGCTTTTGACGATATGTCGTTGATTTGCGTAGAAAGGGGATAATTAGCACAATTTAAGTATTTAAATTGCTTGGGCGTAATTATAAGTATCTACATTTTCCCCTCTTTGGGGTGGCGTAAGTGATGCCACTTCAAAGATAGTAGACAGAAGAGATTTTGAAGGGATAGAAGAAAAATTAGTAGGAGGGAGAGATGCCCCCTCGAGTGTCGATGGGGTGATGGAAGAAGCCGATCGATGATTGAAAAAGGTGAGAAGTAGGCGTAAGAATGGGGACGAGGTAGGATGCCCCAAGGAGAGGGAGAATTAGGGGTGAAAGGGAAGTGGTGTAGAAGAAATATGGATGAGGGGAGATAAGAGCTTAACCTCTAGTAGCTTATTTGTTTGGAAAATTTGGATGTCATCATATTTCCATAGGAACTAGTCATCGGTCCTTATGAAAAATATAAGCATACGAAAAAGGTAGAATGACATGAAAATCCATAATACGAACAATTTTCCATTGCTGAAAATACCAACTCCACGCAACATACAAAATGCAATGCAATACGAGAAAGTGAAAGATTCCTAACTCCATGCAACATATAAAATGTAATGCAATACGAGAAAGTAAACAAGCTAAACTAATAGAGAAACATAATATAATGTTTTTATTATCGAGCTTTAGTTACAACCTATGCAAATTAACGACAAGGGTTGATGATGGTGCCCTAAGCAAGGATACATGTGAGGGGAAGAATGGAGGACACTTGGGTCCAATGGAAAAGTAATGTGCACTACGAAACAGGATTAAGCAACTTGTTGTGCCCCCAGTACGATGAAGTAAGCAACCTAGCTTTTACCGATGGAGGTAGATCAAGATGATCCGCAAGTCACACACATGAACAAGTGAGAATCAAAGAGTGACGTTTTGTAGGATGATTTTCAATTTTTAGAAGTTTTCTGAAACATATTTGAATGTTTTTTGATGATTTTTTTCTCTAACATATTTGAATGTTTTGGTTGATTTTAAAAGTTTTATGAAACTATGTATAGGAAGATGAGAAAGCATGGATGCCCCAATGATAGATGGGATGTACAAGGGCATAAGGCCACGTGCGTACCAAAAAGGTGAAGATGCAAAAATTTCCCAACAATTAGGTGGGAGTATTCAAAGGTAAAATCTTCACAGGTAGAAATGGGACCCAAGGCCATTATGGATAGGTTTAACATGATGGTGAACGTAAACCCATGAAGTGTTGGGAAGAGGCAAGGATTCCCTAGCGTAAGTTGGCCTAAAAGCACATGATAGAAAGGAAGGAGAAGATTATTTTTGTGGAAGGGGACAAAGGTTTCCACAAACATGGAAAACAAGTAATCATATACACATGGATGTTCTAAATGAAGTAGAAGAACAATGTGAATGATATGAATGTAGCTTAGAAGCCTCGCGATGAAGAAGTGATTAGCCAAAGGCATAAATCGTGAGATGAGATATGGACTAGAGTAAGAGTCTGAACAAGGTCCAAAAAGACACTTGGTAACATACTAATCCTGTTTACTCATAGAGATCCAGTGTGTGCACATGGATTTTATTACCTCTTGAAGTGAAGATTTAATAGACAAAAAGTGAAGAGACCCTAGGCAATGTGTAGGAATGATTTATTTTGATAAGTGATTTTTTGAATGGAGGGTGAAAGGATAGCCGTATATTGCTCTCTGCTCACCCAGCCCAAATGTCCATAGCTCGACGGAGATGTATTTGATTCTAATCACAACATTGCTCTCGCACCAAAGGCCCATATACGATAGAGATGATTGGAAATACCGCAAGAGAGAGTTATATATTAATTTACTTTTGCTTTGTAGCTTTTAGCTTTTGAGTTTTGATTCTTTTACTTTCTAAAACTTATTTCAGCTCTCTTGTCCGACAAGGGGTTAAGAACCACGATGGCTTGATGGAAGGAGGTGGAAGTGATTGTGATGACGACATTGGCTAGTGTCAACAAATATGTCCAAAATTTCTTCGCAACAAGTTTATGAGATGTTTGAATGTGATATGATCTCCATGAGGTTAGTCGTTCTTTAATTTACCAAGGTGATAAAAGACCAGGGCAAACAGATGCCATAGAGATAAATGTCGAAAATGCCTGCAAATAAGCTAACCAAAATATCACCAAAGGGATGAAAATGGTAGGAAGACTTGTAGAAGATTAGAAAGGAAGGGAAGAAAGAAATATCCATGTGTACACAACACTTGATTGCAATGTTTGATCTTTGTACCTTTGATTTTTGTTGTTTTTTTCATGGTTTTTTATATTTTTTATTTTGCTTTGTTTTTTATTTTTTTTTTTTGAATTGTTGTTAATAAAAAGTCACTCGTGTGATAGATCCAATAATGATGTTTGCGACTTCCTTGATAAGGGAGACTAAGCATGTTTGTTTATCAAGAGTCATGTTTTCCCCAATATTGATGATCGTGGTGAGTTCACACTCAACAAAGGACTGTGATTTATCTTGAAACATGGATTTTGTATGCGGGATCTTGAGTTCCCTATCCAGAGGTTTATGCACTTTGCACCATACTTGATGGTTATGTTGATGTGTGTTCTTGAATCGCGCTTGATTTACAACTTTGAGATTGTTCCAGTTGTTGGGGGATTTTGAGCTCTTGGAAGTTTTGACCTGAGCTTGATAATGAACCTATTTGGGTTTCTTATAAGCTGACGCTTGAATTTTATGACCTCAAGAAGGAGAAGAATGTGAACATTTATGATTGATGATAGGAATGATAGAAATGGTAGTGGGCTTGCCACAACCATTGATAGAAGAAATATGTGATAGATGAAAAGGATACGGTCCAAGAATTGAAGAGGATTGGCTACCAAGAGGTGAGACATGGATAGAAGGTGAAAGGCTACTAGGATGTGGCCCAAGAATAGAAGAGGAAGGGATATTAGGACATGACCCATAAATAGAAGATGAAGGGCTACTAGGATGTGGCCCAAGAATAAAAGAAGAAGGGATACTAGGACGTGACCCATAGATGTAAGATGATGGACTACCAGGATGTGGCCCAAGAATAGAAGATGATGGACTACCCGGGGTGATCCATACAGAAGATATGGGGCTAGTTGGACGTGCCCCAATAATCGAAGATATTCGGCTACTAAAAAATGTACCACAAATAGAAGAGGGAGGGCTACTAGAAGGTGACTCACAACTAGATGAAGATGAAGGGCTACTTGGCGATGACCCCACAAGAGATTGTGATTGAGGAATTATGATAGATGAAGAGTTATTGGGTGATGAGAAGATATGCCATGGATCTATGCAAGACCAAGGAGTTTTATCACATAATGAAGAATGTAAAGATGGAAGAATAAGAGGAGGATCAAGTTGCATGATCCGAGGCTCTTCGTCCATTTCTTGATCAAAGGAATCAACCTTTTCCTCACATATACGCAGATGCATCAAAGTCTAAAGAGAATCCTTTTTTTAATCTACTAAAGAAATATCTTCATATGCCCCTATAAATGCCCTGATTGTTTCTTCATTCTGAAAGAGATCAATCGGTATGAGTTGTTGATTGATCCCTAGGGGTTTATTGGAAGAAATAGGTTCACTTGGTGTGGAAGACTTAGAAGATGTTTGATGATTATTGATAGATGAAGATGATGTGGGGGACGAAGAATATGTGTAGCTAGATGTCTCGTGAGTAGAAGAATGTCATGTGGACCTACCTATACAATGGTATGTCATATGTAAAATAGTAGGATTAAGTCCAAAGTCTGTAGATTACAACACATGGGTCGATTTAGATGTTTGTCTCAAAGGAATTTGAGTCACAAAAATCTTCACAGAAGGAAGATTCTGTGGGGGTGATTGATGAAAAAGGTCCTGCAAAGAAGGGGAGGACTTTGATTCAAGCATCACATTAGATGAATGATGACAAGGTTCCTATGAAGAAAGAGAGGACCACGATTCAATAATTGTATTATACTTCTGATTGGAGGGATTTGGAGTCGTGTGTATCTTCAAAGGAAGAAGACGTCATTGGGGTGACTGATAAAAGGGGTCCTACGAAGAAAGGGAGGACTGCGACATAAGAGTCACATTAGATGATTGATGAAGAGGATCCTACAAAGAAAGGGAGGAATGTGATTCAAGCATCGCATTAGATGAATGATGACAAGGGTCCTGCGAAGAAAGAGAGGACCGCAATTCAAGAATTGTATTATACTTATGATTGCAGGGATTTGAAGTTGCGTGTATCTTCAAAGGAAGAAGACGTCGTTGGGGTGACTGATAAAAGGGGTCCTGCGAAGAAAGGGAGGAAAGCGACATAAGAGTCGCATTAGATGATTAATGAAGATGATCTTGCAAAGAAAGGGAGGACCATGACTTAGGAGTCAAATTAGATGAATCCGAATAGTAGTTTCGATCTGAATCCTCAGAAGAGTCGAGGAAATATTTGGATTGGAATCCTTAAGAAGAGGAAATTTTGGATTAGAATTAGAAGAAGAGTGTGGGGAACTTGAATAATAATTTAGATCAGATATGTCCAAATCATACCACCGACTATGAGATGAAGGTGGGGAATGAGTTACCCGTATGGGCTCTATAAAGACGAAGAACCAAACAAGGTTTATTTGTGATTGGAATCCTATGATTTGAATTGCTGAACCTAGGTTTTGTATTTTTGTAAGTATGGGGAACCGTGCAATATTTACTCATGTTTGGCAATCGTTTTAAGCACAAATGTCCTGGATCTAGATACTATAATGGAACTCCTTCAAAGGGAAGGAAGTGACATGTCGATTTGGGTAGCATAAGGACAACCAACTAAACATTTTGTAAGTATTGATATGCATGTGTGATTTTCTGAAGAAGGTCTAAGGAAAATAGACATCGTGATGACGCAATATCGATGAGATTGTCCTAGAAAATAATTTTTTTGAATGAATAATCACAAGGAACAATCATGCAAGTGTGAAACACAAAGCCAATCAACAAGGAAATATACCATATGAAAATGTGATGCAAAGATGATCAACAAGATGTTTTCACTTATGCCAAGTTCAAGGAAATGAACAAAACGTAAGTAAAAACAAGAAGTCAATGCGATCTCCCAATCAAGATATACAATGAATGAGCTCAAAATTGATTAAGACCTATATCTCAAAAAGTGTCAATTACAATTCACGAATGAGACAACAATATCACAAAGATATGTTAACTCACTTTTCAGAAAGTGAAGTATTGATATCGAGGTGTTATTTATATAACCCACACAAATGGTAACACCTAGCACTCTTTGAAATCAAGGTAATAATAGAACCAAACTAAAAAGCTCAAAGTATAGCTAGGAATAGTTAAAAATGTGTGTAACGTAACCGTATAATATAGGTATTTATGTCGAGTTTACAAGAAACAAGACGTAAATATCGAAATTGTAGTGGTATGATACAAATAAGCTAACTCTTCTAAGGAAGTCCACGGTGATGAACCACGCCTAACTACAATGACAAACTTGACATGGGTATCAAGATCATAATGGCTACCAATGACGTGAAAACACCTCCGCACACTTTAGACATTTAACTAACCCAGCCGCAAACATGGATGGGTGTAAACAGACATAAAAGTGAGAGAAACAGTCGATTGGTAACACAAAGGTAGTCACCCTTATTTTGATCAACAAAGTGTAAAAATAATGTGAAGTAAGTAAATCAAAAAAATATGAAAAATGTTGGCTTCACTTTAGTAGAGTTTTGCCTTGCCCTAAGGCAAGTGAAAACTAGGTGAAAGTACCACGTCACACGTTTCTCAAAAAGAAGGTTCACAACTCAACACTATTTTAAAATGGCCAAAGTGGGCTCCTCGGCCAAGGTATATTCTCTTAGGTGGTTCTCTCATCCTAGGTGTTACAAAGTTGCCACGAGTGAGCATGATTTATCCAAAAAGTCACACTGACTAGTTTGGGAGTATCTCGGCTTTACTTTACCCCCTTCAAGAATAGTAGGCAACTAGTGCGTCTACGTGTACCATCACTGGGGTCGCCACAACGGATAACCTGTAACGCTATCTCACAAAGGAATCACTAGTCAAGTAGGTAGTGCAGAGCACTTCCTGTTTCATCCATAAGGTTCCCTCTTGCATGGACTACTTTGGGGTTCCTGGAACCACCCCCATTGTTGTAGCTTAAGGTGTTATGCCAAAGGGGTTATGTTCTAGTTGAGTGGAGAGGGACGTACCCTTTTCCAAAACCTGTAATATAGTGTTTTGAATATGTTTTTATTTTTATCTTATTTAATTAGGTGTGGTTTTCTTGAACACCTTTTGGCAACCTGTATAACAACTGTATTAGTAGTTTTTATTTCATTTTGATTCCTCCTTTCTTTGACAAGCGTTTTTAGGTCCTGCACTCAAGCGTTAGTAGTTCTCCAAGAAAGTCACATTATTTAAAAGAGGATTAAGAGGATTCCAAGGATGCAAGAGAAGAGCATACACAACAAATAATCCAACTAAAAAGTAAAAAAATATTTTCAATCAATGAACCATACAAAATTCTTGATAAATGTTCATTCCCCTAAACCAAAAGTGAAAGATGAAGTTTCCAATTTACCAAATGTTATAAAATGAAGACTAAAGTTGTTTTGATTCTCAAGATCACCCTAAGGTGCAAGATAAGAGCATACATAAACTTTATCCCAACTATATAGAAATGGAAAACTTCAAATCAAAGGACCATTGAAAAATGCTTTGTAAAAGGTTCATTCCCTTAAGCAAAATGAATAATCAAATTTCCAAGTTTAATCCCAATGTTATAAAGATATAGATAAAAGTTGTTTTTGATTTTCAAGATCACCAAAAGGTGTAAGAGAAGAGCATACACATGCTTTGTTCTAAATCGAGGAAGCATAGAAATACAACATTCATCAAAACATTAGACATGTTAGAAAATGACTATTTTTAAACTAACAGAAAAACCTATAATTTTTGTAAGTATAAATCCCAAATTTATGTTTTCATTACATATTTAACTTCAATACCTTTCCAACACAAAAAAATGGAGTCATTTTGAGTTCAGGAGTAAAAGTTATGGCCTTCGGAAGATGGGTTACACATATGCTCTTATGCTCACGGGTATGCACTTGACATGCACTCAAAAATGTCAAAAAAAATGTCTCTTAATCTGCAAAATGGGCAAATTTTTCCAACCAAGATTCAATTTTGACAACAACCCATCACATTAATATGTAAATAGAAGACTCAACACTATCAAACACTAACCTACATGCTCAAGAATTTAAAATTTTCAAGAAATTGACAAAACTAGCATGTAGAATGATGAAAAAGTAAGCTCTAAAAATGAAAACATGATGAAATCTTGAAATTTTATCACCAAGATTAAATTTTGAAAGTAACCCACCACATTAATATGTAAATAAAAGAATCATCACTATCAAACACTAACCTACATGCTCAAGAATTTAAAATTTTCAAGAAATTGACAAAATTAGCATGTAGAATGTTGAAAAAGTAAGCTCTAAAAATGAAAACATGGAGAAATCTTGAAATTTTCCCATTAATTCCAATTTTGACATCACTTCACCTCCTTCATACCTACAAGGAAGACTCAACAAAACAAGTTAAAAAAACAAGTTAGATCAACATGTGTAAAAAAGGGTTAGTAACCAAAAAATGAAACTTAAATACAAAAACTTGAAATTAAGTGCAAAGGACAATGGAGTAAGTCCCACCGGCATGCCAAATGTGTGCATGTATACTTTGCTAAATGCTAAATCAAATGAATCAAGAACTACCACCTAAAATAGTTCTACAATTTGGCTAAAACAAAGCATAAACACCATCATGATAAGAATTAAACAAGGGTTAGATGCTAGCATTCATCAATACAAACTTTGAAATTAACAATGCTAAATATCTAAACTCCTCTATTCTCTAACAAAAAATAAATGAATGGACCTAAGTAAGCTCCATGGCTATCAAAATAGTTGTCCTTAGTATGCCAAGTAACCTAGGAATGAGGGCCTATCAAAGTTGGGCTACAAGACCCCTTTGACACCTCCCATATGACCTAAGCACTTAAGAAAGAGGCTTAACTCTTCAAGATGATGAACTCTCAAAAGGGAAAGGTGCAAGCTCTTAGTCTCTTTGCTATATGCTTTGCATTTTCTCTCTAAGGAGTTTAGGTGTAAGTAAAAAGGTAGGTGGAGGGCTCTTTATATAGCCCAAAGGATAAAGGATTCAACACATTCTCATGAATGTGGGATAAAGGTAAAACATGATTAGGAATGGATAAGGTTGCTTTATTAAAGGTAACCTTATTTTAGAAGGGTTTAATACATGTTTAGCAAGTCATGGGAGTTGGGGGGTGTTTTAATTAATCAAAGGTGATTAACTAATAGGTAGATGTAAGCTTATAGAAGATAATTAGAGGAATATTAGTACGATTTAGGATATTAGAAGGGGATTAAATCAATTAAATATTGATTTATTGGTTAAATTGAAGGAAAACTAATTAATTAATAATAATTAATTAGTCTAGGTAGAAGGGTGATTTATTAACGAAAGGTCGTTAATTAGGTATTTGGTGGATATGAAACTTAATTAATTAGCTTAGTGTAATTAATTAATGATGATATGAGGGAAAATGAGTGCTTTTGACGATATGTCGTTGATTTTGAGAAAGGGGATAATTAGCGCAATTTAAGTATTTAAATTGCTTGGGCGTAATTATAGGTGTCTACATAATGTTTCATTTTCTTCAACAAAAAATGTTTTTTCCCAAGTAAGTGTTACGGGTGTTGGTTTTTACCTTTCCCTATTCGGTTGATTTTGTAAATCAATTTCATAGTGTTATTAACATGCATTTGTGCCGGTTTGCTGATCCGCACCTGGCCTCAAATAGGGATGGAGGAGGCACGAAGGCTGCTAGGGATTCACCCTGCTCTAAAATTCGTGATGATGTCCCTATCATTGGCGGCGGCTTTGGGAAACCAGAGGTTTCTGAGGGCGGTGGCTACAAAAATGAAGAGGAGAATAAAGCACCAACCTCATGGATTGACATGGCTTTCAATGCTAACCAAGACTCCCCTTTTCAGCAAAACCGAGTTGGAGTTTCTCTGCTTGGTCACAAAACAGGGGTGCTCTCTCATGGGGCTGGTAAAGATGGTTCAGACAAAGAATCATCATCTCCTTTAAAACTCAACACTAGCAACTGCAGGTTGCAAGGGACTATGTGTGGCTCTGGTGATGGAGGGAGAGAAACAGGGGTCAGCCAGAACCAGGACAAACAAAACAATGACAATAGGTCCAGATCTTATGCTTCAGCGGTCTCCAAACAGAAGGAGAATGCCAGAAATGAGCTCTTGAAACCCTCCCAAGAGGTCCCGACGCTGAAAATCGAGGAGGATCTACTTCTAAAGGTTCTTAAGGAGGAGGAAAATCTCTCCCACCTGGGTCTCATATGTAGATTTCACAAATTTTGGCCTAAGCTTTCTCAGCTTCATGACTGGATAACCCAGAGATGGAGAGAAAAAATACAAGGTAAGATTGAGCTTTATCCTTGTGCTAAAGCTTACTTCATTGCTGTCTTTGAAACCCCTGAAGATAGGGATTTAATTTTTAGCCAACATTGGGTTTGGGGGGAACACGGGCTTATGTCCAAACCATGGTATCCGTCTTTCGACCCGTTAAAGGAGTCTTTTGATACCTACCCGATTTGGGTTCGTTTACCAGGACTCCCACTGCAGCTTTGGAACAGATCTTGTCTCATTGCTATAGGTGATACTCTTGGCTCATGTGTGGCAGTTGATGATAAGACCTCCATTCAAGCACATACTACTTATGCTCGAATCCTGGTTAATCTCGATACCTCCAAACTCTTACCAGCAGAAATCAATCTACAGATTGGTGCCAGGCTCTGGGTGCAGAGGATAGACTATGAGAGACTTGCCTTCAGATGTCGGCGTTGCTTCCAAACTGGTCATGTTACAGATGATTGTGAACACTCCAAACGTAAGACCAAAACAGCCTGGTGGAAGGATTCTCTACCTGAACATCTTACAATTGACTCAGATCCGGCTAAGGAATCTATAGTTGCCCTCTTGCAAGTTAACTCACCCATCATGGTTGATTCACAGACCAATACAGAGAAGCCTCCAGACTATTCTTTACAGGTTGCTGATTCAGTGATTAAGGATATTTCGACCCCCCTTCCTATGGGTCACATCCCCATCAAACCCATTGCAGTTTTTCTTCCGACTGTAGTGGATGTGGGAAATCAGGAATGGACTGTGGTGGATAGGAAAAAGAAGGGAAATGCCAAATCTAAATCCCCCACCATGTCGAGACAAGGTTTGATTCCTGTCTTTTGGGTGCTTTCATTGCTACATTTAGGCAAATGGTCTAATACGCAGTTGCTAGGCAGCTGTGTTGTTGTTATGTTGTTGTTTATTTGCTGTTTTTGTAGCAGCTGGTTTGCTTTTGTTGGTTCTTTCCTCGACAGATTTTTTTCTGTTGTTGGGATTTTCTGGGATAAAATCTTGTTGTTGAGCACTTTTGTATAAGGGTATAGTCCCTTTCAAAAAACTATTTGCCCATAATAAAAAAACATGCATCCATTTGTGTATTTTTAGGATGATTCAAATAACAATTTTCTTGACCTTGTTTCCAACAACATTTTTAATGCTCCTCTAAATGAAAACATTGTCGGTGATGTGGATGACCCCAATGATCCCCAAATTCTCAAGATCCGTGGAATGCTAGAAAAATCCATTATTAATCTTCTAGTTGATATGATAAACCTTAATTTTGCTTAGAATATTGTTGACGATGGTTGTAATGAGTTTTGAGAAAATTCGATCTTTAATAATGGCGAGGTCAATCATCCTAATGCACAATGTTTCAAATGTTTAAAAGATGGTTTTGGAACCGATTTACAATGTTCAATCAATTTTGTTGAGATTATTACAATTCATAGGCGTGCAATTCCAAAATAAATGAATATGCTGAATTCCATCCCAAACGTAAATGGTGATCAAAGCACACTACTTTTCAAGAGGGTCTTGAGAGAGCGGTTACAAAAGATGTGGAACAATAACAATTCATATGATCTATAAATCTTAAATTTCCTTAGCTATCCAAAATTTTCTTGGTTGACTTATGGTTAACATAATGCTTTAGTCAATAGTCATGCTACATAGCTTAATATTTTCTTCAAAAACATCGCACTTTTTGTTGTTTTTTTGCTCAACCTCCACATCACATTCAAATATGTTTTAATGCATATAAAACATAAGAAAAACTTACATGGTTTATGTTCTATATTTCTTCATTTGTTATAATATTTCAAGAGGATATTTTCAAAATCTATTGATATTTATATTAAATCCATAAATGTGGCTTTACTTCCATTACATTTCAAATATGTGTGTTTATTTTTCTAGTTGTCCTGTTATAAATAATTACGTTTCCTCTTTGTGGTATTAAATTTTCGTCAAATTGAAAAAAAAATTGTAATATAGTTTTCTAATAATAATGCATACATATGTGAAGGGAATCATGTTGAAAATGAAGCTTATGAATATAGAAGATGTGGATTACAGTGCAAATCATGTTTCTAAAACCCATTTTGAAAATATTTTAGTGATGTGCAATGATGCTTCTTTCCCTTATCTTTGTAAGCCATATTTCTAAAACCCAAACAAATGATCTTCATGTGTAATCCTTTTTTACTAGTATCACTAGAAATAAAAGGCATGAGATACTCTTGATAACAATGCATAATATCTTGAAATATATTTTTCTTTAATAAATAACATTCCACATATAAGACACTTAATGATATTGAAGTGTAAACCCTTTGTCTCTAGCATCAATGAGAATGAAAGGCATGGGATACACTTGATTATGGTTTATAATACCATGATTCAAAGAAGAACATGAGAAAATCTCATAGAAATGTATAGGAAAATATATATTTTCAAAACAATGTCTAATTCAAATGTGAGAGAGACTAGTTAAAACTAATCATTTTCTATGAAGTGTACATATTATCCATCCAGAAAAAATTGTATTTAAACTTTGGCAAATGGTGATATTTCCATATAATACATATTGGCATCTTCCTATAAGAGGTTTTACCACATTCCATAGAACAAACATATAAACAACTAAAACATTAAAATCTGAATTTAGCAAGCATGGTTATTGTTGTGAAAAAACTAAAAGAGGGTTCTAGTCACAAGGATAAGAAGATAAAAAACCTCTCTTATAATTTTATTTTGAGAACTTTCAAATTTTGCTCATTTTTTAAGGCTTCTTTGCATACTTGCTTTTCCCTAATATTTTGCTACTTTTTACAAATGTCAAAAGATTTATGGAATAATATTTTTGAATGTTGTGTTGCCATTTTGAATAAATGACGAGTAAGTTGTTGATTTTCATATTTGTGTAATAATTCTTCCTTATTTATGGCCAGGTTTGATTTATGATAACAATCAAGAGTGGTAAATGGTATAATTTTGTTGGCCTTAGGCTTTTTTAAGGTGCATTCATTATTCTATGAGTTCTTTGAAATTACTAAGAGGGTAAAACCTCTAAAATTGTATAATTTAATTGGTTCCATCTTTAATGTGTGTTCTCATTGTCTAGTTGTCCAATTTTTGCAACCTTTTGACATCATTGAGCTTGAGAAAAAAAAACTGCTTATCTTTGTTAGCTATGTCACCCTACACTTAATTGGATTGTTAATAGATGCAATAAAATATTATATGATCATAGACCATAATCATTCTATCATTTAAAAAATTCACACTAGGATTTAGCCTCGGGTGTGTTTTAGTTAGTTATAATTTGTTCAACTGGAAAAAACCTCAACTTGTAGCATCTAATAATCATTTGGCATATGAATTATATAGATATTTCTATGTAAAACAACTACAAGAAACAATTTGGGTTAAATCTTGTTCACACAAGTGGGTCCAAAAATATTTTATTAATATTAAAAAGAGAAAATACAAAAGGGTTCCTACATTCCGTTAACCCTTGTTATATAATGGTACACCTATTTAGTGAATTAAAATGGGATTGTCCCTAATTTAGAACCTACATGATTTTATTTCTATCTTATCAACATTTGATATTCTTACTGCAACAACTTATTCCTTGGAATATTTTTCCCATTGGTATGTAAAATTTGATTTTCAAGTAGCTATAATCGTTGTCGAGAAAACATGAAATGAAAAATTCAACGAAAATAATGTGTTTGAAAGATGCCCAATTATATCTCCAATCCTTTCTTTCACTACACAAGTCAAAAAATCCATGACATTTGATTTCCAATGAACTCTCTAAGAAAAAATGGAACAATTATGCTCCTAACATATACTTTGTGAATTATAGGAAAACTATAACTGCAAAATGTAATCCAAATGGTTTTACTTTTTCTTGCCATCATACAAAATCATACCTATATATTAGTTAGAATATGATTCCAATATCACAAAATATACATACATTTCACTTATCAAATAAGAACAAGGACCACACTATAGCATGAGTACATGTCATAACTATAGAAGATAATAGAATTGGTGAAATGAGAACTACATGCAAGCTTGAAACTAAAAATCAAGATCTTCTCCAAGTCCAAGTTTCCACAAAAACAATTGTATCATACTTTATTGGAAAGATAATATACAACTAGAAAAGTATGTACATAGATTGGCTTGCATTTGCATATAAATAATGTTCCTCTTCTAGTAAAAACTCAGAAATTTGCACTAACATGTTCCTCTTCCCTAAATTGAACATATGCATTGCCATTCTATAATAGATAATCTATATTAAGAATTATATACAATACACAAAAAATCCAAAGTAACATCAAAATGTTTCTATGACTAAAGGAGAACTAAACTAGGGAATGAAAACTATCATATGGTTTGCCAAGTTGTCATACATATTGAGGCTTTCAATTTCCCCATACTTGCTAAGCTCCTAAAATAAATATTCATAGAAATAATGAAAAGAGTCATTACAAATAGATCCAAAAAACAAAAAATTATAATCCTATAAGCCACAAAACAAAGGAAATAACAAACAAATAAATAATAAAAAAATCTAGGTGTATAAATTTAAGCAACGAGAACATTTCAAGTTTCAAATAATAAATAACATGAACAAAAATATATGAGTTTTTGTGCCTAGGAATTCGGTTGATAATTAAAAATTATGAGATGTTTGTATAGTGCTCTACCTAAAATTGTTCCTAGATTTTTCTAGGATCCATATCCTTGCAATAAGGATAAATGGTTTGGGTTACTATATCTAGCCTTTTATACATGTTTATTAGATTATACTATTTTGGTATGGATACGGTACCCTGCAATAATTTTTTTTAAAAAACCTCGGGTATGGTACGATATGGGTACACTTTTACATATATTTTTAAAAGTAAAAAAATTAAATAAATAAATATTTAAAGAAAACAAGAAGCTTATAGTATCATCAACCTATACAATATTAGAAGCCAACAACAAAATTATTATGAATCGAACCCATCTAAAGAAAGACTTTTTGAATGAATATGACAAGACCACAAAACATTAAATGTACGAGTCCATAAACTAATGGGCTCATAAACATTCCGCGTATTGTTAAGGCCCAAGGAAAGGTTTGGGGAGAAAGAAATATTTTTATAGATTTTTTTGGAGGTAGCCTATTGGAGAGGGTGCCCTTTAAGCCACCTCATAGTATCCCAAAGTTATTCTCAAATCCATAATTAGTCTAGTAGAGGAAGTTGTGAAAGCATTTCGAGAATTTTATTGATTCTCGAATCGAGATTGAAAAATCATATAGAAAGCTTTAAGGTCTATCCATTCCACTCACTTCCCAAATATGAACAAGTCATGAAATCTTTTAATTCCTTTCTCAAACCTAAGGATGGCAGAGAAACCTCTTATCAAGGCAAGGATCTTGTCATTATATTTTAGATTTTAAAAAATGATTGGTAGGCTTAGCACCTAGTGTCAAAGGAAGATAATATAGGCTACCCAACCACCAAGTGCTTCACTTATTCCCATACCTTCTAAATTTATGAAGAATAAATGACCCATGAGGATCAACAAGAAATACCTCAAATAGTAAGTCAACCAAATGAAGTCCTTTTCATCTCTCTTACACCTTTAGAGCCTATTGGCAATATTTAATCTCACACGAACTTTGCAAGGTTGAGTTCTAGTCAAATCCCTCATGTTTTATTTATTTTTTACATTTAAAATAATCATCTCTGGTACACTATGAGTACATACCCACAGGCCTTGTGTACATTTTGTGTATGGAAATCCATACCCAGGACATACCTAGGGCCCGTGGGTACGTACCTTAACCATACCCATACCGATATGTATAAATCCTAGCATGGGGGTACTTTGGCATTTTCGGGTAGTCTAGTTAATAGAAGAAGAGTTGGGATGATGTTAAGCCTTGTGCGAAAACAAGAATAACATTCCCATACCGCATGAGTCAATATTAAAATTTAATGTGAAATTCACCCCATCAATTTCAGTACCAAATATTGAAGCTAAATTTTCTACCATAGCTTCAAATGGATAGAGAACAATAACCTAGTATGGAATAATCCATGCATGAGTCCTCTAGTTACCTATAAAGAAAAATTGAAAAACCTAGGAATAGGAAAAAAGTAGCACTTATCTATTAGATAAAATTATGGTAATAAAAAGAGATAAGAGGAGAAATATATAAAAAGTTGAATCTTTACAATAGTATTTATATTATATTTGTGTATTAAAATTATGCAAAGCTTGGGGATGCTAGAAAAGGATGTAGAGTCTAGTTTTACATCGACCAATGCATTTTCTTGAAATTTTTACAAGGCCTTTTCAACAAAACCATTTTATGTGTATCCTACAATCCTTATAGTCCACAAGACAAAATTTCTTTAAGTCATTTTGTAAAAATGGGATATTTGTTTTCAATAGATTTGATAAGAAGGGTAAGTACCATGAATGATTTTTACCACACAAGTACATGACATTTAAGAAAACCGCATTAATACTCAAATGAGAAATGAAACATGTACATACCATCAAATGATGGCAAGATAAAACAATAAAATGGAGGGAGAGTGAGGTATTTGATAATCAATATGCATATCTCATGGTTTGTACTTTATTCAATTAAATTCTTTTGTAATAAACGTGGGTTAACAACAATAGTATTCAAATACAAAATCTAAGAATAATATAATGTTTGTCAAATAATTTTTCATGTGGAAAATTATTGGGTTTTTATCAATGATCTGAGCTAAGCCCCTCCTTATTGTGTATGAGGATCCTCCCATTACCGAATGTAAACTATCCTAATTTTGTGTGGTAGCCAATAGGCCGGGACCACACAAGTAACACTTCAATGAACCTTTGAAAAAGTGCTTGTATGGGGTATTAGGGAGGAATTTATAGTGATGATAGATAAAGGAGAGAAAGTAGGAAAGAGATGGTTATTATTGTGAGTAGGCACTAAGAGAGTTCACACATAATAACCAGAGTAATTCCACATCCAATTATAATAACACAATAATGAAAGCATGATAAGAAAAAATAAACCATAGACACATATTTCCATTGATTGATTCATCAAAGGTGCAGACACCTTTCTTAGATTTACAAGATTGTCATATATGCAAAGTTGGAAAGAGAGAGTAGAGGAACATAAGACAAGAAATAGAATAATTGCAACTTTTATTTCTTGATGTAGAAGTAGAAATATCAACAACATACATTCAATCAACAATTTCCAACCCTTTGGAATGGAGAATACATTCCAATTCATAACATCACAATATTTTTTTCATCTACCCCCACATGACTCTTCACCTATCTTCATCACTTGTGATCATTCATATTCGTAGGAAGTGATTCTTTTCCTTCTCATTGAAAAATGACTCTTACAATGTTTAGCTAATGGTCACTTAAGTGAATATGATGAAATAGCAAAAAGTACATTCTCAATTGAAAATTATAATATGGAGAGAGAGAGAGAGAAGAGAGAAAGGGAAGGAATTACGATAAAAAACTCAAGGGGGTTTCGGAATTAAAAGGACATATTAATAATTGTGCCATATGTAAACAAAAAATCTATCTTTGAGAAGAGATGTAAATACTCAAAATTATCTCAAAGAAGATATGTATATAAATTTCTCAAAGACTATGATTACAATAGCTACCTCCATGAGGAGATGTCATTCTTTCCCTTTTAGGTTACATATATTTATATACTAATTTTATAAATATGAAGAGGAACCTAGAAGAATGTGGAAGGTCACCAATCTTGAGGGAGACAAGGTGGTTCATCTTCCATGAATTACATAGGTGACCATTTCATGAATTTACTATTTTTTTAGAATTTACTATTTTTAGAAAACATTACAAAATTGGATTTTTAAGCCGTTAGATGCAAATTTCGAGGGTCAAAATTTTTCTAACATAGTTCAACACCATTCCATCATATTCTGTGTTCCAAGATTTCCATTGCATTTTGAAACAAATTCAATTAGAGCTATGCTACTGAAGCTATGGTTCCCAGAAGTTACTCCACTATAATTGCCACCTAGGTCATTGTCTGGATCATTCCTCCCTCCTTCAGAAGCAATGGTCCCCATTACACCAAGTGGTCCCCTGAAGTGTTGAAATTGTTTATGTATTTGTAACAAGTGTTGATAATGGTGTTTCTTGTGCTCTTTATTCACTTCATGTATAATATCATGGACATGTTGGTAAGTGTACTAAGATAAATAATCATACTCAGTTATGATTTGGTTTGTCTGCTACTTTTATCAGACCGAATGTGTGTGCGAGGTGGTCAGTAACAACATCCTGGCCGAGTTTTTACCCGACTATTAGAATAAGGGAATATTTTGTTTTGTCTACCAGATTCTTTCCTTGCTTGACACCAAGGAAGAAAATCAAGTTAGAGGGAATGACCTCGAGTATTTGATAGCATTGATTCCCAATGGTAATGATGACCCTTCAAGGTCGTGAATCATAGATGTTGTGTCTAGATCACATGAATGGTTTTCCCAAGAGTACATCATAAACATCTAATGAAACAACATCACATAAGACTTTATCCTGGAAGATTTTGACTGCATATGAGAGGAGGAACTATTGTCTTGTAGGGAGATCTCTTCCTAGATTTAAAAACCCGACACTACTGGGGATGGGGGTGTGGGTTTATAAGAAGGTTCAAACTTTTCACAACATTGGAAACATTTAAATTATTTTTACTTCCACTGTCAAAGATAAAATGTAGAGGCTTACCCTTTACCTAAAGCTAAGAATGAAATATCATTTCCTTCTCATACATATTCTTGACTTCTGTGGTGGAAATGATCACATCTAGTGGCATAAATTGACTAATATGTTGATAATGAGGAACTTTTTATCATGATCCCTTAGGAAGAGTCTTTGAATTGGGTTCCCGACATTTGAATTCTTTACTAAACTGATCCACCGTAGGTGCCACCTTATCTACTTCTAGAATGTAAGTGTATCCCAACACTTTGATCCATGCCTAGGAGCTATTGTCCATTTTTACACCCTTGCAAAATTGAACAACTTAAAAAAACCGTTCTACGTTGAAAACCATGGAATTAAGGGAACAAAATCATGGAGGAAAAAATCCACATAAAACTAAAATAGGAAAGTCACACCAATGGTGAAATCCATTGAAGTCTCGAATCATGCTACGGAGGGTGGGGAAGGATAATGCCACGGATGTTTAAATCATAAGCGCAGATAAAGAAGATGCAAAAATCCGTGGGGTGAAGAAAGGAAGTCCACATGAGATGTTAACATGAAGTCACGCCACATTAAAAGCTGCAGAATGAAGAAGATAAATCTGTGGGGGTCTAAATCCATGCAATACTAAAATAGGAAATTACGTATCAAAGAAAGACCACAATTTTCCGTGGAAAACTAAAATGCATTTAACCTTCAATTTGGTGATCGGATCTTTCCAAATCGATACTATTTGAAAAAATCTCTGCCTCTTCCACACAATGAAATCTGATTTCATGAATTTAATGAAGTTAGGTGGGAAAAGCTGAGGAAAGATTCTCCAACATGCAAAATTTCTACTCCAGATGGCATAACCAATAGTATAAAATGAAGTATGGGCATCATTCCTATTTTGACAAGGAAAATGGCATGAGCAATCAAAATTTGCAAGACAATCAAATCTTATGAGGAATTTAATGAAGGTGGTTAGTTAGTAGGAGGGATTTGAATTTCCCTCTCTTTTCTTCTTCCATTCTTCTATATATTGTAAAGTGATGATTAGTTTTAATGTTGGATACTTTGGGAATGTGTGAGCATTATTTTATATAACATAAGTGTTCTAAGGGTCGGATGCCTTGGACTCGAATTATGTAAATATTTTTTCAACTTCCTATTGTATTGTAATGATATGTGCATGATATTTAAAAAATAAAATATTCCGTTTCATGGCTCATTTCCACCTTAGCTATTGTTTTATTTCACTCTCTTGCCTCTCATTTATTTGTAGGTGTGTTGTATGCATTGTTTTAGAATTTGTGTCTATTGTGCATCGTGAAAGTGGAACCATGGATGCTATTTCGATCTATGGATTTCTCTTTGGCCCTCTTCATTATCATTTCCTCCATTTTCTCTCTTTTTGAAGTATTCATACCCTTATTTTTTGTGTTATCACCTTATTTTAGATTAGGTATTTGTTTTATGCATCTCTTTCTCAACTTGGCCCCTTGGAAAATTAGAGTAGAGTTAAATAGTTGCATTTTAATTCGTATGGGTAATTTTAACATTAGGAGTAAGTAGAGGAAGTCGGACTTCTCCGAGAGGTCTATCTTACTTTGAATCCCACAACTTGGAGACAGTCCCATGTTGTCTCAAATCCTGAATTATCTATGATTTGGGCATGGGTGCATATTTCAGCTCCAATAGGAACATCATTGATCTTCTTGCATTGACCAAGCCATTCTTTATGATCTCTTTCAATTTCATAAATGGAACTTCTGATGTTAGTCGGGGACTCTAAGGTATATTCATTAAAGGAAAGATATTCTCCCACTTTTTTCATGACCAATTCTGGAAGGATACAATGAGTTCTTCTAATGATGACTTCTCGATGTGTGGAGGGAACCCAAGTCTCTCGAACACGTTTGAGACTCCATTCAAAATCTCACAATCCTTTTCTCCATCGAGTCACGTTTGGAGATGGAATTTATTATCATACCATGTCTTTCATAGATGATGTAGACCCAAACTGGAGACATGTTCTTAGTAGATGATGTAAACACATTTTTACTCATGAGGGTGTGAGAGTTGAAGGATATCATCTCGAACAAAAGTTGAAAAACCTCATCCCAATGAGTCTTCTCTTTTAAAATCTCCCCTACTTTATTTTTTCTTCGACAAAGTGAAAAGATATACTTAATTAAAGAGATGACTTTAGGAAAGAATGTATTACCTTTTCGATGATCTTCTCGACCCATCCCTCAACAACCTTCCCTTGTTTCATATAATTTTATGCTTTCTTGATCACCTTGGGATCAAAACTACTAATCAGAGGAATTTATTCTACAAGAATACAATTTTTTTAATTAGGATCAAAGAAAGATTGAATGTAAGCACGAGAGTTTTCATTTGTTCCTATAGCTTATCAATTGTTTTCTTGTATTATTTGTTGAAAATCATAAGCACCGAGAAGGAAGGGGTGAATAAGTACTTCTCATAACTTTGAGAACATTTAAAAAATCAATACCTTATTCAATATTAATCATATTATGTCATTATAGAACAAGGAAACTAAACAAAACCAAATAAATTTCAATCACACATGGATACAATGTTTAATGCGGGAAACCCTTAAAGGGAGAAAAAACCACTGAAATTAATGCACTAGTGTGGAAAATTGTCCTATAAAGATTACAAATATTTCAATTTTTTGAGCCTCCACTCAACTTTAAGTACCTAATCCAAAATTTAGTTAATCTCCTACTCAACCTTTAGCAAAATCCTTCTTGCATGGAAGAAACAACTCCCAAGAATTCAATCAAATAGCTACTTAACCTTTAACAAGATCATAATTTCAAGGAAGCTCCAACCCCTATTTTTATAAGCAACAACTTAGAATTTTACAAGGTTTTGATCACTTTCATTTGGTTGTCTAAGACAACAAATTGTGACATCTTATTCAAACCCTCTTCTCTCTCTTTCACACCTCATGATTTACCTCTTGTATGATATTCTCAATCTTTGAGTATAATATTTAATTCCTTTTTCATACATACATTTTTACCTCATTCACACATGAATGGAATCAATTTCCTCCACTCTTCATCATCTCCTTCTTCTGCTCATAATTCAGTCTTCAAGTCACACACACTTGGTCTCATACACAAGGATGATTCATTGTTTTACATTAACACTTGGCAATCTCAACATACCATATTTCTAGAAATCTTAGGCATTAAAATACATGAATATTCCACCTCTTACAATTCACTTTCCAACTCTTCAACTACTTTCTCCAGCTTGTTCCAAGAAGGTTATGTATGACATCATCAAAACTATCATAATGGAATCATTACATTTGCAACATGTTAGTTACAAATTCTTACCTTTCTTGTGATTTTCATGACACATCTAACAATTTTCTGGACCTATAAAACACTCCTTAACTCATGACATATCTGAATTAACTAAAAATATAACATTTTCATATCTAACATTGTCATTTGTAATTGTCATTTTCATTTTTGTCCTATTTCCAACGTGGTAATATTTTTCTCTTGGATAATTTAATTTATTCCAAGTTTTTTCAAATTGTGTGAAAATTACAAGAGACCTCTTCTTTATCTCTATAAACTTCAAAACCTCTTCAACTTTCCATTTTATAACCAAGTCTTCATTTGAGCTCATATCCTTCACTAGGTTATGGTTTTCAAAACCATTCTTCCTCTTGAGTGTAAGAACCACACTTCCAGGCCTTGTCATGTCATGCAATAAAGAGGAGAAACACTTCAATATGTTACAACATCATCATGTACTTAAACATCTTAGGTTAGAGCTCAATACTCCATTCCATCACTTCTTCTCATCTTGACATGCACATTTATGGTTACTTCAAAAACTAGTCACATGAATTCTTCACAACTAATAATGTATGGGCATTCATAACCTTTTGATTCTTTGAGAATTATTATAGGTACCTCAGGTTCACCTTCAAAACTTGGAGTAGCTCAAACGCCTTCATTCACACCATGGCATACTAATTTGGACAAGGTATCAAAGGAGTTAAAAACCAGAAAAAATGAGTCATAACTTAATTCAAACACAAGTTCATGACTCATAGGGAACATTTATAGAAATATCTTATCCTTATATAACTATTAAATATACCAGCAAGCTTCATTTCAAACTTTTGAGCATGAATATGCTTGTATTTCGAGAAAGCTCTAACTAGCTCTCATGACCCAAAAACTAGTGTTGTTCTAGAAGGCTTATAACACCCCAAAATGCATTTTTAAGACAAAAATCATTAAAAATATCACTAAATTCTGTACTTCAATTTCAAACACTCACATGCAGGGATTATGTGGATAAAATCATGCTTGCACTTCCATTTCTCATACCTTCTTGATAGGAAAACTAGGACATTTTTGGCCATTGAAACTTGAACATTAAACTACCTATATAAATCAACTCATGAGCTCAAACATGTCATATAAGACTCGTATCAGCTGTCCATGCTCATATTTCACTTCCATAGTATGTGTTTGCATCATTAACCCTTCAAGCTAACTTGACTAGTTTTGCCTTGTTAGGTCTTTAAGTAGTAGGTCACCTTGGTTGACCTATTTCAGTAATATATTACATAGAACCTAGCTGAATCTATTCAAAATAATCTAGGAAACATCCTATTTGCTTCCAAACTAAAACTTTCATAATGAAACCTTAATCACATGACGATACACACAAAATTCATCAAAACAAACATATTTCATTTCCTTACCAGTTGACCTGAAGAATGAGACCACCACTAAAATGAATTAGAGGGAGTATTTTACATGCCAAAATCATCACATCATCCTACACAAGCCACTTCATGATCAAAATATTAATTTCTTCTCCATTGCTTTGAAGGTAGGGTTTTACGAGGGTTTGGAACCTCCTTACCTTGTTAAACATCATTCATAAAGTTTTGACATTCATTTCATCCCATTATTTTTGATTTGGATTCTTAATTCCATGTATCAACATCCTTGAAAGCCTCAAGGTCCCATGCACATCTCACACATGTGGGTGAGAAAATGAAGTTCACCATCGAGCTGGTTTTTTCCCTCCTAGGAACTCGGTAGAGCCAAAAACTCATTTTATTGCTCCTCCTTTGGACTCTTGACCTGAAATTTGGCCCATAGCATCATGATCACCTCCTCATACCTAATATTTCTTCCAATTATCATTTATCTCTTTACCTACCTGAAACGCATCATACATTATGGTTTTAACATGCATACCTAGCTTCTTCTCAAGGATATGCCTCCAAAAGACCTCATACATGCATGTATCAATTGGATTGATACCTGTAACATCATGTATATATATATATATATATATCCTCTCTAAAATGTTCCTACACAATTAATACTTACAATTTCATGATTTATCTTGCATAACTCCATACTTAAGGATATGTTTGCACTAGGTCTCTAAATTTGGCCTAGTTGAGCTATTTTCCAGCTCATGCTTCATGAAACTTCCCTATTTTTGTCATGAAAAGCCTTGTCCTACCTTATCACAATCACTTCAAGCTTCCTCTTATACTAATTCATCCTACCTTGTCATTAGTGATCCTTTTTCATCAATGACAACCTAGGAAACACATGCCAATAATCTTTGTTTCAAGCGAGAAGGTGGGAAGAAGATTCCTTTAACAAATGAGAGTCTTCATCATGTGTAGTTTGACCCAATGAGATGCAGATCAACTCATAATCTAATGGAGTCATTGTTATCACAAAAAATAGCACCCTTTGATTTACTTGTATGTTAATTTGATGTACAATTAGTTTTTTGGGTAACATTGGACCATCTCTCAAGTTGTGGTACTGCTACTTAAGATAGACCTCCGAGAGAAGGCTAGTTCCTCTACCTAAACCTAACACTAAACTACTCCTAATGAAGGAAATGAAATTATCTAATTCTACTCTACCAATTCCAAGGGACTAGGGAGAGAGAGTGCATGAAAATGGAAATCCTACTACAGCCACCAAATTTGGGTCACACTCCCCTTGGTCCCCTTCAATTAATTAATGTAACACATTTAACTAATCATGACCCCTTTACCCCATATTAATATTCATCCTCACATTATTAATTAATTTAATTAATTTAATTAAGTTAATTTCATCCTCACACCTCCACCTCATCATGACACCTCACCCTAGACCCATATTAGGGGCTTATAACTCATAGTGACCAAGTCATCACTCTCAAAGATTGAATCATCATTCCCATTCTTGAGTCACTACTTGACCTAACTAAATAAGATTTCTTCCTAAACCTAACTAGACTTCTTCTAAGATCTTATCACCTTCTCTCACATGAAATATACTTCCCTAAGTGGACCCAACAAGAAAACGATGCCAAATATGGGAAGATATGCCTATTTTTGGTAAATAATACTATTTCACCCTAACCGACGCTAGTTTATCCTCGAATGATGTCATTCACCTAAAACAACATCAGTTCCTTTATATATAATTTTACAACCCTTTACAAAGGTTGGCCATTTTGATTTTGGAGATTTCTATTGTAATCAAATGAAGATCTCGAGAACCATTGCTTCATCCAAACGATGTATACAAACCACCAGAGAGTAGTACATGCCAGAAATTTTCTTCTAGATCTTTGGAATATTCATGAGAAAACACAGTCATATTGTCGTGGCTTGAACCAGCTACTACCTCACCAATCAATCACCAACCTCCATCTAACCACGAGATCTTCATAGAAGCAAGTAAGTAACATAATATTAATCATTTGTGCTTCCTTTATTGCATATCTCTTTCCTCCTTCATTATTTTCAATTTCTACTATTATTTGGATATCTCCATCTTCTCACCAATCCACCAACCAAAAATTTTCAAGCCTTTTCACCCTTTGTGACCTCTTTATCTCTATTCCTGAGTCTTCTTAGCTATATTACGAACCTAACCACACCCTCCGCACTCTATGTGTAATCAAAGAGAATCCCAAAAATCATTTTTATTAAGTTATTGCCAATTGCCCCTACCGATGTCGGTTTAACCTATCGTTGTTAATTTCATCCCCGAACCAACATCGGTCACCGACCAATATTGGTCTTTGTGTCATTTTATATTCTTAGATCAAGCAACCTTCCCACTCACCCAAAACCAACCCGAACTCAACCAATCAGCCCCATACCCTTACCAGACCTTTTATAGACATGTCTGACCTAAACAAACCCTAGTTCTAATTATATTTAGTGTTATTTTGATATCTAGCATAAAATCTAGTGTATTGTGTGTATGAGAAACCTAAATCATTACATTGCAATAGGACCTATTTATTTCAGTTTCCTATTCACATTGAATTGTTATTAAACAGTGGATTGACAACCTCTCTAGGAAGCACCACGCTTCTTGGATCTAGCATACGCTAGGTAGTCCACTATCATATGCTATTTAATACTCTTTTGTGGTCTTGCTTTGCATCTACAGGTAGTCCTTCCCAAACAAAAGGAGTTCTCTATGATCAACTTGGATAACATCAATAATGCACACATTCTACCTTCCACCTTTTCCTCACAAGTATTCCTCCTTAACCATTTACCTTCTATCTGTTTCATCCTAGAAAGCGTAAAAATTATTGGTGAAACATTTTGGCACACCGGTGGGACCCATTTGGGGTTCTTTGCATTATTCATTCTTAGGGAATCATTGTGTGTTTATTTATTTTTAAAATAAAGTTCACATTAAAATATTCTCCCTTGGAAACATTCTTCTTCTCCTACTGATCTCAATGAAACTTGTATTTTGGATTAAAAAGAAAACTTATTTTTATTCTATATTGCATTAGTGAAAGACATACTCTTTCCTATTCATTATTGCTCTCATCGAATTTCATTATGGATTTGGGTTTAAAATCTTTGCATCTCATTTTTGTATGTTGCATTCTAGCTCATCTAAATTGTGGGCAACCTATATATCTGGAATTCATGCCCAGCTGATGGTTGACAAACTGAACCATAGTTCACATTTTGCACACTCTTTATACCAAATCACTGAAAAAAAACTACACATTTCTTAAACAACATCTTTCCTAGAAGAATCTATCAACGATCACACGATCAGAGGATTGACAGTGGGCTCCAGCTAGTTTTTGGCCAGTTATCATATCAAAGAAGGATCCCCACACCAAAACTTACCTGAAACTAGCCATAGTTGTCAGTTTATGTAGCGCACCTTTGGTAACCAAAAACTATACTTTATTCACAAGTCAGTCCTAAATGGCATAAGCCACAAAAAAAAAATATACATAATAGGATTTCGTGTTTTGCTAGCTTTTTCTTGATTTGTGTTTTGAGGTGTGAGTTTGTTCTCTTTATTTTTCTCTCCCTACACACTCCACCATCATAGTTGGTGTATTTTGACTATTTTTGAGTGTGTTAGGGTTGATCATTTCCATACTCAGTCTCTGAGTTGGTCTTGTTATTTGACCTAAATCACCAAAAATTCACTTTTTCCATCTTTCATAGATTTCATAAGTAACTCAGTGTCGGTCAACGACTACCATCAATTTCATCATCTTAGCACCGTTAGTTTCTCGACCGCCATCGGTTTATGTTGTTTTGGTCATTTTTTCCAAAGTAGCATCAAATCTTCATTTATTTTCTTTTTGTGACTCCCTTGGTCATCTTACTAGTCTTTGAGTCTTTGATATTACCTTCAAAGTCCAGTTCTATCTCATTTTCACCATTTATTACCAGAGTTACCAATCTGACATTTTCCCACAATCACCAACATCGGTCTATTTGACTAGTGGTAGTTACCCCGCATACTGAGAATCGATTACTCCAACCAATGTTGGTCTCGTGTTTTGATTTTTCAATCGAACAACACATTTTAGGCCCCTTTTTCCATTCCTTTTGTATTATTAGTGAAACTCGAATACATGTTCTATTGTCATCACATGGTTTTGAATCATAAATAAGCCAACACTCTAATGTTTCACGCTATCCTCCGGCCTCTTCCACCTAACCCATCACCCCCTTCCATCTCATCACCTATGGACCCTAATCGAGGCTCTTTTCATACCCACCGGTGATGAGAAGTTTGTGAGACTCCTTGATCACAACCCCACCATTCTTGATATTATCCCACTCATTCATCTACCCATGATTAATTAGGGAAAATTATATATGGAATGCGTGTGTCCATTCCTCCTAATCACGAACCCACTTTTGCATCATATACTACTAGTTTTTCCTTACCCTCTTCCACCTTATGACCCGTTGTTTCCTAACTTGACCTGTATCATTGATCTCTACTGTACCTATGACATTTTTGTGAATTTTACATCTGTCATGCCTACAATGTCAACCATGCCTTTATCAACCACCTTAAGTGTATGTCTATCTACACCCGCCACCTCTCATATACCTATTACTTCATAGCCACCATTAGTGTAGGCAACCCACACTCCCTTCCAAAACATTATCCTCTCCATCCCGTAGTCTCTTCCTCTGATTTCTATGAGAGTCTTTACGTCCACTCCACCTACCTACACTTATCACCAACATCCCCCTATTTCATCTACCACTTATTCAGGATACTTGTCATCTACATCTATTTTGGCCTATGTTCCTTCCTCACAATTTTTGTACTCGACACCACCATATATTGAGATTCCACCCACGTCATACCTACATTATCTACCTCCTTATACTACAGGGGGTGCCTCGTCATCACAACCTAACAATGATCTTATGAAAATGATGATGGAAAATATGCAGACATTAGAAGCATCTATCTCTCGGCTCACATAACTCTCTGACATATGATGAGATTTGCAATGAGCCCATTCACCCATCCATTCTGATTCATCCATACCCTCCCTATTGGGAAATGCCTAAATTCAATTGATTCAATAGTAACGATGCATCACTTGTGGTCTTTTAAACATGTGTGTTATCGATCGGTCATGATGATGATTTTCTCTTGTGGACATTCCTAATGTCCTTGACATAACCAGCTTTAGATTGGTATAGTGTTCTACACAGAATTCAATATTTCCATTTAATCGAGTATTCATTTAACAACACCGTTAAATGAACATTGTTAATAAGGTTACCATGAATGAATTGTATGCAACACACCAATATGAAGATGAATCTATCATAGATTTTATCACTCGTTAGAAGAGCACGATCAACCAAATCACATTCAAACTACCTCAAAATGAATTAATAAAGTTGTTCACTAGAGTTTTTCCTAGACACATCTCACTAAATCTCCAAGTTTAAACATTCGGGAAGTTTGATGAGACATTCACCATGGCCTAGAAACTTGAAATTGATGTCATTGAAGAGAAGAAGATACAATTGTGTAACAAGAACGTTACTTTTAAATGAAATGATGCCTATTCTTCTTCCAAACAACAAATAATTATTCTAAAGCAAAAGGATATACCAACGCAGTATTTTTGAAAGTTGGCCCATCTCATCCATCCAACCCATTAAAGCCTTCTTCAAATATTTCTCCTATTCAAGATTTTTTGTTCAAGAGGGAGCAACAAAAATATACTCCCATAGGATAGCCCTACTCTTTAGTTTTATAAAAACTTCTAAAAGCTGGAGCGTTCACTCTTCCACCCATTAAACCACATATTGGTTTTGACCCTTCTTGTCTTGTGCTTGCATGGTACAAAGAAAATGATTACTATAACTATCATCGTGTTAGAGGTCATAGCAATGGTAATTGTATAACTTTCAAAAATATTGTCCAATAAATGTTAGATAATGGAGATCTCATCTTGGATAATCCTAACACACCGACTAATCAGAACCTTCACATCTTTAAGAAGTTGTTCCCAAATCACACCCCATCATCTATCCAAACCGACAAAACTTCAACCAGCTCTTCAAGAAGTAACATTTGTGAGGTTCATGTTGTTTTTAACATCATACCAAATCTTCCTTCTCAATTTCCTCTTATTCCATCTATCGAGGGATTCTTGTACAAGATCCCTCATCCACAGAGGGACCTATTTCATCTGCTCCTTTATCCATAGAGGAGTCTTCCTTATCTTCTCTTTCACCCATGGAGAAGTCCACCATATCTATTGATGTAGTTTCCCCACTCACCTCTCAACTTGATGAAAAATCCACAATACTTAATCTTCTACTCATAGGAGAGTCATGCTTACCTTCTTCTTCACCAAAATATGAACTTACCTCATCCAACTTGCCATCTCCCCTACCCACGGGAGATCGATTAGCAATGTCCCTTCCTATAGGTACAAATTCTCCATTTTCTTTCAAGGATCTTGTTGATATTCTCTTGTCTCTTCTACCCATAGATTTTGAAGCCAACCATTTCCTTTTCTCACGAAATTCTTTACAAGGATTACTACCAAATCAATATTATCCCCTACATGGTGTGATCTCAAATTTGGCCAACCACTTGGATTATGTTGACAATTCAATGCTTTGGGGATGTATTTATTACTGTCTAAACTCAAATGGAGATGTTTTTTCCTTACACTTCCACGATCTATCCAAATGTGTTTGAGACAACCAAAACCACCATGCCCATTCTAGTTGTAGCGGATGCTTCTTCATCATCCTCACCCACGCATAAACCTTTACCAAAAAACAATTTTTTTCCTACCCCTAAAACCTTACTGCGCACCTATATCTTCATCCACATCCAAACCAATTACCACATTAAGAGTCATGTTGACATGAAGTCTAGTCCATCCTCTTATCAAACTATATTTAGCCACATCCTCACAAGACATCACAAAAATATTCCCCCTTAAGAGGAAGAATCAACCCCTTAGGCCGTATACACCGACTTCATCAACTAACCCTCTGTCACCTTCACCACTTCCATCTATCCTAGGTCCCCACCCTTCAACCTTGGCCAATCAGCCTCCTACCCAAAGTAAACTAAAAACACAACAGCCCACCTTGTCATGATCCTATCTTAAACCCAAATTACCTACAAAACTTACACCTTCGCCATCACCTACATCCTTTCTACCTCTTATACCTACACAACTTTCAATATCCTCATCATTACCCATGCCATTCCTTCTTCTCCACGAACTGACCCTTCCACATTGCTTCTTACCACAACCTTCACTATACCTCCATTATCACCTTGACTAACCCGTCCCCTTCTTCCATCCGCTTTCCTTCCACATCACTCACTTCTCCTTCACCTAGACCACCTTCAACAACTAGTTCACGTACTACACCTTTACCCAAGAAGGTGTAATCCAAACCTAAAACCGTACTATCTACCAAATAAGTGGTCAAACTTATTGAACCTCAAATTCCACCTCTAGTGACACCTCGACACCAAAGTCACCCACACTTTCATCTAGACCCACACATACTCCACATTGTGATCCATTGGGTGGTCTTACACCAACATCTTAGCTAACCTTCGTAAATATTTTTCATCACATTTCCACCACTTAGACCTTACAACCCAATCAAACCTATGATAATAAAATTTGAGCTTACCATTGTGTGCCGGTTGAATAGGTGGAAATATGTAAGGCTCTTAAGACTATTCTTCTCAAACTATGTCCTCTTGAAGAAAAATTTGACGATGATGATTTTTTAGATGAGGACCCTATTCCACCTACACCTATCACCACACATACTCGGCCCTTACCTATTTAGCGACCTTCATGTATTTTTCACCTAATTGTTGTGTGATAAAATAGATAAGGAAAAAGGTCAAGGAGGAAAACCTATTATTATGTAGTTGTTAGGTTGAGTGCATGCATTACTGATTTTATCCAAGCTACTTGTAGAGAACTCCTTTTTGTTTGAAAAGGACTACTTGTAGATACAAAACAAGACCACTAAATGATATTAAATAACAAGGGTTAGAGGACTGCCTAGAAAGGATAGACACTGGGAAATGTGATGCTTCCTTAAATGGTTGTCAATCCTCTGTTCTTTATCAACTTAATGAAAGTAAATGAGAGAAATAAAAGTCCTATTGCTAACACTTTGATTTAAGCATCTCAAACTGTTAATAAAAAACTAGATTAAGAAAAGTATTGAAATCTAAACTAATCTATCATTAGGAAATGTATGTTTCTTATTGGGATAGGTCATAGGGGTGTTAGGTAAGATCACAAAGGTATTTGGTAAGGTCTGGGTGGAATTTAGGTGATGTTAAAGGTAATTTGGTGAAGGTTAGAATAAAACAAAGTGATCAACATCAGTCTACTGACCGATGCCGGTAAAGAGGTGAGATTGATGATGGTTAAGGTGACCAACATTGGTAGGGGAAATTTGATAGAAAATTATTAAATAGAATCTTTTAGGCTCTTTGTGATTGCATAGAGAGTGAGGGTAGTATGGTTTGGGTCATAATATGATTGAGAAGACTCAAGGATACTAAGAAGGAGGTTTAGAATAGTGAAAAGGCTTGGGATGATTGAATAGTGGGTTGGTGGGAGGAAGGTGATGTATAGGCAATAAAGGAAATAAACTATTGAAAGAAACTAGAGATCTACAAAGGAATAAGCAAAATGATTAGGATCAAAATACTTACTTGATATCTTGCAGATCTTAGGAGTTGGGATGGTTGATGGTTGATTGAAGAAGAAATTCTTGAGTCCAATGATATGGAAATACAACCTCACGGGCTCCGTGAGTTTTCCAACACTTTAGAAAGAATAACCAAATACTTGTCTTACACTATGGTTGTGTGTGTTCATCATCTGGATGCAAGAGGGCTTGAGGATTCACACTTGAATGCAATAAGGCTCCAATAAATGAATGAACAACTTGAGTAAAGAGTTTTAAAAGTGTATATAAGGTAACCGATGATGGTTAAGGTGACGAGTGATGGTTGAGGGATAACCAACATTGGTTAGGGTAGGAAAGTCTAGGTTTACCAAAAATAGGTAGATCTTTACTATTTTTGGCATGATTTTGATTGAGTCCACTTAGAGAAGTGAAGTTCATATGAGATAAGGTAGGAAGGTCATAAAATAAGTCTAATTAGGTTTTAGGAAGAAGTCTCAATTAGTTAGGTCAAGTGGTGACTCAACACTAGGAGTGATGACTTAGTGTTAAGAGTGATGACTTAGTCATTGTGAGTTAAATTCCCTGGAATAGGTCCAAGGTGAGGTGTCTAGGTGATGTGTAAATTAACTTAATTAAAGTAATTAAATTAATTAATAATGTGAGGATGAATATTAATTCAATTATAAGTAATTAAATTAATATAAATGTGAGGTAAAGGGGTTATAGGTAGGTGAATGCATTGCATTAATTGATTGAAACGGGACCAAGGGAGTGTGACCTAAATTTGGTGTCTACATTTACCCCTTTTTATCGCGTAGCTTGTATTGATAAGTGATGCTGAAAAAAATAGGAAGCCGATTCTCTAGGTGTGTGTGAAGGTTAGGTTTCCCAAGTAGGGTCAAGGTGATCCCCTTAAACTAGGAACCGATGAAGTTGTAAAAATAGTTGGGGAGTGGTTTGATAAATACGTGATTGAGGAAAGTGAGGGTTATTAGGTAAGGGTATGGGCATTATGGGTAATGGGTAATGGGGAATGACAATCAAACGCACACACACGTATAGATTGTGATACATTACAGGTGAAAGAGTGTGCAAACTCTACATTGTCAAAAGGGAAATAGGTTTATTCAAACAAGGTTGAAGTGATTTAGCTATCCAAGTTATAGGATATGGTCTTGAAGCACAATGAGGTCAGGTGTAGGAATGGGTAGTAGGTTTGTTTCTATGGCACTAAAGGTTTGGTCAAGATAAACATCATGTCATTAGGCAAGGAAAGGTCATCAGGCTAAATAACATGGGTAACAACATCACAAGGTATAACAAGTACAAAAATTCAAATGTCACAAAAGGTGATTCAGGTCAGGGTATGTAGGTTAGGGCATAGGTAAGGCCAAGGTATAGGTAAATAACATGTCCCTAAACGTAGTTAAGGAAATGTACATGTAGTGTAGGCTTGTGGGAGGGTGTAATAGGTATTGGTAAGGTCAAAAGTTGTTGGATCAATAATGGTTTTAGGAAAAATAGGCATGGGGTGGGTCAAATGGGTGTGCGAGGTGACTGATGCTAGTTATAACATAATCGAAGCCGATTAACTAGGGCACGACATGACCGACATTAGTCATGTCAATTTGGGGTGTAAAAAAGAAAATCCAATTTTTACGGATTCATTTGACCTTGCCACTTTTAGAAAATGATAGAGGAGAGGTTGAGGAGTGGAAAATGACAATACAAGGTGTTGAGCTAAGTTGACAAGCCACGTAGTGGGTGATTGGCATTTGATTGGTAGGTCTATGAGATCTATTCAAATGATTTGATTGGTTTGGAGCTGACGAGTTGATTTTGGGCATGGATGAGGTGGGAGAGGGGTCGGGTGGACCACCAATGCAATGAAAAGATGTGCCACCATAGAGACTATGCTTTGAGACGAGGTAGGAGTCAATCTGAATCCGTCATTTGGTTTAAAATAGTTTGTTGAAATTAGTTTTGATTAAAATTTGGGTGTAATGTGAATTTTTGAAATTGTGGGTAAATATTAAGGAAATGAGGGGTGGGAAGGTCAAATGTAGGTTAAATATGGTTAGGAATAAAGCTAGGATAGCTTTGGGTGTGTTAGAGTAGGTTTTTATGTTGGGTTCTGTGAATTTTTTAGAATGGGGGATGGGTTTTTTGGTTTTTGGCTTAAACAGAGACTGACGTCAGTCATGGGTTGGCCAACATTGGTGGGATTTGGTTAGTTTTGGTTGCATTTGGCCATTATTGGTCAAGATCGGGGGTGACCGATGCTGGTCAAAGAGGACTGGTTATGGTCAAGGTGACCGATGTCGCTACAAGTATGAGTAAATAAGGTAAATAAGGGATAGGTAGGAACGTAAAATAGGCAAGGAAGGGGTAGGTGAAGATTTAGGTAGAGAGAAGAGGGTAAAATGTTATTTTGGAGATGTGGGATAGGTAAGTAGGTGAAATGAACTAATATAATGGGTAATGATGATAGGGGATAGTAAATTTGTAGGTGGGTATTGTGTAGTGGGTAATAGGTTATTTTAGGTGGTTATGTCTTAACAAGGTTGTGTTGGGTGATGCGGGAAAAATATCAGCTGAGGATAAGGGACAAAGTACCACCCCTACTAGTACAAATGTAACCTAGCGTGACCACAAAGGAGTGGGGGCACTTGATAGACGTTGGACTTAGTGTGATCTAACACTATAGGTGTGTATCCCAAGATCATAGTTTGATGGTCACTCTCATTGATAGATGGGACTCTATGACCAATACATTTCACTTACCGATGGGTGAGATGATCATCACTTTAGAGGATGTGTATAGGATCCTATGACTTCCTATTTTGGGGAGCCAGTATATTCCATTTCGTCTGAGGCATCTAGTGGAGCCAATAGTGGTGGTATTTGGTGAGGTGATGGGTGAGCTGAGGTATCATAGTGCGAGTCTCACTTATGGAGATATGTATGTAGCCCATCCGCAGGAGACTAGGATATTAGTGTTGATGATGGTGGTAGTAAGATGTTTTGATCTTATAGATTCGAGGGTGGGAGATTTCCATGAGCACCGATTGGTTTGCTATAAGACAAGACATGATCAAGGAGTGGATACATTTTTCTTGGGCACCAACCTTCCCGATTTAGCTATATAGGAACTATGGGCCTATGGGAGATCGGATGGATAATTGGTATGTGTTGTACCTATTTATTACACTTTGTTGGGCATATGATAACATCATGTGTGTGTGCTCAATTAGTTTACCATGACATGATTGATTTGGTGGTGGCATGTTCAGATTTGGTTTTAGATGATGGGTACTAGTTAGTGGATAGCTAAGGGTGGTAATGGACACATATTATGTGTCATACTACAGGTAATGATTGGAGGGCCTTTGGGAAGTTGATATTGTATGGAGGCCATATATTAACTATCCATCATATAGAGGTATGGCTAAGTAGTTAGAGGAGCTTCAACACTGTGATGGATTGATGGATACGGGGGTGGCGTGTTGCGAAGCATGAGATGTTACTTGTGGACAAGGTTAGATGATAGTTTGGACTATGGCAGGATGTTCCCCTACCATTCCCATAGTACCATAGAGATGATGTGGAGAGACCCATGTCTCCACCATGTCTAAGTGTTCTAACAGGGGAAGAAGGATTAGGTACGAGATAAAAGGATTGATGATGTAGGTGTCACTTATAAGGTAGGGTAGCCTAATTTAGCTATTGTCATAGTGCATAGGGATACATTACAAGGTTAGGTTATTGCTCTATAGGAACAAATTATAGGTTTGTAGGGACAACTGATAGGGTCAGAGGCACAAGTGACTACCTTACAGCACGGTGGCGATCGCACGAGCCAGTACCACAAGAACAAGCTCCCGCTATTGGGACTTATAATGTTGGCTAAGTACAAGAAGACACATGGGTGTGTAGGACCTATATGAAGAAGGTGCGCTTGGTGAAGGTGCGTAGGACAAGGGTTTTAAGAGGGTTTATTAAAACCCAAGGTAGGCATGTTAAGAAAAGTAAAGGGTTTTAGGTCTTAGCCATATTCGACATTCCTAGCAGAAAGACACGAGAAAAGTGTGACCCAACTCAACATGTAGAGTGGATAAGGTTCCATCTTGGAAACTCAATGGTCAAGGAAGGAATATTCCATGTGATGGAAGGATAAATAAAAACATCATTGAAGAAAGTGTAGAGTTCAAATGGGAAGAATCATGCTTTGGACCACATGGACACTTGGAAACTAATCTATTATTTCAGGAAGGCATGGCGGTGAATTTTAAAGCTATATATAGAGATACTCAGTGTAGAAAGAAGGAAAACTCTTTGAGAAAAGTGTGTGGTCACTAGCATCACATAACAATTGAAGAGGCGAACCTCTACGAAATAGGAGGGTTATAGGTGAGATGACATGTCTAGAGGGATGGGTCTGTGATCATTTTTGTAATATGGGAAGCATAGTTAGGATTTCTAATGCATGAGTCTTATCTGCATTGATACATTAGTCTGTTATGGCCTTAAGGAATGTAATGTGGTTATTGAACTAAGATTAATGAGGAATATATGGTTTTTTTCTAAATATACATTATTTATGGGTGTAAACCCTAGTGCATCTTCTTTATATTATGAATCAAATCTGTTATCTGTTTGATATTTCTCTTATTGTCTGAATGGATGCATTAATATAATGCCTCATCTTAAGTTCTCAGAATGAATGCATGTTTCTTTACCCTTTTTCTAAGTTTCTATCATTAATCAATGTATTCTCACAAGAATCACATAAAGGAGGGGCTTAGTGCCCATGTGTGCCTTAGGTGAGCACCTAGTGCCCACTGTGTGATAGGTAGTGCGCATGGGATTATACTGTTGTTCTAAGGGCATAAAATGACTACATCTTGGTTCCATTGCCGGGACCTCTTTTTGAAGTTGTTTTGAGAAATGGATACATCTACATCTTGGTTCCATTGATGTGTGATGACTAAGAACTTGACCTTGGAGAGTGTTGAAGCATGGTTTAGGAGCATGGAGGATGAGATTTCTCAAAGAATGAGTCCAAGACTTGATTTTGATGCACATAGATGGGTAGAAGAGCACTGTATCATGAGTTGTATGAAAATTTCTTCTGCTGCTTTCCAGTAGAATTATATGAATGGATTTCAGCATATGCATCCAGATCGAGTTGGTACTATAGATTGCGTGTATGGACCCAAGATGATTACAGAAGCTATAGGATGTGGATATGACTTGGAAACATGTTGTTGATCCCTAGTGAAATAGAGTGTTGACCAATTACACTTTAGAATACACCATTTCTACGTATTCTTGTCTAGAGGTTGCTGAATTTGAATTCCTAAGGGAACCCAGAGGATCATTTTTACATGTTGTCCCTTTTTCTATGAAGATATTGATCATTACCCTAAGTTTATAGGTGTTTTTTATGGCGGCTAAGCTTATCTCGAGCATTGAGGAGGAAGCTAGGGTGGAGGAAGATAGCGGACATTGTAGATGAGAAGGAGAGGGAAGAGAGATGAATCAAGTATAGTGAATCTCGTGAAAGGGACATGGTTCGAAAATGTGAGGTTGGAGGAGTGATGGATCTCGTGGAGGTAGACATTACGGGAAGGAGTTGAGGTTAATGCAGAGGACAAGGAACCCGAGCAATATATGCTCTTGTCAAGTGTGCGAGATAATCCCCTTTAGCTTCGATGAGATTTTGTTGCATGGAGGAAGTAGAGTCATTGGCATGCATCTAAACCCACTGGTAACCAAACCTAGCGCTTGGTTTTCCAGATCAAGGAAGAAGTGTTGCTAATCTTGTTAGTATCGATGGAAGTAACTAATCTACACCTTGAAGATATAATTTCTCATTTGGGACATCCATGGTTGCATAAACCATTCCTGTGTTTGGAGGAATTTTTGAACAAGGTGAAAATACACAAGGTTTGCGTATCACGTCTAGAAGTGGTGTGGGGAACACAACTAATAGCAAGATAATATCACAAACCACCGACATGTAGTTGAGTGGGACATTGGGGACACTAGGTGTGACCACTTTAAGTAATTTTTCGGCTACGAAGGTGGATCTCGGTGGTGTAGGGGCCAGAGGAACTTGTGGACCTAGTGGATCTAGAGGACCGGTGGGTCTAGTGGATCTAGTGGCAGAGGAAACATGGGAGGAAACCAAGGTTTCAGGTCAGGTGGAAAAGGACCTCAGCCACCCCTGTAAGTATTTTTTGATATTTCTTTACACCTACTAGACTACAAAGGTATTAAGGATGCTGCTGAGCATGTGCACAAGTGTGAATTACTATGGCACGCGAAGGGTATCACTACCTCGTAACGAAAGGCAAGTCGGTTTGTTAAAATGTTGTAGGGGCACATGCATAGATGGTACCATGAGTATGACCCCCACCAGATGGTCATGGACTACATTGCATTTAAGAATGCCTTCCTATTAGATTTCCATATCCATTTGTTCAAGCAAAAAGCAACAAAGGCACCCTAAAGGAGATCCAACAAGGAATGTCAGAGAGTGTGTGAGAGTACGATGCATAGTTCAAAACTCTGTTATCAAAACTATCTTATGAAATACACCCCTCTCAACATGCTCAATGGGTTTTTGGGGATTGATAACACAATTTATAAGGGAACTATCACACAAGACCTTTATAGACCGCATGAGGCCTTGGAGGCTTCCCTACATGTTGAGGCTATTGGGAGAATTGATATCAGTGTGAGCCCTTTTCTGGAGGCTCAAATTGCTACAATGGCCAAGAATTTAGAGAAGTTTTCTATAAATTGATCTCATGAGGTTCGTAGTGGTCTTTGATGCACAAACTATGAAGTGGAGGGACATATAAAGGATATGTTCCCTCGGAAGTGGGTACACACCATGGCGGTAGACTATGATATTTTCCATGGGGATCATGATGCAAACAAATGTCCTCTACTATAATGTGCAATCCAAAATAATGTCCATTTTTATTGCAAGATTTGTACCTCTATGACCCATGATACCAAGGATTATAGGCTAATTAACTAGATTCATGATGTTATTGATCTTGGTGTGCGTCAAACTAGCCTTACAAGTAGTTCCAAGGATGATGATTGCCACTATGAAGGGCGCGTAGATGGAGGAGTGTGCAGAAGAGGTTTTTGTGTAGGATTTCATGGTTGCAATAATCACAACAGAGGAAGAAGTGAGTTCCCACATGGAACCTGTTATAATTGTGGATCAACGGAGCATTATAAATGTGAGTTTCTTGACCTGTTGCAATGCTCGTGGTATGAAAAAAATAAGTATGAGTATTTTCTGAGTTATTTGAACACATGAGCCAACAACACTAAAAGGATAAAGGCACTAGGATGGTAAGTATAAATAAGGTTGACCCACAGTGGATGCCAAGAGTGGCGCATGAGTCAGGATTAAAACCTATACTAGTGACAACACGAGTAGAGGCTATGCGTGCAAGGGAGATGCCAAGACATAAACTCGGTTATTAGGGAATAAGGGATACATGGGAAGTATCTACATCCTACTCATCAGAAAGAAGTATATCAAGAGACTATGGATGTGATTCATGGATTACAAGGAGAGATCTAGTGTTTAAAGGATAAGTCAAGATAGTTGGAGTAAAGGAATAATTTTGAGGCTCTGCAGAAGGATCTAGATGAGGTCAGGGAAGTGTGCAAAATGTTAAGGCAGGAGAATATCATTCCCTTGTTAGGAGAATGGTTATGGGAGAAGGTACCATGTGCCAAGAGCGAGCACAAAAGGCAATATATACATTCCAACCTTCCTCCTCATAGCCTTGATTTGTGATAAATAGGTAACATTGAATGCAATTATTGGTGTGTGGATTTTGAGAAATATCCTCATTGACACAAGAGCGGAGGTCAATGATCTCACCTTGGATACATCACATCAAATGGTAAGGCTTGCATTACAACCATCTTCAAATAGGTTGTGTATGTATTACAAGGAGAGATATAGTGTTTAAAGGAGCAGTCAAGGCGGTTGGAGCAAAGGAAGAATGCCGAGGCTCCGAGAAGGATCTAGATGAGGTCGGGAATTATACAAACTATTAAGGAAGGATAATACCATTCCCTTTCTAGGAGAATGGTTATGGGAGAAGGTACCATGCATTGGGAGAGAGTGTGAAAGGTAGGTTCTACATGCCAACCTTCCTCCTCATAGCCTTGACTATGATAAAGAGATCACATTGAATGTAGTTGTTGATGGGTGGCTTCTGAGCAATATCCTCATTGACACAGGAGTGGAGGTCAATGTTCTCACCTTGGATGCATGGCATCAAATGGGAAGGCCCACATTACATCCATATTCGAATGTGTTGTATATGGAAAACAAGACAAAGGCAATTCCCATTGGAGTCTTGAAAGATGTGGTTATCACTATTCAAGGGGCCAAGTTCACTGGGGACTTTGAAGTCTTGGCGCTCACCGAGGTAGATAATTTTCAGCATTACTTGGGCACCCTTGGTGTTATAAAAACAATGCCAACCTACAATTTAACAAGGGGTATATCAATTTTGAGAACAAGGAAGAAAGGGTGATCATTCCTTTAATAGATGGGAAGTCAACACCCTATACTAATCCCTTAGGAGAGAATTTCCTTGAAATAATATATGTGTGTTCCATCGAGACACTTAAATAATTTATCCTACAGATGGATTTATCCAATTTTAAGATGCTCAATCGATGAGTGATACAACTAGCATAGCATGTAACAATTGGGACCACAGGACTTAGAAGTTAATTGGATGGAAATTGAGAGGATCTATAACAAGGGTGACAAAGACACACAAATTCAAGCACCTAGGAAGGAAGAAGCTACCAAGTTACTCTAGAGGAGTGAGCCACGATGATTTATTTTGAGAAATGGAGGCTAAGGGGAAAATGTAGACAAAAGGAGAAGTATGATCAATTATAACTTTCTCAGGACTACAGCGCATTGGTGGGAAACACATCATGAGAATCTCCTAGAGAGGCGTAAGGAAAGAGTCACATTTTTTGTAAGATTCTACTGAAGCAACACACCTATCGTTATCCAAGACTACCTTAGAAAAGAACCCGCCTCTTCCCATATCAAAGCATGTGAGATGGCTTGGATGGTAAGGCATAAAAGCTTTACCACCTTTGTTATGGGTGCATAAGTTATATTCCACATTAAAGGGTTGTGCATGTGCATGGTATAATCACTCATAGACACACGGTCGGACATGGAATTGGCAAGATTTAACGATTGATCTCATTCAAGATTTTGAGTATCGCAGTACCAAGATATTAGTGGATATGACATTACAAGTTATCAAGTGCCTTAAAATGGGAGATAGTACCATGGAAGAAGATAGGTTAATAGAATTATTTGGGTGAACCTAGTTTGGAGACGTGTTTCAATGAAGAAGAATCTGAAGAGATACAACTTGAGTGTGCGTGCATTGAAAAGGAAAAAGTGATTATGGTGAAGAAATATAAAGTTTGGATGTAAACCATTATGAAGGTACGTGTGAAGTCATATATAACATGGATGAGAGAGCATACACCTACCATGAGCCCTTGAAAACAAAGAAGGTTAACATTGGGATAGAGACAAAACCTAAGGAAGCTATCATTAGGGATTATTGGTTGGAGAAAGAGGTTTCAAAAATCATTGATCTGTTATACGAGTTTCAAGATCTATTCCCACATGGTACCATGAGCTCAAAGGAATTCACCATTCCTTGGGGGAGATGAGGATCAAGTTGAAGGAAGGTGTGCACTTGATTTGGAAGAGACCCTATTAGATGAATCTGAACTTGCGTGTAAGAGTCAAGGAGGAGATAGACAAGATGATAACATCTAGTATCATTGAGGCTGTGGAAGAATCAGAATGGGTAAGCCCAATGGTTATAAGCATTAAGAAGGATGGAAGGATAAGGATATGTGTTGATTGTAGGGAATTGCGATGAGGCCGAATATTTCGATTAATGTATAATATATGATCTCATCTTACTCTCCTTTTTATTAAGTTGATTGAATTTTGTAACTTTTAGTTGATACGATATAAGTTAGGATGTAATTATTTGTCTTTTGATTGATTGTGATACTAATGTTAAAATCTCTAGAATTCCTAACAAAGTGTGTGTTTGAAATTAAATTTTGTAATAAAGTAGGTCTAATTAGTTGAGGAAATGAAGAAGGTAGCATTCAAGTATGTTTTGATATCATCTATTCCTACACAAAGCTTAGTTTAGAACTTACAAGCTAGTTACGGAACTCCATTATTTAGTTCTCGAAATTTTGGACTTAGTTATGGAACTCTTGGGTATAGCTCGGAACTCTCACAAAGTCGTCAATCCTTAACAATTTCCTATGGTTCTCAAACTTCTCTCGAACTTCTAGAACCGATGGGAGTTATCTATTATAACCAAATCTTGAGATTTTGCATTTACGACCCTTTTAATCGGGGAAAGGATGAAAAAGATTTGAGCGCAGATCCAGGATAGTTATCTTACAATGATCCCGATCATCCACAATCGACTCAACATCTATTATGGGCATGATTTGATTTCATTAGAATCATTGAGATAGTCTGTGATTATAAAATGTATATAAAAGTAGACTTGTAGTAGATAGATAATATAGAATATGATATGAGATAGAAATAGAACAAAGAAGAGAAATATAGACTAAGTACTTAGATCCAGTATGTTTTGTAATACCAAATGTTTTATCAATAAAATAGCCATTCCTATTTGAGAGAATTCTAAGTTGTTAAATCCTGATTCGAGGAGGAGCAAGGGCCCACTCCCCTAAGGACTAGGATATTTGTTTATTTTGTATTTATATTTCTTCAACAAATAGCTTAGATTTGTTAATTCGTATTATTTTAATTCTTTCAGTTAAATTATGTTGTATACTTGTTCCTACAGGTGTTTAGATAGATTCTTATATTTCTTGCAGTTGTTTTCAAGCATTCTAAATTGAGTGTGTTTAATTCCAAAAGCAAGTGTGTTTACTTTCAGAAGCAAGTGTGTTTATTTCCAATAGCAAGTGTGTTTCCATTCTGCACAGTGTGTTTCCTTTCAGCAAAGCTTTTAGTGTGTTTACTTTCAGCAAGTTTTCATAGTATGATTTAAATAAGGTTTTACCAAGAAGTCCTTAAGACATTGAAGAGATCCCCAGAAAATTAAAAAAATAACTACAGTCAACTACTAGATCAATAAGATTACTCTTGTTGCATATAGCTTTAGACACACCCCTAGTTTGATATGATATCAAAAAGAAGTTGATTAAATAAAGGGAATAACAACACCCATCATTTTTGGTGCCGTTATTTGGGGAACACTAGTTGGAACTCTCTAATTAAGTGTTAGCAAGAGCAACAAATCATACATCTAGTAGTTGAAGGATCTTCCCTACTATATCACAAAATATATGAGTAGATCAAGAGATTCATAGGGTAGATTCCTCCCAAAAACATATTCAAAAGAATTCATAACATCCTCTAGCCAAAGTAAGGAAAGTGATTAAGAATTGGAGACACCATCATCCCCTGTTAGACAAGAAACATAATTTCCATTTTTGGAATTCTTATATCATCACTGAAGGAAGTGGAACTTTTAGGAGAAGGCTTATTTATCAAGATCCATTTAGGGTGATTTTTGATTCTCAATTGAGTATTCAACCTCCTACTCTTGATTTTTCACTTTCCCTAAGGCATCCGCTTACCACATTGATTGGGAGGAAAATCTAGAAAATATTTTTAAAATGGCATGAGAAGCTGTGGGAGTACCTAATAGGACCTTTACTTATCCAATCCAATTGGGATATGATGATACATCAATGAAAAATATCTCACCCGCACATTGACCTACATTTAGAGGGATGTCATCGAAGATCCTAACCAATTTCTGTTTGAGTTTAGGGTACTATGTCGACCTATGATTATAAGACAAATAATCAAAAACTCAAGTTGTTTCCATCCACTTTTAAGGATGCAGTAATGAGGTGGTTCATGGGATTACCATCCCACTCTATTAACACTTGGGAAAAATGGAGACTCGCCTTCCTAGATAAATACCAGGATTATTGTAGAGGGAGAAATAGGAAGGAAGAATTATTCAAAATCAAGAGGAGGAAGATAAAAACATAGAAGACTATTTAGACAGATTCCTCTTTATTAGAAAAGATGTGGATTTGTGATTTTAGAGGAGTTAACTAAAACCATTTTTCTGAAAGGTTTGGATGATGAATCTAGGGAAGCCCTTAACTTTATAGGAGGTGGAGATATTGATCGAGATAAGAATGAATGGAATTAAGGAGATTTGTAGAAGCTATTCCAAAACAAAATCTGGACATAGAAAAGGAAAATTAGTGAAAAGTATGAATCCGATATGAACAAACTAATGGATGAGTTAGCAAACTTTAAAATAGAAATTTTAGTGCAATTAACCTCTACTATGGATGGATTTAAAGCTAATGCAAATGCCAAAACTAAGCTGGCATTGGCTATGTATTGTCCTCTATGTAGGAAGAAGCATGCACTAAGAGACTATCCTTTGGATAAAATAGAAACGTGTCTTATCTACGTGAATTTAAAGAACATGATATCGATGTTTGTTCTTTACTTCCAGTTATTAAGAATAAGATTAAACAAACTAGTGTCTCATCTACTACAAAAGAATTGAATTTTGTTCGAGATAACCTAACCAAGGGAAGTTTATACCAAGATCAGTCCCTAACCCTTGGACGATGCCATGGGTTGCTCAATCAGTACCATAAAATTGGAGAAAATCACCTTGGGTACCTCAACCAACTTGGAACCCTCAAGATTGGGAAAATCAAGCTTGGTATGCTCAGGGACATCAACAACCATGGGTTGGTCAAGAAAATCCTTATGCTTGGTCACAACCTAGATGGAACCCTAGTAATTATTCTCAAGGAAGAACATATCCAAATCAGAATCAACAGGCCATCATGGAATATCTTGCACATAATCCAAAAACTAATAATGTAGTCTAAACATAAATGCCAAAGATGACCAAGAGAGCAAATACAAGAAACAAACAAACAACTCTTGTTTATGGAATAGAACTAGAAAAATCAGTTGATTTACATGCTATGGATTGTAAGGATATTCAAACTAGATATGGGAAAATCATTAACATTCCACCCTTATAATCACTGAAATGACAGAAGAAAATGAAATCCCTAGTATTGTTGTTCCAAAAGAGGATATAGAAAGAAAATAAAAGGATCCAGATAGCAACACTACTGAGACTCCATTTCTAGAGAGATTCAAAGAAGCTATAGAAATCAAGGAGTCTGAATTGGTACAAGAACTAAGGAAATTGAATATTGAAATACCACTATTACAAGTAATTAAAGACATTCTAGAATTGAACAAATTAATCAAAATGTTATGTATGAAAAATCCTGGAAGGAAGAAACAATACCCCAAGACTATCAAAGTAGATGGGAAACTTGTTGATTTATTAGCAGGAAAAATTTTACTTCCCAAATACAGAGATCCTGGAAGTCCTGTTATTTTTGTCTCTATAGGAAATAAGGATGTACATAATGTTTTGGTAGATTTGGGAGCTTCTATCAATGTAATGATAGTGGATACTCTAAAAACATTACCATTAACGGGTATACAACCTACTAATACCATATTGCAGATGGTAGACCAGTCTGTAGCAAAACCTAGAAGGAATTATTGAAGACGTGGTGGTTATGGTGGAGTCATGGGAATATCCAGTTGACTTCCTTATACTACAACCAAAAGGTAAAACATTGGGTTATCCCATTATTTTGGGTAGACCATGGTTAGCTACAATTTCGCTTTAATAGATTGCAGGTCAGGTGATATGACAATATCGAATGGTAATAACTCTAAACAAATTTCCTTATATCCTACTACACAACCTTTTACTGACAATCATGAATAATTGTGGGTTGATTCTCCTTAAACTAATAAGAAAAATTTGTCTTCTTTGGCTATGATCACATTGCAGGATCATGTAAGAGAAGTAAAAGAGATGATTAATCCACCATTAGAGGAGAACCGGATGTCCTCAAGGTAATTAGAAATAGTTCTGGAACCCCGTTCTAAAACCTATGAACTTAGTTCTAAAACCTGTGAACTTAGTTCTATAACCCGCGAACTTAGTTCCGAAACCTGCAAACATAGTTTCGGAACCACCACATTTAGTTCCAAAACCAAGACAACAATAGTTCTCTTTGATTGAAAATAATTTCACTCCGGAGGAATGATATTTCTCGTGGGGAGAGGATGAATCAGTAGCTTTAGTTTCAAGTACATCAAGAAGTGGTGAATAATTTTTTGAAAGTAGCAGTGACGAAGAATTTGTCCTACAAAGAGATAAGTATCATAATTCTCATTACTATCCTTTTTCCAGTATTCTGTCTCAAGGAAATTTTGGAGATGTTGCTACATACCATATGCATGTTCATTAAATACTTTAATGAAACCCTTCTCACAAATCAGTTCGTCACATATTGGAACGAAGCATATTGAAATTCAATTGGGTAAAACTTTAAACATTAACACTAGTTAAAGGATGATGAATAAGCTAAATTGTTTGATGTTCTAAAAAATCATACTAAAGATTTTTCTTGGGATTACAAAGACATGAAGGGAATTCATCCAAGTATCTGCACTCATCACATCTATACTAAAAACATTAAACCAGTTAGGCAGCCTCAAAGAAGGATTAACCTAACTTTAAGGGATATGGTTAAACAAGATATTGAAAAACTATTACAAGTAGGTTTCATCTACCCTATCTCAGATAACCAGTGGGTATCTCCTCTTGTAATTGTTCCCAAAAAGAATGAAAAATGGAGAATATGTGTTGACTATAGGGAACTAAACAAAGCCACAATGAGAGATTATTTTCCCTTACCATTCATAGATCAAGTCCTAGATAACCTTTTAGGTAAACAATACTTTTCTTTCTTGGATGGATTTAGTGGGTACAATCATATCAAAGTTACTGCTGAAGATCGAAAAAACTACATTTACATGTCCACAGGGAACCTTTGCCTATAGGGTGTTACCATTTGGTTTATGCAATGCTCCTGCAACTTTCCAGAGAGTTGTACTTGCAATCTTTTCGATCTAACAAATGATTGTGTTGAGGTATATATGGATGAATGCACTGTATACGAGATACATTTGAAGATGCTTTGAGAAATTTAGACAGAGTGTTAACAAGATGTGAACAACACAACCTATCTCTTAGTGATGAAAAGTGTTTGATGATGGTGGATGAGGGGATTGTATTAGGACACCATATTTCAAAAAAAGGAATTTAGGTGGATCAAAACAAAATTAGGATCATTTCAGATTTACCTATTCCTTAGACCCCCACAGATATCAAATCATTTCTAGGGCATGCTGGGTACTATAGGTGCTTTATAAAAGATTTCAGTAAAATTGTTGCCCCCATGTTTAATTTTCTAACCAAGGACTGTGATTTTCTTTGGGATGAAAAGTGTCAGCATGCTTTTGAAGAAATTAAAGACAAATTAATTAGTGCCCCAATATTGAGAGGACCTAATTGGGAAAATCCATTTCATATCCAAATAGATGCCTCAAATTATTCCATTGGTGCAGTATTGGGACAGAAAGATGAGGAAGGAAAGATGTATGCCATTTATTATCTTAGCAAGAATCTTACTCCCACTGAAAAGAATTACACCACCATTGAAAAATAATTTCTTGTTGTGATTTATGCAATCAATAAATTTAGACATTACATTACAGGGTACAAGATATTTGTACACATAGATCATTCAAAAATTAAGTATTTAATGAACAAACTAGTGGTTAGAGGAAGAATAATTAGATGGTTATTACTTTTGCAAGAATTTGATATTACCATTGTGGACAATCTAGGTAAATCTAATGTGGTAGCTGATTTTTTGTCAAGAATAACCACCACAGGGGAGCAAGATCCAGTCAAGGATAAATTTCTAGATGAACAATTGTTTTCAATCTCAGCAAGTACACCATGGTTTGCTGATATGGAAAATTATCTTGCAACAGGGAAGTTTCCTCCTTCTTTCACTAAGAAACAAATAAAGAAGTTAATTAAAACTAGTGCACAATTTAAATGGTTAAATGGAATGCTATTTAAATGTGGTCCTGATTTTGTCTTGCGTAGGTGTGTAAGAGAGGATGAAATCTTTGACATCCTCAGAGCATGTCATGATGAACCAAGTGGAGGACACTATTTAGTGAAAAGAACAACTCATAAGATACTTGGCACTGGTTATTATTGGCCATCTCTGTACAAGGATGTGAAGAGATATATCAAGAGGTGTGATCCTTGTCAAAGGATGGGACATCCAACTTTCACCAATGAAATGCCTCTTCAACCTCAACTTGTGGTTGAACCATTCGAGAGATGGTGATTGGATTTTGTTGGTCCTTTAATTCTCCTTCACAAGGAAGGAATATATTATTTTGTTCTCGACTATGTGACAAAATGGGTAGAAGTGTAGGAATTGAAAAATGCCACTTTGAAGAAGTAGTTGCTGATTTCCTTTGGAACAAAATTATGATAAAGTTTGGTCCTTACCACCCACAATCAAATGGACAAGCAAGCCTAAGTAACAAAAAGAGAATTGGAGAACATCCTTACCAAAACAAAGTTAAGTGGGAGAAAAGATTGGGTAAAGAGACTACTTGAAGTTGTATGCGGGCTTATAATGCAAATTGGAAAACTACAACATGATTTTCACCATATGAATTAGTTAATGGGAAAAAACCCTTGTTTCCTATAGAGTTTGAACTTCAGATTTTCAGGACAACAAAGTGAAGGTGGGAATTGAGTTGAATATAGCTCAAAAGAAAGAATCCTTCAACTCAATGAGTTGGATGAATTAAGGATGGAAGCACTTTAGTAGATAGAGATAATTCAAGAGAAAAGGAAGTAATGACATGACACACATATCAAGAAAAGGAAATTCAAAGTAGGAGACTGGGCATTACTGTTTAATTCTAAGTACCAAAAATTCAAGGGAAAATTGAGAACCAGATGGTTGGGACCCTATCAAATTGAGCAGATATTTGACAATGGTTCTATTCAGTTACTTCCCATTGATGGCAGTAGTAGAACACTCTTGGTCAATGGAAATAGGCTGAAACTCTATAGGAAGCCTCCCACTAAGGATGAATTCTTGAGGAAGATTGAAGCAGACAAATAATTTGATCATATGGAAGAACCCAGTTCTTCCAAAATGATCAAATAACCAAATGATAGATCGAAAATAAAGGGAAGAAGATGAAAACTAGAAAATGGCATTTTCTTCCCCAAAAGAATAATAATAATAATAATAATAATAATAAAAATTCTCTCAAAGGTCAATTGAAAACCAGAAAATGGCGGTTGACCTTTTTTTTGGCTAGTTCAAATAAAGGGAATTCTTTTGAATTCCAAACTGTCTTATCTAATCATGTTTTGTTCTACTTGTAGGAATGATGAGTCATCATAGAAAAGGATTACATCATCAAGGATGGTAATTATATCTTTTAACTTATTTAGGGTTGAATTAAATGTTTGCATGTGTGATTTGACTTAATTTAAAAGTAGGTATGATGAGTCATCTATTTATACATTATGATTACAAGTGTGTAATCATGAAGATGATTTGGATGGAATAAGTGGTGGCATGGTTATCATTAGTAATCATTATTGAAAAAATCAAGTGAAATAAGTTGCAGAGATATTTTGAGGAAGGAGCAAAAACTAATTTTGTGCCGCAACAAAGAAAAAAAAATTCAGCAGCTAAGAACAGAGGTTCCACAGCTAAGAATAGAGGTTCCATAGCCAAAGTTTCAAGTTTTGTAGCTAAGAAAGAGGTCTTGTAATCAATTTACACAAAATCAAAAGAGACAAAACTCGAGCCAATATGGGGATTAAAAAGAAATCAGAACCAAAGGATGATTCCTAGCTGCTTATAGACGAAGAAGTGGTATCCATATTTGAGTATGCAGGATGGATAGAGTTCCCTGAAGAAATTTTCAAGGCATAACGATGAATTAGTAAGATAATTTTCATAAACCTAGAGAAATCCAGACAAAGGAGAGAAATATATTTATTCCTTTTCGTGAATTCTATAAGTAACATGTTTGGAGTGCCAATTGTGCATGTCCCACAACTTGCCAAAGGGACTTTGAAAGAACTGGTTGAAGTCTTACTACAAGAAGGAGAAATTGAACCCCAGTACATCTACAATATAAATAAAATCATAAAAGGGGTCAGAAGGGCTAGTTTACCCAAACCCTTTGACAGGGTTGCATTTTGGATAGTGAAATATTTAACCTGTGATGGTCAATTTGGGTCTATGGGAAAAGAATTCCTAAAAATTCTCATATATCTAAAGTATGGAGCCACAAAACCTGAGTACATAATAAACCTTCCAAGGTTTCTTTTTTATTCTATCTAGACCATGGCTCAGAGGTATTCCTAGGGTGTTGGGACAATCAGGCATCACGGTCTAATTCATTTAATATGCCAACACCATTTTCTATTAAAGAAAAATGGAGAATAAATTTGGGACAAGTTTCTTGGCAAGTTCAAGAAAAACCCTAATATTATCAGAAGGACAATTCCAGCCCCATTTTCTCCTTAAACTAATCTAGAAATTGATGCCCATGCAAAAGAACATAGGGAATGGGAAAGAGAAAATATACCTGAAAGAAGAAATGTGAGAAAGATCAAAATAGCAGAGCCTTCTATACCTTTAAAGAAATTTTTTCTTCTGCAGTAGCTTTAGGGGAGCCAATATCTGTCTTTGACGGTGATAGCTCACCCATGCAAGAGCAAGAAATAATAATAAGAAGAAGCTCTAGTAGGAAATCCACCACTGGGAATGTTGAAATTCCCCAGAGAAGAAAAATTTAGAAGAGATCATGGGAAACCCTAGAGGGAAGGAGTGAGAAAGAAAGGATGGAAAAGAAGTTGCTGACATTTTGGGCAACATGGCCATGACTCCTCCTAGGCCAAGTCAAGCTAAAATGGACAGAGGAGAGGAGAGACTTGAAGAGTAAGATTTTTAGGAATTGGTTGAACCATCAACATTGCCACATGAAGAAGAAGAGTTGGCATCTTGGAGAAGAAAAGAAAAATTTCCTTTGATAGAGGAAGAATTCCCAACTCCTCAAGTAATTTCAGAGGAAGAAGAAAGACATCAAGTTAAACAGCTCTATTTTTTTCTAGAGTAGAGCTCATTATTAGGAAAAGGATGAGGAATTGGATTTCCTTAAACTCAAATTAGAACAAAGGGAAATGCTCATTAGAGAGCTAATGACTCTTATTGTAGCCAAGACTGAGGAATTATCAGCAACCAAGAAACAACTGATAGAAAAAGAGGAAGAATTTCAGACTTCCAGAAAATAGAGTTGTGTCCACAGTCTCTGCATAGACTAAGTTAACCTATTTTCCACTCAAATAGCTATGGAATGACACTTGTAGGGAACTCAAAGAAGCCAAAACATCAAATGAAGAATTGAAGACCAAGATGGAAGAAGAGATGAAGGAAAGAAAAGAATGGGAAGAAAAGTTTTATAAGGAGGAAGGAAATAAATATAAATGTCTTGCAAAAATTCATATGGTCTGTATTATGAGTGAAAAATTACTTGCCTATAGGAGGCCCTCTCCTGCATATAGTGTGTTTTTAGAAGAGTAGTTCATTTGTTGACAAAGCTATCAAGAATTACATGTGGGCTTCCACATGAACTAAAAGATGAATCTGAATTCATGGCAGCTTACTCTCTATCTAGTCTTAAGCAGAAAAATATTCGTGTGAATTTTATCTTTGTAATTTTATGCTAGAGAAAAACACAAGATTTATGATCAATTTGTATGTGGGGGAGAGCTAACTCAATGCATTTGTCTCTGTTCTACAAAACCAAATTGCATGGAAGGAAAGGGAATCTGAATTTTTATTGAAATCTAGCTCAACATGTCTCTGTATGAGAGCTCATTATGGTAAACCTTCTGCCTTCCTCACACATTTTAGAACTCATGCCTTTGATGAGAGATTCAAGACACATTATCTTGCCATTCTACAAAAGAGTATTGATGCCTTCACCTCATAGGAGGAGGAAAAGTTTGAAGATATTTATGAAGGATGCTCAAAGAGGTAGGAACTCCTTACTGTTTCCTTGAGAAGGAAGGAAGTACTTTCCCTTAAAAATCTGATCTGGAGTTTAGAAAGGGAAAAATCATTATGCACAATAATTCCCCAAGTCAATGAAACCTACGAGAAAATATGTATGGGAATGTGAACAAGGCCCCTCTACTTCTCACCCCCATGTCTCCTTGGCAAAACAAAGAACCTCAAGATCCTACTAAATTTGAAGAGTGGGAGAGGAAAATAGAAGCAGGAGCAGGGTACAATACATCTAAGTTTAAACATTGGAAAATCTAGTTTCAGCCATTTGATCTAAGCAATCAAATGGAATGCAAAACATATAACCCCACTTTTGAAGAATGAAGTTTGTAAAGGGACTTACAAACAAGTAAGTTTGGGGAAATGATGAGGCCAGAATATGTCCGATTAATGTATAATATATGATCTCATCTTACTCTCCTTTTTATTAAGTTGATTGCATTTTGTAACTTTTAGTTGATCTGATATAAGTTAGGATGTAATTGTCTATCTTTTGATTGATTGTGATTCTAATGTTAAAAGCTCTAGAATTCTTGACGAAGTGTGTGTTTGAAATTCAATTTTGTAATAAAGCAGGTCTAATTAGTCGAGGAAATGAAGTAGGTAGTGTTCAATATGTTTTTGATAGCATCTGTTCCTACACAACTTAGTTCTAGAACTTCCAAGCTAGTTCCGAACTCCATCACATAGTCATCATTTAGTTCCGAAAATTTTAGACTTAGTTTTGGAACTCCAGTATTTAGTTCTGGAATTTTGGACTTAGTTTCGAAGCTCCTGGGTATAGCTGCAGAACTCTCTCAGTGTTTATCCTTAATGATTTCCTATGGTTCTGGAACTTCTCTAAAGTTCCAGAACTGATGGGAGTTATCTATTCTAACCACATCCAAATATTTTGCATCTACGACCCTTTCAATCAGGAAAGGATGAGAAGATTTCTAAATGCAGATCTAGGGATAGTTATCTTACAACTATCTAATCAGCCACAATCTGACTCAACATCTATTTTGGGCATGATTCGATTTCATCAGAATCATTGAGACAACTGTGATTGTAAAATGTATATAAAATCATACCTGCAGTAGATAGATAATATATAGAATATGATATGAGATAGAAATAGAACAGAGAAGAGAAATATAGACTAAGTACTCAGATCTAGTACATTTTGTAATACCAAATGTTTTATCAATAAAATAGCCATTCCTATTTGAGAGAATTCTGAGTTGTTAAATCCTGATTCGAGGAGGAGCAAGGGCCCACTCCCCCAAGGACCAGGATATTCATTTATTTGGTATTTATATTTCTTCAACAAATAGCTTAGATCTGTTAATTCTGTATTGTTTTAATTCTTTCAGTTAAACTTTGTTGTATACTTGTTCCTACAGGTGTTTAGATAGATTCTTATATTTCTTGTAGTTGTTTTCAAGAATTCTAAATTGAGTGTGTTTAATTCCAAAATAAAGTGTGTTTACTTTCGAAGTAAGTGTGTTTATTTCAACAAAGAAATGTGTTTCCATTCTTCATAGTGTGCTTCCTTTCAACAAAGCTTTCAAAGTGTGTTTACTTTAAGAAACTTTTCATAGTATGATTTAAATAAGGTTTTACTAAGAAGTCATTAAGAAATTAGAGAGATCCCTAGAAAATACAAAAAAAAACTACATTCAACTACTAGATCGATAAGATTACTCAGTTGCATATAGATTTAGACACACCCCTAGTTTGATATGACATCAACAAGATGTTGATTAAATGAAGTGAATAATGACACCCATCAAATTGAATGTAGTATTTTTCATTGACCATTTTCCAACCCCCTTCATTGAAGAAATTCTAGAAGGAGTAGCCAGCTGCGAGGTCTATTCCTTCATAGATGTATTCTCCAGGTATCACCAAGTCAGGATTACAAAGGAAGACTAGAGAAAGACGAATTTCACCACTGAGTGGGGAAGTTTTGAAAACATGGTCACAAATTTTGGGCTGAATAATGTTCCTGTTGTGTTCTTGTGCATCATGGTACAAGCATTTTAGTACTTCATCCATAATTTTCTTCAAGTCTACCTAGATAACTAGACAGTGCATGAGCTAGTGAATGACCTTTGTGAAAATTTGAGACTGATGTTTGAGAGATGTCGGCTGTTGAGGATATCCCTCAACTTTAAGAAATGTGTCTTTGCTACTCAATTTAGAACCTTGTTAGGACATATATAAGGAAGGTTTGTTAGTGGATCCCACAAAATTTGTTGTTATTGTGGGATTGGGAGAGCCTACTAGTCAGAGCGTAGGGCACAAATTTATTGGGCATATGGGGTACTAGAGGAAGTTCATCAAAGGATATTCTAAGATCTCCGCACCATTTGAAGAATTGCTAGAGAACAAGAGTTCCTTTCATTGGGGAGAGGTGCAATAGAAGGCATTTAACACTTTGAAGGATAGAATTGTCAATGTGCCCATACTACATTTTCCTTCCTTGGATAGTCATTCCATGTGCATGTTGATGCCTCAGGAACAACCATTGGAGTAGTACTAGAACAACCTGGTGAGGGGATTATTGATCATCCCTTGTGTTTTGCAAGTAGGAAGATGATACTAATCGAACAAAATTACACAACTACTAAGCACAAGGCACTATCAATGATCTACGTGCTGCATAAGTTTAGGGAGTATTTGCTAGCAATACCATTTATATTCTACATAGATCACATAGAACTGAAGTGCTTGGTAAAAATTTAGTTTTGTAAGAGGCAGATATGTCGTTGGGTCCTATTCTTTCAATATTTTTAGTTCATGGTGGTTGTAAAACAAGGAAAAACTAATTCAAGACCTGACCACTTATTAAGGATTGACTTAGGAGAGGATGCGCGAGTATTGAGGATACGATGTCAGAACACAATTGTTTAGGTTGTGGCACATGCACTCGGCCTTAGAAGATATTGTTGTGTTCCTCAAAATAGGCATGGCACCAGATGAGATGAAGGATTTGGAGAGAAAATAATTAGTAATATGTGTCATACCCTACATGTTGATTAGTGGAGATATGTACAAGTTAGGTCATGACGAGGTTCTCTGCAATGATGCATATTAGAACATGAGCATGAGCTGATTATGGAGGAAGCACATGGTGGGATTGTAGGAGGGCACTATGCAGGAAATGCAACCACATAAAATATTCTACTCATAGGGCTCTGGTGGGAAACCATCTACCAGGATTGTATTGAATTTTGCAAGGCTTGTGACCATTTTCAGTGCCGGGAAAACCTAGAAAGAGGGATGAGATGCCATTAAGGTCGATAGCTAGCACAGAGCCATTTGAAAAGTGGGCAATCGACTTTGTAGGACCAATTTCACTAGCTACATGAAGGACTGGTTCATGATATATCATTACTTGCACTGATTACTTGACAAGATGGGTAGAGGCAAACCCTATAAAGGATTGCATTGTTATACCATCTGTTAGATTCTTATAGGAAAACATAATCAGCAAGTATGGATTTTCTTTGAGCTTGACAAGTGATAGGGGTACACATTTCTTGATTGAAATGGTCGGGATCCTATTATTAGAATTTATGGTGGCCCATCCCAAGAATGCCCCTTATCACCCTCAAATGAATGGGAGTCTAGGTTTGAAGCATTTAACAAGATATTGAGTCACACATTGACCAAGATTTGTGATGTTGGAAGACAAGATTGGGATGAAAAATTATCAGCCGTTCTATGGGTGTACAGGACAACCTACAAGAGGTTGAATAAAGTCATTCCATATTAATTGGTGTTTCACGCAAAGGCTATTTTTCCAGTTGAATTCATGTTACCATCGCTACATATAGCATGCGTAGGAGGATTGGATGATGAACAAGTGCTCAAGGAAAGGATTGATAAGTTGATGCAGTTAGACGAGAGACGATCACTTGCTAGATGGATTCAGAAGAATGAAAAGGCCAGAAAAAAGGCATGGCATGATCATCATATCAAGAACAAGTAGTTTGAGGTTGGGCAAATGGTTCTATTGTATGATTCCAAGTATTTCCACCATCTGAGAAGTTGAAAGTCCATTGGTTGGGCCCTTACATTATCTCATACATCCTTGGCTCAGCGCTTTCTAGTTGCAAACATTGGATGGGACAAGATTACCTAGCCATTTAAATGGAATTAATACGAAACCCTACTATAAATAAGTCTTCCTTGTGTTTTTGAATAAGGCAATATTGTAAGTAGCTTAGGATTTCCCTTTATGCATTTCCTTTCCTTGTGTTTCCCTTTCTCGTTGCTTGTTCCTTTATTTTTGTTCTATTTTTGCCTTGTGCACTGGTAACCAATTATTACTTCAAAAATATTGTGTATGAACAGAGGATCATGCATCAAATTTAGTGTGGGGTGGAATAATGTGGAGTAGTGTGAAGTGTGATACAAGCTGTATTGAAATTTGTAAGGCCCGAGAATAAAGGCGAAAAAAATATAAGAACACACATGGAAATAGTGGATAAGATTTTTTTGTCAGATAAGGTACAAAACCATGTACGAGAGAAGAAAAAGTGCAAGAACAACACAAGGTAGGAAAGGGCAAAAATCAGTCAAGGACGAAGAAATTCCTTGAGCGCTGTAGCGGTGGGCACATAAGAGTCTTCAGTCAGTTAGGATTTTTTGCATGCTAGAAGGTTGTAAAATATTTTTGCATAGGTTTTTACACATGGGTAAGGGTGCTTAAGGTCAGATTTAGTGTAAAAATATGCATTTAATGCTAAGTACTTTGGCGGTGGTGTAGCATTTATTTTACGGAAAGGAGGAAAAATCTATAAGTATGAAGTCAAGCACGTTATTATTTACCTTGTAATTACAAAATTGAATAGCTCTTATGAACTAGAAAAATAGCAAAGAGAGAATTTGTCAGAAGAAGGAATCATAGAGATTTGAGTGCGTGACTAGGGTTGATTTGTAAAATAGAGTGGAAGGAATACACAGGCGTAGGGAGAAAGTTTTAGTGGAATCCACTGTCTTATGGAAGAGTTTTTCCAAGTTAGGGTTCTGTAGCTAGGGCACAAAGATAAAGTGATTCTTTAGTGGATTTGATCCACGAGATTGGGCGAGAGTTAGGAATCGAGTAAGGAAGATGAGTTTGGGGTTTGGCTGAAAAGTAAAAATGGCACCAAAGAAGGTAACTGTTTCACCAAAGAAGAAGGAAAGGAAAGAAAACTACTGCGGCAAGTTTTAATGAGGAATGGTATGCAGAGATACAATACCTAGATGGAGTATTGTTAGGGAAAGAATGGGTATCATACATCAGGAAGATAGCGTGAGTGACTACAACCATCACATGAGTACCACAGAGAAGGAAATGACGTAGGAACTAGTTCATGAAACCGATACTGAGGACTCAAAAGTTATGTCAATCTACACCGATGAGGTGATAGTAAGGTCAGTCACGTAACTATATGAGTTACCCTATTTTGGAAAGCCCGCATGGTTATACCAGTGGTTGATGTTACACATTCAGAAGACCACTTCTATTTTGTAGGCTACAAAATGCACATTACTCCTCAACTCATATCAAATTTCACCGGCCCGATTTGTGAAGGAACTCCATGATGACGACTTGAAGGATAAGGAGGCTATAAAGGAGACAATAGAGAACTATTAATACAAGAAGGGTTGTTTGCGCTACTTTTATATCATAGATATTTCCAAATCTTTAATGAGGATGGCCATGTGTTGGTTACAAAGCTGAATGGTCAATAAAGATGGACCCAAGTGAACAAGGCATGACTAAACGTATGCCGAAAGATCTTAGTAAGAACCATCTACAACTTATCTTCCTTCATGGTAAATAAAATCATAAGCATTATGCATGAGTGAGAAAAGATAATGTCTAAAAACATTCTCCTCACCATCATCTTCTCAGAGATTGGAGTGCCCTATGGGCCGAGAAGTTTGTATGGGAATACCCTGTATATTTGAGAAATATACCTATGATACCATGGTGTCTACTCACAAGGCATGCCTAGAAAAATGATACAAGTGAATGCATGATGTATTTGGGGTAGAGTGGATAATACCTAAGAAATTTCACGTGCTTCTACGTGAAGAGGATGATTTTTTTGTATATCAACAGTTATGCATCATAAGATTCACTTCGATGGATGGGACTGAGATTCCATGTTGGAAGTTTCCATTTTCCTTCACTGCGTAGTACTTCCAAGTGGGGTTAACCATTTTAAGGAGGCAAAAATAATAAGGTTCTACCTTAGTGAGGTAGACCATGACCACTACGAGATATGTTGAAAGCTCGTGTATTCAAAGAATTGCACATATGTGGAGAAGTATGTCTCCCACAAAGTGCAGATGATGAAGCTATTGACACTACCAATCATTGGGAGGACTATAGCAAGGGTATACTTGCACATTAGGAATTTTTTTGAAAAGAGAACCTACTTGGAAAATGATGTCTCCATTCCTGAGGACTCCATACAAAGGAAGAAGGCTACATCAAAGAAAAGGGAGAGAGAAGTGCAGGAGAAGAGTGCACCTAGTGTGTGGACAACACAATATATGGGTGCACCGGAAGCAAGTGCTAAGCCAAGCACTTACGTGTGCAGGAAGAAGTCTCGAGTTAAAGAGAAGACCTTAGAAGAAGAGGTGCCAGAGAAAGAGGATCCTCCCACACAAGAAGAGTTTCCAAGGAAGGATTCACCTACTAATGAAAGAGAGAGGGAAGAGTCTCGTATAATGGAATCACCATTTAGGAAGAAATAGAAGGTGGCGGAGAGGGAAGACTTAAGAAACAGAGGGCTTGGAGGCCTACAGGGGCAAGAAGGATGATGATGAGGATGAAGAAGTTCATAATCATCCCATGTATGATATACATGATTCAAAAGAAGAAGGAAGTGAAGGGAAGGATGGCGAGGAGGAAGAAGATGCTCAAGGAAAAGGGGTGAGTGAAGAAGTGAACACAAGAGATCAGAGGACCCCAAGCCTCACCAAGGAACAAATAGAAGAGGTTGCAGAAAGAGAAGTGGTAGGCATCATCAAAAAATTAGTGGAATAGGAGGTACAACGTAGCGTGGATGAAGTGTCAAGGAGATAGAAGAGGAGAGCATTGGAAAAGAGTATGGAAACATGGGCAAAGACCCCATCCTAGTAGTAAGTTTTCAAAGGTTGTGTGAACAAGTGGGAAGAGCATAGTGGCAACATAAGGGTGAGGAATTGGTTACATCAATGATCTAAACAAGGTGCTATGGGTGTGTTTCCAGAGCACCGTGCCAACAGAACAAATCCAGGCCACACCCTCATTTGATGCATAAGGCACATACCCATGAACTAGGAAAATGCTATCTTGGGCATTTGAATCCCATGTCGATGAACTTGAGTTTGAGGTAAGCCAAGGGGCACTAATGAAGATTCTAGAGACAAAAGGGATGAAACAAGTGGTTAATGCTCAACATTTTTTAAATGAGAAATTCTGTAAAGCACTCAAGAAGTTTTTAGTTGAGGTCAAGTCCAGAATTTTTGGAAGGAATGATAGGGTGAGATTCCTAGAGGTAGAATTGGAGAAGAAGGAGGAGGAAATTCTCAAGAAAGGCAAGTACCTGAAATAATAATAACTAATCAACACACAGCTAAGGCACAAACTGAAGGAGGAGAAGGCAAGGGTATGCTATGTATATAAGAAAATAGAGATGATTATGAATGTTATTTTCTTAAAGCATCCTAACCTAGCATTAACCGAGAAAAATATGAGTCAACCTTGTAGTTCCTAGAGGATTTGATTCCCATCCTCACAATGGAGAGGTGCCCACTTGCCTTAGAATCTACATAAGAGGCATTAGTGTGCTAAGAAAGGGAGGAGAATCTAAAGGTGGTAGAGATCATTTTTTGGTATACCAAACTCCTCATTGATGTAAAGGCCATCACGTAAGTTGCTCAAGGAATTTCAAGAGAATAATAAGGGAAAAAGAGTAGAGAGAGATAAGATCCTGGTTGAAGTAGAAAATAAATCAAAAGCTATCTAGACCTTGTAGGGCTCGATAAAAATCTATTTGAAGGAGTTATATCCCTAGATCACCCGCATAATGGACGCACTCAATGACCTTGGAAAAAACTGGAGGGTATTATTTATACGATGAGTGATAAGGGAGAGGAGCTAAGTTTTGAGGAGGTAAGCACCCTAGTACGTGAATTCTATTAGTAAGCAAAGAGTGAGGTAGATGAATGGGAGACGCTCGAGGTGGATATTAGAAACGATTTCCCATTCCTCCTTTAGCAATAAATAAATTCTTCTACATTCCCCCCATTATTTAATTCATTCTTCACTCATTCTTTATTCAAACTATTTAGAGTCTTTCATTCTTTACTCATTTAAGGAAGGTGTTCCCACAGATAGAGAATAGGATTAGGGTGCGCTGATGTTGGGCCTCATAATATTGGCCAAGTACAAGAAGGCGCATGGGTGTGCAAGTCCTATATGAAGAAGGGAAAGTGGGGTGAAGGTGCATAGGATAAGGGTTTTAGTAAGGTTTAGTAAAACCCATAACTCCCGCTTAGGAAAATTAAAGGGTTTTGGGACTTAGCCATATTCAAAATTCCTAGTTGTATATGAGAAAAGCGTGACCCGAATGAGCATGTGGAGTGGATAAGGTGCCAGCCTGACAACTCAATGGTCAAGGAAGGAATATTCCATGCAATGGAAGGATCCAGAAAGACATCATTACATAAAGTGGAGAGCTTAGATGGGAAGAAGAATGCTCCATTGAAGGACCACATGGACACTTGAAAACTGATCTATTACTTTAGGAAGACATGATGATGGATATTAAAGCTATATAGAGAGATGCTCGAGGTAGAAGTAAGGGATGGATCTTTGAGAAAAGTGTGTGGTCACCTTTGGAATCACATAATGATGAAGAGGTGAAGCTCTACAGAAATAGTAATGGGTTCTATGGAATCTCATTAGGAGGATGATATGAGAGATGGCATATCTAGAGGGATGGGTCTGTGATCATTTTTGTAATATGGGAAGCATGGTTAGGATTTCTGATGCATGATTCTTATCTACATTGATACATTAGTTTGTTATGGCCTTAAGGAATGTAATGTGGTTACTTGAACTAAGATCAATGAGGAATATATGGTTCTTTTCTAAATATACATTGTTCATGGGTGTAAACCCTAGTGCATCTTCTTTATATTATGAATCAAATCTATTATCTATTTGATATTTCTCTTGTTGTCTGAATGGATGCATTAATATAATGCCTCATCTTAAGTTCTTAGAATGAATGCATGTTTCTTTACCCTTTTTCTAAATTTCTCATTGATGAATGTATTCTCACATGACTCACATAAAGGATGGGATTCTCACCTACACTTGCCTTGGGTGAGCACCCAACACCTGTTAGGTGATAGGCCAATGCACATGGGATTAGAATATTGTTCTAAGGGTATAAAAATGACTACATCTTGGTTCCGTTTCTAGGACCTCTTTTCAAAGTTGTTGTGAGAAATGGATACATCCACATCTTGGTTCCATTGATGTGTGATGACTGAGTACTTAACCTTGGAGAGTGTTGAAGCATGGTTTAGGAGCACAGAGGATGATTTTTCTCAAAGATTTAGTGTGGGACCTGAGTTTGATGCACGTAGATGGGTAGAAGAGCACCTGTACCATGAGCTATATGAAAATTTATTTTGCTAATTTCTAGTAGAATTGTATGAATGGCTTTCAAAGATATGCATCCAGATCGAGATGGTAATATAGATCATGCATATGGACCCAATATGATTACTAGAAGCAACAAGATGTGGATCTAACTTGGACGCATGTTGTCAATAACTGGTGGAAAGGAGTGTTGACCAATTATACTTTAGAATATGCCATTTCTTTGTATTCTTATTTGAAGGTTAGTAATTCAAATTCCTAAGGGAACCCATAGGATCATTTTTATGTATTTTACCTTTGGCTATGAAGACCTTGATCATTACCCTAAGTTTAGAGGCATTTCCTAATCGGAGTTAGTATCTCATTGCTCAAGTAATCGATCTATGCCACAGGAGATATAATTTCTCGGATTGGGACATCTATGGCTATGCAAACCATTCCCGTGTTTGGAGGAATTTTTGGATAAGGTGCAAATACACAAGGTTTGGGCATCACATCTAGAAGTGGCACGGGAGACACAACAGAAATGAGACAATATCGAGAAAGCATTCACGTGTAGTTTAATGGGACATTGGGGATATTATACATGACCACTTTAGGCTAGTTTCTAGCTATATGAGGTGGATCTAGTGGTGTAGGGGCCAGAGGAACTGGTGGGCCTAGTGGATTTAAAGGATTTGGTGGGTCAGGAGGGACAAGACCTGGTGGGTCTAGTGGATCTAGTGGCGGAGGAAACATGGGAGGAAACCAAGGTTATGGGTTAGGTGGAAAGGGCCTCAGCCACCCCCGCAAGTATTTATTGAGATGTCTTCATACCTATGAGACTATAGAGGTATTGACGATGGTGCGAGCATTTGCATAAGTGTGTATTGAAATTCAAGTCAATTTGCAAAAAAATTGCATAGGGCACGTGCATACCGGTAACGCAAGTATGACCCCCACCAGATGGTCTTGGATTACACTACATTGAATAACACCTTCCTAGTAGAGTTCCATATCCCTGAGTTTGAGAAAAAAATCATTAGCACCCTAAAGGAGATCTAGCAAAGGAATGACAAAGAGTGTGTAAGAGTATGAAACATGGTTCAAAACTCTCTTATCAAAACTATCCTATGACATACACCCTCTCAAAGCACACACTCAATAGTTTGTTAGAGGATTGATAACATCATTTAGAAGGGAAATATCACACAAGACCTTCAAAGACATACATGAGGCCTTGGAGGATGCCCTATGCACTGAGGCTATTGGGAGTGTTGATACCGATGTGAGCCCTTTCCTAGAGGATGAAATTGTTGTAATGGCCAAGTAGTTGGAGAAGCTATCTATAAATTTAGCACATGAGGTTTGTAGTGGTATTTGGTGCATAGACTGTGAAGTGGAGGGGCATACAAAGGATAGTTTTCCTTAGAAGTTGGTACGTGCCATGGTGGTAGATTGTTAGATTTTTCATGGGGATCATGATGCAAACATATGTCCTCTACTACAACGCGTAACCCACAAGAATTTTTCTTGCTATTGAAATATCTGTACCTCTATGACCCATGATATCAAGGATTGCATGTTGATTGACCATATTCATGATGCTATATTGATCTTGGTGAGCATCAGACTAGCCTTGCAAGTAGTTCTAAGGATGATGATCACCACTAAGAAGGGCACATAGATGGAGGAGCACACGGAAGAGGTTATCGTGGAGGATTTCATGGTCATAGTAACTAAGGCGAAAGAACAAGTGAGTTATCGTGTGGAACTTGTTATAATTACAAATGGATGGAGCATTATAAATGTGAGTGTCTTGACCTATTACAATGCTCGTGGTGCAGAAAAAAGATAAGCATGAGGAGTGTCCTTAGCTATTTGAACACATGAGCCAATAACACCGAAAGGATAAAAGTGTTGGGATGGTAAGTATAAAGAAGGCTGACCCATAGTGGATGCCAAGATTGGCATGTGAGTTAAGATTAGAACCTATGCTTGTGATGACATGAGTGGAGGAAGTACACGCAAGGGAGATGCCAAGACATAAACTGGTTATTAGGGAAGAAGTGGCAAATGGGAAGTATCCATACCATTCTCATCAGAAATAAGTGTATCAAGAGAGTATGGATGTGATTCAGGGATTACAAGGAGAGATCTAGTGTCTAAAGGAGCAGTCAAGGAAGTTGGAGAAAAGGAATAATGTTGAGGCTCTGTAGAAGGATTTGGATGAGGGCAGGGAAGTGTGTACACTATTAAGGAAGGATAATACCATTCTCTTTCTATAAGAATGGTTATGGGAAAAGGTACCATGCACCGGGGAGAGTGCAAAAGGAAGGTTCTACATGTTATCCTTCCTCCTCATAGCCTTGACTATGATAAAGAGATCACATTGAATGTAGTTGTTGATGGGTGGCTTCTCAGTAATATCCTCCTTGATACAAGAGTGGAGGTCAAGGTTCTCACCTTGGATGTATGGGATCAAATGGAAAGGTCCATATTACATTCTTATTTGAATTATTTGTATATGGCGAATAAGAAAAATGTAATGCCCATTGGAGTCTTTAAAGATGTGGTTATCACTATTCAAATGGCCAAGTTCATTGGGGACTTTTAAGTCTTGGCGTCTCTCGAGGCGCATAATTTTCCAAAGATTACTTGGGTACCCTTGGTGTTATAAAAACAATACCAACCTACGGTTTAACAAGGGGTATATTAGTTTTGAGAAAAAGGAAGAAAGGGTGATCATCCCTTTAATAAATGGGAATCCATATCCCTATAATGATCCCTTAGGAGAGGAATTCCTTGACATAATCTATGTGTGCTACATCAAAGATCTTGAAATAATTCATCTTACATAAGGAGTTATCCAATTTGAAGATTCTCAGTCGATAAGTGATATAACTATCATAACATATAAAAATTGGGTGCACAGGACTTATGAGTTAAATGGGTGAAAATTGAGAGGATATGTAACAAGGGTGGCAAAGGTGCACTCGTTAAAGTTCCTCGAAGTAAGAAGCTACCAAGTTACTTCATAGGATCAAGCCTTGATGATTTCTTATGAGAAATAGAAGCTCAATGGACAAATGAGGAAGAAAGAAGAAGTATGATTAGTTAAAACTTTCTCAAGAATGCAACACATTGGTGGAAACACATCAAAAGGTCTCCTCAAGTGGCGTGAGGTAAGAGTCACATTTTCTGTAAGGTTCTCGCAAAAGCAACAGGCGTCCTTGTTATCCAAGACTACCATGGAAAATAACTTACCTCTTCCAATATCCAAGCATATGAGAAGGCCTAGATGGAGGGCACTGAAGCTTTAACACCTTTGTTATTGGTACATATGTTATATTACACCTTACAGGATTGTGCACACATATGGTATATTCACTCGAGACACGTCGTCATTAGTGTAATTGGTAGGAATAAACAATTGATCTCATTCAAGTGTTTGAGTATCGAAGTACTAAACCATTAGTGGATAAGTCATTTCAAGTTTTCAAATTCCTTACAATGGGAGATAGTGCCATGGAAGAAGATAGGTTACTAGAATTTTTGGGTGAACCTAGTTTGGAGACATGTTTCAATGAAGAAGAATCAGAAGAGATACAACTTGAGCATGCGTGCATTGAAAAGGAAAAAGAGAAGATGGTCATGCGGTAGATTGTGAATAAATGGAAAGTTTGGATGTTAACCATTCTGAAGGTACACATGAAGTCATAGATAGCACTGATGAGTGAGCACATGCCTAACATGAGTGCTTGAAAACAAATAATGTTAAGATTGTGACAAAGACAGAACCTAAGGAAACTATCATTGGGGATTATTGGTTGGAGAAAGAGGTTTCAAAAATCATTGATCTATTACATGAGTTTTAGGATCTATTCCCACATGGGTACCATGAGCTCAAACGTGTTCACCATTCCTTTGGGGAGATGAGGATCAAGCTGAAGGAAGGTGTGTGCTTGATTCGGAAGACACCCCATCAGATGAATCCAAACTTGCGCATACGTGTCAAGGAGGAGATAGATAAGATGATAGCATTTGGTATCATTGAGGTTGTAGAAGAATTAAAATGGGTAAGCCTAATGGTTATAAGCATTAAGAAGGATGGGAGGATAAGGATTTGTGTTGATTACAGGGACTTGAACGTAGTATGTGTCATTGACCCTTTTCCAACCCCCTTCATTGAAGAAATTATGGAAGGAGTAGCCGGGCGTGAGGTCTATTCCTTCACAGATGGATTCTTTGGGTATCACTAAGTCAGGATTGTAAAGGAAGACTAGAGAAATGTAACTTTTTCCACTGAGTGGGGAATTTTTGCATACATGGTCATGCCTTTTGGGCTGAAGAATGCATCTGTTGTGTTCTCACACATTGTGGTACAAGCATTTCAGGACTTCATCCATAATTTTCTTCAAGTCAACTGAATGATCGAATGGTGTATGGGCTAGTGAAAGACCATTGTGAAAATTTGAGACCTGATGTTTGAGAGATGTCAATATTTGAGAATATCCCTCAACTTTAAGAAATGTGTCTTTCGTTACTCCATTTAGAACCCTTGTAGGAAATATTATATGTAAGAAAGGTTTGTTAGTGGATCCTGTAAAAGTTGTTGTTATTGTGGGATTTGGAGAGCCTACTTTTAGTCAGCGTGTAGTTTGTGAAATTATTGGGCATACGAGATACTACAGGAATTTCATCAAAGGATATGCCAATTTCTTCACGCCATTGGAAGAATTGCTAAAGCACAAGAGTTCCTTTCATTGGGGAGAGGCACAATAGAAGGCATTTGACACTTTGAAGGATAAACTTGTCACTACGCCCATAATATATTTCCCTTCCTGGGATAAGCCTTTACATGTGCATGTTGATGCCTTAGGAACAACCATTGGGGCAATATTAGCACAATATGGTGAGGGGATTTTTGATCACCCCTTTTGTTTTTTAAGTATGAATTTAACACCAGTAGAACAAAATTACACCACTACTAAGCTCGAGGCACTATCAATGATCTACACACTACATAATTTCAGGAAGTATCTGCTAGAAACATTGTTTATATTCTACATAAATCACATGACACTGAAGTACTTGGTAAACAAGCTAGTTTTGCAAGGGTACATATGTTGTTGGGTCCTATTATTTTAAGAGTTTGAGTTCACAGTGGTTGTAAAACTAGGAAAAAGTAATTTAGGACCTGACCACTTATTAAGGATTGACTTAGGAGAGTACGTGTAGAGTATTAAAGATACCATGTTAGATGTACAACTATTTAGGTTGTGGTGTGCACCCTCTGACTTAGAATATATTGTGGCGTTCCTCAAAATAGGTGTGTCGCTAGACAGATTAAATATTTGGAGAGAAAATAGCTAGCAATACGCGTCATGACCTACATGTTGATTAGTGGAGATCTATACAAGTTAGGCCATGATGAGGTTATGCATCGATGCGTATTAGAACATGAGCATGAGGTGATTATGGAGGAATTATATGGTGGAATTATAGGAGGGAACTATACAGAGATACAATCTGTGTGAAATATTCTACTCACAGGGCTCTAGTGGGAAACCATCTACCAGGATTTTATTACATTTTGTAAGACGTGCGACCATTTTTAGTGCTTTGGAAAACTTGGAAAGAGGGATGAAATGCCATTAAGGCCGATAGCTAGGGCAGATCCATTTGAAAATTTGGCAATCGAATTTGTACGCCCAATTTTTCCATCCAAGTGAAGGACTGATTCATGGTTTATTATTACTTGCACTAATTACTTACAAAGATGGGAAGAGGCAGCACCTACAAAATATTTCACTATAGCGACAATTGTTAGGTTCGTATGGGAAAACATAGTCGAAGGTATGGATGTCCTTTGAGCTTGACAAGTGAAAGGGGTATGCATTTCCAGAATGAAATGGTTAGGATTCTATTAGTAGAATTTATGGTGGCCCATCACAAGACCACCCGTTATCACCCTCAAGTGAATGGGACTGCTAAAGTGTCTAATTATATATTGAGTCACACATTGACCAAGATTTGTGATGTTCAAAGACAATACTAGGATGATAAAGTATCAACCGTTCTATGGGTGTATAGGAAAACCTAGAATAATTTGAATAATTCCACTCAATTTCAATTGGTGTTTGGCATGGAGGCTATTTTTCCAGTTAAATTCATGTTACCATCGTTGCATATAGCGTGCATAGGAGGATTGGCTGATGAACAAGCGCTCAAGGAAAGGATCACTAAGTTGATGTAGTTAGATGAGAGATGATCACTTTCTATATGATGTCGAAGACTAAAAGGCCAGACAAAAGGCATGACATGATCATCATATCAAGAATAAGTAATTTGAGGTTGAGCAGATGGTGTTGTTGTATGATTCTAAGTTTCTACACCATCCTGGGAAGTTGAAATTCCATTGGTTGGGCCCTTACATCATCTCATACATCCTTGATTTAGGTGCATGTCAGTTACAAGCACTGGATGGGATGAAGTTACTTGGTCATTTCAATGGGAGTAGGTTGAATCCCTACTATAAATAAGCCTTCATTGTGTTTGTAAATAAGGAAGTATTTCCAGTTAGATTAGGATTTCCCTTTATGCATTTTCTTTTCTTGTGTTTCCCTTTCTCATTGCTTTTTCCTTTCTATTTTATCTATACTACACCTTGTGTGCTGATAACCACTTATTACTTCCAAAATATTGTGTATGTGCAGAGGGCCATGCATATGATTTAGTGTGGGGTGGAGTAATGTGGAGTATTGCGGAGTGTAATACAAGCTGGTGGTGAAAGTTGTAAGACCTAGATGAAAGGATTAAAGGTGAAAAAAAATAGAAGAATGCTTGTGGAAACAAAGTGAATAATTTTTTTTTTTGTTAGGATAAGGCTTTACAAAAACCATGTACAAAGAAGAAAAAGTGCAACAACAACATGAGGTAGGCATGGGAAAAAATCAAGTAAAGGATAGAAGAAGTGCCTTCATCTTTGTAAGTGCGCACATAGGAGTCTTCGGTTAGTTTCGATTTTTTTGCATGCTAGAAAGTTGTAAAATATTTTTGCGTAGATTTGGGTGTGTGGGTAAGGGAACTTAAGGTCAAATTTAGTTGAAAAGTTGCATTATGTTATCCTGTAAAATTGACAAGGGCAATTTTGTAGGTAACCATACCAATTTTTTTTTCGTTTCCCCGTTAAGGTCCCTTAGCGTTCGGAATGGCATAAAATCCCTTTCTGGAGAATCTAGTTTTTCGAACTTAGTCATTTGGTCCTTTTTGGCTAGGCATGATTTTATTCATGCAACATCAAATGAATTTCTCCCCCTTCTATTCCTTTGGCACATCCTTTGGAGTGTCGACATTACAAATGTTGCGCCTTCCCATGATGCACCCTTCTCGCCTACGCCAAGGCACATGTGCCACCCTGTCGACACTAAAATTGTTGCACCCCTGAATGGTGCGCCAAGGCACTGAAGAGGTAATGTCGACAGTCCCATATCCATGCCTTTGGTGCACAAATTTTTATGTTGACATCCGTTTTGGTGCACCTAACCAAAAATTTGGTGGTGCATTTATTACACCTTTTGTTATAAATAGGCACATCCGACCTGTCATTTTCATGATTGAAAAAATGTGAAAAGTTAAAATCCTCTGCACTGTCACTTCTCTTGTCATCTCCGTATCACTTTACATCACATTCATGGACCCCACATCATTTCTTCCAGCCTATATATTCCTGGTAAGTGGTCCTTGCTCTTCTTGTGTTGATTGTTTGTGGGATTTTTGTATTGTTTTTAGGGGTTGTTAAAAACAAAGAAATTAAACCTAAGAAATAAAACACAACCTCCAACCCATTTTGTAGTCAACTCTCCCCCCAAACCGGTTTTACCCTCCTTCCAGATCTACTAGCCTGGAGGGATTTTGTCTTGAAAATGAATCCAGAATCCTCTTTGCTCTTTTCCCCTCATTGTCAAAATCTATGTTGCAAGAGTAAAAGACCATAAACCTATCCAAAAGAGAAAAAGTCTAAAAGTTATCACAGTCTTGAACCACGGCTTTTTCCTTTGGCACAAGCACAAATCTAGCTACACCAGCATTTATGTCATGCAGACTCTCCCTATGCCGTGGCAAAGCTAAGAACTGGCGCATCTTAACTTAGTGATACACCATTTAAACCTGCGCCCCTTTGGCGCACCATAACTATTTGTAGCATGTTCAATATCTACACCATTGGCGCATCCTACCACCGTGCAACACTATAATTATTTGTGCTCCATTTAAAATCCTTCATATGGCGCAGGCGCACATTCTTTGACACCAACACTGAATGTTGTGTGTAGTATTTCTGTGCCCTGTGCCCTTTTGCACTATTTTCTTCCATGCAACACTCTCAGCCGGTGCACCTTGATTTTCTGACCTGCTAGTCTGCAATAGAATTGTGCCTTGCACCCAGAGGCTTGTAAATTGATAAGTTTTCTTTTTGTAAAGCTTTGATGGATGATTTAACAGCTAACATGGCTCTTCTGTGGTGGACTTCCCTACTTCTTCTTGCAGATCAACAACTGAACTCAGATTCGCACATGTCTTCATCAAGTAAGAGGCCAACCAAGTCAAAGGGTAAGGCCAAACTCACAGAAGAAGAAATGAAGTACAAATACCAAAGGGTCAGGATGCCGAGTCCCTTGCAGAGTGTGACTTAGACATCAGGGATTCAGAACTTGGCCACATTGATATGGAGGACTTCTGGGCCAGAACCAGAAAGGTCACAAGTAGTCTGTGGATGGAAAAATTGGTTGGAAGTGGTTTACATTTTGATTGGGGATTTCCGTGAGCACGGTAAACAATGAATTCATGATGGTGGTGGCCCGCTACTACAATAAGGACACAAGGTGTGTTGAGAATGAAAAGGGCGAGGTTATAATCAACCTCACTTCCTAGCACTTTGAAATCATGTTGGGTATTCCCCACCACCAGGAACTTTGTGGAAATAAGCCAAGAAGACTACATAAAAGCATGGGATGAAAATGAGGACAAATGCATGCAGCTTATGAACGAAGTGTATCTGAAGAACAAGAAGGTGATAACCAGGTGGCCATAGGTTATTCATCGCAGTGACTTCTCAGAGGAGCTGAGCGACACCATAACCTTCCTAAGTAGGGTATTTGGGCTTCCTAATGCCCATTACTTCCACAAATGGATGCTTAGATATCTGGAAATAATGAGAAAAAATGTTCCCAATCAACATTTTGAATGGGCGGAGATCATCAGTAGCACTATCTTCGAGTAGCTTCAACAACTCTTGACAACGGGGAGGTTCTACATGAACTCCTATGTAGTTTACGCCTGCCTCAGAAAGAGACTACCTAGCACTAAGTCGATGTGGGGTGTGGCCCCAAGTAAAAATATATGAATATTATCCAGAGTTGAGACTGGAAAACAACATCCCACAATTCAGCAAGATCAACAATGCCTTCTTCTATGACATCATTTGCCTCTTAAGGCCCAATATGACTCACGGTCAGACGAAAAAGAGTGTGGTGACTGCCATAGAGAAGTGGGGGGCATTATTTACGAAATTCCCCACTTTTACCTATCTCAGGGCTGCCAACTTCTTAGGGGAGCTTACCAAGCTACCAAGGTATGTGGGGCCTAAGCTGATCCTATTGGATCTATCCAAGAAGTTTATCACATATCAAAAGAAGTTCCTGAAAAGAAAGAAGGGTAGAACTCCTTTCCCCCTCACAGTGGGTAAATACACCTGCACTTCTCACACCAAAGCCCAGAAATGTTTATGGAGCTGGAATTGCTCAACTTGAAACACAATTTCCCAAAGAAGGCCGACCTTTGATCCTCGCAATTTCCTTCCAAGGGAAAAGCTTGATCCAATTCACATCCCACAGATTGAAGATGTCTATATCGATCTGTATCACGAGGTCGAGCTCAGGAGAAAGGATCACTCCCGCCTAGCCCTAGTAGAGATCATCCAGTATGGTGTGGCCATTGTCCCGAAAGGTTTCCAAATGACTAATCAAGAAGTTGATTAGGTCTATCTAGATACGGATGGGGACAATTGGCCATTTGCTTTGAGATAGACAGAACAAAGGCACCTCAAACTATTGAGGAAAGGGTTAAAGGCACTCTGCAGCGCACAGAGCATTGGTGCAGGATGAATGGCCTCATCTACCTTGGGGTAGACTTCACCTCGTCTCCTTTGGGTGATGCTCCTGCTAAGCCAAAGCACTTACCAAAGGGAAAAGGCAAAGACAAAGAGGGAGAATCAAGCACTGCTTAGGAACAAGCTCCCAAGAGTCCTCCTTCCACCACCTAGGAGCAGGTAGTAAGCCTGGTCTCCCAAAAAGAAGCGGCGGTAAGTGTTCCAATGGGCACATCCGGTCGGGGATGTTGCCATTGTTTAATGCTTATTGAAGTTCCCACCGTCCCATCTTCCGCTCCTCCTTCCCCTCCTCGCGTCACTCAAGAAACCACTCCTTTGGTTGTGTCTTCTCCCTCATCTTCTACTTTTCCCCCTTCCTCTTCCTCCATCTTCTCTTCCCTCACGGAGCTATCCCCTAGCATTTCTTCCCTCATCTCTCAGATCCCTTCCACCCCCATGGTTTCCTCTCCTACAGTGACTCCTACCCCTGTGAGCGTTGGAGATTCGACTTCTTTATCAATGCTACCGCCAAGCATCTCGACACATTTCCCGAGTTCACTGTAGCCACTCCTTCTACCTCTGTTCCCTCTTCTCCCTCTGGTCCCACTCCCTTAAGTCCGAATGGATCTCCAAGCACCTGAGCCAAGATAAGAGGAAATTCCCCATTGCACCTATGGACTTCTCTGTCATTCCAACAAAAGGAGCTAAGAAGAAAAGCCTCGATAACCCACTTCTCTCAGAGTGCTTCAGGTGAAAGGGTAATGGAGATCGCATACCCCGATCCCATAAAGGACAAAAAGGATCTGTCTCCTACAGATTATACAGTGACACAGGTCACGATGGGAACATCCTCTGAGAGCCTACATGGAGAGGCCTTATCTTCGGTTGATGCCCTTTGCAAGAAACTTCAAGAAGCAAAGGAAGAGAAGAGGATACTGAAAGAACAAAATAGACATCTCCTCCAAGCCCTGCAAAAAATGGGTAGTGCACCTCCTACAACTACCACTAAAACTCCTAAGGCCCTTAGTCAGGAAAATATAAATGAGTACACCAAGATTGGTGAACAAGGTATGGCAGTATCTACCTGGAGAGACCAGATCCTCAAGGATAGTGAGGAAGTAATCGTAAAGTTCACAGAGCTATATCAGAATATTGATCAGGCTAACAAGGAACTCCAGGTGATTGCGGGGCCTATCTCCAAAGAGTTGGACCATGCTAGGTTACAACATGAGACATTCCAAAAGATGCTCGACTGCCCGGTCGATGACTTAGTGAAATTTGGTGTCTTCGATCACCCAAGAGCACCCAACAAAGTCCTTGCTGCTTTGGACTATCGGGTTGATCAGATGGAATTCGTCTTGGAGAAAATTGACAAAATCAAGGAGGAAGCCTTAGATGTAATGCATCAAATGGAGTAGATCATCCTAAGGATGTCTCTAGGCTTTCTCACCCCATCATATGCCTTGAGGAAGGTAGATGACACTATTCGGCTCTTCAAGGAGATCATGTCACAAGGATTAGGGCCAGAAGCCACTTTCGACACGGAATCCATCAACAACCTTCTGGCTTGCCGTGACTTTGTGGGTTACCTGATGGAGGCAGGTAATGAATACTTCAAGCTCCCAGAAAGACTCAGAGATGAATGGGAGACTTGCGAGGTCATCGGCGATCACACCAAGGGTCCCAGGATCAACTTCAACCGATGATTAGCAAATTCATGGAGTATCGGGCTCAATTCCACATTTCCTCTCCTAAGCAGAAGTAGGATACTCCCTTCCAGCCGCGGGATGATGACGAATAGGCTCCTTCCTCCTAGGATTGTTCCCTTTTTGTAAAGTATTTAAAAGTTTGTTGGCACAAATGATGACATCATCCATGTTGCACCATGGGATGTTGTCATCCACCAAATTACCCAAAGTCAATAGTTGACTTTTAGATATTTTGTAAATATTTTGTAATTAGTTGTTGGTTTCTTTTTGCCTTCTTTCTCCTCCTCCTTCTATATATACTTGGATATTGTTGTATTCAAGTGTGGGCATTTTTTAGATGAAAAATAGAAGTGAGAAGAAAAGGATTTATACTTTTTGTAACAGAAGAAAACATTAATACAAATATTAAGACTTTGTGCTGAATACATGTGTTATATACATCAGATCTTTCTTACGTCAGATTTGTGTGTTTATTCTGTCAGATCTATCTCTACTTTTTGTCATTTTCTCATCAGTATTGCTTTGTTCATTTATGCAAGTAGGTTCGGCTCTGTTTACTACCAGCCCAAAACATAAACCCTCTGACCTTTCTGCTTTGGAATTCATTTCTTTTCTCCCTTCAGATCTATTCTATCTCCTCTCCTCCCTTCGTTCTTTTTACTCACACGGAAATACCCCAACTGGGATGAGATCCCAAACCCCTGAAGGTAGAATACTATAGGACTTGCACAGATTCCTGCTGGTAGAATAGCAATAAACTAGTTTCGCTTTGCTATCTCAAAGAGGGGCTATGCCCTAGACACTGTTGGCTCATCTATCCATAGATCTGCCTCCCGACAAATTTTCGAACCAATAATTTTTGGCGACTCCACTGGGGACCGAAACAGATCTATGTGAGTGTTGTCTCAGTTAAAAGACACTAACAATTTTTAAGGTTGCTAAGGTAACTAAGAATATAGATAAAACTGCAGAAAATCACTATCTGTTTGCAAATCTTAAACTTTTTGCTTAAAATTCAAATTTTTTACAAAAGTGATCCAAACCAAAAATTTTCTTCAGAGATCCATAGATCTGGGCTAGTTAGAGATCTTAAGTTTGCTAAGTTTTTACAAAAACCCATATATTTCCATAGATCTGAGATTTTGATAGTTTTACAAAAATTTTCAAACCCTTGCAAAAAGTCAACTCTAAGATCTGAAAATCAGCTTACTAAGTTAACCATCATTTTATCCTCGTTGATCTTTGTCATTAAACTGCAATCGGTTTTCAAAAGAGGGATAAAATTAAATATTTAGAAAAGTACATGCTGCTGATTTTTGTCAAAAAAATCAGAAAATCAGCAAGTACAACCAAAAAGAGTTTTTAAATCTACTCTAAAAACATTGCAGATCTAAAAGATACACTAGCGGGTGAACCATTTACCCATAGCAGGAGAGCTCGTGGAGAAGTTGATCCTATTTTTGATCTACTTCAAAGACATAACTTCAGTATCATGTCGGTATGCTTCCCATCACTAAGTTCAGTGATTGGTCGGTAGAAGTGTCGCTTCCACAAAGGAACCATTTTTGCAAGGAGCCTCCACATCCATTTGCAGTGTTTTGTTGCTTAGCGAAACCGCGCTTCTGGCTCACATCCTTTTTCCAGCATTTCAAATGGCAGTACCATGGGGAAATACTATGGGCCCTCTTGTGTTACCACATTTTGTTCATGCACTCCCTCATGGAAACTAAAAGAATTTCCCAAGATTTGATGGGAGCGGAAACAAAGCATGAGATTCACATATATCCGCATTCATTATGTCATGCAACATCCTAGATGTGACCCATGAATATGTATCAATGCGCATCTTGCTAGAGACCTTGCAAGGACCCATGACGGAGTGGTTCCGACATTTACCAACCAGATCTATCACCAGTTGGGCCACATTATGAATTACATTTGAAGATAGGTATAAACCTTCAGAAGATGCGTTCGCGTTATTGTCAAAGATCACTCACCTGAAAAAGGAATTCAATGAAACCATGCATGATTTTATCACTCGTTTCAATTCACTAATTAACCATGTGCTACCTGCCATGCTGCCAACACTAGAAAATTAGAAGTGTTTCTTTGTGAATGCCATGAGCTCAAGAGTAAGTTTCTTACTCTTACAAGAACAAATCACCACCCTGGTTCTCACTCAAGCTACTGCCATTTGGATAGAGGATAACCTACTTATATCTGGTGAATTAAAATGAGATCCATCCAAGCCCAAAGCTTCAACTCCTTCTCAAGCCACTTCATTAGATCCGGCATTCCAGAAGATGGCAAATGACTTACTCGCATTGAAGAAGCAATTAGCTCAAGCTTCTCCTAACACTTCATACCGAGATATCCCATGGAGAAATTTCACTTCCAACAATGCCCCACAAAGGCCACATTTTCCTGTAACTACTCTGTGGTTGGCACTTGAGGCCCCTCCAGTCAATGCCCTGGTTGAGATCGAAGAAGAGGAGAAAAATTATGAAGAACCTTCATCCCCAGGTGGAGGTGATCAAGATGTCAGTGAACCGACTGGCGACTCTACAATCGGGTATATGGAATTTGAAGATGAGGAATCTGATGAAGAAGAGGGTACCCAAGGGTATGCAAGCGGGCAATCATATGTTTTTTTCAATGCTCTCAAGGAAAAGAAGTAGAAGTTGTTGACAAGATACACAAAGAGAAGGCTATGTCAAACACGCCTCTAACCATTGCTAAAAGAGGTAATCTTCTTCCCCCTGCTCAACCTCCTATTAAGTAAGTCCCTTACGAAAAATCTTTTCCTCCCATCTCTCCTCCAAATCAGCCTTCTTTTCTCCCCATAAAGACCAGTAATCCTACACCTCCGCCGTGAAGTGAGGGACTCATTCCCTCATCAACGCAACCCTTGGTCACATTCAACATAATCGACCATGCTAAAAAAACTAAGATTCAAATGTCGAAGCCGAATATCTCCGATTGTAGACACTTAAAATTGGTTACTCAATTTAGTGTCCCTCACATTCGTTTACCTGCTTAGGTAACCTGGGGCACGTTTACGTCACCACTATCCCCTTGGGATATTATCCGATTTGTGGTTTAAAAATCTATCCTAAGTTTAATTCACCCCATTGTATCTTACCCGTGAGTAATTAAATATTAAATATTTAATTACACCTCTTCCCATGTATCCTAATCACTTATCTACCCCAAATTTATTCTATCTATGTATCACCCCTATTTTTCCTCTTCCCCAAGCGGGATATTTCCCGTATTTGGGGTAATTCTCATCTTTCTAGAAATCGTTCATTTTGGCCATCTCGGGAGTCTGTCCCGCGATCGGCGCCGACCTATACGGTCGGCGCCGACTTTAGGAGTGGCACCGATTATAAAAGCAAGTCCAGAACTCAGTTCTAAGGACAGAAGGACACACGACGAAAAAGGACGCGCACGAACAGAGAGAGACAAAGAGACAGATCGCGAAAGAGACACAGGTTGTAAGAAAGAGAGATCTTTTAGCATCAAGTGTATCAAATGAGATCGGATCCTGTCCGAATCAATCCCTGAGAGGAGCACCGTTACTCTGCTCCTATCACATCAACATCGCGTATCCATCGATCCTCTGGTGACTCTGTTCCAGTATCTTACCGACTTGGCACATCCAGCAGACGTCGACTATCTGTCTATCACTTCCCAATTCCCGAATCTTCTTGCACTGTCCCTGATCAATCTGGTCTACTTTCAGTCGATGCCGATCTTACACAGTCGACGCCGATCCTTCATCAATCGACGCCGATCCTTCATCAATCGACGCCGATCACATCAGTCGACGTCGATCATCCTGCAGACAGGTAAAAGGACACAGGTAACACAAATCCAGCTTTATTTTACAGTTTCCTGTTTTCTGTAGCTTTCTGTCTGCTGTTTAAATTCTGTTTTTATTACTATAATCAGAAAATCAAGTCTTTTTGTACATCTTTTATCATGTATGCTTCTTTACTTAATTGAAAACGTGGACTGACATCCGCCAAGGAAGTTCATCGCTTCCCGGACCCGCTTCTCGGGAAGTCCACCCAAATATCTTTTGACGCCATCTTTTTCTGTCAAGCATTGGTGTCTTGCAGGTTACTCGGATCTATTGTGCGAATTGCTCGTGTGCGCCCGTCTTATCTACATCAACCTCCTTATCCGTCTACATCTTCGGATCTTGTCCATCAGGTATCGATTTCATTGGAGTTTTTCAGGGTTTTTGTGTTTAGTTTGGTGCATTAACTTGGACAGGTAACAAGCGCGAAATCCTTGATCTACATTCTGGCACGCCCGGTGGGACCCAACCAAAGTCCCTTATTGGTAAGTTCATCTCTTTTCTAGTTTTGAGCTTGGTTCTTTTTCCTCCCTGATTTTTATCAGTTCTGCTTGAGCGTTTCTTTTCATTGTTTCAATCTTGCTTTTTATGCGGAATCGTTGTCTTGAAATTTTTCTATTTCCTTGAAATAGAAATTTTTCGTCTCACCATTATCCGGATATATCTTTCTGGATTTTGTTTGGTGTTTGCTTAACCTCTTCTTGCGGAGCACTTTGCTTGTTCGTGGGATTGTTCGAGGGGAAGAGCTCAACAACACGCTTTTTGAAGTCCACACACCTTGGAGAGCTAAATCTACAGGTATTTCTCTTTTACGGTGTTTTCTCCTTTTTAGGATTTCTTTGTTGGTTGTCTATCACATCCAAACATTTCAATTTTTGGTGCTTAAAAGGAATTTAATCGCATTTGGGAAAGAATCTGTTTGACTTGTCTTCATCGAAATCAGACACTTCGTTTTTAAGTGCTTAAAAAAAAAAGAACCTTTTCTTTGTCATTGCTGCATGTTTCTCATCTAGTTTTAATTAGGCTGGAAAATTGATCAAAATCGGTAGTGACACTATTTGATTTTTATTTTTCACCCTTGCACACAAAGCCAAAATCACTAGGTATAAAGCATTTAAACAAAAACTCCTTCCCTGGCCTCACCTACTTGGAAGTGACATCCAAGAGGAAGAGCCTACGCGGTACTCAGGCCGCGCTATAAATTCACGGAAGTTCTGGTATATATTGGCAAAGCACTGACTCCCTTATCACGGCGTGTGTGAAGTGTGGGGTAGGCCCTATATCAAGCCATGTACCGGTCTTTTCTTGAAGTGCCTTCGGGACTCCTCACCAAACATTCCCAAACCATCCTTAGTTTGGCTATCTCGAGTAGTTCTGTTCTAAAAGCCTTCCCTAACATTTTCTTTCTTAAAAGCATCAAAAATTAAAGGAGATAATCATCTGCGCTGCTTGAATTGTATGTGCATTAGTTAGGTCAATTTTCTTTTCTGCGTGTTTATGACGGTCATCACTCGGTTACAATCTAGAAGAATGGCTCAACTGGCTCTTTCTTCTTCCGAGATTACCACTAGTGTGGATGTTTGGTACCCCCAAATCTTCCTCGGGACCATTTGCTAGTTGGTTCCCCATCCAGTCGTATAATCCTTTCTTTCAAGCCAAAGCAACCCCATCACGTCCAGCTTCCCCTAGTCCTTCAGAAATATCATCTACTTCTGACTCAGAGTATGTTCCTCGCGGGGATCTTGAATTTCAGGCGTTCCTCGATCGCAATCCGATAGCCCTCATGGACTACCTAGTACACAAGTCTATTCAAATATCTGATCAAGGACCACCAATCCAGCAAGTGTACGATTATCCTCGTGGACCATCCCAGGCCTTTGGAGAACAGTTTGCATCATCTCTCTCGCCTCGAGCCACGGAGAAGGGTGACGCCCCTGTGCCCCCCTTTTCTCTTCCACCGACCATATTGACTAGTCCCCAAATAGTCTTACCTATTCCTAACACCGCAGTTACCTCGAATCTTCCACAACCTACTTCTGAGAGGTCCTCTGCCCTGGCTATAATGAATGCGTCTGCGCATCCGCATATTGCTGTTAATTCATCTATGCCCTCCATCGTGTCCCAAGGTCAGTACCTCTTTATGAGTCAACCCCCTCCGGCTAGTCAGTTAGTTCCTGCTTCTCGTCCTTCAGTAGGTCTTTCTTCCAATATTCCAGCAACAGTGACCTTCGCCCATCCTCTAGCATCGGCACCCTTAATGCCTAATCCGGCAGTAGAAGGCCCCTTTCAGGTCTTGTTCCCCAATATGTCCAATCAAATCGGCACTCATGTTCCTCAATCTGTCCCAATTCAATCAACAAGCATAGGAGTCCACCAATCACAGGCTCCATCCGTCATCCAACCTTCATTTTCTCAACCACTTATTATCTCATAGCCTGCCTATACACAAGCTACTTCACAACAAATACCCCACCAAGTGTCACCCAGAACCCCTGGTTATTCCTCTTATCATCCTATCAATCAACAGATGAATCCCCCATTGACACCTCAACAACATCCACCATTTGCTTCTTATGTAGGACATGCCAGTGTGCCTCCTCCTCAATCTGACATGGTTCAAATTCTCTTCAAGAAAATCACAGACTTGGAAGCCTCCACAAAAGGGGCTCGTCCTTCATACTCCTTTGAAGAAGTGTGTAATGAACCCATTCACCCCTCAGTGGCTTTTAAGCCTTATCCTCCCCAATGGGAACTTCCTAAATTTTCAAAGTTTCATAGTCGAGAGGACCCTCAACAACATTTGCGAGCATTCAAACATGCTTGCTACCTCATAGTCCAGGATCAGGAGCTTATGCTCCGTACCTTTCCAATGTCTCTAGCAGGTCCTGCTTTAGACTGGTACAATAACATTCCTCAACATTCCTTGTTTTCTTTCTCTCAATTGGCCCAGATGTTTGTTGAAAACTTTTCAATAAATATCGCGCATAAGATCTCGATTACAGATCTTTATAACATTCGTCAATTCGATGATGAGTCTATTGCAGACTTTGTCGCTCGTTGGAGAGGGATAATCAACCAACTATCTTTCTCCCTTCCTCAATCCCAACAGATTGAGTTGTTTGCTCGATCTTGTGCTAATCATATTTCTTCCACTTTAAGGATCTAGACTTTTCATACCTTTGAAGAAGCCTTTACGATGGCACGCAAACTTGAATCTCGCGCCATTGAACAAGGGAAGCTATAACTTTTCTCTAAATCTAAACCTGATTTTTCTCGGTTTACCAAACCAAATTCTTCCCCTTCTAAAGACAAGAATCAGGGATCCACCAATGCCATCGTATTAAAAACATCACGAGCCGATAATACTTCTAATCAAACACCACGAAGAGACTCCTCATCTTCTCGAAAAGGGACTTCATCATCTCGATCCTTCGCTCCATTGGGGGAATCATATGCCTCTATCTTAGAGAAAATGTTGGAAGTTCACATGATCGAACTTCCCCCTATTAGGAATATCGATGAAAGCCAAGAACGTCCATTCTGGTATAGAGAAAATGATTTCTGTCATTATCATAGAACCAAAGGTCATGACATCGAACGATGTCAGACTTTCAAAAATCTTGTCCAGAAATTCATTGATAAAGGCGAGCTCATTCTGGATAACCCAAATGCTCCCCCAAATCAGGCACTGGATGTTTTTAAACAACCTTTTCCCAATCACTCCCCGAATCATAATGCTTCAGAGTCTCAAAAACCAAACACTCATACTATCAACTTCATCTCTACTGAAGAATCTTCTTCTGAAACCAAGCCATCTGCGAATACATCAACCGAATCAGAACCTCCTTCCACTTCGCCAATCACTGAAATTCCACCATCTTCCGATAGCCCGTCTTTGAATATTCCTACATTGCTAGATACGGGTTCATCTCTCTCCACTCCTTTGTCTCACCTTCCATCCATACCCGAGACAGTGTCATCCTCATCTGTCTCATCATCGAACATTCTTTCAATGCTCGAGGCAATTACATCCCTTCGAGTTTCCACTACAGATACATCTACTTCTGTTGCTCCCATTCTCGCTGCAACTATGCCCCTGGTGAACGTACCTATAATTGTGCCAACTCCGACGGAAGCGTCTTCGATTTTGACTCTTCCTGTCTCTTTTCCAACAGTAGTTCCACCCATAATTACTGCACCAGAAGTAGTCCCTTCGCAAGGAACTGCTTCTTCATCACTCACTTCTTCCACCACTAGTGCTGCTTCGCCCATTAAAGAAAAATCAAAAGAAGTAGCACCAACACCTATACGCTCGGTTCCTGAACTTAAACCGAGACAACCAAAATCTAACATTGCGCCATCAGTACCTCCCCACTTGCTTCCTCCGAAAAGGTTACAATCACCTTATGCCGTTGAAGTTGTCACCATCCCTGAAAAAGGAAAGCCCATATTCCGAACCATCAAGACCCTTGGTGCTTTCCCACAAAAATCTCTCTCTACGCCCCATAAAAGATTGGATTTATCCGCTGAGAAGGCGTCTTCTTCTACACACTTATCAAAACCATCATCTTCTTCTACAACACATTCTTCACCAACACCCCGAAAAGCGGATTTACCTACTAACAAGACGCCACCTCTTCTATCAGGATCATCATCTTCATTACCAAAAGCCAGGGCGCCCTATGTCCCTCCGATTACACCTACTTTGGGAGCTTCTTCCTCATCTAAATCGACATTATCTAAATCATCAGTAAATTCGACCAAGCAACCTCCTTTATCTTTGAAGACCACAACACTTGTCACATCTCCATCATCTTCAAAATCTATTTTAGGGGCTCCTCCTCCACCAAAATCAATCATGTCTCACTTACTTCCATCTCAAGTGCCCAAGACTGCTCCTCCAAGTGTCCAAAAGAATAAGATGATCCCTAAAAAGACTGTCAAACCTAATATGCAGGTTCTTTTGCCTCGACAGTCTGTTAAGGCAAAAGAGGCACCTTCATCACCTCTATCCTCATCTTCATCTACCGGGTTCTACACCGAAATCCTTCGCCAACTTATCCAATCTTCATCCATATCCCTTCCTCCGATTAAACCCTATAACCCTAAAGGAGTTAAACCTACCTGGTTTAACTCTGATCTAATTTGCGCTTACCACCGTACCCCGGGTCATGATACTGAGGGATGTAAAGCTCTTCAAGCTGTTGTCAACAACCTTTTGGAAGAAAGTGACCTTTTGCTGGAGGAGGAGGAACAAGTATCTCCTGCCATCTTAGCCCCATCTGAGCCCCAACAATCCACTCAGACCTATAGTGATCTTCCACCTTCTCAAATTGACACAATCCATATCGCCACTAGAACTCAACACTATGATAATCCATCTTCATCTACAGCATCTCGACCACGGGTTGTCATTTATGTAACCCCCGAAGGAGTTCGTCCTTCCTCATTAGCCCCACAACCTCGGGTCTCTATTCGTGTTGCCCCTCGGGCTCAAATTCCCATGTCAGTTGAGGAGAGTGTTATGAAACAACTCACTCAGGCTCCGGTCAAAATGTCTCTTTTTGACCTCATCCAATCCTCTCCACAACATCACAGGCTCTGATTGATAATCTGCGTCGCATCGTGATAAATTGAGATGAACCCTCAGCCCTTCGAGTTGGTTGTTGGATTGAATAGACCATCAACCGCCATTTCTTTGAAAATTTGAAAATTCCTCCTCTTTCTTCAGAGGATTTGGAGGCTCCCCTCTTTATCACAGTCCAAATCGACAACACCACGTTAAAACGCGTTATGATCGACAGTGGAGCTGCACTCAACGTCATCTCCTCGCACACATTTGAGCAACTTAAATTACCAAAGAACGTAGTGTCACCCCCGCCTTTCGCCCTTCGATCATTTAACGATCAGTTAGCAGTTACTTTAGGAACTGTGGTCTTACCCATTCGAGTAGGTAAGAAGCTGCTTCATGAACTCTTCTACATTGTCGAAGGAAAATTCCACTATAATATGATCCTCGGACGCTCCTGGATTCGCGCGATGCATTGTGTCCCATCCACCCTCCATCGATGCTTAAAATATCAATATGAGGGTAAAATATATACTCATCCAGGAGATCCTTTTCCTTCCGCACAATGCGACATGACCACAAGGTCTGCCCCTCTAAAGGAAAATACTTCTTCTCCTGACGGGGCCTCATCTTCTTCCATACCTGCAACCAAACTACCGGATTTACAAAATCTAGAAGAGACATTGCAGCGTTTCTCACTGGGAGAGCTTCCTCTCTTTTCTTTCGACGCCCATCTCAATCCTAGTGAGTATGGTAGACCGGACAAACAACCTGAGTATCAACCAGGTCTCGGTCGCATCGTCACCATTGGTCTGCCCAATCAACAGACTAATTTCATCTATGGTGGTCTTGATACGCCTCATTATCACCCAGATTCTCCTCCTAGGACCAAACCTTACTTAACAGGGTTCGATTATCTACAAAATCCCACGTTTGCAAAAACTTATCTATATCGATGCGCGTGGAAGGGTTTTGGTCTAGGAAAATATGAGCAAGGTGTGCATGACCTCACATCCATTCCTACTCTCATGCCACATCAAAAATTTGGTTTAGGATTTAAACCTCTTTCAAAAGCCACCGTCACTACTCTCGATGAGCCTCTTCCTATTGAGGAACCATCTTCTCCCGCTAAGTCAGAAGCATCACTCGATGTGGACGACGACATTTCCATCCCACCTAACTTTTTTATCAATACCATTTCCTTAGGGCCGCTAGCCTATAAGACTAGCAACCGGTCCGCTTCCATACCGTTAATCTTCCTTGAAATAGTTGGAGATGACTCTCCTACTATCAACACTATCCTGTGTGTGGATGATGATTCTATCCTCACCTATCTGGGGGCAGAGGATTCATATCTCCCAAGACTATTCCTTCGACACGTCTACGCTTCTCAACGAAGCCACCGTCGACCTTAATATAGGGACTTTGAGGACCCTCGCATCATTAAGGTTGGCAATCCCTTAATCCACGGGAGTTAGGAGATTTTACCACTTTTCTTTCCAACCATCGTCAAGCCTTTGCTTGGTCATATGAGGATATGCCCGGACTCGATCCTGATATTGTGGTCCACAATATTGTTACTCTTCCTAACATCAAGCCAGTTAAACAAAAATTACGTAAAATGCACCCTAGAGTAGCCCTTCTTGTTAAAGAAGAGTTACAGCGCTTGCTCTCGGCTAACTTTATCCAACCCATTGATTATCCACAATGGGTTTCCAATGTAGTACCAGTAACTAAAGCTACTGGGAAAATTTGAATTTGTACCAACTTCCGGGATCTTAATCTTGCTTGTCCAAAAGATGATTTTCCTCTACCTAATATCGACCAACTCGTGGATTTAACTGCGGGTCATGAGATGCTTTCTCTTATGGATGGTTTCTCTGGATATAATCAAATTCTCATCGCACCAGAAGACCAACATAAGAATTCTTTCATAACTCCTTGGGGGACCTTTTGCTATCGTGTCATGCCTTTTGGTCTTAAGAACGCAGGAGCAACCTATCAGCGAGCAATGACCTACATCTTCCATGATCTCTTACACAAAACTATGGAAGATTACGTTGACGATCTCCTCGGTAAGTCCAAACGTCATCAGGATCATCTTTTCATCCTTGCACCTCTCTTTGAGAGGCTTATCCGCTTTTGTCTTCGTCTAAATCCAGCTAAGTGCGTGTTTGGCGTTCTCACTGGTAAACTTTTAGGTTTTATCATTTCCATTAGGGGTATTGAAGTAGACCCCGCAAAAATAAAAGCTATCCTTGAGATGCCTCCCCCTTCTAACTTAAAGCAACTCCGTAGTCTCCAAGGACGTCTTCAATCAGTGCATCGTTTTATCTCACAATTGTTAGACCGTTGTCAGCCTTTTCATCATCTCCTCCGTAAGAATGTTCATTTTGAATGGGATGAACATTGCCAAAAGGCCTTTGATGATCTCAAAGCTTATCTTCTTTCTCCACCTGTGCTTACACCTCCACGCGAGGGGGAGCCTTTCTATCTTTATATCTCTGTGACTGACCATGCTCTGGGAGCCATGATTTCGCATCGGGACACTTGCGGTAAAGAACAAGCTGTCTATTACATCAGTCGTACCCTCCATGAGTATGAAACACGTTACTCCGAAGCTGAAAAGCTATGTTGTGCTCTCTTCTTCGCAACTTCTAAGCTTCGTCATTACCTCCTTAATCACAAAACTTATATTGTCACAAGTGTCAATCCACTCAAGACAATTCATGCAAAGCCTTATCACAATGATCGTATCACTCGTTGGCTCATGCTTATGACAGAATTTGACCTCGAGTTTATCCCGCAAAAGTCTATCAAGGGTCAGGTTATTGCAGATCAATTAGCTGATGCTCCTCTTCCGGACACTCAAGCCCCCCTTGCTCAATTCCCCAATGAATATATCCAACAAATTGATTTTGGTCTATCTCCATTTAAAGTAAAGCTCTTCTTTGATGGATCCAAATGCCAGCAAGGGGGAGGTGTGGGTTTCGTGATGATTCCTCCTTGGGGTACGCCTATCCCGGTCGCACACAAATTAAACTTTGAGTGCACCAATAATATGGCTGAATACGAAGCTCTTGTCTTAGGTCTTCAAAATGCCATTAATCTCGCACTCGTGATATTGACATCTTTGGTGATTCTGAACTAATCGTTAATCAAGTCACGGGTGTCTATCAATGCAAGAATGACATCCTTCAAAAATATCGTGATATCGTTCTTGCTCAACTCCAATCTTTCGATAAATTCACTATCCAAGCTATTCCTCACACTGCAAATCGATTCGCAGACACAATGGCTTCGTTAGCCTCACTTATCCCACCTTTTACCGAAGACTCGCGACTTTATGTGGCTGTACAACGATTAGATCAACCATCTCATCTTAGGCAACTAACTTCAATCCATGCTGTCACAACCCATACTCAGGATGAGTGGTATCAACAAATTGTTGATTATCTATCTCATTCGGTGCTTCCCCCAGATCTGACTTCCAATGGTAGAAGATCTTTTATCCAACGCGCTAATCGCTATACTATTCTAGGCGGGATTCTCTACAAACGCGGCTTTGATGGTATTTTGCTTCGGTGCCTCAAAACCCATGAATCATCTAAAGCCATCCAGGAGGTCCATGACGGTATCTGTGGTGGACATTTTAGTGGCTTGGCTGTGGCTAAGCGCATCTTACGTTTGGGATATTATTGGCCTTCTCTTAATCAAGATTGTTGTGAATACACTAAGAAATGTATCAAGTGTCAACAACATTCCAATCTCACACACATCCCTAGTCAAGCTTTGCAACCTACGGCGGATTTGTGGCCTTTTTCGCAATGGGGTCTTGATCTTATTGGTCTCATCAATCCTCGTTCTTCACAACGTCATCATTCTATCATTACTGCCACCGAGTACTTTACTAAGTGGGTGGAGGCTATCCCTCTTTCTTCAACAAAGGCTAAACCCATAGTTGATTTCGTCTATCAACACATTATTTGTCGCTTTGCGTTCCCACACAAACTAATCACAGATAATGGTAAGTCTTTCAAGAATGTTGATTTGCAGAACCTCTGCAACGCTTTCAATATCAAACTCAGTTTTTCTTCTCCATACTATCCTCAAGCTAATGGTCAGGCCGAAGCTTCCAATAAAACTTTGCGTAACATCCTCGCAAAGGTAACTAGTCGAGCTGGTAGGGATTGGCATTTACATATCCCTTTTTCTCTCTGGGCTTATCGGACTAGCATTCGTACTCCTACTGGTGCTACTCCCTTCTCTCTCGTCTATGGGTCTGAGGCTGTTCTTCCTTTGGAAGTCCAAATCCCATCTCTCCGTGTTTCTCTCAGAGAATTTGTCTCCGATGAGGACTATCGTCAAAATCGTCTAGCACAACTTGAATTATTAGATGAGCGGCGTCTCAACGCTCTTGAACATCATCAAGTCTATCTTGAGCATGTCAAACATGCTTATAACAAGCACTTGCAGCACCGTGACTTCAAAATTGGGGATCTTGTTCTTAAAGAAAATCAAAATGTTACTACACTCGAAAGAAGTCAACGTGGTAAGTTTGCTCCCAACTGGATGGGCCCCTACATTATCACTCATAAATATGGGTCTGGGGCTTATCGTCTATCTTCCATGGATGGTATACCTGAAGCGGAACCTCTTAATGCCTTGCATCTACGGCCCTTCTATTGTTAAAATCTATCTTACACAAATCTAGTCGCAACACAGATCTTTCATCCGTCTAAAACAACCAGTCATATACTTTCAGGGTGATTCGAAACTATGTGGTTCTCCGCCTATTGCCTCTTTTACCTTAAAATATGAGTACCGCGGCCCTACTCATTGCATGTTTCTTTTGGATATGTTCCTCCTCATGGTAGGAATACCTTAATCACCACTTCATCTGTCCCAAGTGCTTATCTTAATCGGATCTACTCGGGGCATGAGTGCATGTTCTTCTATGTTCTCTTCCCCTCCATCTGATCTATCTAGGTCTAAACTCAGCTTCTTCCAAAAAGATTTTCAAAAAAAAAAAAAAAAAAGAAGAAGAGAGATGCTATCCAAAAAGATAGACTGATCCCTCGAAGGACAGCTATCCCTACATTATCAAATGAATCAAAAAGAAAAAAATATAGACCATACCCTCGAAGGATGGCTATCATTGAAATTCAAAATACAGACCGCTCCCTTGAAGGACGGCTGTTTCTCAAAGATATATTCAAGGCTTCTTGCAATTAATCAGCCTTTCAGTCAGTTTATACACTTTTTAGCATCACTGAAAGACTTCCCGTATTGATCAGTCTTTCCATATCAAGCAAACTTCCCGCATTGATCAGTTTGCTTTTCTGCCAAAATCATGAAGCTGAGATTTAAGACCTTTTGTAGATCATATGGAGAATCCTATTTTCCCACTATGGACATGTATTCTGTCCCTTGTAAATTCCGACAAGGTACGTACTTACTGTTCCTTTCGTTTCCCTCCTAGATCTGTTTTGCGGCTAGTTAGTGTCAGGTTCATTTTAACCTCATATAGGGCCTTACATGCATGATATTGTGATTTCCTATCCAGATTCTATCTATGGTCGGTTGGGAGTCCAACTTATCATTTTCTTTCTTATCCGGGTATATTTTCTTTATTCCTAGTCAAGGTCGTTTTCATTACCTCCTTGGCTCTCGCAAAGAGTATTCCCCATTATTCTTTGTTTTTCATCTAGTCAAATTGACATTTCACATGTTAATTCAATCAAAATTTATCTTCTATCTAATTTCATCTTATCTATCAAAACATCTATTATCAACACATGTGGCTCTGGCTATCTATTTTCATCAAAATTAAATTAACATCTCAACCATGCCGAGTACATCAATCACATCTATCTATCTATCCATCAAAGTATCAAAAACTTGTACATCAAGTTACATTGCATCTATCTATCTCTATTTTCATCAAAATTATATCCACATATCTATATCCATCAAATCACATCTATTTCTATCCTCTATCAGTCTATATCTATCCAATCACATCTATTCATCATCTATCAGTCTATATCTATATCCATCACAATTACGCTACATCTATACATGTATATCAAAATCAAAAGCATGAGAACAATTATATGACAAATAAAATGATGAATCTATATATACATGTGTGTCTGTACAACAAAAATGGGTGGCTTTCAATCAAGCCATCTATACAATGCCTTCCAATCGAGGCTACATCACTATACAGATACAAAATATATCAATCCCTATATCGTAAAGTCCGATGCATGGAGGACACTATCTCCTCCACCCTCCTCTGGACCAGGCTGTCTCTCCTGACCGCCGCCTATCGAGCTAGATGCACCTGCTGCCGGAGGTCTCGGCCCACCTCGGTCTCTCCCGGTGCTCCCTCCGCCTGAGGCCCCACTCGCCGTGGCCATCACCGATCTCCTCCTCGCCCCGTACCGAGGCACATCTGGGGCATGCTGCGCTAAGGCATCCTCATAGTATCTCACCTCAGCAAGGAGAGGCGATATGTCCTCAAGCTCACAGTACGTGTGCTCGTAATGGTGTGCTCTTTGGTCTTCGCTAGGGCTGCTTGGCGCTCTTGGTGGTGCTCCTCCTAGGGTCGTACCCTGTGTGCCGGACTCCGACATGGTGCCTGTCTCCCCATATTTGGCCCTGAGGGCCTCCCTATGTCGAAGGTAGCGATCCCTCTGCTGGATCGCTATATCTCACTCCTGGCGAGCGGTGTCTCTCTCCAAAATTAGGGCATCCCTCTCCTCTGTCAGAGCCCTGATCTCCTCAAGAGCTACCTGATGTGTCTGTATCAGGGTGGCATGCTCTCCCTCCAGTCTATCCAGCATCGCAGCTATGTCATCCTCGTCGGCATCTATAGATGCCGGGAGATGTCGTGGAAGCTCTGTATCATACCATGCTGCATAACCCTCATCTACCCCTGCGTCATCATCGCTGTCTGTGGAGGGTGGGGCCTCTCTCAGTGGATCTGCCGGGATCAAAATCGGCAGATCAGTCTCCCTGCTATCCCGCCTATAAGGCGTGTAGGTGGTCGGCACTGTCTGCACTAGGCCGAACTGTCTCAATACCCGCATAAACGGGACTCGCTCCCACATATCAGGCCTGCGGCCCCTAACCACCCTGCTCCGTCTCAGTGCCACCAAGTGGGCATCCTGACCAGCCCATGTCGGAAATGCCCGATATGGCCTCCAAATGACCTGATCCGGTGTCAGCGTCCTGAAACGCTCGCTGTACCAATCAGCCGATCTCCCTGTATCCCCAACGGCCATGTCAGCCCGCCATCGCCGGAATCCATAATCAACACCTCCCACTGCTGCTGGCATCCAAGGAAGCCCGGATGGCCTGATCACCGCTATATGCTCATAGGCCCAGCAATGGAGCACAAAACTGACATCTATACCTGTCCTCCGGCCTGTGGTGTACATCCATAGCTCATGGTATATCTGAGCTATCAGGGCATCAGCAAAAGCAAACACCTGCCTGAACTGCAGAATGTCGCAAACACAGTCTAATAACAATAGTGGGAATCTCCCACCTCCTGAATCTGGAAGAGCAAAGTAGGATATAGCCATCTGAATCAGCACTATCCGTCTGCTCCGGGGACTATCCTGTCTGTACTGTGAGGCTATCCTCACTGCCCCGGACACTATCTCTGAGTCATCTGCCCTGTCTCTATATAATCGACCTAGGGCCCTCTGCTGCTGCTCTCGTGGGGTAATCTCGATAGGGTCCCCAGTGATCGGCAATCTCAGAATCCTGTATATGTCCTCATGGGTGATGGTCATCTCACCCGTCCTAAACCAAAAAGTGCACGTGTGGCTGTCCCACCGTCGCACTAGTGCCCACATCAGCTCCACATCCCATGGCACTCGTCTGTAGTATCTGAAGCCCCGAGCCCGGCTAACTCTAGATGCCGCCAATCTGCATCGGTCACATCTGGGAGAATAGTCTCCAGTAACTCGGGAATAGCATCCCTCATGTGTAGAGCCTCTCGTGCCTGCATCCACGACATCAAGAGCAATATTAGTCTCGAATCAGAACATCCAAAACAACAACAAAAATCTTATCTATTCTAATCGGCGTCGTTTATTTCTAGTCGACGCCGATTCATACCAATCGACGCCGCTCAAACACCAATCGACGCCGATTTTACCAATCGACGCCGACTGACTGTCCGGGCATAAATTGGACCATTGCCCCCACAAACAAAAAAATCAAAAAAAAAAAAAAAAAAACTAAGTGCAACGGGTTCAAGAAGAACCACTTACCCCAGGTCGTGTCCTCCTGCGCTTCTGACCGCTCCCAGAGGCTTCCATGGTGCTCAAATCTAAATTCTGACTCTCTCTGAATCAATCGTCACGATGAAAATAAATCGTTTACGTTTTCCGTTCGCATATTTATATGCGCTACGTTTGGTCGGTGCCGATTTTTTGATCGACGCCGTTTATCTTGGTCGTCGCCGATTACTGTGATCGCCGTCGATTTTCCATGTCTGTTTGCCATAGTGTTGATGCTTGGCTTATTTATCCATCTGATCATTATTGTGTGCTGAATATTGCCTTTCGGCACATCTTTTCGATATCACTGTCTATTTCGGGTTTGTTCCCTTTGCGTGGGACACTCGTACTTTTTGGCAACTTAGAGTTAAGCGGGTCTGTAGGCACTAACGTCGTCTCATGACGAGACCGTCTAGTTTTTCCTACCAATGTGAGTTCCTTAGGTTGCTGCCTTTTTATTTATTTTTATGCGTCATCAATGATCAGATCTACTCCAGACATCCGACTGGGGTATCCTGCGTTTTCATCTACCTCTTTCAAACTTGGGATCATCTGTTCTATCACCCATCCCATCCCTAGTTTGAGGGGGGATCACATCATCACTCATTCTTCCCTTCTTCCATCTCTTTGTTTTTGTCTCATAACCTTGCTTATCGCAAGTTACTTGACAAAAAGGGGCAAAATGTAGACACTTAAAATTGGTTACTCAATTTAGTGTCCCTCACATTCATTTACCTGCTTAGGTAACCTGGGGCACGTTTACGTCACCACTATCCCCTTGGGATATTATCCGATTTGTGATTTAAAAATCTATCCTAAGTTTAATTCACCCCATTGTATCTTACCCGTGAGTAATTAAATATTAAATATTTAATTACACCTCTTCCCATGTATCCTAATCACTTATCTACCCCAAATTTATTCTATCTATGTATCACCCCTATTTTTCCTCTTCCCCAAGCGGGATATTTCCCGTATTAGGGGTAATTCTCATCTTTCTAGAAATCGTTCATTTTGGCCATCTCGAGAGTCTGTCCCGCGATCGGCGCCGACCTATACGGTCGGCACCGATTTTAGGAGCGGCGCCGATTATAAATACAAGTCCAGAACTCAGTTCTAAGGACCGAAAAACACACACGACGAAAAAGGACGCGCACGAACAGAGAGAGACAAAGAGACAGATCGCGAAAGAGACACAGGTTGTAAGAAAGAGAGATCTTTTAGCATCAAGTGTATCAAATGAGATCGGATCCTGTCCGAATCAATCCCTGAGAGGAGCACCATTACTCTGCTCCTATCACATCAACATCGCACGTATCCATCGATCCTCTGGTGACTCTATTCCAAAGATCTTCCGACTTGGCACATCCAGCAGACGTCGACTATCTGTCTATCACTTCCCAATTCCTGAATCTTCTTGCACTGTCCCTGATCAACTGGTCTACTTTCAGTCGACGCCGATCTTACACAGTCGACGCCGATCCTTCATCAATCGACACCGATCACATCGATCGATGTCGATCATCCTACTGACGAGTAAAAGGATACAGGTAACACAAATCCGGCTTTATTTTACAATTTCTTGTTTTCTGTAGCTTTCTGTCTGCTGTTTAAATTCTGTTTTTATTACTATAATCAGAAAATCAAGTCTTTTTGTACATCTTTTATCATGTATGCTTCTTTACTTAATTGAAAACGTGGACTGACATCCGCCAAGGAAGTTCATCGCTTCCCGGACCCGCTTCTCGGGCAGTCCACCCAAATATCTTTTAACGCCATCTTTTTCTGTCAAGCATTGGTGTCTTGCAGGTTACTCGGATCTATTGTGCGAATTGCTCGTGTGCGCCCGTCTTATCTACATCAACCTCCTTATCCGTCTACATCTTCGGATCTTGTCCATCAGGTATCGATTTCATTGGAGTTTTTCAGGGTTTTTGTGTTTAGTTTGGTGCATTAACTTGGACAGGTAACAAGCGCGAAATCCTTGATCTACACCAGCCTAATCCCGAGTAGCTTGTAAGATTGACCAAATATATTCAAAGCCAAGCTTCATGCCCCTTCATGCCTCCCCTAAAGGAATCCTTTCCACTCCCCCTGCACCTCACATAAATATTGCCTCAAATTTTGTGTCGGAAAAATCAAACCTTTTTATCTCTCCCTCCTAATCAATGGTCACAAGGTGAGCAACTGGATAATTGATTCCGGGGCTTCTGATAATGTCATGCTGGAAAAATTTTCCCATGCTTTGGGCCTCACTCTTACCAAGCCTTTCGATAGGTGTTACTCCATGGAATCCAAACAGGTTTCGTTGATTGGTAAAGATGCGTTGTTTGCCTTTACGACATTCCCAGAGAAAATAGTAAAGATGACCATCCTCGTTGTTGATATTCCAGCGGCATATGGAATTCTACTAGGAAGAATATTTTTTAGAGAGGTTGGTGGAGAGATCCATATGGAATGGTCCAAGGCTAGAATCCCCGTCAAAGGTGTAATGCAGACATTGGAACTGAATTGTAAAAGAAGTACTTGGTCACCAATTCTGACGACCCTAAAGCCCAAATTCTCTTTGAATCATCAGGAATGGGGAACTACTTCTTATCTACTAAGTCTGATAAAATGGATGTTCTCATCCAGGAAGAAGACCTTAACAAGGTTTGGACATTGCAGTTTGATGGCAGTTGTGCAACTAGTGGATGCGGTGCTGGAGCTGTGTTAATATCTCTTGAGGAGGAGATTTTTCCTCTCTCTTTCAAGTTACAGTTTTTCAATACGAATAATACTGCTGAATATGAATCTTTGCTACTTGGTATGCAAGCTGCAAAAGAAAGGGGAATCAAGAACCTAAAAGTATAGGGTGATGTCGAGCTAGTTGTAAATCAAGTAAAAAGAATATACCAAGTAAAGAATGAAAGGCTCAGGCATTACAACATCGCAGTATTGGACAACATTGAGGAATTTGATGCCTTCTCAATAAAATCCGTTCTAAGAGCTTAGAATGACATGGCCAATTCACTGGCCGTCTCAGCATCTCTCATGCTCCCTCACCCAGGGTTAAAGACAGACACATATACCATTGAGGTAGTCTTCCGCCCAAGTGTGCTAGACAATTCTCAGCACTGGCAGGTATTCAACGATGACAATCAACTTATTACCTTTCTAGAGAAAGCAAAAAAATTTAGTGAGCTTCATTTTGAAGGATCTACTTCTGCATGCCGTGAATCTATCACTAATCAAGCAAACAAATCAAAAGGAGGTGATGGCATATGTCAGCTCAAAGGAAATAAAATCCCAAAAGGTTTAGTCTCTCTGGAATGATTGTTTGAAAAACATGATCGTTTTGTCAGGAAGAAACGACAAGATGATCCTAACTCCTCTCCAGACCGAATCGGTTAATTTGGGTACTACAGAACATCTGTAGTTTGTGAACATCGAAAAATGTTGCACACCCGAAGAAAAGCGGAAGTTTGTCAAATTTCTGAAGAAATATATGGATGTATTGGCATGGTCTTATGCCGATCTAAATTCTTTCAAGCCAAAGGATGTTCACATGACATCCCATTGAAAGAAGATGTCAAACCTTTTCACCAGAAACAGAGGCACTACAATCCCAAGATCTTGGGTACCATCCAGCGGAAATACAGAAGATGTTGGATGCAAGGATCATTTTTCCTATCCATCATAGTACCTAGATCACAAACATCATGCCAAGTCTACGAAAGAAGAATGGTTGAAAAGTAAAAATTGGAACCAAAGAAGGTGATCATTTCAACAAAGAATAAGGGAAAGGGAAAGAAAACTACCACAACAAGTTTTAATGAGGAGTGGTATGTAGAGATGTAGTACCTAGATGGAGTATTTTTGGGAAAGAATGGGTATCACACATCAAGAAGAAGGTCGAGAGTGACTACAACCATCATACAAGTACCAAAAAGAAAGAAATGGTGTTGGAATTGGTTTGTCTAACGATACGAGGACACCAGAAGGTATGTCGATCTACAACAATGAGGTGAAGGTAAAGTTGGGTAAGGCCGGGTTGCTGCAACTATATGAGTTTCCCTATTTTGGAAATCCCGAGTGGTTATACCAGTGGTTGATGTTGCACATGCACGAAGACCACTTCTATTTTACAGGCCACAAAATGTGCATAAATCCTCAACTCATATCAAATTTCATTAGCCTAATTTGTAAAGGAGACTCCATAGATGATGACTTGGAGGATAAGGAGGCCATAAAGGAGACAGTAGAGGCCTATGACTACAAGAAGGGTTTACGCTACTTTGATATTATAGATATCCCTAACCTTGTAATGAGGATGGCCATGTACTTGGTTACAAATTTGAATGGTCAAGAAATATGTCCACCTAAGTGAGAAAGGCATGGTGAATGTATGCTTTGGAATATCTCGGGAGGAACCATTTACAACTTATCTTCCGGATGAATCATTAGCATCACATAGGAGGGAGAAAAGATAATGTTTGGAAAAATTCTCCTCACCATCATCTTCTCAGAGATTGGAGTGCCCGATGGGCCAGAGAAGTTTGTATGGGAATACCTAGAAGAGGATCCTCATCTCGCGAATATATTTGAGAAATATACCTGTGATACCATGACGACCACTCACAAGGCACGTCTAGAAAAATGGTAGAAGTGAATGCGTGATGTATTTAGGGTTGAGTGGAGGATACCTAATGAACTACACATGCTCCTAGGTGAATAGGTTGAGTTTGTTGTATATCATCATTCGCATCGGAAGATTCACTTTGATGGATCGACTAAGATTCCATTTGCAAGTCACCATTTTCCTTCACCACACAATACTTCCAAGTGGGGTTCAACCATTTTAAGGAGGCCAAAATACTAAGGTTCAACCTTAGTGAGGTAGACCAAGACCACTACGAGCTGTGTTGAAATATCATGTATCCGAAGAATCACACATATGTGGAGAAAATCCCAAAATCCATATCCACACTAGGTAAAGATGTTGTTGTTTTCTGAAATAGAATGGATCAGAAAGGAATACACAATGGAAAGGAAATGATGGGAACATATTTTCTTTCGAGAAAACATAGATCACGAAATAATCATACGAGTTCTAGATAACAAATGTAATGTAATGTTTGAAACAATTAAAATGATTGAGAATGCTAAACAAAGAATAGCTTAAGATCCTGAACATAAGAACAATATCTTAAGAGAGATGAATCTCACAACACAAAGTTTGCAAAAATAGCATCGATTTCTATTCCTCAAATGATTAAAAGAAAACACAAATTTTTTCTTCTTCACAATAGTTCTCAATATTCCAAAAATCTCAACCCTTTGGAATGCATAAGCATCCCTTATTTATAATAAAAGGAGTTGAGAGAAAATAGGATAAATCCTAGAAAATAGTCTTTTAAAAGAGAGTCCTATTTTGCTTGACTCTCACGTAGGAGACCAAGTCAAAATTTGCTTCCTATGTGATGAAACAAAAATGAAAAAGACATGTCGATTTCAAGATTGAAATGACATGTCGCATTGTGCTTATTCTGTATCATCATCTTTATCTTCCTCCAAAAAAGCCTGCTTGTCCCAAAATTCTTGGAATTTTTGGATTATACCCTACATCTCATTCTCATCAGTGTGGTGGAATGATCACTCAGAACTTCACATGTTTCTGAGTATCACTAGCATTGCCAAGAAGCTTTTTCAATCTCTTGTTGAGTTTCCTCAGGGTCTCCAAAGAATGTTCAATTTTCACAAACCTGTCAATGATTTCCATGCCGAATCCGTAAGTTGGTTCATGTTGAATTGATTCTTGGATCTGTTTGTAAAGATCATCAATAGGTAGGATACGAGCTTTCACTCAACACTTTAGCACAGATTTTGACTAGCTCTTCTTCTAAGTCATTCTTACCATCGACCAATTGATCTCTTGATTCTCTCAATTTTCTGCAAGCTTCATTGAGAATATTTATTCTGAATCTGATGGCTTTAGTTAGCTGAAAATGTTTATCCCCATGTGGAATGATGCCTTCTTCGACCAAGATGCGGGATGGAACCTATTTTAGCGTTTGGAGAGCTTCGAAAGTCAACTCTAGGTTCCCGATTTCTGCTGAAAACTCATCATCCATTTTCTCTCCATCTTTCTTTATATCCTCTAAGATTGGTAGACTTCCACAAGTATCTTTGATGACTTCTTTTCCTTGCAGGAGCAGCCTTTGGGTCCATTCATCGACCATTCTCCCCTTTTCATTAATCTTCTATCATGGGTATCGATGAGAAATCAAACCCGATAGGAGTAGAGGATGATGGTGTTGACTCAGGAGGCTTTGAGAGCTTGAGTAGCACTTCTGTTAGCTGTTGTACTTTCTCTTTTAACTCATCTCTATTTTCCTTAGTTTCCCTAGCTTCTGGCACAACACATTCATGGCATCTTGTGTGTCTCTTGTGCTCCCTCTGTTGTTACTTTCCTAGAGCCACCCTTGTGATTTGATAATCTGTGACCATTATGTCATCCTTAGTTTTATCAGTTGTGGGAGTAGAAATCTCAAATTTATGCCCTGAGGCATCCACTGAAATCCTTGAGACTGTTTTGGGTTTCTTGGCCGACTTAGTGGGAGTGACCTTGAGGGAACTGAAATCAAAGGCTAGTAATGGGACAACTACCTTCCTCTTCCTCGAGAGTCTGATCTACCAACCATTGAGGTGTATTGGAAGAAGTTGCTTCCATTGCAAAGGTGTTATGGTCACATCTTCAGGTGGAGGAGGATTAGCTTGTGGAGTGGTAACCACCGTAAGTGTAGCACCCATGGTAGTGGATTCAAGGAATAAAGGTGTAGTAGGAGGAGGCATGTCCATGGTTAACTGGGGTCAGTGGGGAGAGGTGAGAGACTAGAGAAGATACTAGCCATGGTTGAGGAACTTGGTGAAGAAATCTGAGGCAAGGAAGGTTGAATGGGAGGGAGGATGGTTGAATGGGAGGAGGCAAGGGAATTAGAGCTTGAGAAGTGGGAGGAAGACTTACCTCTGATGAACTATCTACCAAAGGAGGAATGGAAGGTTGAATAATCTCTTCTCTTGAAGGAAGATTCCCTTGTTCTAGTTGTGGAGGTGAATCAAGAACCTCAACTATTTGTGGGAGAGTGGCCACTGGTGTAGTTACTTGATCTTCTCCCTTTCTTACAAACTTAACCTTCATTGGCCTTTTGGAAGGGTTCTTATCCTTTTCCTTTTTTCCTTTTGAGGGTCCCTCTTCCAATCTAGCTTTGCAAAACTCCCTTCTTTATAACTCATTCCCCAAGAAATGAGCCACGCCTTAGTACGGGAAAGAATTTGAGTAGCTCTTCCCGTGATAGAAGCTTTCTCAGCAATGGACCAATCAATGGCTGGGAATACATATTGATCTTCATTTAACCCATCATATGAGGCATCAAGGACACTCTTGTTGTCTTTAGTGCCTTTTGGGATGTTAGATAAATCTAACATCTGGATTTCTTCAATTTTCAACCTACTATTATCCTTTCTTCGGATGGAAACTTCATCCCGAAGATCAACCCAAATATCTTCTATGTTGGGAACATGTAGATATAAAGTCTCGTATGACTTAAGGACTCCTCGGAAATCAAATCCATCTTTGTGCTTCATGTGCTTCTTCAATTTTTCTAAAGCTCATGCACCACATTCTTAGCTTTGACCACCATTGAGCACATGTACCTTCCAATGGAAATGGGGAAGGAGATAACAGACCTTGTGTTTGCTTTGTTGGAATTTGTGGAAATCCAACAACTGTCTTACCAACTCCATTAGGATCAGCTTATCACCTAGGAATCTGGGAAATGAAAGGATCACCTAGATACATGACCACCTGAAGGTATGTGAACTTCTTGAACTAAGAAGATATCAACCCCATTTTGATACTTCGGCCCATGCTTCATCAGAGACTCTTCTTTTCCTTAGATCAGGGTTCATCCTATAGATATTTTCATAAAAGAAAGCATCGTTCACTCTTCTAAACTGATCTTTGGAACCTTTCATTGTCAGCTGAGGGAGGTACCGATATATGTGTTCTATTACCCTATCTCCTTTTGCATCCAATCCTGGATAATTTCTCATGCCAGCTGTTGCATAGGTGACATATGATGACATATAGAATTTTCCCGTAGTCAAGACTGTCTTCATCTGGGAATCAATCTCATCACTTATGAGACTGCTCCAATCGATCCCTTGTTTCATTCTTCTTCATAATAACCATGAATTGATACATCCATCCTTGGAAGTCCCTTGACTCAGGGAGTCCAAATACTCGACTTAGCAAGGTGATGATGTCGCTGATTTCAAGGATGAAATCACTCTGGGGACAAACTTGGGAAACCTTGAGATGGTGGCTTGGCCTTGATCAAGAAATTTCTATTCACATGCCTGATGTAGTCTTCTTGATCTTTGTCCCAGGATTTTTGTGCTGACTTAAGATCTACGTCAACATATTCCTGAAAGTTGGGTAATCTTAAGAGGTCATCAAAATAACCCCCATCCAACTTCACTATGACTTCTCTGCTTGATTTTTCACTGAGCGAGAGTCGAGTCATAATGGGAAGCACAGGCCAAAATGAACTCAGGGCATTGAGTAGACATTGGGAATCTTGCTGCAAGAGGGAGGCCATTGTTGGTTATTGCCTTCATCCAGGGACTCTGAGAAGAATCCTTGGTTCTGTTCCAAAAATCCTCCATGTCAATGTTACCAAGTTCCGTATCTCGGATGTCGTAATTGTATCTATATAGGAGGGGATTCCATCTTCGATACTTGTATTTCATCTTCCCTGACCTATCTGACTTGTCTTTAGATGATCCAGGATCGACATGAGAAATCTGAAGAAAGAATGCCTAGACAACTCTATATGAGAAATCGAGACTTGGAAGCTTGTTGAGAAACCCCACAGACCCGCCACACTATCTAGATTTTAGGACTTGTAAAGCACCTGATGAAACTTGACACACTAGAGAGAGAGTGTCGAACTTAGGTCTTGTCGGACACTTCACAAAACCTGACACACTGGAGAGAGTGTCGGAACTTAGTAGGTGTTGGACACTCTGCAAGACCCGATACACTACGGGAATCGGAAGATGTTGAGCACCTCGCAAGACCCGACACACTGGAAATCAGATGTTGGATGATGTTGAGCACTTGAAAATCCTGAAACAATGAAATGATGTCGGATGGATGTTGGATGTCGACACTTAGAAAATCCCAACAATGTGGAACTTGGAGATTGTAAAACACCCTACAAAACCCAAAATAAGGGATTGGGTTTTGAGATGTCAAGACATGCAATCTTTCCACCATTTCAATAGTTAGGACTTTGTATTCTTCTCCTTTTCTTTAAAACACAAAAAGGTATATTCCAAGGTATAGAATAGGAAAACACCCTAAGGGTGAACTCTTAATCAATAATTTCTATTGGAATACAACCCAAAAAGAAGAAGAAAACCTAAAACCCTAAACCTAGAAGAAAAATAGGAAAGGAAGGAGAACGAGATCACAAAGAACATCACAAAAACATATTCAACAAACCTCACAAGTAGAGGGCAGAGAAAATACCTTCAGAAAATTTGAAAAATAATGAAAATGAATCATGCAATCGAGCATGAAATCAAATCGGGTTCGAAGGTTGAGAGAGCATGTATGAGAAAATCCACACAACCAAAAGCACAATAGATAAAAATGACATGTAAATCCAACTATTTATAAAAACCCCTACATTTATTACACTTCACATGACACGTGTGCCAACTACCCAACAACTCGGAGTTAATGCCATGTCATCATGCTTGGAGTGCCCAAAACCCGATACAAAGGATTAGCTATCAATTCGGGTTTTGGGTTTTGGGAAATAGATGACATGAAACATGAGATGTTTAGGTGTTCCAAGGTTCCAAAAACCCGACACAAAGGGACATATCGGGTTTCAGGTTTTGGAAGTCAATTGACATGTAACATGCTTTTTGCAAGTCATGTTCGATGCTCATGAATTCTGAAAACCCAAAATACTGGCTAGTTTTGGGTTTCGGGTTTCGGGAAACAATTTGCATATAGCATGTAAAAAACATGTTTTCATGTTGTTGAAACCCGAAAACCTGAAAATCTCTTCAAAAGGGCATTTTAGGAGATTTTTCCAAAAAATTTCTATGGTTATCTTAATTTTAGCTGGAATCACTAAAATGAGATAACAATTTAGCTCCAGTTGGGGACTTTCTTGGTGACATCAAAGGAAGAGAACTCAGAATCTCTGGTTTTATCCATTGGGCTATGGAGTCTGAAGAAAGAAGAAAACCAAAAAAAACAAAGAAAGAAAGAAAAGAAAAAAAAAGCAAACACACGACAGAAAACAAATTATGTACAATGCAAGAGAGCATCTTGCATTACTGATGGAACAACTTCAGATGTTGACCACTGAAAGGTAGAGGGAGAAACTCTCCATCAAGATATGATAGACAGAAGCTATTTTCACCATTCATTGATGTATTTTGAAAGGTCCTTTCCATAAAGAATCAAACTTTCCATGCATCCCTTTCTGCTCTCTTCTCTTATCCCAGAGGAGTACTAGATCTCCAATTTGGAAATCACATTGCTTTGATTTCTTGTCAAATATTCTTTTGACTTTGATCTGATGGTCTGTGATGTGATCCACCACCTTGCTCCATTCTTCTTCTAGCCTAGCTAGGTACATTATCCTTTTCTCGATAGAACTTTGAAAAGTTTCATCCTCAATTGCTTTAGCCAACTGTAAGGTTGGTAATTCCATGGAGATAGGTATCTCAGCATTAATCCCATACAACACCTGGAATGGAGACATCCCAATAGCTCATTTAGGAGTAATCGATCAGCCCACAATGCATCATACAATGCTTTGTGCCATGTCCTTTGATTCTCATCAACCAACTTTCTGATTATGGTCACCAGGTTTTTGTTGCTTGATTCAGCTTGGCCATTGCCTTGAGGGTAGTAATCGGATGAATGAGCCAATGTGATCCCAAATCCATAAAAAAATTTTTCAACTCATGGGATGAAAAATTGGAGGTTTTTGGCAACAATCTTGTGAGGCATGCCAAATTTGACAATTATATTTTCTTTGAGGAAGTTGCAGACAACTTCAGAGGTTGCCTGCTTGATGGGTGCAGCTTCCACCCACTTGGTGAAATAGTCTGTATGGTAGTGAGCACGTAGTTGTGTCCCACACTAGAGGTAGGATTCAATACTCCAATGAAATCAATTCCCCACTGGTGAAAAGGTTCTTCAATGACCACAGGCTTTGGGGAAGAGCTGCTAACTTAGGGCGACCAACAAAATGTTGACAAGCTTCACATTTGGACACCCATTCTGTTGAGTCTCGAAAGAGAGTAGGCCAATAGTACCTAGCCCGTAGGATCTTATAAGCTATCATGGAGGAGGAGAAATGTCCTCCACATGCCAGATTATGGAAGGACTCTAGCAACCTCACACTTGTGACTTATCAACACAACAAGAATACACCATCAATACCTTTCTTGTACATTCCATTATCCCACAGAATGTATCTTGCGGATCTTAACTTAACTATCCTCTTCTCCTTTTGGCTTAAATGTGGGGGCATTCACCATAAGTCAGAAAGAAAGCAATATCTATGTACCATTCATCGGTTGTGCTCACAAAAAGCACCATGGGAAATTCGAAGAGGTATCTTCAGTTTTTTCACATTTTGTCTCAAGCATTATTTTCTACAATCAATTGGCATAGGCCCCTTCCTCATACCAACTTGGTAGGTCTGATGTCCAAGTCATACTCTTGGACTTTAGCTATCCAGTTACCCCGTTGACTACCCAGCTCTTGTTGAGTCAAAATGGATTTAACTGTCAGTATCAGGAACGAGAACGAGGGTATGAGAACTCAACACGTAATACCTGAAATGTTTCACTACTCTCACCACCGCATAAGCATGCTTTTCAATTTGTGACATTTTCAATTCATGTTCTTTCAATGGGAAGCTCATGAAAGTGATGGGAGCTTCAATTCCTTCTTCATTTTCCTGCATCAAGATGGTTGATACTGTATGAGTGGAAGCATAGTTGTACATGATGAAATATTTTTGAAGTCTGGACATACTAGAATGGGGGCATGTGTAATTGCCTTTTTGACTTCTTGAAAGCAAGCTTCCCTTTAGTGCTCCATCAAAATGGAGTTTTCCCTTTCATCATCCCAAGGATATCCTTGGTTTTATCAAGCAAAATCAGGTACAAATCTTCTTAGGAAATTAACCTTCCCAAAAAGGAGTGCACCCCAGTTTTTCTTGTGGGTAGGGTAAGGCTTTGAATGGCCTTCACCCTCTCTGGGTTGATCTTGGTTCCTTCTCTAGTCACAATATGACCCAAAAACTTTCCTTCTGTCACTCCAAACATGGACTTTTTAGGATTTAATGAAATCCCATGATGCCTGCACCTTAAGAGTACCTGTTCCAGGTGATCATAATGATCACTTCATTTTTTAGAGAAGACCGTCAAGTCATCCAAATACACAACTATGACCTTTCCCATTAAATCCCTGAAAGCTAAGTCCATAGCTCTCTGAAATGTGGCCCCGACATTGATCAAACCGAAAGGCATCCTTCTGTAAGAAAAGGTTCCCCATGGAGTGGTGAATGCTATTTTATGTTGATCTTCAGTAGCTACCTCAACCTGATTATATCCCGAAAATCCATCAAGCATGGATAACATTTCTACCTAGTGACCATCTATAATACCTGGTCCATGATGGGCAATGGATAATTGTCCTTTAATGAAGACTGGTTGAGATTTTGGAAGTCAACACAAATATGGATTTCACCATTCTTCTTTCTCACAGGGACAATGTTCACAACCTAGGTGGAATGATGGATCGGAAAGATAATCCTTGCATCTAACATTTTCTGAATTTCTGCAAGAATAGTCCCTGAGATCTTGGGGTTGTAATGTCTCTACTTCTTCTGTGGGGTTTAACTTCAGGCTTCAAAGGAATGCTATGTTGCACATCCTTGGGCTTGAAAGACTTTAGATCCACGTATGACCATGCTAGGACGTCCATATATCTCTTCAAGAGTGAAGAGAATATTTCTTTTCCTCTCGGTGAACAACATTTACCGATGTTTACCATCCATGGTTGATCAAGTGGAACCTAGGTTAACTTGATCTACCTCTGATGAGGAAGCACCTTCAGCTTGCCTTTTACCCTGAATAAACCGGTCATGCTTGTCGAACAAACCTTCCAGAGAAACCAATCCTTTGGGAATCTTGTTGCCTTTTAGCTGAATGAACTCACCATCAATCTCTTGATATGAACTTGAAACAGATTCATGGAAAGCTGATTCTGATCCTTCAAAATATAGTTCACTAAAATTGTCAGCTTTTTCAAGGAAAGACAGTACCTGTTGATCATCATTGAATACTTGCCAATGTGCTGAATTATCTGGAACACTGGGATGGTACACAATCTCGATGGTGTACGTGTCTTGTTTGAACTATGGATGAGGAAGGAGAAGAGATGCTAGACATGGCCAATGAATCAGCTTTGTCATTATAATCCCTCAAAACTACCTTGATAGAAAAAGCATCGAAGCATTCTATGTTGTCCCATACTTTGTTCCTGTAATGCTTTAGGTGATCATTTTTCACTTGATAAACCCCTTTCACTTGATTTACAATGAGCTCCGCATCTCCCTGAACTTTGAGGTTTCAGATTCCCTTTTTTGTCTTGCCATTTCTAATCCTAATAACAAAGCCTCATATTCAGTTGTGTTATTAGTATTATCAAACTGCAACTTGAAAGCAAAGGGAAAGATCTCAAAATCGGAGATATAAGAACTATGTCGGCACCTGATCCAGTAGTTGAACAAGCTCCCATCAAACTTGAGGGTCCAAATACCATTAGGATCCTCTTCCTTAACATCACAACTGGTATCTCTGATGTCATGAAATAATTCCCTAAGCCAAGCATCTTCGAAAAGAATTTGAGCCTTGGGGTCATCGATTTAGTGACTAAATACTTTGCTTGAGGCTCAGGATGGAGAATACGAGGAACTCCATTAACTAGAATTTTAGCCTTGGTCAGTCCATATTGATCTCCCCTCTCGACATCTTTACAAAAACCTCTTCCTAAGAGAATACCATAAGCAGCTGGGATATCAGCAACCAGAATGGTCATTTTTACTCTCTTCTCTGGGAAGGTGACAAATGCAAATTGTGCATCTTTGATTTGACCAATCAAAGGAACTTGCTTGGTTTCCATGGAGTAACACCATCCATATGATTTAGTTAAAGTAAGTCCAAGGGCATGAGCTACTTTTGTGGGCATCACGTTATCGGAAGCTCCTGAGTCAATTATGCAATTGCTGAGTTTGAACCCGTTTATGAGTAAAGACAAATAAAATGGTTTGATCTTTCCTGAAGAAGAAACAGAGGTCATATTGGTGAAGGTGAAGGTTGAGTAGGACTTGAAAAATGCCTTTTGAAGATGAAGGAACAACAACCTTGCTTCTAATGAATTTGGCAAGCTTTTCAAATTGCTCAGGATTTGACTGAAGATATTCTTGCTTCTGACATTTGGATCTTAGTTCTTTTTGCATGGTCAATAATGTCAAAAGTAGTATATGAAGGAATGATGGTAGGCTCAGTTTTGGTTATATTGGTTTGAGCTGAGGTACTAGTCTTGGGAGTAGGAGAAGGAGAATAAGAAGAAGTTGTTACCTTTTTAGTTGTCTCCTTTTAGTTTGTGCGTTGAGATAGGAGAGCCTCTCTTGGCCATGACCACGGGAGCTTCTTTATTCTTCTCCTTAGAGCCTTCAACTAGTTTTCTAGGATTCTGAGATTGGGATCGAGTAAAGACCACAAATGACTGACCATCATGTTCACATCCATCTTCCTCGTATTCCAAATACCCAATGCTGGAGTCACCAAGCTGAATCATCATAGGACTCATCAGCGTATCCCGAAGCTTCAAAAGCTTTGTGAGAATCTTGTTCTTTTGGTTCTTCCTCTTCTTGACTATCTCTACTATAGCATTAATAGGAGGAGCTTCAATAGCCAGTCTTGGTTGAGCAGCGTAGTCAACCGCGGTCTATCTCTTGTGGGAGCACCATTAGTATTATTGAAATTCCATCTAGGAATATCCCGATATGGAACGTTGCTCACCTGTTGAGACATTTTATTTTTCAAAGTGATCAAGTCATTAGCCATCTTCTGAATCATTGGATCAGTAGTACTTTGAGAAGAACTCTGATTTTTAGGCTTGGATGATTCTTTTCTGATCTTTTCGGCTAGAATAAGATCATCTTCTATTTGGTGGCCATAGCTTGAGCGGTGGCCAAATCGGGGATAATCAGATCTTCTTAACAAGAAGCTCACATCGGAGGTTGAGCGTTGATGAAGAAAACATTTTGATTCTCAAGAGTAGGAACAGTGTGATCTGGAATCTTGTGAATCAGCTTGTTGAATTTGGCTATGAAGTCCCGCATGGGTTCGTAAGACTCCTTCTTCATGTGGGTAAGTTATGCTAACAAGGCATGAGAATCTTCAGCTGGTTTGAACCTTGCTTCAAATATAGATCTCATGGTAGCCCAGTTGGTAATGCATGCATTTGGGAGATGATAGAACCATTCTACTACTACGCCATGCAATGTTTCGATGAAGATTGAATAGAGACATCTTCATGAGCAACCCCAAGAACACCACATGCAACAAAGAATGAGGCAATGTGTTCATCAGGATGTTGTTTCCCATCACCGTTGAACTTAGGAATATTCTTCCATGATCCATGAGGTAGGTCATGCAATGGTGGAGTAAGGGAAAGAGGACCAATAGTTGCGCCCCAAGGCATAGGTTGTGTTGCCATTCTTCTAAATGAAGTGTGAATAGGAATCTGAATATCGGCAAGAATAATGCATGACAAGTTGTAGAGACTTCTTGTTCTTGAGGAATCTGATTCCTTTGGATGGGTGAAGAACTTCTTGCCCCAAGCTAGATGCAACACTGTTGGGTGAAAGCCTGAAATTATGCTTGTTGAAGTAGATCAAAGAATGGATCAGTTTCACCCTTGGCTCAGCTTAACCGAGTGAAGATCTTCCTGGCCAGCTTGAACTGGAAAATGGATCTTCTTGAAAATAAGGAAAATATGGAGTCACCAGACACCAAAAGGATAAGCTTAGTCTTATCAATCCGTATTTCCCAGCAGAGTCACAAAAACTATGTTGGTTGGATATTTTTCACACGTCAAAATATGAGGTTCAACCATAGTGCATGGGATTAAATCCCTCCTCAAAGACATAGGTGAGGCTTATTTATTACTAATCTAAAACACAACAAAAATAATATGTATAGTATTCACATTAATCTAACCATTGGGGTTGGGATAGAATCCCAAAATCCATATCCACACTAGGTAAAGATGTTGTTGTTTTTTCGAAATGGAATGGATCAAAAAGGAATACACAATGGAAAGGAAATGATGGGAACATATTTTCTTTTGAGAAAACATAGATCATGAAATAATCATACGAGTTCTAGATAACAAATGTAATGTAATGTTTGAAACAATTAAAATGATTGAGAATGCTAAACAAAGAATAGCTTAAGATCTGAACATAAGAACAATATCTTAAGAGAGATGAATCTCACAACACAAAGTTTGCAAAAATAGCATCGATTTCTATTCCTCAAATGATTAAAAGAAAACACAAAGTTTTTCTTCTTCACAATAGTTCTCAATATTCCAAAAATCTCAACCCTTTGGAATGCATAAGCATCCCTTATTTATAATAAAAGGAGTTGAGAGAAAATAGGATAAATCCTAGAAAATAGTCTTTTAAAGAGAGTCCTATTTTTCTTGACTCTCTCACGAGGAGACCAAGTCAAAATTTGCTTCCTATGTGATGAAACAAAAATGAAAAAGACATGTCGATTTCAAGATTGAAATGACATGTCGCATTGTGCTTATTCTGTATCATCATCTTTATCTTCCTCCAACAAAGCCTGCTTGTCCCAAAATTCTTGGAATTTTGGATTATACCCTACATCTCATTCTCATCAGGTGGTGGAATGATCACTCAGAACTTCACATGTTTCCTGAGTATCACTAGCATTTTCTAGGAAGCTTTTTCAATCTCTTGTTGAGTTTCCTCAGGGTCTCCAAAGAATGTTCAATTTTCACAAACTTGTCAATGATTTCCATGCCGAATCCATAAGTTGGTTCATGTTGAATTGATTCTTGGATCTATTTGTAAAGATCATCAACAGGTAGGATACCTGAGCTTTCACTCAACACTTTAGCATAGATTTTGACTAGCTCTTCTTCTAAGTCATTCTTACCATCGACCAATTGATCTCTTGATTCTCTCAATTTTCTACAAGCTTCATTGAGAATATTTATTCTGAATCTGATGGCTTTAGTTAGCTGAAAATGTTTATCCCCATGTGGAATGATGCCTTCTTGACCAAGATGTGGGATGGAACCTGTTTCAGCATTTGGAGAGCTTCGAAAGTCAACTCTAGGTTCTCGATTTCTGCTGAAAACTCATCATCCATTTTCTCTCCATCTTTCTTTATATCCTCTAAAGATTGGTAGACTTCCATAGTATCTTTGATGACTTCTTTTCCTTGTAGGAGCAGCCTTTGGGTCCATTCATCGACCGTTCTCCCCTTTTCATTAATCTTCTCGATCATGGGTACCGATGAGAAATCAAACCCGATAGGAGTAGAGGATGATGGTGTTGACTCAGGAGGCTTTGAGAGCTTGAGTAGCACTTTTATTAGCTATTGTACTTTCTCTTTTAACTCATCTCTATTTTGCCTTAGTTTCCCTCAACTTCTAGCACAACACATTCATGGCATCTTGTGCGTCTGTTGTGCTCCCTCTGTTGTTACTTTCCCTAGAGCCACCCTTGTGATTTGATAATCTGTGACCATTATGTCATCCTTAGTTTTATCACCATGTGGAGTAGTAATCTCTACAAATTTATGCCCTGAGGCATCCACTAAAATCCTTGAGACTATTTTGGGTTTCTTGGCCGACTTAGTGGGAGTGACCTTGAGGGAACTGAAATCAAAGGCTGGTAATGGGACAACTACCTTCCTCTTCCTCGAGTCTGATCTACCAACCATTGAGGCGTATTGGAAGAAGTTGCTTCCATTGTAGGTTATGGTCACATCTTCAGGTGGAGGAGGATTAGCTTGTGGAGTGGTAACCACTGTAAGTGTAGCGCCCATGGTAGTGGATAGGGAATAAAGGCAGTAGGAGGAGGCATGTCCATGGTTAACTGGGGTCTAGTGGGAAGAGGTGAGAGGCTAGAGAAGATACTAGCCATGGCTGAGGAACTTGGTGAAGAAATCTGAGGCAAGGAAGGTTGAATGGGAGGAGGCAAGGATTGAATGGGAGGAAAGGAAGCTTGAAGAGCTTGAGAAGTGGGAGGAAGACTTACCTCTGATGAACTATCTACCAAAGGAGGAATGGAAGGTTGAATAATCTCTTCTCTTGAAGGAAGATTCCCTTGTTTTGGTTGTGGAGGTGAATCAAGAACCTCAACTATTTGTGGGAGAGTAGCCACTGGTGTAGTTACTTGATCTTCTCCCTTTCTTACAAACTTAACCTTCATTGGCCTTTTGGAAGGGTTCTTATCCTTTTCCTTTTTTCCTTTTGAGGGTCCCTCTTCCAAAGCATCTAGCTTTGCAAAACTCCCTTCTTTATAACTCATTCCCCAAGAAATGAGCCATGCCTTAGTATGGGAAAGAATTTGAGTAGCTCTTCCCATGATAGAAGCTTTCTCAAGCAATGGACCAATCAATGGCGTAGGAATACATATTGATCTTCATTTAACCCATCATACGAGGCATCAAGGACACTCTCATTGTCTTTAGTGCCTTTTGGGATGTCAGATAAATCCAGCATCTAGATTTCTTCAATTGTCAACCTGTTATTATCCTTTCTTTGGATGGAAACTTCATCCGAAGATCAACCCAAATATCTTCTATGTTGGGAACATGTAGATATAAAGTCCCATATGACTTAAGGACTCCTCGGAAATCAAATCCATCTCTGTGCTTCATGTGCTTCTTCAACTTGTCCTGAAGCTCATGCACCACATTCTTAGCTTTGACCACCATTGAGCACGTGTACCTTCCAATGGAAATGGGGAAGGATACAACAGCCTTGTGTTTGCTTTGTTGGAATTTGTGGAAATCCAACAATTGTCTTACCAACTCCATTAGGATCAGCTTATCACCTAGGAATCTGGGCAATCTGAAAGGATCACCTAGATACATGACCACCGAAGGTATGTGAACTTCTTGAACTGCAAGAAGATGCAACCCCATTTTGATACTTCGGCCCATGCTTCATCAGAGACTCTTCTTTTCCTTAGATCAGGGTTCATCCTGCAGATATTTTCATAAAAGAAAGCATCATTCACTCTTCTGAACTGATCTTCGGAACCTTTCATTGTCAGTTAAGGGAGGTACCGATATATGTGTTTATTACCCTATCTCCTTTTGCATCAATCTGGATAATTTCTCATGCCAGCTGCTGCATAGGTGACATATGATGACATATAGAATTTTCCCGTAGTCAAGACTATCTTCATCTGGGAATCAATCTCATCACTTATGAGACTGCTCCAATCGATCCCTTGTTCATTCTTCTTCATAATAACCATGAATTGATACATCCATCCTTGGAAGTCCCTTGACTCAGGGAGTCCAAATACTCGACTTAGCAAGGTGATGATGTCGCTGATTTCAAGGATGAAATCACTCCTGAGGGACAAACTTGGGAAACCTTGAGATGGCTGGCTTGGCCTTGATCAAGAACTTTCTATTCACATGCCTGATGTAGTCTTCTTGATCTTTGTCCCAGGATTTTTGTGTTGACTTAAGATCTACGTCAACATATTCCTGAAAGTTGGGTAATCTTAAGAGGTCATCAAAATAACCCCATCCAACTTCACTATGACTTCTCCTGCTTGATTTTCTTTGAGAGAGTCGAGTCATAATGGGAAGCACATGCCAAAATGAACTCAGGGCATTGAGTAGACATTGGGAATCCTGCTGCAAGAGGGAGGCCACTGTTGGTTATTGCCTTCATCCAGGGACTCTGAGAAGAATCCTTGGTTCTGTTCAGAAATCCTCCATGTCAATGTTACCGAGTTCAGTATCTCGGATGTCATAATTACAATCTATATAGGAGGGGATTCCATCTTCGATACTTGTATTTCATCTTCCTGACCTATCTGACTTGTCTTTAGATGATCAGGATCGACATGAGAAATCCTAAAGAAAGAATGCCTAGACAACTCTATCTGAGCAATCGGACTTGGAAGCTTTTGAGCAACCCCATGAGACCCGCCACTATCGGATTTTAGGACTTGTAAAGCACCTGATGAAACCCGACACACTGGAGAGAGAGTGTTGGAACTTAGGTCTTGTCGGACACTTCACAAAACCTGACACACTAGAGAGAGTGTCAGAACTTAGTAGGTGTTGGACACTCTGTAAAACCCGATACTACTGGGAATCGGAAGATGTTGAGCACCTGCAAAAACCGACACACTCTGTTGGAAATCGGATGATGATGATGCACCTCACTAAAGAAAACTTAGAAAATCCCAAAACAATGGAAATGGATGTTGGATGATGTTGGATGTCTGGCACTTAGAAAATCTGAAAAACAATGTGGAACTTGGAGATTGTAAAACACCCTGCAAAACCCGAAATAAGGGATTGGGTTTTTGAGATGTCAAGACATGCAATCTTTCGCCATTTCAATAGTTAGGACTTTGTATTCTTCTCCTTTTCTTTAAAACACAAAAAGGTATATTCCAAGGTATAGAATAGGAAAAACCCTAAGGGTGAACTCTTAATCAATAATTTCTATTGGAATACAACCCAAAAAGAAGAAGAAAACCTAAAACCCTAAACCTAGAAGAAAAATAGGAAAGGAAGGAGAAGAGATGTAAAGAACATCACAAAAACATTTCAACAAAACTCACAAGACCTCAAGAGAGGCAGAGAAAATACCTTCAGAAAATTTGAAAAATAATAAAAAATGAATCATGCAATCGAGCATGAAATCAAATCGGGTTCGAAGGTTGAGAGAGCATGCATGAGAAAATCCATGCAACCAAAAGTACAATAGATAAAAATGACATGTAAATCCAACTATTTATAAAAACCCCTACATTTATTACACTTCACATGACACGTGTGCCAACTACCAACAACTCGGAGTTAATGCCATGTCATCATGCTTGGAGTGCCGAAAACCTGATACAAAGGATTAGCTATCAATTTGGGTTTTGGGTTTGGGAAACAGATGACATGAAACATGAGATGTTTGGGTGTTCCAAGGTTCGAAAACCCAACACAAAGGGACATATCGGGTTTGGGTTTTGGAAGTCAATCGACATGTAGCATGATTTTTGCAAGTCATGTTCCGATGCTCATGAATTCTGAAAACCTGAAACACTGGCTAGTTTTGGGTTTGGGTTTCAGGAAACAATTTGCATATAGCATGTAAAAAACATGTTTTCATGTTGTTGAAACCCGAAAACCCGAAAATCTCTTCAAAAGGGCATTTTAGGAGATTTTTCCAAAAAAATTTCTACGGTTTTTTTGGGCCCATGGTTTTTGGTAGCCATTGTTTTGATACCCATAGTTTTTTGCCCATGGTTTTGATACCCATGGTTTTGTATCAAATTGCTTAAGTAATTATCTATTTATATGGTCTTATGCATATGATACATAGACAAGAAAATGCATTGCAGATGTGGTTTGAATTTGGGTGTGAATTCAGAGAGTTTGTTGAGCATAGCTCCAAAAAGATCCGGTATTAAAATATGAGCAAGTGATTCTTGGTGGACGTATCCCTAATTTGGTGAACCACGTTAAATAATATCTTTCGTGTTGTGTTATTTATTCTACACTTTTATTTGAGATCTATAATATTTTATGCATATTAGTTTTCATCATTGCGATTACGTAAGGGATTTTTCCGCATATTTTATCTCTTATTTCCTATCAATTGGTATCGAGCCTAGTTTTGGTTTGTTGAAGTGTTGAATCGGGAAATTTTTATCTTGAGTGGGAACTACAGCAGATGATGGAAGATCTAGAGTTGATAAATTCAATGGGAAAAATTTCATTCTTTGGAAGATGTAGATGGAAGATTACCTTTATCACAAGGATCTTTATACTCCACTATTTGAGAAGGTGAACAAACCCTTGAGTATGACAGATGCAGAATGGGATTTTTTGGATCGGAAGGCACTTGGAACGATCCGTGTGTCTTGCATCTTCGGTATTATTTAATGTTTCAAAGGAAAAGACTACAAAAGATCTAATGGATGCATTGGGGAAGTTTTATGAAAAATCCTCTGCCTCTAACAAGATATTTTTAATGAAAAAGTGATTTAATATGAAGATGTATGAGAATGGTTCAGTAGCAAATCATTTAAATGATTTCAATATGGTTGTGAATATGCTAGCTTTGGTTACAATAGAATTTGATGAAGAAGTTAGGGCTTTATTAATTCTATGCTCTTTACCTAAAAGTTGGAATAGCCTAGTAATGGCGGTAAGCAACTCGATTCTAGCTAACTCGAATTTGAAGTTTGAGGATGTTTTAGGGGTGATTCTAAGTGAGGAAATGTGAATAAAAACTCCAGGGAATATTTTACTTGAGGAATGCTTTGACAATGGAAACTAGAGGGAGACAGAAGAATAGAGGAAACCGTGGAAAATCGAAAGATCGGGTAAGGTCAAAATCCAAGAGAAAGATTGTATGTTGGAACTATGGAAAGTCTGGGCATGCAAAGAAGGACTGTTGGGAGCTTTGAGATAAGAAAAAACAACGGGGAAGAAAACAAGGAGGAAAATGTGGCATCGGGTAATGTATGTTGAGATGCTTTGATTCTTTCTTTGCATAATATTCTTGAATCTTGGGTTTTAGATTTAGGGAGATGGAAGATTACCTTTATCACAAGGATATTTATACTCATTGTCTCGAGAAGGTGAACAAATCCTTGAGTATGATAGATGCGAGAATAGGATTTTTTCAATTGGAGGGCACTTGGAATGATCCATTTGTGTCTTACATCTTCGGTATTATTTAATTTTTCAAAGGAAAAAACTACAAAAGATCTAATGGATTCATTAGGGAAGTTTTATGAAAAACCCTCTGCCTCTAACAAGATATTTTTAATGAAAAAGTTGTTTAATATGAAGATGTCTGAGAATAGTTCAGTAGCAGATCATTTAAATGATTTCAATATGGTTATGAATATGCTAGCTTTGGTTACAATAGAATTTGATGAAGAAGTTATGGCTTTATTAATTTTGTGCTCTTTACCTAAAAGTTGGAATAACCTGGTCATGGTAGTAAGCAAATTGATTCCAGCTAACTCGAAGTTAAAGTTTGAGGATGTTGTATGGGTGATTCTAAGTGAGGAAATGCGAAGAAAAACTCGGGAATCTTCTACTTGGGAATTCTTTGACAATGGAAAGATTGTATGTTGGAACTGTGGAAAGTTTGGGCATGCAAAGAAGGACTGTTGGGAGCTTTGAGACAAGAAAAAACAATAGGAAGAAAACAAGGAGGAAAATGTGGCATCAGGTAATGTATGTTAAGATGCTTTGATTCTTTCTTTGCATAATATTACTGAATCTTGGGTTTTAGATTTAGGGGCTTCTTTTCATGCTACTCCACATAGGAATTATTTTGTTGATTATGTTCAAGGGGATTTTGGGCATGTTTTTCTTGGTGATGATGAGCCTTATAGTATAGTTGGAAAAGGTTCTATTTAGGTTAAGATGTAGAATGAGAATACTTGGCTATTGAAGGATATCGGGCATGTGCCTACATTAAGGATAAATTTGATATCGGCGGGGCAATTGGGAAGTGAAGGTTGTACTGTGATATTTGGTGACTCTTGGAAGGTTACAAGGGTGCTCTTGTGGTGGCAAGAGGTAAGAAGTTTGGAACCTTGTATTTATCCACCGATAGTACTAATGATTGTAATCTTGTGGCTTTCGATCCAAATACAAAATTATGGCACTATAGGCTCGTTCATATGAGCCATAAGGGTATGGACATCATAAAGAAGAATTTGCCTGGATATACAAAAATAGGTTTGGATTTATGTGAGAACTGCATATATGGGAAACAGAAGCAAGTAAGGTTTCTCAAGGTTGGACCTACGAAGAAAGAGAGTAAGTTAGAGCTGGTACATTCTGATGTGTGGGGGCTAGCTCAGGTATCATCTCTTGGGGGTTCAAGTTATTATGTTACTTTTATTGATGATGTAACAAGGAAAGTTTGGGTTTATTGTATTAGAAACAAATATGATGTATTTGATACTTTTGTTAAATGGAAAGCCTTGGTAGAGAATCAAATAGGTCTTAAGTTAAAATTTCTTAGGTTAGATAATGGAGGGGAGTATTGCAGCAATGAATTTGATGATTATTGTTCTAAGAATGGAATCCACAGGAAAAAGACGATTCTAGGAACCTTGCAGCAGAATGGGGTGTCAGAAAGGATGAACAGAACAATAATGGAATGTGCTAGGAGCATGAGGATACATGCAGGACTGCCTCTTTATTTTTGGACAAAAGCGGTGAGCATAGCTGTGTACTTAATAAACAGAGGACCCTCAAGTGCCTTGGATGGAGGCATACCTAATGAGGCTTGGTATGGTAATAAATTTGATTACTCATTTCTTAGAGTCTTCGGATGTGAGGTGTTTTCTCATATTGATAAGGATGATAGGACCAAGCTAGAGGCTAAATCAAAAAAATGCACTTTTATTGGTTATGGTGGTGATGACTTTGAATTTAAATGTTGGAGTATTAAGGACAAGAAAATCATTTGGTCTAGGGATGTGGTCTTTAATGAGAAAGTCATGTATGAGCAAAAGTTGTAGGAAAATAAGGGAAGAATCCAAGAAAGAATATGCAAAGTGGTAGAGAATCTTCTAGATGGGATAGTGACCCATGAATCGATTCGGGAACCTACTCAACAAGAACCCCAAAATCCTATAGTGAGGAGGTCTTCTAGGGTAAGAAAAGAACACGAACATTTTTATCCTTCTCTTTATTATTTATTACTCACACTGATAGTGGAGAGCCAAAGAGCTTTGATGAGGTAATGTAGGTAGATTCCAAGTAAGAAGTGGGAGAAAACCATGGATGAGGAGCATAAGTCTCTCATGGAGAACCAGACTTGGGATTTGGTGAAGCTACGGAAGGAAAAATAGCATTGCAGAGTAAGTGGGTGTACTGAGTTAAAGATGAAGAAGGAGGAAAGAAAAGATATAAGGGTTGGTTGGTGGTCAAGGGGTTTGTACGAAACAAGGCATACATTTTCATGAGATCTTTTCTCCTGTAGTAAAAATGACTTCTATTAGAACTATTCTTGGAATAGTGGCAGCAAAAGACTTGCACTTAGAATAGTTAGATGTAAAGACTGCATTTCTCCATGGTGATTTAGAGGAGGAGCTATATATGCAGCAGCCAGAAGGATATGAAGTCAAAGGTAAAGAGGAGATGGTGTGTAAACTAAAGAAGAGCTTGTATGGCCTGAAACAAGCTCCATGTCAATGGTATAAGAAGTTTGATAGCTTCATGATGGAGCAAGGTTATATTAGATGTCATTCTGACCATTGCGTGTATACAAAGAAATTTGAGGATGGAAATTATATTATCATGTGTTTGTATGTTGATGACATGTTGGTTGCAAGTAAAAACATGCAGGAAATAAAATTACTCAAGAAGCATTGACTAAGTGAATCCTTTAATATGAAGGATTTGGGGGCTGCAGACAAATCCTTGTACGATGATAACTCGGGATGGGAAGGAATAGAAGTTGACTTTATCTCAGAAGATTACATTAAGAAGGTATTGGATAGGTTTAACATGCAAGATGCTAAACTGGTGGGACTCCTTTGGCGAGTGCCATTTTAAGTTGTCAAAGGAGTAGTGTCCCAAGACATAGCAGAAAGAAACCATATGTCTAAGGTACCTTACTCATCAGCAGTTGGCAGTTTGATGTATGCTATGGTATGCACTAGGCCTAATACTACCCATGAAGTAGGAGCTGTGAGTATATTTATGAGTGATCCAGGTAAAGAGTATTGACAAGTAGTAAAGTGGATCATTCGGTATTTGAGAGGGACCATGGGGACAGATTTTATGCTACTGATGGATCGAGACACCACTTTATGTGGTTATGTAGATTTAGACATGGCTGGAGATGTAGACATGTAGGAGGATCATGACAAGTTATATTTACACTCTAGGTGGGACAGCGAGAAGAGCTGGATTTCATGACTATAGAATCTCGGTGCCTTTGTCAAACACGGAGGTTGAGTATGTTGCTGCCACAGAGGAAAGCAAAGAGATGATTTGGCTACAACAATTTCTTGAGGAGGTGGGGCATAAGCGGGAGGAATGTAAGCTGCATAGTGATTTTTGAGTGCTTTGCACCTAGCTAAGAACTCGCTTTCCACTCCGGACGAAGCATATATAGTTGAGATATCACTTCATCAGACAACTTTGGAGGAAGATAAGTTGAAGTTGGATAAGATTCATACCAGTCATAATCCTACGAGACATGATGACCAAGCTGGTCACAAGGATAAACTAAAGCTATATTCAGCTTTGGTTGGCCTTCGCGGATGATAGTGAAGGGTTGAGAAGCTTGATCAAGTGCAAATTAGTTTCCAAGTGGGAGATTGTTATGTTTGTGGAGCCTATTTTCACATTAGAGTGTGGTACACCTTCTATGTGTTACACTCGAGTATTTTACGGTGTTCCCACTTTGGTGAGTGGGTCAAGGTGTTCGGGGGCAAAGCCCCAAGCAAATTTTCATGGGTGGTTTATTAACCCATGGGTAATGGGTAACCGTTATGGGTTGTTTTTGGGCCCATGGTTTTCGGTACCCATTGTTTTGATACCCATGGTTTTGATACCCATGGTTTTGTATCAAACTACTTAAGCAATTGTCTATTTATATGGTATTATGCATATGATACATAGACAAGCAAATGTATTGCAGATGTGCTTTGAATTTGGGTGTGAATTCTGTAGAGTTTTTTGAGCATAGCTCTAAATGGATCTGGGTATTGTATTGAGAGAGTGGAGGCTTGTAATAAAATCTGAGCAAGTGATTCTTGGTGGACGTAGCCCAAATTGGGTGAACCATGTTAAATACTATCTTTTTGTGTTGTGTTATTTATTCGCACTTTTTATTTGAGATCGTAATATTTTCTACATATTAATTTCTCTTTGTTGCGATTCTATAAGGGATTATTCCGCATATTTTATCTCTTATTTCCTATCGGGGAAGACTCAAAGGAAACAGAGGTCTTGGAGGCCTATAGCGGTAAGAAGGATTAAGATGAGGATGAAGAAGTTTATAATCATCCTGTGTATGATATAAATGATTCAGAAGAAGAAGGAAGTGAAGGGAAAGATGACAAGGAGGAAGTAGATTCTCAAGGCAAAGGGGTGAGCAAAGAAGTGAATAGAGGAGATTAGAGGACTGAAATCCTCACCAAGGAAAAAATAGAAGAGGTCATAGAAAGAGAAGTGGTAGGCATCATCAAAATGTTGGTGAACATGAGGTAGAGTGTAGCACGAGATGAATTAATCAAGGAGATAAAAGAGGAGAGTAATGGAAAAGAGTATGGCATCATGGGCGGAGACCTTGACCTAGCAGTAAGATTTCCAAAGGTTGCGCAGACAGTGGGAAGAGTGTAGTGGAAGCACAAAGGCAAGGTGTTATGCGCACACTTCTAAATAAATAATCAATGAGCTACGCACACACTTCTAAATAACCATGTCAATGTAACAACTCATGCCCATGACCTCATTTATCATAAAAGGGGCATACCCACGAACCAAGAAAATGCTATCTTGGGCATTTGAATCCCATGTCAATGAACCTGAGTTTGAGGTAAGCCAAGGGGTGTTAATGAAGATTCCAGAGACAAAGGGATAAACCCCTTGGGTAATGCTCAACAAGCGTCGATGATAAAGTATGTAATTCACTCAACAAGGTTTCAGTTGAGGTCGAGGCTAGAATTTTTGGAAGGAATGATAGGGTGAGATTCCTAGAGGAAGAATTAGAGGAGGAGGAACTTCTCAAGAAAATCAAGGACCTAAAACAATAATAACGAATCAACGCACAGCTAAGGCATGAAATGAATGAGGAGAAGGAAAGGGTACACGAAGTATATAAGATAATCAAAATGATCATAGATGTTATTGTCTTAAAGCATTTTGACCTAGCACCACCCGAGAAAAAATATAAATCAACCCAACAGTGCCTAGAGGATTTGACTCACATCCTCACAATGGAGAGGTGACCACTCACCTTAGAATCTGCATAAGAGGCATTGGCACGCCAAGAAATGGAGGAGAAGTTAAAGGTGGTAGAAATCATTTCTCGATATACCAAACTCCTCGCCGATGTAAAGGCCTCCGCGTAAGTTGTTGAGGCCGCTTATGATAATTGTGTTGATAGGGATAGGGTATAAAGCATTTTAGTTGCTACACATGAAGTGGAGCTCAAGAAATTTCAAGAGAAAAATAAGGGAAACAAAATAGAGAGGCATAAGATCCCGCTGAAGTGGAAAAGAAATCGAAGCTATCAAGACTTTACAAGGCTCGATCAAAAATACTTAAAGGAGTTATATCCCCATATCACTTGTAGAATGGACACACTCAATGACCTTGGAAAATGTCTTTAGGGTATTGATGATATGATGAGTGCCAAGGGGAGGAGCTAATTTTTGAGGAGGTGAGCACCCTAGTAGGTGACCTCTGTCAGCAAGCACGAGTGAGGTAGATGCCTAGGAGAATCTTGAGGAAGATATTGGAAATGATTTCCCACTCCTCCTTTAGCAATAAACAAATTCTTCTACATTCCCCCCATTATTTAATTCATTATTCCCTCATTCTTCATTCCTTCATTCTTTATTCCAACTATTTATAGTATGTTATTCTTTATTCATTAAAGGAAGGTGTTCCCGCAGACTGAGAATAGGCTTAGTGTAGGGAGAAGTTGGGCCTTCGAATATTGGCTAAGTACAAAAAGGTGCGTGGGTGTTTGGGATCTATATGAAGAAAGGCACATGGGGTAAAAGCATGTAGGACAAGGGTTTTAGGAGGGTTTAGTAAAACCCATGGTGTGTGTGCTAGGCAAAGTAAAGGGTTTTGGGACTTAGCCATATTTGGAATTCCTAGCAGCACACGAGAAAAGCGTGACTGAATGAGCATGCGGAGTGGATAAGGTGCCAACCGACAACTCAATGGTCAAGGAAGGAATATTCCATGTGATGGAAGGATCCAAAAAGACATCATTGTAGAAAGTGGAGAGCTCGAGATGGGAAGAAGCATGCTCCATTGAAGGACCACATGGACACTTGGAAACCAATCTATTACTTCAGGAAGGCATGGTGGTGGATGTTAAAGCTATATATAGAGATGCTTGGGTAGAAGGAAGGGATGGATCTTTGAGAAAAGTGTGTGGTCATTGGCATCACATAACAATTGAAGAGGCGAAGCTCTATAGAAATAGTAATGGGTTCTATGGACTCTCATTAGGAGGATGATAGGAGAGATGGCATATCTAGAGGGATGGGTTTGTGATCATTTTTGTAATATGGGAAGCATGGTTAGGATTTTTGATGCATGAGTCTTATCTACATTGATACATTGGTCTGTTATGGCCTTAAGGAATGTAATGTGGTTATTGAACTAAGATCAATGAGGAATATATGGTTATGTTCTAAATATACATTGTTCATGGGTGTAAACCCTAGTGCATCTTCTTTATATTATGAATCATATCTTTTATATGTTTGATATTTCTCTTGTTGTCTAAATGGATGCATTAATATAATGCCTCATCTTAAGTTCTCAGAATGAATGCATGTTTCTTTACCCTTTTTCTAAGTTTTTATCATTGATCAATGTATTCTCACAAGACTCACATAAAGGAGGGGCTCGGTGCCCGTGCATGCCTCGGGTGAGCGCTCAATGCCTAGTGGTTGATAGGCTGATGCACATGGGATTAGGATTTGTTATTCTAAGGGCATAATAATGACTACATGTCATGTAGGCATGATGGATTTTAGGTGAGTTAAGTATGGTAGAGTCATGTTTTTACGTTTGATTTAATTTCCAAGTTATTGTTATTATGGAAAATAAATGATGATGTATATGTATGTTGTGGTGTAAATGTCCAAATATTTGATATCATGGAAATGTGAAATGATTGATGTATGATATGGTTGATGTCATAAAATGGTAAGTATGTATGTTATTATGATTTGTTTAATTTCCCAGTTTTGTGTAAAATGGAAAACTCACTAAGGTAGAATGTGAATATAAAGGGTGAAATTGGTTGAGGGAAGAGTGGTCAAGCTAACCTCCAAGGGCCCCATGCCCTCGAAGTGTTGTTTACATAGCCCTAGTAAAATGGGGCCTCGTGTTGTTGTAGTTCTCCCATAAGCTAGGGAAGAATATGAGGAGGTAGATACATGGGTTGGTTGGTTTTAGACATGATTTAGTCTAGGTCATTTAGGTAAGTTTTTATTTAGGTTATTTAGGAATGGTTGAGTTTAGGTCATGTAGGCATGGTTGAATTTAGGTTGAATGAGGAATTCCTAAAATGTAGGTGTTAAAGGTTTGGTCCGTGTACGAGAATCAAATATTTAATAAAAAAGGTGAATGGTAAGAAGAGATAAAAATATTCCTAATTGATAAGAACAATTATGAGTCTATCATACCAAATATGGTGTATGAACATAAATCACTACAAGAATTGCATGATTGACTGTTCTAAGGGTGAAGAAGGTCACATGATCATGAAATTTCACATTTACCTCACATCCCTTGAGTAGGTAGAAGGTTAGAAAGGAAATGCAAGTGAGGTAAATGAAGTTGGTTTTAGCGTAACCTAGTGTGAGACAACATGCCTCTTTGGCAAGAGACCCAAGATCAAAATAGGCAAGTCCATGACGAAAAAGTCATATTTTTTCTTTTTCTTTATAGACCGATCAATGCGGGAAGTTTATGTGGGATGAACAGAATATATCCTTGAGGTTTTCATGAAGGTGATCGATGTGGGAAGCTTGGAAAAATTTTATTTTATTTTTGTAGGAATAATCTTCTTTTTGTGATAGACTATGTATAGTATGGCTAGCTTTGTATAGATGTCCTTCAAGGAGTAGTCTATTTATAGTAGCAATATATAAATATTAGATGTCCTTTTCGAGGAGTCATATTTTTTGAGAAGTTTGAATCAAGGATTTTGAATTTGAAAATCTCGTATATTAATTTTGAAATTATTTTTAGACTTTTAGGTCATGGACAAGACTATAGAGAAGTATAGGATTCTTTTATTAAGACAAAACCATAGCACACATGGGTTATCTATGAAAGAGAGGTTTTAAGGGACAAATGAACATGGCATTCCATCTTGAAAAGGATGAAAATTATCCATGAGAATCATGTCATGAGTAGAGTCATTGTACTCATATTGAAGATAATGTTGAAGGTGAAGGGTAATCACATGATTCTTGTGTATTCGTTTGATCCTTAAATAGGTAAGCTGGAAGGTGAATTTTTCTCATGGGAAAAGCGCTTAATAGACATAAGGTGATCTAGGACTGGATTCAACAATAGAATGGTCTAATATGCAAGGAATTCAGGGGCTCATGTTTGGGTTTACCTTTGAGTGAAGACCAATGATAAACACCGATCCATAAGTACGAGTAATAATATAAGGTCAAGCAAATTAGGAGAAAATTTCCCTTGTTTACTTTTCTCCTATTTTGTTACATGTTAATTTTCTGTCAGGATGAGGTCACCGACTTAGAAGATTCATTCTTAGACATGTTTATCATAGGCACATTTGATACGTTTTTGGTAGATTTGGAGGTGATCGAGAGCATTGAGATGACGTTCATCTAATTAATCGAGTTGTGCCAAAAGGTCCTGGAAAAAATCATCATCATTCTGCATGTCTTTGAGTGAGATACAAAGATATGGTATTTGGAGTTCAATAGGTAGGATATCCTCTATACCATAGACCAAATATAAATGTGTGGAAATAATTGAGGTATGAATACTAGTAATATAAGCCCACAAGTCAAAAGGAATGTGTGTGTGTCAATCCTTTCCAGTGTCATCGACCACTTTCATAATAGTTTTGTTTAAGGTTTTTTTGGTTGATTTTGCTTGGCCATTTCTTTGGGGATAATAAGGTAAAGAAAAATGAGTTGAATGTTGAAGGAATCAAAGATTTTTGCGGGGTTTCATTTTTGAATTTTTTTTCGTTATCAGTGATAAGGTGGTGAGGGACACAAAAGTGACAAATGATGTGATGGTTGATGAATTCACATATTTTCTAAGCTTTTGTATAAATATGATGCATGGATTCCACCCATTTAGTGTAGTATTCGGTAGCAGTAATAATCCATTGATGGCATTAGAAAGAATGAGGATTAATCTCTCCAACAAGATCCAAACCCCATTGAGAGAAAGGCCAAAGGTCTCGTGTGACCTGTAAGGCATGACTAGGGGTGTGATGAAGATTATCATGTTGCTGACATTTCACACAACACTTGACATAGTCACAACAATCATGGTTTAGGGTTGGCTAGTAATAGCCCCGACAAATAATGTGTTTAGCGATAACTAAACCTTTCGAAGTGACCCCCACAAATTTCATCATGAACTTCCTTGATGTTGTAGGAGATTTCAGAACTAGTAAGACATCATAAGAGGATAGCGTCAAAACCACATTTATAAAGAAGACCACCCATGATGACATAGCGAGAGATACTTTTGAGAAAGGCTCGTTGTCTATTGTAAGTAAGATATGGAGGTAGAATGGAAATGGAAATGTAGTCTACAAACTACTTATACGAAAGGTCATGTGGGTCAGTTTCAATGTGTCGACAAGGTTAGTATCTCAAAATAGATAAGAGGGTGATTGCAAGCTTTGTAATATGACAAATATTTTTGATTTGGAGGGTGAAGCTAGGATCTAAGAAGCAAGACAAGCCATGGTATCTATAAATTTATTAGTAGAACATGGGTTGGTTTGAAATTCATAACGATCAAAGGTAGTCAAAAGTATGTCAACATGATGTTTATATTTTTGAAGTATATCATTATGAAAATGGTATATACCATTAAATTGGTTCACAACCAGTTGAGAGTTGCCAAATATATTAATTAATTTAATGTCTAAGGCTATGGCGGTTTGAAGACCTAACACGAGTGCTTCATATTCGGTGATATTGTTAGTACAATCAAAATATAGTTTGAAAGATAATGGCATAGGCTCACCATCGATAAGAATAAGGTCATCTAGTAAATGGTATCATCTAAAGAGAGGGTAGTGATGGATTCATTAGGGAAATCAAAGTTAGAGGATTGATTTCTAGAGAGTGGTGCATCTACGAGTTTCTCGAGAGATGGTTTTTCCTTTGATAGATTTTTGATGGATAAATTTGAGATCTAGGTCTGCAAGAAGCATGAGCCAACATGTAGCATGTTGATGTCGGTGAGGGCTTAGCATACATGTAATATAAGGAGTCGAGTATTGGTGACAAAAAGGTTTTTGGTTGAGTAGGTAATGGCGAAGTTTAGTGGTGACCAAAACTAAGGCTAAGTATAGCTTTTTGGCATGATTATATCTAGTTTTGTAATCTAAGAGTGTATGGCTTATATAATAAACCATTTTTTCCCTATGTTTCTTATCACGATGAGTGAGCATGGCACCCAAAGAATGATTAGTAGCATAAATATAAAGTTAAAATGATTGGTTCTCCTTAGGGGAATGAGCACATGTGATTAAAGGAGGTATATTTTTAAGGCATCAAAGGCTTTGTGACATTCATCATCCCATTTGAAGGAGATAGTCAAAAAAGTCAGAAATAAAGTGATGAATAGATTGCAATGTGCCTTACAAACTATGAAGTTAAATAAGGTTAGTAGATGGAGGAATTTCGAGAATATCCTTGATTTTAGCTTGATCCACTTCAATGCCACACAAAGAAATAATAAAATATAGGACTTACCGAGATAGGACAAAAATACACACTTCTTAGGTTGAAGTGAACACATTACTTAATGAGATGGTCAAAGATAGCCTTAAGCAATGTAAGGTGTTCAACTTGATGTTTGGATTTGGTGATAAGTTCATCATTGTAATCTTCCAATATGCGATTCATAATGTCATGAAAGATATAAGTCACGGCTCACTAATATGTAGCACCAACGGTTTAAAGGCCAAATGACATGACACAATATCAAAAGGTCCCCAAGGAGTGATGAAGGAGGTTTTGTGTTGATATTTCAAGGTGAGTAATATTTGTTTATAACCTGAGAAATTATCCATGAGTGATAGCATCTCATAGCTGGTGGTGATGTTAACTAGTTGGTCAATACTAGGTAAAGGAAACTTGTCTTTGGGGCAAGCTAAGTTAAGGTCATGAAAATCCGTGAAAATGCAAACTCCCCTTATCACTTTGGTGACTAGAACAATGTTAGAGATCCATTGAGGATAAACAATGGGTAGAATGAAGGAAAACGAAATGAGGCATTGGAGTTTTTGTTTGACAAAAGGGAAATACATGGATGTATTTTACGCACTTTTGTTTCACGGGTTTGGTTTTGAGGAATAGTTATGATATTGTGGACCACAATGTTTGGGTCAATACCGAACATATCAAAGCATATGTGTAACATTCCCATTTTAAGACTTTAGAAACAAGGATTTTTTTTTATATATAATGTTCACTATTCTAAATAAAACATTATTTAGAACACACATTCAATGCCAATCAATCTCATAACAAATAACCATATGCAACTATAAATGACTCGGTGATACACCAATCTGTTCATTCCATGACTCGGTTACATACCAATCTATTCATGTTTAACTTAAGTGTTGAATACTTATCATATACTACGTATACTTTTTCTCTTACCCTCCTCAGGGTATTGAGTAATCTATTTAAAGAATCTATCCGAATATTTGCTATCAATATTCATCGACATCACGTTACTTTAAACTCGGTGACATAGACAACGCAACAGAAACTTGTGATAATTTGGCCAAATATTTACAACATATTTGTGTATGTCACTATTCCTAGATGACATACTCGTCATATTGGTATACGTACTTCACCTCACTCTTCTATTATCATGATTGGTCTTTACTGACTACCGTCAATCCACTTGTCCCAGGTTTAACCCTAGCCCTAGTTAGTAACATAAATCATTATAGGAAGATGCTCACAATGGCTTAGGGTAAATGGGCATACTCGGTTGACCTAAGTCAACTGGATGTGCCAAGGTACCCTGAGCCATTGGAAGCTAATTCCTATCCTAAATATGCCCCTAACCTGACCTAGAGAGAAACTAAGTTCAAGTCCAAGTTTGTGTGTAGATCTAGATGATCAATGTGGAAGGGTGATGCCACATGTCAACTACAATGATGTATTCTCAAAAAGACCCAAGTCTTCTCGAAAGTACATCCCTATAGTTGGCGTGTGCCAACATCCTTCAGAAACTGCCTCATCGAGATGTACATACCCAAAGGAGTTCATTAATGAATTATTAATTTGGATTATGTCTAGATTACAACAACCCTGTTAAACCCTAATCCAACACTCCATAAGTTCTATCCTAAATATGTTTTATTTAGTCCATGAAGAACTTCCTTAACTTATGATTACTTTTTAATGTTTGTTTTCACAGTTTAACCAATAGTTAACCAAAACAAGACAACGATGTCATAAGTTTTATTAAATGTACTTTAACTTTCAAGAAGGTTTAACAACCACATACTTCCAACTAAAGTAGACTTCACACAAGGTGAAGTCTAATGATTATTAATCATATCTCCAAACCTTTTAGGTTTACATTCAATTATGAGAGAGAAAGAGTCTTCCTCTATATAATTAAGTATTAGGGTATTTCATTTCCAATGTCCATAGTTTATACATCATGTTTATTATGCAACTTATTACTATGTTAAATTGATAGATATAACACATCATATTATGCAACTCTCAAGTTGCTTCATTATAAGGGAAACTGAACTAATTCCCACTAACAATCTTATCAAAGATAACAAGATAAGCATACATAATGTAAAGAATATCAACAAGATGTAACTTTCATCTTCTTTATAAAAGTACAAGATAATTTACACAACCAATACAAGTAAATTCCCAACTTTCAATTCATCTATGAAACTTATACATTTACAAGACTTATGCATTTTAGGCATACTACATAACAACAACCTTCCTTTTTAAAAAGAATACAACTTTTCTTTTTCAATACAACTCAAGAACGAATCAGAATTCTTCACAAAGAATCAGACTAAAATCAGCCAATGCATCATATAAGTTTTTCCTTCTTTTATCACTTACGAAGTCCATCTGCAAAAATTGCTAGCATGGGTCAATTCAATGAATTGAGCATGATAAGCACTAAGCCTTAAAATGAAGTGCTTTCCACTAATTGTTCCATTAAAAAAACTCTTTTTAATGAAACAATTAATATATCATACATATCAGTATAAGTAATAACAATTAGAAAAGAAGTACATTAATCAATCTGAATTCACTTCTAAGAGAAGAACAGATTATAATCCACAACATCTACCTTACAAAATTAAAGTTTAATTGATCCCATCAATTACCTTTAAACAAACAACAGATCATAACATCCTATTGTTCCCAATTCTATCATAATAGAATACAACATTTAACTTTACTATAAGACAAAGGAAGGGTTTATAGCATAGTTCCCATTAGGATGATTCATCTAGCCCCTAAGCAAGGAAGAAGAATATCCATTCCAAACTATGCTCAACACAAAAACATCTGAAAATAGAAACAGGTTCATAACATGAATTTAACTGTTTCATTTAAAGGACAACTACCTTAAAATTCAACATTTAAGATTTTCATCAAAACAGAATCCCATATCAATCTAAGAAGGAATATAGAATTTAAACAGTCTGCCAACAAGATTATATTTTCTGTTCAACAAAACCAAAACATCAAATCTCTTCCTACATCACTTCAACAAATGATATGAACAAGGAAGACTAAACAATTATAATAAATCTCCATTTCACAAGAGAACTAATAACATAAGGGTTCAATCAAATGAACTAATCCCAACAGGTTAGAAAAGGAATCTTATCAGAATTTGATTCAATCCTTAAATCATTTCTTTATACTTAAAAAAATTCCCTTTTCTAATCCAAACAATAAGCTCATATACTAGTTCCCAGAAGAGAGAACAAATCCAACTCATTGTAAAGAAAATGTATTGTAAGTCTCCCTTACAATCCTTATCATTTAAAAGCATGAGTTCTAATTTCAGTTCAGAACAACATAAACAATAAAGTTCAAAAACAACACACTGTCCCTAAGGATTCTCAATTTCCTTTTTTTTCTTTTAAAAGACTCAAGTATTCACTTATTGATCCCAACAAGAATAGAAAACCTAAACCCTTAAACTAAACCAGTTCAGAGTATCCTTGGACTCAAAACTAAAATTCCTTTAAAATGCCTCCACAACATTGTACTTAAGAATAAGTGGTTCATAATTCTTTTAGAACCATAAAACAAAATCAAACTGAACAGAGTTAAGTAATCCTTCCACTACAATTTCTAAGCACTGGTACAAAACTCATCTTTAAAAGAAGTTCCAAATCCACTATCAAATGAAAGCGTTTCTAGTTAAATCTCCAAAAGATATTCAAACAACTTAGTCATACTACTTCCCTAGATTTACTTTGAGTAAGCAGTTTGAATTAAAAAGAGTTATAAGCTTTCAACTTGAATGCAATATAAAACCAACTCACAACTACCAGAACAGAACCAACACATCGTTCAAGCTATAAATTCCAAACACTAAGTACCAAATTACATGTACAATGTCGAATCACAAAGTCTCAAACATGAGCATAGATATATACAAATATCATGATACAAGATAGAATATAATATGAACAACCTTAATCCATTTTATAACATAAACAAGAAATCCTATTTCCAACTCAAAATGAAACACAAGTTTCTCATCAGAAGAGTTCATAACCATTCAAGTAGATATTCGCAAGTTCAGGGAAACCACAAGTTCCCATTCTAGTTTGTATTTCAAACAAATAAAACTCATACCAGCTCAAAACGAAATACGAGCTTCTAACTAGAGTTCAAAACTATTCACACAATAAAATATGAGTGTTGTGTACATTATGAACTTCCATTAATAGTCCAGAATAACACAAGAATAAACATGAGTACAGAGGTACATACGAGACTTCAAACAACAGTCTAGGATTACTCGAGAATCCAAACATGGTTTCAGAGTAACAAGAACCTCCAACACAAATTCTTATCAAAACACTAACCCCGAATCAAGCTTAAACTAAACACAAACTCGAATACAGGCTCCAATGAAATACGAGTTCAAATACAAGCTCAAGCTCAAACAAAACATGAACCTAAATATAGGCTCCAATGAAATAAAAACTCAAGCTCAGACAAAACATGAGCTCCAATGTAATATCAGATGAGACTTAAGGTTCCCAAAAACTCAGAACCAAGTAAACAATGACAAGGGTCGATTAAAAACACAACTCTTTTAATACTCGATTTGAGAAATGACAAGAAAGCCACAAAAACAATTTTCTCATGCATGTTTTGTTATTTAACCCATACAAAGAAAGTTTCAAGACTTACTATAATTTTCCATGGATTCATACCCAAATTTCAGAGATTGTAAAAACTGGCAAGTAAATAACTTGAGATAAAACATGCAAGCCAAAAATCTCATAAGAGAAGATTTATTTTAATGAAACATTTTGAAGAAAGCAAGAGATATTAATGGTTAGAGCCTATCATGCCCGATAGAACTTACGCCAAATCAAAGGAGACTTCCATCCGAGCTTCTAACTCCTTTGTTCCTCCACACAAGATCAACCAACCAATGAATTTCCTCGAGAATTCCTCATATACCTTCCAATGATCGAAAATATACTAGGTGAGTTAAAAATAGCAATGAAGTAAAATTCAAACTGCTGGTTCGAAGAACTAGTTTGCTCCATGCAGAGAAAAATCTGAAAAGCATGGAAAAACCAAAACCTCCCATAAACCCACCTTCCAAGTTTCTAAGATGGTTTGTGAACAAAACCCGAGGCCCATTAATTTCATTAATTCCAATTTTCCCGCTTATCTCTCCTTGCCACCGCCTCCCAAATCTGGTGAATGTCAATTCCCATTTAACATGCAATTCCATCTTTAGTGGAGCTTCCACATAAGCCTCCACCAAGTCAACTAGCCCCTGCCAAATCAGTACTTAATGCCTTAAAAACCTTATCAACAAATTCAATGCCATTGGAACCGTTGCCATAGAGGCATGTGACCCTTTTAGGTTCCCATTTAAATAGCTTAGGATAGATCCCTTAAAACTTAGGTTAGTTTAGGAATAATTACCTTAGGCCTTAACACATTACCTTAGGTAATTCCAACATTAGGTTAGATTAATTCACAACCTTTTAGTTTTAGGCAATAGGTTAGATCATCTCATAACCTTATAGCATTAGGTTTTAGGTTAATTTAGATAGCCTAACAACCTTTCCATATTCCCTTAGCACAAGGCTTAGGTTTGGACACCAACCCAACAAAGTAGAATAAGAAGCTTAGGTTAGAATAAAAATTCAATTAAGTAACATAGCTAGGTAGTAAATATTCTTACCCAGCTTAGGATTCCGTAGGATAATCCTTTAGTTTTAGGATTCGAATCCTTCCTATGTCATGAATAGGTTGTATTTCATTTACGTCAGCAATGTACTGCCAAGATCGATCTCCAAGGACCTAAGCACAACATACAACTGAATGGAAACACGTTCACACAAGATTAAAGAACTTGTAATAACAAATTTCAGTCTGCTATGTCCCTCAAATTATGGAATGTCAATTTACCATTCATTCAACTAAGAAGGTTTAAAACATTCCTTGGATCACTGAAATTGATCCAAGGATGAGTCAGATAAAGAGATAAGTTTACAACTCTTAAACCAGATTGCAACTCACCTACAAGAAGTGAAAAATGGATTCAAGGAAGCCATTCCATTCTAGTCTAATGATCTTAAGAATAGAAAATATTTATCCATATCAAGCATGATCTCCAACAATCAAAAGAACACATCTTTAGAAGAAAATCACATGTCAACACTTGAAATGCAAAGGAGGAATATAACAATTGTCGAGGGTGTTACAATATGACCAAGTAAAATATTTACTATGATCATAGATGAAAGAATTAAAAGCTTCCTATTCAGTAACATCTAAATATTGGCCTATTTTTAGAATGTGCGGGTCATCTTAAGTGTGAATATTGATTTCGATGGTCAATTCATTTAACATGGTTTGTGTCTAAGAAGGTAATGATTGGTGAATATAAGAATATTCTACACTAAGGTAGGTGATAATAGACTCATCGTCCTAACATTGAACAACATTAATATAAGGTGTATCATCATCGATCATGTCAGGGTACAGGAAGGGAAGAGAAGATGTAGGCTCGATATCTCATTGATAAGTTAGAGGTACCACGGAAATGTTATTCTTGAAATTTTTTTTTAGGAGGAATGGATTCTGGATCCATAAACACTATAGGAAAAGGTGGTGAAGTTGGTAAATGGGGTGGAGAAGGTTTATCATCCTCAATGAGTTCAAATTGGGCCTTCTTGGGTGATGGTTTGGAAAAGCCAATACCACTATGGTCTTTATGTTTACGAGTGGTGCATGGGATGACAATATGATGGCCTTGCTCGTAGAAACCAAAGCCAAATCCCTTTCAAGCACAACAATGGAGGAAGGTGTGGGAAAAGTGGCAGTTGGTGAGATATTGGAGGTCAGAAGAAAATGGTCAAGTTTGGGAAGGTGGCTTAGGTGAGTAGGTAGAAACATCAATTACCCCATATGGTAAGTTGGTACGAAGGTGGGGAGGACCATAAGGTAAAACCTCACCTATGTGGTGATAATAGTGGGGGTGTTGATGAAGTTTACCATACTCTTGAGGACTAAGGAATGTGTCAATATTATAAAGGCGGTATTCCCTAGAGTGAGGTGTTGAAAAACACCTTCTAAGGGATCAGTAGTTGATATGTTGGTAGTGGGAATGGATGCATTAGTTGGTTGAGAAGTAGATGGGTTAGATGATGGGTCAACTGTAGAAGTTGTGGTAGTAGTGGGAATAGAGGATTTGTTTGTGGAAGAGGTAGCGACAACATTGGTGGATGTAGTAGTGGTTGAAGAATAAGTGGTAGTAGTGGTAGATGCCTTAACTGGTATAAGGACATCATTGGGTCGATACAACATGTTATAGGTATTGAATGGTGAAGGGTCAACTAGAATGGTATAGTTGTTTCCTTCATGTTCAAATTTTAAACAACGGTGTAAGGTTGAAGGAACACAACCCATGACATGGATCCAAGGTTGGCCAAGTAGCATGTTGTACTTGGAATTCCCCTCTAAGACATAGAATAATTCTGGAATGGTATGAGGGCCCACATGAATGTGGAGAATGATGGTGCCAAGGGTGGAAGTCATGGCATCATTGAATGAACGTAGCATAATTGGGTTATTATGCATGTAATTGGTAGGGATGTGCATTTGGTTGTACACATGGGAGGAAATGATGTTAATATTGGCACCGCCATTGATCATAATGTGTTGAATGCATATATTATCAATGTAGATAGAAGCTGTATAGGGCATGATAAAGATCATATTTTTGGAGAGGTACAATCTCATCGTCAGAGAAACTGAGAGTGGCTATTTGATGAGTGGTAGCGGGTGCAAAGGAAGTGGATTAAGTGGTACGAGAGGCCACATGGTGAGGATTGATAATGGATGCCACAGGAGTAAGGTCATTAGGTAAGACCTCAGTAGATTGTAGAACCTCAATGACGGCATGTCAATGAGACTCAGTGGTTTGGACCAAGTCATAGAAAGAAATTTTGAAAGAGGACTATTGCAATTGTTTAATCATTGTACAATGGGAAATGCCCTCATAAATAGGGTATGTGGGTCCATGGATGGTGATTTTAGGTGCAGGTGTAGATGGGATATTGGGTAAAAGAGTGGTGGATGGGCTGGTTGTTTTCTCCTTTCCTTTTTTTTTTCTAGGTGTGAGTGGCAATGTTAACCATATTAATATGTGGTAAAGGAGCAAGTGAGTTGTGATAGGTGTAGCAATAGGATGGGAAAAAATATGGTGAGGGCTTATACTGATTTTGTGAAAAGAATGCAGCACATTGGAATTTTGGCAGAGGTTTGGATAGCTCTCTTATGCGAACCATATTGATCTCAAATGTTGGAGGGGATAAAAGGGTTGTGGAGGTGGAAATGAAGATTGTTGAATAGGCACGGGATAAGGAGGTGTGGCGATATATGGAGGTGGAATAGGGTCCTCATCTAAAATATCATCATCATCAAAATCTTCTTTAGAAGGACATAGTTGGAGAAGAACATTCTTAAGATCCTTATAGTCCACATCATTCCTGGCACATGATGGTAAGTGTAAATTTTTGTATCATCAAACCCTTCTAGTTTAGGTTTGAGTGGGTCGTAAGGTATAAGTGGTGGCAATGTGATGACAGAGGTTTCCAAAATTTTAGCTAAGATGTTGGCATAAGACCTTTCCAATGGATCACAATGCAAAGTAAGTGTGGGTCTAGATGGAAACATGGATGATTTTTTAGGGGAGGCGCCATGAGAGTTGGAATCGGAGGCTAAGCCGGTTTGAACACCTACTTAGTAGGTAGTATGGTTTTAAGTTTGGATTATATCTTCTTGGGTAAAAATGTGACAAATGAGCTAGCGGTTAAAGGTGTTATAGGTTTAACTACCTCGTTGGAGGCCATGGGTTTTTGGACTTTGGTTTTACCTTCTTGGGTAATGGTGAAGGAAAAGTGTACATGTAGAAGGGAATGAAGATGGAAGAAGGGGATGGGTTATCCAAGGCGATAATGGAGGTGCGATGAAGGTTGTAGAAAGAGACAAGGTTGAAGGTACTAGTTGAAGAGAAGGAAATATCATAGGTAATGATGAGGATACTAGAAGTGGTGTAGGTATAGGTGGTAGAAAGGATGTAGGTGATGGAGAAGGTGTAAGTTGCATAGGTAATTTGGGTGTAATAGATGACCATGAAGAGGATATGGGCTGCTTTGTGATTTTGGTTTACCTTGGGTAGGAGGCTGCTTGGCTAAGGTTTATGGGTGAGGCCTTAGGATAGATGAAAGTGGTGAAAATGATGGAGGGGTAGTAGGAGAAGTCATTGTATGTGGCCTAAGAGGTTGGGTCTTCCTCTTAGGTGGGGGAATAGTATTTGCATTAGCTTGTGAGGATGTGGCTAAATCTAGTTTGATAGGGGGATGGACTAGGCTTGATGTCGGCATGACTCCCAATGTGGCAATGGGTTTGGACATGGAGGAAGATATAGATGTAGGTAAGGCTTTAGGCATTGGAAAAATTTCAGTCAATGGTAAAGATTTAGGTGTGGGTGAGGGTGATGAAGAAGAGGTTACTATTGGCATGGGAATGGTGGGTTTGGTTGTCTAAAACACCTTTGGATAGATCATGGAAGTATCAGTAGACAACATTTTCATCTAAGTTGAGAAAGGCAGCCAAAGGTATCCCTAAAGTGTGTAATTATTGACATAATCCAAGTGGTCATCCAAATGTGAAAATGGAACCACCGGAGGGGGATGATGGTTGTTTGTTATTAATCCTGTAAAGAATATCTCGTGAGATAGGGAAATGGTTGGCTTGTGACTCTGTGGGTAAAAGAGCCAAGAGAAAATCAACAGGATCCTTGAAAGCCAATGGAGAATTATCCCCAATAGGAAGGGGCATTTTTAATGGATCCCCTATGGGTAGGGGATATGATAAGTAGGATGAGGTAGGTTCATATTTTGGTGAAGAGGAAGGTAAGCATGACTTTCCGTAGGTAGGAGAGTTAATACTGTGGGTTGTTCATTAGTTTTAGTGGTGTGTGGGGAAACTGCATCGAAAGGTATAGTGGAATCCTCCATGGGTGAAGGGGGAGATAAGGGAGAATCCTCTATGGGTAAAGGAGAAGATGAAATATGTTCCTTCATAGAAGGATCTCGTGTAAGAATCTCCTCGATAGATGGAGTAGGAGGAAATTGAGGAAGGGCTGGTATGATGTCAAAAACAACATGAACCTCATGAATGTTACTATCATTAGTAGAAGGTTTGTTGGTTTGGTTAGATGATGGGGTGTGATTTGGGAATGGATTCTTGAAGATGTGAAGGTTCTGATTAGTTGGTGCATTAGGGTTATCTAAGACAAGATCTCCACTATCTATCATTTCTTGGACAATATTTTTGAAAGTTATACAATTATTGTCGCTATGACCTTTAATGCGATGATAGTTGCAGTAATAATTTTCTTTGTACCATACATGAATAGGATGAGAGGGGTCAAAACTAGTATGTGGTTTGATGGGTGGAAGAGTGATGGCTCCAGATTTTAGAAGTTTTCTAAAACCGAAGAATAGGGTTCTCTTATGGGAGTGTATTTTGTTACTCCCACTTGAACTGAAAATCCTAAACAAGAGAAAGGTTAGAAGAAGGATTTAATTTTTGGACGGGTGAGATGGGACAACTTTCAAAACTACCATATGGGAAAATCCTTTTTCTTTAGATTAATTATTTTGTTGTTTGGAAGAAGAAGAGGTATTACACAATTGTATCTTCTTCTCTTTAATGGCATGAATTTCAAGTTTTTGGGCCATAGTGAACGCCTCGTCGAACATGTGGAAGGTTTGAACTTGGAGATTCAATGAGATGTGCCTAACAAAATCCCTAGTGAAAAATTCTATTAACTCGGTTTGAGGCAATTAAAATGTGATTTGGTTGATTAGGCTTCACCAACGAGTGACAAAATCTATGATAGATTCATCTTCGTATTGTCATGTCGAGTACAAGTCGGTCATGGTGACCTTCTTGACAATATTGATAGAAAAGTGGTCTAGAAAATCTTGAGCCACTTGGTTGAATGAGTAAATGGAGTTCCTAGGTAGACCACTATACCAATCCAATGCGGGTCATGTTAAGGACATTGGGAATGTTTGTAAGAGCAAAGCGTCATCATGAGTGATCAGATAACACCCATGTTTAAAATACCACAAGTGTTGTTATGGGTCTTCTTTGTTGTTGAATCGGTTTAATTTAGGCATTTCACCATGCATAGGGTATCGACGAATCGAAATGGATGGGTGAATGGGCTCATTACAAATTTCTTTGTATTTGAGAGAGTTATGTGAGTCAAAGACCGATGCTTCCAATGTCTACATATTTTCTATCACTATATTGATAAGATTGTTAGGAGGTTGTGATGGTGAGCACCCCTTGCAGTATAAGGGAGTAGATGATGAAGGTATGACATGGGCAAAGCATCCCATTATAGGGTGGTTTCAAGTACAAAAATTGTGATGGGGAATATATGTAGGTGGAAAGTATCCTAAATAAGTAATAGATGAGATAGGGGATGTTGGTGATAAGTGTAGGTAGGTGGAGTGGATGTAACAACCCTCATAGTAATTGGAGGAAGAGACTGTGGGATGGAGAGGACAATTTTTTAAAGGGAGTATGGGCTGCCAAAACCATGGGTGGCTGAGATGCAATAGGTATATGAGAGGTGGTAGGTGTAGATAGACCTACACTCAAGGTGGTTGATAAAGGAATGGTTGATACCACATGAGAAACTGACGTCAAAGGTATGATAGATGCCATAGGTGCAGTAGATATCGATGATGTAGGGTCAAGTTGGGACACCACAGGTGGTAAGGTGGAAGAGGGTAATGTCAAGCTAGTAGTAGTTGATTCAAAAGTAGGTGCAAGGGTAGGAGAAATGGGCACAGTGCATGTCGTATACAAGCTGCCCTGATGAATCCCAAGTTGATGAATGGGATAAATAATATTGTAAAGTAGCGGGGTTTTAGTCAAGGAGTCTTGCAAACTCCTCGTCACCGATATTGATGATAATAGGATGAGTGGGATCTATAGGTGATAAAATGGATGGTGGCGATGGTCTAGGAGGGAGTGGCTGAAGGATAGCATGGAATACGAGGACATTGGCCCGCTACAAGTCAAAACCATGTGACTTATAGTAGACTTGGTAATTTGATCTCTGTAGATGACACAGAGGCACATAAGGAATGGAGAAAATAGTTCTAAGAGGTGAAAATTAGTCACTGTTTTAATAGAAAGATTAAAACATAGAAACTGACAGATGGTTGGGTAATCGATCTCGATGATAGAGGGTAATGATGATGGTTAAGGTGACCAATACCAATAATTGTGTAAAATCAAAAGATTTTTAAATGTGGCAATAAATGATGAAAATGAAGTAAAATATGTATTTTGATAATGACTTCAAGGACCCAAAGATATGGTGAAGTATCCGAGGAACCCCAGAAAGAATAGAAATGTGATGAATTCTACTTTTTTTTAAATGACCAAAACAACAGGAAACCAACAATGGTCGAGGTTAATAGATAATGGTCGGATGAGTAAACTAACGATGGTCATTTGGGTGATGCTAGTCACTATGAAATTTGTGAAAAGATGGAAAAAAGTGAATTTGGTAATTTAGATCAAATAAAAGACCAACCCGAAACCTAAGTATGGCTATGATTGACCCTAACACACTTAGAAAGAGTTGAAATACACCAACTATGATTATGGAGTGTGAAAGGAAAGAAGAATGGAGAATACGATCTCACACCTCAAAACACAGATCAAGCAAAAATAGCAAACATGAAATCCTACGTGGTGGATTTTATGTTCTAGCTTATGCCATTTAGGACTGAATTTTGAATAGATTATATTTTTTGGTGTGATAAAAGGTGACCTATGAAAATCCAAGAATTAAGGCTAGTTTCAGGTAAAGTTTTGGTGAGGGGTCCTTTCTCTGAGATAATGTTCGGAAAGTGATCCATTAGGATCTAAAAATATTGTACTTCATCGATTAGTCGGCATAAAGAGGAAAAATAAATACATGGAGGTTCCATATTTATATTAACAGGACCACCACTCTATGCAGAGTGGTGGTTACCTGAACTCCACCCAACCAGGCAGCGATTACGAGACCATATGTGTGCATTGGGCGGTGGTCTTGGCTCTTTCGGACATAAAATAAAAATATGAAACAAACAACCCCATAATTTGAAAGGTTTTCCATGTCTCTTCTCCTCCACAACCTTTCCCATTCTCCAGTGCACAAGAGGACATGAGAAAGGCTATAAATACATGTTTTTAGAAGATAATAAGATCATTGAAGCATGAAAGCAAGTGAGCAAGAAGTTCTTAGTGCTGAAATTGTGTTTTGTAGAAGAAAGGAGTGTTAAGATATATCAAGCAAGCAATTGGGAGGAAGTGTGAGATATTATCTACTACTCCTTCATACTTATTGTAATTTATGTACTTATTGTTTTAATTGGCCAATAAAATGTGGGAAGAAAGAGCAATTTCCCTTCTGACTGGTTTTTCCTCCTCTGGAGGTTTCCAAGATAAAACTTGTTGGTGTTTATGAGTTTATATTCTTTCCTTTCCTAAAATTGTGGATTCTAAGCATAAGAAAAATTCATTCACTAGCTATCTTAGTCATTTTCTAATCGAAAGTAGAACAGAAGAGTTAATTTTAGATTTTGTGGATAATTCCAAAGTTGAAGGGTTTACACATCATTTTGGTATCAGAGCTAACAAGTATCTAGGACTATGGTATTCATTCTTGGATTTGTATGACAATGACAAGATCTAAAGGTGAAAAGGCTTTACCTTGAAATCCAGAAATTTCTACAAGAAAGTGGAAGCAAAGAATTTGGAGACAAATGGAGGAAGAGAACTTGGTCCGTAGAATTGAGATGCTGGAGACCATGATGGATAGGATTTATAAGCCAAGAAGAACTTGCAGATTTATAGAAGACATCTTTTGTCAAACAAGACTCCATGGACTCGGTGGTTCGAGACTTAAGCGAAAAGGTTTTCATAGGGAGCAGCCACCATGAGGAAGATTATAGGGAAGATCATGAAGAAGATACTTCAAATGTAAGAGAAAAAGTAAAATCTAACCATACTCCTTTTAAAGTTGAGATTAAAAGCTTTGAAGGACAAGTAGATGCAAAGTTTCTTGATAAATGGTTAAAATAGTTAGAAGTCTACTTTAGAGTCCATAATGTCACCGAGGAACAAAGGATCACATTTTCATGTCTCGAAATGGAGGGCATGCTCGGTTTGGTGGGAAAACCATCTAACCACTTGTTAAAAGAAGAAGTGTTCTATTGTGAAATCTTGGCAAGAATTTAAAGAATTACTTAAAGATAACTTCTATCCTATTATCCACAAGAGTGACCAAATGATTAAATGGTAGTATTTTAAACAAGTCGGTGGTCAAAGTGTGCAGGACTATCTCTACGGAGATTTGGAGACAAGCGATGTTCTTAAACATGGACTTGGAGGATGAGGATATTCGACTAAGTACTTGGGAGGAATTCACACTCACCTTCGAAGAAAATTCATCTCCACAAAGCCCAAAGATCTCAATGAAGCATGTGTACATGCATACTACATAGATGATGAAAAGAAGCAAGGAGAAGTAGAGCCAAGGGAAAAGAAGTCAACAAATCAGCAGAAAAAAGAGTATGGGAAAAAAAGTAACAAGGGTAAGTGGAAAGGGAAAGGTAAATAAGCTGTCACTACTTTAAATACTTGTAAAGATCCCACGAAGTTTTCCAACAACTATGATATCAATGGTCGATCGATGCTACATGTTGGAAGTTACATTCAGAGAGTTACATCTCGAAGAATTGAAGCAAAGACTCAATGAAGTCCATGACAACTGTAAAAATAGAAGGGGAGGTGGAAATTGAAGATGACTTTGATGTAGATGAAAGGCTTAGATGCACGGCCACTAACATGGACAGCCAAGAAGAGGAGATGAGTAGACTATTCCAAATCAAAATCCAGATCAAGAGAGCTAAGGTAAATGCTTTGGTTGATACATGTTCTCTGTCTAAGTTGATTTACGAACCAGTTGGAAATAATATTGGTCTTGAGACTTACGAGCATCCACACCCTTATCCTTTGGGTTGGGTGAAGGCAGGTGTTGAAATTCGGGTAGTAAGAAGATGTAAGGTCAAGTTTGGGATAAATTCCAAGTATATTTATGTTTTGGAAATTAATGTTATTCCACATGATGTTTTTGATGTTGTATTCGAGAGTCCTTACATGTATATTAGGGATGCTATATTTATGAGAAGGAAAATTAGTACGAGATGGGTTGAGGATGGGATCGGCTACAACATTTAGGAACACCAAAGCATAAGACACAGGTTACTATGGTGAGTGCTAAACAAGAAAAATGACTTATTCAGGAAAATCATAATCATTTTTGTTTACTTTTGTTAAAGGAAAAACAAGATGGGGTAGAAGTTTCAGATATTTCTAAGCAAGGAAATCATGATTTGGATAGTATTATTCAAGTATTTTTAGGAATTATTTGGGATCTCGGTGGGTTACCACCAAAATGGGAAGTAGAGCATGAGATTCAGCTATTTCCGAGTCCCCTCTACCGAACATTGGGTTGTATAGGAAATCCTTGCTTGAGAGTACTAAAGTAAAGAAACAACTCCAGGAACTACTAGACCAAGGGGTTATACATCCGAGCACCTCACCATGTTTTTTTCTATTTTTATGGTGTCAAAGAAGGATGGTTCTTGGAGAATGTGCATCAAATACCACACTTTGAACAAGATCACCATAAAGAATAGATATTCACTTCCCCGCATTCATGATCTCTTGGACTAGCTTTAGCATGCCAAATTTTTCACGAAGTTGGAATTCAAGTCAGGTTATCACCAAGTCAGAATGAAGGAGGAGGATATATGGAAGACTACCTTCAAGACAAAACATGGTTTGTATGAATGGTTAGTACTTCCTTTTGGGTTATGTAATGCACCCACTACATTTATGATATTGATGAATGATGTATTGTCGTATTTTTAGATTTATGTGTCATTGTATATCTAGAAGATGTCCCGATTTTTAGTGCCACATAGGAAGAACATATAACTCATTTATAAAAAGTCTTGCAAGTTCTCAGGAGAAACAACTACTTTGTGATATGAATAAATGTGAATTTGCCAAAGAGTCACTTATTTATATTGGGCACGTGGTTGGAGGAGGAGATCTACGAGTGGATCCAAATAAGGTGGAAGCCATCACTCATTGGACAACACCAACAGGAGCCATAGAGACTAGGAATTTTGTGGGATCAATACAGTACATGTGGAAGTTCATTCCGGGATTTCTCGCAATTGTAGCACCTCTACACACAGTGGCCGTAAAGAGTAAGAGTTTTGAATCGGGTAAGGAACAAGAAAAATCAATTGAGTTATTGAAATACAAGATTAGTCATGCTCCAGTACTTTCTCTTCCTAATTTGTGGCAGCCTTTTTAAGTAGATAGATGCCAGTGATTATGTTATGGGTGCAGTGTTGCTTCAAGGAGGTAAACCCATATGCTATCATTCTAAAACTTTCACTTTAGTAGTTAAAGGATATTCATTATATGATAAGGAAATGTATGCAGTAGTTTAGGCAATTAAAAAATGGAAGCATTATTTATTGGGTAAGGAAACTATTACGCACACTGACCAAAAACCTCTCCAGTATTTACAAGCATGGTCTGAATTATAGTAGGCAAGCCACTACAAATGGATGGGGTTCCTTCAGTAGTTCCATATGGTGATCAAATACAATAAGGGTAGTATAAATTTGGTGGCATACATGTTGTCTAGGCCACCCACATAGGAGAATTTTCTGTTTGGCCACTATATCTCAGATGGAGCCCTTCACGAAGGAAGATTATGAAGAGGTATATGCCCAGGATAGAGACTTTGGGGTGACATTTCAGCAATTTTAGTCCAAAGGGACTAAAAGGACAAGGATTGAGGATTGTTATCTCAAGGACCATTTGCTGCTCACCGATGGGAGAAGCTTTGTGTTTCTAAAGAAGAAATACTTCTATTAATGAGGGAAGCACATACCTCGAAAGTAGCGGGACATGTCGGTGTTGGTAAGACCCTAGCCCACTTGTAAAGGTATGTGTATTGGACCAATATGCAAGAATAAGTATCAAAACTTATACGTGGATGGAAACTATTTTGTACCCAGCAAGCCTAATACTAGGAATGAGGGTTTGTATATGACTTTTCAGTACCTACTCATCCATGGGATGACATTTCTATGGATTTTCTAGGAGTATTACCTATGTCTAAACATGGCCATGACTATCTATATGTTGTTGTTGATATATTCAAGCACGACGTGTATTCTTATGGCATGTAAAAAGACAATAAAAGCACATGAGGTAGAAGATATTTTATTTGCTAATGTATGGGTGCATTTTGGTTTGCCAAAGTCTATTGTTTCTGACAGGTATTCCAAGTTCTTGGGGAAGTTTTTGACTACTTTGTGGGACAAGATGGATACTAGGTTACAGAGGAGCATAAATTTCCATCCACAAGATAGATGGATAGACTGAGGTGGTGAACAAGAATTTGGTACAGTTGATTAGAGTGTATAACAACAAATACCCAAGGACTTAGGATGAGTCCTTAGCCTAAATTCAGCATTCCTATAAATGGGTAGTACACACATCCACTATTATGTCATCATTTGAAGCATGCTTGGGATATCTACCTATAAATCCATTGGACATAGAAGTTGGGAAGCAGGATGAGGAGGAGACATGAGACATAAAGGTGACTAGAGCAAACAAGTTCATTGAGAGGATCCAGAAAATCCATCTCAAAGTCAAATAACGGCTAGAGAAATCTCAATCCAAGTACAAAGCTAGGTGCGATCAGCATAGGAGGGAACATAAGCTTCATGTTGGAGATACATTTTGGCTTTACTTGAGCAAGGAGAGACTACAAGGTCAAGTACAAAATCTCAAGTCACTACGATATGGGCCCTTCACCATATTAGAGCAGGTTGGAGAAAATGCCTTTCAACTTGATTTACTATCATTTATGAGGATGTAATCTATAGTAAAGATGAAGATGAAGATGAAGGACTATAGTTGCTATATTCCATTGAGGATTGCGTCTTAGACTCATAACGTGAATTGAAGGAGGATGTAGTGTTGCAGCAGAAGGTTAGAGAGACTAGGAGAGGTCCACAGGAGTCTTGGTAGATTAGACTGACAGGAAAGACACCATGGTAGGCCCGGTGGTACTTAAAGGAGCAAGTGAGGGAATTATTTTCTCATCTACTCCCCCACTAAGCTTTTATGGGACCAAAATCCTCCTAAGCAGGGAGGTGCTTATTGATAGGGATTCAAAAGGACTCTACTTGATCAAATCAATCATCACAAAGAGGGAAAATAAACACACAGAGGTTATGTCTTTATAGTAACATGATAGCCACTTTGTGTAGAGCAGTGATTACAAACCCACCACCAAACCAAGGTGGTAGTCCTGAGACCACCGGTTTACATTGGGCGGCGGTCCTTCTCTTTTGGACAAAGAATAAAAGTATGAAACAAACAACCCCAAAATTTGAAAGGTTTTCTATGTCTCTTCTCCTCCATGACCTTTCCCATTCTCTAGTGCATGGGAGGACATGAGAAAGGCTATAAATACATGTTTTTATAAGAGAATAAGATCATCGAAGCATGAAAGCAAGTGAGCAAGAAGTTCTTAGTGTTGGAATTGTGTTTTGTAGAAGAAAGGAGTGTTGAGACAGAGCAAGCAAGTAATTGGGAAGAAGTGTGAGATATTATCTACTTCTCTTTCATATGTATTGTAATTTATGTACTTTTTGTTTGATTTGGCCAATAAAAAGTGGGAACAAAGAGAAATTTCCCTTCCCGACTGGTTTTCCTCCTCTGGAGGTTTCTAGGATAAAACTTGTTAGTGTTTGTGATTTTATATTCTTTCCTTTCTTACAATTGTGGATTCTAAGCATAAGAAAAATTCATTCACTAGCTATCTCTGTCATTTTCTAATCAAAAGTAGAACATCAACGTTAATTTTGATTCGTGGATGGTTTCAAAGTTGAAGGGTTTACAGATCGATAGAAAAACTACTTTGGTGCCCACTATCAATTCTCGATCATGTGATTGTTGAGAGCTTCTTCCACATCAGATGTTGCTTAAGAAAATGAGTAATTTAATTTGTGTGGTTTGGTGTAGAGAAGAGAGCGTGTACTATGATTCAATTAGTCAACCATCATCTGGGCATGACTTTCAGCGTATTGGTTTCCCACAATATTTAAATGAGTTAAATATGCAACACTCAGAAATGATATGCAAATATTTTAAACCCAAATCCACAATGCATTCGATGAAAGAAATAACAAATAGGAAAGAGTATGTCTTTCACTAATGCAATAAAAAAATGAAAAGAATGGTTCTTTTTAGTCCAAAATACGAGTGTCAATGAGACAAATAGAATATAGAGAATGTTCTAGAGGAAGTAATTTAATGTGAAATGATTTTAAAATGAAATAGACACATAATATTTTACCTAGAAATGAACAATGAAAAAGAACCACGGATGGGTCCCACCTTAAGTCGTGCCAAAATGTTTCACCAAATTGTTGTGTGATAAAACAGATAAGGGAAAAGGTCAAGGAGGAATACTGTTATTATGTAGTTGGTAGGTTGAGTGCACGGGTTATTTATTTTATCAATATGCTTGTAGATAACTATTTTTTTCTGGGAAGGACTACCTATAGATACAAAACAAGACCACCAAATGATATTAAATAGAAAGGGTCAGAGGACTACCTAGCAAGGCTAGATCTGGGAAGCATGATGCTTCCTCAAATGGTTGTCAATCCTTTGTTTTTATCAAATTAATGAAAGTAAATATGAGAAATAAAGTTCCTATTGCTAACACTTTGATTTAGGTATCTCAAAATGTTACTAACAAACTAGATTAAGAAAAGTATTGAAATCTAAACTAATCTAGCATTAGGAAGGTATGTTTCTTGTTGGGATAGGTCACATGGGTGTTAGGTAAGGTCACAAAGGTATCTGGTAAGGTCTGGGTGGAATTTAGGTTATGTTAGAGGTAATTTGGTGAAGGTTAGTAGAAAACACGGTGATTGATGTTGGTCTAGTGACTGGTGCTGGTAAAGAGGTGATACCAACGATGGTTAAGGTGACCGGCATTAGTAGGGGTAATTTGATAGCAAATTATTAAACAGAAGCTTTAAGGCTCTCTATGATTACACAGAGAGTGAGGGTAGTATAGTTTTGTCAGTAATATGAATGAGAAGACTCGGAGATACTAAGAAGGAGGTTTAGAATAGTGAAAAGGCTTGGGATGATTGAATAGTGGGTTGGTGGGAGGAAGGTGATGTATAGGAAACAAAGGAAATAAACTACTGAAAGAAACCAGATATCTACAAAGGGAATAAGAAAAATGATTAGGATCACAATACTTACTTGATATCTTACAGATCTTGGGAGTTGGGATGGTTGATGGTTGATCAAAGAAGAAATTCTTGAGTCCATTGTTGTGGAAATATGGCCTTTGTGCTCTCGTGAGTTTTCCAACACTTTGGAAAGATGAACCAAATGCTTGTCTTGCACTGTGGTTGTGTGTGTTCATCATCTGGATGCAGGAGGGCTTGAGGATTCACGCTTGAATGCAATAAGGCTCTAATAAATGAATGACCAACCCGGGTAAAGAGTTGTGAAAGTGTATATAAGGTAATCGATGATGGTTAAGGTGACCGGGATGGTTGAGGGATAACATGTGTCAGTTAGGATGGGAAAGTCTAAGTTTACCAAAAATAGGAAGATCTTTACTATTTTTGGCGTGATTTGATTGATTCCACTTAGGGAAGTGAAGTTCCCATAAGAGAAGGTAATAAAGTCATAGAATAAGTCCAATTAGGTTTTAGGAAGAAGTCTCGGTTAGTTAGGTCAAGTGGTGACTCAGCACTGGGAGTGATGTTTCGGTGTTGAGAGTGACTTGGTCATTATGAGTTAAATGCCCCTGGAATAGGTCCAGAGTGAGGCGTCTAAGTGATGTGTAAATTAAATTAATTATTAATGTGAGGATGAACATTAATTCAATTATAAGTAATTAAATTAATATCAATGTGAGGTAAACGGGTCATTGTTTGGTGAACATGTTACGTTAATTGATTGAAAGGGGACCAAGGGGATTGTGACCCAAATTTGGTTTCTCCAATCTCCAGCTCCACAACCATTTTATCCTCCTCTAAAATTTAAGATCAATATGGTTTGCATAAGAGAGCTAGCCAAACCTCCACCAAAATGCCAATGTGTTGCATTGTTTTCACAAAACCATTATATTCCCTCACCAGATTTTTTCCCATCCTGTCGCTACACCTATCACAACTCACCTTCTCCTTTACCGCAGATTAATATGGTTCAAATTTCCACTCAAGCCCAGAAGGAAAAAGTAAAGGATAAAATAACTAGCTCATCCACTACTCTTTTACCCAATATTCCATGTGCACCTATACCTTAAATCACCATCCTTAGACATGGATACCCTATTTCTAATGGGGTTTCCCATCATACAATGCTTAAACAATTACACCAGTCTCCTCTAATTAAGGACCTATAATCTATTTAGGTTCTACCTAATGAACCTATGCCTATTGCATTCATTAGCACTCCTCACCATGTTGCCTCTCTCACCACTTCGACCCTTCCTCTGCTCCCACTACCACTCATCAAATATTCTCTCTCATTTTCTTTGTGATGAGATTCTACATCTTTAATCAGATGATCCTAAACCAACCCTATTTATTTCCATATACATTTATAATATACGTGTCTGAAACATTACGATCGATAGAGGTGCCAGTATCAACATCATTTCCTCCCATGCGTAAAACCAAATGTGCATCCCTATCAATTACATGCATAATAACCTGATTATGTTACATTCATTTAATGATGCCATGAATTCTACCCTTGGCACCATCATTCTTCATATTCGTGTAGGTAATTGTACTATTCCTAAATTATTTTATGTCATAGAGGGGGAATTCGGTACAACATACTCTTTGGCCAACCACGGATTCACGCCATGGGTTGTGTTCCTTCAACCTTACATCATTGTTTAAAATTTGAACATGAAGAGCACAACTATACCATTCGGTGACCCTTCACCTTTTGGACTGTACCATGTTGTATCAACCCAATGATTTTCTTATACCAGTTAAGGCATCTACCACCACTACCACTTCTTCTTCAGCCATTGCCTCATCCACCACTTCTACCGCTACATATTCCACAACCAACTCCTTTATTCCCACTAATTTCAAAGCTTCTACAACTGACCGATCAGCCAACCCATCTACTTCTCAGACGGATAATGCTTCTTCTTTCCATCTTTCTAGTGATTCATCCATTCCTACTACCCACATACCAACCCGAAGCCTTAGAAGGTGTTTTCAATGCCTCACTCTAGGGTACCACATTTATAACATTGACACTTTCCTTACTCCTCAATAGTATGGTAACCTTCACCAACACCCTTGCTATGATCACCGCATAGGAAAATGTTTCCCCTATGGTCCTCCTCACCTTCACACCAACTTAACATATGGGGGACTTGATGCTTCTACCTACTCACCTGAGCCACCTTCCCAAACTTGATCATTTTTATCTGACCTTAAATCTCTCACCAACCGTCACTTCTCCCACACCTTCCTCCATCATTGTGCTTGGAAGGTATTTAGCTTTGGTTTCTATGAACATGGCCACCATACTATCATTCCTTGCACCACTTGTAAGAATAAATACCATAGTGGTATTGGATATGTTGAACCACCTTCTAAGAAGGTCTGATTTAAACTCATTAAGGATGATAAACATTCCCCACCACATTCACCTCATTCACCACCTTCACGTACAGATTATATTAATCCAGAATCCATTCCTCCTAACTTTTTTTCATGAACACCATTTCCCTGGGACCACTAACTTATCAATGAGATGGTGAGGCTACCTCTTCCCTTCCATTCCTATATCCTGATATGATCGATGATGATACACCTTCTATTAATGTCATTTAATGCTAGGATGATGAGTCTATTCTCACCTACCTTAGTGCAGAATATTCTTATATTCACCAGTCATTACTTTCTTAGAAACAAACCATATTGAATGAATCGACCATCAAAATCAACATTCACACTCAGGATGACCTACACATTCTAAAAATAGGCCAATCTGTAGATGTTGTTGAACAAGAACCTTTCACTTATTTCCTCCAGGATCATAGCAACACTTTTTCTTAGTCCTATGTTGATATGCCGGTATTAACCAAAAAAATTTGGTCCACAATATTGTAACCATTCACGATGCGAAACTTTTAAAGCAGAAGCTGCAAAAAAAGCATCCTCGTATTTCCCTTCTTTTTAAAGAAGAACTCTAGTGCCTCCTTTTGGTTTTCTTCATTCTACCCATTGATTATCCCCAATGGATCTCTAACATTGTTCTATCACAAAAGTGACAAGGGGACTCCGTATTTGCATAGATTTCCATAACCTTAACTTAGCTTTCCCCAAAGATGAATTTCCTCTACCTAGTATTGACTAGCTAGTTGATCTCACCACCGACCATGAGATGTTATCACTCATGGAAGGTTTCTCAAGTTATAACCAAATATTACTCATCTGGGAGATCAACAAAAACCACCTTCATCATTCCTTGGGGGAGCTTATGTTGTCGTGTTATGCCCTTTGGCCTTAAAATTACTGGTGTTACATATCAATGGGCTATGACTTATATATTTCATGAGATCATGCATAACATATTGGAATATTACGTTGACGATATTCTTGCCAAATCTAAATATTGGGCCAAACACATTGCAGTCCTTAACGTTGTTCTTGACCATCTCATCAAATATTACATTAACTTTCAACCTAAGAAGTGTGTCTTCATTTTTCTCTCAGGAAAGATCCTTGGTTTTATCATTTTTTTAGTTTTATCCCACTAAAATCAAAGTTATTCTTGAGATGCCTCCATCTACTAACCTTTGTCAACTTCATAGTTTGCAAGGAAAGTTGTAATCTACTCATCACTTTGTTTATCATCTTTCCCATTGTTACCATCCATTTCATCATCTTCTCAAAAAGGATGTCTCCTTCAAATGGGATTATGAATGCCAAAATCCTTCGATGCCTTAAAGCAATACCTCCTCCAACCACCTATGATCATTCCACCTAGGGGTGACTAACCATTTACCTTTACATTTACATTCGATCATTCCCTAGGTGTCATGCTCTCTCATTGTGATAAGAAACATAGGGAGAAAGTGGTTTATTATATAATTCATACACTTTTATACTACAAAACTAGATATACTCATGCCGAAAAAATCTTCCTAGCCTTAGTCTTTGTCGCCACTAAACTTTTCCACTACCTAGTCAACCACAAGACCTTCGTTGTCACCAATACTAACCCCTTACATTACATGTATACTAATCCATACCAACATCAACATGTTGCATGTTGGCTTATGCTTCTTATAGACCTAGATCTCACATTCATCCATCAAAAACATGTCAAAGGACAAACCATTACTAAAGAACCCGCATATGCACATCTCTCTAGAAACCAATCTTCTAACTTTGAATTCCTAGATTAATCCATCGCTACCCTCTCCTTAGATGATACTATTTACCAGATGACCTTATTCTTTGATGGTTCCAAATGTCAGCATGGGGGTGGTGCAAAAGTTATCCTCATTCCTCTTGATAGTGAGCCTATGCCATTATCTTTCAAACTATATTTTTATTGTACTAACAATATCACCAAATATGAAGCACTCGTGTTAGGTCTTCAAACTACCATAGCCTTACATGTTAAATCAATTAATATCTTTGGAAAATATCAATTGGTTGTTAACCAAGTTAATGGTATATACCGGTTTAAGTAACAAGATACGTTAAAAGTATAAACATCATGTTGACATGATTTGACTATTTTTAACCATTATGAACTTCAAACTAACTTGTGTTCCACTAATAAATTTTTAGACACCATGGCATGTATTCCTTCTCAAATACCGCTTTGATCTCAACTCAAAAATATTTATCACAAGACAAAGGTTGCAATCACCTTATTATATATTATGAGACGTTAAATTTTTAGGAATTATTGAAAGCCGACCCACGTGACCTTTGGTATAAGCAATTTGTTGACTACCTTTCCCTTTCAATTCTTCCTCTAGATATTACTCATAATGGACAATGAGCCTTCCTCAAAAGTGTCTCTCACTATTTCATCATGGGTGGTCTTCTCTATAAATGTGGCTTCAACAAGTATCCTCTTACGATGCCTTACAAGTTCGATATTCCGTACACCATCAAGGAAGTTCATGATAGGATTTACGGTGATCATTTTAGTGTCTGGTTGTCACTACTAAGAAAATCCTTCGCCTCGGATACTCTCTTGGCCAAGCCTAAACCAATATTTTTGTGACTATGCATGAATTGTGTGAAGTGTTAGAAACATGCTAATCTTCATCACACCCCTAGTCATGCCTTACAGGTCACACGATACCTTTGGCATTTCTCTCAATGGGTTTTGGATCTTGTCGGGAGATTAACCCTCATTCTTAACAAAATCATCAATGGATTATTACCACTCCTAAATATTACACTAAATGGGTTGAATTTGTACCTATCATTTATACAAAAGCCAAGAAAATATATGAATTCATCAACCATCACATCATTTTTTCAATTTGGTGTTCCTCACCACCTTATTACTGATAACAAAAAACAATTCAAAAACAAAACCCTATGGAAACTCTGTGATGCCTTCGGCCTTCAACTCAATTTTTCTTCACCTTATTAACCTCAAAAAAATGGCCAAGCTGAATCAAATAACTAAACCCTAAACAAAATTCTTATGAAATTGGTTTAACAACATGGGTAAGGATTGGCACATTCACATTCCTTTAACCTTATGGGCTTACCGTACTAGTATTTGTACCTCAACCAATGCCACACCTTTCTTGTTGGTCTATGGTACAAAGGTTATTTCACCTCTCGAAGTCTAAATTTCATCTCTTCATATCTCACTCAAAGTTATGCTCAATGATGATGATTTTATCCATGACCATTTGGCACAACTTGATTTATTAAAAAAACACTATCTAAATGCTCTCAATCACCTTCAAATCTATGAAAAATGTATCAAACATTCCTACAATAAACATGTCCAAGAGCGAACCTTCAAGGTCGGTGACCTTGTCTTGAAGAAAAATTAACATGTAACAAAAGTGGAGAAAATTAAACGGGAAAGTTCACTCCTAATTGGCTTGGGTCATACATCGTTATTGATGCTTATGAATTGGGTGCTTATAGTTTATCTTCACTCGAAGGTAAACCTGAATCTAATCCCCTTAATGCATTGAATCTTCAACCATTATATTATTAAATCAATTCCTATATCACCTTTTGTCTATTAAATGATCATCCCTTGAAAAACATTCACGTTTCATCTTCCTCTTTTAAGGACCACCAACTACACTAGAATTGTATTATTATCCATCACCTTTCAGCCTTATCGTAAATACGAGTACTTCAGATTTACTCATGGCATGATTCTCATGGATACTTTTCATATTTTTCAGGATGGAATCCCATGTTCGTTCATCACTTAAAACCTCCCTTTCATAGCTAACCTATCTATGTTATGGTTTTCTCTTCATAAAAGAATCCTATACTCATTTATAGTCTTGTCTATGACCTGAAAGTCCAATAAATTCAAATGTAATATATGGTATTTTCAAATTCAAACTCCTTGAGTCAAACTTCTTATAAATAGATGACTCCCTCGAAAAGAACATATATCTTTCCATCTTGTTGTTATAATTAAACTGCTCCCTTAAAGGAAAGCTTTACAAAGCTATCCCTATTGTACATAGTCTATCACAAAAAGAAGACTATTTCTGCAAAAATAAAATTAAAAATCTTATGAAGCTTCCGCATCGATCAGCTTCATGAAGACCTCAAGGAGATATTCTATTCATCCCACATAGACTTCCCACATCAATCAGTCTATAAAATAAAATCAAAAAGAAAAAGATAACTTTTTCATCATGGACTTGCCTATTTTGGTCTTGGGTATCTTGCAGAAGAGGCATGTTGTCTCCCACAAAGGTTACGCTAAAACAACCCATTTCACCTCATCGTATTTCCTTTCTAATCTTCTACCTACTCAAGGGATGTGTCAAAAATGTGAAATTTCATGATCATGTGACTTTCTTCACCCTTAGAATAGTCAATCATGCAACGCCTTTAAGGTCTTACATTCATAAGCCAATCTTTGATATGATAGACTCATAATGGTTCTTACTAATTAGGTAGATTTTTGTCTCCTCTTACCATTCACCTCTTTTCTTACTTATTGATTCTACTACATAGGACCAGACCTTCGACACCTACATTCTGGGAATTCCTCTCCCACCAAAATCATGCACACATATTCAACCTAAACTCAACCATGCATATTCAATCTACACTCAACCATGCCTAAATGACCTTGAATCAATCATGCCTAAAACCTACCGACCCATTCATCTCCCTTATCATATTCTTCCCTAGCTTATGGGATAACTACATCGAGCTCAAGCCCCTTTTCGTTGGGGCTATATAGGTAGCACTCCGAGGGCATGGGGCCCTTGGAGGTTAGCTCGGCCACTTTTACCCCTAACCAATTTTCCCCCTTTACATTCACATTCTACCCTAGTTAGTTTCCATTTACACAAAAAATTGGAAATTAATATATCATAGAAACATACATACCTACTATTTTATCAACACAACCATATTCTATTTAAATCATTTCAGATTTCAATGTTATTAATTACTCTAAATTTAAACACAATTATTTCCATAAGATCAATAACTTGAAATTACCTAGACTCCACCATGTCTATACTTGACTCCATCATGCCTACAACACCTTGAATTAATCATGTCTAACTCACTAGGTTCCCATGATACACAATAACAATGGAAACTAAAAATATTACATTATCCATACAATAATAACAATCAAATATATAAGGGTGAATGTCTTTGTATCAATATATATGTAGGCCGGGATACAAGTGTCTCAAAAACACTCATATATAATCTTGTAAAATCTTCAAAATGCGTGCTAATATATATATATATATCAAAATCAAAATGATAATACTGAGAATCACATATCACTACAATAAAATTTATCTAGGGCCTTCCTCTCAACTCTCACATGTCTCCTCCTCTCTCCCTATCAATCTGCTGTCAAGCATCTCTTCACCCCTTGTTTTCCCGGCATGACCTCCATCTCCTCCTCCTTTCCTCCGCCAAGCCCGAGTCTAAGAGCCTGGTAACCTCACCCTAACCCTTTCTCTCGGGGATGAAGACCCTCTGTGCTACCCGAGATATGAGTCTTGGATCTGGTCCACTCACTGGATTCCTGCTAGGCCCTATGCTCGGCATAAGAAGGAACATCAATACATATAATGGCTAGATGGTCCTAGTAATAGTGGGCCTCATTCAAGGAATCCTTAAACCTTTCCATAGATAAATTTTGGGGTGGTGCCATCGATCTAAATGTCATCTATGAACTCTATCCTACCATTTGGGGACCCTATCTTGGTGCCGGTGCATGTATTGGTACTTGTGCAGCTAGCTAGGCCTATAAGGCTGCTATATATTCCTTATCGGTTGCCATTGTCCTATAAACTAGTGACCTATACCGTATTACTACTACATATGAACCATCCCCTATAAGAGAATGTACCCATACATGTGCCTATGCCTATGAAATAATCAATTGACTTAATGTAGTCACCTAGCCCTGTCAAAGTAACTACCTATTCCTATGCCATTGTCAAATGAACTCCCAACGCAGTCACCTATCCCTATAGGGCATCCCTCTAAACCATCACTATGGCTAAGTCCTGCTATTGCATTCATGGTGGTGTTGCCTATAACTCTACTACCCACCATTGTCTGTATACCATAGTGGTCCCTACATCATCCAATCTCATATCCACTGGTACCTCCTCCTGTCTTGTGGGGTCTGTGGGTGGGGTGGAGACAAAGGTCTCTCCACATCATCCCTGCGGTATTGTGGGAAGGGTGGTGGCACATCCTGCTTGTAATCCAAACTAGCATCAGACTCTTTCAACTGGGATCATCTCATGCTCACTAACATATCTACAATCTATCCACCGTAATAATCTGTAAGCCATATAGCTCTGAGCCATCATGTCTAAAAGCTATAAAATGAATATATGGCCTCAAGACTATGTCCATCGCATATAAGCCCTCTAGCTCCCACATGTAGTATACTACATCATGAGCTACCTCCTCTACTCGAGGATGACCACCTATGGCCACCCACCTCCTGTAACCTTCCCTCTGTCCCCCATGGTGCCAATCTATTACTTGTAGTCCTCATGTCTGCACTACCAAAATATGCTCGTATGCCCAAAAATGCAGTAGGAACGTCTGATAGATGTTATAGCATCACATCCTTTGGTAAGCCCATAACTCCTTGTATATCTACACTAAATATGTAGATGCCCATGCAAAGAATACCCAATCCTCAATCATATCTCACAACACTCCCATCAATCCTTTTATAAGTCGGACACCCTCACGAATCTAGAAGTGCATAGCACCCCATCGCTACAATTATTAAATCGCATTAAGCTGTGTCTCATGTGGGTGTGTAGCATACAAACTCCCATTTGACACTATGCTTAGTCAATTTGTTATCCAAGATTCACCTCAAGGTAATTTTGGATAACCTGCATCATTTCTCTAGGCTTGAGCTAGTAGAATTGGTCCAAGGCCCAAAAATCAGGTTATGGAGGTCCTTTTGGCTTCACTCTAACTTCCCCATCCAAGGAAAAAATCCAAGAAGTTAGAAAATTTGGAGAAAATCCAAAAATTTGGCCATTCTAGTAAAAATTGGTAAAATTAGATGTTTTGTCCCAAACGGTCCATGAGCGTCGGAACAACCGGGACCCAATGCCGAAATGGATGATTCGCAAAAGAATCAATTAAATCAAGTTTTTCTGTTCCAAGTTTCTTATCTCATTTTAGTGATTCTAGCTAAAATTAAGATAACCATAGAATTTTTTTGGAAAAATCTCCTAAAATGCCCTTTTGAGGAGATTTTCGGGTTTTGAGTTTCAACAACATGAAAACATATTTTTACATGCTTCATGCAAATTGTTTCCCGAAACCCGAAACAAGTCAGTCTGTCAGTTTTTGGAACTCACGAACATCGAACATGATTTGCAAAAAGCATGCTACATGTCGCTTGACTTCTGAAACCCAAAACCCGATATGTTCCTTTGTGTCAGGTTTTTAGGACCTTGGAACATCCAAACATCTCATGCCTCATGTCACTGTTTCCCAAAACCCGAAACCCGAATTGATAGCTAATCCTTTGTGTCGAGTTTTGGGCACTCCAAGCATGATGACATGGCATTAATGCCGAGTTGTCGGGTAGTTGGCACACATGTCAGGTGAAGTGTAATAAATGTGAGGACTTTATAAATAGTTTGATTTTACACGTCATTTTTACCTATTGTACTTTTTCTGCATGGATTTTTGTACTTACCCTGCGACCTCCAAACCCGATTGAGCTTCTTGATTGATTTCATGTTTCATTTTTATTATTTTTCAAGATTACTGAAGGTATTTTGCTTTTCTTGCCAATTTGAGGTCTTTTGGATTTGTATTTGAGATATTCTTTTGGTGTTCTCCTTCCTTTCCTATTTTTCCTCTAGGTTTAGGGTTTTAGATTGTTTTCTTCATTTTATGTTGTATTCCAATGAAAGTTATTGTTTGGAATTCACCCCTAGGGTGTTTCTTTATTTAATCTCATGGAATATACCTTGTTAATTATTAAAAAAATCTAAAATTCCTAACTGGTGAAATGGTGGGAATTTTTCATCTCTTGACACCTCAAAAACCCGATTCCTTTGTTTCGGGTTTTGTAGGGTGTTCAACATCTTCTTTCTTCTACCATTTTCCAAGCTTCGTCGAGTGCTTAATAATCTCCAAATTCTACCCTTCTATCATGTTGTTCCAAGTGCTGGACATCTATCAACCTCTGACATAAACTTTGTAGTGTATCGGGTTTCTCTGAGTTTTCTACATCCTTTGATCTCCGCTTTGTGTCGGGTCTTACGAAGTGATTAACATATTCCTTCTTCGCTAGTATACCGAGTTTTACAAGGTGTCTGACATCTACTAAGTTTCAACACTCTCTGTAATCTATCGGGTTTTGTGAAGTGTCTAACAAGACCTTATTTCTGACATACATTCTAGTGTGTCGGGTTTCATCAGGTGCTTTACAAGTTCTAAAGTCGGATAGTGTGGTAGGTCTGTGGGGTTGCTTAGCAAGCTTCCAAGTCTGATTATTCAAACAGAGTTGTCTAGGCATTCTTTCTTCAGGACTTCTCATGTCGGATCTGGATCATCTAAGGATAAGTCAGACAGGTCAGGAAAGATGAAATACAAGTACCGAAAAATGGAATCCCCCTCCTACATAGATTGCAATTATGACATCCGAGATACGGAGCTTGGTAACATTGACATGGAAGACTTTTGGAATAGAACCAAGGATTCTTCTCAGAGTCCCTGGATGAAGTCAATAACCAATAGTGGCCTCCCTCTTGCAATAGGATTCCCAATGTCTGCTCAATGCCCCGAGTTCATTTTGGCCTGTGCTTCCAATTATGACTCAGATTCTTGCTCAGTGAAAAATCAAGCAAGAGAATTCATAGTGAAGTTGGACGGGGGTTACTTTGATGACCTCTTAAGATTACCCAACTTTTAGGAATATGTCGATGTAGATCTTAAGTTAGCATGAAGAAGAATGAACAAGGGATCGATTGGAGTAGTCTTATAAGTGATGAGATTGATTCCCAGATGAAGACAGTCTTGACTACTGGAAAATTCTATATGTCATCATATGTCACCTATGTAGCAACTGACATGAGAAATTATCTAGGGTTGGATGCAAAAGGAGATAGGGTAACAGAACACATATATCGGTACTTCCCTTAGCTGACAATGAAGGGTTCCGAGGATCAATTCAGAAGAGTGAATGATGCTTTCTTTTATGAAAATATCTGCAGGATGAACCTTGATCTAAGGAAAAGAAGAGTCTCTGACAAAGCATGGGCTGAAGTATCAAAATGGGGTTGTATCTTCTTGTAGTTCAAGAAGTTCACATACCTTCAGGTGGTCATGTACCAGGTGATCCTTTCTGATTGCCAGATTCCCAGGTGATAAGTTGATCCTAATGGAGTTGGTAAGATAATTGTTGGATTTCCACAAATTCCAACAGAGTAAACACAAGGTTGCCATATCCTTCCCTATTTCCATTGGAAGGTACACATGCTTGACAATGGTTAAAGCTAAGAATGTGGTGCACAAGCTTCAGGACAAGTTGAAGAAGCACATGAAGCATAGAGATGGATTTTATTTTCAAGGAGTCCTCAAATTGTACGTGACTTTATATCAACATGTTCCCAACATATAAGATATTTGGGTTGATCTTCAGGATGAGGTTGCCATCCTAAGAAAGGAAAATAGCAAGATGAAAATTGAAGAAATCTAGAGGTTAGATTTATCTGACATCCCAGAAGGCACTAAGGACAATGAGAGTGTCCTTGACACCTTGTATGATGGGTTGAATGAATACCAATATGTATTCCCAGCCATTGTTTGGTCCATTGCTAAGAAAGCTTCTATTACGGGGAGAGCTACTCAAATTCTTGCAGTACTAAGGTGTGGCTCATTTCTTGGGGAATGAGTTATAAAGAAGGGATTTTTTCAAAACTAGATACTTTGGAAGTGGGACCCTCTAAGGGAAAAAAGGAAAAGGATAAGAACCCTTCCAAGAGGCCAATAAAGGTTAAGTTTGTTAGAAAGGGAGAAGATCAAGTAACTACACCAGTGGCCACTCTCCCACAAATAGTTGAGGTTCTTGATTCACCTCCATAACCAGAACAAGGAAATCCTCCTTCAGGAGAAGAGATTGTTCAACCTTCCATTCCTCTTTTGGTTGACAGTTCATCAGAGGTAAGTCTTCCTCTTATCTCTCAAGCTCTAATTTCAGAATCCTTGCCTCCTCCCATTTAGCCTTCCTTGCCTCAGATTTCTTCACCAAGTTCCTCAGCCATGGCTAGTATCTTCTCGACCTCTCACCTCTCCCCACTGGACCCCAGTTAACCATGGACATGCCTCCTCCTTCTGCACCTTCATTCCCTAAATCCATTACCATGGACGCTACACTTGCAGTGGTCACCACTCCACAAGCTAACCTTCCTCCACCTAAGGATGTGACCGTAACACCTATAATGGGAGCAAATTCTTCCAATACGCCTCAATGGTTAATAGATCAGACTCCGAGGAAGAGGAAGGTGGTAGTTCCATTACCAGCCTTTGATTTCAGTTCCCTCAAGGTCACTCCTACCAAGTCAACCAAGAAACCCAAAATAGTTTCAAGGATTTCAGTGGATGCCTCAGGGCATAAATTTGCATAAATTACTACTCCTGCGGCTGATAAAACTAAGGATGATATAATGGTCACATATTATCAAATCACAAGGGTGGCTCTAGGGAAAGTAACAATGGAGGGAGCATAGTAGGATGCATAAGATGCCATGAATGTGTTGTGCCAGAAGCTAAAGGAAACTAAGGCAAATAGAGATGAGTTAAAAGAGAAAGTATAGCGTTGACAGAAGTACTACTCAAGCTCTCAAAGCCTCTTAAGTCAACACCATCATCCTCTACTCCTATCGGGTTCGATTTCTCATCGGTACCCATGATCAAGAAGATTAATGAGAAGGGGAGAACGGTCAATGAATGGATCTAAAGGCTGCTCCTGTAAGGAAAAGAAGTCATTGAGGACACCGTGGAAGTCTAAAAATCCTTAGAGGATATAAAGAAGGATGGAGAGAAAATGGATGATGAATTTTCAGCAGAGGTCGGGAACCTAGAGTTAACTTTTGAAGCTCTCCAAATGCTGAAATAGGTTCCATCCCGCATCTTGGTCGAAGAAGGCATCATTCCACATGGGGAAAAACATTTTCAACTAACCAAAGCCATTAGATTCTCAATGAAGCTTGCAGAAAATTGAGGGAATCAAGAGATCAATTGGTTGATGACACGAATGACATAGAAGAAGAGCTAGTCAAGATCTATGCTAAGGTGTTGAGTGAAAGCTCAGGTATTCTTCTGTTGATGATCTTTACAAGCAGATCCAAGAATCAATTCAGCATGAACCAACTTATGGATTTGGTCCTGGAAATCATTGACAGTTTGTGAAAATTGAACATTCTTTGGAAACCCTAAGGAAACTCAACAAGAGACTGAAAAAGCTTCCTGGCAATGCTAGCGATACTCAGGAAACATGTGAAGTTCTAAGTGATCATTCCACCGCACCTGATGAAAATGAGATGCAGGGTATAATCTGAAAGTTCCAAGAATTTTGGGACAAGCAAGGTTTGTTGGAGGAAGACAAAGATGATGAAACAGAATAGGCACAATGTTGCATGTCATTTCAATCCTGAAATCGACATGTCTTTTTCATTTTTGTTTCATCACATAGGAAGCAAATTTTGACTTGGTCTCTGCATGAGAGTCAAGCAAAGTAGGAATCTCATTAAAAAGACTATTTTCTAGGATTTATCCTATTTTCTCTCAAATTATTTTATTATAAATAAGGGACGCTTATGCATTCCAAGAGGTTGAGATTTTGGAATATTGAGATCTATTGTGAAGAAGAAAGACTTTGTGTTTTCTTTTAATCATTTGAGGAATAGGAACTGATGCTATTTTGCAAACTTTGTGTTGTGAGATGTATCTTTCTTAAGATATTGTTCTTATGTTCATAATCTTAAGCTATTCTTTGTTTAGCATCTTGATTGTTCTAATCATTTCAAACATTACATTTGTTATCTAAAGCTCATATGATTATTTCATGCTCTGTGTTTACTCAAAATAAAATATGTTCCTCTCATTTCCTTTCCATTATGTTTCTTCCATAATAGTAATTTCCTTTCCGATCCATTTCATTTCAAAAGAGCAATATCTTCACCTATTATGAATATGGATTTTGGGATTCTATCCCAACCCCAATGGTTAGATTAGTGTGAATATTGTACATATTATTTTTGTTGTGTTTTAGATTAGTAATAAACATGTAGCCTCACCTGTCTTTGAGGAGGGATTTAATCCCATGTATTGTGGTTGAACCTCATATTTTGGTGTGACAAAATATCCAACCAACAAAGTTGCACATGTTCACGAGGGACGTCTGGGACCTAAAAAGCTGAAAAAGTTGCGTAGTAAAAGGGAAATTGGCACAATTGAAAGTTTTTGTCCTTGCATGATCTGCTGGGACAGCTTGAGAAGTTGGGACGTGCGGGCTCGAAAAGATGACTTGTCTAATTTGCAAAGTGGATCAAGTGGGATGTGGATAAGGCAAAGGTCAATGGACCTTATGGCCCTATCAAAGCATCGAGACATCTAGGACACGAAGACCTGAAATAGCTGAAATAGCCACATGCAAAGGGAAAATTCAACTTTAGACCCCCCGAACTTCAAATGGCCACAACTTTTGACCCCGAGCTCGATTTTCATGAAATTTGAATTTCTGAAATGAGAACGATTTCTTAATTTAAATGAGGGTAGATATTCTAAAATAAAGGAAAAATCTCCAGCTCTGATAAATTAAATGCCCATTCCCGTTAAATGACAGAAATGATTGGCATACCAAAAATAGTTTCCCACACTCAGAAGGCCATAACTTTTGTATTTCTCAATGAAAACGCACAAAATTAGTACCGTTAGAATCATGGTTTTGAGCACAATGTACAAAAATAAGGAAATATGTAATTTTATGAGGAATTGATGGTGGATTTTTAGAAAACGTTCCCGATTCATAACAGTGTTTATTTAGTAGTTGGGACACATTCCATGAAGCATGGACTAACGTTTCTCATTCTTTGCAAGTTATGAGACAAGTATGGGGAGTGTTGTGAAATTAACATAACCTCATTTCAATTCATTTACTACATCTTGCAAGTGGTTAAAGGACATATTTTAGGATTTTCACTTTTTTCTCTCTCTCTCTCTCTCTCTCTCTCTCTCTCTCTCTCTCTCTCTCTCTCTCTCTCTTCTAAGAATTCTAGAAATAAGAGTGTTGGGCTCATTATAAGGGGAGATAGTTTCAATTATCAAAAATCTATAAAAATTTTTTTGAAGACAATGTCTTGTAGCCCCTTGTAATGGGCTCCTTGCATGGTGATCTAGGCCCTTATCTTGTAATAGGTTGAATTGTGCATATCTATGAAGCAATATATGCAAGTTTGTAGATGTATCTTCCCCTGTTGTGTTTGTTTGCATTCTTCTTGCCCTTTCAAACTCATTGCAAATATATTGTGTCTATTTATACTCTTGCAAGGATTCATTATCATTGTGCATGTATGGAATATTGTTATGAATGCATTTTTTAGACTATGGAGAACTGTTGTCACCCTTGTAGTATGTAATTTGCTCTTATTTTCACACCTTTGGAAAAATATCCTCATTCCCTCCATTTCTGGTGTATTACTGCTTTAGTGTAGGATTTGTTTTCATGCACGCTATCTCCCTAGTCACTTGGAAAGTTAGGTTAGGATTAGATAGTTTCACTGTATTAGAGTAGATTGTGGTAGGTAGTTTAGGAGTAAGAACCAGCTTTCTCTGGAGGTATATCTCAAGTAGCAAGTCCCATAACTTGGAGATAGTACCCATGTTATCTAATCACACTATGAGATCAAGCACACACACTTATGCAAACCATAGGGTGTTGTGATATAAAGATAACACAAGTTACTTTCCATCTCCCGCATACTTTGCAATCATCACATCGAAATCCCCATCGATAACACCGAGTAAACACGGGATCACCACAATAATCGGTAGCCACAAAATTCTATAAACATCCTCCAGCGTGATCATCATCTCGTTAATGGGTAAGTGGAAGGTATTCGTCGCTGCATCCCATCTATCAATGAGAGTGACCATGAGACTGTGATCCCATCAAATCCACATGTACCACCTACTCCCAACCAATCCACCTCTCACATGTATGTCCACTCGTCCTTAGTGATGATGGGTCCCATCTCCACTAATAATGGTGGGACCTTGCCCTGCATCGTCAATGGATGTCGTGCCTACATCTAAGAAACTCAACAATGTCAAGTACTTACCTACTTTACTCATTTATTCACCCCTACCTACCCCCACCCCACACCCACATTTCTCTACCTACCTATCTATTTCCTAACTATTTCACTAACCTACCATCCATTTTATCTCACCTAAACAAGTCCCCATGTTCCATTTCATCATTTTCTCTCCTTTGATATTTGACCTAACCCATACCCACCTATTCCTAGCTATATCTACCTTCAACCCACCTACTTCTATTCTAATCTACCTCTCATATCTCTAAATTCAACTACCTATTTGTTTTTTAAATCTATTTTTCCCCATAATTTACCCTTTTCTACCCTAGGTCACTTTTCACAATGACCAACATCGAGTTACCTTAAACCGACACCAATCACTCTAACCGATACTAGTCACTTATCTAACCAACGATGCTGATATTTCCAACTGATGTTGGTCGATGCCAAACCTTTATCAGGTTTTCTATTTTGGCCCTAAGTTGGTACCCCACACCCCAAATTTTGAAAAATTTGAAAAAACAACCTAAATTCTACCCCAATCCCACCTAAACCCAACCCCAATTCATTTTCCCACCTAGTTAATCTATATTGCACCCTCCCAATACCTAGTTTCATTCATTTTTACCCACATTTCAAAATTTTAATTTCCCACCCCATTTTTTCATTTTAGCTCAAATTTCAATTGAAAATAACATGATATGGATTGATTCCTACCTCAACACATTGCCTCCTCCTTGCGGCACCTCTAGTCTTTGAACTGGTGGACCTCCAACACCTCCCCTACTACATCCATGCCTCTAATCAAACTCTCGGTCCTCCAACCAATCCAATTGCTCGAATGATCTCATGGACCCATCCACCTACCTCCTCCAACCACTCAAATACCTCCAACTCAGCCTGGTACAACACCTCATCCTTTTCTTCATGGAAAATGCTAAAAACACTTTGCTCTGTCATTTTCTAAACATGAAAAGGTTACAATGAATCTGTAATAGACAGAATTTTACTTTTTACCCTACCTCGACTGACCAATATTAGTTTAACTTGGTGACATCAATCATGTGCCCTAGTGAATCATGGTCGGTTTCCCTTCGATTGTCATCGGTTTTCCATAATCGGTATTGGTTAGCTTGTTTGGAAATATTTCACCATTTATCACCACATCTGATTTCCTGAAACCCTTTTCACCTTACCTAAGTTTTACCCTAGCCTTACCACTCAACCTAATGACCTTATTATGTATAACCTATCCTTAGAATCAATTAGGGCATGTTTTTTCCCCTACCATGGCCTTACCTATGACCTTGCCTAAATCACCCAACCTAACCTCACTCATTGTGACACTCAAATTTTTTTACTCGATATACCTTGCAATGACGATACTTTTGTTGTTCAAAGATAATGACCTTACCTTACCTAATCCCATGTTTTTATGCCGTCCTAACCTTTGGTTCCCGGAAATAAACTATTGCCCATTCCAACACCTTTCCTACTTGTGTTTTAGGACCATATCCTATACCTTGGATACCTAAACCGCATCAAACTTGTTTGGATAAACTTATCAACCTTTGATGTCGTAGAGTTTGCAAGCTCTTAACCCAAGTACCTTATCGCACTCTATACATGTGAATTCGTTAAAATTCCACTTCCTATTACCCAAACTGAAATCACCCTTACTTAAAACCAACCTACCCTTTTTTCATCACTTACCGATTTATCAAATGACTCACCGACTCCATTTAACACCTCATCGGTTCTGGTTTGAGGGGATCCTCAGTACCGCACTTGGGGAAACCTAACCTTCACTCATACCTGGAGCACCAACTTCCTATTTTTTCAGTGTCGCTTATCAATAAAAAATATGTGAAAAAAGGTGGAAAATGTAGACACTAAATTTGGGTCACACTACCCTTGTTACCCTTCAATTAATTAACGTAACAAATTTAACTAATCATGACCCCTATACCCCATATTAATCCTCACATTATTAATTAATTTAATTATTTTAATTAAGTTAATTTCATCCTCACACCTCCACCTCATCATGACACCTCACCTTAGACCCATTCCAGGGAATTTAACTCATAGTGACCAAGTCATTACTCTCAAGCATCAAGTCATCACTCCCAGGTGTTCGATCACTACTTGACCTAACTAACTAAGAATTATTCCTAAACCTAATTGGACTTCTTCTAAGATCTTCATTCCTTCTCTCGTGTGAACTCTACTTCCCTAAGTGGACCTAACAAGAAAATCATGCCAAATTTGGGAATATCTACCTATTTTTGGTAACTAAGACTATTTCACCCTAACTGACACTAGTTTATCATTAGTGATGTTGGTCACCTAAACCGCCATTGGTTTGTTTATATAAAATTTTAAAACCCTTTACCCAAGTTGGTCATTTTGAGTTTGGAGAGTGTTATTTCAATCAAGTAAAGATCTCATAGTTATTACTTCATCCAAATGACATCTACGCACCACCAAAGAGTAAGCATTGGCCAAGAATTCCCTTCCGGATCATTGGAGAATTCAGGGAACATACTTACGCAAAGACCGAACTAGATATCACCTCACTAATCAATCACCATCCTCCATCCAGCCATGAAATCTTCATAATAGCAAGTAAGTAACGTGATCTTAATCATTTGTGCTTTTTTTTATTGCAAATATCTTTCCTCCAAAAGTATTTTCGGTTTATATTGTTTTCCGAGATATCTCCATCTTGTCACCAATCCACCAACCCACCCATTTCAATCCCTTTCACCCTTTTTGACCTCTCCTTTGTATTCCTAAGTGTTCTCGGTTATTTTACAAACCTAACCACAATGTAGTGTCCACTTCCCTTTGACACCTTTTGATACTTATTTTGATACTCTTAATTACATTATGGACATTATTATGCATTGATTTAGTATGATGTTAGACATTTGATCATGGATTATTGTTGATCTTGATTTGGTTATGATGCATGATGATTATTGGAGACACTTCATATGTGGATGATGATATACTATTTGACATGGATGTTTTATGGATGTTGTTCGGACTTGTGATTTTGGATATTATATGATGATGACATAGTTGTTGATATAAATTGTATGTGATAATGTTAAACTGCCTTAATGTTATTGTGATTCACATATTTAGATGATTTTGTGATTATATTTATATTCATTTTGGATGTTACGATATGACCATGAGGCTGAAGGAGGTATTTTTTTTTCACATTAAAAATCACAACAAACATCGGGGATTGGAGACCAACCACAATGGAATTCTAGGTGAATTCTACAAGGTCATCATGGCAACTTATTTTATTGTGTTGTGTTTGTTATTCTTAGGGATTCCCATGGGGGATCACCCTTAAATGTGACCATGGGTTTGTGTAATTATTAATGTGGTCAATTTTTATTATTTATGTATGTATTTTATTTGTAATGTGTCCCTTTCTTTATTTAATTAAAATTGTGGTAGATTAATGTGATAAATCATATGGTTAAAAGTTAAGTAAATCAAATTGGGATATGGGAAAGTAATAATGGAAGTTGTTGGCTCTTTGTATTAAATATGTAAGGGATGTGTAAGTTGTGTAAGAGTTGTGTAAGTCTGATTTTGGAGTATGAAACACTCCACCTCCTTGGAAATTCGAATTTTCCTTGGGGTTGTTTTGGAGGCTTGTGGGACAAGTAAAACTTGTCCCATGCCTCTCAATTTAATTTACCAACCATACTTATGGTTGGAGGGGTGATTTTAGACTTTTATAATGCATTTTATAAATCATGTTGCAAGTTTTGATTGCACTCTCTTACATTTTATTTATTTTGTAGTCCTTTGGGGTGTGGGCTTTTTGGAGTGTGCAAGTAATTTGTCATATTTTCACCCACCTCTTTATTGTGCTTGGGAGAATGAAATTTTGTCTTTTGTGTTTGGATTTGAGGATGTGTGATGTGGTATCCTACATAGATTCACATCATCCTCTTCTCTTCCCTCTTCTATAAAATTCAAACTCTTTGCTTATTTTGGGTTGTTGAATCATTTTGTAAACTTCTTTGGGGGCACATTTTCTTGTGTTTGGAGCTCTTGATTTTGGAAGGAGTTTGGAGAAAATTTGCATGCTTGGAGATTGTTATTTTGGGACTGTGTTTTGGGCATTGAAGCTTTTTGTTTGGAAACAAAAGCTACCATGGAGAGGTAGGAGTTTAACTCTTATTTCATGTTGTGTTGTGTGAATGGTGAATGTTTTATGTAATTCTGGCTGGTTGGGTAGACTACCATAGGAATGGTGTAGGAGAAGGCTATGGGGAATTCATGTGAGGGGGAATAAGGGAATTTCATTGGAATCGGAATTTTGTGGAGGGAGTTTGGGTTTGGGATCCACCATGGAAAATAAATAGCTTGCATTTCTTACTTTGTGGGGGCATAAGGAGGGATTGTGGGGGGAATAAGGATATGTGTGGTGAAATTTATTGGTGGTTTTTATAGGTGGATGCCCAATTCCCATTGGGATACATAAGTAGCTTCCCCCATAGTTATTTCTCCTTTGGCTTGCATGATAAAGCTTGATTTCTATTTGAATGGTTTCAAATGTAGTTATAAACTGTTGTCTTTGTTTGGACCATGTTTTATATTGAATTATGCATGTTGAAAGAATGTTGTGTGTTGTGGAAGCCAATTGTTGCCATGGGTTGAATCACACCTGTTATTATATTATGGTTGGGGCTCAGGGGCCAATGATGAAGGATGACTTCTCATTTTATTAGATGTCTTGGTTGGGTGGAGAGCATTTCCTTTCCCCACTTTTGTTGTGATCAACTTGGAGAAAAATGAAAACTTGCATGTTGCTGTTCTGGAGCAAAGGAAAATACAGTTTTGACAGTCCCTTGTGAAACAAATTCAATTGTAATCCTTTCCCACTTGATGTGGATGAAATTGTAATATATATTTGTGAAGAAAGGATGTTGTAATTAGTTGTGAAAGTTGTACATTCAAATGTGAAGGATAATTATACTTTGTTCTGTTTATTGGAAAGAAAGAAATAGAAATGTGTTATTTGCATTCAAACATGGAAAGATGTAAAGATGTATTCCTTTTGACTTAATAAAGAATTGCAAGATATTCTCTCATATGTATTGTTGGATTGAATTCAATGTTTCATTGTATGGCAAAAGGGATAATTAGATCGTTGTTTTGAAAAGAAGAAATGCATGTGGAAATAATGCAATATTTTATATCTTTAGAAATGTGTAAAATGGAATTTAGTATTTACATTTTGATTTAAAATGGTTTGTTTAAAAAAATGAATATATTAGATCAGATTGGAAATGAAATGCCATAGTTACATGCTGAAAAGCTAGATGGACCTCTTTTAATTTGATCTGTTGTGAATTTTTAAAATTGACAAATAACTTTATTTTAAAATGTACAATTCGGACCTGCACATAATAATCAACTTGGAAATGATATAATTTAGCATGTTGTATTATTAAGGAAATCAAATTGATAAGGAACACTTAAGAAAACAATTTAAACATTACAAAATCGAGCCCAATCCCTTTCACAACCGTTTTCTGTCAATTGTTGGACAAAATTCAAATTGGAATCAATCAAGCAAATTTACCTCCCTAAAACACTCTAAATCCTTCCTAGATCAATTATCCATGTATGTTTGGCATGTTGAGTGAAGGAGGAGACCAAATTGAATAAATTTCATAAGTTAAAATTTACCAATTGGCTATTTAAAATCCTGCAGATCATTTTTGCAAAATTAACCCCTTAAACTTTATCAAAATGTAAAATTTATGTTTCCTATGCAAAGAGGGCATCGAGAGATTTCTAGAAAGTCCTCATTTTCCCAAAACTGATATTTATAACAAAAGTCATGGAACTTTGAACTTTTCCTACCTTGGCAAGGGAAAATTTGGGAAAATTCTCCTCAAGCGGGCAGTGGCCGAAAAACAAAATTCCGTTAAAATCCTTAGAAAATTTTTGTAAAATTTGCTTGGGAAATTTTTTGAAATTTCCTCCACCGACTGCTGACCAATCGGATGCTACCACATGTCCTCGTGGGGAAACAAGGTGGAGGCATGGCATAATTTTATCCCTTGGGATTTTTAAAAATTTTCAGAAAATTTAACCTTTTTCCCCATTGGCCCGCGGCCTATCATAGGCTGCCACGTGGCAACATGGTATGTTGGCAGAGGGGACAGAACCCTCGTGACGTTGTTGGATTTTGAGAAATTTTGTTTGAAAACCCCACAGCCCCCACACTCCTGTCCTCCCTCGGTGTTATGCCTCGCAGACGTGCGAACCCGCGTGTCAAACTTTTCCCTTTTTCCTCCCTTGGTGAAATTCTCCAAACTCTCTTGCCACTGTGCCCTTCCCTCTTTTCTCCCTACGATGACTTTGATGCTGCCACGTGTACCTGGAGAACCCACGAGAGGTGTGGAATAAATTTTGAATTTGCACCCGTGTGAAGAAAATTTGCATGCACCGCCCGCGACTCGCCAACCCGGAAAATGGGTTTTCTTCCCGCTCGACATGTGTCCCCTTGGGGGAAAATTTGACCCCTAAAGTCCGCCTGTCCATATCGGGAGTTTTACAAGGAGTTAGGAGGACTTATTTATATTGGTGGAAAGGTGAGAAAATTTCCTATCCAATGGGAATGATTTAGGGAAATTTTGAATGTGTAAAGTGTGAGAAAAATCAAGTTGAAACTCGAGCCTATTAGAGAGTGGGTATGGTGTTAATTTACCCCCTGAACCTAACTAAAACCCTTAGCCCTAAAATTTGGACCTTGTGACCTCTGGAAATTGTTAATAAATGAAAAGTATGTTCTAGTAATTTTAGACTTGTTCCAAAACTTGATAGTGTCAATTGTTGTCTTGCAACTTGGTTGTGGACACTTCTAATAAAAAAAAATTATTCCATAATTTTCCTAACCAACCCTAAGTTGTTTCTTGCGTCTCAAGTGGGTTGATTTAATGGGCATCACACTTGGTATCAAAGTAGTGGTTCATAAGCTTGGACCATTGGGAACACTAGAAAACTTGGTACATGAAACTTAAACCTAGCACATTTTTAAATCTAAAAAAAAAAATAACTTAGTTTAGAAATTGTGTATTTTAGTAAACATGGAAATGGAATAAAACCTAGAATAATGAACTAACTCTCACTTTGGTATATGCAGGAGGTATAGATGGGGCGAGGGAAATTTTCACATAGACTCGAGACTTACCACCACCGGATCGAGGGTATAGCATCTATCCTACCCCGGATCTTACGGACACTTGGGATGTCAATACCACTCTACGCGAAGAAATAAGAGGAGGACATGTAGCTAATCATGACAGAGCCCCTTTCATTGAGTGTCAAGTATCTCCTTGACCCAACAAGGAGTATAGAGGAGAGAAATCCCATTTTAGTTAGTCGAGCGGTGTTGCACTGAGAGGGACAAGGTGACCAAGTTTCAAAGCGTAAAGAGAGGTCTCGGAGCCCTAGGCTTAGGGATGAGCACACCGAGAGACCTAGAGGTTGTCAGACCACAGTTACGGATCATAAAAGGGAGATCCTAAACCTTTAGCCCTCACATTACTTAGGTGACATGGGTGGATTTCAGATAGAGGCCTAGCTAGTGAGCTTGAGAAGTTGATTCAAGATTTTTCCTTGTTCTAGTAATACAAAATCTTATGTTGCGATCCATCTACTGAGGGATGGAGCAGGAGTGTGGTGGAGGATAGAGGAGTATAAGCTGCATGTAGATTCTGAGACAGTGACTTGGGAGCTATTTGAGGAGAGATTCAGGAGTAGGTATTTGTCATGGAGGTTCATACAACAGAGGATCAATGAGTTCCATGACCTCGAATAGGCATCTCTTTTAGTAGAAGAGTATAAGAGTAGATTTGGATCTACTCCAAGTATGTTAAGTATATATAGGATGACTAGAGTGCAGATTCACAGGTTCATTCAAGGCCCGAATTTAGATATTAGAGTGCGGTGCAGATCCACTACCCATAGACATTAGCTGAGGCCATTGAGAAGGCCTATATAGTAGAGGAGACTTGAGGGAAGACCCAACAGGCTAGAGACCAAGTTCGGAGCTGCATACAGTAGATGCAGGACAATAGATCGAGGGTTTCATTACCTCCTCCTCATGGTGGCAGGGTTCAAAGCACATTCATCACATTCATCCTTTAGGCCACATCGCAGTAGTAGCAAGATAGCGAGCAGAGCAGTCCCGCCCACCTCATAGACCTCCACAGAGAGTTGATGCACAAAGAGGTTAGAGTATGGGGCCTCCTCCTAGGGGTCCCATCAAGACATAGGGTGGACCTAGAGCTCATTCAATAAGAGCTCGCCAAGTAGAGACCTCTTTAGACTACAACTGGATCATTAGGATCCCTGCCACATACTTTTAGGGCACCTACTGGAGGTGCTACTCATTGGAGAAGATCGGGAGGGTGTTTTCATTGTGGAGTTCTTGGACAATTTTGAAGAGATTGCCCACATAACCTTAACAACAAGGGTAAGAAACAGATCTCCGAGCTGATTGTTGGTGACATGGGATATACCCATAGGATTTATACGATTGTTGAGAACTACCAGTAGAGCGTCGAGCACGGTCATTAAGACCACAGGTAGCATTGGTGGTATTCCTACCTCTGTATTTTTGATTGGTTCTCCGATTCTTTCATTGCACCATCTTTAGTAGAGTGATGTAGGCTAGTGGTAGTAAGGCAAGGTCTAAGTTGGGATGTTGAGATGGCTTCTGGAGCTAAGATCTCTATAAACTCCTTAGTCAAGGAGTGTGTAGTGGATTTAGGACCTTTCACCACTACCTTAGATCTTTGTATCCTTCCTTTGGGCTCATATGGAGTCATTTTGGGTATGGATTGGTTATCTATACACAGGGCCAGGATGGATTGTTACCACAAGACTATATCTTTTGTAGATGATTTGGCAGTTGATTCGGTGATTTCAGGGGTTAGGAGACCCATTTATCTTTGCACCATCTTTGTTATGCAGTTTAAATAGTGTGTGCGATGCGGTTGTCGAGATGTATATTGTTACAGTTAGTGACAGATCAGAGGATGGATCTAGTGAACCATTGCTAGATGATCATCCCATTTTGAGAGAGTATGTTGATGTCTTTCGGGGAGCTACCAGGCTTACCATGCCCACATGAGATTTATTTTCATATATATATAGTTCTAGAGTAGAGCCTATCTCATGGGCACCTTATCGATAACCACCCCAGAGCTCTGTGAACTCAAGTTGTAGCTTGAGGGCCTTTTACTGAAAGGCCTTATTCAACCTAGTGTATCCCCTTAGGGTGCACTGGTGATCTTTGTGAATAAGAAGGATGGATCCTTGTGGTTGTGTATTGATTCGCCAACTAAATAAGGTAACGATGAAGAATCATTATCCCCTTTCATGTATTGATGACTTGTTTGATCGGATGAAAGGAGCCACAATTTTCTCTAAGATTGATTGTAAGTCAAGGTACCATCACCGAGGCTTTCGGAGGTGGACATTCATAAGAGCACCTTCCGCACGAGATATGGGCACTATGAGTTCACAAAGTGGTGACTTTTGGTTTGACTAATGCCCCGCAGTGTTCATCAGTTTTATGAATGGGGTATTCAGGATCTTCTTAGATCACTTCTTTCTCATCTTCCTAGATGACATCTTGATATACTCACGTACGTGTGAGGAGCATGAGGGGCACCTTCATCAGGTTCTTCAATGTCTTCGTGAGTAGTAACTTTACGGGAACTTAGAGAAGTGTTCTTTCTTTCAGATAGAGGTGTAGTACTTGGGACATATCATTTACGGGAAGCTATCGCATCAATCCTTCCAATATTAGAGCCATTATGGATTGGCTAGCACCCACTATAATGACCGAGGTGCATAGCTTCATGGGATTAGTAGGTTACTACGGGAGATTTGTCCAGGACTTCTCTCAAATTACGCACCCTATCACTTCCCTTCAGAGGAAAGGGAAGAAGTTTGTTTGGATGGACAGATGTGAGCAAGCCTTTAGGACATTGAAGGAGTGCCTCAATAAAACACCTATTATTGTAGTTTCAGATCCACAAGGTGAGTTCTTTGTTTTCATGGATGCTTCTTTATCGGGGCTTAGAGGTGTGTTGATGTAGGAGGGCGAGTAGTGGCCTTGAGTCTTTTAAACTAAAAGATAACGAGCTTAATTATCTAACTCATGATCTTGAGCTTGCGGCGTAGTGCATGCTTTGGTTAGATGGAGGAATTTTCATATTGGCGGGACATTCACACTCAAGATAGATCACTTGAGTCTTCATCACCTCTTCACGTAGCCCAATCTCAACACTCGTCGGTGGCATTGCATGGAGTTTCTTTATGAGTATGATATGGAGATAGAGCATGTGAAAGGGAAGGAGAATGTGGTAGCAGATGATCTCAATAGATGAATACATGTGGTTATGTCCACCTTAGTGAGCATATATTTGCAGAAGCAGAGGGATCCTCGGCGACTTCCTCTTGACAACTTCTACATTGCGGTATGCGCAGATCGAGTCACGAGACCCCTTGAGGGAAAGTTTGATGGTTTTTCCTTAGATACATATGGTCTTCTTAGGTAGAGAGGTTGAATATATGTTCCTAGAGATGGAGGCTTGAAGCATTACATCTTGGTAGAGGCACATCGTGCACCCCTGTTCAGCCCATCTCGGGGTGAAGAAGATGCATGCCACCTTGTGACAGGTTGTATCATTGGAGAGGACTTCATAGAGATGTGGCCCGGTTTGTGTCATGATGTTTAGAGTTCCAAAGAGTTAAGGCCGAGCATCGCATCCAGCAGCCTTCTTTATCCTCATGCTATACCGAATGGAAGTGGGACACCATTTCCATGGATTTCATTATTGGGATATAGATTTTGATATATCACCACGATGCCATAATGGTCATGGTTGATACATCAACAACGGTGGCTCACTTTTCTCTAGTGAAGACCACTTATACATCTAGAGTAGTGGCACGAGATATATTTCGATGAGATTGTTAGGTTACACGAGATTCTACGAAAGATCATTTGTGATGTGACCCTTTGTACACTTCACATTTTTGGACTACCATGCAAAGTATGTCCTTGGGACGAGAATCAACTTCAGCACAACATATCACCCCGAGACGAGATGGGACAGACGGAGAGGGTAAATCATATTTTGGAGGACATGTTTAGGATGTATGTGATGGATCAACAAAGCTAAATGGGAGGAGTACCTATACTTAATGGAGTTTTCCTACAATAATAGTTTTTCGAGTTCCATAGGCATGGTTCCTTTTAGGCCTTATATGGTAGAGAGTACAAGACACCTCTTAGCTGGGACAGGTCAGAGGATAGAGTATCTCTTGGACCAGGTCTTCTACAAGACATGGAATAGTAGGTGGTTTTGATTAGGCAAAGATTGCAGGAGGCATAGGACAGGCAGAAGAAGTATGCAGATCAGCATAGGATTGACCATAGTTTTGATATGGGCATGAAGGTGTTCCTTCATGTCAAGCCACACAAGAGCCTTATCCATTATGGAAAAGGTTCTAAGTTAGCTCCTAGATTTGTTCTTCCTTTTGAGATCTTGGAGCGTATCGGCCCTTTTGCCTACATGTTAGCATTGCCACCTAGCTTGTCTTACATACATGATGTTTTTAATGTTTGAGTTCTCAGGAGATATATTACAAACCCTTATCATGTTCTAGATTGGACATCATTATAGGTGTAGGATAAGGGGTAGGTGATGGTGGAGCCCATTTGCATCCTAAAACCACGGGACCTCGGGCCTTCGAGGTAGAGAGGTTGACCGTGTTCGGGTGTGGTGGGACAGATGTGATGAGGCTGCAGCCTACATGGGAGGATGCTACTTCATTACGAGTTCGGTTTCCACATTTGTTCTAGTGAATTCAAGGAGGAAGTCGAGGCTAAGGGGATGGGGATGTAGTTTCCACTTACCTTTGACATGTTTTGATACTTATTTTTATACTCTTAATTACATTATGGACATTATTATGCTTTGATTTAGTATGATGTTAGACATTTGATCATGGATTATTGTTGATCTTGATTTGGTTATGATGCATGATGATTATTGGTGACACTTCATATGTGGATGATGATATACTATTTGACATGGATTTTGTTCGGACTTGTCATTTTAGATATTATATGATGATGACATAGTTGTTGATATAAATTGTATGTGATAATGTTGAATCGCCTTGATGTTGTTGTAATTCACATATTAAGATGATTTTGTGATTATATTTATATTCATTTTGGATGTTCTAATATGGCCAAGAGGTTGAAGGAGGTATTTTTGTTTTCTGATTCAAAATCACAACAAACATGGGGGATTGGAGACCAACCACAATGGAATTCTAGGTGAATTTGACAAGGTCATCATGGCAACTTATTTTATTGTGTTGTGTTTGTTGTTCTTAGGGATTCGCATGGGGGATCACCTTTAAATGTGACCATAGGTTTGTGTAATTATTAATGTGGTCAATTTTTATTATTTCTATATGTATTTTATTTGTAATGTTTCCCTTTCTTTTATTTAATTAAAATTGTGATAGATTAATGTGATAAATCATATGGTTAAAAGTTAAATAAATCAAATTGGGATATGGGAAAGTAATAATGGAAGTTGTTGGATCTTTATATTAAATATGTAAGGGATGTGTAAGTTGTGTGAGATTTGTGTAAGTCTGATTTTGGAGTATGAAACACTCCACCTCCTTGGAAATTTGAATTTTCCCTTGGGGGTTGTTTTTGGAGGCTTGTGGGACAAGTAAAATTTGTCCCATACCTCTCAATTTAATTTACCAACCATACTTATGGTTGGAGGTGTGATTTAAGACTTTTATAATGCATTTTATAAATCATGTTACAAGTTTTGATTGCACTCTCTTACATTTTATTTATTTTGCAGTCCTTTGGGTTCTAGGCTTTTTGAAGTGTGCAAGTAATTTGTCATATTTTCACCCACCTCTTTATTGTGCTTGGAAGAATGAAATTTTGTATTTTGTGTTTGGAGTTGAGGATGTGTGATGTAGCATCCTACATGGATCCACATCATCCTCTTCTCTTTCCTCTTCTATAAAAATCAAACTCTTTGCTTGTTTTGGGTGGTTGAATCATATTGCAAACTTCTTTAGGGGCGCATTTTCTAGTGTTTTGGAGCTCTTACTTTTGGAAGGAGTTTGGAGAAACTTTGCATGCTTGGAGATTTTTGTTTTTGGATTTTGTTTTGGGCATTGAAGCTTCATGTTTGGAAACAAAAGCTACCATTTAGAGGTAGGATTTTAACTCTTATTTCATGATGTTATTTTCTTGTTGTGTTGTGTGAATGGTGAATGTTTTATGTAATTTTTGGTTGGTTGGGTAGACTAACATATGAATGGTGTAGAGAAGGCTATAGATAATTCATGTGGGGGCATAAGGGAAAGCCATTGGTATCATAATTTTGTGGAGGGATTTTGGGTTTGGGATCCACCATGGAAAAGAAATAGCTTGCATTTCTTACTTTGTGGGGGGCATAAGGAGGGATTGTGGGGGGCATAAGGATATGTGTGGTGAAATTTATTGGCAATTTGTTATAGGTGGATGCCCAATTCCCATTGGGAGGCATAAGTAGCTTCCCCATAGTTCTTGCTCCTTTGGCTTGCATGATCAAGCCTGAGTTCTGTTTGAATGGTTTCAAATGTAGTTGTAAACTGTTATCTTTGTTAGGATTGTGTTTTATATTGAATTATGCATGTTGAAATAATTTTGTGTGTTGTGGAAGCCAGTTGTTGTCATGGGTTGAATCACACCTATTATTGTATTATGGTTGTGCTCGGGCCAATGATGAAGGATGGCTTCTCCTTTCATTGGATTTCTTGGTTGGGTGGAGAGTGTTGCCTTTCCTCCACTTTTGTTATGATCAACTTGGAGAAAAAATAAAACTTGCATGTTGTTGTTAAGCAAAGGAAAATGTAGTTTTATAGTCCCCTGTGAAACAAATTCAATTATAATCCTTTCCCACTTGATGTGGATGAAATTTTAATATACATTTGTGAAGAAAGGATGTAATTGATTGTGAAATTTGTACATTTGAATGTGAAGGATAATTATACCATGTTACATTTATTGGAAAGAAAGAAATAGAAAAGTGTAATTTGTAATCAAACATGGAAAGATGTTTTCCTTTTGAATTAATAAAGAATTGCAAGATCTTCTCTCATATGCATTGTTGGATTGAATTCAATGTTTCATTGTATGGCAAAAGGGATAGTTAGATCTCTTTTTTGAAAAGAAGAAATGCATGTGGAAATAATGCGTATTTTATATATTTGGAAATGTGTAAAATGGAATTTAGTATTTGAATTTTGATTTAGAATGGTTTGTTTAAAACAAATGAATATATTATATCAGATTGGAAATGAAATGACATACTTGCATGATGAAATGTTAGATGGACATATTTTAATTTGATCTCTTGTGAATTTTAAATCGACAAATAACTTTATTTAAAAATGTACGATTCGGACCTGCACATAATAATCAACTTGGAAATGATATAATTTATCATTTGGTATTATTAAGGAACTCAAATTGACAAGGAACACTTAAGAAAACAATTTAAGAATTGTAAAATCTAGCCCAATACCTTTCACAACCATTTTTGTCAATTGTTGGACAAAATTCAAATTGGAATCAATCAAGAAAATTTACCTTTCTAAAACACTCTAAATCCTTCCTAGATCAATTCTCCATGTCTTTTTGGCATGTTGAGTGAAAGAGGAGATCAAGTTGAATAAATTTCATTAGTTAAAATTTACCAGGTTGGTCGTTTAAAAGCTCCGCAGATTGTTTTTGCAAAATTAACCCCTTAAACTTTATCAAAATGTAAAATTTATGTTTCTTATGCAAAGAGGGCATCGAGAGCTTTCCATAAAGTCCTCATTTTCCAAAACATGATATTTCTAGAAATTGTTATGGCACTTTGAAGTTTTCTTGCCTTGGCGGGAAAATTTGGGAAAATTCTCCTGGTGGGCCAATGCCTGAAAAAAAATCATGTTAAAATACTTAGAAATTTTTTTAAAAATTTCTTGGGAAATTTTTTTGAAATTTCCTCTGCACAAAGACATAGCCAATTAGAGCACTGTCATGTGTCCTCATGGGGCAATGGTGGAGGCACAACATCATTTTAGCCCTTGGGCATTTTTAAAACTTTTTGAAAATTTTACCTTTTTCCCCATCATCCCATGGCCTATCACAGCTACCACATAGCAAAGACATGGCGTGTTGGCGGAGGGGGCAGAACCCTCGTGACCTTGTTATATTTTGGGAAAGTTTGTTTGAAAACCCCACGGCACCCACACTTCTTCCCCGACCTTGGCATTATCCTCCATGGACACACAGACCCGCGCGTTAAACCTTTCCCTTTTTCCTCCCTCATCAAAATTCTCCAAACTCTCCCACCATCACGCCCTTCCCTCTTTTCTCTCGACTATAACTTTGATGCCGCCATGTGTCCTTGGAGGACCCATAGAGGTGCAAAAGAAATTTTGAATTAGCACCCACATGGGGAAAAATTTCTAGCACCACCCTGCGACCCGCCAACCCGGAAAATGGGTTTTCTTCCCGCTCGACATGTGTCCCCTTGGGGAAAATTTGACCTGTAAAGTCCGTCTGTCCATATCTAGAGTTCTACAAGGATTTTGGAGGACTTCTTTATATCGTTGGAAAGGTAAGAAAATTTCCTATCCAATGAAAATGATTTGGGTAAATTTGGGATCCATTAATTTTGAGAAAAATCAAGTTGAAACTCTAAGCCTGTTAGAGAGTGGGTATGGTGTTAATTTACCCCGAACCTAACTAAAACCCTTAGCCCTAAAATTTGGACCTTGTGACCTTTGGAAACTGTTAATAAATGGAAATTATTTTATAGTAATTTTAGTCTTGTTCTAGAACTTGATAGTGTCAACTTTTGTCTTCTGACCTAGTTGTGGACACTTCTAATAAAAAAATTATTCCATAATTTTCCTAACACACACTAGGTTGTTTCTTGGGTCTCAAGTGGGTTGTTTTAATGGGCATCAAACACACCCTCCTCACTCTCTATGCAATCACGAGATAAGCTCAAAAACCAATTTTATTAATTTATTACCAATTTCCCCTACCTATGTCGATTTACCCTACCACCATCAGTTTCATCCCTGAATCAACATCGGTCACACCGACCGATATCAATATATGTGTCATTTTATATTCTCATACCAAAATCTCTCCGCTCACCCAAAACCAACCGGACCTCAATGTATCAGCCCTGCACCCTTACCGGACCTTTGACAAACCTGTCTTACCGAAAATACCCCAATTATCATTAGATTTAGTGTTATTTTGATATCTAAAATAAAATATAGTGTATTGTGTGTATGAGAAAACTAAATCATTACATTCGCAATATGACCTATTCATTCCAGTTTCCTATTCACATCAAATTGTTATTAAATAGTGGATTGAAAACTTCCTAGGAAGAACCACACTTCATGGATCTAGCATACACTATGCATTCCACTGTCATATGCTATTTAATACTCTTTTGTGGTATTGCTTTGTATCTACAAGTAGTCCTTCCCAAACAAAAATGAGTTCTCTATGATGATCTTGGATAACATCAACAACGCACGCATTCTACCTTCCACCTTTTCCTCATAGCTATTCCTCATTAACAATTTACCTTCTATTTGTTTTGTCCTAGAATGTGTAAAATGAATTTGTGAAACACCTACACTAGCAAAGGTGATAGCACCAAGAAAAGGGGTGAAATATCTGTTGAGGGAGAGTAGAGGAGGGAAATGGAGTTGAGAGAGGCTATAATAGTTGTTGCACAGTCCCAATTCTTCATTCACCACCAAATCTTCATGAAACAAAAAACAAGAACCTATAAATGAAATAAACATGCACATAAAAACAACAACAAGAATGGAAGTGAAGGAGATACAATAAAATAGATACAAGGGTTGAAATAACACCACAAAACATAGATTATATTGCTCTTAGAGTATGCAAATTCCATTACATTGATGAAATAGATGCAAAAATACATTTACCATGCCCATGTGAAGGCTTACAACTCATTGGTGTTGAGAAACAAATTTGAGAGTTTCCCCATATCCCAGAATATCCCATTACTTCTCAAAAATGAGAAGTTTACAATATATAGAAGAAGTGAGAAAGAGAGAGATAGAGATAGAATTCTGAAATTCCCCTTTCACCCATAGATAAAAGTCATTAAATTATTTGAAAATGGTGTGGGAATCCTACTAAATCTATTCCCCAATCTCCTTTGGCTTGCGGAAGAAAAAAATGCCTCCATGTCTTCATTAAGTCTCTTTTACCCACTTGGGACATTGCTTTTAGAAGCTGGGAGAGTTTTTTTCATTTTTCTCCTAGATACTCTCACCAAAATTTTGATTTCTTGATTTCATGATTAAGTAATATGAAATAAAAATCCAACGGGTATAATTTTTATAATTTGGTTCACGTTGGAAAAAGTTATGGGGATACTGAGTTCGAGGTCTCCATTTTGCTTTTTTTTCCAAACTTTTGAGCCTATTACTCCATTTGGCTCATAGCCTATAGTACATTGAGTTTCCAATTCCTTTGTTTTTAGGTATTACAGAGGTTTGGAAAATCCAAGGTACATGTTTCTTATGGGTCATCATGGTCCAAATGAGTTTCACTACCTACATATACCTCGCCTTGTATTTCGAGGCTTCCATCAAGCTTACGGGATCCTTAACTCAAGTAAGGAACTAGTTCTCCACAACCCCTAGTACTCCGTGGGCCCATCTCGGATTGCACTCCATTACCTATAACCCCTGTAATTTTTATTTCATCCCTTCAAAGCATCCATGAGGAACTTTGTTTCCCATGGGCCTCATGCCTATCGGGTCACACAATCTCGCTTCAACCGTATAACCTACAACACAAACACTTTGTCCCCCTTCCAATGTAAATTGGTGAATTCAAAAATGCATGGAACCACCGACCCAGAGACCCTCATACCACCTAGACCTCCCATATCTAACTTAGCCGCACAACATTAAAAATGAGCCCTTATTCCATTTTTCTTCAAATTTTCTAACTTTTTGGAATTTTTCTTGGATCAGGGAGTTAGAAAAAATTAAATGAAGTACTCCAAAGCTGATATTTCTATACTTTAATCAATTTTCACTCAAAATTGACTAAATATTGGATCCTCAAGTCTATAGAGAAGGGAAAATGCAGCCAAATGGTTATAAGTGCCCAAGAAACATGAAAATACCTAAAACTTGATGATTCTCCATTCAAGTTTTGTTAACTTTCCCAAGTCCAAATTTCCCAACTTGTCCATTTTTTCTAGCGGTAAAAATGGATAACAATTTAGTGACTCTCATGGACATCTTCCTGTTATATGAGTTGATCAGTGTCCTTGAAGTATCCATTTGGCATGGATTCATCTTGGTAAACATAAAACTGATCTAAAACTTTCAAATGCTACCCCATGAGACCACTTGAAGTGCTTGATTGAAATTGGAACTACTTTTTTCTTGAATTTTCCATTTTTCATAAGAAATTTTCTAATTTTTGATTGAGTGGAAAAAAATTTGAATCTAGAATTTTATCCCTTTTCTCTACAATCTAATCTGTTGAGACAAGGATGAAAATCAAAGACTCGACCCAAAATATGATTTCTTTGCCAAGTTTTGAAGAAAACTGAACTGAATCATGGCAAAGGTGAAGCATTGCAAATTTTTAAGAATCACATGATGATTTAGAGTGCACTTGGAATTGTCAAAACCTTGCTTTCCCAAACATGAACATTTTCTCCTAATGAACTGTGCAAGAGCAAAAAACACCACAAAAACTATGTAAAAAGGGGAAAATCATACATGTTCCAAGTGGAAACATGCAGAGTGTGCATAAGCACTTCTTTTGCTAAAAAAACCTACCTAATCTACTCTAACTAGAGGCAAAGGAAACTAAACAAAACCTAATATAGGTAAGGAGAAACATCATCATTTCCTCAAAATTTTATACCATGTGAGTGATTACGTAATGAACATGGCCTTAAGTAAGAGTGAAAAAATAATCGAATCCAATCTTCCACCCAATTTGAAAATTTATCAACAAAAAACAAATAAAATACCTCCTCAAGATGTTATGTTTTTGGATTTTGGAGGCTTTAGTGCTTTGTATCTCATCCTCATGCTCTAAAACAAGCATGAATAGTTACAACTCGATCTTAGTTCCAAATTTGCTATATATTTGTTTAAACAAGGGGATTTTAGAACCAATGGGCTAACCCTTATGATTTTCCCATGCTCTTAAAGCTCAATCCCACAAGCAGAATCATCTTGCAAACTTTCTTGAATGGAGTTGCTTTTGAACTAATTTGGTCTTCTTGGTGTCTCAACAAATAGCTTTTCCTCTGTCTTGATGACTGATTTGGTATTGTTTTCATCATCCTCCTCCTACTAAAGTTTGAAGTTTGAAAGATCAAACTCTTCCTTTTCTCCTTCATGGAGATTGATTTCAATAGGTTCTTCATCAATGTTCTCCTTCATGGATGACTCTTGGGAGTTCTTGGCAGTAAGAAGCTCTTTTTATTAGGAGGATGGTAGGATTTAGAAGTTAGTGATATCAATGGGCTCTTCTTTGCCAAAATAGTCCTCCAAATCTGATAAGAAATCAACCTCTTCACCTGTCAAGCTCTATAGCATCCACCTCTTGAATGTTATCCTCCTTTTTCTACTTTATTTGGGATTAGGAGTTGATTATTATTCCCCTACTAATTTTGTAATTTTTGATGGATCAGCAACTTTTATGGTGCCTTCATGCATACTACATTGTGAACACCGGGACTATTGATCATCTTTTTCTTATTATTCGGTAAATCAACTTTCACACCTTGCTCTTCAACTCCAACCTCTTGAATTCCTATTCATCAATGGCATTTGACTAAATTGAAACTTGGGAGTCCAATTCTTCAAATTTTGGATAAGTTATTTCTCTGCTAGGATTTTCAATTATCTTCCCTCCTTGACTAATTTTTTTACTCTTTTCATCCCAAAATGGGTTTAGGAATGCAAGATGAGGGGTGTGTTAGGTTATGACATGATTTAAAAAAATTTAGGTGGAAGGGGAGGTTTAATTTCTTCTTTTGTAGAAGGGGAAGAGTTTTATAAGGAAAGAGGGTAGAGAGTTGAAGGTTGGATGGAAGGCCAGAGGATGGATAAATGGAATCCACAATGGGAGAAGCAGGTAGAAAGCTAAGGGTATCAACCTTAGGCTTGAATGGTTGGAAAGGTAGTGGCATTGGGTACCGACATGGTAAATTTTTAGTAACATCCCATTGATTGGGTTCTTTTTCCTTAGCTTCATTACTCACTAATTTTAGCAATGAAGAAATGAAACCAACCATTTGAATGAGAGATTCACTCATTACCTCAAGCTTTTATTGTGGGCTAAGCCAACTAGGTATAGGATCTCCCCATGGAAAGGGCTTCCTAAAACCAGATTTTCTAGCATGCAATATTTGTAGTTGTCCCTTAACAACTTGAAATATTTTCTCCATTATTTGAATCTTGCCTTCAAAATCTTCATCTCTAGGTGTAGAATGGCCTCCAAAATTTGTTTACTCTCACTCTTAAACTACTCCAAAATTTGGTGAGTGGCTGAATTTGATTACACTTCACTTATATGGATATACATAATAAATTTGAATTTTCTCATAGAACTGATCGGAGGTGTGTTGTAATAACTTGGAGATGGATTTGAATGGCACTGCTGCAAATGAGAATCCCATGATGGAAATGAATTCATGATTGTACAACTTCATGAATGGAAGGAAATGGGAATTTTGTGGAAATAAAATGGATGGAAATGGATGGAATGGAAATAAGGGAAGGTATGAAACTCATAAAATGTGTTGTTTTGGATTAGTGGAGTTGGCGCGTGATGTTTTTGAACATGCCTCCAAAGGTTAAAATTTCAACAAGAACACATCAACTTGTTGAAATGAAGATGTAAAGCTCCTCAATCTTGTCCCACCGAGTGTGCCAAAACTATTATCACAAAAATAACACCCTCGATTTTCTTACATGTGAATTGAATGAGAAATCAGTGTTTTTTGGTAACATTGGACCATCTCTCAAGTTGTGGGACTTGCTACTTGAGATGGACCTCTAGAGAAGGTTGGTTCCTCTACCTAATCCTAGCACTAAACTACTCCTAATGAAGGAAATGCAACTATATAATCCTAATCTACCAATTCCAAGGGACTAGGGAGAGAGAGAGGGTGCATAAAAATGGAAATATTACACTAAAAGAGGTGATAGCACCAAGAAAATGGGTGAAATATCCTATTGAGGGAGAGTAGATGAGGGAAATGGAGTTGAGAGAGGCCAAAACAACTTTGACATAGTACCAAGTATTCATCCACAATAAAATCTCCATGAAATGCAATAATAAGAACCTGCAAATGAAAGAAACATGCATAGAAAAAAACAACATGAATGGAAGGCAAGAAGATATAATAAAATAGATGTCAAGGTTTGAAAGAACACCAAAAAACATAGATTTTATTTCTCTTAGAGTATGCACATTCCATTACATTGATAAAATAGAAGAAAAAATACATTTACCAGGCCCATGTGAAGACTTACACCTCATTGATGTTGAGAAAAAAATTTGATAGAGTTTCCCCATCGAGAATATCCCATTACTTCTCAAAAATGAGAAGTTTACAATATATATAAGAAGTGAGAAAGAGAGAGAGAGAGATAGAATCCCAAAATTAGCATTTCACTCTCCAAAAAGTCATTAAATGCTCTAAAAATGGTGTGGTCAGCCTAAAAAATTCATTCCCCAATGTCCTTTTGCTTTTGGAAGAAGAAAAATGCCTCCATGTCTTCATTAATGTCTCTTTTACCCATTTCGAACATTACTTTTGAAAATGAGATAGTTTTCTTAATTTTTCACACAACTACTCTCACCAAAATTTAGATTTATTAATCCCAAGATGAAGTACTCTAAAATATGAATCCAACAAGTATAATTTTGTCCAATTTGGTGCATGTGGGCAAAAGTTATGGGGATCTTTGGTTCGGGGTCTCCATTTTTCTATTTTTTCAAATTTTTGGGCATGTTCCTCCATTTGCTCATAGTCCTGCAGTACATTGAGTTTCCATTTCCTTTGATTTTTAGTATTATTGAGTTTTTGGTAACCTAGGGTACACATGTCTTATGGGACATTGGGGTTCAAATGAGCCACATTGCCCGCATATAACTCGACTTGTATTTCGGGCTTCTATTGGCCTATGGGCTCCTTAACTACACGGGGAACTAGTTCCCTACAACCCCATGTGTTCCGTGGGCCCATGAAAACCAAACTCCACTACATATGACCTTGGAATTTTCATTTTATCCCTTTGGCCTCCATGGGAACTATTTTCCCCATGGCCCCGCTCCTTCCTCTCGGGTCACTCGAGCTTGCTTCGATCGCATAACCCAAAACAAAAACATTTTGTCCCCCTTCTAATGCAAATCAAGTAAAATCAGCAATACGGGAACCACTAACCTAAATATCATCATACCACTTGGGCCTCCCAGGACTCGACTTAGCCACATAATATTAAAAATGATCCCCTTTTCTAGTTTTCTTAAAATCTTCAAACTTTTTTGGATTTTTCTTAGATCAGGGAATTACAAAACCAAGCGAAGTACTCCAAAGCCATTATTTCTCAACTTTACTCAATTTTCACCCAACACTAGCTAATTATTAGATCTTGAAGCCTATAGAGAAGGGAAAATGCACCCAAATGGTTCCAAGATCCCAATAAACATGAAAATACTTGAAAATTGTATATTTTCCATTGAAGCTCTGTCAACTTGCCCAAGTCCAATTTTCCCAACTTTCCCAAGTCCAATTTTCCCATATTTTCCATTTTTTCCAAGGGGTAATAATGGATAACATTCATCTCCTTAACAAGCATTATGTTCTTCGATGAGCAACTTCTACATACTAGTTTCTTGAGACACCATTAAATAATCGGGAAGTTGTCTTGGCCTTCTTCCTCTCGCTTGGATCTCAAGGTTTTTGTTATAGCTCCAAGGTCAAGAATGATATCTTGTTACGTTCTCCTTGGATCATTTTCAAGTAATTCTTGAATCCATGAGAATTTATTTTCAGGAGTTTACAAGATGTTGGTTGCCGAAGCACTTTCAGGAACCTGATGCAAGATCACTTCTTGTTCAGTTTGGGAAACCTCCATCATTGGGGAAGACATACCCATATTTTCTTGAAGAGAATGAGGCTATGATGGATCACCTTTTCTTGACTCACGATGCTCACTTTGATTGACTTTTTAGAGAGATGATGATGGATTTGAGACACGATGTCTCCAAATTTCTTAATGAGTCACAATAAACTCTTTTGATTAATTTTTTTGTGCTATAAGTTGTTTTATTGGGTGTTTAAGATCACTATGACATCAAGTGAAATTTATTCTTTTTTCTTGCATTCACATGAAGATCACATTTTTAGCCTTTGTTACTTTAGAGTACTGAATGAACTTATACCTTGGATGTTTGCATACCTTTAATCTCATATGCTTCGATGAAGTCCTCATTCACTTATGACTATGATGAAATCCTTTTATGATCTTATATTTCAATGGAGCCCTTGGCACCTTTCATACTACACAATGTTGTTGAGTTTCACTTGTTATAGACACAAAATATATGTACTTGGGTACATTTTTATGTAACAAACCATTACACCAAAACCTCGAGGCATTAGTGAAATCCACACATAAGGATCATAACATCCTACCACACTTTTGTAGCTTGGACCTCGGGATATATTTGCACTGTATAGCAAGACCACACCGCCCTATACAAGCCTCGGGTGAACATTGCAATGTCGGTGTAGCCACTCATGTCGGGATTAAACCTAGATTGTTTGTCTAATACCAAATGTAAAAAACCATTACACAAAAACCTCAAAATGTTTTTGAAATCCACACATGAGGATCATAAAATTCTAGGTCCTAGAGCATACTAATATATACATGTTTCCTAAGCAAAAACTAGTAATTGACATTGGCTTTTGGTCATTTTGCTTTCTATTTTATATTTTTATTAAACTTACACACCCTACGAGACCTATCGGTATTTAAATGAGTTATCTTTTATGGCCTTGGACAATAGCACCCATTTAAGACGAAGTTCCCAGAACTCTTGTCCCTTCTTAGCACTATTAACCCTCTTTTATTTCTCGCTTTATCTTTTGGGTCATCTTTTACAACTTTGGGTTGGCCTTTTAGTTTTCAATTATGAAATTAAAATAAGGAAATCATATATACATAATTATAGCTCCCAAATGAAGGGCCAAGCACTAAGCATTATCTATCATGTAATGCCTTTAAGAATAATGGTTATAATGATTATTTGATTTTAAATACATTTAAGAATGTTTGTAATCCTTCTCGTCCTAAAATTAATTACCCATACTCTAATAAAAAAGCCTTCCTACCCTATATTAAGAACACCACTGATAAAATTGCTAAAATTCTGAATAAAAAAGGCATCGTAATGTCATTTCTTCCCATCAACACCCTAAAAAGTAACCTTAATTCTCTTAAGGATAAAATCGAGAGTAACCTCAATTGTGGTGTATATATGATTAAATGTTCTTGTGGTAAACCTTACATTGGTGAAACGGGGAGGTCAATTAAGACTCGGATTAAGGAACATGATAAAGACATTAAATATGACCATATTGATCATTCTATGTTAGTAGAACATTCTCTTAATACTAAGCGTGCCATCCGTATAGACTTGGCATTGGTTGTTTCCTCCAAGCAAATTTTGTCAAAAGACATCTCCATGAATCCATTGAAATTATGCACCATGATAATAATTTAAATAGTGATAGAGGTTGGTTTTTGAGCAACACCTAGAAACCTTTAGTTACAAACCTTTCTAAATAGCTAATATATTTATGTTTTTTAATCATATTTGTATTCTTTTCATCTCTTTGTCTAGTTTATTGGAAACTATATTTCTCGTTTTTGCCAAATTTTCCTCATTGTTTTTCACTTTTTGCTTCCTTACTATGAATAATTGGTTAGGATTAAGCCATTTATATTCAATAATTTACTCTTAATTTATTTCTTTGTCCCCCCCTTTTTTGCATAATTAGTTACATATGTGATAATTAATTAATAATAATCTTTTACTTTGATAAATTTTGTTTTGATTTTATCTTAATTTATTATTAAAAACTTTTATCTAAAAAAATTCCTCCTTTGTTCATTACGTTTACCTTTCTATATTCTTATTCCCAACCGAATACTAATATTTTCCTCCTAATTGTTATTTATTAAAGAAATTAATTTCAGCAATCTTATCATTTCACTTTATTTTGTTTGTCCTTGATGATGGGTCCAGATTTGTGACCCGAAATGTTGGACTTCTCTAAACTCTTACATGATTTTTCCAGATAAAATTTGCAATATGTCTAACTGTGGAAATCTTAGAAAATCAATTATATATCATCACCAAAGCTTGCATTTAAAGTAAAAATAGAATTACAAAGGCATTCATCTAGCACATTTCACATAAGGGACAAGGGTGGCATCACTATGCATATACAACATAGAGGGAAGTTATTTTATTCCATCTCACACATTCTATAAATTTTATGCATTCTAGATTTAGCCCATTGTCACTATGCAACTTGCACAAGGGCATCCTAGGGCATCATTACACGATTACACAAAGAACTACATGGATTTTGAAATGTAGTGTAGCACTCGGTACTAAGTTCACTCTTCATGTGATCATCGGGGTCGATCGGATTCCACATATTGCATCTTTATTTTTAGGATTATATTTAGTTATTGGGTATGTGTAGTGGATATCCATTTTGTAGGATTCAAGTACAATCGGTGACATTAAAGTGATACCAAAGTAAAAATAAGGATCAACGGTAAAAATCCTTATGCATAGAAAAGACTAAAACCTAAGCATCTAGGTGGACACTAGCACCCACATCTAGTCACCAACACCCGAGCACTCCCATCCTTACGTGGGTGCTTCTATCTGCACATTTCTCGATTACATAACCTCTTATGATACCGATAACACTCTTCTCATTTTGTTTCAGCAGTTCCTCACCCAAGACACTTCATTATCACTCAAAACCAACTAAGTCACTCTCTCACTCCCTCTTTCTTAGGGTTTCATATCATTAGTTTCATATTGCTTGTCCATCACTATATTTTATCACCTATACGTCATTCATTACAGTAGTTACTCTAAAATTAGATTTAATTCAATTTATATCAAATCATTTGGTGAACCTCACTTGTGATCAAACACTTGGATATTTATTTTTCTTATAATATCTTCTTTCATGGATCCTTAAGTCTCCTTGTATCAATTACTTCAAATGCACCCACCTTGTAAATATGTTCTCCAAAAATCCCTAGACACTATGTACCTCCCTCGCAATACGCCACCTACACAAGTAAGTGCCATTTTTGATCATCTCTCTAATGACCCTATTAGTCCTAATACCACAACCAATTAACCCATATTTGATTCAATTCAAGATTTACACCATTTATTTCAAGATAAATTTCAAGCTATGGAAACCATGATTACATCCCTCACAACTGAAATCCAACATCTCAAGGCTACTTCTTAGGACCATGCTAGTTCTTCTTCTACACCTCATCCTAATCCTATGTCTACTACATGTGCTCATATAAGTGAATCCAAAGTCCCACCTCTACTAACACCTCTAAGGTTTTATCTAAATTCTAAGAAACATGATATTCTTTCTGAGCTTCTCAATCACTAGTTAATCAACTTGTCACCTAATCATTACTACCCTCCTTATGTTTGACAATTTTTCCTCTCCTGTTCTAAGTTAATGAAATAGTATGCTAGAAAACAAGAAACTCCAAATATGGGAGGGTTTATAGCTACCTATAATGTGTGATAGTGATAATGATGGGAGATGAGTACACAAGTCCTTTTTTAGTGAGCTTAATGACCTGCATAACACCAAGGATAACTACACAAGAAAAATATTAGTAGATTTGGATGTTGGGCTACCGACCAAATCTAGCCCGATAAGTGATGAAATTCTTAGGAAGAATGAGAGACCAATTTTTTAGAATATTGATTGAAAATAAGAAATATATAACATGCATAATATAACCAAAAATGAAATGATTAGAAATATGGTAAAACAAATATCGAGATAATGATAAATTGATAGATTAAGATAAGGATGCTAACGAGACATGGGGTTTGATAGAAACCAGAGGTAGTCAAATATGATTGTGACAGAAAAGTGAGATCATGAGGTGTCATACAAGATGAACAGAGAGATTTCATAATCTAGATGTTACAAGACAAGAGAGAAACTAGTGGCGGGAGGGACATAATATAGGAAGCTTGATATAGATTAGGTTGGCGGTAACCCGGGAAGAAATCAATGATGAGCGAGGTTGAATTATGGTTTGGTGAGGGTTGATGTGTGCCAAACAAACTATATGAAATAAACAAGGTTGGTGATGTGATTGTACGTATCCAAATGAAGAAAACATCTCTAGATGGCTAATGAAGAAGTGATGAAACAAGAGAGGTATCCCAATAATATCCGAGATTTATATCTTCCAAGATGATTGATAAAGGATCTAAAGTATCTTTAAGAAGTTATTGGAAGCTCATAAGAAGACCGAGAAACCTACAAAAGTTTGTAGGAGGTTAGATCTCAAAAATTTTATCCTCCCGAGAAGGGGGTTATGGTTTATTTATATGGTCGGCATTGATTAAGGAGAACCATTTATTTGATGATGTAAAATTTGAGGGTTGAAGCCCAATTAAGTGGTGATTAGTGTAGTTCCCATTTACTCAACCACTTGAGACCAAGAAACAACCTAGGGTTAGCTAGAAAATTATGGAATAATTTTTTTGACTAGAAGTGTCTACAACTAAGTTACAAGACATCAGTTTACACTAATAGGTTCCACAATAAATCCTAATTACCAAAACACAATTTTTCCATTTTTAACCTATATCAAGTTCACAAGGTTCCAAATTTAGGGTTACATGTTTTACTTAGGTTGGGAGCAATTTACCCCATGTCTACTCTCTAACAGCTCAGAAATTCAACTAGATTTTTCTCCTACTAAACACTTCCAAAATTTCCCTAAAGCATTCCCAATGGATAGGAAATTTTCTCACCTTTTCGGTGATATAAATAAGTCATTCTAACTCCTTCTGAACTCCGAGTTATGAGTGGGCGAGCTTCTAGGGTAAAAATTCCCTAGAGGGACACGTGGCAAAAGCAGGGGAAAAGTGCCTTGGGTAGTTTGGCGGGTCGCAGAGCGGCACCGAGAATTTTTCCCAATGCATGGTTCAAATGATAGAAACTCTCCATGCCCCCAGGTCCATGGGGACACGTGTCGATCCTATGCTAAGTGGAGAAGGAAGATGGGAAAAGCGGAGCGGCGAGGTAATTTTGTACTTTGCACCCATAAAGGAAAAAGGGGAGAAATGGGTGTGTGGTTCTATGCACTTGCAAAAGGATAAGTCTGAAAGGGGAGGTGGGAAATCAGGCCATGGGGAGAAGCTAAGAATTTTTCCCCAAATGCCAAAACCAAAAAAATTCAAGGGGCTTCCGCCCTACCCGCCGCCACCCCCAGAGTGCCACGTGGCACGTTTTGATTAGCCACGGGCCGGTGGGGTCAAAAAGGGATATTTTCCCTAAAATTTTCAAAGGGATAAAAATTTAAAATGAGCCACACCTCTGCCTCACTGTTAAAGGACACGTGTCACCCGGCCGATTGGTGCGGACCGACGGAGGAAAAATAATTTTTTTCCCAAGTAAAATTTTTCAAAGGAACAAGTTTAAAAATTAGTCCACCCCTCCTGGGGTGCCATGTGGTGGGCCTGATTGGTTGCAAGATGGTGAGGGTCGCGGGCCTTTTTGGGAAATCTTTCCAAGGTCAAAATTTAAATTTTTCTATAGTTAGATTAAATCGTATTATTTTTTTTGAATGCCAAATTGAAGTAAAAATTCAAATGGCCATAACTTTTGATAGGAATGTTAGATTTGGGAAAATGAGGAATTTTCAAAAATCTCTCAATGTCCTCTTAAATGACAGAATAGCCAATTTTAGAATTTGCTAAAGTTTATTAGGTTAATATAATGAAAATAGTCTCGTATGCTTCTAATTAGTGAACTGGCAATTTACAAATTCTCGTTTCAATTAAATTTGAACTCCTCCTTCACTCAACATGTCAAAAAGACATGGAGGATTAGTCTAGGGAGGGTTTAGAATGTTTGAGTTAAGTAAATTTTTTCATTTATTCACGTTTGCATTTTTCCAATAGTTGATGGGAAAAACGACGTGCAAGCTCCGATTTGAAATTCCTTGAGTTTTAGAGATTCATTCTTGATTGTTTTAGTGAATTTGGGTTCCTTAAGTCTTCCTAAGTATGAATTTCAAGTTTCATAACTTATTACTGGGTGTAAGACCAAACTGATTTTTTTTATTAAAATGTGCATTGCCAGATTTGAGTTTTAAAACAATGAGCTGTTTCTTTTAATTTGAGTAACAATTTGTTCATTAGATGTATGCATAGTTTTCTAAATTTTTCCAATGCATTTGTTTGGTAAATCATCCATTCAATTCTAAATTAAGATGCGTTTCTAGTACCAATTTTAATATACATTTTACAAGCTTATCACACTTTGTCTTTCTTTCCCACGCATTCTTCTTTCTTTCTTTTTTTTAAATCAGCAATTAAATTTCAACAATAATTCAAATCTAATGTGCAAAGTACACTTTTGAGAAGGAATGAAATCTTTAATTGTTCATTTGTTTTCAAATACAATGCATACAATAACAACATTGTTTTCTTATTTCTCATTCAAATAGAATCTCATTCTTGGACAGCAATTGAATCTAGTATACATTACAAGTTTAGATAGATATTGCAACTTTCATTTATCAAAAATTACATCTTAAAACTTTTCCTCTATTCATAATTCAATAACACTTTTATAACTGATCTTTTTCTAATTTGAATTGGTATCAAATTTCAATTTACAAAGCATGGAATAACATTTACATTTTCTTTCCAAAATAAAACAGAGATCAAATATAGTTCTTCTTTACATTCTCAATTTCAATTTTATCTTCCATTCCGATTCAATAACTTCACATTACAAATACAATACATCTCATCCACTCAAGATGGGAAAATGTTACATTAAATTACTCAAGGGAGATGATTGCCACACTATGAAATACCTTCTCCAAATAGCAACATATAAGTTTCTTCTTCTTTTCAACTTTGATCACAACAAGGAAGGGGGAAAGGCAATGCTTTCCACCCAACCAAGACATCCAATGATAAGGGAGAATCCATCCTTCCTCATTGGCCCCGAGCCTCAACCATATTGAAATAGAGCATGAATATCAACACATGGAAACATAGGCTTCTTTCACATACAATAAAAATTCACATTACATGCAACATTAATAAAATACATAGTCCAACAAGACAAAGCAATTCCCAATCGCATTTGCAAACATACACACAATACATAGGCTTAGTCCAAACAAGCCAACAAGAGCAAGAACTATGGGAACTCCTTATGCCTCCCAATTTGGAATTGGGCATCCACCAAAATGCATACCGCCAATAAACATATCAATCCCATAAACCTTATATCTCCCAACCCCTCCTTATGCACCCCCTCACCCCCCCATAGTAAAAATGCAAGCAATTTATTTTCCAAGGTGGATCCCAAAACCAAAACTCCCTCCTTAATAAAATAGTGCCATTGGAAATCCCTTATGCCCCCCATATGAAATCCCCATAGCCTTCTCCTACACCATGACCTAATCATTCTACCTAACCAACCAAGAATACAAGACACGTTCACCATTTAAACATGCATTCAAGAAAAAAAAAAAGCATTTAAAAAGGGCAAGATTCTACCTCACCATAATGGAGTTTGTTCCCAAAACAACAAGCTCTTCCAATGCTCAAAATGCAGTCTAAAACAGCAACACCAAGCATGTAAATGAATTTTCAAACTCCTTCCACAATTAAGACTCCAAACAGTAATAAAAATTCGACCCAAAGAGGAAGAACAAAGTTTCAACAACCATAAACAAGCAAGGAGTATCACTTTTATAGGAAAGGAAAGAGAGAGGATGATGTGGATCCAAGTGGGATGACACATCATTTTTCCTCATCCCCAAGAGGAAATCAACATCAACAAACAAATCACAATAAATTAAACATGACAAAATCACTTACATACTCCAATTCAACCCATACTCTAAAAAGGACTGCATTAAAAATATGTAAGGGAAGTGCAATTAAAACTTACAAATTTTCACTTCAAAAAGCATTAAAAATGCCTACATTTAACCTCCAAACCATAGGCATGGTTGTTGGATCATTTTAAGAGGTGTGAGACAATTTTAACTTGTCCCACAAGCCTCCAAATTTGGCCTCCAAGGTCAAATTCGAATTTCATAAAAGATGGAGTGTTTGACATTCCAAAATCTGCCTTACAAAACTCTTACATCTTTCTTACACATTCCTACATATTAACTTACACACTCTTACGATGGAGAGATCTAGCGATGGAGAGATCTACGAGGACACGGTTTCCGCAGTTTCCGCAGCTTTGGCTGCAGAATGTCTGCGAACCACGGTTAAAAATGCTGAGGAAAGGCTGAGCTATAGCCCATGTAGGGCGTTTGAAGACACGGGTAAGAAAGTCGAAAAAGCGGGAGGTACTGCCAGTGCGGTCTCTGCAGTTCTGGCTGCGGAAAGTCTGCGCAATATGACAAAACTTGCTGAGGAAAAGCAGATCTCAGACTGCAATCGGACGGCTAGCAGAGAAAAGGAGGAAATACTGAGATCCACACCTTTGGCTTGGAATAAGCTTTTTCAAAGCCCTAACCTCAAGGTGGGTCGAAAAGCCTTGAGCAGTTCACATGGGAAATGGACAAAGAGGGTGCCACCTGTCTTAGGGTCCCAGATGGTTTTGTTGATAGAGCTTTAAACAAAACAAACCTCTCCCTCGTTGGTAAGTTTCTTGGCTCTAGACCTAATATTGATTTCATTAGAAAATGGGCTATGAGAAAATGGAAACCCAAGGGAGCCCTAAGCATTACCATTATGCCAAAAGGTTTTTTCTTGGCTAAATTTAACCAACAAGAGGATTTAGATTCGGTGTTACTTGGAGGCCCCTGGTGGTTGGGAAATATGGGTCTTTTTTTGAAAAAATGGTATCGGGTTTTGATCCAAATACGAGAAAACATAAACACCATTCCTATCGGTGTAGGCTACGGGATTGCCATTGCATCTATGGGATGATGAAATCTTGTTAAATATTGCAAAATCCCTTGGCTCACCTATTGGATTAGATGGACCCACAAGAAAGCAGATCCGGGCTTGCTTTTGCTCGGTTACGCATTGTCTCGACCATTGATCGGGAGTTTCAGAGCACATAATATTGAAAACTAGATTTGGATCATGGACTCAAAGAATTGAAGTTGAGACCTTAAGATGTAAGCGATGCCAAAGCATTGGTCACTCGACAAAAGCGCACAAGAAGAAGACCCCTCTTTTGGTTTTACATTCGGCTGAGATTGTGTGAGATCTAAACAAAGTCAACAAGGATCAAGCCGGGAAAGGAAAAGCGAAGATAAAGGTCGGCCGAGAGAAATGTGCGGTTAAATAGCGGGGAAAAAAAAAAAAAAGAAAAAGGGGTTTTAGAACTCATATTAAGAAACATCTTGTGCTGGCGTCCCAAAGATGCTCTGATAGCTTCCCAACAAAAAGTAGTGGTCAAAACTATGAAGGCATCTCCGGACAAACCTTTTGAAACTTCTGTGAAGGATGACCTTGCTAAGGATTCCTTGGAAGTGAACGAACAAGAAGGTTTAATCCCTTCTGGTTCAGATGAGAAAGAAATCCTGACATTCATTAGAGAGGAAGCTTGCAACAAGGAGAATATGGATGTGAGTGAACCCCTGGCGATCCTCTCTTACGGAGAGGCTGGAAATGCGGATCATTGCCTTACCTCAGCATTTCAACGGCGTCTGCCTTGCAGGCTGTTGCAGCCTCAAAAAGCGCTTACGATCATACTCTGACGGTATCCATAAGGAACAAAAGGTAGGGGGATCACGCCTACCATGGAAAAGAAGACCTATTTAATCCCTTACGGTTCGGAAGAGAAAGAAATCTGCCTTTCGTTAGAAAGGAAGCTTGTATCAAGGAGGATATGAGGGTGTTTGAGCCCTGGAGTCTCTCCCTCTTTGGAGAGAAAGGAATTGAGGATCATTGCCATACCTCGGCATGTCACGGTGGTGGCAGTGCATTGCAATCACACTCTGTCAATATTCATAAGGAACAAGAGGAAGGGGAGATTCGCTGCCGAGGAAAGGAAGATCCGGACTGCGGGTTCACTTTGGTCATCTCAAAAAAAAAAAAAAAAAAAGAATGGAAGGTTTTGAAAGGATCCCGAGAATCACTTTATAGTGAAAAGAAAAAGGAAATTGACAATTGGGACACCTCTGCCTCCGGAAAAACCAGATCTTGGTTAGACGATTAGCTGATTTTGGAGGAAGCTCGAAAAGAGGAAGACCCTCTAAAAAAACTCTCGAGCTAAGAAAGCGAGAGAGGGATATTGCGAGATGGTGTTCGGCGACAAGCTGAACCACCAAGCAAATCCAACTACCAACCATTCCATATGAAGATCATATCTTGGAATATTAGAGGCCTTAACGGTTACTCTAAGCAAAGAAACATCAAGGAGTTACGGGACTCCAGTAACCCCAGCATTTTGATTCTTCAAGAAACTAAGATGAAAGCAATGACCATGGATAATATTAAAAATAATTTTTGGGATAGCTACGAAATGGCGAAATTTGTTGATTCTCGGGGTGCTTAGGATTTGGAAACTCTTTGGGATAAAAGGCCTTTATCTTGGTATGATCCTTAGTGATAATTTTAATCATCTTGCAATTAAGTTTGTCACTTATTGAAAAAAGTGTGAATGGATCTTGTCTAATATCTATGCCCCTAACTCTGCTTAGTGGTAGAAGAAAACTATGGGCTGATCTTAAAATCTTTAGAAGCCAGCATAGTTCTGCTAACTGGCTTATCATGGGAGATTTCAACTCCCCTCTAAACCCAGGCGAAAAGTTTGGGGGAACCCCCACCTTCTCTAATGGTATGGAGGATTTTGCTGATTTTATCACTGAACAAAACCTCATTGATGTGGATCTGCATGGTAATAAGTATACTTGGAATAATAGAAGGGTGGGAAAGGGGCTCATTCAGGTGAGACTGGACAGGGCTCTTATCTCGGCAAACTGGATTCTTAGCCAAGACTTTTACCTCTCTTCCCTGCCCAGAATTGGATCGGATCATAATCCGATTGCTTTAAGCTTTCTAAATTGGACCAAACCTGCAAGAAGCTCATTCAAATTTGAAAAAATGTGGATGGAGCACGTTGATATCTATGATAGAATAAAGGAATGGTGGGATTGGAATGGGGAAGGCACTGCCCAGTACAGATTGGTCCAAAAACTCAAAAATGTCAAAAAACAAGTCAAACTTTGGAACAAAAATGTTTTTGGAAACATCTTCGGAAAAAAGAAAGAATTAAAACAGAAGCTTCAGGATCTTGAGTTAAAAATGGATACTATGGGGAGATCAGTTGAAGATGAAGTAAATGAAAAGAGAATTCTTTCTGAGTTACACACGATATGCAGTAGAGAAGAATCCTTTTGGCGCCTTAAATCAAGGGCTATCTGGCTTAAAGAGGGGGACAGGAATACAAAGTTCTTTCACATGACCACTCTAAAGCACAGAGCCAGTAATAGGATATTAGAGGTTTCTAAAAGCAACGGAAGTATTACTAAAAATCCAAACAGCATTAAGAAGCAAGCACTTGAATTCTACAAAAATCTTCTTAGAGAGAGTAATGTCAGCAATCCGGAAGCTATTTCCTTCATGCTAGAGGCAATCCCCCAGAATGATATTGAAGACCAGAAATTCAGAGATATCACTAAAGCGGTCGCGCTCGATGAGCTAAAAAAGGCTGTTTTTTCTCTTGAGGGGGATAAGGCTCCTGGACCGGATGGATTCTCCATTAATTTTTTGAAGTGCAGGAAATATGCTCGGAGGATCTTCTCAAAGCGGTTAATGAATTTTTAGATCGGGAAATCTTCTAAAAGAACTCAATAACACACACATTGTCTTTGGCACCTAAGAAAATGAATGCAAAAGATTTCAAGGATTTGGACCCATCGATCACAGTTAATGCTATTTTGAATCTTCACCAAAATTATTGCTTAAGGCTGACTCATAATGAAGGATCTCATCTCAAAGCAGCGAGTGGCTTCATTAAAGCGAGGATAATACAAGAGCGGTGTGATTATGGTACGAAACTATGCATTCTATGGAAAATAACAAAAAGGCAAACATGATCCTTAAGCTCGACATGAATAAAGCCTTTGACAAAGTTTCTTAGGTCTTCCTTGACGAGGATTCTATCTAAATTTGGGTTCTGAGAAAAGTTTAGAAAAATTGTTAAATCATGTATATCTGACCCGGAGTTCTCTGTGGTTGTTAATGGAGAACTGTGGGATTCTTCACCGGCAGCGAGAGGTCTAAGGCGGGGAGACCCCATCTCCCCCTTCTCTTCATCCTTAGGCATTTGTGACCTTAGTAGAACAATTAGCGAGAGCGGTGGAAGGCGGCCTTTTAAATGGTTCTAAACCCACTTCTCTCGGCCAAGTGTCTCTCATCAACGGTTTGCAGACGACACTATCCCTTCTTCTTGGCCTCGGTGGTTGAAGCTAAAGCTATCAAGGCTCTTACTGCGGCTTTATGAATGCGCTTAGGGCGAGAGATCAATTACGACAAAAGCATCCTTTTTTCTTTAACACCCCTGAGGAAAGACAACTCAAGATTGCTAAAATTAAAATTTGTAAAATTGGTACTCTTCAAAGACGTACTTAGGCCTCCCCTCTTGGCACGAAGAAAGTCTCTCACACGGTGTGGGATGATTTATTGTGAGATTTCGAGAAAAAAATGGCGGTTGGAAAGGGACCACTCTCTCTAGTCTTTGGTAAGTGCCTTCTCATTAAAAGCACACTCCAAAGTTTGCCCATATATATCATGTCACTATTCAAAATTCCTTCCTCCTTCAGAGAGAAAATTGAAAGGATTCAGAAAAAAATTTTATGGCAAGGCATGGAAGAAAAGTTGATTTCACCTTGTGGCACAGGATAAAGTCTGCACCCCTAAATCTAGGGGAGGGCTGGGAATAAAAAATATTGAGAAAATGAATGAGGCACTCATTGCTAAGATGGGCTGGAGATTGCTTTCTGAGAAACAACCCTGGATTGATGTCATTAAAACAAAATACTTGAATCAGCAAGCTGTTTACTCCTATCTGCATGATGAGCAACTCCCCAATGGTTCCATTTTTTGGAATAATCTGGTTAAGAGTAGAAACTTCATTAAGAAGGGAAGCAAATGGAAAATTGGGGATGGCAGCGACATTAACCACGGGAGGATAAGCTGGTCAATGATAATCTCTTGGAGAGATTTGGGACTGCTAAGGACAGTCTTATAAGAAAATATGGAACTAAAGTCAAGGACTACATTGATGGAAATGGCACCAACAAGAATTGGAAAAGACTTACTATGGAGAGTATTGAGCTGAAACAGACTATTTCCTCCCTCCAAGACCTTTTGGATCTCTTCCCTTTGTGTCATTTGGATTCGAGGATGAGCTGATGGGAGCAATTCACACGAGGGTAAATACTCGGTCAAATCTGGCTATACCGGTCTTTTCCCTGATAACCAATCGGACTTTACTTTGGAACTTGATCTGGATGCGAGTTAACCCCAAAATAAATTTTTTTTTCTTTGGTGGCCATCGGAGGTAAAATTCTCACCTGCGACAATTTGATGAAAAGAGGATTTATCATTCCCAATTGGTGCCACCTTTGTAGGAATAGCTATGAAGACATTAGACATCTGTTCATACAACTTTGTGATTATGCCTTTAGAGTTTGGAACTTTGTCCTTTCCAAATTTGAAGCTCTGGGTGATAGGAGGATCTTACTCATTTGTGGAACCAATGGAACCCACCATTCGGACATTGTGCTATCAAAAGAATCGGAAATTAGCCATCCCGCATTTAATTTGGAGGATGCGGAAGGATAGAAATAATATAGTTTTTAGAAATAAGAAGCGAATTTTAAACTCACTCTTGGCAAGATCTCCCAAGGCATCAAAGAGGACATGGCGGATTTAAACCTCCTAAGAACAATTGTTACCACGAAAATGAAAAGCACATCTTATCAAATTGGCGGATCGGATATTGGAGCAACCCGGGAATAGTGTGGATAGATCTTTGGTCAAATGGCATCCCCCTGAATCAATTGGTTCAAGCTGAACTTTGATGGTGCCTCTAAGGGGAACCACTGGAGCAAGGTTTGGAGGAGGAGCAATACGGGACCATAAAGGTAATTTGATTGTTGCATATCTTTGGAAAAATGGGAATCAAACCAATCATTTTGCGAAGCTTTATCATTCTCTGGGGTTTGAGAGTTGCTCGGGCCCAAAATATCGAGAACCTCATTGTTGAAGGGGACTCCTTAATATTATTAATCTTAAATCGGTCCTCTTCTCCTATTTGGAATATCAAAGATTTTATCTACGAGTCCATAAGCATCAGTCATACCCAGCAAAGACATCGAGAATCATACATACTTACGGGGAAGGAAACAAAAGGTGGCGTCTGATGGCCAATTATGGCATTAATTTAAATTTCACTATTTGGGATAATGATAGTATCCTAATCGGCTTCACAACTGACATACATGCGGACCTTCACATGCAAACAATCTCTAAAGATATGCTTTAATCTTTGGAGAAATCCATAAATTCTTCCACAGTCTTTGTTTTAGTTTATTTGGCGTGGCATATGATATCTACTCCAAATGATAGCAAGATTTTGTTTAGGAACTTCAAGTGGAGTTGTCTAAATTTAAAAGCAGCGCACGCGGGAAGTCTGATAATTTGTTGATATTCGGTTGCCAAGCTCGCATGAAAACCGAAGATAACTACTGGTGAAAGGTGACGGGATAAGGGTTTTCACGCGCGACTTCACGCGAGACTCGAGATCGGCAATCCTACGGCCGTTCGTGGGAGGACCAACGGCTACAGATTCCCATTTTTATGCGACCATGTGGTGAGAAAGCGAACCACTCTCAACGCCCAAAGGTATTTTGAAAATTGTTGTAACCAGACACATCCTTGTGAAGATGGGAGGGCCTCCTGCCGAGATTGAGCCGTGTGCGAGACCACATTGGAAAGATAACCTTTGAGCTCTGGAACATTCTTAGTATTGGCGGATTCACCAACTTTGTGGAGAGAGTGCAAGGGCATGATCAAAGCATCTCTGTTCGCTTTGCAAGGAGTGGAATGAGAGGATGGTCGACTATGGAGGCGAAGATTCTTATTAATGCGAACTCATAGCAGAAGCGGCGGCCTCGGCTTGGAAGGATACCGCTTCTTCAACAAGAGGGTTATCAAAAGAGGTGAAGAGAGAAGATTTGTGGAGGAGGAGGAGAAGCTTATATTCAACACCGCGGGTGCTTGTTAATTCAATTCCTTCTCCGTATGATGAAGTCACCCGCATGATGATTCGCTACATATCCTTGGAAGGCAGGTTTGTTACTGTCCTGCCAAGCACCTTGTCTTTTTGAATCACTTTCGTAGGAGTAGGTTGGTTTGCTTCCCCCACTATCTATTAAACTCTCTTGAGCGCTCCATTTTGGAGTTCCAGAAGCATACCCGGGCGGTTCCCCTTCACGAGGGCTTATGCCTTATTCACAAGCCTTTGCCTTATCAAATTCCCGGTCTCCCTTCCTCTCCGGCCTGGCTTTGTTGGGCTCCGTTGCTGCCGATCTGTCTCCCCTGTCTCCCTGCTGTCCCTGCTTGCCCCGCCTCCGGTCTTTGATGCCCCCATGCGGGCTGCTCATGCTTCTCCTTCTTTTCCCTCCTGCTGCCCCTGCCACCCACCTTGTCTCTACTTCTAAACGTGTCACCGGGGCTTAGGAGACTCGACCTTGAGTCTCTGCTTGAGGGGATGAACCTTTGGATGACATTGCTCGTGATCTGCTGAACATTAGTAGTGCCGGTCCCAGGCGGCACCAACGGATAACCCTTCTAGAAGATTGGAGGCCTTAGAGGCTGAGCTTAAATTGCTGAAGGATGAGGTAAAAAATCTTGCTAAGCAAAAAGGCAAAAAAAGCATTGAGGGAGAAGGGAGCATTGGCGATAGCGACTTGATGAAATATACAAAAAGCTGACCTCCCTAGACTCCGCCTTGGGAAAGCGAAGACTAGGCATGAGTATAATATTGCAGCATTCGGGGCCATAGAGGAATTCATCGAAGGTCATGCGAAGTGTTTCGCATCTCGGCGGTGTCCGATTACTCTTTGGGGCAATGAAAGAGAGTAAAAGAACCGAGAGAGGAGCTCGATAAGACGGATCTTGCTCATATGACCACATGCCCAGGTATGTATCATGCTTGGAAAAAAGTAAAGATGAGTATTGATCAAGCGGCCAAGAAGTAGTCGGTTTTACTCTTGCTTCTTGGTTGGCGGTAGGCTTGCTTTGTTTTGTTGCCGTTGTTTTCTTTGTTAAGTCTCGTTTGTGTTCTTTGTTTCTAAACCGGTGTTCTTTCTTTGTAACTTTTGTGCTTTGATCTGACTTCTCTGCTCCTCTCTCTTATTCGGGCTTTTAGGCCTCCTTTTGTACACAAGGGTATAGTCCCTTTCAAAAAACTATTTACCAATATTACACACAAATCACAACAATATCATTAATTCAACATTATCATTTTTAATTAAATAAATCAACTATATCATCATCATTAATATTCCAACTAGGTCTACTCAAACATCCAATGTCATAAGTCCAAATATACATCCATAATATATCCATGTCAAAATTATATCATCAACCACATATAAACATGTCTCTAGTAATCATCAAGCATAATAACTGAATCCGGATCAATAATAATACATGATCTAACATCTAAACATCATACTAAAACAAACATAATAGTGTCCATAATATGATCAATTATATCAAAATTAGTATCTAAAAGTGTCGAAGGGAAGTGGGCACTATATCCCCCTCCCCTTCGACTCGACTTCCTCCTAGGAGTCACCTGGAACAAGTGGGGAAACTTCACTCGTAATATTGTGGCATCCTCTCAAGTGGCTACGGTCTCAAAGCATATCTATCCCACCGCACCTGCACTTGATCAATCTCTCTACCTCAAAGGCCTAGGGTCCTGCGATCTATGATATGGATGGGCTCCACCGTCACCTACCCCCGATCCTCGCACACTTTGTAATGATGTCCATTCCAACACATGGGAAGGATCGCAATGTACCTCTTAAGGACGAAACATGAAACACATCATGTAAACAGGATAAGTTGGGTGACAATGCTAGATGGTAGGCCAAAGGGCTGATATGCTCCAAGATCTCAAAGGGACCAACGAATCTAGGAGCTAACTTAGAACCTTTTCCATAACAGATAGGGCTCTTGTGTGGTCTAACATGAAGGAACACTTTCATGCCCACATCAAATCTATGATCAATCCTATGATGATCCGCATACTTCTTCTACTTCCCCCTGTGCCTCCTACAATCTCTTCCTAATCAACACTACCTGCTACTCCATGTCCTACAAAAGAGCTGGTCTAAGAGATACTCTATCCTCTAACCTATCCCAGCTAAGGGTGTCCTGCACTTTCTACCATATAATTCCTGAAAAGGATCCATGCCTATAGAAATCTGAAAACTATTATTATAGGCAAACTCCACTAAGTACAGGTACTCCTCCCACTTAGACTGCTGATCCATCACGTACATCATGAGCATATCCTCCAAAATTTGATTCACTCACTCAATATTTCTATTTGTCTCGGGGTGATATGTTGTGCTGAAGTTAATACTCATCCCAAGGACATCTTGCATGGTAGTTCGAAATGTGAAGTGTACAAAGTATCGTGGTCACAAATTATCTTCTCTCGGGATCTCACGCCACCTGAAAATCTCATCCAAATATACTCGTGCCACTACTCTATCGTATAAGTGGTCTTCATCGGAGAAAAGTGAGCCACTTTTGTCAATTTAGCAATTGTGACCATAATGGCATCACGGTGATATCTTGACATAGGTAGTCTAACAATGAAATCCATGGAAATGGTGTCCCACTTCCATTCTAGTATGGCATGAGGATATAGAATACCTACTAGATGATGATGTTTGGCCTTAACCCTCTAGCACTCTAAACACTTTGTGACACAAACCGAGCCATATCTTGATGAAGTCCTCTCCAGTGATACAAGCTGTCACAAAGTGGCGTGCATCTTCTTCACCACAGGATGGGCTTAATAGGGTACACGATGTGCCTCTACCAATATTTCCTACCTCAATCCTCCATCTCTCGGGAACATATATCCAGCCTCGTATGCGAGAAGACCATCTATCTCTAAGGTGAAACCTTCAAACTTCCCCTCAAGGGGTCTCTGTGACTCTATCTCTACTCGAGCCACAATGTGGAAGCTATCAAGAGAAATATGTTGAAGATGTTGGGGTGTGGAGCCTATCTTTTGGTATTCTTAAATCGATCTTGAAGTCTTTGGAGCTCGAATGGTTAAGTTTGGAGACTTCAAGAGCATTCTGGTTGTTTTCTATGACGTTGCCGTGACATTACTGTTAACATGTTGTTAACTAGTTGTCAACGTCGGGACTATTTTTTCCATCCATGGGAAGTTGAAAGATAGTGACTTTCAATCTTCTAGGGTTGGCTTTATGGCCTCTTAGAAGGATTGTAATCCTATAAATAGAGGTGTTAGGGTATCTTGAAGATATCTTGAGTTTCTAAGAGGTCTTGAGTCTTAGAGATCAAGAAGTGATCAAGAGTGATCAAGGTTATGCAATTGGGTGTCAATTATGGTTTAAATGTGGTTTAGCATCTTTGTAATTCTATTGTGAGTTTATAAGCGAGAGAAGACTGTAAGATTTGTTTTACTCTTGTTGATAATAAAATTTGAGCAAGTTGTTGGTGGATGTAGCCCACATTGGGTGAACCATGTTAAATCTTTTCTTGTCTTCTTTTGTGCATTATTTATTTATGTTTTTTTATTTTTACAAGTATAATTCTGCTATATAGTTTTCTACTGATGTGGTTTGAGGAATTGTTTCCGCATATTTGTTCTTTGATTCCTAACAATTAGTATCAGAGCTTTGGTGGTTTTTTCTAAAGTTGTAAATCATAGGGAAAGTTTAGCTTGAGTGGGAGCTATGGTAGATGAGGGCAGATCGAGGGTTGAGAAGTTCAATGGGTAGAACTTTGGTTTGTGGAAGATGCAAATGGAGGATTACTTATATCAAAAGGACCTCCATGTTCCTTTGGCTGGAAAAGCAAAGAAACCTACAACCATGTCGGATGAGGATTGGGAGTTGTTGGATAGAAAGGCACTCGGGGCAATTCATTTATGCCTTACATCTTCGGTTTCTTTCAACATATCACAGGAGAAGACCACGAAAGGTCTCATGAGTGTGTTGGGGAAGTTATATGAAAAACCCTTTGCCTCTAATAAAATATTTTTGATGAAAAATTTATTTAATATGAAGATGTCTGAGAATGGTTACTGTTGTTGATCATTTGAATGAATTTAATACGGTTGTGAGTATGTTAAACTCGGTAAAAATTGACTTTGATGATGAAGTCGAGCTTTGCTAATTTTGTGCTCCTTGCCGGATATTTAGGATAGCTTGGTTATGGTTATAAGTAATTGAGTCTCTAATAACTCAAAGTTGAAGTTTGAGGATGTGATAGGTGTGATTCTAAGCAAGGAAATGTGAAGGAAGAGCACTTTGGATATTCTTCTACTTACGGAAACACTTTGTGGTGGAGAGCGAGAGGGAGACAAAAGAATAGAGGAAAGGTAGCCATGGGAAGTCGAATGATCATGGAAGGTCAAAGTCCAAGAGTAAGTTAGAATGTTGGCACTTTGTGGGAAGGTTTTTCATGCTAAGAAAGATTGTTGGGTTCTTCGGGATAAGAAGAACAAGAAGGAGAAACTAAAGAGGTAAATGTGGTAGCAGGTGATGTTTGTCAAGATTCCTTAATTCTTTCTTTAGATAATATTGTTGAATCTTGGGTGTTAGATTCAGGGGTTTTTTTCCATGCCACCCCACATAGACATTATTTTATTGATTTTGTTCAAGGTGATTTTCGACATGTATATCTTGGTGGTGATGAACCATGCAGTATAGTAGGGAAAGGTTGTGTTTAGGTGAAAATGTAGAATGGGAACACATGGCTACTTAAGGATGTCAGGCATGTGCCTAAGTTGAGGTGGAATTTGATATCAGCGGGATAGTTGGGTAGTGATGGCTGTACGGTTAGTTTTATAGTGGATTCTTGGAAGGTTACCAAGGGAGCTCTTGTGGTTGCAAGAGGTAAGAAAACTGGTACTTTGTATTTAACCAGTGGTGCTAATTATTGTAATTTAGTTGCTATAGATGGAGATGCAACTTTGTTGTCATGGAGACTCGAGTCATATGAGTCATAAGGGCATGCAGATTATAAAGGAATGGTTTCCCAGATTAAAGGAGTTAGATTTGGAATTCTGTGAGGACTTTGTTTATGGGAAATAGAAGCGGGTGAGATTCCTCAAGGTTGGACCTACTAGGAAAGAGGGTAAGTTGGAGTTAGTGCATACATATGTATGGGGGCCAGCTAAGGTAAACTCTATTGGTGATTCATGTTATTACGTCACTTTCATTGAAGATGAAACTAGATAAGTTTAGGTATATTTCATTAGAAAGAAATCTGATGTGTTTGAAACTTTCAAAAGATGGAAAGCCTTGGTTGAGAATGAAACAGGTCTCAAGCTAAAATGTCTCAGGTTGGATAATGGAGGGGAATATTACAGCAATGAATTTCTTGATTATTGTTCGAGTAAATGGGATCTGCAGGAAAAGAATGGTTCCAAATACTCCACAAGAAAATGGAGTGTCAGAGAGAATGAACAGGACAATCATGGAGCATGCTAGGTGCATGAGGTTACATGCGGGGCTGCCACTCATGTTTTGGGTGGAAGTGGTAAGCATAGTTGTTTATCTGATTAACAGAGGACCCTCTATGGCCTTGGATGGAGGTATACTTGAGGAGGCTTGGTCTAGTAAGAACTTTTTTTTTTATTATTGGCAAATAGTTTTTTGAAAGGGACTATACCCTTGTACACCAAGGCTCAGAAGCCAGAATTGATAGTTAAAGCACAAGAGATGGATCAAAATCTAGATAGAACAATTAAGTCGACAGCAGAAAACAGACTGCAAAGTAAAAACCAACAACCGACAAAGCAGCAGCAAAAAAACAACAGAAGTACAAGCAAATAAACAACAATGGCATATCAACACCATTGGAAGCAAACTGCTATCCGGCTAAGAAAAATGAGACCAATGAAACCCAGCCAGCCAATAGCAGAGATGAGAATCATCAAGGCGAAGTGTTACCCTTCAGAGTGGTAGATTTTTTCTTTTTGTTGACCGTAACCCACCCTGATGGAGCCTTCACGGTTGGAGAAGAAGACAAAGGAGGAGTATTTTCCTTAGTCACATTTGTCCCATTTAGAACAGCCATGTTGTTATCCTGAGAGAGATATTTATCATTTTCCATGCTTCCCTCAACAACTTGTGTATTTTTCATGTTGCTAACAATCTGAGTTTCGAGATAAAGGGGTTTTCGTTGACTCTGGTTCATCTACTGCTTTAGATTCAAGATCCTTTCTATCCACAAAAATTAGGTGCTCCGGGAGTGCGTCTTTCCACCAGTTGCGCTTCTCATGTTGACGTTTTTCCATCCCACAAGCAGTAGAGGTGTGTCCTAATCCAAAACACCTTCTACATTGGAAAGGTAGACCTTCATAATCAAGAGTTTGTGACCAAGTTCTATTTTGCACTCGAAGGTCTATGGTAGCAGGAAGATTTTTATCAATGTCAAGTTCCACCAGGATCCGGGCATAGGTAGTATGGATGTAATTATTTGTTTGAGAATCAATGTGGAGTGTAGTACCCAAGGTATTGATAATGGTTTTGGACATTCATGACTCCAGAATTGGAGAGGTAAATGGGGCAGCCTGATCCAAACAGGTTTCCATGAGAATGACTCTGTGTGTGGGTTAAAGGATGGGAACCAAGGTTTCATGATCAGATATTTTGACTCGCAGGTCCAGAGCTTGGAAGCAATGATGTCTTTATCAGCTATTGAAGAGAAAACCATAATGAAAATGCCTTTAGCACATGGATATAATTCTATCTTACCAGTTAAAGATGGAGTCCAATGCTTGGAGATCCACGCGTGAAGAACAGGAAGGCTGGGCCATAAACCCCTGAATCTACAAATCAGAGCATGCTCTTTGTAGTAGATCTCAGATGAAATGACATCTTCCCCAAATGTAATACATGGGGTGATGTCTGCAGGTTTCATGGAGGATTCCTTGCTTTTTAAGACATCTTTGAAGGAGGTTTCAAGAGATCCGCGCCTAAACTCTTTATCCAGCAATGGAAGAATAGGTAGATCTCCTTGTTCCAGCTCACCACGAACCTCGCCTTTCCCAGAACACCCCCAGATGGTGATTGAATATGGCTAGGGTTTGTAGGACCATCCGAGCATACAGTCACAACATTGGTAAAGGTGAGGTCGATCCATGACCAAGGAACCCCTGAAACTAGATTCGAGCCCCCACCATCTGGCTGAAGAGCTCCAGACTGAACTCGTGGATCAACAGGGTTTGCAGGCTTGCATGTAGCGAGAGAAAGGGCGTGCATAGACACCATTAGGGTAGGGCGGGCGTGAGGGTGCGTATTTAAATAGGGGTGCAAGGGCATGAGGGTGTGGAAAGAGGGCGAACAGAGGGCCAAACAGGCACGGATAGAGGGCGCTTGCAGCACCGCAGTGGAGAGCCAAAGTGCTTTACGGAAGAAGTGGGAGCAGGCCATGGATGAAGAACATAGATCTCTTATGGAAAACTAGACTTGGGATTTGGTGGAGCTACCGAGGGCAAGAGAGCATTGTAGAACAAGTGGGTGTATAGAATCAAAGAGGAAGATGGAGGTAGGAAATGATATAAGGCCCAGTTCATGGTGAAAGGATTTACACAGAAGAAAGGTATAAACTTTGATGAAATTTTTTTCCAGTTGTTAAAATGACTTCTATTAGGATTGTTCTTGGTTTAGTTGCAGTAGAAGACCTGCACTTAGAATAGTTGGATGTGAAGACTGCATTCCTTCATGGTGAGTTGGAGGAGGAATTGTACATGCAGTAGCCATAGGGTTATGAGGTCAAAGGGAAGGATAGGTTAGTGTACAAATTGAAGAAGAGCTTGTATTGCTGAAACAAGCTCCACGGCAATGGTACATGAAGTTTGATAGTTTTATGCAGGAGCAAGGTTACTCTAGGTGTCACTCAGACCATTGTGTGTACATCAAGAAGTTTCTTGATGGTAGTTATATTATTTTGTGCTTGTATGTAGATGATATGCTTGTTGCAGGGAAGAACATGCAGGAAATAAAGGTACTCAAGAAGCAGCTAGGTGACTCCTTTGCTATGAAGGATTTGGGGGCAGCAAAACAAATCCTTGGTATGAGAATAACTCGAGAACATGAAGGAGAGGAAGCTGGTATTATCTCAAGAAGAGTACATAAAGAAGGTCTTGGAGAGGTTTAGTATATAGGATGCTAAACCGAGTTGGTACTCCTTTGGCAAGTCACTTTAAATTATCAAAGGAGTAGAGTCCCAAGACTGAGGAGGATAGAATCCAGATGTCTAGGGTACCGTACTCATCAATAGTTGGTAGCTTGATGTATGCTATGGTATGCACTAGGCCTGACATTTCCCATGTAGTGGGAGCAGTGAGCAGGTTTATGAGTGATCCAGGTAGAGAGCACTGACAGGTAGTAAAGTGGATCCTTTGGTATTTGAGAGGGACCATGGGAGTAGCATTGTGTTTTAGTGGATTATACACTACATTATGTGGATATGTAGATTCGTACATGGCAAGAGATTTGTATAGCAGGAGGATCATGACAGGTTATGTATTTACGGTTGGTGATACAGTGGTGACTTGGATTTCACGGTTCACAAAATGTTGTGGCTTTTCAACCATAGAGGTTGAGTATGTTGCTGCCACAGAGGTAGCAAGTAGATGATTTGGTTACAATAGTTTCTTGGTGAGTTGGGTCATAAGCAAGAAGTTGAGAGACCGCATGAGTGATAGTCATAGCGTTATTCATTTGGCAAAGAACTCCACTTTCCACTCTCGGATGAAGCACATTCAACTGAGATATCATTTCATCAGGACAACTTTGGAAGAAGATAAGTTGAAGCTGGAAAATATTCATACCAGTCATAATCTGTGGATATGATGACCAAGGTGGTCACAAGGGAGAAGTTGAAGTTGTGTTTAACTTTTATTGGCCTTTATGGTTGATAATGAAGGGTTAAGAACTTTTCTCAATGGAAACATCTCTAAGTGGGAGATTGTTGGGGTGTGGAGCCTATCTTTTGGTCTTCTTGAATCAATGTTGAAGTGTTGGAGCTTGAACAGTTAAGTTTGGAGACTTGGGAGCATTCGCAGTCATTTTTGTGGCGTTGTTGTTAACATGTTGTTAATTGGCTGTCAACATCGGGACTATTTTTTCTAGCCGTGGGAAGTTGAAAGATCACAACTTTCAATCTTCTAGGGTTAGCTTTATGGCTTCTTAGAAGGATTGTAATCCTATAAATAGAGGTGTTAGGGTATCTTGAAGATATCTTGAGTGTTCAAGAGGTCTTGAGTCTTAGAGATCAAGAGGTGATCAAGAGTGATCAAGGTTATGCAATTGGGTGTCAATTGTGGTTTAGATGTGGTTTAGCATCTTTGGAATTCTGTTGTGAGTTCATAACTGAGAGAAGACTGTAAGAGTTGTTTTAATCTTGTTGACAATAAAATCGAGAAAGTTTTTGGTGGACGTAGCCCACATTGGGTGAACCACATTAAATCTTTTCGTGTCTTCTTTTGTGCATTATTTATTTATGTTGTTTTTATTTCTACAAGTATAATTCGATATATAGTTTCCCTCTTGGTGTGGTTTGAGGAATTGTTTCTATACATTTGTTCTCTAATTCCTAACAAAAGAATCCTACTCAGTAAATCTATGCTCACTATAGTGGTTATAGCCACATGTCTTCATATTCGAGAGTGTCTCGCTACCACATTCTCTTTCCCCTTCACATGTTTGATCTCCATGTCATACTCACAAAGAAACTCCATCCAATACCACTGATGAGTGTTTAGATTGGGCTGTGTGAAGAGGTGGTGAAGACTCAAATGATATGTCCTAAGTGTGAATCTTTGTCCAAGAAGAAAATGTCTCCATCTAACCAAGGCATTCACCACTATCACAAGCTCAATATCATGGGTAGGATAATTAAGCTCGTGATCCTTGAGTTTGTGAGACTCAAAAGCTACAACCCTACCATGCTACATCAACACACCTCCAAGCCTTGCTAAAGAAGCACTGTGTAAACAAATAACTCACCCTATGGATCCAAAGATCTTTGTAGGAATGGGTGCTATAGTGAGGCACTCCTTTAGTGTTACGAAGGCCTGCTCACATCTTTCCATCAAACAAACTTCTTCCCTTTCCTTGAAGGGAAGTGATAGGGTGAAAAATCCAAGAAAAGTCTGAACAAATCTCCGGTAGTAACTGCTAAACCCAAGAAGTTACACACCTCGATTCTTTGTATTAGGTGTTGGACAATCCATAATGGCTCTAATATTATAAGTATTGACTATGATACCTTCCCCATAAATGATATGACCCAAATACTGCACCTCTATCTAGAAGAAAACACACTTCTCCAAGTTCCCATAAAGTTTCTACTCACGAAGACACTGAAGAACCTATCAAAGGTGCCCCTCGTGCTCCTCACATATATGTGAGTATATCAAAATGTCATCAAGGAAGATGAGCACAAAGTGATCTAAAAATATTCTAAATACCCCATTCATCAAACTCATGAACAATGCGGGTGGGTCCTCAAACCAAAAGGCACCACGGTGAACTCATAGTGCCCATATCTCATGTGGAAGGTGGTCTTATGATTGTCTACCTTTAAAATCCTCAATTGATGGTAGCCTCGACTTAAGATCAATCTTAGAGAAAACTGTGGCTCCTTTCATCGATCAAACAAGTCACCAATGCGAGGAAGAGGATAAATATTCTTGATCGTTACCTTGTTTAAGCGGCGTAATCAATACACAACTACAATGATCCATCCTTCTTCTTCACAAAGATCAATGGTGCACCCCAAGGGGATACACTAGGATGGATAAGGCCCTTTTCCAAAAGGCCCTCAAACTACAACTTAAGCTCATAGAGCTTTGAGGTAGTCATCTGATAAGGTGCCCATGAGATAGGCTCTACTTTAGGAACTATGTCTATATGGAAATCAATCTCACGTGGGGTGGCATCCCGGTAGATCCCTGGAAAAACATCAAAAAACTCTCTCAAGATGGGATGATCATCTAGAGATGGTCCACTAAACACATCCTCTGACCTATCACTAACTGTAATAGCATACATCTGATAACCCCGTCGTACACACCGCTTAAGCTACATAGCGGAAATGGTGTGAATAGAAATGGGTCTCCTGACTCCCGAGATCACCGACTCAACTCCCGAATCATCTGCACAAGCTATTGTCTTATGATAACAATCCATCTTGGCCCTATGTGTAGTTAGCCAATCCATACCTAAAATGACTCCATAGGATTCTAAAGGAAGGATACAGAGATCGAGATGGTGGTGAAAGGTCCCAAATCTACAACACACTCTTTAACTAAGGATTCCACATAGATCTTGGCTCTAGAAGCCATCTTGACATCCCAACTAAGACCTTACCTAACTGCCACCAACCTACATTGCTCTACTAAATATGGTTCAATGAAAGAATCAAAAGAACCAGAATCAAACAATATAGAGGTAGGAATACCACCAATGTTACCTGTGATCTCAATTATTGTGCTCTAGTGCTCTCACTGGTAGTTCTCAACATGTTTGTAAAGATCCTTTGGCTGCATCCCATGTCACCAACTGTTGGCTTAGAAATCGGTGCCTTACCCTTGTTAGGGTTTTGAGGAAATCTCTCCAAAATGTCCAGCTACTCCACATCCAAAGAAACCACCCGATCCTCTCCAAGGAAAAACACCTCCAGTAGGTTCCCTAGAAGCCTATGGTGTGGATCTTGATGGTGCGGATGTGGTATGTTGTGGCCTTTCTTTGGTGAGCTCTAGCTGATTGAGATCTAAGTCCACCCTGTGTCCTGATGGGAACCCTAGGAGGAGGCCCCATGCTCCAACCTCTCTGTTCATTAGCTCTTTGTGGAGTTCTATATGGTGGGCGGGGCTGCTGTTGTTCTGGCCTAAAGGATGACTATGTTGAATATTGACCACCACGAGGGAGATGTGCTTTGAACCTCTTGATCTACCATCGTGCATCTGTTGAATGTGGCTCCTGACTCGGTCTCTAGCTTGCTAGGTTTTACCCCTAGTCTCCTCTGTAATATAAGCCTTCTCAATGGCCTCTACTAAAGTTTGTGGGTAGTGAATCCACATTGCACCTCCAATATCCAAATTTAGGCCCTAGATGAACCTGTGAATCTACACCTGCTCATCCTGCATATACTCTACATACTAAAGTAGATCTAGAAATCTACTCTCATACTCTGCTACTGAAAGGGTAGCCTATCGAGAGGTCATGGAACTTGTCAATCCTCTACTGGATGAACCTCCATGATAGATATCTACTCTTGAATCTCTCCTCAAATAGCTCCCAAGTCACTGTCTTTGAATCTACATGGAGCTTCTACTCCTCTGTCCTCCACCATACTCCTGCTCCATCCCTCAGTAGATGGATCGCAACATGAGCTTTCATGTTACTAGAACAAGGACAAAGCTTGAAGTAACTACTCAAGCTCACTAGCCGAAGCCTCCGCCTAAAATCCACCTAAGTAATGTGAGGGCCTAAGATTTAGGATCTCCCTAATTTGATCCATTGTTGTGGTCTGTCGGCCTCTAGGTATCTTTACACGCTCATCCCTAAGCCTAGGGCTTCGAGACCTCTCTCTATGCTCTAGAAATCTATCACCCTATCTCTAGGTGGTGAACCTACTCATAATTACTCCACATGGGATTTATCTCATCTATGCTCCTCACTAGGTCGAGGAGATACGACCCTTGATGGAAGGATCTATATCATGACTAGTTGTCTTCCCTCCACCTAATCCTCCGTGTAGAGCGCATTAACATTTTGAAGGGTCTGTAAAATATAAGGTAGAATGGTTGTTACACCATGATCCAGAGGTGGTGGTGGTGGTGGATGTTCTCGAATCTCTGTGAAGGTTTCTCTCACTCCGTTTGAGCCTCCTGCATCAGACCAAAGTGAGAGTCAGTTCATTTGCTAAGTTATACAACTTCCATGTTTACTAAAAAATATAAAAATTATTACTAAATTGTTTTCTTGATTTACAGTGTGCTAGGTTTAAGTTTTCATGTCTCAATTTTTCTAGTGTGCCCAACGGTCCAAGCCTTTGAATCACTGCTCGATACCAAACTTTAGTTCCCGTTTACTCAACCACTTGAGACCAAGAAACAACCTAGGGTTAGCTAGAAAATTATGGAATAAATTTTTTTGACAAGAAGTGTCTACAACTAAGTTACAAGACATCAGTTTGTACTAATAGGTTCTGGAACAAATCCTAGTTACCAAAACACAATTTTTCCATTTTTAACCTATATCAAGTTCACAAGGTTCCAAATTTAGGGTTACATGTTTTACTTAGGTTCTGGGAGCAATTTATCCCCATGTCTGCTCTCTAACAGGCTCAGAACTTCAACTAGATTTTTCTCCTACTAAAGACTTCAAAAAATTTCCTAAACCATTCCCAATGGATATGAAATTTTCTCACCTTTCCAGTGATATAAAAAATTCCTTCTAACTCCTTATAGAACTCCAGTTATGTGTGGGTGGAGCTTCTAGGGTAAAATTTCCCTAGAGGGACACGTGGCAAAAGGAGGGGAAAAGTGCCTTGGGCGGTTTGGCGGGTCGTGGGGCGGCACTAAGAATTTTTCCCAATGCATGGTTCAAAGGATAGAAACTCTCCGTGCCCCCATGGGTCCCTAGGGGACACGTGTCGGATCCTATGCCAAGCGAGAGAAGGAAGATGGGAAAAGCGGAGCGGCGGGGTAATTTTTCGCTTTACACCCACAAAGGAAAAAGGGAGAAATGGGTGCGTGGGTCCATGCACCTATGAAAGGAAAAGTCTAAAGGGGAGGTGGGGAATTGGACCGTGGGGAGAAGCTAAGACTTTTTCCCCAAATGCCAAAACCCAAAAAAATTCAAGGGGCTTCTGCCCTACCCGCCACCACCCCAGAGTGCCACGTGGCACGTTTTCATTGGCCGTAGGCTAGCGGGGTCAAAAAGGTAGATTTTCCCTAAAATTTTCAAAGGGATAAAAAGTTAAAATGAAATGCGCCTTCGCCTCATCCCTTAGAGGACACATGTCACCCGTTGATTGGCTGTGGGCCAACGGAGGAAAAATGAAAATTTTTCCCAAGTACAAATTTTCAAAGGAACATGTTTAAAAATTAGTCCACCCCTTTTGGGGTGCCACGTGGTAGGCCTGATTGGTTGTGAGATGGTAGGGGCTGCAGACCTTTTTGGGAAATATTTCCAAGGTCAAAATTTAAATTTTTCTATAGTTAGATTAAATTGTATTGTTTTTTTTGAATGCCAAATTGAAGTAAAACTTCAATTGGCCATAACTTTTGATAGGAATGTCGGATTTGGGAAAATGAGGACTTTTCAGAAATTTCTAGATGTCCTCTTTGCATAGGAATAAAAAATTGTAGAAAATTTTGTAGTTTACTTGGTCAATTTAATGAAAAAATACGCGAGAGCTTCTAATCGGTGAACTGGCGGTTTACAACTTCTCGTTTCGATTAAATTTGAACTCCTCCTTGGTCAAAATTTCAAAGCAGACATGGAGGATCAGTCTAGGGATGGTTTAGAATGTTTTAGTGAGGGAAATTTGTTCATTTATTCAAGTTTGCATTTTTCCAACAATTGATGGTAAAAATGACCGTGCAAGCTCCGATTTGAAATTCCCCGAGTTTTAGAGATTCATTCTGACTGTTTTAGTGAATTTGGCCTCCTTAAGTCTTCCTAAGTATGAATTTCAAGTTTCATAACTTATTGTTGGGTGTAAGACCGAACTGATCTTTTTTATTAAAATGTGCATTGCTAGATTTGAGTTTTAAAACAATGAGTTGTTTCTTTTAATTTGAGTAACAATTTGGTCATTAGATGTATGCATAGTTTTCTAAATTTGTCCAATGCATTTGTTTGGTAAATCATCCATTCAATTCTAAATTAAGATGCATTTCTGATATCAATTTTAATATACATTTTTACAAGCTTATCACACTGTCTTTCTTTCCCACCCATTCCTTCTTTCTTTTCTTTTCAATCAACAATTAAATTTCAACAATAATTCAAATCTAATGTGCAATACACTTTTGAGAAGGAATGAAATATTTCATTGTTCATTTGTTTTCAAATACAATGCATATAATAACAACATTGTTTTCTTATTTCTCATTCAAATAGAATCTCATTCTTGGACAACAATTGAATCTAGTATACATTACATGTTTGAATAGATATTGCATCGTTCATTTATCAAAAATTACATCTTAAAACTTTTCCTCTATTCATAATTTAATAACACTTTTACAACTAATCTCTTTTCCAATTTGAACTGGTATCAAATTTCAATTTACAAATCATGGAATAACATTTACATTTTCTTTCCAAAATAAAAGCAGAGATCAAATATAATTCTTCCTTACATTATCAATTTCAATTTCATCTTATGTTCCGATTCAATAACTTCACATTACAAATACAATACATCTCATCCACTCAAGGTGGGAAAGGTTACATTAAATTACTCAAAGAGAGATGATCACAAACCGTGAAATTCCTTCTCCAAGCAACATGCAAGTTTCTTCTTCTTTTCAACTTTGATGACAACAATGAAGGGGGAAAAGGCAATGCTCTCCACCCAACCAAGACATCCAATTAGAAGGGAGAATCCATCCTTCCTCATTGGCCCCCGAGCCCCAACCATATTGAAATGGAGCATGAATATCAACACATGACAACATAGGCTTCTTTCACATACAAGCAACATTCACATTGCATACAACATTAATAAAATACACAGTCCAATAAGACAACAGTTCCCAACTGCATTTACAAACATACACACAATACATAGGCTTGGTCCAAACAAGCCAACAAGAGCAAGAACTATGGGGAACTCCTTATGCCTCCCAATTTGGAATTGGGCATCCACCAAAATGCATACCACCAATAAACATATCAAACCCATAAATATTATATCTCCCAACCCCTCCTTATGCCCCCTCCCAATTTTATCCCTTATGCCCCCTTCCCCATAGTAAGAAATGCAAGCAGTTTCTTTTCCAAGGTGGATCCCAAAACCAAAACTCCCTCCTTAATAAAACAGTTCCATTGGCAATCCCTTATGCCCCCCATATGAAATCCCCATAGCCTTCTCCTACACCATGCCCTAAGCATTCTACCCAACCAGCCAAGAATACAAGACACATTCACCATTTAAACATGCATGCAAGAGAAAAAAAAACATTTAAAAAGGGCAAGATCCTACCTCTCCATAATGGAGTTGTTTCCCAAAAAAGCAAGCTCTTCCAATTCTCAAAATGCAGTCCAAAATAGAAACACCAAGCATGCAAATTAATTTCCAAACTCCCTCCACAATTAAGACTCCAAACAGCAATAAAAATTTGACCCAAAGAGGAAGAACAAAGTTTCAACAACCATAAACAAGCAAGGAGTTTCACTTTTATAGGAAAGGAAAGAAAGAGGGTGATGTGGATCTAAGTGGGATGCCACATCATTTTTCCTCATCCCCAAGAGGAAATCAACATCAACAAACAAATCACAATAAATTAAACATGACAAAATCACTTACATACTCCAATTCAACCCATACTCCAAAAAGGACTGCATTAAAAATATGTAAGGGAAGTGCAATTAAAACTTACAAATTGTCACTTCAAAAAGCATTAAAAATGCCTACATTTAACCTCCAAACCATAGGCATGGTTGGTGGATCATTTTAAGAGGTGTGGGACAAGTTTAACTTGTCCCACAAGCCTCCAAATTTGGCCTCCAAGGTCAAATTCGAATTTCATAAAAGATGGAGTGTTTGACATTCCAAAATCTGCCTTACAAGACTCTTACATCTTTCTTACACATTCTTACATATTAACTTACACACTCTTCCAACATTATTATTTAAACTCAACAAATTTATTAATTACACTCCATGTCCCAATTAAATTTAAATAAAGTTTAACTATATGACTCTCACATTAAAATTAATTAAAAAAAAGAACACATTACAAATAAAAATACATACAACAATAATAAAAAGGAACACATAATTAAAACACATATCCCATGGTCACATATAATGGAAATTCCCCCATGGGAAATCCTAACATAACTCAACACACAACGCACAACACAGTTGCCATGGTGACCTTGTTGATTTCACCCAAAATTTTAATATGGTTAGTCTCCAGTCCCCCGACATTGTTGTGATTTTTAACCTGCAAAATGCAAATACCTCCTTCGGCCTCGTGGCCACATCAGACATCCAAAATGATATAAACAATATTTCAAAATCATCTAAACACACAAATCACAACAATATCATTAATTCAACATTATCATTTTTAATTAAATAAATCAACTATATCATCATCAGTAATATTCCAACTAGGTCTACTCAAACATCCAATGTCATAAGTCCAAATCAACATCCATAATATATCCATGTCAAAAGTATATCATCAACCACATATAAACATGTCTCTAGTAATCATCAAGCATAATAACTGAATCCAGATCAATAATAATCCATGATCTAACATTTAACCATCATCTTTGAAACAAACATAATAGTGTCCATAATATGATCAATAGTATCAAAATCAGTATCTAAAAGTGTCGAAGGAAGTGGGCACTACAATTAGGGTTAGAATTTTACTAGGCAAGTTGGGTTACATAGGGATGATAAATAGTGGTTGGATGGTTGGAAATATTAAATGAGGGTAGGTGGTGAGTTTAGAAAGGATAAATGGGATGTGATTAAGGTAATAAGCATGTTTAGGGATGATAAGAGTAATTAGGGTGCATAAGGAGAGATGAAATAATGATGGGATGGGATAGAATTAAGATAAGAAAATAGAAATAATGGGAAATAAATGGTGTTTAGGAGGAAATTGGGATTTCAAATAGGGACATGGGTGTGAGTGTGGATCTTGATGATGAATGGTTGAGAAAATGTGAGATGGGGGCTAGTGAACCAAATTTCGGTGTCTACACCTTATTGGTTTCTGCAAATAATAAAGGTCAACCAATTTGTAATTATCACATAATTAATGGACATCTTGACAATTATTTATATTATTTAAATCGAAGATTTGGGCACTTTATTGTCAAAAATCCCCAGGGTAATTTTGATATGAGAATGATTCAAGGCACGAAATCATGTTTCAGGATCCCCTCGGCTTCTCTCTAACTCTCATGTCAAGAAGGAATCCCAACGAGGTTGAGAAAATGGAAGAAATTGTAGAAAACCAGCTTGGTGCCGAAATACTGAGAGGAAATCAGCTAATTCCTAGTCCAGGAGGTCCTTGGGACAGTTGGGACATCGGGATGCGCGGGGTGCGAAAAGTAGAACCGGTCGGAAAAATGAAGAAAATTGCCTAAGTCTTGCTTCGCAGAGTTTGGGACATCGAGACAAAAAGTACGTGGAAGATGCGGATCGGCCGGTTTGGCACAAGTCAGTACATTTCGGGTGGTTGGGAAGTATTTGTCCCAAGCGGTCAGGACAATTGGGACAAAAGTGCGCGGAGGACATGAACTAGCCAATTTGGCCGAAACAAGAAACTTTCGTCTGGGACATTTGGGCCAAAGGGACGCGAGGGACGTGAAAAGCCGAAGGAGCCAAGAGCCAATGGAAATGTGCCATGTGTCTTCGCCGCAAAGAGGGACAAGGAAGCCCAAATCGGGTGGATTGGAGAAATTTGTCCCAGCGTTTAGGGGCCAGTAGGGCCAAAGGGACGCGAGGGACGTGAAAACCCGGAAAATCCGCCAATGAATCGGAAACGTGCCACGTGTCCTAAGGCAAGGAAAGTGTGGAGCTCGGGGAGGACTTAGAGAATTTGGCAAAAGTTTTGGCCAAAAACTAAAAGGTAAAGGATGACCCCGCGCCCCGTCCTCCAACCAGATCATGCCACGTGTCCCAAGTGGCGGGGGCACGGGGAAAAAATGGAAAATTTCCCAAAGTGATAAAAACATCAAAATTTCAAAGGGAAACCCGTGGAAAGGTGGAGGAGAGAGAATTTCTTGTCCAATCAGCACGACACATGTCATCCAGTGGCGAGAGCGTGGGAAAAAAATTGAAAATCTGTTTTGGCTCTTTTTGTGCCCTAAATCTTGAGATCACCATATCTTTTGATCCGAGCTCGATTTTTGTGTTCTTCATATCAATGGAAAGCTGGTGAAATTCTCTACATGATTACAGGTCAATCTTGAATTTTGGTTCAGTGTGGAGAGAGAAAATTGAGAAAACGCCTCTAGCACGTAATGACAGATAGAACAGACGTTTCAACAACCAGCTTTAATGCAAGCGAGCGATTCGTCATTTCGCTAGACAATCTTCCATTTTGCGGGATTCACCACTTCTGCCATAATAAGATGAGCTAAATGTGACCTAGAAGTGGTTGGGGTAGATCTGATTTTCTTCTCTCTTCCCTCTCTCATTCTTCCTATATATTGTAAGGAGGGGCTTCTTTCTAAAGGTGGAACATTTCCTATTTTGCTCCTCCCTTCTTCTCTTTATCAGGTGAATTTGTGGAGTTTGAACCTCCCATTTGAAACTGTAATGTGACTCTGTCTCTTGGCATTTTGTAGTGTATTGTATCAATCTTTGGAGTAAGTAATGCATGTATGCTGTGGATGATTCTCAACCCTCTCTGTGTTCATTTACATCCTCCTGATCTTTCACTGCGAATTTTGTTATCATGTATGATCTTGCATCACATTCGAATGGTTTGTGTTTATTGGCAAGATAGGTGTTCTTCATTCCTCGGTGCATCATGTATGCAGTAGCTTAGGTTTATTTTTATGCATCTTCTCTCCCTATCTCCTTGCAAGTTAGATTAGGTTTTGAGTAAAACCTCTACATTTTCGTGTGCATCCGAATAGAGGAATAGGAACCAGACCTTCTCTAGAGATTCCTTTCTCATTCTTGCAAGTCCCACACTTGGAGAAAGGATTCCATGTTGTGCAATCACACCTTTGGATGTTAGCATGATCAACCTAGAAATCGATCAACATCTAGAGTGCTTTGTGATTTTGCATCACGGTTTTGGCACGCCAGTGGGACACTAGAGGTCTCATTTTTATTGCAGCGAAGTTGATGTGCATCTGCTGTAATTTTCTTGCTTGAAAAAATCTATTATTTACATATCTGGCGACTCCAAGGGGAAGAATCAACTGGTTTCAGCAGTGTAGGCCTAAAAACTCATGAGAAGAGTCACCACAAGGTCAAGAGTTGGAGAAGAAGAAGTGTTGTTTGAATACCTGCAATTATCTCCAAGAAGAAGGTAAAGAGGAAGAAGGATTCAAAGGTCTCCATCTCCACCAAACAGAACTCTCTCAACTCCTCCACCTGATAGGCCTTTCATTCAGTATATAAGGGTTTTAAGACCAATTAGAATGGCACAAAACAACCCCTATGTCAACTTCACAGGCAGCAGCCCACTTGCCCTCAATGCACAACATCCAATTCCTATTGCAGCCTTGGAGAACATTTCGTACTTCACTGGAGAAAATCAGACTACTCCAGGTGATCATGTTAAAGATATTGCTAACCTTTGTGCAATCCATGAAATCGATGAGATGCAGGTGGCTGTCAAGTTGTTGGCATCTTCATTCAAGGGGAAAGCATTGCAATGGTTTAGAAGCCTTGGAGTTGGTTCTATCACAAATTGGAATCATATGTGTATAGCACTTCATGAACAATTTGGAGAAAAGGGAGACAACTTGTCTCTTTTGGAGCGGTGACAACCATCAAGAGAGCTCCCAATGAGCGGTGACCGATTTCAACTTCAGATTTCAAAGACTTGGGAGAGGATTCCGGTGGCGGTCGGGCCAATAGCGAAGGTGCTTTTCTCTACTATCTCAAAGCTCTAAATTCTGATATTTCTATGTTGATACTGAGTCCATGGGAGGCATAACTATCCCTATGGCTTATAGCATTGCCATTAGGGCTGAAAATTGTTTGATCCAAGTGGCAAAATTGCCCCTAGACCTCCCATACCCTTTGTTTCCAAGTTTAGAGAGTCCAAACACCAATCAAGCACCTAATTTGGCTCCTTCTCCCACTCCTAGAAATTAGAGTTCAAATGAAGCTTCCACTTCATCTCCAAGTGCCTCAAATGAGCTTCAAGAAGTCATGAAGCAATTGCAAAACCTAGGAAATGAGCTAGTTACTCTCAAAAGGTATGAGGCCCAAGGTTTTAGACCTTCTTATCAACCCCAAGCTTAGCCTAACAGAGACTGACCATACCAACCACAAAGGCCTCCTAATCCAGCTGCAAATATAAATCAAACAAGGCCTCCTACTAATAGACCATTTCAGCCCTATAATCCAAATGCCATATCTCGCCTCTAAGGAATTGGTGTCAACACAAAACAACATTTCCCAGAGTACGATTGGTGTTTTCCATGTAATGAGCCTCATAATCAATCCATGTGCTTCAATGGTGCTTTGACTCAAGCATTAATGGTGATAACTCTTTGGTGTGGAGGGTGAAGGCGGTCAAGGAAATAGCCAACAACAAGAAACATTCTAACAGTAATCAGCTCCAAATGACACCACATTGGTAAATTGGCAAGCGAGAGGATTTACGTGGCATGAACTGACGAGTTTCTCAAGGTGTTATAGCCAACACAAGGTCAAAAGAAGGAATTTGGGTGAAGAATGCCATTATCCCCAACCATTCCACAACCTTCCATGGTTCCACAAATGGTTGGCAAGCAAAGTCCAATTTCAAATCTACAAGGGCAGCCAAGAACAGCCCCTAGGCCAACTCAAATACCGGTTATTCGCCACATGCAAGGAGTGAATGTACAAGAAAAGGGCGGGGAAAAAGATCCTTCATCACCATTCAAGTATCATTGATCGGATGAAGAAGAAAAATGTCAATATATCAATGTAGGAATCCCTATCCATCCCGAGGCCAAAGAGATCCACTGCAAGCTACCATGAAGGGTGGCCAACTTCGAATCAACGGAGTTCGGATGTAAGAAAAGTGCTTACAAACACCTTGCCCATCACGAAGGAGATCACGAGAGGACAGCAAGGTAAAATGTTGAAACCCCTCGTTTCTATGTTTCATTGATCACCGGAAATCAGCTAGTGCACAATTGCATGACATGGACTCCGGGGCAAGTAGCTCGGTTATACCTAGACAAATAGCTGATCAACAAGGGCTCCAGTATGAAACCATATCCAAAGGGGTAGTGCAGCTAGATGGGACAACGGTAGCAAAAGTTGGAGTGATTAAAAACTTGAGTCTTACCTTGCATGCATGTCCAAACATTGTTGTTTTACAAGATGTATCAGTCATAGACCTTCCACCACTCTTTGCCCTTTGCTTGTCAAGGGACTTCACAGCTAGGATTGGAGGATATTTTTCGTTGATTGGTCACACATTACATTCGAGAATGAGGTATGGAACCAAAGCCACCATCGAGTCGGAGAACCTATTACAAACTTCCTGTTGATGTCGAATTGCAGCACCCCTGAATGTCTGCAACACGATGGGTTGAGACTCTTAGTGTGATTGCATAACATGGAGCTTTTCCCAAGTGTGGGACCTTGCGAAATCGGAAAAGCTCTCCGGATGAAGGCCGGCTCCTATTCCTCTATTCGAGATGCACCAATAAAGCGAGAGGTTTACCCAAAAACTTAATCTAACTTCCAAGGAGAGGGGAGAGAGAAATGCATAAAAATAAACCTAAGCTAAGGAGGTGATGCACCGAGGAATGAAGAACAACTGTCTTGCCAATAAACACAAACTATTAAAATGTAATGCAAGATCATGCACAGATAACAGATTTGCAGTGAAAGATCAGAAAGATGCAAATGAACACAGAGAGGGTTGATAATCATCCACAGACATGCATTATTTGCTCCAAAGATTGATACAATACACCACAAAATGCCAAGAGACAAGGTTGCATTACAGTTTTAGATAGGAGGTTCGAACTCCACAGATTCACCTGCCAAAGAGAAGAAGGGAGGGGCAAAACAAGAATGTCCAACCTTTAGAAAGAAGCCCCTCCTTACAATTTATAGGAATAATGAGAGAGAAAAGAGAGAGGAATTCGAAATCTTCCCCAACCACCTCCAGAATGCACTTAACTCATCTCATAATGATGGTAGGTGAGAACCCAGCGAACCCAAAAGTGGCGAACTATATTTTGCATTTCTAAGAAATTTTTCTCACCCAATTAAAGATATCCAGTCATAGTTGGATAGAGGACCTCGTAAACTTTCTGAAAAGTCCAACCTTGCATGAATCCAAGCTCCCAGTCAAAATTTATGGCCATCTGAATATCTGCGCCAGGGTCTGCTTCCTGTTAGTGCTCAAAATGTTGCACCTCTTGAAGGTGTGCCAAGGGCGCATTCATGTGTGTGTCATCATCCTCTTCCATGCACCAAGGGTGCACCATTTACCCTATTGACACTCTGTGTCATGCGTCATTTCTGTGCGCCAAGGGCGCATACATTTCATTATCGACACTCATTTCTGTGCACCATACATGCGCACCAAGGGTGCATACATTTCATTGTCGACACTCATTTCATGCACCACTTACGTGCACCAAGGGCACATACATTTCATTTTCGACACTCATTTCGTGCGCCATACATGTGCCAAGGGCGCATACATTTCATTGTCGACACTTTTGTGCGCCAAAGCGATAAATGTCGGGGATTTGAGCTTTTTGATCTCTAGAATCTTACGCTTGTCTATATCTACCTAGGGAAGATATATACAACACTTCCATATTGAGCCTTACACTCCAAGTCGATTAATGCCAATTGCTCAAAGCATTTGATCAAGAAGATCACCCAAGCTCGATGAAGTGACACTAAGGTTGGAAGCATCCTGGATCTAACTCTTGATGAATGGGCAAACAAGATACATTCTTTTGATCCTTATCAAGAAGTAGAGGAATACGAGATAGGGGACTATTGTATACATGAAGAAAATTAACCTATTCCTAGCATCACCAAGCCAAACCACAAGGATGACAATGAGGTATGGCAGCTATTTTTTGATGGATCAAGGAGTAGACAAGGTGCAAGAGGTGGAGCCGTGCTTGTTTCACCTCGAGGAGTAAAGTACTATTCAACTTTTAGATTTCAGTTTGCATGCTCCAATAACACTACCGAATATGAAGCCTTGGTGCAAGGGATGCATTGGGCAATCAAGAAGAAAATAAAGAACTTGCAAGTCTTTGGGGACAGTGAATTGATTGTAAATCAGGTCAAGGGACAACATGCTGCCAAGAATGATCTACTCAAGTGCTACAAGAACAGGGTGTGGGACCTCATGGAAGATTTTGAGGGTTTTGGCATCAAATCCATTCCTAGGAAAGAGAATCAAGCTGCTGACAGGCTTGCAGCAATTAGGGGCAGCCTTTGACATTGTGGAAAGTATTCAACAAGACAAGGTATAGCCAAACATCCACGTGATTGTGAGGCCTTCAGTGCCGGATAACAATGTCAGTTGGCAAGTGTTTGAAAATGACCAGCAAATCATCCATTTCTTGCAAGAAGAAGCTGAGTTCTCAGCCAAGAATCAAGAAAAATTGGAACAACAGTATGGTGACCAAGTGGTACAACTGAGAACTAATAAGCTGCCTAAGGGACTTATCACTTTGGAGATCATTTTTAATCCCAATGATCAGTTTAGAAAGGAGAAAGCAAACATTTAGGTCAAAAGAGAGGATTCAGTGTCCATCTTGGTAGAAGAGAACAAACCATTGCAAATTGGAAGGATGACAACTGAACAAGAAAGGTATGAGTTCATACAGTTGTACCAAGAGTTCCCTAATGTGTTTGCTTGGAGCTATGAAGAATTGAAAGGTTTCAATCCCAACTTAGCTCAGCATACCATTGAATTGGATCCGAATACTAAGCACTGTCTCAGCGAAACAAAGACCAGTCAATCCACACATGGAGCCTCTCATGAGGAAAGAATTGGACAAGCTGATTGAGTCAAGAATCATATTCCCAATCAAGCATTCTAGTTGGGTTGCCAACTTAGTTCCAGTCAGAAAGAAGAGTGGGGAGATCAGATTGTGTGTTGACTTCAGAGACTTGAATAGAGCCTCTCTCAAGGACCATTACCCACTCCCTTCCATGGAGCAAATATTGCAGGTTGTAGCTGGTTCAGAAAGGTTTTCATTGCTAGATGGATATTCAGGCTATAATCAGATAATGGTGAAGGAAGAAGATCAATTCAAGATGGCCTTCACTACAAAATGGGGCACGTATGCTTACAAGAAGATGCCATTTGGACTGTCAAATGCTGGAGCCACTTTCCAAAGGGCAATGGATATGGCATTCAAGGGGTCAATCAATAAAATAGTTCTAATATATCTTGATGACATCACTGTATTCTCCAAAAATGTAGTGGATCACCTCTTTCATCTGAGGCAGGTATTTCAGAGGTGTAGAAGATTTGGGGTATCATTGAATCCCAAAAAATGCATATTCCTGGCTCATGAGGGAAAACTTCTAGGCCATATTGTTTCAAAAGAGGGATTGACGATTGACCTAGAAAGAGTTGAAGCAATTCGAGCGTTGCCATTGCCAAGTCACAAGAAGGCTCTTCAAAGCTTCTTGGGAAGGATCAATTTTGTTCACAGGTTTGTTCCAAACTTTGCAGCTCTCGTAAAGCCAATAACGCTGATGTTAAAAAAGAGCATGGCATTTAAGTGGACATCTGAAGGCAAGGCAAGTTTTGAGGCAATAAAAGAGGCTATATCTCAAGCTCCCACTCTCGTCAATCCAGACTTCTCCAAGGGTTTCATGTTATATGCCTTTGGTGGTGGAGACACAATTTCTGCAATCCTGGCACAACAAAACAAAGAAGGATTAGAACAACCAGTTGCTTTCTTCAGTCAAGGCTTAGAGGAATATGAAACTAGGTACTCTTTCATTGAAAAGCATGTACTTGCAGTGATCAGGAGTTTAAAGAAATTCAAGCACCTGGTCTCAAACAACAAGATCCAATTATTGGTCTCCCATGCGGGAGTCAAAGACTTCCTTCTAAACAAGGATTTGAGCGAGAAACGTGCGGGATGGATAACCCGTGTCATGGAATATGACATCGAGATTAAGGTCACCAAACTAGTAGGTGGGAAGGGACTATGTGAACAACTAGCCTTGAGTCAGCAAGTTGAAGCAGGTAATGGAAAAGAGGTTGTCCTGGTACTACAAGATGGTCAAGAATAGGAAAATGATGATGTGCCCACTCCCTGTTGGACTCAGAATATGATACACTTCCTACAGATAGGCCTATGCCCTCCAGAAATGAGCAAAGCAAAGAGGAGGTACTTTAGATTACAAGCCATTCCATATGTGCTTGTTGATGGTGTTTTGTTTAAGAAAGACATCAATGGAGTTCTACTGAGGTGCATTGGAACAGGTCAAGTTGAGAGGATCTTACATGAGTTCCATGACGGGGAGGCAGGAGGCCACTTTGCCCCACAAGTAACTGCTCTCAAAATCATGAAAGCTGGTTACTATTGGCCTACTGTATTCAATGATTGCTACTCATGGGTTAAGAAATGCAAGAAATGTGCATTCTTCACAGGGAAAGGAAGGTTAGCAGCGCTGCCCCTTCATCCAATTTTAGTAGATCAGCCATTCATGCAATGGGGACTGGACTTCATTGGAGTCATCAATCCCAATTCGAGTCAAGGCCACAAGTGGATTCTCACGGTGACGGACTATTTCACCAAGTGGACCGAAGCAGTAGCGCTCAAAGAGGCAAGTGAGTCTAACATACTAGACTTTTATGAAGAAATAGTGACTAGGTTCGGTGTGTGCCACCACTATCATATCAGATAATGCATTAGCATTCATAGGTTCCAAGATTACAGAATGGGCTGTCAAGAATGGAATCTATTTAAGCACCTCTTCAAATTATTACCCACAGGGTAATGGACAGGAAGAGTCCACAAACAAAAAGTTGCTAAGGATCATCAGAAGAACTCTGGATGAAAACCAAAGGACATGGCATACCAAGCTAAAATCAGCATTATGGGCTGACAGGATAACACCAAAGAGGTCTATAGGTAGTTCTCCCTACAAATTGGTCTATGGGAAAGAGGCAGTATTGCCTATATCATTAGAACTTCCAGCATTAGAGCTCATGAAGCAGTTGGAGTTGTCTGAGTTCAAACCAATGGAAGCCAGGTATGTAGAGTTGATGGAATTGGAAGAAATAAGAGAACATGCAGTTCTGATGATTGAAAAGGATCAGACCTTAGTAAAAAGATGGTTTAACAAGAAGGCAGGAGCAAGGACCTTCCGGGAGGGGGACCTAGTTACGAGATGGGATGTAGATCGGGTGAAACACGGAAGGCATTCCAAGTTTGATGCCATTTGGAGCGGCCCCTACATGATCACGAGATGTAAAAGTGGTAATGCCTTCCAATTGTCTGCATTAGATGGAGAAGAACTCCCGATTCCAGTTAATGGAATCTATCTTAAACATTGCTACTAAAAAGGAAAAGGTTTACCCTTGTAAATATTAGCCTAGATTTCAATTCCTCTAAGTGCGTATGCACATTGTCTTGTTGTAGTTAGGTTTCTTTTTCCCTAAGTGCTTTGGCATAGGTTTTGTCGCTCTCGGAGTTGATTTTCTACTGATTGAGCGTTCTCGAAGAATGAGTTGCGATGATCGGGATCGGGATCAGAAATCGGGTTGGTTTCAGGTCATTACTCCATGCCCAATGGATTGTTAAAAGGCCACTGATCTTCTACTTAGCAGGCAAGTGACCCCACTGAGTCACCAAACTGTTGTAAAAAATCTCCCCAGGTAATTTTGATAACAGAATGATTCAAGGCCTGAAATCATGTTTTTGGGATCCCCTCAGCTTCTCTCTAACTCTCTTGTTCAAGAAGGAATCCCAACAGGTCGAGAAAATGGAATAAATTGCAGAAAACCAGCTTGGTGCTGAAATACAGAGGAAATTGGCTAAGTCCTAGTCCAGGAGGTCCTTGGGACAGTTGGGACATCGGGACGCCTGGGGCGTGAAAAGCCAAACCGGCCGGAAAAATGAAGAAAATTGCCTAAGTCTTGCTTTGCAGAGTTTGGGACATCTGGGACAAAAGTACGAAAGATGTGGATTGGCCGGTTTGGTGCAAGTCAGTACATTTCGGGCGTTTGGAAGTATTTGTCCCAGCGATGCAGGACAATTGGGACAAAAGTGCGCGGAGGACGCGAACCGCCCGGTCGGCCGAAACAAGGAACTTTCATCCGGGACATTTGGGCCAAAGGGACGCGTGGGACGCAAAAAGCCAAAGGAGCCGAGAGCCAATGGAAATGTGCCACGTGTCTTCGCCGTAAAGAGGGACAAGGAAGCCCGAATCGGGTGGATTGGAGAAATTTGTCCTAGGTAGTTTGGGACAGCCGGGCCAAAGGGACGCGAGGGACGTGAAAACCTGGAAAAGCCACCAACGAATCAGAACATGCCACGTGTCCTAAGGCGGGGAAAGTAAGGAGCTCGAGGAGGACTTAGAGAATTTGGAAAAAGTTTTAGCCAAAAAACTAAAAGGTAAAGGATGACCCCGCGCCCCGTCCTCCAACCAGATCATGCCACGTGTCCCAAGTGGCGGGCGCGGGGAAAAAATGGAAAATTTCCCAAAGTGATAAAAATGTCAAAATTTCAAAGGGAAACCCACGAAAAGGTGGAGGAGAGAGAATTGCTCATCCAATCAGCACCCGACACGTGTCATCCAGGTGGCAGAGCACGGGAAAAATTTAAAATCCATTTTGGCCTATTTTGTGCCCTAAATCTTCAGATCGCCATATCTTTTGATCCAAAGCTCGGATTTTCACGTTCTTTATATCAATGGAAAGCTGGTGAAATTCTCTACATGATTCTAGGGTCAATCTTGAATTTTGGTTCAGTGTGGAGAGAGAAAATTGAGAAAATTCCTCCGGCATGTAATGAAGCCAGGCAGACGTTTCAACAACCAGCTTTAATGCAACAGACAGTTCACCGTTTCTGCTAGACAGTCTACCATTTTGCCAGGATTCGCCACTTCTGCCATAATAAGATGAGCTAAATGTGACCTAGAAGTGGTTGGGGTAGATCTGACTTTCTTCTCTCTTCCCTCTCTCATTCTTCCTATATATTATAAGGAGGGGCTTCTTTCTAAAGGTCGAACATTTCCTATTTTTCTCCTCCCTTCTTCTCTTTATCAGGCGAATTTGTGGAGTTTGAACCTCCCATTTGAAACTGTAATGTGACTCTACCTCTTGGCATTTTGTAGTGTATTGTATCAATCTTTGGAGCAAGTAATGCATGTCTGTGGATGATTCTCAACCTTCTCTGTGTTCATTTGCATCCTCCCGATCTTTCTTTGCGAATTTTGTTATCTGTGTATGATCTTGCATCACATTCTAGTGGTCTGTGTTTATTGGAAAGATAGGTGTTCTTCATTCCTTGGTGCATCACCTCTGTTAGCTTAGGTTTATTTTTATGCATCTTCTCTCCCTATCTCCTTGGCAAGTTAGATTAGGTTTTGAGTAAAACCTCTACATTTTTCGTGTGCATCTGAATAGAGGAATAGGAACCAGCCTTCTCTAGAGATTCCTTTCTCATTTTTGTAAGTCCCACACTTGGAGAAAGGATTCCATGTTGTGAAATCACACTGGATGTTAGCATGATCAACCTAGAAATCTGATCAACATCTAGGGTCTTTGTGATTTTACATCAACAGCAACTTTAGCATTATGGTTTTATTTCATTTGCCAAAAAAATTATGCTACATGATCATCTCTAATTAATAAATCCCATTGGGTTCCCAAATCTGATCCCTCTATGTTTAATGAGCATCATGCCATAATTACTAATGTTTTTCATTTATATGTCGGGAGCCACCTATCCAACCCAATGTCATACCACCTTTAAAAATACTTACCCTATTACCTCCTCCTATCAAGTCATCTACAACGTTACCAATCCCAAATAAGCAACTAACACCCAAAAAAAAAAACCAATTCACTTGAAACAAACCGTAATTAGTCACCTACTTAATATTCCCCATTACACCCAAAATCATATATTGTCCATACCCTTGCTCCCACTTATCATTGTGGAAACCATATATTTTCTTATGATACATTTCAAACTCCTCCATAGATCTTAATCACTAGTACACTTGGGGGCATCATACTCCCCAATATTACTATCAATTGTCTCTAGTATCCACTCATAGTCTTTTTACTACATGTCACGCTCCATGATTTATGTCTATATTTCTCAACATTATCAAAACTTGTGTCTACATATGGTACCATCATTACCCGATGACACACTCTAATGCTACAATTCACACTTGAATGTTGAGGGTCCAATTCTTAAATTAACCCCACATCACCCACACTTCATGCTCAGTGCTTCACGATATATATTTTCTAGCATCTCCTCACACATAATATACTCATTACCCAATGATGCACTATAGTGTTGTGGTTCACACTTATGTTGAGGGCGCACTTCACCAATGAACCTCAAATCATCTACACACTTCACGTTATGTGCTTCACGATATATAATTTCTAGCATCTAATTTCAAACAATACACTCATTTATCGATGACGCACTCTTATTTTATGGTTCATTCTTGACTATCGAAGGGGCATTTCGGAATGAATCTCATCTCATACACATCTGCTAGGGGAATGTAACCCCTACTCATCTTCACATCTTACACAACGCAACACACCATGACACTTGCACCGCATTTACACATCTTTGTTGTATTTACTCTTGTTAGCCTATTTTATTTACATGTTGCACTTTTCGTACTATGCTAGCAGATTCTTAGTATGTGATTTATATTTTCTATATACACATGAACATTCACTTCTTAGCTTGAGGTGGATGTAGGAACTATCTGCAGATTCATCCATGATGCATGATTCTCAATGCTACTCTTTACCAGTCCCACTGAGGCTCCTAGGGGCATCTACTTTTGCTACTATCATACTCTACACATCACAAGTTCTATCACTTTAGTATTTACTATTTTTAGTCAATATTACTATAGTTGTATCTGATTTATACATGCTTTGACATATTATCTATCTTTCTAACATACTAACGGGTGCTTCATGTGTAGAATTTGTCTTGCTTTCTTAATACAAAAATGTTTATCTGTCACTTCTTATTTCCTATTATTTGTTATTGTTTGAAGGTTATGCCTTATGTCTTGTTTGATCATTGCATGCCTTCAGCCCTTATTGTCTTGTGACATTTTGAGTGATATCACATGTATGCAACTCACTTTTTATAGTCCACCCTATCTTCACATTTTCTTGTTATATTGTCTTCTATTACATGTTACCTTTTTTTTCACTAACATTTATTACTAGCCTGTCTTGTTTTCATGTGCCTTTATTTCTACCATGCAAATCCATTACCCCTTGTAGGTATTCACTATTAGATATTCATATCAATAATAGGTCCTCTCTTTGGGTTGTATTCTCCTACAATTGTCACATGTGCCCCAAACTAGGGGGCATCTATTGGGTGAAAAAATCACCCCTACAGTAGCTCAAAGATTCAGTAAATCACAACACAATACAAAATCAACATACGCATATAATTATAGATTTCCCCATAAACAGACTTGGGTCTGAAATATAGAGCAAACACTAGTGCCCAAACCTGGATAGTAGCGGTGAGTGATTTTGTCCCCCTTAAGAACTTATGTCATGGGGGTAAAAATAGTCATTTACTCACTTCAACACAATTACAATAATTTTCAAAGTAGTTCATTAATGGCGAGGCACTTGCCTTTGATTACATAATATAGTCTATTAATTACATTTTAGTTATAATTGGGACAATCGAACAATTAGAAAAAAAGAACATGAACAAATCACGGACATACCATGTATAGTGGTTCTTATTCGGAAAGCATCATGGAAGGAGATAAAATATATACCTCTCTCCCCAACAGTCTTCTCTTGGCATGAGATCACCCAAAAAAACTCACCTTTGGTGTGAGATCACCCAAAAAAATTCTCAACGTGAGATCACCCATAAACCTCACCTTGACATTCAAATCCAGTAACTCAAGAAAATTGGAAAATTTTCTATGTCATACTCTATTACATATCAGTGCACTCTCCTTTTACATGCTTCTACACTCTTTACTTACTTATACACACATGTTTTGATTTTTCATATACGGAACTTTCACTACTCTCTTGATCTTATTTTGTAGGTCCATCCTTATGTGAAAAAATAAGTAGATCACATAAGCTCTAACAACATACTACTATACATATGCTTCACCCCTAGGGTCCACTTCCCTTTCCTAGTCTCCACACTTCACATTTCGATCACTTCACACTTCACTTGTCCACTCAACACACTATCGGCAACACTCTTCTATATAGTATCACAAGGTATGCATCTTCTATCTACTTTATGTTATCGATTATTCACTCAACTTTGCATAAATTGGGGAAAATTGTAGACATAAAATCTATGCACTTGGGCACCTTTCTAGGTCCTATAGCATACTAATATATACATGATTCCTAAACAATAAAACTAGTAATTGACAATGTCTTTTGGGCATTTTCTTTGTCTTTTATATTTTTATTGACCTTACACACCCTACATACCTGTTGGTATTCAATCAGGTTATATTTTATGGCCTCAGACACTAGCTCCCATTTATGACAAAAGCACTCAAGTTTTTGTCACTTACGAGTGTCTAGCCCTCTTTACTTTCTTCTTTCTCTTTTGGGTCATATTTTACAACTTTGGGTCAGCATTTTAGTTGTCAATTATGAAATTCAAACAAGGTAATATACATAATTATAGCTTCCACATGAAGGGTCAAGCACCTTGAGCATTATCTATCATCACCTAATCTTGCATTCAAAGGCACAAGAGCAATACAAAGGAATTTGTCTAGAACATTTCACATAAGGGACAAGGAATGCATCACTTTGCATACACAACATAGGATGGGAAGCTCTTTTATTCCATATCACACATTATATACATCTACTATATTCTAGATCTAGCCCACTATCGGTGTGAAACTTGTATAAGGGCATCGTTGGGCATCATTACACACACTTACAAACTACATGGAGTTTGAAATATAGTGAAATTCTTAGTACTAAGTCAATTCTTCAAGTGACCATCGGTGTTAGTCCGACTCCACATCTTTGCATCCTTATTTTTAGGATTTAATGTGGTTTATGGGTATGTGTAGCTAGATATCTATTTTGAAAGATACATGTACAATCAGTGGCATTGAAGTGAGACCAAAGTGAAAAAAATGATACACAACTAAGATCCTCCTACACAAAAAATATTATAACCTAAGCATATCGGATGCACACTTGTGCCTAGATACGAGTCACTAACACTCAAGCGCTCCCATAATCTTTTGGGAGATTATTTCCTACACATTTCTAGGTTAGAAAACCTCTAGTGAGACTTGATGACACTCTTCTCATTATGTTTCAGTATTTCCTCGATTCATAACACTTCGATCACTTAGAAACCAGCTAAGTCACTCTCTCACTCCCTGTTTCTTAGCGTTTTATATTATCACTTGTTTATTTCTGGTCCATTATTGTATTTTATCACCTATATATCATTCATCATAGTATTTACTCTGAAATTATATTTAATTAAATTTAGATTAAATCACCTCGCCTCAATATGCTTGGAATGATGTTTTAGGATCCTTAGAATGATCACAATTATGATTGGAATGATGCTTTAGGATCCTTGTGAAGGGTGGATTTTTATCATTTGATTTGCAAGGAAACATTATAGCCATGTGAGGATGGAAAAATATATCAATATGAGTGAAAATGGAATGAACTACAAATTTCTACACTAAAAAGTGAGACTTTCTATTTTAGCAAGTGGGACCAGGACCTACTATTTTGGAAATTTTTACCTTTTTTCTCAAATTTGATCTTATGAATCTCTGATATACTCAATTTAAACACATTGATGATAATTTACCATTTTTAATAATTTAATATTTTTAGCAAGTTATTGTTTAGAACATGTTATTTTGGGAAAATTGCCAATTTTACCATGTTTGTCATTTTACATTGTTTTGGATGTCTTGAGTGAAGGAAGTTTGAATTTTTACAAGGTTATTACTTTTAGTAAGTGGAAGCATTGAACACTTTATATTTTTATAATGTTCACTTACAAGTGTTTTTTTAATGAAAACATCATCACAGGATACGGCTCGTGTTGCGATCTCGTGCTCAAATTTGCATCGTGTTAGCCCACTAGAACTCTTAAAAATCAAAATAGAAAACTCTACGGAAAATTTTGTAAGTTTTATTTCGTAATGGTAACCATTAATGGAGGATTGGAGCTTTAGTTATCACAAGTAATTTTGATATGAGAAAAATTAGTGAAAAACTTCGTGCAATCGGGTTTGAATGAAGAGTCGTGGAAAAAACTTCATTTTAGTATTCATGGCTGGTCTAGAATAATTTGGGTAGCATGGTGGCTGTGTTTTGATAATTTTATAGGTATCACAGATTTAACAATGGATACAAGGTTGAATTGGGTGAAGAAATGGTGTTAAAACAAGTTATTTCATGTTTTTAAGCCACCCCGACGATTACTTTTCATTCACGGATGAGGTAATAGAAAATATTTTAAAGTTAGGGTTTTAATGGCTTTATTTGGGGTGTATTTTTGTGTCCCCTATGTACCATTGGAAATCGGGACAAGATGAACATGAAAATTTATCTCAAGGAGATGCTACCACTTTTCATTTCAAGGTGCAAGATTATGGAGATGGTGAAAAACGTACCCAAAATCCTAGGGCATCATTACACACACTTACACACAAAACTACATGGAACCTAAAATGTAGTGCAACACTTGGTACTAAGTTCACTCTTTGGGTGACATCTGGGGTCAGTCTGAATCCACATATTGTGTATTTATTTTTAGGATTTGATGTGGTTTGTGGGTATGTGCAGCTAGATATCTATTTTGTAGGATACATGTATAATCAATGACAACTTTGAAGTGAGACCGAGAGAAAAAAATTGGGATACACAACGAAGCTCCTCTTGCACATAAAATATCAAAACCTATGTATCTAAGTGAACACTAGTACCTAGATATAGTCACTAGTGCTCAAGTTCTCCTTTCCTTTAGTGGTGCATCTGTTCTACACATTTTTGGGTTACAAAACCTCTAGTTAGACTTGACGAAACTCTTCTCATTTTGTTTTAGTAGTTCCTCAATCTATAACACTTCTTGATCACTCAGAAACTAGTTAAGTCTCTCTCTCACTCCCTCTTTCTTAGGGTTTTATATCATCACTTGCTTATTTCTTGTGCATTATTGGATTTTATCACTTGTACATCATTCATTACAATATTTATTCTAAAATTAGATTTAATTCAATTTAAATTAAATCACCTGTTATCCCTTGATATGTTCTATCTTGCTCCTTGACACAATTCTGTTTGGAACAATGCTTTAGGATCCTTGTGAAGAGTGCATTTTCTCATTTTATTTTCAAGTAAACCTTATATCTATGTGAGGATGGAAAAAAATAGCAAGATGAGTGAAAATAGAACAAACTACAACTTTTTACATTGAAAATTGAGACTTCTAGCAGGTGGGACCAAGACCTGCTATTTTGGGAGTTTTTTCCTTTTAATCAAATTTTATCTTATGAAGCCTCTAGAATACTCAATTCAACCCCTTTTATGATAATTTACCATTTTTAACAAGTTTCATTTTTAGCAAGTTTCTTTTTTAGAACCTGATATTTTGGGAAAATTACCAATTTTACCATGTTTGCCATTTTACACTATTTACGGATGTACTTAGTGAATGGAGTTTGAAATTTTTAGAGTTTTTATTTTTAGTAATTGGAAGTATTTAAAACTTGTAATGTTTATAATGTGCACTTACCAATGTTTTTTTGTAATAAAAACAACATCACCGATTCGACTATGTGCTTCGATCTCGTGCTCCAATTTTTGTCATGTTCCTCCCACTAGAACTCTTACAAATCAAAAAGTAAAATTATAGGGAAAATTTTTAAATTTTTCTAATAAAATGGTAGTAATTAATATATTCTTTGAGCTTTAGTTATCACAGGGAAGTTTGAGATGAGAAAAATTAGTGAAAAACTTTGTGCAATCGGGTTTACGAATGAAGAGTCATGGAAAAAGATTTGGGTTAGTAGTCATGGCTGATCTAGAATTAATTGGGAATTATGGTGGATGTTTTTAATGAAATGTTGAAATGGGTGAATAAATGATGTTAAAACAAGTTATTTCATGTTTTAAAGTCACTCGATAGTTACTTTTTGTTCACGGATGAGGTAGTATCATATATTTTAAATTTAGGGTTTGTAATTTATTTTCTTGGGGAATATTTTTGTGTCCCCTTTTTCCCCTTTAAAATGGTGACAATAGGGATAGTAAAATGTGCCTCAAGGAGATGCTACCACTTTTCATTGCGAGGTGTAAGATTGGGAAGATGGTGAAAAATGTGTCTTAGCTCTTAGGAGTTGTCATCTAGTCACATGATTAACCTAAAGAGGGGCTAGAGAGAGGAACATTTTAATGTCCCCTATATCCCCTTTGGAATTTGGAAAATAATGATAAGAAAATTTTCGCTCACTAGATGATGCCAAGTGTCACTCGGTGGTGGAGATGGAGAAGACTTGTTAAGCCCTCTACTGAGGCCGATCTGGTTCATATGGAGGACCGGAGAGGAGGGATGAGGCGGGGATAATTTTTTTCCATTATGCCCCCTTAGGAAATGGGAAATAGGGACACAAAATTTTAGTCTCACCAAAAGGTGACACGTATGACTCGAGAAAAATGACTAAGTACGAGGAGCATATCTTGCACAAGAGAGAAGTTGACGAAATAATTCTTGGAACTCCATAAGGTCTTTCCAAATGAAATTTTATATGATTTTAAACCCCAATATGATTTCAATAATAATGGGATGGGTTTTAGAACCTGAATCTACTTTCATCTCCAAAAAATGGCCCCTTTTTCTTTGGGATAGTGGGGTGTGTCTGTACACATTAAGTTTCCTTGAGAAACAAACATGTCTTGTAAAAAATGTGAAGCTTCCATCATGTAGATAATTCCTATGGATTTCTAGTGACTATTTTATTGAATTCAAATGTCATCCCCTCTTAATTCTATCATGGATGAATAGATACTTTCCTTCTTGTAGGTGAAATTGTGATTGCTTATCTTGCTTGACTTGATTAGATGACCATTTAAATAGTATGTTTAGTATGTAATCATGTAGGTTTCATTATTTGGAAGATTATAATGATGACTTGAGTTATTTTGTAAGGTTTATTCTTGTTTGATCTTATACTTATGAACTTATTTATGTTCTACAACTATATGCGTTTAATTAATCTTACGATCCTAGTATGGTTGGCTAAATTAATGAAGACCCTTGTTGGAAAACAAAGGTATAGTTGATAGGGTCATAGACACAAGCTTCCATTTAAAATGTTATTTAAAAAAACCTTTAGAAGGAATTCTTACCAATTTTTACTTTGGTTTGTAAGATGAATATAAATTATATCTTAATGATAGAGAAATATACATGTGTGTGTGTGTGTGTGTACGGTAGTACACACACACACATATGTATAGATATTTATATATATAAGAAAATATATATCTATATATATTCATATATATACATATATATATGTATATAGATATATGCATATATCAATTAAATGTGTGTGGCTTGTGTTTTAATAAATGTGAAGACTGAATAGGTTGAGCCATATTGGAATGACAATTCCATGTATTGATTGTTAATGGGAATTAGGGATTTTCTAGCTCATCTTTGAGTTATTTGTTTGATTTTCCACCTTATCCAATGTTTAAAGTTGTAAATGACACCTTGGTTAGCGTCTTTGGTAAGTTATGTTAGGTTTTTGATGTTTGGGAGGATCTCTAACATTTGGATGGTGGATAACCACCCAAATGGAGGGTTGTTATTGTGAGATAGTTTTTGGATACATCAAAGATGGCAGACGATAGTTTAACATGTAACTTAGAAGGAATATGGTGTTTCATTTAATGAAAAATTTAGGAGGCTCTGTAGCCTCAAGAGAAGTGGGAAGCTTCACGAGGAATTCACCACTAAGCTACTTGGTTATTTTGTATTTCATTTTTATTGTTGCTCTTCTTTTGGCTCACGATATGAGCTATGCATGCAAATTTTATGGATATTTTCGGTGCATATTGTTGGGACTTTGTATGTAAAATATTTACTTCAAATTTTGAGGAGATTATATAGTCGACGTTATGGATTTTATCGATCCCTTATGTCAATTTGAAGTTGCGATTCTATCTAGTTTTGTGTGTGAGCTTGGAAGGTTTCTTGGGAAGAAAATTAAGTGGATTCAGCCTTCTATAAACGCATTATAACCATGGAATTGTGTCTTTCTCATATCTATCATTTATAGCATTAATATATTTTAATTTTAAAGGAGAAAATCATTTTCCTTTACGTATTATCGTTTTCTTCGTTATGGGTATGTGTAGATCTTGTTTTGAAATCCATGGTTGAATGTATATTGGCTAAGATGGCTCTGCCTATATGTATGTGTATTTTAATGCAATTATGTTTTGACTTGTGTATGGACTAGTTATATTCGAGGACATTATATTAAGGCCACATTGTTATTATGAATACAATTGGAAATCACCAGTTACAAATGAATGCTTCCATATTCTTGTGGGAATTTCATAAAAACTTGGGTTCTATTTTTATTGGAATTACATTTATCCATCTTGGGTGGGGTTTAATTGTGGATGGTGTAGGTTGTTTAAAAGGATTGTGAGGCTCTTATTTTTGAGCTCAAGGTTGATATCCTGTAGCTTATCATATTGTAGTCATTGTTCATCATTTTGGCATCATGTACATGAATGGATAATTGTATATATTTTTTCATTTACTTGTATTTTATTAGGTTGCTTTCATTCCTAAATACATGTTTAATAAATCGAATTTGTGGATTTATTTTGAAGCGTAAGCTCATATATATATGATTAAACATTGTTCCCACTTGATCACTTTTTTTTATAATTATAATAGAGGTATAAAAATACCCAACTCGGCCTTGGTCAAATTTGGTTGCAGTTTACGGTATATCTAATGAATGTGTTATAGTAAAAATGTGACTCATTCACCTACTATTTTGTGGTGAGTTGTAGCTCAAGTCTATTGGTTATATGGTTAGTCAACCATTCTATTTTTATTTATATATTCTTAAGACCACTTTGTGGTCAATGAAAAATGTGCATGAAATATCGATCACCGTATGGTGAAGGGTTAATGATTTTTTTATAATATGGCTCATTCGAACCAATGATTTTGTGATGGTTTAAATTCTTAGAGAAAATATGGACTTAGTCCATAAGATCAAATCTTGTAGTCAATCCTTAGGTGGGTCGTGACCTTCCTTTGCAACTGTAAAGATTATTGTTAATTGGATAGCTCGAATGGTTCGAATACTTAATGGTTTTTACGATAGGTTAACATAATTTTAAAATTTTAAGGTACGATGAAAAATCAAATACATATGTTATTTAATTTTATTATTATGTAACGGTGCGTATACTTTGTGAAAAAGAGAATAATGCTTTTGATAAATAAATATTATTCGATATGATTATGGTTTGATAATATTAAGTTATTAAGTTTGGATAACTTAATTATTATATTATCTAAATAGACCCTTAATGTTATAAATATTAAGACATGACTTTAGTATTATTATACTCTTTTCTTTTCAATCGAGTTATATGAAGCGTGAAATAAGACTATGTTGTGTGTGTGACTATCTCTCAACTCGTATTATTAATATACGATGCCAATATAAACATGTTTGAATGTTTAAGTATAAGGTTTTATACTTGTTAATTTTTGTAAATAACCTTGTTCTGGTATGAATGGCATAGCTGATATGTTTTGGAATTAATATTCATAATTATTTCTGTTATTAATCTAAATTATTCTCTTAATGATTGAGTTGGAAAATCATATGATTATTTTATGGATTATGAAAGAAAGGAAAAAGAGAAATGATAATTTGTTATCTTATATGATTTCAGATTATGTTGTTTAGTTGAATTATGATTCATTGAAATATTTTGGTGCTATAAATTGTAAAGATAAGATGGTAGACTCTTTCATGCCAGATATTTCAAATTGACGGTTACCTAAAAAAATTTATAGATGGAGAAATTTAGATCTTATCTGGCGGATGATTTTTAATGGTTATGTTGAATTCTTATTGTTATGATTGAAAGATGTATTCTTCACTTGATTGTTGTAAAGAAGGATTATGATTTCTTTGAGTAATTTTTAAATGCATTATGGCCTCTACGAGCTTATGTATCATTTTCGAAAATAAAATAAAAGTTTAATATTCAAGTTGTGAATATTGTTGTAATAATGATCATGGTTGATTATATCAATTATTCAGTTTGTGTAAGCCCATCTAGTTTACCCTATTAGTGGGGAATGTGGGCTATATGTTGGAGGTCTCGGGGTCCATTCCTAGGCTGGCCACCTCTATAGCTCATTTTTACTCAGCTAGGAAGCTCCGAAAGCAGTCGAGTTGATTTAGTGATAGAGGTGGTCTCTCGGCGTGGTGCCAATCTGCTCAGTGTTCAATAAAATGGGGGTTGGGGTTAGGCATGAATCCTGTGTTCAATATGATGAGGTATGTCTCGACATTACGGCACAAGAGTTATCCCAAACAAATTTTAACCCTAGTGATGGGGCACCACAATAATATGGTTTAATCCGTGAGATAGTTGAGAGCTTAAACACCCACCCTTAGATGGTTCCATAGTTGGTCTTTGGATGGTGATGCCATAAAGGGCTAGGGCCCTCTCCTAGGTAATCTCAACCAAAAAAATTCAGTTTTTGTAGATATTAGGGTATAATTTTGATTGTATTAATTAATATGATTTAATGATAAGTACTATTATTAAGTTGAATAATGAAATATGAGTGAATAATATCCTTAGTGTATTAGCTTTGATTATATAAAATGAACTAAAGAAATAGTAAGGATATGAGATACAATCTATTAAAATAAATGAATGTGGTTTGTTATTTTATAGTTGTATGTTTGTAATATTGAATGATGATAAATGACTAATGATAGTTTATTAATTAATCATAAGTATGTAAAATTTATGGATATAAGTGATTGTAATACATGCTAGTTGATGATTTCAATGGTTTTGTACTTAAACAATTATAATGACAATGTCATAACTTAAACAAATTAGGGACTGCGTAATTAATGCAGCTTGCTGCCCTAATTATCTTAAAATGCTTAATGAATGTACATAAACAAACTTATGGGATTTGATTACGAATAATTAATCAAACTAAGTTATGGACCTTAGGATCAAATAATTAATGCAATGGAATATCATTGTGTTATGAAATATGAACTTGTCATAAAACTAATTCAATGAGGTGAATAGTTACGATAAACCTAGTACATGGTACTCGGTAGGAAAAATTTGGATGGTTGTAGTATAGTGTTCATCAAATGACATGGGTCATTTAATGAATACTACCATATAGTAGTTATCCTAAGTTGTCCCTCGAGCTCCATTTATTATGCATGTCATAATCAACATGGAACTGAGTTGTGCTAGGATGCAGAGGTTGTCATTCCAGTTTGTTCTAGTCCTCTGTACCAAATTATGTTGGCTACGAGGAAGAAATTGATTGCATGATGATGTAATTCATTACGTGAGCTCTTTCTCTCCCATAGGCAACCTAAGTTGGCACAGACATGCTTCGTCTTATTGGATGAACAATTTTTGTATCATGTGCGTAACTTGAATTTGATTAAATTAAACAAATAATTAAATTTTGATAACGGAACCAAGTGACATGGTGATGGGACATGTTTCAGAGACAATGTGTAGTCTAGAAACAAAGCATGCAATGCATGACTCATAAACTTGGCTGAAGTAGTGTATGTCATTACACTATCAGGTTCACCTAGTTCTAACTAAAGTGTGAAATTTTGGATGGGGATTTGATTAATTAAACCCTAGGTAAGCACTTAGAAAAACCTTTGGTAAAATCAATGTCGAGAAGGGAACTAATGAGTATACCTTGTATACTAACTCGAAAGAGTAATTTATGGGAGATCGAGAAGGATCTAGTTGACCCATAAATTATGCACATGCTATATTGATTTTTATCTGAAGAATTATAATTATATGATGTTGGATTTAAATGTTAGTTTGTACATTTAAATAATTGAAGACATATGTTTAATTTGGGAAACCAAAAAATCCCATAATTATGATGATTGGAAAGTGGTTGTTACATTTTGGTATCAGAGCTGAAGGTTGCAACTCTTAGACCTATTGAGTCCTTACACTAACAAAAACTTAAACTCTTTTCTAACAGAAAAACATGGTTAGAACAAGAGGAAATGTTACAAATGACCAACTTGTGAATGGAAAGGCTACCGAAGTGCAGAAGTTGGATGAGATGCCCACTCCCCTTTAGGAAATGAGAAATAAGATGGTTTTTTGGAACAGAAGATCCTAGGAAATGTTATTGATCAGGAAAGTGATGGTGAAGAATCATCACATGAGCATCTGAATTCTGAAAACAATGATGTTGCAGATCTTAATACGAGAAAATAATAATGTTGCTATTGAAAATGCTAATGCAAATCTAGATGATAACAAATTTAACCCACCTAAGAACAAGAGTGTACTTTTGGAAGCTAAACTATCAATCGATATCAAGAGGATCATCCCATTGAAGTTCAATGGTGCCACCTTGGGCAATGGAGCTAAGAATTGTCTCGGTGAAATATAAAAGTACTTTACAATAAGAAACTTCTCATAAGAAAATAAGGCAGCTTGGGGAGCCTAAAATCTTTAATGAAGCATCCTCATGGTGGGACATCTAGAAGGTTGAACTGGCATTGGATGAAGCAAGTTTGACTTGGGATTAGTGTAGGTCATAATTCAAACAACTCTAGTTACCCCAACTTTATTATGATCAAAAGATGTCTTAATTTCATCTTTAACAAAAGGAAAATGATAGTGACTAAGTATTGGGAGAAGTTTATAAAGATTATCAAGTATGTACCTCAGTATCAAACGGATGAAAAATTTCGGATTAGTAAATTTATCATGGGGTTAAACCCGGTGATAGGAGGTGAATTTGATGTCCATGGGCCATCAACTATGGAAGTTATCTTCGAGAAGTAATTAGACAAGAACAAAAATTGTAGGTTATTTCTGCACATAGAGAGGAAAAGAAAATAAGGTTGTTAGTGCACCATCACCATTGGCACTTAAAAGGTTCCTTGGAAAGTATTTAATAGAAATAATAATGGAAATGGAAAGAAAAATACCATAGGTAAGATTGTTGTAAATAACAAAAATAATGGGCTAAAAATACAACCAACCATGAGAACAAATCTAAAAACAAAGAACCATTTGAGGGCTATTATATCTACGGTCTAGATCATTATGCTAATAATTGTCCTCAAAGAAAGAAAGATGGCAACCAGAAGCATCATATTCATGTTACAATGACAAACAAACAAGCTAAAAAACAAGCTACACTAGTTGAAGTTATAGGTAAGTTGTATGGATTACCTGTAACCATTTTATTTGATATTGGTGCTACTAAATGTTTTATTTCAACAAAATTTTCATCTAAACTTAAAAGAAAAGTTGGTTTTATGAAATAATCATGGATTGTTCAGTATGGGAACAACATTGTCCACATTGTTAAACAATGCCTATTTGGCACAACTCTCGAATTACCAAGCTTTACCACTGAAGTTGACCTATATTTAGCCCCTCTAGGTTCATATGACATAGTCATAGGTATAAACTGGTTAGCTCAGCATAAGGCAACTGTAGAATACCTAGAAAAGTGAATCAAGTGCCTTGATGACCTATAGAAAATAACAAAAATTTAGGGAGTAAAAAGAGGTTTTCAATTTGACAAATCACTACAATGCAACTTAAGAAAGCTAAGAACAAAGGTTGTGTGTTATATGTTGTAAATAAAGTATATTTGGGTGAAGAAGGTAATGCTTTTATGTAATAACACATGTTGTTACATGAGTACAGTGATGTCTTTCCTGAAGAACTACCTAGTCTTCCCCCTAAAAGAGATTTTGATTTCACAATAGACATCAAACCAGAACCAAACCAATTTCTAAGGCTCCTATAGAATGAAAAAAACATAACCAATTGAGCTAAAGGCACAAATTCATAAAATTTTATCGAAAGGATTAAATCGATTGAGTGTCTCTCCTTGGGGTACACCATTAATCTTCGTAAAGAATAATGATGGAAAACTTTGGCTTTGCATTGATTATTGAATGCTTAATAAAGCCATAATCAAAAATAGGTATCCTCTCCCTAGAATTGATGATCTCTTTGATCAGATGCGTGGAGCATTAGTTTATTCTAAGATTGATCTTCGATCAGGATACCATTAGTTGAGAATAAAAGAGGAAGATATTCACAAAATTGCTTTTAGAACAAGGTATGGACACTATGAATTCATTGTGTTACCCTTTGGGCTTACTAATGCTCGACATATTTTATGAATCTAATGAATAATATCTTTCAAGCATACTTGGACAAGTTTGTACTAGTATTCTTGGATGATATTCTCATCTATTTGAAAAGAATTAAAGATCATAATGAACATCTTATAATTGTCTTAGATGTGTTAAGAAATAGAAAACTATACGGTAAACTTTCTAAGTGTTTGTTTTATCAAAATGAAGTGCAATACCTTAGACATATCATTAATAAGGATGAAATTTTTATAGATCCATAAAAATTACTGTAATAACAGAATGACCAGCACCTAAAATGTACATGAAGTGAGAAGCTTCATGGGATTTGCTAGATATTATAAGAAATTCATAAAATCTTTCTCAAGATTTGTAGCTCCAATTACCGCGATGGAAAAAAAAAGAAAATAAATTCTTATGGTTTGAAAAGTGTGAAAACAATTTTAATTTCTGAAAGAAAAATTAACTTCAGCACCTGTATTAAAAGTTTCAGATCCTAATGGGAACTTTATCATTATAACAGATGTCTCGGTGAAGGCTTAGGTGGTATTTTGTTGCAAAATGATCATGTAATCACTTATGAAAGTAGAAATCTCAAGGTACATGAGCTGAATTATGCTCCCCATGACTTAGAGCTTATTTTCATTGTGCATGCATTGTAAGTATGGAGACATTACCTTTTGGGAAAGCCCTTTGAACTGAAAATAGATCATCTCAGGCTGAAATACATCTTCACACAGCCAAACTTAAATGCAAGGCAGCGAAGATGGTTAGAGTTTTTATCACAATATGACTTTGATATCAGCTATATAAAGGGTAAGGAAAATAGAGTGGAAGATGTGTTAAGTTGTAGGAAGAATATTTCTACCCTTGTCACTTTGAAAGCAATTTAAGGATGACATTAAGAAAGAAATGATGATCAATTCTTATTATCGGCATGTGAAAGAAGTGCTTCATACAAATCCTAATGAAAGTAGATACAAAGGATTTTTATTTGGCTGTGAAATAATCCTTATTTTTGAAAATTGAGTTTACGTACCTTTAGAGAATGAACTAAGGATGAAATTGATAAAGGATTTGTTATCCATTTTTATCCGAAATTGATATCTTGAAAAACAAAGCATCTAGTCAAAAGTTATGGCCAATTGGGTTTTGACCCCTCATTACTACTTTCCTTTGTATTTCAGGATTTTGGAACTACTTTACTTATTTTAAGTAAAGTTAAGTGAAATCAACGCAGTAAGGGGAGCAAAGTAAAGTAAAGTGTTGAATTCGAACTACTTTACTTATTTTAAGTAAAGCAGTAAAGTAAAGTGAAATCAACGTAGGTAAGGGGGAGAAAAGTAAAGTAAAGTGTGGAATTGGAACTACTTTACTTATTTTAAGTAAAGAAGTAAAGTAAAGTGAAATAAACGTGGGTAAGGGGAGTAAAGTAAAGAGTTGAAGTGGAACTACTTTACTTATTTTAAGTAAAGTAGTAAAGTAAAGTGAAATCAATGTAGGTAAGGGGAGAAAAAGTGAGTAAAGTGGTGAATTGGAACTACTTTACTTATTTTAAGTAAAGTAGTATGAAATCAACGCATGTAAGGGGAAAAAGTGAGTAAAGTGGTGAATTAGAACTACTTTACTTATTTTAAGTAAAGAATTTGTTATCCAAAATGAGCCCCTACTTATTTTGGCTAACTTGCCTTCATTTTTTCCTTCCTTGTGCTTCAATATCAAATTTTACACATTCCAGGGACTCAAAATTATCTAGAAATGGCTTCATCAGATAGAGAATTTTCTCACCTTTCCAGAAAGGTAAAATTTTCCTTCTAACTCCTTGTACTTTTCAAGTTATGGCCCGACGGAGTTTTTTGGGGAAAATTTCCCTAGATAGGCCCGCGGCCAATGAGAATGCACCTCGCGGTGGCGGGGGTTGGGATAGCAGAGCAAAGTTGGAGAATTTTCCAAGAAGAGGGAAAAGGGCACAAAGGGAAAATTTTGGCCCACAGGCCCATGGAGGAGGATGGAGAAAAATTTGCGAGAAGGCCCATGACCAATGAGGAAGTGACATGTGTCCATGACAGTGGCGGAGTCGGAGGCATAGAGGAAACTTTGGTTTTTTACCAAAGTGACAGAGGCACAAATGGAGAAAAATAAGCACGCCCTTGCCAAGAAACAAGAATCTAACACATGGTGGGGCATGGGGAATTTTTGGGATATTTTCCCAAATTCAAAAAATGGAAAATTTTCAAGTTTTGGCCCACCAACCCGCTTTTCCCTAAAATTGCTATTTTTGCCCTAAATCTTCAAAGGGGCATAACTTTTGATCCCAAGCTCATATTTTCGCATTATTTATATCATTAGAAAGATGTTGAAATCCTCTACATGATGGAGGGTTCAATTTTTATTTTTGATGGAGATTTGTAGGAGAAAAATAGGAAAACATCTCTGGCATGTAAAAATGCAGAAAACACCCCCAACCACCAAAATTAATGAAGTATGGGCCTCTTTCTTACTCTGTGAGCAATGTACTTTGGCGTATGGGTTTTCCATGAAGCCCATCACTTTGTAGGAAATATTGGAGGGATTTGTTAGTGGTTGGAGTTTTAATTTGATTTTCCCACGTTTTCCACATTTCTTTCATTCTGTTTGATGGTTAAAAGCCAGATTTGGCTCATTTGTAAAGGTTGTTCATCATTCTTCTCTACCTCTCCCTTCTTTTCTTCCCCAGGGTTGAAAATGGAGTTTAAACCTCCTCCCTTGCTCTGTAATGGAATTTTTTTCCTCTTACCAGTGAAATGATGTTTTGTGTAAACTTTTGGAGCAATAAAAATGTGTTTTGTGATGCATTTGTCCATCCTTGCTCATTTTTTCTTTGTTTTCTTCTTGCCTCTCTTCATTGCAGGTATTTGTGCATGTTTGGATGTTCATTGCAGGTTTTGGAGCTGTGTTCATGGAGTTTTGGACATTTTTTGTGTGAAATCCATCCTTGGTTTTGTGATGCACTTGTCCATCCTTTCCATTGCTCACCTCTTCTTGTTCCATGGTAGTTTTGATAGATGTTCAACATTTTCCTTCTTTGGTGTATCACCGTTTTAGTGTAGGCTCTGTTTTTCCCTCTTTTCTCTCTCTCTGTCTCCTTGACATAGTTAGATTAGGATTAGATTAGCTTTCCTACACTAAAATAGCTTGTGGCGGGTAGTTTAGGAAGAGGAACCAACCTTCTCTGGAGATCTTTCCACATTTACAAATGTCCCACACTTTGGGAAAGCTCAATGTTGTGAATTCACACCAAATGACATTTCCTTAGAAAATCATATCCATAGGTCATTTTGGGGTCTTTGTTAATTTACACTAATAGCGGTATGAAATGAACACAGGTAAGGGGGAGAAAAAGTAAAGTAAAGTTGTGAACTCAAACTACTTTACTTCCCTAAAAATAAGAGAAGTAAAGTAATGTGAAAACACCACAGAGAAGGAAGACAAAATGAAGTAAAGTAATGTGGTGAATGCAAACTACTTTACTTCCCTAAACATAAAAGAAGTAAAGCAATGTGAAAAGACCACCGAACAAAGAAAAATGAAAGGATGAAGTAAGTGGGGAAATGAAAATGATTTCCTTCCTTATATGACAAAAGTAAATAAAATGGAAAAATGTGATGGTAAAGGTAGTAAGAGGGGCTCGGATCACCGTAGGTAAGGAAAAGTGCAAGTAATGGCCCCTAGTTTTCCCTTGAGAACTACAAAAATTCAAATGGACATAACTTTCGGTTGAGAAATTCGTTTTGTACATTATTGGACTTTTCAAAAGTTATCGAGCCCTTTACGAATAGAAAATTCAGATTTTAAATTTTGTAAAGGGAAGGAGTTTAAAAATTGCATTATACATCGTTGCATGCCCTGGTATAGTAACAACCAACCACAAGAATTCAATGCGGTGTGCTTCTTTTTCTTCTCTAGTAAGGCATGTTATATGAAGGGATGGGATTTTTCAGGTACTCCATGTTATTTTCAAGTGCTTTAGTACTTCGTATTGGTTGGTGGAAGGAGAAAGTTGGGATTTCTATATTCTCTCTCATCTCCTCTTTCTACTATAAATTGTAAGGGGATGCATTATTGTAAATGTTGTTGGCATTCTTTCTCCCCGTGCACCCCTATTCTTCTCCGGAGCTTCAAACCTTCATACTATAAACTGTAATGGCTTATTTCCTTTCCCTACATGTAATTCATTGTGCATATTTTAAGGAGCAATAAAATTGTGTTCTGTGTTAAATCTTCTAACCTCTACATGATTTTATTGTTCTATCTTGCCTCTCATTGCAAACCAAGTGTTCTATGCAAATCTCTTGTTTCATTGCAGGATGTGGTATTGTTGTGCTTCTACAGGAATGGTGAATGCATGTGTTGTGGTCTGTGGTACTGTTGTCTACCCTCTCCATGGTACAGTGGTGTAATTTGGTCTATAGTTCATCTATCCACCCTCTCTAGATTCACCCTTTCTCTATTTTTATAAGCTGGGAAGAGTGTCTAACAACTCATTTTCTTGTGTATTACCACTCTTAGTATAGGTTATTTCCATTTCCATATAGATTTTCTATCCTTATCTCCTTAGAATATTAGTTTAGGTATAGATAGTTTATTTTATTGCATTAGGAGTAGTTGTGGTAGGTAGGATTAGGAAGAGGAGTCGGCATTCTCAGAAGAGTTTTCGATTTGCAAGGTCCCACACTTCAAGATAACTCCATGTTATTAAAATTACACCAAATACCCCTGTTCACATGCTAGACATTCGGGGTGCTATAATTTTTGATAATTGGAGCTTCACGATGCTCCTTATTCAAGACATCCTAGAGTGACTAAGATGTTTTCTAATGTAAAATAATAGTATTTTTAGAAAGGTATGAAGAAGGATATAATGAACTATGTATCAAATTTCTTGGAATTTCAACATGTTAAGGATGAACATTTACATCCAGAGGATTGTTTTACCCTCGTAGAATTTCATACTATAAATGGTAGGTAATCAGTATGCATTTCATGTAAGGATTACTTATGTTAAGTAATATACATGGCGTAATTCTTGTTGTAGTTAACAAGTTAACAAAAGTGGCTCATTTTATACTAGGGAATCTAAAGGATGATTCACTTGTGCTTGAAAAAAGGTTCGTACATGATATTTTTAGATTACATGGTGTACCTGAATTGATAATTTCATATAGAGATCTTAGGATGACTTCTCATTTTTGGAAAACCTTGAATACCACTTTAGGAACAAAGTTAAATTTCAGTTCTGCGTATCATCCGAAAATAGATGGAAATACTGAAAGGGTAAATCAAGTGTTGGAAGACATGCTCAGAATGTCTTACATAGATCAATAGTACAAATGGGAAGAATACCTTCCACTAGTTGAGTTTTCCTATAATAACAATTATCACTCCTCACTGAAAATGGATCCTTTTGAGGCCTTGTATGGATGTAAGTGTAGAACACCTATCAGTTGGGACAACATGGAAGATAGAGAAGTTATAGGACCTGAAATTTTGACTGAAATGGAATAGCAAGTTAAACTCATTAGAGAATGATTAAAAGAGGCTACTAATAGATAGAAAAGCTACGTTGTTTTAAAGAAAAATGATAGAAAATTTGAAAAATGAGATAAAGTTTTCTTAAGGGTCAAGCCTACGAAAATATCAATTTAGATTGGAAATGAATCCAAACTGTCATCTCACTATGTTGGACCCTTTGAGATTATCGAAGTAATCAGCCTTATAGCATACCAGCTAGTGTTGCCTCCCGCACTTTCCAAGTTACATGATGTTTTTCATATCTCTTTGCTTAAAAAGTATGTATCATATTTATCACATGTGCTTAATTGGAACTTTTTACATGTTCTAGATCTAGGTGTCATCGTAGTTGAACCATAAGAGTTCTACAAACTGCAATCTACACATGTGAAACAAAGAAATAAGTTAGTGTAAGGTCTAGTGGGACTAATTTTCTAAAGAAAGTGCTACTTGGGAGAATTTGGAAGAAATGAAAACTTCTTTTCCACATTTATTTGAGTGATAAATCTGAGGATTTGATATCTAATACTATGCATTTGATATTTTTATTGATTAAATGACTGGAAAAAATCATGAAATTTTGTTGTTTTAAGCAAAAACTTGGTAAAATAAGGTTGTTACAGACTGGTAAATTATTGTTATAGTTCGAAAATGGATTAATTATAAGCTTCAGTTATGATATTATGAGTTTATGATATTTTTGTATGTGTAATTTTATCTATTTATTCTAAATTCTTAGCATGATATGAATTAATCATCGAGGACAATGATACTTAAGGGGAGAGGTATGTCATACCCCATTAAGTCTATCTTGGATCAATAAATACTTTCCTGGATGTATGTGAAATTTTGATTGCTTATCTTTCTTGACTTGATTGGATGACTGTTTAAACAATATGTTTAGTGTATAATCATGTTGGTTTCATTATTTGGAAGGTTATAATGATGACTTGATTTATTTTGTAAGGTTACTTCTTGGTTGATCTTATACTTATGTACTTATTTACATTCTTGCAATGCGTGCGTTAATTAATCTTATGATCTTGGTATGGTTGGCTAAACTAATGAAGACCCTTGTTGGAAAACAAAGGTATATTCGATAGGTCATAGACCCAGGGATACCATTTAAAATATTATATTAAAAAAATTAAAAGGCATTCTTACCAATGTTGATTGGTTCATAAGACAAATATAAATTGTGTCTTAGCGACAGAGAAATATACATATATGTATGTATGTATGAGTACAGTACACACACACACACACACACACACACACACACACACATATATATATAAGAAAATATATATTGGCCGATGAGTATATAAAAATATATAGGCATATATATGTATATAGATATATTCATATATTAATTAAATTCTTGTGGTTTATGCTTTAATACATGTGAAAACCTTAATAGGTCGAGCCATATTGGAATGAAAATGCCATATATTGATTTTTAATAGGAATTAGGGGTTAGTTAGCTGAACAAAGCCCCCACCCAAGTACATACCAAGTTTTTGTTTGATTTGTCACCCGAGCCAATGTTTAAAGTATGAAACGACACCTTAGTTAACGTCTTTGGAAAGTTATGTTAGGTTTTTGATGTTTGGGGGATCCGTAACTGTTGAATAGAATATAACCACCCAAACGGAGGGATGTGATTATGAGACAATTTGGTGGATGCGCCAAAGATGGTGTACGATGGTTTAGCTAGGAATTTGGAAGGAATAGGGATTGTTTCATTTAATGAAAAAATTATGAGGCTCCGTAGCCTTAAGAGAAGCACTAAGCTTCTTGAGGAAGCCACCGTTGAGATAAGTGGTTATTTGGTCTTTCATTTTTGTTTTTCTCTTCTTTTAGCTCACCATGTAAGATTTGCATGCAAATTTTTATGGCTATTTTCGGGGCATACTGCTAGGAATTTGCATGTAAAATATTAACTCTAGTTTTTTAAGGAGATTATATAGTTGATGTTATGGATTTTATCAAGCCCTTGTGTTGATTTGAAGTTTATCTTATGTATGGTTTTGTGTGTGATCTTAAAATGTTTTTTGGGAAGAAAAGGAAGTGGATTCGGCCTTCTGCAAATGCATTACGGGAATGGAATCTTCACTTACTCATCTCTATCATTTATAGCCTTAGGATATTTTAATGTTATTGGACAAAGTTGTTTTCCCTTCTATGTTATCATTTTCTTCGTTATGGGTATTTATAGATCTTATTTTGAAATCCATGGTTGAATGTATCTTGGCTTAGATAGATCTTCTGTATGTATGTGTATTTTAATTCAAGTATGTTTTACCTTGCATATGGACCATTATATTCAGGTCATTATATTAAGTCCACATTTTTATTGTGAATACAATTTTGGGTATCACCAGACTATGAACAAATTCTTACATGTTATTGTGGGCATTTCATAAAAACTTCAATTCTTTTTTTATTGGCATTACATTTACCCATACTGGGTGGGGTTTAATCGTGACAAAGTACAGATTGTTTAAAAGGACTATGAGGCTCTTATTTTTGATCTCAAGCTCTATATCATGTAGCTTATCGTATTACAGTCATTGTTCATCATTTTGGCATCATTTACATGAATGGATAACTATATATACGCATTTCATTTACCTATACTTTATTAGGTTGCTTTCATGCCTAAATACAAGTTTAATAAATCAACTCTATGGATTTATTGTTGAGCCTAAGCTTGTATACCTATGATTGAACATTTTTCCCACTTATTCACTATTTTTGTTATAAGTAGAATAGAGGTATAAAAATATCCAACTCAGCCTTGGTCATATTTGGTTGCATTTTATGGCTTATCTAATGGATGTGTTACAAAGTAAAAATATGACCGAGTCACCTACTAGTTTTGGGACTGAGTTATTTTTAACAAAGAGGACTAAGTTTTAGCTCGGTCGATGGGTTATATGGTCGAGTCGATAATTCTATTTGTTATTTATATATTCTTGAGATCACTTTGTGGTTGATGTAGAATGTACATGGCATATCGTTCACTATATGGTGAAGGGTTATGATTCTTTTTTATAATATGGCTCATTCGAGCCATTTATTATGATGGTTTAGATGCTTATAAAAACTATGGACTTGGTCCATAAGAGCAAGGCCTTTACCTATCCTTAGGCTAGGCCGTGATCTTCCTTTCGCAAGTTTGTAAAGATTATTGTTAATTGGTTATCTCAAATGGTTCAAATACTTAATGGTTTTTAGATAGGTTAAGGTAATTTTAAAGGTTTAAGTTATTCAATTAAAAATCAAGTACATCGATATTTAATTTTATTATTATGTAACATTGCATATACTTTGTGAAAAATAGAATAATGCTTTTGATAAGTAAATATTATTCAATATGATTATGGTTTAATAATATTAAGTTATTATGTTTGGATAACTTAATTATTATCTTATCGAAATAGACCCTTAATGCTATAAATACTAAGATGTGTCCTGATTATTATTATACTCTTTTCTTTTTCAATCAGTTATATGAACTGGGAAATAAGACTGTGTGATTTGTGTGACTATCTCTTGAATCATATTATCAATATATGATGCCGATATAAACATGTTTAAATGTTTAAGTATAAGGTTTTATACTTGTTAATGTTTGTAAATAACCCTTCTCGGGTATGAATGACATAGTTGATATTTTTGGAATTTATATTCATAATTGTTTCATGTTATTAATATGAATTATTTTCTTAATTATTGAGTCGAAACCCATATGATTGTTTTATCGATTATGAAAGAAAGGAAAAAGAGAAATGATAAGTTTTTATCTTATATGATTTCAGATTATGTTGTTTAGTTAAATTATGATTCATTGAAATATTTCAGTGTTATAAATTGTAAAGATAAGATGGTAGAATTTTTCATGCCAGTTCTTTCAAACTAACGGTTGCCTAAAATTTTTACAAATGGAAAAATTTAGATCTTATCTGGTGGATGATTTGTTAATGGCTATTTTGAATTCTTATTGTTATGATTGAAAGATGTATTCTTTACTTTTTGTTGTAAAGAAATCTTGTGCTTCATTGAATAAATTGTTTAAAGGCATTATGGCCTCTAAGCTTATGTATCATTTTAGAAAAGAAAATAAAAAAATTATATTCAAGTTTTGAATATTATTGTAATAATGATCATGGTTGATTATATCAATTAGTCGTTTGTGTAGTTGTTAGAGTATAATTGTGATTGTATTAATTATTTTTATTTCATGATAAGTACTATTATTAAGTTAAATAATTAGCTACGAGTGAATAATATCCTTAATTTATTATTTTTGTTTATATAAAATGAACTAGAGCAATAGTAAGGATATGAGATACAATCTATTAAAATAAATGAATGTGGTTTGTTATTTTATAGTTGTATGTTTGGACTATTGAATGATGATAAATGACTAATGGTAGTTTATTATTTGATCATAAGTATATTCAATTTATGGATATAAATGATTATAATACATGCAGTTGATGAGTTCAATGGTTTTGTACTTAAACAATTATAACGACAATTTCAGTAACTTAAACAAATTAGGGACTACGTAATTAATGCACGCTTACTGCCTTAATTATCTTAAAATGCTTAATGATTGTACATAAACAAATTATGGGATTTGATTACATATAATTAATCAAAACTAATTTATGGACCTTAGGATCAAATAATTAATGTGATGGAATATCGTTGCATTATGAATTATTAACCTGTCATAAGATTAATTCAACGAGGTGAATAGTTACAACAAACCTAGTACATGGTACTGAAAAAACAAATTCAGATGGCTATTGTAGTGCGGTGTTCATCAAATGACGTAGTTCATTTAATGAATATTTCCATCCATATAGTCGTTATCCTAATTTTTCCTTGAACTCCATTTATTACGTGTGTCATGATTAACATGGAACTAATTTGTGTTATGATGCGAGAGGTTTTCAATCCAATTTGGTATAGTCCCTCTATAAAAACTTGTGTTGGCTACAAGCAAGAAATTGATCGTGTGACAACACAAGTCTTTACTGGGAGCTCTTTCTCTCCCATAGGCAGCCTAATTTTTCACAAATGTGCTTCATTGTATTGGATGAACAATTTTTGTATCATGTGCGTAACTTGAAATTTATTAACTTAAACAAATGATTCAATTTTGATAATGGAACCAAGTGGCATGGTAATGGAACATGTTTTAGATATAATTACCAGTCTAGAAACAAAGCATGTAATGTATGAATCATAAAATTTGGCCGAATTAGTGTATGTCATTACACTATGAGGTTTAACTATTTCTAAATAAAGTGTGCAATTTCAGATGGGGATTCGATTGATTAAACCTCAGGTAGACACTTAGATTAATACTAGTAAAATAAATCCCAAGAAGGGCACTAATGGGTATACCTTGTATACTAACTTGAAAGAGTACTTTATGGGAGATCGAGAAGGATCTAGTTGACCCATAAATTATGCACATGTTATATTGATTTTTATTTGAATAATTGTAATTATATGATGTTGGATTTAAATGTTAGTTTTTACATTTAAATCATTGAAGGCATATGTTTAATTTTGGAAAAAAATGTAGCCTTATCTTACCATTCACGATCCAAGGTGCACGGCACATCACTCAAACAGACCTGAGTGCTCACCCGAAGTGTGCAATGGTACCAAGTCCCTCTTTTATGGCATCTTTTTAAGGTGTTAGTATGAAAATACATATAATCCAAATCCATATTAACCATTCAAGTTAAATAATAAACAGATCTATATCTCCACCATGGTTCATAAATAATCAAACAAGAACTAGTAACATATTTACCATGCAAGATCCATCAATAACAAGAATACATCCACAATGATCCATTGTATTAATCCATAGCAAAACCAATAGCTGAATATATCATAATAGTCATCACTAAGTCAAGCACATGGGTACACCAGTAGCATAACCTTACAAAATAATTCACACACTCTTCCAAGATGTGTAAATCAATACATATATATAGGTAGTGGGGACTTTCCCTTCACTACTCATGCACTCTCAAAAATAGGTTGCATGCTAACAATAGCCATGTGCCACTACAAAAGTAACTATGAAGCATGTAATCTTCGCCTAGTAATAGATTACATATAAATAAATCTAGTTCTAATCCTATTATTAGTTGTTTGTGCTGCTCAAACTGCAAGTTCTAAAACATCTTAGCATGTCTTCCAAGTCTTCTTAACAAAACGTGCTCAGCACTCAATCCCATCTTATCCTGTTTATGAAAAATGGATAAGTATATATCTTTGACTTCCTTGTGCGCGAAACTACGGGACGTAAATTTTCCATCTTCTGTGCCTACTTATGCACCCCCTACTTCCACACCTTCAATACTTAGGCAATATATTACCAACCCAACATTACCCCACACAAGGTTCATTTCCACCCCAAAAATAGGTAATCATGCCTTATCTCTCCAAGAATGAAGAATCACAACAAAGTAATTTTTGTACATAATGAATGAACAAATATCTAAAAGAATCTAGGCACCCTACTCCTCTAAAGGCAGAATCAAATCAAGATACTCACTCTTGATTTCTTCCTCTAATTCAATCCAATCACTTGAGTGCAATATTCATCTTTCAGGGGATGTCTACAAGTAATCCTTCTAGCTCATCCAAATTCATGTTCTCTCCCTCATTATGCAACACTCTAAGAACATTTTCTAGACTTGAGATCATCTCATCCATCACATCCATACGTCGGGTGATATGTTTCCCAAATACCTTTATCTTTTCTTTGTGTGGGTCTCGGGTTGTTGTGAGCACATCGTGCTTTTCTGTTAGTAACCTAGCCTCTCCTCACACCCAATATTTTCATTCTTCATCACCACAAGGAATTCATTTTATTCCACCGGACTCCTTGTCTTTATTATTTCCTCGGGATATGTGCACATATTCAAAACTCGAGTCTATGTTTTTCATCTCATCTTTTAGTTTGGAACAAAGACTCATACCCAATGATTTGGTATGTTATTGTTGCCTTAGTCCTTTCCTTACGTGTTATAGTATCCTTCTCTCTTGGCATCTATATTGTACCCTCATCCAACACCAAGTGAACCAACGTGTGCAAGTAATGCATAGAAGATGGGAATCTTTCAGCCACCTTTTCCTCATATTGTGGCCTCACCTACAAAATTTCATCACCGATATGTTCCACCATATCAAGTATTGCATGTGCCTTTACCTCAACTCTCTCTTTTTCCTCTGTCAGGTGCTTAATCTCTACTTCTTTATCCTTCTTATCCTCTAACAGATTCCGGATAGTTATCACTTTATCTATATTCTGTGTACCTCTATAAATACCTTCTTCAAAGCATTACTTACATGTTCATTGGAGACTTGAGTCATCTTGATTGGTTACATGTTGGGAATGTGGATATTTCTTCATCCTCTAAGAGACACATGACTCATCACACACATCAAACTCAGGCTCATCCATTTTATTCTACATATTCCATGATAACTATTTTTGGTGCGTGTGGTTTCCATCTCGGGATCCATCATCTCCCACCCATATAACCATTCCTTTGCAACATTACTCTAGAACCTTGTATGAATTATCTTTATCACATCATCAACATAGCCAAGGTTATATGTATGGGCCATTTCCTCTTCCTTTGGCTCACTTGTGTATTCACCTACTTGCTCCCATGTTCCAGTTCCCACATTCTATTATACTTCCTCTTCTTCCTTAGGTCTCTTGGTTAAGCACACAACTTTATATTTAATCTATGTGTCTCCGCCATCATAGCTCTCTTCCTCATGTTCATATAAGCTCATGTCGGGAATCTTATGTCAAAGCTGTGGTTGCTCACCACCAATCCCTTCATCTTCCCCAAGTCAAAGACTATCACGTGGAAACTTCATCAGGCACATCCTCACTTGAGGACTTCTCCTCATCATTGTCTTTAAATGGTATGTATTTTCACCTTTTCATTCTTTCTTCATAATCCTTCTTCACCAGTGTTACCCATGATAATATCCTTACCAACTATGAGGGTAAAGCACTAGCATCTACACCTATATGTCTTTTGCACAATTATCTTCTCCCATGATCAAGGGAAGTTCTATCTTATGGCTCCTCCTCCTCGCACTCTAGGAAATTCTGTAAGACTTCATGTCCTTGTTCTTCTTGCATGGGGAGTGTTTTTCAACCGGCATCCTTGTTCCCACTTTCTATTTTTCCTTTGGAGGACCTAGTAAAGGCAATTCCTCTCCTGCGACCACTTTTTCATCCTTAAACCGTGGCCTCAGGTATACATACATACGTGTGAGCTCTCAATCTTTCCTATAGCCATAGTCTCTATATTTATGTCAATGTTTTATAACTCCATCATCTCCACATATGCCTCTTTATTGTTCCATACATGTGTCTTGCATAGAATATGAATGTTTGTATCTACTTTTTCAACATCAAACTTTAATTTCTACACGTTGTGTAACATGTTCATCGAGTCTTTAAAATGTCGAGCAGTAAATATAAAAGGAAACTTACACCATGGGCTCTTCTCACCCATCTTCATGAAGAATATTCCCAGACATAAGTGTTGGTATGCCGCAAACTCTACTTATCCATCCAACACACTAGGCGAGTTAACATGATATGTGCCACTCTCCCTCAAATGCCTAGTGCATCCTCCTAAACCACTTCTCCTAACACTCCTTATAAGTGTTTCGAATTAAACCATGGCAGGTATACTTGGTGAACTTCAAAGCATGTGATTTAGTCTCCATGGGGTATTACCATAATTTTTCCTTTGACCCATCGGGGACACCAATTTTACTAAATATAATCAAGTGTAAAATGGTGCACGGGGTTATATTGTCACCTTTATCATCCCTGAGTGTGTTCTTCTACCACTAAGCTCTCTGTAATGTAACTTGCAATATTATAATAAGTCTTGTTCACCATTTTATGTGTTATATGTAGCCATCACTTATTAACTTCTATCCATCTCTCTAAGGCACCCAATTTACAATGACTAATTGTGTCTCTACCCTTATAGCTAGATCATCTATCTGTGTAATATTGAAATCTCAACCCCCTTTTGTAGTTATACATAGTGGTTGTTAGCTCTAATCCCTCATCATCCGGTAAGTCACCCTGTAATTTATGAACCAGATCTATACAAACCTGAGACTTTTCCAACCAACTTCATTATAATTTTTATCCTCCTACCTACAAAGTAGAAGAAATCCTCATGCACACACTATATCATCCATTGGTATAAGTGATCAGAGCTTTCCAAAGAATGGTAGCTCATAAAGTTGCATAACTCGACGCTTTCTAATAGTTTATGTACTAAACTATCTAAAAATCTATACCCATCGACCATCCTCCTATTAGTATTCTAAATAGTCTCTGCATTAATATCTTTGAGGGTTTTCTTAGTCCTGTGATTGAAGTCACTAATCTTTCATCGAGTTAATTTTGACGTCCATGGCCTTCCTTCGACCACCTCTTCTAAATATTGTGTCTCAACTAACCACTTTTACGATTCTTCCTTGATCTCCCTCTCAACAACTAGATCTCACCTTGGTGCCATTTTCTCTTCTCAATTAATATATGCACTCTGCAAACTACAACCTTTCCACTACCTTACCCTTGCATGCCTCGAAATCAAATCAAACCCTTCGATTCCATGTGCCCTAGTCACAACTCTACCTCTATGAAACCCTAATTGTGTAAACCTTTCTTCCTCACCCACTTGAAAAACTCAAACACACCTGCACGTGGAGTTCTGTCAATGCCATGATGTGAGTTCACCCGGTTTTTGGTCAATAGCTCATTCTTTGCACTAAGCAACTTTGTGAACAAGGAAAAGTTGCAAAAGCTATGAAAAGAGGTTAGAGAACTTAAGAAGCCACAAAGCTTTAAAAAACAAGTCAATAGACCATCATGATATGATGATAAGAGATAATCAATAAACTATTACTTTACAAGCATTAGATTGGAATAAACAAGAAAACCTAGTATGTCTAAATATTGTCTACTCTTTAAAAGCTATGAAAATGAACCTAATTAGCAATCAGTTTTGTTTTTACTCCATGAAGGTGAATGAATCTTACTAAATGGCTACAAGGCCAAGTTTAGCATATTCCATTACTAACCTATCATGGATGCAAGATGAAGCTATTTTAATGGTGGATGTCTCAAGATCAAATGCCTTATTAGCTTGGCTAATGCAAATGAGCTCTTAAGCTATGTCAAGATGAGATATGATATCAAGATCAAGATGTTAATCATGTGTAAGGTTGAAAGGGAGGGGTGACCCTTCTATTTATAGTTTTCCACTTGGGAGAGTTTGGAATTTTGGTGCATGTGGGACTAAAGGCAAGCCAAAAATAACTTTATGATTAGGAGTGATAAACATGCTTTAGACTAGTCAAGCTAGGTTTAGGTTAGTTAAACTTGATTAGCAAGTGATTAGAGACTCATTGAGAGTTGGGAGGAGTCAGATTAACCAGATCTGATTGATAGATATCCTAGGAAGCTTATAGAAGTGGTCTAAAGGGAAATAAGAATATATTTAGCTAATAAAAGGGGGTTTATTAACCAAATGGGTTGAATATAGGAGGAATACGACCAAGAAGGTGTCATAAATGGGCATCGAGAATGGAGAAAAGAATAGCTAATTGACAAAGTGTCGTCAATTGGTTGAATTAGAGGAAATGCTATGTGTAATCATATTTTAGGTGTATGTAAGCACTTTTTCACACTTCTCAATCGTGATAGCTCAAAGGATGCAAGGTAACAATAACATTGCAATCACTGAATTTATAGCTCGTTTCAAAATTTCCCATATTAATTTCTCCTCAACCACCACCGTACGTATCATTAATTTTGTATCCTCACTCTTCCATGCATTGTGTTTTATTCTTTCAAGCATAACTCTTTCATGCCTTAGTCATAACCTTCTGGCATGCTCAATACTTTTTTGGCCACAAATTCCCTTATGCACATCCATTGCAGTTGAAGTACCTATCCAATGTGCCTCATACCAAGTAGTTTCCAATGATGCATCCTACCTTGCGTTACACTGAGCATCCATCCCTCTACACATGGCCTTTAATTTGAGAAACTTTCTTGGAATTTATTCTCCAAAACTATCTTCACTCTGAGCTCCTGTAATTTTACAATGCACACCGAGTCTATAACAAGGCACCGATCACTTCTGAGCCACTCCACACTAATATTATGTGTAGTCCTCTGCACATAAACTCATATAGATAGTAATAAGCTATAGGTGCACAAGCGCACTCATTATAATGGATAATAAAAATAAATTGATAAAGCATAGCGATATGTAAGGAAACACATATAAGGGAATGCATTTAAGTAAATCTAATCTAAATGGAAATACTACCTTTTACAAACACCAAGAAGACATATTTATAGTAGGGCTTCATCCTACTCTCATTGAAGTAAGCCAGCAAGCGAGTGCCATCCAAAGACTGTTACTAGTAAGCACTGAATCAAGTATATAGGTCACATCATACGGTCCCAACCAATTTACTTGTAACTTTCAGGGGTGGCACAAAAAAATTGAATCATAAAGATGAACCATTTTTCCAACTTCAATCTACTTTTTCTTAATATGCCTATCATGTCATGCCTTCTTCTGGATTTTTCTATCTTCGGATTCAATGAGTAATAGCACATTTCTCATCCATTTGCATCGTTTATCAATGCACTCTTCAAGTGCTTTCTCATCATCTAGTCCTCATGTGCACACAATACACCGAGAGGGTAACATGAATTCCTTTGGTAAAACAACCTCCACGCCAAACACCAATTAAAAGGGTGTTCCTTTGTTCAATCTTTTATAAGTTGTTCTATATACCCAAATTACAATAGAGACTTTATCATCCCATTCTTTCCTCCCAACATAACAAATATTTGTCAATGTATGTCCCAATATCTTGTTAAAATCCTCAGCAGTTGTCATTCACCTGTGGGTGATAGGGTGTTATTTTATGGTGTGCCACCATAAATTCTACCAATACTATCATGATATTATCATTAAGGAAATGAGTATGCCTATCATTTTTTCAAACTCAATGGGAATCCATACCTACTGATTATGTTCTCCCATAGAAACATTGTTGTCGTATTTGTCATGCAATCCTTTGTATGTGTCTCTTATGCCCACGTTGTAAGATAGTTTGTACAAGTTAAAATATAACATGTTCCAATCGTGTGCATGTGATATGGAGGTTTTTTGAGAATTCATATCTTCCCTAAACCTATACCATGATAAAAATCATCCTAAGACCTTTCCGACAAGTATGCGAGAAATTCAAAAACGGAGTCCGTATGTAGATTTTATCACCAGTCAAAGATTGGGGTCTTAAATGGGTCAAACAAACCTGGTCAACAGTTCAATCTGGATGTGACATGTGGCAAAAATGGTAAAAGGTGAAAAAGGTAAAAGTTTTTATTTTATCACCTCCGGTCTTCGACGAATGAAAAATTTGGTGCACCCCACTTTTTCTTTGGTTGGGGGCCCTCAGCCAAGTTCGGCACTATTTTATAAGAGGGGTGCCTTTGCTGCCTTTGTATTCACATTGCTATTATCATCTTTTTGATATTATATGCCACTTATCTCTCTAAATTTCCCAATGTGGGATTATTGGTTTTGTAGATTTTATATTTTTCATTACAGGTTATTTATCTTACATTTTTGTAGAGTTTGGGTTAGCTATTTATAGCTTAGTGGGGTGATCAACTCCCAGGTGAGTTGATCACATTCTATCCACAATGTTCCGGGTTGAATTTCCTTATATTTTGTTCAAAGCATATCTTATCACCTCATCACATGGTAACAACTCGACATTATCTCCTAACAACTTGACGGGTTATTAGTTGGTGAGATTTCATATATCTCGGGCCGATCTTTATATAGCTTGGCCCATACATGGGCTCAACATACAAGTGCACATAACCTGGTCCAAAATTTGGGTAAAAAAAAATCCACAGTGACCAGCTCGGCCATGTATATGGTCAAATAGATAATGCACATCTTGGCCCCTATCAATGGGTGATTAAAACTTGCAACATGGGAAAAATCATTTCTCGTGTGGTCGTAGCCACATATTATTTGGGATGGCTTTCCCAATATAAATATCCATTCCTACCTTCTCACAAAAAATGTGAGTTTTACCCACTACAATGTAAAGTGGCGGCGCCAAAATGGTAGGCGGAGAGTTGAACATGTGACCCCCACTCAAAACCACATATTATAACAAACTCACACAATGGGCTCAATGGAGTATATAATGAGCTCGGGTGTATTTAAAGAGCTCTAAGGCGAGAGATTGTGGATAGGCGGATAACATGGAAGTTGAAAAGATCCTCATTTTTGGGGCACCTAGGGTCACTTCGGGACTCGGTGTAAAAGCAAAATTTTTAGAATTCCGAGAGATTTCCATAAGCGTAATTTTTACATGAAATTGTATAAATGTTCCCTTATATGCATTTAAAGTTTGCTTTATCATAGGATATACAATTTGGAAGCACTATAAGAGCCATAAATCGATCTTGGAGCAATTTCTAGTAATTTTTAGAGTTCCTTGGGTCATAGATCAGCTCATTTGCAGGTATAAAGATCTAGTAGTCATTATTGAAGGGTTGATTGTAATGCATTAGAAATTTAATAGATCTAATCTCATTTTGATAATCCTGAGACGTAGCCTTCGGGTGAACTCCGTTATAAATCTAGTTTGTGGTGTTTAGTTGAGGTTTTTGGAAGCTTTTGATCGAGATAAAAATCTATAATTTCATTTTTTGATTAATTTATAAAGAAATCACGTAACTGGTTAATTGGATTTAAGGAAAACTTGCAGTATCCATACCCCACATCAAGATATCGAATGCACCTAACAAATTTTGGAATCAAGAATTCAATTTGAGTACATGATTAATTCCTCTTGTGAATAATTAAATGGATCTGTACTAGATTCAGATATTTCACTTAAGTTAGAATTTGAAGATTAATTGATTATTTTAAAATATTTTTAAAATTTGGGATTTCAAGTACACCCAAAATTGGATAAAAAGTACTCTTGATCAATTTAAAATCTGTCAAGTTAAGAATCTAAAAATTTATGAGTACAAGTTAAAAACAAGTACCATTTTCAGATTAGTGTAGGTGGGGAAATAGGACCCAAAAATTCAATTTCCCACTTCTCAAATGGTCACAAGACTTATAATATTATTGTAGACACCAAATTTGTGTCTTACGATACCCTATGCCCGCATCTCATTTCGCAACCTAACCTCACCGCCTAAACCTTACACAATTATTTATTAATTACCTTATAATTAATAAATCCACATCTCCAAACCTGCCACCTCATTTTTCCACCTCATCGTGACCTAGCCCTAACCCTAAATTAACCTAATTAAGACCTATAACTTGGTCTACATCCACACCCATGACTAATTACTCCTCACCCGCACCAAAACCAACCTAATAATGACTTGACCAAGCCCATAACTAATCCCTCGGGAGAAAAGGAGGGAAAGTTGGCTATTTTACTAAAAATAGCCCACTTTGACTTAACCAACATCGGTTCCTACTCGACCACTGTCGGTTACGTAACCGCCATCGGTTCCCTGTAAATGACCTCCCCCAACCAAAAAGAAAGGATTGGAATTCATTTGAAAGATCTGGAATTCACTTGGCAGAGCAGAGACAAGTGAAGGAAAGAGAAGAGTTTGCAGAGAAGGACATCGAGCCCAAGACTGCAACTGAGTAACTAGAGCACAGTGACACTCGTCCAAGCATTGGGAGAGAAGATAGCTCACTTTTGATTGTCGGATCATCCCACCTGAGCCTTGCCTTCGTCATCACAGTCCTTGAACCTGTATCTTCATCAGGAACTAGTAAGTGGTGTCTTGTACATTTTTAAATACCATTTCTTGAACTTCTGATTCATAGTAATTATAAGCTCACTCCTAGATCTACTACCCGATAGCACCCTACATCTAACTTTCATTCCTCTACCCTTACATTGCCCCAAGAACAGCTCCCACACTCTCTGAGTCTTCTCCATCACCCTATTACCTACCCCTAATCATTTACCAACCTTATAAACACCATAACCACCTTACAGCCAACCTTCATTGAAAGCCCCTAAATCACTGCCCCTACCGATATCGGTTATCAAGCAACCGGTACCGGTTATACATTGACCGGCATCGGTCACTGTGACTCAAACCAAAACCAGCCTTTCCTCAATTGCCTTTTAACGAGGTAACTAAATTGTGATTTCACAATAATTTCTTTGTTAGCATTTGTGTTAATTCATATTAAAAGGGGAACTGACCACCTTCGAAAGGAAGTCTAATATTTCCTGGGCCCAAGGCAGTTCCCTCATTTATTGTCTAACTATAATCTGGTGGTCTTGCATTCTTATTCACAGGTAGTCCTTCCCAGACAAAAAGGAGTTCTTCGCAATCGATCTGATCTCTCTCTACGGTACGCGCACACCCTCCCAACACCCAACAGGTATTCCTCCTAGCCCTAACCTTTATCTATTTCTCAAGGGAATGAAAGGATAGAAGCAACTCTATTCTAAGAATGGAAACATTCTGTGCGAAACAATTATATAAAATCCCTATACATTGTTTCCCACCAAAGGCCTACCAATAAAATCTTACGTGCGGTAGCATTTCCTACATAATGACCACCTACAATTATACCATGAGATTCCTCCATAATGGTAGTACACTCATGTTCAAGTACACACTGATGCAAAACATCATCACATCCTAACTTTTATAAATCTCCATTGATTATCATGTAAGGCATGACTCATATGGCAAGTTATTTCTTCTCTAGAGCCTTCATCCCTTTAGTGCCACACCAGTACACAAGAATACATAAATGTATTCTATGTCGGAGGGTGTGCAGTTAATCTGAAAAGTTGTGCGTCTAGCATTCTATGCATCCTTTCCTTGAGTTAATCTTGATAAATGATTTGGTCCAAAATTACTTTTTCCTGGCTTCACCACCATTGTAAAGTCAAAATCCTGAAACAACATAATCCAATGGCATATACGCACTTGAAAAATGGGCTTATTAACCAATTACTTTAATGTTATGTGATCTATATAAAATACAAAAGGAGTTGTCAGAAAGTATTTTTTAAACTTATGCATCGCATAAATCATGGATAAAGCTTCGTGCTCTATAGTTGTATATTTTTTTTCAGCTGGTGTTAATTTCATGCTCGTAAAATAGATAGGATGCTCAACAATCCCATCTCTAGGCTATACCGATAATATGCCAATGGTCATGTTAGAGGCATCAACATTCACATGAAATGGCTAATCCCAAGAAGGAAAGTGCATTATGAGCTCGTAACTAAGTCTTTCCTTCAATGTCTCAAATGTTATCTGTTGCACCTCATCCCAATGAAACTTCCCTTTACTCTTCAACAATTCTTCCAAGGGCATGGAAATCTTAGCATACCCCTTAATGAACTTCCTATAATAACATGTATGTCCTAATAACCCATGCACCTCGTTCGATTGGTAGGCTCCTCTAAGCCTAAAATAACTACAACCTTAGTAGGATCTACCAACAGGCCTTCTTTGCAAATAATGTGTCCCAGTAAAGTTCCAAAGGGTGTAGTAAAGATACACTTCTTAATATTCAAGGAGATGCTTAACTGACTACATCTCTCAAACATGAGTCTCAAGTTGTCATAATGATCCTTTACCATCCCATACATAGTCCAATCATCCAAATAAACTTGTAAAAATTGTGTATAAAGTCTTCAAATGCTTTTACAACAATGCACGAAAATATTACAAGCACATTTTTAACCCGAAAGGAATATCTGCGTATGGAAAACTCCACCACTAAGTGGTAAAAGTTGTCTTTTCTTGGTCTTCCTTTATTATGTGCACCTAATGGTAACTAGAGAATCCATTAGTGAAAGAGTAAATCTCGCACCCTACAACACCCTCCAATACCTCCTCAGTAAAATGTGTGGGAAAATGATCTATCACACAAGTAGCATTCAATTCTCTGTAGTCCACACATATCCTTATCCTACCATCCTTCTTTATGTTTATCACCATAGTGAAAACCCACTTTGATTCCTCAATGGGTTTCACCACCTCATCATGACCTAGCCCTAACCCTAAACTAACCTAATTAAGACCTATAACTTGGTCTACATCCACACCCTTGACTAATTACTCCTCACCCGCACCAAAACCAACCTAATAATGACTTGACCAAGCCCACAACTAATCCCTCGGGAGAAAAGGAGGGAAAGTTGGCTATTTTACTAAAAATAGCCCACTTTGACTTAACCGACATCGGTTCCTACTCGACCGCCATCAGTTACGTAACCGCCATCGGTTCCCTGTAAATGACCTTCCCCAACCAAAAACAAGGGATCGGAATTCATTTGAAAGATCCAAAATTCACTTGGGCAAGAGCAGAGACAAGTGAAGGAAAGAGAAGAGTTTGCAGAGAAGGACATCGAGCCCAAGACTGCAACTGAGTAACTAGAGCACAACGACACTCATCCAAGCATTGGGAGAGAAGATAGCTCACTTTTGATTGTCGGATCATCCCACCTGAGCCTTGCCTTCGTCATCACAGTCCTTGGACCTGTATCTTCATCAGGAACTAGTAAGTAGTGTCTTGTACATTCTTAAATACCATTTCTGGAACTTCTGATTCATAGTAATTATAAGCTCACTCCTAGATCTACTACCCGATAGCACCCTACATCTAACCTTCATTCCTCTACCCTACATTGCCCCAAGAATAGCTCCCACACTCTCTGAGTCTTCTCCATCACCCTATTGCCTACCCCTGATCATTTACCAACCTTATAAACACCATAACCACCTTACAGCCAACCTTCATTGAAAGCCCCTAAATCACTGCCCCTACCGATATCGGTTATCAGCCACCGGTACCGGTGTTATAACCGCAGTCGGTTATGCAGTGACCGGCATCGGTCACTGTGACTCAAACCAAAACCAGCCTTTCCTCTATTACTTTTTAACGAGGTAACTAAATTGTAATTTCACAATAACTTCTTTGTTATCATTTGTGTTAATTCATATTAAAAGGGAACTGACCACCTTCGAAAGGAAGTCTAATATTTCCTGGGCCCAAGGCAGTTCCCTCATTTATTGTCTAACTATAATCTGGTGGTCTTGCATTCTTATTCATAGGTAGTCCTTCCCAGACAAAAAGGAGTTCTTCGCAATCGGTCTGATCTCTCTCTACGGTACGCGCACACCCTCCCAACACTCAACAGGTATTCCTCCTAGCCCTAACCTTTATCTATTTCTCAAGAGAATGAAAGGATAGAAGCAACTCTATTCTAAGAATGGAAACATTCTGTGAAACATTTTGGCACGCCTGGTGGGACCCTTTCTCGGGTTTCTTTCTTTCTTGCTTGCTTTCATATAGGAGCATACTTGCTATTTTCTTCTTCTAAATATTCACAAGATATTTTGTCATTTTGGTAAAAGAATTTGTCTTTCTTCCTCATCTTTGCATTAGTGAAAGTCATCTTCTTTGCTTCATCGAATATCATTTTCGATTTGGGTTTAAAACACGTGCATCACATTCTTGCTTGTTGTTTTTAATTCTAGTGAACGTAGATTAAGTAACAGGTCGTACACGTGGGGGTGATATCCATGGTATTGACAAGAAATTAATCTTACTTTCACTGCACAACACATACCAAATCACATCATAATCAACACAACAACTCAAACATCCCCCTTTTCCATGGTATTCCTCCGCCCGATTGAGGTAACCTTATAAGCCAAAACAAACTTGACATCTCCCTTAGGTCTTTTGTTTAGGATTGACATCATCTTGTGTCTAAGGCATAAGCCCACAATAATTAAAACTAATCCTAGGGTTAGTCTCTTGATTTCTTGTGCATCTTGCTTGTTTTTAGTTCTGTTTCTCTGTCATACACTATTTAGTGATCACTTCAGAATAGTTTGGTGGGTATACTAAGCATTGTTAACCCCAAATCAGCAGCTTCTTACATCTTCTCTTTGCTTTCACAGTGACCGATACCGGTCCTATTATACCGACATCGGTTAGCTGACCGACGCCGGCTACAGTCGAACGACATCGGTTATCCGACCGATATCGGTTACTGTCTTTCACAGTTCCCGACAAACCAGCAACTTACCAATTCCAACATTTTGTTGTTGTTTCTATTCCGGATTGATTGAATCTCTACTTTGTGTACTCTTTTCCATGGTTGTTATCACTCGGAAACAAGCCGCAGCCATGGTTTCACATGCCTGTTCCGTGCCTTTTCCTGAATCACCCCCTTCACATCCTATGGGGAATCCTACGGACACCAGTGATGTTCCCAAGATCCCTGTAGGAGATAAGGACTTTGCCAAATTTTTGGATGCTAATCCTAGTGCCGTACAGTACTATTTGTCTCATACCCCTGACCGTACACCCGACGGTCAGCTTCTCGTTGGTATGCCCATTAGTATAGCTGCTCACTTAGCTCCTTCCCCACCTAATAACTCCACCTTACCATCTTCATCCTTAGCCCCATCTCCCAACTTAGAGGCTTCGGGGGTTCATACTGCACCGATTGGCTTTCCTTTGGTTAATCTAGGGCCCCACATATCACTACCATCCACTGCCCCTTTCATAACTTGCTCTCTGCCACCTATCCACACGAGCTTTCCTTCTCAAGCTCCGCCCACCTTTTCATTTCCACAAACTTATCCGGTGACCTCAACATCTTATATAGGACACCCTTATTCGGTCACCTCAACACATTCATCATCAATACCTTATCAATATTTAACCCCACCTTTGTCTAGTAGTGGCTTTTATCCTCCTCCATTTACAACAATGGCACCATCATCTAACCCAACCAATGATCTAATCAAACAGATGATGGACAAGATGCAAAATCTTGAGGCTTCTATTTCAGGAAGCCGTAACACCCTGACATATGAGCAAGTTTGTCGGGAGCCTATTCATCCTTCTGTCCCCCTTCATTCATATCCTCCTCAATGGGAATTACCAAAATTCACTCGCTTTAATAGTAAGGAGGACCCTCAACAACACTTGCGATCATTTAGACATGCCTGCTACCTGATTGCCCATGACGATGCCTTACTACTCCGTACCTTCCCCATGTCCTTATCAGGACCCGCCTTGGAGTGGTACAGTGCTTTAACCCAGCACTCAATCTTCTCTTTTAACCAATTAGCCCAATCTTTCTTGGATCATTTCTCCATCAATATTGCCAAGAAAGTATCCATCACCGACCTCTATGCCATCCGACAATTTGAAGACGAATCTATCGCAGATTTCGTTGGACGATGGCGGGGCCTCATCAACCAACTTACTTATGCCTTACCTCAGGCCGAACTCATCGAACTCTTTACGTGGGCCTGCGCTAAGCACATTTCTCCCACCCTCCAAATTCAAACTTTCCGCACCTTTGATGAGGCCTTTACTATGGCTCGAAAACTAGAAATTCGAGCCTTAGAGGAGGAGAAATTGAGGTTGCGCAACAAAAACCCCAATTTCCGAACCCAAGACTCCACCAACAAACCCAACACCACCAATTCTCATGCATCGACTGCTTCGAAATCAAAAGGAGCTATACACGCGGTGATGGTCAAATCCCAAGCACCATCTAGTACCCCGCCAAAAACCACCTATAAGTATAAAGCCGAGCCCATCAATTACACTCCCTTGGGAGAAACTTATGGTGTGATCTTGGAAAAATTGCTCAAAGCAGGAGCTATCACCTTGCCTCCTGTTAAACCTCATTCGGGTTTGATTCCACCCGTGCTATACCTTCTTGGTACAAAGAAAATGACTTCTGTAACTTCCACCGCGTGAAGGGACACAGTCACGAAAACTGCAAGATGTTGAAAAACATAGTGCAGGAAATGGTTGATGTAGGGGATATAACCCTCGATAATCCTAATGCCCCTGCTAACCAAAATTTGAAAATCTTCAACAAACCATTCCCAAACCACTCATCTAACAGTAACATAAACCAAGATATCTTAGCCGAGGAGAGTGTTCATGAAATCCATGCAGTTTTTGACTCCCAACCAAAAGCTTCTATCGAGGAAATTCTGAATCAAGCCTCGTCACTAACGCAGGGATCCACACCCGCTTCACCACCATCAAGACAAGATGATAACCTTGCCATTCCTTTACCCATAAAGGAATTAACCACCAGAGTTCTCTTCTCATGAATGAGTCTTCTTACACCACATCCCTGCAAGATTGTGAGCGGATGTTATCTAACTTATCTATTTCCCAAACATCTCCTTCCGTCACTCTTGCTGTAAAAGAAGAAGGCTCGCCACTATTTCTGTCATCCTTAGAAGAGAAACCTCTCGAACCGACATCACCAAACTCCTTAATCATGATGGATCCCCTCAAACATGCTCTCCTACCTATTAGTTCTTCATCGCCTAAATCTTTTCAGCGACCGATTGACCTCTTAACACCCATTGATACAGTGCCTCATTTACCCCCTGTATCACACCCACAGTGGACCGGAATCACAACCCACCTCTCTTCCATATCAAAGTTCCTATTCACACGTGAAGATTGTCATCCCTCAGAAGATAGACGAGTCCTATGGGAGTGTTTGAGTACACCATGCTCTACTCAAATGCAGATGACCGATCCAGACACCTCTACCATATACCCGAGGTGTTTACAAAAGCTCAAAATGCCTATGTCCTCATCTTCACCCCTCTCATCTCTACCGAATACCTCATCCACCTCTATTAACCTAACCAAACCTTCCCCTATGCTTGGGACTTCACCAATACCTAGCCTAACACACCCACCTAAATGGTTAGATTTATCCAAAAATAAAGCCGTCCATCCACCTAGGAGACAAACCCAATCCCCTCAAGTCCAATCTATGCCTCTGTCACAACTAAAACCCTCGCCATCACACCTACCTTCTATATTGGGACCTCACCCCTCCACCTTGCCTCAATACATCATACCTCCTGCGTTTTCTTTAAAATGACCTGCACCTTCTGCACCCATACAGAGATCCATGGGTGTATCAACACCGTCACCCCAAGTATCCTGTCCACCTATCAACCCTAAACAAACTCCATCATCAAAGGATTTGTTTGTTGTCACTCCTCTTTCTCCGTGGTTGTTTCCTGCCACCACGTCATCTGTGGCCTCATCATCTAACCAGCTAAACATAACTTCTGCACCAAAGAAGCCACGTTTAGTTAAATCCAATTATCAAAACCCCTTGTCTAAACCACCACCCGTATGAACCAACCATACCCAACCATTACCAAAACCCACCCAATCAATAGCCTCATCTTCCTCTGACTTTGACCCGCTCAAAGGATCTTACGCCAAGATCCTTGATATGTTGGTGGAGAATGCGACCATTTACCTACCCCCACTTAGACCCTATGATCCATCTAAACCTCGACCTATAGGTTATGATGAGTCTAAAATCTGCGCTTACCACCGCACACCAGGACATGATGTAGAGGGATGCAAAGCTTTGAAAGCCATCCTTCGTCAGTCTTCTATCTCGGATAGAAAGGTTAAGAAAGACAACTTACGAAGGGAGAAACCTTTAGCTTCAATCCCCTCTCCTATACCACCTGTCCCCACCTCACCAAGATCTATCATTATTGCAACCCCACCTCTCGAAAACAATGACTTATCCCTACCATCTTCCTCCTCTCGTGTTCACGAGATCAACATGATTAGTATTGCTACTCGAGGGTAGAAAAACAATGGGAAAGCTAAAGAAAGCACTCTGCGGCCTCTCTTTCTCCGTCCGCCATCCCGATCGCACCACCACCTAAAGTGGTTATTCGTGGACCTGCCTACCCCATCTCTGATGGAGTTTCCCACCGTACCATGATCAAACAACTTCACCAATCACCTGTAAAAATGACACTGTATGATCTCATTCAAACCTCTGAATCTCATCGACAAGCTCTCATTGAGATCCTCCAAGGGATAGAGGTCCTACCTAACGAAACCTTTCCCATTGCCTCCATCTTAACACCCAACCACGTTGCTTCTCTCACCAAACAATCTACCACTTTTGTCCCTATACAACAAGCCGCTGCTGTCAGTTTCTCCAAAGATGAAATTGTCGACTTTGGTGCAGAAGATCCTGACCCCACTCTTTTCATCTCGGCTTACGTCCGGGACATCCGAGTACGTCGTGTTATGATTGACGGGGTGCTAGCCTAAACATCATCTCTTCCAAAGCCTTCCAACAAATGAATATCCCTTCTAGCTGCATGTGTGCCAACCCCACCATGTTGCGTTCATTCAATGATGCTATTACTTCTACTTTAGGCACCGTGATCCTTAACATTCATGTAGGGCCACGTACCTTACCCGAACTCTTCTATGTCCTTGAGGGAGAATTCCAATACAACATGTTGTTAGGCCGCCCTTGGATCCGGGCTATGGGATGCGTTCCCTCCACCTTACATAGATGCATAAAATTCGAGTATGAGGGGAAGTCCTACACCGTAAAAGCTGACGCTCCCCCCTTCAAAACCTGCAATATGTTATATCGCCCTAATGATGTGCTTGTACCAGTCAAGGCACCCATTCATCCAACCCAACCATCTACTTCGACCACACCTCAACCATCCACCTCGACCGCACCTACACATTCAACCAATGAAACCACCGCCACAAATACCACTTCCTTCCCAGCGGACAACATCCCAACCTCAGATCCCTTGGTAGATGTTTTTCAATGCCTTACGCTGGGGGAGTATCACCTATATAACGTTAGCACTTTCCATACCCCACAGGAGTATGGATAGTTACATGCACATCCTACCTATGACCGTTGTGTGGGGGAAGTAATCTCCTATGGACCACCTAATTTCCACACCAACCTAACGTATGGGGGTGTCGACGCATCCTCTGTCACCCCTGAACCTCCCCTTGGTGTGGTTCCCTTCCAATCTGATTTTCAATATCTAACTAATCATCGTTTAATCATTGTTTCACCTAGCACTTCCCATACCCGGGTGTTGGAAGGGCTTCTCCTACCTTCATCACCACATGGGGAAGTAATCTTTATGAACAAGGCCGTACATACGATCATCCTTCACCTGACTTGGTGTACAATTTGATTTTCAATATCTAACTAATCATCATTTCGCCCTCACCTTCCTGATGCATTGTGCTTGGAAGGGCTTCGGTTTCGGTCTTTATGAACAAGGCCGACATACGATCATTCCCGTGACTACACGCAAACACAAAGATCGTCGTGGTCTTGGATTCTCTGAACCACCTACACCGAAGAAACCACATATCCGTTGTATCCAGGAAGATGATGAAGTCACCCTTTCTGAACCATCATCACCCATTTTGCCATCATCACCCACAGAGTCGATAGACCCGGAATCTATCCCTCCTAACTTTTTTTTCGTAAACGCTATCTTCCTGGGTCCTCTCACTTATCAACGTGATAATGAAGACCCATCTTCTTTTCCCTTCTGTATCCAGACATGATTGAAGAAGACTCACCTTCAATTAATGTTGTTGAGTGCCAGGATGATGACTCCATCCTCACTTATCTTGGTGCGGATGACTCTTATATTCAACGCCTTACCATCTGAAACTCAAACCATGTTGAATGAGTCGACTATAGAAATCAACATCCACACAGAGGACGATCCTCACATTGTGAAGATCGGACAATCTCTTAACGCATCAGAACAAACTGCCTTCACTACCTTCCTCCGTGCCCGCAACCAAGCTTTCGCTTGGTCCTACGCTGACATGCCAGGAATTGATCCTGACATCACTGTCCATAACATTACTCTGAAACCCGACTCCAAACTAGTTAAATAGAAACTGAGAAAAATGCATCCACGCATTGCTCTCTTGGTCAAAGAAGAGCTTCAATGACTCCTTTCTGTTTCCTTCATCTTACCTATTGACTATCCTCAATGGATTTCTAACATCGTACCTATCACTAAAGCAACGGGGGACTTCGGATATGTATGGATTTCGGGACCTTAACCTCGCTTGCCCAAAGGATGACTTCCCCCTACCTAGTATTGATCAACTTGTTGATCTCACTGCGGGCCATGAGATGCTTTCTCTCATGGATGGCTTCTCGGGATACAATCAAATTTTGGTAGCCCCGGCCGATCAACATAAAACCACCTTCATAACTCCTTGGGGAACCTTCTGCTATCGTGTCATGCCATTTGGCCTTAAGAATGCTGGTGCAACCTATCAGCGGGCTATGACTTACATTTTTCATGACATTATGCACACTATCCTTGAGGATTATGTCGATGATCTTCTTGGCAAATCTAAACATCGCAGTGAACATCTCGATGTTTTAACCATTATTTTCGATCACCTGTTACAATACTATGTTTGTCTTCAACCAAAGAAATGTGTCTTTGGTGTCCTTTCAGAAAACTCCTTGGTTTTATTGTCTCTTTGCATGGCATCGAGGTCGATCCAGCTAAAGTCAAAGCTATCCTAGAAATGCCCCACCCACTAACCTCAAACAATTGCGTAGTTTATAGGGAAAACTCCAATCTATCCGGCATTTCATTTCACAACTCTCAGATCGATGTCAACCTTTTCATCATCTCCTTAAAAAGGACATTGTCTTTCAATGGAGCGAAGAGTGCCACCAAGCCTTTGAGGCTCTTAAAGCCTATCTCTTGCAGCCACCCGTGCTTATCCCACCTCAGGACGATCACCCTTTCTACCTTTACCTTTCTGCCACCGACCATGTTGTAGGAGCCATGCTCACACATCGTGACTCCGAGCATCGAGAACAAGCCATTTATTACATAAGTCATACTCTTGTGGATTACGAGACTAGGTATACACATGTAGAAAAGTTGTGCCTAGCCCTATCATTCGTGGCCACCAAACTCCGCCATTACCTCCTGAATCACAAAACTTTTGTCATCACCAACGTGAACCCCATCCATTATATGTACGCCAAACCTCATCTAAACCAATGCATCACCCGATGGCTTATGCTCCTCGCCGACCTCGACCTTGAGTTTGTACACCAGAAATCAGTCAAAGGACAAACTATCGCAGACCAACTCATGGAAGCCCCCTTACCTGGGGAACAATTTACCAATTTTACTTTCCCTGATGAACTCATCGCCACTCTTTCACTCAGTGAGGAGTCGTATCCAATGACCCTCTTCTTTGATGGATCCAAATGCCAGCACGGCGGAGGGGCCGGCGTTGTTCTCATTCCTCTTGACGCTGAACCTATGCCTCTTTCATTCCGGCTCGATTTCCCCTGCACTAATAATACAACGGAATACGAGGCCCTTGTTTTGGGTCTCTAGGTTGCGTTACACTTAGGTGTAAAGTCTATTAACATTTTGGTGACTCTCAACTGGTAGTCAATCAAGTTATGGGCATCTACCAATGTAAAAATGAAGAACTTCAAAAGTACAAACATTACGTGGACTCACTTTTGACCTTATTTACTCATTATTCTATCCAAACCATTCCCCGCTCAACTAATAAATTTATGGATACTATGGCTTGCTTGGCCTCACAAATTCCTACCTCACCAACTGACTCTGACATATTTGTCTTGGTCCAACAACTCTTTGCCCCATCTTACTCAGTCCCGGATGTTTGTATGGTAAATAATGTGTATCTGCTAATTCACAGGATACCTGGTATCACCAATTTCACGACTACCTTACAACCTCTGTTCTCCCACCTGACCTTACTAGTAATGGAAAACGTGCTTTTCTTAAAAGTGTTTCTCATTATGTCGTCATGGGGGGACTCCTCTATAAACGTGGCTTTGATGGCATCCTCCTTCGATGTCTAACCGGCGCGGAGGTCACCTATACCATCCAACAAGTCCATGACGGAATTTGTGGTGGACATTTTAGTGGCCTTGCCGTGGCCAAACGGATCCTTCGCCTAGGCTATTATTGGCCTACTCTTAATAACGACTGCTATGAATATGTTAAGTGTTGTGTTATGTGTCAACAACATGCCAACCTTCAACATACTCCTAGCCATCCGCTACAGGTCACACGAGATCTTTGGCCTTTCTCACAATGGGGTTTAGACCTTATTGGTGAGATTCACCCACCCTCTTCGCAACGTCACCGTTGGATAATCACAGCAACCGAATATTACACTAAATGGGTGGAGGCCATTCCACTCATTTCAACCAAAAAAGAAAAAATCGTAGAGTTCATCAACCATCACATTATCTGTCGTTTTGGTGTTCCTCATCACCTGATAACAGATAATGGAAAATCTTTCAAAAATAAGTTGTTACAAGACCTTTGTGACAACTTTGGTATCAAACTTAGCTTCTCATCACCTTACTATCCACAAGCAAATGGTCAAGCCGAATCTTCTAACAAAACCCTGACCAAAATTCTCATGAAAGTCGTTAACGATTCTGGGAAAAATTGGCCTGATCACATCCCCTTTGCCCTTTGGGCTTATCGTACCAGCATTCATACCTCCACTAATGCCACCCATTTTCTTTGGTATATGGTACCGAGGTTGTCTTGCCTCTCGAAATACAAATACCCTCCCTAAGAATATCTCTCCAGGATATTCTCACCAATGATGATTTCCACCAAGAGTGGTTAGCCCAATTGGAGCTTCTTGACGAGCGTCATCTTATAGCTCTTGACCACCTTCAAATCTATCAAAAGCGCATCAAGCGTGCTTATGATAAGTGAATTCATGAGCGTACCTTTAAGATTGGTGATCTTGTCCTCAAAGAGAATCAACATGTAACCAAACTAGAAAAGAGAAAGCGTGGAAAATTTGCTCCAAATTGGATTGGGCCTTACATTATCACTCACACTTATGGATCAGGCACTTACCGTTTAGCTTCGCTCAATGGTAAACCTGAGCCTGAACCCCTTAATGCCTTGCATCTTCGACCATTCTACTATTGAATTTAGTATTATATCACTTCTTATCTACCTTGCGCTCGTCCCTTGAGCTCATTTACCACCTCATACACCTTGTTTCATGCATCTCAAAATAGAATCACGCTCACATGGTTTGGTCATCATCTCCTCTTAAAGATGCCTTCCCCTTTTTAGTCTGGTCCATGACTTAAAAGTATCAAAATAACATGTTCTCAATTATACAATTATGGGATATTCTTGAGTCAAACTTCCTACAAAACTAGATGCTTCATGCCAAACGGACATCTAGACCTCAAAGTTATACATAGACTGCTCCCTCGAAGGACAACTATACACAAAAGCCACATCTGCTACTATAAATAGACTGCTCCCTTGAAGGACAGCTATACAAAGTCAGCCTCTATCAGAAGCTTCTCACATTGATCAGCTTCGTGAAGAGCTCAAGAACAACAAAATGCATATCCCATATAGACTTCCCGCATCGATCAGTCTATATTCAAAAAAAAAAAAAAAAAAAAATAAAAAAGTAGCATTCAAAAGCACTTTTGAGTCATGGACTTGTCTATTTAGGTTTGGTTCTCTTTCGTCAGAATAATCACCTTATAACAAGTTCGATCGCGCCCCAGCTATACCATCTACCTCATCTCACCATTCTTCAAAACAACAAAACTCAAGGGACGTGACGTATATCCGATATATTGTGATTATACAACTCTTTTCACCTATCGACTTCTCACCTATGCAAGGTACCTAGGGATTCAAGTTCATCCTCCGATAATACGTGGTTTGTTTAGCTCTTTCCAACTATGGGACACTTTTCCCTCTTTTACCCGAATCTAGGATTATGTGTTGACCTTAATCAGGACACATTTCCCTAATACTTGGGTAAGCTAACCTTCACTTCACCTATACCTACACCAATACCGCCAATACCTTACCAACACCAACAACATTACCCTACCAATATCAATATTTTTACCAACCAACAAATTGCCTAACCACAACCAAATTTCCTGAATTCACCTCTCCCTGGTCCTAAGGGAGAACTACATCGGTCTGAGGCCCCTCCTTGCTTTGTGCAATGGGCTATGTAGGTAGCACTTAGGAGACATGGGGTCTCCGAAGGTTAGCTCGACCATCCCCTACCATAACCTATCATGTGTTGTTAAAATATAAATGATTTCACATATTTATATTGATAACACTCACCTTGGTCCTTTATCAATTCAAAACATTCAAAACACAAACATTCTTATTATTATCATAACTCAAATCAACATACATATTCAGTTTTATTTAGATGTTAAACAAATACATCTTCTCTATCATCGACACGCAGGTCGGCATCCTTATTTATTCTTCTACCCCTATGAAATTCACTTAGACCCTTGCGCCTCATCCCGAACTAGGTGATGATCGTGATCGTCGACGCCGCTCACCTAGCCTCTCCATCCTCAAAGGTGCCACTGCTATTGGTTCCTCCCACTGATCCACCAATCTCTCCTGTAACATATGAATATGCCCTCTCGCGTGGAGGAATCTCACCTCTAGTCTCTCCACTCGTGACTGCGCAACCGCTAACAATCTGTTGTCTCATTCACCTGCGTTTGAAGCTGGTGAACTAAACCCTGCAGGTGATCTCTCTCCACTGTAATCATAGTTATGTCAGGATGATCAGCCCTCTCACGTGAACCTCGTAAGCTCTGCTACCCACCATAATCTATAAGCCTGTCGCTCCTGCATCCATTACCCTGCGATCGGCTGTTGTCTCTTCTGGTCCTTCTGGAGGTGTCGGCCGGGGAGGTGAGAATGATGCCTCGGTGTCGATCCTCATGTATGGTCTATAAGCCATGGGTATATCCTGAACAAATCTAAATTGTTCGCCGCACGCGATCTAGAGGAATCCTCTCGTACTCACCTGGCCTGTGTCCCGCGATCCACCTTAATCGCTCTACACCCCTCAAATCCTCAGCTATGTTCTCTCGTCACCATATAGTTCCCGTAAGGCCTCCAACGGATATCCGCAATCGTCACCATCTCCCACATCTGCCTATAATACTCGACATCATATGTCACGGCCTCGAATCTCACCTCTTGCTCTGTCTGGACCCATCGCCTGAATCCCAACCTCTGCACTCCTGTCTCTCCTGACTGGATGGGTCGGCCTATTGGTCACACACAAACAATGTGCTCATAGGCCCAACAATGTAATAAGTATGCACAATCCAGTGTAGTCCCGTGATTTCACAGCAGCCCATAAACCCCTCGTATAGCTCCCTGAGATATGGGTGCCCATGCGAAAGTCACGCTCCTTTCTATCATTTCCCAAATAATACACATCAATGATTTTGGAAATCTTCCCCCATCCACCCTCGGTAATGCATAATACCCCACCGCTATCATTAATACCACTGCCAACCTTGTTGCCTCAGGGTGTGCTGTAAACATGATACCATAAGTGAATGTCAAACCTCGCTGTGTCAACTCTCATGCAGCTAGACCAAATACTACTGTTATCGCTCCCCGCGCCGCTAGGCCCTGCCTGATACACTGGTCTTCCTGTAATTGGGAGTCTCAAAATTTGGAACACATCTTCCAACGTCACTATCATCTCCCCTGTTGGCAGATAGAAGGTATTCTTTTCTAGATTCCATCTCTCAATCAACGCCTGCAACATAGCATGATTGCGTGTGATTCGTGAATAATAGCGGATTCCACTTAACCCCACATGGTTTATCAATGCCCACTCAGCTGGTGTTACATCCGCTCGGACTCGTGACAACAAAGCTGGCACCCTATCATTCATCCTCAACCCTACCTCTGCCTGCATACATCAAATCAACAAACAACAATTCAATAAATCAAATCCCCAAGTGTTTTTTATCACATTCTAGAATTTCATACAGTAACCGATATCGGTTATAGATAACCGATACCGGTTATCTAACCGATACCGGTTATCTCTAAACGATATCGGTCACTGTCAATTCTATACAGCCTGCTTAAAAACAACACCTACGATAATTATTTGCTCGTTTACCCCTCTCTGTACCTACAAACATACCCAAAACCCCTGCTTACCTACCCCATAACAATCACCCCATCCCAAACCCTTGCCTATCACCTTTTCTTTTTCATCTCTACCCACTTACCTTCTCTCATCCTATTCATAAAACATGCAAGAGTTGAATTCCAACCAAAAATTCTACCTCTTGGGATGCAGCAGCTTGAGGTGGAACCTGTCTTCCCTCTCGTCTCTGCCCACTGGATGCTTCTCCTTGTTCAGCCATGTTCACCACCCTCTTCAATATAACTTGCCTTTCTGCCTTCTTAATCTCAGCCCACAATCACTTTACCTGTCTCTTTCCTCCTTATCACTCAATTCTCCCATGCAATTACCTGTATAAGTCGTCAACAAAGCATCACATTCTCATATTTAACTTGTTGCATGACTCTAAAAATATGAACTTAAGTTACCTCCCAAGCTTTTCTATTTTTAGAAAAACTCGTTTTGGCATAACCGATATCGGTTACCTAACCGGTATCGGTCATATAGCTACCGACATCGGTTAGCTAACCGATATCGGTCACATGTCTCCTTTTGCTTAAACCTAGGCCTTTTCTTTGTTTTTTGCAAATTTTTGGTGGCGCCCACCTCTTTTCCCTGCATAACGACATCATTATCAATATTTATCATCAGAATACCATCAACACATATACATATCATCAAAATTTCATCAACATCATCTATATACATTAAATTTCAATACCATCGACAAAACACATGAGACATTCTAATATATGCATCAAATCAAAAAAATTTACACACCATGTGGATCAAACTCATCTATATATATCATCATCAACTCAATGTCAAAATATACAAACTACCCTGTATGGGGCCTCTGTGATCTAAAAATACAAAGTCGGCACACAGGCTGCCTCTCAAAATCTCGACTCGGCTCACAGGCCGGTCTCTCATGTCAAAAATATACTCGGCTCGCAGGCTGGTATCAACTATACAAAATGTACTCGGCTCGCAGGCCGGTATATACAACAAAAATGAATAAATAAATCCTATGTGGGCACGCAGGCCTCTATATATATACTCGGTTCGCAGACCGGTGTCTATATCCAATAACAAAAACCCATATCCGCTCCTAGGATGTCTCATCTCTCTCCACCACCCTCTTCCCCCCCCCATTTAACCCTCCTGCTTCTCACCTCCTACCTATCACCTGAGCCACCCAGCCGTGGGTCATGCCCCCTGTGACCTATGACTCTATGATGTCTCGGCTCTGTGCACTGCATATGGCTGATAGTCGGCCCCTACACATCAAAAAGCACATCCCCGATAATACCGGGTCTCCGCTCACCTCCATATAGCGGCCCGTGCCACCATGGCTGGTGGGGCCAGTACCTGCTCCTAATAGAAGTGGCCCCCGACCTTCCAAGTACACCCTATGCCTGCGTGGCAAAACCTGCACTGCACTTGTGCACGAGGTGGTGCCTATGCCGTGCTCGGTGCTGCCGGTCACTGTGCTATGTCTATACTAACGTGCCTAGACTAACCGCCCTGTAGCACCCCAATCGTACTGCATGTAGCAGTTAAGTTGCCTCTGTGTAATAGCTGCACCTAGCCTAAGAGACGATCCCTCTCTGCTATCACAGCTGCCAAATCTGGCTATGCGGGATGTGCTCTCATTGCTGCCCTCTACCCTGCCCACCACACCAAAAAGCACTGTCACTCCAAAGATCATCCATCAGATCATCTACTGGTCTCTACTAGGCATCGGGTCAAATGGCTATGGTATAGGCAATGGTGCCTCTACATCCTCCCTCCGATACTGTGAGAAGGGAGGTGGCTCATCCTGTCGTAAGCCCAACTGACGTCGTACCCTCTCTAGGGGTATCCGCTCATACTCCCTGGGTCTCCGTCCAGCTATCCAGAAGATATACTGGATCCATCGTAGCTATGCTCGGGCTCCTCCTCAGGGCTGATGGCCTCTGTATGGCCTCCATATAATATCTAGTGCCATCAGGCCCTCTAACATACGCCTGTAAAATGTCACATCTCGTCCTGCGATCAAGCTCATGGTGGCCCACAACCCCAACCACCTCTCGAAATCTTTCTTTGACTAGCCTTATTTTAACTTCAATCGGCCCGACCCAAGGCCGCAACCACCCAATCGGCCTGACCCAAGGCCGCAACCAACCATTTGGCCCAACCCAAGGCCGCCACCAACCAATTAGGCCCGACCCAAGGCCGCAACCAACCATTTGGCCCGACCCACGGCCGCAACCAACCAATCAGGCTCGACCAAAGGCCACAACCAACCAATCAGGCCCGACCAACGGCCGCAACCAACCAATCAGGCCCGACCCAAGCCCACAACCAACCAACCAATCCGGCCGACCCAAGGCCGCACCCAACCAATCAGGCTGGACCCATGGCCACAACTAATCAATCGGCGACTCAAGGCCGCACCCAACCAATCAGGCCCGACCCAAGGCCCTCACCACTCAATCGGCCCGACCCAAGGCCACACCAATTAAGTACCTCAACCAAGACCCACAACTTATGATTTTATCCACCCATCATGTAGCTTTTTGTTCAATCGCGCTCACCTGTTCGTGTTTTTAGCATGCTTAGGATACTTGACTTGATCAATCGACCAACTTTGCCTAGACCGAGACCATGACGTTTATCTCAACCAAACCAACCATTTGGTACTGCCGAACATGCCTAAACGTTCCTATACCTTACCCATTATATCCCCTGGAGCTACTTCCTATGCCTTGGATACCAGGATTATATCAACCTTGTTTGGATAAATGATCGACCTTTGCCTATGAATTGGTTGTTTGCTCTTCTAATCATGTACCCTGGTCGCACTACTGCATTTCAACGTGTGTCTACTTCCTTGAACTTACCCCACCATCTTACCATCATCTCAACACCATTCACCCTTTATCAACCCTATCCTTGATTTCACGTCCTCAATCTCGTGATAGATTTGAGGGGATTACCTATACCCTTAACGGGAGTAATCACTTCTTATTATTGTCAGTGCAGCTTCACAAGACAAGCTACACGACAACAAGGGGCTAATGTAGACACAAAATTTGTGTCTTACGACACCCTATTCCCCGCATCTCATTTCGCAACCTAACCTCACCACCTAAACCTTACACAATTATTTATTAATTACCTTATAATTAATAAATCCACATCTCCAAACCTGCCACCTCATTTCGCCACCTCATCATGACCTAGCCCTAACCCTAAAATAACCTAATTAAGACCTATAACTTGGTCTACATCCACACCCTTGACTAATTACTCCTCACCGCACCAAAACCAACCTAATAATGACTTGACCAAGCCCACAACTAATCCCTCAGGAGAAAAGGAGGGAAAGTTGGCTATTTTACTAAAAATAGCCCACTTTGACTTAACCGACATCGGTTCCTACTCGACCACCATCGGTTACGTAACCACCATTGGTTCCCTATAAATGACCTTCCCTAACCAAAAACAAGGGATCGGAATTCATTTGAAAGATCCAGAATTCACTTGGCAAGACAGAGACAAGTGAAGAAAAGAGAAGTTTTTTGCGGAGAAGGACATCGAGCCCAAGACTGCAACTGAGTAACCAAAGCACAGCGACACTCATCCAAGAATTGGGAGAGAAGATAGCTCACTTTTGATTGTTAGATCATCCCACCTGAGCCTTGCCTTCGTCATCACAATCCTTGGACCTATATCTTCATCAGGAACTAGTAAGTAGTGTCTTGTACATTCTTAAATACCATTTCTGGAACTTCTGATTCATAGTAATTATAATCTCACTCCTAGATCTACTACCCGATAGCACCCTTCATCTAACCTTCATTCCTCTACCCCTACATTGCCCCAAGAATAGCTCCCACACTCTCTGAGTCTTCTCCATCACCCTATTGCCTACCCCTGATAATTTACCAACCTTATAAAGACCATAGCTGCCTTATAGCCAACCTTCATTGAAAGCCCCTAAATCACTTCCCCTACCGATATCGGTTATCGGCCACCAAGATCTTGGTGTTATAATCAGTGCGATCGGTTATGCGATGTTGATCGCATCGGTCACTGTGACTCAAACCAAAACCATCCTTTCTTCTATTGCTTTTTAACGAGGTAACTAAATCGTAATTTCACAATAACTTCTTTGTTATCATTTGTGTTAATTCGTATTAAAAGGGGAACTGACTGCCTTCGAAAGGAAGTCAAATATTTCACAGGACCAAGGCAATTCCCTCATTTATTGTCTAACTATAATCTCGTGGTCTTGCATTCTTATTCACAGTAGTCCTTCCTAGACAAAAATGAGTTCTTCGCAATCGGTCGATCTCTCTCTATGGTACGCGCACACCCTCCCAAAGACTCAACGGGTATTCCTCTTAGCCCTAACCTTTATATGTTTCTCAAGAGAATGAAAGGTTAGAAGCAACTCTATTCTAAGAACGGAAACATTACGTGTGAAACACAATCTCTTCCTTTACCTTGATGCATAGATTAGGATTCATCCTGTAAGGCCTCTTCCTAATTTGGCATGTACCTTCCTTTAGCTTTATCCTCATCTCACCCAAAGAGGGTGAACTCCTTTCAACTCATGATAGCAACACGAAATAAATCCCGAAAGTCACGTAGTAGCTCAATAATCTTATAAACTTCTTGTTCAGACAAATAGTCACCAATAATTACCTCTTTAGGTTTTGTATCTATTCCACTATTGACCTTATTTAATTTCATAGGCTCATGGTAAGCACACACCTTCTCATCTACATTATCCAAGACCTCATGCGTACCTATAAAGTGGTCAACGTCCAAATTCTCCACTTCATCATCAATCATATACACTAGTTTACCTTTCTCTTTCTCTAACCAGTACGCCCAAGATGCTCCTCATTTATCTCCTCTTCATCAAATCAAACCTATAAGTCTAACTCTCCAAACATATCTAACAAAATTTATTCATCATTTGTACTATCCCCCATCATAAGGTACTTTATAATCTATAATGCTTCATTCACTAGAGGTTTAGTAGAAAAATAGTCAAAGGTATGAATCATACCTAAAGTCATCTCTTGCTAATTAATTGTTTTTCTTGTTAATTCTACATGAACATACCATGCATGTGCACAACCTCTTAGAGTGGCATAGAACTTATGTACCCAAATTAATGGTGGAAATGCCTCCTATCCCTCCATCCCAAGTCTCTCACACTTCTGAACATGAAGCGAATCATAATCCTTCCCATTAAATTTACAAATTTATGAAATTTGATTGCTCCTAAGAAACCTAGTAGAGAAATCGATTCTCACTTCTTACAACTCCAAAAGGTTATCTCGTGTATAAACCAGCATATTTATTCTTTCCACTTGATCTGTCCACTGATCTTCCATGGCACACAGAAATACATCAGGATTTCCTTCACTAGTATATCGAGGTACCTAGTTATGACCCAAATGAGGAATAGTGCATGGCCTTATCACACACGTAACCATATTCTTGATCTCTCACCCAACCATTTCATGCATCCCATGTGCCCATTTATCACATGCACATCTTGGTTATATCACTCATAGATTGAGCATCATCCCATTGAATAATACCTTCTTTAGATGGCTCAGTAACTTCAGGATCTCTGATGGTGCACACATAAATTCTATTAAGATCCTCCTCACTCAATGACTCTACATAAGGTGCATCTTTCCCATTTATCAAAGGAATAATGACGCGCTCCTATTTTTCTCAAAACTGATATAACGTTTATTAAATCGTAGGTCAGCATTATTCTCATAACACTAGGGTGCCCAACAATACTAGAAAACTATTTTCTTCTACAAGCACCTAGACCTCAAAGTACCCATTATTCTCAGCCCCTTGAATAGTATTAGTGGCATCTTTTAGTACTCCAACGGGAATGACTTTAGTCGTGTTGGCCATATGCAGCACATTCAAAGATGGCTATAATGGTGGTCTCCCATCTAATTCCACACGTCCAAAGTGATTACATATACTTTTGCACCTATATCAATCATTATATTACTCAATAGCCACCCATTAACAACTGTATTCAAAGTGATCTCTTTATCATATTCATTAATGTGAGGAGGTATGTTCACATGCAATATTTTTCTTTCATGCTCAGATCCCACATGTAGTACCTTCTCCCTTAGCCATTCCTCTAACAAAGGAATGATATTTTCCTGGTGTAACATCTTACAAACCTCCTTCAAGTCAGCAAAATCTTTTTGAGGCAGTTCAAATGCCTTCATCTATTCCAGACTTAGGAACTACTGCTTCAAGCATTGTATCTCACACTCTAAGTTTCTAATAACCTATATAGTCTCATAATATACCTCTTTCTGATGGGCAGGATCTAGATACTTCGCATTTATCACCTCTTATTTTTAAATAATAGGCTTCTACTTTAGAACTTCCCTGGTACACACCTCCTTAGTGTGTGTAGTGACTAATATAGATAACATCTCAAGATAAGATGTTATCTTTGGCATCCACCGATCTTCCATAATGCATTATACTCTAACCAATCCCACATCCTTATCCTGTTTATGCTATTTTCTCACATGCTCATAAAAATACAGGCATTGCTTAAACTTTTGATTCTTTCCACACCATGAGTAAATAATATTCTAAGGGAATTCACACCTATAATGATCAAGGGATCCACATGTAAAATAGGTCACATGTGGGAATTCATCTCTTCCACCACCATGACCTTGGCCTCTCGAATCCTCCACAAGTAACATCTACCTCTACCACCTCTATCGAGCACCCTTCATTATGATTATGATTTTCACCCTAGTCCTTAGAATTATTTACAACACTGTTATGATGTACACTAGTCTCAATAGCATCATTAATCTGATCAATCAACCTGAAATTCTCTTTATCATGAGTGGTAGACTTACAAATGTTACAATAACAAGACACATTCTTCCTGATCGCGCGTTGTAGAAAAGGGCACCGACTTGAATCATGATCAAAGTGATAGATATCACAATCCAGGAACATGGTGCACACTAATTTATGAGGGAATCTATCCTTAGTATGTCCTTCCACCTCACAATCTATATACCAAATACCACTGCGTGTCTCATGAGCTGAACCTGGCTGATAATGTCTCCAACTATTTCTCCGTAGATGCAATCGTGCTTCTAAAAATGGACTAACTTTAGTGTCTATGCTTCCAAAGGCCTCGGCATGCAGAGCTACCTCAAGTGCCTCGCAGATCTCAGTAAAGGTCTTATGTGAGAGAACCCTTATAAGAGGTTTTATCAAACTATTGATCATGCTAGCTAAGATGAATATCATATGATAACTTTGATAACAAATTTTTAAAATAGGCATCATACTACCTAACACTCTCGTCCATTACCTACTTAATTTGCTTTGTGCTAATGCTTTTCTATTCAAACACGGGTATATAGAAAGTTTCACACAGCACTTTGTAGTCTACACAAGTGTGGTTCAAATCATACTTCCTATACCAACTATGCACTAGCCCTTCCAAATTAGTATAAAATTGACTTGCCTTACACTCAAAAGTTTGTATTCTGTTGGTGCAAATCAACAAGACACCCTAGATGTTGATCAGATTTCTAGTTTGACATTTCGGGCATCCAGTGTGATTACACAACATTGAATCTTCTCCCCAAGTGTGGGACTTGTAAAAATGGGAAAAGAATCTCTAGGTTAGAGGCTGGTTCCTCAAATCCTCTAATCAGGTGTGTTACTTTCAAGTTACAGAGGGTTTGAATTCAAGATCTTACTCTAAATTCCAAAGGGGACAAAGATAGAGAATGCAAAAACTAAAACTAATGCTAATAAGGTGATGCACCAAAGGAGTGGTGAGCATTTTTTACTTCTGTAGATTGACACAAATCATAGAAATGCAACAAAACTTCATGCAATGCATCGATAAATGTAATGAAAGGTCAAAATGAATCAAACAACACAGAGGATTAAAACTCATTCACTGAGCCTGCATTGTCATTTCCACTATCAAAACACATGCATTACAACATCTGAGAGGCAGAAAATAGGTTGAGTCTTGGAAGAGGTCTGATTTTTCCACAAAATCACTTTTAAGGTGAAAGAGGGAGCCTGCAATACATGAAAAATGTTCAACCTTTCAAAAATGAGCCAAATCTGGCTTTTACAATGCCGAAACGACCCTAGGAGAGAGAAACATGGGAAAACATGGGAGAGCTTCAACCACCAACCAAAAATGCAATAAAATGGCATGGGAATCCTTACAGGTCCATTCCCTGACATTTTCCACCATCTTTGGGAGAGAATGCGAGCCATTCTTCATTAAAAATGGTGGTTGAAACGTCATTTCTGTTCATTACCATGTGTCTGATGCGTTTTTTATTTTTCTCTCCAAACTCCATCAAAATAAAAATTGACCCTAGAATCTTGTAGATAATTTCACCATATTTTGTTGATATAAAGAACGTGAAAACCGAGCTCTGGATCGAAAGTTATGGCCATTTGAAATTTTAGGGCAAAACAGGGCCAAAACGGATTGGCGGGCGAAAAATTTGAAATTTTCCACTTTTTGCATTTGGGAAAATTTCCCAAAAAATCCCCGCACTCCACCATTCGGGTGCCACATGGCATGATTCCATTGGCCACGGGCTCTTGATGCCTCATTTTCCATCATTTTGACCATTGGACAAAATTTCCAAAAATCTCCACCGGGCCGATGATCTGAGGACACGTGGCGTGATATGATTCGCTGCGGGCCTCTGCCCCTTAACTTTTCTATCACTTTTGGCCATATTTTTGACTCGGACACATGGTGAGACCCCATTGGTTACAAGATTTTCCTTTCCTTTTTCCCTGTGGGCCTGTCCTATATTTTTGCCGCGGTTGCACGTGGCACGTGGCACGATTCCATTCGCCCGCATTTTGGGGGCGGACTTTTCCTTTCGAAATTTCCTCCATTTTCTTTGGGAAAATTTCCAAATTTTCCCCCACATTCCGAAGCTCCGGTGCCATGTGGTAGGCTCCCATTGGGCATGGGCCCCTGGGAGCAAACATCTCCTTTTGTGCTTTACCTTTGGGAAAAATTCCCAATCTCCCCCCGCGCTCCGCCATTCCGAGTCCCGAGGACACGTGGCGAGCTCTGACTAGTCGGCGGGCGGCGGGCCAAAAATTAACATTGCACCTTTACCAATCACTTTTCCAAATTTTCAATCTTTCCTCCCACCGCCACTCCCTTGGCCTAAGGACACGTGGCATGATGTGATTGGGCACGGGCCTTTCTTGGAGATTTTTCCATGGCGCCAACACTTAGTCAAATTTTCTATTTTCTCCCCTCTTGGACACGTGGCAGTATCTCATTCATTGGCGGTCCTTCGGGGAGAAATATTCCTTTTGAAAACTTTTCGGATCACTTAGTAAAAATTCCAAGTTTACCTCCGCCCTCCACCACTCCCGAGGACACGTGGCAAGATATTACTGGCTACGGGCATTTCAAGGGAAAATTCCCCACAAAAACTTTGTTGAGCCATAACTTCAAAAATACATGGAGTTAGGAGGAAAACTTTACCTTTCTGGAAATCTGAGAAAGAGCTCTATCTAATGGTGCCATTTCCAAAAGGTCTTGAGTTCGTAAAAAGAAAAAAATTATGACTGAGGCACAAGAGAGGGAAGAATGAAGGGAGTTAGCCAAAAATGAGCAAGGGGCTCATTTTGGATAACAATTTTGGCAACTCGGAGGGTCATCTCGCTCGCTGGATGAAGTTACCAGGTTGCCTAAAACAATCCATTGGGCATGAAGTCATCAAATTCTCTCGCTTGGTACCCCAACCGACTAGAACACTACAAGGAGGAAGATGGAAGGTAGGATGCCATCCGATGGAGCAAGGCCTACAAAACACATTTCTTGGAACAAGAAGCTTGTGCCAAAGCACTTAGGAAAGCAAAGCTAATCTACAATGAAAAAATGTGCATAAGCACTTGGAGGAATGAAAATCTAAGATAATATGTACAAGTTGGAGAATTCCCTTCAAGAAGAATGCTTGGATAGATTCCATTGTGGAATCTGTAATTCTTTTCCATCTAATGAAGACAATTGGAAAGCATTATTGTCCTTACACTTTGTGAACATGTATGGGCCACTCCAAATGGCATCAAATTTTGAATGCCTTCCAGTTTTCTCTATTTGCATCCCATTTTAACACTAGATCTCCAACTTGGAAAGATCTATTCTTGGCCTTCCTATCAAAGGTCTTCTTTATCAAAGCTTGATCCTTCTCTATTGCTTGGGATGCCCGATTTCTGATTTCTTAGAGCTCCATTAATTCTCGCATATCTAACCTCCATGGGCCCAAACTCCAACAACTCCAACTATTCAATGAGTTCCAATGTTGGCAAGTCAAGTGACATGGGAAAAATTGCCTCTCTTCCATAAACAAGCTTGAATGGAGAATTACCTGTAGATCTCTTGGGAGTTATCCTATCAGCCCATAAGGCTGATTTCAATTTGGTATGCCAAGACCTCTGATTTTCATCAAGAGTCCTCCTAATGATCCTTAACAAGTTCTTGTTTGTAGATTCAGCTTGGCCATTACCCTGAGGGTAATAATTTGATGAAGTGCTTAGGTAGATCCCATTCTTGATAGCCCATTTAGTTACCTTGGACCTAATGAATGTCAATGCATTAGCTGATATTATTGTAGCAGGTATGCCAAATCTGATTGTTATTCCCTTGTAGAAGTCTAGGATGCTAGATTCATTTGCTTCCTCGAGTGCTACTACTTCAGTCCACTCGGTGAAGTAATTTGTTGCCGTTAGAATCCATTTGTGTCCTTAGATTGAATTTGGATTAATGACTCCAATGAAGTCTAAACCCCATTGCATGAATGGCTGGTCAACTGAAATTGGATGCAATGGAAGGGAAGATAGTCTCTCCTTACATGTGAAGAATGCACAATTCTTGCACCTTTTGATCCATGCATAATAATCACTAAAAATCTTGGGCCAATAATAGCCAGCCCTCATGATCTTTAGAGCTGTCACTATCGGTGCAAAATGACCACCAGTTGACCCACCATGAAACTCTTCCAACACCTTGTGAATCTGATTTGTACTAATGCATCTCAAGTAGCACTCCATTCACATCCCTCTTGAACAAAACACCATCAATAAGGGCATATGGGACAGCCTACAATATGAAGTGTCTTCTTTTCGTCTTTTTCATCTTTGGAGGGCATAGACCTATGCTTAGGAAGTGCATTATGTCTTGGGTCTAGCAAGGAGTGAGGATATCATTATTTTCCTCTTGAGTTCTTCCTTGCTCATGGTTGTCTTGCAACGCCAAAACAACCTCTCTCTCATTGCATGCTTCCTTGTGTTTTTTCGGGACCAGCTGCTCACACAACCCTTTTCTCTCGACCAACTTGGTGACTTTGATCTCTATTTCATACTCCATGACACGAGTAATCCAGCCTACTCTCTTTTCATTCAATTCTTTGTTAAGGAGGAAGTCTTTAACTCCCACATGAGAAACCAGCAATTGAACTTTGTTGTTTGGAACTAGATGCTTGAATTTCTCCAATCTCCGATTCTTTGCAAGAACATGCTTCTCAATAAAGGAATACTTCACCTCATAGTCCTCTAGGATTTGGGTGAAGAAAGAAATTGGTTTCTCATCATTGTCTTTTTGTTACGATGTACCAAAATTACGAAATAGTATCATCACCCCCAAATGCATAGAGGATGAAATCCTTGGAGAAATCTAGGTTAATGAGAGTTAGGGCTTGAGAGATGGCTTCTTTTATTGCTTCAAAACTTTCCTTTCCTTATGTTGTCCATTTGAAAGCTATGCTTTTCTTTAACATCTTGGTGATAGGCTTGACTAGGGCTGAAAAATTTGGGACAAACCTTCGAACAAAATTTATCCTCCCCAAGAAAATTTGAAGGGCCATCTTGTAGCTTGGAAATGGTAGTGCTCTTATGGCTTCAACTCTTTCTAGATCAATTGCTAATCCTTCTTTGGAGACAATGTGGCCAAGGAGTTTTCCTTCATGGGCTAGAAAAATACACTTTTTAGGATTCAAGGATACTCCAAATCTTCTGCACCTTTGGAACTCTTGTCTCAAATGAAAGAGATGGTCTACCACATTTTTGAAAAATAGTGATATCATCAAGATATATCAGCACCATGTTGTTAATCAAATCCTTGAAAGCCATGTCCATTGCTCTTTGGAAAGTAGCTCCAGCGGTTGACAGCCCAAATGGCATTTTCCCGTATGCATAAGTTCCCCATTTGGTTGTAAATGCTGTCTTGAACTGATCCTCTTCTTTCACCATGATCTGATTGTACCACGAATATCCATCAAATAATGAAAACCTCTTAGACCCAAAGAACAACTTGTAAAATCTGCTCCATGGAAGGAAGTGGATAATGATCCTTGAGAGATGCTCTATTCAAATCTCTAAAGTCAATGCACAATCTAATTTACCCACTCTTCTTTCTAATCTGGAACCAAGTTGGCCACCCAAATAGAATGCTTGATAGGAATATGATTCTTGACTCTATCAACTTATTAAATTCTTTTCTCATGAGAGGCTCCATGTGTGGATTGAATGGCCTTTGTTTTTTCCGATGGGTTTAGTACTTGGACCCAGTTCAATGGTGTGTTGAGATAACTCAGATTAAAACCTTTCAAATCCTCATAATCCAAGTAAATACATCAGGGAATTCTTGACAAAGCTGTATGAACTCATACCTTTCTTGTTTAGTTGTCATCTTACCAATTTGGAGTGATTTTCCTTCTTCCACCGAGATGAACACTAAATCTTCTCCCTTGACTTGGATGTTTGCTTTCTCCTTCCTAAACTAATCATTAAGATTAAAAATGGACTCCAAAGTAATAAGTCCCTTTGGTAGTTTGTTGGTTTTCAGCTGTACCACTTGGTCACCATACTGCTGCTCCAAATTTTCCTGATTTTTAGCTGAGAACTCAGCCTCTTCTTATAAGAAATGGATGATTTGTTGATCATTTTCAAACACTTGCCAACTCACATTTTTATCTGGCGCTGAAGGCCTTACAATCACATGGATGTTTGGCTATACCTTGTCTTTTTGGATGCTTTCAACAACGTCAAAGGCTGCCTCAATGCTGCAAGCTTGTCGCCATTTGGTTCTCTTTTCTAGGAATGGATTTGATGCCAAAGCCCTCAAAATTTTCAATGAGGTCCCATACCCTATTTTTGTAACACTTGGACAAATCATTCTTGACAGCATGCTTCCCCTTAACTTGGTTGACAATCAACTCACTGTCACCAAAGACTTGCAAGTTCTTTATTCCTCTCTTAATTGACCAATGCAATCCTTGTATCAAAGCTTCATATTCAACAAGTGTTATTAGAGCATGCGAACTGAAATCTAAAATCTGAATAATACTTAACTCCTTGAGGTGAAACAAGCATGGCTCCCCCTCCTGGACCTTTTCTACTCCTTGATCCATCAAAAACAACCGCCATACCTCATTGTCATCCCCGTGGTTTGGCTTGGTGATGCTAGGAATAGGCTGATTTTCTTCATGCATGTAATAGACTCCTAGCTCAGATTCTTATATTTCTTGATAAGGATCAAAAGCATGCACCTTGTTTGCCCATTCATCAAGAGTTAGATCTCGGGATACTTCCAACCTTGGTGTCGGCTTCATCGATTGCTTGGATAATCTTCTTGATCAAATATTTGAACAATTGGTATTGATTTGGCTTAGAATGTGAGGATCAATGTGAAAGTTCGCAATAGGTTCAGATCTGATTATGGCATTGGTTCCATATCTTGTTCTAAACAACATGTGTGACCAATCAACGAGATAAGTAACCTCCAATCTTGGCTATGAAATCCTTGACGGACATAGGGCAAAGAGTGGTGGAAGATCTATTACTAAGACATCTTGTAAAACAAAAATGTTGGGGCATGCATGAAAAGTAAGACTCAAGTATTTTATCACTCCAACTATTATTACTTTGTTGTCCCATCCAATTGCTCTACCCTTTGGATATGACTTCATATTGAAGCCCTAACCGATCAGCTATTTGGTTGGGCATTCTTGAACTACTTGCCCCGAGAATCGGTCATGCAATTGTGTACTAATTGGCTTCCAATGATCAATGAAACATAGAATGGAGGGGGCTTCAACATTTTACCTTGTTGTCCTCCATGATTCCCCTCGGGTTGGGAAGCATTTTTGAGCACCTTCTCTTATATTTGGACTTGTTGGTTTGAAGTTGACCAGTCCTTCATGGTAGCTTGTAGCAAATCTCTTTGGCCTAGGATAGATAGTGATTCCCACATTGATATGTTTACATTTATCTTCTTCATCTCGATCAATGATGTTGAATAGAGATGAAGCATATCTCTCGTTGTCCCTTGGCTCGCACATTCATTCCTTGCACATGGGCGAGTAGAATCGGCATTTGAGTTGGCCTAGGAGCTATCTTAAGCAGTCCTTTCGTGTTTGGAACTACATTTTACTTTCCAATAATTTGTGGAGTGATAGAAGATTTTGGATTACTTGGAGCCAATGGTTGTTCTTCACCAAAATTTCTCCGTTTTGACCTTGTGTTGGCTGTAACACTTTGGGAAGATGTTTGATTCATGCCAAAAATCTTCTTCGCCTGTCGGTTTACAAGTGTGGCATCATTTGGAGATGATTGTTGCTGGAATGTTTCTTGTTGTTGGTTATTTCCTTGACTCCCTTAACCCTCCACACTAGTAGTTGTCACCATTAATGCTTGATTTAAGGCACCGTTGAAGCACATAGATCTGGTTATGAGGTTAATTGCATGGGAAACACCAATCATACTCTTGAGCTATGTTGTTTTGTACAGCACTAATGCCTTAGAGGAAGATGTAGCATTGGGATTATAGGGCTAAAACGGTGCATTTGGCGGGAGTTCTTGCTTGATTTAAATTTGCAGCTGGATTGGGTGGTCTTTGAGGCTGGTATGGCTGCTGTCAGGCTAAGCTTGAGGCTGGAAAGAAGGTCTAAAACCTTGGGCTTGTTGCCTCTTGAGTGTAACCAGCTCATTACCTAAATTTTGCAATTGCTTTATGACTTCTTGAAGTTCATTTGAGGCACTAGAAGATGAATTGGAAGCTTCACTTGAATTTTGATTTCTAGGAGTGGGAATAGGGGCTAAATTAGGCACTTGACTAGTACTTGGGCTCTTTAAACTTGGATACAATGGCATTGGGGGCCTAGGAGCTAGCTTGCCAGCTTGAATCAAACAATTTTCAGCTCTGATGGCAATGCTATAAGCAAAAGGGATAGTTGTGCCCCCATGGATTAAATTAACATAGAAATATCGAATTTAGAGCTTTAAGGTAATATAGAAAAGCACCTTTGCTGCTAGCCTTACTACCACTAAAATTCTCTCCCAAGTCATTTAAAACCTGAAGTTGAAGTTAGTCAGCTGCTCATTGGGAGCTCTCTTGATGGTTGTCGGCTATTCCAAAAGGGACAAGTTATATCCCTTTTCTCCAAACTGCTCATGGAGGACTATACATAGCTAGTTCCGATTTTGGATAGAACGTAAGGCAAGACTCTGAACCATTGCAGAGCTTTCCCTTTGAATGAAGATGTCAGTAGTTTGACAAAGAACTTGCATCTCATTAATCTCATGGATTGCACAAATATTAGCAATATCCTTGACATGATCACCGAAGTGGTCTGATTCTCTCCAGTAAAGTATGGAATGTTCTTCAATGCTACAACTAGGATTGGATTTTGTGCATTGAGAGCAAGTGGGATACTACCAGTGAAGTTGACATAGGGGTTGTGTTGTGTCATTTTGATTGGCCTTAGAACCCTTGTTGATTGAATGAAAGGCCTACCAGGTGGAGGAGTTGATAGAGTTCTGTTTGGTGGAGATGGGGACCTCTGAATTCTCCTCCCTCTTTGCCTTCTTCTTGGAGATAACTACAGATACTAAAACAACACCTGTTCTTCTCCAACTCTTGACCTTTTGGTGATTCTTCTTATGAGTTTTTAGGTTTGCACTACTAAAACCAAATGATTCTTCTTCCTTGGAGTCGCCAGAGGTGTAATTTAGGGCTCTTTTAAGCAAGAAACTTGAAAAAAATGCACATCAATTTGTTGCAATGAATATGAAGACCTATAAGGTACCACCGAGCATGCCAAAACTATTGGTGTAAATCAGTAGCACCCCTGGATGTTGATTACATTTCTAGTTTGACATTTTGGGCATCTAGTGTGATTGCACAACATTGAATCTTCTCCCCAAGTGTGGGACTTGTAAAAATGGGAAAAGAATCTCCCAGGTTAGAGGTTATTTCCTCAACTCCTCTCGATCGGGTGTGCTACTTGCAAGTTACAGAGGGTTTGAATTCAAGATCTTACTCTAAATTCCAAAGGGGATAGAGATAGAGAATGCAAAAAACTAAAACTAATGCTAATAATGTGATGCACTAAAGGAGTGGTGAGCATTTTTACTTTTTGCAGATTTACACAAATCATAGAAATGCAACAAAACTTCATGCAATGATGATAAATCAGTAATGAAAGGTCAAAAATGAATCAAACAACACAAACAGAGGATTAAAACTCATTCACTAAGCCTGCATTGTCATTTTCACTATCAAAACACATGCATTGCAACATCTGAGAGGTAGAAAACATGTTACAGTCTTGGAAGAGGTATGATTTTTCCACAAAATCACTTTCAAGGTGAAAGAGGGAGCCTGCAATACATGAAAAATGTTCAACCTTTCAAAAATGAGCCAAATCTGGCTTTTACAGTGCCAGAAACGACCCTAGGAGAGAGAAACATGGGAAAACATGGGAGAGCTTCAACCACCAACCAAAAATGCAATAAAATGGCATGGGCATCCTTACAGGTCCATTCCCTAACATTTTCCACCATGCTGGGAGAGAATGCGAGCCATTCTTCATTAAAGAGGTTGAAACGGAATTTTTTTCATTACCACACCGCCCGAGGTTTTTTTAATTTTATTTCTCTAAAATCCATCAAAATACAAAATTGACCCTAAAATATTGTAGATAATTTCATGATATTTCCGTTGATATAAAGAACATGAAAAACTGAGCTCTGGATCGAAAGTTATGGCCATTTGAAATTTTAGGGCAAAACAGGGCCAAAACGGATTGGCAGACGAAAATTTTGAAATTTTCCACTTTTTGCATTTGGGAAAATTTCCCAAAAAATCCCCACACTTTGCCATTCTCAGTACCACATGGCATGATTCCATTGGCTGCGGGCTCTTCATGCCTCATTTTCCATAATTTTGACCATTGGACAAAATTTCCAAAAATCTCCGCCGAGCCGATGATCCGGGTGGCACTCCGCCATTCTCGGGTGCCACATGGCATGATTCCATTAGCCACGGGCTCTTGATGCCTCATTTTCCATTATTTTGACCATTAGACAAAATTTCCAAAAATCTCCACCGAGCCGATGATCTGAGGACACGTGGCGTGATATGATTCGCTACGGGCCTCTGCCCCTTAACTTTTCTGTCACTTTTGGCCATATTTTGACTCAGACACATGGCAAAACCCCATTGGTTGTGGGATTTTCCTTTCCTTTTTCCCTGCGGGCCTGTCCTGTATTTTTTGCTGCCACCGGACACGTGGCAAGATTCCATTGGCTCACGTTTGGGGGGCGGAATTTTCCTTTTGAAATTTCCTTCGTTTTGCTTTGGGAAAATTTCCAAATTTTCCCCATGTTCCAAAGCTCTGGTGCCATGTGGTGGGATCCCATTAGGCATGGGCCTTGGGGGAAAACATCTCCTTTTGTGCTTTACCTTTGGGAAAAATTCCCAATCTCCCCCTGCGCTCCACTGTTCCGGGTCCCGAGGACACGTGATGAGCTCTGACTAGTCGGTGAGGCAAAAATTAACATTGTGCCTTTGCCGATCACTTTGCCAAATTTTCAATCTTTCCTCCACCATCCACCACTCCCTTGGCCTAAGGACACATGGCATGATGTGATTGGGCGTGGGCCTTTCCTAGAGATTTTTCCATGGCACCAACACTTAGTCAAATTTTCTATTTTCTCCCCCTTGGACACGTGGCAGTATCTCATTTGTCGGCGGGCCTTTGGGGTGAAATATTCCTTTTGAAAACTTTCCGAATCACTTAGTAAAAATTCCAAGTTTACCTCCACCCTCCACCACTCCCAAGGACACGTGGCAAGATATTACTCGATCATGGGAATTTCAGGAGAAAATTCCCCACAAAAACTTTGTGTAGCCATAACTTCAAAAATACATGGAGTTAGGAGGAAAAATTTACCTTCCTGGAAAGCTGAGAAAGAGCTCTATCCAATGGTGCCATTTCTAGAAGGTCTTGAGTGCCTAAAAAGCAAAAATTATGACTGAGACACAAGAGAGGGAAGAATGAAGGGAGTTAGCCAAAAATGAGCAAGGGGCTCATTTTGGATAACAATTCCTTAGCGTGGTATAGTATATTTTACGTGTGTACATACTTAGATGCATCTTTAAAACCTCTGTAATCTACTAGGCAAAGATATATCTCATAATAAACTTTCGGGGTTGGTTCAGACTATGCCCATAAAATCTAGAAATTGTATTACCTCCAGTATTCCCTCCACCTCCAAAACCACCAGATCCACTATATCCTAAACAACTTGATACTCCCCTATAGTGGGCACAAAATCAGAGGATGTGTTTCCTTTTGTTCTAATGGTTGTGCTAAAATGAACTCCCACAAGATATGAATTCATTCTACTTCTAGATGTATTATTGACGTTACTGTGTGCCCACGTTCGCCCCTCGAAGGCTTGCTAGAAATTATAATGCCAATAGGACCACCAAACAAAGAATACTATGTGGCCATTTGAGAAAATCTTGTATTCAAAGGAAAATGAAATCTACTTTTTGCTACATGAAGAAATTATACTAACTTGATTTTCAACAATATTTTCAGGAACTAGAACACTAAGCACAAGGGCTAGGTCGTCAAGGTGGATCGGATGCACGCACACAACTATTAATCGTTCTTCCTCAGTGCACTCTCATCGAATTCAAGGGGGACCTTCTACCACACTTTCCTAAGGATGGAAGAACCAGATGATCTGGATCTACGTCTTCCATGTGAGCTCTAAATCCTTCCTGAACCATCTCTCCCATCAACTTCAAATACTCCTCAATGTTGCATCTCTTCATCAATTCCCTCTCTCGCACTTCATTATAATTAAGCCTACTTTCTTCTCTCTGCCTTTCTACCACCATTTCTGATATCTCTCACCACTAATTCTCTTTCCCCCATGTGTGGTGGGGTTTAGCTAGCCATAGGGTGTTCTTCCAAATTTAGATTTATAATCAAGATCTTAAGCATTAAAGGGATAGTGCACAAATAGGATGCTCTGGGTTCACGCAAGAAATGAAACTCAAAAAAATCTAGATAGGAATAAGTTGAAATAGTGTATTCCAAAGTGTAACTATGCAAAACACCACTCCACCAATGATCTACAGTGCATGTCCAAGTCAAATCAACATCATGCAGAGTCTGGTAATCTTCCTGTGTCCACATAATTTTTCTATACCTCCAATTTATCTTTAATGCATATGCTACCAGCCACTTGTATAACTCTATAGGAAAAAAACAAAATAATGTCTCATAGAGTTCATTATACAAATGTTTTTCAACCCACATGCAATCATCAAAATCAGGTCTAGTGTTATATCTGTGAGCAAACTCTTCCTCTAAATTATCTACCCAACTCTCAATACTAGCTAAATTCAACTAATACGTCTTCATCATGCAACATCCTCACAAAAATTGAAATGAGGTCCTAGCAATGAAACCAAAATGTAGTCTTATTTTACCATTCACATCCCATGGCTCATTGTCACATCAATCGAGATAGACACGAGCACTCACTCAAGTGTACAAGTGTACCGGGTCCCTTTTATGGAAAAATTTTCAAGGTGTTAGCATGACAATTCATATAATCGATATCCATAATAACCATTCAAGTTAAAGCATAAATAGATCTAGATCTCCACCATGGTGCATAAAGAATAAAACAATAACTAGTAACATATTTATCATGCAAGATCCATCAACTGAAACATCAATAACAAGAATCCATCTACAAAAATCCATTGTATTAATCTATAGAAAAACTAATATTTGAATACATCATAATATTCATCACTAAGTTAACCATGTAGGTACACCGTAGCATAACCTTATAAAATCATTCACACACACAGTCTTTCAAGAAATGTAAATTAATACATATATATATCGTAGTGGGTGCTTTCCCTTCACTACTCATGCACTCTCAAAAATAGGCTTCATGGTAACAATAGCCATGCACGCTACAAAAGTAACTAGGAAGCATGTAAGCTTCACCTAATAATAGATTACCTATAAATAACTCTAGTTCTAATCCTATTATTAGTTTGCACATATTCAAACTACAAGTTCCAAAATAGCTTGGCGTGTCTTCCTAATCTTCTTGATAAAATGTGATCAGCACTCAATCCCATCTTAGCCCATGTATGCAAAATGGATACGTATTGATCTCTCGACTTCCCTAGAGAGCGAAACTATAGGGTGCAAATCTCTCCATCTTTCACGCCTACTTATGTGCCCCTACTTCCACACCTTCAATACTTAGGTAATATCTTACCAACCCAGCACAAAAAAATCTTGTAATTATGATGATTGGAAATTTTTCGTTACATCTAACTCCTTACAGAGCTCCCGAAATAACCGATGAAGTTTAGGTACTAAATTTGACTACATACTCCATACACCTGAAAAACCCAATGTTGCATAAATTGTCCCTAAACCTTCAAATATTTCCTAAATATTCCTAAATAAATTCCATCATCTTCATAACGCTCCAATACCACCTTGAGATGATTATGATCTCTTAAAACCCTCCCATAGGATGCATTCCTTGTAGATATCCCAAAATCACTCACCTATTCCCACTATTGTCCTAGGACATCCTAGTTCATCCATTTACGACTGATTAATTAAATTTATTAGTCATGCACATTATACCCTCGGGATTAATTAAATTAATCCTTATTACCCCTATTAACTAAGTTCATTATCATTTATTAAACAAATGATTAATTAATTAGTGTGAAAATTATAAAAACCACTTGGACTCCATATCCTCATCCCAATTAACTCCATATGGAATCCACTTCACTATTGTACTTCTAGAATCCTAGAAAGTTGGGGGAAATTAAATTACATGTACATCACCTTTCGGATGCAAATTCGCCAACTAAATTCATTTCGCCCTAAATGGCATTTACCTTATCGGAATTTATGCAACTTTCTCAAGTGCTAAAAATAGCATGTGTATTCATCTAGTTGTAATGACTTCCAAAAAAATTAACCTTATAAAATACATGCTTATCTTATCCCAAATCCTCTTGGATTTACTGCATGAACTACTCTGTCACTTTGCATTCCAATATCTACATATTGGAAGCTTTCAAAATGTGTTCATAGCATTGGTCAATCCATGTTTGGAGGTCATTCAAGAGCACCCAAAATCAATCTTCTATAAGGTTACACAAGCTCCAAAGCTTCACACAACCTTACTTGAGGTTGCATTGGAAAGCTACAGGAGGTTTGCAAGTTGTTTGTTTGTTAGGTCTTTTAACTTATATTCAGCCACTTTTCATTAATCTTTTCCATATTTTTGGCCAATTTGACTAATTGAAACACTTGGTTTTTCATGGCAAGTAGGCATTTAATTTTTGTCACTTTTAATTATATAGACTAGTTATGTAATTTGCAAATATAAGGTTATTGGACGTTTCGGTTCAATTTTTATCATTTTTTTCCCTTTTAGTTAGTGTTAATCATTTTTTCTCATTTTTCGCAATGTATCTAGCACTTTGTAATGTGTTTTACATACATTTCTGTTGTCATTTTATTTTTTCATTTTTTTGAAGATTAGTCATAACACACTTCGCATATATGCTCTTCTCTCGTGCTTATCACAAGTGATCTTGAGAATCAGAAATGCGATTGTGTTGTGTTTCATTGTTTTCTTTTTGATCTACCTCGGAAAACTAATAACACTTGTTTGCAATACCATGTTACAAAGACCACTTGAAACTATTAACTACAGGTTTCCTTGGTCATGAGCTCATACAAGCTACTAATACTTTGTGTATAGGGAATATTTTTTAATCAAGATAAAATGAACACTACACATTATATTTGAAAGTGCGGTTAACAATGTTATTGTCTAACTACCATAACTATGGGAAGTACTTTAGATTAAACCATAAAACTCACTTGAGGAGTACCATAAGAACCCTAAAGTAGTCAACACATTGAGGTAGCTAGCTAACAAAATGGGTACCCCCTTCCCTACTGACTAGTACACCTTGTGAGATCAGATTCACAAATATCCTTAGTGGATACCCTAGTGTTATTCATCTAAGAAAGATATTTTCTCATTATTTCAGATGGGGTAAAGTAAATCGACAGCTAGTAATAGCACCGTGCTCACTTAGGTATATTACTAACACCTAGTTGAGTGAACCACCTAAGAAGCCACACCTTGTCTAAGTCAATTTACGAAGAGAGGCCAATTCTCACTACATAATTTTTCATTTTCTCACATGTTACGCACTTGTGTTTCACTTTTGTCATTCACATTTTCTCTCTCATCCACCTTGTTGCTTTGTAAATGTGTCTAAGTCTTGGGTTATGAACATCCATATACATACTTAAGCACTTTCCTCCTTTTCATCTAAGTCTTGAAATCCTGATACTCACTTTATCACGGTCAAACACCCTCTTGATCACCTTGATCTTTCATTTTTTAAGTCTTACATTTGACATTTACCTTTGTCAAAATCTAAGCATTTCATACTCTTACTTCTTCACATTTCACATTCCCTTTGTGGACTTTTCTATATTTTCAATATTTTTCTCCCATCATCTTACGTCATCACACTTCACACTCACTTTGTTGCATTATCGACATCCTCATCATTTCTTCACTTCTCTCTTTAAATAATTCACTTTGCTTTAATTTGATATCATTAATCAATCATTTTCCCCTTATCTCTTATCTCCACTTTCATGAGATTTGAACCTTTTCATCGTCATTACTTCACTTCTTGTGACGACATTCACTTTGTCATTCTTTAGGTGTTCACTCTTCTTTGTTGTGTCTCCTCTTTTAACACACTTTTGTTAAGATTTGATATCATCACATTTCCTAAGTCTCTTCTCTTAACACATTTTTGTTAAGATTTAGTGTCTCTCATTGTGTTTTAAGTCTCGTCTTTCTGCACTAATTTTTTTGCAAGTTTAGAAGACTAACCTTCTTTAATTTCTTCCTTTTTACATTCACTTTGTAAAGGGTCACGAGATCATTTCAAACCTCTTCATCTTTCTTAGCACTCATTTTTCTAAGATTTCTCTAACTAACATTTTGATCCCTCTTCCACCTTAACATCACTCATTTTTCTAAGTGTTGATGGGTGTCGTTATTCCCTTCATTTAATCAAATTTATGTTGATGTCATATTCAAACCAGGGTGTGTCTAAATCTATATGCAACAAGAAGAATCTTAGCGATCTAGTAATTGATTATAGGTATTTTGTATTTTATGGGGGATCTTTTCAATGTCTTAAGGACTTCTTGGTTAAAAACCTTATTGGAATCAAACTATGAAAACATGTTGGAAGTAAACACACTTTACAAAAATGAATTGCTGGAAATAAACACACTTTTCCTTGGAAGTAAACACGATTTGCATAAATTAATTTCTAGAAATAAACACACTTTGCATTGGAAGTAAACACACTTTGCATAAATGAATTTCTAGAAATAAACACATTTTCCTTGGAAGTAAACACACTTTACGAAATGAAATTGCTGGAAATAAACATTACGAAATAAAAAACAATTGAGAATGCTTGGAAAAAATGATTGCAAAGAAATAATAACTTAATCTAGAACACTTGTAGGGACAAGTCTACAATAGATTTCAACTTAAGGAATTGAAAGTGATATAGAATTAACATATCTAAACTATTTTCTTTAAAAATATAAATACCAACAAAATGAGGATCCTGGTTCTTGGAGGAGTGGGCCCTTGCTCCGCCTCGAAATAGGATTGAACTTAATTTTCTCTCAAAACAGAAATGGCTATTTTATTGATAAAACATTCTGCATTACAAAAATGTGTTGGATCTATGTATATCAATCTATATCTATCTCTTTTTCTATATCTATATATTATATTTTATATCGGAATGTCTATATATATATATATATATAATTTCAGGGGTGCATTTATGACCGCAGAATCGTTCCACTATTATGATGGAACTGAATCGTGCCCAAAAGAGATGTTGAATTGGAACATGGCTAGACGTATAGATGTGTGATAATTATCCTAGATCTGTAAGTATGGAGAGTCAGAAGTCTTCTAATTTGCTCCTAATTGATAGGTGTTATCCAAAATAAGCCCCTGCTTATTTTGGCTAACTTTCCTTCATCCTTCCTTCTTTTGTGCCTCAGTCAAATTTTTCACTTTTCAAGCACTCAAAATTATCTGGAAATGGATTCACCAGATAGATAATTTTCTCACATTTCCATAAAGGTAAAATTTTCCTTCTAACTCCTTGTATTTTGCAAGTTATGGCTCGGTGGAGTTTTTGAGGGAAAATTTCCCTGGGAAGGCCCGCAACCAATAGGAATGCGCCACATGGCAGGGCGGAATGGTAGGTCAACGAAGGTAAGTTGGAAATTTTTCCAAAGAGCGGGCGGGTGCAAGGAAAAAAAATTTCCCATGGGCCCGCATGCAGGAAAAATAAATGGCTTGAGGCCCGCACCTAATGAGGAGGTGCCACGTGGCGGTGGAGGTTGGACCAGCGGGGTAAGTTGAAATTTTTTCCAAAATGGCACAAAGGAAATTTTTACCCAAAAGCCTTGTGTTGAATGAGAGTGTGCCATGTGTCCATGAGGGTAGCGGGAGTCAGAGGAGCGGAGTAAATTTTGGATTTTTACAAAAATAGTAAAGGGCCCAAAGGAAAATTTTGGCCCGAAAGCCCACGGAGAAGGAAAATAAATTTGCAAGAGCCCGCAGACCAACCGGAGGATGACACATGTCCAATCATGGCAGGAGTCGAGGTGCAGAGGGATTTAGTGTAATTTTTGGAAGTGTTCAAAAAGGTGCAAAGGAAAATTTTTACCCACGGGCCCGTGGAGGAAAGAAAGTTGATTAAGGCCCGCACCAAATCAAAGTGTGCCACGTGGTAGCGAAGCGGCGGGTGCGGAGAAATTTTGGAATTTTTTCCAAAATTCAAAAAGGGTAAAATGGCCATTTGAACCCACGGACAAATGGGGAAGTGCCATGTGGTAGTGGAGTGGCGAGGCGTGGAGATTTTTGGTGAATTTTTTCCAAATTCAAAAAAAAGGGGAAAAATTTAGGTTTCAGCCCGCGACCCAATTTTTGCCCTAGTTTTGCCCTAAATCTTCAGAGGGGCATATCTTTCGATCCAAAGCTTGGTTTTTTTATTTTGGTGTCATTGGAAAGCTATTGAAGTCCTCTACATGATGGAATCTTCAATTTTGTTTTTGGTGGAGTTTAGTGAGAGAAAAATGAAAAAACACCTTTGGCATGGGAAAAGAGCAGAACCGACATTCAACCACCATTTTTAATGCAGTATGGCTTCCATTCTTCTCCAGCATGGTCAAAAATCTTGGGGAATGAAATTTTAAGGGTACCCGTGCTATTTTGATGGATCTGGTTGGTGGTTGAATCATTCATTTCAATTTTCCCACATTTCACCTTCCTGAACTCATTTTTTCATTGTTAAAAGCCAGTTTTGGCTCTTTTGTAAAGGGTTGGACATTTTTATGTTCTCGCGGGCTCCCTCCTTCACCCGACAAGTCAATTTGTGGAATATCATACCTTTTTTAGGACTACAACATGTTTTTACCTCCTTGTTGTTGTAATGCACTATATTTAAAAATGGAAATGACAATGCAAGCTCTGTGAATGAATTTTCAATCCTTTCTTGTGTTGTTTGCTCTATCCTGATCCTTCATTACAATTTTAGCAATTTTTTCATGATTTTTGTTACATTTGTATAATCTTTGTCAATCTACAGAAATAGATGTTCACCACTCCTTTGGTGTATCACCTTGTCAGTTTAGTTTTATCTTCTTTTCTTTCTATCCTTGTCTCCTTGGCAGAATTAGAGTAGAATTTTGAGTTAAACCTCTGCAAATTTCATGCATACATATGATCAGAGGAGTAGAGGAACCAGCCTTCAATCTAGAGAGTTTTTTCCCATTTTTGCAAGTCCCACACTTGGGAAAAGATTCCATGTTGTGCAATCACACTAAATGACCCAATTCTCACTGCAGATCTCGAAAGTCATTTAGGGGGTGCTACTGATTTGCACTAACAGTTTTGGCACGCCGGTGGGACCTTAGAGGTCTTCATATTCATTACAAAAATTTGATGTGCATTTGTTGTAAGTTCCTTGCTTAAAAAGAGCCCTGATTTTCACATCTAGCAACTCTAAAGGGTTAAAATCAACTGGTTTAAGCAGTCCAAGTCTGAAAATTCATGAGAAGGATCTAAACAAGGTCAAGGGCCAGAGAAGAGGGATTTTTTGAGTATCTACAATTATCCCTAGGAAGAAGAGAGAAGGGAATAATAATTCAAAGGTCTCCATCTCCACCAAATAGAACTCTATCAACTCCTCCACCTAGTAGACCTTTCACCCAATCAACAAGGGTTCTCAGGCCAATCAGAATGGCACAACCCAACCCTTATGTCAACTTCACTTGTAGCAACCCACTTTCTCTCAATGCACAAAACCCAGTTCTAGTTCTGGCATTAAAGAACATCCCATACTTTATGGGAAAATCGGACCAATCTCGGTGATCATGTCAAAGACATTGCTAATGTTTGTGTAATCCATGAGATTGTTGAGATGTAAATTGCTGTCAAATTGTTGGCATCTTCATTCAAAGGGAAATCCTTGTAATGGTTCAAGAGCCTTGGGGCAGGATCTATCCAAAATTAGAACCGATTGTGCATAGCTCTACATGATCGGTTTGGAGATAAGGGAGATAATTTGTCTCTATTGGAACAACCGACAACTATCGGAAATCTCCCAATGAGCGGCTAATGAGACTTCAATTTCATAGTTCAAAGGACATGGGATAGAATCCCAGTGACAGTAAGGCCAACAACTGAAGGTGCTTTCTTATACTATCTCAAAGCTTTAAATTCTGATATTTCTATGTTAATCCAATCCATGGGAGGTGAAAATATCCCTGCAACTTATAGCATCACCATTAGGGCTAAGAATTATTTGATCCAAGCTGGTAAACTGGCACCTAGGCCTCCTATGCCCTTATGTCCAAACTTGGAAAGCCCAAGCACTATTCAAGCACCTACTTTAGCTCCTATTCCCACTCCTAGAAATCAAAGTTCAAATGAAACTTCAACTTCATCCTCTAGTGCCTCAAATGAACTTCAAGAAGTCATGAAACAATTACAAAATTTAGGCAATGAGCTGGTTACACTCAAGAGGCAGCAAGCCCAAAGTTTTAGACCTTATTATCAATCTCAATTAGCCTAATAGACCACCTAATCTAGCTGCAAATCAAAATCAAGTAAGGCCTCCTGCTAACAGATCGTTTTCGCTCTATAACCCCAATGTTGCATCTACCTCTAAAGCCTTAGTGCTAGTGAGAAATAATATAGCTCAAGAGTATGATTGGTGTTTCCCATGCAATGAACCTCACAACTAGTCTATGTTCTTCAATGGTGCTTTGAACCAAGCTTTCATGGTGACAAAAATTGGCATAGAGAGTGAGGTGAGCCAGAAACAAACCAACAACAAGGAACATCTCAAAGCAAAATACAACTCCATATGAGACTACACTTGTGAATTGGTAGGTCAAGATTGTTGTGGTATGAATCAAATAATTTCTCGAATGTAGTAGCTAAAGCTAACACACGGTTAAAGAAGAGGAATATTGGTGAATAACAGTCATTATCTCTAGGTGATCCACAACCTTCCATCACTCCACAAATTGTTGGTAAGCAAAATGTAGTTCCAAATGTGCAAGGACAGCCCAAGCCACCTTCTAGACCAGCTCAAATGCCAGCTATTGCAGCCCATGTACAAGAAAAGAATGTGTAGGCTAAAGGGGCAGCAAAGAGATGTTTCATCCCCATTTAACATCATTGAACAGATGAAGAAGACAAATGTGAATATATCTATGTGGGAATCACTATCCATCCCAAGCTAAAGGGATCTACTACAAGCTAACATGAAGAATTGGTCAACTTCAAATAAAAATCTCATATGCAAGAGAAGGTACTCACGAATGCTGCTTAGCTTAAGGGGAAGCTTGGAGGACAACAAGGTAACGTTTTGAATCCCTCTCCATTCTATGTTTCATTGATCACCGGGGATAAACTAGTACACAATTGTATGATTTATTTTGGAGCAAGTAGGTATGTGATTCCCAAGAAAATAGCTAATTAGTTGGGCCTCCAATATGAAGTCATATCTAAAGGGGTGGTGCAATTGGATGGGACAACAATAACAATGGTAGGGGTAATTAAATATTTGAGCCTCACTTTGCATGCATGCCCCAATGTCAATGTTTTACAAAATGTGTCGGTGATAGATTTACCACCACTTTTTGCCCTATGTTTATCGTGGATTTCATAGCTAGAATTGGAGGCTATTTATCTGCTGATTGGTCACACATGTTGTTTTAGACCAGATATGGAGCTAAGGCCACAATAAAGTCTGAACCTATTGCAAACGTTCACATTGAGCCTCATACTCTAAGCCCAATCAATGCCAATTGTTCAACATTTGATCAAGAGGATTATTCAGAACAAATGAAGTTGACACCAAAGCCTGGGAAGCATCCCATATTTTACTCTTGATGAATGGGCAAGAAAGGTACATGCTTTTTATCCCTATAAGGAAATAGAGGAATTTTAACTAGGATTTTATTACATGCGTGAATAAAATCAGCCTATTCCTAGCATCACTAAGCCAGACCATAAAGATGAAAATGAGGTATGGCAGTTATTATTTGATGGATCAAGAAGTAGAAAAGGTGTAGGGGGAGTTATGCTTGTTTCACCTCAAGGAATTAAGTATTATTCAGCTTTTAGATTTCAGTTTGCATGTTCTAACAACATTGTTGAATATGAAGCTTTGATACACGGATTGCATTGGTCAAGAAATAGAGGTATCAAAAACTTACAAGTCTTTGGTGATAGTGAGCTGATTGTTAATCAAATTAAAGGGCAGCATGCTACCAAGAATGATCTCCTCAAGAGTTATAAAAATAGGGTGTGGGACCTCATTGAGGATTTTGAAGGATTTTGCATCAACTACATCCCTAGGAAAGAAAACCAAGTTGTGGATAGGCTTGCAGCGAGTTGGAGCAGCCTTTGATGTTGTGGAGAATATCAAAGAAGATAAAGTGTAGCCAAACATTCATGTGATTATAAGGCCATCATTGCAAGAAAATAATGTAAGTTGGAAAGTGTTTGAAAATGACCAACAAATCATCAATTTCTTATAAGAAGCTGAGTTCTCACCAAAAATTAGGAAAATTTAGAACAATAGTATGGTGATCAAGTGGTAGTGCACTGGTGAGAACATACAAACCGCCAAAAGGACTTGTGACTTTGGAGTCCGTCTTTAATCCTAATGATCAAATTAGTAAAGAGAAAGAAAACATCCAAGTCAAGGGAGAATATCCAATGCCCATCTCGGTGGGAGAAGGAAAATCAGTTCAAATTGGTAAAGTGGCGACCAAGAAAGAAAAGTATGATTTCATACAACTTTTCCAAGATTTCCCAGATATATTTTCTTGGAGCTATGAAGACTTGAGAGGTTTTAATCCTAAGCTATCTCAACACACAATTTAATTAGATCCAAGTGCTAAACCCATCAGGAAAAAACAAATACCGGTCAATCCACACATGGAGCCTTTCATGAAGAAGGAATTAAATAAGTTAATAGAGGCAAGTATCATATTTCCCATAAAGCAATCAAGTTGGGTTGCAAACTTGGTTCTAGTTAGAAAGAAGAGTGGAGAAATCAGATTGTGTGTAGACTTTAGAGATTTGAATAGATCATCCCTCAAGGATGATTACCCACTTCCTTCTATGGAGCATATTTTGCAAGTTATTGTTGGCTCTAAGAGGTTTTCATTGCTAGATGGTTATTTAGGGTACAATCAGATCATGGTAAAGGAGGATGATCAGTTCAAAACAGCCTTCACCACCAAATGGGGAACCTATGCATATAGGAAAATGCCATTTGGGATACATCTAACGCTGGAGCTACCTTCCAAAGGGTAATGGATATGGTGTTCAAGGGATTGATCAACAAAATAGTCTTTGATAAACCTAGATGATATTACTATATTTTCTAAAAGTGCAGTAAATCATCTCTTTCATTTGAGACAAGTGTTCCAAATATGTAGAATATTTGGGGTATCTTGAATCCCAAAAAATGTATTTTCCTAACTCATGAAGGAAAGATCCTAAGCCACATTGTTTCCAAAGAGATAATACCAATTGATCTAGAGAGGGTTGAAGCAATAAAATCATTTTTGTTACAAGTCACAAGAAGGCCCTTCAAAGTTTCTTGGGAAGAATCAATTTTGTTTGAAGGTTTGTTCCAGACTTTGCAGCCCTTGTCAAGCCAATAACTATGATGTTGAAGAAAAGTATGGCTTTCAAATGGACAACTAAAGGTAAGGCAAGTTTTGAGGCAATCAAAGAGGCTATCTCACAAGCTCTAACTCTCATTAACTCGGATTTCTATAAATATTTTATCCTTTATGCATTTGGTAGTGATGATACATTTTCTACAATTTTAGTACAATAGAACAAAGAAAATGCAGAGCAGTCAATTTCCTTATTTAGCCAAATCTTGGAGAACTATGAGGTGAGGTATTCTGTTATCCCAAATGTGCCCCCTGCTCATTTTGTGGCTAACTCCTTTACATCTTTCCTTCTCTTGTGCCTCAGTTAGAATATTTTATTTTCCAAGCACTCAAAACCTTCTGGAATTGGCACCATTGGATAGAGCTCTCTCTCAGCTTTCCAGAAAGGTAAAGTTTTCCTCCTAACTCATATTTTTCAAGTTATGGCTCGGCGGAGTTTTTGTGGGAAATTTTCCCTTAGAGGGCCCGCAGCCAATCAGAATGTGCCACATGGCACCTGGAGTGGCAGAGCGCAGGGAAAATTTGAAAAAAAATTCCAAAGACCAAACGGGTAAAAATTCAAACTTTTTGCCCGCCGATCCAATTTTGGCCTGTTTTGCCCTAAATTTTCAAATCGCCATATCTTTCGATCCAGAGCTCAGATTTTCATGTTCTTTATATCAATGGAAAGCTGGTGAAATTATCTACATGATTCTAGGGTCAATTTTGCATTTTTTCATTTTGGAGAGAGAAAATCAAGAAAAACATCTACGCACATGGTAATGGCAGAAATGACGTTTCAACAACTAGTTTTAATGTAAAATGGGTCGCATTCTTCTCAAAGCATGGCAAAATGTCGTGGCATGGGTGCTGTAAGGATGCCCATGCTGTTTTAATGCATCTTCATTCAATGGGAATGGCTCCACATTTTTACATGTTTTCTCTCTCACAGGCTCGACCCATGCATTGTAAAAGCCAAATTTGGCTCATTTTTGTTTTTAAACATTTTTTGGACAGCAAACTTCTTCTTTCACCTTCAACAAGTGATTTTTGCAAGTATTAGACCTTCTTCATGATTGTAACAGGTTTCTACCTCTTTGATGTTGCAAATGCAATGATTTTGATGATGAAAATGACAATGCGGACTCTGTGATCAATTTTCGAGTCCTTTGTTTGTATTGTCTTATTTCATTTCAGACCTCTAATTGCATCTTATCAGCTGTGTATGATGTTTCATGTTGCATTTCATGAAATTGTGTCAATTTTCATGAACAAGAAGTGTTCACCACTCCATTGGTGTATCACCTAATAGTTTAGTTTCAATTTTTGCACTTTCTATCTCTGTCTCCTTGGAATTTAGAGTAGGATTAGGATTCAAACCTCTGCAATTGTGCAAATAACGAGATCGATCGGAGGATTTTGAGGAAACTTGACCTCTAATATGGAGATTCCTCTCTCATTTTACAAGCCCCACACTTGGAGAGAGGTTTCAATGTTGTGAAATCACACTAGATGCATATGATGATCAAACTAGAAATCGATCAACATCCAGGGAGTGCTTTGCTGATTTGCAACAACGGTTTTGGCATGCCGGTGGGACATTAGAGGTCTCATTTTCATTACAGCAAAGTTGATGTGCATCTGCTGTAATTTTCTTGCTTAAAAGAGCTATAAGTTTCACATCTGGTGACTTGAGGAAGAAGAAGAATCGGCTAGTTTTTAAGTGCGAGACATGAAAAATCATGAGAAGAATCACTACAAGATCAAGAGATGGAGAAGAAGAGGCGTTGTTTGAATATCTGCAGTTATCTCCAAGAGTAAGGAAAAGTGGGAGGATAATCCAAAGGTCTCCATCTCCACCAAATAGAACTCTCTTAACTCCTCCACCTGTTAGGCCTTTCATTCAATCAACAAGAGGGTTCTAAGGCCAATTACAATGACACAAAAAAACCCCTATGTCAATTTCACCTCAAGCAGCGTGACCCACTTGCTCTCAATGCACAAAATCCAATTCCAATTGCAGCCTTGAAGAACATTCCATACTTCTTTGGAGGGAATCGGACTACTCCGGTGATCATGTTAAAGACATTGCACCTTTGTGCAATTCATGAAATCAATGAGATGCAATTCTTTATCAAATTCTTTGGCATCTTCATTCAAGGGGAAGGCTTTGCAATGGTTTAGAAGCCTTGCCTCAGGTTCTATTCAAAATTGGAACCAGCTATGTGTAGCACTTCATGAGTAATTTGGAGAGAAGGGAGACAACTTGTCTCTTTTGGAGCAACTGACAACCATCAAGAGAGCTCCCAATGAGCAGCTGACTGATTTCAACTTCAGATTTCAAAGGACTTGGGAGAGAATTCTAGTGGCAGTCAGGCCAACAGAAGGTGCTTTTCTTTACTATCTCAAAGCTCTAAATTCTGATATTTCTATGTTAATTCAGTCCATGGGAGGCACAACTATCCCCATTGCTTATAGCATTGCCATTAGAGCTGAAAATTGTTTGATCCAAGCTAGCAAACTAGCCCCTAGACCTCCCATGCCATTGTTTCCAAGTTTAGAGAGCCCAAACACTAATCAAGCACCTAATTTGGCTCCTTCTCCCACTCCTAGAAATTAAAATTCAAGTGAAGCTTCCACTTCATCTTCTAGTGCCTCAAATGAACTTCAAGAAGTCATGAAGCAATTGCAAAATTTAGGTAATAAGCTGGTTACTCTCAAGAGGCAACAAGCCCAAAGTTTTAGACCTTCCTTCTAGCCTCAAGCTCAACCTAACAGGAAGCCATATCAACCTCATAGACCACCCAATCCAGCTGCAAATCTAAATCAAGCAAGGCCTCCTGCCAACAGACCATTTCAGCCCTATAATCCAAATGCTATATCTGCCTCTAAGGCATTGGTGCCAACACAAAACAATGTTGCTCAGGAGTATGATTGGTGTTTTCCATGTAATGAACCTCACAACCAATCTATGTGTTTCAACGGTGCCTTGAATCAAGCATTAATGGTGACAACTACTGGTGTGGAGGGTGAGGGCAGTCAAGGAAACAACCAACAACAAGAAACATTCCAGCAGCAATCAGCTCCAAATGACACCACACTTGTGAACTGGCAGGCAGAGGATTTTTGTGGCATAAATCAAATAGTCTCTCAAGGTGTTGCAGCCAACACAAGGTCAAAAAGAAGGAATTTGGGTGAAGAATAGCCATTAGCTCCAACCAATCCACAACCTTTTATGGCTCCACAAATGGTTGGCAAACAAAATCCAGTTGTAAATGCACAAGGGCAGCTAAGAACAACTCCTAGACCAACTCAAATACCAATTGTTATTGCCCACATGCAAGGGATGAATATGCAAACCAAGGGACAACAAAGAGATCCTTCATCACCATTTAGTATCATTGATCAGATGAAGAAGACAAATGTAAATATATCAATGTGGGAATCCCTATCTATCCCGTGAGCGAGAGATATTTGCTACAAGCTGCCATGAAGGACTAGCCAACTTCGAATAAGCAAGTCCAAATGCAAGAGAAAGTGCTCACAAATGCTGCTCAGCCTGAAGGGAATCATGGAGGACAACAAGGTAAAATTTTGAAGCCCCCTCCTTTTTATGTCTCATTAATCATTGAAACCAATTGGTGCACGGTTGCATGATTGATTCGGGGCAAGTAGCTCGGTGATGCCCAAGTAAATAGCTGATCAGCTAGGACTTCAATATGAAACCATATCCAAAGGAGTAGTGCAATTGGATGGGACAGAAGAATAACAGTGATTGGGGTGATTAGAAACTTGAGTCTTACCTTGCATGCATGTCCAAATTTGTTGTTTTACAAGATGTATCTGTTATAGACCTTCCATCACTCTTTGCCCTATGTTTGTCAAGAGATTTCACAGCCAAGATTGGAGGATATTTGTCATTGATTGGTCACACATCTTTGTTGAACGAGGTATGGAACAAAAGCTACAATCAGTGCGAACCTATTGCAAACTTCCACATTGAGCCCTACACTCCAAGTCAGATCAATGCCAACTGTTCGGCATTTGATCAAGAAGATCACCCAAGCACTGATGAAGCTGACACCAAGGTTGGAAGCATCCCGGATCTAACTCTTGATGAATGGGAAAACAAGGTGCATGCTTTTGATCCTTATCAAGAAGTAGAAGAATCTGAGCTAGGGGTCTATTGCATACATCAAGAAGATCAGCCCATTCCTAGCATCACCAAGCCAAACCACAAGGATGACAACGAGGTATGGTAGATATTTTTGATGTATCAAGGAGTAGAGACAAGGTGTAGGAGGTGAAGCTATGCTTATTTCACCTCAAGGAGTAAAGTACTATTCAGCTTTTAGATTTCAGTTTACATGCTCCAATAACACTGCTGAATATGAAGCCTTGGTGCAAGGGATGCATTGGGAAATAAAGAGAGGAATAAAGAACTTGCAAGTCTTCGGTGACAGTGAGTTGATTGTCAACCAGGTCAAGGGGCAGCATGTTGTCAAGAATGATCTACTCAAGTGCTACAAGAACAGGGTGTGGGACCTCATTGAAGATTTTGAGGGTTTTGGCATCAAATCAATTCCTAGGAAAGAGAACCAAGCTGCTGACAGGCTTGCAGCAGTTGGGGCAGCCTTTGACGTTGTGGAGAGCATTCAAAAAGATAAGGTATAGCCAAACATCCATGTGATTGTGAGGCCTTCAGTGCTGGATAACAATGTAAGTTGGCAAGTGTTTGAGAATGACCAGCAAATCATCCATTTCTTACAAGAAGAAGCTGAGTTCTCAGCTAAAAATTAGGAAAAATTGGAACAGTAAGTATGGTGACCAAGTGGTACAGCTGAGAACTAACAAGCTGCCCAAGGGACTTATCACTTTGGAGTCCATTTTCAATCCCAATGATCAGTTTAGGAAAGAGAAAGAAAACATTCAGGTCAAGAGAGAAGATTCAGTATCCATCTTGGTGGAAGAGAACAAACCATTGCAAATTGGAAAGATGACAACTGAACAAGAAAGGTACGAGTTCATACAGTTGTGTCAAGAGTTCCCTGATGTGTTTGCTTGGAGCTACAAAGATTTGAAAGGTTTCAATCCCAAGTTAGCTCAGCACACCATTGAGTTGGACCCAAATACTAAGCCCATCAGGAAGAAACAAAGGCCAGTCAATCCACACATGGAACCTCTCATGAGGAAGGAATTGAACAAGTTGATTGAGTCAAGAATCATATTCCCAATCAAGCATTCTAGTTGGGTTGCCAACTTGGTCCCAGTTAGGAAGAAGAGTGGGGAAATCAGATTGTGTGTTGATTTCAGAGATTTGAATAGAGCATCTCTCAAGGACCATTACCCACTTCCTTCCATGGAGCAGATTTTACAAGTTGTTGCTGGCTCCGAAAGGTTTTCATTTCTTGATGGCTACTCAAGGTACAATCAGATTATGGTGAAGGAAGAAGATCAGTTCAAGATAGCCTTCACAACCAAATGGGGAACTTATGCATACAGGAAAATGCCATTTGGGCTGTCCAATGCTGGAGCTACCTTCCAAAGAGAAATGGACATGGTGTTCAAAGGTTTGATCAACAACGTGGTGCTGATATACCTTGATGATATCATTGTTTTTAAAGAATGTAGCAGACCACCTCTCTCATTTGAGACAAGTCTTCCAAAAGTGAGAAGATTTGGAGTGTCTTTGAATCCTAAGAAGTGTATCTTCCTAGCACATGAAGGAAAGATCCTTGGCCATATTGTCTCCAAAGAAGGATTAGCAATTGATCCAGAGAGAGGGTTGAAGCCATAAGAGCACTACCATTGCCAAGCCACAAGAAGGCCCTTCAGAGTTTCTTGGGAGAATAAACTTTGTTCGAGGTTTGTCCCATATTTTGTAGCCCTTGTCAAACCTATCACCAAAATGTTAAAGAAAAGCATGGCTTTCAAGTGGACAATGAGAATGCAAGGATAGTTTTGAAGCAATCAAAGAAGCCATCTCCCAAGCACCAACTCTCATCAACCTGGATTTCTCCAAGGATTTCATCCTCTATGCATTTCGAGGTAATGATACTATTTCTACCATTTTGGTACGGCAGAACAAGGACAATGATGAGCAGCCAATTGCTTTCTTCAGCCAAAGCCTAGATGACTATGAGGTGAGATATTATTTTATTGAGAAGTATGTACTTGCGATGAATCGAAGCTTGAAGAAATTTAAGCATCTAGTCTCAAACAACAAGGTTCGGGTTGTTGGTCTCTCATGTGGGAGTAAAGGACTTCCTCCTCAACAAGGATTTGAATGAGAAAAGGGTAGGTTGGATCACTCGTGTCATGGAGTATGACATTGAGATCAAAGTCACTAAGTTGGTAAGACGAAAAGGATTGTGTGAGCAGCTGATCTTGAGCAAACAAGAGGAATCATGTAACAAGAAGGAGGCTGTTTTGGCGTTGCAAGACAGCCATGAGCAAGGAAGCACTCAAGAGGAGAATGATGGTGTCCCCACTCCTTTCTGGACCCAAGGTATAATGCACTTCCTAAGCACAGAGTTTATGCCCTTCGGAGATGAACAAGACCCAAAGAAGACACTTCAGATTGCAGGTTGTCCCATATGCCCTTGTTGATGGTGTCTTGTTCAAGAGAGATGTGAATGGAGTGCTGCTGAGATGCGTTGGCAAAAATCAGATTCAAAGGATGTTGGAAGAGTTCCATGGTGGACCAGCTGGTGGTCATTTTGCACCAAGAGTGACAGCTCTAAAGATCATGAGGGCTGGTTATTATTGGCCCAAGATTTTCAGTGATTGCTACGCATGGATCAAGAGGTGCAAGAATTGTGCATTCTTCACAGGTAAAGAAAGACTAGCTGCCCTTCCATTGCATCCAATTTCAGTTGACCAGCCATTCATGCAATGGGGTTTAGAATTCATTGGAGTCACTAATCCCAATTCAAGCCAAAGTCATAAGTGGATTTTGACAGCCCTGAGACTACTTCACCAAGTGGATTGAAGCAATAGCACTCAAGGAAACAAATGAGTCTAGCATCTTAGACTTCTATGAGGGGATAGTAACCAGATTTGGCATACCTGCTACAATAATCTCGAGATAATACATTAGCATTCATTGGATCTAAGGTGATTGAGTGGGCTATCAAGAACAGGATCTACCTAAGTACTTCATCAAACTACTACCCTCAGGGTAATGGCCAGGCTGAATCTACAAACAAGAACTTGTTGAGGATCATTAGGAGGACTCTTGATGAGAATCAGAGGTCTTGGCATACCAAACTGAAATCAGCCTTATGGGCTGATAGGATAACTCCCAAGAGATCTACAGGTAACTCTCCATTCAAGCTTGTTTATGGGAGAGAGGCAATTTTTCCCATATCACTTGAGTTGCCAACATTGGAACTCATGAAGCAATTAGAGTTGCTAGAGTTTGGGCCCATGGAGGTGAGATATGCAGAGTTGATGGAGCTCCAAGAGATCAGAGATCAGACATCCCAAGCAATGGAGAAGGATCAAGCTTTGATCAAGAAGACCTTTGATAGGAAGGCCAAGAGTAGATCTTTCCAAGTTGGAGATCTAGTGTTAAAATGGGATGTAGATAGAGCAAAACCGGGAAGGCATTCAAAATTTGATGCCATTTGGAGTGGCCCATACATGGTCACAAAGTGTAAGGACAACAATGCCTTCCAATTGTCTTCATTGGATGGCGAAGAACTGCAGATTCCAGTCAATGGAATCTATCTAAAGCATTACTACTAGAGGGAAATTGTCCACCTTGTAAATATTAGCTTCGGTTTTCATTCCTCCAAGTTCTTGTGCACATTGTTTTTCTATAGGTTGTTTTGCTTTCCCTAAGTGCTTTGGCACAACTTGTTATTCCTGGGAATGTGTTTACAGGCCTTGCTCCATCAGGTGATTTTCCATGTTCCTCTTTGCAATGTTCTAGTCAGTTGGGGTATTAAATAGAGAATCAAGTGACTCCATGCCCAATGGATTGCTTCAGGCAACTGGTAACTTCATCCAGCAGGCAGATGACCCCTCTGAGTCGCCAAAATTGTTATCCCAAATGTGCCCCCTGCTCATTTTGTGGCTAACTCCTTTACATATTTCCTTCTCTTGTGCCTCAGTCAGAATATTTTGTTTTCTAGGCACTCAAAACCTTCTGGAAATGGCACCATTGGATAGAGCTCTCTCTCAGCTTTCCAGAAAGGTAAAGTTTTCCTCCTAACTCCTCATATTTTTCAAGTTATGGCTCGGCGGAGTTTTTGTGGGAAATTTTCCTTAGAGGGCCATGCAGCCAATTAGAACATGCCATGTGGCACCTGGAGTGGCAGAGCACGGGGAAAATTTGAAAAAAATTCCAAAGACCAAATGGGTAAAAATTCAAACTTTTTGCCCGCCGATCCGATTTTGGCCTGTTTTTGCCCTAAATTTTCAAATCGCCATATCTTTTGATCCAGAGCTCAGATTTTCGCGTTCTTTATATCAATGGAAAGCTGGTGAAATTATCTACATGATTCCAAGGTAAATTTTGCATTTTGGTTTAGTTTGGAGAGATAAAATCAAGAAACGTCTCTGGCACGTGGTAATGGCCAGAAATGACGTTTCAACAACCAATTTTAATGCAAAATGGGTCGCATTCTTCTTCAGCATGGCCAAAATTGTTAGGGAATGGGTCTGTAAGGATGCCCATGTTGTTTTAATACATCTTCATTCAATGGGGAAAGGATCCCACGTTTTTTACACATTTTCTCTCTCCTGGGCTCGACCCATGCATTGTAAAAGCTAGATTTGGCTCATTTTTTGTTGTTGAACATTTTTTTGGACAGCAAGCTTCTTCTTTCACCTTCAACAAGTGATTTTTGAAAGTATTATACCTTCTTCATGATTGTAACAGGTTTCTGCCTCTTTGATGTTGCAAATGCAAGGATTTTGACAGTGAAAATGACAATGCAGACTCTGCGATCAATTTTCAGTCCTTTGTTTGTATTGTATTGTTTCATTTCAGACCTCTAATTGCATCTTATCAGCCTGTGTATGATGTTTCATGTTGCATTTCATGAAATTGTGTCAATTTGCATGAACAAGAAGTTTTCACCACTCCTTTGGTGTATCACCTATTAGTTTAGTTTCAACATTTGCACTTTCTATCTCTATCTCCTTGGAATTTAGAGTAAGATTAGGATTCAAACCTCTGCAATTATGCAAATAATAGATATGATCAGAGGAGTTTGAGGAACCAGCCTCTAATATGGAGATTCCTCTCTCATTTTACAAGTCCCACACTTGGAGAGAGGTTTCAATGTTGTGCAATCACACTGGATGCATATGATGATCAAACTAGAAATCTGATCAACATCCAGGGGTGTTGCTGATTTGCAACAACAATTCCTTCATTGAGAAGCATGTTCTTGTAGTGATTAGGAGCTTGAAGAAATTTAAGCATCTATTTTCAAACAACAAGGTTCAACCGTTGGTTTCTCATGTGGGAGTTATGGACTTCCTCCTCAATAAAGACCTAAATGAAAAATGTGCGGGGTGGATTACTCGTATCATGGAGTATGACATTGAGATAAAAGTCACCGAGCTGGTCCGAGTAAAGTTATTGTGTGAGCAGTGGTCTTGAGCAAATCAATGGAAGCAAGCAATGGGAAGGATGTTGTTTTGGCGTTATAAGACAACCAAGAACAAAGAGGTGTTCAAGAAGAGAATGGTGGTATGCTCACTCCTTGTTGGACCCAAGACATAATGCACTTCTTAAAAATAGGCCTATGCCCTCCAAAGATGAACAAAACCAAGAGAAGACACTTGATTGCAGGCTATTCCATATGCACTTGTTGATGGTGTCTTGTTCAAAAAGAATATAAATGGAGTGTTGTTGAGATGCATTGGGACAAATCAAGTTAAGATAATGTTAGAAGAGTTCCATGGTGGATCATCTGGGGGTCATTTTTCTCCAAGAGTGACAGCCCTCAAGATTATTAAGGTTGGCTATTATTGTCCCAAGGTGTTTAGTGATTGTTATTCGTGGATCAAGAGGTGCAAAAATTGTGCATTCTTCACAGAAAGGACAGATTAACAGCCCTTCCATTGCACCCAATTTTAGTTGACCATCCATTCATGTAATGGGGTTTGGACTTCATTGGATTCATTAACCCAAACTCAAGCCAAGGACACAAGTGGATTCTAACAAAGAATGACTACTTCACCAAATGGACCTGACGCGGTGGCACTTAAAGAGACAAATGAATCTAGCATTCTAGACTTCTATGAGGGGATAGTAACAGATTTGGTATACCTACCACTATAATATCATATAACACATTGGAATTCATAGGATCAAAGGTAAGCTGAATGGACATTAAGAATGGGATCTATCTGAGAACTTCATCAAATTATTACCCTCAAGGTAATGGTCAAGATGAATCTACCAACAAGAACCTATTAAAGATCATCAAGAGGAATCTTGATGAAAATCAGAGGACTTGGCACACTAAACTTAAATCAGCCCTTTGGACTGATAGGATAACTCCCAAGAGATCCACCGGTAACTCTCCATTCAGACTTGTTTATGGAAGAGAGGCAATCTTGCCTATGTCACTTGGGTTGCCAATGTTGGAACTCATGAAGCAATTGGAATTGTTGGAGTTTGAACCCATGGATGTTAGATATGTGGAATTGATAGAACTCCAAGAAATTAGAGAGCATGCAGCCCAAACAATGGAGAAGGACAAAGCCTTGATCAAGAGAACCTTTGATAGGAAAGCTAAGGCTAGAAACTTCCAAGTTGGAGATTTAGTGTTGAAATGGGATGCAGACCAAGCAAATCCGGGAAGGCGTTCAAATTTTGATGTCATTTGGAGTGGCCCCTACATGGTAAGAAAATGTAAGAATAGCAATGCCTTCCAATTGTCTACATTGGATGGTGAAGAACTGTAGATTCCAGTTAATGGAATCCATCTAAAGCATTGCTACTAGAAGGGAAACTCCTCACCTTGTACATATAAGCTTATATTTTCATTCCTCTAAGTGCTTGTGCACATTGTTTTGTTGTAGCTTAGTTTTACATTTCCCTAAGTAATTTGGCACAAGCTTTGTTGTCCCAAGGATACATCTTTGTAGGTCATGTTCTAGATCAAGTAATGTTCTACTCTTACAATCTTCTTCCTAGAAATTTTCTAATGAGTTGAGAGTACCAAGCAGTTAAGTTGATGACTCCATTGCCCAATGGATTGCTTTAGGCAGCTGGTCACTTCATCCAGTAGGCAGATGATCCCTCTAAGTCACCAAATTGTTATCCAAATAAGCCCCTGCTTATTTTGGCTAACTTTCCTTCATCCTTCCTTATTTTGTGCCTCAGTCAATTTTTTTCACTTTTCAGGCTCTCAAAATTTTTAGGAAATGACTTCATCAAATAGATAATTTTCTCACCTTTCCAGAAAGGTAAAATTTTCCTTCTAACTCCTTGTATTTTGCAAGTTATGGCTCGGTGGAGTTTTTGAGGGAAATTTTCCCTGGGAAGGCCCGTAACCAATAGGAATGTGCCACGTGGTAGGGTGGAATGGTAGGTTAGCAAAGGTAAGTTGGAAAAATCTCCAAAGATTGGGTGGGTTGCAAGGAAAAAAATTTGCCACAAGCCCACACGGGGAAAAAGAAAGGGCTTGAGGCCTGCACCTAATGAGGAGGTGCCACGTGGCGGCGGAAGTCGGACCAGCGGGGGTAAGTTGAAAAAATTTCCAAAATGGTAAAAGGGAAAAAAATTTCCTAGAAGCCTCACATTGAATGAGAGTGCACCACATTTCTATGAGGGTGGTGGGAGTCGAGAGAGGCAGAGTAAATTTTGGCTTTTGCCAAAATAGTAAAGGGCGCAAAGGAAAATTTTGGCCCAAAAGCCCACGGACCAACCAGAGGATGACACATGTCCAGTCATGGTAGGATTCGGAGGCAAAGATGGATTTGGTGTAATTTTCTGAAGTGTTAAAAAATGTGCAAAGGAAAAAATTTTCCTGCCGAACCGTGGAGGAAAGAAAATTGATTAAGGCCCGCGCCAAATCAAAGTGTGCCACGTGGCAGCAGAGTGGCGCGTCGCGGAGAAATTTTGGAATTTTTCCCAAAATTCAAAAAGGGTAAAATGGCCATTTGAACCTATAGACAAATGAGGAAGTGCCACATGGCGGTGAAGCGGTAGGGTATGGAGCTTTTTGGGAATTTTTCCCAAATTCAAAAAAAAGGGAATTTTTTAGGTTTCGGCCCTGCCACGACCCAATTTTGCCCCAGCTTTTCCATAAATATTTAGAGGGCATATCTTTCGATCTAGCACTCATTTTTTTCAATTTTTGTGTCATTAGAAAGCTATTGAAGTCCTCTACATGATGTAATATTCAATTTTGTTTTTAGTGGAGTTTAGTGAGAGATAAATGAAGAAATGTCTTTAGAATGGGAAAAGAGTAGAACCGACATTCAACCACCATTTTTAATGCAGTATGGCTTCCATTATTCTCTAGCATGGTCAAAAATCTTAGTGAATGAACTTTTAAGGGTACCCATGCTATTTTTATGGATCTAGTCGGTGGTTGAATCATTTATTTCAATTTTCCGCATTTCCCCTTCCGAACTCGCTTTTTCATTGTTAAAAGTCGGTTTTGGCTCTTTTGTAAAGGGTTGGACATTTTTATGTTCTACAGGCTCCCTCCTTCACCCTGGCAAGTGAATTTGTGGAATATCAGACCTTTTTAGGACTACAACATGTTTTCTACCTCTTTGCTATTGTAATGCATTGTATTTAAAAATGGAAATGACAATGCAAGCTCTGTGAATGAATTTTCAATCCTTTCTTGTGTTGTTTTCTCTATCCTGATCCTTCATTACAATTTTAGAAAATTGTGCATGATTTATGTTGCATTTTTATAATCTATGTCAATCTAAAAAAATATGTTCACCACTCCTTTGGTGTATCACCTTGTCGATTTAGTTTTATCTTCTTTTCTTTCTATGCTTGTCTCCTTGTGAATTAGAGTATAATTTTGAGTTAAACCTCTACAAATTTCATGCATACATCGATCGGAGGAGTAGAGGAACCACCTTCAATCTGGAGAGTTTTTTCCCATTTTTTCAAGTCCCACACTTGGGGAAAATATTCCATGTTGTGCAATCACACTAAATGACCCGATTCTCACTTGCAGATCGAAGGTCATTTAGGGGGTGCTCTTGATTTGCACTAACAACAGGATCATTGATTTGACAAATCACTGGCCATTTGGAATAGATTATTATCATTTTTGGAACTTTAGAAGAGTTCTGGAACTAAAGGAAATCATTCTTGGTCTAACCAGAGAGTTAGGAACTAATTCCGATCATTCCGAACTAAATCCAAAAGTTCCAAAACTAAGTGATAGAACTCGTAACTGTGTGGAGGAGTTCTAGAACTAAACCGTATTGATTCCAATGCTTCCAAAAACATGTAATCCACTTCATATTTGTTCCTCTTTCTGATTGTGACTTGTTTTATTATAAAACTGAGTTTTCAAAACACTTTTTAGGAATTACAGAGCTTTTAAATGTTAGAATCATAATCAACAAAAGATGGAAAATTACATCCTAACTTATATCAGATCAAACAAAAGTCACAAAATGCATTCAAACTTAATCAAAAGGAGAGTAAGATGAGATCATTTATTGTACATTTAACAAACATATTCTGGCCTCATCATTTCCCCCATACTTACTTGTTTGTAAGTCCCTTTACAAACTTTACTCTTCAAATTTGGGGTTATATATTTTGCATTCCATTTGATTTCTTAGGTCAAATGGCCAGGAACTGAATATCCCAATGCTTTAATTCAGAGGTACTATACCCTACTCCTACTTCTACTTTCCTCTGCCATGCATCAAATTCAGTGGGATCTTGTGGTTCTCTATTCTGCCATGGTGACATGGGGGTGAGAAGGAGTGGAGGTCTTGTTCTCATTCCCATCCATATGCCCATGTACTTTTCATTGATCTAAGGAATTAATGTACATAAGTCTTTTCTCTATGCAACTCTAGATTAAGTTTGTGGGAGATATTACTTCCCTTCTTCTCAATGCCACTGTGAGCAATTCCCATATTTTCAAACATGCCTCATAAATATCTTCAAAATTTTCCTCTTCATAAGAGGTGAAGGCATTAATACTTCTCTGCAAATTGGCAAGATAAGGTTTCTTGAACCTTTTATCAAATGCATGGGATCTGAAATGTGCAGCAAAGGTGGATGGTTTACCATAATGAATCCTCATATAGAGACCAGATGAACTAGCCTTTAATAGATGTTTTGACTCCCTCTCCTTCCATGCAATCTAATTTTGAAGAATAGAAAAAAATGCATTAAGTTGGCTCTCCCCTACATACAAATTGATCATAAAACTGAGTTCTTTTCCAACATGAAATTACAGAGATGGAATTCGCAGAGAAGATTTTTCTGCTCTGCATTGGCTAAGGAATAGGCTGCCATGAAATTAGCTTCATCTTTTATTTCATGTGGAAGGCCACATGCTATCCTTGACAACTTGCCAACGAATGAATTGTTCCTCCAAAAACACACTATATGCAGGAGAAGGTCTCCTGCATGCAAGTAATTTCTCACTCATCATGTAAACCATTTGTATTTTCACAAGATATTTAAATTTTTCATTTTCTTCTTTGTAAAACTTTTCTTCCCATTATTTTCTTGCTTTCTTCTCTTCTTCTATCTTACTTTTCAAGTCCTCATTGGATGTCTTGGCTTCACTGAGTTCTCTACAAGTATCATCCCATAGTTTTTAAGTGGCCAATAAGTTAATTCAGTTTGTGTAGAGACTATTGACAGAGCAGTTTGTTTTCTATAATTTTGACATTCTTCCTCTTTCTCCATTATCTACTATTTAACTCTTGTCAATTCCTCAGTCTTGTCAGTGAGCTGAGTTGTTAATTCCTCAATAATTATTTCTCTTCCAATTTAAGTTTGAGAAAATTCAACTCCTCATCCTTTTCTCTAATAATGAGTTCTACTCTGGATAGAAACAGAGCCTGTTTAACTTGTTGTTTCTCTTCTTTCTTTGAAATTTCCTTGGGGGTTAAGAATTCTTCTTCTACCATAGGGGATTTCCCTTTCCATTTCCAAGATGCCAATTCATATTCTTCATGTGATGGTGTTGTTGATTCACCCATCTCTTGGAAAACTTGTTCCTCAAATCTCTCATCTTATTTTTCTATCTTTTTTGGCTTGGTCCAAGAGGATTCATGGCCATGCTACCCAAAATATCAACAACTTCCTTTTCCAACCCTTCTTGATCTTCCATCTCCTCCAAAATTTCTCTAGACCTTTTATGAATTTTCCTTCTTTAAGGAGCCTCAAAATGTACAAAAATAGGTCTCCTCCTAGAGATTCTTCTGATTTTCACCTCTTTCTCTTGCCTAGGTGAACTATCACTATCAAAGATAGATATTAGCTCTCCTGTAGCTACTGCAGAGGAAGGAATTTATTTAGAAGGCACAGTAGGTTCTGCAGTTTTAGTCCTTCTTTCAGATCTTCTTATTTTTGGTATTTCCTCTCCACCTAGTTCTTTCTTTTCCTCTGTAGTGGCATCAATTTCCAAATTAATTACAGGAGCAAGAGTTTCTATTACTCTCCTAAGAATATCAGGGCTCTGCTTAAACTTGCTAAGAAATTTCTCCCACATTTCTTCTCCATTTTTCTTCGAAAGAAAATGGTGTTGGCACACTAAATGCACTAACCCATGATGTCTGATTGTTCCCACACCCCAGGAATACCTTTGGGCCATTGTATGGATGGATTCAAAAATAAACCCTGGAAGGTTTACTATATATTCTAGTTTTGTAGCTCCATATCTAAGGTATATGAGGATCTTGAACTTCTCTTTCTACTAACTTTGAATTGACCATCTTTGGTTAAATACTTGACTATCCAAAATGGAACTCTGTCAAAGGGTTTGGGAAAGCTAGTCCTTTTGACCCCTTTTATGATTTTTTTCGTGTTGTAAATATATTGGGGTTCAGATTCCCCCTTTTTCAGCAAGGTTTCAACTGGTCTTTTAATGTCCCTATGATAGGGTTTGGGACATTCACAATTGGCACTCCAGATATATTACTGATTGTATTCACAGAAAAAGGAATGAAAACATTTCTAACATTTGTCTTGGATTTCTCTAAATTTATAATGAATTCTCTTACCAATTCATCGTTATACTTGGGAAACTTTCTCGAAATTCTAGCCATCTTATCTAATGAAAGATAGTTGCCACTTCTTCATCTGCAATGAGTTGGGTATCATCATCGGTTCCAAATTATTTTTAATCCCCATGATACAAAGGTGATTCAAATTTGTTATTCTTTAATATTGTGTGGTTTGGTGAAGAACTCTTCACTTAGCTGCAAAAATGACGAATTTAGCTACGAAATTATTGTACTTAATTGTGGAACTTCTGTGTTGTAGCTGTGGAATGCAAACCTAATTCACTACTTCTTCCTTTAAGTTTCTTTGTAACTAGTTTTCACTTTATTGATTCCACACTAATGAAAACTCATTATAACTATCTGCCAAATTATTCCATCAATATCTTTCTCATGATTACTCACTTTTAATCATGATGTATAATAGATGACTCATCATATCAACTTTTAAATCAAATCTAATCACACATGCAAACTTATAATTTAAACTTTAATAAGTTAAAGACATAATTACGATCCTTGCTGATGTAATCCCTCCGTCATGATGACTCATAATTCGTAAAAGTTGAAACAAAAGAAAATTTGTTAGAAAAATAGCTGGAATTCTAAAGAATTTTTAAATTTTGAATTAGCCATTTATTTGAGAAGATCAACTACCATTACTAGTTTTCAATTGCTCTCTAAGAGAAACTTTTTTGGGGGGGGAAGAGAACACCATTTCTTTGGTTTTTACTCTCTTCCTTGTTTTTTTGGGAAGAGAACACCATTTATTGGTTTTCATTCTCTTCCCTTTATTCTGATCTATCCATTTGATTATTTGATCATTTTGGAAGAACTGGGTTCTTCCATATGATCAAATTCTTTATTTTATTCAATCTTCCTCAAGAATTCATCCTTAGTATGAGGCTTCCTATAAATCTTTAGCATATGACCATTAACCAAAAGTGTTCTTCTGCTGCCATCAATGGGAAGTAACTGAATATAACCATTGTCAAATATTTTCTCAATCTGATAGGGTCCCAACCATCTGGTTCTCAATTTACCTTTGAATTTTTGTTACTTAGAATTAAATAGCAATTCCCAATCTCCTACTTTGAATTTCCTTTTCTTGATATGTGTATCATGCCATTACTTCCTTTGATCTTGGATTATCTCTATCTACTGAAGTTCTTCCATCCTTTATTCATCCAACTCATTGATTTGGAGGATTCTTTCCTTTTGAGATGTAACCAACTCAAAACCCACCTTAATTACTGTCCTCAATGTCTATAGTTCAAACTCAATAGGAAACAAGGGATTTTTCCCATAGACTAACTCATATGGTGAAAACCTGTTGTAGTTTTCCAAGTTGTATTGTAAGCCCAGACAACTTTGGGTAGTCTCTTTACCCAATCTCTTCTTCCTGCTTCAACTATGTTGGTAAGGATGTTTTCCAATTCTCTGTTTGGCACTTTAGCTTGTCCATTTGATTGTGGGTGATAGGGAGATGACTTCCTATGATTGGTCTGATAATACATTGTGAAATGTTGGATCATAGTACACATAAATTTTGGTCCCTAGTCTGAAAATATGCTCCTTGGTGCTCCAAACTTTACCATTATTTTCTTTCAAAGGAAATCAGCAACTGCTTCTTCAGTGGCATTTGTCACATAATCAGTAAACACAAGAATATATTCCCTCCTTTGTGAAGAAGGACTAACCCATCTCTCAAATGGTTCAATCACTACTTGAGGTTACGAGAGGCATTTCATTGGTAAAGGTTGGTTGTCCTATCCTTTGACAAGGATCACACCTCACGATAGATTTCTTCACATCTTTGTCAGAGATTTCCAATAATAACCGAGTGTCAAGTATCTTGTGAGATGTTCTTTTCACTAAATAGTGCCCTCCACTTGGTTCATCATGAAATGCCGGAGGATGTCAAATATTTCATCTTCTCTTACACACCTACATAAAACCAAATCAATACCACACTTAAATAGCATTCTATTTAGCCATTTGAATTATGCCTTTGGTTTTGATTAACTTCTTTATTTATTTCTTGGTGAAAGCAGGAGGAAACTTCCTTGTTACAAGATAATTTTCCATATCAGAAAACCATGGTATAGCAACTGAAATAACAAACAATTGTTCATCTGGAAAGTTGTCCTTGACTGGATCTTTCTCCCCTGTAGTGGTTAGTCTTGACAAGAAATCAGCTACCACATTAGATTTACCTAGATTTTCCACAATGGTAATATCAAATTCTTGTAAAATCAATAACCATCTAATTATTCTACCTCCAACCACTAGTTTGTTCATTAAATATTTAATTGTTGAGTGATCTGTATGTACAAATATTTTGTACCCTGTAATGTAATGTCTAAACTTATTAATTGCATAGATCACAACAAGAATTCTTTTCAGTGGTGGTGTAATTTCTTTCAGTGGGAGTAAGATTTTGCTAAGGTAATAAATAGCATACATTTTCCCTTCTTCATCTTTCTGTCCCAAAACTGCACCAATGGAATTATTTGAGGCATCTATTTGGATATGAAAATGTTTCTCCCAATTAGGTCCTCTCAATATTGGGGCAATTATTAATTTCTCTTTAATTTCTTCAAAAGCATGTTGACACTTTTCATCCCAAAGAAATTCATAGTCCTTGGTAAGAAAATTAAACATGGGGAATAAATTTTACTAAAATCCTTGATAAAGCATCTATAGTACCCAAGCATGTCCTAAAAATGACTTGATATCAGTGGGGGTCTGAGGAATAGGTAAGTCTGAAATAATTTTGATTTTGTTTTGATCAACTTGAATTCCTCTTTTTGAAATATGGTGTCCTAATACAATCCCTTCATCAACCATCATCAAACATTTTTCATGGCTAAGAGACAAGTGGTGTTGCTCACATCTTGTCAATACTCTATCCAAATTTTTCAAGGCATCATCAAATGTATCTCCATGCACAAGTAAAGTCATCCATGTATACCTCTACATAGTCATTTGTTAGGTCTGCAAAAATTGCTAATACAACTCTTTGAAAGGTTGTTGGAGCATTACATAGTCCAAATGGTAATACCCTATAGGAAAAGGTACCCCATGGACATGTAAATGTATTTTTATCTTGATCTTCAGTAGCAAATCTGATTTGATTATATCCACTAAAGCCATCCAAGAAGGAAAAGTATTTTTACCTGAAAGGTTGTCTAAGACTTGATCTATGAATGGTAAGGGAAAATAATCTCTCAATGTGGCTTTGTTCAGTTCCCTATAGTCAACAAAAATTCTCCATTTTCCATTCTTTTTAGGGACAATTACAAGAGGAGACACCCACTGGCTATCTGAGATAGGGTAGATAAAACCTACTTGTAATAGTTTTTCAATTTCTTGTTTGACTATATCCCTTAAGGCTGGATTAATCCTTCTATGAGGTTGCCTAACTGGTCTAATGTTTTTAGTATAGATGTGATGAGTGCTAGATACTTGGGTGGATTCCTTTCATATCTTTTTAATCCCAAGCAAAATCTTTAGTATGATCTTTCAGAACATCAAACAGTTTAGCTTCTTCATCGTTCTTTAACTAAGCTATTAATATTCAAAATTTTACTGGTTGAATCTCAACATGTTTGGTTCTAGTGTATGATGAACTAATTTGTTGAAAGGGTTCCATTAAATTATTTAGTGGACATGCATGTGGCAACAACATATGATATGTAGCAACATCTCCAAAATTTCCTTGAGACAAAATGTTGGACAAAGGACAATAAGAAGAATTATGATACTTATCTTGTTGTAGGTCGAACTCTTCATCACTGCTACTTTCCAGAAATTCTTCATCATCTCCTGATATATGTGAAGCTAAAGCTATAGATTCTTCCTCTCCCCAAGATAAATCTCATTCCTTCAGAGAAAAATTATCTTCATTTGTAGGGAATTGTTGTTGGTGTGGTTAGGAACTATTCCGACTTCTCCAAGGACAATTGGTGTACATTCAATGGTGGGTTAATCATATCTTCTATTTCTCGTACATGATCCTGCAATGTGATCATGGCCAAAAAAGATAATTTTTCTCATTAATATCAAGATTATCAACCCATAATTGCTCTTGATTATCACTAAAAGGTCATGCAGAGGGATATAATGAAATTTTCTTAGAATTCTTACCATTTGAAATAGTCATATCACCTAACCTACAATCAATTAAGGTAGCAACTATAGCTAACCATGGTCTGCCCAAAATAATGGGATAACCCAATGTTTTACCTTTTGGCTGCAATATAAGGAAGTCAACTGGATATTCCCATGACTCCACCATAACCGCCACATCTTCAATAACTCCTAGAGAGTCGAAAATCGAACCGCAGGTGGTATCGTAGAGAGTGAGCAAAATATCTTAGGACAAAGTATCAAGCGAGAAAGAGATTTGAGTTCGGTTTAATTTGATTTGAGAATTTTGAGAATGGTTTTGATTGATATTAGTCATCTCGTGAAGACAAGTTAATAGCACCCTTGAGTTAATTGGTGTTGAGTCCCATAAAGTAAGACGCCGTGTGTCAGGCGCAGTTGAAAGAGGATTCCGATTTATTTAACCCTTTGCTTCCTTACTTGTCAAGTACCAGTTAAAATGGCCGATAGTAATTCCAGAACTTCTTCTGTTGAAAATGAAGATCAAGATCTGATCAATCTCTCTGAAGTCTTTGCTGTTAATTCAGATATAGATATAGTTGATGAGTCTAGTCCCACTCCTGAGTGGAAGTTACCCAAAAATCCTATAATGAAGTTTATTCTAAGATTAGTAAATTTCATTTGTTAGCTTCTCTTGTTTTAAAACCAGGAGTCGATTATACAAGTTTCCAGGACAAATAATGGTGAATATAACATCCCTTTGATAGAAAAATCTGATGTAAAGCATCTTAAGAAACAAAGTACCTACAAGTTTACACATGTAGGTTGTGTTCAAATTGGAATAACCCCATTGTTCCGCCGAGGTCTCAATGCCTCAATCTTATGTTGTCTTATGGATCTTAGATTCGACAACTTTAAAGATTCACTCTTAGCTGCAATACAGACAGGCCTACATAATGGTCCCATATCATTTGAAGTCTATCCAAATTATCCCGTTTCCCTTACAAAGGATGATTTGTTACAGGATGTCTTAAAATTGCATCTAGCAACCACAGGTTTAAATATGCGATCTGGTTCTTGCCCTTTGGCAATTCATTATAAGATCATCTACCAGTTGAAGGGTTGCGTCTCAGGCAGCTTATACCCAGAAAAGATACTCTCTGGAGATTTGAGTACTCCAGATTATGGACAGAGGAGCATCCGCTCCATTTTGATTTATGGAATAGGTCCCCTGCTATTGGAGACAGGAAGTATCTCTCCCAACACTTCAAGTTTTCTTGCAGAAATTTTTGCCTTCTAAACTTTCTGATTCTCCGCTTTTGAATGTACATCCTGATATAGCTAGAAATGTATTGATACAATGCAAAATACCTTGGTTTGTCAAGGTACATTACTATGTAAAAACTAACTCTGTCAGGAACTTGGTAGAACGGCCAAATGCTACTCTATGGCGACGAATACTTCTACATCACACTATGATAGTGAGGCCACTGTCCCAGGCCAAGATTTGAAAATCTTGGATCATTATCTGTATCCTACACGCCATCATCTCCAGCCCAATAATGATGGTACAGCCACTATGTCAAGAACGTGGCTTGAAAGACACGAGAGGAATCTTGAACCGTTGTCAAAGCAACATGATAATACGACATCTTGAGATGATGATACAAGGGCCCCTCTGTCACTTTTGATTCTCCATAGCTGCTTTTGCTTTTGGTAGTGCGTTTGCTTTTGTCGGCCATTACTACGGCGGGCACTGTTGCAGATTGTGTTGTTGATAAGATTCGTTCTTATCTTTGTCGGTGCGTGGTGGGTCCTTTCCTTTAATAATTGCACTCCCGTGAGTGGGTTGTACTCACATGTGTGTCAGTCGGTGGATTCCTTACCGGTTACCTTTGGTTCCGGTCTTCCAGTTTCCGGTGAATCCGGTTCCCAGTGAAAAGCTTTGGAAAATTCTATAAATACGACTTCTTCCATTTCATTCACTACACTCGGGATACTCGAACTCGAGGCGATTCAGAGCATTGAAGGAAGAAGCGTTTTGGAATCCAGTGTTAGAGTTTGAGTCTGTAATAAAGATTGAAGTTTAATGTTGTAAGTTCATAATGTTTGATGAAGTACATGTATTGATTACCGTTAATGGAGATCATAAGCTTATTATTATAGAATCTTTTCATTCTTTTGAAGAATACTATGAATCGACGATATCTTTGATATTGTAGTCGAGTATTATACATGAGCTCTTTGGAGATGAAGATATATGCATCTTGTTAATATTCACAATTGATGTATGAAGTTTGACATGAGGAATATTATATTAAATGTTTTGTCGGTGGTTCAAGATTGTTGTATTTGAAAGAATTGGTATCGAGCCTTCGTATTTGTATGTATGTGTGTTTTTAAGAATTGGTATCGAGCTTGATTTGTCGGTTTGCTTGATTTGTCGGTTTGCTTGATTTGTTTTTAAGAATTATATAGATATAGTTGATGAGTCGAGTCCCACTCCTGAGTGGAAGTTACCCAAAAATCCTATAATGAAGTTTATTCTAAGATTAGCAAATTTCATTTGTTAGCTTCTCTCTTGTTTTCAAAACTAGGAGTCGATTTATACAAGTTTCCCAGGACAAATAATGGTGAATATAATATCCCTTTGATAGACAAATCTGATGTAAAGAGTCTTAAGAAACAAAATACCTACAAGTTTGCACATGTAGGTTGTGTTCAAATTGGAATAACCCCATTGTTCGTCGAGGTCTTAATGCCTCAATTTTATGTTGTCTCATGGATCTTAGATTCGACAACTTTAAAGATTCTCTCTTAGCTGCAATCCAGACAGGACTCCATAATGGTCCCATATCATTTGAAGTCTATCCCAATTATCCAGTTTCCCTTACAAAGGATGATTTGTTACAGGATGTGTTAAAATTGCATCTAGCAACCACAGGTTTAAATATGCGATCTGGTTCTTGCCCTCTAGCAATTCATTATAAGATTATCTATAGGTTGGTCAATACCATGTACCCAGCCGTTAAGCACGGCGTGTCCAAAGGCAGCAGCGTGGTGACACATGTAAACCTAGAGAGTCAGAAAATCGAACCAGAATTGATTTCATTGTCTGATATTAAGGTTCCAAAGGAATGGACCTTATCCAAAAAATTTATACAGTCCTCCAAGCCTAAGCTTGAAAATGCTACGGCAGTCACAGAAAATAAGAACAATGTGACATTAAGTTTCATGAGTAACTCCAGCATTGATCTGTCCAGAAAAGGTCTGTCCAGAAGTAATTCTGTGTCTTCAAATTCATCATATTTCACAGTAGGTGAAAGTTCTAACACACAGAAGCCCGTAAGCCAGAACAATGAGAGAACATTTCTCTGTAGTCACAGGTCACTTGTGCATGATCCGTCAACAGATTTCTTGTGGTGTTCTGACTGTGAGAAATTGGTTAGTCAGAAATATGCTCCATCAAATGGACCTACTATTAATATGGCATCTGTTAGTTCAAGTTCAAGTACTTCATTGCCAATAACAGATCAGCATGAACTAATCTCTCCTGACCAAACCCAGAAAGCAGTTTTCTGGTACCAAAGGACAGTGAATAAAGAGATTGAGCCTTCAGAAAGCTCAAAAATGCTTAATTGGACTAACAAAGCCGTAAAGGCAGTCCATGAAGAAGTTGTTTCAAATTCAGAAAAAATTTCTGCATTAGAAAATTTTTAAGAGCAATTGAATTACGGAAAAATGGTGACTCTACAAATTTGCTCTTAAATCTGTTAAATGATAGAGTTAAAACATTGGACAAATCGAGTTAGATGTGTAGAAACGTTAGTTCAACATAACCATAGAATTGTTTCTACAGAGCTTCCAGAAGCCATAACACAAAAGATAACTGATTTAGTACAACCATTAGTAGATCACACTACTAGTGTAAAAGTTCTGTTTCAACACAGGTAGCTCATACTCATGAATTGATAGAATCAACTATTACATGACTACACGATGAGAATGAAAAAACTCATCAACAATTAGAAATCATTCGGACATGATTGTCCCTTGAATTACAAAGATTCTTCAGCACTACAAGAAGTTAATGCTAAGGTGTCAGTCCCTAAGGAAGGTGATTGGACGCGTGCAGCGTCATGGTCTGATGTAACTCAGTTAGCCAGTCCTTCTACTAAAAAATCTTATAAGGAAGTCCTTGAAGAATACAAGCCACTATTCTTCAAAGATAAGTCGATTAATATGCTAAGAATAGAAGGATCACAAGTTGATGACCCATCTACAATATGGTGTTAGTAGGTTGTATACCTATTAATGGTAATTTTTCATAGTGTCCACTATCATTACATTTATAGTTGCTACCAAATCAACAAAAACATTATGTATATCTTTATTCCTTATAGAGACAGAAATAATAGGGCTTCCAGGATCTCCATATTTGGGAAGTAGGAGCTTTCCTGCTAATAAATCAGCAAGTTTCCCATCTACCTTAATAGTCCTAGGGTATTGCTTCTTTCTTCTAGGCCTTTTTAAACATAGCATTTTGATTAATTTTTTCAATTCTGGAATGTCCTTAATTTCTTGTAATAGTGGTATTTCAATATTTAGTCTCCTTAGTTCCTGCACCAATTCAGATTCCTTGATTTCTATAGCTTCTTTAAATCTCTCTAGAAATGGAGTTTCAGTAGAGTTTCTTTCTGGTTCCTTATCTCTTTATTTTTCATCTTTCTTGGGGAAACCAAACTAGGGGTTTTAGTTTCTTCTATCATTTCAGTGATGATAACAGGTGGATTGCTAACTATTTTTCTAGATCTAGTTTGAATATCCTTACAATCCATGGCATTTAGATCAACTGATTTTTCTAGTTCTGTTCCGTAGACAGGAGTTTTTTGTTTGTTTCTTGGGTTTGCTACTAGATGTGCTAGCATTTGAGTTTGAACCAAATTTTCGGTGTAGTGACCCGTCCCAGGACACCAGAAACCAGACCAATAAGTCACTAAAATTTTGGGTAAATTTTTTTGGAAAGAAACTACTAATAATACTAATACGAATTCCCATTATTTATTTTGTTTAAACTAAATTGATTTACCCAATTACTTAATCACTAGCCCCAAATAATTTCATTTATTTAATTTCTATTAAATTTACTAGGGACACCCTAATATGAGTCTACACCCCTTTTAAAATTTATTAGATTTCCCCCTTTTTATTTTATTTACCCCCACACACCTCCTAAACTTTATTTCCCATTCATATTAAAATACCCATGGCCCAAAAGTATGTAGGGTTAATTGTGGACCATAGGATCAAAGAGATCTTAACCCTTGATCTAAATTTTCCCTAAGTGTGCCCTAAATTTTCCTTATGTTCTTTTATTTTATTTTTCCAACTCTCATTTTATTTTGTTTTGTTATTTACAGGTGCAGAATGAGGAGCTATGGAGTTTTTTTTGGGTTCATGGAGATTTTATTTTGATGAAGCATCTCATTATTCAAGCATGTATACTTTTTTTTTTGTAAATTTACTCACTGAAATCTTGAGTTACTGAGTATGTAACATACCCATGAATTTTCTTTTGTGGATGGAGGAAAAACTACCTGAGAACTCTCTCTCTCTCTCTCACATATATACTTAAACCAATTTTCATTTGTGGATTCGAAATAAAAATCACATATTTAAATGGTGGAAGGGTGGTGAGTATTGACCACAGGGTTTGGTCCAGCATGGAGTGGTGTGGGATTACACGGTGGAAGGGTCTGCGTGGAGGAGTGTGGTGTGTGAAGGAGGAAGGGTGCGGGAGTGATTGTGTGGGGAGTGGTGTGGATGGCTACACACATGAAAGGGAGAACAACGGCGGGGTGTGGAGTCGCATGGAGAGGATGTAGGGAGATGGGGTGTGTAGAAGGAGTGTTACGTAGTGAGTGTGGGTTATGTGGGAAGGGGGTGGTGCACGAGGTTGGAGGGGTTGTCCAAGTGGACAAAGGTGTGGAGGGCGGTGGTGCCTCTAGTGGGTGCCCAGGGGAGTGGGGAGGGGTTGACCCTCCCCAAAACTTCTTTTATTTATATTTTTTTAGTAAAATTTGTTTTATATTGAAATTAACTAAATAAATTTTGTATTACAAAATATAAATTATTATATATTTATAAATTGTAATATATATCTATATTACAATGTATCAATATTAATATATTTCTATTACAAGAAATATAATATAAATTGTAATATAATTACTATTACATCACTATATGAAATATAACAATTCAATACACGGATTTAATACATTAAATTCTAAGATAGTTTGATAATGAAAAACAACCCTATTTTACAAATGTAAATATATTTCCATTCAATTATTGTTGTAATTATCTTTATATAAATAAATACTCATCATACAATGCTAAACCTAAATCAATAAACCATGTTTGATTATTGCAGTTAAGTATGAACTCACTACTTCCTTTCAATATATGCATATTAAAATGAATTTCTTGATTGAGTGTTTAAAGGAGAATGTAGTAATATGGTTCAACTAGGAGAGAATTTTAAACTATATTTACAAATTTATAAGGGAGAACACATATTCCAAACTGATTTTCTTAATAAAATAAATAAGTATCACATGGAGAAGAAAACAAACTAACCTCATTCTATTCAATAATGCTATAAAATTTTCAAGAAGAGATACATGGAGAGAAAACTAATATTTCCATTCAATGTACTATTATCAAAACCATAAGGATATTCAACAAGATTGACGTCATTTCTTATGGAGAAACATACTTCCATTAAGAAATCTTCCTTTTCAAAATGATATTCAAATCAATGCATATTAAAGGAATATAACTATTTTATAAAACTTCTTTTGCAAAATCTCCCGATTACATCATATTTCAAAATTCTAAAATACATAAGAAAACAACATAACAAAACTCCCTTCCAAGATTGAAAGAAATCTTTCACATACTAATGGAATACCAATCTTACAAGTGATTCCAATTCACAAGATGAGAACTTTTTCATGCCAAAGAATCTTCCCATATAGCCATACCCAAGAGGTTACAATGAAAGTAATGCTTCACAAAATTTTGAGAGAACAAGGAGAGACCAAGATGTCAGAACTCCAACCATCTCCATACTTGAGATCTAACTTTGTCCCTTTCAAAGAATCTAACTCCAAGAGAACAAGGCTTGTTTAACCACCCAACCTTTAGGCATCATTACATGCCTTTCCAAGGTTGGAAGACATGCTAGCCTCCCCCAAGCCCATGGGAGAGAGAGCTAGCTTCCACAACTTTGTGCACAAGATTTAGGGAGACAAACACCACAATATTTTCACATACAAGCCAAGACCATGCACTAAGGAAAAACACAACATTTAGCAAATAAAATAAAGGAGGAGAAAGCCATATTCATCCTCAAAATTGGGGAAGAGTAGATGAGATACCCGAAAGTGCCATAAGGTGTGATCCAACCATAGGATGCACACAAGATTCTTCTCAACCTCCTTATTCCTTCAAATCAACAAAACCCTCCTTATTGCTCCACCCATTCACCAAAATCCTTCTTGGGAGGATTTTCAAACCCATTGGGTTTCCTCTCCAAGAATGGGGAAGGGGTTCAAACCATATGAACCACCTTACCCACCTCAAACCATATGAGGGGAGTAAAAGGAACCTACATGGCTTTCCCATCAAGCCATGAGGTTTGAGAGGGAAAATCCCTCTCTCTTCCCCCAAAGAACTCCAACATCCATCAAGCCATATGATGGATGGAGAAAAATAACAACATACTCAAGCAACAACAATACAAACAACTGAAACATACATTCCAACTATAAGCAAGCTAAGATCTAACAAATAACATACAACATAAAATGAGCTCAAAGAGCCTACCTCCAAGAGCTCTCCAAAACAAGATTTTCCAACTTTCTTCCTCAAGCAATTTTAGCTCCCAAAATCTCAAGCACCAAAAAAAATAAAAAAAAGGTCCTCTTTCTCCCCATGAGGGAGAATTTGAAGAGAAGCCAATAAATTTCCTCACCAATGAGGGGGTGACATGTGTCACCCCTCTCTTCCCTCCAAGTCAAAGATTCCAAAATAAAAAGAAGAAAAGATAAATTCACTTTTAACACTCCCTTCCCAAAATACCCAAAATGAAAATAAAACAAGATTGTGCAACTTTCTACAAAACACACATACCAATCCATCTTACATGGATGGTGACCAAAGAGAGGCAAAATGGGAGGAAACTCCTTTATGCCTTGAAATTAAGCCCCCCACCTATTAGGTAGGGTCCAAGGGCTTATTTTCATGCTAAGTGAACTCCCAAACTAAAAGGGGTCACTTAAAATGCCATAAATAACCCAATTTCGGGTTTGACACTTATGGGCACAAGTGTAGAGGATGTGGGGCCCACCCAAGGGTTCACATGTGACCCTAATCCCCTCTAATTAATACAAAATAAACCAAACCCAAAACTTAATGCAAGTGGGGACCATTAAGCCCCCAAACCTAATTTATTTAACAACAATAAAACATTCTAAACAAAATAAAATTTTACATGACATATTACATCACATATGAGGGTCACTCATGGTGCCCAAAATACAATCAAACTATATAGCCTCAAACAATTAACATGGTTAGGACTTAGCCCCATGGGCCGCTTGTGCACAATTTGTGTAGCCACCCTGAAACCCACGTTCTCTGTGACATGTCACTGCACACTCATTGCACACATTAAACACACATGTCCAATACAAGAGTAAACTAACTACTCACTAAGTGAATCAATTCAAACATGTAAATTAAGGATATCACAACATCAACGTGGAATGTACAATCTCACACAATTCGTCATATGTTAGGTATTGTAATACATAAAAATGTCATATCACCATGCCATCATGTATCCTCATCAACAAATCAAATACTTTTTAAAATCAAGATATGTGACTAAACCTCAAATAAAATGTGTAAATCTACTAATCTAGTCAAATTGGCGCTATGCACCCCAAATCACCATACATGTCCATAAAGGCAAACCAACATAGCATAATGTCCAAAATATGTCAAAATCCATGTTAAGTCATAACTATGGGTTAAGAATTCTGCAGATAATTAAGGCTAGAAAATGTGGGCACTACATTCGGTTTGTGAATTTTGTGTTGGGGCACCCATTATGGCTTGTTGATTCTGATTAGGATATGTTTTCCCTTGAGCATAGTTATTAGGACTCCATCTAGGTTGTGACCAAGCATACTGGTTATTTTGACCAGTCCATGGTTGTTGGTGTCCTTGAGCATACCAAGATTGACCTGCCCAATCTTGGGGATTCCAAGTTGGCTGAGGGGCCCAAGGTGGTTGTCCCCAACTTTGTGGTACTATTTGAGTAGCCCATGGCATCATCCAAGGATTAGGAGATGACCTTGGCATGAATTGTCCTTGGGTAGGTTATCTCTGGAAAAATTCAATTCTTCTGTTGTGGATGATGTATTGGTTTGTTTGAGTGATTCTTTAGGAGTGGAAGAAGAGAACAAGTGTGAATATCATGTTCTTTAGATTCATAGATAAGACATACTTCTATTTTATCCAAAGGACATTCCCTTATTGCATGCTTCTTCTGCATATAGGATAATACATATCTAATGGTTTAGTTTTGGAATTTTCTTTAGCTTGTAATCCATCCATAGTAGAGGTTAATTGAACTAAAATGTTTGTTTTAAAGTTTGTTAATTCATCCATTAGTTTGTTCATATCTAGATTCAAACTTTTCACTGATTTTCCCTTCCTAGGTCCACCCCTTGTTCTAGAATAGCTTCTACAAATGTCTTTAATTTCATTCATCCTTAATTGATCAATGTTTCCACCTCCTATCAAGTTAAGATCTTCCCTAGATTCATCTTCCAAACCTTTAAGAAAAATGGTTTTACTTAACTCTTCTTGAAGTACAAATCCACACCTTTTACTTACAAAGAGGAATCTATCCAAATAATCTTCTATATTCTCATCCTCCTACTTGATTTTGAAAAACTCTTCCTTCCTATTTCTCCCTCTACAATAATCTTGATATTTGTCTAGGAAGGAAGTTTCCATTTGTGCCCAAGTGGTAATAGAGTTGGATGTTAATCCCATGAACCACCTCATTATTGCATCCTTCAGAGTGGATGGAAACAACTTGAGTTTCTAATTATCTATTTTATAGTCATAGGTCTGACATAGTACCTTAAACTCAAACAAAAATTGGTTAGGGTCTTTAGATGACATCCCTCTAAATGTGGGTAAATGTGCAGGTGAAATATTTTTCATTGGTGTATCATCATCATCCAATTGAATTGGATAAGTAAAGGTCCTATCAGGTTCCCTTTCATCTTCTTGTGCCATTTCTGAAGTATTTTCTAAACTTTTCTCCCAATCAATGTGGTATGTGATCTGCTTTAGGAAGGTGAAAAATCAAGAGTAGGAGGTTGACTACTCAATTGAGAATCAAAACTTACCCTAAATGGATCTTGAGAAATAATCCTTCTCCTAAAAGTTCCACTTCCTTCTGGTGACTGATCCAAGAATTCCAAAGGTGGAAATTTTGCTTCTTGTCTTACAGGGGATAATGGTGCCTCCAATTCTTGGTCAACTTCCTTATTTAAACTAGAGGATGATGTTAATTCTTGTTCAGATATTTTTGGGAGAAATCTACCCTTGGAGTCTCTTGGTCTACTCATAAATTTTGTGATAGCTTAGGGAAGATTTCTTCAATTACTAAATGTATGATTGTTTCTCTTGTTGACACCTAATTAGAAAATTCTAACTAGTGGGTCCTCGACAACGGTGCCAAAAATGATGGGTGTCGTTATTCCCTTCATTTAATCAACTTTATGTTGATTTCATATTCAAACCAAGGGTGTGTCTAAAGCTATATGCAACAAGAAGAATCTTAGCGATATAGTAATTGATTGTAGGTATTTTGTATTTTATGGGGGATCTTTTCCATGTCTTAAGAACTTATTGGTTAAAAACCTTATTTGAATCAAACTATGAAAACATGTTGGAAGTAAACACACTTTACATAAATGAATTGCTGGAAATAAACACACTTTGCCTTGGAAGTAAACACACTTTGCATAAATGAATTGCTAGAAATAAACACACTTTGCCTTGGAAGTAAACACACTTTGCATAAAGGAATTGCTAGAAATAAACATTACAGAAATAAACACACAATTGAGAATGCCTGGAAAATGATTGCAAAGAAATAATAACTTAATCTAGAACACCTACAGGGACAAGTCTACAACATATTTCAACTTAAGGAATTGAAAGTGATACAAAATTAACAGATCTAAACTATTTGTTTTAGAAATATAAATACCAACAAAATGAGGATCTTGGTTCTTGGAGGAGTGGGCCCTTGCTCCGCCTTGAAACAGGATTAGACAACTTAATTTTCTCTCAAAACAGAAATGGCTATTTTATTGATAAAATGTTTTACATTACAAAAACATGTTGGATATGTGTATATCAATCTATATCTATCTCTGTTTTATATCTATATATTATATTTTATATTAGAAGTTCTATATATATATATATATATATATATACTTTGAAGTACATTTATGATCATAATTTTTCCACTAATATGATGGAACTGAATCATGCCCAAAATAGATGTTGAATTGGAACATGGCTAGATGTACAACTATGTGATAATTATCCTAGATCTGCAAGTATGGAGAGTCAGAAGTCTTCTAATATACTCTTGATTGATAGGATCATTGATTTGAAAAATCACTGGCCATTTGGAATAGATTCTTATCGGTTTTGGAACTTTAGAAGAGTTCCGAGAACTAAAGGAAATCATTCTAGGTCTAATCGAGAGAGTTTCGGAGCTATCTGCAAGAGTTCCGAACTAATTCCAATAATTCCATAACTAAGTACTAGGTTCCATAACCAATTCCGAAAGTTTCGGAACTAAGTGATGAGAACTTGTAACTGTGTGGATGAGTTCCAGAACTAAGTATGACAATTCCAGAACTAAACCATATTGATTCCAATGCTTCCAAAAACATGTAATCCACTTCATATTTGTTCTTCCACTGATTGTGACCTATTTTATTACAAAAATGAGTTTCCAAAACACTTTGTTAGGAATTATAAAGCTTTTAAATGTTAGAATCATAATCAACAAAAGATGGAAAATTACATCCTAACTTATATCAAATCAAACAAAAGTCACAAAATGCAGTCAAACTTAATCAAAAGGAGAGTAAGATGAGATCATTTATTGTACATTTAATGGACATATTCTGGCCTCATCAAGTGTTGTGAAGTTCCCATTTTCATTCCTCTTAACACTCATCTGGTTAAGAGTTAAATTTTGACATGCTCTTTTTGTCACTCTTATCATTCATTTTGTTAAGATTTGATCACATTCATCTTATTTAGTCTTGTCTCCCTTAAAATTCATTTTGTTAAGTGTTGAGCACATTTTACTTTTCACCTCTTGTTCTTTTCTCTTAACATTCCTCTTGTTAAAGAGTTACCCGTTTCGCATCTCTTCATCACTCTTATCATTCATTTTCTTAATAGTTAACCATGTTCCCCTTGTTAATTATCTTCTCTCTTAACATCCATTTTTGTTATGATATTGGCAATCAACTAATCCTTTTTTCCCTCTTCCCTCTTAGCACTCATTTTTCTAAGGGTCAAGCATTTCTCATCTTTTCCCCTCCTCCACCATAGCATTTACTTTACTAAGGGTTTATTTTTCTATTTCACCTCTTATTTTTCCTCCCTCTTTGAAAAATGGTGGGAACATGACCACTCGATTATAGTACCTTTCAATGGAAGAAAAAAATCCTTTACATATCATCTTCAATGAAGAGGATTAAAATCCATTTAAAAATCCTTCTATACACGACACTTTATGACAAAAAAATATCAATTCCTTCTTTGTCTCCTTTGCAATGGAGCAATATTTCCCTCAAACTTTGATAAGGATGAATTTAAATCCATAAAAGGACAACCTAAATCCCATAAGGGTCCACCATTCGATTCAAACAAACATAATAATGAAGGACCAAGTAAAACAAATGCCAATAGTAATGACAAATCTAATGTTTTTCCCTCTAATCCCAACCAATCCTTGCTTAATCAAATCAATGCAAAGGCAAAACAATTGGCTTTCCTATCCTCTACAATCACTAATAACGATACCAAAGGTATTGAACACATGAAAAAAAGTGATGAAACCTTCAAAAATAATTTTGAGACTAATAACGACAACAACAATCACAAGAATGATAAATCACTATTCATCCCATAAACCAATTCATCATTTTCTCAAGAATGAAAAATAACAAAAGACACTATTTTAGGTATGTAAAAACAAAAAAACAATTCAATTTTGATGAATTATGTCCATACCCTTTTGACATGGACATCTTATGCATACCCTTCCCATGCTCTTTTGAGACACCCAAATTTGACAGATATAAGGGAAAATTTGATCCTAGAGAGCATGTCAAGGAATTTTTATGGCATGTCAAGAGGTGGCTTATAACGATATCTTTCTCTTACACATATTCCTAAGAGTATATGAGGAAAATATTTGGGTGATTCTTAAGCCTTTCAAAGGGATCTATTTCTACCTTCATACACCTCTCGAGAGAATTTCTTTAAACACTTCTCTTTTAATCTTGACTTTGAGGTCACAATGATGGATTTTTGAAATTTCAAACAATGAAAAAATGATATCTTTACATATTTATTAAAACAATGGTGAGTAATTGCAATTCGGTTCCCATGTTCAATCCTGAAAAATAAATGGTTAGCATCTTCATCCCTAACTGTTTGATAAGTTTTCCTTTCACATGCAGATGCACTACCTCAATAGTTTTGAGGAAGTTATCAAAAAGGGAACTCAAATAGAAAAATCCCTCATTTATAAAGGCTTGATCAAGCCTCATTATAAAGACAATGGGCATAATCATCACAACAATAACAAAAACCTAGCACTTCTCATGATAAACCTAGGTACATCAACCATAATTGTAACATTATCAATGATGGTGTCATGGATAATTGCAACATACACAACTTATAGAACAACAATTAAAACAAATTAAGTCTAAACCATCTATCACCATTCCAAAAAGAGAAAATTTTCCTCCTTGTGATTACAACCAAAGAAAATATACATCTTTGGGGGAATCTCTTTCAAGTGTCTTAAAATAGTTGACAAGTGCCAATATGGTCACTTATCCTATCACACAACCCTTCCTTGAAGGAGAAAATATGGCATGTTGGTATAGACCTAACACATATTGTGATTTTCATTACATTGATGGTCATCAAATGGAAAAATGCAAACAACTTCACAACTACATCCAAGACCTCATTTATAATAGAGACATCTTTGGTGGAGACCTACCATCTGCCAAAACACCCAATGATAATCTAAAGGTGTTTTTTAATCCATTTCCTAACCATCATACAAAAGGTAAATCTCATAAACATGGTGAATCCTTTAACAATGCAGATTATAAATACATCATCTCTTGTATTGTTGACTTTATCTCTCATACCATTGAATGTCAATTTACATCAAGTGATGTAATCACTGTGATATGGTTTAGAGTGCATATTTCTAAGTGGATTGAATTTGGTTATGACATAAGTCTTGTGGTTGAGTAGATAGTGATGTAGTTTGAACGTTACAAAGTATAGGGCACAACACAAATTTTTGGCTTCAATATAACAAGTTTAATATTCATGGAATGTGTAAATTATATGATAAATTGATTTTTCATAAACCTTCTCATCTCGATGAGTGATCATGGAACCCAAGGAATGATCGGTAGTGGATATATATGGTTTAACAGCTCCCATTTATGTGGATTTTTGAGCATAGGCGGTGATAGAAGATATTATTTGAGGTCATCAAAGCCCTGTTAGTGCAAATTCACAGTACCCCAAAAGAGTTATGGATCTTCTTTTCTAAGGAAATGTCATTTGGTGTGATTACATAACATTGAGCTTTCCCAAAGTGTGGGACCTTTGCCAATTGGGAAAGCTCTCCGAGAGAAGGTCAGTTCCTCTTCCTAAACTACTCGCCACAAGCTATTCCATTGTAGGCAAGCTAATATAATCTAATATAACTTCCAAGGAGATAGGGAGAGAAAGAAAACTAGAAAAATAGAGCCTACACTAAAACGGTGATACACTAGAGAAGGTAAGTGTTGATCATCTATCAAAATTTCCATTGAACAAGGAGAGGTGAGCAATGGAAAGTATGGACAAGTGCATCACAGACCAAAGATGGATTTCACACAGAAAATGTTCCAAAACTCCATGAAAATAGCTATAAAACCTTTAATGAACATCCAAACATGCATAAATACCTAAAATGAAGAGAGGCAAGAAGAAAACAACCAAAAACAAGCAAGGATGGACATGCATCACAAAACACATTTTTATATTGCTCGAAAGTTTTTACTGAACATCATTTCATAGGTAAGAGGAAAAATGCCATTACAGAGCAAGGAGGAGGTTTAAACTCCATTTTTACCCTAGGGATTAAAATAAGGGAGAGTCAGAGAAGAAAGATGAACAACTTATTACAAATGAGCCAAAACTAGATTTTATCACTCGAACGAGAATGAAGGAAATGAGAAAACACGGGAAAATCAATTTGAAAATTTAACCACTAACAAGATCCATTTAATTGGCCTAAAAAATTATGGGTTTCCATGAAAAATCCCATACTTCGAAGTACATTGCTTCGTAGAGCGAGAAAGAGGCCCATACTTCATTAATTTTGGTGGTTGGGGACATTTTCCCATTTTTCTCCTACAAAAATCCATAAAAATTTAAAATTTAAGGGTCCATCATGTGGATAATTTCACCAGCTTTCCAATGATACCAAAATCGTGAAAATTTGAGCTCAGTGCGAAAGATATGCCCCTATGAAGATTTAGGGGAAAATGGCAAAATTAGGGAAAAAATCAGGTTTGCGGGCTGAAATTTGAACTTTTTCCCTCTTTTTTCAAATTGGGAAATTTTCCCAAAAAAATCTACATACCTCACTTCTCCAATGACACGTGGCACCTTCTGGTTGATCCACGACTTCAAAACAACATTTTCCCCTTTTCACAAAATTGGGAAATTTTCCCAAAATTCTCCACGGCCCCGTCGCTCCGTTGCTGATGTGGACATGTGGCACCATCCTATTGGTTGATGGGACTACGGGTTCAATTCATGCCTTTAAGTTTTTGCGCCAAAAATCCAAAATCTTCAACTTTCCTCCAACCCCGCCTTGGCACTACCGACGTAGACTTGACACGTGGCATTCTCCGATTGATACGGGGCCTTGACCAATTTTTCTTCATTCTCCTTTGTGGGCTTGCAGGCCAGATTTTGATTTTAACCCTTTTTCCCTAAAAGGCTAAGTGGCGAATTTCTCTCCGCACCTCCGCCACTCGCCAAATTCCTTGGCAAAATTTCCTTCTTTGCTCTGTCGGCCCGAGCCTCTTTGACACAAAACTCTCCCACGCTCTGTCGGCTCACCTAGGGAAAATTTCCCCTCCAAACTCCACCAAGCCATATCCCAAAAAGTACAAGGAGTTAGGAGGACTTCTTTACCTTTCTAGAAAGGGGAAAAAATTAGCTATCGATGAAGCAATACCAAAAAAAAATTCAATGTCCGAAATGTGTAAAAATTTGGTGAGGCACAAAAAGGAAGCTAGTTAACCCAAAATAAGAGGGAGCTTATTTTGGTTAACAAGTCTGTTGACAATTGTGATCCCATCTCCGAAGTTAGCGTATGTTTTAAGGACATGATGAAAGGGATGACAATAATTTGAAAGTTGTGATATAAAATGATAGATAGACTAAATCTTACCCTGGAGACTGCAAAGTTGTTTGAGGTTTGATGGAGGAGGCATCTCGATGATAGCTTTGATTTTTACAATTTCTACTTCAATTCCTTGAATATATACGATGAACCCTAGGAGTTTTCTGGTGAGAACACCAAAAACATACTTAATGGGATTGAGATGAAGGAAATATTGAATACAATGAGTGAAGATATCATCGAGGATGGCAAGATGATCCTTATGTTTATTTTAAATTCCTAAAAGATCATCAACATATTCTATCAAAATTTTATGGATAAGATCGTGAAAGATATATGTCATAGCGTGTTGATAAGTGGCCCCGCATTATTAAGTCCGAAGGGCATGACATGGTAACAGAAATTCACCTAAAGAATGAAGAATTGTGTTTTGTTTTGATCATCGGTAGCAATTAGGATTTGGTTATGACCAGAAAATCCATCCATAAGAGAAAGCATCTCATGGTCGGTTGTTAGATCGATGATCAGTCGATGTTTGGAAGAGGGAAGTCATCTTTAGGACAAGTGAGATTAAGATCTTAGAAGTCCGTAAAGATACATAACTTATTTGAGGCTTTGATTATAGGCATGATATTAGAGACCCATTGTGGGTAGTCAATGGGTATGATGAAGTTAGGGGACAACAAGTGTTATAGCTCTTATTTGATGAGAATAGCTATCGAGGATACATCCTACGTATATTTTGTTTGGTGATTTAACATTAGGATAAGTAATGATATTATGGAAAACGATGTTAGGGTTGATACTGTTATATCATTGTATGACCAAGAAAAGGCTTTACTATATTTGGACAAGAATGTGGTGAAGTCATTTAATTCTTGTGGATCTAAAGATTGACCAAATTTGACTATATGAGGTTCTTGTGGAGTTCTTATATTAACGTGGGTATTGGATTGGTTTAGGAGTGTTGAAGTGTCAAGTGGTAAGGATTTCCTAAGGAAATGATCCTCTACTACGCCTAAGGGAAAGAATAGCTTGATCATCTTAATATTGAATGATGTTGATAGTGAGTTAATATTATTTAATCATTTTAGGCCAGATGAGAGGAAGTTTTTAGTATCTTGATTTGTTTCATAAGTTAATGGTTCTAATGTAATAGTATTGACTAAAAAAATTTAGGCGGGATAGAGACGGTGTCATCTATGTGCATAGGGTTGTCTTACATGAATGAGGAAGATGGTTCCAACTCTATGATGGCTTTAGATGTATCTTGTGTGGAATATTTAGAAAGGGGTATCCCATAACCTATCCCATACTTTTCATGTGGTTTGAGGGAATTTTGGATGATTAGATTATGGATACCCTACTCATAATGCTTGAATCAAGCCTTTCTAGGCATGGCGGTGGAGATACATTTATTTGAAGACTTGATTAAATAATAATTTAAAGTATGATATGAATGGCATGGCACAACATTGATAAGTAGGTTGTGTAGAGGGGTGGTCGATCCCTCCATAGATAATATTTATTTTCATGTGTGTGGGATTGTAATATATGATATCTCGATGTTGGTTTTATACATAGAATATTTATCAGGTCTTCGTATGTCTTTGGTGTGAGAAGTAAATTAAGCATAAGGAGACAATACTCCCGGTGAAAGGCGTTGCATAATTTTTCAAAGGAAAAATCATCTAGTAATTTAGATGATGGAATGGATAAACCGGTGTACGCTTCATCAAATGAGCTTGAGTTTGATTTAGGAACAAGTACATTGTTGGGGCAAGTAAGTCATGTTACAAGCCCTTAAATGGTTTGGATCTGTAGGAACTGTGAAGGTTTTACCTTAATGTTCATACTTACGACATTGATGAAGTGTTGATGGGATACAATACATAGCGTGTATCCAGGGTCATCCTAATAGTATGTTATATTGGAACTCTCTTTATACCAGATAGAAGAGTTTGGGAAAGATTTTAACAATGAGCTTAAGTGGTAAGATGGGTGTACCCAATATGGGGGTGATGGTGTCATTGAATGATTGAAGTACAACTGATGTTTGGGTGATAATGGTGTTAGGTAGTCGAATTTGATTAAAGGCATATGATGATATGATATTGATATTGGCGTCATTATCAATCATAACCCTCTTAAGAAGTATATTATTGACTTGGGTCGTGATGAAGTGTGGAAGATCATGGTTCTTTAACCTAAATGATAGTATTTATAAACTATCCAAGGATATGGCACTTGATGTTTTGAGAGTGCCTACTAGATTTACAAAGAGTTTTGGATTTTTTGAGGGCACTGATATGGATTGAAGTGCTTTAATCATGGCTTGCGGGTGTGAAGATGAAGTTTACACCCACTCATAAAGGGACATCTTGATTGGAGCTTGGTGAATTTATTTGATATTATAGTGGTAGATTGTGTATGAGGAATGGAAAGTATGGAAACCTTGGCTTTAGCAGGGTTTTGCTTAGTTAGATGACTCAGAGTGAGCGAAACAGAAACTTTGGACTTATTTTGATTAGAAGTGTTAGGTTTGTGGGTACATTCTCTAGTGGTAATGTGTGATGCATCAATTTTATGCAAGGGGTTTTCTTAAGATCCCCCACTTTCGGTGGTTCTGAGATGGTTTAGATGCAATGTTTGTAGGTGTTTTTGATGTGGATGCATACGGAGGAAGAAGGCCTTTATGTGAAAGGATTTTGATAGTGGAAATAATGGCCCTACAATATTTTGTATGATGTCATGGTGTGTGATGATAGTCATAAAAGGCTTTGAAGTTATACCACGAAGGCTTCCACCCCCGAGAATTAGATTACTTAAGAGGGGGTAAGGTTATGATGAATTATTGAAGGATCCTTTCAAGGGTTGATTTGTAATATCCTTTTGAGATGGATGTTGAAGAAATTTATGTTTATTTTGATTTGATGTATGTGGAAGGCACTACCTTAGGTGTGGTTTATTTGGATTTATGTTGGGAAAGGGTCTTTGATTACGTAATAGTGATTGGTAATTTAGATTAAGAATGTGACCCTTAAATGAAGGGCAGGGCTTTGAATTTTGTGTTGAAGAAGCAATAACGTGATGTGTTATGATGATTAAAATTTTAGATTAGGGAGCATGTGGTTGTGTGATAGGTTTCCAAAGTGTGCGTGAGTAATATTGGGAAACATGATTGTTGTATGATATTTTCACAATTTTTATGAAAACTTTATTTTATGAAGTGTGTGAAGAGATTTTGGGTGAGTTGGTCATGGATATATTATATGTGGATGAAGGTGTTTTATTTTTTTTTATGGCGGGACTAGCGGATGTGCCTTATTTTGTGGATACTTGGTTTTTTGTTTTGATGAGAGGGATCTTTGGTAGACGAGTTAGGATGATGATTTTGTGATTTGTGTTGATAGTATGATGAACCTCAATGGTGTTAGACTGTGGTTGGATGGTAGATGGGGAGTGATTAGGGAATGGTTGTTTAAAGACATCCATGTTTTGATTTTTAGGTGTATTTGGGTTATCTAATTATATCACACATTTTTATAAGATCTTAAAGAGCATTTCAAAATGAGCAACACTTTTCAATGTTGTGGCCTTTGACCCTATGGTATTTATAATAATAATTTTATTTGTACCAAGATGGTTTTGAGATAGACGTATCAATGGAGTGGATAGGAGGAATAGTGATCATGTTAGCAACTATGATTTTTTTGAAAAGCGCACTATAATATTCACCGATAGGAGTATAGGTGTGTTGAGGATGAGATCTTTTGGTGGTTGAACATTATTTGGGAGCGGTCTTGATGACTACTACATTGACTAATGATTTCGATTTGTCTTCACCTGGAAGATGGTTTGGATCAAAACTCAGGTTTTGGTTTTTGTAATCTAAGTTTAATTCTACCATCCTCAAGAGCATGAAGCTCAATTTTGCAAGCCATTGTGAAGGATTCATCAAATGTATGGAAATATTGTATTTCTAACATAGATGATATGTGCTTAGCATAGGGGAGAGAGAATAATTATATTAGCTCGGTCTATGGGAGGAAAAAGGATAGCTAATTGATAATACACCTCTAACAGGTTATGAAGTCTCTAATGGACTCATATTTGAATTGTTTGATTACGTATAGGTCAATGATAGTGATTTTATGGGTGAAATTTATTAAGAAGTGTTCAAGGAAAAGTTGAGAAAGCTATGAGAACGAGAATAATGAATACTGAGATATGTTGTTATTTCAATCTAAGGTAATTCTAACTAAGGACATGGGAAATTTCTTCAACATAAGCTTATGGTCATGTGCTATGAGGTAAAGGCATGCTAGAAGGCCTGGATATGTCGTTGATGGTCTTATTTGCTATAGAATTTAAGGAACTTAGGAAGTTCCCAATGAGGAGGGTAGGATTTATATGGTATTAATGGGTGGATGGATTCATTGCATAAATATTCATATGATAATGTGTTCTTCGGACCCATACAAGTGGCTTCAAGGCTAGATATTTTTTTCATCAAATCCCTTGCGGGTTTAGATTGTGGTTGTTTTTGTATGTTGGATGATGAAGGATTGGGTTGATTATATGAGAATTGATTTTGTTGTTGATATGGTTGTGGGATGTATTGTTGAAGGTGAGTACCCAATTGAATGTTATAGATGGCTTGTGAAACTAGAGGCTGTGAATATTGAATATATTGATATTGGAAATGTATGTACATGTTTATAAGAAGTTGTGATAATTGAGGTATGTGTTGGAAAGGAATCGATGTGTGGATAAGAGGTTATGACTATTGTGGTATATGTTTGAAAGGAATAAAGGAATGAATGAGTGGTTGAGATTGTTAAGGCATGTGTTGAAAGGGAATAGAGGTACGAATGAGGGGTTAAGATTGTTGAGGTACATGTTGAGAAGAATTAGGGATAGTAGATGGTTTTTGTGAAAAAGGATGAACGGTAGAAATGGAACTCATATTGATAGGTGGTATTTATGTAGGAATATACATAACTACATTTTACACAACTGATGTAGGTTGTTGGCATGGGGTAGGTTGAGATATGCTTGATGGGATGGCTATTGAACTCACATGAGGAGTTTAGATGGTAGAAGAGACTAATGGGGTTGACGTGGACAAGGATACGTTGATGTTGTTGCGGGGATGGTGTGGATCTAGATGAGAGATTTGCTGAAGATGTGGATTTTTTATTGGTCATGTCTTGTGAGGAGACCACATTAAGGTCAAAGGAAATGATGGGAGATGAGGACATGACATTGGATGTTTTTGATTGATTGCTAGTGGGATAAGGGTGTATTTGTTAGATGACCAGCTCATGGTTTGGATCAATAAGCCGAGAGAAAACACATGAGGGATTAGATATAAGAGATTGTGATTTAGGTGTGAATGGTTGAAGGTGAACACCCCAAGAAATGAGATATGCATTGAGGGAAACAAGGTTTGATTCTAGGATTTCATAAAATATGGGATCCCTAGTATCAAATAAATGAGGACTGGGAGGATCGAGTATTTCAGATGATTTGGATTGGATCTTGGGATAATTTTTAGGTTTTTCATCATGTGGTTAGGGTGACATACATGCCCATTTTTGTTCAATTAAACATGAAGCATCCTCAATGTGAGTTTAAATGTTTTTAATAGTTCATTGGAAGTTTTTTGTCATATTTTTAGATTTTTGGATTCATGATTGGTATCTTGTAAGAACCATGAAAGTAAACAATCACCTAAGATAAATAAAATGAATCTAGATTGTGAATTACAAATAGAAGGAAAATCATACGAGATGAATTTTTTTGATTATCTTGAGTAATTAAGAAAGAAAGTGTGAAATGTGTAAAATAATTAATGGGGTCCTAGGAAATGGCAGTCTATGGATGGTTTCGAGATAATGTTTAAGGAAATATTCCTCTATATATCAAAAGGTATGCGAGGCCCAAATATTTGTTGGTGTTGGTATGGGGCTTGGTATTAGGGCCTACCCCCTCACTTCACGTTTTCGCAGTGATAAAGGAGTCGAGTGCTTAGCCAATATACCAAAAACCAATTATTTATACTCAGCCAGAACACCAATTTGTCTTCTCCTCTTGGTGACGAAATCCAAGTAGGTCCACTTGGGTAAGAATTTTTCGATGCAAGTTTGTATTTGATGTGATTTGTTTGTGTGGGGGAGATTAAGTTAATGCAATCTATTAACCTCTTATTTAGACTTTGTGATTAAGTGGAATGAGAGGTTCATTTTAATCATAAAAGAAAGATTGATTTAAATGAGAACAAAAAAGAAAAATGTAATTCTTTTAAATAAAAAGAAAGGCTGATGACACACCTATAAAATGCTTGCTTTTTAATTTTTTTATATATTTTTAATTCTTTTTTAGCACGGATATAGTGCAACAAGAAAAAAACTCCCAAGATAGAAATTTGCAAGGGTTAGGTGAAAACAGAGAACATAAAATATAAATGAATGTTATATGTTGACTAGATAAGTAATCAAAAACAATCTACAGAGATCGTCGGTGATTTACAGGAATCGTTGGTGATTTGACTAGATAGTTAGCGATTATATAGTAGAAAACCTGAAAGTGAAAATTGATTAATTTTGAAATGAAATGACTGGAACAGTGTCCCATCGGTCATGCCAAAATGTACTAGAGAATTTTTACTTTCCATCTTTAACTTAATAAAATGAAATAACAACAAACTAACCTCAAAAGATGATGGGGTTTAGTGATACCCATGATGTTAGATGTTGATATGGTGTGATAAAGCTCCTTCTTTTGCCAATGAAGAAAAGTACAAATCAAAGATAGTTAGACAAAATAGATTAGATAAATATGATAACGAGTCTGCTTTCGTAAGGGTCGATTCAAGAATCGAAAGGGTCTTCCTGAAGGATGTCATCCAGTTATAAGATAATTAAGTAGACTAACGATAATGATAGAAATATGTAAATGATAGAGATAGATAATCAATGAGGAGTGTTAGAACTTGATGTTAAAGGGAAAGTATCGTGTGGCTTCAAATTTTGCCCAAGAGAGGGTGGATGTAATCTGAATAGACTCGAAGTAGTCATACCAAAAGTCTTATGTTTCTTGTTGGATCTTGTGGAGGAACTCAAACTAATCCTTGATATCTTCAATGTTGGTGGAAAAACATATTACAAATAGTGTAATCTCATGAAGGATGTTGTATTGTTCCCAAAATAAGGGTTGTTAAGCTATAGGAAGTTCATAAATGCTTGTGATAGGATGGGACCGGCCAGAATCGCCATTTAAAGTAAATCCATGCTTACATAGGAAAAATTAAATCCAAAAGATTGATAAAAGTTGAAAATAAACTGATAAATTAGTTAACAAATGTAAATTGATGGAGATCACTAGTGATTTAGAGGAATCAAGGGTGATCGGATGAAATTATGAGCAATTCAAGCAATCACTAGTAATTACTATGAAAATAATAAACTTTGATCAAAATGATACATAAAGCTTATTAATTGATAATTTTGGTTGTTTTTTATGTTTATATGAAATGTAAATAATGAAATAACATAGAGAAATACCTCTTGATGAGGAAGTAGGCTGAAATATTCCTCCAAATGTTGGATGGAGCTGATTGAAGTTGATGACTAGTTGTTGGAAGATGATTGATAAAAAGACTATCAAAATGATGTATTTGTAAGAGTTTGAGGTTGATATAGGTCCTTGATGATCTCTGGAAATGATGTAGATTTGTTATTGAGTCAAAAACAAAGAGCAAGTATGAGCAAAAGGTTTCTAAAGATCCCTGAGAAAGAAGCAAAAATCCTATTTATAATCACTAATGATTAGGTATAATCGTTGACGATCCAATATTTTCAAAAAAATGTTTAGGAAATGGTTGAAACCACTTCCTAAATGGGTTTTTGGGTAAATGATGAGGGAAAATGGTTGGGAGAAGTTTATGGTCAATTTTTGGAGGTTAGGATGTGGGGATAGGTTTTAAGATGGTTTAGTGATTTTAAAGAGGTTAGGGTAGTTTGGGATGGGTAAATAGTAATTTATGGAGGTGTAAAATTGATTTTACTAGATGAAGAGAGGATGACTTAGGATAATGACACAAATATAGGTTTTAGATTAAATAATTTGTGTATAAGATAAAATAGGTGGGTTGAAAAAAAAATGATTTCTACACCATTCTATTAATAATTGTACACCTATTCATCATCGTGTTCAAGACTTAATTGACAATGGAACCATCTCCATAGAGCTTGATGACGAATCTATCAAAAATGATGACACGTCAACTTCCATGACTTCTAATGAAGAGTTGACTATTTTCCCCACTTTTATCCATACTAAAATTCAATGAGATCATGATGAAGGTCAAATATCTCTCCATTCAAACCAATCTATTTCTTCTCCATATTTTCTTTCGTTCACCCCAATAAACATCGAATCTATTTTGGACAACAATCTTATAACACCTAACGATATCTTGACCTTTCTCCAAAAATCTCTTTCAACCCTTGACATAACAAAAGAGGGTCCATCATCAAGCACTTTTGAGCTTAATTATATTCTTTCCATTCTCGTCTCCTATGCCTAACATATCTAGGCTTATTGTCAAAACACAACCACAACAAGCTTGGACACTTGCAACAATGAAGCCTTTAGTTTTGATTATACCTCAAGTGATCAATATTGCATGCATTTCATCAATTATGTTTCCTACCTACCAATTCATCCACATGTGTACACTCCATGAGGTATATATACCCATGATTATCCTTATGCAACCTTTTAACACTTTAATTGTAAATCTTTCAAATTTAATTACTCCATAGCCTCGAAGGAACAACATTGAATATATTATCTATGGCCTATAAGGATCCTCGGGTGTACATATAGAGATCAACCCCTCTCTCCTCACACTTTTTCACTCATAGGTGAATATGAATCTCAACATATTCTTCACATCGACAATCCTCTTCTAACATCACATAGGTCTTTTGATCTCATTGAAGACTTATCTAATCATACATCCTTTGAATTGGATCCCATCTTCCCAAGTCTCACACTTTAGAACCCATCAAATAACTTGATTCATTCCTTTGACTTGGACCTTGTCCACCAAAGTCTCATATTTCAGGACTTATCAAATCTTTTCATTTCCTCCTTTGACTTGGACCATGTCGACCAAGTCTCGTATTTTAGGACTTATCAAATCTTTTGATTTCCTCTCTTAACTTAGATTTCATCCACCCAACTCTCACCTTTTAGGACCATTCAAATTTAATAAACATGGACATTTTTCTTGATGATTCCATTTCAAATGTTTATCCTCCAACATTTAGAATACTTATAAAGCATAAAAAGAGAATAAAACTATGTATTAAAGCATTGTTTACAAATTGGAAATGGAAAAGTGAGTACAAATAATGTTAAGCATTTCATCTATTGGCAGATATCTTAATCATACCATTATCATATCTTCACTTTCTTCACTTATTATGACACAAGTTAACCTTGTTCTTCTTGGGCATTGTGTGTCTCGTATTTGTTATGGTTTATACCATTTCAGATCTATTAGTGATAAAAAAATTGGGTAGAAAAATTGGTGGTTATCTTTCCAACACTCTAGGAATCTAAGTCCTTCTACTTGAATGGTGCAGCTCCATATAATCATGCATGTGTGAAATTGGTTTCTATGGTGGCCTTATAGTCGGGGATCCAACAGGAACACTCCATTGACCCTATGGAAAATATTGTAATCACTTGCAAGAGATGAATTTTATAAGAGAGAGGTAAAGGGAGTGAGAAAAAGAGAGGGAGATTAACATTGTAGGTAGAAAATCATATTCCTACACCCATTAACCAGAAAATTCCAACACACATAGATTAGAAGAAACACAATTTTACAAATGGCAACAAGACAAGTTAATATTTTGAACACAAAGTATCACAAATCTCCTTATAAAAGAGGTAACAAACTCCTTCTTCATTGATTCTTGAGAAAAATTGTACATAGTGAGAGTGAGAAGAACATAGAGATGATAAAATGGAGGAAATGCTATCTTTTTCTTCTTCACAAGTGATACTCTCTCATGAATACACAAAATTGACAATCCCTTGGAAATAGAGTGTCATTACAATTTATAGAGCTAGAAGAGACTCTTTATCTACCCCCACATGATATTTTATATGCCTCACACAACTTACGATTTTTTGTATTATTAGGAAGGAATTAAGCCCCCTTTTTAAATAAGGGTGACTTATTACATTAGAAACATAAATTAACTTTTTAAATAAATAAGACATAATGAAAAAGTGCATCCCCTAATGAAGAAATAGAACATGGAGGAGAGATAAAATGGGGGTGGGGAAGATAAGAGAGAAATAAGAGAGAGAGAGAACTAAGACTCAAGAAGTTACCTCTGTCGATTTCACCTCGTTGCTTGTCAATCTCTACCAAGATCCATTGGGGAAATTTCAACTCTTTAAACTCCTTACTAAATCAAGCTACAATAGATGCAACCTTATCTGCATGAGGGATGTGCACACAACTTAGGGACTCTATCCAACCATCAGAAACATCATTGATATCCTTACATTTCTCAAACCATAACTGATTTTTTTCCATAATGAATGCAATGGCATCTTGGATCATAGATAAAGACTCCAAGGTGTCATCGCTAAAGGAAAGTGGGTCCCCAACCTCTTTCTTGACATTCTCCTCAAACATTCCCAATAAATCATCTGTAGTAGTGTTTACTTCCATGACAAGCACTCCAAGTTTCTAAATCTTGTTGTTGACATAGTCTTGTAACTTGTAGGCTCGTTTCTCATTTGAGTCCAATTCACTGATAGTAAGATTTATCATTTCATACCTTGTCACAAGAAGTCTTTCCCACACATGTGACAAGTCTTCAGATGGATCACTAAATATTTTCTTACTTCTCAATACATGAGAACGAGTATCTCCCATCTCCACCACCAATGAATGAATCAGGTCCCAATGGTCCTTTTCTTTTTTTAGTTCCTCTACGATCATTTGAGCCTTGTTTGCAGTTGCACACATGTATTTAAATAATGAGATTACCTCTGGAAGTAATTTTTTACCCTTTTCCATGATTGTACTCATCCACTTGTTGTTTTCTCATCCCTACATAGTGAACTCATAAGTCCTTTGGATGGACTCTGGATCAATGTTGTTTATTAGAGATACTTATTCAATTGGGATTGATGAAACACTTGGGTCCATGAGATGTTGCATGTATGAGGAGAGTTTTTGTACTTGATCTTCCAAATGATCAATCTTATATTTTTATTCTCAATTCCTTGCAATGAGGTGAGTGGAAGACTCTTGAAACATGTTTTCATCTCCTTCATAAGTGGTCGGGCCCAAAGGAATGGTAATTATTTTGTAATATATCGGTTTCATTTATTCCATTGGGTTGATCACATTTGGTTTGACCAATTCCTTCACTTGTAGCACTACTTGAAAGAGTGAGAGGTTACTTGAGAAAATTTCTTCTTCTTTTCTTTGGCCAATGACGTTATCCCCGAAAGATAAGGGACTATGATTTGTTAGATAGTATGAGCCTCTTTTGAAATAATTTCCTTCATCCAAGGACACATCTCACTTGCCTCGGCTCAGCTCTGTAACTAGCATGTTTATCATCTCTTGCTTGGGTGGAAGGGGTGCCTCTTGTGAAGGAGCAAGATTGACAACATAAGGTGAAACACCTAGGCTAGTTCGAGGGGCTAGTATCTAGATTAGCTCATTTTCCTCAACTTGTGCTTCTACTATGGGATATTTTGTTGCTTTGACATTTTTTTGCTCTCTCATAGTAGGGTAATCCTATTTTTACAACCTTATGCTTTGAAATTCTTTGAAGTGGCACGAGCTAGAAGTTACCTCCATGACCTTTGTTGATGAATGATGTGATACTTATCTCTAGAGTGTAGGAAACTTCCTAAATAAAGGGAAGAAACCTTCTTCTTATGAAACCATTCTCTTGTTCTTTTTATCACCACCTTTTTCCTCTCAGTAATGTCTCCTAACTCATGTATGCTCCAATTCACTGGTGGAAAAGGAGAAGCCTTCACTTCCTTGTACTCTAGATCATATAGCTCTAGTACCATCATCCTGAATACCTTCTTCATACCAAGGAAACATGTACTTCTTCATTTCTCCAATGGTCATCCTCATGTAATCTCTTTCCCTGACATTGAAATCATCTATGTAATTTTCTAAGTAATATTTAACCTACAGGACATGATGTGACTCCGGGAGATGAAAATTATTTGGATCCATTCTAATGTAAAATTCAGTCCTTAGAGTATATAAATGCAAGCTCAAGGGAGAAAAGTTCACTTCCAAGTGTGATTCATCATTGGTATTTATAGGTGAAGATCCCCAATGAGATGTGGAAAGAGATAGCCTTCCTTTTCCAATTTTTGAGCTTACTATGCACATGCATTAGTTGTCTGCATAGCTCAAATAGTGTTATCTGGTCACTAAGGTACCGAGGTAACCTTATTGGGGTGTGATCATAACTAGAAACTTGGATATATGAAAAAGTGGATAATTTTATGAAGAATGAACCATACTTATTTATCAAGTCATTTGTGGTGACATAATCAAGTGTAGGTTACCTTCCAGAGTCCTGATGATGAACACTATGAAGCCATCATTCACATCGGTGAAATGTTTATTAGTTTCCTTTAGCACCAAAAATGGGTACTTCTCAAATGTTAGAGCTTTGGAAGGGATATTTTGTTCAAGATTTATCCCTTTGAATGGTATTGATCTCGCAAGAAGATACACCAGGTAAGAATTCATGAAGAACTTCTTTGAAACTATGACATAGAACAATTGGTGATGCAAGTTATCACTTATGATCCGACCCCATTCAATCTTCTATTTTCCTTCAACAATTATCAATATGAACAGTGGCATCCACTCCTAGAAATATCTCATGTTCTCCTCTCCTATCACCCAAATTAGAAGGGTGATTGCATCTAAATATCCCTCATGGAAATCACTCCATGACGAGATATTTGAGCACTCTATAAGGCTTCCTTCCGACTTCAACCATGATCCTAGTGTAAGACACTATATATGTATGTATATCTGTTTTGTTCCATTCATTCACCATAATTTCCTTTGAGATGAATGACATGTTTCTCCAGGTAGGTATTTGCATGGAATAGGTTATATCCTTGGGAGTGATCACTTCCATAGATGAGCCATCATCCACCCAAATGGTTCTTGTCTCAGGTTCATAGTGGTGTGAGCACGCCAACACCAACTCAATGATCTCAGTACATACACCTGGGTGACCACCCACTACATACAACCCACTCTTAAACAATTTTTCTTAAATTAGATCCCTTGGGTGGCCGAGCATGCATGCTTTGATATTTTCAAGATCCATGTGGGTGACATCACTTTCCCCACTTCGCATACTAAAAAGAAAGAGAAATGACTAGTTTGAGGGTCGTGAACTTGAATTTAATGGTTCTTGAAATACTTTCCTACACCTGAGAAGGGAGTTTAGTATTTTTAGTAAATGACAATTTTCCACCCTTTTCGACTCCGGTCACTCAAGTTGTCCTTCTAGATGACCTTTGTGCACGCGCTTCCACAGAATGCGCTTTTGTGATGAATTACTAAAAATAGCAAGTGCATGTGTAGGAGGCTTATTATTTTTATAAATTTTTTTCTAGGCCTCATTTTTTGATGAAATAATTTTTTTGATATGGGTTTTTAATTTACATTTCACCTTTGAAGTTTCCATCTGGTCTCGAAATGTAAGATTTAATAATTTCAAAATTTGTCACAGGGGAATGGGGTGACTTCGCTACAAAAAAATTGGGCCATGCATGAAAAATATTTCACTTGGATTCCCAAGGTTCCTATAAATGATGATGATTGTAAAAAACCCCGCATAGATTCGTGCACCGGTTTGTTAGATACAAGAAATTCTTCCTCACATGATTTTGAAGTCTCTCGGGCAAAAATTCTCACTTTTTGTCTTCAAAAATCCAGATTTTTGTGTTTTTATTTTCTTATATCATGTGATCATGAAGGAAATTAATTGAGGATGAAAATTGTGGAGGAAAAAATTTTCAGAAAAATTCGGCAAAGTGTGTGGAAAAAGTGGGGAATGAGCAAAAAAGTGGCTAAGTCCCATATTTATAGTTTTTGGAAGGATTTATGGGATGGGGAACCTTTTTATTTCCCTTTGGAACTATACAATAGGTGCACAAAAATGTTCCTTAGCATTTTCTCGACACTTGTCACTTGCTTATTGGCCAAGAAGAAGGGAAAGGGGGCTAGAAATGGGCTTTTGAAGGCTAACATTCGATCATATGAGTGACCTAAGGGAATCCTAGGGGAATGGTGCCTTTTTGTCTCCATTTTCCTCTTGCAATAGGACAATAGGTCAGAAAAATTTCCTCGCCCTAGTGTTGCCACTTTTGAAGCATATGTGTAATGTAGAGGGGGCTAGTCAAGTTGGTCTACAGAGGGGCTAAACGGGTTGCCGAGGTCACATGGGTGAAAAACATGATAAAAGGGGAGGGAAAATTTATTATCCCTCTTTTCCCCATAGAAATGGATAATTAGGACATAAAAATGTGCCTCAACCTCATGCTGCCACATGGCATCCCAAAAATTTGACTAAGTATCGAATGCATACCTTGGGCGGAAACTTGAAAAGACCATAACTTGAGCTCCCAGATGAGTTTTTTCACACTTATTTATATGATTTTTCGTATAATGACCTTTTGAGAAAGATGGGATGAGTTTAATTCCTTTATTCTAATTTAAATAACCTAAAAATCTTTTTTTCTTGGGACCGCTACTATGTTTGGAAAGAATGAGTTGGCTAGAAAAATGCATGGGCTTTAGGATGGATCTGATTTCACCACCATATAGAGGAATAAAAATTATTTCCATGGATTTTTTTTTCTCAAAACTCATTCCGGACCTCCCATAATTACCTCTTAAATTCCAAGTACCCTTTCACGATGCAAGCTCCTTTGGCCTCAAAACCCACTTTTGATGAACAAGTTCCCGAACCTCGAATCTCTCTATAATCTTCCTAAATCAGTTACAAAATGATTCGGATCCTAAATATTCATATTTTATTAATATAGGCCTTGAAACTACTCCATTGATTATGCACTTGTCTTAGAAAGGTGATGATAGCCCTTTCTAAGCTTGTTTAAAGACTCGCCTTTAGAGAGACTACTCCAAAATTACTTGAATGATATTATTTTTCCTAAATCACCTATGTGGAAGGATTACACACACACAAATGTACCACTAGAAGGACAAGAGAGGATGGACACCGTGGGATATGTTAACCTAGGGTGTGTCTAGAAAGGTATAACATAGAAATTTTTTGACACTCGGGTATGGTTGTCTTGTTTCCAAGTGAATTTTTCCCATGGAAAAGCACAAGACAAAAAGATCTTTTCACCTATGGTTTTGTTTTGAATCTTACTGATGGAAAATCCTCCTTTAAAATAAGATCTCTCTTTAATAGAAAGAACAAACTTCTTTACCTAGTCCTTTTTGACCACCCAACTCAATCTACATTGTTGAACCCTTACGTCCTACTATTAGTTGCATGGAGTTGATACTTAGGAGTGAAATTTTCCTTCCCGATAAGCACACTATCAATAAACAAGGAAAAATTAAATCAATATAAAAACACAAAAAAAGTATAAAATCATTACACATTTCATCCTTCAAATTCTTTGGTGATAAGCCCATAATTCTCACTGGTAGTATGAGACTGGGAATTGAGGAAGCCCTTACTCGCCTACATTTTTTTCTTCGAGTGTTGAGCTCTTGTCTCTTACTAATGGCATGGGGAAACATGTAGGGGTCATATTTCAAAAATAAACAAAAATGATTAATCAATAAATCCTTTATGAAATTTGAATCAAAGTGTTTAATAAAAATATCCCAAGAAGATTCTTATGTTAAAGAGAGACAATGATTCCTTCAAACCGAATCTTGCCAATCAATAGACCATTTACAGATCTAAGTCAAGTCAAAACCTATAAATTAGAATCATCTTGGAATTTTTCATATAATCTTGAATAGAGATGAGTTACATTTTTCTCATATGGATCATTGTTACACCTTATGTCTTCGCATCCATTATCTTCACTTTCATATCACTATTCACCTCATTTTCACGTCCTTCTTGGCTCTCGGTGATAATCCCTCGCATATTCCTAGTTACATGGATTCACGAGTGAAGTAAAACACCCTATCATTTTACCATATACATTTTTGCTAATGGAATTAAATGCTTCTAATTATTTTCACCTTCTTTCAAGAAGTGCACATCTCTTACTAAGTTATAAAATACCAAAAATCAAAAAACATTCAAATATGTTTCCCAAAAACTAAAAACATTCAAATATGTTTCTAAAACTTTAAAAACAATACAAAATTGTTCAAAACCAAAAAAACAATATAAAATTGTGCCAAAATCCAAAAATAGTATACAAATATCATAATCAAAACATTTAAATAATGTTTCGCCAACTTTCAGCAACTGGATAATATTGTTTAAAATATTATCCATTTGTTGGAGCTCCTCATGTCATTCTAGATCATCTTTTCACAATCATCTTTATTTCTCGTGGTGTATATCTGTGCTTGAGGTAATCATTTACCCTTTCGCAATATAACTTTTCTCATGGCACACTTGGATTTTACATTTTAATCTAATACAGTAACAAACTTTAATGTGATTCGACAAAAGTATCTTTTGGAGTATATAATTATCACTTCACTCCTCACTGATCCAATCCTCTCACGTTCTAAGCTATCATTTGGGGTCATTCAAATTTTTTCTAGTTCTTCAATGTGGAGCACATTTGGAGTGTCATTAGATGTCGTTTTTGCAAGTTTTGTTATATGTTGTAGTTTGTCAACATTGTGACAATACTTTTACTTCTTTCAGTTTGTTATTTTTTGTACTTTATTTACTGTTATTGTAGACCAATTGTAGGAAATTTTTCTACACCCTAGTTCACATCTAACTTTGGTGTCATACATTCTTATTTATATTGGTTTTGTTTGTAATGTCTATGTTGTGTCTTTTTGTCACTTACATGTGTTGTGTTTTCCCCCGGTTTATTAGATAAGACATGGTGTGTTTTCCTTTTTTATTCATGTTTGTTTCCACTTCTTGGAATTTTTATTTCAAATTTTTCAAAACTCACAAAAATCCAAAAAAATCAAATATTTCAAAATCCAAAACAATCAACTATTTCGAAAATCCAAAAAAAAACAAAAATTACAAATTTTTGAACAAACATTCACTTATCACATAAATCCTACAATTGGAAAACCCTTGAAGTGAATTTTTCAACATCTCAACACAATATTGATAAATTCATACCTTTATCTACTACCCTAGTGATCGTTCCAATCTTACAACTATCACTTTCTTCCCTTTGCATGATTTCTACCTGGGCAAGTCATAAAATTATTTTTCCTTCGTGATATAACTTCGCCTAGGGAAATTTCAACTTTTATCATTTTCACAATGGATCCAACAAGAGTTTCATAAGGAGTCACTTTACTCCACTCTTCTAGTCTGATATTATTCTCACTTGGGGATCACTTATATGTACTTAATCCTCATTATGGCATGCATTAGGGGCATAGTTGATTGTCTTCTTTTTCAAATTTTCATTACATTGTTGATGTTTACTTTTTGGACCACTTTCAAGTAATGTGATTACATCTTGGTTCCTTTATAACCCCAATGCCTACACCTACTCGTATATTGGGTTTGTTTTCCTTTTTATCTTTTCCTTGATGTGTGTGTTTTTTTACATGCATCTAGGTTAATCATCTTGATTCTTTCATAATCATAATGACAACTTTATCGTGTAACAACAAAAATAAGGTTGCTCTAAATTTATCCTCTAAATGAAACTCATGTTATGAGTACAGCTTCTTCCCATAATTTTTTAATTCCCTTGTCGTCTTCCTATCAAGTGGTCATCCACCACCTTTTTGCGTCATCCACCCGCTTGAGGGGGCATTCCTCTACGATTTTAATTGTTGGGGCATTATAATGCTTCATTACTTTCTACTGCTACTCTACATGTTTCTACTATCTTTAAATCACTATGAATTCACAACAGCACTTTAAAGAGGGGCAAATGTGGACACCTCAAAATCACTCACATATTCCAAAGATTGTCCCAGACATCCTAGTTCATCCCTTTATGATTGATTAATTAAATTGATTAGTCATTCACATTGTACCTATTTAGATTAATTAAATTAATCCTTAGTACCACTATTAGTTAAGCTAATTATCATTTATTCAATAAATTATTAGTTAATTATCGTGCACATTATAACAACCACTTGACTCCACATCCTCATCCCAGTCAACTCCACATGGACTCCACTTCATTAGTCCACTCAACTTCACTTCTAAAATATTAGAAATGTGGGGAATTCAAATTACACATACAACCACCTTTCCAAATGAAACTTCTTCCAACTAAATTCATTTACTACCCCTAAATGGAATTTTCCTTCCTGAATCGTAGTAACTTCCTCAATTCTTAAAATAGCATGTGCATTCATTTGTTTGTAACTAACTTTAGCACTACAAATATAGGCTTATCTTATCCAAAATCCTCTTGGAATATTTCAAAATGTGTTCGTAGCATTTGTCAATCCATGTTTGGAGGTCATTCAAGAGCACCTAAAATCAGTCTTCTACAAGGTTACACAAGCTCTAAAGCTTCACACAACCTTACTCAAGGTTACCCTAGAAAACTAAAAGAGGTTTTCAAGTTGTTTGTTTGTCTCAATTTACTATCTTTTTCATAGTCTTCACTCCTTCCTTAAAATGTCCGAAATTAGCCTTTATAAGCCTTTCAAGAGGTAGTCTTTAGTTGCTCTTCCCGAATGAAATTTTTTTCTTTAAAACATCACTATGATCATTTTAACATTATTATTCAATATATTTAGATTACCTGTAAGGTTAATATGATCATGGCACTAAAGACAAATTGACTAGAAAGGGGATTTGGGAAGACTTGGGAAACAAATTGCACCATATGATAAGTTGTCATGCCTGAAAATTTGAATTTTTGGGCTTATAAAAATGCACGAAAACATTTGGCTTTGACTCTGGGATATTGCATTGTAAAGGGAAATAGATAACCCAAGTACTATTGGGTGAGTAGACCAGTTCCTTGCTTAATTTAAGTAATAAAGTCATTGTATCACTACTAACAAAAGTAACGGACATGCAAAGCTGAAAAACAAAGCACCACACTAATAGAAAGGAAACACATAAAAGTTTAAATAAAACACACAACAAAAAGGGAAACAATTTTATAAAGGGGGAACTCATTGAGGTGGGAAAATAATGTACAAACACTCGGTAATGGGCTAGGAGAAGTACGTACCTTCATGGAACAATAGGATGCATTCATTGATCTCTAAACATCTAACTTTGGAAATTTACATGAGCAAAAAAATTATTGTTCTACTTTCAATTCTTTGAAAATGATAGTTCTTAATGTTAGTGAAAGAAATTTTAAACTTAGAACTATTTTACAGGAATGGAAAGATAACAATTTAACACAATATTTATCCCTGAAACCCATTGGGCCTACCTTGATGTCTTCCCTTGATTCCAACTTGCCAAGACTCATGTGGACCTCTTCTTGTCTCTCTCGATCTTCTCTGTTAAGCACTACATCCTCCACTAATTTATCTCATGAATCCAAGACACAATCCTCTATGGAAGGTAACAACTAACATTCTTCTTCTTCATCAAGCATGGATGGTTCATATAGGTGCAAGTTATCACAATCTACTACGAGTATATCCATATGAAATGTGACAATTCAATCCTGAAGGCATTTTCTCCTACCTACTCCAGTATAATGAAGGGCCCATACCATATTGGCTTGAATTTCCTTCCTTGGCCTTGTAATCTCTCCTTTCTCAAGTAAAGACAAAATTTGTCTCCAACATGAACTATATGCTCTCTATAATCTTGACCATGATTAGCTTTACACTTAGCTTGAGATTTCTCCAATTGTTCTTTCACCTTGAGATGGATTTTTCATATCCTTTCAACAAACTTTACTACTCTAGTCACCTTTGAATCATGTATTTCCCATTCTTCCTTCTATCCAAATGCTATGTCGAGTGCATTAATAGGTAGATATCCTAAGCATGCTTCAAATGGTGACTACATAGTGGATATGTGTGCCACCTAGTTATAGGAATGTTTAATGTAGGCTAAGGACTCATCCCAAGTCCATGGATATTTGCTATTATATCCTCTAATCAGTTGCACCAAATTCCTATTCACCACCTCTATTTTCCCATCTATCTATGGATGGAAGGTTATGCTCCTCTATAACCTAGTGTCCATCTTGTCCCACAAAGTAGTCCAAAATTTCCCCAAGAACTTAGTGTAGACACCAAATTTAGGTCACACTTCCCCTTTACCCACATGTATATTAATTTAATCAACCACAATTAAATTAAGGCCCATGCTCACAATATTCATTATTTAATTACCTTAATTAAACTAATTTCCACCTCACCTAGACACCTCACCCCACCACCTCACCTAGACACCTCATCACAAACCTATTCTTAGCATGTTTCCCTTTTACTAGGACTTAATATCCACTCACCATAACTAACTAAGACTTAGTCCTACCTACCTTAATTAACTAAGACTTATTTCAACCCTAAAATCACATCCATATTCTTCCTCCAACCACATTCCCACTTATCTAAGAAAAAATTATATTTTGATCTAGGAGAATAGACAGAGTTGGCCCAAAAGATTGCCAAGATCTATCATTTTTAGTAAACCTAGGATTTCCCACCTTAATCGACGTCAGTCACCCTAAACCATCATCAGTTACCATATATTCATTTTGGTAACCTTGTTTGAGAGGTTGGACACATTCTCAAGTTTTGGAACGAAGGATATTTGCATGCAAGTAAGAACCAGAGCCTTTTCGCACCTCCAGATAGCCATAGCTAGCACCAAGACTGATCCGAAGGTATTTGCATTCATGGTAGCATTCCAAGAAGCACTGCCGCAACACCGAGCACTATTTCACAAATCAACCATCATCAACATCCAACCATTAAACCTGCAACACCAGTAAGTGTTCTTATAACTTGCATCATTTCATCTTTATTCAGTTTACAAAGTTTCTTCACTTTTGTTTATCAGCCTCCATTTACATTTTTATCCCACCAATCTTACCTCCCTGTGAACCCAACCATTCCACCACCCATAATCATTTGATCACCTATACTCGATTCTTGAATATCTCTGAGTACTCCCAACACCTCCATAGACCTAACCATTCTCCTTACCATCTTTGTTTAATCTTAGACAAACCCCCAAAACCAAGTTTTATTGAGTTTCTATCATCCCACCTATACCGACGCTGGTTATCCATGACCGTCATCAGTTCTCTCTAAACCATCATTAGTCATACTTGACCGACGTTGGTCTCTGTATTTGGTAATCCTACCAATAACAGAAACCTAATAACCTACATCCAAGAAACCCAAGCCGCCTAAAATCGACCCCGAAAATCTCCAACACCTTGACTACCTACCCTACTTCCAAATCTGATCATAACCTAGCCTGTTATATTATATTTTCTTATTGTATTTGGATGAGATACCTAAATCATATCAACTACAATAGGAAATTATTTATTTACAACATTTCTTACATTAAGTTGTATTAAACAGTGGGTTGACTGCCACCAAGGAAGTACCACACTTCCTGGATCTAGCACACGCTAGGCATCCCACTAACATATATTGTTTAACTCTCTTTTGTGGTCTTGTTTTGTATTTCAGGTAGTTCCTCCTAGCCAAAAGGAATCTCTCACAGTCAGCATTTGATCAAGAAGTCAGAACATGTGCACAACCTCCAACCGACCATCACAACAGGTATTCCTCCTTGTTCCATCACCTTATCTGTTTCATCAAATCCATAAAGAAAATGGTGAAACATTTTGGCATGCCTGGTGGAAACCCATCAGGGGTTCTTTTACATTTTATTCATTCCTAGGTGAAATTTGTGTGTTTGTTTCCCTTTTGAAAAGCTTCCACATTAATTTTCTTCTCTCGGAATATTCCCCTTTCTTCTATTGTCTAAAAGCAATTGTGTTTTTAGTGCTATAAAAAGAATATGTCTTTCTTTCATTATTATTGCATTAGTGAAAGAAAATCCCTCTTCATTTTCATCACTTGCTACATCAAATATCACATTTCAATTTGGGTTTAAAACACTTGCATGGAATTCTGATTTGTTGTATTATATCTCACATTAAAACTGAGGGCAACCTATACTGCTGAAGTCATGCCCAGCTAATGATTGACACAAATGAACCATAGAAAGCACATTCCTCTCTTCTCTCTCTTTGCTAAACCACAAAAATTTGAATTTACACATCTTCTTAAACAATATCCCATCCGGAAGAAGTTTTCAATGATCACACAATCAGAGGATTGATAGTGGGTGCCCAATTGGTTATCTTTTTCTAGTCATCACCTCAGAGAAAGGATTGCCCCCACCATAACATAGCCTAAAACCTCACCTTTTAAATTTCCTTCTTCATAGGATGCCTTCCCAACCAAAAAATTTGTTCTAAATTCACAAGTCGACTAAATAGAATAAGCTAAAAAAACATAAATTCACTTTTAGGATTACATTTTTTTCCTATCTTTGTTCTTGACTTTCGTTTTGAGGTGTGAGTTATAGTTATCCATTTTTCTTCTTCCTTTCGTACTCCCCATCATATCTGGAGTATTTTGGTTATTTCGAGTGTGTCGCGACCTTATCTAGTCATCCTTAGACTTCTGTGTTGATCCTTTATCTAGTTTTAACTCACAAACATCCACTTTTCTTCATTTCTTCTCATTTCACAGTAACCGGCATTGGTCCAACAACCGTCGTTAGTTTACATCTGACCATCATCAATTTACCTAACCGGTGTCATCTTCTGGTTATTTTGGTTATTTTACCTAAAATAGCCTTCATCACCTATTCTTTTCTTCTTTTGGTCCTTAGGACACCATCATATCACCTAACATTTTGATGTCTCTGATAGATACAGTTTTCCTAGTTCATACTCATTAATTCTATTTCATTTTCTGAAACTGGTACTTTCCATAGTGATCAGTATCAATTATCATAATTTTCATCAATTATACTAACCATCGTCGGTTTTACTCGTGTTTGATTTTTAATCAAAAAACTAACCATATTTACCCCAGACTTTTTCTTTATTTGTTTCTACTATTTTTGTGTCACTTACAGAATACAGTCTTATCAGTCAACAATTATTCACATGGTGTTGACTCGTAGCCAAACTAATGCCCTCATATTTCACGTCATCCATTAGCCACTCCCATCTATTCCATCACCTCCATCCATCCTGTCACCTATGGATCTGACTCAGCTTATCCCCATTTTTATCGATGATGAGGAGTTCACAAGAATCCTTGATCATAACCCCGCGGCCCTACAATACTATCTCACCCACTCATCCACTTAGGATTCCTCAAGACAGTTAATATATGGTATGTCGGTATCTATCCCTCCTACCCTCACACCTACTTCCATGTCAGCTACCACTAGTTCGGTTTTTCCCTCATCCACATCAACCCTTTTGGTCTCTTAGTTATGTTCCACCTTTTCCATAACTACCACCCTAACGATGTCTATTGCACCCATAACATCAACCGTGCCATCACCGACTTCCTTGAGCATAGCTCCATCCACCCCCTTTTCATCATATGTACCAGTTGCATCACAACCACCTCCAATGTCAGCAACCCACACCCCTTTCCAAAATTTGGTTCTTTCTATCCCTCAATCTCTACCACCCATTACCACAAGATTCGTTACGACCACCCCACCTATTTACACGCATCATCAGCAGCCCCCAATTTCATTTATCACCTATTCAGGGTACATTCCACCCATATCTATCCCCCTATGTAGTTTTCATATTCCGCACCCTCATGTACTGGGATGTCATCTACATCATATGCTCATTATCAACCTCCTTTACGTTGAGAGGAACCCATTCCTCACAACCCACCAACAACCTCATTAGGATGATGATGGAAAAGATGCAGACATTAGAAGCATTGGTTTTTCGGCTCTGTAACTCCTTGACCTATGAAGAAATCTATAATGAGCCTATTCATCCATCCATTCCTATTCACCCATATCTTGTGCATTGGGAAATGCCTAAATTCAATCATTTTAATAGTAAAGAGGACCCGCAACAGCACTTACAGTCATTCAAGCATGGGTGCTACCTAATTTCCCATGACGATGTTTTTCTCTTATAAACATTTCCCATGTCCCTAACATGACCCACCTTAGATTGGTATAGTAGTTTACCTAGACATTCCATCTACTCCTTCAACCAAGTGGCTCAGGAATTCCTAGACCACTTCTCAATCAATGTAGTCAAGAAGGTCACCATGACCGACCTATATTCGACATGACAGTATGAAGACGAATCTATCGCAAATTTCATTTCCCGCTGGTGGAGTCTTATCAACCAATTAACGTTCCAACTACCTCATACTGAACTTATTGAATTGTTCACTAGAGCTTGTGCTAGACACATCCCACCAACTCTGTAGGTCCAAACCTTCCAAACATTTGACGAAACATTCACCATGGCATGAAAGATGGAAATTTACACCATTGAATAAAATAAAATCCAATTACGAAACAAGAATGCCCCATTCAAATCAAATGATTCTTCTTCATCCTCAAAACCTCAAAATAACTATTCAAATCCCAAAGGATCTTCCAATGCGGTAGTCCTCAAGGTAGGACCATCTCATCTTTCTAATCAAGCCCAACCTTCTTCCAATCTTTCCCCTATCTAGGCCTTTCAGCTCCAAAGCAGGAATGGGAAAGTACACTTCAATTGGAGAGCCCTATTCTTCGGTCTTGGAAAATATTCTTAAATCTAGAGCCATTACACTTCCTCCCATAAAACCTCATACAAGTTTTGATCCTATCCATCCTATGCCTACATGGTATAAAGAACACGACTACTATAACTTTTAAGAACATTTTCCAAGAGATGATAGATAATGGAGACCTCGTCATGGACAACCCGAATGCACCAACAAATCAAAATTTGCACATCTTTAATAAGTCTTTCCCTAACCATAAATTGTCGTCTAATCAAAATAGTGAACCTTCATCCAATGACAACAATGTCTACAAAGTCCACACAGTTTTTGATACCATACCGATCGTCCCTCAAATCCCACCTATTTTTCTCGTTGAGGAAATTTTGGCACAAGCCCCTTTACCCTGAGAGGAGCATACCCCTTTTACTCCTTCACCCACAAATCAATCCCCTCATCTCCCCCTTCTCTCATGGAGGAACCCACACTTTCTACCGATGTCATTTCACCATCTACCTCCCAACCTACTACACACAGTCAACATTTTTAATCCCCCCATCCATAGGAGAATCATCATCAGTTCCTCCTCCACCAAGGATGAAGTCTACATCACCCCACCTATTATCTCTCCTACCTATGGGAGACTCGTCAGACATGCCACTACCTATTGGGGAAGTTTCCCTCAGCATCCCATAACCCCATTGACATGATCTTGGCTCTTTTACCTATAGAATCCAAGGCTAGCCAATTCCTTGTCTTGTAGACATATTTTATAGGGATCGCCACCAAACCAATTCCATCCTCTTCTTTAATATTCTTGTTTTCATGGTTGGCTGATTGCTTGGATTATGTTGATAATTCCATGCTCTAGGGATGTCTTTGGCTCCCCTTTTTGACCCAAATGCAAATGTTTCTGAAGATACTTCCATGATCTACCCAAGGGTATTTTTGGAAACCAAATCGACATTGACCATGCCTATTGAAGCATTCTTCTTCATGATCTCTACTTACATCCAAACCTTTACCCATGACCAAAACCATTTCAAAACCTGAAGGCCTACCCACACCTATGTCTTCATATGTAGCTAGACCCATCACTACCTAGGGTGTCACACCAAAATCAAGCCTTACTCACCCACTTGTCAAATTGGACTTAGCAAGATCATTTTAAACCAAGATCAACATTATCCCTCTTCCTAAAAAGAAAATCCAACCCTCTAGGCCACATACACCAGCCTCACCTATCACACTTTTGTCACCTTCCCCCTTCCATCCATCCTAGGGCCTCATCCATCAACCCTTATCAAAAACTCTCCCACCCAAGGCTAGTCAAAAGCTAAACAACCTACTATTGCATCACAAGCCTTCGTTACACCTCATTCACCTAAAACCAAACACCCTCACCCTCACCCATGCACTTCTTGCCACCTATACCTCCACCAGTTACTATAACCCCAACCTTTCCTATATGAATTCAACCCATGTCATCTACCCAACCTCTAACAACCACCTCTACTATAACTCGGTTTCCCCATGGGTAACCCATCCTCTTCCACCATCTTCTTTCCCTTCGCATCTCATACTCCCATGTCACCTTTACCCAAGAAGGTGTAACCCAAAGATAAGAATCCACTACCCTCCAATAAGGTAGTCAAACCAACAAAACATTCCATCGCTAGCTCTTCTACCCCACCTTTACCCAAGTAGATGCTAGCAAAACATAAGACCATACCACTTACTAAACCAGTGGACCAACCCATTCCCCCTCCTATAAAGTCTCTTCCCTCATGATCATCTACACATGTACCCAAACCCACACTCACTTCCCATTGTGATCCGTTAACGAGGTCCTATGCTAACATTTTAACTAATCTCTTAGAGACTTCCATCATCACATTACCACCACTTCAACCTTACAATCCTCTCAAACCCAAACTAAAAGGGTTTGATGAAACAAATATTTGTGCCTATCACCATGTGTCAGGACATGATGTAGAAAATTGTAAGGCTTTAAAGACCGTTCTTCTCCAACTTTTTCCTCCTGAAAAAAATTTCAATGATGATGACCATATTCCACCTTCACCTATCCCCACACATCATCATCCTTTACCAATTTAGTGATTAGTATCTCCACCCCACAACAATTTTATCCACCTCCAAAATTTGAGATCAATGTGGTCCATATTAGAGATTTGGCCAAATCACCACCCAAATGTTAGCGCGCCCTACTCATTTCACAAGGCTCTTATTCACCACTAGGTTTTTGTCCCTCATGTCATCATACCTTTCATGGCACACCATCTCCATCCACCCCCCTCAGATTAACATGGTTCACATTGCCACCCGCACTCGTGAAAGACAAAGGCAAGGAAAAATTAACTAACCCATCAACCAACCCCATGCCTAATATGTCATCTAGACCCGATCTAAAAATCACCATCTCGCTAACCTACATACCCTATCTCGATGGGGTCACCCATCACACAATGTTAAAAAAATTACATCAATCTCCTCTAAAGATGTATTTATATGATCTTGTCTAAACTTCTTAATCTCATTGACCAACCCTTATTAAGGTTTTACAATCCATTGAAGTTTTACCCAATGACCCCACACCAAGGGCCTCCATTATTACCCCTCACCACATAGCCTTGCTTACCAAATCATCTCCTTATTCTACCCCCATGCCCACTTCTCAAGTCACCACCCTTAGCTTCTCTAATGAGGAGATTATACCTCTTCATCAGATGACCCCGATCCCACCGTTTTTATTTCGTCTATATCAAAAACATACGCATATGACGCATCATGGTTGATAGTGGTGCTAGCATTAACATCAACTCTTCCCAAGAATACAATAAAATGTGTATCCCCTCTAATTATATGCATAATAACCTCATTATGATGTGTTCCTTTAATTATGCCATTACCTCCACCCTTGGCACCATTATCCTTCACATTCACATAGGTCCTCGCACTGTCCGGAACTATTATACGTCTTAGAGGGAGAGTTTCAATATAACCTATTGCTTGGCAGACCTTGGATTCGCGTCATGGGTTGTGTCCCTTCAACTTTACACCGCTATGTAAAATTCAAACATGAAGGACATAACTATATCATCCCCATCAACCCGTCACCATTCAAAACTTGTAACATGTTATACCGGCACAACGATATACTTTTATCATTTAAGGCATCTACCACTATCCCCACTTCTCCTTCACCCACGATCCCATCCTCCAATGTTACCGCCACCTCTCCCACATCTAAATCTTCTATTCCTACTACCATCACAACCTCTCGTAGCTTATCCCTCTACTTCCAAACCAACCACTACCCTTCCTACCGATCATCTAGTGAGTCTTCTATCCCCGCCACCCACATATCGACTCACGATCACTTAGAAGGTGTTTTTCAACGCCTCAACTGGGAGTACCACCTATACAATATCGATACATTCCTCACTCCACAAGAGTATGGAAACACACGTCAAGCACCCTCATTATGACTACCACATAGGTAAGGTTTTCCCTTATGGTCCTCCCCACCTTTGCACTAACCTAACATATGGGGGACTTTATACAGCCACTCATTCACCCGAACCTCCATCTCAAACATGTTTATTTTCATCTAACCTCCAATTCCTTACTAATCGCCGCTTTTCCCACACTTTCCTTCATTTTTGTGCATGGAAAGGCTTTGGTTTCAGTTTTTATGAACAATTCTGCCATACCATCATTTCATGTACCACTCGTAAACACAATGATCACAGTGGCATTGGCTTTTCCATACCCTCTTCTAAGAAGGCCCACATCGACCTCATTAAGGAAGACAAACCTTCTTCACCCCATTCACCAACGTCACTACCTTCACCCACGGAGTCCATAGATCCCGAATCTATTCCTCCTAAAATAAATTGTAAACAAAATTTCCCTAGGACCTTTGACCTATCAACATGATGGATAGGATCCCTCTTCTCTTCCCTTCCTATATCCTGACATGATTAATGACGATACAACTTTTATTACCATCATTCAATGTCGGGATGATGATTCTATCCTCACCTAAAAGTGCGAGATGATTCTTATATTCATCAATCATTAACTTCTAAGACGCAAACGATGTTGAATGAATTGACTATCGAAATCAACATTAATACTCAAGATGACCCGCACATGCTATAGATAGGTCAGTCTTTAGATGTTTCCAAATAGGAAGCGTTTACCTCTTTCCATCGGAACCATAGCAATGCTTTTGCTTGCTCCTATGTTGATATGCCCAGTATTGACCAAAAATTGTGGTCCATAATATCGTAACCATTCTGATGTCAAACTCATAAAACAAAAGCCGTGAAAATACATCCTCGCATTGCTCTTCTTGTTAAAGAATAACTTCAGCGCCTTCTCTCGGTTTCCTTTATCCTACCCATTGACTATCCCTAATGGATTTCTAACATCATTCCTATCACAAAAGTAACATGGGGACTCTGCATTTACACATATTTCTATGACCTCAACCTCACTTGCCCCAAAGATGATTTTCCTCTACCAGGCATTGACCAACTAGTTGATCTCACCATCGGCCATGAGATGTTATCACTCATGGATGGTTTCTTGGGTAATAATAAAATATTACTCGCTCCAGAGGATCAACACAAAAATGCCTTCATCACTCCTTGGGGGACCTTTTGCTATTGATTCATGCATTTTGGCCTTAAAAACATTGTTGCCACATATCAGTGAGCCATGACTTATATCTTCCATGACACCATGCATCTCATATTGGAAGATTACGTAGATGACCTTCTTTCCAAATCCAAACATTGGGTTGAACACCTAATAATCCTTAAGTTCATATTTTTTCGCCTCATCAAGTATTGTGTTCGCCTTCAACCTAAGAAGTGTGTCTTTGCGGTGCTTTTAGGAAAACTCCTTAGTTTCATCGTTTCTTTACATCTCATAGAATTCAATCGTGCTAAAGTAAATGTTATTATAAAAATTCCTCTGCCTACCAATCTCCATCAACTTTGACATTTACAAGGTAAGTTGCAATCTATCCATCAATTCATTTCACAATTTTTTCACACCACAACCATTTCATCATCTCCTCAAGAAGGATGTCTCATTCAAATGGGATGATGAATTCCACAAAGCCTTTGACACCTTAAAAAAATACCTTCTTCAACCACGGTGCTCATTCATCGTAAGGATGAGCACCCTATTTACCTATACATTTGTGTTACTAACCATTCCTTAGGTACCATGCTCGCTCACCACGATGAACAACATAGAGAATAAGTGGTTTATTACATATGATGTACCCTTTTGGATTAGGAAACTAGGTACACCCATCTTGAAAAACTTTACTTAACCTTATTTTTGTCACCACTAAATTACATCATTACCTACTCAATCACAAAACCTTTTTCATAATTACCTATTCAAACTTGATTTTGAGTGCACTAACAACATCGTTGAATATGAAGAACTCATATTAGGCCTTCAAACCACCATCTCCTAGATGTTAAATCAATTAATATATTTGGTGATTCCCAACTGGTTGTAAACCAAGTCAATGGTATATATCGGTGTGGTAATGAAAATTTGCAAAAGTACAAATGTCATGAGGGCAAACTTTTGAATACCTTTCGATGTTATAAACTTCAAACCACCCCACATTTTACCAATAAATTTGAAAATACCATGGCCTTTCTAGCTTCTCAGATACCTACTTCGCTTATTGACTCCAAAATCTTTGTCACAATACAAAGGTTGCAATCACCCTCTTATTTACCTCATGAGGTCCATTCCATTGGAACCATTGCACCTGACCCACATGACCTTTGGTATAAGAAGTTTACAGACTACCTTTCCCTTTCCATTATACCTCCCAATCTCACTCATAATGGACAACGTGCCTTTCTTAAAAGTGTCTCTCACTATGTCATCATGGGTGGTCTCCTTTATAAGCATGGCTTTGATGGTATTCTCTTACGATGCCTTACAAGTTTTGAAATTCCTTACACCATCAAGGAAGTTCACGACAGAATTTTTGGAGGCCACTTTAGTGGTTTATTTGTCACTAAATGCATTCTTCGCCTTGGCTATTATTGGCCAACCTTGAACCATGAATGTTGCGACTATGTCAAACATTGTGTGAAATGCCGAAGATGCTTGTTGATCAATGAACACTTGACACAGGAAAGCACACAAGAAGTCCACACAAGAAATTAAGTCATATTCAAAGGCACAAATGAATAGGGAGAACATGCACATGGTACAGAAGTTCATATTTTTGGGACTTAGCCATTTTCACTCATAAAGGTATATTTTTAGAGATGGCATATAGAGCACACAAACAAGGTAGAGACATGCATGCCATGCATTGGCTATTTTTGGAGGATTGGATATGAAGTACTTTGCATGGACACAGGTTGGAAATAGATCTTCTACTATCAGTTATCTAGTAGTAGTCTATTATTAGTACACTTGCATGTGTGGCTAGTGTTGTAAAGTCACGTGGCTAAGAATAGCATGCAACCTATTATTGGAAAGGATAAGCGGTGAAGGGAAAGTCCCCACCCTTATATATATATGGAGTAGACTATGTAATAGATATAATATAATAGATGAGATCGAGACATACAGTGTTATGTTGCTACGCGCATACTTTTGATATTGTAATAAAGCTTTTGTAACTTATTGCATTGAATATAATGGAGGATATTGGCTGAATCTAAGTGATTAGATCTATATATATATGAATCTAGTACATTTTGATCTCATCATGGTTATTACTTAGATCTGATTTTCCTTGGATATAGATCGGTATGTTCTCGTAGAAATGATGTGTTAGTAATGAGATTATATATGTTAAAGTCTTCTTCATGCTAACATCTTACAATAGTAACCCTAAAGAGGGATCTGGTACCTTACGCGCTTCGGGTGAGTGCTCAATCTAGGTTGAGTGATGTGCAAAGTGCATCTAGGGTTTCATAGGGTTTTATTGGATTTGTACCACTGAATTCTAGGTTGCATCATTGGTTTCATTGTCGGGACCTCTTTTCATTGCTTTCAGGATGGTTCGCAATGAAGAGATACCGATTGACCTTAGTAAGTATTGAAGAGAGGGTATGTGATCCGGAAGAAGAATATGCACGGTAGTTCAGCACTAGATCTAAGTTTAATGCACGTACTTGGGTGGAACGATATCTATATGATAGTTTATATGAGACATTTTTGTTATCTTTCGGTATAATTGTACGAGTGGTGGTTGTTTACACATATAAAAAAATTGGAGATATCACACACTTGTCGGGATGTAGGAAGAATTTCAGGCCCTTTGTGATGGTGATCGATTTGGACTCGATTCATGGATATGTGGTTTTTGGTGTCTTGAACACTTATTTCTTGGAATACTCAATTTTAACTTATTCGTATCTAGAGGTAGTTGAATTCTAGTTCTTACAACATCCAAGTGGAGCTTACCTACAAGGCATTCCACCGCGATCAAGATCTTGATGGTAAATTTGAATTTGGAGAGTAAATTGATGGCTAACTAAACTTCACCATGCATGGGGGTAGGAGCAGGATTGGTGAAAAATGGCAGACCTAGTGGCAGAGAGGTAGAGAGAGGAAAGGTAGCTTAAGTATAATGAGGCACGTGATGGGGAGATAGAGAAGCGGTGTATTGTTGCATAAAGTATGGCATTGAAGAGAGAGATGGCTCGTGAAGGATTTGAAGTTCATGTAGAGGATGTGGAGTTAGAGCATCAAGAACTACCCCATCTTGGAAAGCATGACATGGATCCCCCCTCGGCCTCACAACAAAGTGCACTAGTAGAGACTACTGGGACGTGGGCATGCATCCGAATCCACTTAGTAACCTAGTCCTTGTGCTTGGTTTTCCAAAGATCTAGTACGACAAGTAATCACCAAGTAAGTTTGGGAAGTAAGAGAGAAATTACATCAATGGCGGGATAGAAGGATTCATTGCATCATCTACATAGAATATGAGCACACCAAATGTTGGATTCACTTCTAAAATCAGAACTACTTCACAAATTGTAGGGGTTCAATATAGTACTACTATTAGAGCACAATGGAGTACATCTCACGGGACCTTTTCTAGTGCGCAGTTCTAGATCGAAGAAGGCATGGGAAGTTCGGTTGGATCTAGAGGCTCTAGGGTAGGGAAACACTTTGGAGGTTCTAGGTCGGGTGGGAAAGGTCCACCCAACCCTAAAATATTTATATGGAAATGTCTCTACATATTCCAGTATAGAGGCATAGAATATGTTCTTGAACATGTGCATATGTGTGAAATATTGTGGTGTGTAAAAGGAATCATAGCTTCGAGTGTAGGGAAATCTAATTTTCTACTACATTACAAGGCGCACACACAACCTGGTACAGGAAGTTCGACCCTGATCAAACTTGCATGGATTATGCAGCATTTAAGGATGCATTCTTACAATAGTTTCATATCCCTGAGTTTGAGAAGAAGAGCATATATGCACTCAAGGATATTAAGCAAGGCACTACTTAAATTATTAGAGAGTATGATGCATGGTTTAAAACATTGTTATCAAAGTTATCTTATGACATACATGCAAGCCAAAGCATGCACAATGGTTTATTGGGGGATTGATTACACCATTTAGGAGGGCATTGTCACATAAGACGTATACTGAGATCTATATGAAGCATTGGAAGAATCCCTACATGCTAAGGTTGTTAGGATTATTGCCACTAACGTTAGCCCATTCTTAGAGGAATAGATTGTAGCTATGAAACTACAACTAGAGAAATTATTAGCGAATTCAACCCATGAAATGCACTCAGGAATTTTGTGTATAGATTGTGAAGTAGAGGGTCACACAAAGGATAGTTGTCTTTGCAGAATAGTATGCTCATTGCTGATGGATTGTGAGATATTCCACTTAAACCATGTTACTAGCCATTTCCCATTTTTACAATGCGCGATAAGGAAGAATGTTTCAAGCTCATCTGTAAAATCTACAGGTCCATGACTCATGACACGGAGGACTATCGGCTAATTGGACAGATCCATGATGCTATAGATATTGGTGTACGAAAGACTGGAATTTCAGATAAATCTAAGGGCAAGAATGAGCATTAGGACCAGGAGCACAATCAGGCATGCTATGATTAGAATGAGGGGAATTTCTAAGGTAGACATGGCAGAGGTTGAGGATACTACGATGGATTTGGAGGATGAGGTCGTGGTGGTGGAAGAAGTGAGTTTCCTCATGGAACATGTTATACATGTAGATCTCCTGACCACTATAGGCATGAGTGTCCTTAGAATATTACATGTTATTTCTGTGGGAAGAACCATAGCTATGAAGAATGCCCAGAATTATATGAGCATCTAAGTAAGCAACATAAACAAGAAAACAAAGGTGCAGGGATGGTTAGGATACAACACATTGTGGACAATCAATGGATGCTTAAGATGGGAGTGGAATCTAAGGCACTACAAGAGGAAGATCGCGACTGCGCTAAGGCAAAGCATGTACTAGGGAGGCATTATAGCGAAAACCTACCATCAATAAGGATGAGGTTCTTCATGCATGGTATGCAAATCCTACCTATCGAAGGAAGTTTATCAGGATACCATGGAAGTGCTAAGGAATCTTCAAGGTGAGATACAATATTTAAAGGAGCATAAGAAAGCATCGAGACAGAGTACCCAAACTGATATAGATGATTTGAGAGAATTGTATAAAATGTTGCACTAAGAGAACATAATTCCACTATTAGGGAGTTGGTTAAAAGGGAACACTTTACGCGAAAGTACTAAGACCGGACTACAAATCTTGTATTCAAATATCTCACCTCATAGCTTATATTATGATAAGGAAATCACTCGAATGCTGTTGTGGATGAGTGGTTGTTGAGTAATATATTAATTGATACAGCGTGGAAGTCAATGTTATTACCTTGGGTGCATGGGTACAAATGGGGAGACCCCATTATAGCCATCCTCTAATGTATTATTCTTTTCTAATTAGACTAAGGCCACTCCCATATGAGTTTTAAAAGATGCATCCATTACCATACAAGGAGAATCATTCACTTTGGAGACTTTGAAGTTTTAGCTTTGGCATAATCGAGATAGCTTCCTAGCTCTATTAGGGCCTCCTTCATGATATGTAAATAATGTTGATCTTTGGTTCAACAAGGGCTATATCATTTTTCAAAATAAAGAGGAAAAGGTCATTATCCCTTTGACATATGGAAAGTCTCGCGCCCTATGTTGAGCCCTTAAGTGAAGAATATCTGAATAGGATTTATGTACATGGCATCCGAGATCCAGAGAGATGATTGAACCAACCAAATAAGGACTAATTCGGTGGGAGGATGCACAATCTATTACCGGTACTACAAGTTTTTCTTGTGATAATTAGGCTCACAACACTTATGAGTTGGTAGGGTGCATTGTAAAGAGCATAATCCTCAAGGCACAAACCGAGTTATGTCGGGAGGATATGTAACAACTTGGTACTTTGTTACAGGAGAAGGGGATCTCATGATATTCTGCGTGCCACGGAAGAAAAATGGATATACCCACTAGAGAGGAGAAAAATTCTAGCATATACACTATGTGAGATAGTAGCATCTTTGGTGGGTAGTCCATAGAGATAATTTTTCTCAAATGGAATGAAATTAAGGTTGCTCTTCTTGCTAGGCTCTTTAGGAGCAATGCACCTACACAAATCTTTAATTATCACTTGTGATCAATGCTCAAACACCATGTTCGAAGTGTGAGAGACTCTAGATAGAGGGACAGGAAGCTTTACCACCTTCACTATGGGTGCACCATTTTTATTCCACTTTACAAGGTTGTGCACGTGCTTGGTATGTATACATATAACTCCATAGAGAAACTAGAAATTGGTAGAATTTAGTTGCAGAAATGTCACATACATTTCACTTCTTCTCCATAAAACCTCTGGTAGAAGAAGCATTGAAATTTATCAAGCACTTCACTATGGGGGATAGTGCTAAGGCTGAAAAAATCCTCCATGAATTATTAGATAAAGAGGACTCAGGAGCGCATCTTGATAAAGAACCAAAGGCCGATACAATATTACTTCAATGCACTTGCTTTGAGAAAGAGAAAGGAAAAATGGTCTACTTAGTGGATGAAAAAGAAGTAGATAATCTAGATGTAAAGCATTCAATAAGAAGGCATGAGGTATTGGACAATGTGGATATGACCACACACACCTATCATGAACCTATGAAGACAAAGCGAGTGAATATTGGAATAGATATTGAGCCTAAGGAAACCATAATTAGAGACTATTGGTCAAACTCTGAAGTGGAAAAAATCATTGAGTTATTAAGGGACTAACAGGACCTATTTCCTAGGGGGTACCATAAACTTAAAGGTGTGCATGAATCATTAGGGGAAATGAAGATAAATCTTAAAGAGGGGCATGCCCAGTTAGAAAGAGGCCTTACAGAATGAACCCCAATTTACATGAAAAGGTCGAAGAAGAGATTGATAACATGTTAAAATCTGGAATTATTAAGCCCCTTGATGAGTCAGAATGGTTTAGTTCAATGGTGATTAGTATCAAGAAGGATGGATGAATTAGAATATGTGTGGATTATAGGGAGATGAATGTTGCATATGTAATGAGATCCATCCCCTACTCCATTTACCGAGGAAATACTATAAGGATTTACAGGAGCGAAATATATTTGTTTATAGATGGATTCTCTAGGTATCATCAAGTTAGGATTGACCAAGAAGATCACGAAAATACTACATTTACTACTTGAATGGGGAAGCTTCACCTATATTGTGATGCCTTTTGGTCTAAAAAATGTGCCAACTATATTTTCATGTATATTCATCCAAGCATTCAAATAATTTATTCATAACTTCTTACATGTATATTTAGACGATTGGACAAAGTGTATGGATTAGTTAAGGATCACGGGACAATCTTTTCTTCATGTTTGAATGGTATAGACATTTGAGTATCTTTTTGAACATCAAGAAGTGTATATTTTCTACACCATTTGGGATAAGTTTGGGACACATAATCTGTAAGGAGAGTTTGTTGGTGGATCTAGCAAAAATTACATTCATTATAGGCCTAAGGGAGCCTACCAGTCAAAGTGAGGTGTGCAGATTTTTGGGACATACAGGATATTACAGAAAAATTATCAAAAGCTATGCCAAATTTTTCACACCCTTAGAAGAGTTATTGAAAGGAAAAGGTATGTTCTACTAGGGAGAACAAAAAGCAGTGTGCATTCAAGACATTGAAGGAGAAACTTACTACCGTGCCCATTTTATGTTTTCCTTCGTGGGACAAACCATTTGATGTACATGTTGGCACCTGCACGGCCATTGGCGTGGTGTTGGCTCAACTTGGAGAAGGTATTGTAGATCATCCTATCTATTTTGCTAGTAGAAAGTTGACTCTTGCATAACAAAATTACACAACTACAGAGCGTGAAGATTTGTCCATGATCTATGCGTTGCAAAAATTTCACCAGTACCTACTCGCTACACCATTCATATTTTATACATATCACATGGCTTTGAATTATTTGGTAAATAATCCTATTTTACAAGGGTGCATATGTCGATGGGTGCTCCTATTTCAAGAGTTTGATTTCACAATTGTGGTAAAACTAGGAAAAAGTAATTCTAGACCAGACCATTTATCAAGAATACAGTTAGGAGAAGAAGCACATGAAATTGAGGATACCATGTCAAATGCACAATTATACAGGTTATAACGTGCACCATCAGAACTAGAGGACATTGTTATCTTTTTATGCACAAGAATGGCACCAGAAGGAATGAAATCCTTGGAGAAGAAACAACTTGTTATACGCGTTGCACCTTATATGTTAATTAGTGGTGACTTGTACAAAATGGGCCAGGATGAAATATTACACCATTGTGTATTGGAACATGAGTGCATGGACATTATAGAAGAAGCTCATGGTGGAATTTCAGGAGGCCACTATGCAGTGATTCCATAGTGCACAAGATTCTACTCGTTGGATTATGGTAGGAGACCCTCTATAAGGATTGTAAGGAATTTGTAAGGTATGTGATCATTGTCGGCATCTTGAAAGACCAAGTCGGTGAGATTAAATGCCTCTATGACCTATTACAGTACAAAACCATTTGAGAAATGGGCTATAGATTTTGTGGATCCAATTTCTCCAGTGTACCTGAGAACTAGATCATGATATATTATAACTTACATAGATTATCTGACAAGGTGGGAAGAAGAAGCACCTACCAAGGACTGCAGCTAAGAACTACAACAGCTTAGTTTCTATGGGAACATATTATTACAAGGTATGGATGTCCTTTAAGTTTGACTAGTGATAGGGGTACACATTTTCTTAATGAGACAATCAGAATTTTATTGGATGAGTTCATGATTGCACACCATAAGACTACACCCTATCATCCTCAAGAAAATGGAACTGCGAGGCTTTAAACAAAATTTTAGTCCACACATTGAAAAAATCTATTATATTGGAAGAAAGGATTTGGGATGATAAAGTATCTACGATTACTTTGGAAATATCAAAAAACATATAAAAGATCGAACAAAGCCACACCATTCCGATTCTTGTTTGGTGCGAAGTCATTCTTCCTATGGAATTTATGTTACCTTCTTTGCGTATTGCACATGTTGTAGGTATTAATGATGAGAAAGCTTTAGAATAACAGATTGAGAAGATAATTCATCTAGATGAGTGATGACCCATAACACGTTGGAGTTAGAATCAATAAAATGTCGGTCGAAAGCATGGCATGACAAAAACATAAGGGATAAGAAGTTTGAAATTGGACACATGGTACTTCTTTATGACTCTAAGTTCTTGCACCATCTAGGAAAACTTAAGGTAAATTGGTTGGGGTCGTATGTTATCACTTACATCCTTGAAACAGGTGCTTGCCAATTAGAAGCACTTGATGGAACATGGATACCCGATTACTTCAATGGGCATAGGTTGAAGCCCTACTATAAATAAGTATTCTTGGTGTTTGTAATAAGGAAGTATTTCTATTTAGATTAGGTTTTCAATTTTTATTTCCTTAATGTGTTTCCTTCTTTATCGCTATGCTTTGTCAATTTAGTTGGTGTGTTGTGTAATAAGCGCTCTTACACGCATGAATCTAAATACTATATGAAGCATGTTTATGCATAGAGGATTGCACATAATTTTAGTGTGGGGTGGATTGTCAATATCCAAGTACAAAATCATGGGAATTGAAAGGTGAAAAGAATAAGCTGCTATGATTTCTCTTCAAGTCAAATTATTGCTTCTAAAAACTGACCAAAGATGGAGATGAATGAAGGAACAGTATAACGTGAGGTAAGTAGAAGCCATAGCAACTACTAGTAGAAGGTACAGTGATGAGGTACTCGGGTGCAAGGAAGCGTGTTGAAGAGAAGTATGTGACCAAAGGGTAGGAAGGTGCACTAGAAGGTTATAGTTGAGGCACAAAGATGTAACGCATGGAAAGGATGGAATTGGTCAATTAATGAGAGGATATTTGGTAGGTGAAGGAGTAATGAATGCATCAAAAATTTGAAAATCTATATATGGGATGCAAGTTCATTTTTACCATTGTGATTAAGATTATTTGAAAAGGAGCTAAGTGCAAAGAGCCAAGTGATCATATTAAGGTGTGAGAGGTGTGTAACCATTCGTGACAAATAGATCTCGTGTGCAGAAAGAGTTTGTGTCCCTAGTGGTGAAGGGTTTGAGCAAAGCGAGGCAAAAAGAGGAGATAGGGCATGTGATTTCACCTAGGTCATGTTGAATTGAGATAGGTTTTCATTCACACATTACAGAATTCAAGAGCCAAGGATCTACAAAGGATTGTAAGGATTGTAAGGATCTACGGTAGGAGTGAAGGGAAATAAGAAGGTGGTAGAAGAAGAAGAAGAGATGGCTCTGAAAGCAATTTTTGGAAATGTAATATCCAGAAGGGGTTATCATCAGCTAAGAGTGGGATTCTCCCATAAGAAAAGTAAGGTGAGTGATTACAATCATCATACCGAAAAGAATAAGAAAAGGATCTTGACACGTTTTGAACACAAAGACAAATAAATGCACAAAGTGGAAGACATGTCAATGTTGGCAAGCAGAAGCTCTTGTAGAAGATAGGAGTTTACCAGCTATATGATCCCCCTTACTTTAGGAAATATGATCCCTTGTTCAATGGCTCATGATCGAGTGCACAAAGACTTTTTCTACTTTGTAGGTCAAAGAGTCATAATTTCGGTCACACTTATCTCCATGGTAATGGGGCTGAAAGGCATAGGAGATGATTTGTGAGATGATATAACAGAAAAGGCCACAATATTGGAGACCAAAAAGGAGTTGGGATACACAAAGCATCACGTGCAAAGTATGGGATCGACAAATTTGAAGAAGTATCTAATTGTGCAAGAATTCGTGCATATTGTTACAAATCTGAATGACCAAGTAAGGTGGTCAAAATTCAACACCATGTAGCTGCACATTGCCAAAAATATGTTTGAAGGGGTATTCTACAACATTTTGTGTTATATTGTAGAAACAATCATTGAGGAAGCACACATAGGAGGAAATATTAGCTTTGGATTTGTTCTGTTATCACTGGTGTTCATGGAGATTAGAGTACCTAATGGACCAAAGGAGAAGGTATGGGAGTATCCAATGGAAAACAAGTCACCTGCAGTGTAACACCTATGATAAATTTTTAACTTATCCTCTTGCAATGCAAGTGTTGACATGTGATTTGTCCTAGGAAGGTGTATTCTTTTTCTTGTTGTAATCATGCTTGCTGAGGGATAAATTACTTCTCTTCTTGGATTCAATTGCTAAAATATTCTTTATTGGAAGGAATCCATTTTGTTTGAGGTTGTAAACTTGTAAAGTTGTTTACAAATTTACCTCTATATAATAATGAGACCTTTAATCAATTCCATTGATCCAAGGTATGTTTTAATTCTTCTTACCTGATATGTATGGTAAACTGACATTCATGAGGTTGAAGGAAATAAAAGACTGAGCCTTTGTAGGATTACAATTTTATTGATCTTCTTGAAAGTTCATGATATGCATTCACTTTGGAAGTTGTGTGCTCAGATCTTCTTGTCAACTTCTCCAGAACATTGAATGATGTAAGTTAGAAAGAGGCCTACTTCAGGACTATTGAGGGTAAAGCCTAAGTCCTAGATCTATAAGATCTATCCTAACGGGATTCTAACCTAAGGTAAATTGGATCTACCATATATCTATGCCTACTCTAATCTTGTTCATCCTAACCTAAGTTGCATGTTTTCTAAGTTAGGGGTCTGGAAACAACCTAAGGTGATAATAGGTATATTTCTAACCTATTACCTAATACTACATTAGTAGAAAGAATGACCTATCCTAAGGTGACAATTTACCTAAGGTAAATATTTTCTAAACTAACCTAAGGTCATACCCTAAGCTAATGATATCTATCCTAAACTAATGTGAGGATAGAAGGGGACCTAAGGGGTCATATGGCAAGTTGAAGGCATGGCGATGGTTCCTAAGTCTTTTATTTGATTTGATTTTCGAATTTAAATCATTAAGTACTGTTAGTTTGACAGGGGCATGGAATTTGGAGGTGATCCTAGCTGGCACCATCTCTAAATTTAACAATGCATGTTCTTTTGAAATTGGACTCGCCAATTTTGGATGGCGGTGATGGGGAGATTTAGGCAGGAGACTAGGAATTAATGAAATTAATTTTCATTGTTTTTGGCGAGAAAACCGCCTTGGAAACCATGTGAGTGGATTTGTTGGGAGTTTTTGGTCTTTCATGCATTCAAATTTTTACTCTACATGGAGCTATCTGGTTCTTCAAACCAGTAGTTCTATTTTCAGTTTGTTTCTATTTTTAACTCTCTTGGACTATTTTTGATCCAATGGAGGTATATGAGGCATTTGAGGAAGAAGTTTTTGGTTGTTGATTTCGTTTGGAGAAGAGGGAGTTATGAAGGCTCGGCTGGAAATCTTCTTTAAACAGAAGCACTATCAAATGATAGGCTCTATCCATTAAGTTTCTCTACTTTTCTCTAAGTGTCTTCATTAAAACAACTTTTCTCTCTTGAGATAAATGGGTTTTTATTTTCTGTGATGGTTATTTGGTTTCCTTGCTTGAATAATTTATGTATTCTCTAATTGAGGAATCTCTTCTTGGAAAGGAAGTCATTGTGTTGCTTTCTGGTTATTTGTTGTTGAATTTCACCTTAAATCTTGTGATAATTCGAGTAAGGAGGTGCATGCATGAATCATTCTTATTTAATCAAAAATGGGTTATGGAAATGATTTTTTTATTTAAGTTTCGAACAAGCTGTAGCTTGGGTTGCAGAATGTAAAAGCATACCCTTCGTTGTCGCTTCTTGGTTTGTGGAAGTTATGTTACTCCTATTGGAATTTTAAGATTATGCATGCTTGATTTAAAGTTTTATAAACTTGAATTTGTTTATGGAAACAAAAGTAATTATGTGTGCCTTCTTCTTGAACCCTCTGTATACTCTATCTATTCTTTGGATTCAGTCTACGATGGAAGCTGGTAATTATGTAATGTTTGGAATCTCTGTTTTCTTTTTGGGTTCTTCTTGTATGGAAACAAGAGTGAAGGTTTTATTATATTTTTAAAAAAAAAAGAAAACTGGGTACTCGAATTTGGTTCTTCTTAGGAAACTATGGGTTATTCATTTCCTAGGCACTTTGATTTTGAGGCATTCGAGCTTGGGATTCCCATGTTTGAAGTCTTTATTCTGATCTTTTATGAGTACTATGTTTCTTAAAGTTCTCGAGTACTAAAATAAAAGTTACAGAGGTGAGATCTTGTTGGTTGGGGATGTGTTGAGGGTCAGCTTTGTCGGAGTTGACGCTAGGTTGTCCTTATAGCTCTATTTGATTTTTCTTTGCTCTATTCTTGTTGTCTTCTTCTCTATCGAGGTAGATGTTATTGGTTTTTGTTTAACTAACCTTGAACTAGATTGACCTCTTGAGTATCTTTCTAGGGTAAACTTGTTAAAACCCTCCTGATTGGGATATCATGAACATTAAGGATGATCCTTGAACTTGTGGTTTTCATTTCTTGTTTTTGAGATATCAAAACCGGTTCGAATATGGGGTTTTTGGACTCTTTCATTCTTTGATCTCTAAGCAAGATTTGAGGGAACAAATTTGTTGATAGTTGTACACCTGTAGCTAAGCTATGACAATTTTGGTTGTACCTTCTTGGAATTAAATCATGCAGGAACCTTCTCTGTCCTTTCAAAAGATATATTTCTCTCACCTCTATGAGGACTCGATTGAGAGTCTGTCTCGCTGATTGTTTTATTTCCATCATTGGAGGAATTGGTCAGTTTGTGGATCTTGACTGAAACTTTAACATCCTTGAGTGACTGTTGGGACTGTAATTACCTGCATGGCATTTTTAACTCTTTTCATTGCATATCTGTTGGTTCGAAAATCATCACTTGGGCGATTTATGGATAAACGAGTCATCGGTGTGCGGGCATAGCCCCTCTTTAAGTTAGCAAAGCAAAAACTGGTTTATTGCTATTCTACCAAAAGTAGGAATCTATGCACGTCTCATAATATTCGCCTTCGGTGGTTTGGGATCTCATCCCGTAGGGTTATTTCCAACTGCAAAAGAAAGGAATGAAAGAGAGGATGAAGAAAGATCAGGTCCGAAGGAAGAAAAGAAATGAATTCCAAAGCAGAAAGGTCAGAAGGTTTATGTTTTGGGATTGGTAGTAAACAGAGCCAAACCTACTTGCATAAACAAACAAAGCAATACTGATGAATAAATGACAATAAAACAGAAGTAGATCCAACAGAATAAACACACAGATCTGACATAAGAAAGATCTAATGCAAATAACACATGTATTCAGCACAAAGTCTAAATATTGTATTAATATTTCCTTCTGTTACAAAAAGCTCAAAGTCTTTTCTTCTCACTTCTATTTTTCATCTAAAAGATATCCACTCCTCAAATACAACAAGTATTTGAGTATATATAGAAGAAGGAGAAGGAAGGAAAAAAGGAACCAACCACCTATTTACATAAAATATACAAAATATCTACAACAATATCTCAAAGTCATGTTGACTTTTGACAACTTGATGGATGACATCATCCCATGGTGCAACATGGATGATGTCATCATTTGTGCCAACATACTTTAGACATTTTACAAAAATAAATTCGAAGGAGAGAGAGAGGAAGAGAAAGAATTCATTCATCGTCGTCATCCTGTGGCCGAAAGGGGGTATCTTGCTTCTGCTGCTGCTCAGGTGACAAGATGTGGAATTGGGCACGGTATTCCATGAAATTGCTAATCATGGGCTCTAGTTGATCTTGGGAAGGATCCTTGTGTCACTCGTTGATCACCTCGCAAGTCTCCCACTCCTCATGAGCTTCTCTGGGAGTTTGGAATATTCTTTAGATGTGATAGCTTTCTTGCTTGATGTTGACATATGTTCTTCCGAACTTAGTGTTGATGCAAAATCACAGCACCCTCGGATGCAGATTAATACGCAGAGGGTTTTCTCAAACCTAATCTAATCGCCAAGGAGACAAGGTAAGAAGATGCATAAAATAAATCTAAGCTAATAGAGGTGATGCACCGAGGAATGAAGAACACCTATTTTGCCAAAAGGAAACACAGCACTCATTTGAATGTGATATAAGATCATGCATGATGACAAAACCGCAAAGTGAAAGACCAGAGGATGCAAAAATGAACACAGAGAGGGCCGAGAATCATCCACAGACATGCATTACTTGCTCCAAAGATTGATACAATACACTACAGAATGCCATGAGGCATAATAGTATTACAGTTCAAATGAGAGGTTCGAACTCCACAAATTCACCTCGAGGAGAAGAAGGGAGAGGCAAAAACAAAAATGTTCGACCTTCGAAAAGAAGCTCCTCTTTACAATATATAGAAAGAATGAGAGAGGGAAGAGAGAGAGGAAAGCCAAATCTACCCCAACCACCTCCAAAGTTGCATCCATTTATCCCAATAAGGCAGAATTGGCGGATCCCGGCAAAACGGCGGCTGTCCAATGTAAGCGGCGAATCTGTCTCGCTGCATTAAAGTTGTTTGTTCAAGCATTACTTCGCTTATTATTTCGCACGCCAGAGGCGTTTCTTGATTTTTCTCTCCAAACTGAACCAAAATGCAAGATTGACCCCGAATCGTGTAGAGAATTTTACCAGCTTTCCATTGATATAAAGAACGTGCAATCCGAGCTCGATCGAAAGTTATGGCGATATCAAGATTTAGGGCAAAAACGGGCCAAAACGTGTTTTAAATCTTTCCCGCGCTCTGCCACCTGGATGACACGTGGCACGTGCTGATTGGACGAGCAATTCTCTCTCCTCTACCTTTCGTGGGCTTTCCTTTTGAAATTTCCTTGTGGGCCCCTTAAACTTGGACACGTGGCGCTATTTCATTGGTTCGGCCGTTGCTCAAACCTCGCCTTTGACTTTTGGACTATCTCCCTTGTGACACGTGTCGTGATTTGATTGGTCCGCGGGTTTGCCGGCTTTTCACGCCCTTCGCATCTTTATGTCCCGGATGTCCCAAACTATTTGGGACAAAAACCTCCGATCCGCCCGAAATGGGCTTCCTCGTCCCTCATTTGCCGATGACACGTGGCGCAATCTGATTGGCTCTCAGCTTTTTTGGCTATCCGCGCCCCTCACGCCCCTCGCGGCCCGATGTCCCAAAGATGAACTTTTTCTGCTTTTGGCCGAACGGCCGGTTCACGTCCATTTGTCCCAAATGTCCCAAAGGTTTTCGTGGGACAAATTCTTCCTGCTCGCCCGATCCGGCCGATTCGCGTATTTCCGCCCAGATGTCCCTTTTGCTTCCTGGGATCTATTTGTTCTCATTTCGCCGATCCGGTTCGCGTGATTTCGCGTACTTGTGTCCCGTTTGTCCCGGATGAAGACTTGGGCAAATTTTTCCTTCTTTCGGCCGATTCGGGCATTTCGCGTCCCGCGCGTACCTGTGGCCCAGATGTCCCTTTGCTTCACGGCCGCCTGGAGGCTTTTCGGCCGATCCGCGCCTAGATGTCCCAAATGTCCCGACTGCTCCTAGGACTAGGACTTAGCCATTTTTCGTGATTTTTCCTGTTTCAATCTACTTGCCTGGAACTGCAAAACTCTGATGCATGTTATCGAAATTTACCCTGGGGGTGAAATTTTGACAACAGTTTTGACGACTCAGTGGGGTCACCGCTCGCAGGTAGAAGATCGTGGCCTTTAGCGATCCATCGGGCATGGAGTTATAAGCAATAACTCGAAACGAGCTCGACATCGCAACTTCTTCTCCAAAAACACTCAATCGTAGAAAACAACCCGAGAGCAGCAAAACCTGTGCCAAAGCACTTAGGGAAAAGAAACCTAACTACCACAGACAATGTGCATACGCACTTAGGAATTAAGAAAAATCTAAACTAATATTTACAAGGGCAAACCTTTTCTTTTTTAGTAGCAATGTTTAAGATAGATTCCGTTAACCGAATCAGAAGTTCCTCTCCATCCAATGCAGACAATTGGAAGGCATTACTATTTTTGCATCCCGTGACCATGTAGGGACCACTCCTGATGGCATCAAACTTGGAATGCCTTCCGGTTTTGCCCGATCCGCATCCCATTTCAGAACTAGGTCCCCTTCCTGGAAGGTCCTTGCTCTTGCTCTCTTATCAAACCATCTTTTTACTAAGGCCTGATCCTTTTCAATCGTCTGAACTGCATGTTCTCTCGATTTCTTCTAATTCCATCAATTCCCGCATACCGACTCCATTGGTTCGAACTCGATAACTCAAATCGCTTCATGAGCTCCAAGGTCGGGCAATTCTAATGATATAGGCACACGCTCCTTCCCATAGACCAACTTGTAGGGAGAATTACCCGTAGACCTCTTTGGTGTTCCTCCGTCAGCCCATAACGCTGATTTTAGCCTCAGATGCCATGTTCTTTGATTTTCATCCAGAGTCCTTCGATGATTTTTAGCAAATTCTTGTTTGTGGACTCGTCATTGGCCCATTACCCCCGCGGGTAATAATTTGAAGAGGTGCTCAAATAGATTCCATTCTTGACAGCCCATTCTGTAATTTTTGAACCTATGAATGCTAATGCATTATCTCGATATGATGGTGGCTGCACACCGAACCTCGGTTGCTATTTCTTCATAAAAGTCTAGTATGTTAGACTCACTTGCCTCTTCGAGAGCACACCGCTTTCGGTCCACTTGGTGAAATAGTCTGTCACCGTAAGAATCCACTTGTGGCCTTGACTCAATGGGATTGATGACTCCAATGAAGTCCAATCCCCATTGCATGAATGGATGATCTATCAAATTGGACGAAGGGGAAGTGCCGCTAACCTTCCTTTCCCCGTGAAGAATGCACATTTCTTGCATTTCTAACCCATGAGTAGCAATCATGAATACAGAGGCCAATAGTAACCAGCTTTCATGATTTTGAGAGTCAGTTACTCGTGGGGTGAAATGGCCTCCGCCTCCCCATCATGGAACTCGTGTAAGATCCTCTCAACCCGACTATCCCAATGCATCTTAATAGAACACCGTTGATGTCTTTTTAAACAAAACACCATCAACAAGCACATATGGAATCGCTTGTAATCAAGTACCTTCTTTTGCTTTGCTCATTTCTCGGAGGGCACATGCCCGCCTCAGTAGGAAATGTATCATATTCTCGAGTCCAACAGGAGTGGACACATCATCATTTTCCTATTTTTGATCATCTTGTAATAAAGCAGATAGGACAACGTCTTCTTCATCTTCTCTGGGTTGTCTCGGTTGTTTGGAAGCGAGCTGCTCACACAAACCTTTCGCCTCTTACCAGCCTTGGTGATCTTGATCTCAATGTCATACTCCATGACATGGGTGATCCATCCCGCCCTTTTCTCATTCAAATCCTTGTTGAGGAGGAAGTCCTTAACCCCAAAGATGTGAGACTAAGAACTCGGACCTTGTTGTTTGAGACTAAATGCTTGAATTTCTTCAAGCTTCGATTACGCAAGCACATGCTTTTCAATAAAAGAGTACCTCACTTCGCAGTCATCTAGGCTCGGGTCAAGAAGGCAATTAGTTGCTGTTCATCATTATCTTTGTTCTCTGCACTGTAATGGCAGTAAATAGTGTCATCACCTCCAAATGCATAGAGGATGAAATCCTTGGAAAAGTCTGGTTGATGAGAGTGGGTGCTTGGGAGATGGCTTCTTTGATTGCTTCAAAACTCTCCTCGCCTTCGCCGTCCACTAAAGCCATGCTTTTCCTTAACATTTTGGTGATGGGCTTGACAAGGGCTGCAAAATCTGGGACAAACCTCCGAACAAAGTTTATCCTTCCCAGAAACTCAAGGGCTTTTTGTGGCTTGGCAATGGTAGTGCTCTTATGGCTTCAACCCTCTCTGGATCAATTGCTAATCCTTCCTTGGAGACAATATGGCCAAGGAGCTTCCCTTCATGTGCAAGAAAGATGCACTTCTTAGGATTCAAAGACACTCCGAACTTTCTACACCTCTGAAACACTTGCCTGAGGTGAAAGAAATGGTCTGCTGCATTCTTTGAGAAGACAATAATATCATCTAGGTATATCAGCACTATCTTGTTGATCAAGCCTTTGAATGCCATATCCATAGCTCGCTGGAATGTTGCTCCGGCATTCGACAGTCCAAATGGCATCTTCTTGTAAGCATATGTGCCCCATTTGGTTGTGAAGGCTGTCTTGAACTGGTCTTCCTCCTTCACCATAATCTGATTGAAGCCTGAGTAACCATCAAGTAGTGAAAACCTTTTCAACCAGCTACGACTGCAATATTTGCTCCATGGAAGGGAGTGGATAATGGTCCTCGAGAGAGGCTCTATTCAAATCTCTCAAGTCAACACACACCCGATCTCTCCACTCTTCTTCCCGATCGAACTAAGTTGGCAACCCAACTAGAATGCTTGATTGGGAATATGATTCTTGACTCAATCAGCTTGTCCAATTCTTTCCTCATGAGAGGCTCCATGTGTGGATTGACTGGTCTCTGTTTCTACCTGACAGGCTTAGTATTTGGATCCAATTCGATGGTATGCTGAGCTAAGTTGGGATTGAAACCTTTCAAGTCTTCATAGCTCCAAGCAAACACGTCAGGGAATTCTTGACATAGCTGTATGAACTCACACCTTTCTTGCTCAGTTGTCATCTTTCCAATTTGCAATGGCTTGTTTTCTTCTACCAATATGGATACCGAATCTTCTCTCTTAACCTGAATGTTTGCTTTCTCCTTTCTAAACTGATCATTGGGGTTAAAAATGGACTCCAAAGTGATAAGTCCCTTGGGCAGCTTGTCAGTTCTCAGCTGTATCACTTGGTCACCATATTGTTGTTCCAACTTTTCTTGATTCTTAGCTGAGAACTCAGCTTCTTCTTGCAAGAAATGGATGATTTGCTGGTCATTCTCAAATACTTGCCAACTGACATCGTTATCCAAGCACCGAAGGCCTCGACAATCACGTGGATGTTTGGCTATACCTTGTCTTGTTGAATGTTTTCTACAATGTCAAAGGCTGCCCTCTATCGCCGCAAGCCTCAAGCAACTTGATTCTCTTTCCTAGGAATGGCTTTAATGCCGAAACCCTCAAAATCTTCCATGAGGTCCCACACCCTGTTCTTGTAGCACCTGAGTAGATCATTTTTGGCCGCATGCTGTCCCTTGACCTGATTTACAATCAATTCACCGTCCCCAAAGACTGCAAGTTCTTTATTTTTTTCTTGATTGCCCAATGCATCCTCGCACCAAGGCTTCATATTCAGCAAGTTGTTATTGGAGCATGCAAATTGAAATCTAAAAGCTGAATAGTACTTTACTCCTCGAGGTGAAACAAGCACGGCTCCACCTCCCGCACCTTGTCTACTCCTTGATCCATCAAAAACAGCCTGCCATACCTCATTGTCATCCTTGTGGTTTGGCTTGGTGATGCTAGGAATAGGTTGACTTTTTCTTCATGTATACAATAGACTCCTAGCTCGATTCTTCTATTCCTCGATAAGGATCAAAAGCATGCACCTTGTTTGCCCATTCATCAAGAGTCAAATCCTGGGATACTTCCAACCTTAGTGTCGCTTCATCGCTAGGTGATCTTCTTGATCAAATGCCGAGCAATTGACATTAATCGACTTGGAGTGTAGGGCTCAATATGGAAGTTTGCAATAGGTTCAGATCTGATTGTGGCCTTAGTTCCCATCTCTGTCTCAATAGCATGTGTGACCAATCAGCGGACAAATATCCCCAATCTTGGCAGTGAAGTCCCTTGACAAACATAGGGCAAAGAGTGGTGGAAGGTCTATGACTGACACATCTTGTAAAACAACAACATTTGGACATGCATGCAAGGTAAGACTCAAATTTCTAATCACTCCAACTGTTGCTATTGCTGTCCCATCCAGCTGCACTACTCCCTTAGATGTTATTTCATACTGAAGCCCTACTGATCAGCTATTTGTTTGGGCATGACAGAGCTACTTGCTCCAGAATCAATCATGCAATTATGCACTAGCTGATTTCCAATGATTAATGAAACATAGAAAGGAGGGGGTTTCAACATCTTACCTTGTTGTCCTCCATGATTTCCTTCAGATTGGGCAGCATTTGTAAGCACTTTGTCTTGTATCGCTGATTCAAGTTGGCCGCCCTTCATGGCAGCTTTGCAGCAGATCTCTTTGGCCCGGGATAGCTAGGGATTCCCACATAGATATATTGACGTTTGTTTTCTTCATCCGATCAATGATATCGAATGGTGATGAAGGATCTCTCTCGCTGCCCCTTGGTTTGCACATTTACTCCTTGTATGTGGGGCAAGCAAAAACCTGCATTTGAGTTGGCCTAGGGGCTGTTCTTGGCTGTCCTGTGCATTTGAAGCGGGACTTTGCTTGCCAATCATTTGTGGAGCCATGGAAGGTGTGGATTGGTCGGGGCTAATGGCTGTTCTTCACCCAAATTTCTCCTTTTGACCTTGTGTTTGCTGCAACACCTTGAGAAACGCCCGGTTCATGCCACAAAATCCTCTCGCTTGCCAATTTACCAATGTGGTGTCATTTGGGGCTGATTGTTGTTTGAATGTTTCTTGTTGTTGGCTTTTTTCGATCGTTCTCACCCTCCACACCTAGTAGTTGTTACCATTAAAGCTTGAGTCAAAGCACCATCAAGCACATGGATTGATTATGAGGCTCATTACATGGAAAACACCAATCATACTCCTGGGCAATGTTGTTTTGTGCCTGGTACTAATGCCCTAGAGGAGATATGGCATTTGGATTATAGGGCTGGAATGGTCTATTGACAGGAGGCCTTGTTTGATTCATATTTGCAGCTGGATTAGGTGGCCTTTGAGGCTGATATGGCTGCCTATTAGGTTGAGCTTGAGGCTGATATGAAGGTCTAAAACCTTGAGCTTGTTGTCTTTTGAGAGTGACCAGCTCATTGCCTAGATTTTGCAATTGCTTCATGACCTCTTGAAGCTCATTTGGGGCACTTGGAGATGAAGTGGAAGCTTCATTTGAACTCGATTTCTAGGAGTGGGAATAGAGCTAAGACAGACAGTGCTTGACTAGCACTGGGCTCTAAACTTGGATATAATGGCATTGGAGGCCTAGGAGCCAATTTACCACCTTGATAAGACAGTTTTCAGCTCTAATGGCAATGCTATAAGCAGCAGTAAGGTCAGGCTCTCCCATAGATTGAATTAACATAGAAATATCAGAATTCAAAGCTTTAAGATAGTATAGAAAAGCACCTTCATCGTTGGCCCGACCGCCACTGGAATCCTATCCCAAGACCTTTGAAATCTGAAGTTGAAATCAGCCAGCCGCTCGTTGGGGGCTCTCTTGATAGTTGTCAATTGTTCTAGTAGAGACAAATTGTCTCCCTTTTCTCCAAACTCGCTCATGAAGAAACACAACTGATTCCAGTTTGTGATAGAGCCACTCCAAGGCTCCTAAACCATGCAATGCTTTCCCTTTGAATGAAGACGCCAAGAATTTGACAAACCACATCCATTTCATTTATCTCATGGATTGCACATGACGTTAGCAATGTCTTTTACATGATCACCAGAGTGGTATGATTTTCTCCAAGTGAAAATGGAATGTTCTTCAATGCTGCAATTGAACCGGATTCTCGTGCATTGAGGGCAAGTGGGTCGCCGCCAAAGCTGAAATTGACAAAGGGATTTAGTGGTGCGCCATTTCGATTGGTCAAGGACTCTTGAATACCGAATGAAAGGCCGAAAGGTGGAGGAGTTGAGAGAGTTCTGTTTGGTGGAGATGGAGACCTTTGAATCCTTCTTCCTCTTTGCCTTCTTCTTGGAGATAATTGCAGGTATTCAAACAACACTTCTTCTTCTCCAACTCTTGACCTTGTGATTCTTCTCATAAGCTTTTAGGCCTGTACTACTGAAACCAGTTGATCTTCCTCTTGGAGTCGCCAGATATGTGAATAATAGCTCTTTTCAAGCAAGAAAATTGCAGCAGATGCATATCAACTTTGCTGCAATAAAAATGAGACCTCTAGTCCCACCGGGCGTGCCAAAACTGTTGATGCAAAATCACAAAGACCCGGATGCGCATCGTGTTTCTAGGTTGATCACTTTGGCATCCAAAGTGATTGCATAACATCAATCCTTTCTCCAAGTGTGGGACTTGAAAAATGAGAAAGGATTCTCCAGAGAAGGTTGGTTCCTATTCCTCTGTTCAGATGCACACGAAATATGCAGAGGGTTTTCTCAAAACCTAATCTAATCTGCCAAGGAGACAAGGTAAGAAGATGCATAAAATAAATCTAAGCTAATAGAGGTGATGCACCGAGGAATGAAGAACACCTATTTTTCCAAAGAACACAGCACTCATTTGAATGTGATATAAGATCATGCATGTGATGATGAAAAAACTCGCAGTAGTGAAAGACCAGGAGGATGCAAAAATGAACACAGAGAGGGCCGAGAATCATCCATGTACATGCATTACTTGCTCCAAAGATTGATACAATACACCATAGAATGCCATGAGTAGAATAGTATTACAGCTTCAAATGAGAGGTTCGAACTCCACAAATTCACCCGAGGAGAAGAAGGGAGAGGCAAAACAAAAATGTTCGACCTTCGAAAAGAAGCTCCTCTTTACAATATATAGAAAGAATGAGAGAGGGAAGAGAGAGAGGAAAGCCAAATCTACCCCAACCACTCCAAAGTTGCATTCCATTCATCTCATTATGGCAAAAGTGGCGGATCCGGCAAAACGGCGGGTCGTCTCCAATGTGGTTGCGAACTCGTCGCCATTAAAGTTGTTTGTTCAAGCATTACTTCGCTTGTTATTTCACGCCAGAGGTGTTTTTGATTTTTCTCTCCAAACTGAACAAAATGCAAGATTGACCCCGGAATCGTGTAGAGAATTTTACCAGCTTTCCATTGATATAAAGAACGCTAATCCGAGCTCGATCGAAAGTTATGGCGATCTGAAGATTTAGGGCAAAAACGGGCCAAAACGTGTTTTGAAATCTTTCCCGCGCTCTGCCACCTGGATGACACGTGGCACGTGCTGATTGGACGAGCAATTCTCTCTCCTCTACCTTTCGCGGGCTTTCCTTTTGAAATTTCCTCAGGCCCCTTAAACTTGGACACGTGGCGCTATTTCATTGGTTCGGGTCAGTGCTCGAAACCTCGCCCTTTGACTTTTGGACTATCTCCCTTGTGACACGTGTCATGATTTGATTGGTCCACGGGTTTGCCGGCTTTTCGCGCCCTTCGCGTCTTTATGTCCCGGATGTCCCAAACTGTTTGGGACAAAAACCTCCGATCCGCCCGAAATGGGCTTCCTCGTCCCTCATTTGCCGATGACACGTGGCGCAATCTGATTGGCTCTCGCTTTTTTTCGCTATCTCCGCATCCCTCGCGCCCCCTCGGTGGCCTAGATGTCCCAAAGACAAACTTTCTCTGTTTCGGCCGAACCGGCCGGTTCGCGTCCATTTGTCCCAAATGTCCCAGTGCTTCGTGGGACAAATTCTTCCGGTTCGCCCGATCCGGCCGATTCGCGTACTTCTGGCCCAGATGTCCCTTTTGCTTCCGGACTATTTGTTCTCATTTCGGCCGATCCGGCCGGTTCGCGTACTTCACGTACTTGTGTCCCGTTTGTCCTGGATGAAGACTTGGGAAAATTTTTCCTTCTTTCGGCCGATTCGGGCATTTCGCGTCCCGCGCGTACCTGTGGCCCAGATGTCCCTTTGCTTCACGGGCCGCCTGGAGGCTTTTCGGCCGATCCGCGCCTAGATGTCCCAAATGTCCCGACTGCTCCTAGGACTAGGACTTAGCCATTTTTCGTGATTTAAGGGGAAATGCTAATGTAAGAAAGAGTTAGCAATTTTAAGGATAAATCAGCGCGATGAAGGGCACATGGTGCATGGACAGCGCCTGCAGGGTGCATTCTTTGTTGTTGTAAGCACAGGTGCGCCTGCACCATATGTATGCGTTTTGTAAAGGGCGCACGGATTCTTTATGTTGCACGGGAACAGGATGCGCCAGAAGCGCATATAATTTTCATGTTGCATGGAACTTCGGTGCACCAAAGGCGCATATAAGGTTTGTGTAACATATGATTTTTGTGCGCTTAAGGGAACTTGGCACAGGCGCATGAAAGGTCTGCATGACATGCTGTTGTTGCAATGATGGATGCGCTGCGCCGTTTAAAGCTTTGCACTTGGCGCGGATAATTTTTATGTTGCACACATGCAGGGTGCGCCATAGGGTGCAGGTTTTAGTGATGCAACAAATGAATTTGGTGCATCATGAGGGGGTGCGAGGAAAGTGTTTGTAACAAACTAAGGCAGTGCACCTTGAGGGCGCAACTTTTCACGATGCAGCAGGCAGGGAATGTGCGCCATTGGCGTGGCTGCTCTTTGTGTAACAGGGCGACAGATGCGCCATTGGCATAACTGTTCTTCATGTTGCAGGGTGTGCCAATGTGCCAAAGGAGAAGAAAAATACAGTTTTCTTTTCAAGCATCAGTTCTCTCTCTGAGGGGTTTCTATGTGGTTAAGCCTCCTTTTGCAGGGTCGTTTGGGGTGATAGAAATGGCTTTAAACAAAGGGTTCCAAGCTAATATTTTAGGACAAAGCTTCCTCTACCGAGGGGAAGATCATGTGGAAAGACAGCAGGGGGGGCAAGTTTATGATTTCCTTCTTTTCAATCCAATTCATACCCACAAGCAGCCAAAAACCACAAACACGAAGCACAAAAGAAAGAGGACCTCTTACCGGATATTTATAACGAAGAAATGTGCAAATGGGTCCACAAAGCAATTCAAAAGTGACAGGGCTGGTGCGCAGACAGGTACAGAGAAAATCACGTGATTTGCGTTGGTGATAATGACAAGTGCAGACGCGCCTATTTATAGGCAAGGAAGCAATAAATGCGCCACCAACTTTTAAGTGGCGCACCAAAAGAGCTATCGACACAAGAAAACATGCGCCCTTTGGCGCACCAAAATGCTTGTCAACATGATAATATGTGCGCCTATGGTGCACCGAAAGTGGTGTCGACAGAGGAATATGTGCGCCCTTGGCGCACCAAAAAGGGCGCAAACAAAAGATATGTTGACAGGAAGGCGCACGTGCCTTGGCGCATGCGCAGAAAGACTCAACATAGAGAGGCGCACCAAAACACCTGTCAACACAAGAAAACATGTGCCAAAGGATTTAAAGGGGGTGCATGAACATTTGATGTTGCATTGTCATTATATGCGCCCGACCAAAAAAGAACAAAAAGGGCTAAGTTCAGAAAATCGAAGGGATTTTGCAACGTTCGAACACAAGAAATCACGACGAGGATCAAATCAAAACTTTCGGTATGGTTATCTGTAAAATTGCCCTTGCCAATTTTACGGGATAACAATATCCTTTTAGATATGGTTTATTATTACAATCATTGGTTGTCCATGATGGGAAAACATGTTTAATTCTATTTCAAACACAACAATCTCACCTTCTATTGATCTCTTATTTTATGCATTTTATTTTATAAGGAGTTTGGGAAGTAGTGAAGGGTCTACATTGTCCTTTGTGACCTTCTTCCCATGTGTTAGAATGTCGAATTCCCTTCTGATCATGGCATTTGACCTCTTCTTCTTCAGTCTCTAAGGTGAAGCCTGACCACTGCCTTTGGAAATAATAGGATGTTATGGGTTGTATTCTCTTCTCTGAAGTTGTGTATGGGATTCGGGCTAACCAAATTATTTGGGAAGCTCTTACTATTTCATCACAGTCGTTCTTTTTCTTTTAGGTAAATCTGGTCATTAGATTTAATTGGATCAGCGGCACTACTATCCTTAATGCCTTGAGTAGTCTTCATTGCTACTTGCTTGTTCTCTTGACTTGTGTTAAGGATTTTAATAATTGAGATAGAAGACTAATGTGAGATGTTGTACCTTGAGTGAATTCTATCTTAATGTTGATATTTGTTCTAAATTGATAAGTTAGGCTATGCATTGCATTTGGGATAAGGATGCCACATCTGATGTGTGAGACTTTTATTTGCATTTGTATTTCTAATTAAGATTATTTGTGAAGGAAATAATTAGAAAGTACTTTTATTTGATATGGATAAGTGTATTGGATGGAACTTTATTTATCTGATAACATCTGGTAGATTGTAGATTACATCATGACATTTATTTGAATGTTATTCAAATTGATTAATTATTCTTGTCTTATGGTTGTTATTCCTATGTTTTATTTGTCTACTTGACCTCATTGTTTCATTAAAGCAGAGTTGGTTTAATGAAATAGTTAGTTGAAAGAATTTCATTTTAATGCTTAGTGCTTATCATGCTCAGTTCAATGAACTAACCCGTGCTAGCAATTTTTGTAGATGGACTTCGTAAGTGATAAAGGAAGGCAATAAATTTTATGATGTATTGGTTGAATTAAAAGTTTGGACCATTATAGAGAATTTTGATTTATTATTGAAATGTATTGAAGGAAGAAAATTTGTATTCCTAAATGATCATGATGCTATTGACATGAAATATGTCAGTAATGCATAGTTTTGTAAGATGTGTATTTTATTTGATGAATTGAAAAGACTGAAGTTACTTAAATTGATTAAGTCTATACTCTTGTTCATAATAAGAAGGAAAATCTGTAATCATATCCTTGATGTTGTTATTCATATCTGATTGGTTCCTTATTTCGATGTCAATAAATTGTCTAGATAAATGGGAATTAGTATAAATTCCCTTACTTAAATGCAACTTACTAAGTTGTATGTATTGATGTTCCTTACTTGATCTTGAATGGTTGATTATGATGTTATGAATGTGTAGTTATAATGTCAGGATGTGTAAATTGGATATGGGTATATTAAATCCTAATACTTAACCCTAATGAGGATGGTTCTCCTCTTCTAAAAAGGATGTAAAATAAATAAATGATATATGAGTTCGATAACCATTAAGACTTCATATTTACGAGGTATTTTAAATCATAACCTAATTTGGCTCTTATACATTCCTTGAATGGTTGAGACACATTAATTAAATCATTTTCTAGATGTTGATTTTGTTTTCAATTAATTGAACGCTAAGCAAAAAGTTAATTGAACATAAAGCAATCATTAGTCTTTGAAGATCCATATTAGTTAACCAACTCAAATGGGGATGGAAACCTTTAAGGTTGTTGGAATTAGGGTTATGTAAGGTTGCTATAATATGATTCTTAATCCTAAGATAATTAAGTGGAAATGATCTCTTGAGGTGTGTATGTTGAGGTGAAGTGGTTCTGTCGGATGTTGGCACATTCCAATCGTAGATCTGCACCTTTTTGAAGATTTGGGTCTTCATAATGATACAGGGTTGCAATTGACATGTTACAACACCCTTCACCATTGGTTCATCTAGACCTACCCAAACTTGGACTTGAACTTAGTTTCTCTCTAGGACAGTTTAGAGTTGTGATCTAGCATATGAAATGACTCATAATGACTTAAGATAACTAGGCACATCCAATCGACTTAGGTCGATATGGTATGTCTATATACCCTAGGTCATCACAAGTGACTCCCTATTCTAAATTATGTCGCTAACCTATGTTAGGGTCAAACCTTGGACAAGTGGACTGACTGAAGTTGGTGAAGACCATTCTAGATAACAAAGGAGTGGGGTGAAGGATGTATTCCATTTAGATGAGTATGTCATCTAGGAATAGTAACATGAACAGTATGTTGGAAATATTTGGCCAAAGTATCACAAGCTGCTAGTTGTGTTGTCTATGTCACCTAGTTTAAGGAATGTGATTTCAGATGAATATTAGTAACAAATATTCAGATAGGTTTCTTAAATAGAACACTCAATACCCAAAACAAGGTAAGAGAACCAAGTATACTTGGTATATATAAAGTATTCAATACTTAAGTAATATGAGAGATCGGTTGTTAATCGAGTCATGAAATGAGAGATCGGTAGCTCACCGAGTCATTTACAGTTGCATATGGTTATCTGTTATGAGATTGATTGGCATGGGATATGTTTTCTAAGTTATGATTATTTAGAACAGATAACATTAAGTATAAAAAAGAAGTCCCTTATTTCTTAAGTCTTAAATTGAGAATGTTACATCTTGGTATCAGAGTTGAAGGTTTACAGCTCTTGGACCTATTGTGTCCATAATCTGATAAAACTTAAATTTTCTTGTTAATAGAAAATGGTTAGGACAAGAGGAAATGTTGCAAACAACCCACCACCTAGTGGAGAAGCTAGCAACTTCCCAAAAACTTGATGAGATCCTTGCTGCCCTATTGGACACAAGAGATCATTTGACTATACTTGAACAGCAAGTAATGGGAAATGAGGAGGAAGAAGATGCTGGTAATAACAATCAGCCACCTCCTGCGGATAATACCAATTTGGGAAATTTGGGTGTTGATAATAACAATGTAAACATGTCGGATCAGCTAGAAAATAAAAAGGCAAGACTGGAAATTGAACTCACTAATGATATAAAAAGGATAAGTCCACCTAAGTTTGATGGCACCACATTAGGAGATGGAGCTGAGAATTGGCTCAAGCAAAATGGAGAAGTACTTTGCAATAAGGAACTTCTCAAAGGAAACAAAGGCAATATGGGGAGCATATCAGCTTTCCCATGAAGCATCTTCATGGTGGGATAGCCGTAAGGCTGAGTTGAACATTGATGAAACTAATATTACTTGGGATCAATTTAAAAGTTATTTTAGGCAACGATGGCTGCCAAAACTTTACTATGATTAGAAAATGACTGAGTTTCAAAACTTAACCCAAGGAAAATTAATAGTAATATTAAGCTGACAAGAAGTTCAGGATATGGGATTTTATCATGGGATTGAATCCCATTATAGGGGAGAGGTAGATGTTCACAGTCCCAACCACTATGGAAGGGGTTGTTGAAAAATCCATAAGGCAGGAACAGAAATTAAAGGCAATTTCTGCTCATAAGGAGGAAGTAAGAAAGAAAGTTCCCAACTCCTCTTCATCATCTCTGACACCTAAGAAAGGACCATGGAAGAATTTTGGTATGAAAAGTAAGTTCTCTACTGATAACAATAAGAAAACAACAACAAATAAGCTTGTTGCTAATGTACGCAATAACTTTGTCAAGAATAATAATAACGGACATAAGTCCTATAGAGGTCAAAATGATAACTTTAAGGCTAGGAATAAATTTGAGCCTAAAAAGGGACCTATATGAGGCTATTAAAATTGTGGCAAGGATCATTACACAAACCAATGTCCTTTGAAAAAGGATGACTATAACCAGTAACACAAGATACATCGTTGTAGTAGCTGACAAACAAGTTGAAAAGCAAGTCACACCCATAAAAGTTCTAGGTAAGTTATTTGACATACCTGTAACTATTATTTTTGATATGGGAGCTATTGAATGTTTTATTTCTAGTAAATTAGCATTGAAATTAAAAAGAAAATCTGGAAAAATGGATAAATCATGGATGGTACATTATGGGAATAATGTTGTTCATACAGTTAGTATGTGTCTTTTTGGAGTAGTCCTTGACTTACCTAGTTTTTCCACGAAGTATATCTTTATGTTGATCCTTTGGGGTCTTATGATGTAATCATAGGTGTTAATTGGCTAGCTGAGCATAAAGAAAAAGTGGATTGTTTTGAAAAACATATTAGTTATTTAGATGACCTAAAAAAATAGCAGAGATTCAGGGTGTGAAACATGAAATTTTAGTTAGGAAATTGTTGGCTATGCAACTTAAAAAGGCCAAAAATAAGGGTTGTATCTTGTATGCAGTAAAAATTTCAGAATCTACTGAAGAAAATAGTGATCTCTTAGAACATTACCCACTATTACGAAATTACAGTGATGTGTTTCCAGAGGAATTACTAGGTCTTCCACCCAAAAGGGAATTTGACTTCACAATTGAAATCAAACTTGGAACTGAACCTATTTCTAAGGCACCTTATCAGATGACTACTATTGAATTGGTAGAGCTTAAGGCACAATTGCAAGAAATTTTTTCTAAAGGTTTGATTAGACTGAGTGTTTCACCTTAGGGAGCACCGGTAATTTTTGTGAAAAAGAAAGATGGAACACTTAGGTTATGTATTGATTACAGAATGTTAAACAAGGCAACAATTAAGAATAGATATCCACTTCCTATAATTGATGATTTATTTGATTAGATGCATGGAGCATTGGTATATTCTAAGATAGATATTCGATCGGGATATCATCAGTTATGAATTAAGGATGAGGAAATTCATAAAATAGATTTTAGAACAAGGTATGGGCACTATGAGTTCACAATTTTACCTTTTGGATTAACAAATGCACCTGCAACTTTTATGAATTTAATGAACAATATTTTTCAAGAATACTTGGACAAATTTGTGCTTGTATTCTTGGATGATATTCTCATATACTCTAAAAGTATTGAGGAACACCATGAGCATTTGAAGATAGTTTTAGAAATCTTGAGAAAAAGACAGGTTATTTGGTAAGTTATCTAAATGTTCTTTCTATGACACGGAAGTGCACTATTTGGGTCATGTTATAAGCAAAGATGGAATAGTTGTAGATCCTTCTAAAATTGTAGCTATAACTAAGTGGCTGCACCAAAGAATGTACATGAAGTTAGAAGCTTCATGGGTCTTGTTGGTTACTATAGGAAATTTGTTAAAGATTTCTCCAAAGTTGTTGCACCAATAACTTCATTGCAGAAAAAGGATAAGAAATTTGTGTGGAATGAGAAATGTGAATCTGCATTTAAAACTTTGAAGGATCAGTTAACTTTAGCACCTATTTTGGTTGTACCTAACCCTAATGGAGACTTTACTATTGTAACGGATGTGTCTGGGAAGGTCTTGGAGGTATTTTGTTACAAAATGATCATGTCATAGCTTACAAAAGTAGAAAACTTAAGTTACATGAGCTGAATTATGCTCCACATGATCTAGAGCTTGCTGCCATTGTTCATGCACTTCAAGTTTGGAGGCATTACCTGCTTGGTAAACCTTTTGAATTAAAAACTAATCATCTTGGACTGAAGTATATTTTTACTCAGCCAAATTTGAATGCAAGACAATGAATATGGTTAGATTTTTTATCTCAATATGACTTTGACATAAGTTACATTAAAGGCAAGGAGAATAGGGTAGTTGATGCTCTAAGTTGTAGGAAGCACATTTCTGCTCTTATAACATTGAGAACTCAATTCAAAGATGAAGTAAAGAGCATTATGGAATCTGATTCTTATTTTCAGCAAGTAAGAACAACACTTACTATAGATCCAAATGATGAGAGATATAAAGGTTTTCACTTTGATAATGAAGGAATCTTATGATTTGAAAATAGGGTTTACGTACCTTTGCTAAAGGATTTAAGAAATAAATTATTAGTTGAATTTCACAATTCACCTTTTCTAGACACCCTAGTATTACAAAGATGCTTGTTGATATAAAACAACAATATTTCTGGAAGGGGATGAAAAAGGACGTAATTGAGTTTGTGACACATTGCTTAGAATGTCAACGTGTTAAAGCTAAACATATGCATCCATCTGGTTTATTGTATCCTCACAGCATACCGCAGATAAATGGCAAGTGATAAGCATGGATTTTGTACAAGGGTTTCCTATGTCAAGAAATAAGCATGATGTTATTCTGGTTGTTGATAAACTAACCAAAGTAGCACACTTTATTGCTAGTAATCTTAAGGATGATTCACTTGTTTTAGCAAAAAGGTTTGTTCATGATATTTTTAGATTACATGGAGTACCTGAATTAATCATATCTGATAGAGATCCAAGAATGACTTCAAGGTTTTGGCAAACACTTAACACAACTTTAGGAACTAAGTTGAATTTCAGTTCTGCGTATCATCCAGAAACAGATGGACAAATTAAAAGATTTAATCAAGTTTTAGAAGATATGTTAAGAATGTATTGTATGGATTAGTAGTATAAATGGGAAGAGTACCTTCCATTAGTTGAGTTTACATACAATAACACATATCACGCATCTCTAAAGATGGCACCTTTTAAAGCATTATACGGAAGGAAATGCAAAACCCATGTTAGTTGGGACAGCATTGAAGATAGAGAGGTAATTACACTTGAAATCCTTACAGAAATAGAATAGCAAGTAAAAATTATTCGTGAACGCTTGAAAGAAGCTGCAGATAGGTAAAAAAGTTATGTTGACTTGAAGTGGGTTGATAGGAAATTTGAACTTTGTGAGAAGGTCTTTCTTTGGGTTAAACCGAAAAAGAGTTCTATAACTTTTGGCAAGGCTGCCAAGTTATCACCTCGTTATGTGGGACCTTTTGAAATTACGGAAGTAATCAACCATGTAGCTTATCATTTAGCATTACCCCGCTTTTCATGAATGCATGATGTTTTATGTATTTCTTTGCTTAAGAAATATGTTTTATATTTATCACATGTGTTAAATTAGAATTCCTTGAGGTCCAAGACCCTAGAATAATCATGGTTAAGCCTATTCAAGGGTTGAAAACATGCCATTTGCACTTAAGAAATCATGCAATAAGTCAAAGTAAGGTCCAGTGGGACCAGTTTAACGAGGATAGTGTAACATGGGAAAATCGGAAGACATGAAAACTATTTTTCCATATTTATTTGGATAGAATTGATTCTGTTGACTAATAAAATTTGTGATTTTATTCTTTTATGACAATAAATCTGCCAGTTATGGATAGATATTTCATTGTTTGAAATAAATAGCTACGTAAATGCTGATTTTGGAAAAATTTAAAATCCGAAATGTTATGAACATGTGAAAAGAAAGTTAATAAATGGATTGTCCTTGATGCAAATTTGTTTAAATAAGTTAATCATCGGGATGATGATTCTTTTTAGGAGGGAAGTATGTAACACCTATGATAAACTGTTAACTTCTCCTCTTTGCAATGCAAGCGTTGACATGTGATTTGTCCTAGGAAGGTGTATTCTTTTGACTATTGTAATCATGTTTGCAGGATAAATTATTTCTCTTCTTGGATTCAATTGCTGAAATATTGTTGCTTGCAAGGAATCCATTTTGTTTGAGGTTGTAAATTGGTAAAGTTGTTTACAAATTTACCTCTATATAATAATGAGACCTTGGATCAATTCCATTGATCCAAGGTATGTTTTAATTCTTCTTACGATTCTGTATGGAAAACTAACATTCAGAGGTTGAAGGAAATAAAAGACTGAGCCTTTGTAGGATTACAATTTCATTGATCTTCTTGAAAGTTCATGTTATGCATTCTGTTGGAAGTTGTGTGCTCAGATCTTCTTTTCAACTTCTCTAGAATGTTGAATGACGTAAGTTGGAAAGAGGCCTACTTTAGGACTATTGAGGGTAAAGCCTAAGTCCTAGATCTTTAAGATCTATCCTAATGGGATTCTAACCTAAGGTAAACTAGATCTACCGTATATCTATGCCTACTCTAATCTTTTTCATCCTAACCTAAGTTGCATGTTTTCTAAGTTATGAGTTTGGAAACAAAATAAGGTGATAATAGGTATATTTATAACCTATTATCTAATACTACATTAGTTGAAAGAATGACCTATCCTAGGGTGGCAGATTTACCTAAGGTAAATATTTTCTAAACTAGCCTAAGGTCATACCCTATGCTAATGATTTCTATCCTAAACTAATGTGAGGATAGAAGGGGACTTAAGGGGTTCGTATGGCAAGTTGAAGGCATGGTGACAGTTCATAAGTCTTTTATTTGATTTGATTTTTGAATTTAAATCATTAAGAGCTATTAATTTGATAGGGGCATGGAATTTGGAGGTGATCTTAGCTGGAACCATCTCTAAATTTAACAATGCATGTTCTTTTTGAAATTGGACTTGCCAATTTTGGATGGCGGTGGCGTGGAGATTTAGGTGGGAGACTGGGAATTAATGACATTAATTGTCATCATTTTTGGTGAGCAAACCACCTTAGAAACCATGCGAGTGGATTTTTTTGGAGTTGTTTGGTCTTTCATGCATTCGATTTTTGCTCTACATGGAGCTATCTGGTTCTTCGAACCAACAATTCTATTTTCAGTTTGTTGTTATTTTTAACTCTCTTGGACTATTTTCGATCCAATGGAAGTATATGAGGCATTTGAGGAAGAAGTTTCTAGTTGTTGATTTCATTTGGAGAAGAGGGAGTTATGAAGGCTTAGTTGGAAATCTTCTTCAAACAGATAGAAGCACTATCAGGCATGATAGGCTCTATCCATTAAGTTGCTCTACTTTTCTCTAAGTGTCTTCATTAAAACAACTTTTCTCTCTTGAGATAAATGGGTTTTTATTTTATGTGATGGTTATTTGGTTTCCTTGCTTGAATAATTTTTGTATTCTCTGATTGAGGAATCTCTTCTTGGAAAGGAAGTCATTGTGTTGCTTTCCTGGTTATTTGTTGTTGAATTTCACCTTAAATCTTGTGATAATTTGAGTAACAAGGTGCATGTGTGAATCCTTCTTATTTAATCAAAAATGGGTTATGGAAATGATTTGTGTCTTTAAGTTTCGAACCAAGTTGTAGCTTGGGTTGCAGAATGTAAAAGCATACCCTTCATTGTCGCTTCTTGGTTTGTGGAAGTTATGTTACTCCTATTGGAATTTTAAGATTATGCATGCTTGATTTAAAGTTTTATAAACTTGAATTTTTTATGGAAACAATAATTATGTGTGCCTTCTTCTTGAACCCTCTGTATACTCTATCTGTTCTTTGGATTCAGTCTGCGATGGAAGCTAGCAGTTATTTAATGTTTGGAATCTCTATTTTCTTTTTGGGTTCTTCTTGTATGGAAACAAGAGTGAAGGTTTTATTATATTTTTAAAAAAATAAAAACTGGGTACTTGAATTTGGTTCTTCTTAGGAAACTATGGGTTATTCATTTCTGAGCACTTTGATTTTGAGGCATTTGAGCTTGGGATTCTCGTGTTTGAAGTCTTTATTCTAATATTTTATGAGTACTGTGTTTCTTAAAGTTCTCGAGTACTAAACTAAAATTTATAGAGGTGAGATCTTGTTGGTTGGGGATGTGTTGAGGGTCGGCTTTGTCGGAGTTGATGCTAGGTTGTCCTTGTAGCTCTATTTGATTTTCTTTTCTCTATTCTTGTTGTCTTCTTCTTTGTCGAAGTAGATGTTATTGGTTTTGTTTAACTAACCTTGAACTGGATTGACCTCTTGAGTATCTTGCTGGGGTAAACTTGTTAAAACCCTCCTGATTGGGATATCATGAACATTAAGGATGATCCTTGAACTTGTGGTTTTCGTTTCTTGTTTTTGAACTATCGAAACTAGTTCTGAATATGGGGTTTTCTGGACTCTTTCATTATTTGATCTCTGAGCATGATTTGAGGAAAAAAATTTGTTGATATTCGTATGCCTATAGCTAAGCTATGATGATTTGGGTTGTACCTTCTTGGAATCAAATCATACAGGAACCTTCTCTGTCCTTTCAAAAGATATATTTCTCTCACCTCTATGAGGACTCGATTGAGAGTTTATCTTGTTGATTGTTTTATTTCCATCATTAGAGGAATTGGTCAGTCTGTGGATCTTGACTGAAACTTTAACGTCCTTGAGTGATTGTTGGGACTATAATTACCCACATGGCATTTTGTAACTCTTTTCATTGCATCTCCTTTTGGATATGGTTTATTATCACAGTCATTAGTTTTCCATGATGGGAAAACATGTTTAATTTTGTTTCAAACACAACAATCACACATTCTGTTGATCTCTTCTTTTATGTGTTTTTTTTTATAAGGAGTTTGGGAAGTAGTGAAGGGTCTGCATTGTCCTTTACGACCTTCTTCCCATGTGTTAGAATGTCATAAATCCCTTCTAATCATGGCATTTGACCTCTTCTTCTTCAGTCTTTGAGGTGAAGCCTGACCATTGCCTTTGGAAATAATAGGATGTTATGGGTTGTATTCTCTTCTCTGAAGTTGTGTATGGGATTCGGGCTAACCAAATTATTTGGGAAGCTCTTACTATTTCATCTCAATTGATCTTTTTTTCTTTTGGGTAAATCTGGTCATTAGATTTAATTGGATCAGTTGCACTACTATCCTTAATGCCTTGAGTAGTCATCATTGCTACTTTCTTGTTCTCTTGACTTGTGTTAAGGATTTTAATAATTGAGATAGAAGACTAATGTGAGATGTTGTACATTGAGTAAATTCTATCTTAATGTTGATATTTGGTCTAACTTGATAAATTAGGCTATGCCTTGCATTTGGGATTAGGATGCCACATCTGATGTGTGAGACTCTTATTTGCATTTGTATTTCTAATTAAGATGATTTGTGAAGGAAATAATTAGAAAGTACTTTTATTTGATATGGATAAGTGTATTGGATGGAATTGTATTTATCTGATAACATGTTGTAGATTGTAGATTACATCATGACATTTCTTTGAATGTTATTCAAATTGATTAATTGTTCTTCTTTTATGGTTGTTATTCCTATGTTTTATTTTTCTGTTTGACCTCACTGTTTCATTAAAGCAGAGTTGGTCTAATGAAACAGTTAGTTGAAAGAATTTTTTTAATGCTTAGTGTTTATCATGCTCGATTCAATGAATTGACCCGTCTTAACAATTTTTACTGATTTTCTTCGTAAGTGATAAAGGAAGGAAATAAATTTTATGATGTATTGATTGAATTAAAATTCCGGACCATTATAGATGATTCTGAGTTATTATTGACATGTATTGAAGGAAGAAAATTTGTATTCCTAAATGATCATGATGTTGTAAACATGAAATATGTCAGTAATGCATAGTTTTGTAAGATGTGTATTCTATTTGATGAATTGAAAAGACTGAAGTTACTTAAATGGATTAAGTTTATACTCTTATTCATAATAAGAAGGAAAGTCTGTAATCATATCCTTAATGTTGTTATTCATATCTAATTGGTTCCTTATTTTTATGTCAGTAAATTGTTTGGATAAATGGGAATTAGTATAAATTCCCTTACTTAAATGTAACTTACTAAGTTGTATGTATTAATGTTTCTTACTTGATCTTGAATAGTTGATTATGATGTTATGAACGTGTAGTTATAATTTTAGGATGTGTAAATTGGATATGGGTTTATTAAATCCTAATACTTAACCCTATTGAGGATGGTTCTCCTCTTCTAAAAAGGATGTAAAATAAATAAATGATATATGAGTTCGATAACCATTAAGACTTCATATTTACGAGGTCTTTTAAATCGAAACTTGATTTGACTCTTTTACATTCATTGAATGGTTGAGACACATTAATTAAATCATTTGATAGATGTTGATTTTGTTTTCAATTAATTAAATATTAAGAAAAAGTTAATTGAACATAAAGCAATCATTAGTCTTTGAAGATCCATATTAGTTAACCAACTCAAATGGGGATGGAAACCTTTAAGGTTGTTGGAATTAGGGTTATGTAAGGTTGTTATAATCTGATTCTTAATCCTAAGCTAATTAAGTGGAAATGATCTCTTGAGGTGTGTACATCAAGATGAAGTGGTTCTGTCGGATGTTGGCACATGCCAACTGTAGATCTGTACCTTTGTGAAGACTTGGGTCTTCACAAGGATACATGGTTGCAGTTGACATGTTGCAACACCCTTCAAGCATTGGTTCATCTAGACCTACCCAAACTTGGACTTGAACTTAGTTTCTCTCTAGGATAGTTTAGAGTTATGATCTAGCATAGGAAATGACTCACAATGACTTAGGATAACTAGGCACATCCAATCGACTTAGGTTGATAGGGTATGTCTATATACCCTAGGTCATCGTGAGTGACTCCCTATTCTAAATTATGTCACTAACCTACATTAGGGTCAAACCTTGGACAAGTGGACTGACTAAAGTTAGTGAAGACCATTCTAGATAACAGAGGAGTGGGGTGAAGGATGTATTCTATTTAGATGAGTATGTCGTCTAGGAATAGTAACATGAATAGTATGTTGGAAATATTTGGCCAAAGTATCGCAAGCTCTTTTGGTTATGTTGTCCTATGTCACCTAGTTTAAGGAATGTGATTTCAGATGAATATTGGTAACAAATATTTAGATAGGTTTCTTAAACATAACACTTAATACCTAGAACAGGGTAAGAGAACCAAGTATACTTGGTATACATAAAGTATTCAATACTTAAGTAACATGAGAGATCGGTTATTAATCGAGTCATGAAATGAGAGATCGGTAGCTCACCGAGTCATTTACAGCTGCATATGGTTATTTGTTATGAGATTGATTGGCATGGAATGTGTGTTCTAAGTTATGATTATTTAGAACAAAGAACATTATGTATAAAAAAATTCCCTTGTTTTTAAAGTCTTAAATTGGGAATGTTACATGTAGAATGCTTCAAGAAGTACTTGTGTAAGGGATCCATGACAGAGTAGGTCAAGAAAAGGGTTGAGAAGTGGTATGATAGGATCTGCATAGATTTTGAGGAAGAATGTTGCATTCCCAAGGACTTGCCTTTGGTAGTTGGAAAGGTAGTTTAGTTCCATGTATACCAGCATTTATGTATAGCGTGGTTCTCCATGAAATATAGAGCATGGAGCCCTTGGTGTAAGTTGTCATATGCCTTCATGGAAAGGTACTTCCAGTGTCAAGTACACAAGTTCACGGATGCACGGTGATCGACATTCAATGTGGATAAGGTAGATTGTGACTACCACACACTAATGAAAAATATGTGTATCCAGTATGGGTGCATATATTGAAAGACTCATTTCAGATGTATTGAGAATTAAACCAATAATTTTGGATGTGGGAGATATTGGAGCAGCATTGGTGTATCTTCAACTGAAGCTCAAGATGGAGAATAACAAGTATGTGGAAGATGGGTTAGCACTTCTAGCACCACCAAAAGGTAAGCACACATTGGAGAACATCCTAGTGCCTAAGCCCACATATCCAATTTAAGTGGAGGATGAGGAGGATGAGCACGAGGATAGTGGTGGTTTGGAACATAAGGGTAGAAGACATCCTATAAATATGGATGAAGCTAAGTGCGCTACTACTCCACCTTAGCCACAAGAGGGGGATGATGAGGACTTGAATGCATCCCAAGGAGAACACAGATTTAAGACGGTGTTCAGGAGAACAATAACCCAATGTGTTACTCCACAAATAGTTCACTGAGATCACGCATACTCTCTCCACAAAAGGAGACAACCACGCAAAGAAGGAGGAAATTTAGGTTGAATGAGAAGGTAGAAGAGTCAAGTGGAAAATGTGCCTAATTCTTCTACACTTCCGGGAACTTAGAAGAGAAAAAGGATGAGGAATTGAAGGACGGGGAGGAAAAGGGGACAAAGGAGGAAGCTATAGAGACTGCTCAGACATAGATACGAAGTCCCAAATTTGGAAGCTAGAGTTCCTAAAAATAATGGTCTAGAATGTTAGCTTGTGGAGCTAAATAGATTCACTAGAGCATGCAATGTAAACTTGTTGGAAAATAAAGTAACCGCCAATGATTAGGGGGAACTAGAATCGGTCACATGTAACCAAAGATCGGTTAGGTATGACCGCATCGGTTACCTATGAGGGAATGTTTTAATTAACTCTCGGGAATCAGATTTTTTTAGCATTAAAGTATATCTATTGATTGTAATTGCATGGCTAAGTGCCCTAAGTTTATATACGCATATATAAGCATGAATTAAGAGAAGGATTGAATTATATCCTTGATTCTCCTAGATTGAGAGGATGAAGACAAAAAGAAGAAGAAGAGAAAGAAAGAATAGGTTACATGAAGACAGAGTCTCCATGGAAAGGAGTTGGATAGAAGGAAATATCAGGTACATCTGAATGGTGAGAAGAGGGTAACATCTTCTACTGTATTTCCTTTGTATAGTTATTGTCTCATTGTAATGGCTTACATAGTATGCAAAGCACATAGATTTTATTCTTGTAGATCCACATGTTGGTGAGATCTTGTATTATAGATCCATGTAGATCTAGTCTTGTATTGTAGATCCATGAGATCATATTGTATTATTGATCCATGTAGATCTAGATATTGTAGAGGAGTTTGTCTTCATGTTTGCATAGGTTATGGCATGATGGAGAGATAGACTTACTTCTTGGTACACAGTCATAGTTGCACATATGGTAGACCCATGTGAGAGGTCTTGTTTACAAATCCACAAAGAACTTGGTAGCAGTTCAAAGATGTAGTAGTTCCTAGTTATGTGAGATCTATTGGTGGTGTTTGGAGGCACAGTTGTAGTGCACTCATGGAGATCTGTTTAGAGATCTGGAGGAGAAGAGATACTCTTGGAGAGATGCATTTTAATCTTGTATTAAACAGCTTGGTTTGTAATCTTATTGTTGTAGTCATTTTTGCACCCACTAAGAACAGGGGAACCTCATGCGCACCGGCCTATCACCCAGTGGGAACTGGGTGCTCACCTGAGGTGCACGAGAGGGAGCCGAGTCTCTCTTTTATGTGAGTTTAGTGGAAGGCATCATTCATGATCTTGAATTAGTGATTTAAAGGACATGAAAAAGCTATAGAGCTCAGAATGACTTCTATACCCTTTCAGTCATATCAAAAGTAAAAGTGCTTAATAGAATTAATGAACTAGGAAGTTGTAAATCCACAAATAGACTTAACATTCAAATAAGGTTCATGATTATACAAGATCAAAAGCATAATAGAAATATGCAGATAATACAGAGAGAATATCTTAATACAATTATCATGGTAACCTTATCATATTCATTCATAGCATTACTATAGAATATTACAGAAGGGGAGACCGTAGTCATGCGCCATATCTGGATCCATACATGAAGACTTTCGAAACCAAATTTACATTCCCCATTCCCTTATTACATCCTTCTTATAATCATCTACCCCTTTTATCCCATAGTTCTTGTAGTAATTCAGTCAGAGCTTTGATTCCTTCCTCGAGTTCTCTCTTTTTCTTTGCTAAGGGTGCACATATATATAGGTATATGATTTCCAACAAACTCCTCTGCAACCTCAGATCTTGTTAGGAAATAAGAGATAAAATATGTGGAATAATCCCTTACAAAAATTAACAAAGAGAAACTAATATGCAAAAATATTACAGATCTCAAATAAAAGTGTAGAATAAATAACACAACATAGAGAGACAAGATTTAATGTGGTTCACCCAATTTGGGCTACGTCCACCAAGACAGGGTTCATTTTAAGAGACCTCCTGGAAATCAGAGGTGGAGAATACCTGGCGAATATCCCCGAACCAGTTTCACGGGAAGGCAAATTTTTTGGGGGTTGTATGAAAAAAATTCACCTGATTATCAAGCACTACGACAGAAGGCTGTAGATGCGTGACGGGATATTTTGCTGTCACGCGTCAAAAAAATGTAGTGACGCGCGTCAAAAGACCTTAGTGACGCATGTCAACAAACCTATTGACACGCGTCACTGAGGGTGCCGTCTACATTTTTTTGGACGCATGACAAAGCAAAATATCTGCGCGCATCTCGTAGCCTCTCCGACCTCTGCTTTCTCATCAAAAAATCTCTGTGTCACGATCAACAAACTCTTTGTCTTGCATCTGTTATGTGTCAATATCTATTATACCTCCTTGTCGCATGTCAAAAAAATGCAATGTGACGCAAGCGTCAACAAAGCCTTAGTGATGCGCGTCAATGGACCTTAGTGACGCGCGCGTCACTAGGGTCTCGCTGCGCGCGTCACTAAGGCCTCGTTGACATGCATCACTACATTTTTTTGATGCGTGCGATAAATATCCGCCACGCATCTAATACCTCTCGCCCTCTTCTTGCTCATCGAAAAAACTCCATGTCGCCAAACAACAAAATCTTTGTCATGCGTCTACTATGCATCAATATCTACAAGATCTCTCTTGTCACGCATCAATAACTTACCCCCTTGTCGCGCGTCTATAATATGGGATATATCATATTGTTGAAAAATGTGAAGTAGAAGTGTTCTACCTGGCGAATAATCTAGGTTTATATAGGGGATATTTTTCAACGGTAGGTGAAGCCGACCCTAAAAAAATTAAAGTGTAATTTTTAGGCGAACAGTCATCGGCCGTGCCAAAAATTCACCTTTTCAAAATTTTCAAAAATGGAATATTCGCCACTAAAATTTTCCCTGCACTAAGAATTACTTGCTCAGATTTTATTACAAGCCTCCACTCTCTCAAAACAATACCCAGATCCATTTGGAGCTATGCTCAACAAACTCTACAGAATTCACACCCAAATTCAAAGCACATCTGCAATGCATTTGCTTGTATATGTATCATATGCATAAGATCATATAAATAGACAATTGCTTAAGCAGTTTGATACAAAACCATGGGTGTCAAAACCATGGGCAAAAACCGTGGGTATCAAAACCATAGGCAAAAAATTGTGGGTATCAAAACAATGGGTACCGAAAAACCATGGGCCCAAAAAAAAACCCATAACAAGCTATTTTCCATTACCCATGGGTTAATAAACCACCCATGAAAATTTTCTTAGGGGGCTTCACCCCCAAACCCCCCTGACCCACTCACCAGCGAGTGGGACCACTGTAAGAATACCCGAGTGTAACACATAGAAGGTGTACCACACTCTAACATGAAAATAGGCTCCACAAACATAACAATCTCCCACTTGGAGACTGATTTCCACTAAGCAAGCTTCTCAACCCTTCACTGTCATCTGCGAAGGCCAACCAAAGCTAAACATAGCTTTAGTTTATCCCTTGTGACCACCTTGGTCATCATGTCTGCAGGATTCTGACTGGTATGAATCTTCTCCAACTTCAACTTATCTTCCTCCAAAATTGTCCTGATGAAGTGATATCTCAACTGTATATGCTTCATCCTGGAGTGGAAAGTAGAGTTCTTAGCTAGGTGTATAGCACTCTGACTATCACTATGCAACTTACATTCCTCCTACTTATGCCCCAACTCCTCAAGCAATTGTTGTAACCAAATCATCTCTTTACTTTCCTCTATGGCAGAAACATACTCATCCTTCATGGTTGAAAAAGCCACCAGCTTCTATAGTCATGAAATCCAGCTCATTGGTGTCCCACCTACAGTGTAAATATAACCTATCGTGCTCCTCCCTCACTGCCTACATCTCCATCCATATCTGAATCTACATAACTACGTAAAGTGGTATTTGATCCATCAGTAGCACAAAACTGTCCCCATGGTCCCTCTCAAATATCGAAGGATCCACTTTACTGCTTGCCAATGCTCTTTACCTGGATCACTCATAAATCTACTCACAGCTCCCACTGCATGGAAAATAGTAGGCCTAGTACATACCATAGCATACATCAAACTTCCAATCACTGATGAGTAAGGTACCTTAGACATATGGTTTCTTTCCTACTCTGTCTTGGGACACTTCTCCTTTGATAACTTAAAGTGGCCTGCCAAAGGAGTCCCAACCGGTTTATCATCATGTATGTTAAACCTATCTAATACCTTCTTAATGTACTCTTCCTGAGATAAAGTTAGCTTCTGTTCCTTCCTATCCTGAGTTATCCCCATACCAAGGATTTGTCTAGCAGCCCCCAAATCCTTCATATCAAAGGATTCACTTAGTTATTTCTTGAGTACTTTTATTTCTTGCATGTTTTTACTCGTAACCAAAGCATGTCATCAACATACAAACACAGGATAATATCACTTCCATCCTCAAATTTCTTTGTATACACGCAATGGTCGAATGATATCGATATAACCTTGCTCCATCATGAAGCTATCAAACTTCTTATATCATTGACGTGGAGCTTATTTCAGGCCATACAAGCTCTTCTTCAGTTTGCACACCATCTCCTCTTTACCTTTGACTTCATATCCTTCTAGTTGCTACATATATAGCTCCTCCTCCAAATCACCATGGAGAAATGTAGTCTTTACATCTAACTATTCTAAGTGTAAGTCTTTTGCTACCACTATTCCAAGAACAGTTCTAATAGAATTCATTTTTACTACAGGAGAAAAGATCTCATCAAAATCTATACCTTGTTTCTATGCAAACCCCTTGACCACCAACCAGGCCTTATATCTTTTCTTTCCTCCTTCTTTGTCTTTAACTCTATACACCCACTTGTTCTGCAATGCTCTTTTGCCTTCCGGTAGCTTCACCAAATCCCAAGTCTGGTTCTCCATGAGAGACTTATGCTCCTCATCCATGGCTTGCTCCCACTTCTTACTGGCATCTACCTGCATTGCTTCATCAAAGCTCTCTGGCTCTCCACTATCAGTGAGTAATAAATAATAAAGAGAAGGAGAAAAACATTCAAGTTCTTTTCTTACCCTAGAAGACCTCCTCACTGTAGGAGTTTGGGGTTCTTGTTGAGTAGGTTCCTAAACTAATTCATGGGTCACTGTCCCATTTGGAAGATCCTCTACCACTGCATATTCTTTCTTGGATTCTTCCCTATTTTCCTGCAACTATTGCTTATACATGACTTTCTCATTAAAGACCACATCCCTAGACCGAATGATTTTCTTGTCCTTAATACTCCAACATTTAAATCCAAATTCATCACCAAAGATAACCAATAAAAGTGTATTTTTATGATTTAGCCTTTAGCTTGGTCCTATCATCCTTGTCAATATGAACAAACACCTCACATCCAAAGACTCTAAGAAATGAGTAATCGACTTTCTTACCGTACCAAGCCTCCTCAGGTATGCCTCCATCCAAGGAACTTGAGGGTCCTCTATTTATTAAGTACATAGCTGTGCTCACCGCTTCTACCCAAAAATAAAGAGGCAGTCTTGCATGTATCCTCATGCTCCTAGCACGTTCCATTATTGTTTTGTTCATCCTTTTTGACACCCCATTCTGCTATGGGGTTCCTGGAATCGTCTTTTGCCTGCAGATTCCATTCTTAGAACAATAATCATCAAATTCATTGTTGCAATACTCCCCTCCATTATCTGACTTGAGACATTTTAACTTAAGACCTGTTTCATTCTCTACCAAGGCTTTCCATTTAACAAAAGTATCAAATACATCATATTTTTTTCTAATACAATAAACCCAAACTTTCCTTGTTGCATCATCAATAAAAGTAACATAATAACTTGAACCCCCAAGAGATGATACCTGAGCTAGCCCCCACACATCAGAATGTAATGCTCTAACTTACTCTCTTTCTTCGTATGTCCAACCTTGAGAAACCTTACTCACTTTTGTTTCCCATATATGCATTTCTCACAAGAATCCAAACCTATGTCTCAGTATATCCGTGTAAATTCTTCTTTATGATGTCCATGCCCTTATGGCTCATATGATTGAGCCTATAGTGCCATGATGTTGTATCTACATCTAAAGCCACAAGATTACATTCATTAGTACTATTAGTTGATAAATATAAGGTTCCAAACTTCTTACCTCTTGCCACCACAAGAGTACCCTTGGTAACCTTCCAAGAGTTAGCTGTAAATATCACATTACAACCATCACTTCCCAATTGCCCCGCCGATATCAAATTTCTCCTTAATGTAGGCACATGTCTAACATCCTTAAATAGCCATGTATTCCCATTCTGCATCTTAACCCGAACATAACCTTTTCCAACTATACTGCAAGGCTCATCATCACCAAGAAAAACATGCCCAAAATCCCCTTGAACATAATCAACAAAATAATGCCCTATGTGGAGTAGCATGAAAAGAAGCCCCTAAATCTAAAACCCAAGATTCAAGTAATATTATGTAAAGAAATAATCAACGCATCCTCGGCATACATTACCCAATGCCACATTTACCTCCTTGTTTTCTTCCCCGTTGTTTATTCTTGTCCCAAGCTCCCAATGCCTCTTTCTTTGCATGCCTAGACTTTCCACAGCCCAACATACAATCTTTCTCTTGGATTTTGACCTTACCCGATCTTTCGCTTTTCCATGGTTTCCTCTATTCTTTTGTCTCCCTCTAGTTTCCACTCTCAAAGCATTCCCTGAAGTAGAATATTCCCAGAGCTTTTTCTTCGCATTTCCTCACTTAGAATCACCCCTAAAACATCCTCAAACTTCAACTTCGAGTTAGTTGAACCGAGTTGCTGCACCGCCATTACCTGTGCTATTCCAACTTTCAGGTAAAGAGCACATAATTAATAAAGCCCTAACTTCTTCATCAAATTCTATTATTGAACCGAAGCTAGCATATTCACAACCATATTGAAATCATTTAAATGATCTACTACTAAACTATTCTTAGACATCTTCATATTAAACAACTTTTTCATTAAAAATATCTTATTAAAGGCAGAGGGTTTTTCATACAACTTCCTAATGCATCCATCAATTCTTTTGTAGTCTTTTCCTTTGAAACATTAAATAATACATGAAGATGCAAGACATAACCAGATCATTCCAAGTGCCTTTCGATCCGTTATCCTCGTAAATTAACAAGGGAAATTTTATAGGTAACCATACCAAATTTCATCCTGGTCCCTTGTCGTGGACCCTCTCTGCGTTCGAACGCTGTTAAAATCCCTTTCCGGGAAATCTAGTTTTCCGAACTTAGCCATTTTTATCCCTTTTTGGCTGGGTGCACCTTTTGTCTATGTTACACAGAGTAAATCTGCACCCCCTTCATTTCCTTTAACGCACCGTTTGTCGTGTTGACACATGTTTTGGTGTGCCTTCCCGAGATGTGCCATTCTTACGTGTGCCAAGGCACATGCACCTTCATGTTGACACATCAATTGTTGCACCATTTTTTGGTGCACCAAATGGCACAAGGAATAGGATGTTGACAGTCAGTAAACTTGTGCTAAAGGTGCAAGTATCTCTGTGTTGATATGCGTTTATCCATGCCAAAGGGCACACCATTTTACGTGTTGACACGAGTTTTGATGTGCCACTTGAAAAAGTGGTTGGCACATTTATTGCACCTTTGCCTATATATAGGCGCATCCGTCCTGTCACTTTCACCAGTCAGAAAACACGTGATAACTTTATTCCTCTCGCACTGTCAAGACGCTGTTGTCCCCTATGTCGCATTCATGGACCCCGCTTCGTCTCTCACATTCTATATATTCTGGGTAAGTGGTCCTTGTTACTCTTGTGTTTTAGTTTTGTTGTTGGTTGTTTGTTTGTGTGGTAGGATAGATGGATCTGTGAAACCATGAAAACCCCTCTTGCTGATTCTTGCATTTTCCCTCCCCAAATCAAGCTTCCCTCCTCTTTCCAGGCACTGCTTAGCTAAGAGGGCTCTCGCCTTAAAAGAAAAACCAAAACCTCTTTGCCTTACCCCCTTCACCACTTGAATCAATGTGGAGTTAAGCCTAAAAGATCACGAATCACAAAGAGAAAGAAAATTGTTTCCAAAGCTACGTTTTTCCTTGGCGCACTCGCCACCCTCGCAACAGAAACACAGCCATGCCTATGGTGCACCAAAGCATTCATCAGTAGCACATGAGCTCCCCGAGCTATATGAGAACCAAGTGAAATCCTAACAAGTGGCACAGAGCATCCCCTATTGTAGCAACAAAATGTCATGCAAGTCTTCCCTATGTCGCGCCAAGTTCCCTGTGGTGCACATAAGCTGATGTTACACACATTAAACCTACGCACTTCGGTGCACCAAAGTTCCATGTAACATGAAAATATATGCGCCATTGGCGCATCCTATCCGTGTAACATGAAAATTATCTCGCACTCAAGTATAAAACACATTAATGGCATAGGCGCACTTCGCTTACAATAACAAAATGTCATATGCAAGATCTCTGCACCTCGCACCCTTTGGTGCTAATTTTTTCCTCAGTAACACCCTTTATTTTGTGTGTCATACTATTAACCCCGCATCCCTGCAGTGTTCATGCGCCTGCACCCTGAGGCCTTTAAATTGTTAACTCCTCATTCTATAATACTCTAATGGAAGATCTAACAGCTAACATGGCTCTTTTGCATTGGGTTTCACTTCTTCTTCTTACAGATCGAAACTGAACTCAGATCCACATATGTCTACATCAAGCAAGAGACCGACCAAATCAAAGGGCAAAGCTAAACTTACAGAAGAAGAAATGAAGTACAAGTACCAAAGGTTCAGAATTCCCGAGTCTCAGGTAGAGTGTGACCTAGATATAAGAGACTCAGAGCTCAGTCACATCGACATGGAAGATTTATGGGCCAAAACTAGGAGAGTCACAGGGAGTCCTTGGATGGACAAACTAGTAGGTAGTGGCCTACATTTTGCTGGGGGGATCCCCGTCAGTGTAGTGAACAATGAATTCATGATGGTAGTGGCCCGCTGCTACAACAAAGACACGAGGTGTGTCCAAAATGAGAAGGGTGAAGTCGTGATCAACCTTACTGCCCGCACTTTGAAATCATGCTTGGCATCCCTCACCACCGGCATTTCGTGGCCGTGAGCCAAGAGGACTGCATTAAGGTTTGGGAGGACAATGAAGACCAGTGCATGAAGCTAATGAATGAAGTGTATTTATAGAAAAAGAAGGTGGTAACCAGATGGCCACAGGTTATTCACCGTAGCGATTTCTCCAAGGAACTAAGTGATACTATCACGTTCCTAAGCAGAGTATTTGGGCTTTCTGATGCCCATTACTTTCATAAATGGATGCTCAGGTACCTGGAGACCATGAACAAGAATGTACCTGATCAACGCTTCGAGTGGGTGGAGATAATCAGCAGCACCATATCGGAACAGCTCCAATAACTCACCACAACGGGGAGGTTCTACATGAACTCCTACGTAGTTTATGTTGCAGCCTCGGAAAGGGATTATCCAGCATTGAGCCGATGTGGGGTTTGGCCCCAAGTGAGAATATATGAGTACTACCCAGAGCTGAAGCTTGAGAATAGCATCTCTCAGTTCACCAAAATCAACAATGCCTTTTTCTACGGCATCATCTGCCTATTGAGGCCCAACATGATTCACGGTTGAACGACCAAGATCATTATCATAGTAACAAAGAAGTGGGGATCCTTGTTTACACAGTTTCCCACCTTCACCTATCTCAGGGCAGCTAACTTCTTAGGGGAACCCACTAAATTACCGAGGTATGATGGCCCCAAGATGATCCTATTGGAGCTATCCAGACATGCTCGTAACTCCGCCATGAAAAGTGTTTGAAGAGAAAGAAGGGTGGAACTCCTTTCCCCCTTACAGTGGGAAGGTACACTTGTCTTTCCCACCATAAAGCCCGGGAGATGTTTACAGAGCTAGAACTCGCTAAATGTCAAGCACAACTTCCTAGCCAGCTGCTTTTCACCCAAGGAATTTCCTTCCCAATGAAAAACTTGATCCAATCCACATTCTACAGATCGAGGACATTTATATCAACTCGTATCATGAGGTCGAGCTCAGAAGAAAGGACCATTCTCACCTGGCCCTGGCAGAGATAATTCAGTATGGCATGGCCATCGTCCCAAAAGGTTATCAAACTACTGATCAAGAAGTTGATTAGGTATATTTGGATACGGATGGGGACAACTGGCCATTTGCTACAATCAATAGAACAAAAGCACCCTGCACATCAAGAAAGGATCAAAGAAACTCTGCATGACAGAGCACTGGTATAGGATGAATGGCCTCATCTACCTTGGGGTAGATTTCACTACGTCCCCATTGGGAAATGCACCTATCAGGCTAAATCATCTGCCACATCTCGTAACCTACCACGAAAATTGTTTGAAGAGAAAGAAGGGTGGAACTCCTTTCCCCCTTACAGTGGGCAGGTACACTTGTCTTTCCCACCACAAAGCCCGGGACATGTTTGCAGAGCTAGAACTGCTAAATCTCAAGCACAACTTCCCAATCAGCCCACTTTTGACCCAAGGAATTTCCTTCCCAGGGAAAAACTTGATCCAATCCACATTCCGTAGATCAAGGACATTTACATCGACCTGTATCATGAGGTCGAGCTCAGAAGAAAGGACCATTCTCGCCTGGTCCTGGCAGAGATAATTCAGTATGGCGTGGCCATCGTCCCAAAAAGTTTATCAAACTCTTGATCAAGAAGTTGATCAGGTATATTTGGATACGGATGGGGATAAGTAGCCATTTGCTACAATCAATAGAACAAAAGTACCCTGCACCATTGAAGAAAGGGTCAAAGAAACTCTACAAACAGACAGAAACCTTTGGTATAGGATGAATGGCCTCATCTACCTTGGGGTAGATTTCACTACGTCCCCATTGGGTAATGCACTGTTAGGATAAATCATCTTCCTAAGGTCAAAGGCAAAGACAAAGAGGGTGAACCAAGCTCCGCTCGAGAAGAGGCTCCCGAAAGTCCTCCTTCGCCGCACAAGAACAAGTTGTAACTCTGGCTTCCCCAGAGAAAGAAGTGGCGGAAGGTGTTTCGACGGGTACATCCACTCAAGGTGTCACCACAGCTACAACTACTAAGATCCCTTCTATCCCTTCTCCCACTCCTCCTTCTCCTCCTCACGTGACCCAAGTGAGCATTCCTTTGGTCGTATCGTCTCCCCATCTTCTCTTTGTTCCCCCTCCTCGTCATCCATCTTCTCTTCTCTCGCAGAGTGTCCCCCACCATTTCTTCTCTCATCTCTTAGCTCCCTTCCTTTCCCATGTCTTCCTCCCTGTAGTGTCCCTCCCCCATAAGCACTTTCTTGGCCTCCTCTCGATGCCGCCACCAAGTGTCTCTACCCATTTCCCCTCATCCACCGCAATCTGCTGCTCCTCCTCTACTCGGTCCCACTCCCATAATTCCAAAGATGGATCTCTCAAAGACTGAGCCAATAAAAGAGGAAAGTTCCTATCGCACCGATGGACTTCTCTGTCATCCCAACAAAGGGGGCTAAGAAGAAAAAGCCTATAACCCGCTTCTCTTAGAGTGCATCGGGAGAAAGAGTAATGGAGATTGCATATCCCAATCCTTTAAAGGATAAAAAGGATCTGTCTCTCCAGATTATACAGTGACCCAAGTCACAATGGGAATGTCTTCTGAAAGCCTTCAGGGAGAGGCCCTATCTGTAGTCAATGCCCTTTGCAAGAAGCTCCAGGAAGCAAAGGAAGAAAAGAGGCTATTAAAGGAGAAAAATAAACATCTTCTCCATGCCTTGCAGAAAATGGGCAGTGCACCTCCTACAACTGCCACCGAAACTCCTGAGCCCCTGAGCCAGGATAAGATAAATGAATACGCCAAAATCAGCAAGCAAGGTATGGCAGTATCCACCTAGAGAGACCAAATCCTCAAGGAAAGTGAGGGAGTAATCGTCAAGTTCACCGAGTTGTATCAGAACATCAATCAGGTGAACAAGGCACTCCAGGTGATTGCGGGACCCATCTCCGAAGAGTTGGACCATGCTAGGCTGCAGCATGAGACCTTCCAGAAAATGCTTGACTGTTCAGTTGAAGATCTGGTCAAGTTCGGCATCTTCAATCACCCCAGAGCGCCCAACAAAATCCTTTCTACTTTGGACTACTAGGTCGATCAGTTGGAGTTTGTCCTCAAAAATATAGATAAAGTCAAAGAGGAAGCCTTGGAGGCTATGCACCAGATGGAGAAAATCGTCCTGAGAATGTCCCCAAGCTTACTCACTCCTTCTTTTGTCCTAAGGAAGGAAGACCAAACTGTTCGGATCTTTAAGGAGATCGTCTCGCAAGGGTTAAGGCCAGAAGCCACTTTTGACACCGAATGCATCAACAACCTTCTGGCCTGTCGTGACTTTATAGGGTTCCTGATAGAGGTGGGAAATGAATATTCCAAGCTCCTAGAAAGGCTCATGGATGAACATGAAACTTGCAAAATTATCAATGATTGCCACAAGGATCCTTCTCAGGATCAACTTCAGCCCATGATCAGCAAGTTCATGGAATATTGGGCCCAGTTTAACATCACTTCTCCTGAGCAACAACAGAATCAAGACACTCCCTTTCGGCCGCGAGACGACGACAAATAGTCTCCTTCCTCTCATCTTATTTTTGTAAATATCTAAGAGTATGTTGGCACAAACGATGACATCATCCATGTTGCACCATGGGATGATGTCATCCACCAAGTTGCCAAAAGTCAACTGTTGACTTTTAGATATTTTTGTAGATACTTTGTAATTAATTCGTTGGTTTCTTTTTGTCTTCTCTCTTCTCCTTCTTCTATATATACTTAGATACTTGTTGTATTCAAGGAGGGTGGATACTTTTCGGATGAAAAATAGAAGTAAGAAGAAAAGACTTTGAGCTTTTTTAATGTGAAGGAAATATTAATACAATATTTAGACTTTGTGTTGAATACTGTGTTATACATCGAGATTTCTTATGTTAGATCGTATGTTTTTTCTATTGAATTTACTGCGTTATTGTCATTTATTCATCATTATTGCTTTGTTCGTCTATGTGAGTAAGTTCGGCTCTATTTACTACCAAACCTTAAACGTAGACTCTCGACCTTTCTACTTTGGAATTCATTTCTTTTCTCCCTTCAGATTTTTCCTATCTCCCTGCCTCACTTCTTCCCCTTCTTCTTACAGTTGGAAGTACCTCTACTGGGATGAGATCCCAACCCCAAAGGAGAATATTGTGAGACTTGCATAGATTCCTTTGGTAGAATAGCAATAAACCGTTTCACTTTCTTTGACTCAAAGAGGGGCTTTGCCCTACACACTGTTGGCTCATCTATTCATAGATCTTCCCTCACAACAAATTTTTGGACCAACACAATCCAACAAATCCTATTCCGCATCTATCATACTCAAGGGTTTTTTCACCTTCTCGCATAAAGCAGAGTATAAGGATCCTTCTGATAAAGGTAATCTTCCATCTGCATCTTCCAAAGACTGAAATTCTTCCCATTGAATTTATCAACCCTAGATCTTCCATCATCTACCATAGCTCCCACTCAAGATAAAAATTTCCCTACGATTCAACACTTCAGCAAACCAAACTAGGCTCTGATACCAATTGTTAGGAAATAAGAGATAAAATATGCGGAATAATCCTTTACAGAATCACAACAGTAGAAACTAATATGTAGAAAATATTACAAATCTCAAATAAAAGTGTAAAATAAATAACACAACACAAAGAGAAAATATTTAACATGGTTCACCCAATTTGGGCTACGTCTACCAAGAATCACTTACTCATATTTTATTACAAGCCTCCACTCTCTCAATACAATACCTAGATCCATTTGGAGCTATGCTCAACAAACTCTACAGAATTCACACCTGAATTCAAAGCACATCTGCAATGCATTTTCTTGTATATGTATCATATACATAAGATCATATAAATAGACAATTGCTTAAGCGAGTTTGATTGATACAAAACCATGGGCAAAAACCGTGGGTATCAAAACCATGGGCAAAAAACTATGGGTATCAAAACAATGGGCACCAAAAAACCATGGGCCCAAAAATAGCCCATAACAGTTACCCATTACCCATGGGTTAATAAACCACCCATGAAAATTTACTTCATGGGCTTTGCCCCGAAGCCCCCCGACCGCTCACCAACGAGGGACCACCGTAAAAATACCCGAGTGTAACACATAGAAGATTTACCATACTCTAACATGAAAATAGGCTCCACAAACATAACAGATCTGGCCCCAAGTGTCAAGGTGTGGGTCACCCCAGGTGCATACCTCTCCATGTCATGATTAGCTTTTTGGATCTTCTTATCGCAAGGTATATTCCTTCCAGGACACCTGTTGCCGGGCTAGAACCTTATCCAAATGGAACACATTCTTCATGTGTTCTGTCTAAAAGGCCGAAAACGGCTAAGTCTCAAATTGTGCTTTGTGGGCACACATCCTTGGTTCTCCAAGAACCCTTTTTGAATCCTACCTTGTGCACCTTAACTTGTGCACTTCCTCTAGCCATGCGCACCTACACGCCTTTAAGATTTGGAAGCTACAATAGGGTCCCAACATTACCCCACACTTCACCTGTTCTCTGCCCTTGGGAACCTCTTCAAAGAATGCAGTACAAAAAGGCAAGGCCTTGCCTTGGAAAAGAATGGAGGGAAAGAATAAAGAATGGGGGAGAGAAAGAATAGAAGGAGAACTGCCTAAAGAAGAAGAAGGGGGAAATTTGCACTTGCAGTCACCTCCAAAGCATATTCCATGCACTTACTTCATCCTCGTGCCCTCTTGCAAAGGTTGTTAACCAATGCACTCACCTCGTCAAAGGTTAATCCTTCCCCCTTTGTGTTTATGGTCTCTACCACCATCTCCAGTTCCTTTGCTTGATCTTCCAAGGCATCCATCTTCCTCATAATGACCTTGTAGAGCTCTTTAAGCTGGGTTTTGATTGAGACCCAAAGGATCTCAATAGCTTCAGATTTTCTTTCTACTTCAGCTAGAATCTTTTCTCGCTCTGCTCTATTGCCTTTTTTCTTTTCCCTGAAGTCCTTCAGCTCAGCCTCATCATTGGCAAGTAGCATGTTTGTCACCTTTTCTGATCCGTGTAATAGTCGTATGCGACCCTAGCAGTTTTTGTAACTATTTATACATCGGCAAGCACCTTGTTGTATTTAGCTATGAGTGCGACAACTTTCAACTTGTCCTCCTACTCCAAGTGCGCAGCTACATCCTCTACCGACTCCAAGGCCAAAGGCTACCTTTCCATGGTGAGGATCCGAGTCAAGTCCTCAAGACACTCTAGGGAGGATCCATACTTTTACGCGGGAGGGTTGAGGTCTAGGTGCTTCATGATAATAGTCGGGAGATGAGCTCCACCTTCTTGGAAACTTTACACACTTTAGATTCCTGCACTTGTAATTCTCATTGTACTTGAGTGTTGATCAGCTTTTCAAGGCTGAGTTCCTTTGTTAGCTTAACTATTTCTTCCTTCCTCTTCTCCATCAGGTCCTCCAAGACTTTAACCTTGTCATTTCTGTAGAAGAGCCTTGCCTCTACCTCCATAGAGACTTTTTTGAGTGCGTTACACACTTGCTCATCCGATAGTTGTTGCATGTTTATAATGGGGTTGTCCCCCTTTCCTTCGAGACAGCGCTAGTATCACTCCTTGGTTAACCTCGAACTCGGGCTCATCAAGGTGGGAGTCGAACACCCACGATAGCATTTTTCTTGTGTGTGGGTATCCACCCTCAGGATCAAAGGACTCCATGGCGGTTAGCTCCTTGGTGGGCACGGTACTCTAGAAACACACACGTAAAACTTTGTTGGGGTCATCAACATATCCCATCATTATTCTTCCCCCTCTTGCATGTTTACTTCCCATGCGCACGCCCTTGGGAAAATTTCTGAAAGAGTTGGGCCTTTTGTGCTACTTACACTCTTCTCCCTTTGCTCTTTCTTGAATTCACTGAGCATGAGCTCTACACTACACTCCAATTCCTCATTGACCAAGGCATTAATCATATTCTCTCGCCTCCCTTGTCACTTTCTCATCCACCTCCTCCTGAGTGAGCTTGGGCATATATGGCTCCTTAGTACTTTCCCCCTCACTCCTTTCTTCACTCTACGTGCCTTCCTCCTTGTAAAGATGAAGGCATCGTTTGCATCTTCTACTTCCTCTTCCTCCGAATCATGGACATCAATCAGCTCCTGATCTACCTCCATCTCTTCCTCTTCATCATCATCCTTTTTGCCTATATAGGCATTTGTGTCATCTATATCCTCGGACTTTGGTTCTTCCATCCCCTCTTCTTCTTCCTTTGCTAAAAACTCGGAGTCAAGGATGTTGTCTTCTCTTCATCTGAGGGTTCCTCAGGGGATGGTGGCTTCCCAAGTTCTCGGGGTCTCTCTTGACCACCGTCCTCTTCTTCTTCTAGACATAGGTACTTGTCTCCATGGTACCTACATCCTCGCTTCTCCACCGAAACTGTTCCTCTTTCTCCTCCCTCTCCTTACGCTTTAGTGTGGGATTCTTTCTTCCAAGAGGGTTAAATGCGGGATGGATATCTCATTTTCCATGTATGCGCCCTTTTCAAATTTTAGCCTTATGCATAGGGAAATCCTTGCGACATTGCTCCCAGCAATAGCTAAGGTAAAAGGCCTTATAATATGCACATCTTGTGACATGTACCTTTCAACGTACATGTGCTTCTCTGGGTAGACCAGCTTCTTCCTCATTTCCCTATGCTCTCTATCAAGGGTGGACAAGTCAAGGTCTAATTTCTTTGACTCCTTGTATTTGTTTACTCTCGCTTGGAAAAATTGGGTAGTAAACGAGAATGGGAGTTTGCACCATGGACTCTAGCTTCCATTTACCAAAATGAACATGCCAATACAGAAGTGTTGGTAGACTGTGAACTCTGCTTCTCCTTCGGTCACCGCGGGGAGTTGTTCAGGATCTGCCATTCAGCCCCAAATGCATTCCTAAGGCATGTATACCATTTGTCTAAGCGCACCTTGTGTACCCCTGTCATTGATTCACACGTGTATTTCTGAAACCTCTCCACAGGTGAGGGATCTTCAGTAGGGTACTCCCACACGAACTTGTTGGATGCATCTGGCACCTCGATTTCTAATAACACAATTTTCAATAAAATGTTTTCAAATAGGATCTTTCCTCCCTTCTTCGTGCTGCTTATGATTCCATCTGTAATATATTGGAAGATGTTGTATATGGTGCCTTCTGTGACTTTCCTGCAAACATTCAGCCAAGGCTTTCTCACCGGGTCCACCTTTCTTGTCCATTCAGCTTGGAGACTAGGTGTGTGGCCATCTTCATCACCAGATCGCTGATATCCGAGACATCATAGTACCTTGATCCCTTCTTCAATCCTTGGGATGCTATGGTTTCTTTGATTGCCTCTTCATCCAGGAGGTCATCTTCGAGCGTGTCCCCTACATAGTTTAGGCCTGTGAAGTGTGAAATTAGTTGGGTAGTTATGCGCATTTTACACCCTACAAAGCAGAAGAAGTCTTCATGTATGTGTGTCATCAACCATTGGTACAAGCACTCGGGCTTCCCAAAATATGGTAACTCGAAAAGTTGGATAAGCCCTACCTTCTCCATTTTCACCTTGACCACATCACTGTAGATCAGCAACCCGTCAGATGTTCATTTATTTATGGGGTGCGCCAACTCAAAGTGCCATTTCCTTCAAAATTGTACTTGACCAGTGATTGTAGTCAATCATAGTCATTTGTTTTATGTGGGACTCCCACTCTTGCCCTAGCAAAACCCCATCCGGGTATTGTATCTTTGAGTACCATTCCTCATTTGTATCCAAGGCTATTTCTTCTTATTTCTTCTTTCCTTTTCCTTTACCCTTTCCCTTCTTGGATTATTCGGTAGGTTTATCGACTAGTTTTATGGCCATCATTACACCCTTTGCTTTCATTCCCAGGTTAACTTGCAAGTTGTTTGAATGTTTTCCTCGTGCACCCCATGCCCTAAAACACAAACCCTAATCTCATATTTTTCTCCTTTGATCATGATGCTTCTTCACAATGTTCCTCACACCCATGAATCACTTCTTCTCTAGTTTGTAGATCCAATGGACTGATTGCACTTAAGTTCTTGGGATTTTCCTTCACATGAGTCAGTTCTCAAAACCCTAGCTCTTGAAATAAAATCACTCTTCTTGTGTTCACAAAGTGAAATAATGAAATGCCCACTCTTGTATTTATAGATTTTCCCACTTTTACACATTTAAGGCTAGGCTACCTACCACCGTACGACAATGTTTAATGTGGTGTTTTCAAACAAAACCCAACTTCAAAGTGCTTCTCCTTACGCACCCAATCCTTACATGAAAACTTTTCCACCCGTGCCCAATCCTTGCGTGAAAATGTTTCCACCCACGCCCAATCCTTGCACAAAAACTTTTCCAACCTTCTGGCATGCAAACAATCCATCTTAACAAAAGACTCTTGCATGCATGTTACCGGTGCCAAAGGCACTTCTTCCATCCTCATGATTCTTTCTTTCGCCTACCTTGTGTTTTTGCACTTTTTCTCCTTTGTACGTGGATTTCCAATGTAACCTTATTTTTCCACCAACCCAAATCCTCCTAGCAGAATAACTCCAAGTTTCTCTTCATCATCTCACCCCACACTAAAACGATGTACGGTCCTCTATGCATTCATAAGTCAAAAAGTAATAAGGTTACCGGCACCCAAGGTGTAAAACAAAACAACAACACGAAAGGAAAATACAAGAAAGGAAAAGCATAAAAGGAAATTCTAAACTTACTAGCAAAACTTCCTTATTTACAAACACCGAGAAGCATTATTTATAGTAGGGCTTCAGCCTACTCCCATTGAAGTGTCTAGGTAATTTTGTTCCATCTAGCGCTTGTAACTAGAACGCACCCGAATCAAGGATGTATGAAATTACATAAGGACCCAACCAATGCACCTTCAACTTTCCAGGATGGCATAGAAATTTTGAATCATATAGTAGTACCATCTAGCTAACCTCAAACTATTTTTTTCTTAATATGGCGGTCATGTCATGCCTTTTGCTTTTCCTTCTTAGTTGTTTGGCTCCATCTTACTAGTGAGCACCTTTCATCCAACTTTATCAATTCATCTATTCTTTCTTCTAGTGCTTGCTCATCGTCCAACCCTCCTACGCACACTATACACAGAGATGGTATCATGAATTTGACTGGAAAAACTACTTACGTGTTAAACACCAATTGAAATGGTGTGACCTTGTCAAATCTTTTATATGTTGTTCTATATGCCCAAAGAATTGATGACACCTTTTCATCCCAATCCTTCCTACCCACATCACATATCTTAGTCAATGTGTGACTAAGGATTTTGTTGAATGCCTCTACAGTATCATTTTCCTGAGGGTGATAAGGGGTAGTCTTGTGATGGGCTATCATGAATTCTGCCAATAGAACCCTGATGGTTTCATTTAAGAAGTGAGTACCCTTATCACTTGTTAAACTTAATGGGAACCCATACTTGCTGATAATGTTCTCCCACAAAATCTAGTAGCCATGGTTATGGTGCAATCCTTAGTGGGCACAGCCTCTACCCACCTTGTTAAATAATCAGTACAGGTAATGATATACCATGAGTTAGTCCTTCACGTAGCTGGTGAGATTGGTTTGACAAAGTCTATTTCCCATTTCTCAAAAGGTTCCACACTAGTGAGGGGGCGCAAGGGCATCCCATCCCTTCTTCGAGGGTTTCCAAGTCTGTTGTCGGTCATCATAGGCCTTGTAGAACTCAATGCAATCCTAGTGAATTGTCTCCCTCCATAGTCCAGTGACTAGGATCTTGCACGCGGTTGCATTCCCCGCATAGTGTCCTCCAGCAATCCCACCATGGGCTTCTTCTATTATGGCCATGCGTTCATGTTCTAATACACACTGGTGTAAAACCTCATCATGACCCATTTTATACAAATCCCCATTGATCAACATGAAGGGTGTAGCGCATATGGCTAACCTTTTCCTTTCCAGTGCATTCATCCCTTTAGGCACCACACCTTCCTTGAGAAAAATAGCAATGTCTTCTAACTCCAAGGGCATGCACACAACTTGAATAGTTGCACATCTGGAATGGTTTCCTCGATACTTTACGTGTCCTCTCCCGAATCAATCCTTGATAAATGATCCGGCCCACAATTGTTCTTTCCCGTTTTACCACCACTCTGAATTCAAATTCCTGAAATAAAAGTACCCAATGACATATGCGCCCTTACAACACTACTTTTTTACTAGATACTTCAAGGCCATATGGTCAGTGTAGAATATGAAGGAGTTCTTTTTGAGATATTGTCTAAATTTGTGGAGCACATAGATCATTGATAATGCCTCGTGCTTGGTCATTGTATAATTGCATTACGCTGGTGTCAACTTTCTACTTACAAAACACAAGGGATGATCAACAATCCCCTCTCTTGGTTGAGCAAGAATGGCTCCCATTGTTGAACTAGAATCATCCATGTGGACATGGAAAGGTTTATCCCATGATGGGAATCATAGAATAGGTGTGGTGATAAGCCTTTATTTTAGAGTGTCAAATGCCTCTGTTGCGCCTCTTCCCATTGAAAGGCACTCTTATGTCTCGAGTAATATTTCCAAAGGCGCAATGATCTTAGTGTACCCTTTAATGAACTTTCTATAGTACAAAGTGTGTCCAAGAAATCCGCACATGGTGCTTTGGGTGCAGTGGGCTCCCCTAATCCCACAATAACTGTAACTTTCGTGGGATCCACCAGTAAGCCCTCTTTGCATATGATATGCCCCAACAATGTTCCAAAAGGAGTTTCAAAGACACATTTCTTGATGTTGAGTTAAATCCTCAAGCTGTTGACATCTTTCAAACATCAATCTCAAGTTATCACAATGGTCCTTGACCAATCCATACACTGTGTCCAATCATCCAAATATACTTGAAGGAACTTGTGGATGAAGTCCTTAAATTCTTGTACCACTATGCACAAAAATATAGCAAGTGCATTCCTCAATCCAAAGGGCATAACCGTGTATGCAAAGCTTCCCAACTCGGTGGTGGAAGTTGTCTTTTCTTGGTCTTCCTTGGCAATCCTTACTTGGTGATATCCCAAGAATCCATCCCATAAAGGAATAGACCTCAACCCCAGTAACTCCTTCCAAAATCTCTTTAGTGAAGAGGGTGGGAAAAGGATCTATGATACAAATAGCATTCAACTCCCTGTAATCCACACATATCCTAATATGTCCATCCTTCTTTATGTTGATCACCATTGGAATTATCCATTCTAACTCCTCCATTGCATCAATGATCTAGATGCTATCATTTTGTCTAGCTCTTGTTTAACCCTTACGCAAATGTTGGGATTCATCCTATAAGGCCTCTTCCTGACCGAGCACGCACCATATTTCAAATTTATCCTCATTTCCCCAATGAATGGTGGACACCTCTCAACTCATGGTATCTACATGGGAATAAATCCTCAAATTCACACAAGAGATAGATGATCTTGGGTACTTCCTTATCCGACCCTAATAGTCCCCAATGATAGCTTCCTTGGGATCCTTCTCTGAGCCGATGTTAACTTTCTTTTTTTTGAGTGGTTTATGATACACACATGCACATGCATCCGCACTATCAACTACCTCACACATCCCAACTAAATGGTCGACATTCAGGCTCTCCATCTCCTCTCCATCAATAACATATACCATCTTTCCTTTCTCCTTTTCAGCACACGTGTGCTCGAATTATATGTCTTCTAGTTCCTCCTCTTCGAACCACACTTCCAAGCTAGGTCCACCAAGTAAGTATACTAATCTATCTTTTTCCATGGTGCAATCTCCCAGAGTGAGGCACTTGATAGCCTACAATGCCTCATCAACTGGTTGCTTGGTACTTCGGTACTCAAATGTGTGAACAAGGTCAGCCGCTAATTCCTACCAATTTCTGTTTGGTGGCAAGTTTCAAAATGGATGTCATGCACAACCTTGTAGTGTCAAATATAGCCTGTACACCCAAAGGGAGGGTGGTAAAGCTTTCGCTCCTTCTCCCCAGACCCTCTCACATGCCTAGATGTGGGAAGAGGTGGGTTCATTACCATTGTAATCCTTGATAGTGGTGGGTATATTATTCTTTGAGAATTAAACAGTGAGCGCAATTCTAACTTCACGCCATTCCAACAAAATTTCCCTATGTGTGGCCCACCACCTCACTGTTGTGCCTTTCAAAACATAACCCAGCATACCTCATCACTTGTCCTCCCTCCATTGAGCTTCCATTTCTCTCAAAAAGACCTCGGGGTATGCATCCCCAGAATACTTGGTTATTTCCTTTCCTCTCAGGTGCCAAACTATATGTGTCATGGTTACCTTAGTCACCGATCCTTTCAGATGTCACCCAATCAATTCATAAGTCCCATGTGCCCAAGTATCGCATGCTATACTAGTAGTATCACTAACAAATTGAGCACCATCAAACTGGATGACTCCTTCTGTAGGGTGGATGGTCTCTGGATCTCTTATGGAGCACTAATATATTTTGTCCAGGACCTCCTCTCCAAGGGGTTTAGTATAGGGTGTGGAATTTCCCTCAACAAGCAGTATAATCACCCTCTCTTCCTTGTTTTCAAAACTTATGTACCCCTTGTTAAACCGGAGATATGCATTATTCTTATAGCACCACGGCGCCCAAAGAACGCTAGGAAATTATCTACCTTGCAAAGTGCCAAGACTTCAAAATCCCGGTGAACTTAGTCCTATGAATGGTAATGGTCACATCCTTCAAGACACCTATGGGCATTGCCTTTGTCTTATTTGCCATATATAGCACATTTGAAGATGGCTGTAATGCAGGTCTTCCCATTTGATGCCAGGCATCCAAAGTGAGAACATTAACCTCCTCACATGTGTCAATGAGGATGTTGCTAAGCATTCATCCATCCACTACTGCTTTCAAGGTGATCTCTTTGTCATAATTAAGAAATTTTGTGAGGTGGGAGGTTTGCATGCAGGATCTACCTTTCGTGCTCTTCCTGGCACATAGTACCTTTTCTCTCAATCATGCTCCTAGAAGGGGAATAAAATTATCTTGCCTCAGCAGTTTACACACCTCCTTAACCTCATCCATGTCATCCTTTGGTGCTTCTACTAGTCTTCTTTGCTCATTTTTCTAGTTTGCTCTTTTAAGCATTGGATCTCCCCTTGTAAGCTTTGAATTATGTCCATGGTTTCTTGGTAGACTTATTTCTGGTGAGCTAGGTTTGGATACTTCCCATGTACTACTTATTCCCTTGAAACCAGAGGTCTCTACCTAGGCACTTCCCTTGTGTGCGTGGACTCTGCCCTTGTTGTTACCATAACAGGCTCTATTTTTTATTCACGTATTACTCACGAGAGCCATTACGCATCATCCTTCTTAATACTCACCATGGCAGCACCCTTATCCTTCTGGTGCTACTAACTCATATGTTCCTATAACTCTAGGAACTCTTCGTACTTATGTTTTTTTCCACACCAGGAGCATTGAAGAAGATCTGGACATTCACACTTATAATGGTTTGTGGCTCCACAATTAACACATGTTCCACGTGAGAACTCACTTCTTCCCCCGTGGCTACCAAGGCCATGAAATCCTCCGCAAAATCCCCTCCCATGCGCACTTCCATCTCCACATTCTTCATAACAATTCTCATCTCCTTTGAAACTATGCAATGCCAATCTGGGCACACACCAAGATCAATTGCCTCATGAATCTAATCAATCAATCTACAATCCTTGGTGTCATGTGTGGTTAAGGTACATATCTTGCAATAAAAGATACTTTTTATGGATCGCATGTTGTAAAAGGGGGCACCTACTTACATCATGATCCCCATGACATATTTCACAATTTACCACTACGACACATACCACCTTTCGAGTACATATCCTGCCATTATCCTTTGTGTGCCCTTCACGTTACAATCTGCACCACATCCCACCATGAGTCTCGGGATTTGTGTTGGTAGATAATTTCCAACTACTTAGCCATGGCAGCGATCTGAGCCTCCATAAATGGGCTAACACTAGTGTCAACACTACCAACCGGCTCAAGACGCACGCAAAGCAGCTTCCAATGCTTCGCGGGTCCGTGAATGTTTTATGAGACAAAGCCCTCCTAAAGGGTGTGATCAACCCTCCAACAAACCATTAAGCATGCTGTGAAGGGTGGATATCATAAGACAGTTTAGACAATATAGTTTTAAAACATGCATTATATTCCTACACACTCTCTGCCATTCCCTGTTGGATTTCTTTGAGAGAGCTTATGCTCTTCTGTTCAAACTCGGGTATGTGGAATTCTGCCAAGAACACATGTTTCAGTGTGGTATAATCTACAATAGTCTAATGAGGGTCATACTTTCTATACCAACTATGTGCGCGTCCTTACAAGGTTGTTACAAATTGACTAGCCTTTCGATTCTAGGTTGTGAACCCCTTCGCGCGCCATAGTAGCTTACACTTATGCACATGCTTTGCAGCATCTTCTATCCCACTGTAATATAGTAAGTGTAGAGACATTTCGAAAAATACTAGAGGGGGTGGCTAAGGCCCTTTTCCTCCTAACCCAGTCCCTCGATTTCCTCCGGTGTTTCCTCCTCCATGGACCCACTAGATCCTGAGCCACCAGCTCCACCACTTCCACCTCCAAATCCTCCTGTGTTAGGTACATGGCTTGTGTTTGTCATGTCAAACGTCCCCATTGTCCCATTGAATTATGTGCCGATAGTTTGTGAACTAGTGCCACTCCTAGTCGTATTTCCTCCACCACTTCCTGATGCGCTCCCAAAACCACCTATATATATGCCTTGTCCAAACATTCCACCAAATACTAGAATAGTGTGTGAAGCCATAGAAGTCCCAAACGAGAAGTTATATCTTCTGGGTGCCGATCGGTTACTTCCACTGATATCAAATGGATCAACTATACTTTTCCCTCGTTTGAACAAACCAAGCGCCAAGGTTTAGTCACTAGGTGGGGTTAGATGTGCGCCAATGACTCTTCTTTCTCCACGTAATGGGATCTCATCAGAAGTTGAGGGGTTCTCTCTTCCGCACTTGCCAAGATGGGGTAGCACAGACTATTCAAGCTCCACATCCTCCATGTGAACCTCTTCTCCCAAAAATGTCTGCCTCCATGGATCCATTGTAAATGCAACCTCACACCATCTCACGTGCTTCACCATACTTGAGCCGTCTCTCCTCCCTTTCCTTTTCAGTCATTATATCAGCCATCTTTCCCCAACCTGGCTTCCTCACCAAGTGCTCAAAGTGGTTTAGCCGGCCATTGGGAATGCCTCTAAACTCATGGTTACCATCAATATTTTGATTTCCAAGGGGATAGCCCACAAGAATACGTGGAAATTACGTATTCCAGTGTAGCTAGCCAATACTCCCTTCCACCAATGATCTATAGCACGGGTCCACATTAGATCAACATCTTGCAAGTTCTAGTATGTTTCTTGGGTCCAAGGGTGTGATTTATAATACCACCCCGACCTAGATGCATATGCCGAGAGCCACTCAAATAACTCTACTAGGAAACAATAGAAGAAGGTTTCGTACAACTCATGATAGAGAGTGTCTTCCACCCATCTTCGCATATCAAACTCTGGTCCAGTACTGAATCTCTGAGAAAACTTGTCCTCCATGCTTTTAAACCAATTTTCAACACCTTCAAGTGTTAAGTGCTCCGTCATCACTTTTTACACAGACCATGATGTATGCCATGTTCCACTACAACTTTGAAAAGAGGTCCGGAAACGGAACCAAGATGTAGTCATTTTTATACCCACTAAGAATAGGGGAACCTCATGCGCATTGGCCTATCACCCAAGGTGGGTGCTAAGCGCACACGAGGCACGTGAGAGGGAGATGAGTCTCTCTTTTATGTGAGTTTAGTGGAAGGCATCATTCATGATCTTGAATTAGTGATTTAAAGGACATGAAAAATCTATAGAGCTCAGAACGGCTTCTATACCCTTTCAATCATATCAAAAGTAAAAGCACTTAACAGAATTAATAGAACTAGGAAGTTGTAAATCCAAAAATAGACTTAACATTCAAATAAGGTTCATGATTATACAAGATCAAAAGCATAATAGAAATATGCAAATAATACAGAGAGAATATCTTAATATAATTATCATGGTAACCTTATCATATTCATTCATAGCATTACTATAGAATATTATAGAAGGGGAGACCGTAGTCATGCGCCATATCTGGATCCATACATGAAGACTTTCGAAACAAAATTTACATTCCCCATTCCCTTATTACATCCTTCCTATAATCATCTACCCCTTTTATCCCATAGTTCTCACAGTAATTCTGCAGAGCTCCGCTTCCTTCCTCGGGTTCTCTCTTTTTCTTTCTTAAGGGCATGCATATATATAGGCATCTGATCTCCAAAACTCCTCTACAACCTCAGATCTAACCCCAAGTGTCAAGGTGTGGGTCGCCCTAGGTGCATGCCTCTCCATGTCATGATTAGCTTTTTGTATCTTCTTATCGCAAGGTATGTTCCTTCTAGAACACCTTGTTGTTAGGCTAGAACCTTATCTAAACGGAACATAGTCTTCATGTGTTCTATCCAAAAGGCTGAAAACGGTTAAGTCTTGAATTGTGCTTTGTGCGTGTGCATCCTTGGTTGTCCAAGAACCCTTTTTGAATCCTATCTTTTGCACCTTAACTTACGCGCTTCCTCCACCATGAACCCCTATACGCCTTTAATATTTTGAAGCTACTGATAGGGTCCCAACAGCTTGTTGTATATATATATAAGATCCCTATCTTTGGTGGACGTAGCCCACATTGGGTGAACCATGGTACATGTTGTGTTATGTGTGTGTACTTTGTATTGATTTGGATTATTCTAGTTTATACTTCCATTCTGTTGTAGATTTTGGGGAATTGTTTAGATCTTGTGTGCATGATTTTGTTTGTTATTAAATCATAACACTATTCCATAGTCCTAAATTCCCAACAACTGGTATCAGAGCTTGGTTATCTTAGTTAGCTTGGTTATTTCAGAGAAAGGTTTTGCTTCAGTATATTGTTAGTGGTTTACTGACAGGTGTATGAGAGAAGGGTTTGTTTTTCCTGATGTGAATATCACAGGAAGAGATTTAATCTCAAGTGGGAGCTGGAAGAGTAAGGTTGTTATAAATTATAGTGATCAGCATCGGTTAAGTGGCAACCGACGTTGGCGGTGGTAACCATGGTCGATTCTGAGGGTGATTGTGGTAGGTTCTTGGGCAGCCTAGTTTTAAACAAAAATCACATATCTGTAGAATTAAGAAGATGCATGGAATGTATCTTGTTTTTTGAGGTGTCCCTAGTTCTTGGAGGCACAAGCATGTTGGTCAGATTGCAGATCCGGTTATTGAGGTATGATTTTATCTTGGTATTACAGTGCTTATATTATTTTAGTTGCACATGCATGTTTGAGATTGTAGATCTAGATCTGAGAATGAGATAAAGGAGAATTTATGCATCCTTTGGTGTAGTTAGATGCATGGGCTTTATTAGAGAAGTTAAATATAGTAGCATAGAACGAAGACGGTTTCCATCGAGAGAAACATGTTCTTGATTGAAGATACTGAGATGAGTATCTTGGTCTTTGGTAAGGTGATGTATTTCATCTTGGTATAGTTTTTGTTACATGTAATTATTGTTAAGTTTTTGTGAAAGATTTGGGTGCTTCTTGAAATGACTGGCTCAACACAACTATCAGATTTGGTCGAGTGGGTACCTGGTTTGGTGACCTATGCCAATTTTTGGCATTGTGTTATTTCGAAGCTTCGATGTCGGTCAAGGAACCGACATCGGTCACATATGGTAACCGGTATCTGGTCGGGGAACCTAGTCGGTCTTTGTGACAATGAGTTTGCCCATGGTTTCTTACAGTAGAAGAGGGCATGGATGGTTCAGTGTCCTATTTTGGAGGATCAGGTTTCTTGCATAGTGTGTATAGGTAGAAACAGTGCAGATCACTTCAATGTTTGGATCAGAAAGAGGACAAAGTTGTCTTGGTTAGTCCAGTGAGACTTTGGGTCAGGTATCTCTATATGGTTCATGTTTTATTTCTTTCATTTGGAGCAACTGATATTATGTTTGGATAGTGTGCATAGATTTACACCATGTTTTTGGGTGTTGTTTTGACTTTTAATTCCCATTTGTGTGGAATCTTGAGGACAAGGATGTCTAGTCTAAGGATGAGATCCTCAATGAAAATTCATGATTAGACATAGTTGCAGGTAACAAAATATGTTGAGTACATAGGATGAAAAGAATTTGATTCACCTACTTCACAAGAAGTCCAAACTTTTTTGATGTAGAAGTATGCTCTAATAATAAGGGAATCAGTTTATATTTTCTTTCATCCTCTTTTATTTCTCAATGACATATTAGCTTTTTAGCTTGGTGTTAGAGGCAGTGCAAGGAATTTCATGTTCAGTGGGAGTAAGCCATGGTTATTGGCATTGTAGGATTGGATACATAATGCACATGCAAAGTGAGAGGAGATTGTTACTATTCAGAGTGGCAAAGGACTAGTTGGTTGTGGCGGGAATTCACGGATTTGTAGGTATATTGAGTTTATTGCTTTGTGATGTCACTTCTAGTTTATTTTGTGGGGCTTGGATATCCCTATGGGATTATAGTTGATGGTTAGATTCAGCTGAGTGAAGATGATAGAGTAATTTTTCATAATTTTAAGGGTTAAAGGAGAAAAAATACTAATTACGAGAGACTGGTGTCGTTTAGGATTAACCATGGTTGGTCATCGGGTAACCGTGATCACCAGAAGTGACCGGTATCGGCAAGGGAAACCATGGTCAATTTGGTCATAGGTTTAATAGAAGTGCTTGTTATCACCGAATCACCGCACCCCTCGTGCACTTATTTGAACTCACGGTGTGATTGGATAACATGGGTACTATCTCCAAGTTGTGGGACTTGCTACTTGAGATAGACCTCCGTGAGAGAAAGCGGTTCTTGCTCCTAAACTACCGCCACAATCTACTCTAATGCGGGATAAGCTAACTGTTCTAATCTAAATTTCAAGGGACCAGGGAAAGAGAATACATAAAATGAAAGCCTACTTTGAAGCGGTGATACACGAGAAAGGAGGATGGGAGAGTAGTCTCCAAATGTGTGAAATACTGAGAGGCAAAGTGCACACTAGAAGAGGTGATGACAGGTTCTCCACAATCTAGCAAAATGCATTCACAGTAATATTCCAAGCACACACAATGATAATGAATTCTTGTAAGAACATAATAATAGACACAATATTCTTGTAGAAAGATAAAAGGGGCAAGAAGAATGCAAGAAAACACGGCAGGGGAAGATACATCCACAAACTTGTATTTTATTGCTTCTTGGTATGCACAGTTCAGTCTATTACAAGATAAGGGCCTGGATCACCATGCAAGGAGTCCACTACAAGGGCCTGCAACACACTAGCTTCACAAAGCAATTTTGACAGAGCTTTGTTACCCAAAACTCCCCCTTTACAATGAGCCCAACACTCCAATTTATAGAAAAATGAGAAGGAAAAGAGAAGGGAAAATGGAAATCCCGAAATCTGTCCTTCAACCACCTGTAAGAGGCATTAAATTGAGTGGAATGGTTATACATTACTTGCAAAAGGCTCCCCATACTGTCCCATGTGCTGCAGCAGAGAAGGAATGATGACCATGCCTCTTAATTGCACTCCCAGCTACCAAATAAAACACTGTTCTGAACCCGGCCACGTTTCCTTAAAAATCTCAATCAATTTCTAATCAAATCTGGAATTTCTTGATTTCTGTGCATTGGGCTCGGAACCATGATTCCAACGGTACCAATTTTGTGCGATTTCGTTGAGAAATGCAAAAGTTATGGCCTTCTGAGTGCGGGCAGCTATTTTGGGCCTGGCAGGCGTTTTCTGTCATCGACGGGAAAGAGCATTCACTGACTGGAGCCGAACACGTTTCCTTAATTTAAATATATCTACCCTCATTAAAATTAAGAAATCCAGTTTTTGTGGCGTAGAGGACGTCGTGCTCGTTCCAGAAAGTCCAATTTTATGAAAATCGGAGCTCGGAGTCAAAAGTTATGGCCGTTTGAAGTTTCCGGACCAAACGTTGACTTTTCTTCCTGTGACACGTGTCATGATTTGATTGGTCGACGGGTCTGCCGGCTCTTTCGCGCCCTTCGCGTCTTTTTGTCCCGGATGTCCCAAACCGTTTGGGACAAAAACCTCCGATCCGCCCGAAATGGGCTTCCTTGTCCCTCTTTGCGTTGGACACGTGGCAAGATTTGATTGGCTCTCGGCTCCTTCGGGTTTTCGCGTCCCACGCGTCCCTTTGTCCCATTTGGTACAGTGCTCTTTGTGCTGATTTCGGCCGAACCGGCCGGTTCGCGCCTATTTGTCCCAGATGTCCCATTTGCTTTTGGACTGTTTGTTCCCATTTCGCCCGGTTCGGCCGGTTCGGGTATTTTTGTTCCACTTGGCCCACTTTGTTTTGGACTGCCTTGACTGATTTCGGCCGAACCGGCTGGTTCGGGTCCATTTGACCCAAACGTCCCAGACTGTCCCTCTCAGCAGTTAGTCGATTTTTTCAATTTTTTGGCCAGATCGGCTTTTCGCGCCCGCCGCGTACTTTTGTCCCAGATGTCCCAATTGCTTCCGGGGCCGCCTGTGCTCATTTCGGCCGATCCGCGCCTTTTTGTCCCAACTGTCCCAAATGCTGCGAGGACTAGGACTTAGCCATTTTTCGTGATTTTTCCTGGCCCGAGCTTGTTTTTGCAATTTTTTTTACATTTTCTCAGAACTTGCTCTCTTCTACTTGGACAGGGGAGTTAGAAAAATATGAGGGGACCCTAGAAACATGAATTTTTGCCCTGACTCAATCTATTTGCCTGGGACTAAAGAATTTGATGCATGTTATCAAAATTACCTTGAGGGTGAATTTTGGATAATAAAGTGCTTATTTACCATTTTTAGATGGTGCCCTTTTTTATTTCATCTTGGTTGGTTTGTGTAGTATGTTGATGACATGTATGCTGGTATTTGCACTTGGTATTAGTTACATGGTTTAGTATGGTTGTTTTTATTGACTTTGATGAGCATAGGATTCATATTCGGCTTTTGGAGTTAGTCGGTGGTAGACTTGGAGCTCCTAGAGAGCCTGGAGATATGGATGGATGTATAGGTGAGTTTATACATGTGGATAGATTCAGTTTTGTGATTCTATGATGGTGCAGATGTTTGATTTGCACATGGATGCCTATGAGCATGATTTAGATGCCTTGAGCATGAGTAGGGGATGTTTGTATTTCCTCTTGATTACTATGTTACTCCTTGATAGATATGTTATCTACAAATGAATGTCTTGGACATGCTAGTTGTTTATGTAGGGTTAGATTTACAGATTGCATTGTTTGGATTTCTTTGAGTTATGCAGGTGTTTGTGGATTGATCACCCACTGTTGCATGTAGAACTCATTGGGGTTGTTTTACAGGATCTTGTTTTGCTTTCACATATTCCATTTGGACTTGTCTTTGGACAATTACATTGGTGGTTGCACAAAGACATGGATAGATGGATGGAGGACATGGCTGGTTTTAAGGGTATTGTTATGGTTGTAGTTGAATCTTAGTACTTCGGTTTGAGTGGGAGCTCTTACATGTGTTTTATTCATTATGGCTTGGTTTCATGAGAGTCTTGGTGTTATGATTTAGTGGGAGCTTGATGTATGGATATATTGGTTATCATGAATCAGTAGTATCTTTGTGCGGGTATATGGTAAATCGCAAGTTTGTTATCTTCATTTTAGAAAATATGGGATATGGGAGGTTCCTTATTCTTCTCCTTAGTGTTTTCAAGAGGTTTTCTGGGATTCTGAGATTGGGACCGAGTGAAGACAGCAAATGACTGACCATCTCGCTCACATTCATCTTCATCGTATTCCAAATACCCAATGCTGGAGTCACCAGCTGACTCGTCATAAGACTCATCAGCATATCCTGAAGCTTCGAAAGCCTCACAGGAATCTTGTTCTTCTCCTTCATCATCTTCTTCAATTATTTCTACTGCTTGCATTAACTGGAGGAGCTTCAATTGCTAGTCTCGGTTGAGCAGGAGTTAACCGTGGCCTATCTCTGGCAGGTGCACCATTTTTGTTATTGAAATTCCGTCTAGGGATATCCCGATACGGAACATTGCTCACCTGTTGGGAAATTTGATTTTTTAAAGCAATTAAATCGTTAGCCATTTTTTGAAACATAGGATCAGTGTTACTTTGAGAAGAACCTTGATTTTTGAGTTTGGGTATGTCTTTCTTGATCCTTCTGGCCAAGATGAGATCATCCTCTATTTCAAAGAGCTATTGAGTCGAGCAAGTAGCCAAGTCTGGGATAACCGACCTTCTTAATAAAAAGCTTATATCAGGAGGTTGAGCATTGATGAAGAAGCATTTTTGGTTTTCCAGAGTAGGTACCGCTATTTCTGGAATCTTCCGGATCAGCTTGTTGAACTTTGCCACGAATTCCCGCATAGGTTCATGCGATTCCTTCTTCATATGTGTGAGCTGAGCTAACAAAGCATGGGAATCTTCAGCTGGTTTGAAACGTGCTTTGAACTTAGTCCGCATGGTAGCCCAGTTTGCGATGCATGCATTCGGGAGGTGATAAAACCATTCAGCTGCTGCACCCTGCAACATTTCAACGAAGAGTCAGATGGAGACATCTTCGTGGGCTACTCCGAGAACACCGCATGCAACAAAGAAAGATGCTATGTGCTCGTCAGGATGCTGCTTCCCATCCCCATTGAACTTGGGAATGTTTTTACGTGATCCACATGGTAACTCATTCAATGGAGGAGTCAAAGAAAGAGGACCAATAACTGCGCCCCAAGGCACAGGTTGAACCGCCATCCTCCTGTAAAGAGTGCGTACAGGGATCCGAGTATCAGACAAGAGTAGTGCACGACAAGTTGCAGATGCACCTTGTTCCATAGGGATCTGATTTCTCTCCGAACAGGTGAAGAACTGGTTTGGTTAGAGACAATGCCTTTGTCGGGAGAAAAACTAAAAATATTTTGTCAAACCAAAATATGAGGTTCAACCACAGTATATGGGATTAAATCCCTCCTCAAAGACAGGTGAGGCTGCCTGCTTATTGCTAATCTAAAACACGGTAAACAATATATACAGTATTCACACTAATCTAACCATTGGGGGTTGGGATGGAATCCCGAAATCCACATTCACACGATTCAAGGGTATTTCTTCCTTAAATGAACTGGGTTAGAAACTGTTACAATGAAAGAAGCACAATAGAAAGGAAATGGGAGAAACGTATTTTCTTTCGAGTAAACACAGAGCACGAAATAATCATACGAGTTTTAGATCACAAATATAATGTCCGAAATAATCAGAAACACTAAGATGCTATGCAAAGAATAGCTTAAGATCATGAACATAAGAACACTGTCTTAAGTAAGATATATTCCACAACACAAAGTCTGTAAAACAATATCGATTCCTATTCTTCAAAATGATTGAATGAAAACACAAAGTTTTTCTTCTTTCCAATAGCCCCTAAATATTCCAAAAAATCTCGACCCTTTGGAATGCATAAGCATTCCTTATTTATAACAAAAGAAGTAGAGATAAAATAGGGCAGATCCTAAAAAATAGCGTTTTAACAAGAGTTCTGTTTTGCTTGATTCTCACGCAGGAGATCAAGTCAAAATATGATTCAAAAATGTGACGAAACAGAAATGAAAAAGACATGTCGATTTCAAGATTGAAATGACATGAAACGTTTGAGACTTAATCTGAATCATCATCCTTTGCTTCTTCCTCTTTTTCTTCCTCCAGCTGAGACTGTTTGCTCTGAAATTCCTGGAACTTCCGAATTATGCCTTGCATTTCATTTTCATCAGGCGCAGTGGAATGATCATTCCAAATTTCACAGGTTTCATGAACATCGCTGGCAGTGCCGGGAAGCTTTTTCAATCCTTTGCTGAGCTTTCTTAAGGCCTCCAAAGAATGTTCAACCCTTACCAACCGATCCATGATCTCAAGGTCAAATCCGCTTATTGGTTCATGCTGAACAGACTCTTGGATTTGCTTGAAGAGATCATCTGCTGATAGGATACCTGAGTTCCCAACTGACACCTTTGGACAAATCTTCAGCAATTCTTCTTCCAGATCACTTTTCCCATCAATCAATTTATCCCTTGATTCTCTCAACTTACTGCAGGCTTCATTGAGAATCTTTATTCTGAACCTGATGGCCTTGGTCAGCTGGAAATGCTTATCTGTATGTGGGAGAATACCTTCTTCTACCAAGAGATGTGCTGGTATTTGCTTTAACACCTGGAGAGCTTCATAAGTCAAATCAAGATGTCCAATTTCTTGAGAAATCTCCTCATCCATCTTTTCTCCATCCTTCTGAATGTCTCCCAAGGACTGATGAACTTGCACCACATCTTGAATTACTTCCTTTCCCTGTTGGAGCAACCTTTGGATCCATTCATCAACCACCCTTCCTTTTTTAGCAATCTTTTCAATTGTAGGCACCGATGAGAAATCGAATCCGGCAGAAACAGAAGAAGGTGGTATGGATTCAAGGGGTTTCGAGAGTTTAATCAAAACCTCTGTCAACTGCTCCACTTTTTCCTTGAGCTCATCTCTGCTGTCCTTTGTTTCTTTCAACTTTTGGCACAACACGTTTATGGAATCCCGTGCATCTTGTTGCGCCCCTTCTGCTGTCACTTTCCCTAGAGCCACCCTGGTTACCTGATAATCAGAGGCTGTTATATCCTCTCTAGTTTTGTCAGCCGAGGGAGTGGCAATCTCTGCGAACTTATCTCCTGAAGCATCCACCAAAACCCTTGAAACTGTTTTGGGTTTCTTGGCTGATTTCGCAGTAGGAGCCTTGAGTGAGCTGAAATCAAAGGCTGGTAGGGGCACAATCACCTTCCTCTTCCTCGGAGTTTGCTCGAGTAGCCATTGCGGCGTATCAGAGGGAGTTGCCATGGTTGCAGAAGCAGGTATCATACCCTCAAGGGGAGAAGATTCTACTAGTGGTGGAGGAATAGTTACCAACGTGGTAGTAGATCCAATAAAAAGAGGCACAGGAGGGGGCGTGTTGGTGATCACTTGGGTACCAGCAGAGAGGGGTGAAAGTCCAGAGAAAATAGTGGCCATTACTGAAGAAGTTGTTGGAGAATAAGGAGGTAGGAGTGGTTGTGTGGAAAGAGGCACAGATCCAGACTCCAAAGACTTGGATGCAAGAGATAAGGTCTCTTCAGTTGAGCAATCAGCAAATGGTGAAGACAGAAGCTGGCTTCCTCCTTCTTCCAAATTAATTTCTCCTATTTCTGGTGGTGTTGGTGATTCTGGCACATTCACCGTTTCTACTGGAGAAACAATTGAAGAGATTTCTCTTTCTTTTCTCTTTTTGACAATCTTGACCTTTATAGGCTCCCTAGAAGATTTTCTGTCCTTTTCCTTTTTGGAGGGCCCCGCCTCTGAAGCAGCCAACTTTGAAAACTTATCATCTTTAAAATTCATTCCCCAAGAGGAGAGCCATGCTTTGGTGCGAGCAAGGATTAGAGCCGACCTATCTGTAATAGAGGCTTTTTCGCTGGCTGACCAATCAATAGGTGGGAAAACATATTGATCCTCCTTTAGTCCATCATAGGAAAGATCCAAAACACTTTCATTGTCACCCGTACCTTCTGGTAAATCAGCAAGCTCCAGTGTTTGAATCTCAGCAATAGTCAATCTGCTATTATCCTTTCTGCGAACAGCAACCTCATTACGCAGATCCACCCAAATATCCTCTATGTTTGGCCTATGCAGATGTTGGGTTCCATATGCTCTGAGCACTCCTCGGATATCAAAACCATCTCGAGGCTTCATATGCTTTTTCAATTTGTCCTGAAGTTCGTGGACAACATTTTTGGCTTTCACTACTGTTGAGCAAGTATATCTCCCAATAGAAATTGGGAAGGATACAACAGCCTTATGTTTGCTTTGTTGGAATTTATGGAAATCCAACAGCTGCCTAACCAACTCCATCAATATCAGTCTATCCCTGGATATCGAGGCAGGTGAAAAGGATCTCCCGAGTACATGACCACCCGAAGATATGTAAACTTCTTGAATTGTAAGAAGATACATCCCCATTTAGAAACTTCAGCCCAAGCCTCATCTGAGACTCTTGTCTTCCTCAGCTCGTGGTTTATCCTACGAGATATTTTCATAGAAGAAGGCATCATTCACCCTCCCGAAATGGTCTTTGGACCCCTTCTTTGTCAATTGAGGGAAGTATTGATACACCCGGTTTGCCATTCTCGCTTCCCTTGGTATCCGGCCGGGATAGTTCCTCATCCCTACTGCTGATGTGACATATGAAGACATATAAAATTTCCCATTGACAAGACCGTTGTCATTTGGGAATCAATCTCATTGCTGATGAGAGTACCCCGATCGATCCTTGCTGATTCTTCTTGATGGTGATCATAAATTGATACATCCATCCTGAAATACATTTGATTCGGGAAAACCAAAAACCCGACTCAACAGGTGATGATGTCATTGATTTCTTGGATGAAATCACTCCTCGGGATAATCCTTGGAAATCTAGAGATAGCTGGTTTGGGTTTGATCAGGAACTTCTTGTTCACATGTTTGATGCAGATCTTCCGATCGTTGTCCTGTGATTTCTCGAGTGACTTGATGTCCAACTCTCCATACTGCCAAAATTAGGCAATTTGAGGAGGTCATCAAAATAACCTCCATCCAATTTGACCACTACTTCACCTGATTGACTTCTCACAGAACGAGACGCCGAGTCATAACTGGATGCACAAGCCAAGATGAATTCTGGACACTGAGCGGACATGGGAAGACCCGCTGCGAGAGGCAAGCCACTATCGGCTATAGTTTTCATCCATGGAGTTTGGGAAGAACTCCTCACCCTACTCCAGAAATCTTCAATGTCTATATTTCCGAGTTCGGTGTCTCGGATGTCGTAGTTGCAATCAATATACGATGGAGATTCCAGCTTTTTAAACTTATATTTCATTCTGCCTGACTTCTCGGTCTTTTCCTGAGATGGACCAGGGTCCGACATGAAGGATATCGAAGGAAGAAAGTTTCGAAGCTCAGAAAACACTGCTCACTGTGAGAATCCTGACCTGCTGCATATGCCGGAAGAATGGAAGAATCCGATACTGGCGAGGAGGATGTCGGGAAATCTTGAAAACCCGATGCGCTGGAGGTGTCGGAACTTCGAAAAACCCGACACGTTTGATAATGTCGGAACTTCTGAAAAACCCGACACGTTTGATAATGTCGGAACTTTGGGAAAGCTCGGCACTGCCGATGATGTCGGGAACACTGGAAAGTCTGGAAAACCTTCAATATACTTTGGGTCTGCGACACTGCAAAACAGCCTTTGAAACCCCAGAAGAGAAAAACAGGGTTTTTGTGTTGAATTTCCAACATGCAATCTCCTTTTAATCATTCATGTACCAGGCATATAATAAAACTTTGAGGAAATAGCACCAAATGGTAATTTAGAAGAGATAAACCCTAAAACCTAAACCCCTTTTTCAAAATAACTCCAGAAAGAAGAAGAATAAAAATCCCTCAAAACCCAGCAAGAAAATGGGAAGAACTCACGTGGAATCAATCCATAAAAACTAGGAACCAAGAATGGAGAGAGAAATACCTTCAACCAGAGAAAGGGAAGATCGAAAAATGGTGAATCGATCGGGCACAGGTGAGCTTTCGGGCTTCGAGGTTGGAAGAGCATGTACGAAAAATCCACGAGTTAAAAATAAGTCCAGTAAAAATGACGTGGAAATCCACGTATTTATAAGAAAATTGTAATTAATACACTTCAGCTCGGCACGTGCCAACTCACCGACAACTCGGCATGAATGCCATGTCAGCATGTTTGAGAGGTCCGAAAACCCGACACAAAGGAGGCTTAGTGCAATTCGGGCTTCGGGTTTCGGAAAACACAAGACATAAAGCATGAGATGTTTAGATGCTTCACAGCTCCGAAAACCCGATACAAAGGACCTAATCGGACTTCGGGTATCGGGAACAGGTGACACAAAACATGCTTTGAATAAGACATGTTCCGATGCGCCGGAGGTCTAAAAACCCGATTTACTCAATATGAAGCGGGTTTCGGGTTTCGGAAAACAGGTGACACAAAGCATGTTAAAACTCATGTCGAACTGTTGGACAAACCCGAAAACCCGAATTTCTCAATATGAGGCCAAAAAGCAAAATCAACTCCAAAAATTTCGTAGGGGTTATCTAATCGTTTTGTCGTAAACTCAAAACGGAGATAACAGCTGGCTCCAGCTGGGGACTTTCTTTGTAATACCAAAGGAAGAGAACTCAGAATCTCTGGTTTCGTGGACCAGAGCCTTATCCATTGGGCTACGGAGAAAAGAAGAAAACCAAAACAAAACAAAACGAAGAAAGAAAGAAAACCAAAAGCAAACACACAATAAAACAAAGTAAAATATGTACAATGCAAGAGAGCATCTTGCATTAATGGTGGAACAGCTTTAGATGTTGTCCACTGAAAGGCAACGGGAGTAGTCCTCCATCCAGATATGATAGCAGGAAACTATTTTCGCCATTCAGCTCATGGATTTTGAAAGGTCCTTTCCACAAAGAATCAAACTTCCCGTGCATTCCTTTTTGTTCTCTTCTCTTATCCCAAAGCAACACCAAATCTCCAATCTGGAAGTTACGCTGCTTTGATTTTTTGTCAAAAATTTTCTTCACTCTGCTCTGATGATCTGCGATGCGATCAACCACCTTGATTCGTTCCTCTTCTAGCCTGGCTAGGTACATAACCCTCTTCTCGATAGAATTCTGAAAAGCCGCATCTTCAACCGCTTTTGCCAACTGCAAGGCCGGCAATTCTACTGAGATAGGTATCTCAGCATCAATCCCGTATAGCACCTGGAAAGGAGACATCCCTATGGCTCGCTTTGGAGTGATTCGATCAGCCCACAATGCATCATACAATGCTTTGTGCCATGTCCTCTGATTTTCATCCACTAGTTTCCTAATTATGGTAACCAGATTTTTATTGCTGGACTCAGCTTGCCCATTGCCTTGAGGATAATAATCAGATGAGTGAGCCAGAGTAATACGAATCCATAGCAAAATTCAGTTAACTCATGTGATGAGAAATTAGAAGCATTATCCGCTACAATCTTATGAGGTACACCGAATCTGACAATTATATTTTCCTTAAGGAACTTGCAAACAGCTTCAGAAGTTACTTGCTTGATTGGTGCGGCTTCTACCCACTTGGTAAAATAGTCTCAGAAAAGTCAAGACGTAGTTATGTCCAAAGACCGGAGGCAGGATTCAATGTTCCGATGAAATCAATCCCCCATTGGCGAAAAGGTTCTTCAATCACTACAGGCTTCAGAGGAAGAGCTGCTAACTTGGGGTGACCAACGAAATGTTGACAAGCTTCACATTTGGACACCCATTCTGCTGAATCCCGGAAGAGAGTAGGCCAATAGTACCTAGCCCGTAGGATCTTATACACTATTACAGAGGATGAAAAATGTCCTCCGCATGCTAGGCTATGGAAGGATTCTAATAACTTTTCCTGTTGTGATTTATCAACACAACGCAGGAAAACACCATCAATACCTTTCTTGTATATTGCATTATTCCACAAAAGGTATTTTGCAGATCTCAACTTGACGGTCCTCTTCTCCTTTTGATTTAAATGCGGGGGCATTCACCATAAGTTAGGAAGAAAGCAATGTCCGTGTACCATTCATCGGTCGTACTCACGAAAAGCACCATGGGCAGCTCTGAAGAAGTGTCTTGAGTCTTTTCATACTCTGCTTCGGCATGATTTTCTGTAATTAATTGGCACAGCCCCTTCCTCGTACCAACTTGGTAGGTCTGATGTCTAAATCGTACTCCTGAACCTTAGCTATCCAAGTACCTCGTTGACTTCCCAGCTCTTGTTGAGTCAGAATGGATTTAACAGCAGTATCAGGAACGAGAACGAGAGTATGGGAATTCAGCACATAGTACCTGAAATGTTTTACTGCTCGCACCACTGCGTAGGCATGCTTTTCAATCTGTGACATCTTCAATTCATGTTCTTTCAATGGACAGCTCATGAATGCGATGGGAGCTTCGATGCCTTCCCCATTTTCCTGCATCAGGATGGCTGACACTGTGTGGGCAGAGGCGTAGCTGTACATGATGAAATTTTTCTTGAAATCTGGACATACTAAGATAGGAGCGCAAGCAACTGCCTTTTTGATTTCTTCGAATGCAAGCTTCCCTTCTGTACTCCATCTAAATGGAACTTTTCCTTTCATCATTCCAAGGATATCCTTGGTTTTGTCAGCGAAATCAGGTACAAATCTTCTCAAGAAATTAACTTTTCCGAAGAAAGAATGAACTCCGGTTTTACTTGTGGGTAAGGTGAGGCTCTGAATAGCCTTTACCCTTTCTGGGTCAATTTTAGTTCCTTCTTTAGTCACAATATGACCCAGCAGCTTTCCTTCGGTCACCCCGAACATGGACTTCTTGGGATTCAATGAAATCCCGTGACGTCTGCATCTCAAAAGTACTTGTTCTAAATGATCATAATGATCACTCCGTTTTTTAGAGAAAACGGTCAAGTCATCCAAATACACAACTATGACCTTGCCCATCAAATCTCTGAATGCCAAGTCCATAGCTCTCTGAAAAGTGGCTCCGGCGTTGATCAAGCCGAAAGGCATCCTCCTGTAAGCAAAGGTACCCCATGGGGTCGTGAAGGCCATCTTGTGTTGATCCTCTGTGGTTACCTCGACTTGATTATATCCCGAAAATCGCCGAGCATGGAAAGCATTTTCGATCCAAGAAAGTTTGTAATACCTGATCCATGATAGGCAAGGGATAGTTATCCTTCAATGAGGACTGATTCAAGTTTCCGAAGTCAACACAGATCCGGATTTCACCATTCTTCTTCCTGACAGGAACAATGTTAGCAATCCAAGTGGAGTGATGGATTGGAAAATAATCTAAGCATCTAACATCTTCTAAATTTCTGCCGGATAGTTCCTGAGATCTTGGGATTGTAATGTCTTTGCTTTTGTCTGTACGGCTTCACATCAGGCTTCAAAGGGATACTGTGCTGTACATCTTTGGGCTTGAAGGATTTTAAATCTGCATAAGACCAAGCCAACACATCGATGTATTTCTTCAAAAGTGAAGTGAATCTTATCTTCTCTTCAGAGAACAACATTTCCCAACATTCACCATCCGAGGTTGATCAGACGAACCTAGATTGATTTGATCTACTTCAGAGGAAGAAGCTCCTTCGACTTGCCTTTTGTTTTGGATAAAACGATCATGCTTATCAAACAAGCCCTCCAAAGAAACCAAACCTTTGGGTATCTTGTTACCTTTCAGCTGGATATATTCACCATCAACCTCCTGATATGGATCTGAAATAGTTTCACGGAAGGCTGATTCTGAACCTTCAAAATATAACTCACTGAAATTGTCAGCCTTTTCTAGAAAAGCCAACACCTGTTGATCATCATTGAACACTTGCCAATGAGTTGCATTATCTGGGATACTGGGACGATACACAATCTCAATAGAGTATGTATCTTGCTTGAACTGAGGATGAGGAAGAAGAAGGGATGCAGATACGGCCAAAGAATCAGCCTTGTCATTATAATCTCTCAAAACTGCCCTAATAGAAAATGCATCAAAGCATTCTATACTATCCCAAACTTTATTTCGGTAATGTTTCAACCGATCATTTTTCACCTGATATATACCCCTGACCTGATTGACAATCAGCTCCGCATCTCCCTGAACCTTGAGATTTTGGATTCCCTTCTGTCTGGCCATTTCTAATCCTAATAACAGGGCTTCATATTCGGCCGTGTTGTTAGTATTATCAAATTGCAACTTGTAAGCTGATGGGAAAATCTCGGAGCTAGGAGATATAAGAACAACACCAGCTACCGATCCAGAGGTTGAGCAAGCTACCATCAAATTTGAGCGTCCAAATAGCATTGGGATCTTCTTCTTCAACATCTACAATGGGTATCTCTGAAGTCATGAAATAATTCCCAAAGCTAGCATCTTCGAAAAGAATCTGAGCTTTTGGATCATCTGATTTGGTCACCAAATACTTCGCCTGTGGTTCAGGATGAAGAACCTGATGAACCCCATTGACCGGGATCTTAGCTTTGGTCCAATCCATATTAATCTCTCCTCCGACGTCTTTACAAAATCCTCTACCCAAGAGGATACCGTAAGCTGCAGGAATATCGGCAACTAGAATAGTCATTTTCACTCTCTTATCAGGAAAGGCAACAAATGCAAACTGTGCATCTTTGATTTGACCAATCAAAGGGACTTGTTTAGTTTCCATGGAATAGCACCATCCATATGACTTAGTCAAAGTAAGTCCAAGGGCATGGGCCACTTTTGCGGGCATAACATTATCAGAGGCCCCGAGTCGATGATGCAATTGCTGAGTTTAAACCCATTTATAAGTAGAGACAAATAGAATGGTTCAATTTTTCCTGAGGAAGAAGCAGAGGTCAGATTGTTCTGTGGTGGGAGTTGAGTAGGATTTGGAAGGAGACCTTTTGAAGGTGATGGAACAGCCGCTTTACTTCTGATGAACTTGGCCAGCTTTTCAAACTGTTCAGGATTCGACTGAAGGTATTCTGCTTCTGACATTTGAATTTTGGTTCTCTTTGCATGATCAACAATGTCAAAAGCAGTATAAGAAGGAATGATGGTAGGCTCAGATCTAATTACATGAGCTTGTCTTTGTCAAGCACCGATCTTAGAGAAGGAGAATAAGGAGCAGCTGCCTTTTTGGTAACCTCTCTTTCAGTTTGCACTGAAATAGGGGTACCCCTCTTAACTATGGATATGGGAGGTTCCTTATTCTTCTCCTTAGTGTTTTCAAGAGGTTTTCTGGGATTCTGAGATTGGGACCGAGTGAAGACAGCAAATGACTGACCATCTGGCGCACATTCATCTTCATCGTATTCCAAATACCCAATGCTGGAGTCGCCAGCTGACTCGTCATAAGACTCATCAAAGATATCCCGAAGCTTCAAAGCCTCACGGGAATCTTGTTCTTCTCCTTCATCATCTTCTTCAATTATTTCTACTGCTGCATTGACTGGAGGAGCTTCAATTGCTAGTCTCGGTTGAGCAGGAGTTAACCGTGGCCTATCTCTGGCAGGTGCACCATTGTTGTTATTGAAATTCCGTCTAGGGATATCCCGATACGGAACATTGCTCACCTGTTGGGACATTTGCTTTTTTAAAGCAATCAAATCGTTAGCCATTTTTTGAAACATAGGATCAGTGTTACCTTGAGAAGAACCTTGATTTTTGAGTTTGGGTATGTCTTTCTTGATCCTTCCGGCCAAGATGAGATCATCCTCTATTTCAGTAGCTGTTGACTGAGCAGTAGCCAAATCTGGGATAACCGACCTTCTTAATAAAAAGCTTATATCAGGAGGTTGAGCATTGATGAAGAAGCATTTTTGGTTTTCCAGAGTAGGTACAGCTATTTCTGGAATCTTCCGGATCAGCTTGTTGAACTTTGCCATGAATTCCCGCATAGGTTCATGCGATTCCTTCTTCATATGCGTGAGCTGAGCTAACAAAGCATGGGAATCTTCGGCTGGTTTGAAACGTGCTTCGAACTTAGTCCGCATGGTAGCCCAGTTTGGAATGCATGCATTCGGGAGGTGATAAAACCATTCAGCTGCTGCACCCTGCAACGTTTCAACGAAGAGTCAGACGGAGACATCTTCGTGGGCTACTCCGAGAACACCGCATGCAACAAAGAAAGATGCTATGTGCTCGTCAGGATGCTGCTTCCCATCCCCATTGAACTTGGGAATGTTTTTACGCGATCCACGTGGTAACTCATTCAATGGAGGAGTCAAAGAAAGAGGACCAATAACTGCGCCCCAAGGCACAGGTTGAACCGCCATCCTCCTGAAAAGAGTGTGTACAGGGATCCGAGTATCAGACAAGAGTAGTGCACGACAAGTTGCAGATGCTTCCTGTTCCACGGGGATCCTAGTTTCTCCGACAGGCGAAGAACTTTTGGTTTGGTTAGAGACAATGCTGTCGGGAGAAAGACTGAAATTGTGTGCTGTTGCAGAACTCAAAGAGCGGATCAATTTCACCTTGAGCTCGGCGGGACCGAGTAAAGATCTTCCTGGCCAGCTTGAACTGAAAGGAGATCTTGTTGAAAATAAGGCAAATATGGAGTCGCCAGACACCGAGAGGATAAGCTTTATACTATAGATCCGTACTCCCCAACGGAGTCGCCAAAAACTGTTGGTTGGATATTTTGTCAAACCAAAATATGAGGTTCAACCACAGTATATGGGATTAAATCCCTCCTCAAAGACAGGTGAGGCTGCCTGCTTATTGCTAATCTAAAACACGGTAAACAATATATACAGTATTCACACTAATCTAACCATTGGGGGTTGGGATGGAATCCCGAAATCCACATTCACACGATTCAAGGGTATTTCTTCCTTAAATGAACTGGGTTAGAAACTGTTACAATGAAAGAAGCACAATAGAAAGGAAATGGGAGAAACGTATTTTCTTTCGAGTAAACACAGAGCACGAAATAATCATACGAGTTTTAGATCACAAATATAATGTCTGAAATAATCAGAAACACTAAGATGCTATGCAAAGAATAGCTTAAGATCATGAACATAAGAACACTGTCTTAAGTAAGATATATTCCACAACACAAAGTCTGTAAAACAATATTGATTCCTATTCTTCAAAATGATTGAATGAAAACACAAAGTTTTTCTTCTTTCCAATAGCCCCCAAATATTCCAAAAAATCTCGACCCTTTGGAATGCATAAGCATTCCTTATTTATAACAAAAGAAGTAGAGATAAAATAGGGCAGATCCTAAAAAATAGCGTTTTAACAAGAGTTCTGTTTTGCTTGATTCTCACGCAGGAGATCAAGTCAAAATATGATTCAAAAATGTGACGAAACAGAAATGAAAAAGACATGTCGATTTCAAGATTGAAATGACATGAAACGTTTGAGACTTAATCTGAATCATCATCCTTTGCTTCTTCCTCTTTTTCTTCCTCCAATTGAGACTATTTGCTCGAAATTCTCTGGAACTTCCGAATTATGCCTTGCATTTCATTTTTTTCATCAAGCGCAGTGGAATGATCATTCCAAATTTCACAGGTTTCATGAACATCGCTGGCAGTGCCGGGAAGCTTTTTCAATCCTTTGCTGAGCTTTCTTAAGGCCTCCAAAGAATGTTCAACCCTTACCAACCGATCCATGATCTCAAGGTCAAATCCGCTTATTGGTTCATGCTGAACAGACTCTTGGATTTGCTTGAAGAGATCATCTGCTGATAGGATACCTGAGTTCCCAACTGACACCTTTGGACAAATCTTCAGCAATTCTTCTTCCAGATCACTTTTCCCATCAATCAATTTATCCCTTGATTCTCTCAACTTACTGCAGGCTTCATTGAGAATCTTTATTCTGAACCTGATGGCCTTGGTCAGCTGGAAATGCTTATCTGTATGTGGGAGAATACCTTCTTCTACCAAGAGATGTGTTTGGTATTTGCTTTAACACCGGAGAGCTTCATAAGTCAAATCAAGATGTCCAATTTCTTGAGAAATCTCCTCATCCATCTTCTCTCCATCCTTCTGAATGTCTCCCAAGGACTGATGAACTTGCACCACGTCTTGAATTACTTCCTTCCCCTGTTGGAGCAACCTTTGGATCCATTCATCAACCACCCTTCCTTTTTAGCAATCTTTTCAATCGTAGGCACCGATGAGAAATCGAATCCGGCTGAAATGTAAGAAGGTGGTATGGATTCAAGGGTTTCGAGAGTTTAATCAAAACCTCTCATCAATCGCTCCACTTTTTCCTTGAGCTCATCTCTCGCTGTCCTTTGTTTCTTTCAACTTTTGGCACAACACGTTTATGGAATCCCGTGCATCTTGTTGCGCCCTTCTTTGTCACTTTCCTAGAGCCACCCCGGTTACCCGATAATCAGAGGCTGTTATATCCTCTCTAGTTTTGTCAGCCGAGGGAGTGGCAATCTCTGCGAACTTATCTCCTGAAGCATCCACCAAAACCCTTGAAACTATTTTGGGTTTCTTGGCTGATTTCGCAATAGGAGCCTTGAGTGAGCTGAAATCAAAGGCTGGTAGGGGCACAATCACCTTCCTCTTCCTCGGAGTTTGCTCGAGTAGCCATTGCGCGGCGTATCGAGGGAGTTGCCATGGTCAGCAGAAGCCGGTATCATACCCTCAAGGGGAGAAGATTCTACTAGTGGTGGAGGAATAGTTACCAACGTGGTAGTAGATCCAATAAAAGAGGCACAGGAGGGGGCGTGTTGGTGATCACTTGGGTACCAAAGAGAGAGGGGTGAAAGTCCAGAGAAAATAGTGGCCATTATCAAGAAGTTGTTGGAGAATAAGGAGGTAGGAGTGGTTGTGTGGAAAGAGGCATGATCCGACTCCAAAGACTTGGATGCAAGAGATAAGGTCTCTTCAAGCTTGAGCAATCAAGCAAATGGTGAAGACAGAAGTCGGCTTCCTCCTTCTTCCAAATTAATTTCTCCTATTTCGGTGGTGTTGGTGATTCTCGGCACATTCACCGTTTCTACTGGAGAAACAATTGAAGAGATTTCTCTTTCTTTTTCTTTTTGACAATCTTGACCTTTATAGGCTCCCCTAGAAGATTTTTCTGTCCTTTTCCTTTTGGAGGGCCCCGCCTCAAAGTAGCCAACTTTGAAAACTTATCATCTTTAAAATTCATTCCCAAGAGGAGAGCCATGCTTTGGTGCGAGCAAGGATTAGAGCCGACCTATCTGTAATAGAGGCTTTTTCGCTGGCTGACCAATCAATAGGTGGGAAAACATATTGATCCTCCTTTAGTCCATCATAGGAAAGATCCAAAACACTTTCATTGTCACCCGTACCTTCTAGTAAATCAGCAAGCTCCAGTGTTTGAATCTCAAAGCAATAGTCAATGCTATTATCTTTCCTGCGAACAGCAACCTCATTACGCAGATCTACCCAAATATCCTCTATGTTTGGCCTATGCAGATGCTGGGTTCCATATGCTCTGAGCACTCCTCGGATATCAAAACCATCTCGAGGCTTCATATGCTTTTTCAATTTGTCCTGAAGTTCGTGGACAACATTTTTGGCCTTTACTACTGTTGAGCAAGTATATCTCCCAATAGAAATTGGGAAGGATACAACAGCCTTATGTTTGCTTTGTTGGAATTTATGGAAATCCAACAGCTGCCTAACCAACTCTATTAATATCAGTCTATCCCTCGGATATCGAGGCAAAGGCGAAAAGGATCTCCGAGTATGACCACCCGAAGATATGTAAACTTCTTGAATTGTAAGAAGATACATCCCCATTTAGAAACTTCAGCCCAAGCCTCATCTGAGACTCTTGTCTTCCTCAGCTCAGGGTTTATCCTGCAGATATTTTCATAGAAGAAGGCATCATTCACCCTCCTGAAATGGTCTTTGGACCCCTTCTTTGTCAATTGAGGGAAGTATTGATACACCGGTTTGCCGCTCGCTTCCTTGGTATCCAAGCCCGGGATAGTTCCTCATCCCGCTGGCCTGCGTATGTGACATATGAAGACATATAAAATTTCCCATTGACAAGACCGTTGTCATTTGGGAATCAATCTCATCATTGCCGATGAGAGTACCCGGTCGATCCCTTGCTGATTCTTCTTGATGGTGATCATAAATTGATACATCCATCCTGAAATACATTTGATTCGGGCAAACCAAAAACCCGACTCAGCAGGGTGATGATGTCATTGATTTCTTGGATGAAATCACTCCTGGGGATAATCCTTGGAAATCTGGAGATAGCTGGTTTGGGTTTGATCAGGAACTTCTTGTTCACATGTTTGATGCAGTCTTCCTGATCGTTGTCCCAGGCTTTCTGAGCTGACTTGATGTCCAACTCTCCATACTCGTCAAAATTAGGCAATTTGAGGAGATCATCAAAATAACCTCCATCCAATTTGACCACTACTTCACCTGATTGACTTCTCACAGAACGAGACGCCGAGTCATAACTGGATGCACAAGCCAAGATGAATTCTGGACACTGAGCAGACATGGGAAGACCCGCTGCGAGAGGCAAGCCACTATCTGCTATAGTTTTCATCCATGGAGTTTGGGAAGAACTCCTCACCCTACTCCAAAAATCTTCAATGTCTATATTTCCGAGTTCGGTGTCTCGGATGTCGTAGTTGCAATCAATATACGATGGAGATTCCAGCTTTTTAAACTTATATTTCATTATGCCTGACTTCTCGGTCTTTTCCTGAGATGGACCAGGGTCCGACATGAAGGATATCGAAGGAAGAAAGTTTCAAGCTCGTAAAAACGCTGCTCACCGTGAGAATCTCGACTGCCGATATGCCGGAAGAACGGAAGAATCCGACATACTGGCGAGGAGGATGTCGGGAAATCTTGAAAACCCGATGCGCTGGAGGTGTCGGAACTTCTGAAAAACCCGACACGTTTGATAATGTCGGAACTTCTGAAAAACCCGACACGTTTGATAATGTCGGAACTTTGGGAAAGCCTCGGCACTGCCGATGATGTCGGGAACACTGGAAAGTCCAGCAAACCTTCAATATACTTTGGGTCTGCGACACTGCAAAACAGCCTTTGAAACCCCAGAAGAGAAAAATAGGGTTTTTGTGTTGAATTTCCAACATGCAATCTCCTTTTAATCATTCATGTACCAGGCATATAATAAAACTTTGAGGAAATAGCACCAAATGGTAATTTAGAAGAGATAAACCCTAAAACCTAAACCCCTTTTTCAAAATAACTCCAGAAAGAAGAAGAATAAAAATCCCTCAAAACCCAGCAAGAAAATGGGAAGAACTCACGCGGAATCAATCCATAAAAACTAGGAACCAAGAATGGAGAGAGAAATACCTTCAACCAGAGAAAGGGAAGATCGAAAAATGGCGAATCGATCGGGCACAGGCGAGCTTTCGGGCTTCGAGGTTGGAAGAGCATGTACGAAAAATCCACGAGTTAAAAATAAGTCCGGTAAAAATGACGTGGAAATCCGCGTATTTATAAGAAAATTGTAATTAATACACTTCAGCTCGGCACGTGCCAACTCACCGACAACTCGGCATGAATGCCATGTCAGCATGTTTGAGAGGTCCGAAAACCCGACACAAAGGAGGCTTAGTGCAATTCGGGCTTCGGGTTTCGGAAAACACAAGACATAAAGCATGAGATGTTTAGATGCTTCACAGCTCCGAAAACCCGATACAAAGGACCTAATCGGACTTCGGGTATCGGGGAACAGGTGACACAAAACATGCTTTGAATAAGACATGTTCCGATGCGCCGGAGGTCCGAAAACCCGATTTACTCAATATGAAGCGGGTTTCGGGTTTCGGAAAACAGGTGACACAAAGCATGTTAAAACTCATGTCGAACTGTTGGACAAACCCGAAAACCTGAATTTCTCAATATGAGGCCAAAAAGTGAAATCAACTCCAAAATTTCGTAGGGGTTATCTAATCATTTTTCGTAAACTCAAAACGGAGATAACTATTAATGGTTTAAAAGAAGCACGAGGCCCTAGAAATAGCACAAGAACCACACAAGACTCAATTTAGAAGATCGTGGGATTCTCATTGCGCAGAAGATGAATTTACTAGAGGGAAGGATGACTATAATGTTTAGCATTGTGTTGGTCTTCCAAAAGGAAAAAGGGGATATTGTAAGGGATGAATTGGAGTCCATTGTTTTGGACATCCTAGAAAAACTAGAGGAAGCACTCACTAGATGATAGGCCTTGGAGGCTAAGATAAAATAGGAGTATCATGAATTAGTTGTTCAAACTGAAGAAGGATTGCAGGGTAAAACATTCTTTCATTCTTTCCATTCTTCTATTCTTTACTTCAGTTGTTGGAGATCACCATTTTCAGGGTGATAATGAAATTAGTGTGGGGTAATGTTGATCAAAGAACACTTGACAGAGAAAGCACACAAGAAGTCCACATGGGAAAGCAAGTCATATTCAAAGGCATGAATGAATAGGGAGAAGACGTGCACAGTACAGAAGTTCAGCTTTTTGGACTTTTTCATTTCACTCATAAAGGTCTATTTTTAGAAATGGCATGCAAAGCACACAAACGAGGCAGAGACGTGTGCGCCACGCATTGGCTATTTTTGGAAAATTTTATATGAAGTACTTTGCATGGACATATGCCAGAAATATGTCGTCTACTATATCGATTAGCTATTAGTTGTCTATTATTAGTGCACTTGAATGTGTGGTTAGTGTTGTAAATGCAAGAGGCTAAGAATAACATGTGACCTATTATTGGAAAGGATAAGCGGTGAAGGGAAATTCACCACCCTTATGTGTGTGTGTGTGTGTTTGGAGTAGAATGTGTAATAGATAAAAAATAGATGAGATCGAGACATACAGTGTTATGCTGCTATGCGCATACTTTTGATATTGTAATGAAGCTTCTGTAACTTATTGCATTGAATATAATGGAGGATATTGGTTGAATCTAAGTGATTAGTTCTATGTATATCTAAATCTAGTATGTTTGTGATCTCATCATGGTTATTACTTAGCTCTACTTTTCCTTGGATATAGATCTGGTATGCTCTGTAGAAATGATGTGTTAGTAATGGAATTATATATGTTAAATTCTTCTTCATGCTAACATCCTGCAACAAAGCAACCCTAAAGAGGGATTTGGTACCTTGTGCACTTTGGGTGAGCACCTAGTCTAGGCTAAGTGATGTGTTAGCATGTCTAGGCTTTCATAGGGTTTTGTTGGATTTATACCACTAAATTCTAGGTTGCATCAATGCTAATCTTTATCACACACCTAGTCATGCCTTACATGTCGCACTATACCTTTGGCCTTTCTCTCAATGGGGATTGGATCTTGTCGGAGAGATCAATCCTCATTCTTCACAATGCCATCAATGGATTATAACCGCTAATGAATACTACACTAAATGGGTAGAATCTATTCCCCTCATTTCTACAAAAGTCAAGAAGATATGTGAATTCATCAACCATCACATCATTTGTCGCTTTGGTGTTCCTCACTACCTCATCACTGATAATGGAAAGAAATTAAAAAACAAAACCCTATGTAATTTGTGTGATGATTTTGGAATTCAACTCAGTTTCTCTTCACCTTATTACCCACAAACCAATGGCCAAGTAGAATCAACCAATAAAACCTTGAACAAAATTCTTATGAAAGTAGTTGACGATACTGGGAAGGATTGGCATATGCACATTCCCTTCGCCTTATGGGCCTACTGCACTAGTATTTGCACTTCAACTGCTACTGACCTTTCTCTGGGTCTACAGTAATCGAGGATATCTTACCTCTCGAAGTCCAAATTATGTCTCTCTACATCTCACTATAAGACATGCTTAACAACGATGACTTTCGCCAGACTATTTAGCACAACTTGAGTTGTTAGATGAACATCATCTCAATGCTTTTGACCATCTCCAAATATACCAAAAATGTATCAAGCATGCCTACAAAAAACATGTCCATGAATGAACCTTCCAGGTTGGTGACCTCATCTTGAAGGAAAATCAACATGTAACCAAATAAGAGAAAAGTAAACAGGGTAAATTTTCTCCTAATTGGCTTGAACCCTATATCATTACTCATGCCTATGGATCAAGTGCTTATCGTTTATCTTCACTTGAAGGTAAACCTGAACCTAAGCCCCTCAATTCCTTGCATCTTAGACCATTTTATTGTTGAAATCAATTCCTATATCACCTTCTATGTATTGATTGCTCGTCCCTTGAGCGTCGTTCACCTTCCATGTTACCCATTTTGAGAATCGACGACTAAATAAGAATCATGTGATTACCCATCACCTTTCACCCTTATCTTCAATATGAGTATCGCGACTCTTATCATAGCATGATTCTCATGGATACTTTTCATCTTTTTCAAATATGGAATCCCATGGTTGTTCATCACTTGAAACCATCTCTTTCATAGTTAACATCTGTGTACTATGGTTTTGTCTTCTAAATAAGAACCTAATTTCCTCTATAGTCTTGTCCATGACTTAAACATCCAAAAAAAAATATTGGATTTAACTCCTTGAGTCAAAATTCTAGCAAACAGATGACTCCCTCAAAAAGGACATCTCTTATCTCGTTGTTATAAATAGATTGCTCCCTTGAAGGACAGCTATATAAAGTCATTGCAAAAATATAATAAAATGTTCAGAATCTTCCCACATCGATCAGCTTCATGAAGACCTCAAGGAGATAATATACTCATCCTATATAGACTTCCCACATCGATCATTCTATTAAAAATGAAAAAAAAAAGAATAAAATGATAACTTTTTCGTCATGGACTTGCCTATTTTTTATCATGGGTTTCTTACCATGTAAACATGTTGTCGTACACTAAGTTATGCTAAACCACCCACTTTCACCTCATTGCCTTTTCACCCTAATTTTCTTTCTTCAAGGGACTTTCGCAGCTGCGAAATTTCGTGATCATTTTAATTTCTACACCCTTATAATAGTTTATTATGCAACACCTTTATGGTCTTACATTCATAAGTTTATCTTGGGTATGGTAGAGTCATTAGGGTTCTTATCAATTAAGCATCTCTTTTACCACCTCTTACCATTCACCTTCCTCATTACTTATTGATTATCCTATACATGACTAGACCATCGACACCTACATTTTAAAATATTTTCACTATCACCTAAGACTCGACCATGCCTATCACCTAAGACTCAACCATGCCTATCACCTAAGACTCAACCATGCATATGACCTAGACTTAATCATGCCTAAAACCTACCAACCCATTCCTATACCTCATCATATTATTCCCTAGCATATGGGATAACTACATCGGCCTAAGACCCCTTTTCATTAGGGCTATTTAGGCAACACTCCTAGGGAATGGATCCCTTGGAGGTTAGCTCGCCACTATTTACCCTAACCCATTTCGCCCACATGTATGTCTATTAACATTTTACCATAATTAGTTTACATTCTTCACAAATTTTGGAAATTTACCACACATACATATCTACCATTTTATCACACCATCAAAACATCTAATCAATCATTCTACATTTCTATAATATCACAAATTTTGGAAGTTTACACAATAACATACATATAACTCATCATTTATTTCCCTTGTTACTAATAACTTAGAAATTCAATCAAAACCACAAATAGGACCCAACCATGCCTAAACCAACCTAACTCCATCATGCCTAAACCAACATCACTCCATCATGCCTAAACTGACCTGACTCAATCATGCCTAAACTAACATGACTCAATCATGCCTAAACCGAGCTGACTCCATCATGCCTAATCCACTGCTTTTCACCCATATGCATATAACAATGAAAATTTTACAACATAATCACAACATCATACCATAAATATCACCATCTATATAAAAATCATCAGAATCTATGTGTCCATACATATGTACATGGAAGAAAAATTAATACATGTTCCTCTCATGTATATCCTCACTATATTCGGTACACATGCCTCGTATATATATGAAAAATATATAAAAATATATACCCTAAACATATATGGTGACTAGCCATCACCCCACCTGATATCCAAGTCAGTCTCATATGTCTCCTCCTCCTCTCCTCTAGCTCGGTGCCCTACCACCATCTCTCCACCCTATACAGGTCAGCCCGTGTCTTTGCTTGGCATATAGTTGGGTCTGGCCTCCGTGAGCTAGTCACCTCTCCCTGACCCTATCTATGGGCTTATCAGCCCCTGTACTCTATGCACTATGTGTGCAATATTTGGTCCTCTCACTCAAGACCTATTGTGCCTGTGCTGTACTCTGCATAGGAAGGGACATCTATCCCGGCAGCAGTCAAATGATCCTATGTGGGTGTCTCGTCCCTAGGAAATTTGGGCATGTAAATCCACCACCTATGCTTGTAGTGTGGCCACATGTGCCTTAGACCATGTCGGTTGCCCCTATAATACTATGATCTAGGCCCTGTCAAGTGAAAACCCGCCCCGTAACATATCCCTCCGAACTATAAGGGTAGATAATCCTGGATGCCTTGGCATAAGTGGTGTTGCTCATAGATGGACTGCCGATCACTACCTATATCTATATATAACTCTGGAATCATTGATCTGTTTGTTCACCTTGCCTTCCTCCTCCTCCTGCTGGGAATCAGGAAGCCATCGGCTATGGTAGAGGCATAGACCTCTCTACTCTCTCTTGACCGAGGTAACAATGGTGGCACATCTTGGAGCTGCCCAAACTATCACTTGACCCTATCAATAGGTATCATCTCATGCTCACCATCACGGTGCCCCTTTATCCACCTCAGTAGTTGTAACTCATCCAGATCCACCGTCATTTGCTTGTATGAAGGGAAGCCAATATACGGCCTCCAAATAATGTCCACTCCAGATAACCCCTCCAGCACCCACCTATAATATGCCACATCATGTATAGCCCTAGCTGCCCTATGCTCTCCACCAACAGGTACCCATTTCTTGTACCCACCTCGAATGCATCGGTTCGGGGAAAGCCAACTGGATGAACACATATGATGTGCTTGTATGCCCAACAATGTAAAAGGAAGGTACAACACAAATTAAACCTCCGCAACTACCCGTAGGCCCATAACTCCATGTATAACTACACCAAGTATGCTGGTGCCCAAGAAAAATGGGTCCTATCCTCCATCATGTCATGGAGAACCCCCATCAATGCCCATGGGAATCTCCCACCCTCCACATCTGGCAACACAAAACAACACATTGCCTCCATAATCAAGACCACTAACCTCATCTCCTCAGGATGGGCCACATACATATCTCCATAGCTTAGGCTCACACTATGGAACCTCATCTCTGTCATCCCCTCTCCAAACACTATCAACATCAGCTCCTCTGATGCCTCCGAGGTAATAGAATAAACCTACGTCCCCACTATCGGTAAACGCAAGATCTTGTACACGTCCTCCAGGGTGACTGTGATCTCACCGTTGGCAAATGGAATGTGTTGGTCGTAGCATCCCATCTATCGATGAGTGTGACCATCAAGCTAGGATCTCGAGCTACATGCCTATAACGTCAGATCCCGATCAATCCCACATCTGTAACATGATGCCACTCCTCTACCATCACACTCCCTGTATCATTTTCAATAAGGGTGGTACTTTATCCCTCATCTACAACTACTCTCTAGCCTGCATCCAAAAAACCACACCATTATTAAATCTTGACCATACCTAACATATCACTTACCCAAATAACCTTTTCCGAAACTCTTATTGATTTCACCATAACCCTAATAACCTACCCTTTTCTCCCATCCCACTTTCACACCCCTCAACTCATATCATATATACCTTTTACCCTACCTATTCTCACCACACTTGCCTTTATACCTCACTGACTATCTTTCCCTCCCACCATAACCCTTTCTTGATCATTTTTTCTCAAATGCTAAGCGGCATCGATCGGTGATGGCGGTATCGGTCCATCATGACCGGTATTGGTCACCGCTATTTGACCGATGATGGTTGTGGTCATTTAACATCAGCCATATTTGATTGATGTTAGTCTCATCACATTTCCAAAACCTGAAACCCCCACCATTTCCCAAAAAATTGACAAAATACCCTAACTACCTACCCTTCCCTACCCAAACCTAACCTAAACTCATCCCCACCCCTATTTAACCTACATGGGACCTCCCCCTTCCCTCATTACATCAATATTAACCCCAAATTCAAAATCAACCCCCACCCGACAAGGTTTTACCCAACCCAATTCCCATACCCTATTTTTCAAAATAAATGCATAGATAGGATGAGATCCTACCTCATCTCAAGTGTCATCTGCGTGGTGGCACATCTAACCACCGCACTAGTGGCCCACTCAAACCCTCTCGACCTATGCAATCACCAAATCCACTCCTCACCTCCAACCAACCAATCAAATCACTCAACCTGATCTCATGGACCCACCAACCGAATGCCAATCACCCACTACGAGGCTCACCCACTCAGCTCTCCATCTTGTTCTATCACTTTCCAACTTTCCACCTCTCTTCTATCATTTTCTACAATTGGAAAATAACAAATGATTCTGTAAAAAGTGGAATTTTCCCTTTTTAACCCCAATTTGTAATGACCAACATCGGCCATATTTGTGCCCTACAAAACCAATATAGATCACCCTATAATCGGCATCGGTCAACCCTTATAACTATTTACCCTTGCTAATCTTCCTTTTACCTACAACTCTGTTATCCAAATTCACCCCCCAGGGTTAATTCGATAACATGCATCAGAATTCTCAAGTCCCAGGAAAACGGATCGATTCAAGGCAAAAATCATGTTTCCAGGGTCCCCTCAGATTTTTTCTAACTCTCCTGTCCAGGTTGAAAAGAGCAAGTTCTAAGGAAAGGTGAAAAAGCTGCAAAAACAAGCTTGGGCCAGAAAGAATTGTGAAAATTGGCTAAGTCCTAGTCCTCGCAACAGTAGGGACGTGAGGGACATCGAGACGCGGATCGGCCGAAAATCCTCCAGGCGGCCCGCGAAGCAAAGGGACATGGGACAAAAAGACACGAAGGGCGCGAGAAGCCGATCCGCCGAAGGAGGAAGAAAAATTGACTAACTGCTGAGCAAAACAGTTTGGGACATTCGGGCCGTGAGGACGCGAACCGCCGGATCAGCCGAAACAGAGAACTTTAGCACCGGGACAGTCGGGCCAGAAGTACGTGGCGGACGCGGAAAGCTAGTTTGGCTGAAGGAGAAGAGAATCGACTAACTGCTTTGGGACATGTGGGACAAAGGAACGCGAACCGGCCGAATCGGGCGAACCGGAAGAATTTGTCCCAGACAGTCCAGGACAGTTGGAACAAATGTACGCGAAGGACGCGAACCGGCCGATTCAGCCGGAATGGGGAACTTTCACACTGGAACATCTGGGCCGTGAGTACGTGAAGAACGTGAACCAGCAGGTTCACCCGAAAAGCAGAGCAATTTCATATTGGGACAGTTGGGACAAAGGGACGCGTGGGACGCGGATAGCCGAAGGAGCCGAAAGCCAATCAGATTGCACCACGTGTCATCGGCAGATAAGGGACAAGGAAGCCCATTTCGGGTGGATCGGAGGATTCTGTCCCAAACAGCACTGGGACATCTGGGACAAAAAGACGTGAAGGGCGCGAAAAGCCGGCAGACCCGCGGACCAATCAAATCATGACACGTGTCACAAGGGAGAAAGTCAAAAGTCAAAAGGCAAGGTTTCAAGCACTGACCCGAGCCAATAAAAAGAAGACACGTGTCCAATGAAGTAGGGAAGGAGAGAGAATTACATATCCAATCAGCGCGTGCCACGTGTCATCCAGGTGGAGAGCGGGAAATTTTTCAAAACGCATTTTCACTGTTTTGTGCCCTAAATCTTCAAATTGACATATCTTCGATCAGAGCTTAGATTTGCACGTTCTTTATATCAGCGAAATCTTGTGAAATTCTCTACATGATTTCATGGGGTTAATCTTGAGTTTTGGTGTAGTTGGGAGAGAAAATTGAGAAACAGCTTGACGCGTGTTTATGGCGAAGTGACATTCCAGGTGACCAGATTTAATGCGAGAATGGGTCGCATTCTCTGTAATCTAGTCAAAATGACAAGGTATGGGTTTATAAGGTCCCCCATGTTGTTTTAATGCACTGTGAGTCAAGAAGGATGGGCTCCCATGCTTTTGTACATTTTCTATCCCCAGGCTCGACCCATGCAATGTAAAAGCAGATTTGGCTCATTTACGAGAGGGAACAATTTTTCACATAGCAGACTTCTTCTTTCACCTCCAGCAAGTTGATTGATGCAAGGATCGAGACCTCTCTAAAGATTGTAACAGTTTTCTTTTACCTCTACGAGGGTGTAATGCGTGTTTTTGACACTTTGAAATGATAATGCAAGCTCTGTGAATGGGTTTGATCCTCTGTTTGTATTATTTGCTTCATTTCAGATACTAAATTATACCTTATCAGTCTATGTATGTTTTATGTTGTGAAACTTTGGTCTGTGTCTATTTGCATGACAAATATGTTTCACCACTCCTTTTGGTGCATCACCATCTTTAGTTAGTTTCAATTTTTGCATTTCTATCCCTGTCTCCTTGCAGTTTAGAGTAGGATTAGGATCTGAACCTCTGTAGTTTTACAAAATATAGATCTAAATCAGAGGAGTTTGAGGAACCAGCCTCTAATCTGGAGATTCCTCTCTCAGTTTCACAAGTCCCCACACTTGGAGAGAGGTTTCCATGTTGTGCAATCACATTGGATGCTAGAGTGATCACCCTAGAAGCCTGATCTGCATCCAGGGGTGTTGTGAGTCTGCAACAACAGTTTTGGCATGCCCGGTGGGACACTAGAGGTCTCATTTTTATTGCAGCAAAGTTGATATGCATCTGCTGCAAGTTTTCTTGCTTATAAGAGCTATTATTTGCATATCTGGCGACTCCAAGGGGAAGAATCAAGCTGGTTTCAGTGATTCAGGCACTGAAAACTCATGAGAAGAATCACCACAAGGTCAAGAGTTGGAGAAGAAGAAGTGTTGTTTGAATACCTGCAATTATCTCCAAGAAGAAGGCAAAGAGGAAGAAGGATTCAAAGGTCTCCATCTCCACCAAACAGAACTCTCTCAACTCCTCCACCTGGTAGGCCTTTCATTCAGTCAACAAGGGTTTTAAGACCAATTAGAATGGCACAAAACAACCCCTACGTCAACTTCACAGGTAGCAGCCCACTTGCTCTCAATGCACAACATCCAGTTCCTATTGCAGCCTTGAAGAACATTCCCTACTTCACTGGAGAAAATCAGACTACTCCAGGTGATCATGTTAAAGATATTGCTAACCTTTGTGCAATCCATGAAATCAATGAAATGTAAGTGGCTGTCAAGTTACTGGCATCTTCATTCAAGGGTAAAGCATTGCAATGGTTTAGGAGCCTTGGAGCTGGTTCTATCACAAACTGGAATCAGTTGTGTATTGCACTTCACGAGCAATTTGGAGAGAAGGGAGACAACTTGTCTCTTTTGGAGCAGCTGACAACTATCAAGAGAGCCCCAACGAGCAGTTGACTGACTTCAACTTCAGATTTCAAAGGTCTTGGGATAGGATTCCAGTGGCAGTCAGGCCAATAGTAGAAGGTGCTTTTCTATATTACCTTAAAGCTTTGAATTTTGATATTTCTATGTTAATTCAATCCATGGGAGGCACAACCTTACCTGCTGCTTATAGCATTGCCATTAGAGCCAAAAACTGTCTTATTCAAGCTGGTAAACTGGCTCCTAGGCCTCCCATGCCCTTGTATCCAAACTTAGAAAATCCAAGCACTAGTCAAACACCCACTTTGGCTCTTATTCCCACTCCTAGAAACCAAAGTTCAAGTGAAACTTCTACTTCATCCTCTAGTGCTTCAAATGAACTCCAGAGGTCATGAAACAGTTGTAAAATTTGGGAAATGAGCTGGTTACTATCAAAAGATAGCAAGCTCAAAGTGCTAGACCGTATCAGCCTCAAGCACGATCCAGGCTAGGCCCCCATACCAACAAAATAGGTCACCAAATCAGGATGCAAATCAAAATCAAAGCCAAGTAAGGCCTCCCACTAATAGACCATTTCAGCCCTATAACCCCAATGTTGTGTATGCTTCTAAAGCATTAGTGTCAGTCCAAAATAACATGGCCCAAGAATATGATTGGTGTTTCCCGTGTAGTCAACCACATAACCAATCAATGTGCTTTAACGGTGCATTAAATCAAGCTCTGATGGTGCAAACCATTGGTGGGTCACAAGAGTCCAGCCATGAAGGAGATCAGCAGCAAGAAGCACCTCAGCAAGGAACATCTCTCGAATGAAACTACTCTTGTCAATTGGTAGGCCGAAGATTTCTGTGGTATGAATCAAATACCCTCTCAAAGTGTTGCAGCCAACACAAGGTCAAAAAGGAGAAATTTGGGTGACGAGCAGCCATTGGCCCCAAGTAGTTCACGACCTTCTGTCACTCCACAAGGTGTTGGCAAACAAAATGCAGTTCCAAACATGCAAGGAGCACCCAAACCAGCCCTAAACCAACTCAGATGCCAGTTGTTGCTGCCCATGTGCAAGGAACGAATGTGCAAGCTAGGGGACAACAGAGGGATGCTTCATCCCCATTCAACATCATTGATCAGATGAAGAAGACAAATGTAAACATATCAATGTGGGAATCACTATCCATCCCAGGCCAGAGAGATTTGCTACAAGCTGCCATGGAGGACTGGTCAACTTCAAATCAACAGGTCCAAATGCAAGAGAAGGTACTCACAAATGTTGCCCAGCCTGAAGGAAACCATGGAGGACAACAAGGTAAAATGTTGAAGCCCCCTCCATTTTATGTTTCATTGATCATAGGAGATAGGTTGGTACATAATTGCATGATTGACTCTGGGGCAAGTAGTTCAGTAATGCCCAAGCAAATAGTTGATCAGTTAGGGCTTCAATATGAAGTCATCTCCAAGGGTGTAGTGTAATTAGATGGGACAGCAGTGACAACGGTTGGAGTAATCAAAGGTTTGAGCCTCACACTGCACGCATGTCCCAACGTAATAGTGTTACAAGATGTGTCAGTCATAGACCTACCACCACTCTTTGCATTGTGCTTGTCAAGAGACTTCACTGCTAAAATTGGAGGCTATCTTTCGGTGGATTGGTCACACATGTTGTTCAGAACAAGGTATGGAACTAAGGCCACAATCAGGTCTGAACCTATTGCGAACTTTCACATTGAGCCTTACACTACCAGCCAAATCAATACCAACTATTCAGCATTTGATCAAGAAGATTATCCAAGCACTGATGAAGCTGACACCAAGGTTGGAAGCATCCCAGATTTGACTCTTGATGAATGGGCAAGCAAAGTGCATGCCTTTGATCCTTATCAAGAAATAGAAGAATCTGAGCTAGGGGTTTATTGTTTACATGAAGAGGATCAACCTCTCCCCAGCATCACCAAGCCAGATCATAAGGACAAGAATGAAGTATGGCAATTGTTCTTTGATGGGTCAAGGAGTAGAAAAGGTGCAGGAGGAGGAGCTATGCTCATTTCACCACAAGGTATAAGGTATTACTCAGCCTTCCGTTTCCAGTTTTCCTGTTCAAACAACACGGTGAGTATGAAGCCTTAATTCATGGACTGCACTGGGCAATGAAGAAAGGCATCAGGAATTTACAAGTATTTGGTGATAGTGAGCTGGTCGTAAACCAAGTCAAAGGAAAAAATGCTGCCAAAAATGATCTGCTTAAGTGCTACAAAAATCGGGTATGGGATCTTATTGAAGATTTTGAAGCTTTTAGCATCAATTCCATCCCAAGAAAAAAGAATGAAGCCGCTGACAGACTTGCAGCAATTGGGGCTGCGTTTGATGTTGTAGAGAGTATCAAAAGTGAGAAATCTCAGCCTCATATCAAATTGGTTGTGAGACCAGCTGTTCCAGATAACAACACAAGTTGGCAAGTCTTCGAGAATGATCAGCAAATTGTTAATTTCCTACAAGAAGAAGCTGAGTTCTCCGCCAGAAATCAAGACAAGCTGGAGCAGCAATATGGTGATCAGGTAGTACAGCTGAGAACTAACAAATTACCAAAAGGCCTCATAACCTTGGAGTCAATCTTCGACCCGAATGATCAGTTCGGAAGGAGAAAGCAAACATTCAAGTGAAGGGTGAAGATTCAGAGCCTATTTTAGTGGAAGAAGGCAAAACATTGCAGATTGGCAAAGTAAGTACCTCACAAGAGAAATCTGACTTTGTTCAGCTTTGTCAAGAGTTCCCAGATATCTTTGCTTGGACTTACAAAGATCTAAGAGGTTTCAACCCAAAGCTGGCACAACATACTATTGAGCTGGATCCAGAATCCAAGCCCGTTAGGCAAAAGCAAAGGCCAGTGAATCCCCATATTGAACCTCTCATGAGAAAAGAGTTAAGCAAGCTTATTGAGGCCAGTATCATCTTCCCCATCAAACACTCAAGTTGGGTTGCAAACTTGGTGCCAGTGAGAAAAAGAAATGGAGAAATCAGACTGTGTGTTGACTTCAGAGACTTGAACAGAGCCTCCCTCAAGGACCATTACCCACTCCCTTCCATGGAGCAAATATTGCAAGTTGTAGCTGGTTCAGAAAGGTTCTCACTACTTGATGGATACTCAGGCTATAATCAGATAATGGTGAAGGAAGAAGATCAATTCAAGACGGCTTTCACCACCAAATGGGGCACCTATGCCTACAAGAAGATGCCATTTGGCCTATCAAATGCCGGAGCAACATTTCAGCGAGCTATGGATATGGCATTCAAAGGCTTAATCAACAATATAGTGCTGGTATACCTAGATGATATCACTGTCTTCTCAAAGAATGCAGCAGACCATCTCTTTCACCTCAGACAAGTGTTTCAGAGGTGTAGAAGGTTTGGAGTGTCGTTGAATCCAAATAAGTGTATATTCTTGGCACACGAGGGCAAATTGTTGGGCCACATTGTCTCTAGGGAAGGGCTAACAATTGATCCTGAAAGGGTTGAAGCCATCCGAACGCTCCCATTGCCACACCACAAGAAATCTCTTCAAAGCTTCTTAGGAAGGATAAACTTTGTCCACAGATTTGTGCCTAATTTTTCCACTCTTGTGAAGCCTCTAACAATGATGTTGAAGAAGAGTCTGGCATTCAAATGGACAGCAGAAGGCAAAGAGAGTTTTGAAAGCATCAAGCATGTAATATCACAAGCTCCAACTCTTATCAACCCAGACTTTTCAAAGGACTTCATGTTGTATGCGTTTGGAGGATCAGACACAATCTCAGCTATCTTAACACAGCTGAATAGAGAAGGTTCAGAACAGCCCATAGCATTCTTCAGCCAAACCTTGGAAGATTATGAAATAAAGTATTCTTTCATCGAAAAGCATGTCCTTGCTGTCATCAGGAGCTTGAAGAAGTTCAGACATTTGGTCTCAAACAATAAGATTCAACTGCTGGTCTCACATGCTGGGGTTAAGGATTTCCTCCTCAACAAGGATTTGAATGAGAAAAGGGCAGGTTGGATCACCCGTGTCATGGAGTATGACATTGAGATCAAGATCACCAAGCTGGTAAGAGGGAAAGGATTGTGTGAGCAGCTGGTTTTGGGGAAGCAAAAAGAAGTATGCAATGAAGAAGAGGCTGTTTTGACAGTCCAAGACAGCCATGAGCCAAGTGGCAATCAAGAAGAAGACAATGCTGCCCCGACTCCTTGCTGGACCCAAGGTATTATGCACTTCCTAGGCACGTGCCTATGCCCTCAGAGATGAACAAGACCCAAAGGAGACACTTGATTGCGAGGTTGTCCCGTATGCCATTGTTGATGGAGTTTTGTTCAAAAAAGATGTAAATGGAGTCTTTCTTTGAGATGCATTAGCGAGGTAGATTCAAAGGGTATTGGAAGAGTTTCATGGTGGACAGTGGTGGCCATTTTGCACCAAGAGTAATGACTCTAAAAATCATGAAGGCTGGTTATTATTGGCCTAAAATCTTGATGATTGCTATGCATGGATCAAGAGGTGTAAGAATTGTGCATTCTTCACAAGAAAAGAGAGACTTGCAGCCCTCCCATTGCATCCAATCTCAGTTGACCAGCCATTCATGCAATGGGGTTTGGACTTCATTGGAGTCATTAATCCCAATTCAAGCCAAGGGCACAAATGGATTTTGTGACCCTGAGACTACTTCACCAAATGGATGAACGTAGCACTCAAAGAGGCGAATGAGTCTAGCATCTTAGACTTTTATGAGGGGATAACAACCAGATTTGGTGTACCTGCTACAATAATCTCTGATAATGCATTGGCATTCATTGGATCTAAGGTGACTGAGTGGGCTGTCAAGAACGGTATTTACCTAAGCACTTCATCGAACTATTACCCTCAGGGTAATGGCCAGGCCGAGTCTACAAACAAGAACTTGTTGAGGATCATTAGGAGGACTCTTGATGAGAATCAGAGGTCTTGGCATACCAAGCTGAAATCAGCCTTATGGGCTGATAGGATCACTCCCAAAAGATCCACAGGTAACTCTCCATTTAGGCTTGTCTATGGAAGAGAGGCAATCTTGCCCATGTCACTTGAGTTGCCAACATTGGAACTCATGAAGCAGCTGGAGTTGCTAGAGTTTGAGCCCATGGAGGTGAGGTATGCAGAGTTGATGGAGCTGCAAGAGATCAGAAATCAGGCATCCCAAGTAATGGAAAAGGATCAAGCTTTGATCAAGAAGACCTTTGATAGAAAGGCCAAGGATAGATCTTTTCAAGTTGGAGATCTAGTGTTGAAATGGGATGTGGATAGAGAGAGCAAAACCGGGAAGGCATTCAAAATTTGATGCCATTTGGAGTGGCCCATACATGGTCACAAAGTGCAAGAACAACAATGCTTTCAATTGGCCTCATTGGATGGTGAAGAACTGCAGATTCCAGTCAATGGAATCTATCTCAAGCGTTTCTTCTAGAAGGAAGTTCACTACCTCTGTAAATATTAGATTAGATTTTCTTTCCTCCAAGTGCTTGTGCACATTGTTTTGTTGTAGGTTAGTTTTGTTTTCCCTAAGTGCTTTGGCACAACTTGCTGTCCATGGAGATGTTTAGCAATCCTTGCTTTCATCAGGTAACATTCCATCTTCCTCCTTGCACATTCTGAGTCAGTTAGGGTCCTAAACAGAATATTTGATGACTCCATGCCCAATGGACTGCTTCAGGCAACTGGTATCTTCTACCTAGCAGGCAGGTATCCCCCATTGAGTTGCCAAATTGTTATCCAAATTCACCCCCCAGGGTTAATTCGATAACATGCATCAGAATTCTCAAGTCCCGAGGGCAAAGCGGATTGATTCGGGAAAAAAATCATGTTTAGGGTCCCCTCGATTTTTTCTAACTCTCTGTCCGAGGTTGAAAGAGAAATTTACGAGGAAAGGTGAAAAAGCTGCAAAAACAAGCTTGGGCGGAAAAATTGTGAAAATTGGCTAAGTCCTAGTCCTCATGACGAGTAGGGACGTGAGGGACATCGAGGCGCGGATCGGCGAAAATCCTCGGGGCAGCCGCATGAAGAAAAGGGACATCGGGACAAAAAGAGCGCGAAGGGCGTGAGAAGCCGATCCGGCCGAAGGAGGAAGCAAAATTGACTAACTGCTGAGCAAAATAGTTTGGGACATTCGGGCCGTGAGGGACGCAAACCACCCGGATCGGCCGAAACAGAGAACTTTGGCACCGAGACAGTTGGGCCAGAAGTACGCGAGCGGACGTGGAAAGCTAGTTCGGCCGAAGGAGAAGAGAATCGACTAACTGCTTTGGGACATGTGGGACAAAGGAACGTGGCGCCGAATCGGGCGGCCGGAAGAATTTGTCCCAGGCGAGGCAGGGCGAGTTGGAACAAATGTACTCGAAGGGGACGGAACGGGGATTCGGTGAAGCGGGAACTTTCACCTTTGGAACATCCCGGGCCATGAGTACGCAAAGAACGCAAACCAGCCGGTTCGCCTGAAGCAGAGTAATTTCGTATTGGGACAGTTGGGACAAAGGGACGCGTGGGACGCGGATAGCCGAAGGAGCCGAAAGCCAATCAGATTGCGCCACGTGTCATCGGCAAAAAAGGGACAAGGAAGCCCATTTCGGGCAGATCAGAGGATTTGTCCCAAAGCGAGCAGTTTGGGACATCGGGACAAAAAAAGACACGAAGGGCGCGAAAATCCGGCGAGACCACGGACAATCAAATCATGACACGTGTCACGAGGAGAAAGTCAAAAGTCAAAGCGCAAGGTTTCAAGCTCTGACCCGAGCCAATAAAAAGAAGACACATGTCCAATGAAGTAGGGAAGGAGAGAGAATTACATATCCAATCAGCGCGTGCCACGTGTCATCCAGGTGGCAGAGCGCGGGAAAATTTTCAAAACGCATTTTCACTGTTTTGTGCCCTAAATCTTCAGATCGACATATCTTTCGATCCAGAGCTCAGATTTGCACGTTCTTTATATCAACGGAAAGCTTGTGAAATTATCTACATGATTTCAGGGTTAATATTGAGTTTTGGTGCATTCTAGAGAGAGAAAATTGAGAAACAGCTCTGACACATGTTCATGGCCAGAAGTGACATTCAGTGACCAGATTTAATGTAGAATGGGTCGCATTCTCCTGTAATCAGTCAAAATGATAGGGTATGGGTTTGTAAGGTCCCCCATGCCATTTTAATGCACCTGCAGTCAAGAAGGGATGGGCTCCCATGCTTTTGTATGTTTTCTGTCCCCTAGGCTCGACCCATGCAATGTAAAAGCCAGATTTGGCTCATTTCGAGGAGGGGGAACAATTTTTGACATAGCAGACTTCTTCTTTCACCTCCAGCAAGTGATTGATGCAAGGATCAGACCTCTCCAAAGATTGTAACATTTTTTACCTCTCTGAGGGTGTAATGCGTGTTTTTGACACTTGAAAATGATAATGCAAGCTCTGTGAATGGGTTTGATCCTCTGTTTGTATTATTTGCTTCATTTCGAGATACTAAATTATACCTTATCGGTCTTTGTATGTTTTATGTTGTGAACTTTGAGTCGTGTCTATTTTCATGACAAATATGTTTCACCACTCCTTTTGGTGCATCACATCTTTAGTTTTTATTTTTGCATTTCTATCCCTGTCTCCTTGCGAGTTTAGAGTAGGATTAGGATCGAACCTCTGTAGTTTTGTAAAATATAGATCTAAATCGAGAGGAGTTTGAGGAATTAGCCTCTAATCTGGAGGTTCCTCTCTCGGTTTCACAAGTCCCCACACTTGGAGAGAGGTTTCTTGGTGTGACCATAGACATTATGTACTCGTTATACCTTGTGATGTTGTTACCTATGTTGTTTTATCATAACAACCATACCTTGCCTATTTTCATGTTGTTTATCCTAACCAAACTTTTGGTGTACCAAAACATACCTAATGTTCATGCACGACCTACGTTGTGTTACGTACCATATCCTATACCTTGGATACCTAAACACTTCACCCTTGTTTGGATAAACCTATCGACCTTAGATGATGTAGATTTTGCAAGCTCTTCAACCTGGTACCACGTTGCAATCTATACATGTGTGTGCATTTGATTGTCATTACCCATTACCCAATTTGACCCTGGCCTATTACCTATTACCCAAGTTTACCACTACCCTTCCCCCACCTACCTTCACTTCCACCAACTACACATTTATCAAACCACTCACCAATTCCGTATTACACCTCATCAGTGCCTGGTTTGAGGGGGTCACCTTCACCCACACATGGGGCAACCACTTCCTATTTTTTCAGCATCGCTTATCAATACAAGCTACACAACAAAAGTAGCAAAATGTAGACACTAAATTTAGGTCACACTTCCCCCTTTACCCACATATATATTAATGTAATCAACCACAATTAAATTAAGGTCCATGCTCACAATATTCGTTATTTAATTACCTTAATTAAACTAATTTCCATCTCATCTAGACACCTCACCCCCACCACCTCACCTAAACACCTCATCACAAACCTATTCTTAGCATGTTTCTATTTTACTATGACTTAATATCAACTCACCATAACTAACTAAGACTTAGTCGTATCTACCTTAATTAAGACTTAGTTCAAACCTAAAATCACATGCCTATTCCTCCACCAACCACATTCACACTTATCTAAGCACAAGATTTTTTTGATCCGGGAGAATAGAAAAAGATTGCTAAGATCTGTCATTTTAAGCAAACCTAGGATTTCCCACCTTAACAATGTTTCATCGACCCTAAACCGACATTGGTCACCATAAACCCTCATCGTTACCATATATTCATTTTGGTAACCTTGTTTGAGAGGTTGGCCCCATTCTCAAATTTTTGGAATGAAGGAGATCAGCATACAAGCAAGAGCCAAAGCCTTTTCGCACTGCTGCAAATAGCCATGCAAAGCACCAAGACTAGTCCAAAGGTATTTACATTCATGGTAGCATTAGGAAGCACTACTGCGTGGCACCAAGCACTATTTCACATATCTACCATCATCAAAGCATCCATCCATTAAACACGTAACACCATTAAGTGTGCTTATAACTGCATCATTTCATCTTTGTTCAAGTTTACAATTTTTTTCATTTTTGTTTATCACCTCCATATACATTTTTATCCCACCAATCTTGCCTCCTGTGAACCCAACCATTCCACCACCCATAATCATTTGATCACCTATACCCGATTCCTAAATATCTCTGAGTACTCCCAACACCTCCACAGACCTAACCATTCTCCTTACCATCTCTATTTAATCTCAGACAAAACCCCAAAACCAAGTTTTATTGAGTTTCTATCATCTCGCCTATACCGACACCAGTTATCCATGACCGTCATTGGTTCTCTCTAAACCATCATTGGTCATACTTGACTAACGTCGGTCTCTGTATTTGGTAATCCTGCCAATAATGAAACCTAATAACCTACATCCAAGAAACCCAAGCTACCCAAAATCTGACCCTGACCTGTTCCAGCACCTTGATTACCTACCCTACTTCTAGATCTGATCATAACCTAGCCTATTATATTAGATTTTCTTATTGTATTTGGATGAGATACCTAAATCATATCAACTACAATAGGACATTATTTATTTACGACATTTCTTATATTAAGTTATATTAAACAATGGGTTAAGCTGCTACTTAAGGAAGTACCACACTTTGCTTGCATCAGCACACGCTAGGAATCCCTTGACATATATTATTTAACTCTCTTTTGTGGTCTTGTTTTGTATTTCGTGTAGTTCCTCTTGGCCAAAAATAAGTTCTCGTAGTTAGCATTTGATCAAGAAGTCAATTTGCACACACAACCTCTAACTGACCATCGCAACAGGTATTCCTACTTAGCCCATCACCTTATCTATTTTGTCAAATCCATAAAGAAAATGGTAAAACACCTAGAATATCTGTCATAAATAATAGACTTTGCAAGCCAAAATTCACCCATACATTATCAAAGAAAAGTTCGGTTGCTTTATGTTGAAAAGGTTCTTCATCAAATTTTGAGTTAACCACATACATTAGGAGGAAGTTTCCAAGGTCTAGAAGAAGCATCAAAAGACTAGAACAAGTTGTTGGTATAAGAACAAAGCCTCCAAAGACTAAGTAAATATGTGATAAAAGGAGGAAAGATGTGGTACAATGGATAAAGCTGTGATAAAAGGAGGAAATATGTGGTGCACTAGATAAATCGTGATACATCAAGGAAGTTATAGAAGCCAACACAAATCCATGAAACAAAGACAAATCAAGACATAACGAGATAGAAGATGACAAAGGCGTGATCAAAATGAGTGACTCTTGGGATATTTTTATGAAGTATATTTATTGTAATTAATCCATTATATATGTGTGCATCACGAAAAATAGATGTGTACCAAGTGGATGCCATACGAAAAATATATGATTATGAGAGATACAAATGTATGATGAGAAAGATATATGAGATAGAATAGAGAATATTTGTATCTATAAATGAGACTAATGTAATCATTATTGAGATATGAATAAAGATTGATGTTTGGAGTAAAGTGTGCCATGTGTTTTTACATTCTTTCTATTCACAAATTAGATTGGTTCACTTTTCCCATGCAAATCTTTAAGAAAAGGTCAAACTTCTTCAGCCTCGCACTGTTGTTGAGGCTTAAGGTTAACATGGTTAAAGAACATAAAGAACGGATCCTAAAACCATAGGTATTGGAGAATAAAAAATGAAGAAAGAAGATGCAAGTCACTATCAATAAATTGAAAACAAAACTAAACAACATTGTGGCGTACTATACATATACAATAGGGTAGCCTAGTGAGACCCAACAAGAAAAAGAACTTGACAAACTAGAACAACAAATACATTTAGAGTCCACATAGTATGATATTACCAAGGAAAAAGATGGAAATCAAAGAAGCAAACTTGTTGAGCTCACAGAGAAATATCAAACCAAGAAAAGGGCATGGATAGAGAAAATCATTGATATGTAAGAATGCAATGCCACCATGGATAGAGCACTAATCAGAATGCAATAAGAGTTCACAATTTCTCAACAAAGATTGGGTCAAATTCAAGAAAAACAACCACCCTTTGAGATTCTTCCTTTGATCCAAAAAAAATCACAGCTTCAAGAATGGGTGAAATATATTGACATCCATTTAGAGTTATGGTACACTTTTGAGAATAACATTACTCCGCATGATTACCAAGTACATTCCCAAGATCCACCATAAATAAGAACAAAGAGGCATGGTGTCCCACAATTCTAGTTGGGAAAGTCAAGCGAGGGAACTCTTCCTTACACCAGATGACTAAGTTCCTAGGGCTTGATGCCTACTTCCTCTCAAGATGGTGTCCTATAAGTCCAGTCAGGAAATTTGAGTGAGGGAACTCTTTCCTATGCTAGACGTCTAAGTTTATGGGAGGTGATGCTCATATTTAGCTTAAGGAAAAGGAAAGAATAATTTTTCTCAAACTTTAGAAGGTAGGGTTCTTCATCATTTTTTTGTCTCAAGGATGAGACAAGGTTTGGATTTGAGCGATGATGTTAATAAGGTTCTTCATCAAATTTTGAGTAAACTATGGACATCATGAGGAAGTTTTTGAGATCTAGAAGAAGCTGCGAAAGACTAGAACAAACCGCGGGTATAAGAATAGAGCCACCAAATACTAAGGAAAGCCACAATAAAATGAGGAAATTCATGGTACTTTGGATCAATCCATGATACATGAAGGAAGCCACAAAAGTTGACACAAATCCATGGAACAAAGACAAATCAAGAAAGAACGAAATAGAAGTTGGCAGGAGGTGTGATCAAAAGGAGTGACTCTTGGGATATTTTGTATGAAGTATATTTATTATAATTAATCCATTGTATATGTGTGCATCACGAGAAATAGATGTGTACCAAGTGGATTCCATATAAAAATACATGATTATGAGAGATAGAAATGTATGATGAGAAATATATATGAGATAGAATAGATAAGATTTGTATCTGTAATTGAGACTAATGTAATCATTGTTGAGATATGAATGAAGATTGATGTTTGGAGTAAATTCTACCATGTGTTTTTACATTCTTTCTATTCAAAAATTAGATTAGTTCACGTTTCTCATGCACATATTTAACAAAAGGTCAAACTTTTTAATCCTCATTGTTGTTAAGGCTTAAGGTCAACACCTCATATGCTTTTATTCTCTTTTTACATGCCATAAGAACACACATCTTATTGAATATATCTACAAAAACATATACATAATCATGGCCATGTTTATACATAGGTAGTCCTACAAAATCTATAGAAATATCTTCGTGCGAGATGAATAAGGACCGGTAAAGGCATATAAAACCCTTCATTCCGATTTAGGATTTCTCGTACGATAAATTTTACAGCCTCATATGACTTTAGATACTTCTTCTTGCATATTGGGCCAATACACGTACCTTTGCAAGTAGGTCATGGTCTTGCCAACACCATAGTGCCCTGCTACTTTCAAGGCATGTGCTTCCCTCATTAATAGAATCCTTTCTTCCTTTGGCAGACAAATCTTCCCCCATGAGAGTAGCCCATCTTTGAGAAAAAAATCTTCGGTTTATGCATGGAAGTGGATATTTGTTCTTTATGTTAATCTTCTTCAAAGCAAGGTAGTTAATACACATTCTTGAAGAACCATCCTTCTTTGGCACCATCACAATAGGAAAATTACATGACGAGGTGCTTGGGCATATTACCCCTTGGTCCAATAGCTCCTGAAGTTATTTCTTTACCTCTATACTCTTCAACAAGGATTTCCTATACAACTTGATATTTAGTAGAGGGGACTCTGGAAATAGTTGAATCTCATGCTTTACATCCTATTTTGGTGGTAAACCACTGGGAGTTTGGAACACTTCCTGGAAATACTAAATAATTCTATCTAAATCCTTCATCCCTTTTTTATAAATATCTAAAATTTCTACCCCATCTTGTTTATCTTTCAATAAAAGTAAAAAAACTAATTATGATTTGCTGAATTAGTCTCTTTGTTTGGTTAGCACTTACCATAGCAATTTTTGTCTTATGTTGGTGTTCTAGATGTTGTAACTAATTCCATCCTTGACCCATCTATATCGGTTCTCCCTTCTCATAAATATAGCATCCCTGATATACAAGTAAGGACTCCCAAAAACAACATCAAATGCATCAAGTGGAATTACATCAGCTTCCAATACATCTATATACTGAGAATTTATCCCAAACTTGAACTTACATCTTCTTGTTACCTAAATTTCTACACCCATCCCAAAGGATAAGGATATGGATGCTCATAAGTTTCAAGACCAAGCTTCTTTACAACCACATTAGAAATCAAATTAGATTGAGAACCAATATCAACCAAAGCATTTACCTTAGTTCTCTTGATTTAGATTTTGATCTGAAATAACTTACTCATCTCTTTCTCTTGTTATTGGTTGTCCATGTTAGTGGTCGTGTATCCAAGCCTCTCATCTACATCAAAATTGTCCTCTTTTCCCACCTCCCATTCCATCTTTACAACTGTCATGGATTTCATGGAATTTTGGTTCGGTTCTTCGGGTGTAATTCTGGATGTAACTTTCAATATGTAGCATCAGTATGACCATTGATATCACAATTATTACAAAAATTCTTAAGATCTTTACAAGTGTTGAAATTATTTATGGTTTGTTTACCTTTCCCTTTCCATTTACCTTTGTTAATTATTTGTCCTTGTTCTTTCTTTTTCGATTTATTGACTACTTTTCCCTTAACTCCATTTCTCTTTGTGTCTTTTCATCATCGAGTATAGTATTCTTGTACACATGTTTCATTGATATCCTTGGATTCATGGAGATGACCTTCCTTCAAAGGTGAGTGTGAAGTTCCCTCAAGTACTTGGTCAAAATATCCTCATCCTCCAATTCCATATTAAGCAACATGGCTTATCTCGAAACTTTGCGTAAAGATAATCCCGCATACTTTAACCACTACCTTGTCTAAAATATTCCCATTTAATCATCTCATCATTCTTATAGAAAATAGGATAAAATTTATCTCCAAGCAATTCTTTAAAACCCTCCCAAGATCTTACAATAGGACATTTCTTCTTCTCACAAGTGGCTAGATGGGTTTCCCATCAAACTAGAGCATGTCCTTCCATTTTGAGATGTGCAAAGGTCATAATTTTTCCTCAAAGTAACATCATGAACACTAAAGTAAACCTCAATTGTTTTAACCATTTATCAAGCAATTCTACATCTACTTTTCCTTCAAATATTTTTATCTCAACTTTAGTTTCAACTTTAAAAGGAGTTTGATCAGATTTTATCTTCTCTTTTACAATTGGAGTTTCTTCTTCACTCTCTTCCACATCTTCTTCCTCTTCATGGCTATTTTATATGCCAAAACTTTTAGCCAAATCTCAAACCACTAAGTCCATGGAATCTTTCTTAACTAAAGTCATCTTTTTCAAATCTGAAAGTTCTTATTGGTTTCTATACAACCTATCCATCATGGTTTCCAGCATCTCAATTCTACGGACCAATTTCTCTTCCTCCATTTTATCTTTGACTCTTTGTTTCCACTTATTTATAGATATGTATGGATCACAAGGTAAAACTTCTTCACCTTTAGACCTTTTCATTGTCATACAAATCACAAGAATGAATACCACAGTCCTAGATAATAATCAGCTTTGATACCAAAATGATTTGTAAACCTCTAGCTTTGGAAATTTATAAGACCACAAAAATTATTGTTCTACTTTCAATTCTTCAAAAATGATAGTTCTTAATATTAGTGAATGAAATCTGAAACTTAGAACTATTTTACAGCTATTGAAAGATAAAAATTCAACACAATATTTATCCTAAAAACCCCCAAGTTGAGGAAAACCATTTGGTAAGGTAAATTGATCTTTGTTCTTAATATTATATTGGCCAATTTCAAAGAAAATACATATTACAAGAATCTGAAGTAAGGAGAAAAATGTCATGTCCTCCCTTCTCTACTTGTTTAGTTTGTCTCGAGACCTTACTTCTACAAAACAATTCTAGCAATAATGGTTTCTTTCTCACTTTTTTCATTCCAACTTCGATGATCAATTTCCACTTTCTCTTTGGCTTAAATAGCTTGCTCCTCATATCCTCTCATGCACTAGATAATGGGAAGAGACATTCCAAGGAAGACACATGGCCAAACAGTTCAAATATGTGGCGGTTTGTGGCTTATTTATTTTTTCTATCCATTAGATATAGGATCGCCGGTGTCTCGAAGATTGGTAGTTACATAACTGTCATTTTGTGTAGGGGATGGTTACACGATTAGTGGTTCTATAAATTTAGAATATACTTTGATTTTTGCCTAATTTTTATTTTGGTTCGGGTTATTCTAATGAAGTGGTGTTCCTTTAGATCCCTATGGATCATTCATACCTCTAAATTCAAAGGTAATAATCTGATCATGCCATGCTCTAGTGATGGCCTTGTATGGTTCAATAAGAAGGATATAAACCAAGATTGCATCTTCATATTGATATTATATAGAGAACACATTTTCATCCAATGACCATCTCATAACTTTCTTGAAAGTCATGCTTTTTGTAACCTATGATTGATGCTCTCAGAACCGTGAGAAACCATTCCTCCATATTCTCAAAGATGAAATCAATATTTTTGGCAAGAAGGTCTACCTTACCTTTGGTTGAATGTTACAACATGAACTCTTATTCAAACTCAGCAAGGTGTCTAGAAGGGTTGAGAGTAATTTGACCTTGACTCCATTAACAAGACTCCTGCACATGTTTGCTTTGATGTTTTGAATAATTTCTTTCAAAAATGAAGGATATAACATTGGTATGTAGGACTTCATCATCATTGATTGAATGTTGAAGCATGGATTCATGTTGAAAACTAGAAGGGAATTTATAAATGGTGAGAACAATTTGGCCTAATTCCCATTCAAAACCTTTCTCTCTTTTTCTCTTTGATGCTTTAAATAATTACTTTCTATATAAAGTGGCTCAACATTTCCCCGATATCATTTTCTATGGTGGAGGTTTTGTCTTCATGATTGAGAATATCCATAGGAGACTCCAGACTTTCCTCCCTCTTTGTTTTGGCATAGATGCATTCTTTTTCACATAATGAGAAAAGTGAAGGCTCACCTTCATATTCATGTTCACACTTCAAGGCTCCAAGAAATACATTGATCTCAACCATTTGCTCCATCTCGTTAGTGATCATTTGTGGATCAAAATGATAATTAAATCTAAACTCACACTTATCTTGCAAATCTATGGCCTAGGTCATGATCTCAAGATTGATTTGAGGATCTTCAATTTCTTCTACAATCTTCAATATTTCTTGCATGGATTTCTCTTTCAAAGCTTCCATATACTCATTTTCACCTTCATTTGAAAACTCATCATATTGGGTCTTGAATAAAATATTGGAAATATGATCTTCATATAACCATGGATCACTTGATAAATCCTCCTTCTTCTGATACCCATTTATTTCCATCCATGATTTACCTTCTTGCAATCTTGGGAATACTAAGTCTTCATCATTTTTAGACAAATAGAAGAGATCCATGCTATATGGGAAGGGTACACCTTTCAACTCAATGTGAATTAGATCATCCTCATGATAAGAAGGAGAATACAATGTTGGAGAAACAACCTAAGGAAAATATTATTCTCCATCTTGATCATCTCTAATAGAATATTCTTTTTTGCAAAGAAAAGTAAAGACTCCATACTCATTGTGATGATCATAATTGTGCTCATTTGGTGAGGATGGTGAAATAATATCCTTAGAGAATTCATGTTCAATTTTATCATCTACCTTGGAGTTGAGAATAAAATTAGACTCTTCCATTTTTCATCCACAATTGTTTCAAAGAGAAACTTGGATTCTCCCATTTTTGCATTTCATCATTGTGAATTGATTCATCCATGATTGTATTAAGAAGGAATTTAGACTCTTCAACTTGCTCTGTTTCATCATTCAACATTTGTGCATCTATTGAAGAACCAGAATGAGAGAGAAATTCATCAATGATTATATCAAAGTCATCCTTTTGAAGAATTTGATTTTGAGATAAAGGACTGGTTTCATGAACATCCTCATGGTTGATAGAATATTTGGCAAGAACTGAATAATCTTTCATAGAACAAGAATCTCCATACCTCATATCCATCATTCTTATGAAGGGTTGTGCCTCATTCTGAAATGATTTTATGAATGGAGGTTTAAATTTTATGCTTTCTCCATCATCCTTCAAGGTGTTTATTTGTCTCTCATTAGAAGGTTCACGAACAGAGCATTCATGCATTCATGGGAAGTGTGCAAGATCCTTTCAGGAAAAAATACCTCATAGTATGGGAAATCATCTGAATTTTCTTCTAAAGGATGAATCTCTTCTTTCTCATTGTTATGGATTGTTTCAAGATGCTCATACCTTCTTTGCATAGCCAAGGCATAATTCAGAATTTCATGGTTGATTTTGGGATCAAAATTTTCTTCTTCCACACTAAAAATCCTTTACACAAAATCTCTTTTCAAGGCTTCCATTTCTTCATCTCCATATGTAATAAAATCATCCAAAGGAAGAGAGACAAAACACAGGGCTTTAATTTTCTCGTTCAGTTGTGTGAAGTTGAAAATATTACCTTTAGTAGATTCTTTACCATCATGCCCTTCATACAACATTTCAAACCTCTTCTGAATATTCCTCATCAAGCTCTTGGATTCTTAATCATCAATCAATGCAAGTGATGAGTGCATTATTTGACTTGTTTATATCATCTATGTGATTATTTATTTGTCATTAAACATGATTAATTAGTGCATGGGGATGCTTTATATAGTTATATCCTAGTAAGTTCAATGCATTTCTCTTGTTCTTGTTTCATGCAACTTGTTGACCGTAGAACTTCCCACTAATCACCTTTGTGAGTGAAATGTGGTGACATGTATAAGATAATAGTGGACATTTGCTACCAATGTTGGGAATTGTAATCAAGGATTCTGATTCTATAGCCATCATGCAATCATGGAGGACTTTTTCCACAGATAGCCTATAAACATGGATTTTTTTAGTAGTTCCGTAGGATTTAATGAACTTTAATAGGGTTGTTAGTGGAATAACTCAGTGCCTAAAATTTTGGCATGATGTGTAACCAACTATGTCTATATAGACATCTTCTTGAAGATCAATTTAGTAGTTGGTTGATTTTAGTGATTTGCAGTATAGTTTATCACGGTTATTATCTATTTTCCAAGTTATATATTGAGTATGTCTTAGAAATTTTCTGAATCAATACATTAGATGTTGTTTTGAACATCCTTTGGTGTTAATATTACCTTTTTCCTAAGGAAGAGAAAGGGCCCACTCGACCAAGGTGACTGGAGGCTTTTATGCTTATGCATGCTCGTGGTTTCTAATAAGTTATTGTTTGAATGAAATTACTTGTTTCCTTTGCTGAAATTTCCATTCAGTGTTTTTATTTCCCTCAATAAAATTTAAATTCAGATTGTGTTATTTCAATTATGTAATTTCAATTTAGTTTTTTTGTGTTATTCGAATTTTGTTATATTGATTTGATGTGTGCATTTTAATTCCAATAAAGTATTTATTTTAAACACATTTTATCACATTAACATTATTTCAGTAGTTTAGCATTAAATTTCCATATATTAGTAGAGATAGAGAGAAATATAACAACCAAAACCCCCAAAAGGAACCATCAAACAACTGAGTTACATAAATCTTCATTGCATACAACCTTGGACACACACCCTGGTTTTATAATGACACTAGTAGAATAATTTGTTAGTTAAATGATTGGAGAACACAATGACCCATTATTTTTGGCATCATTTTCGAGGACACCATAAGCAAAACATGCCATTTTATTCACCTTACATGTTATGGGTGTTAATGAAGTCAATCTATGCAACCAATAGGAGTCCTGAGCCTTGTTTACATGATCAATATTGATGCACAGGCCACAGGATGCTCAAGGGAGATTTATACCTTGTAATATTCAAATAATATCTCCAAATAGAGCACAAGTAGGGAACATTAAAAGTGACATTGAATCTAATACAATGCCTAGGAGCCTTTGAACATTCTGCATCATCCTATTTAGAACCAAAACAACCTTCAGAAATGGGAGACAATGGGAATAATGAAAATTGACCCTTGGGTAGAACCTTTACCTATCCCATTGTCCTAGATGAAGATGAGGATGCACCCATGAAAAATATCTCTCCATCCATCCTCCCTATCTTTTGAGGAATGACTATAGAAGACCTAGACCAGTTCTTATTTGAATTCAAAGTTCTTTGCCAAACATATGACTATAGAACATACAATCAAAAACTTAAAAAATTCCTTCCACCCTCAAATACTCTGCTATTTATACATGGGATAACATGAAAACAACCTTTTGGATAAATATCAAGATTATAGTAGGAGAAGAGATAGGAAAAAGAATTATTCTAGATAAAGCAAAAGGAATATGAAAATCTAAAAGATTATTTAGATAGATTTCTCTTTCTCCATCGGAGAAGTGGTTATGAGTTACATGTAGAAATCACTAAGACATTTTTCCTTAAAGGAATTGATGAGGAAACCAAGGACTCCCTCCATCTTATGGGATAAGTTGATGTGAAAAAACTTAGCATGGTAGTATCATTGAGTTATGTAGAAGTTACTCTAGAACAAGAGGAGGTATAAGGAAGAGAAAAACACCCAATGCCCTTGGTACCTCAAAAATTCTCGAGGAAATGGAAAACATTAAAATAGACATCTTATCACAATTAACATCAACCATAGATGGGCTAAAAGCCAAGACCAGTGCTACAAAAGAACCTCTAGACATATATTGCCCTAAATGTAGGAAGAGACATCCTTTGAGAGAGTGTCCTTTGGATTTCACGGACATGTTTTTGATCTATGATGTCACTAATCACGATATTAACCATTGCACTTTCTTACCTCAATTGAAAGAAATATTGAATTTCATGTCTCATGCAAATGCAGAGGTAAACTTTGTTCAAAGGACAAATAATCAGGTTATGTATGCCCCCGGACCTTCTCGTAACCCCGGATGATGTCATGGCCCAATTAGTATCCTTAACCTACTTGGGGACAACCTAATTGGACACCACCAAACAAGATGGTTTATCCATATCCACCACCATGGATGACTCCATACAATCAGCAGGGTTGGACACCACTAGCCAATGCAAAACCATGGCAAAACCAATAATGGGCACCTCAGCAGAATTCTAATCAACATAGGAGGTTCCAGTAACCACAATAAGCTTTAATGTCCCCACCACAAAACTACCAATAACACGGAAAGTAGCACAAACTCAAATTTTATCCCATCCCGTAGTGAACCCTATAAATCGACATGTAACTTCAATTAATGAAGCAGGACAAAGCGATACAATGTAGGTTAATACTATCAATAATATATAACTAAGGTTTGGGAGAACAGTGAATAATCCTCCTATTGTTATCACAGAAATGGTTGAGGAAAATTAAGAAACTAGATATGTTCCACAAACACAATCCACTAGGAATAGTAAAGGAAAAGATAAGAATGTACATGCAGCTCCTTTTCTAGAATGATTACAAGAAACTCGAACTGCGGAAGAAAAATCACTAGTTCAGGAGTTGAAAAAGATTAACATTGAGGTCCCCTTTCTAAGAGCAATAAGGGACATTCTGAGTTAAACCAAATCATTAGAGACTAGTGTATAAAGACACCATGAAGAAAGAAGAAATACCCAAAAATGGTCAAAGTGGAAGGGAATCTAGCTGATCTTGTTGTTGGAAAACTTATTTCACCGAAATATGGGGATCCTGGGAGTCTAGTCATCACTATTTTTGTAAATGGTCAGTCAATATCTAACGTTTTGGTGGATCTTGGTGTTATCATCAATGTTATAACTACATATATGTTTAATTTGTTGTCTCTAACAGGATTGCAGCCAACCAATACCATTCTCCAATTGGCAGATCAATCTATTGCTATACCAAATGGAGTAATTGAGGATGTAATGGTCACAATTGAATCTTGGGAGTATCCTGTGGATTTTATGGTCTTACAGCCTAAATCTTAGAAGTTAGGATACCCAGTCATCTTAGGAAGGCCCTAGTTAGCTCTTTGTGGGCTGCATTGATTACATATCGGGAAAATGACTATTTTAAATGGAAAAAAATCAAATAATATTTCATTGTATCCTCCTGCCTAGCCATATGTGGATGTTTTTGAACATGTATGGGTATATTATTTAGATACTAACCATCTAAGTTCTTCTTATCTAGCCACCATTGTAGTGAAAAATCACATGGAAGAAATTTTTTTCATACACAATGTCTGATGAAGAGGATACCGTGGCTACGGAAATCAAAACTAAGGCTACGGAAATTTGAATTGAGACTATGGAACCATATGTTCTAAACACAATAGATAATATTACCTTGGTAAGTGAAATTTCTAATGAAAATTGTAAAGAAACCTATGCTTATCATGAAGAATGTACAATCACTAATTTCCATTGTCCTTTAGCCAAGGTTATGTCTCTTGAAAATATGACTATTTTACACATGCTTTAGCCTCATGTTTGTCCCTTGAATTATTTAATTGCTGATGCAGAGCTCACTATTATGAAAGATACCAAACAAGTGACTATTGACATAGGGAAAGAGCTGACCATTGGTAATAATTTAGAGGCCCACCAAGAGACTAGGGTTGTAGAAATCTTGAGGAAGCATTCCCAAGATTTTTCTTGGGATTATATTGACATGAAAGGGATCCATCCAAGCATTTACACTCACCATATTTACACCAAGGATGTTAAACCTGTGAGACAGCCACAATGAATAATTAATCCAACACTTAGAGACATAGTCAAGAACGAGATAGAAAAATTGTTGAAGGTAGGATTCATCTATCCTATATCTGATAGTCAATGGGTATCACCACTAGTTATAGTTCCCAAGAAAAATGGTAAATGGAGAATCTGTGTAGACTATAGGGAACTTAATAAATCCACCAAGAAATACTTTCCCATACCCTTTATTGATCAAGTCTTGGACAATCTTGTAGGTAAGAAAAATTTCTCCTTCTTGGATGGGTTTAGTGGATATAACCAAATTACTATTGCACCTATTGATCAAGATAAAACCACCTTTACTTGTCCTGGGGCACATTTTCATATAGAGTTATACCATTTGGACTTTTTAATGCACTTGATACTTTCCATAGATCATTTTTGGCCATTTTTACAGATCTTACAAATGACTGTGTTGAATTTTACATGGATGACTTCATTGTCCATGGTTTCACTTTTGATGAATCTTTGAACGATATTGAAAAGGCATTAGCTAGATGTGAGCAGCACCAACTTTCCTTGAGTCATGAAAAAAATTATTATGGTTGATCAAGGAATTATCTTAGGCCATCATATTTTTGCCAAAGGAATACAAGTCGACCCCAAAAATATTGAAGTAATTACTCAACTACTACCTACGCCAACAAATCGGTCGACATCAAGATTTTACTTGGACATGTATGGTATTATAAGTGGTTCATCAAAGACTTTAGTAAAAAAATTGTGCCTATGTTTTCTTTTCTAACAAAAGATTGTGTTTTTGAATGGACTCCTCAATGTCGTAGCCTTTTGAGATTATCAAAGAGAAACTAACCACCGCTCCGGCCTTGAGAGGACCCAACCTGGGGCAGCCTTTTCTATATTCACACCGATGTTCCTAACACATTAATGGGATCTATTCTTGGAAAAAGGATGAGGAAGATCAGATGTATGCCATTTATTTTATTAGTAAGAATTTGACCCCTATAGAGAGAAACTACACCATGGAAAAAAATAGTTGTTTACTCTTTGAATAAATTCAGACATTATATTACTAGATACAAAATCTTTGTTTTATCGACCATACGGTCATAAGGTATTTGATGAATAAACATGTAGTGGGGGGTATAATTATTAGATGGTTAATCTTGTTGCAATAATTTAACTTAAATATTATTGATAAGCCAGAAAGACTAATGTTGTTGCTGATTTCCTTTCGAGATTGAATGTTTTGAGAGGACAAAGTAATCTAGGATCATTTTTAGAAGAACACTTGTTTGGAATATCAACTCAGCCTCCATGGTTTGTTGATCTTGCAAACTACCTAACTACAGGGAAGTTTCCATCCTACTTTACTAATAAGGAATGAAAGAGATTAGTTAAAAACAATTCAACATATAAATGGTGTAATGAAATTTTATTTAAATGTTTTCCTGATATGGTTCTTCGCAGGTGTGTTCATGAGGATGAAGTATATGACATACTAAAAGATTTTCATGATGAGCCTAGAGGAGGACATTACTCATTGAAGAGGATAATTCATAAGGTCCTTGGAGCTAGGTATTACTAGCCTTCTCTTCACAAGTCTATCAAGAAGTACGTGTGGCAATGTGATGCATGTCAAAGAATGGGGAAGCCTACATTGTCCATGAAAATGCCTCTCAACCCTTAGCTGGTCTTAGGACCATTTGAGAAGTGGGAAATTGATTTTATTAGACCTTTTGATCCCCCATCCTTCATAAAAGAGTACCTATTGGTGTTCCCTAATCATGTCATGAAATGGGTCAAGGTTCAAGTATTGGCATTTGTCAATGAAGATGTTGTAGCTGACATTTTGTACAACAAGATTATGTTGAGATTTGGCACCTCTAGAGCCATGTATCTTATCAGGGACCTCAATTTGTGTCTAACATGATTAAGGCCTTCCTATATATCTACCGAATTAAGCATCAGAAATCTTCACTATACCACCCCAATATAATGTGTAGGTGGAAGTTACAAATAGAGAGTTGGAGAATATCTTAACCAAAGTTTTCAATGCAGACAAAGAACTAGGTACCAAAAATCCAAGAAGTAGTTTGGGCCTACAATACAACCTGGAATACCACTCTTGGTTTCTCCTTATATGGCTGGTGTATGGGAAGATGTCTTTGTTACAATTGAGTTTGAATTGTACACTTGGAGGACAATGAATGAAAGTTGGCATTGATCTAGATGAAGTACAATGTGAAAGAGCAATGCAAATGAATGAGTGGATGAAATAAGGATGGAGGAATAACAACAAACTAAAATTATTCAACACCAAAGGAAAGCTTGGCATGATGCTCATATCAAACATAGGAATTTCAATGAGGAAGATTAGGTCTTACTTTTTGACTCAAAGTATCAACGATTCAAAGGCAAGCCGAGGACAAGATAATTAGAACCATACCGAGATCAAAAAATTGTTTAATAACAGCTTTGCGAGATTATTGTCAATTGATGGAGATAGAATAAATCTTACGGTGAATGTACATAGATTAAGGATGTATCGGCATCCTCTGGATATAGAAACCTTCAATAAAGATATGTTGTTATATGAGGAAATGGATCCAGTGGAGGAGCCTAGCTCTTCTGTCGGGAGTAGTTGTTTTTGAATTTGAATAAAGGAAGATGATCATGCTTTCGATCTTCTTCCCTTTAGATTGTAGATGTTTTTTTTGTTTTATGCTTTCAATAAAGGTAGGAATGTTCATTGTTAGAATGTACACTAATCACATTTTCTCTATGAGCGTAGGACATGGAATCTACGGATATCGGGAAGCTAATTTGGAAAGGGTAAGTGCATTTTACTTCACTATGGATATCCTTTAAATCACTCCCCCATTGCATTTATTTATCATGATTAAATAAATACACAATTTTCAATGCATTTATTGGGAATATCATTCAAAATATTGTGATGTGGAGTGGGGTGTAATGAATCATAATGAGTGAGGATACCGCATGTGTCAAATTTCTAAGAAAAGGATGGGATGCTTTATAAGAAGGAAAAGTGGCATTATTATTCAATATGATAGGATGTGTGTCATACTATGCATTAAAACTTCCCACACATACTTGGTCATGTCAACTTTTCACGATGCCAATTTTACATCGACTTGAGGAAATTAAACTATTGTGGTATATTTCAAATTGTCACTCACCAAAGACTTCATGCCATTACTATGATAGTTCGAACACAATATCATTTTTCTTCACAACTATCTAAATTTTTCCATATCATGGGGCATAAGAAGAAATATGGACCGGACTCTCCAAACCCACTACTTTGAAATGCTGATATTTCCCACGTATTTTATGATGCTATCTGGTTAGAATTTATTAGGGAATTTGAGGGCTTAGATTAAAATTTAGTTGATGAGTTTTGGTAAATTTTTAATCCACCTACTCTTGAATTGGGGGGAACATAGTAGAAATAAGTAGTCAATTTATTTCGACCTATCCGGTTTACTAGACTTGATCTCAAGGTTGTGAAAAATAATTCTCTTAAAGACTTAATTCCCTTGTTTCATGAGGATGGTGAAACTCTTCGGGAAGTAATCCTCACTTCATATGGTATTCGGGGAGGGGATTAAGCGGGAAAGTGTACCCGGTATTTGGAAGGAAGTTGCTAAATGGGTCAACATGGTACTTTGTCTACGATAGAAAACCATATGTGCTTGGAGGGGATTCATGAAGATTTTAACTCATTTGAAGAAAGGTTTTGTAAACCCTAAACTCATGGTGAATTTACCTAAATATTTAGGCGATTTGATCATTAAACTAGGGTAGAAATATAAAAATGGAGGTATTAGGGCTGCATTGAAACACCCAAGGATTATTCAACTAATTTTTTCACATCAAGTTTTCTACAAAACCCAAAGGATGATCAAACAAATAAGTGTAGGGGAGAGTTCCAAAAAAATAAAATCAAGAAGGGACCATCTCCCAATATTTGACCTAAGCTCGAGTCGGCTCCTCGCCCTTCACGGGAAACTATGGAGGAACCTACTAGTCAGGATAATCCATCTTCTATGCCACAAGATTCTAAGGGTAAAAGCACCTTACCAGTTCATTCTTCTATTTTGATGAGGCCAAGAAGGTCTTGTACTTTACAAAGATCTAAAGTTTCCCAGACGGAAGTTTTTCATGAAGATTCTACTCCCATTCTGGAGGATAAGGAAGAGGTTGGTACCTCAATTGTCCCTGATGAATAATATAAGCATGATACATTCAAAACAACCATCCCTGCAACATGGAGTCTAGATGTTTTTGCAGCTCTAGAAACCAAGTCAGAAGCTCTAGAAATTCCTTCAGCCCTAGATATACATATAACAGCTCCAAAATATGTTGCAATGGAGATTAGAAGCTAGGAATCGCATGGAGATGATGTACTGCGAGGTGTTTTTGGATGAAATTTTTGTTATCCAAAATTCACCCCCCAGGGTAATTTTGATAACATGCATCAAATTATTCAGTCCCGAGAAAGTAAGATTGATTCGAGGCCCAAAATCATGTTTTTCGGGGTCCCCTCGGCCTTTTTCTAACTCCCCCACCCAAGAAGAAATCCCAACAAGTTGAGAAAATGGAAGAAATGCAAAAAATAAGGTTGCAGGACTGTGTTAAGGCATTTCGGGTCTGAAGGGTTCGGGTCATACTGAGGTTCATTGTACCAAGCTTGGGGCCGAAAAAATGAAGAAAATCGGCTAAGTCCTAGTCCAGGTGGTCTACGGGATAGTTGGGACGTCGGGACGCGTAGGATGCGAAAAGTCGAATCACCGAAAGAGGAAAATTGCCTAAGTCTTTTATTTCGCGTGGTTTGGGACAGCTGGGACAAAGGTACACACGGGACGCAGATCGGCCGGTTTGGTGCAAGTCAGTCCATTTCAGGTGGTTTAGAGATATTTGTCCGGGTAGTCGGGACAATTGGGACAAAGGTACGCGAGGTACGCGTGGGGAGTGAATCGGCCGGTTTTCGCAAGAAGGTCCATTTCGGGCGGTTCGGAGGTTTTCGCCTCGAGGACAGTCGAGACAAAGAGTACACACGGGATGCACGGGACATGAAAAGGTGAAATGGCCGAAAAGAGACAAGGAGGCCCACGGATGAATCAGAACGTGCCACGTGTCAGAAGGTTGAAAAGTTGCTAAGTGTTTGGCGCAAGGTAAAAATGCGCCCCTCAGGCCCGAACCAATAAAATAGTGCCACGTGTCCAAGTTTAAGGGCCCGAAAGGAATTTTTAGAGGATGAACCCGTGGATGAATCAGAGCCTGACACGTGTCATCCAAGTGGCAGAGCGCGGAAAAAAATTCAAATATTTTCCGTCGATCCGTTTTGGCCTGTTTTTGCCCTAAATCTTCATATCGCCATAACTTTCGATCTCAAGCTCGGATTTTCACGTTCTTTATATCAATGGAAAGCTGGTGAAATTCTCTACATGATTCCAGGGTCAATATTGCATTTTGGTTTATTTTGGAGAGATAAAATCAAGAAATGTCTCTGGCGCATGGTAATGGCGTAATCGCGTTTCAACAACCAGTTTTAATGCAAAATGGGTCACATTCTTCTCCAGCATGGCCAAAAATGTTAGGGCATGGGTATATAAGGACACCCATGCTGTTTTAATACATCTACATTCAATGAGGAATGGCTCCCACATTTTTTTACGTTTTCTCTCTCTTGGGCTCGACCCATGCATTGTAAATAGCCAGATTTGGCTCATTCTCTAGGGGGAATATTTCTTTGGATAGCAAGCTTCTTATTTCACCTTAAACAAGTGATTTTTGCAAGTATCGAGACCTCTTGATGGTTGTAACAGTTTTCTACCTTTTTGATGTTGTAATGCAAGGATTTTGACAAAGTGGAAATGACAATACGAGCTCGTGATCGGTTTTGATCCTTTGGTTGTGTTGTTTGCTTCATTTTAGACTTTAAATTACATCTTATCGGTTTGTGCATGATGTTTATGTAGCATTCCATGATCTCGTGTCTATCTCTGTAACTAGAAGTGTTCATCACTCCTCCTTTGGTGTATCACCTATTAGTTTAGTTTTCAATTTTTGCACTTTTATCTCTCTGTCTCTTTGGATTTTAGAGTAGGATTAGGTTTCAAAACCTCGCAATAGTGCAAATAATAGATCTCGATTAGAGGATTTTGAGGAACCAACCTCTAACTGGAGATTCCTCTCTCATTTTGTAAGTCCCACACTTGGAGAGAGGTTTTAATGTTGTGCAATCACACTGGATGCCCAAACATCAACCTAGAAGCTCGATGTGCATCCAGGGGTGCGTGAATTCACACTAACAGTTTGGCACACCCAGTGGGACTAGAGGTCTTCACTTTTATTATAACAAGATTGATGTGCACTTGTTCTAAGTTCTAGCTTTGAAGGAGCTTAAAATCACACATCTGGCGACTCCAAAAGAAGCATAATCCGCTGGTTTCAGCAGTCCAAGCCTGGAAAATTTATGAGAAGAATACAGACCAGGTCAAGAACTAGGGAGGAAGGATTGTTTGTTCATCTACACCTATCTCCAGGAAGAGAAAGAAGGGGAAGAAGAGCTCAAAGATCTCCATCTCCACCTAATAGAACCTTGTCAACACCTCCACCTGGTAGGCCTTTCATCCAATCAACAAGGGTTCTCAGGCCAATCAGAATGGCACAACCACCGAATCCGTATGTCAATTTCACTGGCAGCAGCCCACTTGCTCTCAATGCACAACATCCAATCCCAGTTGCAGCATTGAAGAACATTCCATACTTCACTGGAGAAAACCAGACTACTCCTGGTGATCATGTTAAAGACATTGCCAACCTTTGTGTAATTCCCGAAATCAATGGATGCAAGTTATTCTTGTCAATTTTTGGCATCCTCATTCAAGGGAAAGCTTTACAATGGTTTAGAAGCCTTGCCTCGTGTTCTATTCAAGCCCGGAACCAGCTATGCATTGCTCTCCATGAGTAGTTTGGGGAGAAAGGAGATAACTTGTCCCTTTTGGAGCAGTGGCAACTATCAAAAGAGCTTCCAATGAGCAGCTGACTGATTTTAACTTTAGATTTCAAATGACTTGGGAAAGAATTCCAGTGGCAGTCAGGCCAATAGTATAAGGTGTTTTTATTTACTATCTCAAAGCTCTAAATTCTGATATTTCTATGTTGATTCAGTCCATGGGAGGCATAACTATCCCTATGGCTTATAGCATTGCCATTAGGGCTGAAAATTGTTTGATCCAAGCTGGCAAACTAGCCCCTAGACCTCCCATGCCATTATTTCCAAGTTTAGAGAGCCCAAGTACTAGTCAAGCACCTGTCTTAGCTCCTATTCCCACTCCTAGAAATTAGAGTTCAAATGAAGCTTCTACTTCATCTTCTAGTGCCTCAAACGAACTTCAAGAAGTCATGAAGCAATTACAAAATCTAGGCAATGAGCTAGTTACACTCAAGAGGCAGCAAGCCCAAAGTTTTAGACCTTCTTATCAACCTCGAGCTTAGCCTAACAGATAGCCATATCAGCCTCAAAGACCACCCAATCTAGCTGCAAATCAGAATCAAGCAAGGCCTCCTGCCAACAGACCATTTCAGCCTGATAACCCCAATGTTGCATCCACATCCAGAGCTTTGGTACCGGTGCAAAATAACATGGCCCAAGAATATGATTGGTGTTTCCCATGTGGTCAGCCACATAACCAATCAATGTGCTTTAACGGTGCATTAAATCAGGCTCTTATGGTGCAAACCATTGGTGGGTCGCAAGATTCTAGCCATAAAGAGGATCAGTAGCAAGAAGCACCTCAGCAAGGAACATCTCTCGAATGAAACTACTCTTGTCAATGGCGAGTGAAGATTTCTATGGTATGAATCAAATACCCTCCCAAGGTGTTGCAGCCAACACAAGGTCAAAAAGGAGAAATTTGGGTGAAGAACAGCCGTTAGCTCCAAATAATCTGCAACCTTCTACCACTCCACAAGCTTTTGGCAAACAAAATGTAGTCCCAAACATGCAAGGAGCACCCAAACTAGCTCCTAAACCAACTCACATACCATCTGCTGCTGCCCATGTGCAAGGAATGAATGTGCAAGCTAAAGGACAACAGAGGGATGCTTCATCCCCATTCAACATCATTGATTAGATGAAGAAGACAAATGTAAATATATCAATGTGGGAATCACTATCTATCCTGGCCAGAGAGATTTGCTACAAGATGCCATGAAGGACTGGACAACTTCAAATCAACAAGTCCAAATGCAAGAGAAGGTGCTCACAAATGCTGCCCAGCCTGAGGGGAATCATGGAGGACAACAAGGTAAAATGTTGAAGCCCCCTCCTTTTTATGTCTCATTAATCATTGGAAACCAATTGGTGCACAATTGCATGATTGATTCCGGGGCAAGTAGCTCAGTGATGCCCAAGCAAATAGCTGATCAGCTAGGACTTCAATATGAAACCATATCCAAAGGGGTAGTGCGGTTGGATGGGATAACAAAGAATAACAGCTTGATTGGGGTGATTAGAAACTTGAGTCTTACCTTGCATGCATGTCTAAATGTTGTTGTTTTACAAGATGTATCAATTATAGACCTTCCACCACTCTTTGCCCTATGTTTGTCAAGAGATTTCATAGCCAAGATTGGAGGATATTTGTCTACTGATTGGTCACACATGCTATTCAAAACAAGGTATGGAACCAAAGCTACAATCAAGTCTGAACCTATTGCAAACTTCCACATTGAGCCCTACACTCCAAGTCAGATCAATGCCAACTATTCGGCATTTGATCAATATGATCACCCAAGCACTAATGAAGTTGACACCAAGGTAGGAAGCATCCGGATCTAACTTTTGATGAATGGGAAAACAAGGTGAATGCTTTTGATCCTTATCAAGAAGTAGAAGAATCTGAGCTAGGAGTCCATTGCATACATGAAGAAGATCAGCCCATTCCTAGCATCACCAAGCCAGACCACAAGGATGACAATGAGGTATGGCAGCTATTTTTTGATGGATCAAGGAGTAGACAAGGTGCCAGAGGGGGAGCCATGCTAGTTTCACCTCAAGGAGTAAAGTACTATTCAGCTTTTAGATTTCAGTTTGCATGCTCCAATAACACTGCTGAATATGAAGCCTTGGTGCAAGGGATGCATTGGGCAATAAAGAGAGGAATAAAGAACTTGCAAGTCTTTGGTGACAGTGAATTGATTGTAAATCAGGTCAAAGGGCAGCATGCTACCAAGAATGATCTACTCAAGTGCTACAAGAACAGGGTGTGGGACCTCATTGAAGATTTTGAGGGCTTTGGCATCAAATCAGTTCCTAGGAAAGAGAACCAAGCTGGCGACGAGGCTTGCGGTAGATTGGGGCAGCCTTTGATGTTGTGGAGAGCATTCAAAGGACAAGGTACAGCCAAACATCCATGTGATTGTGAGGCCTTCGGTGCTAGATAACAATGTAAGTTGGCAAGTGTTTGAGAATGACCAGCAAATCATCCATTTCTTGCAAGAAGAAGCTGAATTCTCAGCCAAAAATCAGGAAAAGTTAGAGCAGCAAAGATGGTGACCAAGTGGTACAGTGAGAACTAACAAGCTGCCCAAGGACTTATCACTTTGGAGTCCATTTTCAATCCCAATGACCAGTTTAGGAAAGAGAAAGCAAACATTGTGTCAAGAGAGAAGATTCGAGTATCCATATTGGTGGAAGAGAAAAAACCATTGCAAATTAGAAAGATGACAACTGAACAAGAAAAGTATGAGTTCATACAGTTGTGTCAAGAATTTCCTGATGTGTTTTCTTGGAGCTACAAAGACTTGAAAGGTTTCAATCCCGAGTTAGCTCAACACACCATTGAGTTGGATCCAAATACTAAGCCCATCAGGTAGAAACAAAGGCCAGTCAATCCACACATGGAACCTCTCATGAGGAAGGAATTGAACAAGTTGATTGAGTCAAGAATCATATTCCCAATCAAGCATTCTAGTTGGTTTGCCAACTTAGTTCCATTCAGAAATAAGAGTGGAGAGATCAGATTGTGTGTTGACTTCAGAGACTTGAACAGAGCATCTCTCAAAGACCATTACCGAATCCCTTCTATGGAGCAAATTTTGCAAGTGGTAGCGGCTCGAGAGGTTTTCACTACTTGATGGCTACTCGGGCTACAATCGATGATTATGGTGAAGGAAGAAGATCAGTTCAAGACACCTTCACAACCAAATGGGGAACTTATGCATACAGAAAATTCCATTTGGGCCATCCAACGCTGGAGCTACCTTCCAAAGAGCAATGGACATGGTGTTCAAAGGTTTGATCAACAACGTGGTGCTGATATACCTTGATGATATCACTATTTTTTCAAAGAATGCGCAGAGACCACCTCTCTCATTTGAGACAAGTCTTCCAAAGGTGCGGGAGATTTAGAGTGTCTTTGAATCCTAAGAAGTGTATCTTCCTAGCACATGAAGGAAAGATCCTTAGCCATATTATCTCCAAATAAGGATTAGCAATCGACCCGAGAGAGGATTGAAGCCATAAGAGCACTACCATTGCCAAGCCACAAGAAGGCCCTTTAGAGTTTCTTGGGAGAATAAACTTTGTTCGGAGGTTTGTCCCTGATTTTTTGACCCTTGTCAAACCTATCACCAAAATATTAAAGAAAAGCATGGCTTTCAAGTGGACAGTAGAAGGAAAGGAGAGTTTTGAAGCAATCAAAGAGGCCATCTCCCAAGCACCAACTCTCATTAACCCAGATTTCTCCAAGGATTTCATCCTCTATGCATTTGGGGGTGATGATACTATCTCTGCAATTTTGGTACAGCAGAATAAAGACAATGATGAGCAGCCAATTGCTTTCTTCAGCCAAATCCTAGAGGACTATGAGGTGAGGTATTCTTTTATTGAGAAGCATGTTCTTGCAGTAATCAGAAGCTTGAAGAAATTCAAGCATTTAGTCTCAAACAACAAGGTCCAGTTGTTGGTTTCTCATGCGGGAGTTAAAGACTTCCTCCTCAACAAGGATTTGAATGAGAAAAGAGCAGGTTGGATCACTCGTGTCATGGAGTATGACATTGAGATCAAGGTCACCAAGCTAGTAAGAGGAAAAGGATTGTGTGAGCAGCTGATTCTGGGCAAGCAAAAGGAAGTATGCAATGAATAAGAGGTTGTTTTGTGAGTTCAAGACAACCAAGTGCAAAGTAGCACTCAAGAAGAGGATAATAATGTACCCACTCCTTGCTGGACCCAAGGTATAATGAACTTCCTAAGCACGGGTCTATGCCCTCCAGAGATGAACAAAACCTAAAGAAAGAACTTCAGATTGCAGGCTGTCCCATATGCCATAGTAGACGATGTTTTGTTCAAGAAAGATGTGAATGGAGTGCTGCTGAGATGCATTAACACAAATCAGATTTATAGGATATCGGAAGAGTTCCATGGTGGACCAGTGGTGGTCATTTTACACCAAGAGTGACAGCCCTAAAGATCATGAGGGCTGGCTATTATTGGCCCAAGATTTTCAATGATTATTATGCATGGATCAAGAGGTGCAAGAATTGTGCATTCTTCGAGGTAAAGAGAGGCTTGATGCCCTCCCATTGCATCCAATTTCAGTTGACCAGCCATTCATGTAATGGGGTTTGGACTTCATTGGAGTCATTAATCCCAATTCAAGTCAAGGGCACAAGTGGATTTTAACAGCCACAGACTACTTCACCAAATGGACTGAAGCAGTAGCACTCAAGGAACCAAATGAGTCTAGCATCTTAGAATTCTATGAGGGGATAGTAACCAGATTTGGCATACCTACAATAATCTCGAGATAATGCATTAGCATTCATTGGATCCAAGGTGGTGAGGTTGAGTCGTCAAGCAGGGGTCTACCTAAGTACTTCATCAAACTACTACCCTCGGGGTAATGGTCAGTGAATCTACAAACAAGAACTTGTTGAGGATCATTAGGAGGACTCTTCATGAGAATCAAAGGTCTTGGCATACCAAACTGAAATCAGCCTTATGGGTTGATAGGATAACTCCCAAGAGATCCACAGTAACTCTCCATTCGAGGCTTGTTTATGGAAAAGAGGCAATCTTGCCCATGTCACTTGAGTTTCCAACATTGGAACTCATGAAGCAATTAGAGTTGCTAGAGTTTGGGCCCATGGAGGTGAGATATGCAGAGTTGATGGAGCTCCAAGAGATCAGAGATCAGGCATCCCAAGCAATGGAAAAGGATCAAGCTTTGATCAAGAAGACCTTTGATAGGAAGGCCAAGAGTAGATCTTTCCAAGTTGGAGATCTAGTATTAAAATGGGATGCAGATAGAGCAAAATTGGGAAGGCATTCAAAATTTGATACCATTTGGAGTGGCCCATACATGGTCACAAAGTGTAAGGACAGCAATGCCTTCCAATTGTCTTCATTGGATGGTGAAGAACTACTGATTCCATCAATGGAATCTATTTAAAGCATCAAGCTACTAAAGGGAAATTCTCCACCTTATAAATATTAGTTTAGGTTTTCATTCCGCCAAGTGCTTGTGCACATTGTGTTGCTGTAGGTTGTTTTGCTTTCCCTAAGTGCTTTGGCACAGGCTTGCTGTCCCTGAAGATGTTTCGCAGCCATTGCTTCCATCAGGTGATTTTCCATCTTCCTCCTGCAACGTTTAGATCAGTTTGCAGGCTACAACTCATGACTCCATGCCCAACGGATGCTTCAGGTAACTGGTAACTTCATCTAGCAGGCAGATGACCCCGCTGAGTCGCCAAATTGTTATCCAAAATTCACCCCCAGGGTAATTTTGATAACATGCATCAAATTATTCGGTCCCGAGCAAGTAAGATTGATTTGAGGCCCAAAATCATGTTTTTCGAGGTCCCCTCGGCCTTTTTCTAACTCCCCCACCCAAGAAGAAATCCCAACAGGTTGAGAAAATGGAAGAAATGCAAAAATAAGGTTGCAGGACTGTGTTAAGGCATTTCGGTCCAAGGGTTCGGGTCGTACTGAGGTTCGTTGTACCAAGCTTGGGGCCGAAAAAATGAAGAAAATTGGCTAAGTCCTAGTCCAGGAAGTCTATGGCACGACAGTTGGGACGTCGGGACGCGTGGGACGCGAAAAGCCGAATCGGCCGAAAGAGGGAAAAATTACCTAAGTCTTTTGTTTCACGCATTTGAAACAATCGGGACAAAGGTACACGTGGGACACTGAGATCAGCCGGTTTGGTGCAAGTCGGTCCATTTCAGGCGGTTCGGAGATATTTGTCCCAGGGGCAGTCTGGGACAGTTGGGACAAAGGTACGCGAGGTACGCGTGGGGCGCGAATCGGCCGGTTTGCCGCAAGAAGGTCCATTTCGGGCGGTTCGGAGGTTTTCGTCCGGGACAACCGGGACAAAGAGTACGTGTGGGACACGTGGGACGTGAAAAGGTGAAATGGCCAAAAAGAGACAAGGAGGCCCACGGACAAATCAGAACGTGCCACGTGTCAGAAGGTTGAAAAGTTGCTAAGTGTTTGGCGCAAGGTAAAAATGTGCCCCTCAGGCCCAAACCAATAAAATAGTGCCACGTGTCCAAGTTTAAGGGCCGAAAGGAATTTTTAGAGGATGAACCCGTGGACAAATCAGAGCTTGACACGTGTCATCCAAGTGGCAGAGCACGGAAAAAAATTCAAATATTTTCCCGTCGATCCGTTTTGGCCTGTTTTTGCCCTAAATCTTCAGATCGCCATAACTTTCGATCCAAAGCTTGGATTTTCACGTTCTTTATATCAATGGAAAGATGGTGAAATTCTCTACATGATTCCAAGGTCAATCTTGCATTTTGGTTCAGTTTGGAGAGAGAAAATCAAGAAATGTCTCTGGCACGTGGTAATGGCCAGAACTGACATTTCAACAACCATTTTTAATGCAAAATGGGTCGCATTCTTCTCCAACATGGCCAAAAATGTCAGGGCATGGGTCTATAAGGATGCCCATGTTGTTTTAATGCATCTACATTCAATGAGGAATGGCTCCCACATTTTTTTACGTTTTCTCTCTCTGGGCTCGACCATGCATTGTAAATAGCGATTTGGCTCATTCTCCAGGGGAACATTTCTTTGGATAGAAAGCTTCTTCTTTCACCTTCAACAAGTGATTTTTGCAAGTATCAGACCTCTTGATGGTTGTAACAGGTTTTCTACCTTTTTGATGTTGTAATGCAAGGATTTTGATAGTGGAAATGACAATACAGGCTCTGTGATCAGTTTTCAGTCCTTTGGTTGTGTTGTTTGCTTCATTTTAGACTTTAAATTACATCTTATCAGTTTTTGCATGATGTTTATGTTGCATTCCATGATCTGTGTCTATCTGTCAGAACTAGAAGTGTTCACCACTCCTCCTTTGGTGTATCACCTATTAGTTTAGTTTCAATTTTTGCACTTTCTATCTCTGTCTCTTTGGATTTTAGAGTAGGATTAGGTTTCAAACCTCTACAATAGTGAAAATAATAGATACGATCGGAGGATTTTGAGGAACCGACCTCTAATCTAGAGATTCCTCTCTCATTTGCAAGTCCCACACTTGGAGAGAGGTTTCAATGTTGTGTAATTGCATTGGATGCCTGAAACATCAACCTAGAAGCCCGATGTGCATCCAGGGGGTGTTGTGAATTCGCACTAACAATTTCCTCCTTGAAGGAAAATTTAAAAGGTATGCAAGAAACCAATTTGTCTTTGCAAACTGCATTCACACAGAGAACTGTAGAAAAAGTTAGGGAAATTATTGCTTTGAAGGTTGAGGTTAGCAATCTAAAGAGACAAAGAGATATAGGCCTTAAAGTATGGGATGATTTAAATTAGTTATCTCTTCAGAATAAAGAATTAAAAAAGGAAAATAAAAATCTAAAAGAAGAGATTGAGGCCAGTGCAAATGAGAAGAAGAAGTTAGAATCTATTTTAGACTTTATTTTTCCTTTGGCTTGTAAGCTTCTAGCCTGTAGAAAACCTTCTTCTATCTATAACATGTTTGTTCAAGAGCAATTCTATGCTTGGAAATTAATGAGAATGTGTAGTCAAGAACCTCATGAAGCCCCTGATGGAAAAACCTTTTTATTAATTTATCAAAACAGTACCCCTGAGATACAAAATCAACTATGTGAATTTTACCTCCACAACATGTTGGTCACCAATGTGCCTAATTTCTTTATTAATCTATTTGTGGGATATTTTCAGTTGAATTCCTTTCAGTCATTACTTAGGAACCAAATTACATGGGTCGAAAGAACAAAAAAATTTAATCAAAAACTTGCACCATAGGTTTCTACATTAGGCCTACCCATCACAATGATGTGGTAATGAGGAAATATTTCCAATCTCTTTATTATCAAAGTGGTATTGGGAAAATACTTCAAATATTCTACTAAAATGTGTGCAGGATTTTGAGGCTTATAGTCGGTGGCATTTTAGTGAAGCAAGATAGGTTTTTGATAGAAGGTGGGATACCTTAAACTTACCATTAAAGAGGAGGGAAGTTATCTCCCCTCATAATATCAGTTGGTGTATGTGGAGAGGTGATGCATTGATTACAATAATTCGGCAGTTATCTAAGAAGAATGACAAGGAATACAGTGATGAATGGGTAGGAACACATGTGAGGCCACCTCTTCTCCTAAGTCCCACTACTACCTGGCAGAATAACGTTGCTCAATCACATGATAGTTTCACAGCTTGGGTGGAAGTTATTTCAAACACTCAGGGATGTAAAGGAACCAAGAAACAATATGTAGATTAGTTTGAGGAATATGACATGGCACAACAACTTGGCCATAGAGCAGGGCAAAGATGAGTTGCATAGGGACATGCAATAGGTAAAGTGTAGGGGAGATGATGAGTGCATTATTTGAATTTTTATATCATCTATGTGATTATTGATTTGTCATTAAACATGATTAATTAGTGCATGGGGATGCTTTATATAGTTATATCCTAGTAAGTTCAATGAATTTCTCTTGTTCTTGTTTCATACAACTTGTTGATCATAGAACTTTCCAATAATCACCTCTCGAATGAAATGTGGTGACATGTGCAAGATATTAATGGACATTTTCTACCAATGTTGGGAATTGTAATCAAGGAGTTTGAGTCTGCGGGTGTCATGCAGTCATGGAGGAATTTTTCCATAAACAACCTATAAACATGGATCTTGTTTTTAGCAGTTCCTTAGGATTTAATGAACTTTAATAGGGTTGTTAGTGGAAGAACTCAGTGCCTACAATTTTAGCATGATGTGTAACCAACTATGTCTATATAGACATCTTCTTGAAGACCATATTAGTGCAAAATCAGCAGACCTCGGACGTTGATCGAGGTTTCTAAGTTGATCTTCGGGCATCAATGTGATTGCACAACATTGAAACCTTTCTCCAAGTGTGGGACTTGCAGAAATGAGAAAGGAATCTCTAGAGAAGGCTGGTTCCTGCTCCTAAACTACCTGCCACAAGCTATTCCAGTGCAGGAAAGCTAATCTAAACCTAATCTAACCATGCCAAAGAGACAGAGAGAGAGAGAGAAAAGGGAAAAATAGCAAAAGCCTACACTAAAACGGTGATACACCAGAGAAGGAGAATTTTGAACATCTATCAAAACTGCCATGGAATAAGGAGAGGTGAGCAATGGGAAGGATGGACAGACGCATCACAGGCCCAAGGATAGATTTCACACAGAAAATGTCCCAAAACTCCATGAACACAGCTCCAGACCTGCAATGAACATTTAAACTTGCACAAATACCTGCAATGAAGAGAAGCAAGAAGAAAACAAGCAAAAAATGAGCAAGGATGGATAGATGTATCATGAAACACGTTTTTTGTTGCTTCAAAAGTTTGCACAGAACATCATTTCAATAGTAAAAGGCAAAAACGCCATTACAGAGCAAGGGAGGAGGTTCGAACTCCATTTTCAACCCTGGAGAAGAAAAGAAGGGAGGGCAGAGTAGAAAAGATGAACCACTTGTAATCAATCATAGAAATGAGCCAAATCTGGCCTTTTACAATGCATGGGTCGAGCCCAGGAGAGAGAAAACATAGGAAAACGTGCAAGCAGCCCAACCATTGACCAAAACACATTCTTCATTAAAATCGGTGGTTGAAACATCACTTCTGGCCATGCTGAAGAAGAATGTGACCCATGTGCATTAAATTAGTTATTGAAACATCGCTTCTGGCCGTGATGAAGAAGAATGCGACCCATTTGCATTAAAACTGATTGTTGAAACGTCAGTTCTAGCCATTACTACATGCCAGAGACGTTTCTTGATTTTCTCTCTCCAAACTAAATCAAAATGCAAGAATGACCTTAGAATCATGTAGATAATTTCATAAGCTTTCCAATGATATAAAGAACGTGCAAATCTGAGCTCTGGATCGAAAGTTATGGCGATCTGAAGATTTAGGGCAAAAAACGGCCCGAAAACGGATTTTGAATTTTTCCGCGCTCTGCCACTGGATGACACGTGTCGGGCACTCGATTGGATGAGAAATTATCTCTCCTCCACCTCCCATGGGTTTCCATTTGAAATTTTTACCTTTTTCATACTTTGGAAAATTTTCCACTTTCCCTCGCGCCCGCCACTTGGGACGCGTGGCATCATTTGGTTTGTCGACAAGGCGCGAGGAAATCCTTTACCTTTTAGTTTTTCGGTCAAAACTTTTGCTAAATTTTCTAAGTCCTCCCCGAGCTCTGCACTCCCCTGCCTTAGGAAACGTGTCACATTCGATTCGTTGGCGGATTTTAAGGTCTTCGCGTCCCTCGTGTATTTTTGGCCCAACTATCCCAAACTGCCTGGGACAAAAATCTCCAAACCGCCCGATTCGGGCTTCCTTGTCCCTCTTTGCGGTGAAGACACGTGGCAAGATTTGATTGGCTCTCGGATCTTTCAGCTTTTCACATCCCATGCGTCCCTATGTCCCAACTGTCCGGACTAAAGTTCCCTATTTCGGCCGATCCAGGCGGTTCGCGTCCTCCACGTACTTTTGTCCCAACTGTCCCGGACTGCCTGGGACAAATACTTCCGATCCACCGAAATGGACTGCCTTTCAGCTTTTCGGCCGGTTCGCGTATTTTTGTTCCGCATGTCCCAACTGTGCGAAACAGACTTAGGTAATTTTTCTTCATTCTTTCGGCCGGCTCGCCTTTTCGCGCCCGCGCGTCGGATATCCCAAGCTGTCCCGAGATCTGCGCGCAGACCGCGTGGTGGATTTTCGGCCGATTCGTGCTCCGACGTCCCAACTGTCCCAAGGACCGCCTGGACTAGGACTTAGCCGATTTTCATGATTTTTTACGCCTTAAGCTTGTTTTTTTGTAACTTTTTCATCCTTTCTAACTTTGTTGGGTTTTCTTCTTGGACAGGAGAGTTAGAAAGAACCTGAGGGGACCCTAGAAACACGATTTTTATCTTGAATCAATCTATTTGCCTGGGACTGAGTAATTTGATGCATGTTATCAAAATTACCCTGGGGTGGTGAATTTTGGATAACAATTTTGGCGACTCAGCGGGGTCATCTGCCTGCTAGATGAATGATCAGTAGCCTGAAGCAATCCATTGGGCATGGAGTCATGAGTTGTAACTCAGGCAATCGATCTCGAACTTTAAAACCTCCTCTCTCGAGCCACTTGGAAACCCACTGAACATGGAGTGTTCTCACCAAAATGCCACTGAAACGGACTGTGCAAGAGCAAAACCACCACCACAAAACTATGTACAGAACTAAAAATCATACATGATCTAAATGGAACATGCAGAGTGTGCACAAGAACTTCTTCTACTGAAAGCAAACCTACCTACTCTACTTTAACTGGAAACGAAGGCAAGCTAAACAAACCCTGCAATTGGTTGTGAGAAATAGCTTCCCTTTCTCAAAAGTGGCAGCCATGCAATTGATTTGGAGCTGATCATGGCTGTTAGGATGAGTGGAAAATCAACAAGAAGTTGGTCTTCCACCCAAATCATCAAGGTATCAACTGAAGGAAAATTCAATACCTCTTTTAGTTGCTCTGCATTTGGATTGAAGAGGTATGACAGCTGATCCTTGGTACTTTGTAGCTCATCCTCATGCTCAGAAGCAAGCATGACTAGTTGTGACTTCTCCTTTGGCTCCAATGAAGCCAAATACCTAATTGGGCAAGGTCTGATCCATTTGATATGCCCATAGCTCTGATTTTCAACTCCAAAAATGGAGTCTTCTTGTAGACCCTCCTGAATGGATGGTGTGGAAGAAATGGTGAAATTCCTCTGTCCTTTCTCTTCCTCCAATGAAGAACATGAAAGATTAAAATCTTCCAATCTTGGTTCCAAAGAGCTGTTATAAGATGTAGGCTGCTGCGAGTGAATGTTCTCCTTCATGACAGCGAGACTCAAGTGTTTGGAGTGTGGATGATGAAAGAGAGAATGCTGGAAACTCAACCGGCTCTTCTCCATCAAAACAGTCCTCCAAATCTGACAGATAAACTACCTCATGGCTGTCCTACTGCAAATGCTCCACTTCTTCCATGGTGTCTTCTTGATCTGTAACTTGACCACTATGGTTTCTTTCACCCTCCAATATTGAGTTTGAGAGATCAAACTCCTCTTGATACTAGAACTTGAGAGAGGTGAAGTAGAAAGAAGAACTCGAAGGTTCTTCTATAGCCTCGCTTTGTGCTCAAAGCCCTTGGATCTGCAATTTTCTCCTCCACAACTAGAATGTGCTCCTCTTCTTTTGGATCTGGAGTAACTTCTCCTTCCTCTACTGTTTGAAGACAATCTTTCTCTTGATTGAACTCTTCCTCCAACATGAAGTTTGTCAATTCAAACTCTTCAATCTGCTGCTCTAGATGACAAGTTGGGATTGCAAGATCTTCTTCTGAGCTTTCTTCCTTTATGGCTGATTGTGCAACTTGAATTGAATCAGCATTCCATTCAAATAGAGTGCCAACATGGACACTACTTTCTGAGTAAACTGACTGTTGATCTGCTTCTTCTTTTTGCTCTTCTTCTGCTGCCACAAAATCAGTCTAAACCACCATTTGTTCAACCTTAGCCTCTTCTGTAGGTTTAACCATCAAGGGGATCTTTGTCATCCCAAATTTGGCAGCCCAAACCCTCAAGTTGTCTGTCATTTCTTTTCTGTTGGGCTCCTCTTCTTGTTGTCCTTCATGGCCGATTTTTTTAATTTCTTCTTCCCCACATGGAATTGGGAATGCAAGAGGAGGGATGGGTTGTAACTCAATTGATTTGGCAATTTTTTGTGGTGGTGGAGGTAGAAACTCTTGTTTCCTTGGAGGAGGGGGTATTTCTGTTAGCTCTTGTGGAGGGGATGACTGTTTGGAAGGAAAAAGGAAAGAATAATTGAGGTGTGGTGGAATACTGAGAGGTGGAGACATGGGATCAACATTTGGGACAGTAGATGGAGAGTTTAAAACTTGACTCCTTTGAGATAAAATAGATTGGGAAAGAGGAAAAAGAAAGGCATGAGATGGCGTGCTTACCCATTGACAAGGTTGTTGAATACTCCTCTCATACACCTCTATTTCTTCAATCCACTTTGCAAGCAATGGCAGCATTGTAATCATGAAGTCAAGCTTCTCTTGAGGGTTGTAATGCCTTGGAAAAGGTCCCACCCATGGACAGGGTGCTCCACAACCGATTCCAAATGCTTTCATTTGTGCTTGAGCCTTGGACTGCACCATCTTTACCTCCATCTTTTAGATTTTCTCCAACAAACCAGCATCTTGCATCTGATTGTCTTCATAACCAGCATACTCTTGCTCTTGGAAAGCTTCGTAGCCAAAATGATCTTGGCATTGCTGCTCATATGGGTATGCATGCTGATTTGGAGGATTTGTAAAACATGTTGGAGGTGTGATAAACTGCTGTTGTTGAAAATGTGAATTCCATGATGGAAATGAAGTCATGATTGCACAACTTCATGGAATGGAAAAGAATGAAAGAGATGGAAAGAAGGATGGATGGGAATGGATGAAAAACAGGTCTGCAACTTCAGAAATGGGTTGTTGATCAGATGGAGTCGCCAGATGTGTTTACAAGTGCCTCCAAAGGCTGAAATCTTCACAGGAACACACCAACCTGCAAAAGATGAAGTGGAAGACCTCTCAGTGTCCCACCGGGCGTGCCAAAACTGTTAGTGCAAAATCACAACACCCCTGGATGCTAATCAGGTTTCTAAGTTGATCTTCAGGCATCCAGTGTGATTGCACAACATTGAAACCTTTCTCCAAGTGTGGGACTTGCAGAAATGAGAAAGGAATCTCCAGAGAAGGCTGGTTCCTACTCCTAAACTACCTGCCACAAGCTATTCCAGTGCAGGCAAGCTAATCTAAACCTAATCTAACCATGCCAAGGAGATAGAGAGAGAGAGAGAGAGAGAAAGGGAAAAACAGCAAAAGCCTACACTAAAACGGTGATACACCAGAGAAGGAGAATGTTGAACATCTATCAAAACTACCATGGAACAAGGAGAGATGAGTAATGGGAAGGATGGATGAGATGCATCACGAGAGCCCAAGGATAGATTTCACACAGAAAATGTCCCAAAACTCCATGAACACAGCTCCATACCTACAATGAACATTCAAACTTGCACAAATACCTACAATGAAGAGAGGCAAGAAGAAAACAAGCAAAAAAATGAGCAAGGATGGACAGATGCATCACGAAACACGTTTTTGTTGCTTCAGAAGTTTGCACAGAACATCATTTCAATAGTAAAAGGCAAAAACGCCATTACAGAGAAAGGGAGGAGGTTCGAACTCCATTTTCAACCCTAGAGAAGAAAAGAAGGGAGGGAAGAGTAGAAAAGATGAACCACTTGTAATCAATCATAGAAATGAGCCAAATTTGGCCTTTTACAATGCATGGGTCGAGCCCAGGAGAGAGAAAACGTAGGAAAACATGCAAGCAGCCCAACCATTGACCAAAACGCATTCTTCATTAAAATCGGTGGTTGAAACATCACTTCTGGCCATGCTAAAGAAGAATGCGACCCATGTGCATTAAATCGGTTGTTGAAACGTCGCTTCTGGCCGTGCTGAAGAAGAATGCGACCCATTTGCATTAAAACTGGTTGTTGAAATGTCAGTTCTGGCCATTACTACGTGCCAGAGATGTTTCTTAATTTTCTCTCTCAAAACTAAATCAAAATGCAAGACTGACCCTGGAATCATGTATAGAATTTCATAAGCTTTTCAATGATATAAAGAACATGCAAATCTGAGCTCTGAATCGAAAGTTATGGTGATCTGAAGATTTAGGGCAAAAAACGGCCCGAAAACGGATTTTGAATTTTTTCCCGCGCTCTGCCACCTAGATGACACGTGTCGGGCGTTGATTGGATGAGAAATTCTCTCTCCTCCACTTCCCGCGGGTTTCCCTTTGAAATTTTGACCTTTTTCATACTTTGGAAAATTTTCCACTTTCCCCCTGCGCCCGCCACTTGGGACGCGTGGCATCATTTGGTTCGTCGACAGGGGCACGAGGAAAACCTTTACCTTTTAGTTTTTCGGCCAAAACTTTTGCTAAATTTTCTAAGTCCTCCCCGAGCTCCGCACTCCCCGCCTTAGGACACGTGTCACATTCGATTCGTTGGCGGCTTTTAAGGTCTTCGCATCCCTCGTGTATTTTTGGCCCAATTGTCCCCAAATCGCTGCGGGACAAAAATTTCCAAACCCCCGATTCGGGCTTCCTTGTCCCTCTTTGCGGTGAAGACACGTGGCAAGATTTGATTGGCTCTCGGCTCTTTCGGCTTTTCACATCCCACGCGTCCCTTTGTCCCAACTGTCCTGGACTAAAGTTCCCTATTTCGGCCGATCCGGGCGGTTCACGTCCTCCGCGTACTTTTGTCCCAACTGTCCGGATTGCACGGGACAAATACTCGATCCACGAAATGGACTGCTATCGCTTTTCGGTGGTTCGCGTATTTTGTTCCACATGTCCCAACTATGCGAAAGCAGACTTAGGCAATTTTTCTTCATTCTTTGGTGGCTCGCCTTTTCGCGCCCAGCGTCCCGATGTCCCGGTGTCCCGGATCTGCGCGTGACCGCACCGGCGGCTTTTCGGCCGATTCGTGCTCGATGTCCCAAATGTCCCAAGGACCGCCTGGACTAGGACTTAGCCGATTTTCATGATTTTTTCTACCCCAAGCTTGTTTTTTTGTAACTTTTTCACCCTTTCTAACATGTTGTGTTTTATTCTTGGACAGGAGAGTTAGAAAGAACTCCGAGGAACCCTAGAAACACGATTTTTTGCCTTGAATCAATCTATTTGCTTGGGATCGAGTAATTTGATGCATGTTATCAAAATTACCCGGGGTGGTGAATTTTGGATAATGAGAACAATTTAGTAGTTAGTTGATGTTAGCAATCTATAGTAAATTTTATAATAGTTAGAATCTATTTTCCAAGTTATATACTGAGTATGTCTTGGAACTTTTCTGAATCAATATATTAGATGTTTTTTTGAACATCCTGTTGTGTTGAGATTACCTCCATCCCAGGAAGAGTAAGGGCCCACTCAACCAAGGTGGCTGAAAGCTTTTATGTTTATGCATGCTTGTGTTTCGATAAGTTAAATTTTGAATGTAATTACTTATTTCCTTTACTATAATTTCCATTCAATGTGTGTTATTTCCTTTAATGCAATTTCAATTCAAAGTGTGTTATTTCGATTCTATAATTTCAATTCAGTTTGTGTGTGTTATTTGAATTTTGTTATATTGATTTGGTGTGTGCATTTCAATTCCAATAAATTATTTCCTTTAAACACATTTTATTACAAGTAACATTGTTTTAGTAGTTTAGCATTACATTTCCGTAGATTAGCAGAGATAGAGAAAAACATAACAACCAAAACCCCCATAAGGAACCATCAAACAACCGAGTTACATAAAGCTTCATTGGATATAACATTGGACACGCATCCTCTGGTTTTATAATGACACTAATAGAAGAATCTATTAGTTAAATGATTGGAACACAACGACCCATCAAAGCAACTCACATTCTCTTTCCTTTGGCGGTAGTCTACTTAAATTGCAGCCACTAGGATTTGATGATTGGATCTTTACAAGCAATAATTTTATCCATTCTAGACATTATTTTCATGGATTTTGTAGAAAAGGTACCGACCTTTTTTCCCTTAGCTGGTTACAGAATTTTGTTTGAAGCAAGAGACCTCTCTCTCTCGTAGAATAATATTTACTTTTGCAAGATATGTTTTAGGAAAAATGATTGATCAAAAATTTATAGATATGGGTGATCATCTTCTTCTTTAGGGTTTTTGTCACTCATTAATGTTGAACACCAATCTCAAATCTTCATCTTGTGATGCAGAAACAAACGTGACATGGATTCATTCCTTGATAAAGTCACCTTCAAAATCTGATTTTTCTTTAAAACCTTATTGTTTTTGTTCGTTATGTTTTTGAAGTATATTCTTTTTTATTTTAAAAAGATCTTAATGGGTGTTATTTTCTGGACCCCAAATTTGTGGAAAAATTAAAATTTTGGCTAACTTACATATTTATCTTGGCTACACTTATCTTATTGATGCTAAAAATGAAGAAAATTCCAAACAGTTAGTCATTTTTGGGTCATTTCGAGACTTGGTCGGATGAATCAAATTTATGTGGAATAGGAGGAACAATTCCTTTGTTCCTCATATTCCCACATTTCTATATGGTCCGTATCACTTGGTTTCATCAGTAAATCAGGTTTTGTTTGAAATTTTAGAATAATTCTCAAGTTCCCCTTATTCATTGATTCCTCACACTATCTCGCATTGCCACATTACATTATTCACGTTGGTCATATTGGTGATTTTGGAAGCGATGGAATGCGAGGAACAAGTTCCTTTAAGGTGTCAATTCTCCACACACTTGTTTTTACCACATCTCTCTGTAGACACCAAATTTGTGTCTTACAACACCCTGTGCCCCGCATCTCATTTCGTAACCTAACCTCACCACCTAAACCTTACACAATTATCTATTAATTACCTTATAATTAATAAATCCACATCTCCAAACCTGCCACCTCATTTCGCTACCTCATCATGACCTAGCCCTAACCCTAAACTAACCTAATAAAGACCTATAACTTGGTCTACATCCACACCCATGACTAATTACTCCTCACCCGCATCAAAACCAACCTAATAATGACTTGACCAGGCCCACAACTAATCCATCGGGAGAAAAGGAGGGAAAGTTGGCTATTTTACTAAAAATAGCCCACTTTGACTTAACCGACATCGGTTCCTACTCGACCGCCATCGATTACGTAACCGCCATTGGTTCCCTGTAAATGACCTCCCCAACCAAAAACAAAAGATCGGAATTCACTTGGCAGAGCAGAGACAAGTGAAGAAAAGAGAAGAGTTTGCAGAGAAGGACATCGAGCCCAAGACTGCAACTGAGTAACCAGAGCACAGCGACACTCATCCAAGCATTGGGAGAGAAGATAGCTCACTTTTGATTGTCAGATCATCCCACCTGAGCCTTTCTTTGGTCATCACAATCCTTGGACTTGTATCTTCATCAGGAACTAGTAAGTAGTGTCTTGTATGTTCTTAAATACCATTTCTAGAACTTCTGATTCATAGTAATTATAAGCTCACTCCTAGATCTACTACCCAATAGCACCCTGCATCTAACCTTCATTCCTCTACCCCTACATTGCCCCAAGAATAGATCCCACACTCTCTGAGTCTTCTCCATCACCCTATTTCCTACCCCTAATCATTTACCAACCTTATAAACACCATAACCACCTTACATCCAACCTTCATTGAAAGCCCCTAAATCATCGCCCTTCTACCGATATCGGCTTATCAAAGAACCGCACGGTGTTATAACACCTGCGCATTCGGTTATACAGATGACCGCATCATCACCTTGTGACTCCAACCAAAACTAGCCTTTCCTCTATTGCTTTTTAACGAGGTAACTAAAGTGTAATTTCGCAATAACTTCTTTGTTATCATTTGTGTTAATTCGTGTTAAAAAGGGAACTGACCACCTTCGAAAGGAAGTCTAATATTTCCTGGGCCCAAGGCAGTTCCCTCATTTATTGTCTAACTATAATCTGGTGGTCTTGCATTCTTATTCACAGGTAGTCCTTCCCAGACAAAAAGGAGTTCTTCGCAATCGGTCTGATCTCTCTCTACGGTACGCGCACACCCTCCCAACACTCAATAGGTATTCCTCCTAGCCCTAACCTTTATCTGTTTCTCAAGAGAATGAAAGGATAGAAGCAACTCTATTCTAAGAACGGAAACATTCTGTGTGAAACATTTTGGCACACCTGGTGGGACCCTTCTCGGGTTTCTTTCTTTCTTGCTTGCTTTCATATAGGGAGCACACTTGCTATCTTCTTCTTCTAAATATTCACAAGATATTTTGTTATTTTGGTAAAAGAATTTGTCTTTCTTCCTCATCTTTTCTTTAGTGAAAGTCATCTCCTTTGCTTCATCGAATATCATTTTCGATTTGGGTTTAAAACACGTGCATCACATGTTTGCTTGCTGTTTTTAATTCTAGTGAACGTAGATTAAGTAACAGGTCGTACACGTGGGGGTGATATCCACGGTATTGACGAGAAATTAATCTTACTTTCACTGCACAACACATACCAAATCACATCATAATCAACACAACAGCTCAAACATCCCCCCTTTTCCACGGTATTCCTCCGCCCGATTGAGGTAACCTTATAAGCCAAAACAAACTTGACATTTCCCTTAGGTCTTTTGTTTAGGATTGACATCATCTTGCGTCTAAGGCATAAGCCCACAATAATTAAAACTAATCCTAGGGTTAGTCTCTTGATTTGCTTGTGCATCTTGCTTGTTTTTAGTTTTATTTCTCTATCATACACTGCTTGTTTGATAATCACTTCAGAACAGTTTGGTGGGTATACTAAGCATTGTTAATCCCAAACCAGCAGCTTCTTATATCTTCTCTTTACTTTCACAGTGACCGACACCGGTCCTATTCTACCGACATCGGTTAACTGACTGACATTGGCTACAATCTGACTGACATCGGTTATCCGACCGATATCGGTTACTGTCTTTCACAGTTCCCGACAAACCAGTAACCTACCAATTCCAACATTTTGTTGTTGTTTCTATTCCTGATAGATTGACTCCTTGTTGTGTACTCTTGTTATCACTCGAAACAAGCCGCACCATGGTTTCACATGTATGTTCTGTGCCTTTTCCTTAATCACCCCCTTCACATCCTATGGGAATCCTGAGACACACCAATGATGTTCCCAAGATCCCTGTAGGAGATAAGGACTTTGCCAAATTTTTGGATGCTAATCCTAGCGCCGTACAGTACTATTTGTCCCATACCCCTGACCGTACGCCTGACGGTCAACTTCTCGTTGGTATGCCTATTAGTATAGCTACTCACTTAGCTCCTTCCCCACCTAATAACTCGCCTTACCTTCTTCATCCTTAGCCCCGTCTCCCAACTCAGTGGCTTCGGGGGTTCATACGGCACTGATTGGCTTTCCTTTGGTTAATCTGGGGCCCCACATATCATTACCACCGACTACTCCTACCTCATCTCTCTCACAGACTGCCCCTTTCATAACTTGCTCTCTGCCACCTATCCACACGAGCTTTCCTTCTCAAGCTCCGCCCACCTTTTCATTTCCACACACTTATCCGGTGGCTTCAACATCTTATATAGGACATCCCTATTCGATCACCTCAACATATTTGTCATCAATACCTTATCAATATTTAACCCCACCATTGTCTAGTAGTGCCTCTTGGCCCAATCCTCCTCCGTTTACAACAACCGCACCATCATCTTACCCATCCACTGATTTAATCAAACAAATGATGGACAAGATGCGAAATCGGAGGCTTCTATTTCAGGAATTCGTAGCACCTTGACATACGAGAAAGTTTGTCGAGGAGCCTATTCATCCTTTTTTCCCCCTTCATTCATATCCTCCTCAATGGGAATTACCAAAATTTACTCGTTTTAATAGTAAGGAGGATCCTCAACAACACTTGCGATCATTTAGACATGCCTGCTATCGATTGTTCATGACAATGCCTTATTACTCGCACCTTTCCCATGTCCTTATCAGGACCCACCTTGGAGTGGTACAGTGCTTTAACCCAACACTCAATCTTCTCTTTTAACCAATTAGCCCAATATTTCTTGGATCACTTCTCCATTAATATTGCCAAGAAAGTATCCATCACCGACCTCTATGCCATCTGATAATTTGAAGACGAATCTATCGCAGATTTTGTTGATGGCGGGGCCTCATCAACCAACTTACTTATGCCTTACCTCAGGCCAAACTCATCGAACTCTTTACATGGGCCTGTGCTAAGCACATTTCTCCCACCCTCCAAATTCAAACTTTCCGCACCTTTGAAGAGGCCTTTACTATGGCTCAAAAACTAGAAATTCAAGCCTTAGAGGAAGAGAAATTGTGGTTGCACAACAAAAACCCCAACTTCTGAACCCAAGACTCCACCAACAAACCCAACACCACCAATTCTCATGCATCGACTGCTTCGAAATCAAAAGGAGCTGTACACACGGTGATGGTCAAATCCCAAGCACCGTCTAGTACCCCGCCAAAAACCACCTATAAGTATAAAGCCAAGTCCATCAATTACACTCCTTGGGAGAAACTTATGGTGTGATCTTGGAAAAATTGCTTAAAGCGAAGCTATCACCTTTCCTCCTATTAAACCTCATTCCGGGTTTGATTCCACCCATGCTATACCTTTGGTACAAAGAAAATGACTTCGTAACTTCCACCGCGTGAAGGGACACAATCACGAAAAGCGCAAGATGTTGAAAAACATAGTGCAGAAATGGTTGATGCAGGGGATATAACTCTCGACAATCCTAATGCCCCCCGCTAACCGAAAGAAAATCTTCAACAAACCATTCCCAAACCACTCATCTAATAAGAACATAAACCAAGATATCTTAGCCGAGGAGAGTGTTCATGAAATCCATGCGTTTTGACTCCCAACCAAAAGCTTCTATCGAGGAAATTCTGAATCAAGCCTCGTCACTAACGCAGGGATCTGCACCCCTTCACCACCATCAAGAGAAAATGATAATCTTGCCATTCCTTTACCCATAAAGGAATTAACCGCATGAGTTCTCTTCTCATAGATGAGCCTTCTTACACCACATCCCTGCAAGATTGTGAGCGGATGTTATCTAACTTATCTATTTCCCAAACATCTCCTTCCATCACTCTTGTTGTAAAAGAAGAAGGCTCACCACTGTTTCTGTCATCCTTAGAAGAGAAACCCCTCAAACCGACATCGCCAAATTCTTTAATCATGATGGATCCCTTTGAACATGCTCTCCTACCTATTAGTTCTTCATCGTCTAAATCTTTTCAGCGACCGATTGACCTCTTAAAACCCATTGATACAAAGTGCCTCATTTACCCCATGTATCACACCCCAGTGGACTGGAATCACAACCCACCTCTCTTCCATATATCTAAGTTCATCTTCACACGTGAAGATTTTCATCCCTCATAAGATAGACAAGTCCTATGGGAGCATTTGAGTACACCATGCTCTACTCAAATGCAGATGACCGATCTAGACACCTCTATCATATACCCGAAGTGTTTACAAAAGCTCAAAATGCCTATGTCCTCATCTTCCACCCCTCTCATCTCTACCGAATACCTCATCCACCTCTATTAACCTAACCCAACCTTCCCCTATGCTTGGGACTTCACCAATACCTAGCCTAACACACCCACCTAAACAGTTAGATTTATCCAAAAATAAAGCCATCCATCCACCTAGGAGACAAACCCAATCCCCTCAAGTCCAATCTATGCCTCTGTCACAACTAAAACCCTCACCGTCACACCTACCTTCTATATTGGGACCTCACCCCTCCACCTTGCATCAATATATCATACCTCTTACATTTTCTTTAAAACAACCAACACCTTCTGCACCCATACAAAGATCCATAGGTGTATCAACACCATCACCCCAAGTATCCTATCCACCTACCAACCCTAAAAAAACTTGATCGTCAAAGGATTTGTTTACTGTCACTCATCTTTCCCCATGGTTGTTTCCTGCCACCACGTCATCTATGACTTCATCATCTAACCAGCTAAACATGACTTCTACGCCAAAGAAGCCACACTTAGTTACATCCAATTATCAAAACCCCTTTTCTAAACCACCACCCGTACGAACCAACCATACCCAACCATTACCAAAACCCACCCAATCAATAGCCTCATCTTCCTCTGACTTTGACCGCTCAAAGGATCTTACGCCAAGATCCTTGATATGTTGGTGGAGAATGCAACCATTTCCCTACCCCCACTTAGACCCTATGATTCATCTAAACCTCGACCTATAGGTTATGACGAGTCTAAAATCTGCGCTTACCACCACACACGGGACATGATGTGGAGGGATGCAAAGATTTGAAAGCCATCCTTCATCGGTCATCTCTCTCGGATAGAAAGGTTAAGAAGGACAACTTATGAAGGAGAAACCTTTAGCTTCAATCCCTCTCCTATACCACCTTTCCCCACCTCACCAATAACTATCGTTATTGTAACCCCACCTCTCAAATACAATGACTTATCCCTACCATCTTCCACCTCTCGTGTTCACAAGATCAACATGATTAGTATTGCTACTCGAGGGCAGAAAAATAATGGGAAAGCTAAAGAAAGCACACTGCGGCCTCTCTTTCTTCATCTGCTATCCCGATCGCACTACCACCTAAAGTGGTTATTCGTGGACCTGCCTACCCCATCTCTAATGGAGTTTCCCACTGAACCATGATCAAACAGCTTCACCAATCACCTGTAAAAATGACACTATATGATCTCATTCAAACCTCTGAATCTCATCGACAAGCTCTCGTTGAGATCCTCCAAGGGATAGAGGTCCTACCTAACAAAACCTTTCCCGTTGCCTCCATCTTAACACCCAACCACGTTTCTTCTCTCACCAAACAATCTACCACTTTTGTCCCTATACAGCAAGCCGCTGCTATCAGTTTCTCGAAGACGAAATTGTCGACTTTGGTGTAGAAGATCCTGACCCCACTCTTTTCATCTCGGCTTACGTCCGGGACATCTGAGTATGTCATGTTATCATTGATGGGGTGCTAGCTTAAACATCATCTCTTCCAAAGCCTTCCAACAAATGAATATCCCTTCTAGCTGCATGTGTGCCAACCCCACCATGTTGCATTCATTCAATGATGCTATTACTTCTACCTTAGGCACCGTGATCCTTAACATTCGTGTAGGGCCACGTACTTTACCTAAACTCTTCTATGTCCTTGAGGGAGAATTCCAATACAACATGTTGTTAGGCCGCCCTTAGATCTAGGCTATGGGATGTGTTCCCTCCACCTTACATAGGTGCATAAAATTCAAGTATGAGGGAAGTTCTACACCGTAAAGCCGACGCTCCCCCTTTAAAACCTGTAATATGTTATATCGCCCTAATGATGTGCTTGTACCAGTCAAGGCACCCATTCATCCAACCCAACCATCTACTTCAACCACACCTCAACCATCCACCTCAACCGCACCTACACCTTCAACCAATGAAACCGCCGCCGCAAATACCACTTCCTTCCCAGCGGACAACATCCCAACCTCAGATCCCTTGGTAGATGTTTTTCAACGCCTTACGTTGGGGAGTATCACCTATATAACATTAGCACTTTCCATACCCCACAGGAGTACAGACAGTTACATGCGCATCCTACCTACGACCGTCGTGTGGGGGAAGTAATCTCCTACGGACCACCTAATTTCCGTACCAACCTAACGTATGGGGGTGTCGACGCATCCTCTGTCACCCCTGAACCTCCCCTTGGTGTGGTTCCCTTCCAATCTGATTTTCAATATCTAACTAATCGTCATTTCGCCCTCACCTTCCTAACGCGTTGTGCTTGGAAGGGCTTTGGTTTCGGTCTTTATGAACAAGGCCGACATACGATCATTCCCGTGACTACACGCAAACACAAAGATCGTCGTGGTCTTGGATTCTCTGAACCACCTACACCGAAGAAACCACATATCCATTGTATCCAGGAAGACGATGAAGTCACCCTTTCTGAACCATCATCACCCATTTTGCCATCGTCACCCACAGAGTCGATAGACCCAGAATCTATCCCTCCTAACTTTTTTTTTTCATAAACGCTATCTTCCTGGGTCCTCTCACTTATCAACGTGATAATGAAGACCCATCTTCTTTTCCCCTTCTATATCTAGACATGATTGAAGAAGACTCGCCTTCAATTAATGTTGTTGAGTGCCAGGATGACGACTCCATCCTCACTTATCTTGGTGCGGACGACTCTTATATTCAACATGCCTTACCATCTGAAACTCAAACCATGTTGAATGAGTCGACTATAGAAATCAACATCCACACAGAGGATGATCCTCACATTGTGAAGATCGGACAATCTCTTAACACATCAGAACAAATTGCCTTCACTACCTTCCTCCGTGCCCATAACCAAGCTTTCGCTTGGTCCTACGCTGACATGCCAGGAATTGATCCTGACATCGCTGTCCATAACATTACTTTGAAACCGACTCCAAACCAGTTAAACAGAAACTGAGAAAAATGCATCCACGCATTGCCCTCTTGGTCAAAGAAGAGCTTCAACGACTCCTTTTTGTTTCCTTCATCTTACCTATTGACTATCCTCAATGGATTTCTAACATCGTACCTGTCACTAAAGCAATGGGGGGACTTCGGATATGTACGAATTTCCGGGACCTTAACCTCACTTGCCCAAAGGATGACTTCCCCTACCAAGTATTGATCAACTTGTTGATCTCACCGCAGCCACGAGATTCTTTCTCTCATGGATGGCTTCTCGGATACAATCAAAGTTTGGTAGCCCTGACGATCAACATAAAACAGCCTTCATAACTCCTTGGGAACCTTCATATCGTGTCATGCTATTTGGCCTTAAGAATGTGGTGTAACCTATCGCAAACTATGACTTACATTTTTCATGAATTATGCACACTATCCTTGAGGATTATGTCGATGATCTTCTTGGAAAATCTAAACATCGCAGTGAACATCTTGATGTTTTAACCATTATTTTTGATCGCCTGTTACAATATTGTGTTCGTTTTCAACCAAAGAAATGTGTCTTTGGTGTCCTTTAAGGAAAACTCCTTGGTTTTATCATCTCTTTGCGTGGCATCGAGGTCGATCCAGCTAAAGTCAAAGCTATCCTAGAAATGCCCCCACCCACTAACCTCAAACAATTGCGTAGTTTACAGGGAAAACTCCAATCTATCCGGCGTTTCATCTCACAACTCTCGGATCGATGTCAACCTTTCCATCATCTCCTTAAAAAGGACATTGTCTTTCAATGGAGTGAAGAGTGCCACCAAGCCTTTGAGGCTCTTAAAGCCTATCTCTTGCAGCCACCCGTGCTTATCCCACCTCAAGATGATCACCCTTTCTACCTTTACCTTTCTGCCACCGACCATGTTGTAGGAGCCATGCTCACACATCGTGACTCCAAGCATCGAGAACAAGTCTTTTATTACATAAGTTGTACTCTTGTGGATTACGAGACTAGGTATACACATGTAGAAAAGTTGTGCCTAGCCCTATCATTCGTGGCCACCAAACTCCGACACTACCTTCTGAATCAAAAAACTTTTGTCACCACTAACACAGCACCCTATCCATTATATGTACACCAAACCTCATCTAAACCAATGCATCGCCCAATGGCTTATGCTCCTCGCCGACCTCGACCTTGAGTTTGTACACGAGAAATCACAAAGGACACTTGTTTCCCTCGGAAATGTTTCATTCCTTTTAGAAACAGAGATAAGGTTAAGGGCTAGGAGGAATACCCGTAGAATGTCGAGATGGTGTGCGCGCATCGTAGAGAAAGATCGGGTTATTTGCTAAGAACTCCTTTTTGTCTTGGAAGGACTACTGCTGCAAATAAGAACACAAGACCACAAGAGTTTAATTAGACAATAAATGAGGGAACCGCCTTGAGCCAGAAATATAAAACTTCCTTTCGAAGGTGGTGGTTCCTCTGCTAATATGAATTAACACAAAAGACTGTAAAATATCAATTAAGTTGTTTCGTTGAACTGGGTAGGGAAAAGGCTGTTTTTCTGGTTTTGATCAGAGGAACCGATGGCGGTTACTGATAACCGATACCGGTGGGTTATAGGATCTTCTTGGTAGCTATGGTGTTTGTAAGGCTGGTTTATGGATGATATTAGGAAATGAGATGATGAGGGGTAAAAGAATAACAGTTAGATGCAATGGCACGTTGGGTAGTGGACTCAGAAACGGATTTAGGAGGACTGAGATTCAAGAAACATAAGAAATGTTATAACAGAGGACATGCAAGATGTGACTTACTGGTTTTGACCAAGATGCAAGCTGATCTCCTTTGCTGTAAACACTTCTAGTATTTCCACTCGTCTCTGCTTGGTCAAGTGAAGATCTGGACTCTGTTCCTCGCTCCCAATAATCTCTGTTGATCCAGAAATCCTTCGACTGATCTCTAAAATGAAATTCCGATCCGTTGTTTTGGTTTGGGGAGCCCATTTACAGGGAACCGATGGCGGTTGCGTAACCGACGGCGGTCGAGTAGGAACCGGTATCGGTAAGGAAAAAGTAGGCTATTTTTAGTAAAATCACCCACCTTCCCTGTTTTTCTCCCGAGAGATCAGCTGCGGCCTTGGTCAAGTGACTAGAAGGTCGGTTTTGGGTGCGAGAAAGGGGTCATTAGTTATGGGTGTAGGTGTAGACCAAGTTTTAGGTTTTAATTAGGTTAGTTTAGGATTAGGGCTAGGTCATGATGAGGTGGCAAAATGAGGTGGCAGGTGAGGTGATGGGGATTTATCAATTACAAGGTAATTAATAAATAATTGTGTAAAGTTTAGGTAATGAGGTTAGGTTGTGAAATGGGATGCGGGTCACAAGGGGTCGTAAGACACGAATTTGGTGTCTACATTAGCCCCTTATTGTCGTGTAGCTTGTTCTGTAAAGCTGCGCGGACAATAATATGAAGTGGTTTCTCATGTTAAGGATATAGGTAATCCCCCTCAAATCTATCACAGATTGAGTGAACGGGAAATCAGGGATAGGGTTGATAAAGGGTACATGTTGTAGAGAGGATGGTAAGGTGGTGGGGTAGGTCCAAGGAAGCAGACGCATGTTGAAATGCAATAGTACGACTAGGGTACATGATTTGACGAGCAAACCAGCGATGTATAGGCAAAGGTCGATAGTTTATCCAAACAAGGGTGATATAATCCTGGTATCCAAGGCATAGGAAGTAGCTCCAGGGTATATAACAGGTAAGGTACAAGAACGTTTAGGCATGTTTGGCAGTACCAAATGGTTAGTTTGGTTGAGATAAACGTCACGGTCTAGGTCTAGGCAAAGTTGGTCGACAGATCAAGTCAAGGACCCTAATCATGCTAAAACATGAATAGGTGAGCTCGATTGAACAAAAAGCTACGTGATGGGTGGATAAAAGTGTATGTTGTTGATGTTGGGCAAGGTAGTTAAGTGGTACGGCCTTGGGTCGGGCTGATTGATGAGTGAGGGCCGTGGGTCGGGCCAAGTTGTTGGGTTGCGGCCTTGGGTCGGGCCAAATGGTTGGGGTGAGGCCTTGGGTCGGGCCAAATTGTTGGGTTGCGGCCTTAGGTTGGGCCAAATGGTTGGGGTGAGGCCTTGGGTCGGGCCAAATGGGTGGTGTGAGGCCTTGGGTCGGGCCAAATGGTTGGGGTGAGGCCTTGGGTCGGGCCAAATAGGTTGGTTGCGGCCTTGGGTCGGGCCAAATGGTTGGGTGCGGCCTTGGGTCGGGCCAAATGGTTAACAAGGGTTTGCAACAAAGGTAGATATTTTCGATGTTTGTGAGTCACGCGGAGGGACTAGAGGCTAGATACCTCCATGCGAGAGAGCGTATTCACATGTTACAGGAGAGATTAGGGGATTAGTGGGCGGTACCAATAGTCGTGGTACCTTTGAGGACAGGAGGCCCGGCGAGAGGCGTCGACGATCACGATCATCCCCTAGTTCGGGATGAGGCGTGAGGGTCTAAGTAAATGTTATCGAGGTATAAGAATAAATAAGGATGCCGACCTGCGTGTCGATGATAGAGAAGATGTATTTGTTTAACATCTAAATAAAACTGAATATGTATGTTGATTTGAGTTATGATAATAATAAGAATGTTTTCATTTTTGTTTTGAAAAAAGGATAAAGAGGAATGTGATTAAATAGAAATACACCAAAAATATTTATATTTACCACACATGATAGGTTATGGTAGGGGATGGTCGAGCTAACCTTGGGAGACGCCATGTCTCCGAAGTGCTGCCTACATAGCCCATTGCACAAAGCAAGGAGGGGCCTCAGACCGATGTAGTTCTCCCTTAGGACCAGGGAGAGGTGAATTCAGGCAATTGGTTGGTTGGTAAAAAAATATTGATATTAATATTGGTAAAAAAATGAATTGGTGATGTTGTAAAAGGTATAAGGGAAGCGAAAGTTAGCCTACCCAAGTAGAAGGGAACCATGTCCTGATTAAGATCAACACACAATCCTAGATGCGAGGCAAAGCGGAAAGAGCGCTCCGTAGGTGAAAAGAGCTAAACAAACCACACAACGTAGAACGAGCTTGAAACCCTAGGTACCGTGCATAGACGAGAAGTCAATAGGTGAAAAGAGTTGTATGATCACAATATATTGAGCGTACGTTACGTCCCTTGAGTTGAAGCAAATGGTGAGGTGAGGTGAATGATATAGCTGAGATACAGAGAACTTGTTACAAAGTGAGTGTTCTGACGAAAGAGAACCTACCCTAAATAGACAAGTCCATGACCCAAAAAGTTCTTGTGAATGAGGCTTTTATTTGACTGAATATAGACTGATCAATGCGGGAAGTCTACCAGGGATATGGATTGTTTTATTCTTGAGGTCTTCACAAAGCTGATCAATGCGAGAAGCTTCTGAGAAAAGGCTGACTGTGTATAGCTGTCCTTCGGGGGAGCAGTCTATTTATAGTAGCAGATATGATTTTAATGCATAGCTGTCCTTTGGGAGCGATCTATATAATATAGCAGCAATAATTTGGCATATAGCTGTCCTTCGAGGGAACAGTCTATATATAATTTAGATAGCTAGATGTTCTTTTGGCGTGAAGCATCTAGTTTGGTAGGAAGTTTGACTCAAGAAAATCCCATAAGAATACGGCTTATTTTAAAACTTTGAAGTCATGGACTAGACTAAAAAGGGGAAGGCATCGTTTAGGTGAGGTGAGAATCAAACTATGTGAGCTTGATTTTTATTATGAGGTGTAGGAAACGAAGTGCATGTGGTGGTATGTGAGCTCAAGGGACGAGCAGTAGGTAGATAAAAAGTGATATAACACTAGATTCAACAGTAGAATGGTCGAAGATGCAGGGCATTAAGGGGTTCAGGCTCAGGCTTACCATTAAGCGAAGCTAAACGATAAGTGCCTGATCCATAGGTGTGAGTGATTATATAAGGCCCAATCCAATTGGGAGCAAATTTTCCACGTTTGCTCTTTTCTAGTTTGGTGACATGTTGATTCTCTTTGAGGACAAGATCACCAACCTTAAAGGTACGCTCATGAAGTCACTTATCATAAGCACGTTTGATGCGTTTTTGATAGATTTGAAGGTGATCAAGAGCTGTAAGACGTCGTTCGTCAAGAAGCTCCAATTGGGCTAACCGCTCTTGGCAGAAATCATCGTTGGTGAGAATATCCTGAAGAGATATTCTAAGGGAGGGTATTTGTATTTCGAGAGGCAAGACGGCCTCGGTACCATATACCAAAGAAAAAGGTGTGGCATTAGTAGAGGTACGAATGCTAGTACGATAAGCCCAAAGGGCAAAGGGAATGTGATCGTGCCAATTTCTTCCGGATTCATTGACAACTTTCATGAGGATTTTGGTTAGGGTTTTATTAGAAGATTCAGCCTGACCATTGGCCTGCGGATAGTAAGGTGATGAGAAACTAAGTTTGATACCAAAGTTGTCACAAAGGTCTTGTAACAACTTGTTTTTAAAAGATTTACCATTATCTGTTATTAGGCGATGAGGAATACCAAAACGACAGATAATGTGATGGTTAATGAATTCGACAATTTTTTCTTTTTTGATTGAAATGAGTGGAATGGCCTCTACCCATTTTGTGTAATATTCGGTTGCTGTGATTATCCAACGGTGACGTTGTGAAGAGGTCGGGTGAATCTCACCAATAAGGTCTAAACCCCATTGTGAGAAAGGCCAAAGATCTCGTGCGACCTGCAGCGGATGGCTAGGAGTATGTTGAAGGTTGGCATGTTGTTGACACATAGCACAACGCTTAACATATTCGTAGCAGTCGTTATTGAGAGTAGGCCAATAATAACCTAGGCGAAGGATTCGTTTAGCCACGGCAAGGCCACTAAAATGTCCACCACAAATCCCATCATGGACTTGTTGGATGGTATAGGTGACCTCCGCGCCGGTTAGACAGCGAAGGAGGATGCCATCAAAGCCACGTTTATAGAGGAGTCCTCCCATGACAACATAACGCGAAACACTTTTAAGAAAAGCACGTTTTCCGTTACTAGTAAGGTCAGAAGGGAGAACAGAGGTTGTAAGGTAGTCGTGAAATTGGTGGTACCAGGTATCCTGCGAATTAGTAGACACAGTATTTATCATGCAAACTACCGGGGTTGAATAGGATGGTGCAAAAGTTGCTGGACCACAACGAATAATTCAGAGTCGGTTGGTGCGGCGGGAATTTGCGAGGCTAAGCAAGCCATAGTATCCGCGAATTTGTTAGTGGAGCGGGGAATGGTTTGGATAGAATAGTGAGTAAATAAGGCTAGAAGTGACTCCACGTGGTGTTTGTACTTCTGAAGTTCCTCATTTTTACATTGGTAGGTGCCCATAACTTGATTGACTACCAATTGAGAGTCGCCGAAAATATTGATAGATTTGGCACCTAAGTGCAACGCAACCTGGAGACCCAGAACAAGGGCCTCGTATTCCGCTGTATTATTAGTGCAGGGGAAATCGAGTCGGAATGAAAGAGGCATAGGCTCAGCGTCGAGAGGAATGAGAACAACGCCGGCTCCTCCGCCGCGCTGGCATTTAGATCCATCGAAGAAGAGGGTCATTTGATACGACTCTTCCCCGAGTGAAAGAGTGGCGATGAGTTCGTCGGGGAATGTAAAATTGGTAAATTGTTCCCCAGGTAAAGGGGCCTCCGCAAGTTGGTCTGCAAGAGTTTGTCCTTTGATTGACTTCTGTTGTATAAACTCAAGGTCAAGGTCGGCGAGGAGCATGAGCCATCGAGCGATGCGTTGGTTTAGATGTGGTTTGGCGTACATATAATGAATGGGGTCCGTGTTGGTGATGACAAAAGTTTTGTGATTCAGGAGGTAATGTCGGAGTTTGGTGGCTACGAATGATAGGGCTAGGCACAATTTTTCTACATGTGTATACCTAGTCTCGTACTCCACGAGGGTACGACTTATATAATAAATGGCCTGTTCTCGGCGTGCCGAGTCCCGATGTGCGAGCATAGCTCCTATAGCATGGTCAGTGGCGGAAAGATAAAGGTAGAAAGGGCGGTCGTCCTGGGGTGGGATAAGCACGGGTGGCTGCAAGAGATAAGTTTTAGAGCTTCGAAGGCTTGGTGACACTCCTCACTCCATTGAAAGGCAACGTCCTTTTTTAGAAGGTGATGAAAAGGGTGACATCGATCCGAGAGTTGGGAGATGAAACGCCGGATGGATTGAAGTTTACCCTGCAAACTACGCAATTGTTTGAGGTTCTTGGGTGGGGGCATTTCTAGGATAGCTTTTACTTTAGATGGATCGACCTCAATGCCACGCAAAGAGACGATAAAACCAAGAAGTTTTCCCGAAAGGACACCAAAGACACATTTCTTTGGTTGAAGACGGACAGAATATTGCAACAGGTGATCGAAAATAATGGTTAAAACATCGAGATGTTCACTGCGATGTTTAGACTTGCCAAGAAGATCGTCGACGTAATCTTCAAGGATAGTGTGCATAATGTCATGAAAAATGTAGGTCATAGCCCGCTGATAGGTCGCACCAGCATTCTTAAGGCCAAACGGCATGACACGATAACAGAAGGTTCCCCAAGGAGTTATGAAAGCGGTCTTATGTTGATCGGCGGGTGCGACCAAAATTTGGTTGTATCCTGAAAAGCCATCCATGAGAGAAAGCATTTCATGGCCCGCAGTGAGATCAACAAGTTGATCAATACTGGGTAGGGGAAAGTCATCCTTAGGGCAAGCAAGGTTAAGATCCCGGAAATCCATGCATATCCGAAGTCCCCCCGTCGCTTTCGTGACAGGCACGATGTTAGAAATCCATTGAGGATAGTCAATAGGCAGAATGAAGGAAACAGAAAGGAGTCGTTGGAGCTCCTCTTTGACCAAAAGGGCAATGCGTGGATGCATTTTTCTCAATTTCTGTTTGACTGGTTTGGAATCGGGGTTTAGGGTGATGTTATGGATGGCAATGGTAGGATCAATTCCTGGCATGTCCGCGTAGGACCAAGCGAAAGCTTGGTTGTGGGTACGGAGAAAGGTAGTAAAGGCAGCTTGTTCTGATGTGTTAAGGGATTGTCCAATCTTCACAATGTGAGGATCCTCCTCCGTGTGGATGTTGATTTCAATAGTAGACTCGTTCAACATGGTTTGAGTTTCAGATGGTAAGGCGCGTTGAAGATAGGAGTCGTCCGCCCCAAGGTAAGTGAGGATGGAGTCGTCATCCTGGCACTCAACAATATTAATCGAAGGCGAATCCTCTTCGATCATGTCTGGATACAGAAGGGGAAGAGAAGATGGGTCCTCATTATCGCGTTGATAAGTGAGAGGACCTATGAAGATGGCATTTATGAAAAAAAAAAGTTAGGAGGGATAGATTCAGGGTCCATCGATTCTGTGGGTGATGATGGCAAAGTGGGTGATGATGGTTCGGTAGGGGTGACGTTGTCTTCTTCCAGAATACAGCTGACACGAGGTGTCTCCTGTGTAGGTGTTTCAGGAAAACCGAGACCACTGCGATCATTATGTTTGCGTGTGGTGATGGGGATGAGCGTATGTCGGCCTTGTTCATAAAGACCAAAACCAAAGCCTTTCCAAGCACAGCGAGTCAAGAAGGTGAGGGCGAAGCGACGATTTGTCAGGTATTGAAAATCGGATTGGAAGGGGACCACACCAAGAGGAGGTTCAGGGGTAATGGAAGATGCGTCAACACCCCCATATGTTAGGTTGGTGCGGCAATGGGGTGGTCCGTAAGAGATTACTTCCCCCACGCGACGGTCGTAGGTGGGATGTGCATGTAATTGTCCGTACTCCTGTGGGGTAGGGAAAGAACTAACGTTATATAGGCGGTACTCCCCCAGCGTAAGGCGTTGAAAAACATCTACTAAGGGGTCGGAGGTTGGGATGTTAGCTGCGGGAAGGGAAGTGGTTTTTGCGACGGTGGTTTCATCAGTTGAAGGCGTAGGTGCAGTTGAGGTGGATGGTTGAGGTACATTTGAAGAGGATGGTTGGGTTGAATGTATGGGTGTCTTGATTGGTATAAGCACATCGTTAGGACGATATAACATATTGCAGGTTTTAAAGGGAGGAGGATCAGCTTTTACGGTGTAGGACTTCCCCTCGTACTCAAATTTTATGCATCTATGTAATGTTGAGGGAACGCATCCCATGGCCCGGATCCAAGGACGACCCAGCAATATATTATATTGGAACTCTCCCTCAAGGACATAGAAGAGTTCGGGTAAAGTACGCGGTCCTACACGAATGTTGAGGATCACGGTGCCTAAGGTAGAGGTAATAGCGTCATTGAATGACCGCAACATGATGGGGTTGGCACACATGCAACTAGAAGGGATATTCATTTGTTGGAAAGCTTTTGAAGAGATGATGTTTAGGCTGGCGCCCCCGTCAATCATAACACGACGTACCCGAATGTCCCGGACGTAAGCTGAGATGAAAAGGGCAGGGTCAGGATCTTCTACACCAAAGTCGATAATTTCATCTTGAAGAGAAACCTGCGACAAGCAGCTTGCACACTGAGGAGAAGTGGTGGGGGAGATGGATTGTTTGGTGAGAGAGGCAACGTGATTGGGTGTTAGAATGGAGGCAACGGGCAGGGTTTCATTAGGTAAGACCTCGATCCCTTGAAGAATTTCAACAAGAGCTTGTCGATGAGATTCAGAAGTCTGAATGAGATCATATAGTGTCATTTTTACGGGCGATTGATGAAGCTGTTTGATCATAGTTCGGTGGGAAACTCCATTAGAGATGGGATAGGCGGGTCTGCGAATAACCACTTTAGGTGGTGGTGCAATCGGGATGGTTGAAGGAGAAAGAGATGCCGCAGGTGTGTTTTCTTTCGCTTTCCCAGTGTTTTTCTGTCCTCGAGTAGCGACACTAATCATATTAATCTCGTAGACCTGAGATGAGGAAGATGGTTGGGATAATTCATGGTCTTCAAGAGGTGGGGTTGTAATAATGATAGATCTTGGTGAGGCGGGGACAGATGATATAGTAGAGGGAATTGAAGCTAAAGGTCTCTCCCTTCGTAAGTTGTCTTTCTTAACCTTTCTATCCGGGAGAGGTGACTGACGAAGGATGGTTTTTAAAGCTTTGCATCCCTCCACATCATGTCCTGGTGTGCGATGATAGGCGCAGATTTTAGACTCATCATAACCTGCGGGTCGAGGTTTAGACGGGTCATAAGGTCTAAGTGGGGGTAGGGAAATGGTCGCATTCTCCATCAACATAGCAAGGATTTTGGCGTAAGATCCTTTGAGGGGGTCAAAATCGGATGAGGGTATTGGTTGTGCGGGTTTTGGTAATGTTTGGGCGTGGTTGGTTCGTACGGGTGGTGGTTTAGCCGAGGGGTGCTGACACGTGTTTTTCACTAAACGTGGTTTCTTTGGCACAGAAGTTACGTTCGGCTGGTTAGATGATGAGGCTACAGATGACGTGGTAGCGGGAAACAACCATGGAGAAAGGGGAGTGACAGAAAATAAATCCTTTGATGATGGGATTGGTTTAGGGTTGATAGGTGGACAGGATACGCGGGGTAACGATGTTGTTATACCCTTTGATCTCTGTATAGGTGTAGAAGGCGTAGGTCGTTTTGAAGAAAACGCAGGAGGTATGATATATTGATGTAAGGTGGAGGGATGAGGTCCCAATATGGAAGGTGGGTGTGACGATGAGGGTTTTGATTGTGATAGAGGCACGGATTGAGTTTGTCTCCTAGGTGGCGGGGCGGGTTTATTTTTGGATAAATCGAGTCGCTTAGGCGGGTGTGTTAGACTGGGCATTGGTGAGGTCCCAAGCGTAGGGGAAGATTTGGCTAAGTTAATAGAAGTGGACGGGGCATTTGGTAGAGGTGAGGGGGGTGAAGGTGAGAACATGGGCATTTTAAGCTTCTGTAAGCACTTCGGGTATATGGTGGAGGCATCAGGATTGGTCATTTGCATTTGAGTAGAATATGGCCTACTCAAACGTTCCCATAGGGCCTGTCTATCTTCTGTGGAATGACAGTCCTCACGTGTGAATATGAACTTTTGTACGGAAGAAAGACGGGTTGTGATTCCAGTCCACTGTAGGTGTGATACAGGGGGTAGATGAGGCATTGTATCCATAGATGTTAAGAGGTCGACTGGTCGTTGAAAAGATTTAGGTGATGAGGGACTAATAGGTAGGAGGGCGTGTTTGAGAGGATCTGTTATGGTTAAAGAATTTGGTGATGTTGGTGTAGGAGATTTCTCTTCTAAGGATGTAAAAAGGAGTGGCGAGCCTTCCTCTTGTGTAGCAAGAGCGGTAGAAGGGGACGTTTGGGAAATAGATAAATTAGATAACATCCGTTCGCAGTCTTGTAGGGATGTGGTATAAGAAGACTCATTGATGGGAAGAGAAGTCTGGGCAGTTAACTCTTTTATGGGTAAAGGAACGATTTCGCTTTGGCTTGATGGTGGTAAAGGAGGTTCGGGCTCCTGTGTTAGTGAAGAGGCTTGATTCAAAATTTTCTCGATAGAGGCTTTTGGCTGGGTATCGAATACTGCATGGATCTCATGAACACTCTCTTCGGCTAAGATATCCTGGTTTGTGTTACTGTTGGAAGAGTGATTCGGGAATGGTTTGTTGAAGATTTTCAAATTTCGGTTAGCAGGGGCGTTAGGATTATCGAGAGCTATATCCCCTGCGTCAACCATTTCCTGCACTATGTTCTTCAACATCTTGCAGTTTTCATGACTGTGTCCCTTCACGCGGTGGAAGTTACAGAAGTCATTTTCTTTGTACCAGGAAGGTATGGCGCGAGTGGAATCAAACCCGGAATGAGGTTTAACAGGAGGTAAGGTAATGGCTCCTGCTTTGAGCAATTTTTCCAATATCACACCATATGTTTCTCCCAAGGGAGTGTAGTTGATGGGCTCTGCTTTATACTTATAAGTGGTTTTTGGTGGAGTATTGGACGGTGGTTGGGATTTGACCATCACCGCGTGGACAGCTCCTTTTGATTTAGAAGAAGTGGACGCGTGAGGAGTGGTGGTATTTGGTTTATTGGTAGAATCAGGAGTTCGGAAAGTGGAGTTTTTGTTGCGCAACCGCAATTTCTCTTCCTCTAAGGCTCGAATTTCTAATTTTCGAGCCATAGTAAAGGCCTCGTCGAATGTACGGAAAGTTTGAATTTGGAGGGTAGGGGAGATGTGCTTAGTGCAGGCCCGCGTAAATAGTTCGATAAGTTCGGTTTGAGGTAAGGCATATGTAAGTTGGTTGATAAGGCCCCGCCATCGTCCAACGAAATCTGTGATAGATTCATCTTCGAATTGTCGGATGGCATAGAGGTCCGTGATAGATACTTTCTTGGCAATGTTAATGGAGAAATGATCCAAGAAAGATTGGGCTAGTTGGTTAAAAGAGAAGATTGAGTCTTTGGGTTAAAGCAGCCTTTGTACCACTCAAGCGAGTCTGATAAGGACATGGGAAAGGTGCGGAGTAACAAGGCATCATCATGAGCAATCAAATAACAAGCGTGTCTAAATGATCGCAAGTGTTGTTGAGGATCCTCTTTACTGTTAAAACGAGTAAATTTCGGCAACTCCCATTGAGGAGGATATGAATGAAGGGGGACAGAAGGGTGAATGGGCTCCCGACAAACTTGCTCGTATGTCAAGGCGCTACGACTTCCTGAAACAGAAGCCTCCAGGTTTTGCATTTTGTCCATCATTTGTTTAATTAAGTCAGTGGTTGGATGAGATGATGGTGTGGTTGTGGTGAATGGAGGCAGATTGGACCAAGGACCACCGCTAGACACTGGTGGGGTTAAGTGTTGATAAGGTGTGGAGGATGAATATGTTGAGGCGACTGAATAGGGGTGTCCTATATAGGATGTTGAGGTCACTGGATACGTGTATGGGAATGAAAAGGTAGGCGGAGCTTGAGAAGGAAAGCTCGTGTGGATAGGTGGCAGAGAGCAAGTCATGAACGGAGCAGTCTGCAAGAGAGATGAGGTAGGGGCGGTCGGTGGTAATGATATGTGGGGTCCAAGATTAACAAAAGGAAAGCTAATCGGGGTCGTATGAACCTCTGCAGCCGTCGGATTGGGAGACGGGGCTAGAGATGCAGGAAGCAAGGCGGTATTATCAGGTGGAGTGGGAGCTAAATGAGCAGCTATACTGATAGGCATACCTACAAGGAGCTGACCATCAGGTGTACGGTCAGGGGTATGAGACAAATAGTATTGTACAGCGCTGGAATTAGCATCCAGAAACTTGGCAAAGTCCTTATCTCCCACAGGAATTTTAGGAACCTCGCTGGTATCAGTAGGATTCCCCACAGAAGGTGAAGGGGGTGATTCAGGCAAAGAAACAGAGCAAGCATGTGAAACCATGGCGGCGGCTTGCTTTCGAGTGATAACAACCATGGACAGAAGTTCACAGTAGGGTTTTAATCTGTCAGGAATAGAAACAAACTCAGACTGGTAAAATTGTTAGGTTGCTGGTTTGTCAGGAATAGGAAAAGACAGTAACCGATATCGGTCTAGTAACCGATGTCGGTTATACTATAGCCGACGTCGGTCAAGTAACCGATGTCGGTCGGTAAGAAGTGCAGGCTAACAAGATATAAAAAGGCTGCTAATTTGATTTTTAACAACGTTTAGTATACTTGTCCAATTATTGATCACAGAAGACAGTATGAGAAAGAAAAACAGAACTAAAAACAAGCAAGATGCACACGCAAATCCAGAGATTAACCCTAGGGTTAATTTTAATTATCGTGGGCTTATGCCTTTAGACGTAGAAGGATGTCAGAATCCTAAACAAGAGACTTAGGGGAAATGTCAAGTTGTTTTGGCTTATAAGGTTACCTCAATCGGGCGGAGGAATACCGCGGAAAAAGGGGGGATGTTTGAGCTGTTGTGTTAATTGTGAAGTGATTCGGTATGTGTTGTGCAGTGAATGTAAGATTAATTTCTTGTCAATACCGTGGATATCACCCCCACGTGTACGACCTGTTACTTAATCTATGTTCACTAGAATTGAAAAACAACAGGCAGGAATGCAATGCATGTGTTTTAAACCCAAATCGAAAGTGATATTCGATGAAGCAAAAGAGATGACTTTCACTAATGCAAGATGCAAAAACAAAGCAAGTTCTTTTACCAGAATAATAGAATACCTCGTGAATATCTTTAGAAGAAGAAAACAGCAAGTATGCTCCCTATATGAAAGCAAGCGAGAAATAAAGATAAACCCAAAATGGGTCCCACCGGGCGTGCCAAAATGTTTCCCTCGGAAATGTTTCGTTCCTTTTAGAAACAGATAAGGTTAGGGTTAGGAGGAATACCTGTAGAATGTCGAGATGGTGTGCGCGTACCGTAGAGAAAGATCAGACTGACTGCGAAGAACTCCTTTTTGTCTTGGAAGGACTACTACGCAAATAAGAACACAAGACCACAAGATTTTAATTAGACAATAAATGAGGGAACCGCCTTGAGCCCGGAAATATAAAACTTCCTTTCGAAGGTGGTCGGTTTCCCTGCTAATATGAATTAACACAAAAAGCGTAAGATATCAATTAAGTTGTTTTTTGTTGAAGGTAGGAAAAAGGCTGGTTTTGGTTTTGATCGGAGGAACCGATGGCGGTTCTTGATAACCGATGCGTTCGATAACCGATAATCTTGGTGGGTTATAGGATCTTCTTGGTAGCTATGGTGTTTGTAAGGCTGGTTTATGGATGATATTAGGAAATGAGATGATGAGGGTAAAAGAATAACAATTGGATGCAATGGCATGTTGGGTAGTGGACTCGAAGCGGATTTAGGAGGGTGAGATTCAAGAAACATAAGAAATGTTATAACAGAGGACATGCAAGATGTGACTTACTGGTTTTGACCAAGATGCAAGCTGATCTCCTTTGTTGTAAACACTTCTAGTATTTCCACTCGTCTCTGCTTGGTCAAGTGAAGATCTGGACTCTGTTCCTCGCTCCCAATAATCTCTGTTGATCCAGAAATCCTTCGACTGATCTCTAAAATGAAATTCCGATCCGTTGTTTTGGTTTGGGGAGCCCATTTACAGGGAACCGATGGCGGTTGCGTAACCGACGGCGGTCGAGTAGGAACCGGTATCGGTAAGGAAAAAGTAGGCTATTTTTAGTAAAATCGCCCACCTTCCCTGTTTTTCTCCCGAGAGATCAGCTGCGGCCTTGGTCAAGTGACTAGAAGGTCGGTTTTGGGTGCGAGAAAGGGGTCATTAGTTATGGGTGTAGGTGTAGACCAAGTTTTAGGTTTTAATTAGGCTAGTTTAGGATTAGGGCTAGGTCATGATGAGGTGGCAAAATGAGGTGGCAGGTGAGGTGATGGGGATTTATCAATTACAAGGTAATTAATAAATAATTGTGTAAAGTTTAGGTAATGAGGTTAGGTTGCGAAGTGGGATGCGGGTCACAAGGGGTCATAAGACACGAATTTGGTGTCTACAACACTATTGAGACCAACTCATGGAAGCCCCTTTACCTGGGGAATAATTTACCAATTTTACTTTCCCTGACGAACTCATCGCAACTCTTTCACTCAGTGAGGACTCGTATCCAATGACTCTATTCTTTGATGGATCCAAATGTCAGTGCGGTGGAGGGGCCGGCGTTGTTCTCATTCCTCTGGACACTGAACCTATGCCTCTTTCATTCCAGCTCGATTTCCCCTACACTAATAATACAGTGGAATACGAGGCCCTTGTTTTGGGTCTCCAGGTTGCGTTACACTTAGGTGTAAAATCTATTAACATTTTTGGTGACTCTCAATTGGTAGTCAATCAAGTTATGGGCATCTACCAATGTAAAAATGAGGAACTTCAAAAGTACAAACATTACGTGGACTCACTTTTGACCTTATTTACTCATTATTCTATCCAAACCATTCCCCGCTCAACTAATAAATTTTTGGATATTAGGGCTTACTTGGCCTCACAAATTCTGCCTCAAAGAACTAACTCGACATATTTGTCTTGGTCCAACAACTCTTTTCCCCATCTTACTCAGTCCCGGATGTTTGTATGGTAAATAATGTATTTGCTAATTCATAGGATACCTGGTATCACCAATTTCACGACTACCTTACAACCTCTGTTCTCCCACCTGACCTTACTAGTAACAAAGAAACGCACTTTTCTTAAAAGTCTTTCTCATTATGTCGTCATGGGGGGACTCCTCTATAAACATGGCTTTGATGGCATCCTCCTTCGATGTCTAACCAGCGCGGAGGTCACCTATACCATCCAACAAGTCCATGACGGAATTTGTGGTGGACATTTTAGTGGCCTTGTCGTGGCCAAACGAATCCTTCACCTAGGCTATTATTGGCCTACTCTTAATAACGACTGCTACGAATATGTTAAGCGTTGTATTATGTGTCAACAACATGCCAACCTTCAACATACTCCTAGCCATCTGCTACAGGTTGCACGAGATCTTTGCCTTTCTCACAATGGGGTTTAGACCTTATTGGTGAGATTCACCCACCCTCTTTGCAACGTCACCGTTGGATAATCACAACAACCGAATATTACACTAAATGGGTGGAGGCCATTCCACTCATTTCAACCAAAAAATAAAAAATCGTAGAGTTCATTAACCATCACATTATCTGTCATTTTGGTGTTCCTCATCGCCTGATAACAGATAATGGAAAATCTTTCAAAAATAAGTTGTTACAAGACCTTTGTGACAACTTTGGTATCAAACTTAGCTTCTCATCACCTTACTATCCACAAGCAAATGGTCAAGCCGAATCTTCTAACAAAACCCTGACCAAAATTCTCATGAAAGTCGTTAACGATTCGGGAAAAATTAGCCTGATCACATCCCCTTTTCCCTTTGGGCTTATCGTACCAGCATTCATACCTCCACTAATGCCACACCATTTTATTTGGTATATGGTACCGAGGTTGTCTTGCCTCTCGAAATAAAAATACCCTCCTAAGAATATCTCTCTCTAGGATATTCTCACCAATGATGATTTCCACCAAGAGTGGTTAGCCCAATTGGAGCTTCTTGACAAACGTCATCTTACTGACTCTTGACCACCTTCAAATCTATCAAAAGCACATCAAGCGTGCTTATGGTAAGCGACTTCATGAGCGTACCTTTAAGGTTGGTGATCTTTTCCTCAAAGAGAATCAACATGTAACCAAAATAGAAAAGAGAAAACGTGGAAAATTTGCTCCAAATTAGATTGGACCTTACATTATCACTCACACTTACGGATCGAGGCACTTATCGTTTGGCTTCGCTCAATGGTAAGCTGAGCTTGAACCCTTAATGCCTTACACCTCGACCATTCTACTATTGAATTTAGTGTTATATCAATTTTTATCTACCTACCTTGCGCTCGTCCCTTGAGCTCATACACCTTGTTTCATGCATCTCAAAATAGAATCATGCTCACGTGGTTTGGTCGTCATCTCCTCTTAAAGATGCCTTTCCCTTTTTAGTCCTGGGTCCATGACTTAAAAGTATCAAAATAACATGTTCTCAATTATACAATTATGGGATATTCTTGAGTGAAACTTCTTACAAAACTAAATGCTTCATGCCAAACGGACAGCTATACACAAAATCCACATCTGCTGCTATTATAAATAGATTTGCTCCCCAGAAGGACGGCTATACACAAAAGCCACATCTGCTATTATAAATAGACTACTCCCGAAGGGCAGCTATACACAAAATCTGCATCTGCTACTATAAATAGATTGCTCCCTTGAAGGATAGCTATACAAAGTCAGCCTCTATCAGAAGCTTCTCACATTGATCAGCTTCGTGAAGAGCTCAAGAACAACAACATGCATATCCCATATAGACTTCCCGCATCGATCAGTCTATATTCAGAAAAAAATAAAAGCAGTATTCCAAAGCACTTTTGAGTCATGGACTTGTCTATTCAGGTTTGGTTCTCTTTCGTCAGCATACTCACCTTATAACAAGTTCTCTGCACCCTAGCTATACCATCCACCTCATCGCACCATTCTTCAAAACCACAAAACTCAAGGGACGTGACGTATATCCGATATATTGTGATTATACAACTCTTTTCACCTATCGACTTCTCACCTATGCAAGGTACCTAGGGATTCAAGTTCGTCCTCCGATAATACGTTGTTTGTTTTGCTCTTTCCAACTATGGGACACTTTTCCCTCTTTTACCCGAATCTAGGATTATGTGTTGACCTTAATCGGGACACGGTTCCCTAATACTTGGGTAGGCTAACCTTCGTTTCACCTATACCTACACAAATACTTCCAATACCTTACCAACACCAATAACATTACCCTACCAATATCAATATTTTTTTACTAACCAACAACTTGCCTAACCACAACCAAATTGTATGCGAATTCACCTCTCCCTAGTCCTAAGGGAGAACTACATCGTCTAAGGCCCCTCCTTGCTTTGTGCAATGGACTATGTAGGCGCACTTAGGAGACATGGGGTCTCAGAAGGTTAGCTTGACCATTCCCCTACCATAACCTATCATGTGTTGTAAATATAAATATTTTTGTGTATTTATATTTGATAACATTCATCTTTATCCTTTTTCAAAACAAACATTCAAAACACAACCATTCTTATTATTATCATAACTCAAATCAACATACATATTGATTTTATTTAGATGTTAAACAAATACATCTTCTCTATCATCGGCCTTACGAGTTGGCATCCTTATTTATTCTTATACCCCTATGAAATTCACTTAGACCCTTGCGCCTCATCCCGAACTAGGTCATGATTGTGATCGTCGACACCGCCGCACTTTGGCCTCTCCATCCTCAAAGGTGCCAGCTGCTTATTGGTTCCTCCCACTGATCTACCAATCTCTCCTGTAACATATGAATACGCCCTCTCGCATGGAGGAATCTCACCTCTAGTCTCTCCACTCGTGACTCTACAACCACTAACAATCCCGTTGTCTCATTCACCCACGTTTGAAGCTGGTGAACTAAACCCTGCAGGCGATCTCTCTCCACTGTAATCACAGCTATGTCAGGATGATCGGCCCTCTCACGTGAACCTCGTAGCTCTGCTACCCACCATAATCTATAAGCCTCTATCGCTCCTACATCCATTACCCCCGCAATTAGCTGCTATCTCTTGGTCCTTCGGAGGTGTCGGTCGAGGAGGTGAGAATGATGCCGGTGGTGGTGGTCCAGCTCCTCCAGCACCTCCTGCTCCTCCGGGTTGTGCCATGGCTCCAAATCTCCTCAACAGGGTCCTCAACCAATCAAACTCTACCTCCTGATCGTTGGGGTCTACCAATCACTCACTTCTCCACTCAACTAATGCCAACTCAGCCCACAAACTCCACAAAATCAATTCAAAACTCAAACAAGCCGTATTGGTACTCAAATTGACAATGTGAAAATGACACGCCATATTTTTCTTTTTATAGGTTTTGACCTATAACCGATATCGGTTATAGCGTGCCCTAAAACACCGATATCGGTCATCTAACCGACGGTCATAACTAACCGATATCGGTTGCATGCCTACTTTACCAAAAAAATTACCCTTATCTACCAATCTCCCTTTCTCACCACAACGCCTACCCCCACCTTTGCTACATAGCCTTATTTTTACTTCATCGGCCCGACCCAAGGCTGCAACCAACCAATTGGCCCGACCCAAGGCTATAACCAACCAATTGGCCCAACCCAAGGCGCGCGACTAACCAATTGGCCCGACCCAAGGCCGCCACCAACTGACTACTTAGGCCCGACCCAATGCCACAACCAACCATTTGGCTCGACCCAAGGCCGCAACCAACCAATTAGGCCCGACCCAATGATACAACCAACCATTTGGCACGACCAAGGCTGCGCACCCAACCAATCAGGCCCAACCCAAGCCGCACCCAACCAATTAGGGCCCGACCCAAGGTCCTCACTAATCAATCAGCTCAACCCAAGGCCGCACGAATTAAGTACCTTGACCAAGACCCAAAAATTATGATTTTATCCACCCATCATGTAGCTTTTTGTTTAATCGAGCTCACCTGTTCATGTTCTAGCATGATTAGGATACTTGAATTGATCAGCCGACCAAATTTGCCTAGACCGAGAACGTGACGTTTATCTCAACCAAACCAACCATTTGGTACTGCCGAACATGCCTAAACATTCATGTACCTTACCCGTTATATCCCCTGGAGCTACTTCCTATGCCTTGGATACCAGGATTATATCACCCTTGTTTGGATAAACTATCGACCTTTGCCTATGAATTGCTTGTTTTCTCTTCAAATCATGTACCCTAGTCGCACTACTACATTTCAATGTGCGTCTGCTTCCTTGAACTTACCCCACCATCTTACCATCATCTCAACACCATTCACCCTTTATCAACCCTATCCCTGATTTCACGTCACCTCAATCTGTGATAGATTTGAGGGGGATTACCTATACCCTTAACTGGGGCAATCACTTCTTATTAATTGTCAGTGCAGCTTTACAAGACAAGCTACACGACAACAAGGGGCTAATGTAGACACCAAATTTGTGTCTTACGACACCCTGTGCCCCGCATCTCATTTCGCAACCTAACCTCACCACCTAAACCTTACACAATTATCTATTAATTACCTTATAATTAATAAATCCACATCTCCAAACCTACCACCTCATTTCACCACCTCATCATGACCTAGCCCTAACCCTAAACTAACCTAATTAAGACCTATAACTTGGTCTACATCCACACCCATGACTAATTACTCCTCACCCGCACCAAAACCAACCTAATAATGACTTGACCAAGCCCATAACTAATCCCTCGAGAGAAAAGGAGGGAAAGTTGGCTATTTTACTAAAAATAGCCCACTTTGACTTAACCAACATTGGTTCCTACTCGACCGCCGTCGGTTACGTAACCGCCATCGGTTCCCTGTAAATGACCTCCCCCAACCAAAAACAAAGGATCGGAATTCATTTGAAAGATCCGGAATTCACTTGGCAGAGCAGAGACAAGTGAAGAAAAGAGAAGAGTTTACAGAGAAGGACATCGAGCCCAAGACTGCAACTGAGTAACCAGAGCACAGTGACACTCATCCAAGCATTGGGAGAGAAGATAGCTCACTTTTGATTGTCAGATCATCCCACCTGAGCCTTGCCTTCATCATCACAATCCTTGGACCTGTATCTTCATCAGGAACTAGTAAGTAGTGTCTTGTACGTTCTTAAATACCATTTATGGAACTTCTGATTCATAGTAATTATAAGCTCACTCCTAGATCTACTACCCGATAGCACCCTGCATCTAACCTTCATTCCTCTACCCCTACATTGCCCCAAGAACAGCTCCCACACTCTCTGAGTCTTCTCCATCACCCTATTTCCTACCCCTAATCATTTACCAACCTTATAAACACCATAACCGCCTTACAGCCAACCTTCATTGAAAGCCCCTAAATCACTGCCCCTACCGATATCGGTTATCAGCAACCGGTACCGGTGTTATAACATAGTCGGTTATATAGTGACCGGCATCGGTCACTATGACTCCAACCAAAACCAGCCTTTCCTCTATTGCTTTTAACGAGGTAACTAAAGTGTAATTTCACAACTTCTTTGTTATCATTTGTGTTAATTCATGTTAAAAGGAACCACCACCTTCGAAAGGAAGTCTAATATTTCTGGGCCCAAGGCGTTCCCTCATTTATTGTCTAACTATAATCGATGGTATTGCATTCTTATTCACAGTAGTCCTTCCCGGACAAAAAGGAGTTCTTTGCAATTAGTCCGATCTCTCTCTACGGTGACGTGCACACCCTCCCAACACTCAACAGGTATTCTTCCTAGCCCTAACCTTTATCTATTTCTCAAGAGAATGAAAGGATAGAAGCAACTCTATTCTAAGAATGGAAACATTATGTGCGAAACACTCTCCTTCCCTTCGGTCTAATCGGTAATTTCAGGTGATTGAGGAGCTCATGGAACACTTCTCTTTGTGTTTCTAGTTCACCCATATTACATGGAAGTAGAGTCATATGTGTCTTATTCTGTCTATTCCCTCCACTCCCTTCATATCCAATTTATAAGCGAAAGGGGATAAAATTGTATTGAAAAGTGTTCCCATGTGCTAATTTCTACTAATTCACTAATTTATATGTGGAATGGACTATTTGAACCCAAGTATATATAAATTTCTCCCACACTCTAATAACTCACTTTTACAAAGACTTGGTTTTACAATTATGTGTCTATTTCTCCTACCGCATGTCAAGACGGTATTTTGCTCGTAGCTTCCTCAATTTTTATCCAAATTCAAAAATTCCAAGTGCATAAGGACCATTGTGAAGGCATCACCTTTTTCATCTAGAAGGTGAGTGGTTATCCCTTTCCTTCACATACTCTACAAATAGATTTTGGTATCTATTTGATTTCTTATCCCTTTCCTTCACATACTCTACAAAATTCACTATTTAGAATTTGGTTTCCCTAATTTCTTCCTAAACCTCTCATCATGAAGTTATAATATTCTAGATACAAACATATCTTTTCCTAGAAACCTTTGTGCCTAATATTGGTGACAACAATGTTAAACATATGAATCTTGATGACTTTTGGGCTATGATAAAAGATTATAACCCAACCCCATTGGCCCAAAGTGTGTTAGAGATAGTGGATTGGCCCATGTTATTGGTTTCCCTACCTCAATGCAATGCACCAACATAGTCCTAACTTTTGCTTCAAGTTTTTAATCCAAAAACCAAAGAATTGAAATATCCCCAAGGACATGTCATTTCTCAGCTTGATTCCCACCATATCAATGTGGCCTTGGGAATTCCCACTTTTAAGATTCTAATGTCTTAACTAGGACAAAATCTTCAATATTGTTTTACCTCGGTCCAGATAAGTACAAGAAAAATATTGCTAAGACATGGCTGAAAATTAAAAGAAAAGGGCCTTCCAAATTACCCAAAACCCTCTATAGAATTGATTCTATAGAGGAACTTTCTGATATAATAACACTACTAGCAAGGGTAATGGGTCTACCATCAACCAATGAGTTTCAGAACTAGATGTGTGTGTACATCAACATAATTTGTGAAGGCAAACAACATTTGAACTAGGTAGAGATAATTTTTGAAAATCTGACTCATCAACTTACTAATGTTCACCAAAGAAAAACATTCCACATGACCTCATATCTAATGTACACCATAGCAAGATATAGAATATGGATTGGGTTAACAGGTCAAGATCAAAAACAAAGCTCAACAATATATGATTTTTACACTCAAATCAACTATGATAACAAGATTTTTGTAGGAAAATTAATGATGCCTTCACCATATTCCTAATTAGATTGCTTGAAGGAAATGTAACTAATAGGGTATCCTCGGAGAGGCTAGAAAATTTATTTCTACATATGGTATCCTATTTGTATAGTTCATGAAGTTCTCCTACATTTGAATAGTTGGGATCGAAGGAGAACCATAGAAGATGTTAATCTATTGCAATGACAAGATAGTTCAAGTTAAGCTTTGGAGGTAGCTAGATTTTTGTATAGAAATTTTAGGGATAAGAATATTTCATGCATCCAATTTCCCGTTTATTTGGGGAATTATAGATGCATATCATCCTTGGATGCTCAAAATGTTAAAATAACCATATTTGAGTTCAATTTCCACTCATATCATAAACGAACTTATTTAGACAGTAAGGGATTCATTTGAAAGAATATGAGGATGACATATTAGCACTTTCCATAATTTTAAGATTATTTGGATGATTATGCTCATGAGTATTAAGTTAGGAAAAGAGTGTTAGGCAAGCTATATCACTACAACAAATCAAGGATTTCAAGTTATATACGATTAACGAAAGGGATGGTTGACGATGATTATGATCTCTATACTATAGAGTATATAAAATCTATTCAATACACCCCTTTCCTACCATTGATTAGTCTCAAAAGGAAAAGGATAACCCTAATGACGTGAATGCTCCGGTAATCTAAGAACCGGGGAATTGGTTCAATAGAAAAGTTAGGGAATTCATGGAATCTCAGAAGATGTCTTCTTCTCAAGAGGCTTCCTCTTCACAAAATTATTCCCCTACTCAACAAACTCCTTCCTCCTCTCCCTTGGATTCAAGAACCAAGGTTTACATGAAGAAAGATAAAGATAAAGAGGTTGATAATAAAGTAGAAACATCCGAGCAAAGTGTTGAGTAGAAAAAAACAAAATAATTAGCTAGTGAAGTTACTCCTAAGTAAACACCACAACATACATCTTGAAGAAGAAGTGGCTAAGAAAAAGCAAGATAAACAAGAAAAAGAGAAGAGTTTTGAGAAGAGGATGTCATTGAAATAGTTGGATTGGATTTAGGAAAGATGGATATTAGAAGGCTTTCTCCTCTTCTATTATGACTACCACCGTTGAGGTTTTTGCTTCTCGAGTTCCAAGTTCCCAAATTGCCCTTGTATTTCCTCCTCCAACAACATCTTCAAGGGATTATTTCACATGGGTTCAACATATGATCTATATTAAGAAGAGGAAAACACAATCTTAAATAGAGGTTCCTGAATTTGATGCAGTGGATTCTCTCCTTGGCATATCTCCTCCGCCTCCGAATAAATCCAAGACGACTTCTTTTCGGTTTTTTGACTCAAAAGGGGTGCAATTCTTAGATATTGCTAGACCAAAATAGGACAAGAGTGGAAAATATATATCCATATCAGATCTTGAGATTACAAGAATCTCATTAGGTGAATCAAATTCGAGGGTGAGGTTCACAACCTTAGAGAGACTATTTCTAAGATCATTGAAATTGTTGAGAAGGGGAAATAGACTCAGGAGCAACTAGAGGAGAAGCTGTAGGTACTTGCTAGTTTCATCAAGTCTTTCCTCTCATCAGATAAAACTTCTCTAGATCCAACACCCCTCTCCAAACTTCTACCCACTTTTGCCACTTCTAGAATTGATCTCAAAGCAATCATTGAGCTTCATAAGCATGCCACTTTTGGTAAGGCTTCAGAGGCCTGGGTTGAAGGAATTCTTGTTTCAGGGCTACAATTCATTAATGAGGCATGTAAAATTTATGATAATATCATCTCAACCCAAAATCAAATCAATTTAAGGATTGATGGTATTGATAAGGATCTCAAGATTTAGGTTGATGTTGTTTAGGATCTTAGAATCATGATTCTCACAGATGAAAAATCCTCCTATCGAAAAATATTTTTTATGATTTTAAGAGTAATTTATCTTGAACATGGACTTTCAAAGTGTGGAGTAGATAATCAAATTTCTTAAAGAGGTTACCACTAAATTGAAGGGTGTAGTCCAAAAGGGTGAGTCATTGAAACACTGAAATCTTTGCAGATTGCAAGCCCTTCACATCAATTATTCAAAGATAACTCATCTAAGAGGAATTCAGTTGATCATATCAAAGGGAACTTCAATTTACTCATCAAGGACAATATATTGAAGGAGGAATTGGTTGGCAAGGAAAAAATGGATGAATTGTTAGAGCTTAATAATGTTATCATATAAGCATCCAAGGGACTTTCTCACTATGACGGCATAACAAAAGAGATGGAGTATTCTCTAGGCGGCTAACTAACCAACCTTTCAAACACCATAATTCCCAAAGTTTTAGAAATCTCACCTGAGTCACCAAATTAAAAATACACATTCTCAAGCTCAAAGTGCCTTCCTCAGTTTTCCTTTTGTTCCTTCTTCTTTCGGATCCTAGTCTTACTAATTGTTATATTTTGAAGTTGGCTTTATTATTTTAAAAAAAAAAAAAAGAAAAATTGCAATATAAATTCAATTTATGTAAATCAAATAATTAAGTGTTTTAACACTTAATTAAGAATAATTAGTTAGGTGAGGTAGTTAATTCCTCCCCTTAGCCTATATAAGGCTTCATTTTATTTATAAAAGGGGTTGGATATTGGTTATTACGAGTGTAAAAGATATGGATTTTGGCAAAACAAAAGAAGAACCTTCTTTCTCTCAATTCTTGTTCTTCAAAACTCTCTTTCTTGATCTTGTTAATATGTTATTTGTTTTATCTAAAATCTGAAGCTTTTTATTCTCATTCATGGAGTAAAATGTGTTGAACTTTGATTCAATATGCATTTTATGTGCTGTGGAGTTTCCATTTATGCAAACACATATGTTCTTTAATTTCATTTGCATGCATGAGTAGGATAAAGATATGCAGTCTTCTTATTTGAAAGTGTTGTTTCCTCTTTCCTTACCTTATACTGATCGGTTGGTAATCTTGTAAAACCAAGGGGGATCTACATATCCTTGATTGATTAGTTAGTTGTAACTATGTTTCTCTAATTAATTTGTCTTTCCATAACCTTGTTGTTGTAATTCCTCTACTCCTATTTCTTTGTTTATCTTCTATATTAAGAACCATGAATCCATTCATATACACCAATATCCTCATTAAGAATTAATTAGTTTGTATATTTATAAATAACTTAGAGTTTTAAGTTTTTGGCTCAATAAGGAACCTCCTCATTCAAGAGAGGAGGGACTGATCTCCTTGAATTTTTAATTGCTTCAACAACAACAATTTTTCCAAGCGACAATTTTTTTCCCACCATGGTGCACATGTTGTGACATCCACGAGAATAATCCTAACCATAATCAATCCAAATTTTTGTCACCACAGCTAAGGAGAGATACCTGGCTCGATTCCCGAGGGCTCAAGGCATTGAAGATCCTAATTTTCAATTGTAAAAACAACATTATTTTTAGTTATCTCCAGAAAATAAAGGTAAAGGAAAAATATCTACCATCATACCTCAACGAAGATAAGACATGGTTTATCTTCGCAACTAAGAACTACTCAAGCTTTGATTCTAGTGAGTGTTGTTTCACCGATTCTTATAATGAAAACAAGACCACCAGAAGGAATTAAACAATATGGGTAGTGAACTGCCTAGCGTATGCTAGATCCGAGAAGTGTGATACTTCCTAGATGGCTGTCAGTCCACTATTTTAAACAATTTAATGTTGTAAACAAAGTAAATCCTATTGTTATTTAAAATGATTTAGGTATCTCACTTAAAAACACAATAAGAAATAGATCTAATCTAACAAGCTAAGCTAGAATAGAATCCAAAGGTCAAATGATTGGTTTGGGTCTCTGCAGGTTTGATAGAGGTCTCGGGTAGATCACAGGTGAATGAGGGTGAGATGAAATTTGGTGGGTAGGTCTCTATTCTAGGTTGTGTGGGAAAATACAGAGAGACCGGTGTCGGGGGGTGTGATGGTGGTGGTTAGGTGTAATCGGTGCGATTATTGTGAGATCTGGAAATGTCACAAAACAAGTTGTGGTCTCCTTTGTGATTGCACAAAGGACTTTGGTGGGTCGAGATGAGGTATTGGGTGACTTGGAGTAGGATTTGGTGAGGTTTTAATGGGTATATGGAGGTGAAAATGTTGCAGAGAAGGTCAATAGGGGGCAAGAGTAAACAATGGATGATAAAATGATGATGAAATGAAATAAACCAAGAAAGTATGATGTTATACTTACTTGGATTCCATTCTGAATGCCTGTGTGTGAGGGATGGAGGTGTTGATGAGGGGTTTGAAGGTCAAGTGATCACCAACTGAAGAAAAAGCTTCTGCATGGGCTGCATGTACACTCCTCTTTGCTTGGATAGATCAGATCATGGTTGGGATGGCTGTGCAGGAGAAGATGCTCAATCTCCTTCCTTGCATGTGAGTTTTCACTAGAATTTTTCTCTCTGAAGATGTGTTATCTCTCTGAGATGTGTTCTTGCTCATCAACCTTTCTCCCAATGTTTTCCAACCTTGAGAATAAGGTAGTTTAGGGGTTAAAAGGGGTAATGATGGTGGTCGCTTAACCGGTGATGGTTAGGGGTAACCGTCACGTCGGTCAAGGTGGGATTTCCTAGGTTTACTAAACTAGGGAGATCCTCTTGATTTCCTTGGATCTCATGTCATTATCCCATGGATTAGACTAGGAGCTTCTTGTGAGCATGTGGGAATGTGGTTAGAGGGAATGTAGGCATTGATTTTTAGGGTTTGGGTAAGTCTTAGTTAGTTATGGCAACTTACTAAGAATAGGTCTTAGGTTGAGTTGGCTTGGTGAGGTGTCTAAGTGAACTATATGTGTGGATATTATTTAAATAAAATATTTAAATAATAAATATAGTGAGGATAATGAATTAATTTAATTAAATTAATTAAATTAATATTAGTGGGGTGAAGGGGGGTCATGGCTAGGTAAATGTAATAAAGGGTGCTTATTGTCGAGGGACCAAAGGGGAGTGTGACCTAATTTTAGTGTCTACATTTTGCCCCTTTTTTTGCGTAGCTTGTATTGGTAAGTAACGCTAACAAAAATAAGATGTGGTTGCCCCATGTGTGGGTGAAGGTGATCCCCCTCAAACCAGAACTGACGAGGCAAGCAAGCTGAAGTGGTGAGTGGTTTGATAAAAGGAAAATGTGAGGAAAAGGCAGGTGGGCACGGGGAAAAAAAAGGGTAAAAGGTCTACTGGGAAATCTAGGTAATGGGTCAGGGTCAAAGGTAGCAACAGTAAAATCAAATGCACACACGTATAAACTGCAGCACGCTACCGGGTTGAAGAGCAGGAAAACTCTACATCGTCTAAGGTCGATAGGTTTATCCAAACAAGGTTGAAGTGAATCCGGTATCCAAGGTATAGGATATGGTCAGGAAACACAACGTAGGTTAGGTGTAGGAATGTTTAGGTATGTTCGGTACACCAAAGGTAGGGTCAGGATAAATGGTCATGGTAATAGGCTAGGTAAGGTCATTAGGTCAATCAACACAGGTAACAATGCCACAAGGTATAGTGAACACATGAGGTCAAAGGTCACTAGTGATGGTCAGGTCCAAATATCTAGGTCATGGACATGGGTAAGGCCAAGGTAGGGGTAAAAGAATAAGAAGTCCCCAAAGGAGGAAAAGGGAGGTAGGAAGTGATGAGGTCAGGAAAGGTAAGGTAATGGGTTGGGTAAAGGTTGGATGGGGTAAAGGAGCAAGGTAAAGGGTGGGGTAAAATGGAAAAGTAAGGGAAATGTGTAGGTGAGGGTGACTGATGGTGGTCATGGATAACCGACATCGGTATAGGAAAACCGATGATGGTTAGGTAGGGCACGCGACCGATGTCGGTCAATGGTAACCGACGTCGGTTAGGTCGGGTGGGTTATAAAAAAAAAAATCCACATTTTTATTATTCATTTGTTATTTGTGAAGTGAAGAAATGACAAAAAAGAGAGAAAAGAGAGAAAAGTGTCTAGAGGAAATGGGACAAAGTGAGTGAGCTGGCAGTTTGATTTGATGAGGGTTGGGTTGGTGAGTAGTGGGTCCATGGGATCAGGGTGAGAGAGTTGATTGGTCGGAGGTTGAGTAGTTATTCGGTGATGGAAGAGGCTGGAGAGGGATCGGGTGGACCACCACAGCACAGTGGCTAGATGACATGCCACCGAGATGGTGGCAGTGCGATGAGGTAAGCACCTAACTCTAGATTGGTGATTAGATAGATTAGAGGTTTTGGTATTTGTTATTTGTAGGGTTTTGTGGGTTTTGGTTTTTTGTGGGTGGTTAAAAATAAAATGTGGGTATGGGGGAATAATGGGAAAAAAAAAAGGGGGGAGGGTAGTAAATTGTATAGGTGGGGTGGGTAGGGGTCTTGGGGTAGTGTAGGTCATTGTAGGTGGGGTAAAAGGGGCAGGTGGGAGAGTTTTAAAGGGGGTTTGGGAAGTCATGAATTTTTCCATGAAGTGACGCAGTGGTCGGTCAAGCTTGGGTCGGCGTCGGTTGGGTAGAACCAAGGATCGGTCACCAAACAGTGTGATGATGCGCGGTTAAGTGGTAACCATGGTGGTAAAGATGAACCGAGTAGTGGTCACCAAACAATAGGTGACCGATGCCGGTTTAAAGGTGACCAAAGTCGGTTAGAATAAACCGGTACCGGTCAGGATTTTAGGCACAAGGGTGCAAAAGTGATGTAGGTTAGGTAGTTGAGATGGGTAGGGTAAAAATAGGGTGGAGGGTAATGATAATTGGTGAATATGGTCATGGTGATTAATTAATGTTGTGCTTGGATTGGATGTAGGGGAGAGCGCAGTTACACATGCGGGATAGGGTTTCCTCTACTGGTGACATTACATGGCTTAGCAACCCCTTTGGAGCTGCAACACATGTGGAGGTAGTGGGCTTGAGTGGGATTTGGCTACTACTGACATGTTTTTGGTAGCCAACTTGATGGTCACGCTCATCGATAGATGGGACTCCGTGACCAACACGTTCCACCTTCCGATGGGTGAGATGACTATCACCCTAGAGGACGTGTTTCAGATTTTGTGGTTACCCATATTGGGTGCCCAGGTTTACTCTATCTCCTCCGAGGCCTCAGAGGAGCTGATCGGGATAGTTTTTTTTGGTGAGGGGGTGGTGGATCGAGATTCCATAGTGCTAGTTTGAGCTATGGCGAGATGTACCTAGCCCATCCATGGATGAGACGAGGCTAGTGGTTCTATTGATGGAGGTAGTGTGCTGCTATGCACTGCCAGATGTAGAGGGTGGATGCTTTCCCCGATCACTGATGGGGGTGCTCCATGATATGATGGTAGAGGAGACCTAGTTTTCTGGGCACCAACATTCTTGGTGTAGCTATACCGAGAGTTGTGGGCATATGGGTGGTTGCGCAGGTTTAGCTTGTGTTGTACATTTATACTACACTGTTGGGCCTATGAGCACATAGTCTGTGTTTGACCTATAGGGATGCCCCGAGTAGATGCATTCCCAGTGAGATGTGTGTGGGTGGGATATAGGAGATGGGTGCCGGTTGTAGGAGAGTGGAGATCGGATAGGCCGACATATGATGTGGCCCATTTTCGTAGTAGTTGTTGGAGGGGTTGTCAGAGTGGACATTATCTGGAGGCCATATGTGGGATTCCCCTCATATAGGCACATGCATGAGGAGCTAGCTGAGCTCCTAGCTAGAGAGGTGGATATAGGGTCACCGTGCCAGGGGAGGATGAGATGATCCCAGTAGATAGGGTCTGTGGTAGTTCGGGCTTATACAGGATATTCCTCCATCCTTCCCACAGTATCAGAGAGATGATGTGGAGAGGCCTCTACCTCTACCACACCTACAAGTGCCTAGGAGGAGGAGGAGGAGCGAGTGGATTGGTGGATAGATGACATTGGATGTACAGATAGGTATAGGTAGTGGTGGGTGGCTCAGTTATGAGCCATACCACCTAGACCGGGAGGCAGCTGACTTAGCTACCATTACAGTGTAGAGAGATGCCCTACAGGGGTAGGTAGTGATGTTGATTACCTAGATAGGTATACTATAGACACATAGCTGGAGGGGTAGAGTAGAGAGGTAGTAGAGAGTAGAGTATGAGTATAGGTGGGCTAGCTGAGGCCCGAGATGGATGGAGGGAGGGATGGAGGAGATGGAGGAGATGGAGATAGAGATGGTTAGGTGGCAGCCTTACTGGCTCAGGTGGTAGGTTTACAGGGCCAGTTGGCCATAGCCCATAGCATATTGGGGCCTTACAGGCCCAGATATAGGCACAGGGGTAGGGGGCACCACCACAGGCACAGGAGCTGGTCCCAGTTCACATAGCAGTCAGTAGCAGGGTAGGTAGGCACAGAGGAGGGGTAGCAGGTAGGTATAGGGCCGAGACCTATGGGACCACCACAGACCATGCCTATATCTAGGTTATGGGATGCCCTAGGTGAGGTGAGATATTATCAAGATCAGCTCATGGTGGTGGGATAGACTTCCTATCCTATGAGAGAGTACAGAGCACAGCAGGCATCCAGTGAGAGGATGAGATCCCACACACATAGTGTGGAGAGCACAGGAGGTCAGCGAGCTCGAGGCCCGATCAGGGAGAGGCCACCAATGCATGGAGACCAGTGCTAGGTGATGTGCTAGGGACACAGAGAGGTTGAGGGTGCAGGTGACACAGAGATGGAGGACATCCGGTGAGATGCCTGAGATGCGGTCACCTGATTTTTGATGTATACTAGTGATTTTTTTGATATATATATGCCGGCCTGCGTGCCGAAGGTAGTTGTATTTTTTATCACATACCGGCCTGCGTGCCGAAGATAGTGAGGATGTATGAGTGATTTTTGTATATTTTGAGCATATATACCGCCTGTGCGTGCCAAAGATTTTTTGTATTGATTCATTCATTCTTTTTGTATATATGAGACCGGCCTGTGTGCCGATGACATTTTGTATATATATATATATATATATATATATATATATATATATATGTGCATGCCGACATTTTTGAGATGATGGACAGGATGAGATAGACATGTATATTGAGATACACATTTATTGATTTGTATGATGAGATTCATGGTATTTCGTGATTTGTTGATGTGTGTATGAGACATTGGTTTATGGCTTGTATTAGATGAGATATGGATTTGTTACTTTAATGTGGTTTGAAATTAGGTGAGTTAGGCATGATGGAGTTAGGTTGGTTTAGGCATGGATGAGTTGGTTTAGGCATGGATGGAGGGTTATAGGCATGGATTGAGTAGGTTTAGGCATGGATCGAGTCAAAGTTGGTTAGGCATGGATCGAGTCAGGTTTAGGCATTAGTTTGGTTAGGCATGGATCGAGTCAGGTTGGTTAGGCATGGAGAGTAGGTTGGTTAGGCATGGATAGTTATAGGAGGTTTGGTTAGGCATGGTTGAGTTAGGTCATAGGCATGGTTGAGTTGAAAGTAGGTTTAGTTATGATTCATTATTTTGGCAAATGAATGATACTATGGGTCATATGTGAAATGTTGTATAATCTATGCATAGTGATGATAGAGGGATGGTAGGTGTAATAAATGTATGTTGTGGTAAGCAACTTGTTATGTATGTGGCTTAATTTCCAATTTTGTTATAAAAGGGAACTAAGTGAAATGTGATGTAAATGGTGAGTTAGGCATGGTTGATGAATTGTTTTAGGGTAGAGAATGGCCGAGCTAACCTCCAAGGGCCCCATGCCCTCAGAGTGCTACCTACATAGTCCCGGTGAAAAGGGACCTCAAGCCGATGTAGTTCTCCCATGAGCTAGGGAAGAATATGAAAATGAGTTGGTAGGTTTTTGGGCATGTTGTGGGTTTAGGTTTAATAGGTGTGGGTAGATTATAGGTAAAAGGATGTAGGTGAAGGTGATTATGAAAGGGGAGGATTACCTCAAAGGTAAGCATCGAGGACCAAGTCTGTATAAGGTAATCAAAATGTAAACAAAGATGGTTAAAAGATAAGAGGGGGAAATAAAGCCACTGATTGGGTAGGATCATACGAGTAGATCATACCTTGGAGGAGGTGATGAACATAAGACCCTAAAGACATTGCATGATTAATGGTTCTATGATGAAGGTAGTCACAGGATCACCAAATGTCTAAATTCCAAGATGTCCCTTGAGGCAATTGAGGAAATGAGAGTGGAAATGGTAAGGAGGGTGAAAGGTAGTTAATTTTATATGTTTTGAGTGACAGGGCTTTTGGGCAAGGGGTCCTAGGTCACAATGGGCAAGTCCATGACTAAAATTTTTTTTTTTTTGTTTTGATAGACTGATCGATGTGGGAAGTCTATATGGGATAAATAATATGGTACTCCTTGAGGTCTTCGTGAAGTTGATCGATGCGGGAAGCTTCGGTTTTGGTTTTTCTCTTTTTTTTTTTTTTAAAAGCTTCACATAGCTGTCCTTCGAGGGAGTAGTCTATTTATAGCAGCAATTTTGTCGAGAGGAAGATGTCCTTTTGAGGGAGTCATCTTTTATTAGAAGTTTGACTCAAGGAGTTTGGTCCCATGTGAGGTCTTTGAAATCATGGACAAGACCAAGGTGGAGGATAGGACTCTTGTTCAAAAGGCAAGGTGGAATGACCATGGGATCTCATCTAAAGGTAGATGAAAAGTATCCATGAGAATCATGCTATGTGTAGTGCCATGGTACACATATTCAAGAGAAGATAACAAGTGATGGGTACTCACATGATTCTTGTTTAATCATTAGGGAGGTGTATGGAGTGGATAGCACTCAAGGGATGAGCCTGTAAAGAGACAAAGGGTGAGGTAGGACAATGAGTCAACAATAGAATGGTCAAAGATGTAATGTGTTAAGGGGCTAGGTTTGGGTTTACCATCAAGTGAGGATAAACGATAGGCACCTGATCCATAGGTATGAGTTACGATGTATGGTCCAAGCCAATTAGGAAAATTTTCCCGTTTTTTTTCTACTTTGGTTACGTGTTGATTTTCTTTCAAGACAAGGTCACCGACTTGGAAGGTTCGTTCATGAACACGTTTTTGTCATAAGCACGTTTGATACGTTGTTGGTAAACTTGAAGGTGATCCAGAGCGTTAAGATGACATTCATCTAATAACTCTAGTTGTGCTAAGTGGTCCTGATGAAAGTCATCATCAGTAAGCATGTCATGGAGAGAAATGGAGTGAGGGGATGGACTTGAGAGGTAGAACAACCTCTATACCGTAGACCAAGAAAATGGTGTGGCCGCAGTGGAAGTGTGAATACTAGTGTGGTATGCCCCATAGGAAAAAAAGGAATGTGCGTATGCCAATCCTTCCCAAAGTATCATCAACCACTTTCATGAGAATTTTGTTGAGGGTTTTGTTAGTGGATTGGCTTGGCCATTGGTTTGTGGGTAATAAGGTGATGAGAAACTAAGTTGAATGTCGAAGGCGTCGCAAATTTTTTGCAATGTTTTGTTTTTGAATTTTTTTTCCATATCGATGATGAGGTGATGAGGGACACCAAAGTGAAAATGATGTGATGGTTAATGAACTCACATATTTTCGGCTTTGTGGAGATGAGTGGTATGGCTTCCACCCATTTTGTGTAGTATTCGGTAGTAGTTATGATCCATTGATGGCATTGGGAAGAATGAGGATTGATTTCTCCGACAAGATCCAAACCCCATTGAGAGAAGGGCCAAAGGTCACGAGTGACCTGTAAGGCATGACTGGGTGTATGATGAAGGTTGGAATGTTGTTGCATTTTACACAATGTTTGACATAGTCACAACAATCATGGTTAAGGGTCGGCCAGTAATAGCCTAGGTGAAGAATACGCTTAGCAACAACAAGGCCACTAAAGTGACCTCCACATATGCCATCATGAACCTCCTTAATGGTATAAGGAATTTCAGAACTTGTGAGGCATCGTAAGAGAATACCATCAAAGCCATGCTTATAGAGGAGTCCCCCAGAATGAAATGAGAGACCTTTTTAAGGAAGGCGCGTTGTCTGTTATGGGTGAGATCAGGAGGTAAGATGGAGAGAGAAAGGTAGTCGAGAGTATTGTTTATACCAAAGGTCACTCGGGTCGGGGGTGTCGGTTCGATTGAGTAAACATCATGAGGTAAATAAGAAGGTGAATGGAGGCATTGTATGGTGACAAATATTTTGGAATCGGTAGGGGAAGTGGGTATTTGGGAAGCTAAGTAGGCCATGGTATCGGAAAATTTGTTGGTTGAACATGGGATGGTTTGAAGGGTGTAACGATCAAAGGTGGTCAAAAGTATGTCTACATGATGTTTATACTTTTGAAGTATCTCGTTATGACATTGGTACATACCATTGACTTGGTTTGATGACCAATTGTGAATCACCAAAAGATGGATTGATTTGACATCTAGGGCATATGTGGCTTGGAGACCTAGTATGAGCGCTTCGTACTCGGCAATATTGTTGGTGCATTCAAAGTCTAGTTTAAAAGACAAAGGCATGGGTTCTCCATCCAGAGGAATGAGGATAATACCAGCCCCCCCCCATGCTGACACTTGGAACCATCGAAGAAAAAGTGTCATTTGGTAAGGGGGTTCATCCAGGGAAAGAGTAGCAATTGACTCATCGGGAAAGTCAAAATTAGAGGGTTGATCCCCGAAATAGGTGCATCGGCTAAGTTGGTGATAGCTTGGCCCTTGATGGACTTTTGATGAATGAATTTGAGGTCAAGATCAGCTAAAAGCATAAGCCATGCGGCATGCTGATTTTGATAAGGTTTGGCATACATGAAGTGTAAGGGATCGGTGTTGGTCATGACATAGGTTTTGTGGTTGAGTAGGTAATGGCGGAGTTTGGTGGCAATGAAAACTAAGGCTAAGAAAAGTTTTTTTGGATGGTTGTATCGGGTTTCATAGTCCAAAAGAGTATGGCTTATGTAATAAACCACCTGCTCCCTGTGTTGTTCATCGCGATGAGTGAGCATGGCTCCCAAGGAATGATCGGTAGCTGATATGTATAGGTAAAAAGGTTGATCGTCTTTAGGTGGAATGAGTACGGGTGGTTGGAGAAGGTATTGTTTTAGGGCCTCAAAAGCTTTGTGATAGTCATCATCCCATTTAAAGGAGACATCCTTCCTAAGTAGATGATGAAATGGTTGACACCGATCAGATAATTGTGAAATGAAATGGTGAATGGACTACAATTTACCTTGCAGGCTATAGAGTTGGTGAAGGTTAGTAGGTGGAGGCATTTTGAGGATGGCCTTGACTTTTAGCAGGTCAACTTCTATACCATGGAGGGAAACAATAAATCCAGGAGCTTTCCTGAGAGAACCGTGAAGACACACTTTTTAGGCTGAAGGTGGATGTAATATTTAATGAGGTGGTCAAAGATGGTTTTGAGGATGGTGAGGTGCTCTAGAGTGATGTTTAGATTTGGCCAAGAGATCATCCACGTAATCTTCCAATATGTGATGCATGATATCATGGAAGATGTAAGTCATAACACATGCTGATATGTGGCACCAACATTTTTAAGGCCAAAAGGCATGACTCGATAGCAAAAGGTCCCCCAAGGGGTGATGAATGTGGTCTTGTGTTGATCTTCTGGGGAAAGAAAAATTTGGTTATAACCGAGAAGCCATCCATGAGTGATAGCATCTCATGACCAGTGGTGAGGTCAACCAGTTGATCAATACGGGCAAGGGAAAGTCATCTTTTCGGGTAGGCTAGGTTGAGGTCATGGAAGTCCATGCAAATGCAGAGTCCCCCTATTGCTTTAGTAATAGGGACAATGTTAGAAATCCAATGAGGATAATCAATGGGTAAGATGAAGGAAACAAAAAGAAGGTGTTGAAGTTCTTCTTTGATGAGAAGAGCAATGTGAGGGTGCATTTTCCTCAGCTTTTGTTTGATAGGTTTGGCATCGGGAATGGTTATGATATTGTGGACCACTATGGTGGGGTCAATACCGGGCATGTCTACGTAAGACCAAGTGAAAGCATGGTTATGATCTCGAGAGAAAAGAAGTGATGGCTTCTGTTCAACAACATCTAAAGATTGTCCGATCTTTAGGATGTGGGTCATCCTGAGTATGAATGTTGATCTCGATAGTCGATTCATTCAACATGGTTTGTGTCTCAGAGGGTAATGACCGATGAATATATGAGTCTTCTACACCAAGGTAGGTGAGTATGGATTCATCATCCTGACATTGAATGATGTTAATTGTAGGTGTGTCATCATCGATCATTTCAGGATATAGGAATGGAAGAGTGGAAGGGGCCTCGCCTTTCGTTGATAAGTCAAAGGCCCCAAGGAAATGGTGTTTATGAAAAAAAAAAAGTTAGGAGGGATAGATTCAGGATCCATCGACTCCATCGGTGAGGGTGGTGATGAAGGTGGAGTGGGTGAAGGTGGTGATGAAGATGAAGGTGGAGAAGGGCTAGGGTCCTCAATGAGTTCAATGCGGGCCTGTTTGGTAGGAGGTTCGGGGAAGCCGATACCACTATGGTTGTTATGTTTCATGGGTGGTACATGGAATAATGGTATGGTGGCCTTGCTCATAAAATCCAAAACCAAAACCCTTCCATGCACAATAGTGTAGGAAGGTGTGGGTGAAATGGTGATTGGTAAGTGATTGGAAGTCAGCGGAAAATGGGTGGGTTTGTGATGGTGGTTCAGGTGTGTAAGTGGTAGTATCAAGTCCCCCATAGGTGAGACTAGTACAAAGATGAGGAGGACCATAAAGGAGGCATTCTCCTATATGGTGATCATAGCGAGGGTGTTGGTGAAGGCTTCCATACTCTGTGGAGTAAGGAATGTGTTGACACTATATAGTGGTACTCCCCAGAGTGAGGCATTGAAAAACACCTTCCAAGGGATCAGTGGTTGGTAAGTAGGTAGATGGAATGGATGATGTGTCGGAGGTCGATGGAGGTGGAGTTAATGGATTGGGAAGCTAATGGGTCAGCCATGGAGGTTATAGCAGTGGTAGGAATGGAGGAGGTATGTGTGGTGAAAAAGTTGGTTGTACTGGTAGGTGGAGGTGTAGGTGAAGTGGTATTGGTTGTGGAGGTAGATGGCTTGATAGGTATGAGCACATCATTGGGTCGGTAAAGCATGTTGCATGTTTTGAAAGGTGATGGGTCAGCTGGAATGGTATAAGTGTGTCCTTCATGTTCAAACTTTACACAATGATGCAAAGTGGAAGGAACACAACCCATGACATGGATCCAAGGTCTACCAAGCAACAAGTTATATTGGAATTCCCCCTCCAAAAATGTAAAACAATTCTGGAATAGTGCGGGGGCCCATGTGAACATGGAGGATGATAGTTGCCTAGTGTGGAGGTGATAGTATCGTTGAATGAATGCAACATGACCGGATGTTTATGCATGTAATTTTAGGTATGTGCATTTGAGAAAATGCATGGGATGAAATGATGTTAATGCTAGCACCTCCATCAATCATCACACATGGTGTACCCATATGTCATCAATGTGGATGGAGATGAAGAGGGCTGGGTCTGGGTCATCATTTTGGTGTGGCACGATCTCTTCCTCTGAGAAGCTAAGGGAGGCCACTTGGTGAACAAGGTGGGGTGAAGATGAAGGTGGTAATTTGGTGAGAGAGGCTACATGATGGGGTGTGATAATGGAGGCTATGGGTGTAGGGTCATTGGGTAAAACCTCAATAGATTGAAGAACCTCCATGAGAGCTTGATGATGGGATTTCGAGGTTTGGATGAGGTCATATAAGGACATTTTGAGGGGAGATTGGTGTAATTGTTTGAGCATGGTGTGATGTGTGATGCCATTAGAAATGGGGTACGTGGGGCCATGGATAGTTATTTTAGGTATGGGTGTAGATGGTATGTTGGGTATAGGATTGGTTGGTAGGTCAGTTGCCTTTTCTTTTCCCTTTCATGCATGCACATGTAGTGATGTGTATCATGTTGATTTGAGGGGAGTTGGAAAATGGAGAAGGTGTAGGATGAGTGGTATAACGACATGAAGGGAAAAAACCTACTGGAGGAGAAAAGCCTTGTGAGGTGAGTTGGGCGCAATGACATTGGGGTGGTGGTGTGGCAAGTTCTCTGATGTGAACCATGTTAATTTCAAATCTTGGGGTGGCTCTAGGAGTGGTGAGGGTGGAGGTTGTGGTTGTTGAGTGGGTAGTGTGGGAATGGGTGTCGGTGAAGTAGGATCCTCATCAAGAAGGTCGTCATCATCAAAGTTGGTTTTTGGTGGACACAATTGGATAAGGATGGTTTTCAAGGCCTTGTAGTTCTCCACATCATGCCCAGCACATGATGGTATGCACAAATTTTAGTATCATCAAACCCTTTTGGCTTGGGTTTGAGGGGGTCGTAAGGTCGGAGTGGTGGTAATGTGATAACAGAGGTCTCGAGGAGGTTGGTTAAAATTTTGGCATAGGATCCTGCTAGTGGATCACAATGGGAAGTGAACGTGGGTTTGGGTGTAGGTGTGGTTGATTGTCGAGGAACTATTTTTGGAAAGAGAGGAATGGGTCGAGTTATGGGGTTTAGGTGCCGGTGTGGTTTTAGGTATCGGTCGTGTTTGTTTGGGTAGGGGTACAGATAGATGGATGGGTAGGAGGGTGTGTGGTTGTTTTGACTACCTTATTGTGGGGTAGTGGGGTTTTGTTTTTGGGTTGCACCTTCTTGGGTAAAGGTGATGTGGGTGTATGAGGTCTAGAAGGAAAAGTAGATGGAGGAAGAGGGTGAGTTACCCATGGGGATAATGGGGGTGTTGTGAAGGTAGATGATGCGGGTCGTACTTGGGGTGTGAGGGACAATGACTGAAGTGTAGTGGGTAGTGAAGCAATAGCTGAGGGTATTGGAGGTATTGGTGGTAAAGAGACTACTGTAGGTGTGGGTGTAAGTCATGTTGTGTGCCTAGGTAGGTTAGAGGTTTGTGAGGAAGGAATGGGTTGTTGTGTTATTGGTTTATGGATGGGTGAAGGTTGCTTGACCATGTTGGGAACTGAGGTCTTAAGACAGATGGGACAAGTGTGGGTGTGATTGGTGTGGTGGGGTATGAGGTCGATGAGTTTGTTTCTTTGGTTTGGGTGTCAGAGTAGGTGTGGTATTGATGTTGGAGGATGTAGCTAAATCTAGTTTAATAGGTGGATGAGTAAGGTTGGTGGTCGGGGTGACCCCTAAAGTGGTAATAGGTTTAGTTGAGGAAAATGTTGTAGGTGTGGGTTTGGGTTTAGATGTAGGTTGGGTTATGGGTAAGGGTGTGGTTTGAGTTACTAACAGGTATCGTGGAAGGGGTTGATAGAGGTGGTTGTATTTGGTTTGATTGGTGAAATGTGTTTGGGTAGATAGTGGAGGTATCAGTGAGGGATCTCTGCATCTGTGTTGAGATGGGGAGTAAGAGGCACCCCCATAGTAAAGCCCTATCCACATAATCTAAGTGATGGCCAAACATGAGAATGACACGTCTGTGGGTGGAGTTGGTGAGGACCTAATGGAAATTCCCATAAAATGTGTCTTAGAGATGGGGAATTGGCTAGCTTCAGCTTCCGTGGGTAAGAGAGCCGAAAGTAGGTCTGGTGGGATTTGGGTAGCTGATGGAGAATGCTCGCCAAGAGGCAAAGGTATCTCAACTAGGTCTATGATAGGTGGAGGAGATGATGGGAGCTCCTCTATAAGTGGAGGAATAGATGGGGCTCCTCCTATGGGTGGAGGAGGTAATGGGTGCTCCTCTGTGGGTGGAGGAGATAATGGGAGCTCCTCTATGGGTGGAGGAGGTACTGTAGGTAAAGGTTCTCTAAGTGGTGAAGCTAGGGGTGAGATGGGCTCAATGTTAGTGGAAGACCCCTCCGTTGGTGATGAAGGAGATGAAAGGTGTTCCTCTGTTGGTGAAGGAACAGGGAGGTTGGTTCCAATGTGGAAGGAGGATTTGGGCTAGGATCTCCTCTATGGAAGGAATATGGGGTAATTGGGAGGTGACAAGTACCTCATTAAAGATAGCGTGAACCTCGTGGGTATGGGTATCGTGAGTTGATGTCTCACCGGTTTGATTGGATGAAGGGGCATGGTTGGGAAATGGTTTTTGAAGATTTGTAGATTTTGGTTGGGGGTGGCATTGGGATTATCCATAGTTAACTCACCTTTCTGAGCATTTCTTGGACAATATTTTTGAAAGTGATGTAGTTTCCATCACTATGACCCTTTACTCGATGATAGTTATAGAAATCATGTTCTTTATACCATGCGGGCATGGGGCAAGTAGGTCAAAACCAAAGTGTGTGGTTTTATAGGTGGAAGGGTGATGGCTCGGCTTTGATAAGATTTTCTAAGACAGAAGAGTAAGGTTCCCAATTGGGGTATATTTTCGCTGCTCTCATCTGAATTGAAAAGTCTGGAGATAGTGAGAGATTAGATGAGGGTGTAGCCTGATTTGATGGATGAGCTGGGCTGGCCTTGAGTACTATGTTAGTGGTGCCCTTAGCTTTTGAATAATTGGTTTGTGGTTTGGAAGAAGAAGAGGTATCATTTGACTTGAATGCCAAATTCTTATTGCGTAATTGGATTTTCTTCTCTTCGATGGCCCGAATCTCTAACTTTTGTGCCATAGTGAATGCCTCATCAAATGTTCGGAAGGTTTGGACCTGCAAGGTCGGGGAGATATGTCTAGCACAAGCCCATGTGAAGAGCTCGATGAGTTTAGTTTGTGGTAGTTGGAAGGTAAGTTGATTGATCAAGTCTGCGCCAATGAGTGAAAAAAATATGATAGATTCATCCTCATACTGACGTGTGGAATATAGATCGGTCATGGTAACCTTCTTGATGATATTGATAGAGAAATGATCCAAGAAGGCTTGGGCTACCTGATTGAATGAGAATATAGAGTGTTTAGGTAACCCACTATACCAATCTAATGCAGGTCCAGTGAGGGACATGGGAAAGGTTCTCAAAAGCAAGGCATCATCATGAGTGATCAGATAACACCCATGTTTGAATGACCACAAATGTTGTTGTGGGTCTTCTTTGCTATTGAAATGATTGAATTTAGGCATTTCCCAATGCACATGGTATGAATGGATAGGAATGGATGGGTGAATAGGCTCGTTGCAAATCTCATCATAGGTGAGAGTGTTGCAGTGGGAGCCGGAAACCGATGCCTCCAATGTCTGCATCTTGTCCAACATCAATTTAATTAGGTCATTGGTGGGTTGTGATGATTGGATGCCTCCCGTAGCATGAGAAGGTTGGTTTTGGGCATATAATAGGGGTGGCACTCTAGTGTATGGGGCTGCCATGTAGGGTGGTGGAGAAGAAGGTAGTAAAATAGGGGTACGTACCCGAATGAATAATGGATGAAACAAGAGGTTGTTGGTAGTATGTATATGGGGGTGGAAGGGTCGTGGTAACCCTAGTGGCAATAGGGGCTAATGATTGTGGAATGGAAAGAACCACATTCTGAAATGGGGTAGGGTCACCACACTGGAGGTGGTAATGTAGCTACTAGGTATGTGTGAGACATTAGGGGTGGATGAGGTTGTGTTTGGGGTAGTCATCGAGGGTACGGTGGATGTAATGGGTGCCACAGAGGTAGCAGATGTGGTAGTCATAGTGGGTATAGGACCTAACTATGAAATGACTGGGGGTAAGGTGGATGTGGAAAGCAGCATGGAGCTAGATGGGGCCGATGTGGGAGTGGGTGTGAGAGTCGGGGGATAGATATGGGCATGCCATATATCAACTGACCCAAGGCATCTCGAGTGGATGAGTGGGAAAGGTAAAACTGCAAGGTGGCAGGGTTTTGGTCAAGGAGTCGTGTGAACTCCTCATCTCTAGTAGCGATAGTAATAGGTTGGATGGGATCCATGGCTGGTGATAAAATGGAAGGTGGTGAAGGACTAGGTGGGAGTGGTTGACAACTGGTGTGAAATACGAGTGTGCTTGCTTGTCTTTGGGTCAGCACCATGTGAACCAGTACTGATCAGGTAGGGTTGCTTCTCTATAAATGACACAGAGAGAACAGTAGGAACAGGTGAATCTAGTGACAAAAAGTGGATTAAGTACCAAATGGTGGCTGGAATGTGAAATAGGCTAACCGATGCGGTTAGGGAAAACTGATGCCGGTGAGGGGTAACCGTGCTTGCCTATTCGTTATAGAAAATGACAGTGAGTAAACAATGAGGTAGAAGGTAAAATATGATAGGTATGCCAAATCTGAAGATGTTTAAAATGTCAATGGGAATAATGATAGTGACAGGACTGTGAAAAGTGGAAGAAAGTGAAGTAAAATGTCCTTTTGAGTAGGTTAGCAAAAGGACCTGGAACCGACGTCGGTTGGGTATAACCGATGGCGGTCAGAGGTAACCGATGATGGTTACTATGAAATTGAAACAATGATGAAAGAAAGTGGTTGTGAATTAAAATATGATGTAGAATCAGACCCAGAATTATGAGAATGATGATGATATGGCCCAGGCACACTCAGGTGAAGCTAAATACACCAAGCTATGATGAGGAGCATGCAAGGATGAAAAAAAAAGTGATGAACGTGATCTCTCACCTCAAAATGCAAGCCAAGCAAAAACACTAAGAAAATGTGATCCTAGGAGTGCCTTTTCTATTATGTTTGTTTAGCTTATGCTATTTAGGGACTGACACATGAATTGTGAAATAGAGTTTTTGGTGAGGATGGCTTCCTACAAAGAAGGAGATCTAAAAGGTGAGGTTTTAGGTATGTTATGGTGGGGGTGGGCTTCACTCTGAAGTATGACTCGATGACAGAGCAAGTGAGTGGGTGCCCACTGTGTCGTGATCGTGTGATCACCTACAACTTCTTCCAGGTAGGATGTTGTTTAAGAATGTATGTATTTTGAATTTTTGTGTGGTTTGGTAAGACTCAGAGAAAGAGAAAAGGATAGAAGTGCTTTTCTATGATTCGTTTGTCAACCATCAGCTGGGCATGACTTCCAGCATATAGGTTGCCCTCAATTAATGTGAGCTAATGCAATAAATCAGAATGGAATGCACTTATTTTTAAACCCAAATCAAAAATGTGAAATTGGATGACACAATAAGATGAAGAGGAAGAGGGATGCTCTTTCACTACAATGTAGAAAACATGAAGAAATGGTTCTTTTTAATTACACCAAAAGAAAAAGTTTCCTTTAGAAAATAGAAAGAAGAGGTGGATTACCAAGGAAGAAAATTAGTGTGTACGCTTTTTAGAAGGGAAACAAACACACAATTTTTTTCCTAGGAATGAATGAAATGCAAGGAACCCCGGATGGGTCCCACAGGTGCATGCCAAAATGTTTCACCTGATTCTTAGATCATTTCTTTGAAGTGTTGATGAAACAGATAGGGTAATGGGCATAGGAGGAATACCTGTTCAAATGTTGGTTGATGGGTTGTTGCGTTGCACGTATGACTTTCGGATCCACAACTGATCGTGAGAGCTTCCTTTTGGCTAGGAGGAACTACCTGTAATGAAAACAAGACCACCAGAAGGAATTAAACAATATGGGAAGTGAACTGCCTAGCGTATGCTAGATCCGGGAAGTGTGATACTTCCTAGATGGTTATCAGTCCACTATTTTAAACAATTTAATGTTGTAAACAAAGTAAATCCTATTGTTATTTAAAATGATTTAGGTATCTCACTTAAAAACACAATAAGAAATAGATCTAATCTAACAAGCTAAGCTAGAATAGAATCCAAAGGTCAAATGATTGGTTCTAGGTCTCTGCAGGTTTGATAGAGAGGTCTCGGAGTAGATCACAGGTGAATGGGGGTAAGATGAAATTTGGTGGGTAGGTCTTTGTTCTAGGCTGTGTGGGAAAATAGAGACCAGTGTCGGTCAGGGGTGACGATGGTGGTTAGGTGTAACCGGTGCCGGTTACTGTGAGATCTGGAAATGTCACAGAACAAGTTGTGGTCTCCTTTGTGATTGCACAAAGGACTTTGGTGAGTCAGAGATGAGGTATTGGGTTACTGGAGTAGGATTTGGTGAGGTTTTAATGGGTATATGGAGGTGAAAATGTTGGAGAAGGTCAATAGGGGGCAAAGTAAACAATGGATGATAAAATGATGATGAAATGAAATAAACCAAGAAAGTATGATGTTATACTTACTTGGATTCCATTCTGAATGCCTGTGTGTGAGGGATGGAGGTGTTGATGAGGGGTTTGAAGGTTGCAAGTGATCACCAACTGAAAAAAGCTTCTGCATGGGCTGCATGTACACTCCTCTTTGCTTGGATAGATCAGATCATGGCTGGGATGGTGTGTGCAGGAGAAGATGCTCAATCTCCTTCCTTGCATGGGTTTTCACTAGAATTTTCTCTCTAAAGATGCGTTATCTCTCTGAGATGTGTTCTTTCTCATCAACCTTTCTCCCAATGTTTTCCAACCTTGAGAATAAGGTAGTTTAGGGGTTAAAAGGGTAACCGATGGTGGTCCAGCTTAACCGGTGATGGTTAGGGTAACCCATCGGTCAAGGTGGGATTTTCTAGGTTTACTAAACTAGGGAGATCCTCTTGATTTCCTTGGATCTCATGTGTCATTATCCCATGGATTAGACTGGGAGCTTCTTGTGAGCATGGGAATGTGGTTAGAGGGAATGTAGGCATTGATTTTTAGGGTTTGGGTAAGTCTTAGTTAGTTATGACAACTTACTAAGAATAGGTCTTAGGTTGAGTTGGCTTGGTGAGGTGTCTAAGTGAACTATATGTGTGGATATTATTTAAATAAAATATTCAAATAATAAATATAGTGAGGATAATGCATTAATTTAATTAAATTAATTAAATTAATATTAGTGGGGTGAAGGGGGTCATGGCTAGGTAAATGTAATAAAGGGTGCTTCCTTGCACAACTCCTTCATGACTTACCCAAAGGAAGTGAAGAACTTCCCAAAATTTAGAGGAGATGGCAAGGTTCACCAGACAAACATCTTGCAAAGCATTTTATGTTGCTAGTGAGGTCCTCAGAATTACACATGATGATGTATCTATCAGGATATTTATGGAAAGCTTACAAGAAAATGTAGTTGCATGGTTTAATCATTTTTGCTGGTAGTATCACTAAGCGGGACATAATGAAAACCAAATTTGAGGCTAGTTTTAAACCAACAAAACATTCACATGCACTTTTTCCCCAACTCTCTTAGATGAAGAATGAGCCTTATGAACCAATGAGAGAGTTTGTAGCAAGGTTTAATAGATTGGTTCACAAAATTCCAAGTGTTTCCTAGCCTACTCCCAAAAATTTGAAAGGTTTCTTCATCAATACTCAACTTCCTAATGTGAGCTTCGCATTAAGAAGAGCACGGTTAGCAAATGTGAATGAAGATCAAGAACTTGTTATAAGTGTTGAATATGATTTTACTATGTCATGTAAGTTGAAGAAAGAACCATCCAAATCCAAGGCTTTACTTCAGACCACCAAATTCTGATCGGTTAGTTCAAAATTTGGCTAATGATCTTATTTTTATTAAAAACATATTTCTCGAAATGTTTCATACAAGGATATCTCGGAAGAACTTCTAGCCAAGAAATTGTTTACCTATTTCTCAACCCAAAATTTTTATTGAAGATCCTCTTGTGAAGGTTCTAGTAAATGTAACCTATGAAGTGGAAGAAACAGAGGATGAAATCATTATTGAAGAAGTGGAAGAATCTAAAGAACAATCTGAATAATTCAATGAAGAGGCTAAAGATTCTTAGATTAGCTATGTTGTGTATTAATCAAGAAGAAGATTATAAGGAAATAGTGACAAAAATGAATAGGAGTCCTATGCGAGTTATGAAAAGAGAAAAACTAACCAAGAATAAAGATATTTTCCAACTGAAAAGAAAGAAAAGTCTAAGGAAGATTTGGTTATCATTAAATTTATATAAAATAGAGGATCACCTATTTGTTCTACTAACAAGAAAGTAAGTACTATTGTACCTTCAAATTCCCCTTCATCCTTAACTTCAGTGTCTAAACCAAATATAACTCCAAAATTTGATAAACCCAAAGCTCCCATTGTTCCTAGTTAAGAATCCCCTTCATCTTTAGGATATTTTGATATAATAGATCATATAAAGAAGACAAAAATTCCTATCTCGATGTTGAATTTTATCAAACTCATCCGGAGGAGTTTTCCCAAGTTTTCAAGTTTGTAAATGCGAGGTCTACTCAGACCACCCCTTCTTCCAAAGTACTCTTGCTAGATCCCAAAGCTTCCTCTCAAAACCTAATGGCTTCCACTACCCCCACTTATGAAAATATTGAACCATTTTATGTGAATTTGTTGATAGCTAGGCATAATCTAAGTAATTGTGTGATTGATTTTGGAGCATCGACAATGTAGTGCCTGCATAAGTAGACCATTCATTAGGACTTAGTCTAACTCAAACATTTGGTTTTTGTTATTACATGGATACCAAATAATTTCCTTTAGTATGAATAATAAAAGATGTTGAAGTGGTTTTTGTTAGTTTTCTGAAAACGAGTCAAGGCTATTATCCTTGTTGTTGACATACCTCCATCTTATGGAATGCTTTAAAGTAGAAATTTTTTTAGAGATGTAAGAGAGGAGATTCAAATGGACTGGTCTCATGCACTAATCCCAGTGAAAGGAGAGATTAAAAATTGATGCCTGAGAGGCAAGCCAAGTACATAGTCTAGAAAATTGATGACCCTCAAGCACAAATTTTGTATGAAGACATTGGACATGGTAATTACATGGTAATGTCTGGACCAGAAACTGAATGTTCCTAAGGTTATTCAAGATGATTCAAATGATTTTTGAACCCTTGAGTTTGATGGAAGATGTTCTACAACAGGTTTTGAAGTAGGAGTAGTTCTTGTGTCACCCACCAGAGAACTTCACCCATTCTCATATAAATTTTAGTTTTCCAATACCAATAATATTGTTGAGTATGAGGCCCTCCTTCTTAGCCTAGCAGCAATAAAAGAGATGGGAATTAAGAACCTTCGTGCAGAAGGAGATGAAAATCTCATAGTCAAGAAATTTCGTGGCTCGTTTCAAGTAAATAATGAAATTCTTAAGCATTATCGAACAAGGTATGGGATTCAATTGAGTTCTTTGATGTTTTCTCAATTGATGTCGTAATAAGAGACAACAATTCTAGAATATATACCTTAGTAATTTTAGGTTCTTTACTCATCCCTAATCTATACTTCAACCAAATTAAGTCCACAATTGAGATTATCTTTAGATCCAAGTGTTCCGCACAATTTGAATAATTGGCAAGTGTTCAATGATGATCAACATCTCATTTCATTTCTTGAATTGAATGATAATTTTAGTGGATGTACGTTAAGGGTAGTGAAACTGGTTATTGTGATTCAAATGCATCCACAACTGAAGAAGGAGTTGAATCTAAATCAAATTGAGATGGATGCATCAAATTCAAAGGTAATAACAAACCTAGGGTCTTATAAGCTTGGAATATTTATTTGATAAACATGATCGATATATAAAATGCAAAATGTCAAAAACACAAATCGAGTGATCTAAGTATGAAAAAGTAAACATGGGAAGTGATGAGGAGCCTAAGTTTGTTAATATAGGAAAGTGTTTTTCTGAAGAAAGGAAGAAACTAGTTGAATTGTTAAAAAAATACATTGATGTGCTTTTCGCTTATTCATATGAAGATTTGAATATTTTCAATCTCGGATAAATACAAAGATTATATTCCTTTGAAACCAAGCATTCAACCCTTCACAAAAATAGAATAAATACAATCCAAAGATGCAGGTACAATCTATTAGGAAATTCAAAAATTATTAAATATAAAAATTATTTGTCCTATTCATCATTCATCCTGGATTGCCAATATTGTGCCTGTACAGAAGAAGAATGGAGAAATAAGGATTTGTGTAGACTTTTGTAACCTAAAATGGGCTTCTTTAAAGGATAATTATCCTCTTCCCATGATGGGTCAAAGCTTATAGTTTGTTGCTTTCAATGCTTGATGGATTTTATGGCTATAACCAGATTGAAGTAGATATGCAAGACCAAAGACAATATTGCCTTTACAACTCCATAGGGAACATTTTCCTATCAAAGTATGTTTTTGATCTAATAAATGCAGGTGAAACTTTCCAAATAGCTATGGATTTGGCCTTTGGGGAATCAAAAATAAGTTCATCATTATTTACTTGGATAATCTTATTGTTTTCTCTAGGAATATGGAAGACTACTTTCAACATCTTAAATTAGTTTTTCAACGATGCGAGAGATCATGGCATTTCACTTAATCCCAAGAAATCTATTTTTAGCGTGATATAGGGAAAGTTTCTTGGACATATTATGTTGAAGGATGGAATCAAGATAGACCCAAAGTGAGTACAAGCTATTCTAAAAATATCTTTCCCTATAAGTACGAAAGGTGTTAACTCCTTTTAGCAAAATCAACTTCTTGGGAGATTCATTCTAGATTTTGCTGAGTTGACTCAAAGTATAGAAGAAATGATGAAAGAGAAGCATCCTTTTCACTAGAGTTTAGAAGGAAAGAAACATTTTTAAGAGATAAAAATACTATTGCGAGAACACCCATTCTAGTGTGCCCTAATTTTGATAAGGACTTTATTATATATTGTTATGCTTTCAAATAGACCTTGTCTACCATCTTATTTAAAAATAATTTTTAGGGGTTTGAATTACCAATTAATTTTATGAGGTATGTTTTTAAGGCTCATGAATTGAATTATTCTTAGCTCAAGAAACATGATTTCGTTGTAGTTAAGGTTGTAAAATCATTCATATTTTACATTCTCAATTCCCATTCTATTCTTTTTTTTCCCGATACAACGGTGAAATCCATTATAAATCAACAAGAGTTTGGATCTAAGAGAGGTAATTAGGTTGCAAAGGTTTAGGAGTATGACCTTGATATCAAGACAACTAATTCGGTTTGAGGATGGAGTTTTTATCGTCTAACCGCATAGAGTTTAAAAGGAGATTCAAATAACAATGAAACTATTGAAATTCCTAATGTTCTTTTCTTGAGCTCCACCGATGAATGGTATTCCAACATTGTCCATTTTCTCACATATGGGTAACGTCATGCACATCTTAGTGATAAGGAAAAGAGAGATAACAAACTCGAGCTTCCAAGTATGTCCTTTGGGACAACTCTCTTTTCAAGAATGGAATTGATAGTCACTTCTTAAGATGTGTGGATAAAGAACAACAAAAATATTGCTAACATCTTATCATGATCAAGATTGTGGAGGACGTTGTTAGAGTAGGTATTTACCTTAGCTCATGTTTGCCTAGGTACTTTATTTACCTTTATTGTATTTATCATCACCCACTTATGTGTGTGGATATTTCCTTTTATTTATTTAGATATTATGAGGATATTATCTAGTTGTTAGGTATAGTTCTTTCCTTGATCTATGGTATTGACTAGATCCTTGATGTCTAGTTCTCTCCTAAATCTATGGTCTTGACCAGTTCTTTGATGACTAGTTTTTCCTTGATTTATGGCTTCATCTACGACCTTTACTTGGTTCCTATATTGTTATTCCTTGCATATATAAGCAAGGCCCACTCTCATTGTATTTCATTGAGTTCCATAATAATATATGCTATTGTTTCTCATTTGTTTAAAAGGTTTTATGTAAAGTTATTCTAGTGAATTACTTTCATCTTATTGATCTTGGTGTTTGATTAGCATCTGATTTCTTGGCTTAGTATGATCTAGTTATCATTCCTTTTAGGCACTTCTCTTCTTCTGTAATAGTTCACAAGATTCTTCGGGAGGATACTACTGACCAACATCGTTCAAGGATGCATCTAAATGGGTCTCGAAATGTGAATCTTGTCAAACGTTTTTAGGAGACCAAAGTTGGTCATTCTTCCATTAAATCCCATTGTGATTGAAGAACCTTTTCAGTAATGGGGGATAGAATTTATTGGAACTATCAATCCTAACTCTAGTGTTGGTCATACTTATGTTCTAACTGTAAAAACCTATTTCAAAAAGTGGGTGGATGCCATTCCGGTCAAGAAAACCACTTTTGAAGTTGTTTGTAATTTCATTAAAGAGAATATTTTGGTTTGATTCGGAGTTCCCAATAAGATCGTAATAGATAATGCTCCCAATTTTTATTCCTATAAACTCATAGATTTCTATAATTGTTATGGAATTTCCATTTCTCATTCTTCATATTACTACCCACATGGAAATGGGCAAGTTCAATCAACCAACAAGAACTTGGTAACCATAGTCGAAACTATTTGATGAATCACAAATAAATTGGCACAAAAATCCATATGATGCTCTTTTGGGATGATCAAATAACACCTAAGAGGGCTATTGGAATGTCATCATTTTAGCTGGTCTACGGAAAGGATACTCATTTTCAAGTTACTCTTGAGTTACCAGCCTTGCACCAGGCCAAATCAATTGAATATAAATAGTTCAAGGATGTTTTAGAAAACAGGATCATGTACCTTTGGAAGTTGTAGGAAGAAAGGACTCAAGTGTTTTATCATATATCACCTCATCAACAAAAGTTCAAGAAGCTCTTTGACAAGAAATCCAAGTCTCGTGACCTCAAATTCGAGAGATATTTTTCTACTTTGGGGTAAAAGGAGATAACCTCAAGGAAGTCATGGTAAGTTCGATTCACTTTCACTTGGTCTTTTTCTAATTTGGAACTTTCTAGAGAAAACTCTTATTATTTGGACTATATGGATGGAACTTATATTCCATTACCATAGAGTGGTTGATATCTCAAATTGTTTAAGTCTTTAATAGATGTTAGTCCTTGTACATAGTATTTGTTTTGGTATTTTTGTGTGTCTTTATTTCCCTTTCATGTTTGTTTAGTATTCTTCTATATTCTAATTTGTAATCTACCCATGGATTTGCAATGGTCTTCGAACCAAGAGATTCTTGATGCAGCCTAGAATTTAGTGACACAAACCCAATGAAACCATATGCGCACTAACACATCACTTAGCCTAGACTGAGCTCTCACCCAAAGTGCATAAAGGTACCAGGTCCCTCTTTAAGGTTGCTGTAACAGGATGTTAGCATGACGAAGACTTAACATATATAGTTTTGTTACTAATATATCATTCTACAAAGCATACTAGATCTATACCCAAGGAAAAACAAAACTAAGTACTAACCATGATGAGAGAAAAAGTATACTAGAGTCAGGTACTCATAGAACTAATACTTAGATTCAGTCAATATCCTCCATTATATTCAATGCATTAAGTTACAGAAGCTTCATTACAATATCAAAAGTATGTGTGTAGCAGCATAACATTGTATGTCCCAATCTCATCTATTATGTTCTTTTTATTACATAGTCTACTCCATCTATATATAAGGGTGGGGAATTTCCCTTCACCACTTATCCTTTCCAATAATAGGTCACATGTTATTCTTAGCCACGCACCTTTACAACACTAGCCACACATGCAAGTGCGCTAATAATAGACTACTACTAGCTAACTAACAGAGAGAGATCTATTTAAGGCACGTCCATGTAAAGTACTTCTTATTCAATCCTCCAAAATAGCCAATGTGTGGCACACACATCTCTAGCTTGTTTGTGTTCTTTGCATGCCATCTCTAAAATTATACCTTTATGAGTAAAAATGGCTAAGTCTCAAAATCGAACTTCTATTCTCGCGCATGCATTTTCCCTATCCATTTGTGCCTTTGTGTATGACTTACTTTCTCGTGCGGACTTCTTGTGTACTTTCTCTATCAAGTGTTCGTTGATAAATATTACCCCACACTAATTTAATTATCACCCCAACAATGGTTATCTCCAGAACTGGGGTAAAGAATAGAAGAATGTAAACAATGGAAAGAATGAAAGAATGTATGAAAGAATGTTTTACCCTGTAGTCTCCTCTTCATCCTGAACAACTAATTCAAGATATTCCTGTTTTATTTCAGCCTCCAAGGTCTGCCATTTAGCAAGTGCTTGCTCTAATTTTTCTAGAATGTCCACAGTAATGGACTCCAGTTCATCTCTCGTAATCTCCCCTTTTTCATTTTGTAAGACTAACACAATGCTGGACATTGAGGTCATTCTTCCCTCTAGTAAATCCATCTTCTGCATAATGAGCTTCCCAAGCTCTTCCAGCTGAGTCTTGTGTGGTTCTTATGCTGCTGCGAGGGCCTCACAATTTTGCTTAACCATTGATAATCTTTCTGCACGGCCCAATGTTTCATCCTTCATTTCCCTCTGGACCTCATTGTTCTCTTCCAGGGTCTTTACGTTGATAAATGCCTCTGGAGCTATGCAGATGTTCAAGGATTTTTTTGCTTTCTTCAATTCTTCTTGTAGCACTTGCAGTAATCCCTCATAGGATGCAATCTTCCGCATCACTATAGCCTTCTCTCATTCTACCTCTTTTACTAGATCCTTTGGCGCTGGCATGCACAGAGGCTCATCTTCAAGGACTAGGTCCACCAACTTTCCTACATAATGTATTATGGATGGAAACATCTGTGGTACTTTTGTCTCCAAGTGTGGCCTAGCTCTTATGACATTGTCTCCAATTTCCTCTACGATGCTGATAAATACAAGTGTTCTTCTTTTGCACTAAGTCCCTCTCTTGTGTTAGGCATGTTATTTCTCCATCCTTAGTTTTAATTTCCTCCCTGAGTGCCCTAATTGTGGCAGCCTTGTCCACATTCCTCCTTGCCACCTCTGTTGAGACTTTTACCAATGCATTACTCACATGTGTGCATCGACATGACAATAGGCTTTGTTGTCATGTGTCTGGCCTGAGGCATCTTCTTTAACCTCCTTGATACACATGACTCCTCACATACATCAAAATCTGGCTCATCCATGTGTGTGTGCATGAACCATGACAACTACTTCCTCATGCACACTGTGGCCATATATTCATCCATGAGCTCCCTGAAGCCATATAATTCTTTCTCAGAATAAACATGCTCGGAAATGGGTGCGAGATAATTTTACCTGCATCCTTTGCATAACCCATGGCTAGTGGAATGTGTTCTCCACTTGTTCTTCTAGATCATTGCTTCTTAGGAACTTTAGCTTCCAAATTTGGGACTTGTGTCTCCATGTCCTGAGTAGTCTCTACAGCTGTCTCCTCTGTTCCCTTTTCCTCCTCTCCTCTCTCCTTCGATTCCTCATCCTTTTGTTCTTCTATGTTCTCTAGAAGTGTAGGAGAATTAGGTGTGCTTTCCTCTAACTCTTCCACCTCCTCATTCAACTTCAATTTCCTCCTTCTTTACGTGGTTGTCTCCTTCTATGGAGAGAGTTTGGGTGATCTACACACTATTTTTGGAGTAGCACCTTGGGTCCTTATTCTCCTGAACACCCTCTTAAATATGTGCTCTCCTTGGATTGCATTCAATTCCTCATCATCCCCCTCTTGTGGATGAGGTGGTGTAGTGGTGCACTCAGCTTCATTCTTATTCATAGGATGTGTTCTATCTCTATGCTCCGAACCACCACTATCTTTTCGCTCATCCTCCACTTCAATCGGCTCTATGGGCTTAAGCATTGGGATGTTCTCCATTGTATGATTTCCCTTTGGTGGTGTTGGAAGTATGAACTCATCTTCCACATACATGTTATTCTCCATCTTTGGTTTCGATTAGAGATACACCAATACTGCTCCAATATCTCCCACCACCAAACTTATTGGTTTAATGGTCAATACATCATAAACGAGTCTTTGAACATATGCACCCCACCCTAGATAGACATATTTCTTCCTTAGTGTGTGATAGTCACAATATACCTTATCCGCGTTGAATGTTAGTCATCGCACGTGCAGCGTGAACCTATGTATTGATGCAGGAAGTACCTTGTTGTGAAGTTGTATGGTAATTTACACCAAGGACTCCACGCTCCATCCTTCATGGCGAATCATGCTATACAGAAATGCTAGTATACAGTGAACTGGACTACCTTTCCAACCATTAAAGGCAAGTCTTTGGGAATATGCCATTCTTCTTCAAAAGATGTGTGAGCCTATCATACCACTTCTCATCCCTTTACTTAACCTTCTCTATCATGGATCCCTCACACAAGTACTTCTTGAAGTGTTCTGCAAGTGATTTATGTTCCATTAGATACTCACATACCTTCTCCTTTGGTCCATTAGGTACTCCAATCTCCATGAACACCAGTGATAACAGAACAGCTCCAAAGCTGATATTTCCTCCTACACGCACTCCCTCAATGATTATTTTTGCAATATAACATGAAATGTTATAAAATACTCCTTCAAACATCTTTTTGGAAATATGTAGCCACATGATGTTTACTTATGACCACCTTTCCTAGTCATTTAGATTTGTAACAAGATATGCATCCGCTTGCACAACTAGATACTTCTTTAGTTTATTGATGTCCATACCATGCAGACCCTTTATGTACCCCAACTCCTTTCTGGTCTCCAATATTGCAGTCTTGTCTATCAGATCATCTCACAAATCATCTCTTGTGCCTTTCAACCCCATTACCGTGGAGATGAGTGTGGCTGAAATTCTAACTCTGCGACCTACAAAGTAGAAAAAATCCTCGTGCACTCTGCTCATGAGCCATTGGTACAAGGGCTCATATTTCCCATAGTAAGGGAGCTCATATAGTTGGTAAACTCCTATCTTTTGTAAGATCTTCTCACCAGCATTGTCATACACCAAAGCATGTCTTCTATCATGTGTTTATTTGTCTTTGTGTTCAACAACACGTCAAGCTCCTTCTTATTCTCTGTGGTATGGTGATTGTACTCACTCACCTTACTTTTCCTTATGTGAGAATCCCACTCCTAGCTAACGATAACCCCTTCTAGATATTGCATCTTAGAAAAATTACTTTCTGGAGCCATCTCTTCTTCTTCTTCTACCACCTTCTTCTTTCCCTTCACTCCTACTCTGTAATCGATTTCTTGTGTGCCATTTCTACCTTGTAATCCTTTGTAGATCCTTATCACTCAAATTCTATAATATGTGAATCAAACCCTAGTTTGATTCAGCATGCCCTATCTCCTCTTTTTTTCCTCGCTTCTCTTAAACCCTTCACCATCGGGACACAAGCTCTTTTTGTGCACAAATCTCTTCGTCACATTGGTTAAACACCTCTCACACCTTAATACGATCACTCAACTCTTCGCACTTGTCTCCTTTTCAAATATTCTTAATCACAATAGTAAAAATGAACTCACATCCCATCCTTATATAGATTTTCAAAAATTTGATGCATTCACTACTCCACCTACCAAATATCCTCTCATTAATTCACCAATTACATCCTTTCCGCACATTACATCTTCACGCCTCAACTATAACCTTCTAGTCCGCCTTCCTACCCTCTAGTCACAGAATTCTCTTCAACGCACATCCTTGCACCCAAGTACCTCATCACTACACCTTCTACTGGTAGTTGTTATGGCCTCTGCTTACCTTGTGTTATACTATTTCTTCATTCATCTTCATCTTTGGTCACTTTTTAGAGCAATCCTTTGACTTGAAGAACACTCGTAGCAACTTATTCTTTTCTCCTTTCAATTCCCACAATCTTGTACCTGGATATCAACAACCACCCCACACTAAAAGGATGTGCAAATCCTCTGCGCATAAACATACTTCATGTAGTAATTAGCTTCATGCGTGCAAGCACGCTTATTTCTCAACACACCAACTAAATTGAAAAAGCATAACAACAAAGAAGGAAACACATTAAGGACATACAAAATTGAAAACCTAATCTAAATGGCAATACTGCCTTATTACAAACACCAAGAAGACTTATTTATAGTAGGGCTTCATCCTACTCCCATTGAAGTAACCGGGTAGTCGTGTTCCGTCAAGTGCTTCTAATTGGCAAGCACATGTTTCAAGGATGTAAGTGATAACATACAGCCCCAACCAATGTACCTTAAGTTTTCTGGATGGCACAAGAACTTAGAGTCATAAAGAAGTACCATTTGTCCAATCTCAAATTTCTTATCCCTTATGTTTATGTCATGCCATGCTTTCTACCTAGCCTTTTCTTGCTTTTGACTCCAACGTGCTATGGCTCATCACTCATCTAGCTAAATTATCTTCTCAATCTATTCTTCTAGAGCTTGTTCATCAGCTAGACCTCCAACACATGCAATACGTAAAGAAGGTAACATAAACTCTATAGGAAGAACGTCTTATGTGCCAAACACTAACTTAAATGGTGTGGCCTTGTTCAACCTTTTATATGTTGTTTGATATGCCCAAAGTCTCGCAAATACTTTATCATCCCAATCCTTTCTTCCAACATCATATAAATTTGTCAATGTGTGGCTCAAAATTTTGTTAAAAGCCTCAACATTCCCATTTCCCGAGGATGATAGGGTGTAGTCTTATGGTGAGCAATCATGAACTCATCCAATAAAATTCGATTGTCTTATTAATAAAATGTGTGTCCCTATCTTTGGTCAAACTCAAAGGACATCCATACCTTGTAATGATATTTTCCCATAGAAACCGAGTTGTTGTAGCCGTTGTACAGTCCTTGGTAGGTGTTGTTTCTACCCACCTTGTCAGATATTCTGTGTAAGTTATAATATAGCGTGATCCAATTCTATGTGTAGTGGGAAATAGGACCCACAAAATCTATAGCCCATTTCACAAATAGTTTTGTCTTAGTAATAGTTCTAAGAGGCATTTCATCTCACTATCCTGGTCTTCCAAGACGTTGACAATGATCACATGCCTTACAAAATTCCTTACAATCTTTATGGAGGGTCTCCCACCATAATCCATCGAGAAGAATTTTACACGTTGTGGCATCACCGCATAGTGGCCTCTTACAATTCCACCATGAGATTCTTATAATTCCCGTGATGCTGATGTTCCAATACATAACGGCACAATATTTCATCCCGACCCATTTTGTACAAGTCACCACTAATTATCATATAGGGTGTATTGTATATAGCAAGTTATTTCTTCTCCAAAGATTTCATTCCTTCGGTGTCATCCATGTGTGTAAAAATATAGCGATGTCCTCTAGTTCGATAGCACACGCGTTGTAACTTTGTATAATTGTGCATCCGGCATGGTATCCTCAATTGCTCGTGCTTCTTCTCCGATGTATTCTTGATAGATGGTCCGGTCTTGTTGGTCTAAAAATCTATCGCTTGGGCGAGATCTATGGACAAACGAGAGCCAACGGTGTGCAGGGCATAGCCCCTCTTTGAGTCAAAGAAAGTGAAACCGGTTTATTGCTATTCTACCGAAGCAGGAATCTATGCAAGTCTCATGATTACGCCTTCGGGGTTTGGGATCTCATCCAGGTAGGTTTATTTCACCATGCGAAAATAAAGGAGTGAAAGAGAGGAGGAAGAAGGAACAGTCCGAAGGAGAAAAGAAATGAATTCCAAAGCGAGTAAAGGTCGGAAGATTTATGTTTTTGGGTTGGTAGTAAAGCAGAGCCAAACCTACTTGCATAAATAAACAAAGTAATACTTGATGAGAAAATGACAAAAAGTAGATCTGAATCTAATGAGAATAAACACGTGAAAATCTAACATAAGAAAGTTCGACACATAACATGGTATTCAAAGACACAAAGTCTCAATATTTGTATTATTGTTTTCTTCTGTTACAAGAAAGCTCAAAGTCTTTCTCTCCTCACTTCTATTTTCATCTAAAAAATGTTCACCTTGAATACAACAAGTATTCCAATATATATAGAAGAGGAGAAGGAAAGAAGGCAAAAAGGAGCCAACCACCTATTTACAAAGATATTTACAAAATATCTAAAAGTCATGTTGACTTTTGACAACTTGATGGATGACATCATCCCATGACGCAACATGGATGATGTCATCATTTGTGCCAACATACTTTAGACATTTCAACAAGAAAGTCGGAGAAGAGAGAAGAAGAAGAAGAAGAAGAAGAAGCTACTCATCGTCATCATCCTGCGGCCGAAAGGGGGTAGCCTGCTTTTGATGTTGCTCAGGTGATGAGATATGGAACTGAGCGCGGTATTCCAAAAACTTGTTAATTATTGGCCCAAGTTGATCCTGAGAAGGATCCTTGTGCCTATCACTTATTGCCTCACAAGTCTCCCGCTCATCTATAAGCTTCTCCGGGAGTTTGGAAAAGTCCTTCTCCGCCTCAATGAGGAACCCGACGAAGTCCCTACAGGCCAGCAGGTTGTTGATAGATTCAGTGTCAAATGTGACCTCTGGCCCCGTTCCTTGAGAAGCGATCTCCTTGAAGATCCGGATGGTTTCATCAGCTGTCCTTAAGGTAAAGGAAGGAGTGAGCAACCCTGGAGACATGTTGAGAACAATTCGCTCCATTTGATGCATTGTATCCAGGGCCTCTTCCTTTACTTTGTCAATCTTTTCTAGAATAAATTCTAGCTGATCCACCCGATAGTCCAGAGTGGACATGATTTTGTTGAGGGCCCTTGGATGGCCGAAGATGCCGAACTTGACCAGATCTTCGACTGAACAGTCGAACATTTGTTGGAAGGCCTCATGCTGCAGTCTAGCATGTTCCAACTCTTCTGATATGGGCCCTGCTAACGCTTGGAGTTCTTTATTCGCCTTACTGATATTCAGGTATAAGTCAGAGAACTCGGCGATCACTTTTTCGCTGTCTTTGAGGATTTGGCTCCTCCAAGCGGAAACGGCCATACCCTGCTCACCGATCTTTGCATATTCGTTGATTTTCTCCTGGCTGAGAAGCTCAGAAGTCTCGGCGGCAGTTGTGGGAGGCGCACTACCCATCTTCTGTAAGGCTTGGAGCAGATATTTGTTTTTCTCTTTTAGTAGCCTTTTCTCTTCTTTCGTCTCTTGAAGCTTTTGACAGAGGGCGTCAACCGCGGAAAGAGCTTCCCCCTGGAGACTTTCAGAAGATGTCCCCATTGTGACTTGGGTCACAGTGAAATCTGTCGGAGACAGATCCTTTTTCTCTTTGAGGGGATCGGGGTATGCAATTTCCATGATTCTCTCACCTGCAGCACTTTTAGAGAAGCGTGTAACAGGCTTCTGCTTCTTTGCCCCTTTGGCTGGGATCACTGAAAATTCCATCGGAGTGATGGGAACTTTCCTCTTTTGTTGGCTTAGCTGCTGAGAGATCCAGACCGGTCCTATGGAAGAAGGACCAGAGACAGAGGAGGAGGCAGCTACAGTAGAAGAGGGGAAAAACGTGGAGACACGCGGCGGCGGCATTGAGAGAATAGCCGAAGAAGTGTCCACGGGAGGAAGGGAAACTGTAGCTGCGGAAGACATAGGAAGGGAAGGGAGAACGGAGATGAGGGAAGAAATGGAGGAGGACAGATCAGCGAGGGAGGAGAAGATAGACGAAGAAGTAGGGGAAAGAGTAGAAGAAGGGACAGAGGACACGACCAAAGGGATGGTCGCTTGAGTCTCTCGAGGAGGGGAAGGAAGAGAAGAAGAAGGGATAGAAGGGACCTCTGTTGTGGTAGCAATGCCGACATCCTGAGTGGATGGGCCAATTGGAACTTCCTCTTCTGCTTCTTTCTCTGGTGTGACCAGAGATATTACCTGCTCGGGTGCCACGGAAGGAGGACTCTCAGGGGCTTCTTCCTGAATGGTGCTGGATTCACCTTCTACACCTTTGCCTTTAAGCTGCTTCTTGGATCGTGAAGGTGCGTTGCCCAATGGGGAGGTTGTGAAATCAACCCCGAGGTAGATTAGGCCGTTCATCCGGCACCAATGTTCTGTCCTCCGCAAAGTCTCCTTGACCCTCTCCTCAATTGTCTGAGGAGCTTTAGTTCTATCAATGGCTGGGAAGGGCCAATCATCCCCATCTGTATCATTATATACCTTGTCTACTTCATCTTCTGTTGTTTGGTAGCCTTTGGGGACAATGGCTACCCCATATTGGATGATTTCTGCCAATGCTAGGCGAGAATGATCCTTTCTTCTGAGCTCTACCTCATGGAGGACGTCAATATAAATATCCTCGATCTGAGGAACATGGATCGGATCAAGCTTTGCTCTTGGCAGGCAGCCCCTTGGGTCAAAGGTAGGCCTGGCTGGGAAGTCATGCTTCAAATTGAGTAACTCCAGCTCTGCAAACATTTCCTTCACCTTGTGGTGGGTAGAGCATGTGTATCGGCCCCTTTGTGAGGGGAAAGGAGTTCCACCCTTCTTTCTTTTAAGGCATTTTTCGTGGTATGTGACCAGCTGCCTTGATAGTTCCAGCAGAATCAGCTTAGGCCCAGCATACCTTGGTAGCCTGGTTGGCTCTCCCAAAAAGTTGGCAGCCCTTAGATAGGTGAATGTAGGAAATTGGGTGAACAGGGCTCCCCATTTCTCCGTGGCTGCCACTATGTTTTTGGTTGTACGACTATGAGTCATATTCGGCCTCAGCAGGCAGATGATGTGATAGAAAAACACATCGTTAACTTTTGTGAACTGGGAGATGCTATTCTCCAGCCTTAATTCTGGATAATACTCGTATATTTTGACCTGAGGCCAAACTCCACTCCGGGTTAGGCCTGGATAATCCCTCTCGACGTTACGGCGTAGACCACGTAGGAGTTCATATGGAATACTCCCATTGTGCCGAATTGTTGTAGCTGTTCGGAGATGGTGTTGCTTATAATTTCCCCCCAGCAAAAGCACTGATCAGGAAAATTCTTGTTCATTGTTTCCAAGTAGTGCAACATCCATTTATGGAAGTAATGGGCGTCAGAAAGCCCGAAGACCCTGCTCAGGAAGGTAATGGTATCGCTGAGCTCTTCTGAGAAGTCACTGTGGTGGATGATTTGGGGCCACCAGGTTACCACCTTCTTATTTTTCAGATATACTTCATTCATTAGCTGCATACATTGGTCTTCATTGTCTTCCCAGGCCTTGATGCACTCTGCTTGGCTAACGGCCACAAAGTGCCGGTGGTGAGGGATGCCGAGTATGATCTCAAAATGACGGGCAGTGAGGTTAATGACTACCTCACCCTTACTGTTTTCGACACATCTTGTGTCTTTGTTGTAACACTGGGCAACCACCATCATAAATTCATTGTTGACGGCGCTGACGGGGATTCCTCCGGCGAAGTGCAGGGCACTACCTATTAGTTTGTCCATCCATGGACTCCTTGTAACTTTCTGAGTTCTGGCCCAGAATTCCTCCATGTCGATATGCCCCAATTCTGAGTCTCTGACGTCCATGCTGCATTCGGCCTGTGACTCGGGCATTCTGACCCTTTGATATTTGTACTTCATCTCTTCCTCTGTAAGCTTGGCCTTTCCTTTTGGTTTGGTGGGTCTCTTGTTGGATGTAGACATATGTTCTTTCGAACTCAGTTGCTGATCTGCATGAAGAAGAAGCGAGACCCAATCCGAAAAGGTTGAATTAGCCATTTGATCTTCCATTGGAATGTTAGCAGAAGAAAGAGTTAGAGATTTTCAGGCCCAGGGCGCAGGAAAATTGCAGCTTACAGGGCTAAAATAGGTAAGGTGCATAGGAAGAGGATGTTGCAAAGGTTAAACTGGCGCCAAAGGTGCATGGCGCATGCATACTGTAGAGTGCATTTCTAGTAAAGGGCGCATGAAAGTTGCGTGTTGCATGGAGACAGGATGCACCAAAGGCGCATGGACTTTTCATGTTACATTGTGATTTGGTGCGCCCTTTGGCGCATGGGAAAAGTGTGTAACAGGAACTTTTCGTGTGCCAAAGGAAATATGGCATGGCGCACGGAGGGTTTACACAACACGAATGTTACTGTAAGGAGGGATGCGCCTGCACTTTTACGACTTTATACTTGGCGCGGATAAAGCTTGTGCTGCATGGGTGCTGGGTGCGCCATTGGCGCATGGAAAAGTGATGCAGCAAGGAAGGTTGGCGCGCCTTTGGGGCGCAAGTTCAGCGCTTGTAGCATATGGAAGAGCACGCCTTGAAGGCGAGAAGTTAACGATGCAAAGCGAGCGTAAGATGGGTGCGCCATTGGCGTTGTTTTTAGTCATGTCATCTTTGGGGGACAGATACGCCATGGGTGCGCTTAATCATTTATAATGTTGCATGACGCGCCGATGCGCCAAAAGGGAAAAAGTCTTTTAAATGGCTCAACCCTTTGATACTTATAGTTCCAAGGTTGTTTTGGGATATACAATGGTTCAATCAAAAGGGGTTCAGACCATGCCCTCAAAATAACATCCTCCTCCAGCAGATCTGGAAAGATGAAAATAAGGAAAGAAAGCACGGGGGGCTAGCTCAAAAGATGCATTCAAAAACCAACCAGCAAGCACGAAGAACCAGAAAACAAATCACATGGAAGAGATAAGAGCACTTACCCGGATAAATAGCAAAAAACCTGGAAAACGGGTCCACAACGCGTTGAAAACGACGAGGCAGAGGCTGACAGGCTCAGAGAATCACGTGCTTAGCGAATAGTGAAAATGACATTTTGGGCGCGCAAACACATATATATAGGTGAGCTGGTCATAAATGCGCCACCCACTTTTGAAAAGCGCATGAAAATTGCTGTCGACACGGGAAGGCATGCGCCCTTTGGCGCACTAAAGCGCCTGCCAACAAGAAATTAAGCGCGCCTTTGGCGCACCAAAAGTGATGTCGACACGGGATTATGTGCGTCCTTTGGCGCACCAAAAAGGGGCGCAACAAACGTTGTGACAACACAGGCGCATGCGCCTTGGCGCACGCAGGGAAGGCTCAACAAGCTTTGGCGCACCAAAAGGTGTGTTGACACTGAAAATCATGCGCCAAAGGTTTTAAAGGGGGCGCACCAAAAGTTGGTGTTACATAGCAATTTCATGCGCCCAGCCAAAAAAGGCTCAAAAGACAAGTTCGAAAAACCAGATTTCCCGAGAAGGGATTTTATAACGTTTCGAACGCAAGGGATCCCTAACGAGGGATCGGAACAAAATTTCGGTATGGTTATCGGTAAAATTTCCCTTGTTAAGTTTACGGGATAACATCTGGCTCTTTCTGGGGACTATCCCCAAGCGAACTCGGGGGTAGAGAATCCCAGTTCTCATGTGCCTATCCATTGGGTAACAGAGTCAAAAACAAGGGCGACCAGGAGGGGGAGCAAAAGAAACACACAACAAACCGAAAGCAAACACACGACGAAAGAAAACACACAACATAAAGCAAACTATACAAAGAAGAGAGCAAGCTCTACTTCCTGAAGATCTTCAGATGCTGCCCGCTATAAGGAAGCGGGAGTTCGGTTCCATCCAGATATGAGAGATAGAAGCTATTCTCTCCATTGAGCTGCTTGATCTTGAAGGGCCCTCTCCACAGGGAATCAAACTTTCCGTGCATGCCCTTTGGTTCTCTTCGCTTGTCCCACAAAAGGACGAGATCTCCCACTTGAAAATCTCTCTGCTTGGCCTTCTTATCAAAAAGCCTCTTAACTTGATTCTGATGTTCAGTGATCCTGTCGACCACCCTTACTCTCTTTTCTTCAAGTTCTGCCAGATACATGATTCTCTTTTCAAGAGAATTTTGGAAAGTTTCATCTTCGATAGCTCGTGCCAAACGCAGAGCAGGAAGTTCCGCAGAAATGGGAAGCTCGGCATCAGTGCCATATAATACTTGAAAAGGTGACATGCCGAGAGATCTCTTTGGAGTAATACGATCGGCCCACAAAGCGTCGTACAAAGACTTGTGCCACATTCGCTGATTCTCATCTACTAACTTCCGTATGATGGTCACCAAGTTCTTATTACTGGATTCCACCTGACCATTTCCCTGAGGGTAATAGTCTGAGGCGTGAGCCAAAGTTATCCCATATTCATAGCAAAAACTAATAACTTCTCGTGAGGAGAAGTTAGAAGCATTATCAGCAACGATTTTGTTTGGAACGCCGAACCTGACAATGATATTTTCTTTAATGAAATTACAAACCACCTCAGAAGTGGCATGCTTGACAGGTATGGCTTCCACCCACTTGGTGAAGTAATCCGTTGCTGTAAGGACATAACTATGTCCAGCACTCGATTGAGGATTGAGTGCGCCAATAAAATCAATTCCCCATTGCCTGAATGGTTCATTGATAATGACCGGCCTTAGGGGAAAGGCAGCCAACTTGGGCTTGCCGACGAATTGCTGGCAGGGTTCACACTTCGCCACCCAGATGGCTGTGTCTTGAAAGAGCGTCGGCCAATAGTACCTGGCTCGAATGATCTTGTGCGCAGTTACGGAGGAAGAGAAATGCCCTCCACAGGCTGAATTGTGAAAACTTTCCAGTAGTTTTACTTGCTGGGGTTTGTCAACACATCGCAAAAAGATGCCATCTATCCCACGTTTATATAAACCATCATCCCAGATGACATATTTAGCCACTCTGAGCTTTATAGTGTGCTTCTCCTTTGCAGTTAGGTGCATTGGGCATTCGCCGTAGGTAAGGAAGAAAGTGATGTCGGAGTACCACTCATCACTAGTTGCAACAAATAGAACCAGAGGCAGAGAATCAGGCTCTTCCTGCTGGTCCTGTGTTTCGTCGGTGCAGTCACCCCTGTCATCAGGGTTTTCTGAATCTTTGTTTTCAGCCATTAGCTGACACAGGCCCTTGCCCCTCACTAGCTTGGTTGGTTTAATATCCAGGTCATACTCCTGGACCTTTGCGATCCAATTTCCTCACAAGCTTCCTAACTCCTGCTGAGTTAGAATTGATTTCACCGCCGTGTCTGGGACCAACACCACCGTATGCGAGTTTAGAATGTAATACCTGAAATTCTTCACTGCTTTGACAACGGCGAAGGCATGCTTTTCCAGTTGAGTCATTTTTAGTTCGTGAGGCTTGAGGGGAGAACTCATGAACGCGATCGGGGATTCAACCTCTTCCGAGTTCTTTTGCATTAAGATTGCGGACACAGTATGCTCAGATGCGTAACTGTACATGATGAAGTCCTTGGAGAAATCGGGGCATACCAGGACTGGTGCATGAGCAACGGAAGCTTTTATTTCTTCAAATGACCTTTTTCCCTCTTCACTCCATCTGAAAGTCGGTGACCCCTTCATCATGTTCAATATGTGACGGGTCTTCTCAGCAAAGTCAGGAACAAAACGCCTGAGAAAGTTCACCTTTCCAAAGAAAGAATAAGGCTTTGAATAGCCTTAACTCTTTCGGCATCTATCTTTGTTCCTTCTTTGCTAACCACATGCCCTAGCAACTTCCCTTCTGTGACTCCAAAAACAGACTTCTTTGGGTTTAGGGAAATCCCATGTTCTCGGCACCTGGCCAACACTTGCTCTAAATGATCACAATGATCATTTCGTCGTTTAGAGAACACGGTCAAGTCATCTAGATAAACCACAATGACTTTCCCCATCATACCTTTGAATGCGAAATCCATGGCCCGCTGAAAAGTGGCGCCAGCATTAGTTAGGCCAAAAGGCATCCTGCTGTAGGCAAATGTACCCCAGGGAGTAGTGAATGCTGTTTTAAACTGATCTTCAGGTGAAACTTCAATCTGATTGTAACCTGAAAAACCGTCAAGCATGGACAAGCATCTCTGATCCAGTTACTGCTTGCAGAACTTGATCCATTATCGGAAGAGGGTAGTTGTCTTTCAGCGAAGCTTGATTCAAATTTCGAAAGTCTACGCATATGCGTATCTCGCCGTTTTTCTTGCGCACTGGCACAATGTTTGCTACCCAAGTACTGTGATGGATCGGGAAGATGATTCTCGCGTCCAGCATCTTCTGAATTTCGGCTGGATGGTACCCGAGATCTTAGGATTATAGTGCCTCTGCTTCTGGCGGAAGGCTTTGACATCTTCTTTCAATGGGATATCATGCTGAACGTCCTTTGGCTTGAAGGACTTTAGATCGGCATAGGACCATGCCAACACGTCCATATATTTTTTCAGCAACTTGACAAATTTTCGCTTTTCCTCAGGCGTGCAACATTTGCCAATGTTCACAAATTGCGGGTGCTCTATCGAACCTATATTGACCGGTTCGGTTTCCGGGGATGAGTCAGGGTCATCCCGCTTTTTCTTTTTTACAAAACGGTCATGCCTGTCGAACAACCGCTCCAGAGAAACCAGGCCTTTTGGAATTTTATTTCCTTTGAGCTGACATATGCCGTCGTTCCCTTCAGATTCATCGCCTTGATCGGTGACTGATTCACGGCAAGTGGAAGTAGATCCTTCAAAGTACAATTCTTTAAAATTTTCCGCCTTTTCCAGAAAAGCAATGAGTTGATTATCGTCATTGAACACCTGCCAATGCTGAGAATTATCTGGCACGCTCGGGCGGAAAACCACCTCAATGGTGTACTTGTTTGTTTTCAAACCTGGGTGTGGGAGCATGAGGGACGCTGAAATGGCCAATGAATCGGCCATGTCATTCTGGGCCCTTGGAATTGATTCTATTGAAAAAGCATCGAATTCTTCAATGCTGTCCCATACCGCATTACGGTAATGCCTGAGCCTTTCATTTTTTACTTGATATATCCTCTTGACCTGATTTACAACTAGCTCTGCGTCACCTTGTACTTTTAGATTTTTAATTCCTCTTTCTTTTGCAGCTTGCATACCGAGTAACAGAGATTCATACTCAGCAGTATTGTTAGTGTTGAAAAACTGCAATTTGAACGAGAGAGGAATTACCTCCTCTTTGGGAGATAATAGCACGGCCCCAGCGCCACATCCACTAGTTGCACAGCTGCCATCAAACTGCAAGGTCCAGATCTCATTAAGATCCTTCTCCTGAACGAGAACACCCGTTTTATCTGTCTCGGTAGATAAGAAGTAGTTCCCCATCCCTGATGATTCAAAAAGGATTTGGGCCTTGGGGTCTTCAGAACTAGTAACCAAGTACTTCTTTTGTGATTCCGGCTCCAAAGTCTGCATTACGCCTTTGACTGGAATTCTAGCTTTAGACCAGTCCATATGAATTTCTCCACCAACTTCGCTGCAAAAACTTCTTCCCAGCAGAATTCCATAGGCTGCTGGAATGTCAGCAACAAGGACTGTCATTTTTACTCTTTTATCTGGGAAAGCCGCAAATGCAAATTGCGCGTCTTTGATTTGGCCAACCAACGGAACCTGCTTGGTTTCCAATGAATAACATCGGCCGAAAGGCTTGGTAAGAGTGAGGCCCAAAGCATGGGCGACTTTTGCCGGCATGACGTTATCAGAAGCTCCGGAATCAATTATGCAGTTACTCAACTTATGGCCATTGATTAGGAGAGAGAGATAGAAAGGCTCTATCTTGCCTGACGCCGATGTTGAAGCAACATTTATGTGGGATTCAGGGGGAGTGGAAAGGATTCCTTTTGGGGAAACCTGCTTAGATGCAACAGCTTGGCTCTGAATATATTTGGTCAATCTTACAAGCTGTTCGGGGTTTGACTGAAGGTACTCAGCTTCAGACATTTGGATCTTGGTCTTTTTTGCATGATCTATGATATCAAATGCGGCCAAGGGTTGCGTTGGTGAGGGAATGAGTCCCTCACCTCGCGATGATGGAATAGGGTTGGTGGCCTTGGTAGGAATGTGAGAGGATTGATTTGGAGGAGAGATAGGGGGAAAATATTTCTTTGTAAAAGATTTGCCAGGGAGTTGAGTAGGAAGAGGATTACCTCTTTTAGCAATGATCGGAGGCGCGTTTGACACGGCCTTCTCCTGTTGGACATGAGCAAGAACTTCCTCTTCTTTTCCTTGCGAGTGAGAAAAACAGCAGTATGACTGTAAAGCTTGCGTATCCACAGGTACCCTCTTCTTCATCAGATTCTTCCTCATCAAATTCCATATACCCAATAGTAGAGTCGCCAGCCGGATCACCGACATCTTGATCATCTTCGCCTTGAGACGAAGGTTCTTCATAATACTGCTCTTCTTCTTCGATTTCGGCCAGAGCGTTGACCGGAGGAGCCTCAAGCACCAACCGTGGAGCAGCTGTAGGTAGGCGCGGCCTTTGTGAAACATTGTTGCGAACGAAATTCCTCCGCGGAATATCCCGGTCACGAGGAGGCGGGGGAGGGGAGAGTCAGGCGAAGGGCCCGGGCGATTTAGGCTTGGGGGCATTTGCTTCTTGATTCGCCGGATATAATCAGATTATCTTCTATCCGAATGGCAGCGGCTTGGGTGAGAATCAAGGTAGCCACTCGCTCTTGAAGGAGCAAGAAACTAACTTTCGAGCTCATAGCGTTTACGAAGAAACATTTTTGATTTTCCGGCGTCGGAAGCATGGCAACAGGGACACGGTTGATTAGTGCATTAAACCGGGCGATAAAATCACGCATGGTCTCATTGGCCTCTTTCTTCAGGTGAGTGATTCGTGATAATAATGCAAATGCATCCTCTGAAGGCTTGTACCTGTCTTCGAAAGCATCCCGTAGGGTGGCCCAACTGGTGATAGATCCAGCCGGCAAATGCTGAAACCATTCAGCTGCAGGCCCTTGTAGGGTTTCCAGAAAAAGGCGAACCGACACATCTTCGTGAGTCACATCCAAAATACTGCATGACATGATGAATGTGGATATGTGGGAATCCGTGCTTTGATTTCCGCTCCCGTCAAATTTAGGAAAATTCTTTCGATTTCCGTGAGGGAGCGCGTGAACTGGATGTGGTAAAGCCAAAGGACCCATCGCGTTTCCCCATGGTACCGCCATCTGAAAAGCCGGAAAGAGAACACGAGCTGGAAGTGTGGTTCCACTGAGTAGCAAGGCACTACAAAGGGATGTGGATGCCCCCTGTGAAAGACTTTTTCTTTGTGAAGGTGAGACGCTCCTGGATGACCGGCTAGCCGAGCTTAGCGCTGAAAAACGTGCCGGTGTCACGCTGAAATTGTGCCTTTGAAGCAGATCGAAAGTAGGATCAGCTTCTCCACGGGCTCTCCTGCTGCGCGTAAAAGGTTCACTCGCCAGTGTACCTTCCAGATCTGCAATATTATGGCGCAGATTCAAACTTTCTTTTTGGTTGTACTTGCTGATTTTCTGGTTTTTCTGATAAAAACCAGCAGCAAATACTTTTCTAAATATTTAAAACCTATCCTCTTCAGAAAACCGATTGCGGTTAAATGACAAATAACAACGAGGATAAGGTAGCAGGGAAGATTAGCAAGCTGATTTTCGGATCTGATTTTGACTTTTTTTAGAGGGTTTCAAACTTTTTGCAAACAGCCAAAAACTCAGATCTACGGCAAAATACTAATTTTTATAAAAAACTCAGTGAACTAAAGATTTGTAACAAGGCCAGATCTATGGATCTCAGAAGAAAATTTTCAAATCAGAGCACTTTTGCAAATTTTTGGATTTTTATCAAAAAGTTCAGATTTACAAACAGGCAGCGATTTTCTTATTTTTTCTGATTTTTTTTTTATAACTTACCACCATCATAGATCTGACAGACCTATTCGTTCCCCAGTGAGTCACCAAAAACTATTGGTCCGAAAATCTGTTGCTTGGGCAGATCTATGGATAAACGAGCCAACAGTGTGTAGGGCATAGCCCCTCTTTGAGTCAGCAAAGCGAAACTGGTTTATTGCTATTCTACCAGCAGGAATCTATGCAAGTCTCACAGATTCTGCCTTCGGGGGTTTGGGATCTCATCCCAATAGGTTTATTTCCAGCTGCGAAAATAAAGGAGTGAAAGAGAGGAGGAAGAAGGAACAGGTCCGAAGGGAGAAAAGAAATAATTCCAAAGCAGAAAGGTCAGAAGATTTATGTTTTTGGGTTGGTAGTAAACAGAGCCAAACCTACTTGCATAAATAAACAAAGCAATACTGATGAGCAAATGACAGAAAAGTAGATCTGAATCTAACAGAATAAACACGTGCAGATCTAACATAAGAAAGTTCTGACACATAACACAGGTATTCAGCACAAAGTCTCAATATTTGTATTACTGTTTTCTTCTGTTACAAGAAAGCTCAAAGTCTTTCTCTCCTCACTTCTATTTTCATCTAAAAAATGTTCACCCTCGAATACAACAAGTATTCCAATATATATAGAAGAGGAGAAGGAAAGAAGGCAAAAAGGAGCCAACCACCTATTTACAAAGATATTTACAAAATATCTAAAAGTCATGTTGACTTTTGACAACTTGATGGATGACATCATCCCATGATGCAACATGGATGATGTCATCATTTGTGCCAACATACTTTAGACATTTCAACAAGAAATTCGGAGAAGAGAGAGAAGAAGAAGAAGAAGAAGAAGAAGCTACTCGTCGTCATCATCCTGCGGCCGAAATGAGGTAGCTTTGCTTTTGATGTTGCTCGAGGTGATGAGATATGGAGCAGTGCGGTATTCCAAAACTTGTTAATTATTGGCCCAAGTTAATCCTGAGAAGGATCCTTGTGCCTATCACTTATTGCCTCACAAGTCTCCCGCTCATCTATGAGCTTCTCGGGAGTTTGGAAAAGTCCTTCTCCACCTCAATGAGGAACCCGATGAAGTCCCTACAGGCCAGCAGGTTGTTGATAGATTCAGTGTCAAATGTGACCTCTGGCCCCGTTCCTTGAGAAGCGATCTCCTTGAAGATCCGGATGGTTTCATCAGCTGACCTTAAGGTAAAGGAAGGAGTGAGCAACCCTGGAGACATGTTGAGAACAATTCGCTCCATTTGATGCATTGTATCCAGGGCCTCTTCCTTTACTTTGTCAATCTTTTCTAGAATAAATTCTAGCTGATCCACCCGATAGTCCAGAGTGGACATGATTTTGTTGAGGGCCCTTGGATGGCCGAAGACGCCGAACTTGACCAGATCTTCGACTGAACAGTCGAACATTTGTTGGAAGGCCTCGTGCTGCAGTCTAGCATGTTCCAACTCTTCTGATATGGGCCCTGCTAACGCTTGGAGTTCTTTATTTGCCTTACTGATATTCAGGTATAAGTCAGAGAACTCGGCGATCAATTTTTCGCTGTCTTTGAGGATTTGGCTCCTCCAAGCGGAAACAGCCATACCCTGCTCACCAATCTTTGTATATTCGTTGATTTTCTCCTGGCTGAGAAGCTCAGAAGTCTCGGCTGCAGTTGTGGGAGGCACACTACCCATCTTCTGTAAGGCTTGGAGCAGATATTTGTTTTGCTCTTTTAGTAGCCTTTTCTCTTCTTTCGTCTCTTGAAGCTTTTGACAGAGGGCGTCAACCACGGAAAGAGCTTCCCCCTGGAGACTTTCAGAAGATGTCCCCATTGTGACTTGGGTCACAGTGAAATCTATCGGAGATAGATCCTTTTTCTCTTTGAGGGGATCGGGGTATGCAATTTCCATGATTCTCTCACTGTAGCACTTTTAGAAGCGTGTAGCAGAGCTTACGCTTGCTTTGCCCCTTTGGTGGGATCTTTGAAAAGTCCATCGGAGCGATGGGAAATTTCCTCTTTTCTTTGGCTTAGCTGCTTTGAGAGATCCAGACCGGTCTATGGAAGAAGGACCGAGAGACAGGGAGGAGGAGGCGGCTACGGTAGAAGAGAGGGAAAAATGTGGAGACACGCGGCGGCGGCATGAAGAGAATAGCCGAAGAAGTGTCCACGGGAGGAAAGGAAGCTGTAGGCTGCAGAAGACATAGGAAGGGAAGGGAGCCGGAGATGAGGGAAGAAATGGAGGAGGACAGATCAGCGAGGGAGGAGAAGATAGACGAAGAAGCAGGGGAAAGAGTAGAAGAAGGGACAGAGGACACGACCAAAGGGATGGTCGCTTGAGTCACTCGAGGAGGGGAAGGAAGAGAAGAAGAAGGGATAGAAGGGACCTCTTGTGGTAGCAATGCCGACATCACGAGTGGATGGGCCAATTAGAACTTCCTCTTCTGCTTCTTTCTCTGGTGTGACCAGAGATATTACCTGTTCGGGTGCCGTGGAAGGAGGACTCTCAGGGGCTTCTTCCTGAATGGTGCTGGATTCACCTTCTACACCTTTGCCTTTAAGCTGCTTCTTGGATCGTGAAGGTGCGTTGCCCAATGGGGAGGTTGTGAAATCAACCCCGAGGTAGATTAGGCCGTTCATCCGGCACCAATGTTTTGTCCTCCGCAAAGTCTCCTTGACCCTCTCCTCAATTGTCTGAGGAGCTTTAGTTCTATCAATGGCCGGGAAGGGCCAATCGTCCCCATCTGTATCATTATATACCTTGTCTACTTCATCTTCTGTTGTTTGGTAGCCTTTGGGGACAATGGCTACCCCATATTGGATGATTTCTGCCAATGCTAGGCGAGAATGATCCTTTCTTCTGAGCTCTACCTCATGGAGGACGTCAATATAAATATCCTCGATCTGAGGAACATGGATCGGATCAAGCTTTGCTCTTGGTAGGCAGCCCCTTGGGTCGAAGGTAGGCCTGGCTGGGAAGTCATGCTTCAAATTGAGTAACTCCAGCTCTGCAAACATTTCCTTCGCCTTGTGGTGGGTAGAGCATGTGTATCGGCCCACTGTGAGGGGGAAAGGAGTTCCACCCTTCTTTCTTTTAAGGCATTTTTCGTGGTATGTGACCAGCTGCCTTGATAGTTCAGCAGAATCAGCTTAGGCCCAGCATACCTTGGTAGCCTGGTTGGCTCTCCCAAAAAGTTGGCAGCCCTTAGATAGGTGAATGTAGGAAATTGGGTGAACAGGGCTCCCCATTTCTCCGTGGCTGCCACTATGTTTTTGGTTGTACGACTATGAGTCATATTCGGCCTCAGCAGGCAGATGATGTGATAGAAAAACACATCGTTAACTTTTGTGAACTGGGAGATGCTATTCTCCAGCCTTAATTCTGGATAATACTCATATATTTTGACCTGAGGCCAAACTCCACTCCGTGTTAGGCCTGGATAATCCCTCTCTGACGCTGCAGCGTAGACCACGTAGGAGTTCATATGGAATACTCCGTTGTGCCGAATTGTTGTAGCTGCTCGGAGATGGTGTTGCTTATAATTTCCCCCCAGCAAAAGCTCGATCAGGAAAATTCTTGTTCATTGTTTCCAAGTAGTGCAAAGCATCCATTTATGGAAGTAATGGGCGTCAGAAAGCCGAAGACCCTGCTCAGGAAGGTAATGGTATCGCTGAGCTCTTCTGAGAAGTCACTGCGGTGGATGATTTGGGGCCACCGGGTTACCACCTTCTTATTTTTCAGATATACTTCATTCATTAGCTGCATACATTGGTCTTCATTGTCTTCCCAGGCCTTGATGCACTCTGCTTGGCTAACGGCCACAAAGTGCCGGTGGTGAGGGATGCCGAGTATGATCTCAAAATGACGGGCAGTGAGGTTAATGACTACCTCGCCCTTACTATTTTCGACACATCTTGTGTCTTTGTTGTAACACTCTGGGCAACCACCATCATAAATTCATTGTTGACGTTGCGCGGGGATTCCTCCGGTGAAGTGCAGGGCACTGCCTATTAGTTTGTCCATCCATGGACTCCTTGTAACTTTCTGAGTTCTGGCCCAGAATTCCTCCATGTCGATATGCCCCAATTCTGAGTCTCTGACGTCCATGCTGCATTTGGCCTGTGACTCGGGCATTCTGACCCTTTGATATTTGTACTTCATCTCTTCCTCTGTAAGCTTGGCCTTTCCTTTTGGTTTGGTGGGTCTCCTGCTGGATGTAGACATATGTTCTTTCGAACTCAGTTGCTGATCTGCATGAAGAAGAAGCGAGACCCAATCCGAAAAGGTTGAATTAGCCATTTGATCTTCCATTGGAATGTTAGCAGAAGAAAGAGTTAGAGATTTTCAGGCCCAGGGCGCAGGGAAAATTGCAGCTTACAGGGCTAAAATAGGTAAGGCGCATAGGAAGAGGATGTTGCAAAGGTTAAACTGGCGCCAAAGGCGCATGGCGCATGCATACTGCAGAGTGCATTTTAGTAAAGGGCGCATGAAAGTTGCGTGTTGCATGGAGACAGGATGCGCCAAAGGCGCATGGACTTTTCATGTTACATTGTGATTTGGTGCGCCCTTTGGCGCATGGGAAAAGTGTGTAACAGGAAATTTTCGTGCGCCAAAGGAAATATGGCGCGGCGCACGGAGGGTTTGCACAACACGAATGTTACTGTAAGGAGGGATGCGCCTGCGCTTTTACGACTTTATACTTGGCGCGGATAAAGCTTGTGCGTTGCATGGAGTGGGGTGCGCCATTGGCGCATGGAAAAGTGATGCAGCAAGGAAGGTTGGCGCGCCTTTGGGGCGCAAGTTCAGCGCTTGTAGCATATGGAAGAGGCGCGCCTTGAGGGCGCAGAAGTTAACGATGCAGCAGGCAAGATGGGTGCGCCATTGGCGCGGTTTTTAGTCATGCTGCAGGGGGGACAGATGCGCCATGGGTGCGCAACTGTTTATAATGTTGCATGACGCGCCGATGCGTCAAAAGGGAAAAACAGTCTTTTAAATGGCTCAACCCTTTGATACTTATACTTCCAAGGTTGTTTTGGGGACACACAATGGTTCAATCAAAGGGGGGTTCAGACCATGCCCTCAAAATAACATCCTCCTCTAGTAGATCTGGAAAGATGAAAATAAGGAAAGAAAGCAAGGGGGGGGCTAGCTCAAAAGATGCATTCAAAAACCAACCAGCAAGCACGAAGAACCAGAAAACAAATCACATGGAAGAGATAAGAGCACTTACCCGGATAAATAGCAAAAACCTAGAAAATGGGTCCACAACGCGTTGAAAACGACGAGGCAGAGGCTGACAGGCTCAGAGAATCACGTGCTTAGCGAATAGTGAAAATGACATTTTGGGCGCACAAACACATATATATAGGTGAGCTGGTCATAAATGCGCCACCCACTTTTGAAAAGCGCATGAAAATTGTTGTCGACACGAAAAGGCATGCGCCCTTTGGCGCACTAAAGTGCTGCCAACAAGAAATTAAGTGCGCCTTTGGCGCACCAAAAGCGATGTCGACACGGGATTATGTGCATCCTTTGGCGCACCAAAAAGGGGCGCAACAAACGTTGTGACAACACAGGCGCATGCGCCTTGGCGCACGCAGGGAAGGCTCAACAAGCTTTGGCACACCAAAAGGTGTGTTGACACTGAAAATCATGCGCCAAAGGTTTTAAAGGGGGCGCACCAAAAGTTGGTGTTACATAGCAATTTCATGCGCCCAGCCAAAAAAGGCTCAAAAGACAAGTTCGAAAAACCAGATTTCCCGGGAAGGGATTTTATAACGTTTCGAACGCAAGGGATCCCTAACGAGGGATCGGAACAAAATTTCGGTATGGTTATCGGTAAAATTGCCCTTGTCAATTTTACGGGATAACAGTCTAGAGTTATTTTCTCGATTTTACCACAACTATGAAATCAAACTCTTGAATTAGGAATACCCATCAACATATGTGCCCTTGTAAAATAGGATTATTTACTAAATATTTCAATGCCATGTGATCTGTATAAAAGATTAATGGTGTAGCTAGTAGGTATTGACAAAATTTATGCAACGCATAGATCATGGACAAAGCTTCGCACTTTGTAGTTGTGTAATTCTATTATGCAGGAGTCATCTTTCTACTAGAAAAATAGATAGGATGATCTATAATGCCTTCTCCAAGTTGAGCTAACACCATGCCGATCATCATGCCAGAGGCGTCAACATGTACATGGAATGGTTTATCCCATGAAGGAAAACATAGAATGGGCGCAGTAGTAAGTTTCTCCTTCAATGTCTCGAATGCGTGCTACTATTGTTCACCCCAGTAGAACGTACCTTTCCCTTTCAATAACTCTTCTAAAGGTGCAAGTAACTTTAGCATAGCCTTTGATAAATTTTCTGTAATATCCTGTATGTCCCAAAAATCTACGCACCTCACTTTGACTGGTAGGATCCCTAGGCCTATGATGACTACAACCTTATTTGGGTCAACCAACAAACCCTCCTTGCAAATTATGTGCCCTAAAAGTATCCCAAATGGTGTAGCAAATATGTACTTCTTGATGTTCAAAGATATACTTGATTTATCTACACCATTCAAACATCAAGCATAAATTGTCACAAAGTGGTCCTTAACTAATCCATACACCATCTAATCATCTACATATACTGTAAGAAGTTGTGAATAAATTCTTTGAACATTTGGATGACTATGCGTGATAATATAGTTGTTGTATTTTTTGGACCAAAAGGAATCATAGTATAGGCGAAGTTACCCCATTCAAGTAGTAAATGTAGCCTTTTCTTCATCTTCTGGGCAATCCTAACCCGATGATACCCAGAGAATCCATCTATAAACAAATATATTTCATTCCCGTAACTCCTAATATTTCCTCAAGAAATGGCATAGGGAATGGATCATTACACATACATCATTCATCTCCCTATATTCCACACATATTCTAATTCATCCATCCTTCTTGATACTTATCAGCATCGGACTAACCCATTTTGACTCATCAAGGGGCTTGATAATTCCAGATTTCAACATGTTATCAATCTCTTCTTTGACCTTTTCACACAAATTGGGGTTCATTCTGTAAGGCCTTTTCCTAACTGGGTGTGCCCCCTCTTTAAGTTTTATCTTCATCTCCCCTAACGACTCATGCATGCCTTTAAGTTCATGGTACCCCCTAGGAAATAGGTCCTGGTAGTCCCTTAATAACTCAATGATTTTTGCCACTTCTGAGTCTAACCAATAATCTCCAATTATAGCTTACTTAGGCTCGAGCTTTTGTTCCAATATTCACTCGCTTTGTCTTCATCGGTTCATGACAAGCACGTGTGGTCTTATCCACACTTGTTAAATATCTCATGCCTCCTGTTGAATGGTTTACATCTAGATTATATACTTCTTCATCATCTACTAAGTAGACCATTTTTCCTTTCTCTTTCTCAAGGAAATCGCGTTGAAGTAATATTGCCTCGGCCTCTGGTTCTTTATCAAGACGTACTCCTGAGTCCTCTTTATCTAATAATTCCTGGAGGAGTTCTTCAGCCTTTGCACTATCCCCCATAGTTAAGTGCTTGATAACTCTCAATGCTTCTTCTACCAAAGGTTTTTAGAGAAGAATTCAAACATCTATGCCATTCCTATAACTAAATTATGTCAATTTCTAGTTTCTCTATGGAGTTCTACATATACATACCAAGCACGCGCGTAGCCTTGTAAAGTGGAATAAAACCGGTGCACCCATAGTGAAGGTGGTAAATCTTCCTACCCTTCTGTCTAGAGTCTCTCACACTTCTGAACATGGTGTTGAATAGGTTGATCACCATGATAATTACATATTTGTGTAGGTGCATTGCTCCTAAAGAACCTAGTAGCAAGAGTAACCCCAATTTCATTCCATTTGACTATATTATCCTGTGGACCACCCACTAGCGTGTTGTTGTCCCACATAGTGTATATGATAGCATATTTCTCCTCTCCAATGGATCTATCCATTTTTCTTCCATGGAACACAGGAATACCATGGGATCCCCTTCTCCTATGTAACAAGGTACCGAGTTGTTTCCTATCCTCCTTACATAACGTGGTTTAGTGCCTCGAGGGGATATGCTCTTTACTTCATGCCCTACCAACTCATAAGTGTTGTGGGCCCAATTATCACAAGCAATACTTGTAGTATCACTAATAGACTATGTATCCTCCCATTGAATTAGTCCTTCTTTGGTTGGTTCAATCATATCGGGATCTCGGATGGCACATACATAAATCCTATTCAGATCTTCTTCACTTAAGGCCTCAACATAGGGTATAGAATTTCCATCTGTCAAAGGGATAATGACCCTTTCCTCTTTGTTTTCAAAACTGATATAGCCCTTGTTGAACTGAAGATCAGCATTATTTACAAAGCACCAAGGATGCTCTAATAGAGCTAGGAAGCTATATGATTTTGCTAGCGCTAAAACTTCAAAGTCTCCAAAGTGAACTTTGCTCTTTTTATGCTAATGGATGCATCTTTTAAAACTCCTATTGGAGTGGCCTTAGTTCGATTAGCCATGAATAATACATTAGAGGATGGAAGCAATGGGGTCTCCCCATTTGCACCCATGCATCCAAGGTAAGAAAATTGACTTCGTGTTTGTATCAATCAGTATATTACTCAATGACCACCCATCCACAATAGCATTCGAGTAATTTAATTGTAATAATCTAGGCTATGAGGTGGGAGATTTGCATGCGAGGATCTGCCATCTAGCCTTAGTACTTACGCATGGAATGTTCCCTTTCAACCAACTCCCTAATAGTGGAATGATGTTCTCCTGGCACAACATTTTTCACACTTCTCTTAGGTCATCTATATCAGTTTGGACTGTCTCTAATGATTTCTTCTACTCCTTTAAATATTGTATCTCACCTTGAAGATTCCTTAGCACTTCTATGGTATCCTAATAAACCTCCTTCTGATAGGTAGGATCTGGGTACCATGCATGAAGAACCTCATCCTTAGTGACGGTAGGTTTTTGTTGTAATGCCTCCCTAGCACGTGCTACCTCAGTGTGAGTCATGATCTTCACTTGTAGTGCCTCAGATTCTACTCCCATCTTGGGCATCCATTGATTGTCCATAGCGTGTTGTATCCTAACCATCCTTGTGCCTTTGTTTTCTTGTTTATGTTGCTTACTCAAGTGCTCATATAAGTCTCGGGCACTCTTCATAGCTATGGTTCTTCCCATGCAGAAAGAACATGCAATATTCTAAGGACACTCACACCTATAGTGGTCAGGATATCCACATGTATAACATATTCGCAAGGAAACTCACTTCTTCCATCACTACGGCCTCATCCTCCAAATCCACCACGGTATCCTCGACATCTGATATGGCTGCCATCAAAATGCCCCTCATTCTGATCATAGTGCGCCTGATTATACTCATAGTCCTGATGCTCATTATTTCCCTTAGATTTATATGAAACTCATGTTTTTCGTACACCAATATCAATAGCATCATGGGTATTTCTAATCAGCTGGCAGTCCTCTGTGTCTTGTGTTGTGGACCTGCAGATTTTACAATAGCTTGAGATGTTCTTTCTTATCATGCTTTGCAATAATGGGCAGTGGCTAGCATCATGGTTTAAATGGCATATCTCACAATCTATCAGCAATGAGCGTACTATTCTGTGAGGGCAACTATCCTTTGTGTGACCCTCTACTTCACAATATGTACACTAATTCCTAAGCATGTTTCATGGGCTAAATATACTGATAATTTCTCTAGTTATTTTTCCATAGCTACAATTTGTGCCTCTAAGAATGGGATAACACCATTGTCAATACTCCCAACTACCTCAGCACATAGTGCTACTTACAATGCCTTGCGTGGATCAGTATATGTCTTATTTGATGATACCCTTCTAAATGGTGTAATCAATCCCCCAAAAAACCATTATGCATGTTGTCTTGCATGTATGTCATAAGAAAGCTTTGATAACAACATTTAAAACTATGCATCATACTCTCGAACACTTTTAGTAGTGCCTTTCTTAATATCCTTGAGGGAACTTATACACTTCTACTCAAACTCAAGGATATGAAAGTCTCATTAGGGTCAAACTTCATGTACCAATTGTGTGCATGCCCTTGTAACGTAGTAGAAAATTGTCTTTCCCTACACTCAGAAGTTGTGATTCCTTTCACATGCCACAATATTTCACACATATGCACATGTTCAGCAAGCATCTTCTATGCCCCTATACTGGAAGATGTAGAGGCATTTCCATATAAATATTCTAGGGTTGCGGTGGACCTTGCCCACCCAACCCGTAACCTCCAAAGATGTTTCCCCCTACCCCGCAGCCTCTAGATCCACTGAACTAAAACTTCCCATGCCTCCTAATCTAGAACCTATAGCTGGAATAGGTCCTATAGACGTACTCCCCTGTGCTCGATAGTAGTACTATATTGAACCCCTATGGTCTGTAAAGTAGTTCCAGTTCTAGAAGTGAATCCAACAATTGGTGTGCTCATATTCTGTGTGGATGATGCACTGAAAACACACCTCCAAATAGCAATTAATCCATTTTTCCTACCATTAATGTACTTTCTCTCTTACTTCCCAAACTTTCTTGTTGATTACTTGTCATACTAGATACATTGGAAAACCAAGCGCAAGGGCTAGGTTGCAGGTGGATTGAGATGCATGCTCACGGCCTAGGTATTCTCTACTATTGCACTTTATTGTGAGGCCGAGGGGGATCCCTGTCATGCTTTCCAATATGAGGGAGTTCTTGATGCTCTTGCTCCACGTCTTCTACATGAGCTTCAAATCCTGCATGAGCCATCTCTCTCCTCAATGCCATACTTTCTACAATGGTATGATGCTTCTCTATCTCCCTCTCGCATGCCTCATTATACTTAAGTCACCTTTCCTCTCTCTACCTCTCTACCGCTAGGTCTACCATATTTCACCAATTCTACTCCTGCCCCGCACATGGTGAAGTTTAGTTATCCATTGGTTTACTCTCCAGATTCAAAGTTACCATCAAGATCTTGATCGCTAATGGAATGCCTTGTAGATAAGCTCCCCGTGGATGTCATAAGAACTAGAATTCAGCTACCTATGGACATGAATAAGTGGAAATTGAGTATTCCAAGATATAATTGTTCAAGACACCATGTATCCATAGCTTGAGTCCAAATCAGATCAGCATCGTAAAGGGCCTAGAATTCTCCCTGCATCAAGACAAGTGCGTGATACCTCCAATTTCATTTAGATGTGTAAGCAACCAGCCATTTGTATAGTTCCGCTAGAAAGATATCGAAAAGCTCGATATAAGTTGTCATACAAATTATGTTCTACCCAAGTGTGTGCGTTGAACTCAGATCCAGTGTTGAACTACCATGCATATTCTTCTTCCAGATCATGTATCCATTCTTCAATACTTTCTAAGGTCAAGGTCGGCGGTACATCTTCATTGCAAACCATCCTAAAAACAATGAAAAAGAGGTCCTAGAAACATAACCAATGATGCAGCCTAGAATTCAGTGACACAAACCCAATGAAACCCTATGCACACTGGCACATCACTCAGCCTAGAGTGGGCACTCACCCAAAGCACATAAAGGTACCACTGAGGTCCCTCTTTAGGGTTGTTGTAGCAAGATGTTAGCATGAACAATACTTAACATATATAGTTTAGATTACTAATATATTATTTTACAAAGCATACGAGATCTATACCCAAGAAAAACAAAACTAAGTACTAACCATGATGAGAGAAAAAGTATACTAGAGTCAGGTACTCATAGAACTAATACTTATATTCATTCAATATCATCCATTATATTCAATGCATTAAGTTACAGAAGCTTCATTACAATATCAAAAGTATGTGCATAGCAGCATAACACTGTATGTCTCGATCTCATCTATTATGTTCTTCTTATTACACAGTCTACTCCATCTATATATAAGGGTGGGGACTTTCCCTTCACCACTTATCCTTTCAAAATAATAGATCACATGTTCTTCTTAACCACGCGCCTTTACAACACTAGCCACACATGCAAGTGCACTAATAATAGACTATTACTAGCTAAATGACAATAGAATATCTATTTTTGGCCTGCATCCATGCAAAGTACTTCGTATCTAATCCTCCAAAAATATCCAATGCATGGCACACATGTCTCTTCCTCATTTTTTTGATTTGCACGCCATCTCTAAAAAGACCTTTATGAGTAAAAATGTCTAAGTCCCGAAAGCGAACTTCTATTCCACACGTGCATTTTCCCCATCCATTCATGCCTTTGTGTATGATTTTCTTTCCCGCGTTGAGACTTCTTATGTGCTTTCTCTATCAAGTGTTCGTTGATCAACAATTTTGGAGTTATTTTCTTTTTCTTATTTACACTTTGTGTCAAGCCAAGTCAAGCCCCAAAAAGAACTAGTTGTTGTCACAGACCCCAAAATTGCAAAATTTTCAAAAAAAAAAATTGGCTAATTCACCTATTTATCTTGGGTGTACATATCTTTTTGATGTTAAAAATGAAGAAAAATCCAAACAATTAGTCATTTTTAGGTCATTTTGAACCTTGGTTGGATGAATAGGATTTATCTAGAATAGGAGGAATAGTTCTTCTATTCCTCATGTTCCCCACATGGTCTCGCATCACTTGGTTTCATCAAGTAAATCATGTTTTGTTTGAAATTTTAACATAGTTATCAAGTTTCCCTTATTCCTCAATTCCCTACATCATCTGTATTTATACATTACATTGTTCACATCGGTCATATCATCAATTGTAGGAACCAATGGAATGTGAGGAACAATTTCCCTGGGGTGTCATTTCTCCACACACCCATTTTATCTACATCTCTCCTTCCCTTTGGTCCAATTGGTAATTGCGGGTAATTTATGAGCTCATCCAACACATTCCTTTATTCTTCGAGTTCTTTGATAACTGATTCACCCATATTGCATGGAAGTAGAGTCGTATGTTTCTTGTTCGGTTTGTTCCCTCCACACCCACCATATCCTATTTATAAGTGAAAGGGGTTTAAATTATATTGAAAATCATTCCCGTGGTTTAATTTATATCGATTCACTAGTTTATATGTGGAATGGACTTTTTGAACCCAATTTTATATAAATTTATCCCTCCACTCTAATAAATCACTTTTACAAAGAATTGGTTTTACAAAGTGTTGTGTCTATTTCCCCTCCTACGTGTCAACATGGTATTTTGCTCATAACTTCCTCAATTTTAATCTAAATTTAAAAACTCCAAGTGCATCTAGACTATCGTTAAGTCATTATCTTTTTCATCCAAAAGGTGAGTGGGTTCATCCTATTTTTATCAATTTTGATATTTATTTGAGTTCTCATACCTTTCCTTCACATACTCTACAAAATTCACTATTTAGCATTTATTTTCCTCGATTTCTTCCTCAACCTATCATCATGAAGTTCCAATATACTGGATATGATCACATATCTTCCCTAGAAACCTTTATGCCTAATATTAGTAATAGTGATGTTAAACATATGAATCTTGATGACTTTTGGGCTAGGATAAAAGATGATAACCAAACTTGATTAGCCCAAAGTGTTAGAGATAGTGGATTGGCCCATGATGTTGGTTTCCCTATCTCAAGTGTAATACTATATTTTGCTTCCAGTTTTAATCCACAAACCAAAGAATTAAAGATCCCCAAGGATAGGTCATTGCTCAAGTCAATTCCCACCATATTAATGTGGCCTTGGGAATTCCCACTTTCGAAGATTTGAGGTCTTAACCAAGACAAGCCCAAACATTGTTTGACCTCAATCCAAACAAACACAATACAATGATTATTAGGACATGTTTGAAAATAAAAAGAGAATGAACTCCCAAATAAGCCAAAAACCTCTATAGAATTGACTTCTTAGAGGAACTTTATGATATAATAACACTGCTAGCAAGGGTAATGGGTTTATCATCAGCCAATGAGTTTTAAAACTATATGTGTGTATACATCAACATAGTTTTGAAGGAAAACAACATTAGGAACTGGGCATAGATAATTTGTGAAAATATGACTCATTAGCTTGCTAATGTTCACTAAAGAAAAACATTCTACATGACCTCATATCTAATGTACACCATAGTAGGATATAGAATATAGATTGGGTTAACATGTCAAGATAACAAACAAATCTCAAAATATATGATTTTTACACTCAACTCACCTATGAGAACAGAAAAAGTAACCATAGGAGAGTTAATGATGCCTTCACCATGTTCTTGGTTAGATTGCTTGAAGGAAATGTAACTAACAAGGTATCCCCAGAGGCTAGACAATTGATTTCTACATATGGCAAAGTATGTTCATACGCTTTAGGAAGTTCTCCTACATTTAAATAATTGGGTTCGAAGGATAACCATACAAGCTTCCAAGCTATTACAATGACAAGATAAACATGGTTGATATTTTCATGTAATTGGATGTTCTTTACAAAACTTGTAGGGATAAAAATATTTTAGGAATCCAATTTCTCATTTCGTTGGGGAATTATACATTAATCTTCAAGGCTCAAAATATTGAAGGACCATCTTTGAGTTAAATTTCCACTCATATTATAAACCAAATGCTTTTGACAACAAGGACTTCATTCTGAAAGAATCGAGGATGACATATAACCACTTGTCATAATTTGAAGATTATTGGGATGAATGTGTTGATGAGTATGAAGTTAGGAAAAGAGTGTTTGGTAGGTTATCACTATAGCAGAGATCAAGGATTTCAAGTTATATACAACTTCGCTAGGGATGGTTGATGATGATTCTGATATTTATACTATAGAGTATATAAAATATATTCAGTACACTCCCTTTCCTACCATTTATTGGTCTCAAAAGGAAAAGGATAATCTTGATGACGTGAATACTGGTACTCCTCGGAACCAAGCATTGGTTCAATAGAAAAGTTAGGGGATTCAAGGAATCTTAGAAGATGCATCCTTCTCAAGAGCCTTCCTTTTCATAAAAGGATTCCCCTACTCAAAAAATCCTTCCTCCTCTCCCTTAGATTCAGGAACCAAGGTTTACATGAAGAAATATAAAGCTAAAGAGGTTGAGAAGAGGGTAGAAAAATCGAGCAAAGTGTTGAGCAACAAAAAACATAAGAATTGGCTAGAGAATCTACTCTTAAGAAAACATCACATCCTATTGAAGAAGAAGTAACTAAGAAAAAGAAAGATCAACAACAAGAAGGAGAAGAATCAAGGAGAAGAGGATGTGGTTGAAATAGTGGCAATGGATTTAGAAAAGACAGATGTTTCAAGGCCTAAGTTGGATGTTAGAAGGCCTTCCTCCTCTTCTATTGTAACTTTCACTATTAAGGCTTCTACTTATCGAGATCCAATTTCCCAAATTTCCCTTGCATTACCTCCTCCAACAACATCTTCTGGGGATTCTTTCACATGGGTTCAACCTATGGTTGATAGTAAGAAGAGGACAAAGCATAATACCAAATAAATTTTCTTGAATTTGATGTAGTGGCTTCTCTCCTTGGCACATCTCCTCCTCCTCTCGAAGAGATGCAAGTTAATTTCTCATTGGGTTTCTAACTCAAAAGGGCATAAATTCTTAGAAATTTCTAGACCAAAAGAGGACAAGAGTGAAAAATATATATCCATCTCAAATCTTGAGCTTACAAGGATCTCATTGGGTGAATCAAATCCTGAGGGTGAAGTTCACAACCTTAGAGAGATTGTTTCTAATATCATTGAAATAGTTGAGAAGGGGAAACAAACTCAAGAGCAACGCGAGGAGAAATACTGAGATACTTGTTAGTTTCATCAAGTCTTTCCTCTCATCAGATAAAACTCCTCTGGATACAACACCCCTCTCCATAATTCCACCCACTATAGCCACTTCTATAATTGATCTCAAATAAATCACTAAAATTCACAAATATGCCACTTTTGTTAAGGATTGATTTCGGGTTGAAGTAATTCCTATTTCAAGGAAACAATTCATTGATGAGGTATGTAAAATTTATGATAATATCATCTCATCCCAAAATCAAATCAATTCAGGATTAATGGTATTGATAAGGAGCTCAAGATTTGGGTTGATGTTGTTCAAGATCTTAGAATCATGATGCTCACAGATGAAAAAATCCTCCTTTTGGAAAATATTTTTGATGATTCTAAGAGTAATTTATCTATAACATGGACTTTTAGCATGGAGTGGAGGATCAGATTTCTTGAAGAGGCTGTCCTTGAATTAAAGGGTGTAGTCTAAAAGACTCGAGTCACAGAAAGTTGAAATCTTTGCAGATTTGCAAGCCCTCCACTATCAATTATTCAAAGATAACTCATCTAAGAGGAATTCAGTTGATCATATTAAAGGGAACTTCAATTCACTCATCAAGGAGAATCTATTCAAAGAGGAATTTGTTAGCAAGCAAAAATGGATGAGTTATCAGAGCTCAACAATGTTATCATTGAAGCACCCAAGGAACTTACTTAGTATGGTTGTTAGGAAAATTAGTATTTTCATTAGCTGAATATTACTTACTATGAGTAAATAATAATTGTTGGTTAGTAGGTTGTACTGTATTCTCATTTAAATGGGTTATAATTTTTTATTTTTATTTTTTATTACTCAGTAACTATCTTGGGTTATTATATCCTACTTCTAAGGAGGTTATTCTACTATCTCTATGGCTATATATGAGCCTTTTTAATGATCTCATGAGATATGCTAAATAGAATATTATTTTGTGTTTAATTTGTTGGTGTACCATTATTTGGTATCATAAAGCAATTGATTATAATGAAAAATTAAAAAAATATTGGGCGTACCAGTCTAATTCTAATTTCCTTAGTTCATGTGAAGCATGTAGCTTCATTCTAATCCTCTTAGTGGTGCTAGAAGGAAGCATCGAACCAGTTATCCTTATATTTTATACATTGTTCTTATGTCATTCATTGATGATTCTTGGTGACCGTGAAAATTATGGATCTAGACATATACGTAGGGTCGAGACCATAATTTTGAACATTTCGAATGAGAAGATTTAAACTATTAAAGGTTTTCTAAAGACATCTGCTGATTCATTTCGAGCCTCATGGTGAATGACTTCAAGGTCATGTGCTCACTTCTTATTCAAATTTTCATTGTACACACTTTGCACACACTTTGCCTTGAAATGGCCAATATTTTCCTTTCGAGCCTACCGAAGAGCTATTCTTTAGTATCTCTTCCTGTTATCCTTTTTTGTACCCCTACAAAATGGACAACTTAGTAGGTTGAAGCATTGGCAGTTGATGGGGAAAAAGGAAACACTTTGCAATCTTCTGGGTAGCTCATGTTTTGGCTCAGGTAAGTTGTGGCGAATGATTAAATCGGTGGTCACACTTATTATGGAATCAATCAGATCCAAGGATGTGTGTATGGCCCATGGGTTGGACATCACATGGTTGGATGGGTTGTCAAGATGGACGGGTGGCTCATTGGCACATCTAGTAGGATGAAGATTGGACAACAGGGTTAGATGGTCATCTAACACCCTAGGTTGGATGGCCCATCGGTTAGATGGCTATCCAAACCTAGGTATGGAAAGAGATGGATGGTCATCCAACCCCGGAGTTAGATGACATACGGAAGCTCGGGTTAGATGGCTACCGGGTTGGGACGGCCCATGGGTTGGATGGTCGTCCAACCCTAAGTATGGCACAAGGTTGGAAGACCGCCCAACCCCATCGGTTGTACAAGTAGAAATAGATGACCGTGCAACCCCATGTTAGATGGTAATGATGTTAAACAACCTACTCACAATTTTTATCGATTATGGTTGGGACATCGTCTAATCCAGATATAGAGAAAGGCTCACGGACGGTCAGTTTTCTCAAAGAGGGTTATATAGCCCATGAGGTTGGACATTCGTCCAACCCAAGTATGGTTGGATGACCAACACGATTGGACGGGTCACAAAGCTAGGTGAGGTAGGTGGATGAAGGATAGCTCAACAACCAGATTTAATGAAGTATGGTGCCCATGACTGCCCATACAAGCAAAGTACCAAAATCGTATGGCTTCCCATACCTCTTTAATGCATCCTACCTGGTTGGTGGCAAAATTTTCCTATATATTGTAACTCCACCTCATTTTGAGGGGAGACATTCTATAATGCAAAGTAACTCTGACAAAATTGTTTCAAAGTTATTGTGAGCCAAAGGCCTCAAATTTAGGAATTTTGTAAAGGATTCTTTCCTTCGCTTATATTGTAATGGATTGTGCATGTTTTTAGCAATAAAATTGGTGTTTTGTGGCTTTTCTTGCCCTAATTTGAATTATATTACATCTTTTACCTCCCATTATATTTGTGGCTATATTTTGTATGTTCTATCTCTTTGCGGGATCGTTGATTTATTATGCATCATGAATATAGGAATTGAATCTTATTTTAGGATGTGGCACCTCTATCTCGCCCTCTCCCACTTTGTTTACTCCCTATTTTTCACACTTGGATTGTCTCACCCTTTATTTGTGCATCACCTTCCCTTAGAGTAGATTTAATTTCATGTATTCTTTTACCCTCTCTCCTTGGAAAGCATTGGGTAGGATTAGTTTAGTTTATCATTCTCTCGTGCTTTAGATAAGTTCAGTACCATGTTAGGAGAAGAAGTTGACTTTCTCCAGAGGATTATCCTACTTGAAAGGTCCCACACTATAGGATAATCCCATGTTATATAGGTTACAATAATTTCTCACACACAAATCACTAGCAATTAGTGGTGCTGTAATTTTGCCATAACAGTTTTGGCACACTTGGTGGGACCAGAGGTCAATTTTTACGTTTATAAAGATTGGATGTGTCTCTTTGTGAATTTGTATCCTTTGGAGGCTTCGTAAAAGCACATCTCTGGGGACTCCCACGGTCAGATTTCAACTGGTTTCAAAGATCTAGTGGCCCAAGTACATGAGAAGGATCCAAACTTGATCCAGAGTAAGAGAAGAAGGTATCTTTGAGTATTTGTGGATATCCCCAAGTAAACGAAGGAGAGAAAGAAGAGTACAAATGTATCCATCTCCACCAAATAGAACCTTATCAACACCTCCACCAGGTAGACCCTTCCTTCAATTAACTAGGGTTCTCGGGCTAATCAAGATGACACATTAGTAGCCCACCGCAAAGATCACCAAATCCCTATGTCAACTTCAAAGGCGAAGTCCACTCACAAAACCCAAAACCCTATACTTGTTGTAACATTAAAAATATTCCCTACTTCATGGGGGAAAACCATACAACTCTTATTGATCACATCCAAGACATTGCCAATGTTTGTGCAATCCACGAGATGAATGAAAAGGATGTTACAATCAAGTTATTGGCTTCCTCTTTCAAGGGTAAGTGTTTGCAGTGTTTTAGGATCTTAACAGTGGGGTCCATCACAAACTAGGATCAAATATGCACATCCCTCTATAATCAGTTTAGGGAAAGAGCGAGATAATTTTTCTTTGTTGGAACAATTAACCATAATCAAGAGGGCCCCGAATGAACAAATGTTCAATTTAAAATTTTGATTCCAGCAGACATGGGATCATATTTTGATTTTCGTAAGGCCAACAACAAAAGGTGTGTTCCTCTACTCTTTGATTTCTCTAACTTTTGACATAGTTATGATGATATAGTCAATGGGAGGAATAACACTGCTAGAGGCATATGATATAGCTATCAGAGCGAAGAACTACTTAATTCAAGCGAGCAAGCTCACACCTAGGCCACTTATTCCTCTATATCAAGAAATGGGGAACCCCTCTACAAGTTAAGAACTTGATTTGAATCTTATTCTAGATCCTATAAATCAGAGCAATAGTGAGGCCTCCACTTCTTCTAGTACTTCTAAGGAACTCCAAGAAGTCATGAAGCATTGCTGCAGAATTAGGGGAATGAGTTGGTGAATATCTAAAGGCAACAAGCTCATAGCTCTAGACCCTACCTGACCTCGAGCCCAAGTGAATAGACCTCCATATCATCCTAACATGCCTCCTACTCGGGAAAAAAGAAAAATCGAGTTAAGGGTAGTCTCAAACTTCCATGCCATTTTAGCCTTATAATCAAAATACAGTTTCAACATTTAGGGCTTTGGTTCTAACTCATAACAACATCATATAGGAGTATGAATGGTGTTTTCCATGTAACTAGCCTCACAACACAAAGCAACATGTTTCAATTGTGCCTTGAATCGGGATTTAATGGTGCAAACCATCGGTGTGCCCTAAGAGCTAAGTGAGGAAGAAAGCTAGCAAGAGACTCCTCTAACTAAGACCACACTAGTCAATTGTCAAACAGAGGAATTTTGCGGAATTCCTTTTCAAGGTGTAATTTCTAATACACGGTCAAAGAAAAGGAACATAGAGGAAGGATAGTCATCAAATGTAGGTGTTTCTTATCCTCTTGTCATGCAAGAAGGAGTCGAGTAGACAAAATACGGCTCCTAATGTACAAAACTAGCTCAAGGAAACTATTATAAAGAGCCCCAAATATGCGAGAATCGAGTGGTGCTAGTTATAGCAGCTCATAGACCAACCCAAGTATCAAAAAATATCATGCCAAGAAAGGGAAAGCAAAATGAAAACCCATCCCCTTTCAATATCATCAATCAAATGAAAAATACCCATGTCAAAGCATTTACGTGTGGGAATCATTGGCAATCCCAAGACGGCGGGATTTTTTACAATCAGCAATGGCCAATTGGTCTGCCTCGAATGGGTGATCCAAAATTAGGAGAAATTTCTCACAAATACGATGCAAGCAGAAAGAGATCAACCAAGTAAAATTTTGAAGCCTCTGTCATTCTATGTGTCTTTGATTGTTAGGGATAGTTTGGTGCACAATTGCATGGTCAATTAAGGAGCAAGAAACTTCATGATGCCACAAGATAAATTATAGATAAACTTGGCCTAAAGTATAAACCAGTCTCAAAAAAAGTGATACAATTGGATGGGATAGCAGTGGGAACATTGGGAGTCATCAAATACTTGAGTCTAACATCGCATGCATGCCCAAATGTCATAGTATTGCAGGATGTGTCAGTTATTGATTTACCACCACTCTTCGCCTTATGCTTATCAAGGGACTTGATGGCCAAAATTGGTGGGTACCTATCAGCTGATTGGTCCCACATGCTATTTAGGACAAGATATGGATCCAAATCTACAATCAGGACGAAGTCAATTTCCAACTTCCACATTGATCCTCATGTGATGAGCCCAATCAATGTGAATTATACCATATTTGATCAAGAGGAGTGCTTGGAGGCTTAGGAGGTAGACACTAAGGTTGGAAGCATTCCATACCTAATGCTTGATGATTGAGCTCATAAGAGACATGTTTTTTATCCATACAGGGAAATGGAAGAAGCTGAGTTGGGTGTATATTGCTTGCATGAAGATAATCCACCTCTTCCTAGTGTCACCAAGTCAAAGAACAATGGTAATAACGAAGTATGATAGCTATTCTTTAAAGGTTCAAGGAGTAGGCAAGGTGTTGGAGGAGATGTAATTCTCTTGTCACCATAAGGTATGAAGTACTATTGACCTTATTTTTTTATTTTTCTTGTTTGAATAACATAGCTGAGTATGAAGCTTTGATCCATGGATTACATTGGGCAAGAAAGAGGGGTATCAATGACTTGCAAGTATTTGGAGATAGTGAGCTGATTGTGAACCAGGTTAGAGGATCCCATGCAACCAAAAATAATCTGCTCAAATCCTACAAGCATCGGGTATGGGATCAAATTGAATACCTTGAAGCATTCAACATTTAGGCCATACCAAGGAAGAAGAATGAGGTTGCAGCAGACAGGGATTACAGCAATTGGAGAAGCATTTGATGTTTTTGAGAGTATTAAGAGAGATCAATTTCAACCCCATACCAAGATGGTTGTGAGGCCAATTGTACCGAGAAAACAACATGAGTTTCAGGTATTTGAGAATGATCATCGATCATCAACTTCCTTCGGGAAGAAGCGAGTTCACTAAAAATCGAGAGAATTTAGAGCAGCAAAGTACATGGATCAAGTGGTGCAGCTGGATACGAACAAGGTGTCTAAGGGGTTAGTGACTCTAGATTCAATCTTCAACCCAAATGATCAGTTCAGAAAAGAAAAGGCAAACATTCAAGTCAAGAGAGAAGATGCGGAGCCTATTTCGGTTGGAGAAGGTAAAGTGCTCCAAATTGGTAGGGTAAGTACTGAACAAGAGAAATCTGATTTCATGAAACTTTTCCTAGAATTCCTAGATGTCTTCACTTGGAGCTATGAGGACTTGAGGGGATTTAATCCAAAGTTGGCACAACACACAATTGAATTGGACCCGGAAGCCAAACCCGTCAGGTAGAAGCAAAGGCCAGTCAATCCTCATATAGAGCCTCTCATGAAGGAGTTGAACAAGATCATTGAGGCAAGCATCATTTTCCGATCAAGCACTCAAGTTGGGTAGAAAGTATAGTGCCGGGCCATCGGGAAAAGGAATGGGGAAATCAATTGCATGGCCTCTCTCAAAAACCACTATCTGCTTCCTTCCATGGAGCAAATATTTTAGGTAGTAACCGAGTCTGCAAAAATATTCTCTCTTAGATGGATATTCGAGCTACAATCAAATCATGGTGAAAGAGGAGGACCAATTCAAAATGGCCTTCACCAAAAATGGGGCACTTACGCCTATTCAAAAATGCCATTCAGGTTGTTGAACACCGAGGCAACATTTCATAAGGCTATAGACATGGTGTTAAAGGGGTTGTTAAAAAAATAGTTCTTGTGTACTTAGACAACATCACGATGTTTTCAAAGGATGTGGTAAGTCATCTCTTTCACATCAGGAAAGTGTTCCAAAGATGCAGAAGATTTAGTGTTTCTTTGAATCCCAAGAATTGTGTCTTCCTAACTCATAAAGGAAAGCTCTTAGGCCACATTGTGTCTAAGGAGGGATTGACAATTGACCCAAAAAGAGTTAAGGTTATCCACGCTCTCCCTTTACCAAGCCATAAGAAAGCTCTCCAAAGCTTCTTGGGGAGGATCAACTTTGTTCAAATATTTGTGTCAAATTTTTCTGCTCTCATCAAGCTGATAACAATGATGTTGAAAAAGAATTTTGTATTCAAATGGATAGTGGAGGGAAAAGATATTTTTGAAGCTATCAAACAGGCCATATCTCAAGCTCCAACTCTCCTTAATCCATACTTATCCAAAGACTTCTTCCTCTATGCCTTTGGTGGTTTGGATACCATCTCCACAATCTTGGTGCAACAAAATAGAGAAGGACTATAATAGCCTATTGCATTCTTCATCCAAGGCCTTGTGGACTATGACGTAATATATTCATTCATTGATAAATATTTCCTTCTAGTGATTCTAAGTTTGAAGAAATTTGGGCTTTTAATGTCAAATAATATGATTCATCTACTAGTCACACATGCTGGTATAAAATAATTTCTTTTAAACAAGGACCTTAATGAAAAAAGAGTTAGTTGGGTAACCAAGGTCATGGAATATGACATTGATATTAAGGTGACCAAGTTGGTGGGGGTAGAGGCCTTTTTGAGCAGTTGTCTTCAAATTAGCATGACGAGTCCAAGAATGGAGAAGATGAATTTTTGGTGTTATAATATGACCAAGAGTAATCAGTAGATGCCTCACCCGATCTTTGTTAGACTCGGGATATAGATTAATTTCTTCTAAACAAGTCAATATCCTCAATGGTTGAGCAAAGAAAAGAGGAGATACTTCATATTACAGTCCATTCCATATGTTCTTATTGATGACATCTTTTTCAAAAGAGATGTGAATGGTGTCCTCCTAAGATGCATCAAAACAGATCAGGTGGAGAGGGTATTGTTAGTGCAAATCTACAACACCCCTAAATGACCTCCAAATCTGCAGTTCAGAATTGGGTCATTTAGTGTGATTACACAACATTGAATTTTCTCCAAGGTGTGGGACCTTGCAGGTGAGAAAATTCTCTAGAGAAAGCTGGTTCTTACTCCTCTGTCTAGGTGTATGCATGAATTTTGCAGAGGTTTAATACTAGATCCTACTCTAAATTCCAAGGAGACAGAGATAAAGGATGCAAAAAGAAACAAAACTAAGTAAAAATGGTGATACACCAAAGGAGTGATGAACTTATGTCTTGAAAATAAACACAAATCATAGAGATGTAACACCAAGCATGCAAAAATTTCCAGAATGTAATGAAAGACCGAAAACAATAATATACGCATGAGAGGATTGAAAAAATCATTCACAAAACATGCATTACCATTCCCAAATTTGATACAATGCATTACATTGGTAGAAAGGAAAAAAACATGTCACAGGTTCCATGGAAGGTCTGAAACTCCTCAAATTCATGTACCAAGAGGAAGAGGGGAGTCTACAAGAACAAAACGTCCAACCCTTTACAAATGAGCCAAATTTGGCTTTTAATGGCGAAGCAGAAGAAGGGAAAGCAAAAACGCGGGAAAAATGATTTATGAGTTCAATTACCAATCAAATCCCTTCAATTTCTCCTACAAGGTGATGGGATTCATGGAAAAACCCATATGCCAAAGTACATTGCTCTGCAGATCCAAAAAATGACCCATACTTCATTAATTTTTGTGGTTGAATGTCAATTCTACATTTTTTACGTGCTAGAGATGTTTTCTCATTTTTCACCCACCAAAATCCACCAAAAAATAAATTTAATAGTCCATCCTATAGAGGGTTTCACAAGATTTCCATTTATATAAAGAACACAAAAAAATGAGCTTTGGATCAAAAGATATGGCCCTCTAAAGATTTAGGGCAAAATTGGCAAAATTAGGGCAAAAATGGATTCGTGGGCGAAATTTGAAATTTTTTTCCTTTTTGACTTTCAGAAAATTTCCCAAAATTCCCTGCACTCCACCGCTCCACTTCCATGTGTCACTTTCCCATTCCCTGTGGAGGTGCGGGCTCAAACCTCACCTTTTCTCCTTTGATTTCATTTTGCGAAAAATTCCCAAACACCCCACGCCCTGCTCCTCCACCTACGTGTCGGCCCTTGATTTGTCGATGGGATCACAGGCATGCACTTCAATATTTCCCCTTACGAATTTCACAAAATCCTTGGTAATTTCTCCAAATTTTCTTTGCCACCCGAACTCGCGCCGATTTGGACACATGGCGTCCTCCGGTTGGTCCGCATGCTCTTGCGGGCCAATTTTTTTTATTTTTGACTTTCGCCCCAAAAGGGGCTAAGTGCCCATATTTCTCCCTGCCTCCACCGACGCTTCCTTCTTCCCCATGGGCATGTGCATCAATATTTTCCATTTGCACCCTCTACCAAATCCTTGGAAATTTCTCCAACTTTGTTCCGCCTGCCCAACCTCCACCGCCACGTGGCGCCTTTTCATTGGCAACAGCCCTGTCAAGGGAAATTTTCCCCAAAAACTCCTTTGGGCCATAACTTGCAAAAAACAAGGAGTTAGGAGGACTTATTTACCTTTCTGGAAAGGGGAGAAGATCCTCTATCTAATGAAGCAATACCAAAAAAATTGAGTGCCTGAAAAGTGAAAAAAATTGACTGAGGCACAAGGAAGGAATGAAGGAAAGTTAGCCAAAATAAGCGGGGGCTTATTTTGGATAACAATTTTGGTGACTCAAAGGGGTCATCTGCCTATTGGATGAAGTGACCAGCTGCTGAAGCAATCCATTGGGCAATGGAGTCATGAACTTAACTACTTGTTACTCTCAATCCATTAGAAAATCTCTAGAATGAAGATTGTGAGAGTAGAACATTACTTGATCTGGAACATGATCTACAAAAGATGCATCCTTGGGGCAACAAAACCTATGCCAAAGCACTTAGGGAAATGTAAAACTAAGCTACAACAAAACAATGTGCATAAGCACTTGGAGGAATAAAAATCTAAGCTAATATGTACAAGGTGAGAAGTTTCCCTCTAGTAGCAATGCTTTAGATGGATTCCATTAACTGGAATCTGCAGTTCTTCACCATCCAATGATACAATTGGAAGGCATTGATGTTCTTGCATCTTGTGACCATGTAGGGACCACTCCAAATGGCATCAAACTTTGAATGCCTTCCTGGCTTTGCTCAGTCTGCATCCCATTTCAACACTGGATCTCCAACTTGGAAGGTTCTAGCCTTAGCTTTACTATCAAAGCTTTTGTTGATCAAATCTTGGTCCTTCTCCATTTTTTGGGCTGCATGCTCTCTAATTTCTTGGAGTTCCATCAATTATGCATATCTAACCTCCATGGCATCAAACTCCAACAATTCCAATTGCTTCATGAGTTCCAATGTTGGTAACTCAAGTGACATAGGCAAGATTGCCTCTCTCCCATAAACAAGTCTGAATGGAGAGTTACATGTGGATCTCTTGGGAGTTATCCTATCAGCCCATAGAGCTGATTTGAGCTTAGTGTGCCAAGTCCTCTAATTCTCATCAAGAGTCCTCTTGATGATCCTTAATAGATTCTTGTTTGTAGATTCAGCTTGGCCATTACCTTGAGGGTAATAATTTGATGAAGTGCTCAAATAGATCCCATTTCCAACATCCCATTCAGTGACCCTTGATCCTATGAATGCCAATGCATTATCTGATATTATAGTGGCAGGTATGCCAAACCTGGTTGTTATCCCCTCATAGAAGTCTAGAATGCTAGATTCATTTGCCTCTTTGAGTGCCACCGCATCGCTCTGTTATGTGAAGTAGTCTGTTGCTGTTAGAATCCACTTGTGTCCTTGGCTTGAGTTTGGATTAATGACTCCAATGAATTCCAAACCCCATTGCATGAATGGCTGGTCAACTGAGATTGGGTGCAATGGAAGTGTTGCTAATATTTCTTTACCTGTGAAGAATGCACAATTCTCGCACCTCTTGATCCATGCATAACAATCACTAAACATCTTGGGTCAATAGTAGCTAGCCTTCATGATCTTGAGAGTTGTTACTCTTGGAGCAAAATGACCCCCAACTGATCCACCATGGAACTCTTCTAACATTCTCTCAATCTGATTTGTCCCAATGCATCTCAGCAACACTCCATTGATATCCTTTTTGAACAAGATGCCATCAACAAGTGCATATGGAATAGCCTGTAATCTAAAGTGTCTTCTTTTGGCTTTGTTCATCTCTAGAGGGCATAGGCCTGTTTATAAGAAGTGCATTATGTTTTGGGTCTAGTAAGGAGTGAGCATAACACCATTTTCTTCTTGAACATCTCTTTGTTCTTGGCTATCTTGCAACATCAAAATAGCATTATTTTCTTTGCTTGCTTCAATTAATTGGCTCAAGGCCAATATCTCACACAATATCTTTCCTCGAACCAGCTTGGTGACTTTGATTTCAATGTCATACTCCATGACACGAGTAATCCACCTTGCACATTTTTCATTTAGATCTTTGTTGAGGAGGAAGTCTTTAACTCCCACATGAGAAACCAGCAGTTGAACCTTGTTGTTTGAAACTAGATGCTTAAATTTCTTCAAGATCCTAATCACTACAAGAAAATGCTTCTCAATGAAGGAATACCTTACTTCATAGTCCTCCAAGCTTTGGCTAAAGAAGGCAATTGGCTGCTCTGCATTTTCTTCATTCTACTATACTAAAATTGCAGAAATTGTATCATCACCGCCAAATGCATAAAGGATGAAATATTTAGAGAAATATGGGTTAATGAGAGTTGGATCTTGTGAGATAGCCTCTTTTATTGCCTCAAAACTTTCCTTACCTTCAGCTGTCCATTTGAATGCCACACTCTTCTTTAACATCATGGTTATTGGCTTGACAAGGGCTGCAAAGTTTGGAACAAACCTTCGAACAAAATTGATTCTTCCCAAGAAAATTTGAAGAGCCTTCTTATGTCTTGGCAATGGCAGTGCTCTTATTTCTTTAACCCTCTCTGGATCAATTACTAATCCCTCTTTGGAAACAATGTGGCCTAGGAGCTTGCCTTCATGAGCTAGAAAAATGCATTTTTTGGGATTCAAGGATACCCCAAATATTCTACATCTTTGGAACACTTGTCTTAAATGAAAGAGATGATTTGCTGCACTTTTAGAAAATACAAGTAATATCATCTAGGTATATCAGCACTATTTTTTTATCAATCCCTTGAACACCATATTCATTTCCTTTGGAAAGTAGCCCAGGCATTAGACAACCCAAATGGCATTTTTCTATATGCATAGGTTCCCCATTTGGTGGTGAAGGCTATTTTAAAATAATCATATTCCTTTACCATGATATGATTATACCTTGAAAAACCCTCTCAGAGCCAGTAACAACTTGCAAAATCTGCTCCATAGAAGGAAGTGGATAGTGATCCTTGAGGGATGCTCTATTCAAATCTCTGAAGTCTACACATAACCTGCTTTCTCCACTCTTCTTTCTGACTGGAACCAAGTTTGCAACCCAGCTTGAATGCTTGATGGGGAATATGATACTTGCCTCTATTAACTTATTCAATTCCTTTTTCATGAGAGGCTCAATGTGTGGATTGACCGGTCTTTGTTTTTTCTTGATGGGCCTAGCACTTGGATCTAGTTCAATTGTGTGTTGAGCTATCTTGGGATTGAAACCTTTCAATTCTTCATAGCTCCAAGAAAATACATCTGGGAACTCTTGGAAAAGTTGCATGAATTCATACCTTTCTTGCTCGGTTGCCACTTTACCAATTTGAAGTGACTTTCCTTCTCCAACTGAGATGGGCTCTGAATCCTCTCCCTTGACTTGGATGTTTGCTTTCTCCTTCCTAAATTGATCATTAGGATTAAAGATAGAATCTAAAGTCACAATTCATTTGGAAGTTTTGTTGGTTCTCAATTGTACCACTTGATCACACATCTTTGTTGTTCTAACTTTTCCTAATTTTTGGCTGAGAACTCACTTCTTCTTACAAGAAATTAATGATTTGTTGGTCACTCTCAAACACTTGCCAACTTACATTATTGTCTGGCACTGATGGCCTCATAATCACATGGATGTTTGGTTGCATTTTATCCCTTTTGATACTCTCTACAACATCAAAAGTTTCTCCAACTGCTGCAAGCCTATCAAGCAGCTTGGTTTTCTTTCCTATGGATGCAATTGATGCCAAAGCCCTCAAAATCCTCAATGAGGTCCCACACCCTATTCTTATAACTCTTGAGCAAGTCATTCTTGGTGGCATGATGTCCTTTAACTTGATTAACAATCATCTCACTATCACCAAAGACTTGTAAGTTCTTGATGCCTCTTTTCCTTGACCAATGCAACCCATGTATCAAGGCTTCATATTCAGCAGTGTTGTTAGAACATATAAACTAAAATCTAAAGGCTGAATAATACTTAATGCCTTGAGGTGAAACAAGCATAGCTCCTCCTCCTACACCTTGTCTACTTCTTGATCCATCAAAGAACAACTTCCATACCTCATTGTCATCTTTATGGTCTGGCTTGGTGATGCTAGGAATGGGCTGATTTTCTTCATGCATGTAATAGACTCCTAGTTCAGATTCCTCTATTTCCTTGTAGGGATCAAAAGCATGTATCTTTCTTTCCCATTCATCAAGAGTCAGATTTGGGATGCTTCCAACTTTGGTATCAGCTTCATGTGTGCTTGGATAGTCCTCTTGATCAAATGCTAAATAGTTGGCATTGATTGGGCTTGGAGTATGAGGCTCAATGTGGAAGTTTGCAATAGGTTCGGACCTGATTATGGCCTTGGCTCCATACCTTGTCCTAAACAACATGTGTGACCAATCAGTAGATAAGTAGCCTCCAATTTTAGCTGTGAAATCCCTTAACAAACATATGGCAAAGAGTGGTGGCAAATCTATCACTAACACATCTTGCAAAACAGTGACATTGGGGCATGCATGCAAAGTGAGGCTCAAATCTTTAATTACCCCAACTGTGGCTACTGTTGTCCCATCTAATTGCACTACCCCCTTGGATATGACTTCATATTGGAGGCCCAGCTGATCAGCTATTTGCTTGGGCATCACGTAACTACTTGCCCCAGAATCAATCATGCAATTATGTACTAGTTTATCCCCAATGATCAATGAAACATAGAATGGAGGGGGCTTCAAAACTTTACCTTGTTATCCTCCAAACTTCCCCTCAGGCTGAGTGGTGTTTGTGAGTACCTTCTCTTACATATGAGCTTGCTGACTTGAGGTTGACCAATTCTTCATGGCAGCTTGTAGTAGATCTCTTTGGCCTGGGATGGATAGTGACTCCCACATAGATATGTTCACATTTGTCTTCTTCATTTGTTCAATGATGCTAAATGGGGTTGAAACATCCCTTTTCTGCCCTTTAATCTGCACATTCTTCTCTTGTACATGGGCTGCAACAACTGGCATTTGAGCCGGTCTAGGAGGTGGCTTGGGCTGTCCTTGCACATTTGGAACTGCATTTTGCTTGCCAACACCCTGTGGAGTGATGGAAGGTTGTGAATCACTTGGATCTAATGACTGCCCTTCACCAATATTCCTCTTCTTTAACTATGTGTTATCTTCTACACTCTGAGAAGTTGTTTGATTCATACCAAAAAAATCTTCAGCCTGCCAGTTCACAAGTGTAGTCTCATTTGGAGTTGTATCTTTTTGAGATGTCCCTTGTTGGTTTGTTTCTTGACTCGCCTCACTCCCTACACTAGTTGTTGTCACCATCAAAGCTTGGTTCAAAGCACCATTGAAGCACATAGATTGGTTGTGAGGTTCACTACATGGGAAACACCAGTCATACTCTTGAGCTACATTATTTTGCACTGGCACTAAGGCTTTAGAGGTAGATGTAGCATTGGGGTTATAGGGCTGAAATGGTCTATTGGTAGGAGGCCTTACTTGATTCTGATTTGTAGTTGGGTTGGGTGGCCTATTAGGCTGATATGGCTGCCTATTAGGCTGAGTTTGAGGCTGATAAGAAGGCCTAAAACTTTGAGCTTGCTGCCTCTTGAGCGTAACCAGCTCATTGCCTAAACTTTGTAATTGTTTCATAACTTCTTGAAGCTCATTTGAGGCACTAGAGGATGAAATAGAAGTTTCATTTGAGCTCTGATTTCTAGGAGTGGGAATAGGAGCTAAAGTAGGTGTTTGACTAGTACTTGGGCTTTCCAAGTCTGGATATAAGGGCATAAGAGGCCTAGGTGCAATTTTACTAGCTTAGATCAAACAATTCTCAGCCCTAATGGCGATGTTATAAGCTACAAGTATAGTTGCACCTCCCATGGATTGGATTAACATAGAAATGTCAGAATTTAAAGCCTTGAGAAAGTATAAGAAATCACCTTGAGTTGTTGGCCTCATTGTCAATGGGATCCTATCCCATGTTCTTTGAAATCTGAAATTGAAGTCTGTTAGCTGCTCATTGGGAGCTCTCTTGATAGTTGTCAGTTGCTCCAATAGAGACAAGTTGTCCCCCTTTTCTCCAAACTGGTTATGGAGAGCTATGCACAACTGGTTCCAATTTTGGATAGAGCCTACCTTAAGGCTCCTGAACCATTGCAAGGCTTTCCCTTTGAATGAAGATGTCAGCAATTTGACAAAGCAATTTACATCTCAACAATCTCATGGATTGCATAAACATGAGCAATGTCTTTAACATGATCACCAGGAGTGGCCACGATTTTCCCAAGAAAGTATGGGATATTATTCAATGCTGCAATTGGAATTGGTTTTTGTGCATTGAGAGAAAGTGGGTTCTACCATAAAATTTGACATAAGGATTAGGTTGTGCCATGATGATTGGCCTGAGAACCCTTGTTGATTAGGTGAAAGGTCTACCAGGTGGAGGAGTTGATAGAGTTCTGTTTGTTGGAGATGGATACCTTTGAATCCTTCTTCCCCTTTCTCTTTTTCTTGGGGATAATTGTAGATACTCAAACAATCTCTCTTCTCTAGCCCTTGACCTTGTTAGGATTCTTCTCATGAATCTTCAAGCTTAGACTATTGAAACTAGTTGATTCTATCCTTTGGAGACGCCAAATGTGTAAATCAAGGCTCTTTTCGAGCAAGAAACTTACAAAAATGCACATCAACTTTTTTGTAATGAATATGAAGACCTCTAAGGTCCCACCGAGCGTGTCAAAACTATTAGTGCAAATCTCATAGAAGACCCCTAAATGACCTCCAAATCGTAGTTGAGTAATTGGGTCATTTAGTGTGATTTCACAACATTGAATTTTCTCCAAGGTGTGGGACCTTGCAGGTGAGAAAATTCTCCAGAGAAATCTAGTTCTTACTCCTCTGTCTAGGTGTATGCATGAATTTTACAGAGGTTTAATACTAGATCCTACTCTAAATTCCAAGGAGACAAAGATAAAGGATGCAAAAAGAAACAAAACTAAGTAAAAATGGTGATACACCAAAGGAGTGATGAAATTTTATCTTGCAAATAAACAAAAATCATAGATATGTAACACCAAGCATGCATAGATTTGAGAATGTAATGAAAGACCAGAAAACAATAATATACGCATGAGAGGATTGAAAAAATCATTCACAAAACATGCATTACCATTCCCAAATTTGATACAATGCATTACACTGGAAAAAGGCAAAAAAACATGTCACAGGTTCCATGGAAGGTCTAAAAATCCTCAAATTCACATGCCAAGAGGAAGAGGGGAGTCTGTAAGAACAAAACATCCAACCCTTTACAAATGAGCCAAATCTGGCTTTTAATAGCGGAGCAGAAGAAGGGAAAGCAAAAAATGCGGGAAAAGTGATTTATGAGTTCAACTACAAATCAAATCCCTTCAATTTTTCTTGTAAGGTGATGGGCTTCATGGAGAAACCCATACGCCAAAGTACATTGCTCTATAAATCCAAAAAATGACCCATACTTCATTAATTTTTGTGGTTAAATGTTAATTCTGTATTTTTTACATGCCAGAGATGTTTTCTCATTTTTCTCCCACCAAAATGCACTAAAAAAATTGAATATTTCATCATGTATAGGGTTTCACAAGCTTTCCATTGATATAAAGAACGCAAAAATTGAGCTTTGGATCAAAAGATATGGCCCTCTAAAGATTTAGGGCAAACTGGAAAAATTAGGGCAAAAATGGATTCACGGGCCGAAATTTGAAATTTTTTCCCTTTTTTGACTTTGGGAAAATTTCCCAAAAATTCCCCACACTCCACTCGCTCCACTGCCACGTGTCACTTTCCCATTCGCTACGGAGGTGCAGGCTCAAACCTCGTCTTTTCTCCTTTGATTTCATTTTGGGAAAAATTCCCCAAACACCCCCGCGCCCCCTCTTTCGCTGCTACGTGTCGGCCCCTGATTTTTCGATGGGATCACAGGCATGCACTTCAATATTTCCCCTTACACCTTTTACCAACTCCTTGGAAATTTCTCCAACTTCACTCCACCAGCCCGAACTTTGCCTCTCCGATTTGGACACATGGCGTCCTCCGGTTGGTCCGCATCTTTGCGAGCCAATTTTGATTTTTGACTTTCGCCCCAAAAAGGGGCTAAGTGCCCAAATTTCTCCCTACCTCCGCCGACATGCTTCCTTCTTCTCCACGGGAATGCACTTCAATATTTTCCCTTTGCACCCTTCACCAAATCCTTGGCAATTTCTCCAACTTCGTTCCGCCGGCCCGACCTCCGCCGCCATGTGGCACCTTTTCATTGGCCGTGGGGATATCAAGGGAAATTTTCCCCAAAAAACTCCACTGGGCCATAACTTTCAAAAACAAGGAGTTAGGAGCACTTCTTTACTTTTCTAGAAAGGGGAGAAGATCCTCTATCTGATGAAGCAATACCTAGAAAATTTTGAGTGCCTGAAAAGTGAAAAAATTTGACTGAGGCACAAGGAAGGAAGGAATGAAGGAAAGTTAGCCAAAATAAGTAGGGGGATTATTTTAGATATGTGTATTACATGAGTTCCATGATGAAGAAACAAGTTGCCACTTTTCTTCAAAAGCAATAGTTCTTAGGATCATGAAGTCCGGTTATTACTTGTCAAACCTCTTTAATGATTGATATGAATGGATTAGGAAATGCAAAAATGTGCCTTCTTCATAGGTAAAGAGAAGCTAGAAGCCCTTCCACTCCATCCCATTCCTGTAAATGAACCATTCATATAATGGGGGCTGGACTTTACTAGGGTTATTAATCCAAATTCTAGCTTAGGCCACAAGTGGATCCTTATAGCCACAGATTATTTCACCAAGTGGACGGAGGCGGTTGCACTCAAGGAAGCAAATGAGGCCAACATATTGGATTTTTATGAAGGAATTGTAACTAGATTTGGAGTCCCCTCAACTATAATATCAGATAATACCTTGGCTTTTCTTGGGACAAAAATATCTGGATGGGCGGTAAAAAATGGCATCTATTTGAGCACCTCCTCAAATTATTACCCTCGAGGTAATGGGAAAGTTGAGTCCATGAACAAAAATATTTTGAGGATTATAAGGAGAACTCATCGAGAGAACATGGCACACCAAGTTGAAATCAGCCTTGTGGGCTGATAGGATTACTCCAAAGAAGTCAATAGGAACTCTCCTTACAAGTTGGTCTATATAGGAGGGAGGCGCGCTACCTATATCCCTCGATTTTCCCAAATTAGAACTCCTAAAGTAGCTGGAACTATTGGAATTTGAACCCATGGAAGTGAGGTATGCATAGTTTATAGAGCTAGAGGAGCTAAGAAACCGAGCTATGAAGACAATGGAAAAATACCAAACTCGAGATCAAGATAAGCTTTGTGGGAAGGCCGAGAAATAGAACCTTCTAAGAAGGAGATTTGGTGTTGAAGTGGGATACTGACAAGGAAAATTTGGGAGACACTCCAAGTTTGATGCAATATGGAGTGGCCCTTATATGATTTCAGGTTGTAGAGGAAATAATGTTTTCCAGCTATCAAATTTAGATGGATAAGAATTATGGATTCTAGTCAATGGAATCTATCTCAAGCATTGTTACTATTTAGAGTATCTTTCTTGTATAATTAGTTTAGAATTTGTGATTCCTCCAAGTGCTTGTTGCACATTGCCTTGTTTTATTTTAGGTTTTCTTTGTAATAAGTGTTTGTGCACTCTATGCATGTTCCATTTGGGATGTATATGACTTTGTTATTTGTATATAGTTGTGCCTTTATTGCTCTTGCACTTTCTAGTTTTAGGAAAAGTTTGGTGAAGAAATAACCAGTCCTCAACCAATTTCAAGAAAGGCCCCAATGGTGCTTCAAAAGCTTAAAAGATAAATCCTCAAGTGGCAAGACTAGTTTTAGTAATCAGTTGACTCCATGCCCAATGGATCCTCTAGTGCCACTTTGGTCTTTCAAATCTAGTAGGCAAATCATCATCCCGTGAGTCACCAATTGCTATCCATTTTTCACCCCTACAAAATGGACAACTTAGCAACTCAAAGGATTGGCGGTTGATGGGGAAAAAGGAAATGCTTTGCAATCTTCTGGGTAACTCACGTTTTAGCTCAGTTGAGTTGATCTTAACTCACGGTGATCCGATGAGCCATGACAAATGATAAAATTGGTGGTAAGGATTATATGGAATCGATCGGATCCGAGGAAATGTGTATGGCCCATGGGTTGGACAGTCATACAACACCTCGAGTTGGACGACACATGATTAGATGGGTTGTTGAGATGGATAGGTGGCTCATCGATACAACTAGTAGGGACGAGAGGTTGGACGAGCAGGGTTAGATGATTGTCCAACCCCGGTGTTGGATAGTTGGGTTGGACGACCCATGAGTTGGACAGATCATCCAACCCAGTGCGGAAAGAGATGGATGGTCATCCAACCCCGGAGTTGAATGGCATATAGAATTCAAGGTTGATAGATGTTTTGTATGTCATTTGTATATGGGGATACACCTATCTCGCTTGTTTGCATTAAAGAATCGAGGGAGTGGATAACACCTTCAAGAGATTTTTGATCTAACCTCACTATTTTAGGTTGTGCCTATCAACCAAGGCAAGAGAACCTATATTGCAGCCCTTATATGGTAAGGAGATGGAGATATCCTTATGTTTTGCATATGACATAGAAGAGGCCTTGTGAAAACATGATCAAGTATCCATTATCCAAACTCAAAGGAGTTGTCACTACTAAATGATGGAAATGTTCTCAAAACAAAGCTAGAGCTACTAAAGACATGATAAAACCCTGATCAACTTTGTGCATTTTAGTGAAAGGATTGAATTCTTTTGTAGACACAAATGCAGATATAGGGGTATTGAGGTAGGATGAGTTAGTTTAAATGATATTCTGATGAGAGATGTTGGGACAAGAGTAGATAAGGAATCATCACCTTCTTTGGGAAACTTTGCAAATGAATTACAACACCTAAACAACAAGAGATGTTTCAATGAATTTGAAGTGCTCTTTCAACCAGGATGTGTGCACACATGGATGCCCAAATCTGCACTATTCCATACAAACTTTGATAACCTGCCACAAAGGCTTGAAGCAAAATATCAATGAAGCATCTAGAATCCCTATTTAATCATGACCTAAGGTGCACCCAAAGGTTTACAAACAGTCTCATTAATCAAGGACAAGTAAGATGATTTTAAATTGTTTATCTTCTATCAGATGAAAGCTCTTCTGAATACAAGATTATAAATGCCATTAAACCATCAACTAGAAATGAGACCCTGTATGATCAAAGAGATCCTAAACACAAGATTGCAACATGAGCATGAAACAAAAATTGAAAACATACTGAAATATAAGTGTATGCAAGCTTTTCCAAGAGATAAAACTAGTTAATCCAAGAATTTGATCAAATATATCAGCAAGGGAATGTTATTTAGACAATATCAAAGCTTTTGATGGCTTTATAGCTGAAACCAACTCAACATGATGAACATTTGATGCAAACAGAATCAAAAATGGCTCTCAGGCAGTTTCTCCAAAAGAAAATGGACTTCTTCTAGTTTTCCTTATGAAAATTCTTCTCTCTTTCTCCAAAATTCTCAACATAACCTTACAAAATGCCTCCAAATTACATCATATACCCTCTACCAGCTTGGATCCTTACATCCCAAGCAAAGAATATGCCAAAGGGATCAAATTTGTTACAAAACCCTATCCATTTGATGAAAAATGATATAAAACTATAAAACAACTCGCCAAATGCCAGAGATGCACAAATATTTTAAAATATTGCATGAACTCAGATCCTTATCCATCCAGGGTCATGTTTTTGCATTCCACCATGCCAACATGCATTTGCAATCATTTTCCACCTTTTTCCCTTATCATTTTTAACTCTGCAACTTTAATTTTTTACCATTCACGTTTTTTCACATGGGTGAGAAAATATTTCATGAAAAACACTATAGGGCACCAAATCAGCTCAAATGAATGATACCACTATGTTCAGAAGGATGAAAGGATGCAGAATCATATAAAATTTCATGTGATTTGGTGTAAAAATGATGATTCCACACTTCTTGGAGCTTCCATGGTGCCCAAAAAATGAAATTACATAGTTGCCATCGATTAAAATCAACTTTAAATCTCTTCCCTCCACGTGTCAAATCAGATCTTGAATATTCCCTCAAAAATACCTTTTTTCCTTTTGATGAGGTGGGACACGTGTCCAAATACCATTGGACCGGGCCCTCATTTTAAAATTTGCATTTTAAACCTTTTTTGACCTTGGGAAAATTTTGAAAATTTTCCCCGCGAGCCCCCTAAACACGCCACGTGTCCTCCTGTGGGCCCTACAAAAACCATGGGCCAATTTGATGAATTTTTCCTTTTTTGAGAAAAGGAAAATTTTCTCAAAATTCTCCAAGGCCCAAACACCCCCAAATTCCTCCTTTAAACCCATTTTGTGAGCATCCCTCCACGCATGGGCCCAAGCTCCTTTTTGACATTTGAAAAATGCCACGTGTCGCCTTTGGATTAGTTGGGGGAAAACCTCCAATTTTTCTTGTCGCTCCCCAACGGATCCATTTTTGACTTTGAGATTTTTGCCCAAAATTTGTAAAATTTTCCATTTTCTCCCACGCTCCACGATGGGGAACCCGCCACCCCTTTGGGGACACGTGTTTTTCATCATCATGGGCAATCCTCATTTTTTGCCTTTTACCCAAAAGTTTGGAAAAATTCGCAAAAATTTCTTTGGCCCCCATTCCCATTTCCTCCCCGGACACGTGTCATTTCTCATTTATGCGGAGCCTAAGCTAAAATTTTAACTCTGAATTTTTTTTTTCTCCAAAGTCAAAAAATCCAAAAACATGCACAACCCCACTCCTCCTTGGCTCCCCTAGACATGTGTCCACCTCCCATTAGACGCGAACCCCAGTAAAATATTTTCCTTTTGCATTTTGAAACCAAAAACTTTCAAATTCTTCAAAGTTCCCACTTTTCCATCGACCTTCCTGGACACGTGTCGTCTTTCCATTGGGCGTGGGCCTCCAGGTCAAAATTTTCCATGACATTTCGAGCCAAAAATTTGAAAAAATTTCAACTCCACTGCCACCCGCTTGATCCTCCCGTGCCACGTGTCATCATACCATTGGGCGCGGGCCTCGGAGCAAAAATTGACATTGAGAATTTTTCAAAATGAAGAAAATTTTAAGTGACCCCGCCACCCACCGGTCCATCAACCAATCAAATCGTGCCACGTAGGCACATCACTGCAGCACTGCAGGGCCATGGACAAAAATTTTCCTTTCACAAAATTTCAAAAATGACAAGTTATAACATTTTTTTCGACCTTTCCCGGCCAATGAGAGCCTGCCACGTCACCAAAATCCTGTAATGATTAATTTGACGGCCCGAGAGCCCGTCAAAACATGAAAAATATAGAGGCTGCCCCAAAAATTGAATTTTTACCCAAGGAAGGTAGATTTTTTGGTTTTGAATCAATGAAACATGATTTTTCAATGATTTAGGCCTGGGGAATGAGATTTTAACAGCAAACAACTCGGGTTTGATCTGTTTCGAATTTCTTGCACGTTTTGACAAAGAAAAAATGAGGCAGCCCATGGGAAGGAAAAATTTAGGTTATAGAAGGGGGAAACTTGGAAATTTGTTCAAATATAGGGCAACACAACAACATTGAGGGCATTTTCAAAGCATTCAACTGGAAAAGATGAACTGCAAACCCCTACTCAAGCAAAATGAATGTTTCTTGACAAATTGGGCAAAAATGGATATAGAAAATTAGGGAAAATTGTGTAAAGTGAATATTTGCACCAACATTGGCTCTTGCTTGGGGATGGGCACTCCCAATGAGTGCCACAAGATCACAACGTAGACCAAGTGCCAAAATCCATTGGGCAAGGAGTCAAAACATGCAGAGCAGCCCAAAACTAGAATTTTCACCAAAAACAGGACCGAGAAAACCAGACCAAAAATGGTTGCCAAGGACAAAAGGGCAAACCACGAGCCAACAACAAGCAAAGGACAAAACAAAAACAAGGACTATACAAAATGTACAACTTGTGCATACCTCACATGGGGATTTAATCCAAGAAATGTTTTAAATGTCTGCCATTAATAGGAAGCTCCAACAAATCCCCATCCAAATCTTTGAGAAAAAATGTATTTTCTCCAATCCTGATATCAATGGCATAAGGGCCCATCCATAGAGCATCAAACTTGCCATGCTTGCCTTTGTCTTCATGCCTACTATCCCACAACAAAACCAGATCTCCAACATTGAAAGCTCTAGGGGTGACTTTCTTATCAAACAACTTCTTCAATTTCTCCCTAAACTTGACATGCCTTTGATGAGAAGCTCTCCTTTCTTCATCCAACTCAATGATCTGATTGATTCTTGATTCATATGGGCCATGTTCTTGATCTTCCAACTGCTGGGAAAACTGAAAAGTGGATAATTACAGGTGTAATGGCAGCAAAGCCTGAGTTCCATACACCAATTCAAATGGACTTTTACCAGTTGCTCTTTTTGGAGTTATTCTATCAGCCCACACTGCAAATTTCAACTGTTCTCCCCACTTCTTCTTGTTGATTTCCAAGGTTCTTCTAATGATCTTGAGCAAGTTCTTGTTACTTGATTCAGCTTGTCCATTACCTTGTGGATTGTAGTTTGAAGAATAAGTCAGATTTATCCCATATTCATTGCACATTGCCATCAAAGGCTTGGCTCTAAAACACATGGCATTATTAGATACAATCTTAACTAGAACTCCAAATCTACATATGATATGATTCAATAAGAAATCCATTACCACTTGGTGTGTTGCCTTTCTAGATGGAATTGCCTCAACCCATTTTGTAAAATAATCAGTTGCTACAAGGATCCATTTATGTAACCAGCACTAGAAGGATCTGAAATCTCACCAATGAAATCCATTCCCCATTGTTTGAAAGGAGCTTCAATTGATACAGGATGCAAAGGAAGGGAGCCTAAAGCTTTCAATCTTCCTGAGAAGCGTTGGCAACTATCACATCTTCTAACTAGCCGGTTTACATCTTTAAAAAGAGTGGCCACCAATAACCAACTCTTAAAATCTTATGTGTTGTCACTCTCCAGCAAAAATGTCCTCCACAAACTCCCCCATGGAAATCAACAATCAACTTGGGAGCTTCATCTTCAGTTATGCATTTCAAGAGGACACCTTCAGGGTTCTTCCAAGCCAACCCAAGGTCTGTTATGATATATTTTTGAGAAGCCAGCTTGAGGGCTCTTTTCTGATTTTTATTCAAGTGACTAGGACAACATAGGTGCTTGAGGTAGAAGATCACATCCTTGTACCATTCAGAATTCATCAATTTGTCAAGAAGGTCTGCCCTTCCTTCCTCTAGCTGATTCACTTCTACATTTTGCAAATTACTCTCAGCCATGAGCTTGGCAAGACCCAAACCTCTTACCAGCTTTGTAGTTTGATATCCATATCATACTCTTGTAATTTGTTGACCCATCTACATCTCTTGCTTGATATCTCCATGTCTAGATAAGATGTCTTTAACCATGGTATGGGGAACATAGGCAACAACCTTTGAACTCAAAATGTAGGGCCTGAAAATCTTTGTTGCTTTTACCAATGCAAATGCCTGTTTTTCCATGATTGTATACTTCAATTCAGCTGCTTGTAAAGCCTTGCTAAAGAAAGCAATAGGCCTCTCAGCTCCATTTCATCCTTTTGTAACAAAACTAAAGCAATAGTAAATTCAGATGCAAAAGAGAAGATTTGGAAAGGTCTCTTGTAGTTTGGAGCTGCCAAAATAGGTGCATGCTTAAGTGCATCCTTTATTCCTTCAAAAGCTTGAATGGCAGCCTCTCCCACTTGATAACTTGATCCTTTCTTAGCATGCTTGTGATTGGAAGAGTTAGCTCAGCAAAATTAGAAACAAACCTTCTAATGAAATTGATTTGGCCAAAGAAAGATTGATACCTTTCTTGGTTCTTGGAATGGGCACTTTGTTGATTGCTTCCACTCTCTCAAGGTCTATCATAACACCTTCTTTGGACACAATATGTCCCAAAAACTTGGCCTTTTGCATGCCAAAATGACACTTCTTTGGATTAAGTGAAATGCCATACTCTCTACATCTGATCAACATCTTTTCTAGGTGTTGCAAATGGTCTCTGCCTTGAAAAAATAGTCACATCATCTTGGTAAACTACAATAAATTCATTGATATAACTAGCAAAGGCAACATCCATTGCCCTTTGAAAAGTAGCACCAGCATTCATCAATCCAAAAGGCATCCTTACAAAAACATAAGTCCCCCAAGGAGTAGTGAAGGTTGTCTTAAGTCTTTCTGATTCTTTGACAACTACTTGATTGTATCTGAGAGAAACCATCCAAAGTAGAAAGCATTTTTGACCCTGTTACAAGCTGCAACATATTCTCCATGTTTGGCAAAGGATATTTGTCCTTCATAGATGCTTTGTTTAGATTCCTAAAATCCACACAAAGTCTGATATCTCCGTTCTTCTTTCTAACTGGGACAAGGTTTGCCACCCAAGATGAGTATCTAGTAGGCTGAATGATGCCACCATCTCTCAATTTCTTCAACTCTTCCTACATTTTCATGGAAAGAAGTGGGTTAATAGGCCTTTGTTTTTGTCTAAATGGCTTGGTTTTGGCCTCAAGAGGGATCTCATGCTGAAATAAATCTTCTCTATATGCCTTCAGCTCTGAATAAGACCAAGCAAGGCAGTCTTGATATTTCTTTAAAAGTTGGGCATAGGACTGTTTCTCCTCTTTGCTGAGATGGCTGCCCAACCAGATCTTCCTTGGTTTGTCTTTAGTTCCCAAGTTGTGCTCTTCCACATCCCTTGAAGCAAACAAGTTTCTATTTATGATGCAATCAACATTGCTAAAATTGGATTCAAGTGCAACAAGACCTTTAGGAATGGTATTTGTTTTCAATTGTATAATATCCTTGTCAAACAAAGTTTCTCTACCTTCATTCATGCATACCATTGGTTCCCAATCAATATTCTGACCAGCAAACTCACCTTGGCATTGTAAGAATCTCAACACTTGTGCATCATCATCAAAAATATGCCAATGCTTCACATTATTTGGGGACAGTTGGCCTTGTTACACTTCAATGTTATATTCACAAAAAGGTGAAACAATGCAATTGTCAAATCTAGAACCCAAAACATCCATCTTATCAGCAGCAGCATTAAGACTTCTATCATGGTAAACAATGTTAAAGGATTCAAACATTTCAATCAAGTCCCAAACAACATGCTTATATTGTTTCATACGCTGATTTTTTGTAGCATACAACTTTCTTACTTGCTTGACAACCAGCTCTGAATCTCCTTTAGCAACAATATCCTTTACTCCATACTTCCATGCAATCCTTAATCCCAATAATAATGCCTCATACTCAGCAATGTTGTTAGTACATTCAAAATTGAGCTTGAAGGAGAAAGGAAACTCTTCCAAACTGGGAGAAACCAACACTATACCAGCACCATTTCCAAATTTGGAGCAAGCTCCATCAAATAGTAATGTCCATGGAGAACCTACCATACCAAGGCACTCTGATTTGTCCATCTTATTCTCTTTTCCATCAGCAAAACCAATGAAGTTGTCAACATCTACATCAGCAAACAACACTTCATAAGAAGCATTGTTGGGATCTTCAATCAAGTGTAACATCTTCTTTTCACCATAGAGTTTGACAAGGCTTCCCTCAATGGGAATGGTGGCAAAATACATGTCCATTTGAACACTACCACCAACACTTGCAGCCCATTTTCTTGACAAAATCATACCCCATTTGGCAAGGCAAGTCAACAATTACAACATCAAGTTTTAAATTCTTACCCGGATAGGCTGCAAGTTGCACTACCAATCCCTTCACACAACCAACAACTACTTCACTTCCTTGAATCCATGGCTGTACACTTCCCATATGTTGTTGTCACTTTGATATCCAACTCATTCATAACTTCTAGAGGCATAACATTACATGATGCACCGGAATCAAACATGCAATTGTGAAGCAACCTACCTTTTATGAGAAAAGTTGTGAAGAATGGATCAACATTCAATTGGGAATCAACCAAGGATGTCCCCAAATACACTTCAGGTGCCTCTCCAAGATCTTCCATTGGTGGTGGTGTTTCAAGGCCAAGCAATGCTTTGAAGAGGATTCTCAACAACATTTATATTTCTACTTGGGGTAACCTTTTCTTCTTTCAATCCCAAGTATTCAAAATGCTCTCTTCTTATGTTCAAGAATTCTAAGCAATTCAATAATGGGAACACTCACTTTAATTTGGCTCAAACTGGGCTATATCATATGGAACATTCTTTGGTAAAACAACATTGGAAGGGAAACAAGAAGGTTCATCAGATGGAGAAGTATTCTTGGTAGCCTGGGCATGAAGAGGACTGATATTTTTGCATGGGACAACAGGGTTCTTGGCAATTGTTTCTCTTCTAGGATTATCTTTGGGAATACTTGTGAGAAAGGGTGTCTTTGGTTTGGCTTGAGGACCAGCTCCCCTAACAACTTTACTTCTAGTATTGTACTCCTTTTCTTGACCAACCACAACATTCATTAACAATTGTCTATCTTCCTCCGAAGGAATACCACCATCATACTTCTTGATCATTAAAGCCCTTAGATATTCAAAGTCATTATTAGGAATTTCAAAAGCCTGAACTACATCTACATCATGAACTTGAGGAAGAGAAAGAAATGGTACCCTCTTTATGCAATCCCAAAAGGTTGCAGCAGTCCTTGCACTTATCACATCTATTGATGTTGCTGCTTGTTGTGAGCCTGAAGAGCTGCCCATCATACAAATATTATCATCCATTTCATTCTCATTATCATCATCAATATCTTGTTGGTCCATTTCACATGGTGGATGAGGAAGAAAACATCTGTCACACCAATCCATATCAGCAATTTCTTGAAACAACAACAACTCTGCAGCAATGAGGGTCAAGCACCACTCTATTTTCACATGCTTGGGGTTGTCTATTTATAGATCCAACAGGCCCTTTACCTCTATCATCTTGTCTTTGATCACCCCTAGGATGATTGCCAAATCTATCATGGTTTTGAGTTCTTTTCTGTCCTTGTGAACTTTTCCCAATTCCTTTCTCAGCCTAGGCTAACTTGTAAGAAATTTCTTTAATGTACTCGCCAAAGTCTTGACAACATCTTCTAAATCAGCACCCTTGCTAGCTTGAGGCTTCTTAGGGTTTATCAGCTTCACACCATCCCTCTTAAGTGGTTTACCAATAGCCTTAATATTATTTTCAATTTGAAGTGCCATGGTGAAAGCTTGTCTCAAGTTTGTAGGATTTTTGTCTCTCAAGTAATAGGCTACCTTTTTATCAAATGCATCTGCATATTTGATCAAGCAAGATTCATCACAAGGCCTCAAAATGATAGGCAACCTTCTCAATGTTTTATTAAATCTTGTATTAAAGTCATGAACGGTCTCATTAGGGTTCTTCTTGATGTTCTCAAACTCGGATAGAAGGAACCTTGGATCTGTTTTGTCTCCATATTGTAATCTGAATGCATTACTCATCTCAATCCATGAATCAATAGAGTTATCAGGTAGAGCTTTGTACCAATCTCTTGCATCTTCCTCAAGTGTATGGATAAACAACTTAATATACACATCCTCAAATTCTATCTCAAAATCTTCCATCATGTTAACAAAGAGTTTGAGATGCTGATCTCCAGTTATGGCATTGTTACCTTGGAATTTTGGTAACCTATTTCTCACATCTTGTGGGACAACATTTGGATAACCATCCATTCCTCCAAAATTTATAGGACCAAAGGTGTTAACAAAAATGGAGGTCTAGGCTGAGCCATATTGTTTGGTGGGGGTGATCTTGGAGGTGAAACAAGCTGATGAGGAGTAGTAATGGGTCTGATTGGAATAGATGAATGATCTCTAAAATGACAACCCCCAAAGGCTCTCTCTCTTGATAAACTTTAGCAAACTTAGAAACCACAGGAGAAGATCTAGGAGTAAGTTTTTTAAATACACAAGAAGGTCCCTCACCTGATGGAGAATGAAAATCAGCAAGAAGATTGCCTGAATCAGATCTACTTGAAGAAGAATTATAATCTTCAATGACAGGCTGCTCTCCTTCAAATTCAACTATGGGGATCTCTTTCCTTGCAACCAAATCACCAACCACTTTCCACACTCTTCTTCCTCTAGTTCTGAGCTTCTTGATTCGGTGAGAAACTTCTTAGAAGAGTCCTTGATGAAGAGGGATCTCCTTCCCTCTAGTTTGATAGATTTAAACAACAAGTTTCAAATGATAGAAATGTGTAAGACAACTGGTATTTCAAGATCCCAACAGCATGGAGTCACCACTAAGGATTTCACCTTAGTTGTGCAAGAAAGCACTAAAATATTCTGTCAAATGTATGCTATGAATGAAAACTTTGCAAGGGTTCACAAATCAGATCTTCTTCTTTTAATTCAACCAAAAACAATGCATCCAAATCATATAAACTACTGGTAAATGAGAAGAGCAGGCTGAGTTTGAAATCCTTTTTACCCAAAACATGCAGATCTGAAGTATGAAATGATATCTCAAGAATGTAACAACTCAAATACTTAATCACACAAATGCTCAAACCTCTCAAATACTTCAAAACCACCAAGAAATTCCAAGAATTCCCCAGAAATGGTGCCACTCGGGTGTTGGTATCCAGATTTAATCTCCTTCACAACTTGAACAACATCATGAACTTGCACAAGACACTCAAGGATAGATAGATGTTTTGTATGTCATTTGTAGCTGGGAAGCACACCTATCTACTTGTTTGCATTCAAGAATTGAGGGAGTGGATAGCACCTTCAAGAGGGTTTTGATCTAACCCTCACTATTTTAGGTTGTGCCTATCAACCAAGGCAAGAGAACCTATATTGCAGCCCCTATATGGTAAGGAGATGGAGATATCCTTATGTTTTACATATGATATAGAAGAGGCCTTGTGAAAACATGATCAAGTATCCATTATCCAAACTCAAAGGAGTTGTCACTACTAAATGATGGAAATGTTCTCAAAACAAAGCTAGAGTTGCTAAAGACATGATAAAACCCTGATCAACTTTGTGCATTTTAGTGAAAGGATTGAATTCTTTTGTGGACACACAATGCAAATGCAAGGGTATTGTAGGTAGGATGAGTTAGTTTAAATGAAATTCTGATGAGAGATGTTGGGACAAGAGTAGTTAGAAGTCATCACCTTCTTTGGGAAACTTTGCAAATGAATTACAACACCTAAACAACAAGAGATGTTTCAATGAATTTGAAGTGCTCTTTCAACCAGGATGTGTGCACACATGGATGCCCAAATCTGCACTATTCCATACAAACTTTGATAACCTGCCACAAAGGCTTGAAGCAAAATATCAATGAAGCATCCAGGAATCCCTATTTAATCATGACCTAAGGTGCACCCAAAGGTTTATAGACAGTCTCATTAATCAAGGACAAGTAAGATGATTTTAAATCTGTTTATCTTCTATCAGATGAAAGCTCTTCTGAATACAAGATTACAAATGCCATTAAACCATCAACTAGAAATGAGACCCTGTATGATCAGAGAGATCCTAAACACAAGATTGCAACATGAGCATGAAACACAAATTGAAAACATACTAAAATATAAGTGTATGCAAGCTTTTCCAAGAGATAAAACCAGTTAATCCAAGAATTTGATCAGATGTATCAGCAAGGGAATGTTATTTAGACAATCTCAAAGCTTTTGATGGCTTTACAAAGCTGAAACCAACTCAACATGATGAACATTTGATGCAAACAGGATCAAAAATGGCTCTCAGGTAGTTTCTCCAAAAGAAAATGGACTTCTTCAAGTTTTCCACATGAAAATTCTTCTCTCCTTCTCCAAAATTCTCAACAGAACCTTCAAAATGCCTCCAAATTACATCATATACCCTTTTCCAGCTTGGATCCTTGCATCCCAAGCAAAGAATATGCCAAAGGGATCAAATTTGTTACAAAACCCTATCCATTTGATGAAAATGATATAAAACTATAAAATAGCTCGCCAAATGCCAGAGATGCACAAATATTTTAAAATATTGCATGAACTTAGATCCTTATCCATCCCAAGGTCACGTTTTTGGCATTCCACCATGCCAACATGCATTTGCAATCATTTTCCACCTTTTTCCCTATTATTTTTAACTCTGCAACTTTAATTTTTTACCATTCACGTTTTTCACACAGGTTGAGAAAAATATTTCATGAAAAACACTATAGGGCACTGAATCAGCTCAAATGAATGATGCCACTGTGTTTAGAAGGCCGAAAGGATGTAGAATTCATATAAAATTTCATGTGATTTGGTGCAAAAATGATGATTCCACACTTCTTGGAGCTTCCATGGCGCCCAAAAATGAAATTACACACTGAACCATTGTCGATTAAAACCAACTTTAAATCTCTTCCCTCCACGTGTCAGATCAGATCTTGAATATTCCCTCAAAAATACCCTTTTTTCCTTTTGGATGAGGTGGGACACATGTCCAAATACCATTGGACGGGCCCTCATTTTAAAATTTACATTTGCGACCTTTTTTGACCTCGGGAAAATTTTGAAAATTTTCCCCACGGGCCCGAACACCCGCTCTCTCCTCTGCCACGTGGTGGTCTCCCATTCACTCGGGCCGACCCTCCAAATTCTTCCTTCAAACCTCTGCAAGCATCAAAACTCCATGCAGGCCCGAGCTCTCCTTTTTGACATTTGTAAAATGCCACATGTCGCCTTTGGATTAGTTGTGGGGGAAAACCTCCAATTTTTCTTGTCGCTCCCCAATGGATCCATTTTTGACTTTGAGATTTTTGCCCAAAATTTGTAAAATTTTGAAACACTTCCCCACTGCCACCCGAACCTCCGCCACCCCTTGGACACATGTTCAAAAATGATTGGTAGGTGGAGCCAATCCTCATTTTTTGCCTTTTAAACCAAGGGCAAAGATTCACAAAAATTTCTTTGGCCCCATTCCCATTTCTCCTCCCGGACACGTGTCACTTCGTGATTTGTGCGGAGATCTAGCTAAAATTTTAACTCTAAAATTTTTGCCTCCAAAGGCAAAAAAATCAAAAACATGCACAACCCCCTCCTCCCTTGGCTCCCCTAGACACATGTGTCCACCTCCCATTGCATGTGTGGACCCCCTGAGGGAAAATATTTTCCTTTTGCATTTTGAAACCAAAAACTTTCAAATTCTTCAAAGTTCCCACTTTTCCGGTCGACCTCCCTGGACACGTGTCATCTTTCCATTGGGTGCGGGCCTCAGGTCAAAATTTTCCATGACATTTCGAGCCAAAAATTTGAAAAAAATTTCAACTCCACGCCGCCGCTTGATCCTCCGTGCCACGTGTCATCATACCATTGGGCGCGGGCCCTCAGAGAAAAAATTGACATTGAGAATTTTTCAAAAATTGAAGGAGATTTTAAGTGACCCCGCCACCCGCCGGTCCATCAACCAATCAAATCGTGCCACGTAGGCACATCACTGCAGCACTGCGGGGCCGTGGACAAAAATTTTCCTTTTGCCAAAATTTCAAAAATAACAAGTTATAACATTTTTTCGACCTTTCCCGCCAATGAGAGCCTGCCATGTCACCAAAAGCCTATAATGATTAATTTGACGGCCCGAGAGCCTGTCAAAACATGAAAAATACAGAGGCTATCCCAAAAATTGAATTTTTACCAAGGAAGGTGGATTTTTCGGTTTTTAATCCCATGAAACATGATTTGTCAATGATTTAGGCCTGGGGAATGAGATTTTAACAAAGAAACAAACTTGGGTTTGATCTGTTTCAAATTTCTTGCATGTTTTGACAAAGAAAAAAGAAGACAGCCCGTGGGAAGGAAAAATTTAGGTTATAGAAGGGGGAAACTTGGAAATTTGTTCAAATATAGGGCAACACAACAACATTGAGGGCATTTTCAAAGCATTCGAACTGGAAAAGATGAACTGCAAACCCCCAGCTTGAGCAAATGAATGTTTATTGACAAATTGGGCAAAAATGGATAAAGAAAATTAGGGAAAATTGTGTAAAGTGAATATTTACACCAACACAACCCCTAGGTTGATGACAATGATGTTTACTACTCACCTGTCGTTTGGTGGACTTAAAAAATTCCTATATATTGTAAAATCCACTTCATTTTGATCCTGTCGTTTGGGGAAACTTTCTATAATACAAGGAACTCTGTAAAAATTGTTCCAGAAAAGCTATTATGAGCTAAAGGCCTCGAATTTAAGCATTTTGTAAAGGATTTTTGCTTTGTGCCTATATTGTAATGGATTGTGCATATTTTTAGCAATAAAGTTTGTGTTTTGTGGATTTTCTTTCCCTAATTAAAATTATATTGCATCTTTGTGAGGTAGGTGGATGAATGACAACTTAACAACCAGATTTAATGAAGCATGGCACCCATGACTACCCGTGTAAGCAAAGTACCAAAATCATATGGCTGCCCATACCTCTTTAATGCATCATGTCGTTTGGTGGAAAAAAATTCCTATATATTGTAAAATCCACCTCATTTTGAGGGGAGACTTTCTATAATACAAAGGAACTCTGTCAAAATTGTTCCAGAGCTATTGTGAGCTAAAGGCCTCGAATTTAAGCATTTTGTAAAGGATTTTTGCTTTGTGCCTATATTGTAATGGATTGTGCATGTTTTTAGCAATAAAATTTGTGTTTTGTGGATTTTCTTTCCCTAATTTAAATTATATTGCATCTTTTTCCTCCCATTATATTTGTGGGTATATTGTGTATGTTCTATCTCTTTGTAGGATCTTTAATTTGTTGTGCTTCATGAATATAGGGAATTGAAATCTGTTTCAGATTGTGGTGCCTCCATCTGCCCTCTCCCACTTTTTTTACTCCCTATTTTTCACTCACTCATATTGTCTCACCCTTTCTTGGTGCATCACCTTCCCTTAGAGTAGATTTAATTTTTATGTATTCTTCTTATCCATGTCTCCTTGGAAAGCATTAGGGTAGGATTAGTTTAGTTTTCCATTCTCTGCACTTTGGAGAAGTTAGCACTAGGTTAGGAGAAGAAGTCAGCTTTCTCCAGAGGATTATCCTACTTGCAAGGTCCCACACTACAAGATAATCCCATGTTATGCAAGTTACATTGATTGCCTTACACACAAATCACTAGTAATCATGGGTCTTTGTAAGTTCACCATAACAATTCCTTGAATGAAATTACGGCCTTGAAACATCACTTTGGTTATTTTAACATTCTTATTTATTATATTTGGATTACATACAAGGACAATAGGATCATGACACCAAAGACAAACCGGTCGAAAGGGGATGCTGGGAAGACTCAAGAGCAAATTTTGCACTATGTGCTAAGTTTTCATGCTTCAAAATTCAAATTTTGGCCTTTAAATAATGCATGACAACAAATAACAATAACCAACACCCATTTTCTCAAACAAGCATGACACCATATGAAAAATATACCACAATAGGGTATCAAGAAGAGATGGATTTTCCACAAGAAACATAGATAAATTAATTCACATATCCCTTTAGATAAATTTAATCACTCAACATCATTTTTTAAACCACGGTTATGAGCATGAAAAAGGTACACATACCTTGAATATTATAATGTTTCCATGTATTGAAAAGTTTGATCACAAATGGTGTGTTCTATTATTTTTATCTATTTTAAGAACATGTTAGGCATTTTAGTCATTTGGCATCATTCAATGTGCATACAATTTTTATAACAATTATTCTCAACATTCAATTCATTTACTATTGCTCTTATTACACTTACATTATTACTTAATCTCATATTGGTGTCGTTTTAGAAAAATTATGATTCCTATAATACTTGTTTTTCACTTAAGGATTCAAGAATCCAAGGAGTATGTTCTCACACAAAACAATTAATTTTATTGCACTTAGACAACTCAAGTGTTTAAAATATATTTTACAAGTGAGACATTCAATACAATTTCATGTGTTCTATTGCCTTTTAAGGCACTATTTCTCTCGTTGGGAAAACATACATTAAAGTGTCTTTCACCAATAATCCTCATAAGAGATCCATGATTTATTAATTTTATTAACACTCAAAGGGGTCTACACCCTACTATGAGGCAAAAATTAGAGTAATAAAATATCCTTATCTCACAAACCTTTACACAACCCAAGGTATTTCGATACTTCTTGCCAAGGTAACACTTTTATTTGTGAGGATTGAAAGATTTCAAACACAAGATTTTATTACATAGATAAACCAACACATAGACTTCACTCACATAAGTTAGATCTCTCAATGAGATCAATCATTGGTGAAATCACCCCATACTATCCTCACAAGGAATTGGGTTACCTACTAGGGTGTCAAGGACAAACACACTCCTAAGGAAACAACTTATCAATGAAATGATTAGACCTATGACACCTAGAAATGATGGTCGTACTCACACCAAATGTGATAAGGTACACATAGTGTATCCATTTCCTCACACAAATGTACCTAAGTTATGGAAATGGTCTTGCAAGGCTTGTCCTAGGTACAAAACAAGAAAACAACTTGTAATAGGTTTAAGTCTTTTCTTAACACGATATGGGTTTTCGGACTTGACATGACTCGACTAAGAGTGAAGGTATAACAAAGGGGTTAAATACTCATTTCATTTAGATAACTAAGGAAAGATAAGTTTCAACCAAACATTATGAGTGTTAAGAAGGAAATACAACAATTAACATGGTAAATGATTGTTTTAATACCTCTAAATCACAAGTACAACATTCAAATACAACTACATATCCATTTCAATGCATACATGATGTAACCAACTCTTTATTTTCCTTCCAAAATGTAATTAAGCATAATTATTCAAAAATATGATACATCCCATCATTTTGGAAATAATAACCATATTACAAGATAAGTAAAATTTTAGAGTCCAAATCTCCTCATTATTTATATTTGTTGCATGCGCTACTGCAACCTATCAAAATTTTATAAGCATGGTCAACGAAAAATGTTAGCATGGAATTCTCCTACGATCTAGCACAATTCACAATTACTAATTTTCCATTTACAATGAAATAAAACACTTTGCACATACAAGAGAGGTAAGAAATGCATTTTAATTTCATTTCATTTTCAAAACTATAGAGAGAAGAGAGAAATAACATCATTTTTCCCACAATCAATTTTCTCAAAAAAAACAACCAAATGGAGATCCATACAATCATATGTTAGTGTCTACAAGTTTTCCCACCAGTTATTTGACTTGATAAGGGTCCCATGACAATGTTTCTCATTTTGCTACAAGTTTGTGAAAATGTCCAAATTAGCCTAAGTGGCTATAAAACTACATTCAAAAAAATAATTTCTAATGGTCAAACATAACATGTGATAAATCCTATACACTCTCCTATATACAAATAACTCATTGGAGTTTATGGGACTCAAATTTGACAAATAAGATTCGAATGGTGACTACCTTTTGGGAGCTACCAATCATAATTGTGCTAGATTAACATTGCCGCCAAACAATCGGATGCCTTCAAAACCCCCTTGTAAAACTAGCTTGGAGAAATGGCCTCGTAGGAGTAGGTTCCACTACATTGCATTCCAAAACTTATTGCACATAGGTAGTGAGAGTTCTCACATGCTCCTCCAATTACTCCATTGTTTGTTTGTACTCTTCATTCCTAGCAAGCAAGCAGTCCAAAGACTCCTTAAATAGATGTGCATCACCTTCGTGTGTGGCTTGCTCGAAAAATGATTTAGGTCAACTCATAGTCATATTGAATTATCTCATCCACAAGTTTTGAAAATTTTGGCCCAAAACCTCCATATATTTACTTTCAAAGGCCCCACTAAAGAAACGAGAAGTTACTTGTGCTTTCTTTCTTCACTTGGTTTTCATGAATTTTGAGATAGCCTCAAAATTAGGTGTTGCGACATGTTACACTGTCCTTGACTCGCTTCTAAGCATCTCCTGAATCCATGGGAAATTTTCTACTGGAGTAGACACAATATTAAACATGGGATCACTTTTAGGTGTTGTATAGGGGATCATAGCTTGCTCATGGTGGGATGACTCCCTGCCAAAGAAGATACACTTGGATGTCATTGGTGAACAGGAGACTGTGAAGGATCAATTTCACCTTATTCAAGAGGCTCAATGGGATCTTTAATGATCTTAGCCTTCTTATGGAGCTTCCTAGGATGGGAATATTCAATGTGATCTTTTTTTTTTTTTTAAGATTCTTCGATTGAGTGGAACACATGGACTTTTGGATGCCCTTAGAGAGGAAGTGTGAGATACTGTCTAGATAGAGTTAGGAGAACACCAGACTCAATGAAATTAGTTCTCTTCCTTTTTAACCATTATCTTGATATTTAGATTACTACTACAGTCCTCTCCTTAATATCACCCGATTCTATGGTATTCCATGGAGTCGGAGGAAGGGGTGAAGATTGCACTACTTGGTACTCGGGATCAAACAAGTCGACTCATCATCTTTTATCCCTCAATGAAACAAATTGAGATAACTTATTTGGTATATTATCATCTGCATATATTCCCTTTTTCATACCTTGAAATCATCAGTGTAATTGGCCCAATAGTCTTCAATTTGGGGCGTATATGTAGACAAAAAATCATGCACTGGGTACATTTATAGGTCCTAAAAGCATACTAGAATTTATATGATTCCTATTCAAGAAAACTAGTGGTTGACAACAATCTTTGGCCTCTTTTTTGTTTTTTATTTTCTATTTGGTCTTTCACACCCTACATCCTAGTCAGGATTTCACTAATTTATTTATTATGGCTTGAGACACCAACGCTCACCAGCCAGATGAAGCACCCAGGTGCTTCTATCCGTCTAGGTGTCCTTGACCATTTCTCACCTTACTTGCTCCTTTTGGATCTCTTTTGTCTTTTGGGCATCTTTTTCACTTATGCGTCAGCCTTCTAGTTTTTAATTACGAAATTCAAACAAGGGAATCATATAAATACATAATTATGTGTTCTAAATCAAGGACAAAACACTAAACATTATTACTAGCACATAATCTTGCATTCAAAAGGCACCTAAATCACTCTAAATTTTCCATCTAACATCCATTCAAGGGACAAGGGATACATCAATTCTACATACACAACATAGGAAGGGGAATTTCAATCTATTCCATCCAAACATTATACTACATTGCTAAATTCTAACTACAACCCGCTATCAAGTGTGTTTGCACAAGGGCATCCTAGGTCATCATTTCTACATATGCGCGAGAGCTACATGGAATGTAAGATGTGATACAATGCTCGGTCGTAAGTCCACTCTCGGGGTAACCGTTGGGGTCATCGACTCCCCATATTACATCTTTCTTTTTAAGTTTGATGCGGTTTTGGGCTTGTGCGGGTGAACTTCTATTTTACGGAGTTACATATACCTTCGTCATTCAAGGATCGACTCTCAAGTGATCAATAGAAGCAACAACGACAATCTTTGCAACATAGTAAAAACTAGATTTTGATCATTTACACATTATAGGTGCCTAGAAGTAGTCTTTAGTTCCCTGTGTGTCCCTGTTCTATCAGTAGGTGCTCATGTCTAGCCTCATTCCTGTATTTCAGAATTTATACTAAGAATTTACAACACCCTACCCAATTTGTTCAGCACTTTTTCCAGTCCATATCGGTTACAGATAAAGTGTAAATTAGCTAATTCCTCTCTCTTACTTCTTTACTTAGGGTTTCATATGTTAAATCTTAGCTTGCTTGTGTCATTTCTATATTTCAACATTTATATGTCATTTGGTTCAGTAGTGACTCTGTAATTAGATTTAATTCAAATTTTATTAAATCATTTAGTAAGCCCCACTTGTGATCAGTCATTCAGATCCCTATTCTATGGGTTCTTCTTTCATGGCTCCTAAGGTTCCTCAAGTATCCTTGAATCAATTACTTCAAATGCACATATCTTACAAAGATGTTCTCTAAAAATCCCTAGAAACTATGTATCTCCCTCACAGTATGCCACCCGCTCAAGTATGTGTTATTTTCGATCATCTATTTGATGACTCTATTACTCTTAATCCTTCATCAAATCAACCCATCCTAGAGTTCATTCAAGATTTACATTCTTAATTTCAAGATAAAATTTAAGCTATAGAAATAATGACTACATATCTTAAAGCTTAAATCTAACATCTCAAGGATGCTTCTCAATCCCATGTTAGTTCTCTTTCTACATGTCATTCTAATTCTATGTCTTCTACATGTGCTCATGACGGTGAACCTCAAGTCTTACCATTACGAAACCTTTCAAGTTTGATCTCAATGTTGAGAAATTGTTGACCAAGTTTCCTCATTCTTGTCCAGATTAGTGAACTAGTACTAAAGAAAACAAGTAACTTCAAATATGCAAGTGTTTAAGCTACCTTGAGATGATATGGATGGATACGGGTGCAATATGAACTCCTCCACGTTGCGAGCTAGATGACCTGCACAACAAAGAAGACTAACAAGAAAAATGGATTAGCATATAAGATGGAGGGTTTCCTGACATAATTTGGTCCCGAGAAGTGTGAACTTCCTAGGATGGATTTCAACCCTCTTGTAGATAAGATAAGATAAAATCAATGATAATTTATCTAATGATATGGAAAATATGAGATAAATAAAAACTAAAAATACATAAATGTATGGAAAGTACGAGATCTTATCAAAATAGATGTAAAGTAAATCAAACCTACATGGGTTAACGATGACTCGAGACTACAGAGGTCCATTTGATGGTGACAAGGGTTAGATGAGATGAACCTACAAAACAAACCTACAAGCTCCATGTAAGGAAAGTATATATCTTATCAAAATAGATGTAAAGTAAATCAAACCTACATGGGTTAACGATGACTCAAGACTACAGAGGTCCATTTGATGGTGACAAGGGTTAGATGAGATGAACCTACAAAACAAACCTACAAGCTCTTATATGGAAGGATCTTGATGGATCCGAATCAAGATGGATCTAGAATGAAGACAAAAATCTACAAAAGCAGATGGATTTGGATATGGATGAAAGGATGCAAGAAAATTAAGAAAATTGATGGTAAAGGGTATGAGAATAGGGTTATCCAATGGTGACAGAGGGGGATTAACGATGATGTGTGGTCTAATAAAATAGATATGGGGTGACAATGAGGCAAGATGGTGAGATATGGAAATTAGATGGGTAAAGAAGCGGATATCTGCAACATAGTTTTGAACAACAAAGAAACTAATGTGGATGAGGCTAGGTCAATGACGATTGGATAGAGTCAATGGTAACTAGGACTAGTTAGGGATTGAATGAGAATGGATGGGCTAAAATGAAGACCTGTAGATGAAACAGATGGTTGAGATGCCCGAAGTAGATTTGATGATAACCGAACTTACACAAAATGTTAGTGGCGAGATATATATGATAATATATGTTGGCTAGATTTTCTGCATAGATAAGATCAAACCTAAAGCGCAAATCATGAGATAAATCTCCCTCATTTAACTGGTGAGGCTCCCGTGTCAGATTTGTCAATATAAATGTGTTTTTATCTATCAGGGGTTTTACTTTAACCACTTAGTTCATGAACCATAACTAAGAAGTTCTGCAGCAAGTAAGCAGCTGTTTAAGAAAGGAAAAATTATAGAAGAAGAAAGTCAAGGTATTACAGAGAAGAAGTAAGGAAGATGTGCATCCCAATTAGTAGATAGCAGAGCTAATTGCATGCACATAGAAGAAACTTAATAGATTTGAACACACAGAATTATAAAGCAAAGGCAGTTCTAGATCCAGATCTAAAATAACACAAAGTTTACTTTAAAGATCTAAGATTTAAAAGCAAGAAACACAGTACGCCGTGACACAAAGTTCTCCGAAAACCTGCTTCTTTGTATTCCTCTGCAACAAGTGGCTCTCAGGGGTTCAGCACAAAGTTTAGAACACAAGATTGCTTCTTACAAATTCTGATCGATTAACCCGAAGGTTCTTCCTCTACTTATAGAATGTAGAGGGGCAATAACAAGTTGAAAGCTTTAGTTAAACTGGCACATGTGGAAGTTGGAAAGAAACAACTGGCAATCTTCCTCCTGGAATTCCTCTTTGCGTGACATGTATGATTTGCAACTGAAAATAGAACCTTCTATTTTGCACGTCCGCCACCTATCTCCAAGTAGTTGACTTCTTCAAGTAATGGCTTTTAAACCAATCACTTAAGTTGTATAATTGAATTGATCGCTCAATTACTTTGTCGAAGGAAAGAAGAAGGAAGAGGAAAGCTGACTTTGTCGGAGGAAAAAAGAAGGAAGAGGAAAGCTAACTTTGTCTTTTTCATGTCTGCATGCAGCTGATTCAAACTGGATCTAGAAATAAGCTGGAATTAGTTGGATCTTGAAGCGGCTGGATCTGGAAACAAGCTGGAATTGCAAGCAGTTGATATTGGAAGCAAGCTGGAATTTTGCATTCGCATTGTCTTCTCTTTTATCCTACAAGGTTTTGCAGTTATTCTTTTGTACATGCATCAATGCAAGGTTGGCCGTAACTCTTTATTTTTAAATGCATATGAACAATTAAAAATTCTAGAAAGTACTCCGGGTGAGTGCAAATTCAATGAAAGCTTCAACTGGAAGATGAGAGCACATGCACAAGATCTTGGAAGGAATTTTCCACGCACTATCTTCTTCATGGGCTGCATTCAAAACAAGAGGATGAAGCCTTTGTGCCAGAAGCTTTTGCAACTATGAGATTTGGATCTGGATCTGCATATGGATTTGCATCTGCATCTACATCTGGATATGGATCTGCACCTACATAACAAATTCTGGCAACTGGGCTGTGGATGGAAAAGCTGCAGCTTGAATAATTCCACTGCTTTTAATCTGCACGCATGAGTGAAGTTTCTCCTGCACGCATGAGTGAAGTCTTTCCTGCTCTGGATCTGTCTATCAATTTAGCAAGAGGTTCCGAGCCTAGATCCGTGTTTCCAATATCTACAAATTTAGAAGTGATGCATGACTCCGTTGTGCTTTCTTTTTCATCTTTCTTCGCCATAGCTTTGTCTATCTTTGTCTGAATGTCTTTTTCTTCTTATTTGACTGGAATTCTTCAATATTGGTGCAGATCTGGACAATTCTTCAGATTCGGAGGATATATGCAATGTATTGGACATTGATAAAAACTCTTTTCCTTTGTAAAGCACCTGTAATAAATTCCTGTAATTTATTCAGACAAAAATGGCCACCGGAGCATGAATAGTGAATTTTAATTGTAAAAATCTGCACTTTTCAAGCCTGCTGCCCCAAAAAATGGTGTTTAATTTGCACATAAAGAGAGCATGAATCCTTTCAACAACACCTGAGCTCCTGTAACACCTGTGCAAACAATTATGCAGACAAAGATCAACTTCCTTCAAAGCATGTGCCAAATTTGGAAGCTTTTAGCCTTGTTTCCACCTTGCCTGAGTAAAATCCTTCTTCAAATGGGGGCGCACTTTTCCTCTTGGCTGCAATTCTTTACCTGTGAATTAAATAATTCACCCATATGGCTGCCCATGCTTATATAACCTTCACAATTCTATAATTAATAATTGCCCTAACAATTAAAGGCAATTAATTAATTAAAAATCATGCTCTTCTCTTTTAAAAATAGCATGTTTAAGGACAACCATCCAATAAATTAAATTAATCCAATTTAATCATCCACACTTCACTTCACTTAAGCTTCACAGTGTGCTTTGACCATAGCCACTGAAAATAGGAATTAATATAATCATTTAATACTTTAAAAGTATTAATTCCTTCTCAAAAGGGCTGCATTAAATAAATTAAATTTATTTAATTTTGGAATTTTATTTCAATTGATTTATTCCCCTTTGCTTTTGTTGACTTTTCCACAAGCCTAGGTGCCAAAATTGGGTGAATAAATATTAACAAATATTTATTTAATGCATTATTATTCACCCAAGGTGGGTCGCACTTTTTTGCATAATAGAATTCTGACAATGGGATTTTTTACCCTGCAAGGCAGGCAATAAAATCCCGTGATTTCACTTAAGTCACTTTTCTTTTATTTCACCATGGGAATTTTTACCCTGCAAGGCAGGCAATAAATTCCCGCCTGCCTGCAGCCTCTAACTTTCCCACTGCAGCTTAAGTGAATTTTATATCACGGGAAAAGTACCCTGCAAGGCAGGCAATAAATTCCCACCTACCTGTTGCTTCTATTTTTCCCACTGCAGCTTAAGTGAATTTTATAACATGGGAAAAAGTACCCTGCTAGGCAGCTATAAAATTCTCATCCTGCCTGCGGCTTCTATTTTTCCCATCGCAGCTTAAATCCTTTGTTTTCCAAAAATGTGCCCATCCCCGCAGGGGCTTTTCTGTGCACGACTTCACTTTTTCCCAGTGATCCAGACCTCGATGGTGACTTCCTCCGGGCATAATGTGCGTATATGTTTTCCAGCTGCTCCAGGCCAAAAATCGGGCTTACCCGTGAGGAATTGCTCAGGAGAGAAATTTCACGAGAAAATAAAGCAGGACACCACAAAAACACGAAAAATTGCCAAAAGTTACAAATAAAGCCCAAAACTTAAAATAAGTTAAAATCCTTCTGGCACATAGGAATAATAACATATTTGCTCATAATAGAGTTAAAACAGAGCGCAAATAGCCTCATACGGGGCTCAAAATAATTAAATACAAATTTCCCATGAGACAAATCCGACGGCATGAGAATAAAACAATTTTGGGCATCTGGGTATTTGGCGAAAAGGGCTAATATGGCTCTTTGGGATTATCTTGACGCAATACAAGAACTTTCAGGCAATAAAAACAACAAACGACCCATTATTTTAAAAGTACGAAAAAATTTCGGATAGGGTAGTCACAGATTTCAGGGTGAAATTTGAGTGACACCAATATTGCAAGGAAAACACAAAGTATGTTAATGGTGAAAGAAGTCTCCCCAAATCTCCAAAGTTGAGGCACAAGATCTCAAAGAGGACTCCAAGATTCCAAAATTGCATCCCTTGATCTCTTGAAGAAGGAGGGGGTATGGGTGTATTTATAGGGAGGATGGATGGATGAGGGGGATAGGAAAGCATTAAATAAAGGTAGGTGGGAGGTAAAATTATTAAATAAAGGAAAAGGGGATATGAAATTATTAAATGAAGGTGGGTGAGAACCTAGGGATGGATAAAAGGTGGTTGAGAGGAAGGAAAATATTAAATAAAGGCCAAGGGGAGATGAAATTATTAAATGAGGGCCTAGGGAGGATAAAATGGAGCATTTAGAGAGGATAAATGGTAGGAAAATATTAAATGAGTGTCTAGAGATGATAAATGGGATGTGATTAGGATAATAAATATGATTAGGGATTAAGGGTGAATTAAAATAAATTATGGGGTAATATAGGAAAGTGGGAAATTTGAATAAATGGGATTTAGGAGGAAAAGGGGAATTCGAATAGGAAGAGAGATATGCATGTAAATAAAGATTATAAAAGGGAGTGAACACGGGATGAGGGACTAGCGATACCAAAAATTGGTGTCTACATTTTCCCCTTTTTGTTGAGTTGTTTGCATTGGGAAATCCATGAGATAAAAACTAGAAGTGATGAAGGATGATGGGAGGAGACAAGAAATGATGACAAGGGTACTCCCCCTCAAACTAGGGATTGATGATGTGAAGAAGAATCGATCATGAGTTTGAAAGAGATAGATGGAGAAAGAGAAAAAGGATGAAAAATAGGAGACACGATGAGAAAAGAAGAAAAAGGATGCCCCAAGCGCATGGGAAGGACCATTGATAAGATAACAACAAAAATAAAAATATGGTGGTGATCCTGGAAACACATCGGTAGGGACATAACACGGCATGTGATGGAGGCAACATTAATGGCCTATGGACCCTGTGAGTTGGAAAAGATCACTACAATATGGAGGGAATCTAATGAGAATCTTCTTGGATTAATGTACAAGTGTGGGATCAACTAGTCAAAGTCGACATCAAAATATGCACAAAAAATGTGAGAATGGTCCATCGGATGCAATATATTACATACATGAGGAAGATCTATCAAATATGCATCTGGTGGGATGGAAAAAGAAAAGATGACCACAACATTGGGCTTAAGATGAGGTATGGTGCCCGAGACGGAACACAAAGATGGCCAAAATGGGGAATTAAGATGAAATAAATTAGATGAGAGTGGATGGAATATGATGAGGTCGAGAGAAAAAAATGTGACTTGATAGGAAGTGGCCAAAGGACAAGAACTACATTATGTCATAGAAAGGATCGCACGTAGGATCGAATGCTTTGAACCAAATTAGAGGTAAACAAGAAAAGGATCCAATTAAGGTAATGCACTTGTAGCCAATAACAAGTGTTAACACATAACCAACGATAGTTAGTTATTCCAAGGATCATGTGGAAAATATGGAAAGTGAACTTATAAACCTAAATTTGACATGACAAAGGGGTTTAGATGTGACTTGTACACGGGAATATAGGTTCTCCATAGGTGGGTTTTCCTAGGTCTATGCCCCAACTCTAGGTAATGGGACACAAACTAATCAATACAGAAGTTTGTTATGAATGAGAAAGTTGATCGATGTGGGAAGCTTTCTTAGGATGTTTGCTTTTAATTTTATACTTTTTACTTTATGATATAGAAGGTTGATTAATGTGGGAAGCCTTCACTTCCATGATAAGGGGGTAACCATCCTTTGAGGGAGTGGTCTACTTTTTCTTTATGATTTTTGACTTTGGAATTTTCTTTTTATAGATGGGGGATAATATGCATGATATTTGTCCTTCGAGGTATTAGTCTATACTTTTGAATTTTATGCTTTAATAAACAATTTTCCTTCGAGGGATCAGTCTATAATTTTGACTTTTATGCTTTTATGAACAGTTGTCCTTTGAGGGATTAGTCTATTTTTTTCTTTTGAATTTTTTTATGGAGAAGAGATGGGGATAGTGAGATAGACCACTTAGGACGGGGTAGTAAATGTACAAGTGAACCCTATGAACCCTTAGTGTGGTTCCAATAGGTAAATAAGAAGGTGATGGATGTAATGATCACGATTTCTCACCAAGAAGGAAGAAGCTATCCATAAGAAATATGCTATAGATAGAGGCGTGGTGCCCATATTCAAGGTCGCAACTAGGAAAGTGACGGTAGATCACATAATTCCAAATCATTATGATGGAATATGGAATAGGCTAATGATGGATGGATGACCAATGAGATGACTAAGTGCACATTGGTAGGTATGTTATGATAAGAAAATTCTGCAAGTAAAATGCATTAAGAGGTTCTGTTTCCGACTTAATGTCAAGGGAAACCAAATGATAGGCCCCATACCCGTACTTATGTGTGATAATATAAGGTCTAATCTAGTTGGGAGAAAACTTTCCACGTTGGCTCCTTTCTAGAGTAGTGACGTTTTGATTTTCTTTAAGGAAAAGGTCATCGATGTTAAAGGTGTGCTCTTTGAGAGGTGAGAGTGGATGGGATAAGATGATATCTTGCGGAAGATTATATGGAGTGAGATAGATAAGAGGGGGTAAAATATTATGCATTATCTTTCAAATAGCAAGGAAATATGCATCCATGGTGAGATGAAGATGGCCACAAAAGTGGACTTAGGATGAGGTATGGTGTCCTGAGAGAGGCACAAAGACAACCACAACAATGGACTGAAAATGATAAATAATAATATAAAAGTGCAATTGATGAGATGAGATACCATACTACATGAAGGATAAGCAGATTTATATGGTATTAGGTGATTTTAGATAAGATGATGTGGGTGATATATATGATGGAGGAGACGTGAGAGGACTAGGAGTGAGGAGTGCATTCACCCATAGTGAAATAATGTTGCATCACATTAGGAAACTTAGATGCAAACATGGATAAGCTAGTGGATGCAAAAAGGAGATTGTGTAGGATCATTAGAAGGAGTAACGATGATGCCTCCCTGGTTTTGATTGGATAGACGATTGAGGATTATGAGGGTGAGGAGGATTAATGATGTGGATGGCATTGATGAAGAGAGGATGCCTCCCTTTACGATAAATAGAGATTAGGGGATGGATTATGACAAATGGTTTAGGTGAAGAGCCCAATTTGGATGCCTTAACAGTGAGAGTTGGATTGAAGGATTGGATTTGAACTTGGATGAGAAGGAAGGAAGAGGATGTTCTTCATGGATGAGAAGGTCATCTTCGGCCATTAGATTATAGACGAGTCTAGAGGGCCTTACAATGTTTGGTTTCATGCCCCGGGAGTATGATTATAAGCACACACAACATTAGGATCAAACCAAGAAGGTCTTGGAGCATGTGGATCGAAAGACTTAATGGGGGGAAGGGATATTGTTGAGGTTTGGAGTAAGTGTTGAAAGATTTTAGTATACGATCTAATGGGGTTTTGAAGAAGGGGTCGTAGATGAAATGGATTTGGGAATGGTAGATGAAGGTAAGGGGGATGATCTCATTCAATGAGGCTTTGTGTGGGCCTTTGATCTAAATTTAGAGTTAGAAGGAGGAGTGCATTTACGTGATTTGGTTTTGTTGACTTGGGACTTAGGTGATTTTAAAGGAGAATTGAATCTAAAAGGAGGGTTAAATTGTTTGGATTTGGATTGTTTGATGATGGGTGTCTTAGATGAAGGGACCTGACCCTAAGATGAAGGGAGGTGTTCTAAGAGTGATGATGTAACATTGGTTTGCTTAGGCTTGGGAGGAGGGAACTCCAACTTTTTGTGAGGATGTGTAAGATATTTTTGGATGGGGATGCCAAGGTTCTTAGACTTTGGTTGTAAGGATTTTTGGCATGATTGATGAGGATTTCTACCAGAGGATCCGTAGAAATAGACCCAAATGATGTGAGGGTGTTGTAGATGCGGATATTGTAGATGGAAGGGGTTTTTAGATGATACACTTAATGAGATGAAAAGGGGTTGTAGATTGTATAGGTCCTGGATTGATTGGTGTAGGATGACTAGTTTTGTAGATGGGGTAATAACATCATTTTTGGTCATCTTAAGTGAGGGTGTTTGTGTAAGAAATGTTTCAAGGGGTATCATATATATACATGTAAATTGAGATGTTGATGAAGGTATGGTTATGCTAGTAGATGCGGTTGAGGTGGAAGTGTGCATAGGTGCGGGAATGGTAGATGTTAATGAATAATTGGATATGATATATTGGGATGTAGTGGTGGTGGGTATAGCGGAGGTTGATGTAGATATAGGTGGTGTAGATGTAGTAGTAGGCATAGTTGAAATTTACATAGATGTGGATGAAGGACTATATGTGATAGATTGGGATGTGGTAGTTGTAGAGATAGGCGTGGATATCGATGAGGTTGTTATTGTAGAAGAAGTGTCTAAAGTAAGGGTATACGTAGGCAATAATGAGGGATCTTGATTTATGGTTCTAATTGTGTGAACCTTAGGTTCATAATATGTGGGGGTGGAAATTGATTCATTAATGGATGATTGGGGTATGGCTATTTAAAGACATCAAGGGGCTGATTAGGTGGCGCATTAGAATTTTCCACTTAGAGATCCCCTTGATTTATAATTTTTTGTGCACGATCTTTGAAGGAACAACACTTCTCAATGTCATGACCTTGGAATTGGTGGTATTTACAATAATGCCCCTCGCGATCCCATATGGTTTTGGGTCATGAATCATCAACAAGTCGGATGGGATAAAGTTGAATAAGATGGACCGCCATCAACTTGTCAAAGATATAAGTATATGATTCCCAAGGGGCGTATAGTTAGGAGACCGTCTATGAGCTCTTTATGAAGGCTTCGTGTGAGAAGTGGATGCGAACAAAGATTAAACCACAATGGTTTTTGGCGGTGCTTTTGGATTTATCACCACCAATGAAAGATTTAGGTAACTCTGTTTTGGGTTTATTTGATCTCGGATTAATATGGCCTTACTCAAGGGCACAAAGTTCAAGTTTTCAAGCCATGGTGAGTGCCTCTTTAAATGTTTGAAAAGATTCAATTTGAAGAGTTGAGGAAATGTGGTTCACACAAGACCACGAGAAAAAAATTAATGAGTTCGATCTATGGAAGGGTGACTGATATTTGGTTGATGTTATGTTATCGTGTGATGAAATATGTGATATATTCATCTTCAAATTATCAAATGACATAAAGGTTGGTGATAGTAATATTACACATAATGTTAATCAAGAAATGTTCAAGGAATAATTGTGCAAGTTAAGTGAAGGAGAATAGTGAGTGTTGTGGGATATTGTTGTACCAATCTAATGTGGGACTGACTAGTGACATGGGGATGTGTGAAGCATGAGGTCTTGATCATGGGAGATAAGGTAACATACATGTCTAAAAGCTGAAGGTGTTGTTGGGGATCCTCCTTACTATTAAACTTGGAGAATTTTGGCAATTCCCAATGAGGAGGATATGGTTTCACGAGGACAGATGGATTGATGGGTTCATTACATATTTGTTCGTATGAAAATGTAGTCTTAGATCCCAAAGTTGTGGCTTCAAGTTAGGCATTCTACTCAATAGTGCTTGTAAGGGATCATTAGATGGTTGAGATGTTGAAGGATGAATTTGAGATGTATATGAGGTGGATGGGTTAGGTTATTGATATGTTTGATAATGCAGGGATGTGCTAGCATTGATGGAATTAGTTGATAAGGGGGGATATAATTAAGAGGTTGGATTGAATTGGTTGAGATAAATCTTGATGTTGAGATGTGGGGATGTGATAAGATTGGTTTGATTGGGTTGGTTGTTGTGAAATAGGAATGTTTGATTGATTTTCTATGGGGTTGGTTGGAATGTAATTGGTAGGTGGTTGGGATACTTGCATTGGTTGAGTAGGAAGTATGTAATGATAAGCTCCTTGATGAGGAGGTTGATGGGTTTTCATTGATTTATATGGATGAGGTTGAGATTTGATTATGTTGGCATGGATATGTGAAGTAGGGATAAGGGGTAAGGTTGTGTTATGTTGTTCAGATATAGGAGGAAGCAAATGTGATTCTTGAGATGGTTGAATATGCATACTAGTGATAGTAGCAGATGAAGTGGGGATAGTGTTGATATGAGGTGAGTTGGGTAGAATGGGATCCCCAACCGAGTAGATTGTTGAGATTGATGTATTGTGGCGAGACTTATGAGATAGGTAGTCATAAAGGGCAATAGTATTAATTTCAAGGAGTTCCTAAAACTCCAAGCATCCATGAGGGATAGTAGGAGGTCCAAGAGTCTCTAAAGGAGTAGGAGACTGAGAGCGAAGTTGGACTATAGGAAATGGACTAAGGTGAAGTTGGTCTAGAAGGATTGGTTTTAATATGAGGATCATCTTGGATGGCATGGTCTTCATAAAGCGAGACCATGGAAACAAAAGGCTAGGAGATCAAAGGTGTTGTGATCTTAGGTGTAGGAGGAGTGAAAAATGTGGAATTTTCTTGGGCAAGCTCATTGCAAGTGGGGATGTCATTAGATGGAATAGATTTTTACATTTTCCTGCCCTGAGTGTGGGTGATAACAGTCATAAAATAGAAAAATAAGAATTTATATAATTTATTAATCAACAAGTCAAATAACAAAATTTTGATCATCTTGATTATTTAGATTGATGTAAAAAATAAGAAAAGGGGTTCGAAGGGAACCTATAAAATGGAAATCTATGGATGGTTTCGGGTGGTTTTGGATTTGGATTTCTTGATATAACCAAAGGTACGTGAGGCCCGAATCGTGATAAATTATAACGTGGCTAGAACACCATAGCAACTTTCCTATTAGGTGATGAAATCCCAATAGTTCCACTTGGTAAGGGATGTTTAGATGCAAGTTGTTTGTATGTTTGGATGTGTGTGATGAGATGTATGCAACGTATTAAACCCCTAATTAAGTTATATTATCAATTAAAAATGAAAGGTTCATTTTAGATCCAAAACCAAAATGTGTGATTCGATGAGGAAAACAAACAAGTGATGTAATACGATAAAGAAAAAGGATGAGGAGAAAAAATAAGTAATACACGGAATTAGCTTTTCCTTTTTATCCGGTCTATAAAGCAAGTAGTTGAGAAAACGAAAGTCCCAAGCAATCCATGATGCAACACAATCAAGTGAGCAAGCATGATCCAATGAACGTTCTTACTTTGTAAGGTTAGTGGAAACAAAATGAAAACAAAAAACAAGACTCGCCTAGAAATGGTGGGTCCCACTAGCGTTCCAGAATGTTGACAAATTTTCTTCATTCCTATCTAAATTAGTGAACTAGTACTAAAGAAAACAAGTAACTCCAAATATGCAAGGGTTTAAGGTACCTTGAGATGATATGGATGGATACGTGCACAATATGAACTCCCCCTCGTTGTGAGCTAGATGACCAACACAATAAAGAAGACTAAGAATAAAAATGGATTAGTAGATAGGATGGAGGGTTTCTGACATAAGCTGGTCCCAAGAAGTGTGATCTTCCTAGGATGGATGTCAACCTTCTTGTAGATAAGATAAGATAAAATCAATGATAATGGATCTAATGATATGCGGAATTTGAGATAAACGAAACTAAAAATGCATAAATATAAGGAAAAACTGATCCGATCAACATAGATGTAAATTAAATTGAACTTGCATGAGTTGACGGTGACTGACATCTTGTAGAGGGCCAATCAATGATGACTCGAGACCGTAGAGTGTCAATCGATGGTGCCTAGGGCTAGATGGTAGGAACCTACAAAATAGACCCACAAGCTTTTTGTGGTTGGATCTAAATCTAAAGATGGATCGGACTTAAGATAGAAATCTGCAAAATAGAATGGATCTAGATCTCGTATGAAAGGATGCAAGAAAATCGGGAAAAATGATGGTAAAGGGTATGAGAATGGGGTTGGTTGATGGAGACTAGGGTCCGAGAAAAAAAAATCTAGGGTGACAAAGAGGCAAAATGGTGAGATTTGGAAACTAGATGAATACAAAAGCAAAGATTTGATCAACTACTTGTCATGTTTTGAGTATCTTCATGGTTGTGACATCCATGTACTTGTACAATGTGAGCATCTTAGGTAGCAACAACTTCCCTTTCTCAAGAATCATATTCACCCACTTGTCATTTGCCTTTCCTTACATGATGAATCCTTGAGTTTTCATGGACTCGGGATCAACGCTACTCACTGGAGTGAATTCCTTGATTGGGAGAGCATTAGCAGCATTCGGATCTAGGATCACTTGGACATATGAGGTGAGGATTTGAATGTGGTCTTCCACTTTATCCATATTTTCCTGTATTTTGGAATTCTTATGACGAGGAAAGTGGAAAATTCTTGAAACAAGTGCATGTCACCCTCATGTGTTTCCGGTCCCAGGGGAATTGTGCCCATCTCGTAATCAATCGGGGTCATTATACGCACATGATTTTACATGGTGTAACATTGTCTAAATAGTTAAATCCCCAATGATGAAAAACTATCTTTCTAATGATGTTCAAATCTAAATTCTCATTTGCAACATGTTATCTCACCTTATTTGTACTTTTCTATCTTTTTCTCGCTTTCCTTTATCATTTTGCAAGCTTTTCCTTAGCTTTCCATAAATTTAAGTTATGGAATAGCGTCGGTGGTTAGGTAACCTCCCCAATAGTTGTGTAACCACTTTGGTATGCTCAAAGCGATAGTTGCACAACCGCCACTGACTACACAGACCAGCGGTTCCATGCGCATTTAATCGAGACTCTTTTGGCGTGTTCTAAATACATGTCAACTTCTTCAAACTCATTTTTAACGCAGGTTTCTTAACCAATTTTTGTTCTTGATCTTGTTAGATGCATACAAACCTCCTCTTCCTAACTTACTATTGTTAGTAAGTTAACTGCCCCTTCTTTGAGTGATGTGGCATTTCTTGGCTGCCAAGTGGGTTGGACCACTTCCTTGCCAAATTTCTATAAGAACTAAGCTTCTTCCTAAAGCATTGGTTGGAGTTTGTCGATTGATTTTGCACGGTTATGTTGCTAGAATTCCACCAAGAAGTAATCAAATTCGTTATTTTTCCTTGCTACTCTCTTGATTGCATTGTTGTTAGATTACTTGCAAACCAGCCAACTCCAACATTCTACCATTCTTCCTGCACATCTTTCCAGCACAACTCTCTGGATACATTGAACACACATTGGAAAGAAGCTGAGGGGACATCAAGAAGCATTGCCAACATTGGATGTGTCTCAGTAAAACATTTCTAGGTTGGGGGTGTCTTTGAATTCCTGCAAGTTTCTTTGTTTATTTTAAATAGATTCAAAGCTTTAGTTTGATTAAACACATTTCTTCAGAAAGATTCAATTGCAATAATTATTACTAGTAGATTTCTTTTACAAAAGCTTTCGTTGAGTATTTCCTCTCAACTTATCCCTGTGGATTTTCCTGAGAAGGATTTGGAGGAAGTTTTTGTTAAAGTGTTTTGTTATCATTTCTTCATTTATTAAATTTTTTAGGAAAGTTCATTACATTCAAAATTCAATATTGGTTACACACAAACAAAGCTTCTGTAAAAAATTGCTTCTATGCCTATCCTTGTGGATTTGCAGGAGATGTTAGCTTTAGAAGCTTTTGTGTACATGCTTTGTTTTACATTTCTTCATTAGAAAGATTTTACATCCACAATTACAAATAGGAAAAAGCATTTGTTTATTAGATTAATTAAATCTTCTACACAAGGAAATAGCCACATCCGGTTATTTCTCTGTTTAGTTTAATCTTGCATTAGAATATAAGTAGTTTCATTTAATTAGAAGAAGTTAGTTTGTCTGTGCACATTTATTTTGTTTCCAATAAACATAAAATATAAAAAAACATTAGATTAATTTAATTAGTTTTCTTTTATTTGTCATTTTCCCCTTTTGTTTAAAATCATTAAAAAGCACAAAAAAAGATTAGTTTTCTTCCTTTGATCAACTAATTAGCTTTCATTTGTTAATTAGGCACATAGTTTTAATTAGCAGGAATTAATACAACTCCTCATGCATCCCTAGTTGGCTTAGGATTAACCTTTCCCTCTTGTAGTTTCTTTGAGATTTTTTTTGTTTCCTTGCTTTAGTAGTTTGCATATCTCATATGACCATCTAAGGATCTAGAGAACCCAAAGATTATGTGTGCGATCCAATGGTGCCACAACAAAATTTATCTCCACAATTACTAGATATTGACCAAGGCCTTAAACACCTTGTTTTCCAAACCACCCCACTTCCACCTATTATCATCTCACAGTTCATGACTTTGAATGTCGAATCAAATAGTGTTTACGAGTTCTAGCAAAGTCAACCTGGTCAAAACTAGTTCCCGCAATTCACCCATTTGTCTTATTCAAACATTTCCTCTCACGCCTCAATGACCTTATCTGGAGATTTCTATGAGGAAAACGTAGGACACTTCCCATGCATTTCACAACCAGTTCAGAGGGTGTTTGGTGACACTGACATTGATAGACTCCTTCGTGTGTATATTATCCTCGATCATTCCATTTAGCCCACTCAAGTTATATAGGAATTCATTGCTTTAGACGAGAAGATTCTCATAGTGCTCATCAAGGACATTCAATTTCCTTGATTATTTGTTAGCTATTTTTTTTCATTTTCATACATTCTTCCTATTCACTATAGTTATCCATTCCATAGCCATATTCCATTTCGTATTGAGTGTCCCTAGCATGACCTCGGGAGGTTGAGTGCAATCTAGAGTCACATGTTAATTCTCGGGCATACAATCATTTCCACAATGGGCTTGATGACCTTCAGCTTGACTACCTCTATATATTGGTTCCCTGAGGCACCACTAAAGAATCAAAAAAGCCGCTTAAGCCAATCTTCCTTTCTTTGTTTGACCATCGAGGTGATAGATGAGAAGTCAGGAATGGTCACTTGTTGCACTATGTGGGTTTCTGTTGTGATCATCTCCTGCACCCAGGGGAAGATCTCATTGGTCTCTAGCTCGGCACTAGACAGACAATGTTTCTTCTTGATCAAAATGGAAAGGTGTGTGTCTGGTGCAATAGTAGGAGATGAGAGACTTGGAGATTGTTGTAGGGTAGAGAGATGAGATGGATCAATTTCCCCTTGTTCAAGATCAACTACAAGTTCTTCCACCATTCTCACTTTCTTATGCAATCTCCTGTAGCGATGAGTCTCATGTTCCTCTTGTTTCCTCTTTGAGCTTTCTCTGAATGAGTTGAGATGGGAGCCTTGTCCTTTACCTTGGAGGAGTGATAGGATGCTTACCTCTAAAGGGATGGAAAGTTTCTTGATGAGATGAGATCAACCCTCTTTCTTTTGAACCACTCTTTGGACCTTTTGATCACCACCTCTATTTGTTCTTTGATGTCCCCAAATTCACGCACACTCCAAACCACCTAGGAAGAGGAAAATACTTCACTGCAGGGTACTCAGATCAAACATTTCTGATCCATCTTCCTAGACACCATCTTCATACCAATCAAATTTTAATTTCCTCATTTGATCCACATATTTCTCTTATGATCATGTTCTGGACCTCATACTCATCAACACAATTTTCCCAAAAGTCTTTAATTTGAGGTACATGGCACAAGTCAGGAAGGTTAAATGAGTCTGCATCTTATTTGATGTTAAAATCTACCCTATAGGTGTATGCATGCATATTTATAGGGGTTAGGGAATCTCCAACATTGGCAACATCATGGGCACTCTTGCAAGTGAAAATACCAAGTGAGATGGGGAAAGGAATCTACTTCTTCTTCTTGTTTCTCATCTTATTGTTCACGTGCACCAACTATGTGCATAGTTCCATCAACAAGACCCTATTACCTAGATAGTGAGGAAATCTTTTTGGATCAAGATCAAATCCTAACAATCTGATAGAATGTTGAAAATTGAATGAAGAATTAGCCATACCTTCTAACTAGGGCCATGGCTTGTGAAGACATCCTCAAATGTTGATTTCCTTCTAGCAACTTGACCACATACATTATGAAAGTGTCATTCACCTTGGAAAAGTGTTGATTACTCTCCTTCAAGACCAATTATAGGTATTTCTTGAATGCAAGAGCCTTCTGAGATACATTCTAACCAGGTGCCAAGCCCCTGAAGGGTCTTATGTTCGCCAAGGCATGGATCAGATATGAGGTCATGAAGAACTTCTTAGAAGCATGTACCTAGAGTAATGGGTGATGTAAGTTGTCATTGGTGAGTTTCCCCCAATCAATCACAAGCTTTAATTCAAGGATCATGAGGATGAAAATGCCATCCAGTCATGGAAAATCCTCATTTTCTCTTCTCCCATTACCTTGCTTAAAAGAATGATGGCATCCAAGAAAGCTTCATCATGGAACTCATTACGGAAGAGGGATTTATTTCATGTTTAAACCAAGAGCTGAGGTGAGACCTTGAAGATAAGACTCACTCTTCGATCATTCCGTCGATGCAAACTCCTTAGTAATCATGACCATGTCTTTTACGGGGGATTTGCATTCCTTGGGATATGGATTTTGGAGTGAGCTTCGCGAGACCGAATTACCATCAACTCTTATTGTCCTAATAAATGGTTCATGGTGTTTAGAAAATTCTAACACCAATAAAATATTTTTCAAGGACATGGGGTGGCCACCCACTCCATATAGTCCACTAGCGAAGATATTTTCCTCAATAGGTTCTCTCGGGGCCCCAATATTTTGTTCTTGAGATCCTCTAGGTCCATGTGAGCAACATTGTTGTCACCCACACTCAGGAACTCTGATGTGAGAGACAAAATGGGATCCAGGCTATTGAATTTAAGATTCATGATGCCACAAATAAATTATATGAGTCGCCATAAAGGTGATAACAACTTCTTGCACTTAAAACCAAAACTTTTTATTTTTAGACCCTAAGTTTCAGGAGTTATTATTTCTAGAAAGGCTGCCTTTTTGCCTTGATGTTAGCACTGAGGGATTCTCACCATGTTTAGAGCATGTTAACAGATGTTTTGTGACCAATTTCAAGCACTTTATATTTTTAGAAAGTTGTTTTTTACTTTTTGATTTTTCACTTTTACGTTTTTGGTCAGTGTGCCCTAGTTTTCCATTTCAGGTGATTTACAATATTTACTCTTTTGAAGGTTTTTACTATTTTGGAAATTTACTATAAATAGTAAGTGTGAACCAATGACACTTACTATTTTTAGAAGTTGGTCTTCCCCTCGTCGGTTTGGTGAAAAATCAATGTTTTTGTTTTGGGTTTTCTCTTTGGATGCTCCGTAGAAAATTTCAGCTCTACCCGCTTTTTTTATCAACGACAATTTGCAAAAGAATGGTTTAGGGTAAAAAATTTGAAATGGTTACCATAAAACATCTTAGACACCTTTGTAATTTTTTTTTGCAGCATCAAGGCGCCTGGGAGAGGAAAAGATGCTCCAAGTTTTAGTGAATTCTACTTGGGGTTTATGAAATACATGTATTTCTTCGTTTTTGCTCATGAGAGTTTCTGGTAAAATTTGGGTATGGTGACCGCTGAAAAAGCAAGTTTTTAGGTGTTAGTAGCAGTGGAGGAAGATGAATGAATGTGGAATGCAATGGTGAAGTGATGGAATCGACAAAAATGGAGAAAAACGGTGATTGTTGTGTTGTCATGCAAATGTGCAACAGGGAAATTGACAATTTCGAGCATGACAACAATACCCCTGTGTCGAAACTTTCAAGTTTTACCCTTCCGAGGCACCCCAGGTCTACCCATTTAGTCTCATGACCTCCCAATGGATGTTAACTCAATCCCCTAGGTGAATTAGGAAAGTCAAGTCAACCCCCCTAGGTGATTTTAGGAGTTCTTGAAAACTACTATTTTTGGGCGGTGTTGGGAAGGGCTACCACTTTGGACTTCTCAAGGTGGTGCAACCCCTGGAGTGGAAAAAGGATTCAAATACAACATGGAGGTGAATTTAAGGTCTAGTAACATCATGAAATTTATTTTGGAAGATTCAGGAAGGATTTGGAGGAGTTGGGGCAGTTTGATCAAAAATAGGGTTCACAAAGCTACGCGGTGCATGATGTGGCCTAAAGAGCTATTGAACTTTGGGAAGTGATTTTGGGAGCTCTTAGTGGATTTAGGAGAAAAAAACATCATAATAAAGGTAATTAATATCTACAATATGGTGAAATCATATTTTTCACAACACTTTGGCACAATAGGTTTATAACATGTTTTTCCATGCTCAGCTAGAGGGCTAGATCAAAAATCTGAGTTTTCAAGGCCTAAATGGAGGAATAAAGATCTGATTACCTCCTCCATTGTATTTAGAAGGCCATTTTCAGTCAATTTCATATAAAATTTTTCTAAAAACTTCCATCAGAGCTCAAGTTATCATCGTTTCAAGTTGCCCTCAAGGTAAGCTTTCATCAGTTAGCCAAATTTCAGTGAGGACACGTGTCAGCTCTAGGAGCCTAGCATAATTTGATGTCCCTTTCATCCCTCAAGCTAAGGGACATGAGGGAAAATAAAATTCTCCCATCCCCAATAAGCCCTCTGGTCACACGTGGAACTTCCCGGATTACCAGTTCATCTCCCAGATCTTGTCGGAGCCTTTTTCCTCGCTTAGATCATGACAAGTGTCGAATGGAGGCGTGATGTGCAAAATGATGACCCTTATGTCCCTTTGGAAAAGTTACATGAGGGACATGAAAATTCTCCCAGCCCCTTGAAGCCCTCAGGTCATCCATGTGACCCCCTTTAGTGTAAATTTCCAGGCCCTCAGGAGCTAGTGGAGCCAAATGCTCGACTGTTGAATCTCTGCCAAGTGTCGCATTGAGGTGCATCATGAAAATTGATGTCCCTTTCATACCTTAATGCTTAAGGGACATCAAAGACACAAAAATGCACCCAACCCTAAGTATGCCTCCTGGTTCCTCATATGACAACTTAGGCCCCAATTGTACTTTTCTCAAGCTTTTTGGCCCAAACACTCCACCATTGGATTTCCGCCAAGTGTCGTTGTGAGGAACATCATGCAATTTGATGTTCCTTTCATCCCTTAATGCTTAAGGAACATCAGGGACACAAAAATTCACCCCACCCATGATGATATTTTTTGAATTGTTTTAATGTTGATACTTAGCTTTATTTTCCCGCTTCTTCTTCTTCAAAGCTCTATACTGTCATAGCTCTACTCATGTTTGCACATAGTCCAACATTGTTGCTCCAAACCAGCTCGCCTTAGTAACCAAACCTCAAATACATGAAATCACATAGGTTTTAGAGGAAATATTGATAGAAAAATCCGAAGGATCAAAGAATAGAAGAAAGAAGCGAAGAAATTCATTAGAAAACCCCATTGTCGTAGAACAAAGATTCGAACATATCTTGCAAACCGGTGCGAAACAAAGAACCATTTTTGTTGTGTTCTTCACTCTTGAAGGCCATAAAAACCTCACCTTAAAATCCCCTATTTGCAGCACAAATTTCTTGTAGTGAAGAAAACTCCCTCTCGGCTCAACGAAGATAAAACTAGATTTCCCATCAAACCAACAACCGGTTCGAAGAGAAATTTCACCGGTGGAACAAGAAGAAAAAACCCACAACAAAAATATAATTTTTGTCACAAATAGAGAAGAAAACTAAACCTACAACTTTCAATCTCGTTAATGGTTGTCGTGTCAGAACTACCGCAAGGTGAAAATTTTGAATTTTTAAAATCTCCCAAACTAGTGATCGGGTAAGTCTAAGATTTCAGAGGGTGATATTGTGCATAAAACCCATATCGAAAACTTGTTTCCACCGGGATCCGACCACTAGAAGCTCACTTTCTAAAAATAACAGGTGTTCTACATAGGGAAGTGCCATTTTGGGAAAATCATCAACTGAAGAAACTATGGAGGCGGTGAACATAAAAGAGGTATCACAGGAAAAATTCATCGAAATGGTCATCTTGGTCTAGAATTGACACTTACTAAAAATAGAAAATTGGCTCATAAGGTGAGAGAAACATAGGAGAAAGGGGAATTCAAGTGCAATACACAATTGAGGTTTGAAGGAGCTGATTTTTCATACTTACTAAAAATAGTAAGTTTTTTTTTGAGAAACCATGAAGTACAAATGGGACAGGACAGAAGTTGGCATAACCCTTCACTTTTGAGTATGAGATAGAAGATAGTGATGTCTCATATATGGACTTCAATGATCTAAAGGCTCACATGACAGCCAAGGAAAGAGGGAAGATTGAGGATTAGGTGTTCACAAGTGGATTATTCACAGCTGTAGGACACCCCGTGTCTATACAAAGCTTTGAGTTGGTCTTGGCCTACTCACATCACTATGAGCCAAAAACATGAACAATTTGAGATGACAATGGTATGGAAATGGTGGTCATCAGTCCCAAAACCATCTCACTTGCTCTGTAAATCCGACATCACCTAACATGGTTGTCATCACAAAGGACAGGGCCTTGCACAAGTGGGAAAAAATGGATGCCTATGTGCAAGGGGTTGTACTAGGATCGTGGATGAAGATAAGGAGAAAACCATCATGGTTGTTAAAAACACTTTCGAGATGTAATTTTCAAGAAGGTTATTTAGATTCAATCACTCTCCTCAATAAGGTGATGGGTGAAGCAAACACAAGTGACTTCCAAGATGGGATGAGCCTTTTCATCTTGACAGTGACTGAAGGAAAGCAAATAATTGATTGGGGGCAGATCATCAGTGACAATCTGCATTTGTAACTACTTCACGTGCCCATGAAAAATAATTTCCACACGACTTCTTGGTATATTTTCTTGCCAACTCAAGATCATTTAAGGGGTTGGCCCCTCACATAAACATTATCTACCAAGGTTCCTGCATATGAGAAACTTCCACAGTTGATGATGGAGGAGAGCCATAGGCACTTCACCGTGTGAATGATGCATTCACAATGTACATGGTTGAAAATTGGAGGGTGATTTGGAGGCAAGGATGTCACCACAAAGCGACATCCTTAATCAAGAAATATGGCTCTTATTTCATACAATTCTCGACCTTCTTCTACCTACGAGTTGTTGGCTTTGACCAAGCTCCACTAAGGTTGCCTAGGTACCTTAGTGACCAAATTTTACTATTTGAGCTCTGCAGGTAGATCATACAGGTAAACAATACCATCTCTCTCGGGGTATTCACATGTAAGAATGCAAATGATGCATCTCATCTAGAAAGCTACCTTCGCCCATTTGACTTTGCATTCCTACACTGTCATGCCCAATTTCGACATTTGAGATGATCCTGATTCTTTCCACATTCCAGACTTACACCATGATCCACAAATCAAGGACTATTGGGCCAATTGCATTGATGAATTTGAAGTACGGGAAAAGGATCATATGAGGATGACAATCAATGAGATGAATAAATTCAAGTTCTCTTGGTATGAAGATATTTTACAGGATGATGGGATAGAGATGTATGATCCTAAGTATGTGGCGGTCAAGGTTTCTCCATTACCTCAAGTCAATTGACACATTCTTGAATCAAGGGATATAAAGGAACAACTGAGAAGGTGATCAGGAGAATGAGGGATTGGTTCCAAAGGAAGAGAACCATGATCATCCAATCACAAGGTATGCCCACAAGTCTAAAAACAGGCCTCTCGCTAGTCATCGTCAAAAGTCGTGGAAGTTGCTTCAAGTTCAAGGAATTCTGGAGCAAGTTCTAAATGAAGATCCATAGAATTGGAGACTTCTTCTCATGGAAATTCACCAAAGAGATCCTGCACGGAAGAAGGCGCGAGTTGCATCAATGCAAGAAGAAGATATAGTGGCAGAAGTACAAGTGGAGGAGAGTACGCAATTTAAGACCAGTCCTTGAACCACCATAGGAGGTCTCACCTCTTGTCAGCACTAATACCTCCCTCATCCAAGATATGCCTCCCCTTCTAGATCGGGAATGGTTGATGCACCTGTCATAGAGCCTAAGTCCGATGAAATGTTCCCATGGATACAGGAAACAATAGCACCTGATACCCGCACCATTCAACAAGTGGCAGCTCCCGATTTATCACCAATCACCACGTTAGCCAAGGGAAAGAAAAGGAAGTTCACACACATGGCCTCATGGTTCTACAATGGAGAAATAGGTAACCAATATATTGAAGTAGCTTTGGATAAAAGTGATCAAGCCAATGGACGAGATGACACCGACCGATTATGAGATGAGCACAATACAACTAGGACTGACTACTCATAAAGGGGATCTAAATATGTATCGAAAATATTCTTCTCGTATGGTGGCAAGGAATAAATAATATAAGAAGAATAATGACAAGCTAAAGGAATAGGTACAAACTCTTTCATCTTATGTGCAACATCTAGTTGATCTAAATGCCACAACAATTCCCATTGAAGAAGTTGCACCCATTAGCAGCTTCAATCTACATTATATAAAGAGGATGCACGAGTTCACAATGCGGGGCGAGCTAACAATGAATAGATCAATTAAATTTCTAAAAGGGTACGTCGATGCTTCAATAGGTAGTCAAAATTTTCACCTACATGTGTGTAACTACGAGCGAGGATGTGGGCGCTCAAGGAAGACTTGGAGAAATAAAGGGACTACTGGGATCCTCTCGGGTTCAAGTAGTGAGTTAAATGAGCAACACTCTCTCTCTCACGGGGAGTTGATCAACAAGAAGGTTTTTGAGACTCTGAAGAATTATGTGCATATGGGCTCGGGCCTCGTAATCAAGTTTGAAGCAATCAATCAATCCATCACCAAGTTGGATGAAAAAGAGGAACAAACATACAAATTGCAGGATAGTATAAATCATCAAATCCAGAAGCTTGGAGTACCTGTAATGGGAGAAGACACAACTATGTGAGTTGATTGGCCCATTCAAGGAATATGTCAAGAAATAGGTGGGTAATCCATTATCCTTCATTAAGGATACCTTGGAATTCCTCTCAGAGATTTAGGCCGCCATTGCACTTATCACAGAGAAACATTTGTCATGGTTTGGAAAGTGTAAATATATCAATAGTGTGTATGATGATGGACAAAGTGGAACGTGTAGTAGCTCATTTCAATAAATAATTTGGAGGGATAGATATCTTCTCAACAGCGTGAGATGGATACCAGTCGGGGAGCTTGATCAAATCCACGGTAGTGGCTCATTCTTCTACATGGTTCTTCTTCTTCCTTCTTTTGTCTTTCCTCCTCCTCTTTCTCTCTCTTCTCTTCTCTCCCAACTCTCTCTCTCTTCGATGTTATAATTTTGCATTGGGGTTTGCACTTTTTGATATATCTTTAAGTGACTTTAGAAACATAATGTAAACTTTAAGTCACCTTCTTTTTTATAAAAGGGACTTAAATTTTTAATTGGAATATGAATAGCCTAAAGTCAAAATTTAGTATTTGAAAAGTCATCGGGAAGATGAAGAGTTTCCTCTCTTCTATAAATTATAACAAGCTCCTCATTTGAGGGTCTTCTTAGACTTCTTAGTTCTTAGTTGTTTTTGTGAATTCATGAGAGAGAGATCCTTGTGAAGAATCAAAGAGTTAACAAATTCTTCCATTTTCCCTTTTCTCAAATGTCTTCCATTTTCATACTATGTACAATTTATGTTTAAGCATCAATACAAGAAGAAGGATTTTCTAGTCTTTTTTTGACTAAGGGATTTATTGATACTTTGTGCTCATTAAATTTTAATTGGTCTTGTTGTTGATTGCAATATTGTTTCTTCCCAATTCTAATGCATGTGATGAAATTTCTAACTGATGTATGCAAGAATCTAATTTTCTACTTACAACATTAGTTTCTCTTATCTAACATTCTCACTCCCTTTCCTACTCTCCTAGAAAATTCCTCTCTAGCAGATATTTGCAAGCTTTTGCCACAGGGTCAGTGGAGTGCCACTGTTGGATCCCCGACTGCAAGGCCAAGCCAAATAAAACTCACATTACTAGTGCATGCATATACAGAAGTTGCAACGTTTGAGTAGAGGGACTTAGATTCCCAGAGTGTTGGCAAGAAACCCACCAATTTTTCCCGGACAAAATTTCTTGCCAACATGCCGACAATGAGGGTTTTTGTGTGCACGCGTGAGAAGAGGTAGAAGCAACACTCAAAACTAAAAAACTTAGTTTTTTATCATCTTGGGAATGAATGAAATTTTTTGTCCCAAATTTTTGGGATAGTTGGTGCAAAAAAGTGTTCCTCTCTCCCATTTTTCCAAGTTTCTCTTAATGATCTGTCGTTGAGAAATTGGCCAAAAATCACTTAAATCACCCAAGGACCAAAACAGGTCATATGGGTGACTCGGGAAGTAGGTGACCTAGGAAGGGGCTAACTATGGGTGGATAAAAGTGTCCCAACCATCCCAAATGTTTGGGATGGTTTGTGTAAAAACTAGCTTCCCTCTCCCATTGGTCCACGTGGCGGGATGCAATTTTCTGAGGCGAAAGTGTGAGGGGGCTAGATAAAGCCTCACTAACAACTTCATGTGTCATATGGGTGACCGAGAGACCATAATGGGAGGTGGGTGAATTTTTATGTCCCAACCATACCAAAATTTTGGGATGGTTTGTGCAGAGAAAGGTTTCCCCTCTCTGATTGATCCACGTGGCACTCTGTGTTTGGATGGAAGCAAGGGCTAGAAAATGGTGCACGAGGGTTTAATTGGGCAACTTGGGCTCCAAGATGGTCGTATCATGGTCTAGGGGGCTACATGGGGCTAGGCACAATTTTTGTCCTAACCATCCCAAAATTCGGGATGGTTGGTGTAAAAGTTTGCCACCATCTAGGCTTGACAAGTGTCCACCTAGAAATTTGGCTAACTCTTTAATCTTACCTTGGGGAACAACTTGAAAGAGGCATAATTTGAGCTCCCAGATGAATTTTCCCACACTTATTTATATGAAATTTACTATTAATGGCCTCCTAAAAATAATGGGAGGTGTATTATACCTTGATTATTCATGAAACCTTAAAAATAGGCTTTTTCTTCAAGATCATAGGTTGTGCGTATGTTGAAATCGGGCTATGGGTAGAATTACTCAAGTCTTGTGAAAAACGTGAGAGCATCATCCTCTAGAGCTCTAAATTACCTTTCTGACATTTTTTTTTTGACCTCCAAATCTTCATGGAGCTCCTGGAATCACTTCCCAAAGCTCAGGGGCTATTTTTGCACTGCAAGATGTTTCACCCTCCAGAACCCCCTTTTGCTAAAACTATCTAAAAACCTCGAAACTTCCTAGATATTCTAAAATTAGTTGCACAAAATTCCTAGCTCTATGATACACCTCCTTAATGAGTTTAATCCTTTCATTTTGCTCATGTGGGTGCGAACCAACCATAGGAAGACCAGAAAATAGCCTTTCTTAAGCTTCTTAAAGAGCTTGTCTTGAAGGATCTTGACTTGGAAGTGCTTGAATGGACTTGATATCCCTAAATCACCTATGGACCAGTTTGAAACAACATAAATGACCACTTAGAAGGGTAGGATAGGAATGATACATGGGTTAGGATGATCTAGAGGAGGGCTTGAGATGACTTTCAAGCAAAAATTTTCATAGTAGGGTATGGTTGTCATGCTTTCAAGTTTGAATTTTGCCCTTACAAAACTCATGACAACACGTTGTAATGATACTCAACACTGTATCCTTTTCCATTCCCACCGAGGCTCCTAGGGGCATCTACCTTTCCTGCTCACATACATTACATGTGTTATTATTTCATCATATACTACTTCATATTCTTTCTAAAGCACATTGCTTTCAACTTATACATACATGCCTTGACATACTATTTATCTTTCTAACGGATAAGGGGTACTTCATGTGTAGCATTTTCTTTGTATGACTATATACTACCATGGTTTTCTAATACATTTTATTTTTCATTGTTTGTGGGTTATGCCCTATGTCTTATTTTATCAATGTTTGTATGTTTTTGGTCACTTTGCCCCTAATTGTCTTGTGACATTGTGAGCGATGTCCCATGTTTGAAACCTTATTTTCATGGTTTATATTGTCTGTGCACTTTCTTGTTACATTATTTTTCTATTACATGTTTTACTTGCACTAACACATATTTCTAGCCATCTTGTTTGCATGTGCCTTGGTTTTACACATACGCACATCCCTTACCCTTGCAGTATCGGTTTCAAATCAAGATCGGGTCCTCTCTTTTGGGCCACACACTCCTACATTCATCGCATGCAACCCAAATGAGGGGGCATACATTGGGCAAATAAATCACCCCTATAGTAGCTCGAGCTAGAGTTCAAAATTTACACAATATAAGAACATAACGAAACACATTCACAAACGCCCTGAGAATCGACTTGGGTCCTCAAAACAACATAGAAAGAAGTGCCTGGACTCGGACGGTGAGTGCCAGCACTGTCTCCTCCCCTAGGGGCACACACAATCATCTTATCAGAGATCAACACACGGTCTACAAAAGTCTTCTAAACAGTTTGAGAGTTACAAGCACAATCCTTAAATTCAACATGCATGTTATCTCCTATAATCAATTTCAATCGAGAATAATCAATACATTCGGAACTAATTCGGGACAACAAGAAAAAATAAGGGATGTACCATCTACAGTGGTACTTATCAGGAAGAGTCATGAGATGGAGACTAACACTAGAACTCTCTCGGCAACACTTGTTCTTTGGCATGAGATCGCCCAAAAAACTCACTCTACACAACATTTGAGGACACTTTTCTATCCTATTACACTCTTTTACATCATGTTCACACTTTCCTTTACATAATTTTACATACTTATGTACATTTTTCTCTGATTTATCTTATACAAGAATTTGACTACATTCTTGCTCTTATTTTGTAGGTCTGTCCTTACAAGAAGCAAACAATAGGTAGTCTGCAACACATACACATATACCCCTAGGGTCATTTTCCTTTCTAGTCTCCACCCTTCAATTGTTCACTAAGCACGCATTTTGCCACATGCTCTGAGGATCATAAGGTATGCATATCTTATCTACTTTATGTTATCAAGTATTCACTCAACAACATAAAGTAGGGGCAAATGTAGACACAAAATCTTACACTTAGGTACATTTCTAGGTCCTAAAGCATACTAGCATATATATGATTCCTAAGCAAGAAAACTAGTGGTCAACAACTATCTTTGGCCTCTTTTTATTTGTTTCTTGTTTTCTATTTGGACTTTCACACCCTATAGCCAATCGAGATTTTACTAATTTATCTTTAATGGCTGCCGGACACCGGCGCCCTTGTACCAAGACAAAAGTTCTAGGCACTTTTGTCCCCTCTAGATGCCCCTGACCCTTTCTCACCTTACTCGCTCCTTTTGGGTATCTTTTATCTTTAAGGCATCTTTTTCACTTATGGTTCAACCTTCTAGTTGTCAATTACACAATTCAAACAAGGGAATCATATAAATACATAGTTATGTGTTGAAAATCAAGGATCAAGCACTAAGCATTATTAATAACACCTAATTGTATTCAAAAGGAACCTAAAAGGACTCTAAATCATCCATCTAGCATCCATTCAAGGGACAAGGATTGAATCAATTTTGCATACACAACATAGGAAGGGGAAGTTCATTATATTCCATCCACACATTCTACTACATTGCTACATTCTAGCTACATCTAGATATCAAGTGCGCTTACACAAGGGAATCTTAGGGCATCATTTCTACACACTGAAAAGAGCTACATGGAGTCTAAGATGTAGTGCAATGCTCGATCATAAGTTTACTCTCGAGGTGATCTCTGGGGTTAGTCTAACTCCCCATATTGCATCTTTCTTGTTAGGTTTAATGCGGTTTGTGGGATTTTGCAAGCGAAATTATATTTTGCAGGTTACAGTGTACCTTTTTCATTCAAGGAGTGGCTCTCGGGTGATCACAGGAAGCAATAACGATGATCTTGCGACACTGTAAAAACCAAATTTTGATCATTTCCATAGTCACAGAGCTTAAAAGTAGTCTTCAGCACTCATGCGCCCTGTCCCGCCATGGGTGCTCTTGTCTGACCTCATTCCTACATTTTATACTGAGCATTTACGACACCCTAGCCAGTTTGTTAAGCACTTTTCCTATTCCAGATTAGTTCCAGATCAAACATAAATCAACTAAGTCCTCTCTCTTCCTTCTTTGCTTAGGGTTTCATATTTTAAATCTTGGTTTGCTTGTGTCATTTATATATTTCAATATTTATACATCATTTGGTTCAATAGTGACTATGTAATTAGATTTAATTCAAATTTTATTAAATCAATATGGTGCAAACCTAGCAAAGTGAAAGTCTCTCGGATTTCTCCTAATATCGAAGTCGGACCTAGATGTGTAGGAGTATTGGTCGAGAGCGGTGAAGGATGCTTCGATGTTTGTTGTATGTATGATTTTCTTAAATGAATATATTCCCAAGGAGATGGGAAATGAAACAAATTTCTTTTTGTTATTCCTACACTTGACATGAACATGAGCCAACTATCTGCATAACTCAAACATTATGATCTTGTCACTCGGGTACTGGGTAGATGCAACGAGTGAAATTGTAGCCTATGACTACGATGTAGGTGAAGGTAGGGACTGGATGAAGTGACTCCCGTAATTTTCAATCCGTGCAACTACTTGAGAAGAGATCCTTCATTCCAGATTTCCCTCAAGTATCTTGATAATGAACATGGTGAATGCGTCATTCACCCTAACATAATGGGAATTTCTCTCCTTACAAGTCAGTTCTAGATACTTCTCATATGCAGGTGATTTTTGAGGCACGTGGGGAGCTATGGATAATCCTTTAAATGGTCTTGTGAAGGTAAGGGCATACACCAAGTAAGAAGTCATGGTAAACTTCTTAGTGGTGGACAACTGCAACAACTACCCATGGATGTTGTCACTGATGATTTTCCCTCAATCCACCACCTGATTTCCTTCAGTAGCCACAAGGATGAACTAAGCCATCCAATCTTGGAAATATTTCATTGTTTCTTCCCTCATCACTCTACTCAATAGAATAATGGCATCGAAATAAGCCTAATGAAATTCACTCCTAGATAAGTTCTTGGGAATATGGGAAGGATTTCTTCCTTGTTTGAGCCACGAACCGAGTGCAGGCCTTACAGATATGAATTGGTCTTTGCCCACTCCTACAAAGAAAATTCCTTGGTTAAGATGACCATGTTACTAATGATGGGAATCTATAGGCACTCGATAAATGCCCTTGCGGTGAGAATTGTGAGGAGTGAGTTGTCATTTGCTTGAATTGTTTTGGAATCAACCTCGTAGTATTGTGCACATGTCAGGACTAATTCAATGCTATGAACCTACAATGGGTGACCACATGCTCTAAATAGAACACTCAAGAATATTTTCTCCTCCATTAGTTCATGAGGTCCACCAAGCATTCTATTTTTCAAGTTTTCTAGGTCTATGTGGGTGACATCACTATCTCCCACACTAGGGTATTCAATGATCAAAGTGGAAATTGGCTCCAAACATGAATACTTGAACTTCATGATGTCAAAAAGTAGTGAGATAGGTATAATGTGAGTTGACACAAGTGACTTGAGCTCAATTGTAAGAATTTCTATTTTTAGCAAGTCCTATCTAGGACAAATATTTTTAGTAAGTTTTCACAATTTTCATCTTCGATGGTTTTTACTTGTTTGGAGTATTGTGGGTCTTTGAAAATTTGTAGGTTTTGGAAACTTACTATATTTCAACACGTGAATCCTTACAAAATTACTTTTTTATACATAGGTCTTACGGATTTGATTGCATTGAAAGTGGTCTCAAAATTTCAGGTTTTACTTTAGAACCTTCTCGCTCCAGTTTTCAAGGTTTTTCATTCGCTAAACTCCATAGATATGAAAATGAAACTTACGGGTCTACAAATTTCAAATGGATATTGTAAATTATACATAGAATCAATAGAAATGATCTTACGGTCAGCTAAAAGGTGTTTTTGGGAGGATTGCACAGGTAAAATTTGGTGAAAATTGGGTGCGGTTAGTGATTTATGAGCATTTTTTTGTTTTGGAGCATGGATGTCTAGTAAAATTTCAACAACATGTCTAGTGAAAATTGAGGTTTGGGAGGGAAATACAACATCACTTCTAATGATAAAAATGACTAAGTGTTGTGAGAGGAGGAGAGTTAGTCATTTTTCTTACAAGTTTTAACTTGCCCATTTGACCCGACAACTTAACCAGGGTTGGGATATGGTTGAAGTGGAGTTACAACAGTGTAATAGAGACAAATGGGGGCACAAGGGACAAAAATATGACTTGAACCAGATGGTGACAAATGACAACTTCTGGTTCCTTGTGGATGATATTCGAGGAGATGGGAATGGTCATCGAGAGGCTAAAATTTGGTTTTCTATGTGACCAGGGCTAGATGGTTGGATAGGGGTCACAATTTGGTGTCCCCTTTGTCCCCTTTGCACCTAGTGAGATCCAAGGGGACAACATGGGTGAGAGATTTTGACTTGGGTCAAAGTACATAAAAGGGGGACAAAGTAAAATGCAAGTTTGTGAAACTTAGGTGCGAAAGTGGTGAGGGGTGAGTTGTGAGTATTTTTTTCATGATGGGGTTGAAATTTTGTGTCCCACTTGTCCTTGTTGCACCTTAGGGACAAGAAAAGGGGACAAAAGAGGTGGAAAAGTGATATTAAGGGGATTTACTATTATGAAAAGTGGGCCTCATCACTTAACTCATCCATTTGCCCCTAACACCTTAAGTCATGTTTTTAAGTGACGAAACTTAAAAAATGATGGGGGTTCATGCATACAAGGTGACAAAAAGGGTGAAAAATTGCAAAAATTTGGTTTTAGAATGTTGATGTCACCCGTTGAGTGCAAATTAGGACACTGGGAGTGATTTTTCTACCCCGGGAGCATGGAAGGGTGTTTTGGGGTCAAACATTATATGATTTTGACTCCAAATAACTGTTGAGATCATCACAACAATTATAAAGAGACAATTATTCTTGCAATTTGATTTTAGAGCTTATTACATTCTTGACTTGAAGGGTAGTTGAAATGTTATGGATTATTACAAAATATTTTTAAGTCTCTGAATAAAAGTGATTCATCCATAATGTAGAGGGTTCCAAGAGATTTCCTTTGATTATTTGTTTGCTTCCCAACTCCTTCCAGAACTCCTAAAATCATTCGAGACAAGTTAGCTTTCATTGTTGGAGCTTTCATTCCCTGTGCCCAAAATGAATCAATCTTTCGTGCTTGATTCCCGACATCAATTTCTTCCACCAATTTTTCCTAAACTACCTTGGATGACTTCATTATTCTCTTATACAACTCTCAGATGATTTGAATCTTCCATGTAATCTTATGGAGGGTGTTTATTAGTTGCAAAATGGAAAAAAATGGTCCTTTTTAGTCCTCGAGGGCGGTTGTTCTTCCTTGAAACTCAGTAAATTCATCAATCACCTTAGGTATATATCCTTACACATTAAACACACTTGAAAAATGTTAATATGTTCCTCTAATCTAGAATGAGGGTGAAACCAAGGACACAATGGCTAGAGGAAGAGTTCACAGTGACCAAGAGAGAGGAAATTTTCAAGTGTGGGCTTAGTTGTCATGACCAAAATTTTCAATTTTGCATGCTAGACATTTAACATGAAAACATGGTGGTGCATATCTTCCATGGAAAAAGAGATGGGTAGGTTTTGTGACATTATTTCCACTTAATATGATGTGTAAGAGGGTTCAATCATCGGGATGAAGAAAATCCAACATCCCAACATCTTTTGCAATGTTGGGAAATAAATTTAGAGTTGTACATGACTAATACTGACCCCTCATCCACACCCATATGGTCTGATCCAAACCAATTTGTGAAGAAAATTCAGTGGGGTAGCTCGGAAGAAGCAATTGGAATTCCAAAGTGGCAAGGTAGAAGCTATCCTAAAGAGGTAAGCATAAGTATTGGCATGTATTGTTTACATCTTATGTTGGAACTCAAGGATAAAATGAAGAAGGCAATGCTTTAAGGTAGAGTGGATGGAGTTCCAAACATGGATACTATGAAGAAAGAAGAGACATGTTTTCAAAGAACACAAGGCATAAAGACAACCAAGGGTCTACTATTAGGTAAGGTACTTCATGGTGATAATTTCGAGCATGTATGATAATACTTCATTGTAGGGGACACATGAAGAATTACATGTAAAATGGAGCTTTCTTATTGAAATCCATATTCTACACCAAGTTGGGGTAAGTGTGGGTTGTAAGAATCTTGAACGAAGGGCCAATATATCTGTTGTTTTCCATTATAGATTCGTTGTTCTTATTTTTTTCTTATCTAAGACAATTTTCAGTCCCTACACTACTCATTAAATTGTCCCTTCTAGTAAGATTTCAGTTTGATATTTGTTATATCATTGTCATATGGTCGAGCATTCAAAATTCAGATTTGGGAGTGCCATTAAGCAGTCATGGGTAACAACAAACATGCACTTTTAGGAAGGATTTCATATTGGATAATGTGGAAAAAGGATATAGATCGAAGAAACAAATAAATTAGAATTGATAGCCTTGATATGGAATAGGTCCCAAGTATTTTATGGTTGTAAATTGTTTCCAACCCATCCATAATATGATTTGCATCTTGTAATAAGAGGGATAACTGGTCATGTTGATTATTCATCCATTTCTTGCTCTATGATGAAAACTACAACAATTTGGAAAGATTTTGGTATAATTGAGTATCTGCAAAGGAGTCACTTTGTTGTTTTTGAAGTGGAAGATAAAGAAGACTTCAATGAAGAGAGGGGCAACATAGGTATGAGTTTGTTTGGATTGAAGATCCTCCATTAAATAGGCACGAGATCGAGATTATGGGAGCACTACAACATGTTCCTCCACCTTGATATGATGATACTTGGGCATATGAGTTTGCATTTGCTCAAGGGAAAACAAATTTGGGAAGGGAGGGTTATAAAGTACCCCTTTCCACACTAGTCACTATGAAGGCTTTGGGCCCATTCCACCTTCCGTAAGCTTTAAGGAAGGAAAACAAGGAGGTGAACATTACCATAATTGTAAGTGATTATATTTTCCTTATTTATTTGATTATTAATTATGGTTTGGAGTGATTTGATTAGGTGATATGTGAATGACAAAGCAACAAGGAACTTTTATCTTTTCCTTCATTAAGGCCGGTCTTCTTGAGAGCTACTGATGGAGATAAAGAAAGACTCTTTCCCTTTTTACAAGGCCGGTCTTCTTAAGTGAATATTAAAAGTACACTTCCTTTCATTAAGAGGAAAACCATGAGAATGGGTCTTCTAATTCATCCTTGACACCAAAAAAGGGGTACTTAAGGATGTTTGAATGAAGGAGGATCATATCATAATCATTCATCATTTGACATTTGCTTGGATTTGGAGCTAGTGTAACTTCTCTTCTTACCATGAAGGATGAAACCCCTTCCTTTATCACCTATCGAGGATGAAACCCTTTAATAGGATCACACTTGGGGACGAAAACCCTCTCGTGTGCCATGATGGCTTCATTTGAGAGTCACAAGTGGACTTCATTGGAAAATTTCTGGAACAACAAGGTGTTTATCCATGCAGAGGGAAATTCTACTCTAACTAGGGCACTTTCAAGGGTATTGGCACTCTTCCTCCACTTGATCTACCCACCAGGGAAGTTCGAGATCACTTTTGAAGGGTTTTGTGGTTGGACATTTGTGATTTCATTTTATTTGATAGCTAGTTCTACGAGATCATTTTGAACATTTGTTTGTGTTAAAACTCTAAGTATTGATGGAGTTATGAATTTTGAAGTTTTAGTGTGTTTGCACTTGAATTAAAATTATAAAATATATATTTGCTCCAGATTTCATCTTCTAGACATATGAAGTGTTTAGGACATGTCTATATTGATTTTCAATCTATATTGCATGAGAATATTGTCTTGAAAACCCCATATAGTTCTGCCCTAGGAAATAGAAAATCGGGGTCATCATTAGGGCTAAGTGGTGATATTGTTGGCTATCATATGAATTCCTTTGTTGTCCTAAATATTCAAATTTCTCTTTGTTGCTAATGACATTTTCTATTTGTTCCTTTAAGGTTAAAGTGATTGACCAGTGGTTGTAATACAAATTAGATGTTGTCATTTGGGTTTGAGCCAAAACCCTTATTTTCAGTTTCAACCCTAGAAAGGGACATTACAATCTCTCTCATTATTCTACAACTTGCTTATCTTTACACTACGTTCGTCATAAATTGCGGGAACACTATCTCATAAAATCAACATAGGACATGTGATAATCATGATACAACTTTCGGTTTAGATGTCTCACTCTCTTATCCAAAATTGTACAAAAGGGTCAGGATGTGGGGTCTGATCTTAGTCAACTTGTATGGTCCCACCCCTTCATAATCATCGACTCATTTTTCAACTTTGATCATTCATTAGGTCATTTCATCTTCACAAGGTTGGCTTATTAGAATATCTTGCATACGAAAAACTATATAAGCAAGTTGTTATCACCTTATAACTCACTTGCCATTCTTATACACTCTTATTGCAAACATCATTCCAAAATCACTCAAAGGGTTCCTACATCTGCTAAAATAAGCTACACATCATCTAAAGGAGTCCTTATAAAAGGTCTAAAACAACCGAACTATGTAAAGGAGTCTAGCTTCGTCCATTTACAAACATGCAAAGATAACAAAGCCATGTCCTAACAAGAGCAAAGTCATTCCAAGCATTGCACAAGGGTTTCAATCAACAAATGGTTATGTTGCATAACTGAGGCACACCATATATCAGTACTACCACACTAGGTACATTTTATATCAAGTAGTTAAACCTCTATCTTAGTGTCAAGAGACATGAGGGCACCCTTAGTGGGTTGGCTAGCTACACACTTGTATAAGCACTTAAGAGAACTACATGAGACTTGATTTCCACAACGAGGATATGTAGTGTGGTACTTGGATTGGTTCAACAGTTAGAGTCAGTCATTAAGAGTAGTCCAATCTTAAATGCACACACATGTTTTTCTCCTTCATTTGTTAATGATTTGATGAAGGGTTCTGCAGTTGTTTAGGGTTTTTACTTTGTTGCAAGTCATCACAGGTCATCCTGAGATTGTGCAAACAAGAGCAATACATAGTAAGCACCATTTTAGACAAGCAAAAACACAATAAGTTATAGGCTCGGAGGGGGCAAGGCTTCACACAGTTCCAAAATCGCATAACTCTGTCTTGGACAATACAACTCATGCTTAGGTTCAGATACAATCCGTACGGTCCTACGCCGCTCATTTTCCAGTTCAAGAACCTTACGTACAAATTTCTTATCTTTGGATTTTCTTGTTCCACTTATGTACACCCATTACTCTGAATCATCCATAACAACTAAGACTATCTCTCCCTCGTATTTTGAACTAATTACTAGTGTTTATCAATCATTTATTTCATTTCAAATTTGAATACATTATTCTTATAATGTATAATTGATGTTGGAAGTTAATTGAATGAAAACAATCTACATGTTGCTAATCCATCTACCCTTCTTAATTTGTTGTACACTATCATTGCAAAAACCTGCTAATCCTTATATCCTTCCTAATCTGTTGTACACTAACATTCTAAATACCTAAAATCCAACAAGAGGGTGTAAGCATCACCTTGTATTATCATCCTTCTCTATGTCTCGCTTAGTGTAATATGGAAGTCTACCTATGTTGCAGTGAAGAATTTATAGAAATACAAGGATTAAACAGAGCGTCAACAGAATATTAAATCAAAAGATGGGTGTTCCATTTATCAATTTGGATAATGGTTTCAGTTGATGACGAGCCAACTTTAAAGTATTGAACTTCACCTGGTGGAAACGGGTTTGTTGCTCCATTTGAATGAGCTGAAAAAGGATAGGTTTCTGTAGGGTTTTCCTTTTTGTTTTTGACTTAGAAGAAATGGCGACGACAATGTGCCTGGCTAACAAAATGAGTACGGTCCACAAAACTTTATCTATAATAATGGGTAATCCTCCAAATTTAGCAGCGGACAGGAAAATTTTGTTCCAGAATTATAAACCTGTATTTTTTTGTTCTGTAAGTACTGCCAGCTTTTTTTTCACCGTGTTCCTCTTAGATTGGGAGGTAAAGGCTCTATGACAGTTATCCGAGCTACTTCGGTAGATGAGGAAGACTCTCCTCAGGTATTTCTCTAATTTCATTTGTCATTTGTTTTTTTGCCGTGTATTTTGTTTTGTTTTTGGTTTTTTACTATTTTGGTTAAGAAGCTAAATATGCAGTCAAATATCTTTGAAATTTGAAATTTCGTCTTTCTCCCATTGACACAGCATGGTTAACAATAAATTACTAGGTGATTAAATGAAATCATCTTTATTTTCTCGTAATTAAAGGATATGGGCTGTCGTCTCAGTTGAGAAGAAAGCATAGCTGCAGGTAGTAGTTCTTTTCTCTGTTTTACAAAACGGAGAAGGTTTTGAATCTTAATTTATATGCCAAAGTCAGCTGTGAAGCTCAAATTCGCCCTTGAAATGGAAAACACAGGGCTAGGAAAATTTTAACATTAGGCAAATTAACTTACAAGTGTAGAGTAGTTGCCAAATCTTTCCATTTTAAAAAAAGAAATGTAGCAGGTTATATTTGGGAAAATATAGAATTTAATATAACTATTTAAAAATTTGGCAAATTCCACAACCCCGTGAGTATTTTATGTAAGAATTTGTTGGTTCTGTTTTTTTTTGGAAATTTGGTAGTTGGCGGTTTGGGCAATGCAATATATGGCAAGTTTTGATTGTGAAAAATAGTTCACAAGAATATACCTGGTGCAGGGTTTGCAATTTCAAATGCTCAGATTATTCCATAAATGGATGAAAATTTAGCCCAGCTACACTGTTTCTATTGCATCCTTCTTTAGGCTAGCATGAATGAGAAAACTGTGTGAAATGCAGGGTTTTGCTTTTCACAGAAGCTGGCCTAAAGTAGTTACTGTCAGATACTGCATTAGTGTTTTTAAAACCACATTTCACCTGCTGCAGCAAAGAGATCCATCTTCTCACTGCACTTGTGATTCACATGGTATCTCTTTTTTGTTGTTTAAAGCTTTAAATTTTTTTAGTAAAAGATAAAGCCGATCCATTCTATTTCATGATTTCCCATCATATTTCCTTTCAACGTCACCACTGTTTGAAAAATTCTGCAGGTTTAAGAGGAAGGAAGGTATTGTAAGGTTCGCGATTTCAGAAAATTAAACTTTAAAGCTAAGTAGCCGATACGTTTTGGATACGGGAGCGGGTACGGAGTATCCAATACGCGGATACGGCAAATTTTTTTTTTGGCCCCGGATATGGTGTTGGATACGGCAGTACAAAAATATATAAAAATTAAAAAATATATAAATTTCAGCCTTCTAAATAGGAATTAAGTTATTAACCACATATTATGCATATGAAAGACAAGATAAGTAGATAACTTATAAGTTATAAGCTAAATAAGTGAATAACCACAACAAACAAGCTAGGATACCGATAAAACTTAGAAACTTAAAAGCTTAAAAGTTAAAACACTTAAATCTAACACAATGTGAATGCATGATATATTAAATTCAATCTATTACACCAAATCAGTCATGATCAAAGTTCAAACTATCTTTCAATATTCATCATATTCCTCTTCATCAAGAGGATCAACATCACTGCATCATCATCATTAGGTGGTTCATTAGAACCACATGGACTCAAACCATTCCCACTAGGGCCACTGCCAATTGCACCCCTTTGTGCATGTAGGTCTTGCGGTGCCACAAAACTCTCCTCATCATCTAATGGCAAGTGGGAAATGGAAGCATCCAAGTCAACTATCTTTGGATCAATATCCCAATGTTTTGTTGACCCTTCCTTGTACTCCGGCTGCTTGTGGGATAAAAGGCGCAAGTTGGAATGTATGTATACCAAATCTTCAGCCTTTTTAGCCCCAACTTGTTGCGCTTCTGTGAGTGGATGAAGCTATATGTACTCCAGTTGCGCTCAGAGGAAGATGAACTTGCAACCTATTGAGACAATGTAAAGTCAATGCAAAGTTCAAACTTAAATTTTAAAAAACTAAAAGTTATAAAAAAAAAAAAAGAGAATAAAAACTTACCTGTGCCAAGACCTTGATTACAAGAGGCTGCAATTAAACCGATGCATGACAATAGAGGTACCACCACATATGAGCATCCATCTTGTATTTGCTCGAAGAGCGAGAAGGCTATGACCTGTTTTTGCTATGAAATTGCCAAACTCTATCATAACCATGTCTTGGGCTTCAAGATCAGGGAAGAGCCTAGACAATGCCGCCATATATCCCTCATTGACTTCCACATCCCTGTATGGTGCTATCCTCCCCGGCAAGGAAAGGATCTCTGTGCTATAGAATCTAGGAGTCAATGCAAAAGCAAGTAGATGTAGCGGGGTGGTCATTTTGTTCCACCGCTCAATGAGGATTGATTGCACTTCTTTGAAAATTTTCTTCGAATCTTGTTTTTTGCATTTATGACGACTTTTATCTTCTCAATCATTGAGTCGATACCATTATATATCTCTCATAGACATGGCTGATCCATGTCAATAAAGCGGATCATGCTCATAATGGGCTTAGTAAAACTCAACAAATATTCTACTTGATCCCACCAAGTGTCATTTAAAATTATGCTATTCACTTTTTGAGCCCGTTCGGTGTTTGATTGCCTCTATACAACCCAAAGGTTGGAAGTTACCATCTGCATTGAGCGCTGTCACACCTTCACAAGTCGTCTCAAGACGATTGTGTGTGATGCAAACCGAGTTTCAACAACCTAATATAATAAGAACGAGAAACAAAATTAAAAATAAAAATTGAAATTTTTTGAATACTAATTATATTATATTTTAAAAATAAAAAATTATATTTAAATTAAAGAAAAAGAAAGGTAGTTTCCTTACCTTTTAAGAGCTCCAACTACGAGAATGATCTAAAATGCCCTATGCGATGGTGATGGTTGGTGACAAACATTTGAATCTCTTGACTCTCGCATACACTTGTTGGATCCACTCTATTTTGCTGGCCATCTTTTTTAGCATTAAATTTAGTGAATGCACAACACATGGTGTCCAAAAAATATGCCCATACCTTGCCTCAACTAACATCCCCGCGGCTTTGCAATTCTTGGCATTGTCCGTTATGACTTGGACAACATTTTGAGGCCCCACCGCCTCAATGGATTCGAAGAGGATGTTGGCAATGAATTGGGCATCCTCGCGGCTTTGCATTCTTGTGACAAAGCCCTTTAGGCACACTTGCCCCTCACAATCAATCACTTTAAAAACATTGCCCTTTAGGGCATACTGCAACCACATTGATCAAAGGGCGGTTTCTTGCATCTTTCCATCCATCAGAAACGATGGACACACTTGTTTTGGCCCATGAGTCTCTAATTGGTTGCAAGGAGGTTTCCACATATTTTTTTGTTTATCCAATAGGGTGGTGTGGATCTTCTCATAGCCTGGTGATTTGTACCTTTTAGGGTCTCATTGATGGCTTTCACCATCTCATGCCAATAAAGTGACCTCACAACATTAAATGAAAGTCCATTTGCATACACACTTCTTGCAATGTGTTCATTTGCAATTTCCTTACTCTCATTTTGAAAGGCTTTTTCCAATGGCCCTTTTGTCTTACTTTTCTTTTGTGAAAGGGGTGAACCCTCATCATCCATGGAGGTAGGAGCCACAAATGGATATGGCATGGCCACAATTGGGGATCCACTACTTGATGTGGCAACAGGAGGCCTCACCGATTGAGACGAACTTCCTCTTTTGGCCAATGGATAACCCACTTTCATAGCCAAAGTCTCCTCTACATCTTCTTGCTCCTTGATATATGCCAAAACTTGTGCTTTTGGCACCCCAACATTATTCTTCCCCATGCATATTCTTATACCATTAACCCTTATCGCACACAAGTGGCTTTTCACCCGATTGTAAGAGCCTTTAAAATCTTGTTTCATAATCGTTGCATTTCGAAACAAAACAACCACCACCTGGAAGTTGTTCAAGTAGTGTTACATGCCTCCATAATGGTGAATTTGGGTCAAATTCCTTGACCAAAGATTGCCCAGAAGAAGCGGAACTTGTTGCCATTGTAGAAGTACCTACAAGGTTCAAAACCAACAACATAAGCAAAGAAAACAATGGTATGTATTGAAAATTTCAAAAATTAAAAAGAAAAAATGGTTTAAAAATAAAAATTTCAATTGGGAAAAAAAAATGAACATAAGCAAAAACATGAAGTGTGTGAAAGATTAAATAACAAAAAAAAAAGAGAAACAAACTTAGAAGTTAAATAAAACCTTAACCTTCACTTAATAAACCACAAATCCTCCTCTTTGCAGCCTCCTCACACTCCTACCAAACTTAGGAAAATACTTATAATGCTTTTTGTTGAAGTATCAAACCCTAGACAAGCAAAATGAAATTTTAGAGAGCCAAAGATGAAATGAGGAAGGAGAGGTAAGTTTCTTTGCTTTATGTTTTGTTTTTGTGTTTTACTTTTGTTTTATTGTTTGTAGTTAACTTTTAGGGTTTAAATTAAAAGAATATTATATTTTTTATTATTATCTAACTTTAAAAACATGTTAAAAATGCGGTTTTAGGGGGATACGCCATTGGGAGCGGGTAGGGTACGGTGGGTACCGATGGTACCCGATGTATCCGTAGGGTACCCACCGCCTTGCCCGCTCCCAATGGCGTATCCCCTCGTACTCGCACCGGCACGCACTGCACCGCTCTCCCGCCCCCTTGCCGTATTGGTATCTTAGCTTTAAAGTTCAAAATCATTGAACATAATATTATAATTATTATTATGAGTATTCACAATAACATATTATATTCCACATGAGAATTACTTTAATATACTAAAAATATATATTCTTGCTCACACCATTCCAAAAATGAAAACACCCACATCCTCTAATACTTTCCCACCTCAATTGATGCAAATACCAAATGGAAGCTGATTTAATATAAATTGAATTAAATCTTTATTTCATAGTAACTATTGTAGTGTATGATATACAAGTGATAAAATACAATAAATGGATAAGCAACAAGTAAGCAATAGTATGAACCTTAAGTAAGCGAGAGAGATAGATGACTTAGCTGATTTCCGAGTGATCTAGAAGTTGTCTAGGCAAGTGAATAGTGAAGGAGACTAGGAGCAACGTCGCCAAGGCTCTTGGAGGTTCGAGACCAAATGTGCGGGATGAAGCACTAACTTGGGAGGACAAGAGCGCCCAGGCGTTAGTGACTGAATTTGGGCACTAGTGTCAACCCAAACGCTTAGGTTATGATATTTCGTGCGGGAGGAGCTTCGTTGTTGATCCTTGTTTGTCGCTCCAAATTTGTTCCAATGTCAATGTTCGCACTGTAACTCCGCAAAATAGATACCTAGTTGCACATACTCACAAATCACATCAAAGCTAATAAATAAGATGCATAATGGGGAGTCGGATTGATCCGATGCTCACTCGAAGAGTGAACTTAGTACCGAGTGTTGCACTACATTTCAGACTCCATGTAGTTATGTGTGAATGTGTGTGTAATGATTCCCTAAGATGCCCTTGTGCAAGTTGCACAATGATAGAAGAGCTAGATCTAGAATATAGCAAATGTATAGAATGTGTGAGTAGAATGAACTTCCCCTCCTATGTTGTGTATGTAGAGTGATGCAACCCTTGTCCCTTGAGTGAATGTGTTATATGGATGCTTTGAAGTGCTCTTATGCCTTTGAATGCAAGCTTAGGTGATAATAGATAATGCTAGTGCTTGGCCCCTTATTTGAGAGCTATAACTATGTATATATATGATTCCCTTGTTTGAATTTCGTAATTGACAACTGGAAGGCCGACCCAAAAGTGTAAAAGATGCCCAAGAAGTAAAAGAGACCCAAAAGAGTGAGAAAGGGCTAGAGAGGGTCAGGAGCGCCTTAAGGGACAAGAGCACCTAGGTGTTTCTGTCCTAAATGGGCACTAGTGTCCGAGGCCATAAAAGATAAATCAGTCAAATACCGACAAGGCTGTAGGGTGTGTAAGGTCAATAAAAGTATAAGAGACAAAGCAAAAGCCCAAAAGACATTGTCAATCACTAGTTTTCTTGCTTAGGAATCATGTATATATTAGTATGCTTTAGGACCTAGAAATGTACCAAAGTGCATAGATTTTGTGTCTAAAGAAGCATTGTGCTCTTTACATTCTCATATTTAATCATAATCACCCTACCAATGATTAGATATCAAACAAAGTGTAGGGGCAGCCATAGTGTGGCTCTATGATCCAATCATGAGCGACTAGAGAGTAGATATAATTAAATGGTTATGCGATGTAGTCATCCACTCTCTCCATGGACACATGATCAACATAATAAAGAAAAGAAGCGTGCAATGAAAGAGGCAATTTTTCTAAGAACCTCAATTCATCAATGTAAATGGAAGTTATGTAAAAAGATCTCTGCACAAAGAGATGCGAATTGAGTTCTAAATTGAGCAAGGGTTAAAAGAACTAAATTACAAGGTTGTTTTTATCATTAGATCATTTTTTTGTCTATTTTGAGATCCAAAATAGCAAAAAAATGCTGTTCCAAAAAGTCTAGATGGTCCATATATTCCTTTATCAATTATCATGTTCATATATGCTTGGCACTCTTCTTGTGGAAAACCTTTCTTTTGTTTTGCCAAGATGCTAGTTACAGATACATAGGGGATGATGACATCATTCTTTTGTTTTGGCCTCATTTGAACGTAGATGTAATGTTCTTTTGATCTGAAAGTAAGTTACCTGATGATGCCATCATGGCCAATTGGGATTTCTGTAGGCCCGAGACCAGAGCTTGCCATATTTGTGAGAGGATAGGGAAGCCTCAGTGGGTCACATAATTTTATCTTAGGTGGTAGGACAGCTAGAAAGACACTCGGTGATGAAGGCAGAGGTGATAACCTTCCACAGGTAAAGACCAAATATACCACCATTTGTAGATTTACAGCACAATGTTCTATGAAAATAACATAGAGGCAGCACATTCCCAATTTCTGCCAAATGTAAATGATGTATGATGGATGTCTTTTTCAGATTCTTCATGATTTTACATTAAAGATAGCAGAAATCGTAAGTCTTATTCTCACACTTGATCAATTGGATTAGTGTTGTACGACTATCCTGCACCTACTTTGCATGCACAATAAAACCTCATATGGGATCTTCTTCAGAAAGGAAAATTCTCTCGGCACCATATATTAAAATCTTTTATTACATTTATTTGCTTTTGTAATGCTATTTTATGTCTTTAGAGCTTATACATTTTAACTCAAGGAGATGCGTTGGGTGCTCACATCCTGTCATTTTGTCAGTTCCATAAACTACTTGTGGTCTCTTGATATTAATAAAATTTAATTTCTTGAAAATTTGGAATCAAAAGGTGAAAAATTGACTGAACTTTGATAATTGTTAAATCTGTTTTTTAATATTGGATTCTAAATATTCATTACGTTAAGCTTGTTGCTTTTTACAGCTACTAAATTATTGGAACTGTCATTGCAGGGCCTGGACTCAGGATATGGAACATGTGATCCTTTATGTTCAGTGGACGAAATGAGTTCACTTGATTATCAAGCTAATTACAAGCCAAAGACCGATTTATTGAAGGCTCTTACTATTTTTGCCTCTGTCGTTGTAGGAGCTGCAGCTATCAATCATTCTTGGGTAGCTGATAATCAGGTATCTGTGAAAATGCACGTTAGTCTCTCTGTTACTGAATGAGCTCAAATATTTTGTATTGGAATAAAAAGCTATATGCAGTTTATCCAAAAATTATTACTAATATTTCTTGTTGCGAAATGAATCTCACAACTCTAAATTTCAGTCTTTATTTGAATCTCTGTCCAATGGATTGTTTTTACTTCGGGAAACACTTCATCATGAGGTGGTATTAGTAATGGAATAAAAACCATCTATAGATGAAATCCATGTATGCTTAAAGAATTGGAATTCTTTGTTTAATGCAGGATCTTGCAATGGTATTGGTTTTTGCATTGGGATATGCTGGTATTATCTTTGAGGAGTCCCTTGCTTTTAACAAGAGTGGCGTTGGACTTTTGATGGCTGTTAGTTTATGGGTAATTAGGAGTATTGGGGTAAGTCTCCTATTTTAAATAATGCTTTTGGGACTTAAATATAATTTCATTCTGTATGCTTGCCTTCTTGTCTTGTGCTATTTGTAGAACACAATTGATCTATTTTTAGAAGAGACTTGGAACTAGCAATTCATTATATATTTTTATTTTAACTTTTTTGTAGGAATTCATAATTCTTCTGAGCTGTCTTAGATGCACACAAGAACATAGCCGAAACTAAAGTAATTTCTGTCTAGTTAAACAAGAAGGCCGCAGGACTCTTTCCTTTTTCTTTTTGTAATTTGATAAATTTGCATTTGATGCTGAGTTGCTAATCATTGATTTTGTATGTCAGGCTCCATCACCTGATATAGCCGTTGAGGAATTGACCACCACATCTGCAGAAGTTAGCGAGATAGTATTCTTCCTGTTTGGTGCAATGACAATAGTTGAGATAGTTGATGCACATCAAGGATTCAAGTTGGTGACAGATAACATCACCACTCGGAACCCTCGTTTACTTCTTTGGGTGGTGAGTTTTGGTTCTTATTTCGTTACAATACATGTTTTTACTTTTCTTTTGAAAATGTTGTTTATTTTTTTGGTTACTTGATATTTGATATTAGCGCCATGTTAAAAAATGTAGAGAATTGCAAAATTAGTGCTTTCTTCGCGAGCCTTCATGGTGGTGCCAATTCTCATTATATATCTCTAATGTACATTCCTCAAGGTGCCAAGGTGAATTGCTTCTATTTGTGTGTATATCCTTGAATCACATACCACTAGCTCCCCATTTCAGCCTTTCTATCGTTTGAACTTCTGATCCGTGTAATATATCCTCCGTCTCCAATTATCACCAACATATTGATTGAGGGTGTTTACTATGCTTCCTGCTTTCTTGGATCGCTCATGTGATGGTAAAGTTCAATTTTCATTCACAACAAAGTATTGTCCACAATCAGTTAATGATAATTTTGAAGGTGACTGATAAAAGCTTAAGTAAACTAAGGAGAGGATACAATAGTGACTCTTGGGATTTTCTAGGAGTTATGCTATCCATTCTGAATTATGCCTTGTGAACTTTAGTTCTTTTGCATGTCTAGAATGTGATCTTGTCCCTTTTACATTTATTCTTTTGGTTTTCACTTTGGCTTCCCCACCGCATGTATGTTATTATTTATGGCCAAAATGTGGCCTTTTTCTTCTATTAGAGTAGACTGTTTAGAAAGTCCCCATGGCCCCTAAGAAAGATCACAAATCCTTGCCAAAGATTTACCATGAGATAATGCTTTTACTAAGTCTTAGTTGGATCTTTATTATTGAATGTTGATGTGTGTAAAGTTAAAACGATAGGTAGGAGACTGTCCAAGTCAATCACGCCCCGAGACCGAGTGGCGAGTGACCCAAAATGAGCTGAAATGAATGGATTCTTGAAGACTCTTTGAGTTTTGATTAGTCTCGTTGAGTTTGAGTTTCGGAAGACTCACCGAGTTTTGGCAAGACTCTCTAAGCCCGAGGATCAGCCTCAACCACTTAAAAATAGAGAACTCTAGTGGTTTTCTTTTTATGGAGTTTTGAATTTGCGACCTCTAAGTTGGTCCGGTTATAGTGTCATGCGTGGTTTGAGTTCCTTGGTTTACCTATTCATTTTTAGCCTTCCTTGGAGAACCTTGTTGATAGGGAAATGTGATCAATTAATTTTTCAATTTTGGCTAAGTGCCAAGTCATGGTGTCACCATTTTGACTTGGTTAATCAAGTGACCCATCATTGACTGATTGACGAAGAATCCGCAATGGTGATTATGTGATGATGACTATTTTGTACTTGATGTGGCCTCCCGATGATGATCAAACATTTGATTGTTCTACATTAAAAGATCAAACTTATGTTTTTTTTGGATGACCGAGGTATCAAGCTTTTCTCAATTTCCAAGTAAGAAGGACTCAACAAACTTTGGCACACCGAAGGTGCATGGTTTGCAGGTGAGTCCCACGTAGTAGTCTTTGGGCAAGACAACCAATGCCCTAGCACGAAGCACTACAATTTGAATCATGATGGAACTCGTGACCTAGTGGTCACCAACACAACGACATACATTGAGACCAAATCCTAGGGGCTAAAGTTTTAGATGGTAATCACCTTTATTATGCAGAGCTATGAACCGAAGTGGTGGATGAGCACTTTCTCAAAGTGGGACATGGGGTGGGCGTTGGTTTTAATATCGCCCAACGTTTGCATTCGAAGCGCCTGCTATGTTCCGCTTGGTCCACTCGGGTGAAGTTTAACCCCTACCTCAAGGTGTCCCCATGGCCACATATTGAAACTGGTCCAATGGACTCAATGGGAATAAAACTTGGGTTGATGATTGCAAACTATTTGTAACTGCTTCGCCAATAGCCCAAGGCCGGAGTCCAAATTTTTGGATGGTAAATGCTTTTATTATCTTGGAGCTATGAACTGAGTGGTGGAGGAGCACTTTCTTAAAGTGAGACATTGGGGTGGACTTGGGTCCTCAATATCCACTAAGTGATCCACATTCCAAGCGCCCGTTGTGTTCCGCTTGGGCCACATGGACAAGTTCAACCCCTACCTCAAGGTGTCCCCATGGCCACTTATTGAAAGTGTCCAATGGACTTAATGGGAATGGAACTTGGGTTGATGGTGACCAACTACTTGTAACTCACCAATAACCCAAGACCTTGAGTCCTATTTTTTTTAATTGGATGCTAAACGCTTTTATTATACTTGAAGCTATAAACCGTAGTAGTGGATGGGACATGGGGGTGGGCTTGGGTCCTTAATGTCCTCCAAGTGATCTACATTTGGAGCACCTTGCCGTGTTCCGCTTGGTCTACATGGAGAAGTTTGAATCCTACCTCAAGGTTCCCCAAGGCCGGTTATTGAAAGTGTCTAATGGACTCAATGGGGATGGAACTTGGGTTGATGATTACAAACTACTTGTAACTCACTAATAGCCCAAGATCTGAGTCTGATCAAACTTATGTATTATTCATGTATTGTTAGGATATTATATTTCTATTATTGATTATATCTAAGGATGAATTGTTCAACTATTTCGTCACATATATATTGAAGGATGGAGAATGAATCATGTTGTTTCTCACGTCATAGTCCATGTCTTTTGATCGAGCTTTTTTGTTCGAACCATGCTGTCTACATCCGAGATTCTTGATAATTGGACAAGAACAAAGATCTATTCCTTTGTTTGGTTATCTATAGCTCACTTTCAACCACAAGATGCACAACTACACCAATTGAACAAGGGTAGAGTTACTCGCTCACTCAATATATGGATTGCATTCACTCAAGAAACCTCTAGGTAAAAGAAAATGCTCTTCCTCTAAGGGATGTGATAAACATATAGAAAATATATTGATAATGGAAGTAGATTATTTCAAAATGGCGAATAAATTATTTGTATATAGATAAGACTTGGACACAAAACCATATTGGTATTCCACGCATAGTGTTAAAATAAAAGTGATAATTGCCTACCGCCATTAACTAGAATATTCTAATAGGTATCTTCCTCTACAAGCTGTCAAAACCTATGACTAAATACAATGAACCTATCTCTTAGCTATATAAGTGTCGAACTTCATATCAAAAACTGCTCATTACATCATACTAAAAGTATACGTTTAGGAACACAACATTGTGTGCACTTATTTATTATTGTCTTGGAATGTTTATCTTTCCAATGTATGAATAAGGGAAGGTAAAGCACAAAATATGGAGGGAAAAGTGGAGAATAGGGATGATGGAGGAATTGAGATGAAAGATCCCAAACCCCTTTTGCCTGAATATTTATTTATATATTGCTCAAGCTCGGATCTGAACTGATAATGTCAAAAGAAACCATAGAACACCATACTCAAACTGCATAGATAAATTAAATAAAACAAACCCCGCAAACTGGGTGAATATAGAAAAGGCGCCTAGGGTTTAAACAGCAGATTTCTTCATAAACAATTCAGCCGTGTATTGAATAATGATTTTTGATGTTAAATATTTACGGCAAACAATTATAAATCTGCAGATAGTTTGATAACAAAAGATTGTCCAAAACCCAGCCGTAAATGATTCAAACCAAATCGATTTGATATATAATTGATGCTGAAAGGTACAATAATTATCTAGCATGAAAAATACCTCAGATACTGCATAAAACAACTGTAGAATAAGTCGCCCCACTCTAGAAGAAGTCTGAATGCCCACTGCTGCAATTTATTTCTCTTTGAACTGCTGAAATGATAAAAACTTGTGATTACAATGAAGATCCCTGAATAGGAACTCCTCTCACTGCTCCTGGGGTTTCCGTCCACAAGAGGAATAATCCAGAGGGTTTCCGTCCTTGGATTTTGTCTGCAAAAGCTCAGAGCTAACTGTTGGGAAGAAGAATAATAATAATCTGCATAGTGCCGGCACAAGTCGCACTTTTCCCTTATAGCCAAAAAACCCTTCCAAAATGCAAGTCGCACTTTTTCCAAAGGAGCATAATTAATTTTTAATTAATTTATTCCCTCTCCAAGCAAGTCGCATTTTTTGGCTTATTTAATTTCTCCCCAAAGCAAGTCGCACTTTTTGCCTAGGAAAGCACATTAAATAATTTATTTACATGTACTTTCCTAAGTCGAAGTCACTTAAAAAGTCTATTAATTCATTATATGTGCTTTAGTGGTACTTTATTTTATTTTTAGCACGATATAATAAAATTAATAAACCGAAGTCACCCTTGAAATCACCCTTTGGCCGTCGGGTAGACAAAAAGGGCCAAAGGTCTTCGATCGAACTATTCGAGAAAGAGGGACATTACAGTCCTCCCTTCCCGAGATTGCTTGTCCCCAAGCAACTGTAAAGCTGGATGCTGTAATATAGACTCGCCCTCCCATGTAGCATCCTCTATTGGCAACTCTTTCCACCTCACCAGGAACTCCCGAATAACTCTATTCCTCAATCTCCTCTCTCGGCTATCCAAGATCTCCTTTGGCACTAAATCCAACCTCCCTTCCTCATCCAAAGGTGGTAACTCTGCAGAAGAAACAATGTGCTGCCCCAAAGCCTTTTTCAAGCAAGATACATGAAAGACATTGTGTATCTTACTCTCAGAAGGTAATTCCAGCTCATATGCCACTTCACCAACTCTCCTCAACACCCTGTATGGACCATAGAATCGCGGCTTGAGCTTTTCAGCTCCACTCTTCTTGAGAGTACTCTGTCTCTGAATTTGAAGACGTAGAAATACCATGTCTCCTACCTCAAATGCTCTCTCTACCTTGTGCCTATCTGCATACATCTTCTGCTGATTCTGGGCCCAGCTGAATATTATCCTTAAGTACCTTAAGGATGTCCTGACTATCCTGTAAACTCTCCTGAGCCTTGGGAGCTCTACTGTCCCCAAACGCCAAATCAACAAAAGATCTCGCATCATATCCATACAATGCTCGGAATGGAGTCATACCAATAGACATATGGTAAGTGGTGTTATAGCAATACTCACATAAATATAACTTTACCCATGCCTTCTGCTGTCCTGCAACATAGTTACGTAGATAACCCTCTATCCACTTGTTCACAATCTCTGTCTGCCCATCAGTCTGAGGGTGATAACTAGTGCTCGGAGTCAACTCAGTGTGAACCAAACGGAAAAGTTCCTGCCAAAATATGCTCATAAACCTACTATCCCGATCACTAACAATGTTCTTCGGAAGTCCATGCAACTTGAATACCTGATGGAAGAACAAATCAGCTACGTGAGGTGCCTTAAAGCTGGTAGGGAGAGCAGAAAAGTGTGCATATTTTGTCAACCGATCAACTACCGCATAAATGCGATCATTCCCTTGCACCACGGGAAGACCTGTAATGAAATTCATCGAAATGCTTTCCCACTTCTATTCAGAATCGACAATGGCTGTAACAAACTTGCTGGGAAAGTATGCTCTGACTTGTTCTGTTGACAAGTCATACACTCGCAAACATGGCGCAAGACATCATCCTTGAGACCCTTCCAAGAGAATCTCTCTAATTTGCTTGTATGTTTTAAAGTACCCTGGATGTCCTGCAAGTGGTGCATCATGGAAAGCGTGCATAATCTTCTCCTTAAGCTCAGATTCAGGAACTAGGTAAATTCTGCCCTTACACAAAATCAAATCAGCTATTACCTTATATTGGTCATCTTGAATTTTCTCATTCAAAATGTCACATGCCCAAGTATTTTTGGAATCCTCAACTAACAGTTGAGATTTCCAATCTGCTGAAATCTCGCTCAAAGAACATAGGGCAGCGAGATGGGGCTTTCTAGAAAGTGCATCAACCACTACATTCTTCGTCCCCTTGACATACTCAATGTCAAAATCATATGCTTGGATTCTGCTAACCCATTTTTGTTGCCTCTCATTGAGCTCCTTCTGTTCTAGGAAATATTTCAAGTTGTTGTGGTCGGTTCTCACCACAAATTTCCCACCCACTAAATATTGTCTGAACTTTGCCAAAGCATGCATAATGGCAAGCATCTCCTTATCATAGGTGGAATACAATATCTCATTATCTCTCAACTTCCTACTCGTAGGCAATAGGATGGCGATCCTGCATAAAAACTGCACCAATCCCAATCCCGAAGCATCACATTCCAAAATGAAGGGTCGTGAGAAATCTGGAAGATCCAAAATTGGACAGGTGCTCATAGTTACCTTGAGCCTCTCAAATATTACCTGTGCTTCATCTGTCCATCCGAATGCCCCCTTCGTGTAAGATCTGTCAATGGAGCTACCAACTGAGAATAGCCCTTCATGAACCTCCTGTAATAACCACATAACCCCAAGAATCCACGCAAATCAGAGATATTCCTGGGTGGTGGCCAATCCTGCATTGCCTGTATCTTCTCCTGATGAACCTTGACCCCATTGGCCCCAATGACGTGCCCAAGATACAATATCTTAGTAAGTCCAAATTCGCACTTGGACATCTTAGCAAATAAAGACTGAGTCTCCATTATGCTAAGTACCTCATCAAGATGCCTCAAATGCTCATCCCATGTCATGCTATATATCAAAATATCATCAAAGAAGACCAACACAAACTTCCTCAACTGGCGGTTGAAGAGATGGTTCATACATGACTGAAATGTAGCAGGTGCATTGGTGAGTCCAAATGGCATCACCAAGAACTCATAGTGCCCGTAGTGACACCTGAAGGTTGTCTTGTGAATGTCCTCATCCCGAACGCGAATCTGATGGTATCCTGATCGAAGATCAATCTTCGAAAAATAGATAGCTCCATGCAACTCGTCTAAAAGCTCATCTATGCGAGGAATGGGATACCTGTTCTTTATGGTTTTCTTGTTTAGTGCACAGTAGTCAATGCACATCCTCATGGTCCCATCCTTCTTCACCAAAACAACTGAAGAAGCAAAGGGACTAGAACTAGGATGGATGTGTCCCATCTCCAAGAGCTCTCTAATGGCCTTTTCTATCTCATCCTTATATGTCTTAGGATGGCGATAAGGCGTAGTCATCACAGGTTTAACACCCTCCTCAAGCTCTATAACATGCTCAAACCCTCTATCTGGTGGTCTACCTAGAGGAATGTCACCAAACACTGGGCCGTGCTTATCCAGTATGGACTGGATATCTATATGAAAGGGCTGCTCACTATCTGAAGAAGGTTTGGATGAAATGAAACATTGGGCTGCCCATGCAACCTCTCCATGCCTGACTATAGATTCCATCCTGCGTGCTGAAACAACTCTAGGCCCACCGTCAGAAAGAGCCCTAAGCACAATCTTCTTCCTATCCACCATGAACTCCAATTCCATCCTCTGGAAGTCTTGCACATATCTGCCAAGGGACTACAACCACTGAATACCCAAGATTATATCAATCTCACCAAGTCCAATAACATAGAAGTCATCGGTCAATGTGTAGTCCCCCATCTGAATACTAAGCCGTGGAATCCTCTTAGTGCAACTAATAGCAAACCCATCTGCTACTCGTACACTAAACCCCTCAAAATCCTCAACTGTAATCCTTGCTTCGTAGCCAACCCCTCATCAATGAAGTTATGCGTAGCTCCACTGTCAACCAAACAAACAATCCGCTGTCCCTTAAGCACTCCCTTCAGCTGAAAGGTATGGTATCTTGTTGGTGAGAAAATTTGTCTTGTGGACAAATTGGTGGGTTTCAAGCCAACGCTATGGGAATCTAAGTCCTACTTGAACAGTGCAGCTTAGTAAGTGCATGTGTGAAAAAGTGGATTTCAATGGTGGCCTTTCAACCAGAGATCCAACAGGGGCACTCCACTGACCCTGTGGCAAAGCTAGCAATTTCTCACTAGAGAAGAACTTTGTCTGAGAAGGGGAAAGGGAGTGAGAATGGAGGTAGGAGAAACTAATGTTATGAGTAGAATATCAGATGCCCACACACATTAATTAGAAATTTCATCCACATGCATTTAGAATTAGAAGAAAAACAAATCCGCAGTGAGAGGCTACAAGACCGAATGAAATTCATTGGTCCCAAGATACCATTCAATCCCTCAATCAAAAAGGCAAAAATTCCTTATTTTTATCAAGCCGAAGCAGAACTTGTATAAAGCTTTCGAGAATAGAGGAAAATCTAAGGAGAGGAGAAAATAGAAGAAGTATGGCGTTTTTGTCTTTTCTAGGTACAGAGCACTCTGGTCTTTTTTGAAATCAATCGCTAGCCCTTGGAATGACGTCGAGAAGCCATTATATTCTTCGCAAGAAACCGTTACAACTTCACAAATCCTCAACACCTTTTCAAATTCCTCTATTGTGAAGAAAACGCTCATGGCGGGTTAAAAACTAGATCTTGCAAAGCAACCGTTACATTCGATTTGCCAGTTTAAATATAGACCATTTGATTTGCTCCTCTAACTCTGAAATTGGGCCATCCACGTGGCAGGAAGGGATTGGAGTGGTTACGGGGAAGCCTTTCGCATTTTGTGATTTTTCATGAGATTTGGCAATTTGGAACAAATTGGCCCGCAACCCCGCTTTGACTTTTCAACTTAGACACGTGGCACATTCTGATTGGAAATGGGGCATGGCCTTTTCTCAACATTTTAACCTTTTTGGAAAAAGGCTCAAAAACTCAATTTCCTCTGCCGGCTGTCTTGCTCCGATTTGACTAGGACACGTGGCACGTTCTAGTTGGAGACGGGGTCGTGGCTCTTTTCTAAACATTTTAACCTTTTTGGAAAAAGGCTCAAAACTCAAATTCCTTTGTCGGCCCCGCTCCGCTTTGACTTTTCAACGACGGGCTTCACCTTTGACTTTTTCCCTGCGGGCTCAAGATTTGACTTTTTCCTTGATAGCTTGATCGGGGCTGCGGGTTACTTTTTAATTTTTCTCCTTTTTTACAAAGAGGCTCAAAATCTCAAATCCCCCCGATGGCCTCGCTTGTTCGCTTTGAATTTTCAACAGTGGGCTTTGCCTCTCCAATGACTCCAACCACGTGGCGATCTGGCGCTGATTTGGTAATTGGCCCTTTCTGCCCCACCTTCGAATTGTGCCGTTGCGACACGTGGAGCCGTCCACGAGATTTTGAAGTATGACGCGATCAATCGCATCCAATCAGAGAGACCCATGTATCACTCGGGGATGCTGAGGCAAAATTTGACGGGGAAAGAAACGCCCTTCATGCCCGACTGTGAAACACACAGAGGAAGAGAACTTCGTCATTTTGAGTCCAATTTTTTATTTTCTTCGGCGGGTCGAAGGCATGGAGGCAAAACAATGATTTGACGACCCATGCCATAGAACAAGTGAACAATTTCGATCACAAAAGAGATTGTAAAGAGGATATTTCGTGCACAAACCGGAAATGGAGGATTTCTAAAAACGAGCAAAATAGAGGTTTAAACAGCTCTAGGGCACGACTTTTACTAATTTCTTGAATCTCTAACTTGGCTTAAACACCAACGAAGGGCATGAGCTCAAAAAAATTGAATTTGGCTATGAAAATGCAGAGTAGTTTTTGGGAGACAACAGCTGGCTCTAGCTTGGGGACATGGCGTGAACTGGGCATGGCTAGGGCACGACATGAGGATCCAGAATCTCAAGTTTCAAAACATATTACGTTGACCAGTGCCTTATCCATTGGGCCTTGCAGAGTCATGTACAATTCTGAGAAAGAAAGGAAGGAGGAAACACACAAGCCAAACCACACACAACAAAAACCAAACAAAACTAAACCAAAACCACACAACAGAAAAGGGAAAAACACACCAGAAAACACCTATGGTACAAGGCGGGGGACAACCCGCTTTCACTAATGATACAGTTTCAAGTATTGCCCACTTCGAGGCAATTCCAATGGCGTTCCATCCAAGTATGAGAGGAGAAAAACATTCTCACCACAAGCTCCATGAATTTGGAATGGGCCGAGCCATAATGAATCAAACTTTCCATGGCTGCCCTTTGGTTCTCTTCTCTTGTCCCAAAGCAGACAAAGTCTCCAACCTTGAATTCTCTTGCCTTTGCCCTCTTGTCAAAGATCTTCTTCACTTTCAATTGGTGTTCTTTAATTCTATCCACCACTTGGCATCTGCTTTCCTCCAGCTTCTCCAAGAAGAGGATCCTCTTGTCAATGGAGTCTTTGTATTGACCATCTTCTATTTCTTGCAACAACTTGAGAGCTGGCATCTCAATTGTGAGGGGAATCTCTGCCTCAACTCCATACAACATTTGGAAAGGTGACATACCTATTGCCTTCTTAGGAGTGATCCTATCGGCCCACAATGCATCATATAACTTCTTGTGCCAGTTCCTTTGATTCTCATCTACCAGCTTGTGAACAATGGTCACAATGTTCTTGTTGCTTGACTCAGCTTGCCCATTTCCTTGTGGGTAGTAGTCAGAAGAGTGAGATAGGGAGATTCCAAAGCCATAACAAAACTCTGTGAGCTCCTTAGAAGAGAAATAGGTGGCATTGTCTACAACAATTTTCTGTGGTATTCCAAAACGAACAATGATATTCTCCTTGATGAAGTTGCAGACTGTTTTAGAGCTGGCTTGCTTGGTTGGGATGGCTTCCACCCATTTAGTGAAGTAATCAGTTGCAGTGAGTACATAAGTATGCCCTGCACTAGAATGAGGATTCAGAACACCAATAAAATCTAGCCCCCATTGCTGAAATGGTTCTTCAATCACCACAGGCCTGAGTGGCAATGCAGCTAGTTGTGGCTTTCCAACAAATTGTTGGCATGCTTTGCATTTGGAAACCCAATCTTGAGTGTCTGCAAAGATGGAGGGCCAATAATATCTCCCTCTGAGGATCTTATGTGTGGTGACCATTCGTTGAGAAATGTCCACCACAAGCTTGGCCCCGAGCAACTTTTCTTGCTACTCCTTATCTACACACTTGAGGAAACAACCATCTAGGCCTCTCTTGTAAAGTGCATGATTCCAGATCACAAACTTGGCTGCCTTTAGCTTGAGTGTCCTTCTTTGTTTGTAGTCAAGATGAGGAGGGCATTCTCCATAAGTGAGGTAGTAAGCAATGTTAGCATACCACTCATCAGTAGTGGTGACAAAGAGCGCCTGTGGATTCCTGAACAGGTTGAGCAAACATCATCTTTTCCTCCTGTTGAGCCTTGAGAGCTTCATCTTCAGCAATCAGCTTGCACAAACCATTTCCTCTTACCAGATTAGAGGGTCTAATCTCCAAGTCATACTCTTGGGTCTTTGCAATCCAACTTCCTCTCTTAGCCCCAGGATCTTGTTGAGTCAAAATGGACTTGATTGCACTTCCAGGACCATTACCATTGTATGGGAATTGAGAATGTAGAATCTAAAACTTTTAACAGCTTTGACCATTGCGTAGGCGTGTTTCTCCAATTGGCTGTACTTTAGCTCATGATTTTTCAAAGGAAAACTCATGAAAGCAATGAGTGCTTCCAAACCTTCATTTTTCCGAACAAGGACAACAGAGAGTGTATGTTCGAGGCATAACAATACATGATGAACTACTTGTTGAAATCTGGAGATACAAGAGTTGGAGCTTTGCAATGGTTTTCTTGATCTCCTCAAATGCTGTTTTTCCTTATTCCACTTGAAACTTGCTTGAGGCTTCATCATGGAAGCTATATGCTTAGTCACTTCCGAAAACTTAGGCACAAAACGACGAAGGAAGTTTACCTTTCCAAAGAATGAATGAACTCCCTTCTTGCTGGTTGGTAAGGCTAGTGCTTGGATAGCTCTGATCCTCTCAGGATCAATGTGTGCTCCATGTTTGTTCACAATGTGTCCCAAAGAACTTACCTTTTGTGACTCCAAAAATGCACTTCTTTGGATTTAGAGAAATGCCATGTTTCCTACACCTTGCAAGGACTTGCTCCAAATGACTGATATGATCTCCCCTCCTCTTTGAAAAAACCGTGAGGTCATCAAGGTAAATGACAATGCAATGTTTCAAATCTTTGAAGGCCAAGTCCATTGCTCTCTGGAAAGTGGCTCCAACATTGATCAAGCCAAAAGGCATTCTGCTGTAGGCAAAAGTGCCCCAAGGTGTTGTGAAGGCTGTTTTGTTGCAATCCTCTTCTGCCACCTTGATTTGGTTGTACCATGAGAATCCATCAAGCAAAGAGAGCATTTCAGATCCAGTGATTGCTTGCAAAATATGATCCATGATTGGAAGAGGGTAATTGTCCTTGAGAGATGCCTGATTCAAATTTCGGAAGTCTACACAAATCCTTATTTCCCCATTCTTCTTCCTTATTGGCACAATGTTAGCCACCCATGTTGAATGGTGGATGGGGAAGATGATTCTAGCATTGAGCATCTTTGTCACCTCTTCTTTGATAACATCAGCAATCTTTGGATTGTAGGGCCTTTGTTTTTGCCTGAAGGGCTTAGCTCCTTGCTTCAAAGGAATGGAGTGATGCATTTCCTTTGGCTGAAAAGATTTGAGTTCATCATAGGAATAGGCTAGGACATCTGAGTACTTTTTTAGCAGAGCAACAAACTTTCTCTTCTCTTCTGGTGAGCAGCATTTACCAATGTTAACCATCCTTGGATTCTCTGAAGTGCCAATGTTTTCTTGATCAAAATTAGATGGACACCGAGAAGACTGTTTATCTTTCTCTTGGATGAACCTGTCATGCTTGTCAAAGAGGTCTTCCAAAGAAACTAGGCTTTTGGAGATTTTGTTTCCTTTTAGCTTGATTACTCCCTCTTCATCAATTCCCGCAATTCCTTCTCTTCTTTGGGGACCGATTCACGGTGTGGGTTTTCACTTCCTTCAAAGAACAGATTATTGAAGTTATCCCTTTGTTCTTAGAAGGCTAGGATCTGATTGTCATCGTTGAAGACCTTCCAGGTGATTTGCATTTATGCAGTACGCTAGGTCCGAACACCATCTCAATGGTCACTTTATCCTTGCCAAAAGAAGGATGAGGTGTCACTAAGGAAGCTGACACTGCTAGAGAATCAACCTTTCCATTCTGCTCCCTAGGGATAGCTTCAATGGAGAATGCATCAAAGGATTCAATGCAGTCCCACACTCTGTTTCTATAGTGCCTGAGTCTGGGGTTCTTCACCTGATATTGCTGACGGACTTGCTTTACCACAACCTCTGCATCACCTTTGCATCTCAACTTCTTGATTCCCATGTCCTCTGCTGCATTCATGCCTAAGAGTAATGCTTCATACTACTGTTTGCTGTATTATTTGTATTGTCAAATTGTAGCTTGTAGGCAAAAGGATATACCTCATTGGAGGGAGAGTACAATACTACACCAGCTCCTGAACCTGCTTTAGAATGACTGCCATCAAACTCCATTGTCCAAATCTGATCTTCTTCTTCCTCCATGAGGAGTGACAAGTTCTCTTCCTTTTGTGATGTAAGGAAGTAGTTTCCTAGCCCACAATCTTGAAAGAGGATGTTAGCTCTTGGATCATCAGATTTCCTTATTGTGAATTTCATTTTCCTGACTGACAACAACTTCTTCATTTCTCCTTTCACTGGGATAGTTGCAGATGACCAATCCATTTTTATTTCTCCACCTAGGTCTCTGCAAAAACTTCTGCTAACAGCATACCAAAAGAGGCTGGGATGTCTACCACCAAGATGGTCAAGAATATCTTCTTATCGGGTAATCAGCTAGTGCAACCCGAGCATCCTTAATCCTTCCTACCTCGTTACTGCAGAAACGCCTAGGGCCCCCCCGTTTCCGTTTCCGAAACGTTTCGGAAACGGAAACTCCTTCGAAACGTCCTAGTCTCCTAGAGATAAGTATACATGATAATAATGTATAATTTCAATGAATACAAAATATTTTGAGTGTTTTATCAGTTATTCTTATCACTTATGGTGTATGGAGTACAATTTTAAAATGAGTACTATGCACATATATATATATTTTAATAATATATTGTACAGACGTTTCCCGTAACGTTTCGTATCCAAGGTTTTTTGAAAATTGCCGTTTCCGCGTTTCGTACCCGTTTCCGTTTCCTAGCAACATAGCTTCCTACCAATGGAACTTGTTTGGATTCCATTGAGTAACATGTGCCATTTACCCGGTCAAAGTGAGGCCAAGAGCATTTGCAAATTTTTTTGGCATCACATTATCTGAGGCTCCAGAATCTATAATGCAATTGTTTAGCTGGAAACCTTTGATGAGAAGTGACAGGTAAAAAGGCTCAACTCTGTTGGTGGTGGAGGCACTAAGGGCTAACATGTTTTGAGAAGGTGGTATGGATGGTGTGGGTAATAGGCCTTTAGAGATTGGGCTTGAAGAAAAAGGGTTACTACCACGAATTGCCTTGATGAATCTGTCAAATTGGGTAGGATGTGTTTGTAGGTATTCAATCTCAAAGAGCTGAACTTTGGTTTTGCTTGCATGCTCCACAAAGTCAAATGGAGTTATGGTAGATGAGGAAGAGGTTCCAACAGTGGGAGAGGATTTAAATGACAGGGGTTTTGTTACTTTTGGTGCTGGGTTCTCCTTTTCAAATGTAGCAATTGGCTTGGAAGGAGGTGAGGGTGTAGCCTTTGATTGAAATTTAGATGTTCTTGCAGAACCAATATTTAGAAGAGAATTTCTCTTAACAACTTTTGAGTTGGGAGAAGAATTAGATAACTTACTTGGCACAGCACAGTGTGATCCTTGACAACTGGTGAATCTGATTTCTCTTTGGCTGATTCCATGGAAGGTGGTAATGGTGATCCCGCTGATGATCTTGTTTAGTGGAGGCTTTGAGAGCTATCTTCTTTGTTCTTCCTACTCTCAGTTCTGTTCTTTGAGGCTGAAACACCATTCTTGGATTGTGCACGAGTGAAAACAGCACATGAAAAACTTGGAGCTTCTTCATCACCTTCCTCCTCATCATCAACGTATTCAATCAGGCCATTGTGTGAGCCAACCTCTTCAATTTCAAGATAGTTTTCATAGTCATCCATGCTTTCTTCTTTAGTTTCCTCAATGTTTGTTCCTTCTTCTGATTCTCTAGTGTCATAGATGGCATTGACTGGTGGTGCTTCAAGAGCAAGCCTACGAGGAGGAGCAATTCTTGGTCTATCAGGAGGATTTGGTCTCCTTGGAGCATTCCTCATTGTGATTTGTGATAGTTGCTTCTTCAAAGCAACTAGGTCATTTGCCATTTTTTGGAACATTGGATCAGTGGTGACTGAATTTGAACTCTGACCTTTTTGCTTCCCATTTGGTCCTTTCACTTTTCCAGAAAGAATTAGATCATCATCAGTCTCAACTGCAAAGTCTTGAACTTCCCTCAATGTTCTTGGTTGGGCTCTTTTGAGGAAGAAACCAACTTCTGATGGCAAAGCACTGATGAAGAACCTTTTCAAGTTGTTTTTAGGGGGTACCACATCTCTTAGGATCCTTGTCAACCTATTATACCTTGCTACAAAATCTCTCATTGATTCAGAGGTCTCCTTCTTCATCTGAACCAATTGGACCAGCAGATCTTGACAATCTTTTGTGCTCTTGAACCTATGTTCAAATGCACTTCTTATATCTTCCCAGCATGTGACAGATCTTGGGGGCAACATGTAGAACCATTCAACAACTCTTTCTTGGAGTGACTCCACAAAGAGCCTAACTGAAACATCTTCATCTTCAACTCCCAACACTCCACAAGCAGTGATGAATGTTGTAACATGTTCTTCAGGGAGCTGAGAACCATCCCCTTTGAATTTTGGGAAGTTCTTTCTTGAGCCTCTTGGGAGCTCATGGAGTGGTTGAGCAAGAGCCAATGGACCGGTATTTCTTCCCCATGGTACGTTAGGCCTGCGTTCCTCATGCTCATGATCACCCATTCTATTCCTGTTTCTATCCTCCAGTCTTGCTAAGGCTGCTTTCTGCTGCTGCTCTTTCTTCTGCTTCAATTTGGAGTCTTTCTATTTCTTCAAGTTGAGCCCTTATCTCCTCTTCAAAGAATTGCCTCTCTTTCAAGCTCTTCAAATGTGGGATCAATTTGTCCTCCTTGCCTCGATTCTTTGGGTGTATCTTCTATCAGCCAGCTTGAAAGTTTATGCTCTTCTCTGGGGTGTTGGAATTTGTCTATGCCTTTCCAATTCGACAGCACGTTCCTCTTCCAGGTCTAGAATCCTTATGGCAATGAAGTATTGATTGACACTTTGTCTATTATGCCAAATAGCTTCTCTCAGATTAGAAGCAATGTCTTCTTGGATGTGAAAGAGTAAATCAGGTCTCTCAATAGGAGGATTTCCCAGAATAGCCATGATTTACATCCATGTAGTTTGTGTGATTATTCAATCTCCGAAACTTTTCTTCTAGAATCTTTTTTTGTATTTTATGACCCTGAGGTCGTTTTTAGGTGCAGATGCTACAAAATCTGCCCCACGGTGGGTGCCAAAAACAATGTTGGCGAGAAAATTTGTCTTGTGGACAAATTGGTGGGTTTCAAGCCAACGCTATGGGAATCTAAGTCCCTCTACTTGAACGGTGTAGCTTCCGTATGTGCATGCGTGAAAAAGTGGATTTCAATGGTGGCCTTTCGACCAGAGATCCAACAGGCACTCCACTGACCCTGTGGCAAAGCTAGCAATTTCTCACTAGAGAAGAACTTTGTCTGAGAAGGGGAAAGGGAGTGAGAATGGAGGTAGGAGAAACTAATGTTATGAGTAGAATATCAGATGCCCACACACATTAATTAGAAATTTCATTCACATGCATTTAGAATTAGAAGAAAAACAAATCCGCAGGAGAAGCTACAAGACCGAATGAAATTCATTGGTCGCAAGGTACCAATCAATCCCTCAATCAAAAAGGCGAAAATTCCTTATTTTATTATTGAAGCTAAAGCAGAACTTGTACAGAGCTTTTAGAATAGAGGAAAATCTAAGGAGAGGGGAAAATAGAAGAAGTATGGCGTTTTTTGTCTTTTCAGCACAGAGCACTCTAGTCTTTTTTGAAATCAATCGCCACTTGGAATGACGTCGAGAAGCCATTATATTCTTCGCAAGAAACCATTACAACTTCACAAATCCTCAACGCCTTTTCAAATTCCTCTATTGTGAAGAAAACGCTCATGGCGGGTTAAAAACTAGATCTTGCAAAGCAACCGTTACATTCGATTTGCCAGTTTAAATATAGACCATTTGATTTGCTCCTCTAACTCTGAAATTGGGCCGTCCACGTGGCAGGAAGGGATTAGAGTGGTTACGGGGAAGTCTTTCGCATTTTGTGATTTTTCATGAGATTTGGCAATTTGGAACAAATTGGCTCGCAACCCCGCTTTGACTTTTCAACTTAGACACGTGGCATGTTCTGATTGGAAATGGGGTGTGGCCCTTTTCTCAACATTTTAACCTTTTTTGGAAAAAGGCTCAAAAACTCAATTTCCTCCACCGGCCCGCTGCTCCGATTTGACTAGGACACGTGGCACGTTTTGGTGGTGGAGACGGGTCGCGGCTCTTTTCTAAACATTTTAACCTTTTTTGGAAAAAGACTCAAAAACTCAAATTTCTTTGTCGGCCCGCTACTCCGCTTTGACTTTTTAATGACGGGCTTCACGTTTGATTTTTTCCCTACGGGCTCAAGATTTGACTTTTTCCCGAGGGCTCTGATCGGGCTGCGGGTTACTTTTTAATTTTTCACCTTTTTTACAAAGAGGCTCAAAATCTCAAATCCCCCCGATGGCCCACTCGTCCGCTTTGACTTTTCAACGGCGGGCTTTGCCTCTCCAATGACTCCGACCACGTGGCGATCTGGCACTGATTTGGTAATTAGCCCTTTCTACCCCACCTTCGGGGAATTGCGCGTTGTGATACATGGAGCCGTCCACTGAGATTTTGAAGTATGACCGAACCGCATCCAATCAGAGAGACCCACGTATCACTCGGGGATGTTGAGGCAAAATTTGACGGGGAAAGAAATGCCCATCATGCCCGACTGTGGAAAAATACACAGAGGAAGAGAACTTCATCATTTTGAGTCCAATTTTTGAATTTCTTCACGAGCCGAGGCATGGAGGCAAAACAATGATTTGACGACCTGTGCCATAGCCATAAAAGTTTAACAATTTCGATCACAAAGGAGATTGTAAAGAGGATATTTCGTGCATAGACCGAGAAATGGAGGATTTCTAAAAATGAGCAAAACAAAGGTTTAAACAGCTCTAGGGCACGACTTTTGCTAATTTCTTGAATCTCTAACTTGGCTTAAACACCAACGAAGGGCATGAGCTCAAAAAATTTGAATTTGGCCATGAAAATGCAGAGTAGTTTTTGGGAGACAAGAGGTACCTAGGAACTCCCGAGAGTGTAGAATAGTGACATCGGATGAATCCAATGCCTCACCCTCGCCAAGCTCTACTTGGGGCTGCTCCCCTTGTGCATCATGGCCGATGCCCTCATGCTCTGCATTTGTATATGGGGAGTGATCATCATCCTCATCTGAAATCACCTCAATGAGATGCACCTTGCCTTTACCAAGGCAACGATGTCCAGGCTCCCAATGATCTTTGCAACGAAAGCAAAGCTTTTTCCTCCTCAACTCATTACGAGACTCCTGATCCACCTTAGGAGGTGGTGCACTCTTTCGCTGAATGGTAGAGCGCTGAAATGGCTTGGAGCTCGTGGGAAACTTCTTATTGGGCTGATAAGAAGTGGGGGACGTGTCCAAGTCCAATGCCGTCTGGATGGCCTCATGCAATGTCCTAGGCTTAAGAGCCTTGACCAATCCTCTCATCCTATCATGAAGGCCCTCTATGAATAACATCACTACCCTCTTCTCAGGCATCTCTGGAACCATGACTGCTATATGCTGAAATTCGTTGATGTATGAATCAACGTGTCCACTCTGTCGGAGTTGTGCCAAGTCCCTGTAATAGAGCTCCACATCCTTGCGATCAAATCTCGCAATCAACCTCTCGCTGAAGTCCCTGTATGACCGCAAAAGCTCATGATTCTGTGTAACTAATCCATGGTGCCACCAATCATAAGCCACCCCCTCAAGGTGTAAAGTAGCGAACTGTATAGCCTCTGTTCCCTCATGGGTTTGAGGGTAAGATAGGTGTCGAGCTTGTGAATCCAAGCCCTGACACTGATCTTTCCGCTACCATCAAAAGTGGAGAGGGTTACTTTATTGGTAACTTGTTGTAATTCCCTGTTCTGCTATGCTCTAGGCCTCCTATCCTGTCCATCCTCATGCTATCTCTCCTCTGAGCACAATACCACGGGAGGGGAAATACGTCCCTCACATGCTTATGGCAAACTCCACTCATCACTGACTGCCATAATAGTATCCGGAAAAGCTACTTCTTCCGCCGCACCTCAATCTTTGGTGGGTCATCTCTAGGTAGGAAGTTAGGCTGCATAGGCCTATCTGCAGTCCGCGTAGCCCTCCTCTCATCTGTATGAGTGTGCCTCCGCTCACGGCGTGGCGATCCCCTAACACTCCCGATCTCTGAAGGCGATCTGCTATGATCCCTGTAACCACTGGCAACTGATACGGATCTATCCCTCCTGCCATGTCTGTCCCGCGGCCTATCTAGTGCCAACCTATCCAAGGTAGAGCCCATGCGCTCCATAGTCTGTAACAACTGCCTCTGAGTGGCTGCCATATCCCAAATGAAATCCCTATCTGGATCTGCATGCTCCTCCCGAGGACTCTCCGGTCTATCACCCATAAAATCCATTTTGTCACCTCCTGCAATACCAGCTTCGAGTCGTGCTCGCTGCGGGTGTAGTATCTGTGTGGACCGTCCTCTCTATGCTGCATTCAAAGCTGATTTCTGTTTTAATATACTCTCTGCTTCCTTCCCACACAGGCTGGGAGGATACACTGCTCTGATACCATTGAAAGATCCCAAACCCCTTTTGCTTGATATATATATATATATATATATATATATATATATTGCTCAAGCTCGGATCTGAACTGATAATGTCAAAAGAAACCATAGAACACCATACTCAAACTGCATAGATAAATTAAATAAAACAAACCCCACAAATTGGGTGAATATAGAAAAAGCGCCTAGGGTTTAAACAGGCAGATTTCTTCATAAACAATTCAGCTGTGTATTGAATAATGATTTTTGATGTTAAATATTTACGGCAAACAATTATAAATCTGTAGATAGTTTGATAACAAAAGATTGTCCAAAACCCAACCGTAAATGATTCAAACCAAATCGATTTGATATATAATTGATCTTTGAAAGGTACAATAATTATCTAGCATGAAAATACCTCGAATCTCGCATAAAACAACTGTAGAATAAGTCGCCCTACTCTAAAGAAGTCGAATGCCCATTGCTGGAATTTATTTCTCTTTGAATCCGCTGAAATGATAAAAACTTGTGATTACAATGAAGATCTTGAATAGGAATTCCTCTCACCGCTCCCGGGTTTCCAGCCCACAAGAGGAATAATCCAGAGGGTTTCCGTCCTTGGATTTTATTTGCAAAAGCTTAGAGTTAACTGCCGGGAAGAAGAATAATAATAATTTGCATAGTGCCGACACAAGTCGCACTTTTCCCTTATAGCCAAAAAACCCTTCCAAAATGCAAGTCGCACTTTTTCCAAAGGAGCATAATTAATTTTTAATTAATTTATTCCCTCTCCAAGCAAGTCGCATTTTTGGCTTATTTAATTTCTCCCCAAAGCAAGTCGCACTTTTTTCCTAGGAAAGCACATTAAATAATTTATTAATTTATTTACATGTACTTTCCTAAGTTGAAGTCACTTAAAAAGTCTATTAATTCATTATATGTGCTTGAGTGGTATTTTATTTTATTTTTAGCATGATATAATAAAATTAATAAACCGAAGTCACCCTTTGGCCGTTGGGTAGACAAAAGGGCCAAAGGTCTTCGATCGAACTTTTCGAGAAAGAGGGACATTACATGAGAAACTTGATTTTTGTTGAACAGATCAAGTAAAGATGATACTTGGCTCACTTGACAATGGTAGGGTGGTCACCAAAATTGGATCACCTTCAAACCCGAGTAAAGGCAATGGCTAGGTACCGAGGGCTCATCTCAAAGCAATATCCCCTTTTATGTTAGATAGGAATTATGTGGAAAATGAATTAGATGAAAAGTTTAGACTATTAGAGAACAATAAGCTTGATGATGCCAATGAATCTGACAATGGATGAGCTTAAAAGCAATTTTGGACCACCCATATTGTTTGACTAGTTGCTCGGAACCAAAAACATATGAAGGCTAGAACAACTCCCTCTACACTACATGACTATTTGGAAGAAAATTACATGGTTTGTCAGTTGTTCGTGGAAGGATTTATGGAAAACCCACTTGAAGAAGAAACCTTATTTGCTGCAAAAGCTGTTATAAGAGTATTGGAAACAATATTGGGAGTGATCCAACCAGCAGCTAGCAAGGCTTGCACAGGACCAATGTTTGAACCAGATTCATCATTGTAGAGCGTAATCCAAGTTGGGTTGAAGATATGATACCGATGACTAATCAAAACTCTGTGGTGAGGAAGCCGTCAAAATATGAAGGATCTGATGATGAAAACCAATAATGCAGCACTTTGAGAATTTTGGAGGCTGAGGGATGTGACAAACAACACGTGAAAATACTTAAGAGTTCTTGTTGAATCTGCAAGTTTATGCTATGATTTGGCTAACAAAGTTTGACTTGAATGAAAGTAAGCCATGGGAAGACTTGAAGACAAAATCTCAGCAAATGTTCATCCAGTCAGATTCGATAATGAAGAGTGTAATCAAGATTGTCAGTAAGCAAGCCACGGGAAGTCTTAAAGACAAAATTTCAGTGAATGTTCATCCAGTCAGATCTGATAATGAAGAGTGGTAAAAGCTTGTCAGTATGACCTAATGTTCAGTACAAAGTGTATCTGAGTTAAACAAGAGGTTATAGGCTGCTGCTAGGAGATTAAGGTCTAATGTTTGATGAAAAATATGCTGGAATGTTGTTAGGAGCCTTTAGCCTCAAATTCATTAGGTCATATTGAATGCTAACGCGATGAATCCTATAAAAGCATTGGAGATATCCACGAGGGTGGAGATTCATGTAGATGTACATTGTAATAAAAGAGTGATATGAATAAATAAAATGGACTGTTTTGTTATTGGCTGTATTAGAAGTAGGAGTAATTCATTTACTTCTTTGTATTTGGGTGGTTCTGATTGGTCAGGCCTTTCCAACCATGTCACCCTTTCTGCCTTGACCCCTTATGTTAAATCACTTCTAGAGATCATATCATCTCATGTGCTTTATGGATTACCATTATAGCATGTATTTTGAGCAGATGTTATGCATATATTATTGTCCGAGCATATAATGTGTACTGCGTGTTCTATGTGATGAGTACATAACTCTTTTCCCATTTGCTTTGTTACTTGTTCACTATACTGCAATGTGTTATGTATGTTATTGTAGGATGGTGTGTGTATTTTCTATCCTACATGTATAGTGTCATTGCCATGATCAAAGTTGTGGTTGTCCATGTGAACCAAGTTTCTCATCAAGCACTTTGTAGCTCCTCCATCTATGTAGTTTGCGACTCTTTTTGTTTGCACGGTGTGTATTTGTTAAGGAGAAACAAATAAAAGGTGATGGGATGTGAAGTGGACTGTAGGATTGTTAGAGGGAAGATTCAACAATGAAGAAGAGAGAATTCGTGATGGGAGAGGCTTGAGAGTGAAGGTGAAGGAAGAATCAAAGCCCGGGGAAAACATGCAACATAGAGTCGAAGACTACACCCAAGTGCTTGAAGGATCATTGTGTGGTGACTAGTGCCGACAATGGTGGTAGAGCATGGGTACATAACAACTAGTCTAGTTAGATGAGGCTTTGGAAGTTCGAAGGACGAAAGGAAGCTAGGTAGGGCCAATTTAACGAAGGGAAAGATAATGCCACCAAGAACGCCGAGACATCCAATAAATTTGTAAAAATAATTTAAAAATATGGAAAATATTGACGAGATGTGATATTGTAAATAAGAAGGATAAAATTTGCATTTGATGCTCGTGGTCCGATAAGAGTGTAATGTCCCTTTTTCCCATTTGAGAGCTATTAATTGGTCTTCTTGCCATTCCTTATCCATGACAAATAAGTAAAGAAGATGGAGGAGAACTTTGAGCTTCTATTTGCATTGTTTTTCTAATATTTCATATTTTCTTTTAGCGTTTTCCCTCTTATAGCTGGTCGGCTGGGTTTTAAGCAATTAATGGAAGCTAATGAAGGAAAATAACATCTCTAAGGGGTCGGCCTTACCTTTTCATGTTTTGGTGCCAATGGAGGGATATAAAAGGAGACTTAAGGCATCATTTGAGAGTTAGTTTTGGCACATTTTATCTTATCTTGAGCATTGTGAGCTAGTGGCTCCTTGTTCTTCCACTTGAGGATGAAAACCCTCATGTGTGGCTTGCCTAGGAGGATGAAAACCCTTCTAGAGGTTGAGTGAAGGACGAAAACCCTTCATCTTGGCTTGGTATTGAAGTATAAGGCAGATTTGAAGAGATATTTATCATTTTCAGATTGTTATTGGCTTCCTACATGTGGAGCGACCTACCTTGATGTAGGGTTTGGTGAACTTATTTTTGCATTTTCAATTGATAATCTGATTTGTCATAATTTCTAAGGCCAGAATCTGCAATTTCATGATTTTTGGGGGTTTCTAGACCCATAATCTATAATTTTCTTGTGGCTGCTATTCGCTGGACATTTATTAATTTCCAGCAGTGTGTTACTTCAGATTTATCATTGTTCTTGGTTCTATTGGATGTATAAAAGATATCTCTAAATTGTGGCAAGTTAATTTGAAGTATATTTGGTGTTTGGCATTTATTTTTGAAGAGTACAGTTTGCTGGTTTATAATTTTCAGTCTGCTGTAATAAAAATCAGATTTGAATATATTGGTGTTTGTCTACATTCCTTGGTTTTGGGTCTAATTCCTTGAAAGGGTCATTACAAGGAGTTAGGGTGACGAGGCTGTCGGTGTTGAGGGAAACTTCTGGTAGGGGCATGTGCGATATACTTTATTGGAAGAGAGCATTGCAAGTTGACAAATAACAATATTTGTGGAAGCAATATTTTTTTCAATTCTTATTGGATATCCCATTGAAGTTTCACACATTATGTGAGTGGAAGGGGCAATATAAATTGTAAGAACAATATGTATATACACTTCAAAAATGCTTTGCTAACACTTTCTATTGTCAAGGACTTCTTCGCACACAAACCTCCCAATTAAAATTGACCAGTTTGAGTAATATTCATAAGAGTTTTTGAGATCAATTGCAAAGTGATTGAGTTTTCCGATGTTTTAGGCCTATCTCGCTTGAGTAATCTTGGTGTGAGAAAGGTGTTGTGATACATCCATTTCTCCATTCGATCTGCCTTCAATTATGCTCTAACATAGCTTGCTATCATCCTTTAGCTCTCTTCATATGCTCCCTTGTTCTTTGTTATGTCTCTTAGGTGTTCTTGCATATCCTCGAATCCTTTCGAGTTTGATAGACATACTTAGGCATGGTCGAGCTTGTTCTTTTTGTTGTTTTTTCCCCTTGATTCAAGTCGACAACCTCGGTCCATTCAAGGGTATTGGCTTGAATGGGATATAGGTTTGAAATTTGACATGTGTATATATTGTAGTTACCAAATCTGGGTTGAATGGGATATAGGTTCGAGATTTGACATGTGTATTTATCATAGCTACCAAATCCATTTGGATCTGCACAAAATCTTCCGATTCAGATTTTTAGGTGGCCTAGATAAATTCGGTTCGGGTCAGCCCTGTTTTTTCCAAATTTGTTTTTATTTATTTTTACAATAAGAAGACACCCAACACCCTTTCATATCATTTAATATTACATATATTAACGTTTAATATTACATTATTAATGTTTTTCTTTGTATTTGTCAATTTTTGCATATTTATAAATCATGCTCATTATTAATATATATATTCGACATCAAGTTTTTCCGATTTTTTCAAGTTTTTAGGATTTTTTGACCGCCCCAAACTGTTAGAATTTCCGGACTTCGTAAATCCCTAAGCCTATATCGAACACATACATATCTTTCATATATGCTTGCATTTACAACAAATTCCTCCGGTGGACACTTAAAGACAATGAAGGTAAAAGACCTTCATTGAAGGAAGATTGTTTGTAAAGACAAAAGCTTAATCCAAGAATAGAGAAACACCAAAGACATATCATGTCTTAGGCAGCCCTCAACATGGTCCATTAGATATTTTGCATCCTTCTTGGCTTCACCGATGACATCTCATCTCATGACACCGACTACTCCGGTCAAAGGGAGAGATTAATGTGCCAACAAGTCAATCCCTGTAATATACCTTTTCTGTACACTCTTTCATTTTACTTTTTATATATGCTAGTGTAATGTCCCTTTCTAGGGCTGAAACTGAAAAATAGGAAACAACACCAATCCCACTTGAGAGTAATCTGATTTTTATAACAGCAGATCTAAAAATATCAGAAAACCCTAGCAGCGAATTGTATAAGGACTTCAACTCATCATACAACTATGTAATAACCGCTGAAAATGCTTCTAAATAATTAATCCAATCACGACAACATTTATCAATCCAATTTACATCAAAGAAATGGAGAAAACAAGTGATTACACCTAGTGTTACGCCCTTAATTATATATCTTACATGGGATGGATATAGCTGACTTGTTGCTATCATAACTTAATATCATGATGTATCTCTTTTATATATGATCTATTATCATTGGTTGGTCGGCCTTGCTGATGGCCATAGCATAGGAATAGTATAAATAGGGGTTATAGGTAGTGGATGATCATTATGTTGAGTATTTGAGTCTTATTATATGTTTTGGAGGTTGCCCCTCGAAGTGGCCAAGCTATTATACTTTCATATTGAGAGAATTTATCTGCAATATTGTGTTATTTGGTGTTCTATTGCTGGTGATAATCATAATTAATCAAGTAATTTCATTACAAGTGGTATCAGAGCTTGATCTTGGCCAGGACGGCGTCAAACCCTAATTCTGAAGGTTGGCTATATCTCAAGATTGGTAGCGAATTTTTCTGCAATTTTTTTGTGGTGAGGCGAAATAAGTCAAGTAAGCTTCTCTCCAAATTTCAATAAGTTTTGACTTGTTTTGCAAAAGTTATTATGGTTCTATATTTATTCATAATTTGGCTCCCTAGGGCATAATTTTTGGAAAATTTTCAAATTTCTTATATTTTGGAAACCCTTCAAAAAATAGCTAGGGTTTCTGTTTTATAAATTCCTATATTCAGCCAAAAAAATTACGAAACCCTAAACCCTAAAATTCTGCCCTATTAAGTCTACCCCTAGGCCCACATCCTTTGTCATGGCTGGTAGATCTACCCGAGGCCAAGGAAAAGGACAAGCAACTCCAGGAATGACCCCAAATAAGGAAGATATGGCTTCAGATTCTACTGGTTTGGGAGTATCTGAGGTGGTCATCCAACTTCAGGAAAGGGTAAACAATATGGTGAGTAAGGATGACCTTAATGTTGAGCTTCATCAACTGAAAGGTAGCCTTAGGAGTGAGATTCAGAAGGATTTTCATGCAATGCAGCAGGAGTTGTTGAATGCTATTTCTAATACAACTTCCAATGCTAGTCATATGGGTTCTACTAGAAATGGTCACACAGATCCAAATCACTCAAATCAGGGAGGATCCTTTAATCATTCAAGTGGATCTTCTCACCAATGGAGGGGCATGATTCCAAAAGTTGAAATGCGTAAATTTGATGGAAAGGATCCACTCAATTGGATTACCCAAATGGAAAATTTCTTTGATCTCCATCAGATCCCAGGAGGACAAAAGGTAACTGTGGCATCCTTATACCTAGAACCTGATCAATTTGTTTGGTATCATTGGTTATGTGCTCAAAGGTAGAAGAATGGCCTAAATGTCACCTGGATAGTGTTCCTTTGGAAGAGCTTCAATTACACTATAGTTCTAGTGTTTCTGAGAATTACTTCAGCCAATTAGCAAAGTTACGCCAAACTGGTTCAATTAAGGAGTATGTCCATCAATTCCAAACTTTTTCCTTGCGTGTGGAGGATATTACAGAAGAGTATTTGAATGACCTATTTCTTGGGGTCTTAAGGACCACATTGAGCATGAGGTACGCATGTTTAACCCACTCAAGGTTGTTGATTCTATTATCATGGCACGTCGAGTAGAGGAAAAATTTCTTTCCAGTAGAAGGCAGACCTTTTCTAGCATAAAAGATCGTAACACCTTGTCTCCTTCTTACCCCTCACCAATTTGGTTGACACCTCAACAAATTGAAGAAAAAAGAGCCAAAGGGTTATGCTTTAACTGTGATAGAAAATATGGACCAAATCATAAATGTTTTGAGAAAAAATTGTTCTACATTGAAGGATCTGGTGATGAGGAAGAATATGAGGCAACATCAACAGAGGAAGTGGAAAAATTAGAGGAAGAATCTGGAGATCCTCAGCCCACTATTTCATGCCATGCTCTATCAGGTATTAGTACTCCACAAACCCTTCAAGTTGTGGGTTATCTTAAGAAGCAGAAGGTAACAATCTTGATTGATTCAAGGAGCACACATAATTTCATCAATCATAAGTTGGCAACAAGACTAAATTGTTTCATCTACCCAACACCTGAATTTCAAGTAATGATTGCAGATGGTGGCACAGTCCAATGTTTAGGTAAATGCCATAAAGTCAAAATCATGATGGGTGATTACACATTGGAATCTACGATGTTTGCTATTCCCATGGGTGGAGCTGATATTGTCTTAGGTGTTCAGTGGCTCACTACCTTGGGCACCATAGAGATAAATTTCCAAGAATTGTTCATGCGCTTTCATTCTGAGGGTAAAAATTTGAACTTCGAGGTCTACAAGCTAAAGATCCTCTAGTGGTGAGTTCTCACCAAATGCAGAAGATTCTTAAAAAGGGGTCTGAAGGTTTTGTAGCACGATTATTCTCTATAAAAGTCCAACCGCAAATGAAGGTATTGCATCCTGATCTTCAAAAGGTTATTAATCAACATGTAGTTGTCTTCAAGGAACCAAGAGGATCACCTGAAAGAGAGCATGATCATGCTATTCAGTTGATTCTAGGAAGCCAACCCCCAACATCAGGCCTTATAGATATCCATATGTGCAAAAGAGTGAGATCGAGAAGATGGTGGAGGAAATGTTGGAAATGGGTATTATTCACGAGCACACCAAAGTGCCTATTCTGCTCCCGTGGTGATGGTGTGTCACAAGGATGGAAGATGGCGCATGTGTCCAGATTATAAAGAGCTTAACAAGTTCACTATCAAAGATAAGTTTCCTATTCCCGTCATTGATGATTTATTAGATGAGTTGCATGGTGCCATTTATTTTACAAAACTAGATCTGTGTTCTAGGTATCACCAAATTAGAGTCAAGCAAGAAGATATTCATAAGACAACTTTCAGAACTCATCAAGGCCATTATGAATTCCTAGTGATGCCATTTGGCCTTACCAATGCTCCCTCCACATTCCAAAGCTTGATGAATTTAGTATTTAGACCATTCCTAAGAAATTTTGTCTTAGTATTTTTCGATGATATACTCATCTACAACAAATCGTGGGAGAAACACTTACATCACGTCAATATTGTCTTAGAAGTCTTAGAGAAACATCAACTTTATGCCAAGCCTTCAAAGTGTTCTTTTGGGGTACAGAAGTGGAATACTTGGGCCATATTGTTTCTCATGAAGGTGTTAAGGTGGACCCTCACAAGATCTAGGCCATGGTGGAATGGGAAACCCCAAGAACCCTCAAACAATTACGAGGTTTCTTAGGTCTCACAGGGTATTATCGTAGATTTGTCAAAAACTATGGTAGTATAACAGCACCACTCACAAAATTATTGAAGGACTCCTTTCAGTGGAATGAGGAAGCATCTAGGGCATTTGAAAAATTGAAGGTAGCTATGTGCACCACTCCAATATTGGCAACCCTAGATTTCTCCAAAACTTTCGTAGTTGAGTGCGATGCTTCAGGAAATGGAATCGGAGTAGTACTAATGCAAGAAGGACACCCCATTGCTTTTGAGAGTCGAAAACTAAAAGGAAAGAATTTGTTAAAACCCACATATGAAAAGGAAATGATGGCAATACTACATGCAGTCAAACAATGGAGACCATACTTGATGGGTAGACATTTTAAGGTAAAAACTGATCATGATAGTTTGAAATATTTCTTAGAACAACGTCTATCTTCAAAAGAACAACAAAAATGGGTCACTAAGATGTTGGGATATGACTTTGAGATTGTTTATAAGAAAGGAAAGGAAAATTTGGTCGTTGATGCTCTGTCTAGGAGGGATGAGTCCGCCGAAGCATTGTTATGTGCCATCTCTATACTACATGCAGATTGGGTAGATCAAGCACGAGAAGAATGGAAGAAAGATGCAACCACACATACTCTCATTCAAAATCTCTAGGCAGATCCATCCATATCAGATCAATTTATATGGAAGGGGGATACATTGTGGTACAAAGATCGGTTATATCTATGTAAGAACTCTACACTTAAACACCATGTTCTTTCAGAGCTACATTCTTCTCCAATAGGTGGCCATGCTGGGGTCCTGAAAACATATCATAGAGTTAAGAAGGATTTCTTTTGGGAGGGGTTGAAAGGAGATGTTCAAAAATTTGTGGTAGAATGTTTGGTTTGCAAAAAAATAAGGGCGAGACCATTAAGACACCTGGTCTTCTCCAACCTCTGTCTATTCCTAGTGAGAGATGGGAAGAGGTATCAATGGATTTCATCACAAGATTACCTAAATCAGAAGGGAAAAGTGTCATCATGGTCGTGGTAGACAGACTTACCAAATATGCTCATTTTTGTGCCATGGCTCATCCTTTCACAACTAGTACCGTTGCCATCTCTTTTATGGATACAGTTCAAAAGCTCCATGGCACGCCAAAAATTATAGTAAGTGATCGTGATCCAATATTTACAAGTAACTTTTGGATTGATTTGTTCTCTTGTCTAGGTACCCAACTAGCCCAGAGTTCCTCTTATCATCCCCAATCAGATGGGCAAACTGAGGTGGTAAATAAATGTTTAGAGGGATATCTTCGATGTTTTACTTCAGATAAACAAGAACGTTGGGTGCAATGGTTGCCACTTTGGCAGAATGGTGGTATAATACTTCATTTCATACCTCCTCCAAAATGTCTCCATTTCTGGCACTTTATGGGTACCATCCTCCATCACTCATATCTAGCTTGAAGGTCAAACCAAAGGTGAGAGTAGTCGAAGATCACATTCAACATCAACATGAGGTACTCTCTAGTCTTAGAGAAAATTTGGCACGGGCACAAAACCGTATGAAGCAACAGGTTGATCAACATAGGAGTGAGCAACACTTTGAAGAGGGAGACTTTGTTTTTGTAAGGTTACTGACCATATAAGCAATTATCCTTAAAACAACAAACAAAAGGATAATAAGCTTGCTCCTAAATACTATGGTCCTTACCGAGTTTTGCAGAAAATTGGTAGTGTGGCATATAAGCTAGAGCTCCCTCCAGGAAGTAGAATACATCCAGTCTTCCATGTTTCTTGCTTAAAGAAAGTTATTGGGCAGCACATTTCCACCCAATCAGTGCTTTAACTAGACGAGGAAGGAAGGATCATATTGGAACCTGAAGGCATTCTTCAGACACGCACCAAAAGACTGAGGACCAGAGTCATTACCGAGTACCTGATCAAGTGGAAGAATATGAATATTGAGGATGCATCATGGGAAGATGAAGCATTCATGTAGCAACATCTAGGGCTTCCCAACATTGGGGACAATGTTGCTTTGAAGGGGAGGGGCATGTTACGCCCTTAATTATATATCTTACATGGGATGGATATAGCCGACTTGTTGTTATCATAACTTAATATCATGATGTATCTCTTTTATATATGATCTATTATCATTGGTTGGTCGGCCTTGTTGATGGCCATAGCATAGGAATAGTATAAATAGGGGTTATAGGTAGTGGATGATCATTATGTTGAGTATTTGAGTCTTATTATATGTTTTGGAGGTTGCCCTCAAGTGGTCAAACTATTATACTTTCATATTGAGAGAATTTATTTGCAATATTGTGTTATTTGGTGTTCTATTGCTGGTGATAATCATAATTAATCAAGTAATTTCATTACAAATTCTCAAACAAGGGTTTTCCCTTGATGATAGAGATAGGAAAGGTACAACCTTTACCAAGAAGAAATATTAAGATTCAACATGACAACATAATGGCCAAGGTGCTACATCATAACTTATGGCCGACCTTATAATATTAAAGTCTATTTCTAATTTGAGCATATATGCTCACCAAACAACTAATTAACTAAGTAATTTATTTCATCTATTGGAGCGCTAGGCATCCAATAGGAATACAACATAAAATAGTGCAATATTTCCTAAAACTAATCCAAATATCTTTAGACAACTTTCCTCTAGCTCCAAATCCTTAGTCCCATGAGGAAGGAATGGGATAAGGTCTTCCATAGCGACTAGCTTGGAAAAAGGGGACATTACAGTCCTCCCTTCCCAAAATTGCTTGCCCTCAAGCAATTGTAAGCTCTTGTGCTTCAATTTGATCCAAGCGAGCAATCTAGATCCAAGTACCGGTCAAGTGGAGAAGCTTTTGCAAGAACATGCCTTGGTTACCATCCTTCTTCACTCTAGAAATAAGGGATGTCTTCAGCTGCAATCTTCTTTTTATTTTCAAATCTGCACATGGAACAAACATGTTAGAAAAAATAGAGGCTCTTATTAGCCTTCCCATATGCTCCATAGTTCGGTGGATCAATCCTCTATTAGGTATCTTAGACTTCTCTTCTCCTTTGATTGGTTGGTAGGTGCCCATACAAGCCAAAATACAACTGCGTATGAATGTGATTAGTATCTTCACACATGGGTGACCAATGCATTTTGTGTTCACAAGACCCAAACACCCAACAATCCTTTGCTTGCCACACCAATTACTACTGTAATGATGCATTTCCCTCTCCAAAGGGAAGCTAATAGTGACTGAAATCATTCCCCAAAGTGCTGGATACATATCCTCAAAGAGGGCTGCCCCAACAACTATCCAAAACACTGCTGAATTTTTATTTACAGCAGTCCATAGAGCAAGAAAGGAGCTAGAAAAATAATGATCAGCTGGTAAATAAATAAAATCAGGCCCCTCTCTAAACTCAGTTGTATGTATGGGACCATGGTTCTCATCTTTCCTTGCCACCGTGCTCCCTTTATTCATTGTGCCATGTGAATTTTTCCAAAAATTGAGACCAAAGTACCCCACAAACAAGAATAACTTCAGCTGGGATAATTTTCAAGAGAATATCACATACCTTGTACTTTTCTATGAGGTATGACAAGCTGTACCTTGTTCCTTTTGCAATGCACAAAAATGTCATCCATCATGTTGATCTCAAAATCAGATCTCCTTCCCCTTTTGCAGCCCACAATGATACCCACTTCATGTGCACAAAAACAAGTTTGACATTGCATCAAAGCATCTACACACCTTTTGCTACACCATTCGTTCCTGGCCTTCTCTTTACTTGGTGCAAGCTGATCATGAAGATAAAAATACAACAATATCATGGAATGGAGCCATGCATCATAGCTCTGTTTTAAAAATCATGATTTATTAGTGATAAATCGTGAGACATAAGCAAAACGATAAATCTTTTGAAAAATCACGGTTTCTTTTCTATCGATTAATCGATGATTTACAACGATAAAACTCGTGAAAATCGCAAAACCACCTTGAAAATCGCCATACAGGGTATAAAAAATAAAATCCGAAAAGAAAATGTCATTTCAAAGCGTTTTTCAGCAATTTGTCCTCCGTGATTTGATCTGTGATTTTTGCCCTCAAGTTTTGCACGGGTTTCGACTCTTCAAGCCTACTAGGGTTTTGAAAATCGTGTTTTGCATTTAATTTAAGTTTATTTTATGAATTTAAAAGTTTTTTAAATTAGTGATAAAGTTGACGATTAATGTTGATAAATTGCTTTGTTCCCGATTTCCGAGTCAAATTTTGGCACCGAAGAAGTAATTGTCGATTACGATTTTTTGAACTATGCATCATAGTCATCATGATTGTTAGTCTTTTCTCTCCTATTCTTTAGTCCTTCCACAAAACCATAGGTTAATAACATATGGGAAAGAAAATCAGAATTTCTTATCATACTTATGATGCCTCAAGCATGCCATGCTAGAATTCTTCCCAACTTCATACAAACTCATCAATTTTATTTCCTTCCATAAGCAAAGAGAGGAAAAATCAAAACTGAAATTTTTACCTTCACCTTCTTTGAGCTTCAAGGGTTTACCCGGATCCCAAGGATGTAAGCAATCTATGTAACTCTTCACCATACCTCTTCTTCTCTCCATCAACATGTGCAAAGCAACCTCTATCTTGAAGCCCAAACTTGTGACCAAGAGTTTGTGATGACCAACCCAACATGATGATGAAATAGGAAACAAAGAATCTGAAATATGTTTGCACCTTGGGTTGTCATGAAAAACCATCTCATAGGCATTGCTTGGGAGATGTATAATGAATCCTTGGCCAAGATTCTCCTCCCAACCTTTCTCGTCTACCTCTCTGTTGGCTAGATTTTCTACATAGCTGAAAATCTAGGGCGGTCATGAGATAAATCTCCCTCATTTACCGGTGAGGCTCCCATGTAAGATTTGTCAATTAAAATATGATAGTATTTATTTAGGGTTTTACTTTAACCATGCAGCTCATGAACCATATTTGTATAGTTTTTGCAATACTATTAAAGAAAGGAAATATCTAAAGAAGAAGGAAATAATAAAACACATAAAAGAAAGAGGGGGATGTGCAATCCAATCAATAGATCACAGAGTTGATTGCATGCACTTGATGGAAGAACCAATAGATATTAACACACATAATTACAAGAAAAGACAACTTTCGGATTTAGATATAAAATAACACAAAGTTTATAAGTAGATCTAAGACAAAAAGTTAGAAACAAAATGCATTGTGACACAAAGTTCTTCGAAAATCTGCTCCTTTCTATTCCTTTGCTTCAAATAGCTATCAGGGATTTGAGCACAAAGTCTGGAACATAAGAATGTTGCTTACAAATTCTGATGATTAACCTGAAGGTTTTTTCTCTACTTATAGAATGTAGAGGGGCAATTAAAAGTCGGAAGCTTTTAGTGAATCGACACATGTGGAAGTCGGAAAGGAAATAACTGACAATCTCCCTCCTGAAATTCCTCTTTGCATGACATGCATGATTTGCAACTAAAGATAGAACCTTATATTTTGCATGTCTGCCACCTATTTCCAAGTAGTTGACTTCTTCAAGTAATGGCTTTTAAACCAATCACTTAGGTTTTATAATTTAATTGATCGCTCAATTACTTTGTCGGAGGAAATAAGAGAAAGAAGAAAGAGGAAAGCTGCAGTCTTGTCCTTTTTCACATTCTGCATGTAGTTGATTCTCTTGCCTTTGATTCTCACCAAACCGAATCTTGAAGCTTTTGCAATTCTTCTCTTGTATATGTATCAGTGCAATGTTTGTCGTAAATAACTCATATTTTTTTATTTTTAATTGCATATGAGCAATTAAAATTTTGGAAAACACTCTGGGTGAATGCAAATTCAATGAAGGCTTCAACTGGAAGATTGGGAGAACATGCACAAGGTCCCTGGAAGGAATTTTCCATGCACCGACTTCTTCACGGGCTGCATTGAAACAAGAGGATGAATCCTTGCAATTATGAATCGGATGCGGATCTGGATGTTGTGCATGATTCTGCAGATCCTTTTCTTTTATCGTGCTTTTGCCATGGCCGGAGCAATCTTTGTTTGAGCAATTCTTTTTCTTTTAATTATGCCGAAATTCTTTGCAATTGGTGCAGATCTGGGAATTTCTTCAGATTCGAGAAGATATATTCAATGTATTGGACATTGATTTAAGCTCCCTTTCAATTATATAAGCACCTGTAATGAATACCTGCAATTAATTCAGACAAAGACGGAATCAGGGCATGAACACTTGATTTTTATCATAAAAATCTGCATATAAAGTCTGCTGCCCTAAAATTTGAGGCTTTGTTTGCATGCAAAGCAAGCATGAATATTGTCAACTTCACTTGAGCACCTGTACCACTATGCAGACAATTAATTAGACTTAAATCAAGCTCCTTCAAACCTAGGTGCCAAACTTTGAAGCTTTCCGGTAGTGAAAACACCTTTTTCTGAGCAAAATTCCTCCTTCTTTGGGCGCCAAAATTGCCTGGGCTGCACTCCTTTGCTAAAGAATTAATAACTCCATTAATATGGCAGCCTATGCTTATATAACCTTGATCATTCTATAATTAATAATTGCCCTTCCTATTTTCGGCAATTAATTAATTAAAAATCATGCTTTTCTCTTCAATTTGGGCACGTATTTTGTGCATGCTCATGACTGCCATTAAATAAATTAAATTTATTTAATTTTAACTTTCTACTTCTAGTCCACTTTGACTTCACAGTGTGCTTTGACCTCATGCACTAAAAATAGGAATTAATTCCATCAATTAATACTTTAAAAATATTATTTCTCCTCAATATGGGTCACACTTTTTTGCATGAGAGGGGGCTGCATTAAATAAATTAAATTTATTTAATTTTAGAATTCTATTTCTAATTTCCTTTATCCTCTCATCCTGCGTTGACTTTTCCTCATGTTTGGGCACCAAAATTGGGTGAATAAACATTAATAAATATTATTAAATGCATTCTTATTCACCCAAGGTGGGTTGCACTTTTTGGCAAGGGTGAATTCTATTTTTAAAAGTCAATTTCCAATGGGATTACTCACTCTGCACTGCAGCTCCAAAAATCCCATGATCCACTTAAATTTGTTTGACTTTCATAATGAGATTTTTACCCTGCAAGCGGTAAGAAATTCCCATCAATGCCTTAAGTGACTTTCTTTTATTTCACAATGGGAATTTTCACCATACAAGGCAGGTAAGAAATTTCCGTCTGACTGCTGCCTCTAATTTTCCCATTATCACTTAAGTGACTTTGCTTTCATGGAAAAAAGTTTCTGCCAGCAAAGGTACAAAATTCCCACCTTGCCTGCTGCCACCAAAAATCCCATTGTAGCTTAAAACCTTCTTTTCCCAAAAATGTGACCTGCCCAGAAGAGGCCTTTTTTGTGCATGACTTAGTCTTTTTAGAGAGAACCAGACCTCCTGTGGCAAATTCCTTCTGGCATGACGTTCATAGATGATCTCCAGATACTCCAGGCAAGAAATCGACTAAACCCGCAAAGGAATTGACCTAGAGAAATTTCACGAGAAAACAAAACGGAAAACACCAAAAACGCAAAATGTTGCGGAAGTCACGAGATAAAGTCCAGGATTCATTCTGGTTAAAACCCTCTTGGTATATGGGAATATTGACATGTAAGACCTGTTGGTACCCAGATTTAATCTCCTTCACAACTTGAGTAGCATCATGGATTTTACAAGACACTCGAAGAGGCGATAAATGATTTATATGTCGCCAGAGCCGGGAAGCAATTTATTTGACTCGTTAGACTCAAAGCTTTGAAGAAGTGGGTAGCACCTTGAAAGGATTTTGATCTAATCCTCACTATTTTAGGTTGTGCCTTTCAACCAAGGTAAGAGAACCTATATTGCAGCCTCTGCTGTTTTGTGAAGGAGGTGGAGATATCCTTATCTTGTGCATATTGTATGGAGATGGCCTTGAGAAAACATGATCAATTTTCCATTATTCAAACTCAACATTTGTGCATCACTACTAAATGATGGAAATGCTTTCAAGACAAGGCCGAGGTCTTAGAGACATGGTATGATCCGATTTGCTTTGTGCATTTTTGTAAATGGATTGTATTCTTTGTTGACACACAATGCAATGCAAGGGTAGTATGGGGTAGGATTAGTTATTTTGAATGAATTTTTGGTGGGAGATTTTAGACAAGACTAACCAAAATTTGCCAAATTCTTTGAGGACCTTTGCAAGAAATTTGGAAGACCCACACAACAGAATGCTTCAAAAGGGTTGAGATACTCCTTCAACCAGGGTATGTGCACCAAATAGAGGCCCAGATCTGCACTCTTCCACACAATCTTTGACAACCTGCCACAAAAGCTTGAAGCAGATGAACCAACAAAGTATCCAGAAATCTCTATTTTATCATGACCTAAGGTGCACCCAAAGGTTTACAAACAATCTCAGAATTCAAGGAAGGTAAAGTGATTTTAAATCTATTTATCTCTTTATCAGATGAAAGCTCTTCTGAATGTGAAGCTGCAGATGCCACTAAACTATCAACAAGAAATGAGACCATGTATGATCAAGAGAGATTTTAAACACAAGACTGCAACAGGAGCAAGAAACACAAATTAAAAACATTCTGAAACATAAGTGCATGCAAACTTTGCCAAGAGACAACACAGAATAATCCAGAATGACCAAATTTATCGCGGGGGATTGTTATAAGAACAATCTTAGAGCTTCATTGATGGCTTTACAATCGAAACCAACTCAACATGATACAAATCTGATACAAAAAGGAATTAGAAATGGTTCTCAAAGGCGGTTTCTCGAGAGAATGGGCTTCTTGCCGATTTTCCGTGAATTTCTAAGTTTCTCCGATGACCTCCCACTCCGCCTTTGCGTGAGAATGTGCCACGTGTCCTCCCGCGGAGTCGGGGAAATTGCGAATTTTGCCCAAAGCCAAAAACGCTAATTTTTTTCAAACAGACCGCCGATCCTTGTCCAACCAGAAGCGGCCACGTATGAGATGTCGTTTGAGCTTAATTTTGACGGTCAAATGACACCGTACGACCATCAAAAAACACAGAATTTGCTAAGGATGCCCGAATTCAAATTTTTCATTGTGGGTAAAGGATTTTTTGGTCAAAAAACATATGGGAAGTGGTTTTAAGCAATTTTCGACCATGGGGAAGGATTTTTGAGGGAAAATAAGTACAAAACAAGCAAATTCAAGCTCCACAGGGAAAAAATGGAAAAAACGACAGAGGCCCGTGGATTTAGAAATTTAGGGCATAAAATAGAGCCTGCATGTATTTTTCTTTCAAGTTAGGCCAAAATTAATAGGTTTATGAGCCATTTAAAGCATTCAATTCAGATGAGGAAACTTGCAGACCACCAAACTCGAAGAAAAACGTTTTTTGAGCATGTAGAACAAAGGGGAAATATGGGAAAATAATAGAGGATCAAAATGGGCACCAACAAGACCACAATATGGTTAAACCGAGCACAATTTACCTCAAACAGGTTGAGAATAATTAAATAAAAATTTCCCGTAGGCAAACCCCAAAGTGATGAATATAACGGTTTTGGGCATCTGGGTATTTGGCGAAATTGGTTAATATGACTCTCTGGGAATATCTTGACACAATACAGACACTTTCTGGCAATAAAAACACAAAACGACCCATTACTTTAAAAGTACGATTTTTTTTTTTACATAGGGTAGTCCCAAATTTTAGGGTGAAATGGGACACCAACCTCCTTAGCATAGGTATGATCACCAAAGCATGGCAATGACAAATAATGATGCAATAGACTCTTGTCATGATCAAACAAAATATCAGAGGGCTTACCATTGGTTGCTGGTCTGAAAATTACAATGGGCTGAAAGTGGTCATGGGCACTGAAAATGCCTTTTTCCATGGGTGTATCTCATAACTTCACTTGGAAACTCCGCTTCATAGGTCCTCCAATATTCAAATTTTTCTCCAATTATAACCCGATTTTTAGTTTGTTGACCATGATATACAACCACTTGCCATGGTTTACAATGGAGCCTCAACCATGACATATTGTTATTCTTTTCATCAAGTGGCTCAAGACAACAAAACTGAATTGGTGTAGAAGAAAGCAATGATTTTGAAACACCTCCATACCTTTGGCCATCCCCAATATGCTCAACTCCTATTGTCACATGAGGATTGCTTGGGCTATCTCCAACATTCACTTCATCATCTTGCTCCTCATGCTTCCCTTCATCCTTTTGCTCATGCTCCCAAGTTCCCTTAGTATTTTGCCACATGCAACCATTAGAAATCAAGGGAATATCATTAACAATCAAAAGTTCTTTACCTTCCATTTTGCTTGGTTCTTGCTTAGCAATTTCTCCATCCTCTTGTGCTTTCATAGGGCTGTAAGGAAAATCAGTCAAGGGATCACCTTTGACAATGGCGGTGGGTGCTTCTAGGGCTCCCAAAGGCTGATCCATCACCATAAGCAGCTGCTGCGATGGTTCTTCCTCCTTAGCATGGTGGATATCTTCCTCTTTTGTCACCTCGGAAGGGTTGCGTTATAGAGGGAAGTTGTATCTTTGAACTTCACCATGACTTCCTCTTCATCAAGCTTCATAGCCTCTTCTTGCTTTGCCAACAAGATGGGGCTCTTCTCCTCTAGGGTTGGGATATCCTTCCCAAGACCCTTGTGCATGGCTTGGGGCTTGGACCAAGTTCCAATACCCACTCTATCTTTCCTCCATCCTATAAACTCGAGAAAATGATAGGGCATCATGAATAACTTTGGAAGGGCTTGATACTCTTCAAAGCTAAGCTTGCAACATTATTAACCTTTGAAACCCTAGGTTCTTCCTTGGTTGCGATTTCCTCCTTAGCAATGAAGGTAGGTCTAGAGGGTCTTGATGAGAATGACCTCTCCCTCTCGGCTATCATGTATTGTGCAAGAAGCCCTTTCCTCCTTGAATGTCCTTCCCTTATGTAGATTTTGCATAGTGAGGGCAAGAGAGTCCAAGGTGTCCGCTAGTCTTTCTTGCATTTTCATCATTTTGTCCATCTTCTCTTCACCTTGCATGAAACCCTTAGGCTGGGAAGACTGAAGCTCTGATACCACTGTAATGTCCCTTTCTAGGGCTGAAACTGAAAAATAGGAAACAACACCAATCCCACTTGAGAGTAATCTGATTTTTATAACAACAAATCTAAAAATATCTGAAAACCCTAGTAGCGAAGAATATAAGGACTTTAAGAGTACAACCCCGGATGGTTCTTGGCGGGCAAGGTGAATATGCACACAGTGTATAATATTTTCCTCTCATAAGCGGCCATAGTCTAGTGTCTGTAATCCTGTGGATGCGTTGGAATTTGGTATTAAGAATTCTTGATTAGTGTTCTCTCTCTGTGTTGGAATTTTGAATTAGAATTCTGATCCTTGTCTTCTCTCGACATTGGAATTTCGTATCCATTGATTCAGATAAGTATTCTCTCTATTAAACTATATAAATCTTTGTAACTATGAAGATTATGTAAAAATAAAGCTAATAGTAAGAAGTTTAGTTCTTTTGTTTATTTGAATAAATGAGCAATTGAATGTATTTTGTCTATTTTGCTATATATACTTGTTAAAATACGCAATTGTTGGGTAAAAACAGTGAATTTGCAGAATTAAGTTAATAAAATATGTAATATTGGATATGTATGTCTGTTATTTTCAAAGATTTTGTATGATTTAATATAAAATAAGCTTGTATTGATGTATTTTATCATAATTAAAAAACAATCTTGTAAATTTAATGGTGTTCTGGGCTAATTATCTGTATTTTGTATTTTATAGTTGTGTTGTGTTTTTGTCTTATTCTACAATTGTATTTCTTGTTTGTAAGCCTTGGACCCGAAAGTTCCTTTAGAAACGGTTAATTCTATGTTCTAAGTCCGCCGACACAATGTAATATATAATTGTGAACATTGAGCCAATTAAAATGCTCCACGTGTCGAGTTTGCTAAGATACTTTTATGTTTTGCGAAGCTTTAGCCAATTAGAGAAGTCCGTGTGTTGTGGTTTTGTTAGACTTATTGACTATTGAGAAGGATTTAGCCAATGAGAATACGACATTTTACTTTGCAATGTCCAACCTTTGTCAGTCTTTTCTATGCGATGTGAAGTGTGAACCAATGATAGCACTCCATATTCTTCACAAAACTAGATTTTAGTAATGCGAAACCTGAACCAAAAAAATTAAGCCACCAATTTCGCGGTGTCAGTCTCTTGTCAGGTTTGTCGGAATGCGAACCAATAGAATTTGTCCATGTTTCTTTTGCCTTTGTTTTTCCTGTAAGTACCTTGTTAGTATGTGAAAAATGAGCCATTTAGATGACTCCATGTGTAAACGACTTTTCAACAAATCTGTCTAGTTATTAAATGGTCTTTTGTCAGTTATCCTGCATTGCGAAGTGTGAACGAATAACAAAGAGCCACATATATGCAGTCTTCGTAATGACGTAACCTTGGTAAACAATTATTGATTCTACGAAAATGTGAACTAGTAAGAAGGTTCCACGTGTTTTATTTCGTAGTGTCAGCCTTAAGTAACGTTCAATGAATTATTGCCACTTGTCTTTGTCCTTTGCTTCCGTAAATCCGTCCGGACCCAAAATTGTTTGATCTTTGGTTTATTTCGTAAGCTCTGAGGTCCGTAAATAAATTTTAATCATGTTTTAAAGCTTAATTAATCTTGTTTCAAACGTAGTCGTAGATTTTAAAGGTAATTTACTGTTTTATTCAATAAATTAAAGCTATAATCGATTTAGCTTGTTAATTTTAATAGATTATCTATTGAAAAATGTATCAGACTTCCGCAATTCGAATTTTGGTCAAGATTTAGCAGTTATTGGTCAAGTTAAAGTTTGTATGTAGTTAATCAGAGTCGGATTTTTATCTGGGAAAAAGTCACATTTCAAAAATGAAGCTCAACAAAATATGAAAGTGTATGTTGCTTTATTGACATAGGTACAATACATTGTGTAACATCCTTAGTAGAGTTAAAAGGAACCATAAAGGGTAAAAATATTGTTTTTCTAGTTGATTCAGGTAGTAGTCATAGTTTTATTTCCCCCAAAATAGTATCTAAATTAAAATTGTCTACAAGGAAATTGAACCCATAGCCATGGAGATGGCTAATGGGAGAATAGTTAAACATATTGGAGTTGTCATTGAGAATCTAAACTTTCAATTAGGTGATGTAGAAACTACAAACATATTCCACATTTTGAACCTTGGCCAATATGATGTTATCTTAGGAATGACTTGGCTAGAAAGGAATAATGCATTAATAGGTTGTGAAAATAAACAAGTCTTTATAGGAGACCAAAATGGATCATTTAAAATTTTGCAAGGTGAAAAGAGACCTATCATTATTAAAATCATTTTTGTTGTGCAATTAAAAGTAGTCTCCAAAATAATTTTAAAGCTTTTTTGTGCCACGGTGACACAAGGTGATAAGTTCAAATTAGATATAAACATTAAACCCATAGTACAAGAATTTATGGATGTAGAAACTACAAACATATTCCAACATATTGGAGCTGTCATTGAGAATCTAAATTTTCAATTAGGTGATGTAGAAACTACAAACATATTCCACATTTTGAACCTTGGCCAATATGATGCTATATTAGGAATGACTTGGGTAGAAAGGAATAATGCATTAATAGGTTGTGAAAATAAACAAGTCTTTATAGGAGACGAAAATGGGTCATTTAAAATTTTGCAAGGTGAAAAGAGACGTATCATTATTAAAATCATTTTTGTTGTGCAATTAAAAAGTAGTCTCCAAAATAATTTTAAAGCTTTTTGTGCCATGGTGACACAAGGTGATAAGTTCAAATTAGATATAAACATTAAACCCATAGTACAAGAATTTATGGATGTATTCCTAGAAGAAATAGAAGAATTACCTCCTCATAGCGCTGTAGAACATGCCTTTGATCTAATTCCTGGTGCTGAATTGGTATCTAAAGCACCCTATAGACAATCAATCCCCGAGTTAGTTGAACTTAAGGTACAATTGGTAGAGTTACTTAAACAAGGGAAAATTAGATCTAGTGTTTCTCCTTGGGGTGCACCAATGCTCTTTGTTAAAAAGAAGGATGGTACTATACTGATTGTGTATTGATTACCGACAACTAAACAAACTCACTATTAAGAACAAATATCCCTTACCTCGCATCGATGATTTGTTAGACCAATTGAGTGGTGCAAAATGTTTTTCAAAAATTGATTTACGATCGGGTTACCATCAAATTAGGATTAAGGAATCTGACATTTCCAAAACTGCTTTTCGAACCTGTTATGGTCATTATGAATTTGTAGTTATGCCTTTTGGTTTAACAAATGCACCAACCACTTTTATGACACTAATGCATGATGTTTTCAGACCTTTTTTGGATGTATTTGTGATTATCTTCTTGGATGATATACTTATTTTGTAAAAATGAGAAAGATCATGAGCAACACCTTTGGTTAGTTTTAGAAATGTTGAGGAAAAACTAATTGTATGAGAAGTTAAGTGAATGAGAATTATTTAAAACTGAAGTTTCTTACCTTGGTCATATAATCTCTCAAAAGGCAATCTCTTCGGATCCCGCAAAAGTTAGAGTTGTCCAAGAGTGGTTAATTCCAAAGGATGTTCATGAAATTCAAAGCTTCCTAGGACTATCAAGCTTTTGGTGTAGGTTTTTGAAAAAGTATTCTAAAATAGCTACCCCTCTATGTTATGTTCGTTTAAACAACCACTTGAGACCTAAGAAACAACCTAGGGTTAGCTAGAAAATTATAGGATAACCTTTTTTTTTTTATTAGAAGTATCTCTGACCAGGTTCAGTAAGACATCGGTTTGCACTAGCAGATTCGGAACAAATCCTATTTACCAAAACACAAGTTTCCTTTATTAACTTATAACAAGTTCACAAGGTTCCAATTTTAGGGTTACATGTTTTAGTTAGGTTCAGGGAGTAATTTTACTCCCATACCTGCTCTCTAACAGCTCAGAGTTTCAACTGGATTTTTCTCCTACTTAACGCTTCCAAAATTTCCCTAAACCATTCCTAATGGATAGGAAATTTTCTCACCTTTCCGGTGATATAAGGAAGTCCTCCTAACTCCTTGTAGAACTCAAGTTATGAGTGGGCGGAGTTTCTAGGGAAAATTTTCCCTTAGGGGACACATGGCAAGAGGAGGGGAATATGCCTTGGGCGGTTTGGCGGGTCGCGGGGCGGCATAGGGAAATTTTCCCATCGCATGGCTCAAAGTCACAAAGCATTCCACGCCCCCGCGGTCCCCGGGTGGACACGTGTCGAGTCCTGGCGCCAAGCGGGAAAGGAGAAGGGAAGGGCAGAGCGGTGGGTGGATTTAGCGCCTTGTGCCCAACGAAGGAGGAAAGGAAGAAAAAGGTGCGCGGGTCCATGCACCCGGAAGAACAAAGTCCGAGGGGAAGGCGGAGATGCGGGCCGCGGGAGAAATTTAGAACATTTTCCCAAGGGCCAAAAACTAAAGAAACAAAGGGGTTCCCGCCTATCCGCATTGTCACTCCCAAGCACTCTCTCATTGGCCGTGGGCAGCGGGCCAAAATGAGAATTTTTCCCAAATTTTTTCAAAAGGATCAAACGTTAAAACGAACCGCGCCTCCACCTCAGCCCCTAGAGGACACGTGTCGCCCCGATTGGTTGTGGGCCGGTGGAGGGAAAATGAAAAATTTTCCCAAGGAAAAATTTTCAAAAGTAAAAGTTTCAATCTTTGAGAGGAGTCCGCCCTCCCACCTTGCCACGTGGTAGCATGTGATTGGCTGCGGGTAGGCGGGGTTGCGGAGTAAAACGGGAAAATTTTCGAAAGGGATAAGTTTTAAAAATTGGTCCACCCCTCCTAGGGTGCCACGTGGCAAGCCCGATTGGTTGTCAGAAATGGTGGGGGCCGCGGACCTTTTTGAGAATTTTTTCCAAAGTTAAATTTTGAATTTTTCTATAGTTAGATTAAATTTTATTATTTTTTTGAATGCCAAATTGAAGTAAAACTTTAAATGGCCATAACTTGAGCTAGAAAGCTCGGTTTTGGGCAAACAAGGACTTTTCGGAAAGCTCTCGATGCCCTCTTTGCACAAGGATCATCAATTTTGGAAATTGATGAAGTTTGAGAGGTCAATTTTGAGAAAGCAATCTGCAGGTTTTTAATTAGTGAACTGACAGTTTTCAAATTTTCAATTTGGTTAAATTAGAACTCCTCCTTCGCTCAACATGTCGAACAGACATGGAGGATTAGTCTAGGGAGGGTTTAGAGTGTTTTAGGAAGTCAATTTGTTCAATTGATTTCAAATTTTATTTCTCTGACAATAGACAGAAAAACGACTGTGCAAGTTCCAAATTGGATTTTCATAGAGTTTGAAAGTTCTTTCTTATATGTTAGAGTAAATTTGAGTTCTTTAGGACTTGACAAATCTGAATTTCAATGTTTCATAGCTTATTGTTTGGTATAAGTTTGAACTGCTCATTTTTATTAAAATGTGAATTGTCAGAATGATGTTTATGATAGTGAACTGTTTCTTTTAAGTTGGTATTACAATTTATCATTTGAATGCACATATAATTCCTAAACTAGTCCAATCCATTTACTTGATTAAAACAACCATTCATTTCTAAGTTAGATTGTAGTTCAGATTTCAATTCAAATATGCATTTAAAAAAAAGAATATAACATTGACTTGTCTTCACACGCATTCTTCTTTTTCAATCAGCAATTTCCAATGTTTGACAAAGCAAATCCAAATCCAATGCACAATACAATTTTGAGAAAAGAATGTAATTCTTCATTGATTATCAAATACAATTTTACAACTTTCTCCTTTCCATTTGATTTCTAAAATACATTACACCATGCATGTAACAACCTTTTCATTTCTTAACAAACAGACTGGAATACATCTCTTTACATTTCTCAATTCAAATTCAAACTTCCATCATCAATACGAATGGTTTCACATTACAAACATTATACAACTCATCCACTCAAGGTGGGAAAGGTTACAATGAATTTGCTCAAAAGATTGGGACTGTCAAAACTGTATATCTTCTTGCTCTAAACAATAGCATGCTAGATTCTCCATCTTTACATCTTTGATCACAACAAAGAAGGGGGAAAGGCAACGCTCTCCACCCAACCAAGACATCAAATGAGAAAGGAGAAGCCATCCTTCCTCATTCGTCCCCGAGCCCCAACCATATTGAAATAGAGAATGAGAACCAACTCATGGCAACAAGGCTTCCACACACATACAAGCAACATTATCACATGTACAGATAAAAAAGATACACATTCCAAACAAGGACAGCAGTTCACAACTGCATTTGAAATTATTCACACAACACATAGGCTTGATCAAGCAAGCCAACAAGAGCAAGATCTATGGGAAACTACTTATGCCTCCCTATTTGGAGTTGGGCATCCACCTAAATCATACCGTCAATGAACATATCAAATCCCATAAACCTTATATCTCCTAACCCCTCCTTATGCCCCCCCAAGAGTAAGAAATGCAAGCAGTTTCTTTTCCAAGGTGGATCCCAATCCAAAACTCCTCCACAATAAAGCTGGTGCCATTGGCAATCCCTTACGCCCCATTGAAAATCCCCAACCAGCCAAGAACACAACACACATTCACCATTAAAACATGTATGCAAGAGAAAGAAAACATTTAAAACAAGCTCAAGATCTTACCTCTCCATGATGGAGTTTGTTCCAAGATCCACAAGCTTTCCAATTGTCAAAGTGTAGTCTAAAGCCAACAATGTTCAAGCATGCAATCACTCCATACTTCCTCCACAAAATCTCCCAACAAAATTGTGCCCCCAAGAGGAATGAACAAAGTTTCAACAACCATAAACAAGCAAAGAGTTTCACTTTTATAGGAGAGGGAAGAGAAGAGGATGATGTGGATCCATGTGGGATGCCACATCATTCTTCCTCAACCCCAAGAGGAAATCACATCAACCACCAAATCATAATAAATAAGAATGACAAAATAACTTACACACTCCAAAATGACCCATACCCCAAAAAGACTGAATTTAAATTATGCAAGAGAAGTGCAATTAAAACTTCTAAATTGTCTCTTCAAAACGCAATAAAAATGCCTAAATTTAACCTACAAACCATAGGTATGGTGTGAATCATTTTAAGAGGTGTGGGACAAGTTAAACTTGTCCCACAAGCCTCCAAATTTGGCCTCCAAGGACAAATTCGAATTCTTAAGGAGGTGAAGTGTTTAACCTTCCAAAATCTTACTTACATACTCTTACATTTCTCTTACACCTTCTTACACATTTCTTACACACTCTTACAACATTTCATTTAAGAGCAACCACTTTATTTATTACATTCTTATTGACATATTGATTTATTTATTTTAACACATGATTATTTACAACATTACCTTAAAAATCAACAACTTCATTAATTAGATTCTATATCCCAAATTAATTTAATTAAAGTTTAACTATATGGTCTCTCACATTAATCTACCACATTTAAATTAATTACAAGAAGGAACACATTACTTAATAAAATACATACAACAATAATTAAAAAGGAACACATTAATAAAATACATATCCCATGGTCACATATAATGGAAATCCCCCCCATGGGAATCCCTAACAACACACACACACAAAAAAATTTGCCATGGTGACCTTGTTGATTTCACCCTGAATTTTAATATGGTTAGTCTCCAGTCCCCGATATTGTTATGATTTTTAACCTAAAAAATGCAAATACCTCCTTCGGCCTCGTGGCCATATCGAACATCAAAATGATACAAACAACATTTCAAAATTATCTAAACACATGAATCACAACAATATCAAGAATTCAACATTATCATTTTTAATTCATAAATCAACTATATCATCCTCTAGGCTATTCCATACTAGGTCTACTCAAAATATCAAATGTCACAAGTCGAAATCAACATCTATAATATGTCCATGTCAAACAATATATCATCATCCACGTAAAGGAAATGTATCTAGTAATCATCATGCATACTAACTGAATCTAGATCAATAATAATCCATGATCTAACATCTAACCATCATACTAACACAAAACATAATAGTGTCCATAATATGATCCATAGTATCAGGATCAGTATCTAAAAGTGTCAAAGGGAAGTGGGCACTACACTCTAACAAATTTGACTAAGAAGGGTACACCCTACCAATGGACTTTAGAGTTTGATCAAGTTTTTAGGAAATCAAAGGAATCTTTTGTGACTACACCAGTTTTGTGTATTCCAAACTTTTCTAAACCTTTCACTATAGTCACCGATGCATGGGTTTTGGTATTGGTGGTGTATTGATGTGGGACAACAAAGTAATATGTTATGAGTCAAGAAAGTTACTCACTGCTGAAAAGAATTACCCTACCCATGATTTGGAATTATTTGGCATCGTTTATGCTCTCAAATTTTGGAGACACTATCTGTTAGGAAACAAATTTGTATTAGAACGAGATCATCAAGGATTATAACACATTTTTACTCAACCATATAAACATGAGACAACACGACGGATAGAATTAACGAGTATGACTATGATATACAATGTCCCTGATAAAGAAAATGTGGTAGTTGATGCTTTAAGTAGAAAATGTATGTGTGCAAATACTTTAGCCCTTGAAAGTAGTAGCTTTGAACAAACCATTAAGACCAAGTTATCTCTTGTTATTATTATCGCGAACTTTATGAAGGTTTGAAGAATAAAATTCCTAGTGTTCATTTAAATGATAGACTTACTTCATACTTGGAGAACGATTTGTTGTACCATAAAGGTAGATTGTGTATTCCAGATCTCCCAGACCTTAAACAACAAATCTTATAGGATTCTCATGATATACCTATTGCAAGCCATCCCGGATTTCAGAAAACATACTTATCCATTAAAAAGAATTACTTTTGGCCAAAGATGAAGCAAGATATTCACAAATATGTTCAACAATGCTTAACATGTCAAAAAGTGAAAACTAAGCAATGTAGTAAACCTGGTAAGTTATAACCTCTTGCCATGTTGGATTGGAAATGAGAATCCGTAAGCATGGATTTTACTATGGGTTTGCCTCGAACTAAAAATGGCAATGATGCTATTTTGGTAGTAGTAGATAGATTGACAAAAATGGCTCATTTCCTTCCTATGAAAAAGAAAAATCTCTGCTTGAGACATAGCCCACTTATTTGTTAAAGAAGTTTTTGTTTACATGGTCATCCTAAAGACTTAGTAACAAATAAAGATCCAAGATTTACTTCTTCACTTTGGAAATCTTTGTTTGAAGAATTAGGTATGAGCTTGAGTTTCAGTACTACTGTCATCCTAAAACAAATGGACAAACAGAAAGAGTAAATTGCATTTTGGAAGATATGTTAAGAATGTACACTGCTGAAAAACTAGAGAATTGGGAAAATTTCTTACATCTAATTGAGTTTGCATATAATAAAGGATATCACAAAGATTACCACTAAAATGTCTCCCTTTGAAGCGGTGTATGGAAGAAATTGTAATACACCTATTTCTTGGACCGACCCTATCCATAGGTTGTGTAATGAGAACAATAATTTGAAAGAAATGGAGGAAATCATAAATACAACAAAGAGAAACATGAAAGTTGCTCAAGATAGATATAGAAAGATCCGTTATTGGATTTGAAGTAGGTGATCAAGTTTTCCTTAGGGTAAAGCCTAAGCGTAGTTCCTTAAAACTTGGTAAATATGCTAAGCTAGCACCTTGTTTTCTACGGTTTCATTGAAGTTTTAGAAAGAGTAGGAGAACTAAATATAGAGTTGCTTTGCCTCGAATTGTCTAGGATCCATAATGTTTTTCATGTTAGTTTATTAAAGAAATATGTTTATAATGCCACACACATTGTTGATTGGAAAATCATAAGTGTGGAACTTAATTGTGAATTCAAGCTAGAACCGAAACTAGACATTTAAGAAATAGAGAAATTAAAGAAGTAAAATGAACTTTTAGTGACATAGTGCTACATGGGAAAAATAATATTATATTCGTGAGCAATATCGATCTCTCTTTTGACTAATCATCTTGTGTTTTTGATTGTGCTTTAGAGAAACCTCATGTAGTGAGGGCAATAGCTGATTCAAGGAGGGGAGAAATGTTATATGACAAAATCTCCGTTATAAATAATTAAGAGAGACGAGAAATAAAGAGAAACTTTATGGTTGATATTTGTTAGGAGTGTAAACAAATAATGGACCCTTATTAAGGGAGTGTAATGTAACAACCCTTGTTAAAAGGAAGTGAAAAATATTAATGTGACCCCACTAATGGGAGTGAAATAAACAAATAGCTATGAACATGTGTGTTGATTTTCAAACTTCGGGGAAAAGCCAATAAAAGGTGAAACAATCAATTTTAAAAATGAGGATTGTCATCATTTTTTAGAATACTTTTGTAATACATTTACAAACATCTCGCGTGTGTAAAGGTGAATGCGGGTGGTGGGATTTTGGAGACAGTAACTCGTGTGTCCTAATAGGGGGTATGAAGTACAACCTCAAATGGTTCTTGGCTAGGGAAAGGTATGGTTTTATGATATTTTCCTCTATAGATAATCGGCCATAGCTCGAGGTGTTGGATCCTGCACACATAAGAGATAAAATTTTGATTGATCCCAAATAAAAGATATGTATTCCACTATTATAAAGCTTTGTATTTTGATCTTTGTAACTTGAATGATCTTTATCTTAATACAATTAGGTTTTTAATTAATTAGATCTCACTATTATCTGTGTTTTAAGCTTTAAATCATGATTTTGATATATATATATATATTAAAGATTTATGGAAATACTCTATTAATGTATATGCTATGTTAAAAATTGCTATCTCCATGAATCACTTGTGATTTGAATTGTAATAGCTCTTAAAATGGTCTTTGGATACTCGTGATGTGACAAATGGGAATGCATAGCGTTTTTTTTTTTTTGTTCATGCGTCGAGCTCTAAAACCACCCTGTTATATTCATAGTTTTCACATTTTATTTGATAAAATCTAATGTTGAATTTCTATTGGTCCACCTATTGAGTCAAATGCTTTTTCTCCCGTAAACGGTTAAACTGAGTTAATATGTGTATTAGGGATTTTTCCGCATGGCAGCATCCCAGTTGTTCACATATAGGTACCCAAATGCTTTACTCCAATCCTCTCGGCATCGAAAACACGTAGCTTTTGACACTTGTGCCTATCCCCGCCTTGTCGTATTGTGGTTGAAGTCTTCGGAAGGCTAACACATGTCAACATCTTGAGTTATATCCTCTTAGTGTCGCCCCGATCCAAGCTCTCTTTAGATCACTTGACATCCAATCATCCAATTTGGTGGCACGTGTACTCTGTTTGTTGTCTTCACAATCAAACAGAGCACACTTTGCATATCCCACGATATTGTTCTAGATAGGGCTTGGTTGGGCTATGACTCCACTCTTTTCCTCATATTTAGATTAGCACCAGATCAACTTAGGGCTCTCAGAGCCAAATACGTGCTACACTCTCTCCCTAATAACGTTTTCCTTGACGAAGATCTTACCAAGTCATAGGTGGTGGAGCTCAAATGCTCCAAAGAGTTGGTTTTGGCAACTCGTCAGGTGGGGAAATGAGCAGTTATCAGGAATCTTAGAGCTTTCATCAAAGACACTTTCCCTCCAAGATGGGAGGCCCGACCCGGGACTTCTAAATGATTGGTCCGCAGGGAGAGGAGACGGGGTACAAGTATCTCCATTAGATGTTGGAACAATAATGGTTCTTTTTGGTCATCACCTGGTCTTATGCATGATGCTCTTGAATAAATCGACATTCTTTTTGTCACAGAGACACACAAGAGCCGTCTAAGACCTCTTAGGGGTCACGAAATACCATTAGTGCTCGCTTTGCAGAGATAGGAGACACGTAGTTCGGGTGGTGACAGGGGTTCAGAGGGTGTGGCTCGTTTGTATAGAGATTTCCTCCGGAGTAGGATTTCATTGGTGACCAGAGACGAGTTTGCTAGGTTCATGTGGATTGATTAGAGGATATTTTTATTGCATCTTGCTACTTTCCTTCGGCTTCCTCTCCATATGCCATTCACAATGGCCATGATGGTGATCCTTTCGGTGACCTGTATGCCAATATTACTCAGTACTCAGTGATTGGCGAAGTCATCCTTATGGGGGACTTCAATGTTTGTACCAGAGCCCTCTAGATTCCTCTCCATGACCGATTAGAGGATGTGTTTTGCACCTAGGCGATTGATCTAGAGGCAGTGGGACTTCACAGGATATCAGAGGATGATTCAGGGCCCTTCACTACATATGGCCGACACCTTCTTCAGTTAGGGGAATCCCATGAGTTGTTGATCCTAAATGGGCTCACCTGCTTTCTTGACTCTCACTTCTTCACATGTCGGCCTCACGGTGGGGGTGGGAGTGTTGTGGATTATGTCCTTTCTAGCCAAGTATCTCTTGTCACTTATCCATCACTTCTTTGTTTCCCCCATCCTCCTTGTCGATCATGCCCTTCTTTCATTCTCTCTCCAAGTTGATATCCCCCCTCCCGCCATTGTTCCCATTCATAGCCTCCCTCGTACTACGTTCCGGTTTGATGAAGGAGACCCCGATACCTTCTCTTCCCACATTTGTCAGTTACTCCCTTCAGAGACCCATTTCTTTTCATTGGATTGTGTTGTTACCAAATACACCCGCCTCTCTTCCATCGTTTGGGAGGCAACCCTCAAATATTTCCCTAGTTCCATCAGTTCTTCCCCGCTTCCCATCAACCCAATAACTCCAACTAGTAGGAAGTGGAGGCCACTACCACAACCTGCAATTAATCAAAGTCATTGAAACATTGGAAAATGAGCCGTTATCTCCATACATAACATCAGTTCACCTAGGCGCCATTACACCTTGCCTTACATTTGATAGCATTCAAAATTCCATGCCCCATATCAAATCTTTTGGCAACATCTACAAATATTGGATTTTGGCCAACCAATATGCCACAACAAAGCTATTTGCCAAAATCCTTAGTGGAGATGCTTTACAATTGCAGAATCAACTAAAACCTCACCTTGTTTGGGAATTTGAGGACCTAATTAGCAAATTTGACTAAGAATTTTAAATGGATCAGTTACCCAAAGATAACTTGGGAATTTTCATCAATGCACAACAAGTAGACAACAAAAACAGCCCACAATTTTATGAAACGATGGAATACTCCAGGTAACAAATCTGACCACACATGGATGAACAATTTGTATTCAAACTGTTCCTTATATCCTTAGAATCAAAATTACAATAAAAAGCCCGATGTTTCTTACCAAGAAAAGTAGAAGAAGCTTCTGTACAATCTATACATCAAAATTACCTCATGAAAACAGGTGGCTGATAACAACCAAAGCAATCTCAAATGCTTATAAAGAGCAAAAACTGATGTGCCATTGGATATGGTGTCTCTAACACCTGTGATACCCAATTTGATACTAGACTTACTATCAATGTTATAAATACACAAGCTTCACAAAGCAATAACGAAAATCTATTGCCTCAAGTGGGGAAATCCATCCCCCTTACACTTTAGCTTGATAACCCGACCCAACCATCCTTTAGTCTTGAAGAACTTGAACACATCATAAATTGCGTCTGAAATAGATATCTTGATCCTACGAACCCACTCCTAGTGGTGTAACCCACGGAAATTGTTTTGATGGCATGCCCACTGGGATATTCTTATGAAAGCTATTGAGACCTTAAAAAGTTCATAATTGTATTCATTGTTGGAAAATATTTGGACTGTGAAGCCATGATCTGCAAACATTACCAAATTTTCCTTTAAACCAAGCAAGCTTTAGTCTTGCAAAACAAATGTAAGCTATTCACCAAGACAATGCATACATAGGGATTTACAATAATCTATTTTTAGTCATATGAAAATTACTCAACCTCAGTAACAAATGTAACTGAATAATTAGTAACAATAATTACAAAATTAGACGGCCGTCACTATTCAAGAAATTCCCGATTTAAACACTGTGAACAACTGCGAGAAGAATATAGAAATGAAAGTAATTAGATGAGTCATAGGATGCATTGGATTAGGATGCCTCAACTTCCTAAATGTCAACAATGTTTAGGGTACCTACATAATTGTACTAGCAAATTCGATATCTGAAGCAATCTCTGAAACACCTACACCAAAAATTCCTCAAAATGTAATGTCCCTTTCTAGGGCTGAACCACAAAAGCAATGAAATCACACAAACCCAAACTGAAATGTATTCTGATTTTTATACCAGCCAACTAAAAAATGGAACAACAGTGCATAACGAAATGATTTTTAGAACAACAGCTATGAAAGAGCAATAATTTATCAAAACATCACCATTAACATCATCTACAACATGTAGAAACACTTTAGGAATGTTTTAGGGCAATTATCACTCAAAAACTCAACCACAAACACAGCTGGAAATTAATTAATTAACAGCAGAAGTACAACTCTCAAAAGTGACTGAAAATGAGGTCTCCAAACCCCAATAAATACCAAATAAGTGATAGATCAGCCTTATAAATTTGGAGAAGTCTGAATATCAACTTGAAATGCCAAAATGTTCCTAGAAGGCACCCAAACACCCTTCTACCCAAGTCACCACCCTAGGAGAGGGTGCCAAAGTGATGGAAAACCCCTGATATTCTTCTCCTTCAATGCCCTAGCTGCCCAACTAGCAAGATAGTCTTTGTAGAAGTCCTTAACACCACCAAATTGGAGAGTTTTCATTCTCCAACCTCAACAAGGAAGGGTTTCTTCCTCCTTGCTTGCCACACTAATGGATTTTCGCCCCTCAGTGGATTGGAATAGAGCAACCAGCTCTAGAACCAATGAGATAAAATGATATTAGCCAAAAACATGCCCAATATGAGCCTATGTGACACCTATAACCTTATGGTGGCGCCAAGAGTCTTTAAGGGAGGATTCCCCAAGACTGACCTCCTTAGAAGCTTATTTCATCTTTAAGCTTACAAAAGAAAAATATAATTATTATTTAAAGAAAGACTAAAATATAATTATTATTTAAAGAAAGACTAAAATATAATCCAAGGGCTTCCCTTGTTCATCTTCTTCTTGCCCACGAGAAGAAGAATGGGCAAGAAGCCTTCAAGCGGATCAATTCGAAAAAGGGGACATTACACAAAATTTAATAACTTAGATGGACTTGGCCATGGATGACCAAGACACATTTAAACACGGTCGAGGATGTCCTTGACGAGCCAAATACTAAATAAATAGCAGAACAGCCTACTGCAACATTAGAGATTGCAATTAAACCTGCTGACCCTAAAAAGCCTGCAACAAAACAATTTAGATACGATGAATGGGACCCCATTCCTGCACTGACTAATCTACCTAGCAAGGTCCCATTCCTTGAATTCATGAGAACATCACATCAACAATGCAATAAAGTTATAAAAACACTCAACAAAATGAAATTTCATATTGCTCACAATATATTATTACCTTGCAAATATTTCAAATCTTATTGCTATTCTAGTTTTCATTATATCAACATAAACATACACACTTTCATTATTTTTCTTTTGCTCAAATATATGGTGCAATGCTAATCTCATTTGTTAGTTGAATCTTATGCTGATGTATTAATTACGAATTCATGGTTTGGTGGTATGGCAGATTGGCATCATTACCTTTTTCTTAGTTCCATCCTGGATAATTTGACCACTACAATTATCATGGTGTCCCTTTTGAAAAAAATAATACCCGATCCTGATTATAGAAGGTATGCATTGCATCCTATTTTTCAATTTTATTCTTCATATGAGGAGTAGCTGCATTTCAAAATTAAATCATGTTTGATTTTTTAAAGAATGTGATCTTCACAACCTAAGATAACAAAGCCAAAATTTATGGATAACAACTCGGAGGACAATCTAAAATAAGAGACATGGTTCTAGCATTAGCATGATGCATTTCTACACAATCAACTAAGGGAATGTGAAGATGAAGCTTTCCTATCTGATGGTTAGTTTGACATGGTCTTCACTACTATTCTTTATAGGTGGTTATTTTGCATCTCTTGGGGTGTTAGGAATACATTTATAATCCTAAGTCTAAGTTTTTGTACCATATCTTATCTATTAGTTGATGTTGTTTCTGAATTGTACTTGATTGTATTATATATACTTTGTGGGAACTATAATATATAGCACATTGGTCTTGCAACATATTTTGTCTCTATCTATTTTGTGTATGTGCTAAGATTTGGTATCAAAGCCACGTGGAAGTGATGAGGGGCCCATGAGGAGGTTGAAGTGACAGTTGGAAGCAGTTAACGTAGTTGTTGATTAAATGATGCCCATTCATTCATCCATTAGAGGCATGTGAGGAAGCCATGTTTGCTCTGTATTAAAGGTAAGTCTTTGTTTTTCTGTAAAAATGCTTGAAATACATATATTTCCCTGAGAGAGAGGTTTTGATATTCATTCATATATATACTTATGTATTTTGAGAGAGAAGAGAAACTGCATTATTTGCTTTTTCTGCATATTAATTTTATTAACTTTTGCTATATATAATATAACATGTGCCCCATTTGTGCCTGAAAAATTGATTCCTCATGCTGGGCAATGAGAAGTGGTATACGATTTTTTTGTTAGTTTGCCTGAACAAAGTGTTGGAAGCATTGAACATTTGATTTTGTATGAGTGGTGTTTTGAGACAATAATTACTACCTGAAGATTTGCCAAAAATGAAAAATACCGCAAAAAGGGTGTGCAAGCTTCTGTTGGAGGAATTTTAACGCTATCAAACAATGCAACACTGCCTGGTATGGATCCACACGGCATGTGAAGGGCATAAGTTTGAAAAAGAATGTGACAGCATGTAAAATCATCTGCCAAGGGGGCGGCAGAGGCGTAGGAGGCTGCTGAAGTGGAAAGCATTGGAAGGATGGGCATATAAAGTTAGGTTTTGGCATTATTTGTTGTCTCTTTGGCACATTGGAACAGTCACTGACATACATACATACATACATGCATATACACACCAATACGCACACACACACACACAATTTTGGTGCTTAAAGTAATATGGGTCCACAAACCAAAAATCTGCTATGCACATCAAAATAAAAACCTGTATTTTTTTCTTTGAGCAAAACAGAAGCATGGTTATATTAAATTGGTGGGTTTTGTGTTTCAAGAGGTGCTATAGAATAGTAGGTATGTACACATTTGAGAAAAAATGTATTTAGAGGTCATTAGTTTGAATCTCCCTGCGTTCATTTTGTATATAGTACAGAAGACAAGCATGTAAATGTAAGTCATATGCCAATTTCAGACATTATATCTCAAAGCATTGCATAGAAGAGTTGTTTTAGCCATTTTGTGTAAGACATAGGAGTTGCACAAAGGTCATGGTTTCGAACTCACTACATGCATGTTCTTGTTCAAAAGCCAACTACCATGCATATAAACTTGTAGATGACTTGGTGTAAGTTATTTGGTAAAACATACATTCCCAGCCCTTAGGTTGCGAGTTCAAGTTTCAACACTGCAATTGTGCAGTATTTCTCAAACTTGCCAATTTAATTTCTTGTCAAACACCATCTACAACTATGTTTTTCACCATATCTTTGTCATATGATATCATTTTATCAAGAAATTGACCTATTTAAGTTTCAGGTCTCACAGAGAAAGAAACAAATAAATAAATAAATTCAAACCTTCCCAAGTAGCTCCTTGTCACCTTAGGTTAGGCAGAAAGCGCGGATGAGCCCAAAATCGGTGCAGTAGTGTAGGTGCTTGCAATGTGGTAAAGCTTCACCGCATGATCAATCTAACTCAACCTTACATAGATTGGGGAAGAAGGATAGATTTGGGGATATATGGATCGAGGGTTTATATGGACATTACGACGGCGCTAAGTGAGAGGATTTCTCACAAGAGCATTACGAAAGCTCACTTAATTGATTCCTTCTTGTGCTTTGAAAGGGGGTATAGGTTCTATTTATAGCCTTTTGAGATGAGATTAATTAAGGAGACTTAATTAATCGTGGTTTATGAAAAAGTAATGTGATTTGTGAGTGGGGGACATGGAATATTGGAGGAGGATTTGATTTGAATATTTAATTCAAAAGTGGGGGACATGAAGGATGGAGGAGGATTTAACTTGAATATTTAATTTGAAAGTGGGTCATGGTGGGGAATTGATGTGGCATGTGATGTGGACGGTGAGGTGGAAAGATGAGGTGTAGGATTTGATTAGATGATGATGGAGGTTAATTAATTAACCAATATCAATTAATTCTTCATGGATTTTTGTGGGAATGATGTGAGGAAATTAATTGACTAATGGGGTGGTGAAAATGAGGTGTCTACATTTGCCCCTCTTTGGAAGGGTACTATGAGAGTAGTGTCCTTTCAAAGAAAGTAGAAAAAATGAATGAAGATGCCCCAGGTGATGTGATTGGTGATTTGAAAAGATTCTTCTCAATGAAGATGCACCCTTCAATTAGAAGTTATTTGAAAAGATTCTTGAACAATTGCCAACATTGGTGGATAGAGAGGTGAGTTTCACGTGTATCAACACTTTTGTTCCGCATCTACTTGTCCTTCAAAGCTCTTGATTTCAACCTTAGTTTCAACTTTAAAAGGAGCATGATTAGATTTTACCTTCTCTTTTACAACTGGAGTTTCTTCTTCACGCTCTTCCACATCTTCTTCCTCATCGTGGCTCTTTCTATGCCAAAATTTTCGCCAAAGCTTGAACCATTGAGTCTATGGATTCTTGTTTAACTTAAATTATTGAATATGAATTTGGAGATCGACTGTCGGTGTAGTAAGTGAGAGGCATAACCTCTACCAATTTAGTGAAATAATCAGTGGCTGTGATGATGAATTTATGTCCATTAGATGATGTAGGTCTAATTTTCCCAATAAGATCGAGTCCCTATTGAGAAAAGGGCCAAGGTGTCGTGATTGGTTGTAAAGCTTGGGAAGGTGCATGGATGAGGTTGTCGTGTTTTTGACAAGCTAGACATCTTTTAACAAAATGGCATGCGCCGTTTTCCATGGTGTGTCAATAGTAATCAATGCGTAAGATTTTCTTGGCTAAGGCCAATCCATTTGTGTGTGCCCCGCAAATACCGGAGTGTATTTCAACTAAAGTGTGAGATGACTCCTCATGATTGAGACATCTAGGTAAAGTGCCATCATAACCATGTAGATACAAAGTGTTAGCTAGGATAGTATAGTGAGAGGCACGTTGTGCTAATGCGCGTTTGTGATGGGAGTTCATATTCGGAGGGAAGGTTTTGTCACGAATGAAGGTATAAATATCATGGTACCAAGGGCTATCAAGACCAACTATTTCACACATCATGGTAGTCTCGGGCAAGGCGTAAGTGGGAGCGAGAAGATGGTCTATAAGGAAATTTTCCGTGGCTGATTGGTGCTTTATTTCGAAGGGATTCGATAGTTGCCATAACATCTGTGGATTTGTTTTGAACTCTAAGAGATCATTTGAAAGTAACCTCGAAGGCTATCTACCATGAGTTTGTAAGGAATGAGCTTTTCATCTTTTACTTGATATTCATTTGTGACTTGTTTGATGATGAGAAGTGAATCACCAAACATTGCCAACTCCTTGAGGTTCCATGATATAGCTAATTTCAATCCGGCTATGAGGGCTTCGTATTCTGCAATATTGTTTGTGCAGGGAAGGCCAAGTGGAAAGATTTTGGAATAACATTGCCATCTGGTGTGATAAGTAGGATGCTTGCTCTTGATCCATGGACATTACAAGATCCACTTCAATACACCACTGTAATGTCCCTTTCTAGGGCTGAACTGAAAAACAATGAAATAACACAAATCCCAAACTAAATTATTCTGATTTTTATATCAGCCAACTGAAAAATATAACAATAGTCTGATTTTTAAGATGACAACAAGGAAAAAACAATAATTCATCAAAATATCACCATTCACATCATCTAAAACATGTAGAGGCACTTTAGGAATATTTTAGGACAATTATCACCCAAGAAATCAACCTCTAAACACAACTGGAAATTAATTAAATGACAACAGAGGTACAACCCGCATTAAGGGTTGGAAATGATGTTTCCAAACCCCAACAAATACCAATGAAGTGAGAAATCAGCCTTATAAATTAGGAGGAATTTGAATATCAACACAAAATGTCAATTGGTGCCCTAAAAGGCACTCAAACCCTTCTCCACCCAAGTTAACGAGCCTAGGAGAGGGTGCCAAATCGATCTAGAAGACCTTGATATCTCTTCCTTCTTCCAGTCCTAGTTGCCAACCAACAAGATAACATTATTTGAAGGCCTTGGAACCACCAATTGGAGAGTTTTCTTTCTCTAACCTTGAACAAGGAAGGGTTTCGTCTTCCTTGCTTGCCACACCAAAGGATTTTCACTCTAGTGGAATGGAATAGAGCAATCAGCCCAAAACCAAGTAGAATAAAATTATAATAGGGAAGCATGCCCAAAATGAGCCTAAACGACTCCTTTTATATCCTTTTGGTGACGCCAAACCCCATGAGGGGGTTTCCTAATGACCGACCTCATAAAGAAGCTTTCTTTATTTTTTAATTTGCCTTTTAATTCCTCCAAGCCGACCTGCCTCATAAAGGAAAACACTAAAAGAAAATGTAAATGCTCACAGAAAAGGACTAAAAACATCAACAAATACTTCCTTTGTTCACCTTCTTCTAACCCATGGGAAGTGGAATGAGCTAGAAGTATTCTAAATGGATTAATTTGAAAAAGGAGGCGTTACGGTCTCTCCTTCCCGAAATTGCTTTCCGCAAGCAATTGCAACTCTCATGCCAAAGTGCCAATGTGCCAAAGTGAAAGAACATGATGTAGTACTCGCATGATTTAGCTCCCATGCTCATGTCGAAGTGAGAGAATGTTTGCAGAAAACAAACTTATGTAATGGCTTTACTTGCTATCCAAAATGAGTTGTCATATCTTTGGCCACATCTTTGTTGTTGTAAAATCACTTTTGGATGGGAAGTGACATGTCTTTTGGCTCGACATTTGTTCCTTATGTTCTCCCAAGGTGGAGTTGGGACTTCTTTTTATCCGGAAGCATGCAATGATGGTATGACCAACAATATTGATTCTGAAATCAGAAATTCTTCCCTTGGTGGGACTCAAAATAACACCCGGATCCCACACTATTATGCTCAAACAATGTTGCATTTGGGCAAAAAGACCTATGTGCTCTTTACCACAAGATGTATCTTCCATTGTAATGTCCCCCGTTTTAATTAAAAATTAAAAAGAAGAGAATTGATTTGCACATGTAAATTTAAAATAAAATATATTTTAATTTGCAAATAAAAAATAAAAGAGAAATTCAATTTCTCTTTGGGATAATAATTTCATATTTTAAAGGTGAATTAAGTGACTAAGCAAGTCGCATTTTTCTTGGGAATTATTTCATGTTGGATATTTAAAATAAATCGTTTTCTTCTAGGCATGGGTCGATTCATATGGGCCCTATTTGATTTAAAATCCCTATGCATTTAATATTTGTTGTTGAGTGTGACTTTCAAACATTTTAAAAATAAGATTCCCTCCTAGATTATGGCGCCAAAGATGGAGAAGAACTTTGGAGGATGTGCAAGGCAAAAGATATAAAAGAAGATGTGGATACTCCTTTTTCGCATGTTGACGGTTTATGAAACTTATCTTCATGCTTGAAGAAATGATGTATGCCCACTAATGATCTAAAACAAAAGGTGTTCTTCAACACCACCTTTGAGTGAAGTGTGCATGCCCTTTAAGTTTGAATTGATAAGTTATTTGCATGTCTCTTTCAATTTAAGTAAAGATGCCATTGTTGAGAGAGTTTGTGAGGTTATTTGGAGTGTTTTTGAGCTATTATTGGATCTATAAATTCTGGAAATTGCTGCTGGTTTTCCCATGATATAAATCGACTTGTTGAAGAAGGTTTATGGTGTTTTGAATGTTATTTGTGCAAGAATAAAATCTGAACTGTTATTGCTCATTATTCTATGATAAATGCACTTGTTTCATGATATTTGGAGCTTGCTAACATTGCTGGAATTTATTTAATGCAAGTCGACTTACCTGGGCATTTATTAATAGTGTTTTGGAAGGGTTTGAAGAGTTTTTCGATCTGCTGTTATAACTTCCTTATTGCAGATCTGAAACTGCATTTTATTGGGTTAAAGAGTGAAAGGAAAGAGCTGAAAATAAGTTTAATTATTTCTCCTAACCCTAATGAATGGAACTGCATATTCGGGGCTGTTTTGAGTGGGTTTCAATGGGTGGAAAATTCTGATTTTGGTTGCATTTAAAAGATCATAATTTTATCTTCCTACTGCACTTTGTTTCAAGCAACGGGAGTTAATATTGTGGGAGTTATTAATTTTCAAAGTTTACAGTCATTTTCAACAGTTTTAATTTATTTTTCTACTTCTGCAAAGTTTATTGGTTAAAGGAGTGTAAATTCCAACTAGATAGTCCATCTGAACCCTTACCTTGGCTCACTCCAACCCTATTTGGGTTAGTTGAGGTGAACCTAGAAGGGTTTCTCTTCTAAGTTTGCTTCTTTTGCAAGTAGATTAATAATAATTAATTAATATCTCAAAAGGGGATATTACATCCACTCTTTCATCTTCCTAGCTTGTTGTTCATGATGATAAAAATATTGCAGCGACATAGGAAGGATCAACAAATCTGAAATGTGATTATTATTATCATACCTTTGGCTGCCCATGAAAAGCTTGTCCTCCTTTGATGAAGTGGGGTTTGTAGAGATACCTCCAACCCTTCTATCCTTGTGATTCCCAATATTTTCTTGAACACATGACTCTTCATAGTGTTGTTCTGAAAATCAGTCAATGGAAACTCGAAGGATGGTGCAAGTTCCTCTAACTTGAACCCTTCGTATACAACAAGTGATGTCCCTTTTGCTTCAACTTCATCCACATTTTGTTGATGCATGTGCATAACCTTTTCATGGTTCTCTCCAAGGCCATAAACATCATCTACTTGCTTCATGTAGATGGTTGTTCTGAAATTTCCAGCAAGTTGTACTTCAACATTCACATTTGGCAATTGAGCTTCAACCTCCAATTTCTCTTTACCAACTTGCAGATCTGATTTTTCTTCCTTCTCTCGTGATCCGTAAACTTCTACTTTGGGACTCTACGAAATCACACAATTATGTTGTTTCGCTTTCAACTTTGAAAACCGACAACTTTATTCAAGATTAGAGCTTTAAGGATCGACTATCTAGTGTTAAAGAGAGAAAATTGCAGAGAATAGGAAAGAATTCAAACTCCAAACACCAACAATTTTATCCTGGAAACCTCCAATGGAGGAAAACCAGTCGGGAAGGGCAAAACACTCTTTCTTCCCACTTTTATTGGTCAATTATAGACAATTACAAATTACAAGAAGTAGAAAATGGAGACAACAATGTAAACCTCTCCTTTCCTATGCTTGCTTGCTCTGTTTCTACACCTTGCTCCTACAATTCCACTCCAACATTGAAGATCTTGCTCACTTGCTCTCATATAATTAATACTTTGCTTCTTGATCTCTCTGGATCTTTGAATGATCAATTCTCTTGCTCCTCCTTGTATTTATAGCCTTCTCCCATGTCCTCCCATGCACTGGAGAATGGGAAAGGTCAGGGAGGGAAGAGACATAGTTGAGCGCTTCAAATTTGTGTCCATTCGTGCTCCATTATTTTTTTTCTGTTCAAAAGTGTCAAGATTGCCACCTTGAGCAACCGGGCGGTTTGAACCGCCGCCTGCAGGCGGCGGTTTTACAAACCGTTGCTTTGACAGAGCACCGGTTTGGTCGAGAACCTTTCAGATACCTCATTTCCTTCATTTTCTTCAATTCTCCTTCTTGGTGCTGATGGAACTGATGAAGTGGTGTGTTTTTCTGGATCCCTATGGATCACTCTGTCTCAAGCTCCATGATTTCTCCCTTGTCAACTTGTATGGTGGATTCCTCTATGGGTTGTTTCTTCTCCATTACTTGCAGCCCTAGTTTTTCTTCTTGTGTAGCTCATGATCTAGGCTTGGGCCTTGATCTTCCCTTGCTTACTCCCATGAACTTAGCAAATGACATGGCATCACGAATCTTCTCCGGAAGAGCCCTATACTCCTCATACCATGTAGCAATGTTGTCCACTTTGGATGGCTGAGTCTCAATCTCCTGGAATGGATTCTTCCCTAGGGAGGAAGGTAGGCTTAAATGGCCTAGCAACAACTCCAAAGCTTGACCCTAAGGGCTGCCTCACGCTATGAATTCCCAAAGAACTTCCTTCTCCATTGTGGTTTTGCATGGCTTGGATCAATTGTGTCATCCTATGCCAATCTTTCTTGCCCTAGGGAAAACCTCTCATGTATGTTCGCCATCTATCTATTCCTTTTGAATGAAACCCTCAAAGGATGGGAAGACCGAAGCTCTGATACCATTATAATGTCCCTTTCTAGGGTTGAACTGAAAAACAATGAAATAACACAAACCCCAAACTAAATTATTTTGATTTTTATATTAGCCAACTAAAAAATATAATAGTAATTTTTTTTTTTTAAGACAACAAGAAGGAAAACAAATAATTCATCAAAATATCACCATTCACATCATCTAAAACATGTAGAGGCACTTTAGGAATATTTAGGACAATTATTATCGAAGAAATCAACCTTTAAACACAACTAGAAATTAAATAAATGACAACAGAGGTACAACCCACACTAAGGGTTGGAAATGATGTTTCCAAACCCCAACAAATACCAATGAAGTGAGAAATCAGCCTTATAAATTAGGAGGAATTTGAATATCAACACAAAATGTCAATTAGTGCCCTAGAAGGCACTCAAACCCTTCTCCACCCAAGTTAACGACCCTATGAGAGGGTGCCAAATTGATGTAGAAGACCTTGATATCTCCTCCTTCAAGTCCTAGTTGCCAACCAACAAGATAACCTTCTTTGAAGCCCTTGGAACCACCAATTGGAGAGTTTTTGTTCTCCAACCTTGAACAAGGAAGGGTTTTGTCTTCCTTGCTTGCCACACCAAAGGATTTTCGCCCTCTAGTGGAATGGAATAGAGCAATCAGCCCAAAACCAAGTAGAATAAAATTATAATAGGGAAGCATGCCCAAAATGAGCCTAAGCGACCCCTTTTATATCCTTTAGGTGGTGCCAAACCCCATGAGGGAGTTTCCCCATGACCAACCTCATAAAGAAGCTTGCTTTATCTTTTAATTTGCCTTTTAATTCCTCCAACCCAGCCGACCTGCCTCATAAAGGAAAACACTAAAAGAAAATGTAAATGCTCATGGAAAAGGACTAAAAACATTAACAAATACTTCCCTTGTTCACCTTCTTCTAACCCATGGGAAGTGGAATGAGCTAGAAGTCTTCTAAATGGATTAATTCGAAAAAGGGGACATTACAGTACACCGGAGAACCCACCATGCATACATCAAGAGTAAAAGGACAAGGAAGAACGATAACATCTTATGCCATCCTATTTTGAAATTTTAAAATCAGCTTTAGTAATGTCTTGTAATGTATCTGCCTTTTCAGGTTGATATGGTGTAGAATTTTTTATAAATGCCTTCTCTAGTATGATCAAGATGAGTATTTGCTCAGATCAAAATCTGATTACACAATAATGTATATATGCAGCTTCCTCAAGTATTTGCATATCCAAGAAATAGACGTAGTTAGTGACCACTGAAAAGTCCTCGAATATGATGACATTCATGACAAGTGGATTCTACAACTATATATGTATTATGCTTATACTAAAGATGTGATGGTGTAGAATATTTAATAATTGCCTGCTCAAGTATAATTGAGATGAGTAGATGCTCAAATCAAAATCTGATTGCATAATAATGTATATATGTGTATTTCTCAAGTATTTGTATATCCAAGAAATAGACGTAGCTAGTGACCATTGAAAAGTCCTCGAATATGATGACATTCAGGATAAGTGGATTTTACAACTTTATATGTATTATGCTTATACTAAAGATGTGATACAGTTTGCACAAGTATATCCATTAATGCATATAAGCTGTAGGTTTCTCCCCATCTCAAATATATGCCATGAATCAAGTTAAAATATAATGCTAAATGAGATGATTTGGCCTCTCAACTATAGATTGGCTGTTTCATATCCATACTGTTGTACATTGTTTTATCTTCTAAGAAAGAAAGTAATGATAAATGCTCCATGTGGTTCATTCTTCTGCGTTTATTTGCGAAGAAAATTAGGTCAAAGAAAAAGATAATTCTGAAATTTGACTTTTAACGAATACCACACATGGGTTTCAGATTTGTGGGGGCAGTTGTTGTTATTGCAGCTAATGCTGGTGGAGCCTGGACACCCATTGGAGATGTGACTACTACTATGTTGTGGATACATGGACATATTTCTACTTTACGAACAATGCAGGTATTTTTGCTTTTCTGATTTGATTAGAGGTTACATTTTTGGAAAAAATCTAAATCTACAATCATTGACATTTTCACAATCATACTTGCAGCTTTGATGATTTCTCTTAGGGATTAACATTGACTAACCTGTAGATGGTATCTCCCTTGTTGTAAATCTTGAATTGGAATTTCTTTTATGATGTAAGCAGTCTGTATATACCCTAAATAGTAAATTGTCTTCAGTTTATACGAGGCTATATTAACACTTGAGCTTTTAATTGAATTCAATTCATAATCTTCACTTTATTACAGAATTTTTATTTCCAAAATCCTTTATGAAAGCAGATCCCTTTTGATTAGATACAATTTGTTACATTTTCTCATTCTTTCTTAAATCGGCTCCACTTTTTAGTGTAAAGAGGAGGTCCACTTTTCTAGGGGAAAGATGTCTTTACTGATGATTTTTAGGCGAGAAAAATGGTAGGACGTTGTATAAAAGATGACAGAGCATGGCTAGCTGTTACAAATTTAAATGGCACAGAAAAAAATTTCAGTCATTAAAAGCAACGGCTCTGATACAAATTGTCATGGTCCTAAATGAACAAACTTAATATCAATATTATCCATAGGATATTTAAATAAAAACTATTTGTATTGATGAAGAATGAATGATTGATTATTTTGTAGAAGCATATAATTGTAGACATGATTCGATCAGAATCGTTTAAATCATAATAATAAATATTTATTACATAACATTTCAACCATTAAGTAAGAAAGTGATACACACACATAATATACTTGTAGACATGATTCCATTTGTTCATATCTACATACACACAATTGACTTGGCTAAAACAACCATCAAGTAAGAAAGTAATATACATGATTCCCAACCATCAAGATGGTCAATCATCGTGTTTAATTAGTCATCATGCGGTCAATAACCGAGGGAAATCATCGCCTAAGGTGGAACTTCTAAATTGAATTTACCCAAGTATGTGATCCAAAACCTAGGAGGTATTATGGGGACAACACTCTAAATAAGGATCCATATGTGTTATATGTGTATGTTGAAGCTATATGGAACAATGTCTAGAATAGAGAAAATAATAGGACCAGAACATAATTTTTATTAATCTATGTTTTGTACATAGCATTCTCTCAAGGGAGATTTATGGTTGCTTATCTTCTACTAGCTGATGTATTCTTATGCTACAGATATGGTTACATATATTCTAGAGCCGTGAAGGATAAAGAACCTTTATGGAAGTTGGAACAATTGCAATCCCACGTGTAACTTCATTTTCCGCTTGTTGAGCTGATTGACATAAAAGTTTGACGGTCAAAATCTGGCGAGTGGGGTGTTTACCCGCATGTAATGACCTCTTTTTCAAATTAATGGACATTAATAATATTTCTAAGTTGGGCCTATCAATTCATTATCTAGGGGCAACTTATTAATATTATTATAAGAATAAAATGTATTTTTAAATACTGATAGGTAAATGACCCTTTTAGCCTATTTCCCATTGTATTCAATCGGCTAAAGGGAGAATAAAGGAGAAATTAATAATTTAATTTTAGTACTAAAGTAATTCTTATTACTTGTACTTTAGTTAATTATTAAAGGTGGGTGGAAGAAGTAAAGTGATATTAAAATATAAAATAAAATTACTTTATCAATCCCACATGGAACACCCCACTTGAAAAATAGAGATAGAAAAGTATAAAAGGACGTGAAGAGGGCTTCATTTGATATTTTTGCTAATTTGATATCTATTTTTTGGTTTGGGTTGATTGCTCTTCCATTTCTACATCAAGGATGAAAACCCTTTGGTGTAGTTGCATTAGAGGACGAAAAGTTAAAACCCTTTCTTGCAAGGTTGAAGAATGAAAACTCTTCATCCTTTGTGTGGAGGTCCTCCATTTCAGGATTTTCTATTGAGCTTTCGAGGAGTATTTCAGATTTTTCAGTAGTGATCAAGACACAATATTGCAGATTTGAGGCATTTCAGCCAGTTTTTGAAGACAAGAGTGTTTGAATAGATTTCTACCCTCATTTTCAGCCATATTTAGGGTTATATACACCCTTGTGGGTGAAGTTTGACACATTCTAGGCACGGTTGCCTCGGATCTCACCGCCAATAGATTTGTCATAATTTTGGAGGCCATATTCAACTTTGTTTTAGTGGATTTGGGATTGGGATCACCTCTTTCTGGCCATTTTTGTAAGCTGTACTTCTGCAGACTTTTAATAAATTTCCAACACTGATTTTGGGTTCAAAAATTATATATTTTGGTATTCATACATGCATAATTAATTTTAATTATTTTGGCAAAGTTTTGGTTAAGTTTATATTAGATTTGAGGTTATTGAGTTCTAGATCAGCGTGCCATTTCTAGGGTAATTTCAGATCTAAAATTGAGGATAACTCGCATTATTATCTTAAATTTCTTCAACCGGTTTGCTTCAATAAATCGGGGAATTTCAGGTGTTCACTTTGGGGTTTGAATATTCTCCATTGGGGACACTATAGTGGTATCAAGGTGGTGATTCTTGCTAGCCTCGTGAGAAGAAATCAGATCTTGATGCAGAAGGAAAAATCGACTCAGGTTTATCAAAGAAGAAATTAGACTCCAAGGAAATGAACCGTTGATGATTAAGATCAAAGAGCTCCTCCTACAGATGAGATTAGTTTTATGCAAGAAGTAATTACAAGTAGCCAAAGGGAGTTACAACAAGCTATGAGGGAATCTCAAAGGGATAGCCAAAGGGAGTTGCAACATGTTTGTAGGGAATCTCAAAGGGATAGTGGTGTCCCTGCATTTCATCTTGAAATCTGTGACTACCCTATCCGAAAAAATTTCGTACTTTTAAAATAATGGGTTGTTTTGTGTTTTTATTGCCTGAAAGTTCTTGTATTGTGTCAGGATATTCCCAAAGAGCCATATTAGCCATTTTTGCCAAATACCCAGATGCCCAAAATTGTTATATTTTGTCGTCGGGATTTGTCTGCAGGAAATTTGTATTTAATTATTTTGAGCCCCGTTTGAGGCAATTTGCGCTCCGATTTAACCCTGTTGTGATCGAACATATCATTATTCCTATATACCAGAAGGGTTTTAACTAGGAATGAGTTCTGCACTTTATTTGTGACTTTTGACAACTTTTTGTGTTTTTGTGTTTTCCGTTTCGTTTTCTGTGAAATTTCTCTAGATCAATTCCTTTTGCTGGTTTGCTCGATTCTTGGCTGGAGTAATCTGGGATCGATACGCACGTTGTGCTAGAAGGAAGTCGCCATCGGAGGTCTGGTTCACTGGGAAAAGACGAAGTCGTGCACCAAAAAGCCTCTTTTGGGCTGGCCGCATTTTTGGAAAAAGAAGAATTGAAGTGGATCATGGGAAAATTAGAAGCAAAGAAAGCGTGTGGAAATTTTGTACACTGCACTTGCAGGATACTTCTTCCCATGGAAGCAACGCCACTTAAGTGACAATGGGAAAATTTAGAGCGATAGGCAGCGGGAATCTCTTACTTGCCTGCAGGTAAAATTTCCCATGTGGAATAAAAGAAATATCATCTAAGTGAATCATGAGATTTTATTGCATGTCTTGCAGGTAAATAATCCCATTATGAAAGTCAAGCGACTTAAGTGAATCATGGGATTTTCAGGGCTGCTTCATAGGTAAAAATCCCATTGTCATGTGATTCTTAAAAATAGAATTCTTTATGTCAAAATGTGCGCCCCCTTTGGAAAAGTAATGACAGCCTTTAAATTGATTAATTTAATTAATTATTCACCCAAAATAGGCACCCAGGCTTGTGGAAAAGTCAACAAAGGCAAAGGACAAAAGGTGGTTGAAAATAGATTGCTCTAAAATTAAATAAATTAATTTATTTAATGGCAGCCCCTTCATGTCAAAAAGTGCGCCCCATTTGGGAGAAGAATAATACTTTTTAAAGTATTTAATGATTAAATTAATTTCTATTTTCAGTGGCTAAGGTTAAAGCACACTGTGAAGCTTAAGTGGAGTGAAGAGTGGATGATTAAATTGATTAAATTTAATTTATTGGATGGTTGTCCTTAAACATGCAATTTTAGCACACCAGTTAAAGAGAAAAACATGATTTTTAATTAATTAATTGCCAGGAATAGGAAGGGCAATTATTAATTATAGAATTATGAGGGTTATATAAGCATGGGCTGCCATAAGGATGAATTAATTAATTCACAGGTAAAGAAGTGCAGCCCAGAGGAAAAGTGCGCCCCATTTGAAGAGGATTTTTGCTCAAAAGAAGGTGAAATCAAGGCTAAAAGCTTCCAATTTTGGCGCATGCATTGAAGGAGGTTGATTTGTGTTTGCATAATTGTTTGCATAAGTGATACAGGTGCTCAGGTGAAGTTGGAAAAATTCATGCTCACTTTGCATGCAAATAAAACATCAATTTTTGGGGCAGCAGGCTTGAATAGTGCAGATTTTTATGATTAAAATTCATTGTTCATGTTCCGGTTGCCATCTTTGTCTGAATTAATTGTAGGAATTCATTATAGGTGCTTTACAAAAGAAAATGAGCTTTAATCAATGTCCAATACATTGAATATATCCTCCGAATCTGAAGAATTATCCAGATTTGCACCAGTTTTGAAGAATTCGGCCAAATAAAAAGAAAAAGAATTGTTCAGACAAAGATAAACAAAGCCATGGCAAAGAAGGATGAAAAAGAGAGCACAACGGAGTCATGCATCACTTCTAAATTTGCAGACATTGGAAACACAGATCTAGGTCCGGAACCTCTTTCCGAATTGATTGACACCCTCATGCGTGTGAAAATCAAAAGCGGTGATTATTCGAGTGGAATCATTCGAGCTGCAACATTTCCATTCACATCCCAGCTGCCAAAATTCGTTATGGAGTGTGCTAGATTCAGATCCATAATTGCAAAGGCTTCATCCTCTTGTTTCAAATGCAGCCCGTGAAGAAGTCAGTGCGTGGAAAATTCCTTCCAGGATCTTGTGCATGTACTCCCAATCTTCCAGTTGAAGCCTTCATTGAAGTTGCATTCATCCGGAGTGCTTTCCAAAATTTTTAATTGTTCATATGCAATTAAAAATAAAGAGTTATTTATGGCAAACATTCAGATTGATGCATGTACCGGAGAAGAAGCGTAAAAACTTCAAGGAAAAGAGAAGACAAGGCGAAGGGAAAATTCTAGCCGCTTCTAGATCGGCAACGCTTCCAGATCGGCCGTTTCAATTCCGGCTTGTTTCAGATTCACTCGCTTCCAGATCCAGCTTGTTGTTTCTAGATCCGGCCGTTTCAATTCCGGCTTGTTTCCAGATCCAGCTTGCTTCCAGATCCAGCTACTTCCAGATCTAGTTTGGTGAGAATCAAAGGCAAAAAGGACAAGACTGCAGCCTTTCCCCTTCCTTCTTCTTTCCTCCGACAAAGTAATTGAGCGATCAATTAAATTAAACAACTTAAGTGATTGGTTTAAAAGCCATTACTTGAAGAAGTCAACTACTTGGAGATAGGTGGCGGGACGTGCAAAATAGAAGGTTCTATTTTCGGGTCGTAAATCATGCATGTCATGCAAAGAGGAATTCCGGGAGGGAGATTGCCAATTTTGTTTCTTTCCCACTTCCACATGTGCCGGTTCAACTAAAAGCTTCCAACTTGTAATTGCCCCTCTACATTCTATAAGTAGAGGAAAACCTTCGGTGTAAAGGGATCGGAATTTGTAAGCAACAACCTTGTGTTCCAGACTTTGTGCTAAAACCCTTGAGAGCCACTTGAAGCAAAGGAATATACAGGAGCAGATTTCCGGAGAACTTTGTGTCACGGTGTATTGTGTTTCTTGCTTTTTATCTTAGATCTTTTAATAGACTTTGTGTTATTTTAGATCTAGATCTAGAGCTACCTTTGCTTAGAATTTTGTGTTTATATCTATTGGTTTCTTCTATGTGCATGCAATCAACTCTGCTATCTATTGATTGGGATGCACATCTTCCCATTTCTTCTTTGTGTTTATATAATTCCTTTCTTCTATAAATATTTCCTTTCTTTAAATAGTTGCTTACTTGCTGCAGAACTATTCAGTTATGGTTCATGAATTGAGTAGTTAAAGTAAAACCCCATTTAGATATTAGCATACTTTAATTGACAAATCTGACACGGGAGCCTCACCGGTAAATGAGGGAGATTTATCTCATGACTGCCTAGGTTTTATGCTATGCAGAAAATCTAGCCAACAGATAGCCAAAGGGAGTTGCAACATGTTTGTAGGGAATCTCAAAGGGAAATGCGTGATGCATTGACATGATCCATTATGCACTTGGCTAAGGCTCTACATGGGCACAATATATCAACAAACCAGGGAGCAACCAATAATGGTGAAGGAAGCTCATCCGGTCAAGCAAAGACTTCCATTAAACCTCCACCTCAAATATTCAGGGCCAAGTTCCTTCAAAAAGAAGAACAACCAATTGAGCTAGATCCACCAAGTGACATGGAAGACATAGAGGCATGGGGTGAAGAATATGCAGCCTTAGTTTTAGGGTAAGAGAAATGTTGTCTTTCAGAGATTTTTGCTAGTTGAAGGGCACTAGAAAGAATAGAAGATATCAACAGGAGCAACCCATGGGAGCCCTAGAAGCCCCCATCACCATTGCCAAAGTAGATCCCTTGACTGATTTTCCAAACAACACCATAAAGACACAAGGGTTTGGAGAAATCATGGGGCACGTGTCAAGGAATGAGAAGGAAATTAAGGAGCATGCAACCCAAGGTAAAAATAAAAATCTTTTAGTGTTTGATGATGAATTATTGGTATCCAATGATTGCATAGAGCTGAATATTAGTAGAGAAAAATCAGATTTGGGGAAGGAACATGGGGATGGCATTGTTGGAAGTCATACCCATGAAGAAAGGGCATTTCGAGTGCCCATAATCACTCTCACTGCTGGAGTTATCCTAACAACAGTCAATGAAGAGCAAAATGATGATGGATTAGACTTTGGTAAGAGCCACGAAGACATTCAAAACATATATGAACAAGGTATGGAGGTAGTGCAAAAGGGGAAAGCACCAATTGTAGAAGGAGCAAAGGAAAAAGGAAATGAATATCTTGACGACACTCCAAGGTATGAAAGGATTGGTAACATGTCATATTTATTGCTGCATACTAAACCATTTCAGATTTGTTGTCCTCATGAGAAGCATGTTAAAAGGAGTGATAAAATAAAGGATACAATTTGCAAAATGGGGCATGCAGATTCCTTAATCCAAGTTGATAATTATGGGAACCAAAGGGTATGGGATCCCAATAATATTCTGAGTTCTACAAAGGGTAACAATTCTGATTTCAATATCTTTGATGTTGTTAATGTCATTGGGAAAAGGAAAAAATCAGAATTGATTTTGGATAAATGTAAGAAAAGCTTGGTACAAGTTTTAGAAAGTAGTACTCAGAGAAATTTTGGTTTGAATACAAAGGGCATTCAGGTGGACCGATTTGATGATGGCCAATGGGCAGCCCTTTGTCTGTTGAGTTGTAGGTTTGAAGTTTTACAACAATCAAGTAATGTGGGTATTCAACCCATAATAGATAGACAAGACAAGGAGTTGGGTGCCAAGCATTTGGGCCAAATTGCTAGTATTCAAGGCACACAAAAGAGTGTCAAACAAGGAGCATATGAGACTTTCCAAGTTGGGCATCATGAGGGCTACATACAAACCAAGGCTCAAAACTCAAAACTCAAATTTGGCAAGAGCTCTCTCATTTGACAGCACAGGATCTAGGCTTTTGGAGCACTACAACATGTTTTACCTCTTGGACATGGTACTTGGGCATATGAGCTTGCATTTGTTTGAGGGCAAGCAAATTTGGGAAGGGAGGACTGTAATGTTCCCTTTTTCAAATTAATGGACATTAATAATAATTTTAAGTTGGGCCCAATAAATTCATTATCTAGAGGCATCTTATTAATATTATTATAAGATTTTTTTTTTAAAAAAATACTGAGAGTTAGAAGACCCTTTTTATCCTATTTTCCATTGTATTCAGTTGGCTAAAGGGAGAATAAAGGAGAAATTAATAATTTAATTTTAGTACTAAAGTAATTCTTATTATTGGTACTTTAATTAATTATTAAAGGTGGGGGAAAAAGTAAAGTAATATTAAAATAGAAAATAAAGTTACTTTATTAATCCCACATGGAACGCCCCACTTGAAAAATAGAGACAAAAAAGTATAAAAGGAGGTGAAGAGGGGTTCATTTGACATCTTTTGCTAATTTGATATCTATTTTCTGGTTTGGGCTGATTGCTCTTCCATTTCTACATTGAAGGACAAAAACCCTTTGGTGTATTTACATCAGAGGAATCTCTTGCCAAGGTTGAAGAACAAAAACTCTTCATCCTTTGTGTGAAGATCCTCCATTTCAGGAGTTTCTATTGAGCTTTCAAGGAGTATTTCAGATTTTCAGCAGTGATTGAAGACCCAATATTGCAGATTTGAGGCATTCTAGCTAGGGTTTGAAGACAAGAGTGTTTGGGCAGATTTCTACCTTCATTTTCAGCCATATCTAGGGTTATCTACACCCTTGTGGGTGGAGTTTGACACATTTTAAGGCACGCTGTCCCAAATCTCATCACCAACAACTTTGCCATAATTTTGGAGGCCATATTTAGCTTTGTTTCAAGTGGATTTGGGCTTGGGATCACTTTTTTCCAGCCACTTTTGTAAGTTGTACTTCTGCAGACTTTTAATAAATTTCCAGCACTTATTTTGGGTCCAAAAATTATATATTTTGGTATTCATACATGCATAATTAATTCTGATTATTTTGGAAAAGATTTGGTTAAGTTTATATCAGATTTGAGGGTTATTGAGTTCTAGATCAACTCGCCATTTCTAGGGTAATTTCAGATCTGAAAATTGAGGATAACTTGCATTATTATCATAAATTTCTTCAACCAATTTGCTGCAATAAATCAGGAATTTCAGGTGTTCTCTTTGGGGTTTGAATATTCTCCATTGGGACACTACACCATACCGCATAGAGGTGCTTCCCCACGATCCTACAAGGGGAACCCATCGAGTTTGATATGGGCTCCACCCTGTTATGAGGGAAGAGAACAATGTCATTTTCCTAGTGGTGGATAATAGGGGCTTTGAAACGAAGAGATTTATCATAGCGCAAATTATGAGGTCTGCAAAACATAGGAGCGTCACAAAGAAATACTTGCTTTGCAATGAAGAAATGAGCTTTACAAAAGACTTGCTTTGCGTAATGAGGAAATGATCTTCGCAAAGGGCTTGGTTTCATGACGAAGAGTTGAGATTTGTAACAAATAAAACGCTTCACAATGAAGAGCTAAGCTATACAACAATGGATTTTACAATAGGCATGAAAAAGGCTTGTGGATGTCTTGTGAAGTCCCGGATAAATGCAAGTGGCCGTTGGGAAGGTGCAGATCCATCTAGAAGGTACTAGTGAGCTTTTGCTTTCATTTGACTCGAGTCTTCTTATATGGGCTACTAGATCTAATATGAAGGATCTTGCATTTGGTTTTTGTTCTTTATGGCTAGTGTGATATAGAGAGACTATACATGCGATTCATCTTGTGAGGGCTTATACTCCAATTGATGATTGCGTGACAATGTATTAAATAATAAAAATCCATTACATATTTGTTCATATTTTGTGATGCAAGTGCTTGGTGTTTTAGTTTGTTAAAGTGAATCATAGTGTGTTCTCATCATTTTCGGCATCACTATCATTGGATCTATTGAAATTATTGGTAACATCCATATGAACATGCTTGTATTAAAACTGGACGCAAGCACATGGAGATTTGAACTTAGGTAATCATCATGGCAATTGCTTCACCATGCTGATAAACCATGGCTACTGCATGGACAGTTCTCAAATTGTGGGGTTAAGAATATTAAATTACTATATTAGTGAGCATATTCTTTTTAAAATCTGTGGTGGTGTTTTGTTAAAGCTCAAAAGGGTTCTTGTGAGTCAGATATGGGTGCAGGAATGGAGTTTAAGTCAATGTTAGTAAAAGGAAGGGGACTTGTGCCTTAAAAAACCAGTTAAGAAACCTTACAAAGGACTTATTAGTTATTACATAAATTTTAAAGACAAGCTTTAACGTGAAATCTTCTTAGCAGTCAATAAAAGCCCTCAAAAAGTTGGTATTACAGATTCTGCTTGGAAATTGTGGCAGAGATGAAACAATGGACCATGTCTTTTGGAAACGCCCTCTACCAAGACTATTTGGGCATGCTGTCAAGCTGAATTTAGTTATTTGTTCACTACCTCTCTTTCTTGGAAATGATCTCTCCTGGAGACCCTAGGATGATTAGGGACAGTTGCATACAACCTGATTGATTTGTGTTGGGTTCTTATGGATATGCGGGATAAGGTCACCTTTCATGAAAACCCATTGGTTGTGAGGATTTTTACGCAAGGTTTAATTTTGCTCGTTAAAGATATATTTACATGCTTCCGTAAAGAGATCAAGTTCTTGCCCCTTGGGGCATAGACACATATGTTATCTTTTCTAGCTTTGGTAGGAAGTGATTTCTCTTGTAACCTTGTTAGATTGATGCAAGTTTTTGTTTCCTGAAGTAATATAAGACTCATTTCTCCAAAGAACAAAGCTCCAAAGACTTTAATTGTTGATTTCATTGTCCAAGTGGATATCTCCCTATGTTGCATGGAGTTTTTGGATGAGAACGACAAGAAACAAGGGGATGGGTTTTTACGGTCGAAAATGTTTTCCCAAAATGTAGGAGATAACTGGGGTCTACAATTAGAAAATCAGTTATGCACACACACAAACAAGCACATGTACGCACGCACACACTCACACACTCACACACACACACATGCACACATACAAGCATACACACACGCACGCACGCAAACACAAGCACACGCACATGCTCCCACTCACACGTGCACACATGTACGCGCAAACACAAACATTCACGCATGCACATGTGCAAACACACATGCATACACACATGCACGGCACACACATGCATGCACATGCACACGCAAACACGCTTGCACGTGCATGCACATGCACATGCACATGCGCGGGCACACACATGCACACACACTCGCATGTGCATGCACATGCACCCACTCACATGTGCACACATGTATGCGCAAACACAAACATTCACGCATGCACATGTGCAAACACACATGCATACACACATGCGCGGGCACACACATGCACACACACTCGCACGTGCATGCACATGCACATGTGAACACGTAGACACGAACGCACACACATATGCAAAGGCACGCGTGGATACGCACACAAGTGTACTGAGCATGGCGCGCACATGCGCATGTACGTGCACATGCACATGCACATGTGCACGAGCACGCGCACACACACATGCACGAACACACGCATGCTTGCACACGCACATGCATGCAAACACACACACGCATACGCACACGCGCGCACACGGATGCACACACGTGCACACACACACGCGCGCGTACACGCACATCCTCACACAAACACACACACATGCTCGCATGCCCGTGCACTTGCACACCCAAAGTCATGAAGACATGCGCACACACACATGCACACACACACACACGCATGCATGCATGCATGCACGCACACACACATGCATGCACACACGCACCCGCACGCACACACGCACCCGCACGCACGCACCCACATGCACATTCACAGACACACCCATGCATAGGCACGCACACACATGCACACACACACGCACACTCACACGCACATGCACGTTCACATGCTCACACGCATGCTCACGGGCACACACACTCACGCGCACATGCACGCCACATGCCCGCACTCACACGTGTCGTGCACACGCACACGCACACACACACACATGCACACACAAGCACACACGCACACGCACGCAAGCACGCACCCACGCATGCACGCACGCACCCACGCATGCACGCATGAAAGTAGTAAACATTCCAAAGGAATTACTACATATGCCATATGATGTCCATAAATTTTATGTTTACATTTCAACGTTCGCTTCATCGATGCAGATGCATATCAAAAAAATAAATTAGTAAACATTCCAAAGGCATGCACATCTATGAAATGAGTGTTGAAACGTAAACATAAAATTTATGGACATCATATGGCATATGTAGTAATTGTGAATATTTCATTTTGGTTCATCTATGAATTAAAAATAGATGGTAACTTAAACCTCAAGATGGTAAAATATGATAATGGTATTAACTAGTATGATCAAGATTCAAGATACATATCATCAAAGTGACAAATTCTAAGAATGGAGTAGCAAATTCAATCATCATCAGACTGCTCATCTCCCATGTGTGCCAATTTCTCATCCCCATCAGTGTCACTCTCAGAGTCTGTGATCTACAATTAGGATAGGCATTCCATAGTTAATTCAGCAACACGAATCTTATCTCATGAGAATTGAACTTGGTTGATTATGCTATTCTGTCTCTTAGTATCTCGCTTAAGACGACAATAAAATTTCTTAGAATTGAGTCGCTTAGTCACTGAATTGTTGTAGGTAGTTACATACATGAAATGAAACAAGTATTGAAATAAAGAGAAGAAAAATTGAACTCAACACAAGGGATTCACTGCTGGTGAAACCCAACGTGGAAAAACTCCAAGAGAGTAAGGGCTATACAAGCCAATTATTGCTTCTCGAGGCCTCCTAGAACATGAGAAACACATTAAAAAATGTTCTCCTAGCTTGCCTTGCTTCAACACACTTCCCTACGCTGCGCTTACTTGCGTAACTGTCAAATCAACCAAGAAGAACTACATGATCCTAAAAGGGTAAAATTCAGCAAATAGACAAAATAGAGACCAAACGACACTAGCCTTTGTAACGATGAAATTCTAATTGTTTGAACTTGCTTGGATGCATTTTGGCCTGCTATTTTGTCTATTTTGTATGTATTTGGCACGTTCTGTGTAGGACAGGTTTGACTAAAGATGAACTTTCCCGATGTGTTTAGCTGTAAACAAACCTGTAGGGTATGCTTGTTTTCACAGCTGCCTTCTGCTCTCAAGTCTCTGGATCACCCCTAAACCTATTTACATTTGTGTCACGCCTCTGTGTTCTGCCAACCTAGTTTCTCTGATGAATTGTCATGTTTGGAGTACTAGAAGTGCTTCCAGTTTCTTTCGTCATTTTTAATTAACAAATGAGATTAGTGGCCTAGTTGAACTGAATCCAACTTACTTTCATGATCCAATTCAGATCACACCTGACCAAAAGCTTAAGGACTCAAGAGATGAGGGAATGATTCCCTTCTTTATCCTTACAATACCACCTGGTTTTGTTTGTAAACAGTTCTTACAACCCCACTTGCCAATTTTCTTCCTCTCCTCTCCTTGATGTTCTCACTGTCTTCTGAAAAACAACATTCTTGCCCTATTTTTCTTGAGCATGTGGTCCAATGATGATGGAAGGCAACAAAAGTTCATCATCTACCACAGAAGGCTCAAAGAAAAGCTCTAAACATTTACAACTGAGCATAACTTCACGTATGGAGGCATGTCTAAGCGGAATGCATTTTTTCCCACTTGTTCAAGCATCTCAAATAGACCGTACCTATGTGGCTTTAGCTTCTTAGCTTTCCCTTGGAGTCTTTTTTTTGATAATGCAAAGCCTGTTAGGAAACTAGGGCTATTACACCATAGTTACTTCTTTTATTAATAAACTAGGTTTGTGAATATTCATAATCTATTGTAAGTTGGTTCGTAACAAACCAACTCGTGGAAAGGATGTTTGTTAGATGTTAGATAGCCATGCTAGCCTAGAATACAGGTTCTAACCTAGACATAAGCTGTGTATAAATATTCCTATGTTCTCATGGAATTTTAAGCTTGTAAACTATTCATTGAGCTCAGATTTGGTATCACAGCGGGCCGTAGATCAGAGAGGAGAGGGAGAAAAGATAGGAGCCCCAGTGCACTCAAGGAAATATTATTTTCCTTCTCCACGCAAGCTTCAAAGCAGCACATATACCTTATTGATCCCTTTGTAAATTCTGGATTTGTATTGGAGTAATTTGCAATCTAAAACTGCAATTGGTTCAGCAACAACAAGGGTGTAGATTTATGTTTGTTTTTCCTCGAATATTGGGCAAAGATAAATTGAATTTGGTATGCACTAGCACCTGAAGCCAAAGTGTAGCTGCCTAGCATGAGAGGGTCCAGCCCACAGTGTTAACAACATGCCATGCCTGTGGCAAGAAGAATCTCAAGAGAGGACTATTTTGGTGCATGAGGAGAAGAACGTGAAGCAGCAGTTAAAAACGTCATCTATTGGCATGCAGCCCAAAGCCCAGTCAAAGTGCCCATTCTTCCAAAGCACTACCAGCCCACACGAGCAGTCATAGTGCAGCCTAGATGAGTTGTTTTGTTAGAAGATGTCAATGGAGAAATAATGAAGCAGAATTGGAATGCACACATTGTAGATTGTGTCTGTCATTTTATTATGCAAGAGATAGTTACAAAATGGTTGAGGAGGTTACAACTGAACATTAGTTAATACATAACTAATAGTGACTTAATTATAAAAGGTAAGCCTTATATTCTAATACCCCTCTTAAGGCTTACAATACAAAAAGCAAAAACAAACACACTGACAAAAATTAAAATAACAAAACCAAGCAAAGCCACACATTTTTCAGAAGTTTTCTCTTTGAAAACAATTCTCGGACTAGGCAGAACTCCATAAAGCTGCCTCATATCCCTTAAAGATGTAGCTCCCAAGCTGAATTCCCAAATTTTTGGATTCCACCTCCACCAATTCCCGAATTATGAACCTCCCAAATTATTGGACAACCATCCATGTTGAGCTACATCCATAGTGCTCCATCAAGTTGTCTCATGACCCTCGTAAGGGTATAATTCCCAAGATCCACAAACTCTCGAACTAACTAGGTAACCATCCATGCCGAGCTTCATCTACACTACATCTCTTTTTATCTTCAAAGTGTGGGTTTTTAAAATACATATTCTTCATTAGTAAATTCTTCACCACTTTCAACATCCTATGGATATTCAACACTGGCTATATTAACTTCAGTTGAGTTGTCCTTGAGCTTTCCCTTGAGAACATTATTGGCTCGAATTCTATAGTTTCACACCGTGTTGCCTCTTTTCTTACAAACATCCATGCTAGTAAACTTAAATTGTTTGCCTCTTGCCTCTATATTTGCTATATTTTCTGGTACACTTACAAGTTATAAAAGATATGAAAGCTTTGCTTGTCCCCAAATAACATTGTCAATCGCACCTTTATCCCATCGACACCCTTCAGAGTCTTTATCTTTCTCATTGATGTCCTTTGGTTATCGACACACTACAATGTGGCCGAAACTATGTCTTTGGGAAACATCTCTATGTCATCCATAGATATTAGCAATGGTTTTGGCAATAAACCACCAACTACGACACAATACCTCTAAGAATCTGTCAAAACTTGGAACAAGTCCATGGTTACACTTGTAAAATTGGTCCTCGAGTTTTACACAAGGTACAACTAAGGTGGTTCTTGGAGTTTCTACATTGAAAGGTTCCTTAGTATTGATTTTGAGAGATGGACGACAATTAGGCTCTTCATCATATTTATTATGTAATGTCCCCTTCTCGAATACAAATTAAAATAAGGGAAATTCGATTTGCACATGTGAATTTAAAAATCAAAATATATTTTATTTGTGCAAATAAAAAATAAGAGAGAAATCGATTACCTTGGGATAATAATTATTTGTTTTGAAGGTAAATAAAGTAACAAAGCAAGTCACATTTTTCTGGAATTATTTAATGATTATTATTTGGAATAAATCGATTTATTCTAAGCATGGGTCGACTCATATGAGAATCATTTGATTTAATTTCCCCATGCATTTAATTATTTTGAGTGTGATTTCTAGACAAATTTTAAAAAAAGATTCTCTCCTATACTTTGGCGCCAAAAATGGAGAAGGAACTTTGGAGATTGAGCAAGGAAAAGATATAAAAGAAATGATGGGCACCCTTTTTCGCATGTTGACAATTATTATAACTTATCTTCATGCTTGAAGAGGGATGTATGCCCACTAGTGATCAAAAATAAAAGGTGTTCATCAACACCACCCATTGTGAAGTGTGTGTGCCCTTGAGAGCTTGAATTGATAAGTTATTTGCATTTTCCTCTATATATGTGAGTCGCCATTTTTGGAGAGTGCATGAGCTTGTTTGGAGAGTTTTTGAGCTATCTTGGGATCAATTAAATTCTGGAAATTGCTGCTAGTTTTTCATGATATAAATCGACTTGGTATGAAGCATTCTTGCATGATTTTATGAGGTTCACATGAGGGTTACAATCTGATTTGTTTCTTGCATCTAATTGGGGCATGTGGTGATCATTTTTATAATATTTTAGCTTGCTAACACTGCTGGAATTTATTTAATGCAAGTCGACTTACCTGGGTATTTGATAACAATGTTTTGGAAGGGTTTTTGAAGGGTTTCCGAGCTGTTGTCATAAACTATTTATTGCAGATCTGAAACAACATTTATTGGGTTGGGAAGTGAAGGAAAAAGAGCTTGAATAAATTTAATTATTTTCCCTAACCCTAGCGACTTGTTCTATGATTTGGGGGTTGATTTGAGTGGGTTTCAGTGGGTGAAAATTTCTGATTGTTGGTTCATTTGAAAGCTCCTAATTTTATCTTCCATCTGCAATTTGTTTCATGCAAAAAGAGTTAATATTAAGGAAGATATTAATTTTTGAAGTTTTCAGCTATTTTCCAGCATTATTAATTTATTTTTCTACTTCTGCAATTTTATTGGTTAAATAAGTGCTAATTCCGACTAGATAGCCCATCTGAACCCTTACCTTGGCTCACTCCAACCCCATTTGGGTTGTATTGAAGCTGACACTGGGTTAGTTGAGGTGAACCTAGAAGGGTTTCTCTTCTAAGTTTACTTCCATTGCAAGTAGATTAATAAAATTTAATTAATATCCCAAAAGGGGATATTACATATTAGGACCTTTCGTGGGTTTGCATGTTGTCTCTTTGAATCGCTAGCTTTTTTCCCTATATGATTATTGAAGCACAGTGCGATATTAAATCCTAGTGCCTTGCTTTTTAACTTTTGTACTGAAAAAGGCCCTCACAACCTCCTAGTTTGTATTGAAAATGCCCTCACGACCTCCTAGCTAGCAATTTCTCTTTTCGTGACTATATTTATGTAATGTTCCCTTTTTCAACTTTTTCTTTTAAAAAGAAAAAGAAAATAATAATAATAAATTAATATTTTGATTAAGTGCAAAAATAGTTATTTTATGCACTTAGGATTATTATTAATTTAAAATTTTATGTAATGTCCCCAATATGGGACAATGCTGACCACAATGGAATTTAAGCCCAATTCACACCTTTCAAACAGATTATAGCAAATAGAATAAATATTTTTAACCACAGATCCAAATGAACCCAATTTTATTTTGCGATTAATCCTCACAAGGACAGCACTTAAATTATGCTCTTCAATACAGTATAAATCACAGATTTTTATTACCAAATCAGTCGCTATAAATGCCTCCACCCATGCAAATTCAGTTCCAATGGCTGCAGCAATAATTCCAGGAATTGCGACTAGGGTATGGGTATTAAACCCATACATAAGACCCTCAACAATTCTATTTTTTTACCACAATCAAACTCCCTAATTTTTTTATAGTAAAAATATAGAGGAATCTGAATTTTCAGTGATTAACTGGGCTGATATAAACATCAACAAATCTGCATACATATAAGCTTGAAATGGGCACTAAACATTCTCCAAAATTACTGAAGTGATTCAGATTAAGTCATAAAATTCATATCAATAGTGGGTATGACCGTGCAGACCTGGAATTAACTTCAAATCAGTCCTCAATGACCAAGAATGGGTCGATGTACCTCAAGGAAAAATAATCAAGCTGCTGCACTTCAATTTCCCAGATCCCTACTACAAAACCACCACCAACTGCTGGAAATAAAAAAATAATCTTTGCAAGCCCGATGGAATTTCCTGTGTGGAAGTTCCTCTCAATTACTCAGAGGATTTCAATCCTCTAGAGTAGATTTTATGCAAGCACCAAGCTTAAGACAAATTCTGAATTTAATATTTGAGTAAGTGATGCTACAGCCAAGTTGAACTCTCCTTCATATCGGAAAATTGACCCAAAGAGAACCTCCAATCTGGCCAATCGGCTGCTAGGATTTATTTCAATGCAAGATTCACTCTTCTAGGCCAATCGCATTTCCCATGGAGCCATACAAAAATAATATATATTTTTATCCTTTCTAAATACCCTCTTTCCCCTTGGTGTCAAGTCGCCATTATCCTTCTAGAGAGGATAAAAATATAATAAATCCCTTTTACAATGTGTTGGCTAGGTTTTCTACACAACTGAAAAACCTAGCGCAGTCATGAGATAAATCTCCTCATTTACCGGTGAGGCCCCTGTGTAAGATTTTGTCAATTATATTTTCTAATATTTATTTGTTGGTTTAACTTTAATCACAGTAGCCCATGCACCATAGCTAGACAATTTTGTAACAAGTAAGCAATGTTGTAAGAAATGTATATATGCGTAAGAGGAAAATAATTGAATGCTAATGAGAAAAGAAAAAGATGTGCAACTTGACCAATAGTTAACAGAGTTGGTCACATGCACATAGACGAAACAAACAGATCTAGAAATGCAGAATTCACAGTAAAGGAAAGTTTCCGATTCAGATCTAAGATAACACAGTTTATGTAAATATCTAAAAAGAAATAAGAAACAAAAGCACCGTTGACACAAAGTTCTCCGGAAATCTGCCTCCTCTCTATTCCTTAGCTTTCAAAAAGATATCAAGGGTTTCAGCTTAAAGTCTGGAACACAAGAATGCTGATTACAAATTCTGATCTTTTAACCCGTAGGCTCTTCCTCTATTTATAGTGTATAGAGGGAAATTACAAATGGAAACTACAACTGAACTAGAACATACGGGAAGTTGTAAAGGAAACATCTGACAATCTTTCTCCTACAATTCCTCTCTAAGTGACATGCATTTGGAGGTTAAGCCAAAATTGTGCACATCTCGCCACTTATCTTAGAGAATTTTGTCAAATAACTTAAAGTAATGAATTTTAAACCAATAACTTTAATCCTACAATTTCATCCAGGAACATAAGGAATAAGAGAAAGAAGATTTGCTAGATGTTACACCCTATGCTTTCTTCTTGTTCTGATATTGAATATACTTGTCGAACATATAATTCAACGATTTCCCATCTGTTTTAGCAACCTCTTTCTCGGTCTTGAACTGCAACAATCCTTTGGACAAAATGTCAATGCTTACTTCTACTTCCTTCAAACTAAGCCCGAATTCTTTAATGTCCGATTGAAGTGTTATCAGCTTGTTGATTGAATTCAACGTGAAAGTCTTAATAGCTTCATTAATCCTCTTCTGAATCATCAGAGAAACCCTTCAAGAGAAGCCGACACCTTGTTTGGAATAACTCTTCCTCGGTGAAATCAACTATATTGCCCGGCGATGATAATATCCTATCCTCGAGCAACTGCATTCTTTTCAACATAAGCTTGAGAATTTCCATGCGAACTAAACCGCAAATTCAAGCTGCTTGCCCTTTTCAATCAGCCCATCTCGCACACGTTGCTCTACAATCAAGACCACCGACAACTTATTTATTTTAACCAAAATTTCCAGGTTACCTTCAACCATTGCATTCTCATCCACTATATACTGTCATCGGTTGCTTTCAAACCGAGATAATGCATCTTTCATAACTTCCAGACTTGAGTTGGTACATCTTTGAGTTGTTTTGAAGCTTGATGAATGATTTGGCTTTTCCATTCATTGATAGCCGTGACTTGATTACCTGCATCCTGCACCTCTTCAATCAGACTATTGCTCACCTGCTCATGTGCTAAAACTGGTTGAGAGGAAGGTTTGGCAACCTTAGCAATGATTTCACATAACTGGGAAACCTGCTCTTGAAGTTTGGTTTTCTCTGCCTTCTCTTTGTTCAGCTTGAGGAATAAAGCGTTTATTAGTGTCTGTGTATCTTTCTTTAATCCTTCCGTGTGGCCTCGACCCAAAGTGGCACTTTGGTTACCGAGAGATATCTGCGGCCGTGAGTTCTCCCTTCTGCTTTCCCTCTGCTGGGCCATCAACTCGGCAAACTTCGCCCTGATTTTTCAATAATCAACCTTGAAGTTACCTGGGCAACTTTAGGTCTTCTATCCTTTCCGCCCAAACTCAGGAGTAGCTGTAAGTCATGCTCTTCCAAGTTGATCTCCTTTCAAGCTTCCAGGACTACCGTCTCGGAAAGCCAACCATGATGAAAAATTACTTCTCGGGAATGAGAAGTCATTGAGTGTACCACCTTCTCATGTTCAAACTCTGCTGCATCCGAATTTGCCACAGTGTTGTGGCTGCCATCCTCTGAATTGTCCAAAGACAATACTTTTTCAAACTCTGCCATTTGAGCTTTTAGCTTCTCTATAGGGGGAGGTGAAGATCTGAGTGGTTGAGGAGCAAATACAAATGACGTTGGATTTAATGAACAACATTTGCTTGGGGTTCAGGGGTTGCCAAAGTGCTATGAGTTGACATAGGAGAAGCTTCATTTGAAAGTGGTACTAACACGATAGCTGTAGAATTGGCCTTCTCCAGTATCTGAGACTTCTTATATACTTTAAGCTTCTCTGGCCTCCTATTACTTTCACCTTCGTGCTTTCTTTTGTTGGAGTCTCCTGCAATAAAGTTACCTGTGATCTGATTCATCAAAGCTTCATCCAGGCAATACCCCTTTGTCAACAACCAATTTGAGGTGTTAACCAGAACCGCGAAAGACCTTTCCTCAATCGTCTGACAACCACTTATGCTTTCCTGAAGAGCAGCTCTATCTCCTCCCATCTGATGGTATGTGTCAAGTATCATGTGTTCATCATCCATGAGATTTGCGGTATCTGTGTTAAACCATAATCAGATACTTGTTGCACTGATAACCTGCTGAAATCTTTCTTCCTGACTTCATACTCGCTTCTGCACTTCATCCAAAAGTCTTCTAATGAAGGTACGTGTGCATACTCCTGGGAGATTGTCTTCCTCGCTATCCCATATGGATCATAGTTCAATCATGCTGGGAAGAACTCATGCTCATATCCGGAAAACATTTCGGCTTCGATTCCCCTCGCCTTATGGATGCTCTAGCAATTGTAATAACCCACCGTGACCGGAAAACAACTTGTAGGTTTGTGTCGCTTTGATTGTAAGTCATGCATTTCCACGAGCTACCTGCACAACTCCATGATGACCCATTTATCGCTTGGATACTTCGCAACTTGACTGGTTCTCCTGAAAAGCCACTGACCCTGAGATACGTGAAGTCTGCAAACTGGATGAAGATGCAACCATACTGGGATACAACTTCCCAAGCTTCTTTGCTCACTCTGCTGGTCTTTAGATCACTATTCAATTTGCAGATGAATTCATAGAAGAACCCATTGTTGACTACCCTATAATCTTTGTTGCACTCAGAACTATCAACTGTGGGAAGCACTCAAAAATAAGATCTTTCGACAAAACCCCTCGTCTATCCAATTTGGAAAATATACCCAGCGAGGCTACTGTGTTTACCAGATATGAAGTCATTTTGAAGTTGAATGTCCGCCTCACACTTCGGAGTTGCTCGCCGATGTTGTCACTGACGATCTCTGCCCAATTGATAATCGAATCAGCTCTGTTGATCTCAATGGTTCTCACGAAAGCATATATCTATGAGAAGAAGTTATGAGTATTGGCTTCTCCATTTAACCTGCAAAGCAATTTAGTAATATCAACTTCCTACACCAAATTGGATCGTGGAAGAGTCCTCGGGAACTTTGATGGAGATCTGGGCTTCTTCATGTATCTGCTATTCATAATACCCACACAATCTGCTTTGTGCTTTTCCCATCTATTGCTAACATCCAACATGCTAATTGCAATCACCACTGGTCATGTCGGAATCTTTAAACAATAATTAATAAATTGTGCATCCAGCCTGAGTATTGTCTTTTCCGCATGATCCGAATGGTTCTGGAAAGAGGATGATATGACCTTGCACACTCCATAATAAATTCAGGTAACCGCAGTCAGGAGTTGTGGACTCGGAAATGTCAAGCTTGAATAATTTCGTTGCTTTTAATTGCCCGCACGAGAGATGTCCTTCCGACTCTGGATTTGTTAATTAAATCGGAGATGGGTTCAGGGCCTATGTTTGTATCATTGATGTCAACAAATCTGGAAGCTATGCATGATTCAGCTGATCCTTCTCTTTCATCATGCTTCATCTGATATGGAACAATCTTTGTCTGGGCTCTTTTTCTTTTAATTTTGCCGGAATCCCTTGTAATTGGCTCAATTTGTGCAGATCTGGAAATTTCTTTTGATTCAGAAGAGATATTCAATGTATTTGACATTGATTTGAACTTCTTTTCACTAATATGAACACTTGTGATGAATACCTGCAATTAATTCAGACAAAGATGGAGTCCATGGCATGAATACTTGATTTTTATCACCAAAATCTGCATATAAAGCCTACTGCCCTAAAATTTGAGGTTTTGCTTGCATGCAAAGCAAACAAAAATATTATTTAATTCACCTGGGCACATATACCAACATGTAGATACTGTAATGACCAAAATTAGGCTATTCTAACCCTAGGCGCCAAAACTGGAAGCTTCTGGTAGTGGAAAATAGTCTTTAATGCAAAATTCTCCTTTTGGCGCCAAAACCTGTCTGGGCTGCAACCTTCATAAAAAAGAATTAATTGTTTCTCCCTCATGGCGTCCCATGCTTATATAGCCTTGTGCATGCTATTTTTAATAATTGTCTTCTCTATTTCTGGCAATTTAATTAATTAAAAGCCACATCTATTCATCCAAATTGGGCGCCCAATTATGCATGCTGCTGGTTGTTTTTATAAATTTATTTTATTTATTTATAGCATGCATCCTTGACTTCTCTTTAGCTTATCCTTCTGCATTGACTTTCCTTCCATTCATGGCGCCAAAATTAGCAAGAAAGACCATTAATAAATATTATTAAATGCATTCTTTGATGCCAAGGTGGGTCGCACTTTTTGTCAAGAGGATTTGTTAAAAATAAGAAGTGGACTTGATGGGAATTTTCACTCTGCATCGCAGCTCCAAAATCCCTCTTCCACTTAAGTGATTTATCCTTCATCATGAGAATTTTCACCTGTAAGGAAGGTAAGAAATTCCCCCTCGCCACCTGCCGAAATTCCAGTGCTGGCAACTTAAATCATCTCCTAAAAAGTGTGACTTGTATGGAAAATAGCCTTCTTTGGAAAAGTGTGACTTCGTATGGGTGAATAAACCTCTTTGATGGGAAAAGTTAGCCCGTTAGGCAAGCAAGAAATTCCCACCGTTGCTTTAAGTGTTTTTTTTTTATAATGAGAATTTTTACTCTGTAAGGCAGGTAAGAAATTCCCGCCTGCCTACCACCTCTAATATTCCCATTGTAGCTTAAATGATTCTGACTTCATGGGAAAAAGTACCCTGCAAGGTAGGTAAGAAATTCCCATCTGCCTGCCACTGCCAAAATTCCCATTGCAACTTAGATCTATTTATTCCAAAAAGTGTGACTTGCCTAGAGAGGCTTTTTCTACTTAACTTCATCTTTTTGGGTCAGAAGTTTTCCTTCTAAGACTGATTCCTTCTAGTGTTGAGGCCATAAATGATCTCCAGATGTTCCAGGCAATTAAACAAACTATACAAAACAAAGATCGGATCGAGGGGAATTTAACAGACAGACTGCGGAGAAAACCGAAAACAAACGCAAAAGAAATAAATAAAAACGAAAAACGTTGCCAGAAGTTGTAGACAATGCTCTAAATTCATTCCTGGTGAAAATCCTATTGAGATGTGTGAATACTGGCATGCAAAACTTTAACAGGATTCAATTGGAGCACAATTTACTTCAAATGGGGTTTTATTTATTTAATAAATAATTAAATAAAAATTTCTCTAAAAATTTGGCAAAGGGATAAAATGAGTTTCAAAGCATCTCGGTATTTGTTGAAATTGGCTCATATGATTCACCGGGAATATCTTAATGTAATAGAGACATCTTCCTCGCAATAAAAACACAAAAAGACCCGTTATTTTTAAAAAGAATGATTTTAAAAAAAAGGGTAGTCCCTGCATTTCAAAGTGAAACTGGGACACCACAATGATATTTGCCTCTTAAGGAAAATTGAATCTACTCTAGGGATTATAATTAATTTTTACTAAGCCAAATAAATTAAGTATAAGTGCTTAATTTATTTTATTTCTTTTAGGCACTTATATTAATTTATTGTGACTTAAGTCACCCTTGTGCACATCCTTTAGCCGTCGGGTAGACAAAATAGGCCAAAGGTCTTCAATACTATTATTCGAGAAAGAGAGACATTTCATTTTAAGTGGCTTTGAGGAAGTGAAAAGAAAGAGGTCAAAAAGTGCAAACACCGACTTAAAATAAAGAAGGTAATGGAGTTAAAGGTGAATCATAACATCCCAAAAAGGAGGTCGGTCTCCTTGGGTTCCTTTTTGGTGTTTGGCACCACCCTCAAGTATTTAAAGGGGTTGCTTGGGGTGGAGGTGGGAGTTTTGCATATGATTTGGTTTTCTTTGAAGAGTTGGAGCACGCTTTTCTTTCTCTCTCATCCATTGAGGACGAAAACCCTCCATGGAGGTCTATTGAGGACGAAATTCCTCAATAGCACTTAGATTTGAGGACGGAAACCCTCACATCTTCATTGGTGATCTCATACAGAGGTCACACTTGTGCTACAATCAGATTTATAGAGGTTCAAGGCAAATTTATCAATGCTAGGGCATCATTCGCAGCTAGGGCAGATCATATTTGCATGGTTTTGAGTGTGGGACAGCCACACAAGTCCATGTTTGAGATCGTAAGGGTTTCAAACCAAAGTGGCTTGTCCAATTTCAGACCCTTTCCTAGGTTAGTGACCCCTCCTTGGGAGGAGTTCATTGGTTTCTAGGGCATGACAAGTCACTTTCCTCCTGTATTTGGATTCTTCATATTTTTGGAGGCTGATTGTACTTTCCGGAATTGTATTTAGGCCTTGGAATCATTATTTCCGGCCATTTTTGTAAGTGGGTTCGCTACTGTTGCAAAATTAATTATTATACTTCAGCTAGGGTTCTAAAAATTCAGTTCTTGGTTGGTACTTGCTCTAAAATAATAATTATTATTTCCTACATGCTTTGGATGGTGTAAACATGGTATTGGTGGTGAATAATTGCAATTTCCCTCTTGCTGTCATAAGATTTCAGACTGTTGTAGCTTGCTGTTATAAATTTCAGTTTTCTTTGATTTGGGTTGGTGTTATTTCTCTTTTTCTTTCAGCTCAGCCCGGAAAGGGGCATTACAATTTACCCACACTTTCGACTTTTCTTTGGGTTTCCTTGGCGTTGACTACAATAGAAATGTAATCCTCATGATTGATTGTGTTTTTGCTTCTCCTTCGCATGTTGTAGATGACTTTGCTCACGTTTTTTACGTTCTTTAGAGGTATCGCGATTGTAAATGTTGAATGTGCCCTTTGGAAATGTTTTAATAACCTTCAAAACAACATAAATCGTGGATGTTAAAGTCGATTTCCCTTAAAAAAACTTCAAACCTCTCGCATTTTTCTACTTCATGACTGTATTATTTTTCAATGGCGTCAAACTCGCAAATGGCAACTTCGCCCTCGAAATATCTCCTCATGACTTCCTCCTTGACCTTCATAGCTTTCTCCTCACTTGTCTATTCTCGATTCTGCAAGCTTCCTCGAACTGCGAACCTAATCGAGCACCAATGGATCTGAAAGTGCAGCAACAATTTTACACATTAAATTTACACAAAAATAATAATATTCTTCATAATTAAAAATGTGGGATAGCTTGCTTTGGACAAGCTTACATATCTATAGGAGAGTCTTTCTCCTCAAGTATAGGAAGTGGCTATAACCACTCCTATAACAACTCACCCACATTTACATTACATTTACCATAGTTACTACATACCATATGGTAAATTAACCATGAGAACACTAATTTCGTAACATTCCCCCTCTTAGTGTGAACATGGGGCAAGGAGCACCGAAAACAAACTTGTATGCCATCACATACTTTTAGGTCTACATATTGTTGTCTAGATCTTGTTGCACATGATCACCTACATACGAGAACTTATCTTGCTTTCACTTCCAGTTGAACGTATTCACCTGACGACCATCTTTCAACGAAGTATGACAGTCAGAGGGTCTCGCAATCAGCTGCCATCCTATACAATTGTTTTTATAGTTCTGCACCTTCTATGCCATATCACAACACATCCAAGATAAAATATTGGAATTACAAACATGGCTGATCCTCTGTTCTTATTCACACAACTAAAATAGTAGAAAAAGGGAAATTTTGAGAACCGTGTCCTCATCGCATTTCGCAACTCACCGTTGGTGATTACCGCCACATTGATCACAAACGGAATGGGACGGTTTTGCGCCGCCACTTGGGAACCAATCCTGGCTTTAGTTGTTTTGGTGCAAATGTGGTGCCATTAATGCAGATTTTGCATGCCCATCATTAGCGGGTGGCGAAAGGACGTTGATTGCCCTCCAACCTCCCGTGACACCATCTTTCGGGACTACGCCGCTTAATTTAGTTGAATATGGCTTTGAAGGTCATTAGTTTTCACATTGTGCTTTACTTTAGGACGTCGGGTTACACCGAGAATGCGTCCGTGAGGCAATTTTTTTGTAATTTTCCGACTCTTTGACACTTGACTCACAAAATGATGTTTGAATTCGATAAAGACGCAGAGAGACAATGGACTTTAAATTTTAAAATAACTCTTAACTTATAACACAAAACTTGACAAAGAGACGACAATATAGAGTGACAAGGATGACATGACTCTCAACTCTTGTTATGATGAATGTGACATCATTGGTATATTGACACATAAAATTTAGACACTTTTGATAAATGACTACCTAAAACAATAGATTGATAAGACAATAACAATGATTAAAAAGTAATTGACTATTACTTTTTAACAAATTTTATGACATTCGTTTGACATCGATAATAAGACTATTTTAATAATATTAATGAGACTTACTTTTTAATTCCGATGAATCCTCAATAAAAATACCTTTGAACCTCTAAACAGGCCAAGACTATGTATTGATAGTTTTGCATTATTGATAATGGAGACAAATTCCAACAAAATAATTTAATAACTGCACGAGTGTATTACGTTTTCCCGTAACTACGAACTAGGTTCGGCTGAAATTTTGATGTAGTTTTCTTACAGATATATTGTTCAACCCATCGATTTTAGAAAAACCTAGATCCAAAACAAAAGTTACAAGCTTTTTTTTTAGACGGATTTGATCAACTATAGCTACAGGAGTAACAAACAATAAAAAACAATGAAATTTCCCCCTCATTAGACCTGCTCGATACCAAATGAAAGTGCAAGAACAACAATTGACACATTAAATTTACACAAAATAATAATAATCTTCATAATTAAAAACGTGGGATAGCTTGCTTTGGACAAGCTTACATATATATATAGGAGAGTCTTTCTCCTAAAGTACAAGAAGTGGCTATTACCATAGTTCGCATACTTGTATTTGGCATAATTTGACTAGGCAAGACTCTGCGAATATTCTAAGAACTTAAAAATACTCAAATTTCTTTAAAAAACATAAATTTTATGCAAAATATAGCTACAAAATGTATCAAATGAGTCTATAAAATGTTGGAGAAGTGTTTTCTATTAGATTTGAATACAAATACAATACAAAATCGCATCATCATGCAAATACAACAACCGGTTGATAAGTGCTATGAATTTATGATGATTGTCATTGAAAATTATCATCATAAATTTCATATCTATACAAGTTACAATTTACAATAATTTACATTTTCCTCTTCCCTATTCTAGAGAAATATTGGGGAGAGTGTCTATTGCCTCTTCTAGTCCCCACACTTGGCTGTGTCTCCTCCCTCCTAGAAGGCTACGACTCCGAATCCAACTGGTAATAGATGGCGGTGGCTCCTCTGTTGCATGTTCGACATCACCTTCAAAGATGTCATCCAATCTTGCTAGTGCTTCTCCCTCCATCGCTTCCTTCTTGAAAGAAGCAATCTCATCCTCTGTGAACACAGGGATTTCCTCTTCTTGCCGAGTCCACTCGTTGTATGGATCTATTTCATCCAAATCAATAAGCTCCTATGATGTGGCCTCCACTTTTCTTGTGCGAAGCCGAATATTATATGTACACAAAAACCAAGTTGTTGAGCCATTTTTTAGTCAACTTTTTGCACTTCTTCGTGTGAATGGCCTCAAACAAACTCCAGTTGCGTTCACATCCAGCCGCTACAAGGTTGAGATAAAATTCCGAGGGCTAGCTTTTGAAGATGTGGGGTATTTCCTCCCAATCCTCCCACCGAGAACTTGCAAACAAGATAATCAAAAGTTTATAAGTAATTAATAAAATCAAATTTGTACTTTGTAACACAAGTAACTTAGTAAACATTCTAAATGTCTAATTTTTATTATCGGTGATTTGCGTGGTTTCTCCTGAATAACTAACGTTGAAGAAAACAACCTCCCCTAACATGCTTGTAACCATGGTGCAACCAACAAGGGTGAAGAAAGCTCAACTGGACCAATTAAGACATCCACAAAGTCTCCACCTCAAATTTTTAGAGCCAAGTTTCTCCCAAAAGAGGAACCAATCAATCAAGAATAAATTCCAAAGGATGTTGATGACATAGAGGCATGGAGTAAAGAATATGCAACACTGGGCCAAGGTAAGAGATATGTTGTCCTTTAGTGATTTTTGTGAATTGAAAGATAGTAAGGGCACCAGAAAGAATAGAAGATCTCAACAGGAGAAACCCACCATGCAAAAATTTGAGATTAAACAACCCATAGAGTATTCCACCATGCAATTGGAAGGAGAAGAATCTTCAATGGAAAAATGTATGACTTATAATGAGCAAAATGTTTGTATTAGTGGGGAAGGCAAAGAGGAACAAACATTAATTGTTGGATGCAAAATTGGAAAAGATGTTTCAGTCTTAAAGAATGAGTCATTGTCATATGAGATGGATTTACCAAGCCATAGTATTGATGAGCATGAAATTGTGAAAGGTGTTGATTCTTGTTCCACTTGTTTTCTGTCTAAAATCATGAGTCACAATAGTGGTAATGTTGTTTTTGAGGTTTCCAAATCAGCAATAGAAGGTAAACGTTTTGATGATCTTCTTTATAAAGAGGTTAGCAAGGATTCATTGCATCATCTTCATATTATGTTATTACAACAGTTCTATCATGATGATATTCAACCTATTGTGGACAAAAATGTTAAGGAGTTGGTACAACAAAGTCAAGTTATTATGAAGACAAAGAATGACGAAGATCTTGATGGTAATACAAAGTGTAATATGGAGCATGTGGATCCCTTGTTCCAATTTCATGATTGTGGGCATTATGAGAGCTACATACTTTGGCAAGAGATATTTCATTGGCAGTGCACAGAAATAGACTGTTAGAACACTACAACATGTTTCATCTATTGCATATGGAACTTGGGCATAAGAATTGCAATTGCTTGAGGGCAAGCAATTTGGGGAAGGGAGGATTGTAATATCCCCTTCTCGGTCGAAGACCCTTAGCCCATTCATTGTTTCTCGACAGCTAAGGGAGGAATAAAAGGGAAACTTAGTCATAATAAATCATAAAGTGCATCTTAAAATATTATTATAAGCACTTTATTAATTTATTAATGACAAAAGTGAAAAGAAAAGATAAAGTAATAAAATAAAATTAAAAAAAAGAAATAAAGTGATAAAGTCACTTTATTTTATTTTCCCTATGGAAAATGGTGACCCATGTGAAGAAGGGAAAATGACCAAAGAAAAAATTAAATGCAAGAAAAGAAATGTGACTGGTGGTCTAGGGTGGCGAAAAGGCCAAACTTTGCTATAAAAGCAAGTTGACTTGCAAGGGGAAGGCATCTCTCTTTTGTTTATGATAATTTTCAGATTTGTGGTGTAAGCTTGCATGCTTTCCATAAAAACTCCAAAGGATGAAAACCCTTTGAAGTTGGCTTTAGAGGACAAAAACCCTCTTTAAGCTTAGAGAGAAGAATGAAAATTTTTCTTTCTTTGAGAGGGAGCTTTATTCAAAGGTTTCCATTGCATTTCAAGATTCTATTGTGTTTTCCAGCAGTGTTTGAAGGTTGTAATTTTGCAGATCTGAGCAAGGGTTTGAAGGAGAATATTGATTGTTGTTTGAAGGGTTTTTCTACATGAGAGGTCTTTGTTGAAGGTCAAACTGAAGGAGAATCAGATATGAGGTGTTTTGATCAGTTCTGAGGCTTGTTTGAGGGCTTTCAAGAGGGACAAATGGTTGTTGATTTCGGGTATAGCTAAAGTTTCATCTACGCATTTCCAGATTTTCGAGCCTGTTTTGGGTGCCTTCCACTCATCGAAATTTTCTGATTTTGGTATCATTGGAAAGCTTGTGATTTTATCTTTAATTTGAGCTATCATTTGTGAAAAAGTGTTGGGTATTTTCCGAGTTATGAATTTCTAAAGTTTCGGTTGTTTTTCTCGCAATTAAAATCAGATTTTTAGTATTTTGCAAAAATATAAGTATTTTCAGATTTGATAATTCAAGGGCTAGCTATAGATTTAATTTCATAATTTTTGAAGGTGTTTTGAGGCTATTTTACACTCATAGGAAAATCTCCTAGGGTTTTGGCAAAATTTTTTTGGGGCTGTTTGCATTGCTTTCATAAAAACAATAATTTCCAACTTGTCATTCATTTTCCACATTTAGATTTCAAGGATTTTGATAAATAATTGCCGAATCTTGCATTTTTGATCGGGATTTGTTGCTATTCCGTTTGAGGGTGAAAATATGTCCTTTAGGGACATTACAGTGGTATCAAAGCGTGATTTTCCCACTGTGAAGAAAAGAAATCAATGTATGGCTCCACCATCGATATCTTTGAGATATGTGAATGAAATATTCACTACAGGGAACAGAATTGCAAAACCATTTGTTGGAAGCTCAGAGGGATCTAAGAGACTTTGTTATAGGAGCTATTGCTGATTTGACTTGATCTATCTAAGGACACAATATATCCGGCAACCATGGTGCAACCAACAAGGGTGAAGAAAGCTCAACTGGACCGATTAGGACATCCAAAAAGCCTCCACCTCAATTTTTAGAGCCAAGTTTCTCCAAAAAGAGGAACAATCAATCAAGAAGAAATTCTAAAGGATGTTGATGACATATAGAGGCATGGAGTAAAGAATATGCAACACTCGGTTCAAGGTAAGAGATATGTTTTAAAAGAAGGTCAAGGCAATGAGCCACACAAGGAATCCAAAAGAGTGATGGATGTCTCTCATGTAGTAGTCTCCCATCCGCCACATATGCTACTGCATTGTTTGTGACAACTTGCACAACATTCTTGTATACCGACCTCTAATACAACCTTCTCCAACATAAGACTCAAATTCTCTGCATTTTTAACTATGTTAGAGGCATCAATTGACTTCAAAAACACCATCTCACCATTCAGAGTCGCTAAAAAAGTAAGGAGGGCGTGGTTCCTTCGATCGTCCACCCCTCGAAAGAATGGTGCATCCATATTTTTGTCATTGTTTATTTTTATCTCCTAGAATTGTAGTTGCATACGCAATCGCACCCTTGAGCAATTTCCCACCAAGTCTTTTGGAGAGGGTGCTGTACCCTTTCCCTATAACTATCAATCTTTGTCACCAAGTACTCGAGTACGAGCTCTTTTCCACATTGAAGGGAAGGTTGTTGTAATACCAGAAATTCACACATGCTTTATTTGCTTCCTCGTGCATATTCTTGTTCCAGTTTATACCTCAGAATGAAGATTGTGCTCTAGGTATGCTCCTTGGTACAAAAAAACTATTTATACCTTTGCTCGAACTCAATGAAGTAGATGTGCCTCTTCTGGTTAGTATGCATTCTCTGAATCCTCTGTCATTCCAGCCCTAGGTCTAACAACTTCTGCTATGGCTGCATGCACCCTTTCCCTCTCTAGTTCCTTCTCCTTCAGCTCTGCTAGCTCTGCTTTCATCTCTTGTTTTTTCTCTTCTGTAACACTGGGGCATACCACAACATCCCGACAAACAATACATGCAAGAAGATACTTAAGGTGATTGATGCCTCATGAAAATGTTTTGCAGAGAAATTGCAAACCACTGTTCCTCAACTACTCCACGTACACCATACTTCCAAGTAATGGTACGGGTGTTAGCGGGAATGGTTCCTACTAGTGATGTTGACCCAAATGCCGAACCTGATGCCGAGCCTGATGCCATTGGTAAGTTCTAATTTGCAACACAATGTACATTTAAAAAATTAAAAAAATGTAAACTTAATTAAAATAAAAAAATGAAAATCGTGTATGTATAAACCTATTTAACTCGTAATTTAATAAAAAAACATACCTTCGGTTTTAATGACTATTAAAAATGTAAAATGATTCACAATAAATTGAATGCATTTAAAATTACAAAACATATTCGAAGAATCAAATACAATACGAATATATAAAATTTAAATAATTTAGAATGAATTTACGAAAAGAATAAAAAAACTTATCTCTCTCTACAAATGACTATTAAAAATTTAAAATCACCCATGCAATTAAATTATATGTATTTGATATTACAATATGAATATATAAAACTTAAATAATATAAACCGAATTTGCAAAAACTTGAAAGAACTTAAAAAAAAAAACTTACCTCCAAATGCAATTCTTCAAATTTCCTCTTCAAATTCGCTCTAAAATCCGATTCAACTCATGCAATGCAATCTCAATGGTTGTGTGATTGAAATTGAATTGCTTTGGTACCTTAAAAAGATAAAAAATAGTGTATTTTCAAGTGTTTTTGCGTGTTCCGCGTACTATCCGTGCATGGCGACTATTATGCACGGACTCGGCTGAATATTGGTGAATATTCGCGAGTATTCTCGGCAAATATTCGCAATATTTGTGAGTCTTTTCTGCGAGTTTTCCCCTGCGAATATTTGTTTGTGGTATATTTTGGCAAGTACTCGCACGAGTTTTCTTACCATGGCTATTAAGTACAAGGAAAAGGAAGTCGTCTCCAACTGAAAATCCCAGAGAGGGGGAAAAGTCGATGCTCCTAAGAATGATTCATTGTAAGCTTTGGTTGCTTATGGAGGAGACACTTAAAAGACCATAACAACCACAAATCCCATCCAACAACTAGAGCGACATTGATGACGACCTTGTAGAATTCCTTGGTAACATCAAATTTGGGGCTTAAGCCTAAGTCATTAGTTGAGAAGCTAGAATTTGTAGAAAAGGTATCCGGGAAGTAAATAAAGTCATTTTGTGATGATGCTTCTTTATTGGTCCGATGGATTGTGGGGAAGATTGTGCAGAAAAAGAAGAGGTCTAAACTCACGCCAAGGGATGAATTTTGTGGGAATTCGCTTCAAAATAGCTGATTTAACGATCTAGCAGACTTCAAGAGCAAGCACACAAAAGGCCTCCACAAAGACAAAAGGAGATATATGTAGATACCGAGCAATTGGAAATTGAGGGCAGGGGATTGGAAGGTGAAGATGCTGAGCTCAAGCGGAACTGCAAAGTAGAAATGCTCGGATTACTAAGCTTTTAGGAAGAGGGCCAGAGGTTTGTTCTGTTGTTGTTGTTGATCCAAAGAAAAAGCTGAGCTTACGGTAGCTCAACCGAAGTTGGAAGGACTTGAGAAAAAGATTAAAGAATGTAAAACTGCAAATATAAGTGCTCTATACAAACACATCAAGCAACGAGATTGAGCTTGAGACAGTTGACTAGCTGGAGGGTGAGGGTGGTTCACTCACTTGTGGCTAAGAAACTAGGTTTGCGGGGGTATGAGGTTTGGCGCAGATCACTTGAACTTGAGATGGCTGCTCGAGAGATGAAGCCACAAAATACATTCCTTGTTTTCTCCGAGTGGCTTCCACGGAGATAAAGAAGTTGTCGATCACCGTTTGACAGATTTGATAATTTTTGAAAGAAGTATAGATGCTTCATAAGATACGGTTACGGTTGGCTATAAAAATGAATCTTTAGAATTGAAGAAAGGTAATTGCTACTTTGATGAACAAGTCGGTTTATAATGGCTTACCAAATCCCTAGAAGGCGAGATAAGACATTAAAGATTCAGACATTACTAAAGAAGTAAACGACATAAAGTTTACATATGTCAAAGATTGTTAAACAGAAGAAAGGATGAAGGTATTGGCTAAGTGTGCTATATTGAATGCAAGAGTTGAAGAGTTGATGAGGAGCAAAGTTGCATAGTTGAACAAGTAATGGGAAGAGTTGATCTCGCTTAAACACTTATTGAAGAAGTGAGATTTCCTTTAGCGAAAATGAGGGTAGACATCAAGTATGCCTTCTTCACCATCAAGAATGTAGGCTTACAACAACTCATCGTGTCAACCACTTCACCCCAATAGCCAAGCAGGGAAACCAATTGCCACACCAACTCAGCCCAATCCCGACTCCAAGCTAACAAATGCCATCTCTTTATACTCGAGTCATCGACGCCAACTTAGAGTCAGCAAAAGCCACCTTAGAGCTCCTACCAAGACGACACCCATGTAAATAAGAGGCAAAAAATAAGGGTGATTTTTAGGGTTTTTGGTATCGGTGTTGTCAAAAGATAAAGATAGTAAAATGGCTTTGATAATCATGATGCATAGATTGTAAATCATTCATTTGGGACATCCCAAATCATGCACAACACATGGAGAGAGTATGGATTGATTTTGAGAAGATAGACATACACAACCATCCGATTTTGAGAAAAGAGGCGGGTTGTAAGGAGGTGCCGAAGTCTATCTCGAAAATTGTCTTTGAAAAGTCCAAACCTAATCCTTCCCAATCTTTTTGCTTGCAGTCAAGATTGTGCCTTAGAGGTTTGGCTACACTCCTGCTGCAAGGAGATCCACCGCCTATTCGCTTCTCCATAGAAATGACAAAAGGTAATTCTCGTGAACATTGGGGTTAGGTCCCTAGCTTCTTTGAATATGTGTTCCACTTCCAACTTGTGGTATAAATCATTTTCCCATAGCATATATTATCAATTAAGAGTTGCCCTCCACCATCACATCCTTCTTTCCAAGGGAAATTCTGTCTTCAACCTTCCACTAGTGCAATTGTCTCCGCTTCATTGTTCGTGCCCTTTGGAATGTGAATGGAGGTTGTGTAATATCCTTGTGGGATATTAGTAATATATTATTATTTACTTGCAAAAACAAACAACTTAGAAGATAAACCCTTCTAGGGTTACCTCAACTAACCCTAGTGTCAGCTACAATACAACCCAAATGGGGTTGGAGTGAGCCAAGGTGAGGGTTTAGATGGGCAATCCAGTCGGTATTTATACTCCTTTTTCCAATATACTTTTGCAGAAGTAAAATAATAAATAAAACTGTTGAAAATCAATGAAAACTTTGAAAATCCATAACTTTGAAAATATTAACTCTTTCGAAATGAAACCAAGTGCAGCGGAAAGGGAAAATTATGAGCTTCAATCCAAAATAAAAACCAGATCTGTTCACACACTAGAAACCCCTCAAAACAGTTCCCAAAATCCTAAACCCAGTTGCTAGGGTTAGGGTAAAATCTGCAACACAATTCCAACACTTTTCTTTCACTTTAAGAGGCAATAAATGCAGTTCCAGATCTGCAATTAATAAACCCAAACAATAGATTTATAAATACTTCAAAATTACTTTAAAACACTCTTAACACATGCCCAAACAAGTCGACTTCACTAGGTAAAAACCAACAGCATGTAAATAGAGATATTCATAAAAAAATCACACTTCAAACCCTCAAAGCAAGCTTATATCTTCTCCCAAAAATGGCGCCTTGTATATATAAAGAGAAATGATTGTAAAACTTATTACTTTAAGCTTTTATGGGCACACACACTTCACAAATGGTGGTGTTAATAAACACCTTTTATTTTGATCATAAGTGGGCATACATCCCTTCTTCAAGCATGAAGATAAGTTTTTATAAACCGTCAACATGCCAAAAAAGGAGTAACCACATCTTCTTTTATAGCTTTTGCTTGCACATCCTCCAAAGTTCTTCTCCATCTTTGGCGCCATCATCTAGGAGGAAATATCATTTAAAAATGTGCCTGAAAGTCACCAACAACAAATATTAAATGCATAGGGATATTAAAAAGATGCTCATATGGGTCGACCCATGCTTAGGAATAATCACTTTATCTCAAATATTAATTATTACATGCTCCCAAGAAAATGCGACTTGCCTAGTCACTTGGTTTACCTTTAAAAACATTCATTTATTGTCTCAAGGTGAAGTCGAACTCCCCTTTTAATTCGATTTGCACAATTTATAAAATTTCATTTTAAAATTACATGTGCAAATCGATTTTATCTTCTTTTTAATTTTTTATAAAAAAGGGGCACATTAGGTTGCCCCACTTATGGAGCTGTCAGCCCCTGGAGGCACCCTTAAAGATGAGTTTATAGACCTTGATTGGTGGTGAGGACCATTTAACTACTCTTTGATTTAGTCGCTGTATGCTTGTTTCTTTAATTGGGGGGGAGTGATTCCCATTTTGACCACAGTTTAATCTACAAATTGATTACATAGCAAGCAATATGAGAGCATCCTATGTCTTGGTTTCAGATCAAAGCATTTCCATGAGTTTAACTGCTTTTACCGCTAGCATAGTAGTCTGAAAACTGAACCACATGAAAGATAAGGGTTGCCAAGGCCTTGAGTGATTTTCCTATTCTTGTGGTTTACATGGATCTAGGGAAATGATTATCAAAATCTCGGCTTGTGGGAAAGTTAAGCTACGGTGCTTCTCTCTAAATGAGGGTTTAGTATAGATACAATATTGAAGCTTCTCCATTGTTGTCTGCGATGATTTATTACGGTCATTCTTCCGTGCTGCCCACATATTAGTAGGAGATATTTGGTCTCGTCTTACACTAAGATATTAGTAGGAGATATTTGGTCTCGTCCTTACATTGAGATATTACTAGGAGATATTTGGTCTCATTCTTACACTGATTTTCTAATGGTGTTTCAAAAGTTCTGATGATTGCAATTATTGTTTTCCAGGACCTCTTTTTCCTGCAGCAGTTTCCTTGATAGTCCCCTTGGCCCTTATGTCTCTAACCAGGTAAGATACAAACTCAACCAATTTTCTGGTTTCTTTGGACCTTATAGTAGTTGCTTTGCACATTGAACGATGCAGTAATGGGCTGAAATTCTGAATAACAAATGCCATTGTCTATTTTGTTGCATTTTGCAGTGAAGTTAACAGAAAACAGGAGGTACCAGATTTGATGGCATCAGAGCAGATGGCACCAAGAGGACAACTTGTTTTCTGTGTTGGTATTGGGGCCTTGCTCTTTGTGCCTGTCTTTAATGCACTAACAGGATTGCCTCCATTTTTGGGTATGCTTTTTGGCCTTGGAGTCTTGTGGATCATGACAGATGCAATTCATTATGGGGACTCTGAGCGTCAGAGATTAAAAGTGCCACAAGCTCTTTCTCGAATTGATACCCAAGGGGTCCTTTTCTTCCTTGGTATTTTGCTCTCTGTAGGAAGGTAAGCATGAGTTGTATTTATTGTTCTTCATCCTCAACAGGGAAGAGACAAGCCATTATGTCGTCAACTATATTTTTCTGTTTCTGTATATTACTCGTTTCTCTTTATATTTCCATAATCTTAAAAGTTTCTAGGCATATATAACTTCAATTTTGTTCATTAAAAAGGATTGACTATGGTTTGATAACTAGTAACAAATAATGTGCAAGCTTTGTGGGATTTTGAAAAATTTGTTGTTAAAATTCAGGCACCTTGTTTCTCTAATACCAGAACTTACCAAAATGCCAAAAATTATGGAAGCTATTGGCTATTGACTGCGAAATAAAAAAACTAAGTTGCCATTTCAAAATGCTACAGATAGTATTAGGTTAAAAGTACATTTTACCTGTGCTTTTATCATGGAATACACCATTGTTTAAAGTATGGTCATCTACCTTTTGTACCCTGTTTACATCATAAATATGTCATGCCTTTAATTGCTTGCAATGCTTCTGCATCCACCAAATCCGATCTATACTGACTCAAATATGCATATTGAGAAAACTCAATCCCTGCATGCAGCATGGTTAGTATGGGATGCAACTAAAGACACCCTCATGCTTTCAAACAAAAAAAAAGGCAGTGCAATTTTTTTTGTGACAAATATTAAGCTAAGTCTTGAAAAATTTGCAATGCCATGTATGGGGTGAACCTCAAAGAAAGGTTAAAATGAGGGTCTTGGTCTGTAAGACTGTGTTCTCGTCATTGGCATTGGTTATTGCTTGGGAAAACTAGTTATTTCAAACCAGACAAGGATATCTTAAAATGAGGGTCTTGGTCTGTAAGACTGTGTTCTCGTCATTGGCATTGGTTATTGCTTGGGAAAACTAGTTATTTCAAACCAGACAAGGATATCTTTTCCAAGGAAAAACAAGGAAATCTGTTTGTCTCCAAATCTGCTTATCTCAAATGTGTCATATAAGACTGAAAATTTGTAATCATATCTCAACCATCTTTAGCACCGTGCATCTCTCCTTCAAATATATCTTCTTCATATTGCCATGTGTCAAGCATTAAAAATGACATCTTTTTGACTGTCAGTGCTATGAACACTATGAACAGTCCTTTAACATGAATTATTTTCCTTCATTCATCAATCTGTGATCATCTCTTATCTATTTGATATATATTCTTATATTTTATCCATATGGATATGACCTAATGGTGCTAGAGTCGTGCATCATATGATATTAGAGACTAAAAACTTAGGACAATTTTGTTATTGTTTCCTATGCTAAACCTGTGAGAGCCTACTATATTTTTCTGTCATACAACTATACTAAAGAAGGAAAGAAAAATATTAAAGTTCGGACATTGTTGAATCGAGCTGCATGAGAAAGAAATAATATTAATGTTCATAGATGACCAAAAGTAGATCAATGGGACTCGAAGATACATCAGTTAACAATAGAAAGTTCTAGGAAGAAAGAATCCTAGAAGCCTAGTAAAGGAATAAAAGTACATAAGACAAAGTAAAGCAATGTGCAACTAACAAAGGTGGTAATGAAACCAATACAAATAACAATGAAGGGTGAATAAGAGCCCCCAAAAGCATGTGCTGATGAAGACTGGAAGATCTCATTGAATATCAATGTGTGCCTAAAGTGGAAGAGCTGTTGGAGCCATCATCAATCATTGTGAAAAAATTGATAGTGCTCATCGGAGATTACTCAATGTTAGAGGGGCAAGCAAGGAGATCCTAGCAGAAGCAATGCATTTTATCTAGAATCTCGCTCAACATCCAAGGCCGGTCTACCTCTTGTAATAGAAAAGAAATTGTGGTTTTGGGGGCGGCCAATAAATAGTAAAGTAGATCCATGTCGCTAGAAAGGGGCGGAGACACGTTGATGGGAAGGAACAAACCCACGATGGTGAGGGAGAGCTTCTTGGGGATTTGAGTTATATGGGTAGTAGTGGCATGGTGAGAGAAGGCCACCGAAATTATCTATTACTTCTGATGTGTGATGTCGATGTCCAAAGGGTGTTAAGTGCTTCCAATCGCCTAGATGGGATGGAAGAAAGAGGTGATCAACATTTGGACTCTAGAGCCCCTAGGATCCTCCTATAGGATCTCGTGCCGGAGGGGACTTCCTCATGAACATAAAGAGCCGTGCACCGCTGGTCGGGATATTTCAATGTAATGTCCCCTTTTTTGAATTGATCCAATTGAAGGCTTCTTGCCCATTCTTCTTCCCATTAGAAAGAAGAAGATGAACAAGGGAAGCCCTTGGATTATATTTAGTCTTTCTTTAATTAATAATTATATTTTTCTTTCGTATTTTCCTATTAAGTAGGACGGCTGGGTTGGCGAGCTTCTCTTCAAGCCTAAAGATAAAGTAAGCTTCTAAAGGAGGTCGCTCTTGGGGAATTTCTCCCTAATGACTCTTGGCGCCACCATAAAAATGTGTAAGGGGTCGCATAGGCTCACTTTTGGGCATGTTTTTGGCTTATATACTTTATCTACTTGGTTCTAGAGCTGGTTGCTCTATTCCAATCCACTAAGGGGCAAAAATCCATTAGTGTGGCAAGCAAGGAAGACGAAACGCTTCCTTGTTGAAGGTTGGAGAATGAAAACTCTCCAATTTGGTGGTGTTGAGGACTTCTATGAAGACTATCTTGCTGGTTGGGCAGCTAGGGCATTGAGGAGAAGAATATCAAGGGTTTTCATTCACTTTGGCACCCTCTCCTAGGGTGGCGACTTGGGTGTGAGTGTATTTTGGTGCCTTCTAGGGCACGATTTGGCATTCCAAGTTGATATTCAGGTCTCTCTATATTTATAAGGCTGATCTATCACTCATTTGGCATTTATTGGGGTTTGGAGACCTCACTTTTAGCTCATTTTGTGGACTGTACTTCTGCTGTCATTTATTTAATTGCAGTTGGGTATAATTTCATAATTTGCACATGTTTTGGGATGCTTTGGCTTGGTGTTTATTCCATTAATTGAATATAATATTTAGAAGAATTTGTGCACCTATTTTCAGCTTGTTTGGAGGGTGTTTGATGCCCTAAAAGTGTAAATTCAGTTCGCTGCTAGGGTTTCTAATATTTTTCAGATCTGCTGTCATAAAAATCAGATTACTCTCAAGTGGGATTGGTGTTATTTCTTTGTTTTTCAGTTCAGCCCTAGAAAGGGACATTACATTTAAGAAAGTAGATAGGGTGTTGCTTGAGTCCTTGTAGAGGTAGTGATATCTTCCCCAAGTCTCATAGTAAATGTGGCATTTGAAAATGAAGGGTTCCTTGGACTAGACCTCGTAGAGGGAAAAAGATGGCAGATCTGATCCTGATGGAGAATGTGGTGATTTGTTTCAACTTGTAAGTAGCGAGAACATTATCTCATTTAGCCAAGGGGAAATGTCAAGCCGTGGGATCAATGGTGTTGGAAATAGTGAGGGGGAAAGATAATACCGTCCACTACTTGCAAGCAATGCTCGGCGTAAAAAACAAGCTTGGGGCTGAGTGGCTCAAGGAGGGAGGTCTAGGTGGTCTAGATATACTGTCTTTATATGCCCTCTTTGGCAACTCTAGTGATGATGTCCTTTGTGGGAAGGAGACGGGAAACATACGGGGAATACATGAAAGGGGTAGCTTATCAATAGAAATGCCAATGGAAAGGAGGAACAACTTAGTCTCAAAGTATCAACAACGCTGACATATGGTGGGGACTGCTGAAGCAATCCTTTCAGAAGAGAAAACTGCAAAGTATAGATATTTCTTATGACCGAAAGTTGAATTCCCCAATGATTTGAGTCTATGGATGTAGAAAGTAAGCCTAAAGATAGTCTTGAGGCATAATGGATGGGTGGAAAATTTGGATTGGACTATGTGTTGAGGAGCTATTTTGCAATGACTGGAATGTATGCACACCTTCGGATATTTGGGATGAGCTTGTGAATCTCATATCTCAAAAGAAAGGGATTATGCACAACATGTGTAAGATAGGATATAGAATAGCGATGTCTAAAATAGACAAACATAATCTTGGAAAAATATATGCCATGAATAAATTTCCTCACATGGCCTATGATATGATCAATATAATAAAAATGTAATATGCTCCTATGTGAGCAAGATATAAGAAATATAGTGCAAAGAGTAAGTTGACCAGATTTGGGGAGATGTAAGCAATATAGTATCTACGAGAGGAAGATATAGCAATAAGAAACACAATCTTTGGTTCTTTCCCCAATAGATGTGTGATATGAATCACTACAATTTGTTAGAAGACTTGAATAGAGAAGGAATAAAGAGGAAACAAATTGCACACATTGTAGATTGCGTGTCCATCATTTTATAATGCAAGAGATAGTTACAAAATGGTTGAAATGGTTACAACCATTCATTAGTTAACCTCATAGATGCCCCGGAAATACCATCCGGTGACAATGACAACGGAACCCCACTCGATTGAGTCCCCAATAGATATAGATAAGACTCGGGCTGCGGTGATAGAGACACAAACGTCCCTACCATGACCCAAGTGCGGGGCTTGAGAGATACTCTTGAGGAATTGAGGACATTGGCATTGCTGCCCCGAAATCCCTTCTTGATCTAGAAGCGGCAAGTGACGATGGCAATCCGCTCTCTAAAGTCCCAGAGACACACACACATATAAACTGACTTCTTGACTGACCACTGGATACATTTTTGGAGGCGAGTTCTCTCTATCTTGTCCCTATAGACTCAAGTGGATAGCTTGAAAGGTGGCTTAAAAGATGCAATTGAGGAGTTAGGACATTGGCATCGTACATAACTAATAGTGAGTTGTGACTTAATAAATCCTTACATTCTTATACCCCCTCTTAAGGCTTACATTGTGTTGTCATCATGAAAATTTGTTCATGAACATTTTCAAAATTTGTCTTGATTAAATCTGTAAGGCCTCGGGACAAATTTAATATTTTGGACTTAGTCAATTTTCACCCTCTTTAGGGTCATTATCGACAAAGTCGCCAAAAGCGTGCCCACAAAGAACTTGTGGGCTGCTCCCACAGGTTCCATAGTTCCGCAATATACGTGATAGTGCAACAAGGCCAAATGTTTTTCGTTGTCAAGAGTCACTGTAACGCTCTCATCGCAACTATGAGGAACCATTGGAATTCTTCCTTGTGTTTTGCCACTCCGCGATGGGCGTGATAGGCGAAAAGACCCGGTGGGACAATTTGTAACACTCAAAATTACAAGAGCTGCAAAATGAGGATTGTTTCTTTTTTTTTTTTTCTAAACATAAAAACAAATTACACATTCTGACAAATGCATTTATTTAATCAAATTCATTAAATCAAATTGGTTCTTTTGATCTATCCGATAACATCCATGTAAGCCATGTGCGGGCCGAGAAGGGTGTATCCGGATCTCCACGATCTCCCTTCGTCACTACTTCGAGTGACAATGCTTACTAGCATTTCGGCTCAACCTTTTAAAGGTCATGGGAACTATGTGAAAGTCCTTGGGTCTACCACGAAGCTAATTTCCCAACTTCGTATTCTGGTATCCGACCATTGTCTACCTCATGTTCAGTGTTCAACTCCCTTGATCGGTGTTACTGCATAATTTTTATTTTAATTGGAGGACTTAGGTGATCAGACAATGCACAACCATCAATGCATTACTTTGGCCAAAGTTATCCGCCGTGCAAGTTACGGCTAAACTCAAGACAACACACTAGTCTTATGAGTTTTAAGTCTTCCGCCACCTCACAACTATCCCTTTCACAGTTATCTAGATCTTTATAGTTTGTTTTTATTTTATTTCCAATTTAACCTATCTTGCAAGAGTTTATATTAAAATAGATGCCAAAGGCCAACTAGGATCATTATGAGATAAGTACATTCGTTATGCTGAAATGTAACTATATCAACATTCCGCATGTACTTATCCCTTAATATGCCTAACGGATCGTTTCATCTATTTACCATCCCATGTAGTCTCTCTATCCGACGTTTGATTCCTTAACCTTAAATTACCTCTTTACAACAATACTCTTCCATTCTCTATACAACAGGATTTACAATCTTATCATAATAATACCAAGTTTACCGAAAGGCTAAATTATATATATATATATATATATATAATTATTCCCTTGATTAGCTACGCCACTAAATAGCTATTAAATTTAGAAATTAAAAGACAAATGATTGTTACAATAATTGTCCAATTATCGGCTTCATACATTGATTACTATCAAATAAATATATTTAACAATTTGTGAAAAGTAAGATTTCTCAACTCAAGTATTCATCATTTACTCATTTTGAGACATTATTACACACAAAGTAATTATCTCTTTATTAAAATCATAAATTACATATGCCGTTAAGGCGAAATATATAACCGGTATAATAACTCTCACATAGTGAGGTTTAAATATTTACAATGGGTCCAAGATCCCAATAAATTCAGTCAAAATTCTAGGATTTCATCCTTCTACAAATTGAAATCCAAGTATCTCATTTTGATCCATGCTACGATAAAAATTCACAAAACATGAGTTTCCGCACATCCGAAAGTAATGCTAATGGTCTTAAGATTTGGAGTAGTAGTGGTATGATGTCAATTCAAAATGGTGACATGAATATTAACTCTCCATTTTTCGATGCAATTAATTAGTAAAATAAGAAAGGATATACATGTTGTTTTATCAACAAGCATATGGTAATATAGCTGAAAATGATTTACCCCCTGGTTCTATAAAGATACTGGCTATGGATGCATACAAATAGAACAACCAATCTCTATTTCAGCATAATCAAACCATAATCACTCAACCTCCGAATTCAAATTATGACCACAAGAAAATCATACTTTATTTGGTATAGATTTTAATACTATTTCTCTTATCTTCCAAATCAATGAGCAACTTAACAAAAGCTGTCCAAAACCATCATTACCAAAAACTAATTGTTGGCTAGATTTTACGCATAGCATCAAACCTAGGCGGTCATGAGATAAATCTCCCTCATTTAACCGGTGAGGCTCCGTGTCGATTTGTCAATAAAAATGTATTATTATCTATCGGGGTTTTAATTTAACCACTTAGTTCATGAACCATAACTAAGAAGTTCTACATGCAAGTAAGCATTGTTCAAGAAATGAAGTATTTTATAGAAGAAGGAAGTAAAGGAAATACAGAGAAGAAATGGGGAAGATGTGCATCCCAATTAGTAGATAACATGAGCTAATTGCATGCACATAGAAGAAACCAATAGATATAAACACAGAATTCTAAAACAAATGCAGCTCTAGATCCGGATCTAAAATAACACAAAGTTTATCAAAAGATCTAAGATTAAAAAAGAAACACAAGACACCATGACACAAAGTTCTCAGGAGACCTGCTCCTTTGTATTCCTTTGCTCCAAGTTGCTCTCGGGGTTCAAAGACAAAGTCTAGAACACAAGATTGCTTTGCTTACAAATTCTGATTGATCATTAACCCGAAGGTTCTTCCTCTACTTATAGAATGTAGAGGGGCAATTACAAGTTGGAAGCTTTAGTTGAACTGACACATGTGGAAGTCGGAAAAGAAACAATTGGCAATCTCCCTCCTGGAATTCCTCTTTGCATGACATGTATGATTTGCAACTGAAAATAGAACCTTCTATTTTGCACGCCGCCACCTATCTCCAAGTAGTTGACTTCTTCAAGTAATGGCTTTTAAACCAATCACTTAAGTTGTATAATTTAATTGATCGCTCAATTACTTTGTCGGAGGAAAGAAGAAGGAAGAGGAAAGCTGACTTTGTCCTTTTTCATGTCTGCATGCAGCTGATTCAAACTGGATCTAGAAGCAGCTGGATCTGGAAACAAGCTGGAATTGCAAGCAGTTGGAATTGGAAGCAAGCTGGAATTTTGCCTTCGCATTGTCTTCTCTTTTATCCTTGAAGCTTTTGCAGTTCTTCTCCAGTACATGCATCAATGCAATGTTTTCCGTAACTCTTTATTTTTAATTGCATATGGACAATTAAAAATTCAGGAAAGTACTCCGGGTGAATGCAAATTCATTGAAGACTTCCACTGGAAGATGGAAGCATTTGCACAAGATCTTGGAAGGAATTTTCCACGCACTGACTTCTTCACGGGCTACATTCGAAACAAGAGGATGAAGCCTTTGTGCCAGAAGCTTTTGCAACTATGAGATTTGGATCTGGATTTGCATATGGATTTGCATCTACATCTGCATCTACATCGGATATGGATCTGCACCTGCATAACAAACTTTGGCAACTGGGCTATGGATGGAAGAGCTGCAACTCGAATAATTCCACTGCTTTTAATCTGCACGCATGAGTGAAGTTTATCCGCACGCATGAGTGAAGTCTTTCCTGCTCTGGATTTGTCTATCAATTCAACAAGAGGTTTCTAGCCTAGATCTGTGTTTCCAATATCTGTAAATTTAGAAGTGATGCATGACTCCATTGTGCTTTCTTTTTCATCTTTCTTCACCATAGCTTTGTCTATCTTTGTATCGAATAATTATTTTTATTCTTACTTAGCCGGATTTCTTCAATCTTTGGTGCTTTGATCTGGACAATTCTTGATTCGAGAGGATATATACAATGTATTGGACATTGATAAAAGCTCCTTTTCCTTTGTAAAGCACACCTGTGTAACACATATGCAAACAATTATACGAGACAAAGATCAACCTCCTTCAAAGCATGCGCCAAAACGGAAGTTTTTAGCCTTGTTTCCAACTTGCCGAGCAAAATCCTTCTTCAAATGGGGGCGCACTTTTCCTCTTGGCTGCAATTCTTTACCTGTGAATTAAATAATTCACCCATATGGCTGCCCATGCTTATATAACCCTCACAATTCTATAATTAATAATTGTCCTAACAATTAAAGGCAATTAATTAACTAAAAATCAAGCTCTTCTCTTTTAAATATAGCATGTTTAAGGACAACCATCCAATAAATTAAATTAATCCAATTTAATCCTTCACACATCACTTCACTTAAGCTTCACTGTGTGCTTTGACCATAGCCACTGAAAATAGAATTTAATATAATCTTTTAATACTTTAAAAAGTATTAATTCCTTCTCAAAAGGGGCTGCATTAAATAAATTAAATTTATTTAATTTTGGAATTCTATTTCCAATTGATTTATTCCTCTTTGCTTTTGTTGATTTTTCCACAAGCCTGGGTGCCAAAATTGGGTGAATAAATATTAACAAATATTTATTTAATGCATTATTATTCACCCAAGGTGGGTCGCACTTTTATGCATAATAGAATTCTATTTTTAAGAATTTCTAACAATGGGATTTTTTACCCTGCAAGGCAGCCCCAGAAATCCCATGATCCACTTAAGTGATTTGACTTTGACAATGGGATTATTTACCCTACAAGGCAGGCAATAAAATCCCGTGATTTCACTTAAGTCATTTTTCTTTTATTTCACCATGGGAATTTTTACCTGCAAGGCGACAATAAATTCTGCTGCTGCTGACCTCTAACTTTCCCCCTGCGGCTTAAGTGAATTTTCTATCATGGGAAAAAGTACTCTGCAAGGTGACGATAAAATCCACACCGCCTGCGCTTCTAATTTTCCCACTGCGGCTTAAGTGAATTTTATATCACGGGAAAAAGTACTGCTGCAAGTGTGCAATAAAATCCCACCGCCTGCTTTACTTCTAATTTTCCCACTGCAGCCTTCATGAATTTTATATCACGGGAAAAAGCACCTTCTTGCAAGCGGTATAAAATTCCCACCCTCACTGCGGCTTCTATTTTTCCCATCGGCTTAAATCCTTTGTTTTCCAAAAATGCGCCCATCCCGCACACTTTTCCGTGCACGACTTCGCTTTTTCTTGGTGATCCGGACCTCGATGGCGACTTCCTCCGGGCATAATGTGCGTATATGTTTTCCAACTGCTCTAGACCAAAATCGGGCTTACCGACAAAGGAATCGCTCTAGAGAAATTTCACAGAAAACGAAACGGGACAACACAAAAACACGAAAAATTGCCAAAAGTCAAATAAAGCCCAAAACTCATTCCTTGTTAAAATCCTACAGTACAAGGAATAATGATATGTTCGATCATAACAGAGTTAAAACGGAGCTATGAAATAGCCTCATACGGGGCTCAAAATAATTAAATACAAATTTCCGTGTAGACAAATCCCACGGCAGAATATAACAATTTTGGGCATCTGGGTATTTGGCTAAAAAGACTAATATGATTCTTTGAGAATATCTTGACGCAATACAAGAATTTTCGTGCAATAAAAACACAAAGCGACCCATTATTTTAAAAGTACGAAGTTTTTTGAATAGGGTAGTTGCAGATTTCAGGATGAAATTTGGGTGACACCACTAATCAAACATATTCTTTCTAGTTAATGAGCAGCTCATCATATTGTCCAAGAACAACATTACCAAGGAAAATAAAACTTATTTCTTTTCAGTCAATGAGAAGCTCTTCAAATTATCACAAATATCAGCAAATTTACATCACTTTAACATTTTCTATCTGGTAAACGAACAACCCCAACAAAACAATATAGCAGCACCCTGATTACATCATGTAAACATACTCTGTTTAGTAAAAGAACAACTAATTACTTCTTTCATAAGATATCATTATATAAAACCCAATCATGCCACCAATTACTCCTTGGTGCATCTGGGTCAAGTTGTCCTTGCTTTCATGCCATTACCAAGACAAGCAATTTCTTTTTCAGCAGTTTTACAAAAATCCAAGTCATATTGCAGTCGGAAGTTACTAGGTTAAATGCCTTTTTTTTACACATAACAACACACCCTCATTTATACATGATCTGATTTAGATGTCCATAAAGATAAAATTTCTGGAAAAACAACCCCATGCAAGAGCTTTGACATCCACAAATTATCATTCAAGAGATCACAATAAATTAACAATCAGACCTGCATATAACAGCCAAAAAGAAAAATACAAAACCCCAACCGGTTGCATACCCATATCGATGGGTTACCCAAATCGATTCATTTATGCAAATCGATTTGTATACCCAAATCGATTTGTTTACAGAAAACACACAACTAAATTTCAGTAAACCAAAATGAAAACCCACAAGCACAAATCGATTTTAAACACATAAATTCACAAAACATTTTCCTTCTTCCAGTACAGGAAAAACCCAACTCTTTTCCTTTGGTTACAATTTATTTTAATGCAAAGAAGGAATTTTTAACCTTTCTTTTACTTTATTTTTGCAGATCAAAACCCAAAACCCCATCTGCGTATTTTTTGGGTTTAGTTAAAACCACACAAAGAAAACTAAAAAGAATACAAGAATTCATCAATTTTCTTTTCAAACTTCATCTCAAACAATTAAATCAAAAGCTGACCACAAATTCCTTGATTTACATAAAAAAATAGAATGTGTATTTCCTCTTTTTCCTTTTTACAAACAACGCAACAAAGAAGGGAGAAGATATTCATGCCTTAAATAAACCGAATCGAAACCTTCTACTCTTCTAGCTCCAACAAGTTGAATCCTTTTTTCCTCCAAAACTCACGCAGTATTCCGAAGGGGAGAATGAAAATAAACAAAGGAGAAATAACGAAAAAAATATAATGAAAGAACTATAGTTGGGCGGCATATTGGAGAATTTTCGGGCTTCCCAATGTTGGTACGTGTACTAGTGCATGCCGCACACTTGTGCCATGTGAAGGTGTTTCACTTTATGAAACCCATAAATTTCAATATCTAAATAAAAACTTTTGGCTTACATGTCAAATCCCTCTAAAATATATATACTAATTAATATTTCATACACATTTTTTTTACTTTAGTTGTTACCCAACTTAATGGTTAAGTTAAAATTAACCTTCATAATACAAGTCCACATATTTCCAACAATATATTACCATAATAATTAGTTGAATTTCCAGGTTTATATAAAACATTCCAATAACGAAAATCATCAAGTCCGTAAATAATAATTGAATATTCTCATAAAGATGGCTTGATATAGCATTGTCAAATAAAACAGAGGAGTGATCATCGCGGTCATTGCAAAAGTCGAACAAAACAAAAGACGACCAAACCGATTAAAATAAAGTAACCGAAGTACAAATAACCGAAAGATTCACAATCATTTATGAACCATTTTACCTACGATTGAGGCCTAACCATGTTTTTAGGAAGGATCATAATGGTGGGTGTGGGGTTATTCGTTCCGCAATGTTATGCCCCGCAACAGAAGCTGTGGGTCATGACACGACGAACCAAATGAATTTTACACACAACGATGATCTCGTCTAATCCTGATTAGACTTATCCGTAGTTAATTTAACTTACAAGAAATTTTTGGGATGTTACATACTCCACCCCTTAGAATAATCATCGTCTCGATGATTTCAGGATAAATAGATAAACTAACCCATTATTCCTTTGCTGCATAAATATATTTCAAATCAACTTAAAATTTGTAACAATATTATTTCAGCTGAATCATAAAGGTTACAACAACCCTTGTACATATAGAAAATCAGTCATAATCTGTGGACATAATACATTACTGCCTAAACAACATATTTTCCGGGTTCATTAACAAAATCTTGAATAGTAACTACTAATTAAAAGGTATCTTAGTCCTACTATTCAGTTGTAGGCTTGTCTACAGAAATTTTCTTATCTACCACTTTTCAGAAAAACTGAATTTAGCACTATAACAAAACATGTTCATAAAAATTATTCAAACAGATGCGGAAAAGTAGTCTGGATATCTTCCAGATTCTCCCAAGTGGCACTTTCTTCAGAATATTGGTCCCACTGGACCTTACATTGTAAAATCTCACGGTTCCTCAAGTGTAACTTCCGGGTTTCTAGTATCCTTATAGGATCAACCGCGATTACCCCTGGATCCAGAACCTGCAATGAATCCCAATTAAGTACATGTGTTAAATCAGGTACATATTTCTTAAGCAAGGATACATGAAATACATTATGTAGCCTGGATAGAGCGGGAGGTAGTGCTAGCTTGTAAGCTATTGGTCCAACGACCTCTAGGACTTCAAATGGTCCTACAAACCTAGGAGATAGTTTGGCTGACTTGCCAAACGAAATAGAACTCTTTTTAGGTTTGTCCCTAAGAAAAACTTTATCTCCCATGTCAAACTTTCTGTCAATTTTTTTAAATCTGCATAGCTTTTCGTCTATTTATTTGCTTCTTTCAATCTTTCTTGGATTAATTTAACCTATTTTTCCATTTCCGAAAGCATTTCTGGTCCAATCAGTACTCTATCTTCAAGATTATCCCAACTTATAGGTGTTCTACACCTACGACCATATAAGGCCTCAAAAGGAGCCATCTGAATGGAAGAATGGTAAGTATTATTATAGGAAAATTCAACCAAGGGAAGATACTCTTCCCATTTGTATTGCTGATCCATGCAATACATTCTTAGTAAATCTTCTAACACTTGATTTACTCTTTCGGTTTGACCATTAGTTTCAGGATGGTAGGCAGAACTTATGTTCAGTTTTGTCCCTAAGGCAGCGTACAAAGTTTGCCAAAATCTGGAAGTTATCCTCGAGTCCTGTCTGAAATTATTGCTACGGAACTCCATGTAATTGGAAAACTTCTTGCACAAATCTTTTTCCAGTATGGGTGAATTATCCGTTAAATTACCTGCTATAAAATGTGCCACTTTAGTTAACTTGTCTACAACTACAAGTATAACATCATGTTTATTTTGGGACATAGGTAGACCTTGGATAAAATCCATACTTATAACTTGCCACTTATATTCTAGCACATTGTGAGGATATAATAATCCTGCTGGATGTAAATGTTCAGCCTTTACTTGCTGACATTCCAGGCATTGTGAGACATAAAGAATCACATCATTTTTCATCTTTTTCTAGAAGTATTGATTTTTGATGTCTGCCATCATCTTTGTTACTCCTGGGTGTCCTGAGTAGGGAGCATCATGAAATTCTCTCATGACTTTATTTATGAGTTCTTTACCTTCTGGTACATATATTCTGCTATTATAACGCAGAATCCCATCTGTTTCCACCTTGAAACCGTCATACCTTTTGTCCCTTGGATCTTTTTCTAGAGTTGTTTTAACATGATTGTAGTAGGGGTCATTGGTTAACTCATTTTTAACCTCATCTTTAAACTGAGTTCTTAATGTAATTATAGCAACAATATGTTTTCTGCGACTTAAAGCATCAACCACTCTATTCTCTTTTCCCTTAATGTAATTTATATCAAATTCATAATTTGCTAGGAACTCCAGCCATCTTCGCTGCCTTGCATTTAGATTTAGCTGCGTAAAGATGTATTTGAGCCCAAGATGATCTGTTTTGAGTTCAAAAGGTTTCCCTAGCAAATAGTGCCTCCATACCTATAGCGCATGAACAATCACAAAGCAAGCTCAAGATTATGTGGTGCGTAATTTACTTCATGCACCCTCAATTTTCTACTTCCAAAAGCTACCACATGCCCATCTTGAAGTAGTACTCCGCCCAAACCTTCCCTGAAGCATCGGTTACCACCAAGAAGTTCCCATTTGGATCCGAAATCTTCAACACTGGAGCACTTGTGAGTCTACCTTTTAACTCCTTAAAGGCTTCTTCACACTTGTTGTCCCAAACAAATTTCTTACCCTTCTTTTGCAAAGAAGTGATAGGTCCTGCTAACTTAGAGAAGTCCTTTACGAACTTCCGATAGTAGCCTGTTAGACCCATAAAACTTCTCACTTCATGCACATCCTTTGGTGCTTGGCCATTCCATGATGGCACTGATCTTCGAGGGGTCCACTGAGATTCCTTCTTTATTTATTAAGTGGCCTAAATATTGTACTTCGTATTGATAGAAAGCACACTTAGATAATTTTCCATATAATTTATGTTTTCTGAGAATTCCCAGCACAATCCTTAAATGTTCATCATGTTCTTCCTCATTCTTGGAGTATATTAATATATCATCGAGAAAGATAAGTACAAATTGGTCTAAGTATTCCCTAAACACATTGTTCATTAAGTTCATGAAAGCAGCAGGTGCATTTGTTAGACCAAAGGGCAAAACTGTAAACTCGTAATGCCCATACCTTGTTCTAAAAGCGGTTTTATGGATATCTTCATCCTTGATTCACAGTTGATGATAACCGGATCTAAGATCAATCTTGGAAAACACTTTGCACCCCCATTTGATCAAAAAGATCATCGATTCGAGGCAGCGGGTACCGATTCTTCACTGTTACCTTGTTGAGCATTCGATAATCAATACAAAGTCTGAGGGTCCCATCCTTCTTTTTCACGAAGATAACCGGTGCACCCCATGGTGATATACTTGGTCTAATCAGACCCAAGGACAACAATTCATGTAATTGAGCTTTCAACTCAACTAATTCGGTTGTTGTCATTCTGTATGGTGCCTTGGAGATTGGTTCCGTTGCTGGTTTGACCTCTATTGTGAAGTCAAATTCATGCTTAGGTGGAAGTCCGGGCAACTCATTTGGAAACACATCTCTAAATTCCCTTAGGATGGGAAATGCTTCAATTTCAGGCTCAATTTCCTGTCCTGAATTTGTTATTTTTACAGCATATAGATGGCAGCCCTTCCGCTTTGCCTTTTTAGCTGCATGGCAGAAATCTGCCTAGTGACAAACTCTCTTTTAACACCCTGAACACTTGCTGTTTTCTGTAGATCATCGCAGCAGGTTACACATTTTCCTAAGCAATCCAAAGTTGCATTATGCTGACTTAACCAATTTATACCTATGACAATATCATAGGATCCAAGAGGTGCCACATACAAGTTTAATCTTGTCGTGAACTCAGGTAATTCTAGTGGTGCCTCAAACAAACACTGATTCACTCTATGTATAACATTATTTCCATATTGTACAGTCCAAGTGTGTTCCATGTACCTAGCTCTTATTTTGAGTTTATCAACTACTTTAGATGAAACAAAACATTTTGTTGAACCGAAATCAAATAAAACAGAAACAGGTTCTCTAAAAAGCTTACCTGAAGTTTCTATTGGAGTCACTTGCTTTTCCGCTTGCTTATTATGGACTGCAGCATAAATCTTATGTTGTTGCCCCTCTTTATTTACTGCAGTAAACCCCTTCTGTTGGTTATTCCATTGTCCTCTTTGCGGACAGTTGTTAGCAAAATGATCACCACCGCATTTAAAACATCCACCCAGTGGTCCTTTTCTCTCAATCTTATTCTGGCTGAAACTTGTTCCTTGCCCATTTTTATTATTATTCACAACTTATTATTCCTCTTTTGTTGACAGGCCTGAACTTGTTGTTTCCCTTTTTCCATGCTGGTTTACTTGCGGTTGGTGCTTGAAACTTGCTATTTTTCCTTCTGCTTTCCTCTTTAGAGGCATAAATACTTCGTAGCTTTTGTTCTTGTTTGATAGCTTTTTCAAACATTGTTTCCATCGAGGTAGGTCCATGAACATCTACCTCACCACCAATACTAGGATTCAATCCCATTATAAATTTTCTCACTCTAAACTTCTCATCCTTTTGATACAAAGGAACATATTTTAGCAATCGAGTGAAACGTTCCCAATATTCTGTAACTAAGTACTTTCCTTGAATCAGATTTTGGAATTCTGCCATCTTTTGGTCAAAGTATAGCTGAGGTAGCCATCTTTGACGGAAGTAGGCCTTGAACTGCTCCCATGTGATCATACCAGAATCAATTCCTAGTTCCATTTTCCGGTTATCCCACTAGGAAGATGCTTCACGGGACAATTGGTAGGCTCCCCATACTGCTTTTGTCTCCTTAGAAAAGTCCCTAATCTCAAAATACTTTTCCATTTTAGAGAGCCAAGTTTCAGCACCATCCCCAAGAGTTGTACCATCAAATTTAGGTGGGGATATTCTTTTAATGTCCCTTGCTAACTCAACAACTAGCCTTGCTTTCTTATTTGCCCTTTCATTCAGGTGCTCGGGTTGATCATCATATTGCTCATCACCTTGATTCTCATCCCTACGATCCTCATTTTCTTCACCACCCGACCTTGTTCTAAGGCAACAACTCGGTTTCGGGTGTCATTCAAAAGGTTGAGGATTTCTTCTAACTTAGCAGCCGTATTATCCGGCATGTCATCAATATTTACCCCATTGTCACTTACCATACTAGCTCTTGTTGCCGGCCTAGCCATAGTTTCTGTTTTATAAAAAGGATACTTTTATTAGAACGTGTGTCCCATTAATGTCCAAGTGTCTGAGCCTCTGGCTCTGATACCAAAATGTAACACTCAAAATTACAAGAGCTGGAAAATGAGGATTGTTTTTTTTTCTAAACATAAAAACAAATTACATAGCTGCAATCGCATGATTTATTTAATCAAATTCATTAAATCAAATTGGTTCTTTTGATCTATCTGATAACATCCATGTAAGCCATGTGCGGCTGAGAAGGGTGTATCCAGATCTCCACGATCTCCCTTCGTCACTACTTCGAGTGACAATGCTTACTAGCATTTCGGCTCAACCTTTTAAAGGTCATGGGAACTATGTGAAAGTCCTTGGGTCTACCACGAAGCTAATTTCCCAACTTCGTATTCTGGTATCCGACCATTGTCTACCTCATGTTCAGTGTTCAACTTCCCATGATCAGGTTACAGACAATTTTTATTTTAATTGGAGGACTTAGGTGATCAGACAATGCACAACCATCAATGCATTACTTTGGCCAAAGTTATCGCCACGTGCAGGTTACGGCTAAACTCAAGACAACACACTAGTCTTATGAGTTTTAAGTCTTCCGCCACCTCACAACTATCCCTTTCATAGTTATCTAGATCTTTATAGTTTGTTTTTATTTTATTTCCAATTTAACCTATCTTGCAAGAGTTTATATTAAAATAGATGCCAAAGGCCAACTAGGATCATTATGAGATAAGTACATTCGTTATGCTGAAATGTAACTATATCAACATTCCGCATGTACTTATCCCTTAATATGCCTAACGGATCGTTTCATCTATTTACCATCCCATTTAGTCTCTCTATTCCTGACGTTTGATTCCTTAACCTTAAATTACCTCTTTACAACGATACTCTTCCATTCTCTATACAACAGGATTTACAATCTTATCATAATAATACCAAGTTTACCGAAAGGCTAAATTATATATATATATAAAATTATTCCTTGATTAGCTACACCACTAAATAGCTATTAAATTTAGAAATTAAAAGACAAATGATTGTTACAATAATTGTCCAATTATCGGCTTCATACATTGATTACTATCAAATAAATATATTTAACAATTTGTGAAAAGTAAGATTTCTCAACTCAAGTATTCATCATTTACTCATTTTGAGACATTATTACACACAAAGTAATTATCTCTTTATTAAAATCATAAATTACATATGCCGTTAAGGTGAAATATATAACCGGTATAATAACTCTCACATAGTGAGGTTTAAATATTTACAATGGGTCCAAGATCCCAATAAATTCAATCAAAATTCTAGGATTTCATCCTTCTACAAATTGAAATCCAAGTATCTCATTTTGATCCATGCTACGATAAAACTTCACAAAACATGAGTTTCCGCACATCCGAAAGTAACGGCTAATGGTCCTGCAAGACTGGAGTAGTGGTATGATGTCAATTCAAAATGAACTGGCATGAATATTAACTCCATTTTCTGATGCAATTAATTAGTAAAATAAGAAAGGATATACATGTTGTTTTATCAACAAGCATATGGTAATACAACTGAAAATGATTTACCCCCTGGTTCCTATAAAGATACAACTATGGATGCATACAAATAGAACAACCAATCTCTATTTCAGCATAATCAAACCATAATCACTCAACCTCCGAATTCAAATTATGACCACAAGAAAATCATACTTTATTTGGTATAGATTTTAATACTATTTCTCTTATCTTCCAAATCAACGAGCAACTTAACAAAACTGTCCAAAAATCATCATTACCAAAAACTAATCAAACATATTCTTTCTAGTTAATGAGCAGCTCATCATATTGTCCAAGAACATCATTACCAAGGAAATAAAACTTATTTCTTTTCAGTCAATGAGAAGCTCTACAAATTAGCACAAATATCACCAAATTTACATCACTTTAACATGTTCTATCTGGTAAACGAACAGCCCCAACAAAACAATATAGAAGCACCCTGATTACATCATGTAAACATACTGTTTAGTAAAAGAACAACTAATTACTTCTTTCATAAGATATCATTATATAAAACCCAATCATGCCACCAATTACTCCTTGGTGCATCTGGGTCAAGCTGTCCTGGCTTTCATGCCCTTACCAAGACAAGCAATTTCTTTTTCACAGTTTTACAAAAATCCAAGTCATATTGCCAGGCTGGAAGTTACAGGTTAAATGCCTTTTTTTTACACATAACAACACACCCTCATTTATACATGATCTGATTTAGATGTCCATAAAGATAAAATTTCTGGAAAAATAGCCCCATGCAAGAGCTTTGACATCCACAAATTATCATTCAAGAGATCACAATAAATTAACAATCAGACCTGCATATAACAGCAAAAAAGAAAAATACAAAACCCCAACCGGTTGCATACCCATATCGATGGGGTTACTCAAATTGATTTGTATACCCAAATCGATTTGTTTACGAAAAACACAACTAAATTTCAGTAAACCAAAATGAAAACCCACAAGCACAAATCGATTTTAAACACATAAATTCACAAAACATTTTCCTTCTTTCAAACAGGAAAAACCCAACTCTTTTCCTTTGGTTACAATTTATTTTAATGCAAAGAAGGAATTTTTAACCTTTCTTTTACTTTATTTTTGCAGATCAAAACCCAAAACCCCATCTGCGTATTTTTCTGGGTTTAGTTAAAACCACACAAAGAAAACTAAAAAGAATACATAATTCATCAATTTCCTTTTCAAACTTCATCTCCAAACAATTAAATCAAAAGCTGACCACAAATTCCTTGATTGCCATAAAAAAATAGAATGTGTATTTCCTCTTTTTTCCTTTTTACAAACAACGCAACAAAGAAGGGAGAAGATATTCATGCCTGAAATAAACCCAGAATCGGAAACCTTCTACTCTTCTAGCTCCAACAAGTTGAATCCTTCTTTCCTCCAAAACTCACGCAGGTATTCCAGAAGGGGAGAATGAAAATAAACAAAGGAGAAATAACAAAAAAATATAATGAAAGAACTATAGTTGGGCGGCATATTGGAGAATTTTCAGGGCTTCCCAATGCGTTGGTACATGTACTAGTGCATGCCGCACACTTGTGCCATGTGAAGGTGTTTCACTTTATGAAACCCATAAATTTCAATATCTAAATAAAAACTTTTGGCTTACATGTCAAATCCCTCTAAAATATATATACTAATTAATATTTCATACACATTTTTTTTACTTTAGTTGTTACCCAACTTAATGGTTAAGTTAAAATTAACCTTCATAATACAAGTCCACATATTTCCAACAATATATTACCATAATAATTAGTTGAATTTCCAGGTTTATATAAAACATTCCAATAACGAAAATCATCAAGTCCGTAAATAATAATTCGAATATTCTCATAAAGATGGCTTGATATAGCATTGTCAAATAAAACAGAGGCAGTGATCATCGCGGTCATTGCAAAAGTCGAACAAAACAAAAGACGACCAAACCGATTAAAATAAAGTAACCGAAATACAAATAACCGAAAGATTCACAATCATTTATGAACCATTTTACCTACGATTAAGGCCTAACCACGTTTTTTAGGAAGGATCATAAAGGTGGGTGCGGGGTTATTTGTTCCGCAGTGTCATGCCCCGCAACAGAAGCTGTGGGTCATGACACGACGAACCAAATGAATTTTACACACAATGATGATCTCGTCTAATCCTGATTAGACTTATCCGTAGTTAATTTAACTTGCAACAAATTTTTGGGATATTACACAATTCACAAAGGCCAAACCTCATAACATGTCGCCTTGGTCATGCAGATAAAGAATTCTCGGAACTGTACCTCGTGTTCGAAAGTTCCACGCTAAGCGGGATTGGGTGACATAAAGCCTTGCATTATCTTTAAGAGTTCTTAATGCTGTTCAAAGGTGCGATAACAGGTTCGAGGGCTATATATTGGCATTTTATTCATCCCACAACATATTTTTGAATGCCTAAAAGACTGTCATTTGCGACCTTCCCTAATCGTTACCCTTCCCGCCATCATTACGCCAACATTCTCGCATTGAAAATTTGCTTGCAATCTTCCACTTTCCCAGTGATTTTAGGGTGATTACACTTCATTTTGCCGATTTGCCATTTAGAAAATTGTCGGGAACAAAACAATGTGTAAACTTAAGCCAAGTATTTTGTCTCATGCCAAGCAATGCTTTCCTATCCACATTCCATTCTCAAGTCTTGCAATCGTTTTCTTACGCTGCACAACTCTTTTTCCACATTGCCCTAAGCAAGAGCTTTGCCATGGCCTTTTCATAATCACATCGACCCACCACTCTGACCTGCTATTTGCCCCTCACCTCTTGTCCTTCCTAAGTAATTGGTTCAAATTGCAAACTCAGATTGCCTACATTTATGCCCGCCTCCATGAAGTTTCATTATGCTGGGTATGAGCATATGTTCTCCCTAGAAACTGATATTCTTGCAATTAGATATAATGATGTAAAGCTTATGGACTTAACAGAGTCTTGGGTTAGGATGTGCGATGGATATAGAACATCATTGGCCGAACACATCAATGACAGTGGATTGGCTCACGTAGCTGGATTACCAAACTCTGTCCAATGTGCAGACACAGTGCTAACTCGCTCGTTGCTTTGATCTAGAGACAAAGGAATTGAAAGCTTCAGATGGTCAGGTACTCACTAAACTAGATCCTCATCATATCATTGTTGCGCTTGGATTCAAGCCTTCACAAGATGACAAAATAATAACTTTGAAAATGGCACAAGAAGAGTTTGATAAGAACTCAGACAAATATTTAGGTATGGTTGCCAAGTCTTGGTTGAACAAGGAAAAAAAGGACCCTCTAAACTGCCCAAAAATCTATACAGGTCAGATTTCTTGGAAGAGGTTTCTGATATGATCACTCTACTTGCTAGAGTCATGGGGCTAGGAACAACCAGAAAATTTCACAACTGGATGTGCACATTTATCAATATCATATGTGCAGGAAAGGAAAGGATTGATTGAGGAGAGATAATAAGTGAAAATATATGCCAATAATTTACTCAGTTGTTGTGGAAGTCTAAGTCATGCTCCAAAGTTCCCGGTCACCTTGCAAAGGTCTAATCCATGCCACGAGGGTCTACCGATGCCACAAAGGTCCACTAAAGCGTGATGATTTGCATCCGGCTCACTTTGTACTTGGGCCCTGTTTTGTAACATTACATAGCTTTAAGAGTCTTGATGGATAGCATTTAGCTAAGCTCGAAAATGTCTTTGGCTAGCTTGCATGCCTATATAAACAAACCCATAAACCTTGAAGTAAAGCCATAGAATTGGTGACAAGAGATAGAATGCAGAAATTGTGGGTTATTGGACATTCGAGTGATGGCACAAATTCTCAAAGTGAGACTACCGGATTGTGATTGTATGTATCTCTTGGAGATTGTTGAGGTTGTATCATTCATGATTGGTTGGGGTATGTGTATTCTTTTGTGAATCAATTATAAAGTTGTAATCTGTGTTGTATATTTGGTACTGTTTCGTGCGTATCTCTTAGGGCTACGTAGTTGAAGGCTGCTCTTAATCGGGCTCCTTGAATGCATCTAGGTCGATACCTCACCAAGGGTATGTTCTCCTTGTGCATTTAGATATGCTTTCCATCTTTGATGTCAACTACTTGCATTCTCCTCTTACTACTTCTTATCTCCTTGCTTCTCACTCTACTACTTGAATATGTCACTTTGCTTTTCTTTATTATCCCACCTTTCAATCCACCTTTGACATCTTATCCCCCTTGGGTACATATAGCCATTGACCTATTTTTGAGCACTTTGGTAATTTATTTCCATAATCTATTGTGTGGCTTACCTTTGAAATCTCTCCCTCTTGGGTTCATCACACTGCTTTACAAATATCTAACCACCTTACCATCTACATCATTTCCACCTTTCATGTACCTAGTTTTACTTTCTTGTTTTGTACCTAGTTAGATATGTTTAGCAGAATTTTACATTCACATATTTTGATTATTATTTAATGTACTAATGCGGTACTAACATCTTATGTTTCCTTTTATAACCTCTACTACATTGTGTTCTATGCTTGTTAGGTTTATACTTGCTTCTTAGCTTTACCACTGCCCCTTGGCTTTTACCTACCTTTCCTCTTATATACCTCTACATGCCTATTTTATTCTTTTTACAAGATTGTTAGTTTGGTTGATCCATTTCGGAGTAGAACTCACAACCTATGCTTTTATAGGATTGTTAGTTTTGTTGATTCATTTCCCGATTAGTACCTCACAATCTTTTTTATTACATGGTTGTCTGTTCGTTCGATTCATTTCCCGACTAACACCTCACAACCTATGCTATTTACAAGATTGTTAGTTCGGTCAATTCATTTCCCAACTAGCACCTCATAACCTATTATTTTAGAGGATCATTAGTTAAGTCAATTCATTTATTAAAATGTAAAGCTTAGTTATTAGTGATAGTTTAATGTTAGTTAACCATTAAACTAATAAATGGTTGAAACTACTTCAACCATTTTGTAACCATCTTTCACATAATAAAATGACAGACAGACAATGACAATGTGTGCATTCCGCTTTCTCTTTATTTCTTCCTTGTGCACGTTTTCCAACATTGGTATCAAAGCGAACCCTACTCAAGGGGTTTATAAATCGAGATTACAGTCACAGATCGAGGGAAAAATAAAGCATAGAAGTAAATCGCGAGTTTCACAGAGAAAAACACGGTCGATTCAAAGGGGAAATCGCATACAACCAGTTGCCATTGATATACAGATTGCAAAACGCGATTTCAGAAAGTCATGAGGGTCTGGATGAAGTCGCAGAGCGCTGGACAAAGTCGTAAGGATTGGACAGTCTTCAAACGAAGTCACAAAAGCCAAGCAAGGCCTTCAAAGTGGTTATGAGGAAAACTAAGTGGTCATTTACCAGTTGTGAATTAATTCTCCATTAAACACCATTCATAATAGTCGCAATCTGAAGATAATACCATACCAGCGAGGGCACGTGAGGAAGCAAGGAGAAATCCTAATCGTGAAGGAAAAATGCTAGTCGTGAATCTCTATGCTAGGGCATGGAACGAATTTCAGATTGTTTTATCTGCTAGGGCACAGGACAAATTTCAGATTGTTTGTTTTACAGGATTGTGGAAGGGTTTCATTGTCTCAAAATTTCAAGACATTCGAAGTGGCCTAGGGCACTATCCGGGTATTCATTCTTTTCAATATTCACATATTTTTCCAGTCTAAATAAATATTTAAAAATGGATTTTTCTTTTCCAATAGACAAATATTTTAGGTTCAATTTCCACACTTGGAAAGTTAAAATCTAGATGCAATTAATATACAAAAAATTGTGGAATACAACTAATGGAAAAGAAAAACCACCCACTTATGTTGCTAAATTGTTAGATTGGGAAAACTGTGATGATAAAAAGAAAGCTATAATTGGGCTTGCTCTTTTTGACTCTGAACTCCATCATATAGATTTAGATAATTCGGCCAAAGAAATCTTGGATAACTGAATAAGTTGTTTGGGGCAAAAGTAGTGAATGCCAAATTTTCTTTAAAGCTTCAATTGTTTCGATTCAAGATGGCCAATGATGTTATTATGTCCAATCATATAAACAATCTAAGATCTCTTCTTAGACAGTTGGCAGAGGTTAAAGCTCGTAGATGATGAAGACTCTAAAGCCATTTGTTAAAAAGTTTTCCCTCTTCATATAGTAATGTCATTTTTACTCTCAATCAAATGCCTTAACAAAGCCTGGAAGATATGATTTCAGCTCTCTTGGCTGAAGAAAAGAGAACTGTGGACGATATAGAAGGTAATTCTTCACATGAAAGTGCACTATACTCTCGCTTGAGAAATAATAATGAGAAAATCAAATAAAGACATCAGGCAAGTGATTGATTGTTATTATTGCAAGCAAAGAGATCATATAGTCCGGAATTGTTGTATTCGAATTAATGATGTTCTCAAAGGCAAACTCAAAGATCATCTGAAAGAAGCAAATGTGGCCTTTGTTGACAATCCAACAGAGGTGAAGATTTTGTTTGTAATGTTCCCTTTTCCACGCTAGTCACTATTAAGGCCTTGGGCCCATTCCACCTTCCGTGGGCTTCAAGGAAGGAAAACAAGGGAGGTGAACATTGCCATAATTGTAAAGTAATTTCCTTATTTATTTAATTACTAATTATGGCTTGGAGTGATTCAATTAGGTGAATGGCAAAACGAAAAGGAACTTCTATCTTCACCTTCATTAAGGTCGGTCTTCTTGAGAGCTACAAGGGAGATAAAGAAATATTCTTTTATGAGGTTGGTTTTCTTAAGTGAAGTGAAGATTAAGAAGTGCATTTCCCCCTTCATTAAGAGGTCGACCATGAATATTGGGCTTCTAATTCACCCTTGGCGCCAAGAAGGGATACTTAAGGAGGCTCAAATGAAAGAGGACATCATCATTCATTCATCTATTTTGACATTTACTTGGAGTAGAGCTAGTGTAGCTTTTCTTCTTGCCATTGAAGGACAAAAACCCTTCCTTGGTCACCCTTTGAGGATGAAAACCCTCATTGGATCCTATTGGGGATGAAAACCCTCGATAGTCACAACTCTTGGGGATGACAACCCTCATTTGTTGCATTGGTGGCTTCATATTGGAGTCACAAGCGGACTGAATTGGAAGATTTTTGGAACAAGGCATTTATCCATTATAGGACACTTCTACTTTAGCTAGGGCATTTTTAGGGTCTTTGGCACCCTTCCTTCTTAGAGCGACCCACCCGGGAGGGTCGGGATCATTCTTGAAAGGGTTTCTATGGTTGGAGAATTGTGTTTTCACTTTCATTGGATAGTTGGTCTCTTCAAGATCGTTTTGAGCATTGGTTTGTGTTGAAACTCCAAGTATTGATAGAGTTATGAATTTTAGAAGTTTTGGCAAGATTTGCACTTGAAATAAATTTATAAAATACATATTTGCTCCAGATTTCATCTTGCTGAATTTATTGAGTATTTGAGATATTTCTATGTTAATTACCAGCCTATATTGCATGAAAATGGGTGCCATCAAGTTCTGCTGTAGTTCACTACATTAAGAAGACTTGTTTATTTACTTTCAACTATTTTTTAATATTGTATGATACTCTAAAAGTGTAATTTCTAGTTCGTTGGTAGGGTTTCTAATATTGTTGCATGTGCTATTATAAAAATCAGATTATTTTCAGCTGGGGTTTGTGTAAATTCATTGTTGGTGCGGTTTTTCCCTAAAAAGGGACATTACATTATTGATGAAGAAGAAAATGAATATGTACTCTAAAAAAGTTAGTGTTTTGAAGACAGTAAGGGATCCTGTGTAGGTAAAACTCGGCTTGTATAGTTGTCTAGATAGTTCGGGAGTCTGTGGATATCGGGAATTTACCCTTAGAAGGGTCATGAGAAAACTTGATGGAGCATTGTGGGAGTAACATAGTATGGATGGCTGTCCAATGTGGGAGATTCTGTAATTGGGGAGTTCGGGAGGTGAAATCCTAGAACTCGGGAATTCAACTCGGAAACTACACCTTTGCGAGGGTTAGGGGGCAACTTGACGGAGTTATACCTGGTCTTAGAACTCAAGATTGTTGTAACAAAAGCTTTTGAAAAAGCTTTTAAAGATAGTAATTCTATCATCTTTTCAGTGTAAGCCTTAAGGGGTATTAAAATATAAGGCTTAGTTATTAGCGATAGTTTAATATTAGTTAAAGATTAAACTAATAAATGGTTGAAACTTCTTCAACCATTTTGTAACCATCTTTCACATACTAAAATGATAGACACACAATGACAATGTGTGCATTCCCTCTTCTCTTTATTTCTTCCTTGTGCACATCTTCGAACATCATTTCCCGACTAGCACCTCATAGACTATGCTTTTACAAGAATGTTAGTTTGGTTTGGTCGATTCATTTCCCAACTAGCACCCCATAGTCTATTCTTTTGTAATAACCCTTTTGAGGATTTCAACCAAACACACCAATTGCAGATCTGAAATTTAAATTGCAGCAGACTGAAAGAGTAAAATCAGCGACTTGAACTATCACCAAAAATGCCAAAAATCACCTCAAAACACCACAAACCAAATCGCCAATATTTTATATATATTTTATGGAATATTAGAAGCCAAAATCACAAAAAAATGCTGAAGAATACATTGTTGGAAATTAAATATGAACTGGAAATTGCAGCCACAAGAAAAATATGAAATATGGGTCTAGAAACCCTCTAAATTCATCAAACTTCAGATTTTGGCCTTTAAAAAATTACAAATCAGATTATGAAACCAAATTTCTCAAATTCTTCACCAATAGTTCCGAACTCTACCCAAGGTAGGTCGCTCCACCCTAAATAATTCAAATAACAGCTGAAAATTACAAATATATCTTCAAATCAGCTCTTCACTTCAAGATCAAACAATGATGAAGTGTTTTTGTCCTTCACCAAGCTACATGAAGGGTTTTCGTCCTTCAATGAAGCCTCACAAGAGGGTTTTCATCCTCAAGTGGATGAACAAGGAGCAACAAGCTCACAATGCCCAAATAGAATAAAATGCGCCAAGTCTAGATACAAATGATGCCTCTAATCTCCTTTTATATCCTCCTTTTTGGCGCCAATGCTCAATTAGAAAAGGCCGACCTGTATAATGCAAGGAAACACTAAAGAAAATATAAAAATATTAGATAAAATATATTATAAAGTTGCTCAAGGTTCTTCTCCTTCATTTTTGCTTCTTTGCCATGGAGAAGGAATGACAAGAAGACCAATTTCCAACTCTTAGGTGGGAAAAAGGGACATTACAGTCCTCCCTCCCCAAAATTGCTTGTCCTCAAGCAATTGCAAACTCATTACATTTGCTGCCCCAACTTCTTCTTCTTCTTCCTTTTGAAGGTCTTCATCCCCCAATGGTGAAGGTGGCATCCTAGACAAGGCATCCGCAACCACATTTTGCTTCCCTTTCACATACTCAATGTCAAAATCAAATGCTTGGAGTCTACTCACCCATTTTTGTTGCCGGTCATTCAATTCCTTTTGGTGAAGAAAGAATCTCAAACTATTGTGGTTGGTTTTGACTACAAACCTCCCACAAATCAAATATTGCCTAAACTTGGTTAAAACATGCATGATGGCAAGCATTTATTTATCATAAATGGAAAGCTTCTTCTCATGATCTTTCAATTTCTGACTTTCAAAAGCAATAGGGCGCTGATTTTTCATCAAAATTGCACCTATACCCTCACCGGAAGCATCACATGCAAGTTCAAATGGCTTAGAAAAATCTGAAACAACGAGAACTGGACAAGAACACATTACCTTTTTCAGCTCTTCAAAGGCTACATGGGCTGATTTGGACCAGCTGAAAGCATCCTTCTTTGTTAGAGAAGTCAAAGGGGCTGCAATTTGTGAGAATCCCTTCACAAACTTCCTGTAGTATGAGCATAATCCCAAGAATCCTTTCAAATGAGTAATGCTGGTTGGTGTAGGCCAATTCAAGATTGCTTGGATCTTACTTTGATCTACATGAACTCCATGAGCATTGATAACATGCCCCAAGTACAAAATCTCATTCATACCAAACTCACATTTAGACTTTTTGCATATAAAGACTGCTGCTCCAAAATTTCCAGCACTATGTCCAAGTGTTGTAAGAGAACACAAGCACAATTTTTCTTAATTGCTTACCAAAGATGTGATTCATGCATGATTGGAATGTGGCTGGGGCATTGGTCAAACCAAATGGCATGACAAGGAATTCGAAATGCCCAAAGTGACATCTAAAAGCGGTCTTGTGCACATCTTCTTCTCTAACTCTTATTTGATAGTATCCGGACCTCAAATCTATTTTGGAGAAATAGATTGCTCCATGCAATTCATCTATGAGCTCATCAATCCTTGGGATGGGGTACTTGTTCTTAATTGTCTTCTTGTTGAGCACACGGTAATCAACACACATTCTTAGAGTGCCATCCTTCTTCTTGACCAACACAACGGAAGAGGCATAAGGGCTGGAACTAGGTCTTATCAACCCCATATCCAACAATGTTTTGATTGTTTTCTCAATTTCTTCGTTGTAAATGCATGGGTGGCGGTAGGGGGTTGTTATGACCGGTTTGGTACCCGGTTCCAACTCAATGACATGTTGGAATCCCCTATATGGTGGCAGCCCATGCGGTAACTCATTGAAAACTTTAGCATGCCTATCAAGTATGGGCTGAATATCATCATGAAAAGTAGATTGAATGGAAATAGAAGAGTTAGCTCTTACCAAACAATGGGCTGCCCAAGCAACCTGCCCCTTTTTGAAAGTTCTTTCCATGCTTTTCGCTGTCACAACTTGTGGAATTCCTCCTTTCATGCCATGCAACACTAGCTCTTTGTTATCCACCTTAAATTTCAGCTCCATGCTTTGATAATTTTGGGAAAATTCACCTAAAAAATGAAGCCATTGTACACCCAAAACAAAATTAGGTTCACCAATGCTAATAATATAGAAATCATCCCTTACCATGTGCCCTCCCAAGGTGAGTGTGAACTGAGATATCTTCTTTGTGCAAGGAAGTATGAAACCATCCGCAACCGTAACATTGAAGCCTTTTAAATTTTCAGCCTTCAACTTCAATTTCTTCACCAAATTTTCATCAATAAAATTATGGGTGGCTCCACTATCAATCAAAACCATTACCTTTTGGCCATGAAGATCACCTCTCACACGAAATGGGTGATATCTAGGTGTCCCGTATAATGTAGCAAGAGTTCTTTCAAGCTTCTTAATGTCCTCTTCTACCACAACATCATTTTGCCTAGCTTCATCAACAATGTCATCATCATCATCACAATCTGAAATTACTTCAATATAATGAACCTTACCTTTACCCAAACAACGATGTCCTGGAGTCCATGGATCTTTCCTGAGAAACACAAATTCTTCCTTCTCAGTTCATTTTTTGCTTCCTTTTGAAGGATGTTTTTTGCAGATCCGTGTGAACACGAGGCACCTTTTGAAGTGGTTTCTTTGGCTGGTCCAAAGAAATGCTTTTTGGCTGCTTGGGGGCTTGTTCCCCTCTCCAATTGGCCTTCGAACACTGCTGATTGCTGCTGGTTTTGGGGCAGCACCTTCAAGATCTAGAGCCTTCTTTATTGCCTCTTGTAGAGACAAATGATCAAATGCACGAACTAACCCCCTTAGGGGCTCAATCAAACCCTCTACAAAAAGCACAAGTCTTCTTTCGGACACATCCGTAATCATTACGGAAAGCCTCTGAAAATCAGCCACATATTCCTCTACGGTACCTTGTTGCTTCAATTGAGCAAGCTCACGGAAATGTACCTCCGGATCCACTCTATCAAACCTATCAATGAGCCTTTGACAAAACTCATCATAGGCATGAATTTCACTATGCCCTTGGGTCACAAGTCCATGAAACCACCACTCATGGGCAATGCCCTCAAGATGTAGAGTAGCAAATTTAATGGCATCTTCTTCTACCATAGGCTTCAAAGACAAATAAGTATTCAACTTTTGAATCCATGCCCTAGCGGTACCCTTTGTAGATCCATCAAATGTAGAAAAAGATAACTTACCCAAAGCACTTTGTACCTCTCTATGTGGCATGGCATGCCTAGGCTTGGCCTAGATCTTCCTCTATCCAATCCCATGAACTCGGCAAGAGAAATGGCATCATAGATCTCTCTAGACAAGGCCATATACTCCTCATAGCTCGCTGCAATATTTCTTCTTCCCGTGGGTCTTGGCTCTTCTTCCGGTATGGCTTCCTCTCTAGGGATGAAAGTGGGCTTCCAACTCGATCCTCGGGCTGATTCATTAGGTCGCTTGACATTATTTGCCCCACTCGAACTCCCTTCACCATTTTGAACCCTTGGTTCAATGATTCTTTGGAGGGAAAGTGCTAAGAAGTCCATAGTGTCTGCAAGTCTCTCTTGGCCGACAATTAATTTGTCAACCTTAGCTTCTTGGGAGTCACGACCAGCCATCTTTCCTTCTTTTCCAAACCCTAGGCCTTTTGAAGATCCGGCTCTGATACCACTATAATAACCCTTTTGAGGGTTTCAACCAAACACACCAATTGCAGATATGAAATTTAAATTGCAGCAGACTGAAAGAGTAAAATCAACGACTTGAACTATCACAAAAATGCCAAAAATCACCACAAAACACCACAAACCAACTCGCCAATATTTTATGGAATATTAGAAGCCAAAATCACAAAGAAATGTTGAAGAATACACTACTGGAAATTAAATATGAACTGGAAATTGCAGCCACAAGAAAAATATGAAATATGGGTCTAGAAACCCACTAAATTTAGCAAACTTACTGCTTCGGCCTTTAAAAATATTACAAATCAGATTATGAAACCAGATTTCTCAAATTCTTCACCAATAGTTCCAAACCCTACCCAAGGTAGGTCGCTCCACCCTAAATAATTCAAATACCAGCTGGAAATTACAAATATATCTTCAAATCAGCTCTTCACTTCAAGATCAAACAATGATGAAGGGTTTTCGTCCTTCACCCAAGCCACATGAAGGGTTTTCGTCCTTCAATGAAGCCTCACAAGAGGGTTTTCATCCTCAAGTGGATGAACAAGGAGCAACAAGCTCACAATGCCCAAGTAGAATAAAATGTGCCAAGTTTAGATGCAAATGATGCCTCGAATCTCCTTTTATATCCTCCTTTTTGGCGCTTGATGCTCGATTAGAAAAGGCCGACTTGTATAATGCAAGGAAACACTAAAGAAAATATAAAAATATTAGATAAAATATATTATAAAGTTGTTCAAGGTTCTTCTCCTTCATTTTTGCTTCTTTGCCATGGAGAAGGAATGGCAAGAAGACCAATTTCCAGCTCTTAGGTGGGAAAAAGGGACATTACATCTTTTTACAAGATTATTAGCTTAGTTGATTCATTTTTCGACTAGCATATCATCTTATGCTCTCTGACTTTGCCTTATTACTAGTTACCTCTTGATTTTATATGCTTCATAGCTTTTCCTTATTCCTACCCACTTGTTTTTTTGACGCTTCTTAATGTTTTCACCCCACTTTACCTATTGGATATTACTCTTTACCTCACAACTCTAGGTTATTATCGATTTAAGTATGCCTCTTGGCTATCAATAAGTGAGTTGCATTATAAGACCTTGGGGAATGAACCAACCCTTCCTCACAAACACCCATCTACTATGATCCCCTACTAGTTACCTTGAGATCCCAATTGTAGCTAGGCATTTTGTTAGAAAGAAATAACAATGTTTGAGAGTGTCGTTTTTTCACCTAGAATCAATTGTGCTTCTTGCAGCTCAACTTTTGCGGTTTGTCTACCAATCTTTCATCCACATTTCTACTCTCGGTGGTGTAATGTTCCCTTTTTCGAGTGATGGCCGAATGAAGATTTCTTGCCACTCTCTTCTGTGGCCAAGAAGAATAAGTGAACAAGGGAAGTGATTGAGCTTCGTTTGAGTTTTCTTTTATTATTTTTAATGTTTTTATTTGGTGTTTTACTCCGTTTTTCACTTAGAATCAATTGTGCTTCTTGCAGCTCAACTTTTGCGGTTTGTCTACCAATCTTTCATTCACATTTTTACCCTCGGTTGTGTAATGTTCCCTTTTTCGAATGAATGCCGAATGAAGATTTCTTGCCACTCTCTTCCTGTGGCCAAGAAGAATAAGTGAACAAAGGAAGTAATTGAGCTTCGTTTCAGTTTTATTTTATTATTTTTAATGTTTTTATTTGGTGTTTTACTCCCTAAGGCAGGTCGGTTGGGGTTATAAGACTCCCAACAAGAAAATAGAAGATCATATAAAGCTTAAAGAGGTCGGTTCTCACCCAAGGGCTCTTGGCGCCAACCAAGGGATATAAAAGGAGGTCTCTTGGCCTCATTTGCATCATCTTTGGTGCATATACACTTACTATTTTGGTTATTGGGCTGATTGCTCAATATCTTTCCACTTGAGGAGGAAAACCCTCTTGTGTGGCATCCGAGGATGAAACCCTTGTGGCATAATGAAGAACGAAAACTCTCCATATTGGCAAATTGAAGGCATTTATTGAAGACTCTCTTGCTGATTTGGATCTAGGGCATCAATAAGAAGACTTACAAAGAGCTTTGGCATATTTTGTAGCCCCTCTCTTAGGGAGTGACTAAAAGATCCCAAACCCTGTTGCCTGAATTTTGTTTTTTTATAATATAATACTCCGGCTCTGGTCTATGTTGGCAATGTCAATAGAGAATAATAGGAATACCATTCACACGTGGCACACAATATAATTAAAAGTGAGTCCTGCAAAACTGGATAACAATCAAGAAAATGCGCCTAGGATTTGTTAGTGCAAATTCACAACACCCCCAAAATGACCTTCAGATCTGTTGTAGACAAATGGTCAATTTGGTGTGAATGCACAACATGGAGTTTTCCCTAAGTGTGGGACCTTGCAAATTGGGAAAACTCTCCAGATTGAGGCTGGTTCCTACTCCTCTGTTTAGGTGTATGCATGCAATTTTTGCAGAGGTTTTGATTCAAAATTCCTACTCTAAAACTACCAAGGAGACAGGGTTAAGAAGAAGCATGGAAATGGAAACAAAACTAAGTAAAAAACAAAATGGTGATACACCAAAGGAGTGTTGAACTTCTTGCTTTGAAAAAAATAGACACAGATCATGAGGATGCAACACTAGAACATGCACAGATTACCAGAATGCAATGAAGGATTAGAAGACAATAATAAATGCGCGAGAGGATTGAAAATTGATCACAGAACATACATTATCATTTCCAAGTTTGATATAATACATTGCAATAGCAAGGAGGCAAAAAACGAGTTCTGATCTCCATGGGACGTCTGAAACTCCTTCAAATCTGCCTGCTAAGGAGAAAAGAAGAGCTTGCAGAAGCAAGAACATCCAACATTACAAAATGAGCCAAATCTGGCTTTTAACGCTCGAATAGAATGAAGGAAGGTGAAAAACGCGGGCAAATGGATTTGAGATCTCCAACCACCGACAAGATTCATTAAAACTTCAAGGGCACCCTGAGAAATCCATTTTTCGATGCATTCGGCCATGCTGGAGGCGAAACGGATGCCATACTTCATCAATTTTGGTGGTTGGGGGTCGGATCTACGTTTTTCCGATGCGGGACAGTTCTTCATTTTTCTCCCACAAGTATCCATCAAAAATCAAAATTGAGGTGTCCATCGTGTGGAGAATTTCAACAGATGTTCCAATGACACCAAAATCGTGAAAACCGAGCTCTGGTTCGAAAGATATGGCTCTCTGAAGATTTAGGGCAAAACTGGTAAAAACAGAGTCAAAATTGGGGTCGGCGAGGTCAAACTTTAAATTTTTCCCTTTTGGAAAAATTTCTCAAAAATCTTTGCGGCCCCACCACTCCGAGACACGTGGCATCGCCTGGTTAGCTGAGGAGATGTGGCCTTCAAAATAACATTTTGCCCCTTTGCGCAAAATTGGGAAATTTTCCCAAAATTCTCCGCGGGCCCGACTCCCGCTGACGATGTGGACACGTGGCGCCACCCTATTAGTCGATGGGACTGTGGGTTCAAGTTTTCATTTTGCACTTTTGCGGTTTTGGCAAAAACCGAAAATCCTTCCCTTCCCCGACTCCCGCTGATGACATGGACACGTGGCGCATCCTAATTCAATGCGGGGCCTTAACCAATTTTCTCCTTTCTCCTCCGTGGGCCCGCGGGCCGGTTTGTGACTTTTTGCCTTTTAGCCAAAAGGGCTAAGTGCCGAATTTCTCTCCGCGCCTCCGCTCCGCCTTGACACGTGGCACTTTCTAATTGGCTACTGATAATAACCAAAAGTTTGAATTAGGGAAAATTTCCCCTCAAACTCCACTTAGAGCCATAACTCAAAAACTACAAGGAGTTAGGACTTCTTTACCTTTCTAGAAAGTGGAAGAAAAATACTATACGATGAAGCCATTTCTTAAATATTTTGAGTCCACAAGCGTGGCAAAAATTCATTTAAGTGCCAACAAAGGAATAGGAGGAGTTAGCCAAAAATAAGCATGGGCTTATTTTGGATAACAGGTTTATTTGGCAATCCCTTCACAAATATCTCATTAATAATCTTCATTTCATTCACAGACATGATTAAAATCAGATTCTTAATATTAAATTTTGACTGCAACAATAACCAAAAGTCTGCATATAAAAGACTAAGAATTACTGCTGAAACCCTTCCTGAAAATTAATAAATATTGAATCGATTTGCTCTATATTAGCAGCTGAAAAGAGCAATACAAATCTGATTGCAAATACCTCTGGAAATAGAATAAAACCTTCACAATATGAGTCGTCCCACACTGGAAGAAGTCTGGAATCTGCTGCTGCAATTTTATTTCTTCTACAACACTGTTGGAATGATAAAATCCTGTGCATAACAATGGAATCTCCTGAATAGAAATTCCTCTCACTTCTCCTGGGGTTTTCGTCCACAAGAGGTAAAAATCCAGAGGGTTTTCGATCCTTGGATTTGTCTGCAAAAGCTTCAAGCTCCAATTGCCGGGAAGAAGATGTTGAATAATTTGGAATAATCTTTTTGCAAGTCGACTTCCTCTTTAAAAGAGAAAAAACCCCAAAAGACCAAGTTGCACTTTTCCCACGGCAGTGGGAAATATATATACTTTTTTAATACATGGGCAAGTCGCACTTTTCCTTTAGGAAGCACATTAATTTTTTTTTAAATTTATTTTTATGTGCTTTCCTAAGTCTATGTCAATATTAAGTCTATTAATTTATTATATGTGCTTTAGTGATATTTTATTTTAATTTTAGCACAATACAATAAAATTAATAAACCTAAGTCACCCTTGAGCTCACCCTTTGGCTGTTGGGTAGACAAAAAGGCCAAAGGTCTTCAATAAAATTATTCGAGAAAGAGGGACATTACAACGACTAAGGTTCAAGTGTGATTTGGTGTCTTTAGGGCATGAACCAGAGGGCCTGTGAACTTGTGACCCATGGTAAGGTGCATTGGATGGATGGTTCGGACCATTGGCCCTTGCAAGCTAAGTTTAGGGACCTGAAGTTCATTGGGGGTGGTCAAGCTGGAAGTGGTGGTTGTGAGAAAAGAGTGCTTAAAGATAAAATTGCTGCTAAAAGGGATGAAATAAGATTATCCAACAGATGGGCGGCTTTGGAGGATCTAAATCCAGAGGAAGATGCAGTGAAATTGGTGGAAAGAAGAGTCAGTGCCTTCAAAAGAACCTCTTGGCCGGTAGCGAGAGGATGTTGGAGTCTTTGGGGACTGAGTGGCCCTAAACCGCGTTGTGGCTTTCGGATTAAACCCAAAATCAGATGGCTCATTTAGAGACATAGAAAGTGTTACAAGAGCATGTTAGAGGTGAGAGTTGGGTCTTAGACCCTTCTTCAAGCGTTGAAAGACTGAAGCATGGAAGGTTCTTTGGGAGGAGGTGAAAAAGGCATGCAACCGAGAGAAGCAAGGCGGCCTTTCAAAAAAACCTTGAGAAAGGAAAAAATCTTATGGTAGAGAACAAACAAAAAGAGCTCTGGAATTGGTTGAAAGTGTTCATGGGTAGAGGGGACAAGGGGAAGTGTAATGCCCAACCAATGAGGAATAGTGAGGGTGATCTCATCACGAACCCCTTGGAGGTTTTAGAGAGTTGGAAGGCTCACTACGTGAAACTTCTCTGCGACCCCTCGGCTAAAGATAGACAACATTGGGATGGAGTTCCCTTAGTGGAGCACCCCCCTCTGAAGTCCATTAATGACCCCATTGAGTGGAAATAGTTTCGGACAATTGTGAAAAGTATGGAATACCATAAGGTTGCGAGTAAGGACGGTTTGCTCCCGAGTGGTTTACGTCGGTGTTTGGATAAAAGAAGCGCGATCGGCATGGGAGATGGAGAAATTACAAGGCGAGACAGAGTCCTCTGCGGATGGCTTACTTAAAGGTTATGAATTGCATTTGGGAGCATGGGGTGATTCCTAAAGATTTTAATGCGGCGATCTTGGTTTCCATTCCTATGGAGAACACGTTATCACCAATTTTGACTACGCAAAATAAATAAAAAAATAATAAAAATGGAAATTTTGAAAATTTTCAAAAGTGTTACTTTACGTGGTTTATCACTTTCATCATGACCGTCTCATTTTTGTGATCGTTCCGGTCTTCGTTTCGTCCATTTCAGGCGAGAACTCCTCCGCCAGGTCTCAAGTCGCATTAAATATTAATTAATTGATTACTCTTTGTTTAATAAAATTAATTTTTAATAACTTTGGAGTATTTAATTAAATAAATGTTAATTAAAATTCATTCGACAAGTTTTTGCGGGAAAAATAAGCTTCCGCTTCCCATTGCCGGGGATGCCAAATTGGCTTCCCGGGCCTGGATTTCCCCTTGGCAAAATTGCTTTAAATCCTCACTCGTGGGATTTCTTCCCCAATTGCCAAATTAATAAATTGGCAAACGGGCAAAAAATATCCCGATTTCCCACATGGGGAAATTAAAGCAGAGATTGCTAGCCCACTTTGCCATTCCCGTTGGCAATTGGCCGTTGCTTTCCCCATTTCCCCTTGGCAATTAATTCCACTACCGGGAAGAGGGGAAGTCGGGTTAACCCTCATAAATCCCTCCGCCGAACTCGTTGGAAAGAGTATATACGAAGCTTTCTAAATTGCTTCTTACTTCTTCTAAGAAGCATAATAATATTTTTATCACATTCCTCAAACCGTGAACGCCATTGTGAAGGAGAAATACGTGCAGGAAGAAAGCATAAATTTTTTCCCACGCATTAAACAAGAGGACAGTCCAAATCAGCCAAAGGGACAGCAAAGATAAAGCTTCCACGCATAGGAGGGAGGGCAGGAGGTGAGAGAAAATACAAAAATGCGCAGGTTTTAAGAGGACAGCAAAATAAGCTTTCTACGCATAGGAGAAAAACAAGCAATTTTCCAACGCCTGGCCAGCAGGAGGAAATACATCACGCTTGGGGAAAAAGGACAGCAAAGGACAAGAGAAATCATTGCCCACGCATTGGAGGAGGACAGTTCAAGATAGAAGGGGGACAGCAAAGGAAAAGAAGATTTCAACGCAGCAGGTGAAAGTATAAACCAAAATCTCCACGCATTCCCAGAATCAGGCCAGTTTTCAATGAAGAAAGAAATCAAAAATTAAACCAAATGCAAAGGAGGTTGGGCGCTGAAGAGGCAAGGAGACAACAAAAGACAATAAGAACAATTTCCACGCATTTACCTGAGCAAAACACCATGCAGGGAGGAGAAAGTAAGAGCCCACGCAGCCCAAGGAACAGCTGAAGATCCCACGCAGCATGCAGAAGTTGTAAATAATTTCAATGCATTTGTTTTGAAAGGAAGAAAACAAGAACAAATTTCCACGCATTCTCTAGACCAGTAAACTTCCAAAACGCAGCCATTGGGCAAAGAGAAAATCAACGCATGAGCAAACAAGACACAGTCCAAGCAAAGGCCACGCGGGGGAAGAAGTTTTTGGTTTTAAAATCATTTTCCACGCATTTGTCATAAGCAGAACAGTCTAAAACAGCAAAAGGGCATTTGTCTGTCCTGTTAAGGAGATCCACGTTTCAGAAAGAGGAGAAAACCATGCATTGCAGAGGTTGAAGTTTAACCAAACAATTCGGGCTATTAAATAATATCACGCATACAAACGCCAACGCAAGGAAATTGCAAGTTCAAAGTATTTATCAGAAAATCAGAGTAATTTCCACGCCAAACAACTTGGAGCAGGCGAGGAAAAGAAATGATTAAAATTGGTCTTGCATAAAATCAATATAATCGGGAGATTTAAAAAATAAATAAAAAAATATTATTGTTGCCCGATCTAGAATTTGAGCTTAGTCTCGATATTTTTGTTTGTATTCACATTTTAAAAATTTGTAACTGGGACTGGTTATTATTATTATAATTTTTAAAATAATAATAATAATAAAATAATATTAAAGCGAGTCATATTTTTCTTGCATTGACGGGTGTTTTGAGAGGCGAGACCCGACCCGCTTGCATTGTTTTGAGTGCCGAGTCATTCTTCGTGAAATTCATAATGGCGAGAAATCTAACAAATCTGCGGGAAGATCGAGGAAGTAAGTGGAGAAATTGAATAATACCCTGCACTCAAGTACGAATTCCAAGGAATCATCCCTCCCAGTTCCATTAAGTCAGCGAACGACAATATCACTGATACAAATATAGGTCACATCAATGTGCAACAATTCTATGAACGGGTGAAAACTGAAGGCAAAACCATATTCTCGGATAGGCTTTACCATAGTGGTCTACCTCAAGCAACAACATTTCCTGTCTCGGTGCAAGGTGTCCGAAGGCGGTTATCGCTTATGCGAAACATTATGATCCTAAGAGGCGAGGAATTTTTAAAGATAATCGCGAGCCTTTCCTCTTAATCACACTGAGCACATTGAGGAATTGCTCGGCATACCTGACTTTCCTGAGAATGCGGATATCACTCGCCAGTCAACACAAGAATTTTGGGATGAAGAACCCCTGAGATGGAGCAAGATGGTTAATAACAACTGGTTAGTGACCAAGAGGCCTCGAATTGACCGGCTTCCCAAAGAACTGTACTGTGTTGAGTTCGTGGAAGAAATCGGGGACATGATTACTCTCCTAAGCCAAGTTTTCGGTTTACCCTCTGCTAGGATTTTCCACCCATGGATGTATCAGTTTATCTGTATCATCCTTGCCAAGAAAGAGTTTGTGGATTGGGCCACCATCATCAATAATACCCTTCACAAACAATTGATAGAAGTTAAGATGATTGGATGCTTCTACATGACATCATATCTGACTTATGCAGTAGCAAGAAGAAAGCTATTTTCTGGACTCGAAACAAGAGGAGTCATGGGGCCATCAAACAGTGTTTTCCATTATTACCCACAACTAAGTTTCAAAAATAGCTCTCACCATTTTAGAAGAGTCAACAATGCATTCACCTTCCGCGTGATTCGGAACCTGAATCGGAATACAGAGGAAAGATTTTCTAAAGAAGCCATGAATGTCATTTCCCAATGGGGAACATGGTTTATTCAATTTTCATCATTTTCCTACATTCGCGTGAGTGGCTTTGCTGGTACTCCATGGAAGCTTCCTAAGTACGTTAGTGACAGATGGGCATTAATGGAGCTTACGCGACAATTATTCCAAGTTCATTGTCTTCTCAGTGACAAGAACCTTTGGGAATTCATTTCCCAATCCAAATCGGGAATACCAATGTCCAAATCTTTTCAGTGCACAACTCATGGAAAAAGAGTTCGCTCTCATCACAATTCATCCATATGTGAAGAGAGCCCAGTTTGATATCAATGGATATATGTAGAAGATTCTTGGAGCAAAGTATTAACATAACCCCACCATGGAAGATTTTCGGGCTGCTGTTCGGATGAACATGAAGTAAGAAGACGAAAGTTTTCTCGCCTAACACTTGCTCAGATCAAGGCCTTTCGCATCAAGAACCCTCCCGATTCGTTCATAAATGATGATGAAGATGTCATTGATCCCTCATATGATGCAATTGCTTTTACCCCGTTGCCTTGAATTGATTGGACCAAAAGAGATGAATTTTCTCTTGATAGCAAGAATCAACCGATTCTTGAAAGAAGCATATCTTGGTACGATAGAGAACTTGCCAAGTTACAATCAATTCAAGATCATACTTCAGGATCACAAAAATTGCCAACACGAGGAGGTCTTCATTCAACCAAAGCCCCTTCTCGATCAACCTCCGTACCATCCAATCATACACAACAAGCAAGAAAGGAGTGGTTGCCAAAATCCACTTCACCGAGTAATGTGCCATGAGGAGAAAAATCTAAAGACCCTAGCCCCGGCGAAGGAAGAGAGTGTGTATCAGGATTTTCTACTTCAAGTAGAGATTCTTCTACCCACATTGTTAATAGTGCTCAGAAGCTCGTGGCAAACGATCCTCAGCCATGCTTTGAACAAGCGTCCACTCAGGTGCAGGTAGTCCAAATATCAAACACTTCGGAACCTACAGTTCATGAAGAAATTTCCCAAAATCTCCCGAATGATCAGGAGGTGGATATTGAGGTTATTTCTCCTCAAATCGAGGTCGTGGATAGGATTCTTACGAGGATCTCATGATGTCGAGAACAATGAGAATATTGATTTGAGCTCTAGGATTTTGTATGCGGAAATAGTGCATGATACTCCTTCCTGGGTTGATTCCGAGGTTAAGAAAAGGAAGAGGGTTGTCAAGGCAATTGACATTGATTTTGATGCCCTTTTCAAACTTTTGAATGACGTCATTCCCAAGAAGCCTAAGGTGCTTTCTCGAATAATGGTGGATAATGACGGAAACAAATTTGCAGATCTTGCCATCCCACAAGTTGATAAGGAGCGTGATGCCATGACACCTACTGATTATGAAGTTTCCAGACTTGGACTTGGGAGGTCCACATTAGAAAGTGACATGGCGATGGCTCGAGATTCAATTGATATCATGCTAAAGAGACTTGAGAAATATAAGTCTCAGAACTCTCAGCTCAAGGCCGAAAAGAATCAATTGGTGGAATATGTTCAACATTTGATAAATCCCATATCATCCACTTTCCAAAGACGATGCGGTGGCTGCCCCGATGAAGAAACTCTCAATTTGTCAAAAGAAATAAACACATTAGGCCATGTCACTAAAACTTGGCTTTTAGAGATTCTCGTTTTAGGCCAAGGGACGATCAAGACCGCGGTTAAGCTCCATGAAGATGTCAGTGCGTATCTTGATCCAATTCTTTCTTTCAAAGAAACCTTTGTTTCTAATATATCAAATTTGGATGAGATATTGCCCAGTTTGCAGGAGATGATGAGTATGGAATCCTCAGTTTTAGCCATTGAAGGAATTCTCGAATTTGAACATCTAGGGACACATTTTCTTTGGTGTCAGCATCTCAAATCAAGGAAGATGCTTCTCGAGGATTCTATGATCCATTATGAGAGCATATATGATGAAGCCTTCACTTCACTCCCCTTGATTCAAGAGTTCATAGCATTTGAGATTCCTCGCTGACCTCTCAAATGAGCATAATCAAATGTGTTCATCGGAGCAGGTGGAAGAGCAATTTTCACAATTGTTTAAGGACATGTACACTCCCACCAACAATTTTTCATCAGTTTCAATGAAGCGATGCATCAAATTAAAGAATTTATTTGAGAACGCTCAATCAAAGATTATTAATTTAAATGATATGCCAAGTAGGATTCTTGAATTGCAAGTATTTTGTGAGGCTATTCTTCGACCAAGTGAACCTCCAGAAGAAGAAAAGATGTTTGAAACTTTGGGAAGGTTTAGATCCTTTCAACTGGCAAAAGGCAGATCCTAATTTCACCAGCAGTTCAGGGGGATGATTTTCTTGGTATCTAACGAAGTGGGAGAGTCCATTTCTCATACGTTTGAGATAGGTGGACCCCATTTCAATGGATAAGACATTGGTTATTATTGTATATTTTAAAAGTGGATTTTTAAGGAAAGGATGTTGTTATTTGTTTTCGGAAGCTGTGGATATCTTAAGTGATTTCTATTTTTGGGTTGTCTTTAATAAAGTTGGTTTGAAAAAGTCAAAGGTCACTTAAATGCCTTATTTAATGATCATGTAAAACCTTAACTACTTTGTAACCAACTTTTGGGTTATAAAAGAAAGTGAGGGGCTCATTTGTAAAGGGTGACTTTGAGAGAGGAGAAAAAATGCTTTTGTATGCAAGCTTTACTTCAAAGAAAGAAACTGTGTTCTTTTGAGAAGACATTTTGGAGTTAATGAAATATGAACTTTGTGTCCCATTCATTGTCTCTTATAACATTTGATGTTCTTATGTTCATTAGATGTTAGTGTTTGAATCTTGCATGCAAATATTGTCTTTGATCTTATTGTCAACGTTATTAATCTGTTGTTCTAGTTCACAGTGATCAAGCTCTGATTATCTACTTGCTCACGTGTGTTCCCTTTTACACATTCTTGTTTAGCTAACTCAAACTCCGTTTTATTTGTGTTAGTTATTCATCTTTCCTCTTCGTGCAATATTAGGCTCTGTTTTTACCTAACTCTTGCATGTTCTTTCAATTCATTCCATTCCACTCCTTTCCTTCATTCCATTCCATCTCCCTCATTCACTTTTCTTTCCATTGATGTTCCAAAACACCCCCCACATACAATTTTGAATGTACAGATGTAAATACAGTTTTGGTTTTCAATAAAGGCAGCCTCACCTTCATTGAGGAGGGACTTCATTCCCACACTGTTGCATGTCATTTGCATGTGTGCAAATCCATATGCTAACAGGACCTAACACTTCATGACAATTATAGGGGTATTTCCCTCATAAATGTGTTGCTTAAAATTCTTACAAATGTAATCATTAAGAGAATTGAGAAGGAACTTGAGGAGAGAAAGTTCTTCTAAAAAAGCCAAGCCGGTTTTAGGAAGGATGAGGAGTGTGTTGGTTAGGTTGCAGCGCTCCACGAGATTGCTCTAAGGCGGATGGCTAAGGTCAAGAAACCTACGTATGTGGCTTTCATTGATTTCAAGAAAGCATACGATATGGTCCCGCATGAAGCTTTATTTAGAAAGCTTTAGGCAACAGGAGTGGGGGGAAGGCCCTCTGCTTCTTTCAAGAGCTGTATAATGGCTCTTCTGTGTGGGTCAGGTATGAAGGGCTTCTTTCGTCACCTATCCCAGTCAAAAGAGGCATAAGGCAGGGATGCCTAACTTCACCCACTCTTTTTAACATCTTCATTAATGATTTAATGAAGGATCTTGATGGAATGGGTGTGGCGGTCCCCGACCTTGCCGAAGTGATTGCTGGGTTATTGTTCGTAGATAATCGGTGGCATTGGCAGAATTTGTAGAAGGTATCCAGAAATGCTTCATAAGATTCAAGTCTGGAGTGATAAGTGGGGCATGGAATGCGACATTGATAAGTGCAAGGTTATGAAAATCTTTGGGGATCAAGAGGAGATCAAGCAACTCGAGTTCTGGATTGAGAGCGACAAATTGGGGTATGCGATAGCTATAAATACTCAGGAATATAAAGTGACCCTCAGTTGTCTATTGGACGGATCATTAAGGAGAGAGTTGCGTCAGGAAGTAGAACCCTTCACGGGGTTCGCCACTTCTTAGCCTCTCGAAGAGTCCCCACGTGGTCTAAGATTCTCACTTTCAAGGCTTTGGTTTTCCGGTTCTCACTTTTGGTGTAGAGGTGATAGGAATGTTTGATGTGGCTAAGTAGAATGCTCTGTAGAAGGTGGTGGTGGAAGGGATGAAATGGATGTTTGGGAAGTCCACCTCCAATCTGGTTGGGCAAGCAGTTATGCATCGTGAACTCAACATTTGTTCGGTCCCCGTCTTCAATGTTGGACAAAGGGCCCGCGCCCTAGAAAAGTATGGTGGTCTTAAGACAGTTATTGCGGATCTTGTGAATCACAATCCGCCTTGCAGGTAGGAGAGATATGGACTTGGATCCATAGAACTACTAAGTGGCTAAAGAAGAATGTACCAAGGGCTAGCAATAGTCAGCTGGTACATGAAGAGGCATGGGATGCCTGGGAGAACAAATTCAGACTCTAGGGTTCCCTAAAATTCTACAAGGATTGTAAGTTTGGCAAGACTCAAAGCTTCATCAAGCGGGCGTAGAGATTCAAGTGTGTCGGTTGAAGCTGTCTTGGCTCCTAAATGCTAGAGTGGGAGGGATTGTCCTTAGTGGTCGTCTTCGTTAGAATTGGACTGTTGGATTTGGCCCTAGGTTGTGTTTTCTCGTTGTGTGGGGATGTCGGAGGAGATTCTCTCTTACACCTCTTTGTTAAGTGCCAACATATTAGGCTATAAGACAACAAGAGGCGAGACGAGTTTTCAAAGCGTCTTTGTAGGAGCTTTGTTGCCTTGCCCCTGCGGATGTCGGTGAGAAGGATTTTCTCTCGATACTCCTTGGTGGGGAGTGTGGCGGACATCGTCTATCATATTGGTTAGGCGATTTCTTGCATCGGAGGGGAACTGCAAGCTTTGCGCTTGTGGCGAACTTCTTGGCTGTGGCACTACCTCTCTATCAGAAGGCCCTGCAGGGTTGGATGAAGGGGGGATGATGTAGTCCATCCCTTCGGGGGATCGGGGATACCTAACCACTATTAAACCGATGCTTTGTCGTGTAGGGAAAATCCTTCTCGTTAGGCGTGCTACTGGAAGAGTTTCTCTTTCACTCATTTTGTTCTCGGGAAGCGGGGGAGCTTGTCGTGAGGCCTCCTTATGGCTGGGTGGAGAACAACGGTTTTCACCAAGAGCATTCCTTGGAGACTCTAACCCTTTTTGGGTGGGGTCGGTATCGCTAGATGTAAACAATAGATGGTCTTTGTTGCTCGGTATCTTTCGCGGGGAGGAGTGACATAGACCGGGTCCCACCTTGTTGAGTGCAAACTTATAGAAACTGAAGTCGAGGGGTAATTCCCGAAGACTACGCCTTACCCTAACCGGCCTGAGCAAGGAAGTCTTCGAGTTCAGGAAAACTAGGAAAATAACTCATTTATTGTTTGATACTCAGATTTGACATAATTTATAGGGCTGAAATCTATCATCTTTTGTAATTATTGGGGTTTGAAGACCTCCATTTTGATCTTTTCTATTGGTTGTATCTCTGCTGTTCTAAATTAATTTTCCAGCTGAGTATTTGATCAAGATTTATGGTGAAATTGGCTAAAAATATTCTTAAAGTGTTTTCCTATGTTTTGATGAGTTATTTGGTAATATTTGGGTGATTTCTCACTAATTACAAGCTGCTGTTATAAAATCAGACTGCTGATTTACAACTGACTGATATAAAATTTGAGTTTAATCATTTGGGGTTTGTGTGATTTCCTTGATTTATAGTTTCAGCCCTAGAAAGGGACATTACATGTTGTCTCGACAATAGAAGTAACGGGAAACAATGTTACATCTATGGTTTTGAAGAAAATCAACTTCTGAGCAAAAGCAGGGTGTCAATTTCTACTGAAAATGCATTGTCATACATTAAACTTCCCTTATTTCTCCAAAATTTATGGAAAATATTTTTGTAAGTGTTAGAATAAAAATAATCCACATAGAGTGTCTCAGAATTTGCTTTCCATGAAAAGCAAGTGGTCAAAAACCAAATGTGATCATCATATGCAAAAGCTATGTCAAATACAGGTTTCCCACTAGATTCATGCTAGATATACCCCTCACCGATGCAATTCCGGAAAATGTGTCTATTATACAGAGATTAAAATTTATTAGATCAACAACATGCACCCCTTACTATATATACTCATTGTATAGTTGTCTGAATCTAGTTTTTAGAAATAATTTTTATAACAAAATATGGCTGGGCTAAAAATATATGGTGACAACTGTGAGAGTGGGTACTGATTTTTCTAGTTTTGACAGTTAATTCAATTTGCCCTTTTTATGAATAATGATTTTTGGCTTTTTTGAGGTTTGAACGCTTAACCAATGGGCTGGTAAGGGATAGCTTTATTAGAGGAATGATAACCAACTCAGCCAAACACTTATTCATGCTATACTTTTGTAATGTCCCTTTCTAGGGCTGAAACTGAAAAACAAGGAAATAGCACAAACCCCAAGTGAAGTAAATTCTGATTTTTATAACAAATTTAATATTCCTTGAAACCCTAGCAGCGACTATATAGGGACATTAAATTCACCATATAACCATGCACAATAGCTGAAAAATACTTCTAAATAATTATTTCAAGTATGACAACAAATATCCATCCAATTTGCATCAAAGAAATGGAGAAAACTAGAGATGATACCTGTTGTAATTAAATTTGTGACAGCAGCAGGGCAGCCACAAACAAGGGTTGAAAACGATAGATAAACTCCTCCAAAAATAGCCAAATTATGGATTCCAGCCTTATAAATTATGATAAATCAGAATATCAAAGAATATATGAGTTATGTGCCCTAGAAGGCACCAAACAACAACCAAACCCTAGTCGCTCCCTAGGAGAGGGGCTCCAAAAATGTGTCAAAGCTCTTGTAGGCCTTCTTCTTGATGTCCTTGATCCAAATCAACAAGAGAGTCTTCAATAGATATCTTCAATTCACCAACATGGAGAGTTTTCATTCTCCACCAAACCACAAGGGTTTCGCCCTCCTTGGATGTCACACAAGAGGGTTTTCTTCCCCATGTGGAAAGGTATTGAACAATCAGCTAAAAAAACCAAGTATAAGTGTATATGCGCCAAAAGATGATTTGCAAATGAGGTCATATAATCCCTTTCATATCCCTTGGTTGGTGCCAAACGCCAAATTGGTGAAGACCGACCTCTTTAAGCTTCAGTTTATTTCTAATCTCTTGTTGGGGTCACATAACCCCAGCCGACCTGCCTTCATGAGTGAAACACCAAACAAAAATATTAGAAATAATAAAAGAAAACTGAAATGAAGTTCAATTAGTTTCCTTGTTCGCTTATTCTTTTTGGCCACGGGAAGAGAATGGCAAGAAGTCTTCATTTGTCATTAATTCGAAAAAGGGGACATTACAACTTTCACCTTCTTTGTATATATACCACTTTTCTTGCATACGAGACACTTGCAACAATAAAAGAAGGTAACAATAATTGATCACAACACCACCTCTTTCTATGCAAATGCTCTCAACCAACTTGCCTATGCCTATAATGGCAATACAAATCCAAAAGTGTCCATAAAAGACTAGTTGGTTTATGACACAGCAAAATAAAAATTACCACACAACAATAATATAAAACTTTAATTATTTTGTTTGTTTTTACCCGACAATGGAAATATGTCATGCCCAACATTTAGCAGACTATAATTATTTATATTTTGGTAGACTTTAGCCATCAACCTCTAATTTCAATGCCCCCTTGTGCTGATTCCTCGTGCAAGCAATACTTATATAGCAACGTTAACAACATGCTGATTGTTTGGCCATATGAGTTAACAACAAGAAGCAAAAGCAACAAAACAATAATATCACACCAGGTTAGCATTCATAGTCCTGTCTTTGATTTAGAGGGGCAAGGAGAACAAGATATTCCTGGTTTTGATTATCGTCTTGCCATCCAAAAATTGCTTCAGATGTTAACCCCACACAGCCTATTGTAGACGGAGCAAATGTTGATCCTACCAACAACACTACCCCTTCATCCAATGATCCTACTCAACTCATCATTCAACTTATTGATCGCTTAAGTCAACAACAAACTACAACAGCCAATCAATTTTTGCAAATGCAAAACAACTTGGCCCAACTCACTAGTCAACCACAAATGGTATCTTGGGGCACGACAAACCAATGCACCCCCTCCGTTCCCCTCTGCTCCCTCCTGTTGGTATCAATAACCACCCATTGCCCAACCTCCTATCCACAACAAAGTCCTTCAAGCTATTCAACCCTACATTGCTTCCATGGACATTGGAGGGATCACGCCTTCCATTTCTTATGATGGCTATACCAACCCTACCCTTCATATCAAAGCCTTTGGCAACCTTTATAAGGATTGGGTCAAAGCTAATTCCTATGTAGCCACCAAGCTCTTGGCCAAACACTTTACAGGCGATGCTCTAGATTGGTATCACACTCTTCTCGGCCAACTCTATTGTTGAGCTTGAAAGCTTAGTTATAGCTCATGTGAATGAATTCTAATACCATGATCTTCCTGAAAACAACATCAATGCTTTCATCAATTTTCAACAAGCTGAAAATGAATCTGCACAAGCTTTCATCAAGAGATGGAAAACCTTATCCACTAAGGCTGAACATAACATGCCTGATGAGAGTCTATTTCAACTATTTCTTAGAGCCCTCGAGCCTCGCCTTCAATACAAGGTGAGATCCTTCTCTCCTACCACATTGGAAGAAGCATTTGAGAAAGCAAAACACTAAGACTATCTCATGAGGGAATTTGAAAATCCTTCACCCAAGCAACAACTACCTAAGAATGTACACGTTCTCATGTGTCCTAGAAACAAGAATGCCACTGATGATAGAGTCACAAACACTCTTCCTCAAGGCACCTCTTCTAATAGGACCATCCATAGCATTGATCATATCATTCCTAAACCACAAGGAGGTTCTCACTCCCATTCTTCCTCCCATAATGACTATCACCAACCTTTGTCTAAGGAAGAGTTGAGATGACGTTTACCCCGACCATTCACCATGGTTGTAGACCCTTCTCGACCTCTTCCTCAATGGCACGATGAAAGAAAATTTTGTTGGTGGCATGCCAATTGGGGTCACTCCTATGAAAATTACCGTGCCCTTTGATCCTTCACATATACTTTCCTCGGCAACTAACTTTGATCATGAAGCTATTACTTGGGAAAGGTTAGATGAAGCTATCAAGGCACGAGTTTAAATTCAACAACGTGATCGACATGAGGTGGTTCATCAAGCCAAGGAATGTCTTAATGTCTATGATGACCCACTCCCGATCACTCTAAATCTAACCAACCCAATTCAACCCCTTCTCGAATAATAACCCATCCTCTTATGTTGAGACTTCGTATCCTTCTACTAGTACATCTACGGAAAACATGGTTAACATGCAAGTTGCTAAATGTATTATTGCTTGCATTGAACCTGCATATCCTTCTTCTGCCCAGCCTAGAGCTTTACATAACCATCTATCCATGTTCTCCAAACCATCCATCAAATGAATGAACATCAAATCCCAATTTTGCTGTCCAAATTAACACTATCGCCCCCTGTGCAAATTCCTTTTCACGACTGATGTTGTTTGTACTTTCTTCAACATTGTCAGATGCCATTGACTGTTGTGCACCAGCACAACTGATCCCATCTGATCTTATCCTTTATGTTCCCTATGCCATCGACCCATGTGAAGATCCTTCTACCATGGCCAATCTTGTGGACATTAGAAAAAAATAAAAATCTTGAGCTATCTACAAGCCCTACACCTTCAGAACCTCTTCAGATTGACCTCCCATAGGTTCAGACTACTGCACAATACAACCCACAAGATCGGGACCCCCTTGTACAACTCTCTAATCTCCCAAGTCAAATCCCATTCATTGAGCTTATTCATACCTCATCTAAGCATCGTGAGCACTTCATGTCAACTTCCTTTTTGCTAAGAATACCCCCTTCCACCCACTTTGGGACATGAGCCCACCTTACATGGTTCCAAAGAGAGTATCATATGCCAAGGTGATGAGCTATGCATTTAAACCAATCTTTCCATTGATAATTCTTCGTGTTTTTTCTGCCCTCTTGATTCCATGATTCTTGATGATATTATCTTTCGCGTAGATGACCCTCCCCTCTTTATTTTTGTTCAAATTGGCCACACTATGGTTAAGAGATCCTTGATAAATGAAGGTTTTGGTACTTGTGTTGGTTTTCTTGATTTCATCAAGACACTTGGCTATTCTATCGATTATATTAAGTCTACTAGGAGCGCGTGTGAAGGATATGACCATCGACAAACGCCCCCTATGGGTTTTATTTCGTTACCTATTCTGTGCCTCCTTGACCGACCGCATCAAGGTCATAATCTTCAACTTCCCCTGTTTTATACCATCTTCCTTGGTCGAATGTGGACCCATTGCATGCACACAATCACACCATCTTCTTGCCAATACATTAAGTTCGCACATCTAGGGGCCATCCTTGGTTTTTTGACCTCTTCCAACAATGTGGTCCATTCAAGATTTCCACCTGGAGGCGCTTCCTACTATTCCATTTCAAGAATATCAATGGTTTAACTGTCCTATCGATTCCCTTCGTGTCTAGAGTGGTCATCTCAAGGTTGTGGGATGTACTCTACCCAACCTCCTAGACTCGGATGATGATGAATCGATGACAACAACCTTAAGATCAACAACACTTCCGATCTCTCGTGATGCTATTATCTCATAGTTACCACCTACCTTGCGACCTCACTCTCACAAGGACACCGATTGAGTTCTATTGCTATTACTCGCACCAAGCATTCTCTTGTAGAACATCTCGTTGACTTGAGATTATCATCAACTCATGTCTTATTGACGTCACCATGCATGAGTATGTTGAAGATTATACCCTATATGACCCTTTCTTAGTAGGCTACGCCCGGACTAAGAATGTGGAGATCCTTTGATATTAGGAATCACCGCAATCTGCTTTCAACCATCGCATCAACACTATCAATATCTCCTCACCAACTGCGTATTCTGATTTTGACCCTAAGGAAGATGATTTGATGGATGATTCTCCTCTTACTAGTGACCTAGCGCCGAGCCACAACTTCTTCGGTTAGCTCTTCTCCCATTACACCTTTTGTGACATCTACGCCTCCTATTGTCAAGACCGACTTACACCTCCTATTGTTGCCACTAACTTACCTTCTGCGAGATCAGCTTTGGCTCTTCTTGCCATTATGGCTCCATGCCCACCTCGGGCTAAAAGCCATACTGCACATGACATGAAGCTTTAGGGCATGATGTTTTGGATTGTAGAGGCTATCAACAACGTATGAAGAAGCTTGAAGTAGATGTTATATGAGATCAACAAAGGAAATCCACACAACCTTCCTCTTTTGCACCACTCTATTGCTCTCATCATGGCTTTTGTTCTCATACCGATGACACTTGGGTTATCCACCGCAAGCTTTGAGTTTGAGAACCTTACGTAATATCCCCTTGTAGGATATTAATTAAAACTTAAAATAAATTATTTCCAATCGAATTTAGAAGAGCAAACCCTTCTAGTTCGACCTCAAATAACCCAGTGTCAGCTACAATGCAACCCAAATGGGGTTGTAGTGAGCCAAGGTGATGGGTTAGATGGGAGAGCTAGTTGGAATTTAATTCTTACTAAATCAGAAATTAATTGCAGCAGTGGAAATAATAAATATGCACCAAAACTAGCTGAAACTTCAAAAATTAATAACTTCACCAAAACTTAGTATTTTTCCATGAAACGAATTGTAGATGAAAGCTAATAATTTTATCTTTCCAATGAACTATCAAATTGAATTTTTAGCCCAGTGAAACCCACTCAAATCTGCCCTCCAAATCTGAAAACCAGTCGCCTAGGGCTAGGAAAAATGTAATAAATATTTGCAGAACTTTCCCTTGCTTCCAAACCCTCAAAATGCCCACACACAGATCTGAAATAATTGATTTATCATAGCAGCTTATAAAACTATCAAAATTCCCCACACGAGATGCCAAAAACACTCCAAACCAGTCGATTCATTATAAGTAAATTCCAACAGCATATATAAACTCAAAAATCACCAAATCACGTGCATTAAACTTGATAAAACATGCAATAACAGATCAGATTTGAATCTCACTTCAAGAGCTACTAAAACATGCCACAAATAGCTCTAATGCAAGTCGACTTGGGCCAAAACAAACAAAAAACAATAGCATATTATATTCACCATTAAACACCTCCAAAAACCCTCATAAATCATGCACATGTGCTTGAATAATGGCGCCTCACATAGACAAATTATATCATGAAATAATCATCAATGTAAAGCTTGGAAGAATCTCACACACTCCACAACAATGGTGGTGCTTACAAGCACCTTTGTTTGTGATCACAATTGGGCATACATCCCTCTTCAAGCATGAAGATAAGTTTAACAAACCGTCAAAGCATGCCAAAAAGGGGACACCTCATCTTCTTTTATAGCTTTGACAATTTAAATCTCCAATGTTTCCCTCCAACTTTGGCGCCCAACTCTAGAAAGGAGAGATACATTTAAAAATAGTTTTCTTGGCCTGTAAAAGTCAAACTCCAAGTCCAAATATTAATTCCCTCTAAAAATATATTTAAATTAAATACAAGAGAGGAATTAAATAACAATTAAAAGCACCATAGGAATCAACTTGCCTAATTAAATCAATTTATCCCAAATAATAATTAATTGGCCCAAGGAATAAATCGATTTGCTTCCCAAAAATGCGACTTGCCCAAGATAATTAATATTAATTTTTAAATGCACAAGGAAAGTTGATTTCCCTAAATAAAATCCCTTTAATCCAAGGGGAGTGGATTAAAGGATATCAACCTTCGATTAATTAAGACTTTAAAAAGGGGACATAACACCTTCTCCTATGCTTTAAGTGAAGGGCTTGTTCTTCTCGTTCTTGTTAATCTCCTATGCCATCATATAACACTTGACCTACTCACTCTTCCTCCCCTCATCCCTCCCTTGATGATATCGCCCTATAGTCCTCACGCGAATCTCTTAAAGGATTGACGATTCTCTATTTCTGCACGATCCGAAGTCCATGGCATTAACACCATTCAAGACAACTTAGAAAACCTCATGATTCATACTCGACATCATTAACCGACATTATAAATGACGCATGTCAATCTTTCGCACATCATAATTGATTCACTTGACTCATCTTATCTCTCTATTTATCCTTCCTACTTGGGTTTATCCTCCCCGCTTGGGTTCATCCTTCTTGCATGTTTCTCTACGGCGATTATCTTCTCACTTGGATACTTAAGTAATATTTCTATCACTTCCCACTTGGGTTTACCTCTCATCGCTCGGGTTGGCCCTCTCATTGGTTCCTATCCCATTAATCGATGCTTCCTATCTTACAACACATTACCTACTCTATTTATCATCATTTTAAGCCTTTTATAATTTCATTTTTAGCCATAAGTGTTCTTACATCTATGCACAAACAAGAAGCTGGGATCATAAAAGCAATCATGCATCGACATCAAAATTAAAAACACATGACATCATCACAAAAACTATTTATATATATATATATATATTTATATACATATATGGATTGAATAATTTTATATATCATTTACAACATCTCTATCAAAATACATCATGATACAATTGTCATCTCCATCGCTCAAACATCCCCGCCTCAACTAGAGGTTGGGATCATGCTAATGATGTGGCTCTAGATCGAGCCGTTGTAGCCTCTCCCTCCGCTCTTGCCGCATGTACCTCTAGCTCTGAAATCCAAGTCGCATTTGTTGCTTGGCATGCGAGCATTACTTGTGCATCTAAAAGCCTCGCTACATGCTCTCGAGCCAATGTTGTCGTGCTTGGAGGCCCTGTGCCAATGACATCATATCTCTTCACGACCACGATTGCCTAAAAACTTTGGTACCTCTATAGCTTGCTGGCTGCCTTTCTAGATTCGCCATTAGGAAAGTGTCAGGTCACATCCAATATGCCATCCAAAATCTTGTGGTGTGCACCCTCTATCAAAGAATGTCACTCGGTTGTGGTCCACTCTATAATCACAAATATATCAATCATTGGCAATCTATATATGTCACCATGTTAGTCTACTCTACCATAAACATCTACCAATCACATAAACAACTTTGAGGCTCACTGGTTGATTGGGGCGCTCCACCACAACGACTTCGTCTACTCGGCCTCCTAAAACTGCCCCATCATCGCCATCTCTCGATGGGCGTGCTCTGTTAATTGTGTCCACCTATCTCGAGGCACCAAAATCATTTGTGGCCTTCTTTGAGCCCTAACTATTTGACCTAGACATTGCATAATGTGGTTCACAATCTAAATACCCATCGGTGTCAAATGCTCTCCTCTGCTCTTCGCATATGTCACTCACATGATGCCATCCTCTCGGTCTCTCCTCTCTCGCCTCTAGGGCACCCTCACCCTCATTATCCCGCTTGTTGGAGCTATCCCCCACCTCTATGATCTTGGCATCTCTGCTCCTCCCTCTCTCCTCTCGTATGGTTCTCGGGTACATGTGGGGCATGCCTCACTCGACGTGGTCTCAATGGTGGAACAAATGTTGCTAGCGTTGCTCTCCCTCTCTTTCGGATGTCATCTATACTCGAAAGGGGTGTTGGTTTTACATGAACTTGTTTGCTAAACTGCAATGGAACTCTATCAATCGGGTGTCTCCACCGACCACACATAATGGCTCGTAATCTTAAGTGTCCCCTCTACGATCGGTGTCATCGCCAAGTGGCTTGATTTGTCATACCCGATACGACTCCCACACCCCCGATCTTGTGGTACGTGAATCGGTGACCTATATCTCTTTGTTGTCCTCATTGCTAGGCCTCTCTCCCACTAAAGTACCCTCGGGGCATCCCCGCCACTGTAGTGGTGTCCTTGTAGGCCTCGTACATCGGGAGCCTCTCATATGTTTAGGCTGCTAACAAAATTAGAGGTCCTATGGCCCTCATTGTCTCACCGAATCCTCGTGCAGAATTGCACCCATATGGTGGTCCCCAATTGAATTGTATACCGACTCTAATGCATCCCTACACGCCACTATCAAAAATAACAACATTGCTCCATCGCTTTGTGGGACAATATTTGTACCACACCAATTCCCATAACGTCCTTTCCGATATCCACGAGTTTGCGCATCTCGTAATGTCTCCAATGGAAATTTTTTAACACAAGGGGAACACACTGAGAATTCTGATTTATTGCAGTATGCTGGAAATAGAGATATTAGGACAACAATGCATTTTTTTCACAAAAAATAGAAATTTGAAACAAACCCTAGGTATGGCGAGTTGTTATGGAGACAAAAGAGGCACAAAGTAACTTGAACCTGATCTCAAATTACCCAAATCTTATGCCAAAATATTTATAATAAATTATGAATGCAAGATCACCAAAATACTGAATTTTGGGACCCAAAACAAGCGCTGAAAGTTATTTTTGGACTGCAGAAATACAACTTACAGAAATAGTTGGAAAGAAGTGATCCTAAGGCCAAATCCTCCGAAACAAAGTTGAATATGGCCTCCAAAATTATGGCAAAGCAATTGGTGATGAGATCTAGAACAGCCGTTCCCTAGAATGCATCAAACTCCACCCACAAGGGTGTAGATCGCCCTAGATATGGCTGCCAATCTTGGCAGATGTCTATCTACTAGCTAAATTTCTTCTCTTGAAATGCAGATCTGAAGTAGGAAATGTAGAAAACGTGTCCAAAAAGTGTGCCCTAGCTCAGAAAATCTTATCTTTTCCTCTGAGAATCTGATATAAGCTCAAGTGTGATCTCGTATGAGATCACCAAGGAGAAATTGAGGCTTTTCTTCCCCAAAACTTGAATGCTAATGAAGGTTTTCGTCCCCAAGAGATGAAAGTAGGAGCAACAAGCCCAAACTCCCCAAAATGAAATGTAGAAATTTCAAAAAGTGGGTCAAATGAAACCCCAACCCCTCTTATAATTCTCCATTGCCTTTTCCCAAGTTGGGCGCTCCATGTGGCATTACTAAGGTGACTTCCATCTAATTTTTTGTTGGCTTTTACTTTATTTTGAAAGTCACCTTTATTTTTAATTTAATCATAAAGTTTTATTAAGTTGCCACCTTTTTAATAAAAAGGGAGTGACTTGACAACTTAAAAACATTAACTTTAGTATTTTTCTTTATTTAAAAAAGGGGACATGACAGTCTGCCCTTCCCAAAATTGCTTGTCCTCAAGCAATTGTCAGCTCAACTGTTTTGACTCTTCCCAACTGGCCATTGTTGTAATCCTAGGATCCCAAATCAATCTTTTTTTCCTTCCATTCCTCCTTGTGATGTAGTTGGCTTCTGTTGCACTTCTCTGATATAATGAGGAACTTGAGGCCCGGTACCAAGGTAATGCTTCTCTAACAGTCTCATTGAGTGAATCTATGATCGTTGAATCACGAGTTAGCTGGGATCTAGAAAGTTTTTGAAAACCATCCCCATCTTCAACTAGGAAATCAGTTCCTTGACTAGACCACTCTTCATGCTGTCCTAATACTATGCAATTGTCCCCTTGCATCTTTAGCCAACAATGCAAAATAACATGGGTAAGTTCAACTAGAGCAATTCGATGTAATGAAAAATCTGAAATATCATAACCTTGAGTCCCCATGGATCCTTCCCTGATTTGGCAAGCTGTCCCTCTCAATATATGATGCAAATCAGACTGAGGATAGGCTGGAAACAAGTTACAACAGCCATAAATCACTTGGAATTTTATCCAAATCAGGGCTATCGGATCTGATTTGTTTGTCTTCTTCTGCGGTAACCTTTTGTCCACATCATCCAATGATGGAATCCTTTTTAAATGTGCAAGCTCGCAACTGTCCATGACTGCTAACAGCAGTCCCAAGCCCGAGTTTTTCAAACTCAACCATATGACAATGGTATAACAACTACCAAACTGAAATCTTATTGAGAAAAACAAAATCATGAGCAGTGTAGAAACTGAAAATCGCCTTACAAGAACTGAAAATTTGAGAAAAGCAGATCTACAATTGAAAACAGTACACATATTGGCCCTTAGTTTGAAACTCTTGCAGTCCATGCTTATCCCAACTTTGTGTAGAAGATGGCTTTCAACAGTAAAGCTCCATTATTGGATTTGGACTGAATTATTGGTGCCTTGTGTGGCTCATTGATAGCTGGCGTGTTCGTTTCCTTTCTTGAGGCATCCTTTGTTTGTAGGCCTATCCTAGGGACTGTAACTTTGATATCAACAGGTTGCTTGTTGGTTTCTTGCAATTTCGGAGGATCAATTGCCCTCACTACCCCTTTCAAGGGTTCTACCATGTTGCTGATCTGAAAATCAGTCTTGGGCTCAATTAATGAAGCTTCTTCTATGGCTTTACCCCTCTCTATGACTGTCGTTAGGGAAATTCCAGCAGGCTGGAGGTAATTGATTTCAGTTGGAAGTTTGGTTACATCTACCAATTTCCTTTCACAAGGCTGAAGTTTGGCTTTTTCTTCTCCTTCTAAGTGCAGTCCTGATTTTCCTTTTTTATTTTCCAGCTCTATGCAACCCTTAGATACCAACATGTCAACATCAAATACCAAAAACATTTACCTCAAGTTGTATGCTCATTGATCTCCTTCTCATTTCTTGGCTCGTGCTCCACGATTTCCCCAAACCCTTCTTCATATGTAGTGTCAAAACCCTTGCGTGTGGTGTCCTTATGGAGCGCTGACCTCTTCCTTGTTGCTTGGGTTTTTGACCTTGTGCCAATTCCAACTCTCTCTGTTTCCAACTCCACGAACACTGCAAAAGGGAGGGCATCTCGGACCTTCTCCGGAAGAGCTCTATAGTGAAACATCAAATCTAGAGCCTTGGAAGACTTTGGAGTGGCTTCTTCTTTGATTGCCCTAGCTTCAACGAGTTTCTCCATAGTTAGGGCAAGGGTTTCTATTGACCTTGCTAACTTCCTTGCATCTTCTTGAACCTTTCTAACTTGTCTTCCATGCTTCACAGGATGGGAGGATGATGCTTCGATACCACTTTGTAATGTCCCTTTTAAGGGGACTCAGGAAATGACCAAAAGATGAGATGTAACTCAAAAATCAGATTATAGAACTATTTGTTAGATGGCTGATATAACTCTGCAAATTTAAATTCTCCCTAGGGCAGCGACTTCCACGGAGGAGTTAAACCCGTCAAAGGTTGGTCAAACCTTGCTAAAGCCCTTCAAATCTAATGCCAAAATTTTTAGGAAACCCTCAACAAACGCAAGCAATGTTAGAAATCAGAATTGAGCGTGAAAATAATTAATTATGCAACCCTCAACCAATGAACATCATCAAGCTTGGAAAAATAGTAAAACTCCTCCAAAATTCATGAAATTCAAGATCTTGGGCTCGGAAAATATGGAGAACAAGATAAGTAAATTCAGATTTGCCAAATCATCATCACACATACCAAATAATCACTCCCAAGTGGGTCGCTCCATTTCAAGCAAATAGATCATTGTACTAAAGAGACCAATCATGCAAGAAAATGATAATTTATTGCCTTTCAAATCTCTTTGGCATACATAAAACTTTATGAAAGGGTTTTCATCCTTCACGAGTCCTCAACCAAAGGTTTTGTCCTTGGAAAAAGGTCCTCAATCAATGGGTTTCGTCCTTGAGAAAGGTAGATAAGGTGCTTCACAAGAAACCCTTAACCAAGAAATGAATATTCATGGTGTCCCCAGATTTCATCTTGAAATCTGAGACTACCCTATCTGAAAAAATTTCATACTTTTAAAATAATGGGTCGTTTTGTATTTTTATTGCCAGAAAGTTCTTGTAATGTGTTAAGATATTCCCAAGGAGCCATATTATCCATTTTTGCCAAATACCCGGATGCCTAAAATTGTTATATTCGCATCGTCGGGATTTGCCTGCGGGAAATTTGTATTTAATTATTTTGAGCCCCATTTGAGGCAATTTGCGCTCCGGTTTAACCCTGTTGTGATCGTATATATTGTTATTCTAGTATACCAGTAGGGTTTTAACCAGGAATGAATCCTGGGCTTTATTTGTAACTTCTGGCAACGTTTTGTGTTTTTTCGTTTGGTTTCTATGAAATTTCTCTGGATCAATTCCTTTGCCGGTTTGGCCTGATTCTTGGCCTGGAGTATCTAGAGATCACATACGCACGTTGTGCCAGAAGGAATTTGCCATCGGAGGTCTGGTTCTTTGGGAAAAGACGAAGTCGTGCACCAAAAAGCCTCTTATGGGTTGGCCGCATTTTTGGAAAAAGAAGGTTTGAAGTGGATCATGGGATTTTGGGAAGCGCGAGGGGGGGAAATTTGTGCACTGCTGGCAGGTACTTTTTCCTATGGAAGCAATGTCACTTAAGTCACTGATGGGAAAATTAGAGCTAGCGGGCGAGGCAGGGAATTTCTTACTCGCGCCTTGCAGGGTAAAAATTCCCATTGTGGAATAAAAGAAAAATCACTTAAGTGAATCATGGGATTTTATTGCCTGCCTTGCAGGGTAAATAATCCTATTATGAAAGTCAAACGACTTAAGTGAATCATGGGATTTTCAGGGCTGCCTTGCAGGGTAAATAATCCCATTGACATCTGAATTTTAAAAATAGAAATTCTTTATTCCAAAAAGTGCAACCCACCTTGGGTGAATAATAAATGCATTAAATAAATATTTGTTAATATTTATTCACCCAATTTTGGCGCCCAGGCTTGTGGAAAAGTCAACAGAGGTAAATGGACAAAAGGAGGTTGAAAATAGACTGTTCTAAAATTAAATAAATAATATTTATTTAATGCAGCCCCTTTATGTCAAAAAGTGCACCCCTTTTGGGAGATAAATAATACTTTTTTAAGTATTAAATGATTAAATTAATTCCTATTTTTAGTGGCTAAGGTCAAAGCATACTGTGAGGCTTGAGTTAAGTGGAAGCAAAAGTTTAAAATTAAATAAATTTATTTTATTTAATGGCAGCCATAAACATGCACAAAATAGGCACCCCATTTGAAGAGTGAAGTTTATTAATTAATTAATTAATTGCCAGTAATAGGAAAGACATTAATTAATTATAGAATCATAAGGATTATATAAGCAGGGGTTGCCATAAGGATGAATTAATTAATTCACAGGCAGAGAAGTGCAACCCAGAGGAAAAGTGCACCCCATTTGAAGATGATTTTTACTCAAAAGAATGTGAAATTAATCGTTGAAAGCTTCTAGAATTAGCGCACAGGTTGAAGGAGGTTGATTTGTGTTTGGATAATTGTTTGCATAAGTGATACAGTGCTCAGGTGAAGTTGGTAAAATTCATGCTTGCTTTGCATGCAAATAAAACATCAACTTTTGGGGCAGCAAACTTGAATTATGCAAATTTTTATGATTAAAATCCATTGTTCATGGTTCGGTTGCCATCTTTCTCTGAATTAATTGCAGGAATTCGTTACAGGTGCTTTACAAAAGAAAATGATCTTAAATCAATGTCCAATACATTGAATATATCCTCGAATCTGAAGAATTATCCAGATCTGCACCGGTTTTGAAGAATTCCGGCCGAGTAAGAAGAAAAAGAATTGTTCGAGACAAATATTGCTCCACCATGGCAAAGCGGGATGAAAGAGAAAGCTCGTGGAATCATGCATAGCTTCTAGATTTCTTTGAAGTCAATAGGCCAGATCCGAGATCCGAGATGTCATAATTGCAAAAGCTTTTGGCACAAAGGCTTCATCCTCTTGTTTCGATGCGGCCGTGTAGAAGTCAATGCATGGAAACTTTCTTCTAGGATCTTGTGCATGTGCTCTCAATCTTCCGATTGAAGCCTTCATTGAAGTTGCATTCACCCGGAGTGCTTTCAGTTTTTAATTGCTCATATGCGATTAAAAATAAAAATGATGAATTATTTGACGGAGACATTGCACTAATGCATATACGGAGAGAAGCTGCAAAAGCTTGAGGATAAGAGGGAAGACAAGGCAAGGCAACACTCGTAAGCAAGTTTCTAGATCCAAACTTGTTTTTAGATCCGATTCTTGCGAGTCCGGATTTGGTGAGAATCAAAGGCAAAAAAATCATTGCATGTAGAATATGAAAAGGACAAGACTGCACTTTCCTCTTTCTTCTTCTTTCTCTTATTGCCTCGACAAAGTAATTGAGTGATCAAGTAAATTATACAACTTAAGTGATTGGTTTAAAAGCCATTACTTGAAGAAGTCAACTACTTGGAGATAGGTGGCGAGGCGTACAAAATAGAAGGTTCTATTTTCAGTTGCAAATCATGCATGTCATGCAAAGAGGAATTCCAGGAGGGAGATTGTCAGTTGTTTTTTTCCCACTTCCACATGTGCCAGTTCAACTAAAAGCTTCCAACTTGTAATTGCCCCTCTATATTCTATAAGTAGAGGAAGAACCTTCGGGTTAAGGATCAGAATTGGTAAGCAGCATTCTTGTGTTCCAAACTTTGTCTTTGAAACCCTTGAGAACCACTTGAAGCAAAAGAATAAATAGGAGCAGATTTACGGAGAACTTTGTGTCATGGTGTTTTTTTTCTAGCTTTCTATTTCAGATCTTTGAATAAACTTTGTGTTATTTTAGATCTAGATCTAGAGCTGCCTTTGCTTATAATTTTGTGTTGATATCTATTGGTTTCTTCTATGTGCATGCAATCAACTCTGTTATCTATTGATTGGGATGCACATCTTCCCCATTTCTTCTCTGTGTTTATATAATTCCTTCTTCTATAAATATTTCCTTTCTTAAACAATTGCTTACTTGCTGCAGAACTGTACAACTATGGTTCATGAGCTGAATAGTTAAAGTAAAACCCCATATAGATACTAGCATATTTTAATTGACAAATCTGACACGGGAGCCTCACCGGTAAATGAGGGAGATTTATCTCATGACTGCCTAGGTTTTATGCTATGCAGAAAATCTAGCCAACAATTCACCAAATCATAATTCAACAATGGCCAAACGACCTCTTTATATAACCACAAGGAGTGTTTTACAATTATAAAAATAATGGCCGATCTATTAAGGTAAGTGCTTTTAAATATTCAAATGGTATTTGGATCCTACATGCTCACAATACCTTTATTTCCTAACTGCTTAAGTTCCTCTATTGGAGTGCTAGGCTTCCCAATAGAATATATGATAACAAATAAAATAACTACTTAAACAACAATAAAAATATAATTCAGATCTTCCCCTTACTTTCCTCCTTAGACCCATGGGGAGAAGAATGGGTTAAGGTCTTCGGAAATCAGCCTTTTAAAAGGGACATGACACTTACCACAGTGTAGAAAGAGTTTAGATGCTTTGTCATAGAGAAACCATCATTCATCCCAAGAGAATACAACTTCATTCGGTGAAAGAGTTTGTTCTCTAGGGACTGTCTAATACAATTCCTCTAACTTATCCCACAACTGCTTAGCGTTGGCTTCTCCTAGACATTTGACAACATTTATTTTCTAAAAGGTACAATCCGATTGAACACTTTTCCTTCCTTCCCAGCTTTTCCCAATCTTTTGGCTTCATACTTGTGGAAAATTTTCTTGACACAAGTCACTAATCTCTATCCATAAGAAGATTGACCATCTTAAGTTTTTGTTTTCTTTGTTGTTGAAAAAATGCATCTTATACTACAAGGAACGGTAATACTAACAAGAAAGAAAGCACCTGAGTCTGCATCTTAAGTTTCTATAACTCAAAGTTTTGCCAATTTATCTCTCTCTATCCTTATGCTGCCTATCATCCTCCACACAAGATTCACCTACACAAACCTCCCACTCAAGATAAAGTTTACCACACAGCCAAGATGCTCTTGCTCTATAAATATCTAGTTGAACCCTAGCTCTGATAGACTGATACCCAATGGAGAGAAAAGACCAATAACATTATGCAGGAGAAGCAACACATAACAACATTTTAAACTACATCAGAAAGGAAAAGTAGCCCACAAACAACACATGAGATTTTTCACATGTCAAAACACTTTTAGGGAAAACCTAGCACAACCGCCTTCACTTATTGCATTAACTCAATTGTATCTCGCTATTCTTCTTTACCCTACTACATGTGCAAGTAATTGTAGGCACATCTATATGTAATTGTCAAAGCGGTGTTACATTATAATGGGTACAAAACCCTGGGCTAAGAAACCGTCTATACAATACCATGGGTGTAAAACCATGGACATTCAAAGCACTCGCGTGTGGTTTTTCATAGGTTAAACTTTAGGGTCAGTGTAAGGATAAATGTTAGCTTTTTTTTGTTGCGTTACCAATTTTGAACTGGAATTATTAGAGTATCTTAAGGTTTCTTTGAGTTTTTGAAGGCATAATGAATAGGTTAAGTGTTAATGGGGATAGATATATTTTACAGTAGGTTAATCAGTGATGGATAAGACTAGGTACACTAAGTAAGATATGTTTGGTTCACTTATTCAAGTAGGAAAAAGATTCAGTTATGTGTGTCTGAGGAGCATCAGGTATATATACAGAACACGAGAGGTATATAGCATCAGCTCTGGTAATATTCTGGCAAATGTGTGATTGTCAACATTTACTGTTTTTTGTTGCATTTTGAGTTCATGATTAACAAGTACGGTTCAGTTTTGATATTTCAAAAGCAGTGAATGAATAAAAAGATCCTTGTTTGTGTTTTGCAGTTTACAGTCAGCTGGGATTCTAAAAGAATTGGCAAACTATCTTGATTCTCACATCCCGAGTATTGAACTAATTGCTACTTCTATAGGTGTCGTGTCAGCAGTGATAGATAATGTGCCATTAGTAGCAGCTACAATGGGAATGTATGATAAATTAGACTTTCCGATGGATTCAGAGCTGTGGCAACTAATTGCATATTGTGCTGGAACTGGAGGCTCAATGCTTATCATTGGATCTGCAGCCGGGGTTGCTTTTATGGGATTGGAGAAAGCTGATTTCTTTTGGTACTTGAAAAAGGTATCCTCTTTGAACTTGTGTATTCATTTCAAATTTTCATTGATGTAATGAAGCAGGAAACTTTAGACTCCTCTTTTTATTTCCTTGTATATTTTCCAACTGATACAATATTTTATCTTAAGTCTTTTGTGCCAACAGTTGGGAGATAAAAGAAATAAATTCCACATATGTACTTTTTGAATCTTCTTGTGAATGCAAATATTCTCGTGTGCAGGTTAGCGGATTTGCATTTGCTGGTTATGCTGCAGGTATTGCTGCATATTTAGCATGCAACAACTTTCATATGCCATCTACTACAACGTTAGCTCAACTTCCCTTTCTATCAGGTTGAAAGTCCTTGGCTCGCATTTAGTAAACTGTAAAAATCTGATTTTTACTTTCCAGATAAGCAAAAGCCTGCGACTATTGATTGAATATAACGGTAGTAGCAAACTAGTTTTCTCTTGATATTCTATGGCTCCCATAATATAATACATTATTTTCTAGGAGGGTTTGGAGACAGCTGATACAGTGAAGCAGATAAGAATAGTTGTTCTACCTCCCTCGATGCCTTATAAACCCATTGAAAGCAGAGAAATGTAATGGTTTTTCTTGTGCATGGGAGGGTATTGTTGGCTTATTGAGATTACCTTTCTCCTCATTGTTTTGATATCATGGACATCCATACATATTATAAAAGAGTTATTCCATCTCTAGTACGGCTGTATTGTAGGTTGTTCAGGGAATCTTTGCACACAAACAACCAACTTTAAATTTGACATATTCATCAATAAGAGTAATCAGTTATGCTCAATAAAGGGTGAATATGCCCAATAACAACTGTTACCATATTTTCCACGCCAAGAAGTTCAGTTCTATTTTTAGAAGTGCTAAAAGTAGCATTGGCTAAAAACAGTTGGTGCTAGAAATAGCAATTGGCTAAAAATGGAAGTGCTAAAAATAGAAGTTCAGTTCTATTTTTAGGAATGCATGAAAGGATAAGAAAAGAATAAATAAAAGGGTTTACTAACTGCTGTTCCAAAAACAACCCATGCGCCAAGGAGGATAAAGAAGGATTTTTATTAAATAAAAGGAATTGCATGCTGGTTGTTGGCGCCACAAAGGAGAATGCAAGGTGAAGGAAATAAATATAAATAGAACTGCTGTTCCATGCTGGTCTGTGGCGCCAAGGGGCAGAGAGGAAAAGGATAAATTAAATAATCAGTCAACAAACTGCATGCTGGTATGAATGGATGGTGGCGCCATGAAAGGTGAAGGAAGAAATACTTTAAAAAGGCAAACTGCAGTCCTTTTCAAGCATGAAAAGAAAGAAATAAAATAAAAATAAAGGAACAGTAGTTCAGACACAACAGTCTATTATTGGAGGCAGAGTTGGATTCATCTTCATATAGGCTGATTATTGTATTATTGAAACATTAGACACACTTTGGGCGGATTTGCTTTGGAAATTCTAGCCTTGTACTTGCACGTCTGAATAAAAGCTCCATTTTTCCCTCTTATATTGTTGTTTTTCTGATTTTCATTGTGTTTGATAGGAATATTGTGTTTCTCTAGTGTGGAGTTTACTTTGTCTACCGCTGTCCTTTCTCCTAAAACCTTGAATTTATTATGCGAGAATAACTTAGAGTTTTGTAGGTATGTGGATCTTTGACTTCTCTGTGTATAGAGTTACATGCATGGGTTAAATTATTGGTGTATCACACTTATTTCCCATTTTCCTCATTCCTCTCCCCCTTTCCTTGTCAAAGTTTTTTTTTTTAGGTGATTCATAAGGGAACCAACCCTCTCTGGAGGTTCGCTTTAGACATAGGTTACCCACATCTTTGAGGTGTTCCAATTTTGTCAACAAGAGAGAGAGTACACACACCATTCTCTATCAGGGTGCAACTTTTGGGCGACAATAGTTTTTGGCACGTCGGTGAGACAGTACAAAATTTGCTAAAATAGTTGATACTATTCTTAGAAAATTGAAGTGTTTAAGACACAAATATTAAACCTCTGGGGACTCCATTGGCCCAAGGCCATATTTTTATGGGGTTGTGCAATCATGACTTCAATTCCTCATTGGACTTTCCAGTCCCAAGAGCATTATTATTCCCCTCCATCTCCTTTTCCCCAAAATCCTCCTCCAAATCAATATTATAAGCTCTATCATAATGAATATGTAATATCCCCTTTTGGGATATTTTTTAAATATGCACTTTATTCAATTCAAATCGACCCTAGAAGGATTAGATCCTTTTAGTTTGACTTCAAATAACCCAATGTTAAAATTAATACAACCCAAATGAGGTTGGAGTAAGCCAAAGTAGCGGGTTAGATGAGAGAACCAATTATAAAATTATTTTTTCCAGATATGATTTTATAATAGTTAATTAATTAAAATTGCACCAGAACAACTGAAAATTCAAAAATTAATAACTCTTTCAATACTTCATATTTTTGCATGAAATAAATTGCACAAAAACTAGAAACCAAGGCCTTTCCAATGCACCATAAATCTAAATTTTGAGTATTGAAACCCCCTCAAAACAGACTTGAAAATCTCGGATCCAAAGAGGTGAGAGTTAGCAACAATTGGAAAAAGTAAGGAGATGATATCATTGCATCCAAATAAAGCTTGTAATGCTCCTCAAACCCAATTCCTTTTACCTCCTTATTCCATGAAGCAATATGAGCATGATGACATCCCAAAGTTCCTCTACTTTTATGCTTACAAGGAAAGGAGAAAACTGAAATATATTGCTTGCATTCATGAACACCATCATAAGAAGACCAAGAAATGTTGTGCCAATGAATTTCCTTTATGAGAGGGAGCAAAACATATGGAGTCATATGATTAGAGTTGTTTATCATACCTTCATGCCTTCTATTGACATATTTCTCATACGGACCAGCCAACTTATTGTTATGGTTTCCTTCATTGGGAAGAGTGTTAATCACTCTTTCTTCTTTGCCATCATGTTCCTTATGCACCCAAGTGTTAAGAGCAAAAATACCAACAAGAGTGTGACCAATATACCTCATGTTGCAAATCATATCCATCTTTCTATCATGCCCATAACCATACCCATCAAAGCTCAACATGGAAGGAGAAATTAAATGTGAAACAACATACCTTGGGTTGCTCCCAACTTCTCCAAAACTCAAAATTTCTGAGTTTGGTGCAACACTCTTTTCTTCATCATTTGCTTCACCCAAAACCCCTTTTTCTTCCTTACAAGTGTTCATGCTTGGTGGGTAATGACTTGGAGCCTTTATGAGACTCATGCTTTCTTCTTGTCCTTCAAATGACTCATGGTGGGGTTGCACAATTTCCCTCAAATCTGATTTTTCCTTCATATGTCCCCTTGCCATCATTTCCCTTTCATCATGCATGTGCTTGTTACCAATGTCCTTTTCATGCTCTTCAAAAAAATCTGATTTCTCCTTGCAACCACTCAACTCCATGCAATCATTAGATGTCAACAATTCATCATCAAAAACAAAAGAGCTCATACCTTGGATACATGTCTTCACTTTGCTTGAGCATTGATCCACAACTCTTTTTGCTAAGGTGTGAGCAATACATTGGTTTTCTTGTCCCAAACCTTCCACAAGTATGGATAGCAATGGTTGTGGAGGATCCTCATATTCATTCAACATTAGGGACATTATAGTTTGCATTGCCACCATTATATTTTGTGAATGATCCTCATGTAGGACAACAAAGAAAACTTCAAACATGTGGAAAATGAGATCATCACAATCAAGATCTAACATTGGTATGCAAGATCTTACCTTAGCCATGTTTCCCAAGATCTTAACCCTCTTATCAAAGTAAGGGTTGGAGGTGTCCCAAAGCTTTTGAAAGCTTCCTATCATGAGCTCGTAGACCTCTTCCATGGTAGTGTCATCATATGGCAAGCTTGGGGCTGTTATCCTTGTGACCTCGCTAATGCAAGTGATGACCAAGAGCCTCACATCCACCTCATCATGCCTCAATAGATCGGATCTAGCCAAATGGGTCACCAAAGGGTCCATTGTTGTAGACATAGAGCTATAATCTAATTGCTCTATCAAAGATAAACAACTTGCCATTTCTTCAAGAGTGTTGAGCAACACACTCTTCTCATGAGGAGTAAATTCGAGCCATCTCCCAAGCCTATAAAGCTTGGCCTTCACATCTCCATCACTTGTTAAATCCATGATTTACAAACAATATCAAATCTCACAGGTGCAAAAGAACATACTACGATACCCTTTGTAATATCCCTTTTGGGGATATTTTTTAAATTTGCACTTTAATTAACTCAAATTGACCGTAAAAGGATTATATCGTTTTAGTTTGACCTCAAATAACCCAATGTTAGCATTAATACAACTCAAGCGAGGTTAGAGTAAGCCAATGTAGTGGGTTAGATGGGAAAACCAATTAGAAAACTAATCTTTTCAGATCTGATTTTATAACGGTAGTTAACTAATTAAACTTGCACCTAGAACAAATGAAACTTCAAAATTAATAACTCCTCTCCAAGTGTTGTACTTACATATGAAAATATTTATCTCCAAGTGTTGGATTTAACTATTTTTGAGTTAAGCACGTGTGTGTTTGAGATCATTGAAAATATTGATCTCAAAAACACCCGTGCTATTAATACGCATATATTTATCATTATGAGTATATTTATGTCAATGAATTGCCATCCCAATAACATGCTTTTAACATGAATAACAATTCATTGACATAAATATTTTTGAGTTAAGCATGCAGTGTGTTTGAGATCATTGAAAATGTTGGATTTAACTAAGTATGAAGATGTCACCAAATTCCCAATAGATTTGTTATAAATGCTGAATTCAAATTAGATTGTGGCAGATTCGAACATAATCAAATCAAGTTAAATCGTTTGCAACATTGGTTAAAGTCATTTTCATATAACAAAATATTTTCCTTTTTTAAAAAATGAGCAGTGAAGGAGACATGTTTCTATGCTCATTTTTGACTTCTTATTATTATTGTCAAAACTAAAAGTGATAGTAACAATTGTACACATGTTATGTGTCTAATATTACACATGAGACTCGAACTTTCACATACTAGCCCTCTATCAAGCAATCCTTGCACTTTTCTTTTGGGTTCATTCGATATGGATCCTTTTTTGGCATACTAGTTGTTGGTATCAAGTCTATCTAGTGGTGATAATGGGCACGGTGGTAATCCTTGCAAAAATTCTTCATTCAATTTTTTGGGAATTATTCCAATATCTTATGTACTTCTACAAGAAATTCTTCTGTGTGCAATCCTCATGTACTTCTCTAGGGACCAAAGCATAATACACTTCTCCTTTATCCACAAGTCGAAGAATTCCTTTTTGGATACTAGTAAAACTCTTGCGCAAACTCCACTATGTACTTATCCTTTCTCCTCATCCTTAAGGGTGACAAGTTAAACTTGTGCCCATCCTTCTCGATGCGAATGATATTCACGTTTCCATCATGAACAACCTTTCTATCATACTACCAGGGCCTTCCCAACAATAGGTGATAAGTATCCATTGGCATCACATCACACAATACTTCATCGCAATAATTCCCAATATTGAATTTGATAAGACTTTACTTGTTTACTAAAACCTAGTGTCCCTTTTACAACTATGACACTTTATAGGGGTTGGGATTTGAAATCTTCTTCATCCCTAAATTTTGCACCATCTCGCAGAAACGAGATTATCCACACGTCCACTGTCTATAATCACTTTACAACATTTTCCTCATGACTTACAAATGGTTATGAAAAAGTTATTCCTATGTGTAGGTTCATCTTCTCTCTATAATGTCTTCAACAATACCTTCCTTATCATCAAGGATTCCCCACACTTTTGTATCTCATAATATTCTACAGATGCTACTGATTCTACATCTCCATGTGTCAAATGTGCTCCATCTTCCATGGACCTACTTGTAAGTTCACCTTGTGCTCTTGGAAATTTGAATGCACGATGCCCTACGATCAACACTTAAAACATGTTCCATAGAATCCTCTTCCCCTTCCTCAACTAAATTTCCTGCGTACCCTTGAAGAGTACAAATATTCATTGTCCAGTCTACTATTCTGAGATGGAATTTACACACTAATGTGATCATCTTCTTTTGGTCTACTATATCGTGTGTTGTTTCCTCTTTGACCTCGTACATTACAGGTTTCTCTTTTGGATGCATTCTAAATTTTACGTGTCAACTTCTCCTCCATCTTCGAGGCTAGTTCATAGGCTTCTTCTACCATTTTAATACACAACAAACTAAGTTGTTCCTAAATTCCAAATCTCAAGCTATTTGTATATCTCGTGAGCTTCTCTTGGTTAGATTCCGCATGTCTAGATCTTATCATGATTCATTAGAACTCTTATGTGTATTCCTTAATTGATATCTCCTTTTGTCTCAAGTTTTACTTCTTAAACAAGCTCATTTGGTAATCAGACGGTAAAAACTTACTCCTCATTTTTGTGACCATGCGATCCCAATGCACTATCTTATCCTTACCTCTTCTTTGTCGCTCATTTTGCACATCTTTCCACCATAATGTTGCATGTTCCCTCAGCTTGGTTTGCACTACTCTGACGTATTGTGGGTCAAAAATTTCCTCAAACTCAAAGTATTCCTCCATACTTGTCAACCAATCCATAAATTCTTGACTCAACCTTCAAAAAATGACGGGACATCCATTCTTGGTCCATGACCCATTTTGGAAATTACTTATAATAATCGTGCTTCTTCTATTCCTATAGCCTCGGCTTCTTGTACATTCTCAACAACTTCTATGTTGCATGCATTTCTTTTTACTAGTCATTTTATGTGTGCGGGGCCACAAATCCCCTTCACATATCTTCCTCAATGACTTCAAGCCTTGTTCTTACACCTCGTAGCTTTGTCATCACTTGCTCTAGTGCTCCAATGATAGCTCTATTAGTTACATCAACAACACCCACATTAACATCTCGCCTCATGGTTAGTGTTCGCCATTCCTTCACCTCCCAACCTATCTCTAAGGTGTAGTCACAAAATCACGCACTTTAAACATTATTTAGTCCCGGTCTCATACTATTATTAATATGGTTTTTGAGTGAAGTATTAATTAACCCATGTCCTTTGGCCATTTTACTTTGCTTGTTGTCATCACTATCGACCTCCGTATCTACTCGCCTAGTTAGTTTTGCCATTTGGCATCATTTTATCTTTGAATGGGGTGCGACCTCGTATTAGGGTGCTCTAGGCGTCTAGTCGCATTTAGGGCTCCTTGAGCCCTTTACACTTTCCCGCCACTTTTTGGGCACTTTTTAGCCGTTTGAGATTTCTATCTTTTAGTGGTCGATTTTTTTGGGGTTAATTACAAAATTAGAACAAGAGAACCATATAAATATAAAGTTATGAGACCATAATGAGGGACCAAGCACTAAGCAGATACTATCATCACCTAAGGTTGCATCCATCAAAGGCTCCATTTGCATTCATCTAGCTCCATCACAAGGCACAAGGTGGTTCATCTACATCACACTACATATGAGGGAAGTTTATTCTATTCCATCCACCATTTTATTACATTTATACACAGTTATTGCTCGCTACTTTCATAAAGTGTGACTAACACAAGAGCACCTAAGACATGATTGCACACACACACACATAGAACTACATCGGGTTTGAGATGTAGTGCAATGCCTTCGATTAGTAAGTCCACCATTGTGGCCGTTGAGGATAGTCCAACCCCTTCATATGCATCTTTCTTTTTAGGGGTTTGATGCTTGTCTTGGGGTTTTTGTAGGTCTCATCTTCATCATTGATTTCCATCAACATACTGAGCAATCCAACGAAGATAGTGTGATAGGAAGTGAAGGCATGCGATCACTCAATGACACCTTAGAGGAAGGTTGTAGAGCTTTTTCACAAACCAGGGTGCCCAATTCTCAAACGAGGGTGCCACAGCATCTCGGTCCCTCTCCGGCGCCCGGTCCCCCTCTTATTCCGGATATGTATTTTACGGAGCTTCGTGTGGTCGTTTTGAAATTCTATTTATCTAGTCTTCTTTGCGACACAATCATGACATATCTGCGAATCAATTAAGCTCTATCTAACTCTCTTTACATATTAGGATTTCACATTTCTACTTAGTTGTTTGGGTCACTTTCCTTATTTAGTTTAGGCATTTATTTTAGTGTTGTACTTCTTAGATTAACCTTTGAAATTTAGATTTTAGTTAATCATTTTGGTGAACCCACGTTCAACACTACCTTCCCCTTAGGGCTCTTTTTCTCTTCTTTACTATGGCTCACTCTTTTGACGATTTTATTAAGGCTCATCTTAAAGCCATCAATGACCATATCGTTGAGCATCCCCAAGATCTAGACTTGCTTTTACATGTTGCTCGTGAGGAAGCTACCAATTTGGCGGAACTTAATGCTTTTGCGGCCATCTCTACTTCCATGGTTTCCCAACCGCTTGTTTCCACTCTTCCACCCATTTCCACCATTCCCGTTTCTATTACTACTCCTACAAATCATTTCACACCACCTCTTGTCTCTCATACACGACAAGTTTCCTCCGTTGGCACTCAAGACCTAACATCTCTCTATCAAGACCTTCAAGTGCATATTCGTTAGTTACAACAAGTTACTTCTCGCACATCTCCATCTTTAGATTCCACCTTATTATTGCATACACCATTCGCACCTACCATCTCCACTTATCTGCTTCCTCCTAGTTTTGTCACCCCTAAGCTTTTCAATGGGCATGGTGACCCACAAGAGCATCTTAGAGCATTCCATGTAGCTTTTCTTGACTTTGCGGACAATCATATTCTTTTGGCTAAAATCTTTCCCTGTAGTCTCCATGATTATGCGATGTGTTGGTTTTACGACCTACTGTTCATTTAGTAACTTCATTTACGCATCTGGTCGATACTTTTCTTACTCATTTTTCTATCAATATTAGCTCCAAGATCTCTTATGCTCAATTAGCACAACTTAAATAGGGCTCTAATGAACACCTCGCCAATTATGTGTTGAGATATAAAAATAATCTAGCTAAGATGTCAAATGTGCTAGTGAACTCGAGCTTCAGGATTTGTTCATTCAAAGTCTTTTACCACCGCTTCAGAGAGCGTTCTCTTTGAGACCTCTCCTTCATTCGACCAACTTTGTCATACTCTTAAGCTTCGTGAAACCAAATTGTTATACATAGGCAAGCTTAAATATCAAAAACAAGCCTCGTCTTTTGCTCGTTTTTAAATAAGACACCATTCAAGCCATCTGCAACTAAACCAACTGACACCAAAATTACGACCCATACAGTCACTACTCTTAAAGAGGTTCAGTCACCACCTCCTAGGCGTGCGTTTACTAACTTTCCTATGGCTATGTTGACGATTATCTTTGCAAATGAATCACCAAAGTTGTGGGAAATCTTAGAGATGTGGGACTTGGCCCCTAAGATAACCTCCAAATTTTATAGAAGTTGGCTCTTCTTTGCTTTGGGTTGAGATAAGGGTTAGAGAGAAAATAAAACAGTAAATAAATCCTATCTAAGGTGATGTGCGAAACTTTACTAAGAAGCACAAAGATAGATATCGAAATAACTACTAGGTTATTTGAAGAGCATTGAGCATGATCAACTATTCTGAAGATATTTCAAATCATCAAAGGCGAGATGAAACTATGTGCACAATAAAACAGATTCATGTAAAAGATCTAAGGGCATGCAACATGATAGATATTTAAACATTCATCAAGAATTGAAATAAGAGCAAACAAGAAGAAACAAAGGACATAGAATATTGTGAACTTCTCGGTGCATAGAACAAGAACTCTTATTTATATAGAAAACAATACATAAGGCCGAAATGGCACAAATTACAACACTTCTTTACAACAGAGCCTTGTTAAGGCCAATGAACACAATAGACTGAACCTAAATTCCTCCTTTCTGACCTTACGGAACTTCCTTTTCTATCTCTCCCCCTTGCTATTATTTGCACAAGAACATTCTTATATAGACCCGTGGCTCTTGTTTCAATGTGCCTCCATTAAGATTTTCACCACCCACATTTAGTTCGACTATGAGATCTTTGAACTTTGGAGCAGATCTCAACTGCATGTTTTGGGACTTGAGATCACATTCACTCCATCGAACCTCGAGCCCTTCACTTCTTTAATTGGTTCCTTGGATGGTGGAAGTTTCCTTGTATAATACGTGGAGACTTTGCGCTGCCGAAGGATTCTCCTTTTCTTTCTCCTTTTGAAGTTGTCCACTGGGCAACACGTGGAGGCCCATGTGCTCCTCCACTTTATCTTTTGACTTTTAAACTTGCTTGGGGTTGTTTAGCCGCGCTTTAGCCATGTGGAGGATTCTCACTACTCGAAGGTTCCGATGCTTTGTGCCTTCTCCAAAATGCATTGAAGGGACACGTGGATACCTTTTTTGCGTTCGATTCCATACTTAGGCAAAATTTAGCCCCAACAAAATTACAAAAGAACTCCAAAAGAAAAAGGGTCGGGGTGACAAAAGGTAGCATAAATGGAAGAGCCCCAAAACAATGTAGAAATCCTTCTACGGGCTCCACATCTCATATTACAATAAATTTTTGAGAGCAATCTTATCATGCTTCCTCCACCACTCAAAGTAGACCCATCACGACTAAAAGTTAGGAATTACAACGAGAACTTCCGATGTGATTATCACAGATGTGTGGGACACTCGATGAATCAATGTTTCAAGCTCCGAAATGTCATCCAATATCTTATTGATAATAACAAGCTTGAGTTTCCAAAGCTTGCTAACTCTCCACCTAGCACTGACAAGGGTAAACTCAAACTCTTTAATAACCAATCTCAACAACGTGAAAAGAAAGCAATTGAATCTTTAGCTAATCATGCATACCACGCAATGTCTCTGTTTGAGGGCCCTTGAATTTTTAGTTGCACTTACAAACACTTCACCACCAGTCATCTCTTTTTCTAACCACAAATATCATGCTAACTTTTACATCTAATCACCTACATATCAAAGCATCTATTGGCTCGATCCCCATCAATAATACTAAGGTTGATCCATCTTGGCCTATTAACACATGTTATATTCCATTTCTTCATGCCATCGGTTACCCGCTATCACAAATCGAATACCCTCTAAACAAACCATATGGTATCGTCCAAACTACACGCTACGGTTCGCCCTCTCACTTTGCCTATGCCTTTCCTTAGGTAAGCATTCAATGGATGTGACATGCTACTCGGACTCAATTGGATTCGTAGGTCTCAATCCATTATCTCTATGAATCATTTGTGACTCAAATTCATTCATAACAATTAGGTCATCTCTATTGACGACGTACCCCATCTATTCCATGGTCGTCATCTTATCGAGCATTGATTCCCACATCTTCCACTTCATCTAGTACATCATAATCTACGCAATCTACTCCTAGTTCACCTACTCGTACACCTTATATGCGACCTCACCGCTCTGCTAGCCCTACACATAGGCATATGCCAATTCCTAGGACAATTACTACATCTCAACGTAGGTCACCACCTCGTTTCATTCCACACGGGTGTCCATCACCTCCATATTCAGCTTCACGTAGATCTCCATCACCTACACATTTTATTGCACCTACGCGGTCATCATATATTCATTCATCACATACACATAGGCTTCACTCGCCCGCACATCGTCTACCTACTATACCACCATTACTGGCACATGGTCATACACTGTTGTCGCCACAGGCATTGGATGAAGGACCTTCATCCTTCACGTCATTGAATAGATCATTTACTCGCGCACTTAGGGGGCATAAAATTTGCACAACCCATCCAACCGAACAACATCGTACATCACAACATGACATGCTTCTAACATACACATATCACATCCTCATCACACTTATACTAGTATCACTATTACCCGATGACACACTCTTGTGCTTCGGTTCACACTTGAATGTTGAGGGCATACTACACATGAACCCCACACACTGCATGATAGGTACTACACATTGCGTCTCTTCATACATTTTATAATACATCTCGCATTTCGCACACTACATCTTCATATTCCTTTACATCATTACTATTTTGACATTTACACATCTATACATCATACATCATATTAGTCTTCATCATACATGTGTCACACTTCTATTGTCTATGAGTCTCACATTACACACTGCTCATCATGCATATCACATAATGTGTATCTTACACTACTAGGCTATCTACACATCTTGCATTACATTTTACACATTGCATATTTACACATTTAGCTTATCACATGGTCGTTTAATCATCACACATCATCCATCTTCTTCTACGCGCTCTACTCAATACCCAATGACACACTTTAGTTCCTCGGTCCATACTCGATTGCTTTGAGGGTTTACAAATCAAATGGACCTTATTATACACACGTTCATCACTCAACCTTCTATCATGCGACATTACTAGGTTAGTGACATACATTTTAGGCTAAATGGTCACCTATTCCTTCATCTTGTAGTGGTATACACTTTAGGCTACATCACCACTCCCTCTATTCATCTTGTAGTGATATATGCTTTAGGCTACATCATCACTCCTTTGATCATCTTATTGTGATATACGTTTAATTTGTAGGGTCACAAACACACTTCATCACTAGGTCGCATACCATCACTACACCTATACATTCATCGAGTGCGTTAGACACATGACACACATGATTCAACCGTTTCTCGATAATGCACTCTTATTTAGGGTTTAGTTTTTTTCTTTGACTGCTGAGGGGGAAAACTAAATGAACCTCATTGCATACAAATCTATTCACTAGGGGGAATGCGGCTCCTATAATCCATTTTGCATTCCACTTCATCCATCCACAACATATTGCATACGGGTTGCTTTTACTCTTGCTTACTTTTGCTTTATATGGTCGCTTATTACACATGCTAGATAGGTCTCTTATATGTCATTTATCTTTACCATACACACATGCGCGTTCACACCCTTTTCTAAGTTATGATCGCAGATACAGGTATCTTACACGCAACATGGATGCTTTCCTTTTACCACTTCTACTGACGACGGTCGCTGGGGGCATTCACATTCGTCTCTTCTAGGTGCTATTGTTTCATTTTGTACTTAACACTCTACATTACTTGGTTATATATGATTTTGACATATGGGTTATCTTTCTAACATGCTAATGGGTGCTTCATGTGCAACATTTGTTTTACAAGATTATTTTCTTCCATGGCTATCTATTGTTTGTACTTGCTTGGTTTTGATTGCTATTATGTACGTGCCTTTCCCTTTGTTTGGTGTTCACATTTGTCTGTTTGTATGCAACCATTATGGCCTTGTGTGTCTTGCGACATCACAAGTGGTGTCCCATGTTCTGCTACCCAATTTTGCGGTCTATATTGCTTTCTTGTGTGTTTACTCGCTTTCTAGTTTCTACATTGTTTGCGTAGCGTACACTTGTGTTTTACATGCATATTTGTTCGTACTAACACTTATTTCTAACCACTTGTTTGTGTGTGCCTTAGTTTCAATTTATGCGGTTGGTCCTCTTTTGGGGCCGTATTCTCCTATCACCGATGTCGCATGAGCCCACAAAGAGGAGACATCATTTGGGGTTTACACATTACACAACAGCTCTCTTTAGTGCTTGTTTAATTCAGTTTCTGTCCTTGACATTGTGGGTTATACAACAAGTGGGTGCAGACTAGTCTAGGAACCTCATACACAATGACTTTTATAGGACATGGTTGTCCTTAGCATTCTAGGGAGCAGTTATAGGTTAGAGGATACAACAGATTTCCTCTCTACACTACTTCAGCCCAGTGGCATCGGATCGCCCAAAAAACCAAGAAGTACAGAGATCTCTTCACACATATTCAGGGAAGCAATTACAGGTTGGAGAATAATGCAACTTTCTCCCTACACTTCTTTGGCCAAGGTGGCGTGAGATCACCCAAAAAACTCGTAGTACAAGATATCCTCTTTACACCCTTTTCTCTCATCATGGATCAGGTGCACATGTTCCTTTTACATTTTTTATTTTCATTACATTCTTTTTTACTTTATACATGCATTTTTTACATGCATTTTTGACATATATACATGCGTATTTGACTATTTGATCATCTTTTCTTTCGGGTATGTTTGTATGGGAAGCAAACAATCAACAACAAGAAAAATACAACAAAGATGTCAACAACAACAACATTCTATGGCAGCACACACCTCATACTAACATGTAGGTACATCACACACATCGAAAACTACACACACGTTTTTGCCCTAGGTTCACTCTCACCACTTTTTACACTTTTACATCTTTAGTTTCCACGCTCCACTATTTTCTCATTCCATACTTTGTCTAATCGACACACTTTCTACATCACTCTATATGGATCATCAGGTATGCATCTCTATCTACTTTATGTTACCAAGCTTTCCGCTCACCAACATAAAGTGGGGGAAAATGTAGTCACAAAATCATGCACTTTAGAAATTATTTAGTCCCAGGTCTCATACTACTATTCATATAGTTTTTGAGTGAAGAAAGTACTAATTAACCCATGTCCTTAGACCATTTTAATTTGCTTCTTTGTTGTCATTTCCGACCTCCGCATCTACTCGCCTAGTCGGTTTTGCCATTTGGCGTCGTTTAATCTTTGATTAGGGCACCCAGTGCCTTGGTCTCATTTAAGGTGCCCCGAGCCTTTTTACACTTTCTTGCCACTTTTTGGGCACTTTCTAGCCGTTTGAGCTTTCTATCTTTTTAGTGGTTGGGATTTTAAGGGTTGATTACGAAATTAGAACAAGATAGATAAGATAAGATAAGATAAATATATTAATGTCCAATGAATGACCACAAAAGTAGGTCAATGGGATTGCGAGTCCAAATAATATACAAAGTGCGAGTGGGGACAACTCAAATGAGTTCCCAAAAACAGAAGAAAGAAAAAGAGATGAAGTAGAAAGGAAACCCGAAGCCAAATACTCCCACAGGCGGGGGCGATGGAGCATGCGGGGAGAAAGATGGGAGAAGCGAAGAAGGGAATGGAGGAGGGGGAAAGCGAGGATCGGTGGTCTACGAGAATGGTAGCCACATCCCTCCTAACATTTGAGGCCGAAGAAAAGAAACTCGATGGGTGACAACGTAAAGAGGGGGTGAAAACCTCCTCCCTACGAGATTTGAGGCGAAATGATGGCGGGGGGACAAATGGAGCGGGGCTGCCCTCTGTATGAGTGCACATCCGGTGTTGTTAGTGGTGATCGGGGGAAATTTGAAGGTCCAACCGGGGACGAACTCATCGATGCATTATATCTAGGTCAGAAAGGCTTTGTCTTTTAGTTCCTCCAACTGCGGGTAGAATCGGAAAGAAGGTTGTAATTCATCTCGTGGGGATGACTAACAGAGGAGGATGAAGAATTTGGTTTTGGAGCGGTAGAGACTCACAAATGTAGAGGGAAAGACACCACTGGTCAATATATATGAAGAAAAATGGGAGAGTTTGAATCCCTCTAAAGAGACAGTGAAATCATCCTCTTATCTCATAGTATATGGGGCAACGGAAGATGAAATGAGTCTCGGACTCCACCTCATGAAGGCTACAAAGCCTACATAGTTTGTCATCTCGATCAATGTGGTGATCAGTCTCACACCGAATTATGTGGGAGCCAACCCGACACTAAACCAGAGGTATATGGAGGGCATGCCTCCAGTGACGAAAGGTGTACTAAGGGCGGATGATGAATTCATCTCTAATCTCAAGAAAGTGATTTGCGTAAAAGGACATCTCGGGCGCAAACCCCCAGTCGGGTTCACCCAAGTACTATGAATGAAGCTCTTGTAGATATCTTCCCGGATGGACCTTTTCAACACTTGTTTGGTGGGCAAGAGATGAGTGGGAGCATTCGGGGAATACTGGAAAGGTGGGAGATGATCAATCTGGATACCAACATTTGAATCCAACAAGGCGAAGTTTTGGAAAACCAAAATGGACCACATCCTGGGAAATACTCATAAGGAATAATAAGTGAGATACTGAGATACAGCCGCTCATCGGAGAGATCACCAAACCTCCTGATACGATGAAGAAAGGTTGATATGTCAAATATAGTTTCCAAACGAAAAGGTTGGGCTTCAAACATTACCAAAATAATATGTTGGGGGATCGTCTGCTTGTATCGATGAAGCGGCGAAGGAGGAGAGTCTGAATCCTCTCAGCAGAAGCCCAATCTGTGTCTAAAAGGGAGGGCCCCCAGACAATAGACCCATAGAGAACAATGGGGTGGATGAGGGAGTTCATAAGAAACATCTTGGAGGAGATGTCCTGGAAGTGGTTTCGAAAGCACTGTCTCTCGAGAATGGCAAGAGACCCATACCCTTTATTCACCCTCGGCTGAAGAGCATGCCTCATACTGAATCTTGGCCCTGAGAACTGGACTCCCAGGTAGGTGTATGTATTAGTGATTTCAACCTCCTGCCCCTTGAAGAAGAAATGGAGGTGTGATGTCTTCAACCTGTTGAAGACCATGACCTTGGTCTTACCCAGATTGACCGTCAAATGTTAAAGATCACAAAATAAAGCAAGTGCATCAAGTTTGTCTCGAAGCTCCTCGGGAGAAAAGGTGAGTAAAAAAATATCATCGTGAATAGGAGAATAGAAATCAAGACATGGTGAAGAAGGCAACCATCCCCTTCACGAATGTGATCCCAAAGAAAAGATTCAACTCATCGATGTAAATTCCAAAGAGGGTAGGAGACAAAGGGCGCCCTGTTTAACCCTTGATGGTGCTCTGACGAAATCAAACAATCCGTGTGGAGTACAAAGATGACCAAGGATGGACTCATAGAGGCGCATGATAGCGATAGGAATATTCTCAGAAATACCAATGTCTGGGAGTCGCTGGAAGAGGGCCATGCAAGGTACAAAGTCAAAAGATTTTCGAAAGTCTTCAAAACAACAATGAACTTTCGAAGAGTGGTGACGAGCCTCCTTTACAATAGCTTAGAAGGGTGAAGATGTGGTCGATGGTGTGGTAACCAGGGAAAAAACAAGCATGAATTCGGCTTTGAAGTCATACGCTCCAAAATCTTAGACAACCAGTGGAGAACTGTAGCATAGAGTTTGGAGAAAGAATGGCCCACCATGATAGTCCTATAGTTGTTTGGATTAGAAATGGACCCAACTTTGTGAATCGGGTGAATGATGTGATGAGACCAAGTAGGAGGGAATCCCACGCTAACCACCTGATTGAAAAGATCTATCAAATAGTTACCAAAGACCTCAAAACCCTGCTTGAAAAACTCGGCCTGGAAACCTTCCACATCAGCTGCCTTGCTACAGTTCAAAATCCTTATTGCCTCTTTGATATTACGGTGAGTAAAGGGATTACTAGGCGGCGGGATGCCAATTTGGGTAAAGCTCTTTGCCTTGGAACATCGTAAAGGGTAGAGGTGTGGGAAAAAATGGAGATAGGATCAATCGTCGTGGAGGGGGAGTGACGGGGAAAGACAGTATGCGGAAGGATCGAGGGTTAGTCTTAAGGGAAGTGGAAAGCATATATCTGTGGTGGGAAATGAAGGATCGCTTCTTACGATGGAGAAGGCATCGATAGGCAACCTTAAGAATGGGGAAGGAGGGGGGCGTTGGTAAAATCTGATGAAGGCGACGGTGAAGGGATTTGCACTCTACATTATACCATTGGTTCATGGGGCAAGATTTAGTAGTACTAGTGGTCGAGGGATGGGTGGTGGAGCTGGGAAAGGATTTTAGGGTAGCCTCCCACATGGCAGAGGAAAGACATGTATACTAGCATCTCCTTTGGGCATGTTAAAGAAGTGGGGCTTAGAGGGGATAAGGTCGCGGATGTGGGATGAGTAAGATACGTAATCCCCTTTATCAAAGCGAAAGGATATGCGAGGGCGGTAGTGGGGAGGGGAAGGAGGGGTGGTGGTGGTACGAGGACCGACGACCAAAGAGAAAGATAGGATCTGCATGGGTGTGCAAGGGGAATGGGGAAATAGAGGAGTAGAAGAGGGGTGAGATATCCATTTGGAAAGGACATAGTCCACCATACTAGTGCCCCCGCCATGGGGACGACATGTGAAGAAACGTGAATCCGAGAAGCACTCGATCACATTAAAGATCACCATCCCATGTGACTCCCAAAGTGGAGGACGAACCATCCATAAGTGTAAAAGGGCCATTTGTATCCTCAAAATCCTATGCGAGCCAACTGATCTCGGGTCAATCCTCTATGTGTAGAACATATCCTCTAATCTGTCATGGAGATGGACCTGTAAGTGTTTTACGCAGCACTAAAATCACCTAAAATGATAACATCCCGTGATGATAGTCTTGACTAATACTTTCGTATAAGTCAAAGAAAGGATCACCATCGGGCCATTGTGGATGGCATAAAGGGAAGCAATGGGAGGAAAGTAACAAAGTGCTTTATAGAATTCCCTAGAGAATCGAGCAACCCCAATAATACGGATCCACATGTACCTAAAAACTCATTAGAACCAACCATCAAGATCCTTTTCTGGAGGGAGTCCCTATAAAGACAGGAAACCCCACAAGAGCCTCTGACACCACCCGAACCCCGAGTCTCATGTGCAAGCTGATAACCAAACAAATCCAGTAATACCTAGAAGAGGACGAACCGGGCTCTCGTGTGTCTCTGTGATGAAGATAATGTTGGCTGCCCGAGAGCATCTAACATAAGGCCGGGGAAGACTAAAGGGAATCATTCCCATTCTAACAACTGATAGATAAGCCTCTAGCATGACTCCTCTCCCACTTGGCCCGTCATTGGGGAGCCGCTTGATGGGGCTCCCAACTAGGAAGAGAAGAGTCTCTAATAACAACCCCAAGATTCCTGATAACTACCCATTTACCTGCTTTCCTCGCTGCCATAACTTGCTCCCTAGAGCATTTGAGCTCCCCAACTTGTGTCCTGGTGAGATCTTCATCAAAGAAGAACTGTATGCAGGTGTGAAAGTAGAATCCTCTTAGCCCTAAGAGCTTGCAACCTATAAAAAGTTGTCTTGAAATGGATGAAGAGTGTGGAATCATAGCCAACCCAAGCTCTTTCTAATGTAATGTCCAAAATCCCCAAAGTATTAGTGATAAAGGAGTTCCCGACCATCGGTGGGTCATGTGTCGGTGTGGGGGTGAGAGACCCTCACCTTGAGGTTTAGTTCCCTGTCATGCCTAGTACGCTCCTCAATTAACTTGGCCTACATAACAACCTCAACTGCACCTAAAGGAGGGGGAATGTTGCCTTTCCCACTATCAACCTTGTCCCATGATTCCGTCTCCAGTTTTAAGGAAGCTTGGTTATTTCCCGATTTCCTCCTTTGTTGAGACCATATAAATTTAAAGTTATGAAACCATAATGAGGACCAAACACAATCCTCTTAGCCTTGAGAGCTCCTGACCTATCAAAAGTTGTCTTGAAACGGATGAAAAGTGTGGAATCATAGCCAACACAAGCTCTTTCTAATGTAATGTCTAAAATCCCCAAAGTATTAGTGATAAAGGAGTTCCCGACCATCGGTGGGTCCTATGTCAGTGTAGGGGGTGGGAGACCTCTCACCTTGAGGTTTAGCTCTGTGTCATGCCTAGTACACTCCTCAAGTGCTTGGCCTACATAACAACCTCAACCGCACCCAAAGGAGGGGGAATGTTGCCTTTCCCACTATCAACTTTGTCCCATGATTCCGTCTCCGGTTTAAGGAAGCTTGGTTATTTCGATTTCTTCTGTTGAGACCATATAAATTTAAAGTTATGAAACCATAATGAGGGACCAAACACTAAGTACTACTATCATCACATAATGTTGCATCCATCAAAGGATCCATTTTTATCCATCTAGCTCCATCACTGAGGCACAAAGCTAGTTCATCTCGCATCACACTACGTAGGAAGGAAGTTTATTATATTCCATCCACCATTTTATTACATTTCTACACATAGTTATTGCTTGCTTTACTTTCACAAAGTCTTGGTGACACAAAGCACCTAGGGCATGATTGTATACACACACATAGAACTACATCGGGTTTGATATGTAGTTCAACTCTCGATTAAGTAAGTCCACCATTGTGGCCGTTGATGATCTGACCCCTTCATACACATCTTTCTTTTTTAGGGGTTTGATGTTTATCTTGGGGTTTCTGAGTCTTATCTTCATCCGATTTCCGGTAACATCTTGCGAGAAATCCAACAAAGATAGTGTGAGCGGAAGCAAAGGTAGGTGATCACTCAACGACACCTCAGAGGAAGGTTGTAGAGATTTTTCATAGACTAGGGCACCTAGTTCTCAAACTAGGGCACCCACAGGCCCCCTGTCCCTCTTTAGGCGCCCCGAGTCCAACATACTATTCCATATCTATGTTTTGTGCAGTTTCTTTGTAGTCGTTCTAAAATTTTGTTTATCTTGTCTTCTGCGACACATCGACACGACATACCCGTGAATTGACTAATCTCTATCTAACTCTCTTTGCATATTAGGGTTTCACATTTCTACTTAGTTGCTTAGGTCACTTTCCTTATTTAGTTTAGGCATTTATTTCACTCTTGTACTTCTTAGATTAACCTTTAAAATTTAGTTTTTAGTTAATCACAAGGTATGCAACCATGTGCTCACGATACTAATTGATGATGAATTAGTTGGATCGAAAGCGAGCTTGGAATGTTTGCAGAGTAAACACAATAAAAATTCAAAACATAACTTTGGTTCTATTCTCAAAAAGAGCCTTACGACATCTGCTGATATTCAATCCTCAATAGGATAGTTACTAGACTATTGACCATAAAGTGATAGTTTCCAAAAGTCTCTTAAACATGATGCGAGGTGGGTATTTATAGATCTTTTTTTTTACGCTCACAAGGAATTTAGAATCCCTTATAAAATTCTCTCATAATCGCCCAAATGGGAATTTGAAATCTTGTGCATTAATGGCTGCTAACTACTTCCGACTTGGTAATTGAATGAAGATAACACGTTATTTCACATCAACGCCAAGTTGACATCCTTTGTATACCTACCACTCAAAACTTTTCAATACTTCCACACAATTATTTCTTCTTCCAAAAATTCACTCACTATCGTGCACTATTCTTCGACGCCCTAGTTGCTTAGATGATCTTCTTCAATCCTCATGCATGCCACATTTCTTATCTAAAATTATTTAAAATATATGTAGTTACCCTATTCTTCCACGATGCTCCTACATCACTTGAGTACAAGGGAGAGAAGGAGTAGGACGAGAATTATACGAGGTGGAAAAACTATATAGATATTGATAATGATCCCAAATAATTAACATGATGAAGCACAAGACCCAAACATAATAAAATATAAGAGAGAAACCCTACAATAACAAAACACAATGTTGATGCAAAAAAATCATGCCTGGATGTCAAATGAAACCCTAAGGTCACTATGGCTAGGACTAGGATGTTTGATTAGAGAATGTCAGGTTCACTAAATGATTTCACTTTTTTGAGAAGTGAATCTTTCATTCCATTTAGAGTTTTAGATCTTTTAATTAGCAAACACAAAAAGATGAAATAATGTTACTTGTGGATATTTTTGTTGGGCTGGAAAAGATGGCCTAAGTCTTGTAAAAGCACATAAGGGGTGGGTGTGCGAATATAGGGCACGTGGAGTGTGCAGAATTATAGTAAGGTATGGAGCGCCCAGGATCATAGCTTATCCAATTTGTTGTCTAGGCTATTTTTGAAGATGGAGTGTTGAGCACGCGATGACATGGAGACTTGCAGTTCACGCAAATATATTTTGGGTTTTGCATCAGTTTGAGCGCCATGCAGAGTCTTAGTCTTATACTATGATCTATTCTTAGAGTTAACTATAGAAGATCTATTATTAGCAGTTTCATGCTTTTAGACATTGATGTAAGGGCACATGGTTATTGTTAGCATGCAACCTATTTTTGAAGGTGCATAGGTAGTGAATATATATATATTCATTTGCACGGTTTGAACAATCTTGATTATTGTAGAGTTATGTTGTTGGTTTTGTTCGCGCGCATGACTCATGATGACATTACTATGATGTATGAAGCTTATGTGTTTTGCAATATTTAATATAATGGATCATATTGGTTGGATAATGGTGTTAGATGTGACTGAATATGGTTCTTGCATGGTAAATCTCATTATAATCATTGTTTAGTTAATCTTTCATATGATTTAGATCTAGATCTAGTTTATGCATTGTGGATTATTTACTATCTGTTATAAAGATGGATATATGCATATGCAATCATGTTAACATTATGGAAAAACAATTCTAAAGAGAGACTTGGTACCCTTGTGCGCTTTGAGTGAGCACTCGGTTTTGGTGAATGATATGCTAACGCGCCTTGGGATTTGTGGGTATATTCTAGGCTACATCATTGGTTTCATTGTCAGGACCTCTTTCTCGAGATGTTTCTCAAGATGTTGCACGATGAAGGCGTACTTAGTTGACCTTGATCGAGTATTGAGGAGTGGTTACAAGATTTGGAAGAAGATTATGCCCGTATATTTAACACCAAACTGAGTTTAATGCACGCATGTGGGTTGAGAAAATCAGATGTGACGCTTTGTATAAGACATTATTTTCCATCTTTCCTATAGAATTGTACGAGTAACTAGTTGCTTATGCGTCAAAGAGGAATTGGAGGTTTCACACGCTTGTTTGGACACAAGAAGAATTTCAGGCCTTGTATGATGCAAATCTGATTTGGACACACTCTGTTGATGTCTGGTTTTGTGGTGTTTTAAACAACTATACTCTTGAGTACGTAGTTTCCACTTATTATTTCTGGAAGTTGCTGAGTTTCAGTTTTTGCGCGAACCCATAGGATCGTATTTGTGGGGTATTCCACTGACGATCAAGATCCTGATTGTAACCTTGGATTTAGAAGAGAATATGATGGTTAACTAAACCCCACCACTGCTGAAGCGGGAGCAGGTTTGGTAAGGATGGAAGACCTAGAAGAGAGAGACGAGAGAGAAGACATGCGACTCATGTTTAATAAAGCACGCGAGAGGGATCTACTGAAGCAACGAGATATTGTGGAAAGAATGGCTTTGCGAAGAGATGGCTCGTGAAGGATTTGGAGCTCACATAGAAGACGTGGAGCCAGAGCATCACGGAACTCCCCATTTGGTGGGAAAGCATGGCGGGGAGCCCTCTTTAGCTTCGATGAAGGCACATCGAAGATAGAATTTGGATGGCGGGTGTGCATCTGAACCTACCTCACGACCTGACCCTTGCACTTGGTTTTCTAGATTCTACGACAATTAACATCCAACAAGCTAGTGTGAGCAGTAGAGTTGCAGTAGATAGAGTTAATTTTTAGTAAAGTTCAGGAGTTAATCAGGGAGCTTATTCATCTATGATGTAATTGTCATCTAATTTATTTAGAGGACTAGTTGGAGGTATCTTTTCGATGCATCGTCGACACAAAATGTAGGCATGAAGAACCTTAGCAACACATCTAGAAGTAGTGCAACTTCACAGAATGTGGGCGTTCAGTTTAACACAACCATCGAAACATTAGGTAGTGCATTTTCCGGTCCATTACCTACTGGAGGGGGTGGATCAAGAGGATTAGGTGGCTCGGGTGTTGGAGGATCTAGTGGATCTGGAGGCGGTGGAAATACATGAGGAAATACAGAGTTCTGGGTCTAGTGGGCAAGGTCCGCACCAACCTCAAAAAATTTACATGGAGATGTCTCTCCATCTTCTAGAGTATAGAGGCATTGAAGATGTAGCCGAGCACATGCATATGTGTGAGATATTGTGGCACACAAAGGGGATTATAACTCCATAGCACAAGGCAAGTCATTTTGCAACTACGTTGCAAGTTTGTCTTGCGCTGGTAGTGGTACATAAAGTTTGATCGATCAGACTTGTGTGGACTATACAACGTTGTGGGATGCTTTCTTAAAGGAATTTAATATCCCTGAGTTTGAGCAGAAAAAGTAGAAAAGCGCTCAAAGACATTAAGTATGGCACTACTAAAAGTGTTTGGGAATATGATGCTCGATTCAAGACTCTCTGTCTAAGTTATCTTATGACATCCACGCAAGCCAACATGCATAGTGGTTCGTTGGAGGATTGATTATGCTTTTTAGGAGGGATATTTCACATAAGAATTATACAGATCCGCATGAGGACCTTGAAGTAGCTTTGCATGCTGAGGTGGTAGGAAGTGTGGACACAAGAGTGAGCCCATTCTTGGAAGCTCAGATAACAACAATGACGAAACAATTGGAGAAATTATCTACTAATTCAATGCACGAGACACGCATTGGAATTTGGTGTACAAATTGTGAATTAGAGGGGCATACTAAGGATATTTTCCCTCGGAAATCGGTGTGCTCCTTATTCTTTGGATTGCAAGATATGTCACTTGGACCACAGTTCAAGCCGATGCCCATTATTGTAGTAGCGATAAGAAAGAATGTGTCTAGTTATTGTAAGATTTGCAGGTCCTCGACTCATGATACTGAAGATTGTAAGTTGATCGATCAGATCCATGATGTCATTGATATTGGTGTACGACAAACTGGTGTTGCAAGTAATTCCAAGGAGAAGGGTGAACATCATGACTATGATCCTAGTGAGGGGCGCTCTGATGGAGGCCGTGGTAGAGGTCGAGGTTATAGAGGTGGATTCATAGGTCGAGGTCGCGGGGCGGAAGGAGTGATTTCTCTCATGGGACTTGTTACATGTCGATCTCCTGATCACTATAGGCACGGATGTCCATAGAATGTTGTGTTCTTTTTGCGGAAAGAATCATAGTTATGAAGACTTTAGGACTTGTATGAACACTTAAGCAAGAAACATAAACATGAAAACAAGGCGCGGGAATGGTTAGAGTACAACGCATCATGGAAGACCAATGGATGCCGAAGTTAGCGCCATATCTTGAGTTGATGCCTATGAAGATTACCTACCATTACTAAAGAGGAGGTCCTGCATGCCAAGTATCTAGACCCTATGCATTAGAAAGAGGTTTATCAAGAAACCATGGAGGTAATTCAGAATTTATAGGGTGAGATACAATGTTTGAAGGAACAGTCACGGAATTTGGAACAAAAGAAAGCAACTGATCTCCATCAGACAGATGTTGATGATTTGAAAGAGGTTTGTAAGATGTTGCACCAAGAAAATATTATTCCATTGTTAGGAAAGCTGGTTGAAAGGAAATACTCCACGCACTAGGGATCGAGCATGAGAGACAACTCTTGCATGTTAATCTTCCTTCGACAGGTTTGGATTATGACAAGGAGAAATTACTCGAATGTTGTTGTTGCTGGTTGGCTTTTGATTAACATCTTGATGGACATAGGCGTGGAAGTGAATGTACTTACTTTGGATGTGTGGGTTCAGATGGGAAGACCTCCATTGCAGCCATCCTCCAATGTGTTGTTCATGGAAAATCGGACTAAGGCAACACCCATTGGAGTTTTAAAAGATGCATCCATTACTATACAAGGGCCAAGTTCATTGGGGACTTTGAGGTCTTAGCACTTGCAGAAGCAGACAATTTTCCTGCATTACTTGGGTACCCTTGGTGTTATGCAAACAACATTGACATGTGCTTCAATAAGGGGTATATTATCTTTGAGAACAAAGAAGAGCGTGTCATCATACCTCTAACAAATGGGAAATCTATGCCTTATGTAGAGCCCTTAAGTGAAGAAGACTTGAACAAAATTTATGTGTGCACCATTCGAGATCCGGAAGTTCTTGAGCCATCAAAAGGAGTTCTCCAGTGGGATGATGCATAGTCAATGAGTGATACTACAAGTGTTTCATGTGACAATTGGGCACACAACACTTATGAAATGATTGGGTGTGAATTATGAAGTGTAGCTGTGCGCGTAAGTAAGCCATGCAATATTAGACATTTGGGTAACAACCGGTGCCAAAGTACACAAGACAAGATAATCCAAAAGTATTTCTACTTACTATAAAAGTTCAATGGGAATGTTAGGTGGAAATAAGGAACATGTTAGTATATACTTTGCGTGGGATGACAATGCATTGGTGGATTGTTCACAGGGATAATATTTTGGAGTGGAGAGAAGTAAGGATTGCTTTATCTGCTTGGTTTCTAAGAAGCAATGTGCCTACTTAGATCTATACATTTCATGGTAATGATCTTGTTTAGCACCATGTTCAATAGTGTGAGAGACTCTGGGCAGCGAGGTAGGAAGCTTTACCACCTTCTTTGTGGGTGCAAAAGTTTTATTTCACCTTGTGAGGCTACGTGAACATATGGTATGTCTACGCAGAGTTGAATAGGCGTCTAGAAATTGGCAATAATTTACTAAAGCTATGACTTAGACCTTTGATTACTTTTCTTCTAAATCTCGGTGAATGAGGTGTTGCAGGTTATGAAGCGCTTAACTATGGGAGATAGTGCAAAAGTTGAAGAGTTACTTCAGGAGTTATTAGGAGAGTCAGACTTGGTGGTGCGCTTTGAAGAGGAAGAACCAAATGTTGAAAAGCTTGGACACACTTGTTTAGAAAGAGAAAAGGGTAAGATGATCTACATGGTTGATGATGAAGAGGTAGAGAACTTGGACATTGAGCACATAGAGGGTACACGCGAAGTCTTGGACAATGTAGATGAGAAGGTGCACACCTACCATGAGCCTATAAAGACTAAGAAAGTGAACATTGGAACAAATGTTGAACCTAAGGAAGCCATTATCATAGATTACGGCATGACTCTGAAGTTGCTAAAATCATTGAGCTATTGCGTGACTTTCAGGACTTGTTCCCTAGAGGTTATCATGAATTAAAAGGTGTACATGAATCATTGGGAGAGATGAAGATAAAGCTAAAATAAGGTGTGCATCCCAGTTCGGAAGAGGCCTTATAGGATGAATCGAACTTATGCATCAAAGTAAAAGAAGAAATTGACAAAATGTTAATTTGGAATTATTGTGCTAATTGAGGAGTCAGAATAGGTGAGCCCTATGGTGATCAACATCAAGAAAGATGACATAATCAAGATTTGTGTGGATTACAGGGAGTTAAATGTTGCATGTGTGATTGATCCCTTTCCCACACCATTTATTGAGGAAATATTGGAAGGCGTTGTAGGGCATGAAATATACTCCTTCACTGATGGATTCTCTAGATATCATCAGGTAAGGATAGCTGAAGAAGATAAAGAGAATATAACTTTCACTATCGAGTGGGGAATTCTTGTATATATCGTTATACCCTTTGGATTAAAGAATGCACCTGCAATATTTTCACGCATAGTGGTACAAGCGTTCCAAGATTTTATTCACAAGTTCTTGCAGGTGTATTTGGATGATTGAACAATTTATGGGCTTGTGAAAGATCACTGTGATAATTTGAGGTTGATGTTCGAGAGGTACCGGAAGTTGAGCATCTCCTTGAACATTAAGAAGTGTATATTTGCCACACCCTTTGGAATTTTTTTGGGACATATCATCTGTAAAGAAGGCTTGCTAGTGGATCTTGGTAAGGTAGATGTCATCTTGGGCTTATAAGAGCCTACTATCCAGAGCGAGGTGCGTGGATTCTTGGTGCACATGGGTTATTACAAAAAAATTATCAAGGGATATGCCAAGATTGCCGCGCCCTTAGAAGAATTACTCAAGGGAAAAGGAAAGTTCTATTTGGGTGAGGCACAACATCGCATGTTTGACACACTGAAGGAAATACTTACTATAACGCCTATTTTGCGGGTTCCTTCGTGGTCCAAGCCTTTTCACATTCATGTAGACGAGTTGGGCATGGCAATTGGTGCCGTATTAGCTCAACTTGGAGATGAGATTGTTGATCATTTTATTTGGTTTCTAGCAGGAAGTTGACTCAAGAACGTAAATACACAACTATAGAACGTGAGGCATTTATCATGATCTACGTGCTCCACAAGTTCCGAAAATATTTTCTTACTACCAAATTCATCTTTTATACAGATCACATGGCGTTGAAGTACTTAGTAAATAAGCCCATTTTGTAGGGGCACATATGCCGTTGGGTACTATTGTTTCAAGAATTCAATTTTACAGTGGTGGTTAAGCCCGGTAAGAGAAATTTTGGTCCAGACCATTTATCAAGGATTCAATCAGGGGAGGATGTGTAGAGCATTGAGGACACAATGTCAGATGCCTAGTTGTTCAGGTTGAATCACACACCCTCGGATTTGGAGGATATTGTTGTCTTCTTAAACACAGGTATGGCGCTGAGGGCATGAAGGCCTTAGAAAAAAATAACTTGCTATTCATGCCACGCCTTATATGTTGATCAGTGGTGACTTATACAAACTAGGTAGGGATGAAGTTTTGCACCGGTGTGTACTTGAGCATGAGCGAGCAACAATTATGGAGGAGGCTCATGGTGGTATTGTAGGTGGACACTATGTAGGGGATGCCACTGTGTGCAAGATTTTACTAGCTAGCCTATGGTGGGAGACATTATATAAGGATTGCAAAGCATATTGTAAGGCATGCGACCATTGTCAATGCCTTGGAAAGCTTAGACATCGAGACAAAATGCCTTTGAGGCCTATTACTAGTGCAAAGCCTTTTGAGAAGTGGGCAATCGACTTTGTGGGTCCTATTTCCCCAACTGCGCACAGGACAGGATCACGCTACATTATAACTTATACAAACTATCTTACAAGGTGGGCATAAACAATGCTTACAAAATATTGCACTGCAGCTACAACAACAAGGTTTGCGTGGGAAAATATTATTAGTAGATCTGACTGCCCTTTAAGTTTAACAAGTGATAGGGGTACTCATTTCCTTAATGAGACTATCAGGATATTATTGGATGAATTTATGGTTGCACACCATAGGACAACCCCTTATCAACCTCAGGAAAATGGAATTCTTTGAGGCTTTCAATATGATATTAAACCATACATTTAAAAAAATTGTGATGTTGGAAGGTGATATTGGGATGACAAGGTTTTTATGGTACTTTGGGCATATTGGACAACCTACAAGAGGTTGAATAAGACAACACCATTTGGTGTTTAGCGCAAAGTAGTTCTCCTATGGAATTTATGTTACCTTCTTTGTGTATTATGCGTGTAGGAGGTCTAGCTGATGAGAAAGCATTGGAAGAACATATTGAAAAATTGATGTAGCTAGATGAAAGGTGTGCCATAACAAGATGGATTCAGAAGCAAGAAAAATCTAGGAAGAAGGCATGACATGACAAACATATCAAGGATAAGAAACTTGAGGTTGGGTAAATGGTACTTTTGTATGATTCAAAGTTTTTGCGCCACTAGGAAAGCTTAAGGTGCATTGGTTGGGACCATATGTTATCACTTATATACTTGATTCAGGTGCTTTCCAATTAGAGGCGCTGGATGGAACATGGTTACTCGATTACTTCAACGGGAGTAGGTTGAAGCCCTACTATAAATAAACCTTCTTGGTGTTTGTAATAAGGCAATATTGCCACTTAGATTAGGTTTCCCTTAATGCATTTCCTTTATGTGTGTTTCCTTCATCATTGTTATGTTTTTCAATTTAGTTCAGTGTTTTGTGTAATAAGTGTGTCTTCACGCGTAAGGCGATTACTATCTAAAAGTGTTTCATGTGTAGAGGACCACACATACCCTTAGTGTGGGGTGGTTGGAGAAGGATTGACTACTGGTACTGTATAATGGATCGTGGTGCATGATAAAGATAAACTCATAGGTGATTTAGAAAAGCAAGAATTAGGAAATTTTCTCAAATTTTGGACCACGCGTAGGGAGATGGACACTCAAGTATAACGCAAAGGAGGTTGCAGCATTTGAGACTACTTGGGAAGAGTCACATTGGATAAGTACTTTGGCGCATGGAAGCGCGGGGAGAGGAGATATGTGACAGAGAAGTAGTGGGCATGTCAAAAGGTGAGGCGTGAATATAAGAGGCATGGAAGAAGTAACGTGACGAGTGAGGGAGCGCGGATGCGAAATTAATCTGCGTCTGATGGTAGATGGGAGCAATTAATGTGAAGGATTTTTGAAATTTTCTATAAAGTTGGCATTTTGTAACGACATTTGTTACCTTGCATGTTTGAGAGTGAACGAAGTGTGAAGTGTGAAGAAGAGCTAGAGACAAAGAGCAATCTGTAGATCGACAGACTAGGTGGGATCGAAGCATGGTGTTTAGAAGCATTTGGCGCGAAATGTGATTTTAGGGGGAGTGGTACGAGTGTTTTGAGAAGGGTTCATATGACTAGGGTTTGAAGGAGGTAGAGTGCAGCTAGGGTTTGACAAATCAACGATGGTTCGCACTCATGGAAAGCGAGGTTTTCAAGTAACAATTTTGAGTTGCAAACTGCAGCAGGTTGAGGAAAAAGGATAACACCACAACGAGCTCTAGTTGTGGAGGTAGAGGCCGACGAAGTGGCATAATATTAGTTGGTGGAAATTTTATATCCAGAGGAAGTAATTGAGGGGTGACCTTGGAAAAAAAATAACACAGTGTAAGATCTCAGATACCAACCACAGAATAGACAAGTGTATGAAGGATATCGTTGCTGAAGTTGTCAGAAAAACAAATAGAAGGATGACAGATGGAGAAAGGGTTTTGGATAAATCTGTGAGGAGATTGTTGGAGAATGTGGGGTCATGCAAATCCTCGAGTTACCTTACTTTGGGAAGCTTGAGCAGCTATATCAATGGCTTATGTCACGTGTACATGAGGATTTCTTTTACTTCGTAGGTAGACAGATGTGGATCACCGCTAAACTTATTGGAAGGGTAACAGGGTTACGTGACACCAGATAGGAAATTACAAGTGACTTATCAGATGATGAAGGGATTGATGTAACGACCACTACGCTCAAGTATAAGAAGGGGGCCGAGTGTTTAAGGTGACAAATATAGGGGATATGGCTACAAGGGTTGCAACACGACTTCGACTTTGAGTGTAAATTGGGTGCCTCCGAGAGATGGAATGAGGTGAATCAACGTTGGTTGCACATAGTGCACAAGATGGCCAACAAAACTTACTACAACATTGTTGGATACATTGTGGAGAGCTTGGTGGCGATCGTGCATTGATGCTAGATAAAGGTGAGAAGATTACTTGGGGCAACAATTTTTATTACTTGTATTCAATGAGATTGGTGTACCTGATGGACCAAGGGAAAATGTTTGGGAATTTCCCTTGGACAATAAGTCCCCGAAAAAGAATTTTTCAAAGTATATATTAAGGGGTACAATTTCTAACACCTATAAGGAGCGCCAACAAAAATGGTTTAAGTGGATGCACCTGTCGTTTTAAGGGGAGTGGTGCATTCCGTGCAAGCTTCCTACAATATTAAATGGTGAAGAGGAGTTTTCCGTCTATCAGCATTTCAGCTTGGGAAGGTTTCATTTTCCTTTACCACAAGGTATTTTCATAATTATATCAACATATTACATAACGCGCACAAGCTTAAGTTTGATGTTGATAAGATCGACACAGATATTCATATCCTACGGAAAACATATGTATGGCCGAAGGAGGCGTATGTTGAAACACTTGAAATAGATAACATTGATATCACCTCGGAGACTATGGTTATAGGAAAGATCAAGCCAATGCACGTCTATGTATACTTAAGGCTGCACTTTAAAGATGGAAAGGTGATAAAAGGTGAGGACATAGCTCTACCAGGTCCCCAAAGCTGAAGCAGACAATGGGCATGTCAAGGCTGGTTGCACCCATGCCACCTACTCAGGATGAACCAGTGCCTATGGGCTTAGAAAATGTATTGGAGTAGGAGGAAGAGATAGGTGATAGCACTGGGTTGGACCATACATAGAGAGTTTTGTGCGGGAGGTGCACATACATGGACACGGGCGATAGGACATCACAACCAAGAAGAAGATCACCACGAGTCGGTCCTAGAAAATGTTGATGAGCAAATGCGAGAAGAAGCGCTAGAAGTATGTACCAGTAAGAGATAGTGAGGAGGATAAGTCCTCTCGCCAGAGTGCACAACATGAGGTGGCTTCCCCAAGTCTGAAGATGTAGGACAATGAAGATATAGGTGACAGGGTTGTGTATGAGGAAGGTGGTCCTAGCATAAGTGCCCAGGAACCTGAAGGGGACCAAAGCAGTGGTGGAAAGGATATAGAGATAATTATACAACCTACATGAGGAGAGAAATAAACTGAAGAAGGAGACGAAGTTGAGCAGAGCGTAGGCACAGAGCCATAATAGGATGCAGGCCCAACTGCACAAGAAGATGTCGAAGAGCGTGCCAGTGGGCACAAGGAAGATAATGTGGTAAGGACTCAAAACTTGGGCTACATTGATGACTCAACTAAAATTATTAGCGCCCATTTCTAAAGTACCTTGCCTAGGGAGCAATTGTATGGCTAGAATTAGATGGACCCAAAAATGGCGACAACGTGCACTCGCAAACAATTGTCATGGAGCATGCAGACTCACATGGATGAGCCTGAATTTGATGTATGCGAGGATTCATGTGTGTCTCGGTGGATGAAAAGGGCACCTCACACTCGCCATGTAACCATCAAGCCCACACAATTATCAGATGAACAAGCGAGAAATGTGCTTGTCAAGATATCAACAGAAGTCGCACGTCGAAACATCGATAAAGCGACAACTATAAAAGTAGTTATATATGATCAAAGAGATAAGGAGACTAAGATCAAGTGGCTGACGGAGGAGAGGGATAAGGTTGTGGCAGAAGCACAGAATGTTAAAAAGATGGCCAAGCAGATAGTTGACGAAATTATGCGAGAAAAGGATAGACTTTTAAGAGAAGGTGCCAAAGGATTTCCCATCCTCCTTTCATTATTTGTGCACAATAGTTCATTTGATTCTAGAATAAGGACCGATGCGCCTACCAAAACCAAAGGATGCTGTAGAAGAAGCATCAAGAGCCACGGCCGCGATTCTGAGGACAATTGCTAGTTATGAGTCTATTATGCAGGATTTGAAGGATGAATTAAAGAAAGTGGATCTGGTTTTGAGCATGTGTGCAACACTAGATATAATCATTAAGACAAGGACACTAGCTAGAAGAAGATGAGGTCCTTTAGGCAGCCAAGAATGAAACACTTGGGCGCATGGAAAGGATTAAGCTAGTGGAGACTAAGTGCAATGCGCTTGATGCTGCCGATTCCCGCATAAAGTGAAAATAAAGAAAATTGGAGAGGTCATCATGGAGAAGATGGACGTGATGGTCTCAAGTATGGCCAATATACTAAGGATTTTGTAGAATGAAGGTGGTAAGATGACTCTTGATGAGTTGGATGACGTGGTTGCAGACATCCCAAATAAAACAAATGCAACACTAAATGCTTGGTATGCATTCGAAGAAAAAGTACAGGATGAGTATCCGAGTTTATTCCGTCAAAAGAGAAGAAGGATACCACATAGGTTGATTCTCTTAAGTGCGCTTAGCCCATTATTTTGGTTTACACATATTTATTCATTCTTACGCCAAGCGTTTGGAGGGATAAGATTGGGATTACCCATTATCGGGGTGGAAATCTAGTTTAGTGTGGGGTAATGTTGGGCTAACAAAGATGGCCTAAGTCTTGTAAAAACACATAAGAAGTGGGCACACGAATATAGGGTGCGTGCAGTGTGCGAGGAATTATAGTAAGGTATGGAGCGCCCAGGATCGAACATAGCATTGTTTTCTTTGTCTAGGCTATTTTTGGAGATGGAGTGTTGAGCACATGATGACATGGAGACTTGCAGTTCACAAGGCTATTTTGGGTTTTGCATCAGTTCGAGCACCATGTAGAGTCTTAGTCTAATAATAGGATCTATTCTTAGAGTTAACTATAGAAGATCTATTATTAGCAGTTGCATGCTTTTGTACATTGATGTAAGGGCGCATGGCTATTATTAGCATGCAAACTATTTTTGGAAGGTGCATAAGTGGTGAAGGGAAATTCCCCATCCCTATATATATGTATTGATTTGCATGGTTTGAACAATCCTGATTATTGTAGAGTTATGTTGCTGGTTTTGTTTATGTGCATGACTCATGATGACATTACTATGATGTATGAAGCTTCGTGTTTTATAGTATTTAATATAATGGATCATATTGGCTGGATAATGGTGTTAGATGTGACTAAATATGGTTCTTGCATGGTAAATCTCATTATAATCATTGTTTAAGTCAATCTTTCATATGATTTAGATCTAGATCTGGCTTATGCATTGTGGATTATTTACTATCTGTTATAAATATGGATATATACATATGCAATCATGCTAACATTTTAGACAAGCAACTCTAAAGAGGGACCTGGTACCCTTGCACGCTTCAGGTGAGCGCTCGGTGTGGTGAGTGATGTGCCAACGCACCTATAGATTTGCGGGTATATTCTAGGCTACATCAATTTTAATTTAAATAACTTCCAACATTAATTACACAAATCATAATAACACTTTTCAAAGTAACAATACATCTAACAACTATAAAAAAGGGAAAGAGTGCACTTACATGATTCTATGTGGATCTTGAAGAGTGCTGGGTGGTCGAGTGCAATTATAGATAGATCTAGAACTATAAATGATTTGTTTATGAAATTATTAGTTAAAACCGATCCTAATCAAAACTATACAACTTAATCCAGGTGTTCATACGGTCCCGACCCTTTTATACGAGTCTTGGACTGCTTGGAATATAGGTTTGCAACTTCTTGATTTCTTCCTTCCGGAAATGTGTGTCGTTGTGTGTCGATCTTCTTTGTTTTCCTTGATGTGGCTTTGTAAACTCTTCTCAAATCCTAGAACCCTTATGGTACAAGGAGTTATTGCAAAATAAAGTTAGGTGGTTTGTGGGCACCCACATCTACCGCTAACATTGCCACTACTTGAAAGAGATATCAAACCATGCATCATTCTCCTAGCATGTGATATCTACCATCTTCAATCAAACTTAACAATCGTGCTTTGAAAATCCTTCACTTGAGTTTCACACTTGCTTGTAGGATGAAGATGGAGACTCCTAGACATGTAAGGAGACTTCAAACTAGTATATGGTGCTTCCTAATAGATGCACATGAGTTATTTTGCATTTTAGAGAGCTTGAAGTGCCTTTATTATAATCTTTTACACGAGGAGTTTCTAAAGTTCTAGGTTACCAAATGAGGTATGATTTACTTTGTTATATATATATATATATATATATATATATATATATATATATATATATATATATATATATATATATATATATATATTCTTTTGAAAGGTTTTTATGTCATGAAATGCCAACCAATGGGCTATATTTATCCATAATAATGTTATAGTATTAAAATAATTAAATCAAAACATATCGTTTCAAAACTGCACAATAGAGTTGGTATTGACATTTTCCAAAACTAAGCGAAAGCGACGGTTTTAGACCGAAGGAGAAAAGTGTGTTTTAACTTAATGGGCCTAAGAATGGATGTTTATAGATTTATTTTATGTATTTAATTCAGATACGATGATAGAGAAGTGTCTTTATGATAAGAAAGTGTATGAAGTGTTATCAAGGTGTGTTAAGAAAGAGTGAGGAGAGTGCATCTATCCAAGCAAGTGTGCAATGTCAATATCAACAATGTCAAATGATAGATTTCCAAATTTGTTTGTATACAACATCAAGCTAAATATACCTCATGATGCATGTGTGTAAATAGGAAACACATATTATATATATCATACCAATGTGATAAACAATGTGTATAATGTAAAGTGTGAACAATTAAAGATAGGTGCACATGTCTTAATTTTATATTTTTGTAAATATTTGAATGTTTTTGTATTTTTTAAATGTTTAGCTATGTACAAAGAAAGATGATAACACAAGATATACACAAGGAAAACCTTGTGAAGAGGTAAAACACCTGTCAAATATGATAGACGCGTGGGCTTCAATGGTGCCAAAGGATATGACTCGAGTACAAATAGTACCATAGTAGTGATGTGTGCTAAAGAAGGTATGAGCGAAGAACTATGTGAAGTAGAAGATCTACATGGATGATGAAAAGAATGAGGGCTCTAATATAGATGATGTGCATTAGAAAATATCCGAGAAATTACAGGGGGAGAGTGTATGCACTAGAGGACATAAGAAATATCCTATGAGAAGGTATGCCACTAGAGATGATGTGTGGAATCGAAGGCCTATCAATAGACCTTAGTAGGGTAGAAGCTGCTAGAGATAGTATGTGCAACTAAATTCCTATTAGAGAAGTAAGAGATCTAGAATTTCGAGAGATAGTATGTCCAACCAAAGGCCTATAAAGAGACCAATCATAACTATAACTATTAGAGACATTATGTAAATCCAAAGACCTCTCTGTAGATGCACTAGGAGTATGGGTAAAAACTATAGAAGAATGACTATGAAAGCAAGGAGAAAAATTCTCGAAGGGAATAACTCAATTGGTGACAACATGTTGACTATGGATAAACTTGATATATTGGTGAATAGATGATGGAATGTCCCTAAGAGCATGCAACTAATAGAGAACTAAGTGTAATGCACCAACACTAAGAGTATAAGTTTTGTCCTCGCAAATGTGCAACAGGGAAATTGACAATTTCTAAGCATGGCAATCATACCCCTGAACCAAAGTTTTCACATTTTATCATTCCAAGGAACCCCAGTCTACCCAGTTAGTTCCAATGACCTCCCAGTTGATGTTAGCACATCCCCCTAGGTGAATTATGAAATTTAATTTAACGCCCTAAGTGATTTTAGGTGTTCTTGAAAACTACTATTTTGGGCAACATTGGGAAGGGTTACCATTGGCCTTTTCTCGGATTGAGCAACCCCACGGAGCGAACGGAGGGGCCAAATATAAAATTAAGGTGAATTGAAGGCCTAGAGACATCATGGAAGTGATTTTAGAAGATTCAGGGGAGATTTGTAGAGTTTGGAGCAGTTTGATCAAAATTAGGGTTCACAGGCCTATGTAGTGCTTAGGCCAAAAACAAGCTATCTTGAGATTCTGAAGGTGATTTTGGGAGCTCTAGATGGAGTTAGGAGTAAAAAAACTTTTCCAAAAGATAATTTCAAGACCTACAATATGGTGAAATTAGTTTTTCACAACACTTCAACGCATTGGGTCTGCAAGTAGTTTTTCTCATGCACAAGTGGAGTACCAAATAAAAATATACCTTTTCAGGGGATCAAATATAGGAATAAATAACTAATAACCCCACCATTGGATTCAAAAGGTCATTTCAGTCAGGATCATATACAATTTCATTAAAAAGTCCATTGGGAGCTCAAGTTATCGTTGTTTCAAGTTGTCCTCTTGGAGCGAGTTCGGGAGTTAGTCAAATTTTTGGAGGACATGTGTCAGCTCTAGGAGCCTAGCGGGATTTTGTGTCCCTCACATCCCTCAAGGTCAGGGACATCAACGATGGAAAAATTCTCCTAGCCCCCATATGACCTCAAGATCCTCATGCGACCTCTAGGATCGCTAAGTTAACCCCTCGGTGCTTGCGGGAGCTCAAAGCCTCAACCGTCCAATTCGTTGCCACGTGTCATCACTAGGAGCGCTGTGGAATTTGATGTCCCTCATGTATCACACAGGTAAGGGAAATCAAATATGAAAAATTCACCCAAGCTGCGAAAGGTGACTTCACGGTCATCCATATGACCAACTTCCAAACCCCTCGAGTGCTTTAAGTCTAATTTTTTTAGCCTTCATTCCATGCCATCGGATCTCGCCATGTGTCTTCACCTTCTTGTGGAATTCGATGTCCCTCATGTCCCTCACAGGTCAGGGACATCAAACATTGAAAAATGCGCCCATCTCCCTTCTCAGCTTTATTTCAAAATTTTAAATACCCACCTGTTTCCGCTTCTAACTTCTAACATTCCTGTGCACAACCATATCTGCACACTCCCTCTGCAACTCCCTACCATCACTCCTCCATTTCCAAAGATCAAACCATATTGACCAAGGCATTAAAATACCTTTCCCATGGTGACATTCAGGTCCCAGAAGAATATTTCATTGAGCAAGGAGAAGAAACGAAGAACAAAGAAGAATAATGAAAATCCCCATTGCAGCAAAATCAAATTTTGAAGAAATATTGTGAACGGATGCAAAGAAATACAAACCATTTATTTAATTCATTCCTCTATCAAAAACCATTAGAAACACACCTTCAAACCCTCCTCTTGTAGCATAAAATATTCACAACAAAGAAATCCTCTTTCCGGCCCAACGGAGAAAAAGCTTGATTTCCCATCAAATTGGAAACTGGATTGAAGAGAAATTTCACCGAAAGCACAACAAATAAAAACACATAACGAAAATATGTTTTTTTTTTGCAAACAGAGGAGAAAACTAGACTGTAATTGTCGAGGTCCATTAACAAAGTGCAGTGCCTGAAGTGCCGCGCTGTAAGAAATTTAAAAGTTTAAAACCTCCCAAAATTTTGATAAGGTAAGCATGAAATTTCATAAGGATGATATTGGGTAATAAACCATATCGAAAAAATTTGTTTCAAGCGTCAATCCGAAATCCAAAACCCTCTTTCAGAAATAGTAGGTCTTCTACATAGGGACTGCTATTTTGGGAAAGTCATCAATAGAAGAACACGTAAAGGAGCGTTGTCTACAAAAGATGCATTGTAGTTGAGAATTCATTAGAATGAGAATTTTGGTCCAATTTTGACACTTATTAAAAATACTAAGTGGTCCCACTAAGACCGCCAAAAATAGAAAATTGATTCGAGAAGGTGAGAGAAGCACTGAGGAGAAAGGAGAATTTGAGTTGCTGCAGCCAATCAAATTTTGAAGGAGATAATTTGTCGTACTTGTTAAAAATAGTAAGTTTCCTTTAGGCACTTACTAAAAATAGCAAGTCATTTCAGAGGGAAAATTTCACAAGAGGAGCATTTTGAGAGTGGAGCAATTAATCTGACAGTCCCAGTTGGAGTTTGGAGAAGAATTTTCTCACTTACTAAAAATAGTAAATTGCTCGATCAAGAAATAGTAGGTGTCAAGTGGAGTTCGGATTCGTAGCTATGAAAATAGTGCAATCTCTACATCGGACTATGTGGCAGTAGTTTACAATGAGGACTTCGACGGTGTCTTTCGACGGTAATTTCATGCTTCAATTAGGAGTTTGCAATCAACACCGTCAAACTATTCATAATACGCTTCATTAGGACCATGTCTAAATCAACTAAGTAGTGTGGCATTGTCACAAGGAATCAGGGAAAGATTTGTTCCAAAACTTCAATCTCTTTAGAGGGGATCGTCATGAGTGACACCTATGGTCCCCAAGGGTTCCATTCAACAATGTTTCTAAACACTTAGTTTGCATTGTCATGCGGATCATTCAGAGGTAGTTTCTCACTTGCGACCAAAGAACTTGCCCACAACAACCCATCCACAACATAAGAATGTCATTCACCGTAAAGGGTTCAAAGGTATTGACGTCAGTCCGACTGAGCTTTCCAGGAGTCAACAAGAGAATTTTCTTCATCAACATGATTCCTCCTTCCTCTCTCTCTCTCTCTCTCTCTCTCTCTCCTCTCATCCCCCAACTTCCTCTCTCCTTAATGTTCTAATTTGACGTTGGGGGGTTGCACTTTTTCAATGTAATAAATCACCCTTAAGTTATAAAAGGGGACTTAATGTTCTCCTAAGAATGTGAAAAGTCTCATGACATATGAAGGGTCAATGGGGGTAGGCGAAGATAATTCCAAAGCACTATAAATTGTAATGAGCTCCTCATTCCAAGGGGTTCTAATTCTGAAATTCTTCTAGCTGGTTGTATTCTTGTAAGTTCATGAGAGAGATTTTGCTCACTTGTGAGTTAAAAGAGTTGGCCAATTTTCCCTTATTCTTAATGTCTTCCATTCTCATACTATGTACAATTTTTGCTTGAGCATCAATACAAGGAGTTTCGAGCCTTTTTTGACTAAGGAATTTACTGATACTTTGTGTTCATTAAATTCTAATTGGTCTTGTTATTGTTTGTAGTATTGTTTCTAATCCAGTAAACTTCTAATTTGGAACTCTACGAAATCACACAATTATGTTGTTTCACTTTCAACTTTGGAAAATGATAGATGTGCTCGAGAATTAGAGCTTAGTGACTTATTATCTAGTGCTATAGAAAGGAAATTGCAGAGAGTAGGAAATAATTTAAGCTTCAACACCAACAATTTTATCTTGAAACCCCTAATGAGGGAAAACCAGTCGGGAAGGGAAAATGCTCTTTCTTCCCACTTGTATTGGTCAATTAATCAAATTGTACAAATTACAATAAGTATGAAAAGAAGCAACAATGTAAACCTCCTCTCCAATTACTTGTTTGCTCTGTTTTCTTACACCTTTCTCCTACAATTCCACTCCAGCACTAAAGAATCTCTGCTCACTTTCTCTCATATTAATACTTTGCTTCTCGATCTCTTTGGATCTTCAAATGATCCATTCTCTTGCTCCTTTCATGCATTTATAGGCCTTCTCATGTCCTCCCATGCATTGGAGGATGTGAAAGGGCATGGAAGGGAAGAGACACAATCGGGTGCTTCAAATTTGTGTCCATTTGTGCTCCATTATTGTTTTTGTTCAAAAGTCTCACGACCACCGCCCGAGAAAAGGACAGTTTGGGGATCGCTGCCTGGCTAGATAGCGGTTGCAGGACCACCGCCCGCTGGACGGTGGTTTGCAACCACCGCTTTACACTGAGCGCCGGTTATGTCCGAACCTCTGTTTACCTCATTTCCTTCATTTTCTTCAATTCTCCTTCTTGGTGCTGATGGAATTGATGAAGTAGTGTGTTTTTCTATATCCCTATGAATCATACCTCCCCTACTTGGGAGGATTTTGGTCTCACAAAAGCTTAGTGGGGCAGTGGTAGAGGAATCAAATCCCTCTCTTGCTCCTTCGAGTACCATCGGGTCTACCTTGGTGTCTTCTCTCATCCAACCTACCAAGACTCATGTGGACCTCGGTTTCTACTCCAGTGCTACATCCTCCTTCGAGTTACCTCGAGTACCATCCACTTTGGAAGGAAGCTTCGTATCTTTCCTTATTTGTCATGCATAGATGGCGTTAATAGGCGTGAGTTCTTCGCAACTTGTTATTGCGTGAACTGTATGAAGTATGGTCTCGAAGGTTTCTTTTCTAACTTTGCTCAAGTATGGTGAAGGTCCCATACTTGTAGTGGTTTAGTCCTTCTTGTTTTTATTTGTCTTTGAGATGGATAGGAAAAATCCTCTCCATGTAGGTCGCTGCTATAGTCACCATTGTTCCTTGTATCTCCTCTTCTCCTGCTTTACCCCACGGTTAGGTACAATGAATCAATAAGTAGATACAATGACTCCATAGTGGAAGTTTGTTTTTCTCCTTGAATGAGCGGTTCTATGGTGGCTTCTTCACGTAAAATACGACAAGTGTTATCCAAAATATCAGTGCTCTCAAGTCCATTTTGCTTTTCTTCCAATGAAAGTAAACAAAGCGATGATTTTCCTAAATAAGTCTCGTGTTTGGTTAACACTTACCATAGCCTTCTTTGATTTTCTCTAGTGTACGGATGTTAAAACTAACTCCGTCCTTGACCCATCTGCCATACCAGTTCTACCTCCTTGTGAACAGGACATCCCTAACATACAAGCAAGGACTTCAAGACAATGTCAAATGCATCAAGTGGAATGATATAAACCTCTAATACATCAATATATTGGGTATTTATCCCAAACTGAAACTTACACTTTCTTTTAACTTGTATTTCTACACCCCTCTTCACCCATCCCAATGGGTATGGATGTGGATGCATGTAAGTCACTCGGCCAAGTTGTTCTACAACCACATCAGAAATTAGGTTTAACTAAGAGCTAAAATCTACTAAAGCATTCACCTTAGTCTTCTTGATTTGGATTCTAACTTGAAATAACTTACTCATCTCTTATTTTTCTGCTGCCCCGTACATGTTAGTGGTCGTGCATCCTATCCTTTCGTTGACATCCGAATCATCCTCAATCTCCACCTCTCCTTTTATCTTCACAAAGTGATGGTCATGGATTTCTTAGAATCATTGGTTCGGTGCTTTGGGTGTGATTCGGATGTAATTTTCAATATGTGGTGTCGGTATGTCCATTTATATGTGGAGATCTAGTTTGGTTGTGGGATAGTAGGCATGAAGATAACGATAAGCATGGCAAGTTTAATGCTCTGTGGATGGTCCCTTATGCCATTAATATCGGGATTGAAGAAAACACATTTTTTCTCAAGGATTTGGATGGGGATTTCTTGAAAGTGCTGTTAATGTGAGACATTTAAAACATTTCTTGGATTAAATCCCGATGTGAGGTATGCACATGTTGTACATTTTGTATAGCCTCTTGTTTTGTTTTGCTTTGTTTTGCTGTTGTTGGCTTGTGGTTTGCCCTTTTGTCCTGGAAACCATTTTTGAGTCCGGTTTTCTCGGTCTTTTTTTGGTGAATTTCTGGTTTTTGGGGCTACTCTGCATTTTTATCTCCTTTCCCAATGGATTTCTGGCACTTGGTCTATGTTGTGATCTTGTGGCACTCTCTGGGAGTGCCCATCCCCAAGCAGGAGCCAATGTTGGTGCAAATTCTGAGTTTTCACACTTTGCCCTAATTTTCTATATCCATTTTTGTCAAAAACGTTTTATTTGCTCGAGTGGGTGATCTGTAACTCATTTTTTCTAGTTGAGTGCCTTCAAGATGCTCATGATGTGGTTATTTTGCCCTAAGTTGAAACAAAATCCAAGTTTCCCCCATTTGTGCCCTAATTTTTTCACTTATACGGGTTGTGTCATTTTTTTCATTTGCCAAATCATGAAAAACTCAAAGTGGATCGAATCCGAGTAATTTGAGGTTAAAATCCTACTCCCCAGGTCGTAAACAATGTAAAATCATGCTTCACTTGATTTAAAGCTAAGAAATCTGCCCTCCTTGTGAATTTTTCGATTTCTAGGGCATCTCCTGCATTTTTTATGTTTTGATGGGCATACGGGTGTCATTTGCCCGTCAAATTCATCCTTGCATCCTCCTGATTACGTGGCAAGTTTTTATTCACCAGGGGCAGTCGGGAAAATGTTATAAGTTGTTACTTTTTGAAAAATTGACAAAGGAAAATTTTTCTCCGCGGCCCCGCATTTGCTACAGTGATGTGCCTACGTGGCATGATTTGATTGGTTGGAGGATCGGTGGGTGGCAGGGATCACTTAGAAAATTTTGTTCCATTTTGGAAAAATTTCTTGAAGTAATTTTTTTGGTATCCAGTTTTAGTCTCCTTCACAACTTGAACAACATCAAGAACTAGCACAAGACACTTCAAGAGTAGATAGATGGTTTGTGTGTCATTTGTAGCGGGATCACACCTATCTGCTTGTTTGCATTCAAGATTTGAGGAAGTGGATAGCACCTTCATAAGGGTTTTGATCTAACCCTCACTATTTTAGGTTGTGCCTATCAACCAAGGCAAGAGAACCTATATTGCAGCCCTTGTATGGTTAAGGAGGTAGAGATATCCTTGTGTTTTGCATATGATATGAAAGAGGCCTTGTGAAAACATGATCAAGTATCCATTATCCAAACTCAAAGGAGTTGTCACTACTAAATGATGGATATGCTTTCAAAACAAAGCTAGGGCTGCTAAAGACATAATGAAACCCTGATATACTTTGTGCATTTTGGTGGAAGGATTGTATTCTTTTGTTGACACACAATGCAATGCAGGGGTAGTATAGGTAGGATGAGTTAGTTTGAATGAAATTCTGTGGGAGAAGTTTAGACAAGACAAGATAAGAAATTACCAACTTCTTTGGGAACCTTTGCAAAAGAATTACAACACCTAAACAACAGAGATGTTTCAATGAGTTTGAAGTGCTCTTTCAACCAGGATGTGTGCACAAATGGAGGCCCAAATCTGCACTATTCCACACAAACTTTGATAACCTACCACAAAAGCTTGAAGCAAAATATCAATGAAGCATCTAGAAACCCTTATTTGATCATGACCTAAGGTACACCCAAAGGTTTACAAACACCCTCAATATTCAAGGAAAGTAAGATGAATTTAAATCTATTTATCTTCACTCAAATGAATGCTCTTCTGAATGAAAGATTGCAGATGCCTTCAAACCCTCTACAAGAAATGAGGCCATGTATGATCAAAAGAGATCCCAAACACAAGATTGCAACATGAGCATAAAACACAAATTGAAAACATACTGAAATACAAGTGTATGCAAGTTTTCCAAGAGATAAAACCAGTCAATCCATAAATTTGATCAAATACACCAGCAAGGGAATGTTATTAAGACAATCTCAAAGCTTGTTGATGGCTTTATAGCTGAAACCAACTCAACATGATGAACATTTGATGCAAGAAGGAATTAAAAATGGCTCTCAGGCAGTTTCTCCAAAAGAAATGGATTACTTCCAGTTTTCCTCCTGAAAATTCTTCTTTTCTTTCTCCAAAAATCTCAACAGCCTACAATCACGTAAAATTACAACTTATACCCTATACTAGCTTGGATCCTTGCATCCCAAGCAAAGCATATGCTCCAAGGATCAAATTTGTTACAAAACCCTATCCATTTGGTGAAAAATGATATTAAACTGTGAAACAACTCAGCAAAATGCCAGGATGCACAAAAATAATAAAATATTACATGGGCTCGGATCCTTATCCATCCTAGGGTCACGTTTTTGTCATTCCAACATGCCAGCATGCATTTGCAATCATTTTCCACCTTTTTCCCTCATCATTTTTAACTCTGCAACTTTAACTTTTTACTTTTCTCATTTTTACACGGGCTGAGAAAAATATTTCATGAAAAACACTAAAGGGCACCAAATTAGCTCAAATGAATGATGCCATTGCATTCAGAAGGCTGAGGGGATGTGAATTCATATAAAATTTCATGCAATTTGGTGCAAAATGATGAATCCAAGCATCTTGGAGCTCTCATGGTGGCAAGAAATGAAAATACTCAGCAACCGTCGATCCAAATTCAACTTTAAATTTGTGCCATCCACGTGTCCAAGATCTCCCCCTTTTTGCCTTTGGATAAGGCGGACACGTGGCCAAATATGATTGGAGCGGGCCCCCAATCCTTAAAATGCATTTTAAACCTTTTTGAACTTCGGGAAAATTTTGAAAATTTTCCCCGCTTGCCCCCTAGACCCGCCACGTGTCCTTAGGTGGGCCCCACTGAAAGCCGTGGGCCAAAATAATGAAATTTTCTCCTTTTTTGAGAAAAGGAAAATTTCCTCAAAAACCCCCGCAGGCCTGAACACCCGCTGCTTCTTCTGCCACGTGGCGGTCTCCTATTAGCTGCAGAGCCGACCTTCCTATTTTTCCTTCATTCCTCCGCAAGCACAAAATCCTCCCTGTAGGCCTGCACTCCCCTTTTTACCTTTTGGAATAGGCCATGTGTTGCCCCTAATTGGCTGCTGAGGGGACACCTCCAAATTTTCTGCGGGTCCATTTTTACTTCGAGATTTTTCGCCAAAATTTTGCAAAGTTTTCCACTTTCTCTCCGCTCCAAACCTTCACCAAATTTTGGACATGTGTCCTCCTCTAATTGGACATGGGCCTTCGGGAAAAATTTTTCTTTTGTAACTTTAAGCCCAAAAACAACAAAATATTTCAAAATCCCCACTGCTCCATTTGACCTTCCTAGACACGTGTCCACTTTTCATTGGAGGCGGGCCCATTTTTCATTTTTTACCTTGCAAACACAAAGGAAAAGTTTCATAAAATTTTCCTTTGGCCCCTTCTTCCATCTTGCGTCCTGGACACGTTTCTTCCTCCAATTGGTTACGGGCTCTCGGACCAAATTTTTCCTTTTGACATTTTGAAGACAAAACTTCAAATTTTTCCAACTCTTCACCTCTCTGCTTGACCCTCTTGGACACGTGTCCTCTTTTCATTGGATGCGGGCCCTTGGGTCAAAATTTTCCCGAGACCCCGAATCAAAATTTTCCTCCAACTCTCCCCGCCATCTGCCTGATCTCCCCACCACGTGTCTGCTTCCCATTGGTGTGGGCCTTCGGACCAAAAAATGACTTCAAGAAATTTTCCAAAATGGAAGAAAATTTTCTAAGTGATCCCCACCACCCGCCGATCCTCCAACCAATCAAATCATGCCATGTAGGCACATCACTGTAGCAAATGCGGGGCCGTGGAGCAAAATTTTCCTTTTTCAATTTTTCAAAAGTAACAACTTATAACATTTTTCCAACCGTCCCAATGAATAGAAACACGCCACGTCATCGGGAGGATGTAAGGATGAATTTGACAGGAAAATGACACCCGTATGCCCGTCAAAACATAAAAAAATGCAAGAGATACCCTAGAAATCAAAAAAATTCACAAGGAGGGTAGATTTTTCAGCTTTAAATCAAGTGAAGCATGATTTTACATTGTTTACAACCTAGGGAGCAGGATTTTAACCTCAAATTACTCGGATTCGATCCACTTCGAGTTTTTCATGATTTGGAAAATGGAAAAAATGACACAACCCATATAAGTGAAAAAATTAGGGCACAAATGGGGGGAAACTTGGATTTTGTTTCAACTTAGGGAAAAATAACCACATCATGAGCATCTTGAAGGCACTCAATTGGAAAAATGAGTTACAGATCACCCACTCGAGCAAATAAAATGTTTTTGACAAAAATGGATATAGAAAATTAGGGCAAAGTGTGAAAACTAAGAATTTGCACGAACAAGTATGTCTATTTATATCTCAATTCTTACAAAAATTCTTAGGATCTTTACAAGTATACAAAGCGTAATGACATGTTTACCTTTCAATTATCTCTGCTACTTGTCTCGCTTTTTTCATGTTGATTTCTTGACTTTTCTCCCTTTGGCTCTATCCCTTCGCGCTTCTTCTCCTCATCAATGTAGTATTCTTGTATACAATCTTCATGCGAGATCCTTGTGTTTCATGGAGATTACTTTCCTTTGAAGGTGAGTGTGAAGTCCTCCCAAATACTTGGTTAGAATGTCCTTATCCTCCAAGTCCATATTAAGCAACATGGCTTGTCTCTAAAATTCCGTAGTGTATTTTTGCGTGCTTTGACCACTACCCCTGCCTAAAGTACTTCCATTTAATCATCATGTCGAGTCTTATGGCCAATAGGATAGAAGTTAGCTTTAATCAATTCTTTAAAACCTTTCCAATCTTGTGATAGGATGTTTCTTTTTCTCACAAGTGGCTACATGTGCTTCCCACCAAACTAGAGCATGACATTCTATTTTGAGGCGTGCAAAGGTAATATTTTGTGCCTCAATGACATTATGCACACTAAAATATACTTCAACCATTTTTCTATTTATCCGAGTAATTTCGCATCTACTTGTCCTTCAAAATTCTTTATTTCCACTTTCATTTCAACTTTAAAAGGTGTAAGAGCAAAATTTAGCTTCTCGCATACAATTGGCGTCTCTTCTTCACTCTCTTCCCATTCTTCCTCTTCATGGCTCTTTTCGATACCAAATTTTCGGCCGGTGCTCAAACCCTTTGAGTCCATGGAATCTGCTTAAGCAGAATTTGTCTTTTAAAAATGAAAGCTCTTCTTATTTTCTATGACCTATCCATCATGGTCTCTAGCATCTTGACTTCTACGGACCAAGTTCTCTTCCTCCATTTGAGTCTGAATTCTTTGTTTCCACTTCTTCGCAGAAATATTTGGCTCATGAGGTAAAAATTCTTTTCCTTTTTACCTTGTCACCATCATCAAATCACAAAAAAGAATCAAATTCCATAGACACGGATAAATAATCATCTACGATACCAAAATGATCCGTAAAATTCTACTTTGGAACTCTACGAAATCACACAATTATGTTGTTTTACTTTTGACTTTGGAAAATGACAGATTTGCTCGAGAATTAGAGCTTAATGAGTGATTATCTAGTGCTATAGAAAAGAAATTGCAGAGAGTAGGAAATAATTCAAACTTCAACACCAACAATTTTATCCTGGAAACCCCTGATGAGGAAAACCGGTCGGGAAGGGAAACTACTCTTTCTTCCCACTTGTATTGGCCAATTAATCAAATTGTACAAATTACAATAAGTATGAAAGGAATAAAAAATATAAACCTCCTCTCAATTGCTTGCTTGCTCTGTTTTCTTGCACCTTGCTCCTATAATTCCACTACAACAATGAAGAATATCTGCTCACTTGCTATCATATTAATACTCTACTTCTCATTCTCTTTGGATCTTCGAATGATCCATTTTCTTTCTCCTTTCATGCATTTATAGGCCTTCCCATGTCCTCTCATGCAATGGAGGATGTGAAAGGGCATGAAATGGAAGAGACACAATCGGGCACTTCAAATTCACGTTCATTCATGCTCCATTCTTGTTTTGCATACGAAGTCTCAAGATCGCTTCCTTGAGAAGGCTCGCGGTTTGGGACCACCGCCACGGCTAGGAAGCGGTTCTACTTCTTTGCTCTGCCAGAGCGGTGATTATGTCTAGAACCTTTGTTTACCTCATTTATTTCATTTTCTTTAATTCTCCTTCTTGGTGCTAATGGAACTGATGAAGTGATGTGTTTTTGGATCCCTATGGATCGGTTTCTTCCTAATTTTAGTGCATGTGATGAAGTTTCTAACTAGTGTGTGCAGAAATCTAATTTTCTACTTATGACATTAGTTACCCTATTTCATATTCTCACTCCCCTTTCCCGCTCTCCTATCAAATTCTTCTCTTATAGGTATCTGTGATCTTTGTCGTAGGGTCGGTGGAGTGCCTGTTAGATCCTGGGTGTAAGACCACTTGGAGAAATCTCACTTTCACTCGCGCATGCATATATGACAGATTACTGCTTGTGAAAGAATTCCATCAATTTGTCCCTAAAAAGTATTCTCGTCAACACGTTTTGGCACCCACCGTGGGGTAGATTTAGCAGCATTTGCACCCAAAAATATGACTGCAAGGTCCAAAAATTGAAAAACAATCAAATATTAAAAAAAAAAAATTCATGAAAATCCATTGCTAAAGGCTACACTATCAATTCATGTACGTGACCTTTCATATTCAACAGTGTCTTTTCATATTCCCACTTTAAGAATTTCTAAAATCTGGTTGAAGGAAGATACACCAAGTTGAACAGGTCGAGAGGTGGTGTTGATTCCAATTTTGAGGGTCTGCAAAATCAACAAGAACGATTTAAAGATAATCCATACTTCATCTCTCAAGCCTCCTCCCCATCTGGCTCTGCAAGAAGTTCACTTGACAATCATATCCAAACTCCTGTTGATACTTCTCCTTCAAATTCTCCCCTTTTTCAACCACCATTGAGCATTGAGTTCCTGGAAGAAGAATAATTCGAAGAAGAATTTGTAGAAGCAAGAGATGAATCGAAGAAGTAATAACAATGATAGACGATGAAGCGAGAAAGACCTTAACCCATTGTTTCATGGGGAAGAAATATAGACCTGCTTGCTCTTGAACCCCCTCTTCATGATCTACCAACAAGTTCCCACAAGAAATTTCCAAAGTTCAAAGGCAATGGCACATAGATTCTTGAAGAACACATCATTTCTTTCATGACGTCATGCGGAATCCTTGGTGTTGAACATGAAGATGTTGCTGTGGGATTATTTGTGGAGTCCCTTAAGAAAAACTAGTGGAATGGTTCTACCTCCTGCCTACCTGATCCATCGCTTGTTAAAATGACATCAAAAGCAAGTTTGAAGGAAGATTCAAATTTACTAAGTACTTTCAGGACCTCTTATTGCAATTGGCTCAAATGAAGAAAAAATAAAGTGAAACTATGAGAGACTTTATGGCTCGTTTTGACCGGTTTCTTCGCAGGATACTAGAAGAAGATTTGCCATCTAAAAACAACGTCAATATATTCTTCATCAATGCTCAATCACCGAGAGGTAGGATTTTTCCTATGAAGAGTTCAACCAAGGAACATTGTAGAAGCACAAAGGATGGCCATCGAACTTGAAGACGATCTCATCTTCTTTGGAAAGATCAAGATTCCCTCAAAAGGTAAATCTCAACATCACGGAGATGAAATAATCAATCTTTTTACAAAAAATGGCAAATGAAATGGCATCATTGAGGAGGGAAATATTTGAACAAGTTTCTTCTCAAATAAGAAATGAAAATCAAATTGCAAGAGCACCTCGAAGGCTTTCCTTAGAGGCCCCACCTATCAATACAAGTTGTAGGAGTAAGGAAAATGAAGAGAAGCTTGAACAAGAAAGGGAAGGTGGTGATTTCCTAGAAAGGGATGAGTTTGAGAATGATACACAAATCAGATTCTGTGAATATTTTAGAGGTGATGAAGATGACGAAGAAGATGCACCTAGCTTCTCATGTGTGGTATTCACTCATTCTCAGTCTGAGAAATGGGGCTCTTCCTCCACTATTGCATATAAAAAGAAGACCGAAGATCCTCTTATGGCGACTCCATAAAACAAAATAATCAGTCGAGGATCTCCGCTCCCACCCTCTATGGAGTCCACATTGTTGAAGCTTGATCTGTAGCAAGCAAGAAGGCTCCCACAATTCCAAGTAAGTCTTCTAATGCCTCTTCTAATTCTAAATCTAAATATGCTCCTGTAAAAACTAGTGTTTCAAAATTTCCTAGTGTGTCGTTCAAAATACCCTCCATTCCCAAGCATCAAACCTTGTTTCCAAACCTAACCCAACTCCAAAATAAGTCCCTTCATTTCCCTTATCTGCATATGCTCCCTTTGACTTTCTAGAATATGCAAACAGAGCCAAGGTGTAGATTACTAAAACTGAATATGAGGACTCACCTCGAACAATTCGAGAGGTTTGTTCAATACATTAGGAGTGGTAGTTTAACACCCAATGTTGTAACTCCTAGTTCTAAAGGAATACTACCAAACCCATCTATACCTCCATCAAAGAACATGATTTCATTGAGTGCATCCAAGACTGATAAGGTTGAACCTTTCTATGTCTCTCTTCTTGTTGGAGATTATGTATTGAACAACTGCATAATAGATTCCAGTGCCTCTAACAATGTAATTCCTATAAAGGCCACCAAGGCTCTCAAACTGACCATGAATCCACCCGGTGGATCTTATTAGTCCCTGGAGTCAAAAGAGGTCCAACTTGTAGGGAAGGTCAAAGATGCACAGGTGGCTCTCGCCAGATTTCCAGACAAGAAAGTTTCAGCGATGATTTTGGTAGTAGAAATTCCGGCTTCATTTGGAATGTTGCTAAGCAAGGGTTTTGTCAACAGTTGGGGGGTAAAATTTAGATGAATTGGTCTTCCGCAACCATACCAGTAAAGGGGGACATGGAGAAATTGCTTCTAGAGAAGAAGATGAGGTACATGGTGCGAAAGTCTAGAAGTTCAGGAACCAACATCTTGTATCAAGATAGCAGGAGAATGAATCTTTTCATAATGAATGAAGAAGAAGATGATATTCCCATCTTGATAGGTCAATACATTCCTTCCCGAGAGAGGTATGGACCTTGAAGAAAAATTGAGGAGATTCAAGTTACAAGATGGCAGCCTCAAATCACTGGATGACACAAATCATGAAGAAGAGGAAATGGTTCTTGGCAAATCTCAAATAGAAAAACCAGCTTATACGCTTACCCACAAGGAGGAGATGTTTTCATTCCCATTTGGAGATGAAGATGATCTCAGCCATGTCATTCATGGAGGGACAAGACCATCTTGTGATGAGCCCTGAAATAGTTGGAAAGAACCATCTGTATAAGAACTGCTAAGAGCTGCAGAAGAAACAAAAGACCCTAAGCTCAGCCTTGAACTCCTGATGTAAGCCATGAATCTGCAAGACAAGCATGAAGCTGATTTGGAAGCCTTAACCAATGTGAAGATGGGCTATGTTGAAATAAAGCAAGAGGATAAATATGATGCCCCTCATGAGCCAATGATTGATGGATGCAACGATGAAATGGAGATATTTTCTTTCCCATTTGAAGAGGAAGACTCTTTCCATGATGAAGAAATTGAAGTAAGGACTTTTGAGGCCTTCAAAGTTGAAGCTTCTCTTGAAGAAGTGATATAATGTATCGATTCCCAAGATGATGAATTAATCCCTCCGAGATAGTTGCCTTGGGTGTAAAATAAAGAATCTTTGAAGGCGTCCAAAGATGAGCTACGAGAAAGTAACAAAGGAGATCTCCATGCAAGAACTATTGAATGTAGTAGAAGTTGCAGATGACCCCAAGATGATTCTTGATCTCTTAACTCGAGCTATGGCCATACAAAACAACTATGAGGTTACTTCTAATCCTCCATGCAATCTTCAAGCACCTTATAATGGAGTAAAGATAAAGGATGAATCTAAGGTTTCTCATGGAGAAGATGTCAATGAGCATACATCCGGGAAATAAAGTAACTCAGAATATTCAAGAAATTTGAATGAAAATCAGCTTCAGGGCAGCGATGAGATGCTCAATGAAGAATCAACTATGTGGATAAACATGGAAGACAACTGGCACTATGAAACCAATTTCAAAGAGCGTGAAGGCAATGGAATTTCTAAGCAAAGGCCTGAGCATCAAGAAGCTCATGTAGAATCACTCCTACCAAGTACACAAGCAATCATGGAAGTACATGGCTTTCATAAATAGTTAAGGAGAGGAGGCTACTTTTTGGAACAATGAATGGCTTCGCATGAGAACAAGATCACTCGAGTGTTGCCCACTTAGGGGTAACTTTTGAGGAATGAAAATTACCTCGGTGAAAGTGGGTTGTTCCTGCCTAGTACCATAGGTTATTACTAGGTTTGTTTCCCTTTTTGTTGTGTGTGTTGTTTCCTCTCGAGTTATTTTGATGTTTTTGTGTTTCCTTCTTCGCTCTCTCTCTCTCTCTCTCTCTCTCTTGTTGTAAGTTGTACATGACTCATGAGGCCTAATGGATAAGGCCTTGGCAGTCGATGGATCATATGGTCTAAAGTAGGGATTACGGATTCTTCATGTCATGTCTTCTTGCACTCATTCCATGTCATGTCCCCAAGCTAGAGCCAATTATTATGTAAATTTGCAATAGGGAAATTGACAATTTCTAAGCATGATGATGATACCCTGCCTTTGCACAAAATTTCTCACGTTTTATCATTCAAGGCATCCTAGATCTCTAGTGTCGGTTTCGATGACCTCCTAATGATGTTAACACATCCCCCTAGGTGAATTAAGAAATTCAATTCAACACCCCTAGGTGATTTTAGGTGTTCTTGAAAACTACTATTTTTGGGTAGTATTGGGAAGGGCTACCTTTGGTCTTCTAGGATTGGAGGAACCCCCTAGAGCAAAACGGAGGGGACATATAATGTGAAGGTGAATTGAAGGCATAAAGACATCATGGAATTTATTTTGGAATATTCAGGGGAGATTTGGAGAGTTTGGAGTAGTTTGATCAAAATCAGGGTTCATAGGCCTACAAGCGATGCACATGCCAAAAACAGCTGTTGAGATTAGAAGGTGATTTGGGAGCTCTAGACGGAGTTAGGAGTAAAACAAAATATCATTGGAAAGATAATTCCAAGACCTACAAGATGGTGAAATTAGGTTTTACAACACTTCGGTGCATTAGGTCTCAAGAAGTTTTCTCATGCACAAGTGGAGTACTAAATCAAAAACTATTTTTTTAGGGATCAAATGGAGGAATCGAGACTGAGACCCTAGCATTGATTTAAAAGGTCATTTTCATTCAGGATCATATAAAATTTCATTAAAAAAATTCCATCGGGAGCTCAAGTTATTGTCGTTTCAAGTTGTCCTCTTGGAGCGAGTTCGAGAGTTAGTCAAATTTTGAGAGGACACATGTCGGCGCTAGGAGGTAGGATTTTGTGTCCCTCACGTCCCCATGTTCAGGGAAATCAATGATGGAAAAATTATCCTAGCCCCCATATGACCTTAGGATCCTCATGCGACCTCCAGGATCACCAAGTCATCCCCTCCGGTGCTTGCGGGAGCTCTAAGCCTCAATCATCCGATCGCTGCCACGTGTCATCACTAGGAGCGCTGTGGAATTTGATGTCCCTCATGTCTCTCACGAGTCGGGGAAATAAAACATGGAAAAATGTGCCCAACCGCTAAAGGGAGACTTCTGGTCATCCATATGACCGACTTCCAGCCCCTTGGTGCTTTAAAGCTGATTTTTTAGCCTTCATTCCCTGCCGTCAGATCTCCGCCATGTGTCTTCGCTTTACTCACTATGGAACTCGATGTCCCTCACATCCCTCATAGGTCAGGGACATCAAACATTGAAAAATTAACCCATCTTCCTTTTCAGGTTTATTTCAAAATTTTAAATACCCACACTGCTTTTTGTTTTAAGTTCTAACATTCTGTGCACTGACCATATCTGCACACTCCCTCTCCAACTCCCTACCATCACTCCTCCATTGCCAAAGATCAAACCAGCTCGACTAGGGCATTAAAATACCTTTCCCATGGTGATATGTAGGTCCCAGAAGAATATATCATCGAGCCAAGGAGAAGAAACGAAGAACAGAGAAGAAGAATAGTGAAAATCCCCATTGCAACAAAATCAAATTTTGAAGAAATATTGCCCGATGGATGCACAAAAATACAAACCATTTTTGTTATTCATTCCTCTATCAAAAACCATAAAAAACTTACCTTCAGACCCTCCTCTCGAAACATAAAATGTTCACAACAAAGAAATCCGCTTTTTGGCCCAACGGAGAAAAAAACTTGATTTCTGTCAAGCTGAAACAGTTGAAGAGAAATTTAACGAAAGCACAAGAAACAAAAACCCATAATGGAAATATGTTTTTGGTTGCAAAAAAAAGAGAAAACCATACCTACTGATTTTCAAGGTCCATTAATGGTTGTCGTATCTAGAAGTGTTGTTAGGTCAGAAATTTAAAAGTTTAAAATCTCCCAAACTTTTGATCGGGTAAGCACGAAATTTCAAAGGGATGATATTGGGAAAAAAACCAGATCGAAAAACTTCGTTTCACATCAATCCAACCTATAAAATCCCACTTTCTAAAAATAGTAGGTCTTCACATGGGAATTGCTATTTTTGTAAAGTCATCAATAGAAGAACCTGCGAAGGAGACATTGTATACAAAAAGATGCATTGCGGTTGAGAATTTTGGTCCAATTTTGACACTTATTAAAAATAGTAAGTGGTCCCATAAGCACCTGCCAAAAATAGAAAATTGATTCAGAAGGTGAGAGAAGCACTGAGGAGAAAGGAGAATTTGAGTTGTTGCAGCCAGTCAAAGTTTGAAGGAGATAATTTTTCGTACTTGCTAAAAATAGTAAGTTGCCTTTTGGCACTTACTAAAAATAGTAAGTCATTTCAGAGGGAAATTTTCACAAGAGAAGCATTTTGAGAGTGAAGCAATTCAGCTTGAGTCCCGATTAGAGTTCGGAGAAGAATTTTCTCACTTACTAAAAATAGTAAGTTTCTCGTTCTAGAAATAGTAGGTGTCAAGTGGAGTTCGGATTCGCGGGGGTGAAAAGCAGTGCGAGTCTTTACATCGTACTATGTGGGAGTAGTTGATAGTGAGGGTCTCAATAGTGTCTTTCAACACTCATTTCATGCTTTAATTATGATTTTACAATCAATGTCGTCAAACTATTCATAATCGCTTCATCAAAACCATGTCTAAATCGGCTAAGTAGTGTGGCATTGGCACGGGGAATCGGGGTAGGATTTTTTCAAAATCTTCAATCTCTTTAGAGGGGATCGTCACGAGTGACACTTGTGTTCCCCGAGGGTTCCATTGATAGTGTTTCTAAGAACTCGGTTTGCATCGTCTACGGATCATTGAGGCGAGTTTCTCACCTGCTGCGAAGAAATTTCCCACAACAACCCGTCCACAAAATAAGAACGTCATTCACCGTAAATGGTTTAAAGGTATCGATGTAAATCCATTTGAGATTTCTAGGAGTCAACGATAATAGTTTCTTCATCAACATGATTCTCTCTCTCTCTCTCTCTCTCTCTCTTCTCTCATCCCCCTGACTTCCTCCTCTCCTCGATGTTCTAATTTGACATTGGGGGTTGCACTTTTTAATGTAATAAGTCACGCTTAAGTTATAAAGGTGACTTAATGTTATCTAAGAATGTGAAAAGTGTCATGACATATGAAGGGTCAATGGGGGTAGTGAAGAGAATTCAAAGCACTCTTATGAATTGTAATGCGCTTCTCATTCTAAGGGTTCTAATTCTAAAATTATTCTAGTGGTTGTATTCTTGTAAGTTCATGAGAGATATTTTTCTTAGTTGTGAGTTAAAAGAGTTGGCCACTTTTTCGCTTATTGTTAATGTCTTTCATTCTCATCTATATGTACAATTTATGCTTGAGCATCAATCTGAGGAGTTTCAAGCCTTTTTGATTAAGAGTTTTCCTGATACTTTGTGTTCATTAAATTCTAATTGGTCTTGTTGTTGTTTGTAGTATTGTTTCTTCCTAATTTTAGTGCATGTAATGAAGTTTCTAACTAGTGTGTGTAGGAATCCAATTTTCTACTTTGACATTAGTTCCTCTACTTCATATTCTCACTCCCTTTTCTGCTCTCCTAGAAAATTCTTCTCTTGCAGGCATTTGCAAGTTTTTGTAGTCTCGGTGGAGTGCACCCTCACTGGATCCTCGACCATAAGGCCACCCGAAGAAAACTCACTTTCACTCGCGCATGCATATACAACAGCGGTAATGGTTAAGTAGAGGGACTTAAAATCCTAGAGCGTTTGCAAGAAGTCCATCAATTTGTCCTTGAAAAATGTTCTCACTAATAGAAATGACAAGAATGAGATCTCTATAGTAAAGAGCCAGCCCATTTGTAATAGGGATAATAATACATCGATTGTAAGGATTAGAATTAAATGTAATCTTCTTTGTGGAAATGCTAAGAGAGTAGACTAATTACAAAGAGAAGACATTATCCTTATTATGTGGATCAACTAAAACACGGTGTATAGGTACCTAATGAATAGAGATAGGAATAGACAAGGTATCTAGAATAAGCTTTTCATCTACATCGAGTCATCAAAAGTCATAATCGATGGAGGATATATCACGTGAGTAACATTTCCAATCATTGCATCGAAAGGGTGATCATAAAAGGGTGGTGGTATGACACGATGAGTATTATGCACCTCAGAAGTAGATTTGTCATTATTATTCTTAAGAAGTGAATCATTGAAGATTTTCAATTTGGGATTCTTATTGGATGAATTAGAAATTTTGGTGGGTGTATCCCATTCGATGGCATTGGAATCAATAAGATCATGGATAAGGTGACAAAGCTTGAAGCACCAATTGATGGAGTGACTAATACATCTATGATGATCATATATCACTGTTCGGTTCATCAATGCCAACAACTATTTTAGAAAACTTATCAACCTAATTAATATCCATATGTTGCAAAACCTCAACTTTTTTCCTTCTAGGTTTCCATAGATAACTAGCTCCCTTGAAGGCTCGTCTCCCCCTTGTCCATTTTCTTGATAGACACTTCCTGCTCCTTTTTGAGCTCTTTAAGAATTGAAGCCCGATCTACTTCCATAACATCTGATCATTCCCAATATCATCCTCCTCTTGGGATTTTGATGATTCGATGGTTTCATCTTCCTCTGAGTCCATTTCTTCTTCCTCGACGTACTCCTCCAGTGCTTTGGTTAAATCACCAGTCCTACCAACCTTCTTGTCCATATCAAGAGTTGATATTCTCACTAGGGCTAGAATGAAACCCATATGGAGAGGGACTACAATCTGGATTTTTAAATTGGTCTATAGTGGCACACTGATGAACAAAAAATAAAATAGGAAAGTTGAAACTATGGCCATGATTTAGAAAATTCAACATAGGAAGGTGGTAGGTGTAAATGCATTTATGTTGTCCCTCAAGAGTCAAAAATTGAATTAGAGTGAGGGAAAATTCATCAAAAGGGTGAGGTAAGGAGGTTCTTAAAAACCAATGAAGTGGGGAGTTAATTTTTCATTACCTTGAAGGAAGAGCTTCATCTCTTCCGTAGCTTCCTTCTTCATCTTGTAAACCTCATGGTCATTACTTGTGAGTCCCATGACATGCACCACCGAATCAATGGAGAATTGATTTGAACACCCCGAGATTTAGAAGTCCACCTTTTTTGTTGACTTCCACGCTTTTACAAAATCCTTACTAAGGTGTTCAAAATGACCCTCAAATATTTTTAAAAGGGGGAAATCCCCATCGATTGAAGACTTCCATTGCCTTAGGCTTAATTCCCTTAAGATCCCATGTTTTTGTTATGAAAATATCACCCCCATTTTAGCGTTCAAGCATTTACCATTAACAACTTCCTATTTAAATTTCTTGAGCTGCATCGATTAACCCAAACAATGTCATTCTCATTATAAGCATTTAAGGTATGATTAACATATTGGCACGAGTGTCTCAAATTCCCAAGCTTTACGTAAGACATACTCCTTACCACACATGTCTCACAATCCTTTTTAATAAAATCCATATTATACGGTGGGTTATTCCATGACTGTAATGATTATCATTTGGTGATGTGTCCATCATGTTCCTTTTTTAGGTGTGCTCACACCTTAGGGTTGACTTCCTCCACATTGGTGACCAAAATCATACCTTGACTAGATACACCTTTATTAGCAAAGTAATCAACAATTCCATTGGCCTCCCTATATATATGTTTGAACTTTATTTCTTTGAAGTTACCAACCATCTCCTTGATGCTAGTAATAGAATTTTGAATAGAAATAGATATGGTACCTTTGTCAAGTATGTTATTAATAATATTGAGGGAATCACCCTCCACTTCTAGTCTACTAAAATTTCTTTGACGAGCTATAGAAACCCCCCAAAAGGCAAGCTATGACTTCAGCTACATGGGTAGATTGGATTCCTAGATTGCATTGGTAGCCCAGGATGAAGTTGCCTTGATGATCCCGAAAGACCCCTCCACTAACCAGCTCTATCTAGGTTCCCTTTAGATTCCCCATCAAAATTGAGTTTGATCCAATCCATGCTAGGTTTCTTCCATCCTTACAACCTAGGATTCGGGACAAAAGATTCCTTTTGATTGGGCATTAAGTTCCAGAATTTAGATATTTTACTCTCATTCTGGAGGATAGTTTTCTTATTTGAAGGAATGATAGCAAAATTAACATTAATAACGTTCTGACAACGAACTCTGACCCTTTTACTGTCTCCTTTTTACCTATGAAGATTCGTCTATTCCTTTCCTTCCATATTTCCCAACAAAGGTGCATAAGTGTTGGAACCCAATGATGTTTGAGTCCTCGACTCTTAAAAGGGTTGTTCCACTAGGTCCACAGTTTTTTTAGGGATGATGGGAAAGTCCATTTTATTTTAAAAAGGTTTAATAGAGTGTTTCTAACAGTTTCAAAAAGAGCATTGGAGGAATAAGTGCGATGAGTCTTCGATTTCCTTTTCACAAAGAACACACCTATTTACCATATGAAAATTTCTTTTGTTGAGGTTGGCAACTGTTAAAATTTTATCATGGAGAACCAACCACCAAAACATGTTAACCTTAGGGATTACCTCTTTGATCCAAACACTATCCCATTTAAAGCTTTCAGGTACTTCTTCTGCAATAAAAAAGGAATTATAATAACTTTTCTTTGTGAACATCCCACTTTCTTCCTTGGACAATATACTTTGTCGGGTTGATTCTTCTACTCACTGATAACTCGATTAGTTTGTTGTTGATAGAGGTAATTTCATTGTTGTTATGGCCTTCCAACTCAATAGTTTTCCAAAGGCTCAGGGAATCCTCCAAATTAAAGTAATTACTCACCTTGAAGTCTTGAAAGAGGGTTTAAAACTTGTAAGTGAGGATCAAGAGGATGACATACACATCACAGAGACATGCGAATGGCGGCGTGAAGAGATCTCGGGAGAAGCAAGCATCGGCGAATGTGCATGCAAATATTTGAAACACGAGGCGAGAACCTAGTTAAGCCATAAAACTCTCCTCTATCTCATAGATCAAATGGGGTGTACATATAGGAGGTGTTGAGTAACCCTCGGTGCTACTGATCATGAAAACTCAAGTAGAGAGGGGAGTTGCATTCCCGAGAATAGAAGTGTAACTCCCGATGCGCATATATGGCCTTGCAGCTGCAAAGAGAATCTCATAATGACCCCTAAATGACACATGGACCTACGATCTCACCTAAGTGAGATGACTCACCTAATGATGTGGAAAATAACACACACCAACACCCCCTTCATCGTAACTTAGGATGAGGTGACAAGTCAAAAACGAGAAATGGGTCTTGGCACAAAGCCTTATGAGGTACCCATGCACAAAAAGAAGTCCCAAGTAGTGAAGGAAAACCCAGTGGGAAAAACATCCACCACAAGAGAACAAAACACTCTAATCTAAGAAAGATGCTAAAGATGGGTCCGAGCTATAGGCGAGCACGAAAAGGTACCCATGTACAAAGAGGCAATCTCTTGAAAAGAAGAAGAAGAGAGAAGAAGAGGAGGCAGAGAGGAATGCGAGAAGATACCATGGATGGATTTAAACTCTACGGCTATAAGAAGTCTCCCAGGAAGAATGTTGATGACGAGATCCTCTACCCGAACGGGCGAAGAAGAGCCACCTACACCGGGTGTGTCCCTACCCTTAAGAAGGACAGAAATGATGTCTTAGAAGTCTGCCTACTCCATGCAAAGGAAATCGAAGGCGGAACACGAAGAACTCCGAGTCTGGTGCATGAAAGTGTGACATAGGTCTAGCAAGTGAGTGCTAAGGAACCGAAGGTAATGCCACATGCGTAGAACTGTCAGAGTAAAAAAGAGGAACACCCATGAAAGGATATCCAAGTGATGTGAAGGGAATAAAACATCCTCCAAAACAGAAAAGGGATCCACAAGTAAGGGTGGATCAATGAAGGTCTCTGGAAATGTGGAAGTGACATGATTCCCGGAAGGGGCACTCCCAACAATAGAGATGATGAACTCCTCTGAAACACCTGTAGATGGATGAGGGACCTATAGTGCATCACAAGTAGACTCTGTGAAAAGATGACTAAGGTCGGCGGATACTCGGCCCATTGATGAGGGGGCTCGAAACGAGAAGAGCAATGTCGAATAGGTATGAGTCATCTAATGAAGGTAGAGGAGTGAAAGGGGCCTCACACACTAGAAGTGGAAAGGAGGCTGGAGTAATGACGGTATGAGACTGAGTAGGAGACTGATCGATATTTGATGAGATGTGGGATGTGACAACACTATCTATAATAGTGAGAGAATGAGGAGAAGAGTCCTCTATAGTACTCTGCATCGAAGCTGAGTTCCTGATCCTTGTCATCGAAGTAGAATCAAGCGAGTATGTATCAGTGGTACTGTCATCACATGAAGAAATGGAGGAGACAACTGAATTAGCAGCGATAATAAGCGGCAACAGTATGTGAAGGGTCTCCATAGAGGGACTGAAGAATGTTCTAGACACGATGAGGTGGATCTGAGTGTGCCACGTGAAACTAGAGAGAATGAGAGACATGCATCATCATGTGACCAAAGACATGGTCACAAGTGTCAAGAAAGTCCTCTAGATGATGATGATCAACGGGTGCAGCACTGGCCCAAGAAAGAAGGGTAAAAGACCCTCGTGGGCGAAGTAACATTCCATGGAAGCACGCTAAGCTGAATAGTTCCCTCTCCTGGTGAGGAGTGGTGGAGGCTGTAAAGCGATCCTATGATGCTCAAGTCTAGAAGGAGCACTCTCCATGATGAAAAATGCAAGATGGACAAAAGCAAGACGTCAAACTCGGCCGATAATGCGTCTGCGTGTGAGAGCCCAATAGTACAAACAACCCCCCCAGAATGCGGCACTTTATAAAAGTAGTGCGTTTACAAAAATAATAATCCCATCATGTAGAATGCGAAAAAACATGCAACTTTGACTAAAGAAGTGCTCAGATCGAGCAACGAGTCAAAAGTTATAGCAAAAAACAATTCCCGCAACTGATGAGAAAAAACAATAAACACTGCAAAATGCATTAAAAAAGTGCACGAGATGGGTGCAAAGGGTATCGTGTGGGTACTCGTTGGAAATGGCATGGAATTTTAGTAGGGGTTTGTTTTGATTGCGAGGGGGTTAGCCTCCTACCAACCCCGGACCTCGCCCTCCATCTTCGACAAGTGTAGGAGGATTTTAAAACAAGCCAATCTGACCCAAAATAATGCCAAATGAATGTTTTTTTAACCACCTTAAAACATTAAAAAAGGAGGTGGAAGAGGTGGGTTGATTGCCCACGCAAGAGGGAGAGCTGGATGTTGACCAAGATGTTGGGAATGGAGCCACGTGCTGGTAAAGTAGAATTCAAAAATGTTTTTTTATTTACATACCTCCATGTGGTACTGGAAGGAGGGCCGAGTAGAGGATCTCCTCCACGTGGTGTAACTGTTGAATCCTGAGCTAGTGGTAATGGTTTGGTGCACAGGGTTGCAGGTTGGAGCGAAAAAAAAGCAAACCAAAAAACATTTTTCCAATTAAAAAAACGTAGTTTGTTGGATTCTAATGCAGGTTGTAGCAAGGAAACACTACGTGTGGAGGAGGCTGGAGGGTCTTTAGAGTAGGGCCACGTGCAAGGCTGGAGCGGTGGAGCTGGAGGAACCACGAGCAGCTGTGCAACCACCCAAAAATGGTCTGCAAGGAGAAAAAATGTAGGTCTACAAGAAAAAACGTGCCAGAAGCTGAGAATAACATTTTCCAAAGAAAAAAAAGTAGGTGGAGCAGCAGGTTGAAACACCCACGGAGCAGGTGCGTGGAGATGGAGTAGGTTGGAGCCAACAAGCTGGGAGAAACAAAGTGTTTTCATGAGCAGGTAGCTGGAGGAACCACGTGAGGCTGGCTGGAGCTGAAATGGAGCTAAAAAGACCACTCCCAAGCTGTCTATAGTGCAAAGGTAACTTGCAACGAGCCACTAATGCATGAGCCAGTAAAGACACGAGCACAATGCACATCGGTGGAGCACAAAACACTGGTGAGCTCGGGAAAGACTAAACTAAGAAATCTGCAACCCGTGAACTTTGAAATGCACCCCGGAACACACATAAAATGCATGTAGATCCAACCACAAACTAAAAACCATGAACCACGAACAACCGAGTGGAGGTATAAGCGCCCGAATCAATGCACTGAAGCACATAATGAAATATCCATTACGACACATGCAACGAGAACTGGATATCACGCCGGAAGCCAGAAAACACACGAGAAACGCGAGGAGTGCACAGATCCACAAGATCCACTTTGATACCATGAAAGAGGGTTTAAATCCATGGCGAGGATCATGAGGGAAGAGCGTGCACATCAGCGGACATGCGACGGAAACGTGAAGAGATCTCGGGAGGAGTGAGCATCAACCGAATGTGCATGCAAAGATTTGAAACATAGGCAGAACCTAGTTAAGCCATAAAACTCTCCTCTATCTCATAGATCAAATGGGGTGTACATATAGGAGGTCTTTGAGTAACCCCAGATCTTTGTAATCATGACAACTTGAGTAGATAGGGGAGTTACATTCCCATAATAGAAGTGTAACTCCCAATAACACATATGATGCATTGACACACACTGATGTGTAAGAGAATCTCATAATGACCCCTAAATGACACATGGACCTACGATCTCACCTAATGATGTGGAAAATAACACACACCAACAAGTACCATAATTTTCAACAACATCTCTTAAACGGTTTGGGTAGTTGTCTTTTAGAGGCTTATCACCTAACCATTTGTCCTCCCAAAAATTCACCATACAACCATCCCCTATCTTCCATTTGGTGCCTTTTGAAATAAGGTGCTTTTCCCAATTTATAAATTTCTAGAAAGTAGATACATTAAAGTTTGCATTTACGAAATACCACACATTCACCCTAAGAATTTTCCAATATTTGTGCCTAATGATTGAGGTCCACACACTCTCTTCCTTAACCAACCTCCATATCATTTTAGATAGTAGTGCTTTATTCATCTTTTCCTAGTCCCTAATGCAGAGACCTCTCTTTATCAACCAATTTTGACTTCACAAAATTGTTTAAAAATAATAAAAATAAAAAATTTGAAAAATTTGAAAAGATTTACTTTGCATGGTTCATTGCCCTCATTGCGATAGTCTCATTTTTGTGATCGTTTCGATCTTCGTTTCATCCTTTTCGAGGCAAGAACTCTTCCCATCAAGCTTTAAATCACGTTAAAATACATAAAACAATTAATTAATATTTAATTAATAATTGCTTCTTGTTTGATAAAATTGATTGAGAAGTATTTAATTAAATAAATATAAATTAAAAGTTCGTTCAACAAATTTTAATGCAGGGGAAGTAAGCTTACACTTCCATGCAGGAAGCCAATCGGCTTCCCGAACCCAATTTCCCCTTTCCACGGCAATCTTCCTCAAATTTCCGCACGTGGGATTTTCTCCACCAATTACCAAATCTGGATTGGCTAACGGGCAAGAAATTTCTCAATTACCCACATGGGGAAATTGAGCGGGATTAATGACCCGCTTTGCCATTCCGTTGGCAATTTTCCATTACTTTCCCCATTTCCCCTAGCACTTAAGCCTTTACCCGGGAAGAGAGGAATTTGGATTAATCCCCATAACTTCCTCCATCAAACACTGTTGGAAAAAGTCATTCGAACCTTTGCTTCTTATTTCCTCTTAAGAACATAATATTTTTTCATATCCCATAATACGACACACCTTTGTGCACAGACGGAAGGCAAAAAGAACAATTTTAAAAGACTCAAAAGCAACGCATTGGCTAAAGAAGGAATAAAGAAGCTTTTCAAGACCCATGTCTTTGGAGAAAGGAAACCACGTTTATAGAGAAGGATCTCTCACTCAACAAAAAATAAATTCCCACGCATTTCCAAGCATTTTTCCAAGCATCCTGAAGGAGGCGTGCCCAAGAAAGGACAGTTCTCTTTTTCACGCATGCAAAATAATAGTTTCTCATGTATGATGAAGGAAAGAACATGAATTGTTTTTTAAAGAAAGAAAATAGTCCAGAGAAAATTAAAATCTCCATGCCTGGGGAGAAATTGACAAAAGACAGCAAAAGGACAAAGAAAAATTACTTTTCATGCATTAGAGGAAGAAGGAACCTAGCTAAAGGGAAAAAGAACAATTTTTAAATAATAGTGAAATAGCAAAAGCCACGCACATGCCAAGGATAGGAATCGACATGACATTTTCTTCCATATCTCAATTGTAGTCTACAAATGTTCTTTTTCCAAGCTACGGAAAGCGTGGGGAGGGAGATGGAAATGTACACACTTCATCTATTTTTACGGAGATTTGATATTGATATCTCCGGCCTCAAGGAGAAACACTTGGTCGAAAGTGCAAACACGTACCACAAATAGAGGATCACTTAGCGGGGTGTGCGAGATGAAATTAAAGTCGACCCGAGACCATTTGAGGCTTACCTTAGATCGAGATGATCACCTTGAAGTCGAGATTCAACTCATTAAATTGTTGATGATGGTTCCAACGTGCTTGATCTTGTGTTTGATTCATCTTCCGCATCATCACCACTCAAGATTAATTGGTCAAATGGGGATTGTGTATTACTAGAGACATGGATCTAATGAGTTCATGAGGTAATTATCGTTTGGTTTGAAGAGGATTTGAATCATCACAGGAGGACTGTGCACGAAGAGAAACAACCATCCATCTACAATGAGAAGAGGAACAAGCGAGTTAATCAATCATCTTCTCAACTCACACAAACTACAACATTGAACTACAGAGAATCATAGGAAGTGGAAAGGAAATACTCCTCCTGTCACACCCGTATCATCTAGAAGGTATGGAAAATGACACCAAGTGGAGGAGGGGAAGGAGCACATCTCAAGAATTTCTCATTCCAGTCATCATTCGTCTTCCATGATTGCCCTAATTCTTTAGGCCTAATCAACAACACAACACTATAATTCAGAGCATTGGTTTAGGCACAAACACCTATAATCTATATCACACAATTTCTAGAGGTGGAACTCACTAATGAAGTACCTCAAAATATACCATCCCAACTTGTGGAAGTAGTCACAACTTCTCAACCAAAAGTTGATGATCCGGTTCTTTCCCCACCTACATTTGAAGAACCACCACAAATGGAGAAAATGGTGACAACATCTCTCTCACAACAAGAAGATCCAATTTCAGCAACACCCGAAGGTGATCCCCTTCAGCGTGATGAAGATCAATTCCCAACGAACACGAGAACCATGTACAATGAGGTACTTGGAGAGGTTCCCACCTGGCTACATGATATCTTGAAGAATTGAAAGAGGGTCGTCAAGCCAATAGTGATAAACTTGGAAGTGATTGCGTAAATGTTAGAATCCATCACTCCAAAAAAGACCAAATACTACACTAAGGTGTGTGTCAACGAATTCATAAATCACTTTGATGATATTTCAACACCACTCATTCACAATGGGGCAAAGGAGATGGATTTCCAAGACTCTGAAGTCTCACGAATTCTGCTCGGGAGATCAACACTTTGGGATGGTGACAAAGACAAAGGACATAACTCCAGGCAGTGAATTGTAATTTTGGCTCCTTGAAGATCTTCTCAATGGCGAAAGATCAAAAGTTAGATTCTGAGAAGCCAAGGCGGGCGTAACGACTACGGTCTCGCAACAAATGAATAATTTACCATGGAAAGGTACTCGGAGCATGTGGAGAATTGTGTGTAATTGTGAATGTGAATATGAATGAAGACAAACTTTCTCACACCAGAATATTGCTCAGACGGAGGGGTGGATGAATTGCTCAAGTTTCAAGCTCAACACTCTTGTCATTTGGAGGATTGCAGAGCACGGTCAATGAGTTCATTCCTGTACGATCAGGATAGGCGGACTCTTGGCCCAATGGATAAGACACTAATCCTAGGTGTCTTGATCTAGGTGGCGCATTGCTGACTAGGATGTCTATGTGTGTGTCCAAGTCATTTAAGTGGGGTCCACATGTGCCCATTTCTTTTATGACTTTTTAGCTTAAGTGGTTTCTATTTTTAGTTGTTTTTAAAAAGTTGGTTGAAAAAGTCAAAGTCACTTAAGTGCCCTATTTAATGTGCATTTAAAACCCTAACTACTTTGTAACCAACTTTTGGGTTATATAAGGAAGTGAGGGGCTCATTTGTAAAGGGTGACTTTGAGAGAGGAGAAGAAAATACTTTTGTGCAAACTTTGTTTGAAATAAAGCTGTGTTCTTTTGTGAATTTTTTTGGAGTTAATGAAATACGAACTTTGTGTCTCATTCATTGCCTCTTTTAACATTTGATGTTCTTATGTTCATTAGATGTTAGGTGTTTTAATCTTGCATGCAAATATTATCTTTGATCTTATTGCCAACATTATTAATCAGTTGTTCTAGTTCACGGTGATCAAGCTCGATTATCTACTTGCTCATGTGTGTTCCCTTTTACACATTCTTGTTTGGCTAACTCAAACTCTATTTTATTTGTGTTGGTTATTCATCTTTCCTCTTCATGCAATATTAGGCTCTATTTTTACCTAACTCTTACATGCGCTTTGAGTTCATCCCATTTCACTTTTCTTTCCATTGATTTTCCAAAACACCCCCGCATACAATTTTGGATGTACAAATGTAAATACGATTTTGGTTTTCAATAAAGCGGCCTCACCTTCATTGAGGAGGACTTCGTTCCCACCTTTGTTGCATGTCATTTGCATGTGTGTAAATCCATATGCTAACAGTTTTTTGGTGACTTTCTTTGGGATTCAGGAATCATTAACCAGTTCTTGGTTAAATATTTATGACTATCCCCTCTACACAACTCAGATTCTTCAACCGAACCTTGTGCCCCCGATGAAGATTTCGAGGAGACATTGCTGCCAACCTTGAACAATAGCTTGGGAAAACCGTGAAAGCTTGTAGCAATTTGTAGGCATTGATAGAGCCATTGACAGAGAAATCTACATCGAAGACCTTAGAAGAAGGGCACTTGCACTTGTGGCGGAAGACCTCTGGACACGTGTTGATCGTTGTTCACCAATGCGGTTCTCTTCCACCAAGGTAATAAGTTGTATGACTATTATAGGTAACCCACCTATCGCTGACCAAATCTTGTTTTTCTGAGATACTCAAGAAGATATATCATCAGATTTGATGCAAGCTATTTGGAAAAAGCGCACAAGTAACCATCATTTTCATCTCACCGCATCAGTACTACATAATGAAGAAGAGAAAGCCACGAGAGTTGCTAGAGTTATTTAGGCACAAATAGCTCAAGAAAGAGAGAAAAGAGAAAAGGCTAGAGCTGGTTGAACATGCCGAGTAATCCATTCACCATAAATATTCCAAACTGGAAGGAAAGAGGTTTACGTGAGGAGAAAAAGCTAAAGGTCGATTTGACCCCACTTTTGACTTTCAAGGAAATTTTGGTTTCAAGTTTTCTCCTCCAAAGAAGAACACACCTCGTAGATCTGTAAGCCTTGCATCAAGTCCTGAAAGAGCAAGCAAGGAAGGAATCACTACCCGATCAAGCACTTGTCCTTGCTCATGTTCTTTTACCTTCACATACCACCTTTTCTCAAATGGTAGCCAATGTACCATGGGAAAATGCCATAGGCCCATTGGCCTTACCTGCTCAAAATGAAATCCGACGAGGATTAAGAAAGATTCTTCCCAAGTTTGACGGAGGTGGGAAGACGTCACCAGATGACCATAATTCTACCTTTTTCGCTGCATGTGCTATTTTTTCGGTAGAATATGAAGATGTTGCTATTCATCTCTTCGTCAAAACATTGCATGATATTCTTTGTAGATTGGTTTCATCATCGCCCGATGGATGTATCACAAATTGGAATGATATGAAAACCAAGTTTGAAAATCGATTCAAAATGGTAGAAGATGAACATGCTCTTCTTGCCCAACTATCTCAGGAAAAGAAAGAGCCAACAGAACCCATGAGGAATTTCGTGGCAAAATTCAACAAGATGGTGAACAAAGTTCACTGGGATTCGTCAAACCTTGATGGACAAAATGTTTCTTTATTAATGCACAACAACTAGAAGTGTGCTATCAGCTGAGAAGGGCTAGGGTGGCTACTTTGGAACTTGCTCAATCTTTGGCCATAGAAATTGAAGATGACTTAATCATGGCAGGAAAATTTAAGAAAAATTCCCTCAAAGGAAAGAGTCAAGAAACCCCCAACACTTCAGAAACTATACTCACTAAGTTGGCTAATGATGTGTTGGCTTTGAAAAAGCAAGTTGCTCAAAGTAGTAAACCTGCTCCTTACAAAGACATCCCAAGAAAAGGATACGTTCCCAACAAAGCCAGGATTGCAGGCACTCCAACAAGGCTTGCTTATTGAAAGCAACTCCACAACCAATTCAAAATGTGATTGCATTCAAGAAAGCGATGATGAGATTGAAGTCATTGAGGTTGATGAGGAAGACCCTGATTCTGAGACATTTGAACCTAAAGTTGAAGATCCTGGAAGGGAAAGTAATAATCATTTCTTTGAGTACGATTAGATGAGGAAGATGAATACGAAGAAATTATAGAAGATATGAATAGTCAATCTTTCGCCATTTTCACACGCTCTCGAGAAAAGGAGTAGGATACCACTAAGGTGGGAGATAAAGAGGTTTCCAAGGAAACTCCCAGAGAATACAAGACAAATGAGGCTCCTAAAGTGTCCAAGGTGACTGAGGTTTCAAAGGTCAAGACTATCTTAAAGAAAGGAGGGCCTTTATTAGATCAATCGGTTGGTAAACCAACTACAAAGAAAGTTCCTTCTTCCACATTAGTGTCAACCAAGCCCAAGGCCAAGGTCAAAAGTGTGCCATCATCAAGTTCGAAAGAACTTATATATGAGACTTCAAGTATGATTACTTTGCCTAAATTTGATATCATTGATCATATCAATAAAACAAAAATCTCCATGTCATAGGCAGAGTACTTGAAATCCAACAAGGATCAACTCGAGAAATTGGTCCAGTTTATCAAAGGTGACTCTACTATTCATTCCTCCAAAGGAATTTTGAAAACTCCCAAAGATGGGAAAACTCAAAATATTGTGGCGGCCACTACACCTTCAAATGAAAAGATCGAACCTTTCTTTGTGTCCTTTCTGATCAACAGATGCAAATTAAGTAATTGCATTATAGACTCTGGAGCCTCGGATAATGTGATGCCAACAAAAGTAGCACATGCTCTTGGTTTGACTTATACAAGAACATTCGGATCATGTTACTCCATGGAAACCAAGCAAGTTCCTCTAATCAGGCAGATTAAAGATGCCCAAATGGTTTTAGCCCAATTCCCTCAAAAGAGAGTTAAAGTAACTATTTTAGTTGCTGATATTCCTGCCTCGTATGGAATGTTGTTGAGTAGGAAATTTTGTAGAGATTTGGGTGGTGAGATTCAAATGGGTGGTCTCATGCCATGATTCCTATCAATGGGAAATGAAAAATCTTATCTTTGGAAGCTCGAGGCAAAGTTCACGGTAACTAAACACGAAGATCCTCGCACACGAGATCCTTTTCAAGGCTCAAGTATGGGTAATTATATGATGACTGCAGAAATTCATACCCCGAGATCACTTACAGAAATTCCAATGAGATCTGGACTCTTGAGTTCGATGGAAGTTGTTGCTCACGAGGCTCTGGTGTAGGAGTGATGCTCATATCTCCAAATGGTAAAATATTTCCTTTTACCTACAAACTCGAATTTTCAAATACTAATAACACTACAGAGTACGAGGTGTTAATCCTTGGCCTTGAGTTGCGAGAAGAGAAAGGGATAAAAAATTTGGAAGTCTTTGGGGATGCAGAATTGATCGTGAAATAGGTAAGAAATCGGTTCAAGTAAAGAATGATCGTTTGAGACACTACAAAAATAAATTGCAGGATGTTATAGATGTCTTGATGCTTTTTCCATAAAATTTGTCCCTCGTGAAAAGAATGACAAAGAAAATTCTCTAGTAGTCTCAACTTCATTAATGATTCCTCATTCAAAATTTGATCAAGTCAAATACACCATTGAAATGGTTTTTAGGCCGAGTGTTCCTAACAATGCAGAAAATTGGCAAGTATTTAATGATGATCAACAAATTATTGCCTTCTTGGAAAAGAGAGAAAATTTTGAACAATTGTACTTTGAAGGAAGTCATTCGACATTTTGCAAATCAACTACCTCACCCATTCAGGAAGGAGTTGAGAATGAAGATCCTGGTGATGGCATCATTCAACTCAAAGGAAATAAAATTCCGAAAGGATTGGTTTCACTCGAAGAACTTTTTGAAAAACATGACAGGTTTATCAAAGAGAAAGAGTAGCGAGGACTGCGAATTACGTGACTATGAGCAAGTTAACATTGGTACGAGGATAAACCTCACCTATTCAATATTGGCAAGTGTTGCTCACCTGAGGAGCGTAGGAAATTCATAAGTCTACTTGCCAAATATTTTGACGTTTTGGCTTATTCATACGAAGACTTGAAGTCTTTTCAACCCGGGAAATGGAGCATCGCATACCCTTGAAGCACAGTGCGGTTCCATTCGGGAAGAAGCAAAGACAATTTAATCCCAAGATTGCGGGGATAATATTTCATGAAGTTCAAAAGATGCTAGATGCACGAATAGTGTGTCCTATTTGACATTCGACATGGATAGCTAATATTGTACCGATTCGCGAAAAATGGAGAAATTAGGATTTGCGTGGATTTACGAAATCTTAATTAGGCTTCCTTGAAAGATAACTACCCATTGCGGTCATGGACCATATTACGCAAGAAATTTACGGATCGAAATGCTATCTATGCTAGATGGTTTCTCTGGCTATAATCAAATTGAAGTAGCTAGAGAAGATCAACATAAAACCGCGTTCACTACCCCCTGGGGTACATTCACGTATAGAAGAATGCCCTTCGGTTTGATCAATGCCAACGTAACTTTTTAAAGGGACATGGATATGGCATTTGTAGATTATAAAGAAAAGATCATTGTGATATACCTAGATGACTTGATGGTGTTCTCAAGAAATGAGAAGATCACCTAAGGGATTTGGAGAAAATATTACAAAGATGTAGACTCCATAAGATTTCTACGAATCGAAAAAGTTTGTGTTCGGAGTTACAAAAGGAAACTCCTAGGTCATATTGTTTCGAGGAAGGAACTAAGATCGATCCTGAATGCATTCAAGCTATCAAGAATCTTTCCTTACCTACAAGTAAGCCTGGAGTCCACTCATTCTTTGGGAAGGTGAACTTTTTGAGAAGGTTCGTGCCTGATTTTGTCGAGCTAACTAAAGAAATCACTGATATGATGAAAGGAAAAGAATCCTTCAAATGGTCAAAGGAAGGTAGAGAGGCATTTGAGAAAATCAAAGGTGCTATTGCAAAAGCTCATACATTGGTATGTCCTAATTTTAAAAAGGATTTTGTAATTTATTGCTATGCTTCTCTGCACACAATCTCCACCATTTTGAATCAGCACAATCAAGAGGGGATCGAATCTCCTATCGCATTCATGAGTTCAAGATTCAAGAAACATGAACTTAATTACACTCCTCTTGAGATACATGCGTACATGGTGGTAAGAGCCATGAAACACTTCAGGTATTACGTGTTGAATTCTCACACCAAAGTCTTAGTTCCGGACACCGCGGTGAAATCAATGTTGACACAACAGGAACCGGGATCTAAAAGAGGTAATTGGGTCTCCAAGATCCAAGAATATGATCTGGACATCAAGCCTACCAAGTTGGTTCGAGGAAGAGGACTCTGCCAACTCATTGCAGAGAATGAACCACGAGATAATCTGGGAAGAACCAGTTGAAGAAAATTTACCATTGGTAGTTTTTGTTAGTACCACAGATGAATGGTATTATGATATTGCCTACTTCCTCACATATGGCGAGTGTCCAGAGAATCTGACAGCTAAGGAGAAATGAGCTATCAAACTAAGAGCTGCCAGGTATGTCATTTGGGATAACACATTGTTCAAGAAAGGAATTGATGACATGTTCCTCAGATGTGTTGATAAAGAGAAACAACCTAGGTTGTTGGAAGCTTTCCACAATCATGCTTGCGGTGGTCATTTCTCTGGCCTAGTAACAACCCATAAAATTTTGAGAACACATTATTACTGGCCCACTATGTTTTCTGATGCTCAGAAACGGGTGACAAAATGTGAAGCCTGTCAACAATTTGTTGGAAGACCAAAGTTGACAGCTTTGCCTTTGAAGCTAGTTGTCATTGAAGAACCCTTTCAACAATGGGGTTTAGATTTCATCGGAGTTTTGAATCCTAATTCTAGTGCTGGTCATACTCACGTGCTCACCGCCACTGATTACTTTACAAAGTGGGTAGAAGCTATACCGGTGAAACAAACATCTACCGTAGTAATATGTGATTTCATCGGAGAAAACATATTGGTCCGTTATGGAATTCCACACAAGATCGTGATGAAAATGCCTCAAACTTTTCTTTTGCGAGAGATGATAGGTTTTGTTATGGATATGGGATATCTCTATCTCATTCATGATTACTACCGGTAGGGAAATGGTCGGTGAATCCAAGTGAACAAAAACCTCATTACTATTGTGCGCAAGTTAGTCGAAGAAAATCAAAGAACTTGGCACAAAAAGTTATACGATGCATTGTGGGCTGATCGCATAACTCCCAAAAGGGAAATCAAGATGTCTCCATTTCAACTTTTGTATGGAACCGATGCTCAAATTCCTGTCACACTAGAGTTACCAACATTAAAATTAGCTCAGGCAGTTGATGATGAATGCTTCACCAATGCATTAGATAAAAGGATCATGTTCCTAAGCAAGCTCGAGGAACAAAGAATTCAAGTGGAAAACAGGATTGAGGAACATCAATCCAAGGTAAAAAAGTTGTTTGACAGGAAAAATAGGGAGAGACAGTTTCAAATCAATGACTTAGTTCTTCTCTGGGACAAAAGACGTGAGCCAAAAGGAAAGCATGGGAAGTTTGACTCACTATGGCTGGGACCATTCAAAATAAGGCATTTCTATGGAGATAGTACCTATTACTTGTCATATCCTAATGGAACTCATTTGCCTTTGCCCTATAATGGGAAATATCTCAAGCACTATCAAAATTGAAAATGGGTTGTTCCCCGTATGTACATAGGTAATTAGGATTTTGGTTTGTTTGTTTCCCTATTTTTCGGTCTCCTCTCTTGTGTCACCCCATTTTTGTGCCCATCATTTTGAGATCATGTTCATGACTATTTTGGTCTGGGTCCATTGCTACGTCCATGAAGTCCTTGTCCCCAATTAGAGCTAGTTGTTATCAGCCAATTTTGACCAAAATTGTTTTAAAATAATAAAAAATGAAAAATTTGAAAAATTTGAAAAGTGTTACTTTGCGTGGTTCATTGCCCTCGTTGCGATCGTCTCATTTTTGTGATCGTTTGAGTATTCATTTCGTCCTTTTCGGGAAAGAACTCTTCCTGCAGGAGCTTTAAATCACGTTAAAATACATTAAAACAATTAATTAATATTTAATTAATTAATTGCTTCTTGTTTGATAAAATTGATTGAGAAGTATTTAATTAAATAAATATAAATTAAAAGTTTGTTCGACAAATTTTAATGCTGGGGAAGTAAGCTTACACTACAGTGCCAGGAAGCCAATTTGGCTTCCCGAACCCAGATTTCCCCTTTCCTTGGGAATCTTCCTCAAATTTCCCACACGTGGGATTTTCTCCACCAATTGTCGAATCCTGGATTGGCTAATAGGTAAGAACTTCCTCAATTTCCCACATGGGAAAATTAAGCGGGGATTGCTTGACCCGCTTTTCCATTCCCGTTGGCAATTGTCCGTTGCTTTCCCCATTTCCCCCTGGCACTTAAGCCACTACCCGGGAAGAGAGGAAGTTGGATTAATCCCCATAACTTCCTCCATCAAACCCGTTGGAAAAATTCGTGTGAAGCTTTGCTTCTTATTTCCTCGAAGAACATAATATTTTGTCATATCCACAATACGACACACTATGCCTAGACGAAGGAAAAAGAACAATTTTTAAAAGACTCGAGAAAGCCACGCATTGGCCAAAGAAGGAATAAAGAAGCTTTTCAAGACCCATGTCTTTGGAAAAGGAAACCACGTTTGTAGAGAAGGATCTCTTACTCAACAAAAATAAATTCCCACGCATTTCAAGCATTTTTCCAAGCGACTGAAGGATACGTGCCGGGAAAGGACAATTTCCTTTTCACGCATGCTAAAGAATAGTTTCTCATGTATCTTTGAAGGAAAGAACATGAATTGTTTTTAAAGAAAAAAAGCAGTCTAGAGAAAATTAAAATCTCCATGCACAGGAGAAATTGACAAAAGATAGCAAAAGGACAAAGAAAAATTGCTTTTCATGCATTAGAGGAAGAAGGCACCCAACTAAAGGGAAAAAGAACAGCAGTTTTTAAATAACGGTGAAACAACAAAAAGCCACACACATGCCAAGGATAGGAATCGACCCGACATTTGCTTCCCTATCTCAATCGTAGTCTACAAATGTTCTTTTTTCCAAGCTACGAAAAGCGTGGGGAGGGAGATGGAAATCTACACACTTCATCTATTTTCATAGAGATTCGATTTTGATATCTCGGCCTCAAGGAGAAAACACTTGGTCAAAAGTACAAACACGTACCACAAATAGAGGATCACTTAGTGGGGTGTGCGGATGAAATTCAAGTCTGACACTGAGACCATTTGAGGCTCACCTTAGATCAGATGATCACCCTCAAAGTCAGAGATTCAACTCATGAAATTGTTGATGATGGTTCCAACGTGCTTGATCCTACATTTGATTCATCTTCCGCATCATCACCACTCAAGATTAATTGGTCAAATGGGGATTGTGTATTACTAGAGACATGGATCTAACGAGTTCATAAGGTAAGTATCATTTGGTTTGAAGAGGATTCGGATCATCACAGGAGGACTGTGCGTGAAGAGAAACAACCATCCATCTATAATGAGAAGAGGAACAAACGAGTTAATCAATCATCTTCTCAACTCACGCCGCAAACTACAACACTGAACTATAGAGAATCATAGGAAGTGGAAAGAAAATACTCCTCCTGTCGCACCTGTATCATCTAGAAGGTCTGGAAAATGACACCAAGTGGAGGAGGGGAAGGAGCACATCTCAAGAATTTCTCATTCCAGTCATCATTCGTCTTTGCATGATTGCCCTAATTCTTCAGGCCTAATCAACAACACAACACTATAATTCAGAGCATTGGTTTAGGCGCAAGCACCTATAATCTATATCACACAATTTCTAGAGGTGGAACTCGCTAATGAAGTACCTCAAAATATACCAGCCCAACTTGTGGAAGTAGTCACAACTTCTCAACCAAAAGTTGATGATCCGGTTCTTTCCGCCTACATTTGAAGAACCACCACAAATGGAGAAAATGGTGACAACATCTCTCTCACAACAAGAAGATCCAATTTCAGCAACACCCGAAGGTGATCCCCTTCAGCATGATGAAGATCAATTCCCACGAACATGAGAACCATGTACAATGAGGTACTTGGAGAGGTTCCCACCTGGCTACATGATCTTGAAGAATTGAAAGAGAATCATCAAGCCAATAGTGATAAAATTGGAAGCGATTGCGTAAATTTTAGAATCCATCACTCCAAAAAAGACCAAATACTACACTAAGGTGTGTGTCAATGAATTCATAAATCACTTCGATGATATTTCAACACGACTCGTTCACAATGGGGCAAAGAAGATGGATTTATAAGACTCGAAGTCTCACGAATTGCATTCGGGAGATCAACACTTTGGGATGGTGACAAAGACAAAGGACATAACTCCAAGAAGTGAATTGCAATTTTGGCTCCTGGAAGATCTTCTCAATGGCGAAAGATCAAAAGTTGGATTCTGACAAGCCAAGACGGTGTAATGACTACGGTCTCACTGACAAATGAATAATTCACCATGGAAAGGTACTCGGAGCATGTGGAGAATTGTGTGTAATTGTGAATGTGAATATGAATGAAGACAAACTTTCTCACACCAGAATATTTCTTAGGGGGAGGGTGGGCCAATTGCTCAAGTTTCAAGCTCAACACTCTTGTCATTTGGAGGATTGCAAAGCACGGTCAATGAGTTCATTCTGTATGATCGGGATAGGCAGAATCTTGGCCCAATAGATAAGGCACTAATTCTAGGTGTCTTGATCTAGGTGGCACATTGTTGACTAGGATGTCTATGTGTGTGTCCAAGTCATTTAAGTAGGCTCCATGTGTGCCCATTTCTTTTATGACTTTTTAGCTTAAGTGGTTTCTATTTTTAGTTGTTTTTAAAAGTTGGTTGAAAAAGTCAAAGTCACTTAAGTTCCCTATTTAATGTGCATTTAAAATCCTAACTACTTTGTAACCAACTTTTGGGTTATAAAACAAAGTGAGGGGCTCATTTGTAAAGGGTGAATTTGAGAGAGGAGAAGAAAATACTTTTGTGCAAGCTTTGTTTCAGGAAGAAACTTTGTGTTCTTTTGTGAAATTTTTTTTAGAGTTAATGAAATACGAACTTTGTGTCTCATTTATTACCTCTTTTAACATTGATGTTCTTATGTTCATTAGATGTTAGATGTTTGAATCTTGCATGCAAATATTATCTTCGATCTTATTATCAACATTATTAATCGGTTGTTCTAGTTCATAGTGATCAAGCTCGATTTGCTCATGTGTGTTCCCTTTTACACATTCTTGTTTGGCTAACTCAAACTCCGTTTTATTTGTGTTGGTTATTCATCTTTCCTCTTCATGCAATATTAGGCTCTGTTTTTACTTAACTCTTGCATGTACTTTGAGTTCATCCCATTTCACTCCTTTTCTTCGTTCCATTCTATTTCCTTCATTCACTTTTCTTTCCATTGATGTTCCAAAACACCCCCCACATACAATTTTGGATGTACGAGATGTAAATACAGTTTTGGTTTTTAATAAAGGAAGCCTCACCTTCATTGAGGAGAGGACTTCGTTCCCACTGCTTTGTTGCATGTCATTTGCATGCGTGCAAATCCATATGCTAACAACCTCCAAGTCTTTTGGGTTTGCATATTTTTTCCCAAGCTATGAGGGGAATTCTATCTTTTGTTTAGAGCCACTCCATAAAAATATTTTTTGTATGCTTTCCAACTTATTGGCAATAGAAGTGGGTATTCTATAAATTTACATGGTATACACTGGAAAATTTTGAATGGATCATTTGAGAAGAATGACCTTACCAACTTGAGAGAGCAGTGATCCTTTCCATTCTTCCAATTTTTTGAGGAATCTATAAATAAGAAATTTCCAATCAGTTGCCTTAGGTCTCTCGGTTCCTATGATCATTCCAATATACCTAGTGGGGAATGTTTTAATCTCAGAGCCCAATATACCTGATATCTTAGCACATATCTTTTGGAGTGTTGACAAAGAAAACAGACATTTTACCAAAAGTGATAAGATGATTAGAAACTTCTTCATAATTAACCACCAATTGTTTAAATTCTCGTTCTTCTGGGACCATGGCATCTCCCATGAGTATGGTGTCATCAACGAAATGTTAATAAACTACATTAGCACTATTAACAATAGGATAGATACAGTTGATTCTTCCTTCTATATTATCCTTGTTTAGGGTCCTGCTTAGTGTTTATACCATTATAATAAACAAGAAAGGAGAAATGGGATCTCCTTATCTTAAACCTCTAGTACTCTTGAAAAAACCACAAGGGGTGTCATTGGCCAAAGTCTGAGAGAATTTTACGGTGGATATGCAAGCTTGTATCATACTTTTAAAGTCATCATCGAAACCAAACTTGCTTAAGAATTTTTGGAGAAAGGTCAAGAAACACTATCATATGTCTTTTCCACGTCAAGCTTAATGATCATTGCTTCTTTCTTATTTTTCTTAACAGAGTGCAATGTCTCTGGATAGTGACTATGCTATCTTGAATCTGTCTTCCCATCACAAACCCCCTGTTGATATGAGATAATAGATGGAAGAAGAAGTTGAACTCTTAAAGCCAAAATTTTAGAACACATTTTGTATATGCGATTCAATGACTTATTGGCTTGAAGTTTCGAAATTAGAAGGATTGTGATTCTTGGAAACAAAAGATAGAAATGTGTAATTTAAATTTTGAAGCATATATATATATATATATATATATATATATATATATATATATATATATATATATATAAAGAACTCTTGTATGGAAAGGAAAATATCATCCTCAACAATATCCAAAAAAATTGAAAAAGAATGCCCCACTGACCATTTGGTCCCGAAGCTTTATCTAGGCACATAGTTTTTAGCATGAACTCAATTTCCTCATTGGATGGGACCTTGGTAAGCATGCATTTTTTCAGCCTCTATGACCCAGAGAGTACAATCCGGAAAAAAACTTTCCTTGTTTCTGTTAGGAACATTTACAAGCTGAAAGAAGTCTGCTATATAAAAGAGGTTGCTTGACCCTTTGTATATTGATGGATTTAGTTAACATCTCCCCATCATCCCCAACTACATTAAGAATTCTGTTAGTACCACTTCTTTTCAATGTCGTGATGTGGAAAAACTTAGTATTTTTGTCCCCTTCTTTTAGCCATTGCACCCTTGATTTTTGTCTCCAGAAGGTTTCTTCTTTTAAGAGTATATTATGGTAATGCGCGAACTACCTCTCTTCTGTTGGTCTTCCTAAATACATTGACTACTAAGATCCTCCAAAGATTCTTGTAATGTTGTTAATTCATATTCAAAGATTTATTTTTCTCAAAAATATTGCCAAAGCTCTTTTTGTTCCATCCTTTCAGATTGTTCTTGACATGAGTGTGATTTTTAGAGACTCTAAACATGGTTGTTCCTTGGATTTTCACATTCCACCATTCTTTCATAAGATTTGAGATCTCCTCATTTTGTAGCCACATTTTTTCAAATCTGAAGGGCATTCTTCTCCTCTCCTTGTCTTTGATCTGAAAAAGGATTAGGTTATGGTCTAAACTTATCCTAGGAAGGGAGAAGAGACATGCTTCTTTATTCACCCATCCCCAAGAAGTAAGATCCCTGTCTAATTTAACTTGTATCAGTTAATCCCCTTTTATCCTATTATACGGTATATTTACTACCCTTCAACTCAATGTCCATGAGTTTGTTTTGCAAAATAAAATCCTGAAGGTCTTCCATACTATCAGTTAAGTTAATGTTCCCTCCTTTTCTTCTTCCCGACATTAAGGGAGTTTTGAAATCTCCATAGCCACCACTCGGTGCCTTTGATAATCTATTGAAATTTATAAAGCTAATTCCAAAAGCTTTTTCTTTCCCCTTTATTATTAGGAGCATAAATACTTGACATAACCCATAATTCCTTGGTTTTCTTATCTTTAAACAACATAGCCAAATGATTTCTTTTTTTAAGAAGATTCGTACCTTGGAGTTTTTCAGCATCCCATATGATAGCTATGCCACCAGCAGCACCTTTAGAACTAACTACCACCACTTCAGTCTTTCTACAAAGGTATTTTTAGCATCCAAAAATTTTCCTTCCTCCATTTTTGTTTCTTGAATAGCTATGATATCAATTTTATACTTAGATTCAAGTTCCTTTATAATCCTCCACTTAGTTGGGTTGTTCAAACCCTTAGCATTCAAGAAGCTATATTCATTTAAACACTTGATTTTTAGTCCTTCTAAAGCTCCTTAAATCGAGTTTAGATTGTGTTCCATCATCAATGTCTCTTTGGCTTAGCTTTTTCCTAGCAACTTGTTTATTAGGTCTCCCTGAGCCAATTTTCTTCTCCATTGGGGTGGCTTGAAGTTTCCCCTAGTTGTTTTCATGATGATATCCTCCTCTACTTTCTTAGTATCCACTTTTACATATATGTCTGTTCTTTTTATTTTCCTTAGGAGGAGATTTGACCTCATGTATTATCCTTTGGATATTAACAACCAAATGTTCTTCATTTCCTTTCAAAAGGATTGTTTCATTTTCTTCTAAACCTAATAATTTATCAAAAGGGTTGGAAAAAGGTCCCAAGGTTTCTTGATACTTATTTTCTTTTGTTGTCTCCTTGGGATCTATTTGAGACTATTTTCCTGTCTTGTAGCTTCCTTTAGTAGAGGATCTATATTTTTGATGATAGTATCTTTTCGACCTACACATGATTCTTAACAACCTAAAAATGAGGTTCAAATAAGGATTTTATATGATGCTTCCTATTCTTTACTTATGTGAAGCCATCCTCATTCATCTTTGGGGTGCGATAGAGGTTTTTCGTAGCTTTAAACACAACCGATCAATCTTCATTCTTCTCATTAACGATTATACCCTTATTTGGGTTCTGATTCTTAACATTGGGCTCGAGAGGTTTCCACTTCTTTACCTTGAGTCTGTTCTTTTGTCAACTTGGAGACTTCCTTATAGACTCTAGATACCACCATTTTGCATTGTTGTTTCACATGCCCCCATCCCCGACATTTTCACAGTTTTGAGGGTAATTTTCAAAATTAATCTTCTGTTCCCACTTCCCAAGACAAGATCAAAGGGTTATGGATTTAGGTAATGAGATACCAATCAATGAATAAATACAAAATTTTGCACAGATTGCTCTATATTTCTACAGGGTTACATTATCCACTGTGACATAAGTCCGAGAGTATTAGAAATCCATTTAATAACATCTACATCCCGTAGTTCTAGAGGTATTTACGGTAATCTAACCCACATAGGAAACTGGTTTATATTTTCTTTATCTAGGTTGAACATAGGTGTCCATTTACGTAGAAATAGGCCTAACTTCCCCATAAACAATGGGCCTTCATTCAGAACCCTTTGAGGGTCCTCCACATTGTTAAAACTGAACAAAAAGAAGCCATTAGGGAGTGTTGTTACTTCCATATGTCCTTTTGGCTTCCATTTTGGGACAGACTAAGATCTTATTATTTTTATGTTTGGTTTTCCTCCAACAAGCTTGCTAATCAAATAATTCTCCATATTACTCATTGTTCTATCAATGATGCTATCATGGATATCTATATACATATATGTTTCACCTTGCTTAAGTTGTGGAATGATCCACATGCTCTTTTCATTCCTAGATTTCAAGATTCTTGCATATGATTGAGGGTCTCATTTTCCACATGGGACCCAGACAAAAGACCTACCTTAGGCTTACCTTCCTCTGTCGAAGGTCATTCCTCTACATCTTCCTCCCCTTTGGGCGGGATCGTATCTATGTCAGGTTCCCCACCCATCTCTATTTTAAACCTTGTCTCTCTCCTCACGCTCCTCATTGCCCATCAATATTCTTTCCTTTTAATGTAGATTTTCTTGGAAAATTTGTATAAGAGGATTAAGATTTGAGTAACATACTTTATTTTGTTCATATATTGATTTAATAAAATATTAATTCAATCTAATTGTAGAGTAATGTATATGATAAAATACAATAGATATATTAATGCTAATCACTCAATCAATGCAACACTACAAACAAATAGAGAGAGAGATGACTTAGCTAAATCCTACGCAATATGGAACCGATCGAGTGGTGTAGAGTGTTGAACAGGCGGGAACTATATCGTGACTTCTCTTTGTAAAATATGGATATCGAGAATGATGTCGTCCATGGGCACTTGGGGTTGGACGGGGGTGCACAGGCACTTGCGATTGTGCGAGAAGGTCAAAATATGCTTTCTTATGTGTCATTTATGGTTTTTCTATCACTTTTTGTTGATCACCCGATATTTGTTCTTTGATCGTCGAGGGTACTATAACTTGGAACAAAAACCTAGATACCTGCACCTTTGCATTCTAGATTTCATGTAGTTCTTTGTGCTTGTGTGTGTGATAGTATCCTTAGGTTTCCCTCGCACTAATGATGCCAAGATAACGGGCTATGACTAGATAAGATGCAAATGTGTGATATGGAATTGAGCACTTCCCCTTCCTATGCAGTGTGTCTAGCCAAAAATGGAGTCCCTTTTAATGGTAGTGATAATATGTAGATGATATTACCCCTTAGAATTGCCAACCAGAATAATAGAGTGTATGTTGTGTGTATATATATGGATATCTTGTTTGAATTTTGACACTAGTGACCCAAAAGGTTGACTATGAGCTCAAGATAAGGATAAGAAAACTAGAAAGGCCAACCACAAATGTTAAAATAAGTAAAAGAACAAACATGACATGAGCGCCCGGAATGGACAAGAGTTCTGAGTGCTTAGTGTTGAGCAGGCAAGGCTGGTGTCTGGGATAAATGATGGCAGATGTGAAAAGATAGACAGACAGGGATCCTTGTGACTTGACCAAGATTGGAGTACATGAAGTGTCATATGTGAGAGAGAAAGACAATAGAAATAATCAAAATAAGTTGATGAGAAAAGGATTGTGTCACCAGTGAATATTTTTCTTACTTAAGATCCATGCATATAACAACGTGCTTCATGACATAGTAAAATAGTAGTATGTGCATGATTTTATGTCTACATTTGTCCCCTTTTATGCTATTTGATTGAAATTCACGTAATGTAAAGGAAGATATCTGTATAAAGTGCAGAGAAGCCATATTACGAGTGTACGTAGAATGTAAGAACTTGTATCGTGGCGAATGATGGATCAAGACTTTGACCCATGTGGTATAAGTGGAGATAGTGAACTGTTGTAAGGAGTAGTTAGAGAAATAGTTGAAATGATTTGGAGATTTTGAATCATTGTAAAAGGAGATTGAAGAGGTAGGGAGTGATCAATTCCCAACATGATTTGTTTATAAATGGGAGGATTTTGGCATCCTGCTGCTAGAGGAAGAGTTTTATGGAGAGAGGTCTAGTTTTAATCTCCATCCATGAATGCATCCCCAAAAGGTATAACCACTGTAAATGGATAAAGAAAAATTTAGTTACGTGTCGTTCCATATTGTACCTAATTAAAGAACACATATAGGAGTAGTATAGGAAAGAAAATGGCATCTCATTTCCCCCACTCCTATAGTAATGGGTGTTCCAGTTTGCATAGTACTATATGGATTCCAAGTTAGGTCATCTGGAAGTGATAGAAATGTAAAGTGACTCCCAAGTTAGGTCATATAGGAGTGATAGTAAGTGTGATGCATCTCCCAAGTTTGCTCATCTGGGAAAAATAGTAAATGTTCTTATTATATTGATTGATTAATATAATTTGAATGATAGAAGATTGCTTTGATATTGTGAACTTAGTAAATTACTCACGGATAGGTTTTGTGCTTTTCCCCCAGATTAGGTCATTTAGGGGAATATGTTTGAAACAATAGAAAATATTATTGTACTCTTGTTCGAATGAGATCAAATCATCTTGTAATAGTAATATGTTAGGACTTTTGATTGATTATATTGCACTGAGAGGGATTATGTGATGATCTTGATTTTATGCCTCCCTTTTCTGCGAAAGGGTAAAGGGCGCAGAGAAATGAGCACGAAGTGAAAGAAAGACATGTAAGATGTTGTAATAGTAAATGAAAAAGTATGAAATAGTATAGTCGCATTATGAATAGATGTTGAGTAGTACATGTGCCGATTGTGAATATGAGATGTTAAAACGTGTATGTGCAGTAGCGCAGAGGAAATTGATATCACCAAAAACAACACCCTCATATTTTCATGAATGTGTTGATCAACAATCAATGTTTTTGGGTAACATGAGATTGTCTCTCAAGTTTTGGGACTTGCTACTTGTGACAAACCTCCAAAGAAGGCTAGTTCTTCTACTTAATCCTAATGCTAAACTATTCATAAGGAAGGAAATCTAACTATCTAATCCTACTCTATAATTACAAGGGACCATGGTGAGAGAAATATGCATGAAAATGGAAATACTAAGCTAAGGGGAGGTGATACCACCAAGAAAGGGGTGGAGATACTTTAATGAGAGAAAAGGGAGAGGGAAAATTGAGAAGGGAGAGGCTAGACAGAGGTGACACAGACACAAATCTTCATTCACCATTTATTCTCCATGAAACACAACAAGATGAACCTATAAGTGAGAAATGCATGCACAAAATACAACAAGAATGGAGAGAAAGGGAAATAAACCAAAATATAAGCAAGGGTTAAGAGAAACACAAAAAAACCAAGATTGTATTGCTTTCAAAGTATGCACAATCTGATACATGTGAAGGAGAAGGCACAAGAACACTTTCCAAGTACAAATGATGGATTACAACTCACATCTCGCTTAGAAACTATTTTGTGAGTTTCTTTGCATTTTAGGATACCCCCCGAAAATGAGAGGTTTCTACAACATATAGAAGAATGAGAGAGAGGGAGAAGAGGGAAACTCAAATTTCTTCCTTCACCCACTAACAAGATGCATCAAATGTTTGAAAATGGGCATGAGAATCCTCCCAAGGCCATTCCTCCATGATTTATTTCTTTTAGAAGAAAGAATGGGCACCATACTTCAATTAAATCGGTGGTTGAACAACTGAACCACATCTTTTAATGCTGATAATTTTTTCTTCTTTTTCTCTAAATTACCCTCACCTAACTCTAGATTTTCTATCTCCATGGTGTAGATGATGAAGAGACCTTTCCAAGCTGTATAAAGTTTTTCAAATTTGGACAATATGGGGAAAAGTTATGCCCATTCGAATATAGAGGGGTCAAGGAGGAACACGGGTTCTTTAGTGCTTGTCTCAATCCGCATTTAATATATTTTTCCTTCGGTGTATGAGATCATATGGTGGTGCAGAGAAGGCTGGGAGAGGAGGGAATTGTTCCAATTGTGCCATTATCACCCACTTTATCCACAAGGGTCTCGGTGTTTATATTGATCGATTATTCGGGTGTAAGGTGGAACAAGGGAACAATTCCACATAGATCCTTTGATCTCGCAACTCAACGCTCACCCGCATTACATGTTGGAAGCGAGAAAGGATTGATAGGGGGATGAATAAGTCCTATGATAAATTTTCTTTCATTTACCATACCATACATTCATTCGTTATAGTGTTCGTACAACATTCATAGCCATGTGTGCTTATTAAGAAGTGCAATAACAACCACAAGAGAAAGAAAACAAATTACTCAATAAAAGAACACCATATGTAAGTGGGAAACCCTCATGGAGAAGAAAACCTACGAAAATTTTTTTATATTACACAAATCAAATAATTTTAATGAAGCACCAACTTCACAAGGAGCACCAACCCTTGATTTAGCGAGGCACCAACCCCTAGTTTAGTAGAGCACCAACCCCACAAGGAGCACCAATCCCTAATTTAATGAAGCACCCAATCCACAAGGAGGCTACAACCCCAAGGATGACCAAGAAACAACTCACCCATCTGTAGATGTTTGATCTCTAATATTTCTACTCCCACAACTGATGGAGATTACTTATTCAACTCACAAACCCTAGCTCACACACTAGGTCTTCAATCTCTCATATTCTTACTCTTTATTCACTTTTCAAAGCTCTAATCACATGTAAACATGCTCTCTAATATTCCTCAACCTGTCATACTATTCATCAGCCTTCAAATCACACTCTCATACCTGTAAAATATCTTCCTCTAGATTTAATTCTTCCCTCCAAGAACATAAGTTCAAAAATGAACCCAAAACATCATTTTTATGCGATTTTCTTTCTTCTAACCCAAAGGAGGTCAGTCATATACATTTGGTTAGACCAATGCATCACTAAAAACATCCCATAACTTTTTCACAACATCTACAAATGACCCATATGGGCCGGCCTAGCAAAAACACACTTTCAATGCACCAAAAATCAATAAAACACGTGCCTTTGGGATGCCAAAATTCTCATCATTCCAAAACTATGATTATTCAAGCTCCCATATTCATAAAACATGAGTAATACATCATTTAAACATCAACCATGGTCACAATTTTTGTTAACCAATCAAATTATTTCATTTATTGTGCCCCATTTCCTTTGCAATTCTCAAAACAGTTGTTTCATGCACCCTTCAACACCTTGGAAATTTCATTTGATCATTAAATAACTTCAACTACTCCAAACCATGCCATGTGACCACTTTATGGAAATTTCAAAACTCTTATAACACTTCTAAGAAATATATAAGTCTGAAATATCCATATCTTCAAACTACAATTAGTTTTTCTTCACAAAAACATCCTACCAAAAACTTTGTTTCCAACGGTCAGATCATAAAACATTTTATACATACATTCAATAACTCTAAATGGATTAATTGGATTCCAAATTTATCCCTCTTCACATTACAGGTGATAAGGATCATCACTCAATCCATCTCATTCTTAAAAAAATCAAACTTGCACTAGAACACATGTTATCTTGAACTACCAAAAATATTCATGTCCAAAGAATTCCCTAGAAACTCTATCAAATGACATCATCATGAGGAAAAAATCATATCAATGGAAATTTATCTGAATACTCTTTCCATCACAACTTGAATCACTTCAAAACTCCACTTGTAGCTCAAGTTACAACCATTTTATTGAAGACTACTATTTGAGACCCCAAAACTACCCTTTGACTAGTCAACTGTTTGAAGCTCAAAACACCATGTAATTTTATGAACATACTCTAAAAACTCCATGAACATCAAGAGAAACTCCCAATCATCATGTAACATCAATTTTTCATGCTACTCCTTTGGGCCATCTTGTACTAAAACCTTCTTCTTCAGAAACTATTATTTTTAGGTGGGGCTCACTCATGACCATGACCTCAACCATACATTTCTAGAAAGATAATAGAGTCCTATACAACATAAAATCATAAATTTTGATTAATCAATCGAAACTAGGTTAGAGTACTTCACTTTCTCCTAAGCTGGTCCTAGCTAGGGTTTAACTAGGGTTTTAGACCTCTTTACCTTCTTAACATTTGTTCATAAAAACGTGACAATCAACTGACCTCATTATTTTTTGAAACCTTATAAACTCACCATAGAATCTTCCCTAAAGACACAAGGTCCCATGCAAATCACATTCACAACAACCATTTGAAGTTCAACTTCGAGTTGGAAATACACTTGATTTTTACCCTGTCTCACAAAATCAAACATACCTTACAAAATACATATCACGGGAACCTAAATTTTTTCTCAAAGCATCATGATTCATATCTCTAACATAAAAATCATCAGAAATGAAAAACAATAGCTTAATCTCTCTAGTCACTAAGACTTACCTATGCTTTGCATGCTTTAGATCCTCACTGTAGAAGTAAGGGTCAACTGAAATAATGCAATAACTAAACAAGAAACCTCTACAAATGACCCAAACATACCTCATATTCCATGATACACTTTAATTCATTCTTCCATGAGCTCATATAGCTCCAAACCACTTTGTCACACCTTCAAGCTACTATACTGCTCCCAATGAGCACCTATAACAAAATGAATCACCTGCACTTGCACTATGCCACTTTTTTGAGTGATAAATAACCATCAAAATATGTTGTAAATCATGCCAACATTCTTCCCAAGCACCCAAAAACTCATACTTTCATGTTACATCTCCTAGGCACCTGTATTTGCTTGCAAGAGCAAACAATCCTCATTGAATCCCAATGTATAAGCTCCAACACATCTGAAACCAGTATGTTATCAACAAGTTCAACATAAAATCACCATGTAATGTTCACTTTGTCATTAATGTGGTTTTGCATCAATGACAACTCCTATTAGGAAAACATGCCAACAATCTCCCACTTTGTCGTTGATGGAAAATGCACTGAACTTCTCCCCTTTTTACATTAATGACAAAGACGTATCTGTAGCTCACATACTTCACCTGCCTCAGCTTCATACCATCATGCTTTGGTTAGAAACATCAACCAAAGGTCTTAAACTAGCTCAAATTCTTGATTTTTGCACAAAATTTGAATTTTTCCTTCATTTTAGGCATGTAAGCACCATGCTCCCCTAGAATAAGAACTTCCAACATTTGAACACCATCAGTAAAGCATGAAAAATCAAAATCATACCTTGTTAGGAGCTACAACATCATTCTTCATCTTCTAAGCATGAAAAGACACAAATTTTCTTCTTCACCCCTGATTTGCTCCTCTTAGAAACATTGTATCATACTTGAAATATGATTCATCCACATCTTCATCATGCCAACAATGTCAGTCCCATGCATCTCAAAGCATTATATCACTTCTCTTGACAATAATCCATCTTTTCTAGGCCTAAAACATGCAATACAAGGCATATTATTACTCTTCATACCAAGAGCAACACTATGAGTCCAAAACTGACTTCTTAGAGCAAATTTGACCAATTTCAACATGCAACCACATGTCAACCAAGCTTTTAATCAACCAAATAACACTCCCCTTGGACACAATACCTCCATTTCTAGCTCAAGTGTACAAATTGGAGCTACTAGCCTTGTTATCATGCCTTGAAATCAACTTTACAACTTTCTCAAGGTCCAAAATAACATTTTAGGTCTTCCATAGTCATATTTGACTGAGATAAGCATTCACACACCATCAACAACTTGGAAAAGGAGAAAACATCACTTTCTTACCTTAGATGGCCTTGAGAACATCATTTCAACTTCTTGGAGGATCAACCAATCACTCCCCTACCATTTTGATCTCATACACTCTTTGAACATAAATTACATACATGTAGGAACATCTTCAAAACATTGTAGCACTGTGTGTTCCATTTTGAGCAACTACTTCTTTAGCCAAGACAACTATAAGCTTCTTCTTTCCATCAATCATATGATCAAGTCAAACATCATCATATAGTGGGATTACCACATCATTAGTAGTGAGAAAGACCTCATACATTGTTCTTTGAGACCAACCATGTACTGTACACACTTTTGTCTTCTTGAAATTACACTCTTTAGACCTTAAATTCTTGACTTAATGCTTGCATACTTTGTTTCTCATGGCTTCAACCTCAACTTCAAGGCTTACAAACTTTTGAATTATATGAATAAGAGCCCTTGAACTCAAATGATGATCCTTGACAAACTGAGATACATACTTTCTTCATCGTCAAATTTGCATATTTGGAGATGAACTTATTCCTTTGCATTCATTTTACTGATAATCCTTTACCTCTATAACCTATGAACTTGGTCTTATCAATATCCATGTAAATATGTACACGCTTAGACTCATTCCACATTAATTTTAGGTGGAGAGAACAACACAATATTGAACCACCATACACAACTTTTGAGAAATCTTTCACATTGTACTTTGTCATAAACCCTCTTTAACCTTGTACTTACCCAGACTAATGATCATTATAAATTTTATCACTATACCTCACAATTATCTAACCCTAATTATGCCTATAGATTAACCTTTTATGGATAAATTGACCATCATAAGCTTGATAACTTGCTCTTGCACTCATGTCATACTATTTACACTCTTGAGACAAATCATATCTACCATCAACCTCAAACATTTGCAATGACATATGGTGATGAACAAACTTAAGCACAAACTCAAAATATGATTCTTCATAAATCAAGACTCATCCTTCCTTGAGGCCTCATGAAACTACTCTTCTTGACACTTATATCACCTTCAAACATATTTCACCAACACCTTCTAGAAACCATTACACATATTTTGCACAAGATTCGAGTAATCATCTAGATGCATCATTTTACTATTGATGAAATTGAACTATTGGATCACAACTTGCAAGGACTTAATTCATCATCACAAGGAATGTAAAAGAACTTCAAAATATCATGAACACTTCTCCACTCTGAGGAACACCAAATTTTACTACATACAAAGATTTTAGTTTCTTCAAGCTTGTGTTTCATGTTTAGACATGTAGCCATCATCTTGAAAACTCGTAGGTGGGCCTACTCTACCTCTTGAATCCATACATCAAATCAAGTAGAAAAAAATAATCCCCAACCTTCTTCAGATCAAGTACATACTCGAGCCATTGTCATTCAATCAATACAAGGTCTACACATTCCCTTCATATACTCCTTATTAGAGAATAATGGAGCTACTTCCTTGATTACACTTATAAACTATCATATGTACTTGCACTTAGACACTCATATAAACTTATTTCAAGGATACAATAACTGAGTGTAAGTCAATAAGTCCATTCTCAGATATGAAACCCTTACTTTCACATAGTTTCTTAGACCTTTGTTTTGCTTGATAATGCTTCTCGGACCTTGTATTGTGAGTAGACACCCATCACAACTTATGATAAATGGGCTTTGATGAAAACGTCCTTAGCATGACATTCTCACACTTGATAACAATACTTTATATGCACAAAGACATTTTAACAGAGAATAATGACTATAACTATATCATTTCACTTACTAAGCACATCACATGGCTAACATATTGACATTAAGACCTTATGACAATCTAGACTTCACCATCCTCTTAACTTCGTGATATCTTGAAAACTTTGTGAGACTCAGGCACATAAGACTGATTGAGCATACTTAGAATGATTGAATTCAAGCATTTGAAACCTTTGGTGACACATACTAATAAAACTCCCAAGATCAACTATGTACACAGTTCACAATAACACATTCTCTTGTATTGTATGGTTTTCACATTCTTTGAACACTATAGTTGTTACATACACACCTAAGATTCTTGACATAGACTCATGATGACGTCTAACCACTTTATTGATACCATTATAGCTTAATTCTTGCATAGGAATTATAAACAAGCTCAATACATGACATAACATCCTATAAATACTCTAATGACACCATCAAGACTTAGAGTTTGTCTTTAAGCACTACACATACCTTAAGATCTTCATACATGACCTACATAGGTTTTTTGCCTCCCATTTACATGCTTCAAACTTCATATGACAAAGTGACTCATGAATTTTCAACTTAATTTTTCACATACATGACAAGGCACATGCTCACATATTATTTGAAAGAGATAACCCAATGTCACTACTTCATGTGAATCGTACTTCAAAGCTTGATCAGAATAAATGGTGTTTCTTATTGTTTTTAGTTGCATGGACTATAGAGACAATTGACACTGGAGACCAATAGGACCATGACAAACTTCAAGACAAGACTCGAGAGATTAAACCCTTGAGATAGACAACTCATGACTTGAAGAAGACTATACTCATGAATCTACTCACCCCACGGGAGTATACTCATTTTTGACATTATACCTTTGACCACATGCTAATGATGACTAATTGACCATGAAATGTTGACACAAGACACAAAACAATAAAGCACTACACATTATAGTTGACTCAAGACAAGCTTCACTTTGTAAAAACATACCTTACACAAATTGAATACACCAAGACAAAGATCTTCATGAAAAAATGAATCATATGCGGTTTTTAATGACCTTGAAGATTAGTTTAACAAACACAAAGATGATGAACATATGATGTTTGAAAATAGACCTTACAAGAAAATTCACTCAGACACCTATGATAAGTAAAGACAAAATAATACAATGAGAGATTACTTGACATACCTAATCACTTTTGATGTATCCAAAACTCCAAGTGACTTCAATTTCTCATACACATAAGATTGAATAGATGAGAGACACATATGATGTTTTTAGTTCTCACCCCTTCTACTAAAGCAAATAAACCTCCTTGAACTAGTTTGGATCCTTCCTTGATGCTACAAGTACTTTCTTTAACAAACTTCATTGTTTTAGGCTACAAATATGACTGAGAATTTGATCCCTTGGCTTTTATTGCTTGAACAACCACCTTCTTATCCTTAAGATCTATCAAAACATCCTTAGACTCATTCATGAGTGTCTTCTTCTTGAAAACAATTCCATTTGGAGCTTGAAATGTGCTAGAGTACCTTGATGATCCCAATTGGTGACAATATCTTGCAACATGCCCTTGTTTGTGACACTTATAACATACCACAACATTCTTGTTCTTTTTAGGTTAAAAAACTCTTAGATTCCATCCACAATATTTAGCTCTATGCCCATATTCACAACATGAGTAGCATTCACCCTTGAAGACACCTACTTCATTCCTTGGAGCCGTCTTTTTGCAATCTCTAGGTCTATGACAAAACTTGTGACAAATGAAACAATATCCATCGAATAAAGAGCCATACCTCATAAAATTATGTTGTTTAACGAGTTAGACCTTCTTGGATCAGCCTTCGTATTCACATTCTCAATTGATTTAGTGTTAGGACCAGCTTCATCATCATTCTTTTCTTGAAACCCTAGGCCCGATTCATCATCCACAACCTTTTTTCCTTCTAGAACATCATCAAGAGCTTTTAACTCTTCTCAAGTCTCTCATACATCTTCAAGTTGTTATAAGAATCCTCTAAATATTATTTAAGAGCCTTCAATTTTTTCATATGTGGAATATGCATCTTCCTTCTCCTTTTGATCTTTTACAAATTCTCCAATTGAGATTTCAAATCCTTGATGGCTTGATCATGCTTTATCTCCATATCCTTGAACTGAATTTGATAGGCCTCAATACATGACTGAGATATTTCATTCCTTCTTCTCAATATAGCCTCAATATCTACAGACTTACCCATTTCTTGTGCTTCAAAGGATCTCCTTCAAGAGTGCTAAATTTTCTTTACAAGGACTTGCTCGATACCAATTGTTAGAAGCACAATGGACTGAGGGGGTGAATCAATCCTATAATTAATTTTATTTCATTTACCAAACCATACATTCATCCATTATATTTTTCATACAACATTCATAGCCTTGTGTTCTTATTAAGATGTGCAATATCAACCACAAGAGCAAGAAAACAAAGTAATCAACACAAGAACACCATATGTAAGTGGGAAACCCTCATGGGGAAGAAAACCAACTGAAAATATACTTATATTAGAAAAATAAAATAAGTTTAGTGAAACACCAACTTCACAAGGAGCACCAAACCCTGATTTAGTGAGGCACCAATCCCACAAGTAGCACCAACCCCTAGTTTAATAGAACACCAACCCTATAAGGAATACCAACCCATAATTTAGTGAAGCACCCACTCCACAAGGATGCTACAAACCCATAGAATGACACACCTACTCAGACACCTATAGATGTTTGATATAGGATATTGTTTTGCCACAAATTATGGAGATCACTTATTCAACTCACAAACCCTAGCTCACACAATAGGTCTTCAATCTCTCATATTCTTGTTCTTTCTTCACTTTTCAAAGCTCTAATAACATGCACACATGCTATATAATATTCCTCAACCTGTCATGCTCTTCCTTAAACTTCAAATCATTCTCTCATACCTACAAAATATCTTCCTCTAGGTCACACTTCTTCCCTCCAAGAGCACTAGTTCAAAAATGAACCCAAAACATCACTTTTATACCTTTTTCTTTCTTCTAACCCAAAGGAGGTCAAACGTACACCTTTGGTTATACTAATGAAACACTATAAAAATCCCATAACTTTTCCATAATAGCTATAAGCTACCTGTATAGGTTGGCCTAGCAAAAACACACTTTCCATGCACAAAAATCACTAAAACACATGCATTGGGATGCCAAAATTCTCCTCATTCCAAAACAATGCTTAGTAAAGCTACAATATTTATCAAACATGAGTAACACATCATTTAAACGTCAAATATGGTCACAATTTTTGTTACCCAAACATATTATTTCATTTACTGGGCCTATTTCCTTTTGTAATTCTTAAAACAGATGTTTCGAACCCTTCAACACCCTAAAAATTTCATTTGATCACCAAATAAATTCAAGTCCTCCAAACCATATCATGTGACCACTTGATGGAAATATATGAATCTGTAGACCACTTCTAAGAAAGATATAATTCATTCAACATTAATCTCTTCAAACTACAACTACTTTTGCCTTCACCAAAATAACCTACCAAAAACATTATTTCCAAAGGTCATCTCATAAAAAAAATTCTACATATATTCAATAATTTTAAATTGATTCATTTAATTCCCAATTCATATCTCTTCACATTCCAAGTGATAGGAAACATCACCCAATCCATTTGATTCTTCAAAAATTATCAAACTTGCACTTGAATACATGTTATCTTGAAGCGCCAAAAATATTCATGTCCAAAGAATTCACTAAAACTATGTCAAATGACCTCATCATGTGGAAAACCTCATATCACTAGAAATATATTTGAATAATATTTCCAAAACAAATTTAATCACTTCAACACTCCTCCTATAGCTCAAGTTATAACCATTTTACTAAAGACTGCTATTTGAGATCCCAAAATTGCCCTTTGACCAGTCAACCTGTTTGGACCTCAAAACACCATGTACCTACATGAAAATTCTCTAAAAACTCCATGGACATCAATATAAACTCGCTCATCATCATGCAAATTTTATTTTTCAGGTTATTCCTTTGGACCATCTTGTCCTAAAACATTCTTTTTAGAAAATGTTATTTTTAGGTGGGGCCCACTCATGACCATGACCTCAACCATACATTTATGGAAATATAATAAAATCCTCTACAACATCATATCATCAATTTTTATTAATCAATAAAAGCGGGTCATAATACTTCACTTTCTCCCGACTACTCTTAGCTAGGTTTAACTAGGGTTTTATACCTCTTTACCTTCTTAACATTCGTTCATAAAAATGTAATGATCAACTGACCTCATTATTTTTTGAAACCTTATAAACTCAACATAGAATCTTCCTTGAAAGGCAAAAGGTCCCACACAAAGCACATTGTTCACAACGAGCATCTGAAGTTGAATTTCGAGTTGGAAATACACTTGATTTTGAACCTCTCTCACAAAATCAGTCATACCTTGAAAAATACATGTCATGGGCAATTTAATTTTTTTCAAAGAATCGTGACTCATCCCTCTAACATATCCAATCATCAGAAAGAAAAACCATAGCTCAATCTCTCTAGTCACTAATACTTACCTATTCTTGCATTTTAGATCCTCTTTGTAGAAGCTAGGGGAAAACGACCCAAACATAACTCATATGCCATGATACACCTCAATACATGCTTCCATGAGCTCGTATAGATCTAAACTATTTTATCACACCTCTAATCTACTAAACTTGCTCCCAATGAGCACATGTAACAAAGTGAATCGCATGTACCTGCACTATGCCATTGTTGTGAGTGTTAAAGCACGCTAAAAACATGTTAGACATCATGACAACATGCTTCCCCAAAGCATCCAAAAACTCATACTATCATGCTACATCTCTTAGGCACTGTATAGGCTTATAAGAACAAGCAATCCTTGCTTTGAATCCCACTATATGAGCTCAAACACATCTCGAACCGGTATGTTAAAGAACAAGTAAAACATCATAAGATCACCATGCAACATTCACTTTGTCATTAATGTGGTTTTTCATCAATGACAACATCTATTAGGACAACATCACAATATTGCACTCTCTGCAGCCCCCTCTACACTTTGGTTTTCTTTGTCTTCAACCATCCGGCCCGTGTGAGGAACCCACATCCATGAGGAACCATTCCCCGAGTTCTTATTTCTCTCGCACCCTTAAATATCCACAAAGCACTTCACTTGCTTCCATATCCTCTCCTTTGTTCTATTTTTCCTTGCGGACATCTCGGCCCATGTGGAGAACTCAACCTTGGGAGGAATGTTCCTCCCTCCCTTCATTCTTCCGCATTGTTCCCTTCCCGTGACACTCGACCCATATGGTTCCTTTCTCCCAACACCCATTTCTTGATCATCTTGTAGGTCCGTGCAGGATTTTTTCGCCAGAGGAACTATTTCCCGAGCTCTGTCATTTCCCGCATTCACTCTTGATGCCGCATTAGACTCAAACCCCTTGCTTTGTGGCTTGAATGCCTCGCGAGGAACTCGACCCCGAGAGGAACTTGTTCTCACTAGCCTCCGTTCTTCCGCATCCCCATTTCTCCGCAATCATTAAAACTTGAACTCCTTATCCTTCGGCTCCGAAGTCAATGTGGAGATCCTTGAACTGAAGGATCGTTCCTCCCAGAGCCGCTTTTTCTACATAACACTACGCCTTTATGAAATCCTTTTTATTTCGGACCAAAACACAACGCGAAGAATAATGCATTCATCAAAATGTTCTTTAGTTCCTCATTTGATACGTATTTCGACTAACAAGTACTTCTAGCCAAATTTCTTTGTTGTGTGGCCAAATGGGGAAACCGGGAACAAAGGGAACTAGATAATTATTCAGGATGACCCAGAAACCCGCACTACATTACGTATGCAATTTTCTCAATTCTTTCCATTTTTATTGTTTTTTTGGCTTAGTATGGAACTAAGGGATTACGCAAGGAGTGAAGGCTTTAAATAATTGATTTTCTCCATTTCCAATAAAATTCACCCTTATCCAATTCTAAATAATCAACATAAGTTACCAAAATACCTGAAAAGAGGAATTTTAGATAATAATTTGGCAACTCAACAGGATATGTCTTCCAGATGAAGAGATCGGTGGCCTTAAGGCATCAATTGGGGATGGAGTTAGTCTTATAATCAACAAACCGATCTCGAAACTTGAACCTCTACCCTTTGAATCCACTCAGAGTTTCTTGGACTTGGAGTTGATTTGTCATTATTTGAATTGACCATTCTCATTGTAAGAATTTTTTGAATTAAGTTTTATGAGAGTTGAAAATTTCCTTGAATCTAAAAATCCCACCACAATTCTAAACATATCTTCTTTAGAGTCCTTCATGAACCACCGTGTATCGAAACCATGCCATCCAAAAGCAACAAAACAATGTGTAAAGCACTTAGGAAAGGAAACTACACTACCAACAAGACAATGTGTTGAAAAACACTTGGATGAATTAAAAGACTAATCTACTATGTACAATGGAGGGACTCTACTTCAGTAGTAATGCTTAAGATAGATCCCATTGATTGGGATCTGCAATTCTTCTCTATCAAATTTTAACAATTGGAAAGCATTGTTTGTCTTGTAGATTGAAATCACATAGGGACCACTCCATATTGCATCAAATTTTGAGTGTCTACCTAGTTTGGCTCTATCTCGCATCCCACTTCGGGACTAAGTTTCCTTGGAAGCTTATAGCTTTTTCCTTCTTGTCAAAACTCATTTTGATCTCGAACTTGATCTTTTCCATGGTTTGCATTACTTGGTTTCTCAGCGCCTCTAGCTCCATGAGCTCTGCATACCTCACCTCCATGGATTCAAATTCAAACATTTCCAACTGTTTGATGAGATCTAATGATGGAAAATAAAGATATATTTGTAACCTTTGCCTTTCCATAAATCGGTTTGTAGGGGGAGCTACCAATTGATCTTTTGGGGGTAATTATATCATCCTATAAGGTTGATTTCAGTTTTGTGTGCCAATTCCTTTTGTTTTCATCCAAGGTCCTCCTTATGATCCTCAAAAGGTTTTTGTTTGTGGACTCAGCCTACCAGTTACCCTGGGTAATAGTTTGAAGAGGTTATCAAGTATATTCCATTTTTCATAGCCGAATCAAATGTCTTTGTGTTGAGGAAAACTATAGCATTATCGAAATGATTGTTGAGGGAACACCGAACTCGGTCACAATACTTTCGTAGAAGTCCGAATTTTGACCTCATTTTCTTCCTTTAATGCAACTACCTTTTTCCACTTGGTGAAATAGTTTGTGGCTGTGAGGATCCACTTGTGTCCCAAGCTTGAATTTGGATTGATCACTCTAATGATGTCAAATCCTTACCGCATGCATTCCCGATCTAAAGAGATGAGGTGGACTAGAAGATATGGTAACATTTATTTTTCCGTATGAAGGAACACTTCTTGTATTTCATCACCCATGAATAATAGTCATTAATGAGGTTAGGCCAATAATATCCATCTTTCATGATCTTGAGATTTGTTACCCTTGGAGCAAAGTGACCTCCTACTTCTCCATCATGAAACTCATGCAACAATTTCTTTATCTGATATGTTTTGATGTATCTAGAGAGGACACCATTCACATATTTCTTGAATAGAATGTCATTAATAAGAACACATGGAATGGAATGAAGTTTGAAATACATTATTTTATATTTATTCAATCCTTGAGGGCATTGACCTATTTGGAGAAAGTATATTACATCATGAGTCCAACAAGGAGTAGGCAAGGCATCAATTGGTTGTTCTTGGTCATGTTGGAGCACGAGGATGGCTTATTCATGAGTGTATTGGTATGAAACTAGTTGCTCACACGGTCATTTAACTCCTACTAGCTTGATCACCTTGATGTCAATGTCATACTCCATCACCTTAGTTGTCTAACTAGCTCTTTTCTTGTTCATATCCTTGTTCAAAAGGAAGTATTTTACACCAACATGTGAAACTAGTAGGTGAATCTTGTTGTTGGATACTAGATGTCTGAATTTCTTAAAACAAAAAGGACATGTTTATCAATAAATGAATATCTCACCTCATAATCCTCAAGATTTTGACTGAAAAATACAACAAGTTATTCTAGTCCTTCTCCATTCAACTACACTAACATGACAAATATTTTTTCAACACCTCTAAAGGCATACATGGTGAAATAATTTGTAAAATATGGGTTAATAAGAGTTGGGGCTTGTGCAATTTCTTGCTTTATAACTTCAAAGTTGTCCTTTCCTTCAGTGGTCCATTTGAAGGCCATGCTCTTCTTTAACATCAATGTCAATGGCTTGACAAGGTTGGAAAAATTTGGAACAAACCTTGTTATCCAAAATATGCCCCACTCATTTTTGTGGCTAACTCCTTTTGTTCTTTCCTCTCTTGTGCCTCAGTCCACATTTTTTGATTTTAAGGCACTCAAGGCTTTTTCTGAAATGGCACCATAAGATAGAGCTCTCTTTCAGCTTTCCAGAAAGGTAAAGTTTGCCTCCTAACTCCTTATATTTTTCAAGTTATGGCTCGGTGGAGTTTTTGTGGAAAATTTTCCCATTTGAGGCCCGCAGCCAATAGGAAGCTGCCACGTGGCAGAGGAGTTCGGGGGTCGGAGGCAAATTTGAAAATTTTCCAAGTATTTTGGTCAAAGGTTCAAAGGCCAAAATCAACCCGCATAGCCCGCGCCTAATAAGAATGGGCCACATGTCCGTTGGAACTCGAGCGGCGGAGGAGAGGGTGAACTTTTCACTTAGATTTTTGCCAAGTTTTCGATGGGGCGAGTTGGAGGGTTGGCCTGAGCCAACCGGAGGAGGACACGTGTCCTAAGGAGAAGGGGAGTGCGGAGCTCGGGGAGGATTTAGAAAGTTTAGCAAAAGTTTTGGCCAAAAAATTAAAAGCCAAAGGATGACCCCGCGCCCCTGTCAACGAACCAAATGATGCCACGTGTCCTAAGTGGCGGGGTGCGGGGAATTTTTGAAAATTTTTCCAAAGAAAAAAAAGAGGTAAAATTCGAAATTTTTCCCGCCGATCCGTTTATGGGCCATTTTTGCCCTAAATTTTCAAACAATCATATCTTTTGATCCAGAGCTCATATTTTCACATTCTTTATATCATTGGAAAGTTGTTAAAATTCTCTACATGATTCCATGGTCAATTTCTAATTTTAGTTTAGTTTGGAGAGAGAAAATTCAAAAATGGTTCTGGTACGTGTCCATGGCGTAAATGACATTTCAACAACCAAATTTAAGATAGAATGGGTCGCATTCTTCTCCAATATGGTCAAAAATGACAGGGTATGGGTTTGTAAGGTCCTCCATGCTTTGTTTTAATGCATTTTCCATCAATGAGGAATGGGCTCCGATGTTTTTATGTTTTCTCTCTCCGGGCTCGACCCATGCACTGTAAAAGCCAGATTTGGCTCATTTCTTCATGGTTGAACACTTTTTGGCATAGAAAACTTCTTCTTTCACCTCCAGCAAGTGATAGTTGTAAGAATCAGACCTTTTTCAAGTATTGTAGCAGGTTTATACATCTTTGAGGGTGGAATACAAGATATTTTTACATGGAATTGACAAGGCAAACTCGTGAATGCTTTTAGTCCTCTCTGTTTGTATTGTTTTACTTCATTTAAGACCTCTAATTACATCTATCAGCTTGTGTATGTTTTTCCTTGTTGCATTTCATAAATTTGTGTCTATTTACATGGCAAAAATGTTTCACCACTCCTTTTGGTGCATCACCATCTTTAGTTTAGTTTCATTTTTGCATTTTTATCCCTATCTCCTCGATCTAGGGTAGAATTAGGATTAGAACCTCTGTAGTTGTGCAAAATATAGATCTAAATTAGAGGAGTTTGAGGAACCAGCCTCTATTCTCGGAGATTCCTCGATCATTTTTACAAGTCCCACACTTGGAGAGAGGTTTCAATGTTGTGCAATCACACCTGGATGCCGAACCATCAACTTAGAAACCCGATTTGCATCCGTGGGGTGCCGCTGATTTGCAACAACAGTTTTGCACGCCGAGTGGGACATTAGAGGTCTCATTTTTATCGTAGCAAAGTTGATGTGCATCTCGCTGCAATTTTCTTGCTTAAAAAGAGCTATAATTTACACATCTAGCGACTCCAAGGGAAGAATCAATTGGTTTCAAAGAGTGTAGGCCCGAAAACTCATGAGAAGAATCACTAAAAGATCAAGAGTTGGATTAGAAGAAGTCTTTGTTTGAATACAGAAGTTATCTCCAATAGTAAGGCAAAGTGGGAGGATAATCCAAAGGTCTCCATCTCCACCAAACAGAACTCTCTCAACTCCTCCACCTGGTAGGCCTTTCATTCAATCAACAAGGGTTCTAAGGCCAATTAGAATGGCACAAAACAACCCCTATGTCAATTTCACTGACAGCAGCCCATTTGCTCTCAATGCACAACATCCAATTCCAATTGCAGCCTTGAAGAACATTCCATACTTCACTGGAGAGAATCAGACTACTCTAGGTGATCATGTTAAAGACATTGCCAACCTTTGTGCAATTCATGAAATCAATGAGATGCAAGTGGCTGTCAAGTTGCTGGCATCTTCATTCAAGGGGAAAGCATTGCAATGGTTTAGAAGCCTTGGAGCTGGTTCAATCACAAATTGGAATCAGTTGTGTATAGCACTTCATGAGTAATTTGGAGAGAAGGGAGACAACTTGTCTCTTTTGGAGCAGCTGACAACCATCAAGAGAGCTCCCAATGAGCAGCTGACCGATTTCAACTTCAGATTTCAAAAGACTTGGGAGAGAATTCTAGTGGCAGTCAAGCCAATAGCAGAAGGTGCTTTTCTCTACTATCTCAAAGCTCTAAATTCTGATATTTCTATGTTGATTCAGTCCATGGGAGGCATAACTATCCCTATGGCTTATAACATTGCCATTAGGGCTGAAAATTGTTTGATCCAAGCTAGCAAACTTGCCCCTAGACCTCCCATGCCATTGTTTCCAAGTTTAGAGAGTCCAAACACCAATCAAGCACCTAATTTGACTCCTTCTCCCACTCCCAGAAATCAGAGTTCAAATGAAGCTTCTACTTCATCTCCAAGTGCCCCAAATGAGCTTCGAGAAGTCATGAAGCAATTGCAAAATCTAGGCAATGAGTGGTTACTCTCAAAAGGCAAAAATCCCAAGGTTTTAGACCTTCTTACTGCCCCAAGCTTAGCCTAACAGTGCAGCCATACCAACCACAAAGACCTCCTAATCCATTGAAAATGTAAATCAAACAAGGCCTCCTCGCTAATAGACCATTTCAGCCCTACAATCCAAATGCCATATCTCGCCTCTAAGGCATTGGTGTCAATACAAAACAACATTGCTTAGGAGTATGATTTGGTGTTTTCCATGCAATGAACCTCATAACCAATCCATGTGCTTCAATGGTGCTTTGAATCAAGCATTAATGGTGACAACTCTTTTGGTGTGGAGGGTGAGGGCAGTCAAGGAAACAACCAACAACAAGAAACATTCCAACAAAGCAATCAGCTCCAAATGACACCACATTGGTAAATTGGCAAGCAGAGGATTTTTGTGGCATGAATCAAACGGTCTCTCAAGGTGTTGCAGCCAACACAAGGTCAAAAAGAAGGAATTTGGGTGAAGAACAGCCATTAGCTCCAACCAATCCACAACCTTCCATGGCTCCACAAATGGTTGGAAAGCAAAATCCAATTTCAAATGCACAAGGTCAGCCAAGAATAGCTCCTAGACCAACTCAAATACCAATTATTGCTGCCCACGTGCAAGGAGTGAATGTACAAGCAAAGGGACAACAAAGAGATCCTTCATCACCATTCAAGTATCATTCATCAGATGAAGAAGACAAATGTTAATATATCAATGTGGGAATCCCTATCTATCCCGTGCCAAAGAGACTTGTTACAAGCTGCCATGAAGGGTGACCAAATTTGAATCAGTAAGTGCAGATGCAAGAGAAAGTGCTCACAAAATGCCCACCCTAAGGGAAATCATGGAGGACAAGAAGGTAAAATGTTGAAGCCCCTCCTTTCTATGTTTCATTAATCATTGGAAATCGGTTAGTGCACAATTACATGATAGATTCCAGGAAAGTAGGTCGGTGATGCCTAAACAAATAGCTGATCGGCTAGGGCTCCAAAGATATGAAACCATATCCAAAGGGGTAGTGCGGCTAGATGGGACAACAATACCAACAGTTGGAGTGATTAAAAACTTGAGTCTTACCTTGCATGCATGTCAAATGTTGTTGTTTTACAAGATGTATTAGTCATATACCTTCCACCACTCTTTGCCCTTTGCTTGTCAAGGACTTCACAACCAAGATTGGAGGATATTTGTCTGCCGATTGGTCACACATGCTGCTCGAACGAGGTATGGAACCAAAGCTACAATTAGGTCTCGAACCTGTGCAAACTTCCACATTGAGCCTTACACTCCATTCGATTAATGCCAATTGCTCAAAGATTTGATCAAGAAGATCACCCAAGCACTGATGAAGCTGACACCAAGGTTGGGAGCATCCCGGATCTAACTCTTGATGAATGGGCAAACAAGGTACATGCTTTTGATCCTTATCAAGAAGTAGAAGAATCTGAGCTAGGGGTCTATTGTATACATGAAGAAAATCAGCCTATTCCTAGCATCACCAAGCCAAACCACAAGGATGACAATGAGGTATGGCAGCTGTTTTTGATGGATCAAGGAGTAGACAAGGTGCAGGAGGTGGAGCTATGCTTGTTTCACCTCAAGGAGTAAAGTACTATTCAGCTTTTAGATTTCAGTTTGCATGCTCCAATAACACTGCTGAATATGAAGCCTTGGTGCAAGGGATGCATTGGGCAATCAAGAAGAAAATAAAGAACTTGCAGTAAGTCTTTGGTGACGGTGAATTGATTGTAAATCAGGTCAAGGGACAAAGCATGCTTGCCAAGAATGATCTACTCAAGTGGTACAAGAATAGGGTATGGGACCTCATGGAAGATTTTGAGAGTTTTGGCATCAAATCCATTCCTAGGAAAGAGAATCAAGTGCACGACAGATTGCAACAAAGAGGGGCAGCCTTTGACATTGTGGAAAGCATTCAAAAAGTCAAGGTACACCCAAACATCCACGTGATTGTGAGGCCTTGATGCGGATAACAATGTCGGTTTGGCAAGTATTTGAGAATGACTAGCAAATCATCCATTTCTTGCAAGAAGAAGCTGAGTTCTTAGCTAAGAATCAAGAAAAATTGGAACAAAGTATGGTGACCAAGTGGTACAACTGAGAACTAACAAGCTACCCAAGGGACTTATCACTTTGGAGTCCATTTTTAATCCCAATGATTAGTTTAGGAAAGAGAAAGCAAACATTCAGGTCAAGAGAGAAGATTCAGTATCCATCTTGGTAGAAGAGAAAAAACCATTGCAAATTGAAAAGATGACAACTGAACAAGAAAGGTATGAATTCATGCAGCTGTGTCAAGAATTCCCAGATGTGTTTGCTTGGAGCTATGAAGATTTGAAAGGTTTCAATCCCAACTTAGCTCAGCATACCATTGAATTGGATCCAAATACTAAGCCTGTCGGTAGAAACAAAGCCCGGTCAATCCACATAGAGCCTCTCATGAGGAAAGAATTGGACAAGTGATTGAGTAAAGAATCATATTACCAATCAAGCATTCTAGTTGGGTTGCCAACTTGGTTCCGATCGAGAAAGAAGAGTGGGAAGATCAGATTGTGTGTTGATTTGAGAGACTTAAATAGAGCATCTCTCAAGGACCATTACCCACACCCTTCCATGGAGCAAATCCTGCAAGTTGTGGCTGGATCCGAGAGGTTTTCACTACTTGATGGCTAATCGGGCTACAATCAGATTATGGTGAAGGAGGAAGACCAGTTCAAGACAACCTTCACAACCAAATGGGGAACTTTTGCATACAGGAAAATGCCATTTGGGCTGTCCAACGCTGGTGCTACCTTCCAAAGGGCAATGGACATGGCGTTCAAAGGTTTGATTAACAACGTGGTGCTGATTTACCTTGATGATATCACTGTTTTTTCCAAAAATGCAGCAGACCACCTCTCTCATTTGAGACAAGTTTTCACGAGGTGCAGGAGATTTGGAGTGTCTTTAAATCCTAGAAAGTGTATCTTTCTTGCACATGAAGGAAAGATCCTTGGCCATATTGTCTCCAAAGAAGGATTAACAATTGATCCAGAGAGGGTTGAAGCCATAAGAGCACTACCATTGCCAAGCCACAAGAAATCCCTTCAGAGTTTCTTGGGGAGGATAAACTTTGTTCGGAGGTTTGTCCCAGATTTTGCAGCCCTTGTCAAGCCCATCACCAAAATGTTAAAGAAGAGCATGGATTTCAAGTGGACAACAGAAGGCAAGGAGAGTTTTGAAGAAATCAAAGAAGCCATTTCTCAAGCACCAACTCTCATCAACCTGGACTTCTCCAAGGATTTCATCCTCTATGCATTTGGAGGTAATGACACTATTTCTGCCATTTTGGTACAACAAAACAAGGATAATGATGAGCAGCCAATTGCCTTCTTGACATTGAGCCTAGATGACTATGAGGTGAAGTACTCTTTTATTGAGAAGCATGTCTTTGGCAAAGAATGTCGAAGCTTGAAGAAATTCAAGCATTTAGTCTCGAACAACAAGGTCCGATTGCTGGTCTCACATGTGGGGTTAAGGACTTCCTCCTCAAAAAAAGATTTGAACGAGAAAAGGGCAGGTTGGATCACCCGTGTCATGGAGTATGACATTGAGATCAAGATCACCAACTTGGTAAGAGGGAAAGGATTGTGTGAGCAATCTGGTTTTGGGAAGCAAAAGAAGTATGCAATGAAGAAGAGGTTGTTTTGATAGGCCTAGGACAGCCATGAGCCAAGTGGCAATCAAGAAGAAGACAATGCTGCCCCCACTCTTTGCTGGACCCAAGGTATTATACACTTCCTAAGCATAGGCCTATGCCCCAGGAGATGAAAAAGACCCAATGAAGACACTTTGATGCGCAGCTGTCCCATATGCCATTGTTGATGGAGTTTTGTTCAAGAAAGATGTGAATGGAGTCTTTGTTAAGATGCATTAGCACAAATCGATTCATAGGGTGTTAGAAGAGTTCCATGGTGGACCAGTGGTGGTCATTTTGCACCAAGAGTGACAACTCTAAAAATCATGAAGGTTGGTTATTATTGGCCTAAAAATTTTAGTGATTGCTTTATGCATGGATTAAGAGGTGTAAGAATTGTGCATTCTTCACAGAAAAGAGAGACTTGCTGCCCTTCCATTGCATCCAATCTCGGTTGACCAGCCATTCATGCAATGGGGTTTGGACTTCATTGGAGTCATTAATCCCAATTCAAGTCAAGGGCACAAATAGATTTTGTGACCACGGACTACTTCACCAAATGGATGGGTGAAGCGGTACCACTCAAAGAAGCAAATGAGTCCAAGCATCTTAGACTTTTATGAGGGGATAGCGACCGATTTGGCATACCTGCTATGATAATCTCATATAATGCATTAGCATTCATTGGATCCAAGGTGACTGAGTGGGCTGTCAAGAACGGGATCTACCTAAGCACTTCATCAAACTATTACCCTCAAGGTAATGTCAGGCCGAGTCTACAAACAAGAACTTATTGAGGATCATTAGGAGGACTCTTGATGAGAATTCAAGGTCTTGGCATACCAAACTAAAATTAGCCTTATGGGCTGATAGGATACCTCCCAAGAGATCTATAGGTAACTCTCCATTCAAACTTGTCTATGGAAGAGAGGCAATCTTGCCCATGTCACTTGAGTTGCCAACATTGGAACTCATGAAGCAATTAGAGTTGCTAGAGTTTGAGCCCATGGAGGTGAGATATGCAGAGTTGATGGAGCTGCAGGAGGTCAGAAATCAGGCATCCCAAACAATGGAAAAGGATCAAGCTTTGATCAAAAAGACCTTTGATAGGAAGGCCAAGGATAGATCTTTTCAGGTTGGAGATCTAGTGTTGAAATGGGATGTGGATAGAGCAAAACCGGGAAGGCATTCAAAATTTGATGCCATTTGGAGTGGCCCATACATGGTCACGAAGTGCAAGAACAACAATGCTTTCCAATTGGCCTCATTGGATGGCGAGGAACTGCAGATTCTAGTCAATGGAATCTATCTCAAGCGTTGCTTCTAGAGGGAAATTTACCACCTTGTAAATATTAGATTAGATTTTCATTCCTCCAAGTGCTTTGCACATTGTTTTGCTGTAGGTTAGTTTTGCTTTCCCTAAGTGCTTTGGCATAGCTTACTATCCCAGGAGATGTTTTGCAGTCCTTGCTTCCATCATGTGATATTCCATCTTCCTCCTTGCACATGCTAAGTCGGTTGGGTTTCTAAACAGAATATTTGATGGCTCCATGCCCAATGGATCGCTTCAAAGCACGGGTACTTTCATCTAAGCAGGCAGATGACCCCTCTGAGTCGCCAAAATTGTTATCCAAAATGTGCCCCACTCATTTTTGTGGCTAACTCCTTGTGTTCTTGCCTCTCTTGTGCCTCAGTCCACATTTTTTATTTTTAGGCACTCAAGGCTTTCTAGAAATAGCACCATCAGATAGAGCTCTCTCGCCTTTCCAGAAAGGTAAAGTTTGCCTCCTAACTCCTTATATTTTTCAAGTTATGGCTCGGCGGAGTTTTTGTGGAAAATTTTCCCATTTGAGGCCCGCAACCAATAGGAAGCTGCCATGTGGCAGAGGAGTTAGGGGGTCGGAGGCAAATTTGAAATTTTTCCAAGTATTTTGGTCAAAGGTTCAAAGGCCAAAATTAACCCACATAGCCTGCGCCTAATAAGAATGGGTCACGTGTCCGTTGGAACCTGAGCGGCGGAGGAGAGGGTGAACTTTTCACTTAGTGTTTTTGCCGAGTTTTTGATGGGGCGAGTTGGAGGGTTGGCCCGAGCCAACCAGAGGAGGACATGTGTCCTAAGGAGAAGGGGAGTGCGGAGCTCGGGGAGGATTTAGAAAGTTTAGCAAAAGTTTTGGCCGAAAAATTAAAGCCAAAGGATGACCCTGCGCCCCTGTCAACGAACCAAATGATGCCACGTGTCCCAAGTGGTGGGGCACGGGAATTTTTGAAAAATTTTCCAAAGACAAAAAAGAGGTAAAATTTGAAAAAATTTCCCGCCGATCCGTTTTTGGGCCGTTTTTGCCCTAAATCTTCAAACGATCATATCTTTTGATCCAGAGCTCAGATTTTTGTGTTCTTTATATCATTGGAAAGCTGTTAAAATTATCTACATGATTTCATGGTCAATTTCTAATTTTGGTTCATTTTGGAGAGAGAAAATTCAAAAATGGTTCTGGTACGTGTCCATGGCTAGAAATGACATTTCAACAACCAAATTTCATATAGAATGGGTCGCATTCTTCTCCAATATGGTAAAAATGACAGGTATGGGTTTGTAAGGTCCTCCATGCTTTTTTAATGCATTTGCCATCAATGAGGAATGGGCTCCCACGTTTTTTATGTTTTCTCTCTCCGGGCTCGACCCATGCACCGTAAAGCGATTTGGCTCATTTCTTCATGGTTGAACACTTTTTGGCATAGAAAACTTCTTCTTTCACCTCCAGCAAGTGATAGTTGTAAGAATCAGACCTTTTTCAAGTATTGTAGCAGGTTTATACCTCTTTGAGGGTGGAATGCAAGAGATTTTTACATGGAATTGATAAAGGCAAACTCGTGAATGCTTTTAAGTCCTCTGTTTTTATTGTTTTACTTCATTTTAAGACCTCTAATTACATCTATCAGCTTGTGTATGTTTTCCCTTGTTGCATTTCATGAATTTGTGTCTATTTACATGGCAAAAAATGTTTCACCACTCCTTTTGGTGCATCACCATCTTTAGTTTAGTTTCATTTTTGCATTTTTATCCCCGTCTCCTTCGATCTAGGGTGGAATTAGGATTAGAACCTCTGTAGTTGTGCAAAATATAGATCTAAATTAGAGGAGTTTGAGGAACCAACCTCTATTCTGGAGATTCCTCTCTCATTTTTACAAGTCCCACACTTGGAGAGAGGTTTCAATGTTGTGCAATCACACTGGATGCCTGAAACATCAACTTAGAAACCTGATTTGCATCTAGGGGTGTTGCTGATTTGCAACAACACCTTCTAAAAAAGTTGATTCTTCCCAAGAAAATTTGAATTGATTTGTTGTTACTAGGCGGTGACAATGCAAGGATGACATCGACTCTTTCGGGTCAATACTTGACTCTTCCTTAGAAACAATGTGTCCAAGGAGTTTACCTTAATGAACAAGGAAGATGAATTTTTAGGATCGAGAGAGACTCCAAACTATCTACATCTTTCAAAAACTTGTCTCAAATGAAGGACATGATCAATTGCATTCTTAGAAAACACCGTAATATTATCCAAGTACACGAGAACAATGTTGTTGATCGGTCCCTTGAATGACATATCCATGGATCTTTGGAGCATATCTCTAGCATTAGACAATCTAAATGTCATTTTCTTGTATGCATAGGTTCCCCATTTTGTGGTAAAGGTTGTCTTAAATTGATCTTCCTCCTTTACCATGATCTGATTGTACCCTGAGTATTCATCTAGGTGATAAAACTTTTGAGAACTTTATACCACTTGTAAAATTTGTTCCATAGAGAGCAGCAGGTAATGATACTTTAAGGAATCCTTGTTCAAGTCTCTAAAGTCAACATAACCTGATTTCTCCATTCCTTTTCTACATTGGAACTAGATTAACAACCCAAGATGAATGCTTGATGAGTAATATTATGTTTTATTTGGTCAACTTGTTTAATTATTTCTTCATTTAGGGCTCAATATGTGGATTGATAGGCCTTTGTTTCTATTTGATAGGATTATCAGTTGAATCCAACTAAATGGTATGTTGAGATAAACTAGGATCAAAACCTCTAAGTTATTCATAGCTCCATGCAAAAATATCAACAAATTCTTGGCAAAGTTCTACAAAATCATGTTTTTCTTGTGAAGTACTTACCTTGCCAATCTGACGAATTTTCCTTGACCAATTGAGATGGGATCTGAATATTCACCTTTAACCATTATGTTTTCCTTTTCTTTCTGAACTGGTCATTGGGGTTGAAGATGGACTCCAAGGTCACTAGGCCCTTGGGCAAGTTATTTGATCTGATTTGAACCACTTGGTCTCTATATTGCTTCTCCAACTTGTCTTGATTTCTCGAAGCAAACTTAGCCTCTTCTTAAATTAAATTGACAATCATTGATTGTTCTCAAATACTTGCCAATTTGTGACATTGTCTAGTATAGCAGGTCTCACTATCACCTTGATATGAGATTGTATTTTGTCCCTCTTGGTGTTTTCAACAACTTCAAACCTTCCTCCAATAGCATCAATTCTATCAACACTTTCATTTTCTTTTCTTGGAATGGCCTAGATGTTGAAAGCTTCAAAATATTCAAGAAGATCCCATACTCTATGTTTATATGCTTTCAAAAAGTCATTCTTGGATGCATTTGATCCTCGGCTGTGTTACATCAACTCACTATCTTCAAAAGTCTCGCAAATTTTGGTATTCCTTTTCCTTTCCCATTGAAGACTATGGATGAGGGACTCATATTCCATTGTGTTATTGGAGTAATTGAATTGAAATATGAAAGAGGATTAATACTTCATACCTATGGGAGATACAAGTACTACACCTCCTCCTACACCTTGTCTATTTCTTGATCCATCAAAGAACATTTTCCAAATACCATTCTCTTCTTCATCATTTGTCTCGGTAACACTAGGAATGGGTGCATTCTCCTCATGCAAATAGTAAATACCAAGGCAAACCTCTTCAATCTACCTGATATGGATCAAATCCATAACATTCATTCCCCATTCATCAAGTAACAAATAAGGAATGCCTTCGGATTTAGTATTTGATTCTTGAGTACTTGGGTAGTCCTCTTGGTCGAGGATGGTACAATTTGCATTGATCGGGCTAGTACCATAAGGTTCTGTATGATATGTGGAAATAGGTTTAGACTTAATGGTATCCTCGGTGCCATAATTTGTCCTGAAGAGCATATGCAACCAATCGGTGACAAGTACCCTCCAATCTTAGCAAAGTGAAGTCTCCGGATAGATAGAGAGAAAAGAGTGGGGGTAGATCAATTATGAAGATGTCTTGAGGAATTAAGACATGAGGACATGCATGACATGTCAGATTAAACCTTTAATGAATCCAATAGTTCCTACTACTATTCCATCTAGTTGTACCACTCCTTTAACAAGAGATTCATACTTGAGACCCAATTAGTCGTGTTTTGTTTTGGCATCACGAAACTACTTGCTCCAAAATCAATCATGCAGTTGTGCACCAAATTATTTGCAATGATAAAGGATACATAAAAGGTTGGAGGTTTCATGTTCCGCTTGGTTGATCTTCCTTTTGTTGTATGGAATTAGTAAGAACTTTGTCGAGCTTCCTTAGATGACTCACTTGAGATAGACAAGTTAGCCATTGCTTCTCGTAAGAGATCTCTTTGTCTCATAAAAGGTTGGAGGTTTCATGTTCCGCTTGGTTGATCTTCCTTTTGTTGTATGGAATTAGTAAGAACTTTGTCAGCTTCCTTAGATGACTCACTTGAGATAGACAAGTTAGCCATTGCTTCTCGTAAGAGATCTCTTTGTCTTAGAAGAGCCAATGATTCCCACATTGATATGCTCACATTATTTTTCTTCATTTTTTCAAGGATGTTGAATGGAGTTGGATTATCCTTTTGTTGCACCTTGCTACTAACAACCTTTTCTTGCACTTGAGATCATATGGAAGGTCCTTCAGGCTGATTTTGCACATTTAAAAATTACCAACTCCTTAGAGTGTCAAAGAGGGTTATGGAGGTCCTACATTTGCTTGACTTTCCTTTTTCAATAGATCTCTTCGTATATCTTGTGTTTGCAGCTAAACCTTGAGGAAAGTTCTGATTTACTCCACAAAAGTCATCTATTTTCCAATTTACAAGTGAAGTATTTCTTAGAGGCGTCTCTTGAGGACCATCTGCTGCTGATTTTCTTCTACTGATGCATCTTCAGAAACAAATGCACCTTGGACCATCAAAGCTTGGTTTAGAATTATATTGGGGAATGTTTCTTGGTTTTATGGGAGATGACAAGGGAAACACCACTCATAATATTGCATAAGGTTATTCTGAACATGAACTAAATCTTGAGATGAAATAGCCACATTTGAGTTATAAGGTTGAAATGGCCTTGCTAGGTAAACCGATTCGATTTTGAGGAACTGTTTGGGATGAAGGCTTGTTTGGATGGTAAGGGGACTTGTTAGGTTGGTATGGAGGTTGATAAGGTCTGAAATTTTGAGCTTGCTTCCTCTTAATGGATACCAAATCATTCCCAAAATTTTGCAATTATTTCATTACTTATTGCAACTCAGTGGAAGGGCTTAAAGAAGTAGATGCTTCACTAGAAATTTGACTTTTGGGGGTTGAAATAGGAGCTAACTCAAGCGCTTGATGAGAAGTAGGTGTCTCAATCTTTGGGAATATAGGCATTGGAGGTTTAGGATAAGTTTCCCAGCCTAAGTAAGACTATTCTCAACCCTAATAACAATATCATAGTCATATAGAAATAGTCTAACCCCATGGACTAAATCATGACTGAAATATCACTATTTAAAGCCTTTAGATAATAAATAAATGCATGTTTGGGTGTAGGACTTACCACTTGAGGAATCTTGTCCCAAATATTTTGAAATCTGGTGTTAAAAGTAGTCAAGTTCTTGTTAGGGGATCTCTTCGTTGTTGTCAGTTACTCTACCAAAGACAAGTGATCTGATTTATACTCAAAATGATTGTACACATTTGTGCCAAGTTGATCCCAGTTGTTAATTGAAGCAGTTCTTAAAACCCTGTACCATTAAAAAGATTTTTCTTTGAAAGATGAGGCAAAAATTCTAACTACAACATCTTCTTCGGTGATAGAATGAACTGAGAAAACATTAGCAACATCTTGGATATAATCAATTGAGGTAGTATGGTTTTCACTAGTGAAGAAAGAGACTCTTTTAAGTGCGCAGACATTGGTACATCATGTTGTGCATTGAAGGATAAGGGAATACCATCATTGAAACTAACAAAGGGCATATTTCTTTATGCTACCATAATTTGAATGGGTCTCAAAACTCTAGATGATTTTAAGAAAGGCCTACCAGGAGGTGGTGGAGAAAGAGTTCTATTCGGTGGTGAAGGTGATCTTTGAATTTATATTCTCATTATTATCGTCCTTGGTGACAACTGCAAGTAATCAAATGATCCTTCTTTTTCTATGCTTGACCTTGTTTGAATCCTTCTCATGAAACTGAGGCACCAACACTACTAAAACCAAGTAAATAGAATGCTTGGAGTCACCATATGTGTTGTTGCAGAGCCTCTAAAGGCTGAAATTTACCAAGATACACACCAAAACTTGGAAAAATGGAAAGATTAACTTCTAACCATCCCACAGGGTGTGTCAAAAATGTTAGAGTAGTGTAGGCACCAAGGTGGCTAGGATGCATACCTAAGAAATATAGCTTTCAATATTTCTCCACGAGGGGCGCCAAAATCAAGTAGCACCAAAGTACAACACCCTCGATTTGTCATGAATGTGTGGATGATCAATCAATGTTTTTGGGTAACATGGGATTGTCTCTCAAGTTGTGGGACTTTCTACTTAAGACAAACCTCTAGAGAAGGCTGGTTCCTCTACTTAATCCTAATGCTAAACTACTCCTAAGGAAGGAAATGTAACTATCTAATCCTACTCTAATATTCCAAGGGACTAGGGTGAGAGAAAGATGCATGAAAATGGAAATCACAAGATGAGGGGAGGTGATAACATCAAGAAAGGGGTGGAGATACTCTGATGAGGCAAAACGGAGAAGGGAGAGGCTAGAGAGAGGTGACATAGATCCAAATCTTCATTCAACATCTATTCTCCATGAAACACAACAAGATGAACCTGCATGTGATAAATACATACACAAAATACAACAAGAATGGAGAGGCAAGGAAATAAAAATAAATATAAGCTAGGGTTGAGAGAAACACCACAAAAATAAGATTTTATTACTTTCAACGTATGTACTGAGTCTATTACATGTGAAGAATAAGGAACAAGAACACTTGCCAAGTCCAAATGAAGGCTTGCAACTCACAACGACTCAAAAACAATTTTAGTAGAGTTTATTTGTATTTTAGAACACCCTCCTCACAAATGAGGTTTTTACAATATATAAAAGAATGAGAGAGAAGAAGGAAAATCGAATTTATACCTTCACCCATAAATAAGATGAATTAAATGTTTGAAAAGGGGCATGGGTAGCCTTCGAATACCATTCCTCCATGATGTCTTGCTTGTAGAAGAAGGAATGCGCACCATATTTCATTAAATCTAGTGGTTGAACAATTTGGAATTGCATCTTTTAATGCTGAGAAAATTCTCTTCTTTTTCTCCCACCTATCCTCACCCATCTCAAGATTTTTGTTTCCATGTTGTATATCATAAAGATACATTTCCAACTGTATAAATTTTGTCAAATTTGGGAAAATGTTATGCCCATGTGGATCCAGCGGGTCAAAGAGGAACATGGGTTCTCTAGTGCTTATCTCTCACCGCATTTAATCTATTCTTTTTACTTTGGCATGTGGATGATACGGTGGCAAGGAGAGTGGGAGGGGGAGGAACTATTCGAATTGAGCCATTATCACTAGCTTTATCCGTAGGGCCTCAATAATTGTATTGATCGGTTATTTAGGTCTAAAGTGGAAATAGGAAACAGTTCCACCTAGACCCTTTGATCTCGCAACTCGTGGCTCACCCACATTGCACTCTCTGTAGCCCCCTCTACTCTTTGGTTTTCTTTGTCTTCGTCCATCCAGGACCATGGGGAACCCACGCCCATGAGGAACCATTTCCCAAGTTCTTAGTTCCCCGTACCCTTCAATATTCGCAAAGAACTTCACTCACTTCCATCTCCTTTCCTTTTTTTTCCTTTTCCTTGCGACCATCTAGCCCATACGGGAACTCAACCCTAGGAGGATCATTTCTCCCTTCCTTTATTCTTCTGTATTGTTTCCTTCCTATGACACTCGACTTATATAGTTCTTTTCTCTTGATGCCCCTTTGTTGATTAGCCCACCAGCCCATACGAGGAATTATTCTCTAGAGGAACTAGTTCCCCGAGCTTTGTTAGTTCCGATTTCACCGATGCTTTGCATCACACTCAAACCCCTTACTTTGTGGCTTGTCTACCTTTGCGGAAAACTTGACCCCAAGAAGATCTTGTTCTCACTTGCCTCCATTCTTTTGCAACCCAATTTTTCCACAATTAGTAAAACTTGAAATCCTTTCCCTTCGGCTCTAAATTCAATGCGAGAGAGAACCTTGAACCCAAAGGAATGTTCTGTAGTTCCTCCTAGGACACACATTTACGCATAACACTACACCTTCAACAAATCCTTTGTATTTCGGACCAACATGCAATGCAGAGAACCATGCGCTCACGAGAATGTTCTTTAGTTCATCCTTTGATCCACATTTTCACATAACACGACCCCTATCAAAATTTCTTTTTGTGCGGCCAAATCGGGAAACTAGGGAATAAAGGGAACTAGAGAACTATCCTGGTCGATCCCAGAAACCCACAATACATTACGAAGTGCAATTTTTCGATTCTTTCCATTTTTTCTTCATTTTTTGGCTATGGAACTAAGGGATTATGAAAAGAGGAGGGAAGGATTTAAATCATTGAATTTCTCCATTTCTAATCCACTTCACCATTATCCAAGTCCAAATAATCAACATAAGTTATCAAAATACCTAAAAATGGGAATTTTAGATGACAAAATTTATGATCCATACGATGTAAATGGTGAGTCAAATGGAGATATGAGGCTCAAGATATGAGTGAAATTGTGCAAGGTTTATTAGTTGTTATAGTGGTTGCAAAATAGTAACTATAGTGTAGGAAAAATTGGAATGGAATTACTATATATAGTAATAGTGAAACGTGAATAATATTTCATTTATACCGAGATCAATTGATATTTAGAGCTTTGAGATGTGAGGATGCTACATGTTAGAGCAATAAGTTTTACTAAATTTGAGAGAGTAGCAATGGTCGTGGCTTCGTAAACGACCAATGAGTTGGTATGTATGATGATTTTTAGAAAATTTTGTCAAACATGTCTGTTTTCATTAATTTTTGAAAAAAATGCATTTATGTATTTTTCAGGGTTTCTACTCCTGAGGACACTAATGCCCAATTGCAAGTATTAGTGACCTAATTCTGGGCACCCATGACCTACTCTTGGGCACTGGCGTCCCAGAGCGGGATTGGGCACTCGTATCATGATTTGCTGATACTATGATCAATTTGATGCTATGATAAGTGATTTTTCCAATATGCGTATTGTACTAATGTGAGAATTTTTGTTATTGTGTTGTGAAGAGGGATATAGACTAGAGAGAGTTAAGTGCAGTCGACACTTGAGTACATTTCTTACTTTGGGCTTATTAGATGCAAAGCGGGATATATTGGACCGTGTTGGCTGCGGAACATAACTAAATTTGGGGAGGTACCCCATAACATTCCTAAGTTGATTTCTTTGTGTGATAAATGGTGCATAAATACATGTACATTACGGTTGTCTCTTTGGTGAGATGATGGTGACCGGAGGATGTATACATGGTATTACAATTTCTTATTATAGGGGGGAGGAAGTACAAGTGATGAGTATAGTGGATTCCTAGAGGTGGACGAGGGCATCGAGGTGATATTTCACAGAACACGAGTACGGGAAGAGACTCATATTGGTTTGGATGTGATAACGATATCTAGTGTTCCACAGGTTGTAAAAGTTTATTACAATGATTCTAGTATCATCGGTGGCATTGGAGGGTGGGGAGTTGGGATATTGTACAACATGCATGATATTTATCGTAGGATAGAGGATCATGAGACAAGGTATGCATGAGTGTGGTGTATATTGTCCCACTTGTATAGATATTTGTATAGATTCACGCGGGAGGATCATGGGGGTGGACTAGGAGTCACAAATTTGTTGTAGGCATGGTCCTTATAAGCATATTGCAATATTGAGGCCACTTAGGGGCCACAAGTTGATTGGGTGAGACTCGAGATATTTGTAGTGAGGTGGGTAGTCACCCATAGCATGAGGATGGATATGATCACCTATAGGTCAGTTCTAGATCAGATGGGCCCTAGGGCCATTATATGGAGACTATATAGAGACTATGGTGGATGGGTAGAGGATGCTGTGGAGTTGCGGTGCATTCGGTGCACCATGTAGTTAGAGGATCACTTCCTAGGGGTGATAGATTTGTTCTAGGGAAAGTGAATATCTAAACAGTTTGGCATGGCCCAAGATGTGCCTCCAAAGCCATATATAAGGTTAAGATATACTAGAGCGGTGAGATGACCAAAAGTGAGGTCGGGTCCGACAAGAGCATAACTAGTGCGTCTGGTCCAGATAAGGTCGATGCGGCTATATGGCCTATACATGTTGACGACATGGGGTGCACCTAGGCCTATATTGAGTGGTGGGTGACACATCGATGGGTGTTGTTGTTTCTAGTAGTAGTGGATGCGGTTGGTGGCCCAACACGGTTGGAGGAGTAGAGGGGAAAGCACTTGCCCTCGATGTAGATGGTGTAGTAGCAACATGAGCTGAACGTAAGTATTGTTTATTATTATTTGTTAGTCATTGTTTGTGTATGATATATTGCGAAAGGTATGTATTAACTAATGGTGGTGTTCATGATTGCAAGTGATGCCTATTGGTCACTGATTGTAGATTTGTTGATACACACGTTGACACGGAATGTGCCTCCAGATGTGCTCGTGGGAGGTGGTATGCTAGAGAGAGTTGATGCTATTGCGGGAGAGCATGCCCATTTGTTCGAGATGGTGGCTATAACAACAACCACGTGTACTGTGTTATTGAGCGAGCGCAATGAGGCTCGTGCGTAGACTAAGTGAGCTAAGAAGGCCGTAGGAAGAGGAGCCCTAGCTCATGATGTTTTCTCTAAATATGTAGAGCTACATGGATGATTCATAGAGTAGGTGGCTGAGATTTTTATACTACGGATTCAGTTAGAGAGATATAGAGGTTGAGGCCTATGTCGTAGAGTGAGCGGTGAAGCCTCTAGTTCTAGAGCTCCGTGATTGTATATAGTGATAGCAAGGATGATGTATGATGTTTGTTATATGATGTATCGATGTATAGGGGCTTGGACCCTAGCGATTATATGTTGCTACTTATGATTTTGGATGATATATATATGTTGACATGTGTTGATGTGCATTGTGCACTATGTGATGATGATGATAATATGTTCTAGATAATGATTGTGTAATGTGATAGATTTTACGGTTATTGTTGAAATGATTGGTTGAATTTGAAAATCATGATGATGTGGAAAGAAATAGATAAGTAGTAAACTAGATAGATAATGTATGTGAATAAGGATAAGTAATAGATCATAAAAATGTATGTATGTGACGTAATGTGGTGGATAAAGAAAAACAACAATAATGATGCGTTGATAATTGAATAATGATGAGGTGTAAAGTAATGCTCATAATAGCATGTGATGAGAAATAAGGAGGAAGAAGAGTGATTCCCCCTTAGTGTAAGAATGAGGTTCATTTATAAATGCCCCCTCAATAGTCAAGAATCAACCATATAAAAAGAGTGCCTCATCGAGAAAAGGTATGTCACATGCAAAGAGATAATAGAAAAGATATGGCATAAATCACAACACATGAGTTGTGAAAAGAGAGGTTCATTGATGTAGTATTCCCTTAATAGTCAAGTGTGATTGACGCCCCAAAATTTTACCGCAAAGCAACTAGGTTAGAGGTGGAAATATTGTGAAATATTTTTTTTGTTTAATTTTAAAAGGATTAATAGGAAGCAAGTTGCAAGTTTACATTATTAATGGTGAACTAAGCATCGCTACGTGACACTCTTGGATTTTTGCACTTGCGGTTATTCACTTTGTGCGTTTAAGAGATAAATGGTCAAACCTGGTATAGCCATTAACCATGCAAATATAATAGTTCGTAGAAAATATTGAGAGAGGTCACGAGGATGGACCCACGATGATACACCTATAAGTTAGATTTACATTATTAAATATTCACATACGGATAATTCCTTTAGGTTTTAATTATGACACTTGTCTTCATCTTGAAATTCCTAAATCAAATGACACCTTAGTTTCTTTGAAACAACTTACTATCTATTTGAGGACAAATCAGTCGGAAGCTAAACTCACACCTATTTATCTTGTATAACTACAAATTTTTAATATCAACTACACTAAACACTCAATTAATCCTACACTAACTCTCACATTATCCATTACCCTATTTAACATAATTACCACCATATATAAATTACAATAATCTATTACATTTTGATTTAACTAACTCATGTGTGTGATACAATATTATCCATAAACTATGATAACACCACTATATTCTTTGTGATTAAACACCTACACATTAATGTTATATATGTAGTTAAATAGTATTATAAAATTCTAATAGCATAGCATTATTTGGATTATAACGTGGCGTCAATTATAATAAATAACATTTATTTTAAACTAACCATTTTATTATATAAAATGAACTAACTATATTATTTATGTTATATATATAGTATACGGACTATATAACAACATATAATATATATTATATTATTCTAAAGTACCTAAAACCCTAACATATTCCCTATCTCCACGTATGACTTATATTTTAACTTATGTTTTATTTTATATTCACCTTTTTAAAATCCATAAGCCATAAAATGCCTAAGAACCACATCCATGTTTCCGTATAGTTATTATTATTATTTCTTTCTTAAACTTAATTCTTGTTTATTGGTGTTACTCTTACTTTTGTTTATGGCTATGCAGGTATGTAGAGCGGTGAAGGAATGAGGAAGGAGGGATGGAGGTTGGAGGAGTGAGGTGGGTTGGCTCGGAAGGTACACCTACCCTAGGGTATATAGAGTTTTTGGAAAGTGGGACAAGGTTTACTTGTTCCACACACCTTCTAAAATTGCCCTCAAAGGCCAAATTTGAGTTTTCAACCATAATTCAAGAGTCACAACATCCCAAAAATAGAATGGGGTTTACATTTTACAGTCCAACTTACAACTAATTAATCATTTTTTTATTATTGGCAAATAGTTTTGAAGGGACTATACCCTATTACAAAAAGGCTCAAAAGCCAGATACATAGGAGGAAATAGCAAAAATGGATCAAAATCTAGATATTACAAGAAGCCTAGCTGTAGTAAAAAAGAAACTACAAAATGGAGACAAGATAGGTATAAAACTACAAAAAAGCAACAAGTAAACAACAACAGAACAACATCAAAACAGATCCGTAGTAGATTACTTCTTAGAAGCCACATCGATTCCTTACTTAACGATGCAATGAGGTAAAGAGAGCCAGGGTAGTGACATGTGTAGGATCATTGACATCTAGTTGAGAAAGGACATGACCCCTTTCAACATTTGTGCCCCAAATAGCTTCAGAGATATCGCTAAGAATGCTAATACTTCTGACCTATTGTTCAAGGAATTGACAAATAGATCTAAAAAATAAAATGTTATGATCGTGGTATCGTTAGAATTCCCTAATCTGTTATCAAGTTATCAAAGATAAACAATTTAGTTAAACCGAATGTTAGATTGAAAATAAAAATAAATTTAAATCAAGGAATAAAATACAACATTAAACTAAGTTCACATTACACAACAACATTCCTCAACCAAATTCTGAGCCCGAGTGACCCATTGTTGGCCAATGAGCCCCATGTGAGTTAATCCCCCTTCATCATCTTTTGTTTGTTTTTTTTTTTAAATTTTGGTACTATTCTCCGAATACATGTTCGTCATCTGCACACTCAACAAACACATCATATACGTGTGAAATGATATATGAAAGTAAATTCTAACCATTGCACAAAACACACATGCACACACATCAAACAATTTTCACACAGTTTATATATATCATTTTCAAGATCAAATTATCAACAACAATTAAGTTCACAGAATTTTCATGATTATACATTTTTAATAGAACACGAAAAATAACTTACTTACATCAATTATTCATCTACTAGTTAGTCGTTATTCATCACTCAAGCCTATAAAGACACACACACACATACATACTAAATTATAAAAATTAAATTTTGTTAATAAGTTTCCATAAGTCTAAAATCAATTACTTCCATAATTACCATGTTTCCATAATATAACAACTACAAATCTAATTCATTCTTGCAAACCAAATTAAAATATATAAAAATCATAATCCAACAACATCAATCATGTATACTATATTAAAATTTCATGTCGTATCCCCAGCTATTCGATCATAAGGTTGGTACCTCGTGCCAACTCAATGTCGCAAAGGGACATATTCCATGTAACAACACATCTAAGTACCCTCGTGCCAATAAAATGCTTACAAAGAGTTATATTATGCAAACTATAATATGTAAGAAGAAATCTATCTCAAGAGTTTTTAAGGGAAGTGGGCACTACAATGAACCATAACACGAGAGTGCATCATAGGGTAATGAAATGGAAAATGAATTTCATCTACCAAAGGTTAAGAGGCCTGTAAGGAATAGATCTAGTGCAAGAAGCAACAACATCATGAGAATAAGTGCCAAATTGAATGCTAGATGGAATGTGACCAAGAATAGAAGGTGTGGTTGGAGGAAGTGTGGAAGCAAGAGGCTTAGGGTACCAATGAGGTAGTGTAGCAATTTGTGAAGAAGGAGATGATGCAATCATAGATGGATTAGAAGGAGGATGTGGATGATTAATGACCTTAGGAGTTAGGCATATGATAAATTTATATGGAGGTGAAGGAGATAAGTGAATAGCGGTAGAAACACACTTATGCAGAATAGGAGAAAGAGAGTGCTCACGAGAGTGAGAGCAAAAGTATTGACACCTTTGTCTTCTAATTATTACAATTTTTCATGGAGAGCATAGCAATCATTATCTTGATGACAATTAATGTGGTGGAAATTGTAGAAAGGATAGTTCTGTTGACGTTGTAAGAGGTGAGGTGGATGATGCTCAAGTATAAGGTAAAAGCAGATTAAGTGCTTGGTAAGTAAAGCATGAAATACATCGCGAGGTTTTGCATTATGTGAGAATTAAAATGGTTCATTAGTAGGTGGCGAGAGAAGACTTAGGTGTATGCCAATGCAATGGAGGTGAAGTAAGACTCTTACACGGAGGCATAGATTGAGACCATAGATGGAGCTTAATGGTGGGAAGAGGAGAAGAAGTAACAAATGAAGAAGTAGAAGGGGGTGGTATAATATGTGTAGAAATTAAATCTTGTTCTAAATCAATGACTTTGTAGCATAAGAGAGTAAAAGATTCACATGTATCATATAATAATTTTTCTTTGAATGTAAGAATCAAGCCACGACAAAAGATAAATTGCTTTTCCAAATAAATGGGCTGGAATAATAAACAATGAATACAAGAATTGAAGTGTAACATGTAATCTACAATTGGTTCTTTTTTTCCTTGATGGAATTAAGGAAATCATTTGTATGATTCTTTAGGACCATTATTAGAAATAAATTGCCTAAAAAAACATCCTCCATATCACAATAAGTACTAATAGACCCATAAGGAAAATGGGTATACCTTTGGAGAGCATCATCCACAAGGCTATGAAAAAATGCTTTAAGTAACAAATGATCATTAGAATAAACAGACATGGCGACGAAAATGCTTGAGATGTAAATAAGAGTTGTCAGTTCCATCAAAACATGAGAAGTTAGGCACGATGAAGTATTTTGGAAAAGATGAATTGTCAATATATTTTTTTAGGAATAAGGTTTCCATGGAAATAATTATTATCAATAGAATCATAACATGCTTTAATTTCAAGAGTCGGTGTGTGAACTTGAGATTACAAAGTGCCAACAACATGCATGAGAGATAGAATATCATGTGAAAGAATGGTTGGTGAAGTAAGAGGAATATGGAGAGGTTTAATAAGCCATTGTGAGTGATCATGGGAATGTGAGAAGGAGTGGATGTGGAAGGAGTAGAAGGAGGTGGAAGAGGAGGAGAAGAACATGGAGGCTCTATGGGAATACTAGATGTAGACTCAAGAGATACAATGAGAGGTGTACTAGTGGTAGGAGTAACATCATCATGAGAAACAATTTTAGAAGTAGAAGAAAGAGGTGAAAGAAGAGGAGAGGAACATGGAAGATCTATGGGAATGCTAGAAGTAGACTCAAAATATATGATAAGAGGTGTACTAGTGATGGGAGTAGAATCATCATGCGTAACAATGTCAAAAGTAGAAGAAAGAGGTGAAAGAAGAGGAGAGGAACATGGAAGATCTATGGGAATGCTAGAAGTAGACTCAGAAGATATGATAAGAGGTGTACTAGTGGTAGGAGTAGAATCATCATGAGTAACAACTTCAGAAAGAGAATAAAGAGGAGTAGTACATTCAAAAGTAGTAAGAGAAGTAACATCATCACTAGCATGTTCATGATCGGAAACATAATCGACATCACTATCAGACATGTTTTCACAAACAAGTATTTCATCAAGACTATCATCAACATAGAAAGAAGTAGTAGGAGTACTAATATCATATTTATCATTGCATTCATTAGAAGCATTTTCAGAAGTAGGTAGAGTAGGATATTTGACTTTACATTCGTCTTGACTACTAGTAGAAATAACATCATTAATATGTAAATTTTCAACATTATAATTAAAAGTATAGGATTTCATATTATCACAAGAAAGAAAGTTACCAAGAAAATAATCTATAATAGTATTATCATGTGTTATAATGGGAGTGGAAGAAGGTGGAACAACATGAGTGACTACAGGAGAGAAATAAAAACATAAAGTAAATTTTTGGTTAGGAAAGACTAGGCAAATGCTAGAGTTGTGAAAGTTAGTAGGAAGGGTGTTTTGGAAAGCAAGAAGTTTTGGAAGATGGATGAATTGAAATGAGGGTTTTGGTAGAGATCACGAAATTCATCTTGTACAAAAACATCATCAAAGATAGGGTTCAAACATGTATCGACCATATGGTGCTTAGGAGATGAGGATATCTTCTTAGCCATGAGGGTTTTGGGGATCCTAGGGTAAGAAGTTTGAAGAAAAGCGGGTTCACCAAATGATTTAATAAAATATTAATTAAATCTAATTGTAGAGTAACATATATGATAAAATACAATAGATATAACAATACAACACTACAAGAAAATATGAGAGAGATATAACTTGCTTGAATCCTACACAATCTAGAACCAATATGGGTGGTGTAGAGTGTTGAATAGGGCTGGAATTGTATCACAATTTCTCTCTGTAAAATTTGGATCTTTAGAATGATGCCAAAAAGGGGCACTGGGTGTTGGTGACTATTCTTGAGCCTTTGGTGACTGCACAAAAGGTTAGAATCTACTTTCTTTTGTGTTACTAAGGTTTCTCTATCACTTTCTTTTGATCACCTATTATTCATTCTTTGATTGTCGAGGGTACCTATAACCTACAACACAAACCCTAGCTACCTGCACAAGCTCACAAACACATCAAATTGGAATGAAAATGAAATATGTGAAGTCAAACTTACCCTAGAGGTAATCTGAAAAGAGAACTTATGATCGAGCCCACGAACTACATTCCAAACTCCATGTAGTTCTTTGTGCATGTGTATGTAATAGTGTCCTTAGGTTTCCCTCGCGTTAATGACGCCAAGATAGCGAGCTATGGCTAGATAAGATGTAAATGTTTGATATGGAATTGAGAACTTCCCCTTCCTATGCAATGTATGCAACCCAAAAATGTAGTCCCTTATAATGGTAGTGATAGTATGTAGATGAGATTACCCCTTAGAATTGTCAACTAGAATAATAGAGTGTATGTTGTGTGTGTGTGTGTGTGTGTGTGGATATCTTATTTGAATTTTGACACTAGTGACCCAAAAGAATGACTATGAGCTTGAGATAAGGATAAGAAAACTAGAAAGGCCAACCACAAATGCCAAAATAAGTAGAAAGAAAAAACAAGATAGGAGTGCCTTGGCGCGCAAGTGTCCATAATGGGTGTTGGTATCCCGGGATAAATGACGAAAGATGTGAAAATATAGGAAGAAAGGGATCCTTGTGACTTGACCAGAACTAGGTACAAAAGTGATAGATGTGAGAGAGAAAGACAATAGAAACAATTAAAACAAGTTTATGGGAAAAGGATTATGTCACCATTGAATACTTTTCATACTTAAGATCCATGAATATGACAACATACTTGATGAAATAGTAAAATAGTAGTATGTTCATGGTTTTGTGTCTACATATATAACAACTTAGATTTTTTCTCTTTGATTGTATGAGATAGATGGTCAAATGATTGAAATGTTTCAAATACGATCGATTTTGCAAGGAGAAAGTAAGCTTTGAGTAAAGAGATATTTTAATTCACTATCAAATAAGGTATTGTTCATCTTAGTAAGCATGGTTTGGTATCATAATACATAATCGTTAATAGGTTCATTACATCCTTTCACATCTTAGACATTTTTGTATATAAAATTTTGTCTCCAATGTTGATAGAGAATTGTGCAAGAATTGATTTTCTTAAGCGGTGAAAGAGTGCACAAAATTTATGGGAAGGTCATAAAAGCATTTCAATACAAAATACTTAATACTCCTATAGAATATATTGGTGAGAAAGGTATCATAATGTGTGTAATTAATGATATCCACATGAAATAAGTGACGATTCTAAGAAAGTTCACATATTCCATCATAGATAGGAAGCTTATGAGAAACAAAATCAAGAGGCATAGAATAAGAACCACTTTGGGTGCATGTGGGTTGTGAAGAAGCTAAGTAGAATCCTTAACATGAGGAGAAGTAGATGTACCTTGTTATAATTATAAGATTTTAGCTTGTAATGTATGAACAAGGGTTTCAAGATCCTATGTGTTAGATGAAGAATAATGTAAACCATTATGATTTCCTATAGAATGTGAAGTAACAACATTGGTTGCAAACATAGGAGTAGAGATATTTATAATATTAGTTACCCCCAACTGTGTAGTCATGGTAGATGTAGGAATAACATATGTCTTAATATCAAATAATGAAGCATGCTTAATTTTATCTCATGAAGCGCATAGAAGAATATCGATATTGGTATGATTATATTATAAGCAATGTGTAAGTTATTGTGCTTCATCCTTAGGAAGTTCATGGTCATGATTTCGAGAGTGAGTATTGGGCTTCTCACCTTGAACATGATTAGTATTAATAGTGAAAATGAAAGTTTTAAAGATTTCAAGTAGAAGAAGAGCTAATGGTAGGGACAATTGTGCCACGATGTATGCAAACATAAGGGGAATAATATAACATGATAGTGGGAGATCAAGAACCTCTAGGTTGAAGTAAATGACTATAAAAGAGTCGAGGATTAATCATGACGAGTGTAACACCTTTGATAAATAATTATATTTCTCTTTTGCATTACAAGCGTTGGCATGTGATTTTCTTGAATGAGGTGTGTTTCCTTGATTGTTAAAAATCATGTTTGTTATGGATAAATCATTTTACGTACTTGGATTCATTGGATCTGAAATGATATGGCTTTCAAGAATCCATTTTCACTTCTTGCAGGTGAGTTGCAATCTAATTTTGAGAGTTGCAAACTTATCTCTTTTAACCGACTCATCCTTGGATCAATTCCTGTTATCCAAAATAAGCCCCTACTTATTTTGGCTAACTTGTCTTCATTCTTTCCTTCCTTGTGCCTCAGTCAAATTTTTACACATTTCTAGGCACTCAAAATTTTCTGGGTATTGCTTCATCAGATAGAGAATTTTCTCCCCTTTCCAGAAAGGTAAAGAAGTCCTCCTAACTCCTTGTATTTTGCAAGTTATGGCTCGACGGAGTTTGGAGGGGAAATTTTCCCAAGGCGGGCCCGCGGGAAAATTTTTGGCACTTAGCCTTTTGGGGTCAAAGGGTCAAAGGGAAAATTTTGGCCCGAAATCCTACAAGGAGATAAGAGGGTGCCACATGGCAGGTTGGAGTGGTGGGGTGGAAGGACTTGAGTTTTTGGTGTTGGGGTCAAAGGGGTCAAAGGGGAAAATCCAAGCGAAAGCCCGCCGAGCAATGAGAAGACACCATGTGTCCTGTTAGCGGTAGAGGTCGGGGTGGCGGAAGGACTTTGGAAATTTTTCCAAAGTGGCTAGCGGCTCAAAGGTAAAAAGTGGAGTGCATCCCCGCCAAGCAACCAGATGGTGACACGTGTCCCAGTGGTGAGGCACGGAGTAATTTTGGAAAATTTTCCAAATTCGCAAAAGGGGCAGAATGATCGTTTGAACCCGTGGATCAATGAGATGGTGCCACATGGCAGCGTAGGTCAGGCCGGCGGATAATTTTTGGGAATTTTTCCCAATTCGAAAAGGAGGGAAAAATTTTGAATCTCGGCCCGCGAACCCTAATTTTGCCCTAAATCTTCAGAGGGCCATATCTTTTGATCTAGAGCTTGGATTTTTGTGTTTTTTATATCATTGGAAAGATGTTGAAATTCTCCACCCGATGGACTATTCAATTTTGTTTTTGGTGGAGTTTGGTGGGAGAAAAATGAGAAAACATCTCTAGCATGCAAAAATATAGAACTGACATTCAACTACCAAAATTAATGAAGTATGGGTCATTTTTTGGATCTGCAGAGCAATGTACTTTGGCATATGGGTTTTTCCATGAAGCCCATCGCTTTAGTAGGTGAAAATGAAAGGATTTGATTGGTGGTTGAGCTCATAAATCAATTTACCCGTATTTTTCTTTTCCTTCGTTCTGCTTCGCCATTAAAAGCCAGTTTTGGCTCATTTGTAAAGGGTTGGGCATTTTTTTGTAGACTCTGAAAAGAGTTTGCGAGAATCGAATCGAAACAAGGCACCATGAAGTAGTTTCACTCCAACGGAATCGTGATAGCTCCAGTGATAGCAAGGAAAAAATTGATCAATAATGGAAGAACTTGCTCAATGAAACAAAGCTTGCATAGAGGAAAGACAATGGAGTGTCTTGGCATGCTCATAAATGAATAGAAAAGGGGTACATATAGGGTGTTGAGTAACCCTAGTGCATGACACATATGAAACCCTAAACCTAACCCATGTGAGATGACCCTCCAACATGAGAGGAGGAAACATAGGATAACTCACACTAACACCCCCCCTTCATTGAAGCTGGGGTAGCGGCTGTGATGAGTCAGATGGAAGAGGAAGACACTCCTAAACAACTAAGAAAGATGTGTCAATGGGGCCCAGAAACTAAAGGCCTGATAAGGTGCCCATATACAAACACAATCTTCCTAGAAGAAGAAGAAGAAGAAAAGAAGGACTAAATAGCCCTAAGAAGATGGGGCAGTGCGAGAAGATCTCACCCCAAGAAGAGACCGTAAGTGAAGAAACTTCATCTCAGTGAAAGGCTTGGTGAATAAGTCTGCAATAACGATTAGCCGTCTGAATGTCTTGAGTGTTTATGATACCATCATGAATAAGCTCCCATATGAAGTGCACATGGATCTCAATGTACTTCGTCCGCTGATGCTTTGAATCTGGATTTCTGCAAATAGAGATAGTGCTCGTGTTATCATGAAGAGACAATGGTAGGCCACCAAAAGTGGATGCCAAACTACTGTCGAGAATACCCCGTAGCCAAATAGATTTTGTGGTAGCATTAAATACTCCTCTCGTATTCTACCTCTGTAGATGATATCGCAATTACATTATGCTTCTTACTAGACCAACTAATAGGACCCGAACCAAGAGAGAAACTATAGCCAGAAGTATATTTCTGATGATCTAAGTCACCTTCCTAATCATAATCTGTGAATCCAATCAAGTCAATATCAACCCCTCCATGATAGTGTATGCCGTCAGCATAAGTGCCATGAACATAATGAAGGATCCGTTTAGCTGCTTTCCAATGCAGCTCATGTGGCTCCTGCATGAATTTGGACATGATCCCAACAACATATGATAAATCCGTTGAGTGTGAGTCAAGTAGATCAAGCTCCCCACTAACTGTCGGTAAAGAGTACCATCAACCAAGGGAGTAGAGAAATCTGAAACCAACTTAACCCCGGAAAGAAAAGGAGTAGGAGAAGACTTGCAATCGGACATCTGAAATCAAGCTAGCAAATCAAGAGCATACTTAGGTTGCAAAATCAAGATTCCCGAGTCAGATTGTGAAATTTGGATCCCAAGAAAGTAATGAAGCAGACCTAAGTCAGTCATGGAAAACTTGTTGGCTAAGGCGATCTTCACAGAATCAATAATAGAGGAAGAGCTGCTTGTGATCAACAAGTCATCAACATATAGAAAAAGAATGAGTATGGAGTCATCTTACCATAGAATATAAACATTTGGATCAGAGTGACACCTAGTAAACCCTAATGTAAGTAAGAAGGAGTCCATCTTGGCATACCAAGCCCGAGGGGCTTGTTTAAGGCCATAAAGAGACTTCTTTAACTTACAAATGAGGGAGGAATCTTGGACATAACCGGAGGTTGTTCCATATAGATATCTTCCTCTAGGTCACCATGAAGGAAGGAACTCTTAACGTCCATTTGATGGACTTTCCATCTGTTCACTGCGGAAATGGCTAGGGTTAGTCGAATAGAAGTCATCTTCACAACCGGAGCAAAGGTTTCTGTATAATCAACCCCAGCTATCTGGGAGAAACCCTTAGCTACTAATCACGCTTTAAAATTTTCGACGTCTCCATCTACTCCATACTTTGTTGAACACCCACTTACACCGAATAATTTTTCTTCCTTTCGGAAGAGTGGTGAGATCCCAAGTATCGTTCTTCATGAGAGAGGAATACTCCTCATCCATGGTAGAATCCCACTCAGAATACCGGAAGCCTCCCGAAAAGATGTGGATCGAAGTAGAGGTGAAGGAGTGGGATCAACGAAATCGAGTGAGTACATCTCATATCCGAAGTATCTCCAACTAAATCTCTAGCACTTTACAAAGTTTTCCTTGCCCAAAGGGGACCGGGAGGATCAAGCTCGAGTCGAAGATTCTTTACTTGAGTGATAAGGGACATAGTCCTCATCATCACTCTGTCAAAATCATAAAACTCAAAGATCTGATGGTCGGGAGGATCTAGAAGAGGATCACGCTCAACAATATCATCATCTAATGAGTCAGAATCCGAATCAGCGAGTTGAAAAACCTCTATAGGTGGAGAAGTAGAAGTCGAAGAAGACTCATCGAACTTAACACTTCTCTCAATATATAGCTCATGAGAAGTAGAATTCATCAATCGATATCCCTTCACGCCATCAGGATACCCTACAAAGATACAAGGTTTGGTTTGTGGTTCCAAGGCCTTGTTTTTCTTCTTGGGAATCTGAGCCATAGCCTTGGATCCGAAGACTCGAAAGTGCTCAACATCAGGCTTGCATCCAAACCAGGCTTCAAAGGGTGTCATCCCTCTTACTGCCTTGTGTGGAACATGGTTTTGAATGTAATTTGCACAATTCATTGCTTCGGCCTAATACTGCGGAGGAAGAGACTTGATTGAATCATATAAGTGGTCATCTCCTTTAGAGTACGGTTCTTTCTTTCTGCGACTCCATTCTGCGAAGGGCTATAAGCAATTGTATGTTGTAGAGATCCCTTCAAAAGTATAGAAATCCATGAACCTATTGTTTACATATTCACCTCCATTTTCAGTTCGAAGAACCTTGATAGACCGTTCCACCTGTTTCTCAGCAAGAGCCTTAAAGTCCTGAAAATGTTCAAAGACTTCAGACTTAAGCTTAAGAAAATATACCCAAGTATATCGCGAATAGTCATCAATGAAGGTTAGCACATAAAGAGCTCTAGTAAATGAAGGAGAAGGAAATGGACCAGAAACATCGCTGTGAACAAGATCCAAGGGATGAGTGGCTCTCCAGGATTTTCCTTTGTCAAAGTTCTTTTTAGGATGCTTTCCAAGGGTATAACCCTCACAAAGACCCTTAGAAAACTTGACACGAGGCAACCCGTTGACCATTTCGTTTTGACTCAATTGTTCAAGGTAGCGGTAATTTAGATGTCCAAAATGCTTATGCCATAGCTTACTAACCTCATTTGCATGAGTGAGAAAGGCAAGTGGGAGTAGAATCAGAAGTAAAGTGGGAGAAGGTGTACAACCATGAATGGTGATCTTTCTTTCCCTCAGCTACTGTAGTGTCATTGTTATGCTCACGAAGGATCACCAAGTTAGGACCAAATTCCACTCACATTTATTCACCAAGGTGAGTAATTTGGTAACTGATAGGAGATTGGTAGAGAGATCAGGAACACTCAACACTTGGTTAAATGTTCCCCCACCCATCTCTACCGATCCACTACCGGAAACCGACACTGTCGTGTCATTACCCATCGTGATTTGGGACATTCCATAAGGTTCGATGTTGAAAAACTCAACATGCGAAGAACCCATGTGGTGCAAGGCACCGAAATCTATAATCCATGTCGATGAAGGAGCAACTTTGGCTACAAGGTCCTTTCTTTTCTTCTTATCATTTTTATCACCTTTTACAGCAGAAGACTCAGCCTTCGGAGCACTTTGTTTTATGGATTCAGGAACAATTATTTTATTTTTCTCAAGTAAATGAGATAAGTGATCAATCTATTTCTTAAAACAGTGTTGCTCGTCATGACCAGTCTTCTTGCAATAGGAACACAAATACTTACTTTTGCGCCTAGGCTCAAAAGTCAAAGTGTTTGTGTCATTTTTAGGTTTGATCTTGGTTTCTTTCTTAGGTTGATCCTTAGTTTCTTTCTTCTTTTTAGTCTTCTTTCCCTTGCTAGTACTTGCTACAAGGGCATGTGACTTGGACTTGAGAGACCCCATTTGAATGAGTTTGTCATGTTCTCGAATGAGTTGGGATGAAAAATAGTCAAAGGAGGGCATCGTCCAAGTATCGCCCAAAGCAGCTTTTGTAGTGTAGAAAGTTGACATGAAGACAGAATATTCGGGACCTAGCTTAGAGAGAATTGACAAGATCAGTTGAGAATCTTTATTTTCTACTTGACATCCTTTTAACAATAATCTAATGTGGACAAATTTCAAGAAGAAGGCTTGTAGGTTTTCAAAGTCACTAGGATTTAACCCTAGTAGTTCATTTTCCAAATCATGCACTCTCATGTCATTTAGTTGTCCAAACATCACATCTAACATTTTCCCACAGATGTAGGTGTTTGGATGCCTTAATGTGAAAGAGCAAGTTAGGAGAAACAAACATGCAAAGAAGATATAAAGCTTCATCACTACGGTTTAACCACTTAGATTTTTCATGTTCGTCGTCTGGTTCAGTTTTAGTTCCCATGGTGATGCAGAATAACCCTTTACCCCTTAGTTTCATTATTATTTTCGATCTCCATTCGAAATAGTTGAACAGCGTAAGAAAAGGAATTGAAAGTACATCCATAGTGAGAGAGAGAAAGAAATGCAGAAAAGAAACACAACCATCTAGGACAATAACAACCCCCCTGCTTTCAGCACTTTATAGGTTAGTGCGTTGATTACAATCGGGTCCGTGCGTGTAGTTTGAAACACTTGGTAACTCATCTTGCAATTAGCGTAATAATGTGCAAGAGAGGAGACCACAATAGTGTTTTATGTAGCACAACAAAAAAGGACACCATAAACAAGCACAAGTAAAAATAGAAAGGAGGCGAAAGCCAACCCTGGTGGTGAGAAAAAGTGTCTCACATCGCACGAAATAATCCCTTTGTCGTAAGACTGTGGCGGACGCGCTCACAAGTCCACGAAAAAAAGGAATAGAACAAAGCTAAAAAAATGAGTTGAATTAAGCAATACAAAGACACCCCCAGAATGCGGCACTTTATAAAATTAGTGTGTTTACAAATCTAATGATCCCATCATCTAGAGTGTGAAAAAACATGCAACTTTGACTAAAGAAGTGCTCAAAACCAAGCAACGAGTCAAAAGTTATAGCAAAAACCAATTCCCGCAATTGATGAGAAAAAGCCAATAAGCCTGCAAACAGATTAAAAAAGTACCCTAAATGCATGCAAAAGGTGTCGTATGTATGCCCATTGGAAACAACATGGAATTTGAGATAGGGTTTGTTTGTATTGTGAGGGGGGATTAGCCACCTGCCAATCCCGGACCTCACCCTTCGTCTTCGGCACTCGACGGAAGGTTAAAAAAACAAGCCAAAAGACCAAATTATAATGCCAAGGAAATATTGTGTTTAGATAATGTGAAATTAATAAAAGATAGATTTAATTAAATTAAATCTAATTAATTTCAAGAAATAATTAAGATCTAAAAAAGGATTAGAATTTTAATTTAGATCTTTTAAATATTTGATGAAACTTCTAAAAACAAATTGCTAAAATGGTTTTAGAAACTTGTCATCATATATAAAAACACTCTAAAGTTAGAAATGTTTTTAAAAAATTACCAAAAGATTTGATTTGTTTTTTTACCAGACAAAAAACTGAGCATGGATGAAAAACATGACTCATTTTTGTTAAAAAGCAGAGGATTTTGAGATAAAAAAGAAGGAAATTAAAAACTTTACCAAAGGAAAAAGGCGTATGGTGAAACCTTACCACGTTTGGCTTTGATTACACCAAAACCAAGAAGAACAACCACGCGGAAGGGGGAAAAACGCAGAAGAATGTTGCAGGCCACGCGCAGATAGTTTCCAATCGTGTTTTTTGTTGCAGCTCAAAAAAATGTGCTTTCAAGCAAAAAAATGTGGCTAGGTTGTGGAAAACACCCTTGCAAGCAAAAAAAAACGTGGCTGAGGGTTTAAAATGCCTGTGAATGAAAAAAAATTGCAGTTGTGTTGTTGAAAACACCTGTGGTGTTTACAGATGCTTGTTGGCAGATGCGTGGGCACCAAAAAAGAGATTACAGGCCATGCACAGTCAAAAGTTCCTCCATGAGCAACCACGTCAGAAGAACACAAAAATCCTGCAACCACAGACTATAATGCATAGAAAAATATCCTGCAAAAACCAGAGATCTTAAAAAATTTCACTTTTATTTGAATAAATTAAAAAAATGAAATGAATCTCTATCTTGGATTTAGTTACATCCAACTAAAAAGAGTAGAAAAACCTCTGATTTCTCAAGGTATTTTGAAAAAACCTGCACATGCACAAGAAAAAAAACACAAAAAAACTTTCCGAGAAAGCTTGTTAGAGATATTTGCAAGATAATTTCTAGAAAATAGTGATCAAAGGACTTGCATGCAGAGTAAAATAACGAAACCAAGAAGGAGTAATAGCAAAAAAAACAAATCGAGTGCACGTTTACCCAATCTCAGCTCTGATACCATGAAAAGAGTTTGCGAGAATCGAATCGGAAACAAGGCACCACGAAGTAGTTGCACTCCAACGGAATCATGATAGCTCCAGCGATAGCAAGGAAAAAATTGATCAGTAATGGAAGAACTTGCTCAACAGAAACAAAGCTTGCATAGAGGAAAGCAAGGTGGAGTGTATTGGTGTAGCAACTGATTAACACGATGAGATCCCTCTCCACCATTAGTTCGAGCTTTTGGTATGACGGAAAGTCATGCATCTTTGATACCAAAGCAGTTAAGCGTGCCACCCGAGTAGTTCTGGGATGGGTGACCTCTCGGGAAATTCCTAGTGTCACTTCCTCTTAATATGTCATTGGGCCTGATTGGGTGTATACCCGGCTCCATCATGCGGGAGGGTATTGGCATAGCAACTGTTTAACACGATGAGATCCCTCTCCACCATCAGTTTGATCTTTTGGTGTGATGGCAAGTCATGCAACTCTGATACCATGAAAAGAGTTTGCAAGAATCGAATCGGAAACGAGGCACCACGAAGTAGTTGCACTCCAACGGAATCGTGATAGCTCCAGTGATAGCAAGGAAAAATTGATCAGTAATGGAAGAACTTGCTCAACAGAAACAAAGCTTGCATAGAGGAAAGATAGTGGAGTGTCTTGGCATGCTCATAAATGAATAGAAAAGGGGTACATATAGGGTGTTGAGTAACCCTAGTGCATAACACATATGAAACCCTAAACCTAACCCATGTGAGATGACCCTCCAACATGAGAGGAGGACACATAGGATAACTCACACTAACACTCCCCTCTTCCCCTTGACATGTGAATTCGAGGAATTTCAGACCTTCCATGGAGATTGTGGCACTTTTTTTTTTTCTTCTCTGTAATTGTAATGCATTGTATTAAACTTGAGCATGCTAATTCATGTTTTGTGAATGATCTTCCAATCCTCTCATGCGTTTATCATTGTCTTCTGATCTTTCATTATATTCTTGCAATCTATGCATGCTTTGGTGTTACATCTCTATGATTTGTGTTTATTTGCAAGACAAAAGTTCATCACTCCTTTGGTGTATCACCGTTTTAGCTTAGTTTTGTTTCCCTTTTCCATGTTTTCTCTCAACCCTGTCTCCTTGGTAGATTTAGAGTAGGATTTTGAATCAGAACCTCTGAAAAAATTGCATGCATACACCTAAAAAGAGGGGTAAGAACCAGCTTCAATCTAGAGAGTTTTCTCACATTGCAAGGTCCCACACCTTAGAGAAAACTCAATGTTGTGCATTCACACCAAATTGATCATTTGTCTACAATAGATTTGAGGGTCATTTTGGGGGTGTTGTAGATTTGCAAAAACTATTCCAGTGATCTAAGGAATGTTTTAAATATCCTTACTGGATTGAATGGTAAATTGGCATTCATAGGTGGAGAGACGTAGCAGACTGAAGTTTGTATGTTACAAATTCTTTGGTCTTGTATGAACGTGCCTTCATTCGGTTGTATGATTGTGCTTGGATCTTTGGGATTGATCTCTTTAGGAAATTTAATGGCGTAAGAAAAATAAATTCTTCTTCATGACTATGAAGGGGATCTAAATCCTAAACCTAAAGGATTATTCTAACAGTATCCTAAACTAGGTAAATGCACCTATTTCCTAGCTATGTCTACTTATTTGGGTTACAATCTAACCTAAGCTTCTTATTCAATTTTGTTGGGATGGCATCCTAACCTAAGTTCTTGTACTAAATGAATAAGGGAGAAATTACCAAGGTAATGCTATGCTATTTTAACCTATTACCTAATACTATTTGATTGTGAATATGATCTAACATAAGGTGAGAATTACGTATGAAATGATTTTGAATAAACCTAAGGTTATAACCTAAGTTTTGGAAAAGCTATCCTAAACTATTGAAAGGGAACTTAGGGTCACATGACATTATGGCGATGGTTCCAATGGAATTTATTTGATTTGATTTGGTTAAATAAATGGGAGTTACAACGATTTGGCAAAGGTAAGTAAACTTTAGTGGAAGCATGTGTGGAGGCTTCACTAAAGTTGGAAATGCATATCTTGAAGCAAAAATAGCATTCGCCGCTTTTTAGGAGGCGATGGCAAGGAGAGATAGGTGGGAGATTTAGGAGTAATTGCATTAATGAACCTTGGTTTTGCGTGCAAATCGTCTTTGAAATAAGGAAGGCGGGTTTTTGGAGGTTGTTTGATCTTGCATGCATTGCAATTTTTACTCTACATGGAGCTATCGGTTCTTCGAACAAACAGTTCGAATTTTACTTTGTGGCTATTTTTGGTTTCTCCGGTCTATTTTTTATCGAAGGAAAGTATATGAGGCATTGGAAGAAAAGAGTTTTGGTTGTTGATCTTTCGTGAAAGAGAAAAAGAGTTAGAAGCTCGGTTAGAAGTCTCCTTCAAATTGGTAGAAGCACTATCGGACATAATAGGCTCTACCCATTAAGATTTCTTACTTTCTTCTAAATGATTAATTAAAACAATTCTTTTCTCATGAGACAAATGTTTAAATGATTTGCGGTTAATTAATTTCTTGGTTTTAAGAATCAGTATGGTTTCTAGATATGAATCCATTACATGATATTGTTAGCCTTTGGAAACTTTCACTTTGTGCTAGTTCGGTGGTGACATGCATGTATAACTTGTATTTGAGGCTTGTTTCTACTTTTAACTCATCTTCATGGCTTTGTGTTTAGTCTTGAACTCGTATTGTAAGCTTGCGTGCTCGAATTTGTATTTGAAGCTTTATGTTGTTCGAACTTGTGTTTGAAAATTCATGTTTAACACTAAACTCATATTCAATACTTGTGTGTTCTGAATTTGTATTGAAGTATTGTGTTTGGTTCTATACTTATATCATGAGCTTTGCGTTTTACTCGTATTGAAGGTTTTAAGTTGCTTAGAATTCATATATGAGACTGTCTTCTCGAAAAGCTTGAGAGAATAGTTTTGGTTTGAGTTGATTTGGTAATCTCTTTTGAGACATTCTCCTTGTAGCTTCTTGAGTTTGGAAGGGTTGTGGTACTTCTATTTTGAGACTGTACCGCTTTCTTTGAACTTGTAAGGGCGTGTAAATATGGAAGATATTCTTCTCTCCTATGCGCTGAAAAATTTGCGTTTTATTGAAGGCTTGATTGTTTTGCTTAAAGGTTAATGGACCTTTTAGGGAACTATATCTTGTTATGGGAATAAGGAACCTCTGGTTTGATCGCATCTTGTTATTTACTCTTTGGGTTGATATAGAGATTGTTTAAAACAATCGTTAACGGTTTTGAAGTTTATGGAAATGTAGTATGCATACTCCTTGTGATCGATGTTTGGAACAAATACCTTCTCTGTCACAATCTTTATAGATGGAGTTGTGCAAGTCTTTTTGTTGTGAATTCTGTTTCAATCAAGTTCGAGGTAATGTTGAGACCTTTCTTGACTTAATGTGTATTGGGTTTTCTTACTCTCTTTCAGATCCTTTTAATTGATTTATGGGTTTTAAAAGAAAGATGAGTTGAATACTCTCGTGTACTGAATCTTGTATGGAAGGATTTATTACCTCTAGTTTAGGATTGTTACGTATAATTGTTCTTACTTGGATCACGAACTATATTTTTTGTATTGAGCTGTTTAAGTCCTTGTGTTGGGATTTCAGTTACTTTTGATTTCGTGAGTATTTTGGAGACCTTACTCAAGCTTAATATTGTTGTTGAGTTTTAGTACCCTCTTATAGATTCATTTGGATGAATTTTTAGGTTTTTAAAAGGAGAAAGGAATATATTTCTTTTGTGGACAATATTCTGTTTTTGGGCTGTATTGTGTACTCTTTTCTGTGGAATGTATTTGAACTTGTGTTTAAATAAATTGGAATAGATGAACCAGGTTGTATTGATTTTGTAAGGGAAATTAGAAGTGTTGCCTTCTATAAAGCGTGTTTGGTTTTGTGTTCTCTCTTGGGAACTAGTAAAAGAACTTCTGAGTTTGAAATAGAAATGGGAATTCATTTTATATTCTAAATGAAATGAATTCTTGATTGGATATTTTCTATTTGAGATCCTTTAACTCTTGTAAGGATAAATTCACTTGATCAAACTTCTCTATAGCACAAATCTCATCTCTCTTTGTAGAGTGATTTTTCTCCTAGACCTTCTCAACATCTTGGGTACGCCTTTTTGTCCTTCTTGTCTTGTAGGAAATAGTGAGAAAACACTCTTTTGAAATGGAAATTTCCTTGTGGATTGTTTAGTCTACTTTGTACTAAGTCATTTGTTGTAATGATGTGGAAAGAGAACAACCGATTCGGTTTGATAGAATATAAAATGTAATTATGTTTAGACTGACTGCTTTGTTTGAGTGAGTCATACTCTATTTGGATATTTTATTGGAAGGATTTCTCTTTTTGCACTCTATCTTATTATGAATCCTCCTTGAATGGACACGAGAAGAGATTAACCTTGTGTGAATCTTGTTTTGATTTATGGAACATTTGGTTTTCAGATATTTGAATGATATATTCTAACATGTAGAAGTTAGTTAAAACTTACAGTAGACTATTTTGATTATCTATCCCTTCTCGGATTGATTTGGGATTCTTGTTATAGATGTCGTCTCTTTAAAGTTGAATCCTTATATTGTTTTCCTTGAATCTGAAGCAATTATGTGGGTAATCGGTTGAGTGTTTTCGAACATGTTTCGTCTTTCAAAGGATTAGTGAATGGTGGATAGTATGTATTGATTCTTCTTTGTTTAAGTTGTGGAATGAATCATTCTAAATATGTATTATCTTTGAAGCTAATTATTTTTGTTCTTAGTAAAGATAAATTCGGTATTTCAATTCAGAATGAATATGAAATCATTAGACGACAAGATCTGTTAGTTGTTTAAAAAGTAATTGATATGATCAATTAAGCTAGATGTTATAATGCAGATGTTGCAGATTATATTATGATCTTTTCTTAAAAGTGAATTTAGACTCTTTATTGGTACTTCTTTTTTGGTTGTTATTACTTATGCTTATTTGTATGATATATTAATTGTTTCATTAAAGAAGAGTTGTTTTAATGGAACAATTAGTGGAATGCACTTCGTTTTAATGCTTAGTGCTTATCATGCTCGATTCATTCAACCGACATGTGCTAATAATTTTTGAGATGGACATCGTAAGTGATAAAAGAACATAATTTTTTTATGATGCATTGGCTTATTTAATTCTAGATCTTATGTAAAGAATTTTGATTCATTCTTGAGTTATATTGGAAAAGAAAAGTGATTTTCTTTTATGATCTTAATGTTGATTGACATGCAATATGTCTGAAATGCATGGTCTTATAAATTTATATTTTATCATGAATAATTGAAAGGTTTGGAGAATGACTCCAATTTGTGGTGTAAACTATCTTGTACTTTATATGAAGGAGATAGTAGTGATATCTTGTCGATATTATTTATATCTATTTGTATACTATTTTTCTTATCAAATAATAAGTTAGATTAAGGGGATAGTGTAATCTCCCTTACTATAATGAAACTTGTTAAATTGTAATGATGTCATTCTTTAACTAAACAACTATATTTTAATAAAGAAATATGTGTTGGTCATACTATTAAACTATAAGAGTAATGAATGATAAAAAGGTTATGTTAACCCTAACATCTAACCATGTAGAGGAAGAATCTTCCTCTCTCAAAAGAATGAAAAATAAATGGAATGGTGGTTATGATCTTTAATCCTTGTGCTTCATTTATAAAGAGTAAACACTAGCTAAATATAGGTGAATGATACACCTTTGGACAATTAGGTTGCATGAAAAATTAACTGTCTGATGTTTGCTTCCCTATTTTTGGGATAACTGATCGCTAGGCCACGCTAATGAACATTAATGCAAGCATGAGTTAGTGAAGTTCTTAATATCAAATCAAATTAATTATGGATAAAGAACATAATGAATGTTAAAATTAGGGTTAGTATTGGTTTGCTGCAATCCTAATCTTAATCCAATTTAATTATGAATTTAATGACCGCTAAGGGGTATGTACATTGTGATGAATTAGTTCTAATGGATGTTAGCACACGCCAACTACAGGAATGTACCTTCGAGAAGCCCAGGGGCTTCTCGAGAATACCATGTTGTAGTTGACATGTGGCAACACCCTTCTGTATTTGTTCATCTAGATCTACACACATCTTGACTTGAACTTAGTTTCTCTATAGGTTAAGTTAGCAACATGTTTAGGATAGGGGGTAGCTTTATATGACTCAAGGTACCTTGGCACATTCAGTTGACTTAGGTCGATTGAGTATGCCCATATACCCTAAGTCATCGTGAGCGTCTTCCTATAACAAATTATGTTGCTAACTTGGGCTAGGGTTAAACCTTGGGCAAATGGACTGATGGTAGTCAATAAAGACCATTCTAGATAATAGAAGAGTGAGGTGAAGGAAACATTCGAAATGATGTGTATGCCGTTTAGGAAAAGTAACATGAACAATATGTTGAAAATATTTGGCCAAAGTATCGCAAGTTACTGGTTGTATTGTCCTATGTTACCTAGTTTAAAGCAACGTGATATCAAGATGAATATTGGTAAAAAAATATTTAGATAGGTTCTTTAAACATATCACTCAGTACCCGAAATAGGGTAGGAAAACAAAGTATACATAGTATACATAAAGTATTCTATAATTTAAGACAAACATGAGAAATCGGTTGGTAACCGAGTCATGGGATGAAAGATCGGTAAATTACCGAGTCATTATAGCTGCATATAGTTATCTGTTATGAGATTGATTGGTATGGAATGTGTGTTCTAAATGATGTTTTGTTTAGAACAGAGAACATTGTGTTTGAAAAAAATTCCCTTGTTTCTAAAGTCTTAAAATGGGAATGTTACATCTTGGTATTAGAGATGAAGGTTGCAGCTCTTGAACCTATTGTGTCCATAATCTGATGAAACTTAAATTTTATTGTTAATGAGAAAATGGTTAGAACAAGAGGAAATTTTATAAGTGATCCTCCACCTGAGGAAGGAGCAGAAACTACCCAAAAACTTGATGAGATCCTTGCTTCCCTATTGGACACAAGGGATCATTTGACTATACTTGAACAAGAAGTAATGGGCAATACGAAGGAAGAAGATGTTGGTAATAATAATCAACCACCTCCCGAGGACACCAATTTATGTGTTGATAATAAAAATGTGAACATACCCGATCATCCCGAGAATAAAAAGGCTAGGCTAAATTGAACTCACTAATGATAGAAAAGGATAAGCCCACCCAAGTTTGATGGAACCACATTAGGATATGGAGATGAGAATTGACTCGGCGAAATGGAGAAGTACTTTTGCAATAAGAAATTGCTTAGAAGAAACAAAGGTAATATGAGGAGCATATCAGCTTTCCCATGAGGCATCTTCTTGGTGGGACAACCATAAGGTTGAGTTAAAGATTGATGAAAAAATATTACATGGGATCAATTAAAAGGTTACTTTAGGCAACGTTGGCGCCGCAACTTTTCTATCATCGAGAAAATGACTGAATTTCAAAACTTAGATCAAGGAAAGCTAACTATAACTCGAGTATTGGGAAGGGTTTACTAAACTCCTTAAGTATGTACCTCAAGATCAAACCGATGAGAAGTTTAGGATACTGAAATTCATCATGGGATTGAATCCCGTTATAGGAGGAGAGGTTGATGTTCATTACCCAACCACGATGGAAGGGGTTGAAAAAACCATAAGGTAGGAACATAAATTAAAGGTAATTCTACTCATATGGAGGAAGTAAAGAAGAAAGTCCCCAACTCCTCTTCATCATCTCTTGCACCTAAGAAAGGACCATGGAAGAAATTTGGATCAAAAAGTAAGTTTTCTACCGATAATAATAAGAAAGTAGCAGCAAATAAGTCTATTGGTACTGCATGGAAAAAAATTGTCAAGAAAAATAATAACAGACAAGTCCTATGGAGGTCAGAATGATAATTCTAGGGCTGGAAATAAATTCGATCCTAGAAAGGGACCTGTAGGAGGTTTTTATAACTATGGAAAAGATCATTACGTAAATCAATGTCCTTTGAAAAATGATGATTGCAATCAGTAGCACAAGATACATGCTACTTCTGAGTGGCTGACAATCAAGATGAAAACTAGACCACACCAATAGAGGTTCTAGGTAAGTTATTTGACATACCTATAACTATTCTTTTTGATACCAGAGCTACTAAATGTTTTACTTCTAGTAAATTAGCATCAAAACTAAAAAGAAAAGCTGGAAACATGGATAAAATATGGATTGTACATTATGGAAACAATGTTGTCCATACAATTAGTATGTGTCTTTTTGTAGTCCTTGACTTACCTAGTTTTTCATTTGAGGTTGATCTTTATGTTGTAACTTTGGGGTCTTATGACATAATCATAGGTGTTAATTGGTTAAATGAACATAAGGAAAAAATGGATTGTTTTGAAAAACATATTAGTTTTTAGATGATTTGTAGAAAATAGTAGAGATTCAAAGGTAATTGGTGATAGAGAGGTAATTGGACCTGAAATACTTACGGAAATGGAACAAGTTAAAATGATTCGTGAACACTTGAAAGAAGCAAAGTAGATAGGAAAAAGAGTTATGCTGATTTAAAGTGAGATGACGGAAATTTGAACTTGGTGAGAAGGTCTTTCTTCGGGTTAAACCAAAAAGACCTCTATAAATTTTTACAAGGCTACCAAGTTATCACCTCGTTATGTGGTATCCTTTATAATAGTTGAAGTGATCAACCCCGTAGCTTAGCGTTTAGCATTACCTCCGGCTTTGTCACGAATGCATGATATTTTCCATATTTCTTTACTTAAGAAATATGTTTCAGATTTATCACGTGTTAAATTGGAATTCTTTACAGTCTAAGACCCGGGAATAATTGTGGTTAAACCCATATGAGTGCTTTGGAAACTCGCTTGACTACATTTAAGAAATCATGAAATAAGTCAATGTAAGGTCTAGTGGGACCAATTTAACGAAGAAAGTGCAACCTGGGAAAATATGGAAGATATGAAAACTACTTTTCCATATTTATTTGATAAAAATTGACTATGATGACTGATAAAAATTTATGATTTTATCTTTATAGGTCAATAAGTCTGCCAGTTTTGGGTAGATAACTATTTATTTTTAAATAAACAACTATGTGAATGCTGATTTCTGGAACTTTAAATTATGATATTGTTGCAAACATATGTTAAGTAAGTGAATAAATTGATTATCCTTAATGCAATGGTCAAACATAAGACAATCATCGAGATGATGATTCTTTTTAGGAGGGAAGTATGTAACACCTTTGACAAATAATTATATTTCTCTTTTGCATTACAAGCGTTGGCATGTGATTTTCTTGAATGAGGTGTGTTTCCTTGATTGTTGAAAATCATGCTTGTTATAGATAAATCATTTCTACTCTTAGATTCATTGGATTGAAATGATATGTCTTGCAAGAATCCATTTTCACTTCTTGTAGGTGAGTTGTAATCTGGTTTTGAGAGTTACAAACTTATCTCTTTTAACTGACTCATCCTTGGATCAATTCCATTGATCCAAGGAATGTTTTAAATCTCCTTACTGGACTGAATGGTAAATTGACATTCATAGGTGGAGAGACATAGTAGACTAAACTTTGTATGTTACAAATTTTTTGGTCTTGTATGAACATGCCTTCATTTGGTTGTATGATTGTGTTTGGATCTTTGGGATTGATCTCTTCAGGACATTTAATGGCGTAAGAAAAATAAAGTTTGCTTCACGACTATGAAGGGGATCTAAATCCTAAACCTAAAGGATTATCCTAATGGTATCCTAAACTAGGTAAATGCACCTACTTCCTAGCTATGTCTACTTATTTGGGTTACAATCTAACCTAAGCTTCTTATTCTATTTTGTTGGGATGACGTCCTAACCTAAGTTCTTGTACTAAATAAGGGAGAAATTACTAAGGTAATGCTAGGCTATTTTAACCTATTACCTAATACTATTTGATTGTGAATATGATCTAACCTAAGGTGAGAATTACGTATGAAATGATTTTAAATAAACCTAAGATTATAACCTAAGTTTTGGGAAATCTATCCTAAACAATTGAAAGGGAACCTAGGGTCGCATGGCATTATGGCGACAGTTCCAATGACATTTATTTGATTTGATTTGGTTAAATAAAGGGGAGTTATAACCAGTTTGGAAAAGGCAAGTAGACTTTTGTGGAAGCATGCATGGAGGCTTCACTAAAGTTGGAAATGCATGCTGAGGTGAAAATAGCATTTGCCAATATTAGGAGGTGGTGGCAAGGAGAGATATGTGAGAGATTTAGGAGTAATTGCATTAATGAACCTCATTTTTTGCGTGTAAATCGTATTTGAAATAAGGAAGGCGGGTTTGTTGGAGGTTGTTTGATCTTGCATGCATTGCAATTTTTCTCTACATGGAGCTATCTAGTTCTTGAACCAGTAGTTCGACTTTTACTTTGTGGCTATTTTTGGTTTCTCTAGTCTATTTTCAATCGAAGGAAAGTATATGAGGCATTGGAAGAAAATATTTTTGGTTGTTGATCTTTCGTGGAGGATAAAAAGAGTTGGAAGCTCGGCTAGAAGTCTCCTTCGAATTGGTAGAAGCACTATCAGGCATGATAGGCTCTACCCATTAAGATTTCTTGCTTTCTTCTAAATGATTCATTAAAACAATTCTTCTCTCATGAGACAAATGTTTACATGATTTGTTTGGTTAATTATTTTCTTGGTTTTTAAGAATCTATATGGTTTTTGGATATGAATCCATTGCATGATATTGTTATCCTTTGGAAACTCTCTCTGTGCTAGTTCAGTGGTGATATGCATGTAGAACTTGTATTCGAGGCTTGTGTCTACTTTGAACTCATCTTCATGGCTTTGTGTTTAGTATTGAACTCGTATTCTAAGCTTGCGTGTTCTGAATTTGTATTGAAACATTGTGTTGTTCTTAACTTGTGTTTGAAACTTCGTGTTTAACACTAAACTCGTATTCAATAATTGTGTGTTCTGAACTTGTATTCGAAGCATTGTGTTTGGTTTTGTACTTGTATCATGAGCTTTGCATTTTACTCGTATTCAAGGTTTTAAGTTGCTTAGAACTCATATATGGGACTGTCTGCTAGAAAAACCTTGAGAGAATAGTTTTGGTTTGAGTTGATTTGGTAATCTCTTTTGAGACCTTCTCCTTGTAGCTTCTCGCGTTTGAAATGGTTGTGGTACTTCTGTTTTGAGACTGTACCACTTTATTTGAACTTGTAAGGGCATGTAAATATGGAGGATATTCTTCTCTCCTCTGCTATGAAAAATCCACGTTTTGTTGAAGGCTTGATTGTTTTGGTTGAAGGTTAATGGACCTTTTAGGGAAGCGTATCTTTTTGTGGGAGTAAGGAACCTCTCGGTTTCATACTATACTTGTTATTTAATCTTTGGGTTGATATAGATATCGTTTAAAATAGTTGTTAACGGTTTTGAAGTTTATGGAAATGCATTATGCATACTCCTGCTTGTGATTGATGTTTGGAACGAATACCTTCTCTGTCACAATCTTTATAGATGGAGTTGTGCAAGTCTTTTTGTTGTGAATTTGTTTCAATCAAGTTTGAGGTAACGTTGAGACCTTGCTTGACTTAATGTGTATTGGGTTTTCTTACTCTCTTTCAAATCCTTTTAATTGATTTTTGGGTTTTAAAATAAAGATGATTTGAATACTCTTGTGTATTGAATCTTGTATGGAAGGATTTATTACCTCTGGTTTGGGATTGCCACGTATAATTGTTCTTACTTGGATCACAAACTATATGTTCTTTTGTATAGAGTTGTTTAAGTCATTGTGTTGGGATTTCAGTTACTTTTGAGTTTGTGAGTATTTTGGAGACCTTTCTTAAGCTTAATATTGTTGTTGAGTTTTAGTACCCTCTTATAGATTCATTTGGATGAATTTTTGGGTCTTTAAAAGGAGAAATGAATATATTTCTTTTGTGAATGTGATTCTTTTTTGAATCTTGTGTACTCCTTTCTATGTAATGTATTCGGACTTGTGTTTAAATAAATTGGAATAGATGAACTAGGTTGTATTGATTTTGTAAGGGAAACTAGAAGTGTTGCTTTCTATAAACTGTGTTTGGTTTTGTGTTCTCTCTTGGGAACTAGTAAAAGAACTTATGAGTTTGAAATAGAAATGGGAATTCATTTGATAGTCTAAATGAAATGAATTCTTGATTGGATATTTTCTATTTGAGATCCTTTAACTCTTGTAAAGATAAGTTCACTTGATCGAACTTCTCTATAGCATGACTCTCTTCTTGGTTAGAGTAATTGTTCTCCTAGACCTGCTCAACTTCTTGGGTTCGGCTTTATATCCTTCATGTCTTGTAGGAAATAGTGAGAAACCACTCTTCTGAGATGGAAATTTCCTTGTGGATTGTTTAGTCTACTTTGTACTAAGTCATTTGTTGTAATGATGTGGAAAGAGAACAGCTGAGTTGGTTATGTAGAAGAGAAAATGTAATCATGTTTAGACCGACTGCTTTGTTTGACTGAGTCATACTCCATTTGGATTTGTTATTGGAAGGATTTCTCTTTTTGCACTCTATCTTATTATGAATCCTCCTTGGATGGACATGAGAAGAGATTAACCTTGTGTGAGTCTTGCTTTGATTTGTGGAACGTCTGGTTTCAGATCTTTGAATGATATCTTCTAACATGTAGAAGTTAGTTAAGACTTGCAGGTAGACTGTTTTGATTCTCTATCCCTTCTCAGATTGATTTGGGATTCTTGTTATAGATGTCATCTCTTTAATATTGAATTCTTATATTGTTTTCCTTGAATCAAGCAATTATGTGGGTAATCAGTTGAGTGTTTTTGTACCTATTTTGTCTTTTAGAGGATTAGTGAATGATGGATAGTATGTATTGATTCTTCTTCTTTGTTTAAGTTGTGGGATGAATCATTATAAATATGTACTATGTTGAAGTTAATTATTTTTGTTCTTAGTAAAGATACATTCGGTATTTCAATTCAAAATGAATATGAAATCATTAGATGACAAGATCGTTAGTTGTTTAAAAAGTAATTAATGGGATCAATTAAGCTATATGTTATAATGCGGATGTTGTTGATTATATTTGCTCTTTTCTTAAAAGTGAATTCGGACTCTTTATTGGTACTTCTTTTAAGTTGTTATTACTTATGCTTATTTGTATGATATATTAATTTTTTCATTAAAACAAATTTGTTTTAATGGAATAATTAGTGGAATGCACTTCGTTTTAATGCTTAGTGCTTATCATGCTCAGTTCATTGAAGCCCGACATGTGCTAGCAATTTTTGCAGATGGACATCGTAAGTGATAAAAGAAGGAAATTTTTTTATGATGCATTGGCTTATTTAATTTTGGATCTTATGTAAAGAATTTCAATTCATTCTTGAGTTGTATTGGAAAAGAAAAGTGATGTTCTTTTATTATCTTAATGTTGATTAACATGCAGTATGTCTGAAATGCATGGTCTTATAAATGTATATTTTATCATGATGAATTGAAAGGTTTGAAGACTGAATCCAATTTGTGGTTTAAATTATCTTGTACTTTATATGAAGGAGATAGTAGTGATATCTTGTTAATATTCTTTATATATGTTTGTATACTATTGTTATTATCAAATAATAATTTGGATTAAGGGTATAATGCAATCTCCTTACTATAATGAAACTTGTTAAATTGTAATGTTGTCATTCTTTAATTGAACAACTATAGTTTAATAAAGAAATATGCATTGGTCATACTATTAAACTATAAGAGTAATGAATGATAATAAGGTTATGTTAACCCTAACATCTAACCATGTAGAGGAAGACTCTTCCTCTCTCAAAAGAATGAAAAATAAATGGAATGGTGGTTATGATATTTAATCCTTGTGCTTCGTTTATAAAGAGTAAACACTAGCTGAATATAGGTGAATGATACACCTTCTTTGGACAACTAGGTTGCATTAAAAATTAACCGTCGATGTTTGCTTCCTTGTTTTTGGGATAAGCGCTCACTAGGCCATGCTAATGAACATTAATGCAAGCATGAGTTAGTGAAGTTCGAATATCAAATCGATTAATTATGGATAAAGAACTTAATGAATGTTGGAATTAGGGTTAGGATTGGTTGCGTAATCTGAATCTCAATCCAATTTAATTATGAATTTAATGACCACTAAGGGGTATGTACATCGTGATTAATCAATTGTAATAGATGTAAGCACACGCCAACTACACGGGGACGATACCTTTAAGAAGTCCAGGGCTTATTGAGGATATAATGTTACTGATTGATATGTGGCAACACCCTTCCCTATTTGATCATCTAGATCTACACACATCCGGACTTGAACTTAGTTTATCTCGTAGGTCAAGTTAGCGGCATGTTTAGGATAGGGGGTAGCTTTTACATGACTCGGGGTACCTTGGCATATTCGGTTGACTTAGGTCGATTGAGTATGCCCATATACCCTAATTCACCATGAGCATCTCTTATGAGAAATTATGTTGCTAACTCCGGGCTAGGGTCAAACCTTTGACAAGTGGACTAACGGTAGTCAAGAAAGAGTATTCTAGATAACAGAAGAGTGAGGTGAAGGACGTATTCCAAAATGACGTGTATGTCATCTAGGAATAGTAACATGAACAGTATGTTGAAAATCTTTGGCCAAAGTATTACAAATCGCTAGTTGCATTGTCCTATGTCACCTAGTTTAAAGCAACGTGATGTCAAATGAATATTGGTAACAAATATTCAAATAGGTTCTTTAAATAGATCACTCAAGACTGGAATAGTGTAGAAAAACCAAGTATACGTAGTATACATAAAGTATTTTATACTTTAGGAAAGCATGAGAAATCAATTGGTAACCGAGTCATGGAATGAAAGATCGATAAATTACCGAGTCATTACGATTTGCATATGGTTATCTGTTATGAGATTGATTGACATGGAATGTGTGTTCTAAATGATATTTTATTTAGAATAGAGAACATTGTGTTTCAATTTTTTTTTCCTTATTTCTAAAGTCTTAAAATGGGAATGTTACAATGAGAAATAGAAAAAATATATCACCAAGAGAGAAGATATGGAACATAAACAATCCTAGGAAACTAGGGCTTGAAAGAAGGTGCAACATAAAATGTTAGCTTCACAAAAAGTTTAGAGACTTTTTAGATTTATAAATCTTATGTTTAGTGAATTAAGTACACTAATGCTGTAAGATTATGTATGATGGGTTATTCTAATTAATTAACCTCCAATATTAATCATATAATAACATAACAACACATTTAATGCCAATATAACATGCTAAAAACTTAAAAATACAAGGGAATGTGTGCACTTATCTTATTATAGATGGTTTTGGGAATATTCAGTTTGTAGACTGCTAGAAATAGAATATTTGAACATGATAATTCTTCATTCCTAGAACCGTGAATGGAAACTTACATGGGGAAGGACCATACAACTCTACTAAAGCACCATCTATACAATCTTGAGCTTATTATATTGTTTTCATGCTAAATGTATAACATGCAAAATTGAATTTTTTTGATCATGAAAACTAAGTCCACCATTTGAAAACCTATATCTCGGTCATTGTGAACCCTTCCTTCAAAGAAGCCTATCGGCTCACACAACACCTCTAAACGTGTCATCCTCATTCCGGAGAAGAGGAAAGTGGTGATATGGTTTTTAAGTATGTTTCCGTATAGGAAATGGATCTATTGGAACATTGTAATATTAAGTGTTCTTATAGATAAACTATAGTTTATAATTAAATAATTTAGAATATATAATATAAACTATGTGTTTATTATGTTAATTGATTATTTAAAAATCAATTAATGGTTTCAGTGGTACATCGTGAGAAGTCACACCCTTTAATTTTATTTATATTGACCTATGGGGTCAATTGAATTCATATGATATGAATGTAATAGTGATTTTACAGGGTAAAATCACCAGAGGAAGAAGTGAGGGAGGAGATGTACCGAATGTGTTTCTCAATTAATGGAAAATCTACTTCGTAGTTTTTACTCATGGGGGTTTTCCACGTTAAAACCTATGTTGTGTTATTTTTCTTTATTTAAATTTTCTATAATGTTTATTTGTAATGTTGTGAGTTTCTTTAATTAATAATAATTTGGTTAATGATTAACCCTCGGACCTCACATGGTACCAAAGTGGATTTTAAAAATATTTAATTAAATATATGGATGTATAACGGTTGGGTGATTATAATTGATTGGAAATAGATAACACACCGTCCCTCCATTTTGGAACCAACCTTCTAATCCTCATTCAAATTTTCTCTCATGGTAAAATATTATGTAAAGTTTGATCTCTATGGAAATTCATCCTCCGGGCCCACTCTCCATTCGTAGGTAAGGTCTATTTGGTTGAATAAATTTGAAAAAATTAATTTATTGTTTTGTATGGTTCAAATGCCCAAAAAAATCATTATTCCCGAAGGTAAAAAAAAGTTCTCTAGGATGGAGACAACCCTCTACGAATATAGAGTTTTTAATTTTTCCTATTAGCCAGAACTAAATCTTGGTTAGAGGTTGGAATTTCTCAAAACCTATGTCTAACCTTGTTAAGTTGGACATTGTTATATAACTTTGTATTATACTTATATTCGAACCTATATGTTCTTTTTAATAAAACATAATAACCTAAGTTTATATACTATAACAATGGCCCATATACATTTAAGTAATAAATATTGCCCCCTTCTCATATATTTTTCCATAACATCTTATAAAATTTAAATAAACCCTTAATGCATTTTTAAAACATGGCATAGTTTTTATTAGTTGGCCACTTATATTAAATCATATAACTATAGACTTAAGTTACTTTGGTTAAGTGGGTGGAGATGTTGTACGTTGTATATAAAATACATTTTATAAACCTTATATAATATTAAAACCCTTTTAATATGATTCCTCTCACGTATGCAATTCTTAGTATATATGTTAATTAAAAACTTCCTATAACCCGCCCCCTCATTCACACATGGTCTTAGACCGCTCCATTTTTTAAAACATTAAAACCGCTTAACACATGACATATAACTTAGGTGGATATGAGGACTCACGGTGGTTAATTGGTGGATGGGTTATCCTGCTTTGCATTGAATTCCGACATTTGAAATTTTCTTTAATGGTATATGCGCTTGTGTGTGCTCATCCACATTTCATGTAAGGATTAGACAAGACTTCACATATTTTTAAAGGGATTAATACTTAAATCTTAACCACCCCCTCCAACATATGTGGCATGGTGGTATTTGACCCTTTTTTTTTTGCATTGGTTGCTTTTAAATAGACCTCCTTTCTTGTTTGGTCATAGAAAACTTGTATCCTATATGCCATTTCTTCAGCTTATAAAATTTGGTTCCTGCACCTTTTATTTACATATAATTAAAACCCCACTCCTAACCGCCACCATAACATTGTTTGGCTTGATTAATGGAAGTTGATTATTTATGGCGGCCTCTTAAAACCTATCTTCCACCTTACCTTTTGAGTACTAAAATAAGAATAATAATTCCTAACACTATTTCAAAATCCTTTTAAATCATATATGTGGGAGTGGAGAATAAAATGGGATAATATCCCAGGAAATAAAATGTGGAATGCATTTTTAAAATGATAACTCATTGGTGGCCCACGTGGAGTGTGGGAAATGTTAAAAATATTGATGGAGTGAATAATACATTTATGATGATCATAGTAAGCATCAAGATTAAAAATGTACTTTGAGGATTGCTCACATCAACCTCAAATGGTGGATGGAGAGACACGAGATTACACTCAAGAAATATGAGATTGTTTTACGAGGATCAATATAAAACCCCGTGCACATTAAAGAGGATGCACTCCAACAAAGTGATGTTATAGCTCTAAGTAATCAACAAGAATCAAATAAAAAAGGAAAATCATGCATAAGGTAAAACAATGTCTACTCATTCTCGTAGATCAAAAAGAGGGTACATATGAGAGTGTTGTGTAACTCTCGTTCCTAGACAATCATTCCCTTTATGAGGGAAAGAGGAGTTACGATTCCAAATAGGGAATGTAACTCTTATGATGCCACTAACGCATATGAAAATGAAAAATTCTATGATGGAATCTTCCATGTGTCATATAACTCCTAAGACCTATGATCTTGCTAAGCGAGACGACTCACCACTTGATGTGTATGAGACCCCGAGTGATGGAAAGGAAATCACACATAACAACACCCCTCCATTCAAGCCGAGGTAGAGGTCATTGTTATCCAAAATAAGCCCCTTGCTTATTTTTTGGCTAACTCCCTTCATTCCTTCCTTCCTTGTGTCTCAGTCAGAAATTTTTATCTTTTAGGCACTCAAAATGTTCTGGAAATGGTTTCATTGGATAGAGCATCTTCTCAGCTTTCCAGAATGGTAAAGTTTTCCTTCTAACTCCTCATATTTTTCAAGTTATGGCTCGCGAAGTTTTGAAGGGAAATTTTCCCATGGGAGTCTGCTAACCAATGAGAAAGTGCCACGTCAGCGGCAGAATGGCAGATCGGCGGGGGGCAACTTAGAAAATTTTGCTAAGTCTTGGCGGGGTGCACAAAAGAAATTTTTTGGCCCGAAGGCCCGCCAGCCAGTAGGAGGAGGCCACGTGTCCCTGGAGCGTCGGGAGGTAGAGGGTGGAAGGAAATTTGCCCTTTCGCCAAATTATGGGAAAATATTGAAAGGAAAGCTCGCCGCGATGGCCCGTGCAATCGAAGCGCCACGTGTCCCCGTGGAGGGTAAAATTCTTAAGGCGGGTCCGAAGAGGGAATTTTGGAGCTTAGGCCCATGCCAATCAGAAGGTACCACGTGTCCCATTTGTAGCAGCGGTTGGCAGCGATGGAAAATTTGAGAGCAGGAGCCCACCAGTGAATCAAAACACGCCATGTGTCATTGGGGCGTCGGGCCGGGAGATATTTTTGGAAAATTTTCCAAAGACCAAAAAGGCGTAAAAAGGTGGGGGAAAGGCTTGCGACCAATCAAAAGATGCCACGTGTCCTCGGAGCTACAGGAGGTGGATATTTTTGGGGAAATTTTCCCAAAGTCAAAATAGAGGGAAAATTTTGAATTTTCGGCCCGCCAATTCAAATTTGCCCTAGTTTTTCCCTAAATCTTTAGAAGGGCATAACTTTTGATCTAGAGCTTAGATTTTCATGTTCTTGGTGTCATTGCAAAGCTGGTGAAATTATCTATACAATGGAGTGCTCAATTTTTGTTATAGTGGATTTTGGTGAGAGAAAATCAAAACGGCTCACGCACGGGAAGGAGAACAAAACTGACATTTCAACCACCATTTTTAATGAAGTATGGCTCGCATTCTCTCCCAGCATGGTCAAAAACATTGAGGAATGAACTTTTGAGGGTGCCCATGTTGTTTTAATGCAATTTGGTTGGTGGTTGAAGCATCCTTTCATGCTTTCCCGCATTTTCTCCTTCTTGGGCTCAAATTTTCATTGTTAAAAGCCAGTTTTGGCTCATTTGAAAAGGGTTGGAAATTTTTATGTTTTGTAGACTCCCTCTTTCACCTTGAAAAGTGATTTTGTGGAATATCATACCTCTTCTAGAACTGCAACATGCTTTTTTGCCTCTCTGCTATTGTAATGCATGTATTTTTATATTGGAAATGACAATGCAAGCTTTGTGAATGAGTTTTAGTCCTCTTCTTGTGTTGTTGCTTCATCTCTAATCTTTCATTACATTTTATCAATCTGTGCATGTTCTTTTGTTGCGTTTTTGTGATCTGTGTCAATTTGTAGAAGTAAATGTTCACCACTCCTTTGGTGTATCACCTTGTTAGTCTTAGTTTTATTTCTTTTGCATCTTTCATCTCTGTCCCCTTGGAAATTAGAGTAGGATTTATAGTTTAAACCTCTACAATTTACAAGCATACATCTAATCAGAGGAGTTGAGGAACCACCTCTAACCTGGAGATTATTTTCCCATTTTTACAAGTCCCACACTTGGGGAAAAGATTCAATGTTGTGCAATCACACTGGATGTCCAAATATCAAACTAGAAATCTGATAGAACATCCAGGGGTGTTGTGAATCTGCACCAACAGTTTTGGCATGCCCGGTGGGACCTTAGAGGTCTTCATCTTCATTGCAACAAAGTTGATGTGCATTTGTTGTAATTTCTTTCTTGAAAAGAGCCCTTTTATGCACATCTGGCGACTCTAAAGACAAAAATCCACTAGTTTTTTAACGTCAAGTCAAGATTCATGAGAAGAATCAACACAAGGTCAAGAGCTAGAGAGGAGGGATTGTCTGACTATCTGCAGCTATCTCCTGGAAGAAGGCATAGAGGAAGGAGGATTCAAAGGTCTCCATCTCCACCAAATAGAACTCTATCAACTCCTCCACCTTCTAGACCTTTCACTCAATCAATAAGGGTTCTCATGCCAATCAAAATGGCACAACCCAACCCTTATGTTAACTTCACTGGCAGCAGCCCACTTGCTCTCAATGCACAAAATCCAGCCCAGTTCGATTGTAGCATTGAAGAAGATTCCATATTTCACTGGAGAAAATCAGACCACTCTTGGTGATCATGTTAAAGATATTGTTAATGTGTTTGCGTAATCCATGAGATTAATGAGATGCAAATTGCTGGCATCTTCATTCAAAGGGAAAGCATTGCAATGGTTTAGAAGCCTTGGGGCTGGTTCTATCCAAAATTGGAATCAGTTGTGCATATCTCTCCATGAGCAGTTTGGAGAAAAGGGAGATAACTTGTCTCTATTGGAACAATTGACAACCATCAAGAGAGCTCCCAATGAGCAGCTGACTGACTTCAACTTCAGATTTCAAAGGACTTGGGATAGAATTCCAGTGGCAGTAAGGCCAACAACTGAAGGTGCTTTTCTATACTATCTCAAAGCTTTAAATTCTGATATTTCCATGTTAATTCAGTCCATGGGAGGTACAACTATACTTGCAACTTATAGCATTGCCATTAGAGCTGAAAATTATCTGATTCAAGCTAGCAAACTAGCTCGAAGGCCTCCCATGCCCTTGTATCCAAACTTGGAAAGCCCAAGCACTAGTCAAGCACCTACTATAGCTCCTATTCCCACTCCTAGAAATCAGAGTTCAAATGAAACTTCCACTTCATCCTCTAGTGCTTCAAATGAACTTCAAGAAGTCATGAAACAATTGCAAAATTTAGGCAATGAGCTGGTTACACTCCGAGGTAAAGAGCCCAAAGTTTTAGACCTTCTTACCATCCTCAAGCTTAGCCTAATAGGCAACCATATCAACCTAATAGGCCACCCAATCCAGCTGTAAATCAATATCAAGTAAGGCCTCCTGCCAATAGACCATTTCAGCCCTATAATCCCAATCCGCATCCGCCTCTAAAGCCTTAGTGCCGGTGAAAAAAATAACATAGTTCAAGAGTATGATTGGTGCTTCCCATGCAATGAACCTCACAACCAATCTATGTGCTTCAATGGTGCCTTGAACCAAGCCTTGATGGTGACAACAACTGGTGTGGAGGGTGAGGTGAGCCAAGAAACAAACCAACAACAAGGAACATCCCAGCAAAATGTAGCTCCAAATGAAACCACACTTGTGAACTGACAAGCTAAGGATTTTTGTGGTATGAATCAAGCAATGTCTCAGAGTGTAGCAGCCAATACAAGGTCAAAGAAAAGGAATATTGGTGAGGGGCAGTCATTAGCTCCAGGTGATCCACAACCTTCCATCACTCCACAAAGTGTTGGCAAGCAAAATGCAGTTCCAAACATGTAAGGACAGCCCAAGCCATCTTCTAGACCAACTCAAATGCTAGTTGTTGCTGCCCATGTGCAAGAAAAGAATGTGCAAACCAAGGGGCAGCAAAGAGATGTTTCATCCCCATTTAGCATCATTGATCAGATGAAGAAAACAAATGTGAATATATCTATGTGGGAATCATTATCCATCCCAGGCCAAAGGGATCTTCTACAAGCTACCATGAAGGATTGGTCATCTTCAAATCAACAAGTTCATATGCAAGAGAAAGTACTCACAAATGTTGCTCAACCTGAAGGGAATCATGGAGGACAGCAAGGTAGAGTTTTGAAGCCCCCTCCATTCTATGTTTCATTGATCATTGGGGATAAATTAATACACAATTACATGATTGATTCTGGGGCAAGTAGTTCTGTAATGCCCAAGCAAATAGCTGATCAGTTGGGCCTCCAATATGAGGTCATATCCAAAGGGGTAGTGAAATTGGATGGGACAACAGTAACAACAGTGGGAGTGATTAAAGATTTGAACCTTACTTTGCATGCATGTCCAAATGTCACTATTTTACAAGATGTCTCAGTGATAAATTTTCCACCACTCTTTTCCCTATGCTTGTTAAGGGATTTCATAGCTAGAATTGGAGGCTATTTATCTGTTGATTGGTCACACATGTTGTTTAGAAAAATATATATAACCAAAGCCACAATCAGGTTTGAACCTATTGCAAACTTTCACATTGAGCCTCATACTCCAAGCCAAATCAATGTCAATTGTTCAACATTTGATCAAGAAGATTATCCAAGCACAGATGAAGTTGATACCAAGGTTGGAAGCATCCCAGATTTAACTCTTGATGAGTGGGAAAACAAGGTACCTACTTTTGATCCCTACCAAGAAATAGAGGAATCTGAACTAGAAGTTTATTGCATACATGAATAAAATTAGCTTATTCCTAGCATCACCAAGCCAGATCATAAAGATAACAATGAGGTATGGCAGCTATTCTTTGATGGATCAAGAAGTAGACAAGGTGCAGGAGGGGGAGCAATGCTAGTTTCACCTCAAGGCATCAAATATTACTCAGCCTTTAGATTTCAGTTTGCATGTTCTAACAACACTGCTGAATATGAAGCTCTGATACAAGGATTGCATTGGTCAATCAAGAGAGGTATAAAAAACTTACAAGTATTTGGTGACAGTGAGCTGATTGTCAATCAAGTTAGAGGGCAGCATGCTACCAAGAATGATCTGCTCAAGTGTTACAAAATAGGGTGTGGGACCTCATTGAATATTTTGAGGGCTTTGGCATCAATTCCATCCCTAGGAAAGAAAACCAAGCTGCTGACAGGCTTGCAGCAGTTGGGGAAGCCTTTGATGTTGTTGAAAGTATCAAGAGAGATAAAGTACAACCAAGCATTCATGTGATTGTAAGGCCATCAGTTGCAGACAACAATGTAAGTTGGCAAGTGTTTGAAAATGACAAGAAAATCATCAATTTCTTGCAAGAAGAAGCTGAGTTCTCAGCCAAAAATCAAGAAAAATTAGAACAACAGTATGGTGATCAGGTAGTACAGTGAGAACCAACAAACTACCAAAAGGACTTGTCACTTTGGAGTCCATTTTTAATCCTAATGATCAATTCAGGAAGGAGAAAGCAAACATCCAAGTCAAGGGAGAAGATTCAATGCCCATCTTGGTTAGAGAAGGGAAGTCACTTCAAATTGGTAGAGTTACAACCAAGCAAGAAAGGTATGAGTTTATGCAACTTTGTCAAGAGTTCTCTGATGTATTTTCTTGGAGCTATGAAGATTTGAAAGGTTTCAATCCCAAGCTAGCTCAACACACTATTGAATTGGATCCAAGTGCTAAGCCCATCAGGAAAAAACAAAGGCCAGTCAATCCACACATGGAGCCTCTCATGAAAAAGGAATTGAATAAGTTAATAGAGGCAAGTATCATATTTCCCATCAAACATTCTAGTTGGGTTACAAACTTGGTTCCAGTTATAAAGAAGAGTGGAGAAATCAGATTGTGCGTAGACTTCAGAGATTTGAATAGAGCATCTCTCAAAGATAATTACCCACTTCCTTCTATGGAGCATATTTTGTAAGTTGTTGCTGGCTTTGAGAGTTTTTCATTGCTAGATGGTTATTCAGGGTACAATCAGATCATGGTCAAGGAGGATGATCAGTTTAAGATAGCCTTCACCACTAAATGGGGGACTTATGCATATAGAAAAATGCCATTTGGGTTGTCCAATGCTAGAGCTACCTTCCAAAGGGCAATGGATATGGCGTTCAAGGGATTAATCAACAAAATGGTGCTAGTATATTTAGATGATATCTTTTTTTCTAAAAATACAAAGCAGATCACTTCTTTTATTTGAGCGAGTATTCGGAATATGTAGAAGATTTGGGGTATCCTTGAATCCCAAAAAATGTATTTTTCTTGCTCATGAAGGAAAAATCCTTGTCCACATTGTTTCCAAAAGAGGATTCGCAATTGATCCAGAGAGGGTTGAAGCCATAAGAGAACTACCATTACCAAGCCACAAGAAGGCCCTCCAAAGTTTCTTGGGAAGAATACATTTTGTTCAAAGGTTGTTCCCAGATTTTGCAGCCCTTGTCAAACCAATAACTATAATGTTGAAGAAAAGCATGGTTTTCAAATGGACAACAGAAGGCAAAGCAAGTTTTGAGGCAATCAAAGAGGCTATCTCACAAGCTCTAACCCTCATTAACCCAGATTTCTCTAAGGACTTTATCCTTTATGCATTTGGAGGTGATGATACAATCTCTACAATTTCAAAGATAACAGTAACAAAGAAAATGCAGAGCAACCAATTACTTTTTTTAGCCAAAGCCTGGAGAACTATGAGGTGAGGTATTCTTTCATTGAGAAGCAAGTTCTTGTAGTGATTAGGAGCTTGAAGAAATTTAAGCATCTAGTTTCAAACAACAAGGTTCAACTGCTAGTTTCTCATGTGGGAGTCAAAGACTTCCTCCTCAACAAAGATTTAAATGAAAAATGTGCAGGATGGATTACTCGTGTCATGGAGTATGACATTGAGATCAAATTCACCAAGATGGTCTCGAGGAAAAGGATTATGTGAACAACTGGTCTTAAGAAAATCAATGGAAGCATGCAATGAAAAGGATGTTGTTTTGGTGCTGCAAAACAACCAAGAACAAGGAAATGTTCAAGAAGAGAATGATGGTGTCCTCACTCCTTGTTGGACCCAAGACATAATGCACTTCCTACACACAGGCCTATGCCCTCTAGAGATGAACAAAACCAAGAGAAGACACTTCAGATTGCAGGTTGTCCCATATGCACTTGTTGATGGTGTTTTGTTCAAGAAAGATGTAAATGGAGTGCTGTTGAGATGCATTGGAACAAATCAGATTGATAGAACATTGGAAGAGTTCCATGGTGGGATAGTGGGGTCATTTTTCACCAAGAGTGATAGCCCTCAAGATCATGAAGGCTGGCTATTATTGGCCCAAGGTATTCAGTGATTGTTATGCATGGATCAAGAGGTGCAAGAATTGTGCATTCTTCACAGACAGTAAAGATTAACATCCCTTCCATTGCACCCAATTTCAGTTGATTGACGGACATTCATGTAATGGGGTTTGGAATTCATTGGAATCATTAACCCAAACTCAAGCCAAGGACACAAGTGGATTCTAATGTACCGTAGATTACTTCACCAAATGGATCGAGGTAGCGACACTTAGAGAAGCAAATGAATCTAGTATTCTAGACTTCTATGAGGGGATAGTAACTTGATTTGGTGTACTTACCACTATAATATCAGATAATGCCTTGGCATTCATAGGATCAAAAGTGATTGAACAAGGCTATCAAACCGGGATTTATCTCGAGCACTTCATCAAATTACTACCTTCAAGGTAATGGGTAAGTGCAGGAAGTTGATGGACAAATATAGGGTCATCCGTGGACATCATATTGCAAATAACAACATAATATCAACTTGTAGGGATTATTAGCAATACATACACTCAAAATTAGAAAAAATTATATTAATATGAATCATAGCATCCGGAATCTAGTTTCTAAAATACTAATTTTTGTAAAAAATGGACAAGATTAGCTATATTAAACACTCAAAATTCAATGACTTGGTTTTTTTTTTTTAAAAACGCCGATAAGATTATAGTCCGTTTGCCCACAATTTGGATGACCAAAAATTGATATATATTTTTTTCCTTTGGTGAGAAGTTATATGCCACTATCTATCTTGGGATGGATTTTATTTTGTATTTTTTTGAGTAATATTTTATTTTTTATGATTTTTTCCGTGAAAGTGGTATGAAAACATAAAGAAAACAGAGCACTTTCCGTTTGCCCGCCATAACTTCATCAAAAATATTGAAATCAAATAATTTTTTTTTGAACATGTATATAATTTCACCATGGTTGGGATGGTATAAGTTTTATCACATTCTGATAAGTGAAACAAATTTTGCAGTCTTAAACGTAGACATAAACATTCACGGGAAAAAGTGTCTTAAAGACCTACTATTAGTAAAAAATTATAAAATGATATTTATCCTCTTCTATTCACTTTAAAATCAGTATTTCTACAAATCTAATAGTCTCCCCTACACAATGGTACCATTTTTATGACATATTTTTTACTTTTTGGCATGGTTCAAGTCCGCGGAAGACTAAATTTGATGTTTTGTTGTTTTTAATGTAAAATTTAGGATTTGATGTCCACTTAATTGTCCCCCAACTTGGTGCACTTACCCTAATGGCCAAGCTGAGTCTACAAATAAGAACTTATTAAGGATCAACAAGAGGACCCTTGATGAAAATAAGAGGACTTGGCATACTAAATTGAAATCGGCCTTGTGGGCTGATAGGATAACTCCCAAGAGATCCACAGGTAATTCTCCATTCAAGCTTGTTTATGGAAGAGAGGCAATTTTTCCCATGTCACTTGAGTTGCCAACGTTGGAACTCATGAAGCAATTGGAATTGTTGGAGTTTGAACCCATGGAAGGTAGATATGTAGAGTTGATGGAGCTCCAGGAGATCGAGAGAGCATACGGCTGAGAAATGGAGAAGGATCAAGCCTTGATCAAGAAGACCTTTGATAGGAAAGCTAAGGCTAGAACCTTCCAAGTTGGAGATCTAGTGTTGAAATGGGATGCAGACCGAGCAAAGCCAGGAAGGCATTCAAAGTTTGATGCCATTTAGAGTGGCCCCTACATTGGTCACAAGGTGTAAGAGCAACAATGCATTCCAATTGTCTACATTGGATGGTGAAGAACTACAAATTCAGTTAATGGAATCCATCTAAAGCATTGCTACTAGGAGGAAAACTCCTTACCTTGTACATATTAGCTTAGATTTTCATTCCTCTAAGTGCTTGTGCACATTGTTTTGTTGTAGCTTAGTTTTTACTTTCCCTAAGTGCTTTGGCACAAGCTTGCTGTCCAAACATGCAGTTTTGTAGGCCATGTTCCAAATCAGGTGATGATTCTACTCTCACAATCTTCCTCCTTGTAATTTTCTAATCAGTTGGGGTTCCAAGCTAGAGAATTTGATGACTCCATGCCCAATGGATTGCTTCAAGAAACTGGTAACTTCATCCAGCAGGCAGATGACCCCTCTGAGTCACCAAAATTGTTATCCAAAATAAGCCCCTTGCTTATTTTTTGGCTAACTCCCTTCATTCCTTCCTTCCTTGTGTCTCAGTAAATTTTTTTAATCTTTCAAGGCACTCAAAATGTTCTAGAAATGGTTTCATTGGATAGAGCATCTTCTCAGCTTTCCAGAATGGTAAAGTTTTCCTTCTAACTCCTTGTATTTTTCAAGTTATGGCTCGGCGGAGTTTTGGAGGGAAAATTTCCCATGGGGAGTCCGCCAACCAATGAGAAAGCACCATGTCAGCGGTGGAATGACGGATCAACGAGGGTGATTTAGAAAATTTTGCTTAGTCTGGTGGGGCGCACAAAAGAAATTTTTGGCCCGAAGGCTGCGCCAACCAGAGAGGAGGCCACGTGTCCCTCGGAGTGTCGGGAGGTAGAGGGGTGGAGGGAAATTTTCCCTTTCACCAAAATATGGGAAAATATTGAAAGGAAAGCTTGCCCGCAATGGCCCGTGCAATCGAAGTTGCCACGTGTTCCTATGGCTGGCAAAAATCTTAAGGCGGGTCTGAAGAGGGAATTTTGGAGCTCAGGCCCATGCCAATCATAAGGTGCCATGTGTCCCATTTGGGGTAGCGGTCAGCAACGATGGAAAATTTGAGAGTAGGTGCCCACCAACGAATCAAAACACGCCATGTGTCCTCGGGGCATTAGGACTGGCATATATTTTTCAAAAAAATTTCCAAAGACCAAAAAGGCATAAAAAGGTGAGGGAAAGGCCCGCGACCAATCAAAAGATGCCACATGTCCTCGGAGCTGTGGGAGGTGGATTTTTTTGGGGAAATTTTCCCAAAGTCAAAATAGAGGGAAAATTTCAAATTTTCAGCCCGCCAATTCAAATTTGCCCTAGTTTCTCTCTAAATCTTCAGAAGGGCATAACTTTTGATCCAAAGCTCGATTTTCATGTTCTTGGTGTCATTAGAAAGTCTGGTGAAATTCTCTACATGATGGAGGGATCAATTTTGTGTTTTGGTGGGTTTTGGAGAGAGAGAAAAATAAGCCTGCGGCACAGGGAAGGATAATAGAACTAGCATTTCAACCACCATTTTTAATGAAGTATGGCTCGCATTCTCTCCCAGCATGGTCAAAAACATTGGGAAATGAAATTTTGAGGGTGCCCATGTTGTTTTAATGCAATTTGGTTGGTGGTTGAAGCATCCTTTCATGCTTTCCCACATTTTCTCCTTCCTGGGGCTCAAATTTTCATTGTTAAAAGCTAGTTTTGGCTCATTTGAAAAGGGTTGGAAATTTCTATGTTTTGTAGACTCCCTCTTTCACCTTGAAAAGGGATTTTGTGGAATATCAGACCTCTTCCATAACTGTAACATGCTTTTTTTTCCTCTTTGCTATTGTAATGCATGTATTTTTGATATTGGAAATGACAATGCAAGCTCTGTGAATGAGTTTCAGTCCTCTTTTTGTGTTGTTTCATCTTTGATCTTTCATTACATTTTATCAATCTGTGCATGTTCTTTTGTTGCATTGCTATGATCTGTGTCAATTTGCAGAAGTAAATGTTCACCACTCCTTTTGTGTATCACCTTGTTAGTATTATTTTTATTTCTTTTGCATCTTTCATCTCTGTCCCTTGAAATTAGTGTAGGATTTATAGTTTCAACCTCTGCAATTTACAAGAATACATCTAATCAAAGGAGTTGAGGAACTAGCCTCTAACCTAGAGATTATTTTCCCATATTTACAAGTCCCACACTTGGGGAAAAGATTCAATGTTGTGCAATCACACTGGATGTCCAAATATCAAACTAGAAATCGATAGAACATCCAGGGTCTTTGTGAATCTGCACCAACTTGGTCATTACAAGTCGTAACAGAAAGACAAATCCCATAGACAACTAAGAAATATGTATCAATGGGGTCCTACAATTAAAGGATTGATAAGGTACCCATATACAAATAACATCTCTATGAAAAAGAAGAAGATGAGAAAGACTAAAAATCCCGAAGAAGATGGGTGGATGCACTAGACCTCACCCCAAGAAGAAACCTCAAGTGAAGAAATTCTACCTCTATTATGAAGGGCTTGGTGAGTATGTATGCAACCCGATCGGATGTATGACAATACCACAATTCGATGATGTCCTCATGTATCAGCTCCTGAATGGAGTACATGTGGATATCAATGTGCTTCATCACCCGATGTTGAAAAATATTTTGGAAAATTGAGATGGTGCTCATGTTGTCACAATAGATAATGGTAGGTCATCAAAAGTGAATACCAAACTTTGTCAAGATACCTGTAACCAAACAATTTTTGTGGCAACATTAACTTATCCTCTATAGATGATATGGAAATCACATTTTGCTTCTCGTTAGTCAACCGATAGGACCTGAACCAAGAGAGAAATTTTAGCTTGAGGTAGATTTTTGATGATCTATATCACCATACCAATCTGAGTTTGTATATCCAACCAAGTCAATCTCTTTCCTTCCTAAACAATGAATGTTGTCTATATGTGTTCCATGAACATAGTGAAGGATTTTCTTTATTGATTTCTAATGCAAATCACGAGGCTCCTGCATAAATCTAGACATGATCCCAACAACATACGATAGATCCGGTGAGTGTAAGTCAGGTAAATCAAGCTCCCACAAACCTGTTGATAAATAATACCATCAACCAAGGAGGTAGAGCAATAAGAAACAAAATTAACTCTCGAAAGGAAAGGAGTAGAAGAAGGCTTACAATCGGACCTATGAAATTGAGCTAGAAAATCAAGGGAGTACTTAGGTTGTGAAATTACAATTCTCAAGTCATATTGTGAAATTTGGATCCCAAGAAAGTAATGAAGAAAGCCCAAGTCAGTCATGAAGAGCTTATTGGCCAAGACGATCTTCACATAATCAATGATAGGGGAAGAGTTTCCTATGATCAACAAGTCATCAATATATAAAATGAGGATGCACATAGATTCATCCTACCATGAAATATAAAAATTTGTGTTAGAGTGACATCAAGTGAACCATGATACAAGTAAAAAGGAGTCTAGCTTGGCATATCAAGCCTAAGGGACTTGTTTAATCCCGTAGAGAGACTTGTTGAACTTTCAAATGAGGGAGGGATCATGGAAATAACCTGAAGGTTATTCCATATAGATCTCTTCCTCTAGGTCCCCATGAAGGAAGGCACTCTTAACATCCATTTTGTGGGCTTCCCATTTGTTGCTTGATAGTGATGGTGAGTGTTAGTCAAATATAAGTCATCTTTGCAAACAGAGAAAAGGTTTCCGAGTAATCAACCCCAATTACATGGGAGAAACCCTTAGCTACAAGACACGTTTTATACTTCTTAAATTATCCATTGACACCATACTTTATCTGGTACACCCACTTATACCGAATGATTTTTCTTCATTTTGGAAGAGGGTGAGATCCCAAGTATCGTTCTTCATGAGTGAGAAATACTCCTCATCCATGGAAGAATCCCACTCAAGAATTCCAAAAGTATCCCGAAAGAATGAGGTTCATAATTAGAGGTGAAGTAGTGGGGTCTAATGAACTTCGTGCGAAGTACGTATCTCATTCAAAATATTTCCAATCCACTATCTAGCACTCCACAAAGTTTTCCTAGCCCAACAATGACCATGAAGATCAAGCCCAGATTTAGAAGATTCTTCACTCAAGTGAGAAGGGAAAAATTCCTCATCATCACTACTTTCAGAATTGAAAGAATCAAGCATGAGGGTAGGGAGGAGCGGGAGGATCAAGAGGAGGAACATGCTCAACAACATCATCATCCGAAGAGTCGAATCAAAGAGTAAAAGAACCTCAAAGGGTGGAGAAGTAAAATTCGAAGATGACTCATCAAACTTCACACTTCTCTCAATATAAATCTCATGAGTAGTAGGGTTCAATAGTCTATGAGGGAAGCTCCACCATATCTAGATATAGACAGGAAGTTCCATACCATACATAGATAGGGGTATTTTGGTCCCCGGATAGAGATTTTCCCTATTAGCCAACCTACTCTATATAGAGTCATCTCTCTCATCCAACCTTTGATTCCCTAACCAAATCTCAACTCACCCCTTCACGATTTTAGGATACCCTAAAAAAATATAAGGTTTGGACTATGGTTGCAAGGCCTTGTTTGTATGTTTTGGGAATTTGGGCCATAACATTGGATCTAAAGACATAAAATTTCTTTACATCAGGATTACGTCCAAACTAGGCTTCAAAGGGTGTCATCCCTCTTATGGCCTTGTGTGGAACATGGTTTTGAATGTAGCAAGCACAATTCAGTACTTCAGCCCAATACTACGAAGGAAGGGATTTTAAGTGAACTATACAAATGGCCATCTCCTTAAGCATTCAATTATTTCTTTCCGTAACTTCATTTTGCGAAGGGATGTAAGCAATGTATGCTGCAAAGTAATCCCTTCAGAGGTACATAAATCTTTGAACCTATTTCTCACATACTCACCTCCATTGTCTGTTAGAATAACCTTGATATAAATTTCACTTTGTTTCTCATCAAGAGCCTTAAAGTCTCGAAATTGGTCAAAAATTTAGACTTTAGCTTAAGAAAATACACCCAAGTGTAATGCGAAAAGTCATCAATGAAGGTTAGTATATAAAGATCTCTAGTAAATGAAGGAGATGGGAAAGGGCCAGAAATGTCACTATGAACAAGATCCAAAGGATGAGTAGCTCTCTAGGATTTTCCTTTGCCAAAAATTTCTTCAAGGTGCTTCCCAAGGACAAAAACCTCACAAATATCCTTAGAAAAATTTACATGGGGTAACCCATTGAACATTTCATTTTAGCTCAATTGTTTAAGGTAACGATAGTTAAGATGGCCAAAATGCTCATGCCATAGCTTACTAACCTCATCTACATGAGTGAGAAAGGAAGTGGGTGTCAAATCAGAAGTAATGTGGGAAAAATATATGATTGTAAATGGTGATCCACCTTTTGCTCAGCCACTATGGAGACAGAGTGAAGCTTATGAATAATCACCAAGTTAGGAAAAAATTCCACTCACATTCCTTCACCAAGGCGAGTGATTTGGTGAAGTGATAGTAGATTGGTAGAGAGATTGAGAACACTCAACACTTGGTTAAATTTTCCACCATCCATCTCTACCAATCCACTATAGGAAATCGACACTGTAGTGTTATCACCCAATGTGATTTGGGACATGACACATAGTTCGATGCTAGAGAACTCAACATACGAAGAGGCCATGTGGTGCAAGACACTAGAATTTATAATCCATGTCGATGAAAGATCTACTCTAGCTACAAGGGAATTTCATTTCTTCTTCTTAGATTTAGACTCATTTTCTTTAGAAGACTCGACCTTTAGAGCATTGTGTTTGATAGACTTAGGAACACTTATTTTATTTTTCTCAAGTAAAATGAGTTAAGTTATCAATTTGTTATCTCATACATTGATGCTCTTCATGGCCAGACTTCTTGCAATAGGAACACTTACACTTTTTCTTTTTGTTTTAGGCTCGAAGTATAAGCTTTTGTGTTAGGCTTAGTTTTGGCTTGGTTGGTCTTGGTTTCCTTCTTGCATTGATCATTTTTTGTCTTATTTTCAGTTATCTTTTTCTTACCCTTACTTGCCACAAGGGCATGTGACTTGGATTTTAGAGTCCCCATTTGAATGAGTTTATCTTGTTCTCGAATGAGTTGGGACGAAAAAATGTCAAATGAGGGCATTTTCCAAGTATTTCCCAAGGCGGATTTTGTGGCGTGGAAATTTGAAAAGAAGATGGAGTATTCGAGATCTAACTTAGAAAGAATAAAAATATCAATTAAGAGTCTTTCTTCACCACTTTATATTCCTTTAGAAACAATCTAGTGTGGACAAACTTTGAGAAGAAGGCCTTTAGGTTTTCAAAGTCACTAGGATTTAATCTTATTAGTTCATTCTCCAACTCATGCGCTCTCATGTCATCTTACTATCAAACATATCGTCAAGACCATTCCAAGCTCCATCACGTGTTGATGAAGTTTCTATGTGGAAGAGCAATTGGGGAGAGACAAACATATAGAGAAGACCTAAGGATTCATCACAATGGATAAACCACCTAGATTTTCGGGTTCATCTTTAGGTTTAGTCTCTAATCCTATGGTGAAACTAAACAACCCTTTAATGTGTAATATCATAACAATTTTAGATATCCAGTTGGAGAAATTGAACGGTGTGAAAAAGGTATTGAAGAGGCACCCATCATGAAGAGAGAGAAAGATGGTATGCGTAAGGAAAGAGAAAGAAATAAAACCAACCCATAACAATGTTATCACCCCGAATTCGACACTTTATAGTTTAGTGCATTGATTATAATCAGGTGCGAATGTGCATTGTGAAATAGTCATGACTCACCTTATAATCTGCATAATAACACACAAGAGTGGAGCCACAGTCAAGTTTATTTGATCGTGAAAATTCAAAACCGTAAGCAAGCACAAAATGAGCTAAAAGTAAGAGAAGGGGACAAAACACAACCCTATGTGAGAAGTAACATCTCACGTCGTAAGATAACCCCCGTCCGTAAGACTTGTGATGGACATGCTAACTAGTACACAAGAAATAACAAGGGTGATATAATAGAAAAAAGGGCTCAAGCAAGTCCAAAAGACCTCCAGGACAAGAAGAGGGATCTTGGACATCAAAAAAATGTTAGAAATGTGCTACACACTCCAAAAAGGATTAGTAGAAAAAATCGTCCAATAACGCTTTAAAATTGTACTTTTAAAATGCCCTAATAAATTAATTTTAGAAATTTAAAGGGATTAAAGGTGATTAAAAAGCGTTAATTAAACGATAAATTAACTACTAGTTGAATTTAATTAAAGACCTAAATTTTAATTAAGATGTCTAATTATAAATTAAGGTCCTAATTAAATTATATTAATCACCTTTTAAAATATTATTAGATACTAATAATAAAAACTAAGATCTAACAATTATTTAAGCCTTACCTGTAATCCTAACCCTTATTATCCTAAAAACCAACCCTTACCTTATTAAAACACCGACCCACTTTAAAAAATAACACACCCACTCAATTTAAAAACTTCAAATACATTGAGTAATGCAAAAAGAGTGGGATGAGGTTTAAAAGAGTAAGGGTCAAACGAAGGGAGGGCTTGGTCTATAGAGGAGTGAGGTGAAATGGGTTGACATAAGGATCTAGGTAGGCTGGGTGACGGGCTCAATGTAGAGTGAACCAAACAAGAATCTCGATGTAAAGAGTGGAGAGTATTTGAGCGACCGAGTGTAATGAAATGACCGAGGTAGTGTGTGGGAACGAAACCAAATAGGTAGGGCTAAGGAGAGGAGCATGCAATGACGAAGGAGTTCCAACATGACCATGGTGCAGAGGAGGAGTTACCATGAACTAGATGAGGCATCAGCCACACGAATGAGTGAGGAAGGGGTTTGAGACACCATAATAAAATATCAACATGCATGAAAATGCATGCTGAATTAACTCAATGCCGGCTCAAACATGACCCGACCAAGCTAAGAAGAGTAACCCAACCCAATACAAATAGATCTGAAATCGTAGCTCACCGACAAAGCAGTAAACCCAACATAGGAAAGAGATTAATGTGACTCGAAACAAAATGAGAATCACGAATCACACAAGAAAAGAGATCAAATCAACCCAACATGTAAGGTAAAACCCTCGAGAAAACTTTCCCGACAAGAAAAACCCACTCAAAGTAATGTAAAGAACTCAAAAAAGACAAAGCATCTTGACAGGAGTTAGCTCACTAGCACGAGATGGGTTAGGGAAAGCTTTCTAATGAGATTACTAAGGTAGGAGCCATATCACCATGGGAGGAAGGAGATAGGCATGATGCAAGGGTAAAAAAATGCAAAACCAACAGGAAAGAAGCTAAAATAGGTCTAAAATTTTTTTGTTAAAAAACACTTTTAATTAAAAATTACTGATAAGACCAACCTATAAATTGTATTTCTCACCAAATATAACTTCAGCTAGCTAAATTTGACTCGAGCAAGTCCTAAACCTGCACATGCACAAACCCTGAAAAACACAAAAACTCCAAATAACAAACTATTAATATAAGTTAGTAATATTCTAGTAACGAATGAAAACTTTCATGAGAAGTGATAAAACCAAAACCAGAGGTAATTAGAAACTGATAAAAATGAGTGCATGTTTACCGAACAAGAGCTATGATACCATGTGAGATTATTCTACGAGGATCAATATAGAACCCTATGTACATCCAAAAGGATACACTACAATGTGATGTGATAACTCTAATTAATCAACAAGAATTGAACAACAATAAAAAATCATGCATACGATAAAAACAGGTTTACTCATTCTCATAGATAAAATAGAGGGTACATATAGGAGTGATGTGTAACTCCCATTCTTGGACAATCATTCCCTCCATAAGGGAAAGAAGAGTTACAATTCCAAATAGGGAATGTAACTCTGTGACGCTATCTTGGCACATATGAAAATGAATGATTCTATGTCGAATATACCATGTGTCATATAACTCCTAAGTCCTATGATCTTGCTAAATGAGATACTCACCGGGTGATATGGATGAGACCTCGAGTGATGATAAGGAAAGTCACACACACCAATATCAATTATTTCAATACAATGTGTAGGGTACAAGGTAAACATGTAAAATATCATCATACAAATTGTAATTATAGTTTACTAGGTTCAACAACTTTGAAAATGTTCTTAGACATATCCTTAGCATAAATATTCTTTCCTTTGAATGTAGATTTTGTTGGAAAAATTTTAATAGGGGTATTAGGAGTGCTAGTAACATACTTGATTTTGTTCGTATATAACAACTTAGATTCATGCTATTTGAGTGTATGACATAGATGATCAAATGATTGAAACTTTTCAAATATGAATGATTTTGCAAGGGATAAAGTAAGCTTTGAGTAAAGAGATCTTGTAATTCACTTTCAAATAAGGTATTTTTCATCTTAGTAAGCATGGTTTTATATCGTAATACATAATTGTTAATAGGTTCATTATATCCTTTTCTCATTTTAGACATTTGTGCATATAAATTTTTTTCTCCAATGTTGATAGATAATTGTGCCAAAAATGAATTCTCTTAAGCAAAGAAAAGAGTGCACAAGATTTATGGGAAGGTCATAAAACCATTTCAATACAAAATAATTAATACTCCTACGGAATATCTTGGTGAGAAAGATATCATACGATGTGTAGTCAATTTCACCCACATGAAATAAACAGACGATTCTAAGAAACGTCACATTTTTCATCATAGATAGGAAGCTTATGAGAAATAAAACCAATAGGCATAGGATAAAAACACTTTGGGTGTAAGTGGGTTGTGAAACAACTAAGTAGATTCCATAACATGAGGAGAAGTAGATGTTCCTTGTTTTAATTATAAGATTTAAGCTTGTAATGTATGAACAAGGGTTTCAAGATCCTATGTGTTGGATGAAGACTCATGTAAATAATTATAATTTCATATAGAATGTGTAGTAATAATAAGTGGTTGCAAACATAGGAGTAGAGATATTTATAAGATTAGGTACCTCAAGGGTGTAGTCATCGTAGATGTAAAATAACATATGTCTCAATATGAGATAAAGAATCATGCTTATGTTTATCTCTTGAAGCATATAGAACAATATCGATATTGGTATGATTATCTTGTAAGAAATGTGTAAGCTAGTGTGCTTCATACTTAGGAAGTTCATGGTCATGATTGTTAGAGTGAGTATTGGGGTCCTCACCTTGAACATGATTAGTATTAATAGTGAAAAATAATTTTCTAAAGATGTCAAAAGTAGAAGTAGAACCAATGGTAGGGACCATTGTGCCACAATGTATGCCAACATAAGGGGAATATTATCATATGATAGTGGGAGATAAAAACCTCTATGTTGAAGGAACATATTATAAAAGAGCCGAGGATTAATCATGATGATAAATAGAAATAATATATCACTAAGAGAGAAGAGGGAGAACATAAAAAAACCTAGGGAAACTAGGGCTTGAAAGAAATTACACCATAAAATGTTAGGTTGACCAAAATGTTTACACCCTTTTTTAGATTTTTAAATCTTATGTTTAGTGAATTAACTACACTAAGGATGTAAGAGTAGCTGTGAGGGGTTATTCTAATTAATTAACCTTCAATATTAATCATATAATGTTATAAAAATACATTCATGCCAATACAACATGCTAAAAACTTGAAAATACAAAGGAATGTGTGCACTTAGCTTATTATAGATGGTTTTGAGAAGTTTTAGGTTTGGAGACTTCTAGAACTATAATAATTCAACCTGATAATTCTTCATTCCTAGTACTATGAATGGAAACTTACCTCGGGAAGGACCATACAACTCTACGATAACCATCTATAACATCTTGAGCCTATTATATTGTTTTTATGCTAAATGTCTACCATGTAAAATTGAATTTTTTTATCATGGAAACTAATCCCTCCATTTGAAAACATATCTCTCAGTCATTGTGAACCTTTCCTCTAGCCTATCCATCAGCTCACACAACCGCTCTTGGTCTGTGTCATCCTCATCTTGGACGAGAGGTAAGTGCTAACATGGTTATTAAGTGTGTTTCATGTGTAGGGAGATGGATCTTTTAGAACATTGTAATATTAAGTTTTCTTATGGATAAACTATAGTTTATAAATAAATAATCTAGAATATATATGTAAGAAATGAAAACTACCGACAAGAAGTAAGAAAATAAACATAGAACAAACCTCAATTGAAGCCTTCTTGCATTTACCTCAAAGAAGATTGTATAAGCTCTTTAGACTTGCATAATCTTTGGATTTGCATGATTATGGGTGCTGATTATATTATTTTATTATGACTCTTTGTTAAGTATTTTTTCCCGGACTCTAGATGCCCTTGATTGCTCAAAGCTAGTAATGACTAAGTATGAAATGCTCACGTCGGTCTCCGCTTGTCTCATAGGCGCATCCTCAAGTTCAAGCATTCAAGCGGGTTCTCAAACTCCCACAAACACTCTACATGTCTATCCGATGCATGTTTGATATAGCCCAAAAGGAAGGAGGATTCTAAGCAAGCGTGAGCCCTCCATGTGGCCTGAATGAGCAGTGCCTAATAAAATAGGGACTCAAAGTGGCAATATGAAGAAGGAAGTAAATGCACGGATTTCAAATAAAGGGATGAAATATTTATTCCAAAACCATAAAGGTCAAATATCTGAATTAATAGGGAGGGTAATGGCGGCGTTGCATTTAAAATACTAGGGGCAGGACGTAGAAGGATAAGTGCAAGGCCTTATCAGAATTGAAAGCAAAGGGTGGTAGCTAAAAGTGACAAAGGAAAAAGCATTCCCTATAAAAGGAGGAGAGATACAAAAGGAAGGAATTTTGAGCCGAGAAAAAGAGAGAGAAGGAAAGCGGAGAGTTCTGTATGTTTTATCTAGCCTTAGTAAGCCTCTGTCATAGAAGAGAAGTGTAATATGTGCTTTCATGGGCCTTATGTACCCTTTATCTATATGAATAAAGAGTTCTTATTTTGTGCAAATTGGATTTTTCATATGTTTTGAACCTTCATTTATTTTATGAAAGGTAGTTCTAAATGAGTCAGAAAATTCATCGTGCTTGATGCACTCAAAATTTCCTTGTTTTCATTTATTATTAATCATTTCAGTTCCTAGTAGATCGTGATGTTTAGACCTTCAACGATTCTTGATAAAGATTTCAGATATTCTGTCATTTGTCTTTTAAATTTGGTGCTTCGCCTATTTATTTTCAATCATTTAAATGTTTTTTTTTCTAAACCTACTCCTAAAAACAGAGAAGAGACAACTTCTTTAAAACTTGGAGGTCACCTTAGGGCACACATCTCACCAACCTAAGGTTTCCTACGACTCTGATGGTTCATTTGTAAAGATCATCGTCAACAGGTGCTCTTGATTGTTCTATAAATGTGAGATGAGAATTCTATGAGAAGAAGTACATGAGAATGTAGGTGGAAAATTTGGTAGAAGTTGGTTGAAATTTGTAGAACTTCCAAGGATGGATTTACAAAGGAATGGCTTGCATTTTATAGCTGAGGGTGAGGCCATGAGAAGTGGATCATAGTTTGAATGAGCTCCAGGATCTTAATTACAATTTCCTAAAATAGTAAGAGGATTTGGTTTGTGTTGTTGCATCTTTGCAGGGGTAATGATGATCTTGATTTTATATCAGGAAGATGATTGTACATACAATCTTATTTCCCCCACCATTATAGGGTTCTAGAAGTGGAGTGGAGTGGAGTGTGAGTAGATAAATATGATTAATTAAATAAATAATTTAATTATTTATAATTTGTGAGGAGATAATTAACCATTTATTTAAATAAATATTTAATTAATTTAGCTAAAGGGTGTTAGGAATTAATTTAATTAATTCTAAGAACATGATAAAATTAAATTAATTAATTCTAAAAGGTAAGAGTATGTAGTCGAAATTAATTTAATTAATTCTAAAGGGTTATGATTTAAATGATGGAATTAATTTAATTAATTCTAAAGGGACATATTCAAGTAGGATAAAATTAATTTAATTAATTCTAAGTGGATGGAAATAAGCTAGAAATAGGTATGTATTTTTAGGGTGTCTACATTTTCCCTCTTTAAAGTGTTATTATGAAGTAATATAATTTTAAAGATAATGATATATGCATACTTAGCGATTGAATGGTAGTGAAGCATTTGGATGCCCCATCGAGTGGAATGGTAAGCAAATGCCCCCTTAAGTGGGTGGGTGACACGAAAAAGTAGTGGACAACCAATTGACATGAAGAAGGTAAGGAAGTTGAAGAAGAAAGGAAGGAAATTTGCTTGTAATATGAACGTCATTTGGAGAGTAAAATTTAGAGAAACCTTATTTTTTTATTGCACAATAGAGTTGTCACCATGATTATGAAGGAATCAAGATGTTTAACCCATTATGTGCGTAAAACAAACACAAAAACAAAGAAAAGAGAAAAATGAAAAACAAACCCAATATACACCATAAAAGTATGCACCATGGCTATAAGGAAGCCAAGATGATAAGGAATTATATGTATCGGCCTAAAACAATATCAACAATGCAAGACAACTTCAAAAAGAAGACAATTAATGATGCCCTAATAAGTGCCATAATTATCATAAAGTAGATATAAATGCCCAAAAGCACTAAACTTATGAAATGCATGAGGATAGGATTAGACTACAAAAAAGAGTAATCTTATATACTCCTAATGACACTCTTGTTGGATCCGCATTAAATATTAATCTGAAAGTGAAATTTCCCTAAGCAAAGTTATGTCATGAAGTAGAAGCAATTGAGGTGACTTTCCCCAAGCGGAGTTATTAATACACAAAGGAAAGAATGTAGTTTGATATTCATAAGATTGGAGTGATCACTAGGGTAATGGTTAATAGTTTTATTTTATAAAAATTATGTTGAGTTGTTGAAGTTTTGAAATTTTGGTAATTTTTAGAAGTTTTAGTTGAATTTTTTTTTTGTGATTTTTTTGTGGAAAATTTGAGTGAAAGGAGGGAGCAAAGTGTGTTTGGTACACCTAATTTTCCCTAGTGAATAATTAGTATGCCATTGCAAAATGTGAATAATGAAGGAAAAACATTCCCCCGTGAGCATGGGAACATCATGACAGAACACCAGAAAGGGTGTGATAGAAGAGTGAAGAATTCAGGCATGAGACTATTAAGAGGAATGAAGAATAAAAATGAGTCTTCTCGATCATGAGGGCCAAGAAAATAGAAGAATTAGGGTTTCATAGGGAATAAGTGAAATGGTGAGAGGGGTAATAATCATCGCGACCCATTTATGCTTATAAAGCATTTGTACCCTCTAAGTGAGATTTGAGCTCTGAGATTTGAGAGAGATGGCTTGCTGATTATAGATGAAACATTGTACAGATTACGTTCAAGAATTTGGGTGGAGGAAAAACGAGGGTCTATTATTAAGTAGCTAAAAATTCTTAAGTTTTGAATCATTTATTGTTAGTTTTTAGTAACTTAGAAGTTTGAATTTTAACACTAGCACATACACATGAGTGCGCTAACATAGCCTAAGGAATGCACTAGCATTCAAGTGTACGTGTTATTGTGCTATTGAGATCATAAAAATTAAATAAGGAATGTGATAGCTTGTTGCATGTACTAGCATGTTAGAGAGAGCATGAGCATTGAAGTGAGAGTGCTAGCACTCAACTAGGTGAGCTAGCAGCATGAATGTGTTAGAGTATAGGTGCATGCATTAGCATACATGTGTATGCGCTAGTGTATTAGAGGGTGTGCTAACATTAAAAAGTGGTTTTTAGAAGAAAATTAGAAGGTTAGGAGAGAAGAAAATTAAGGTTAGCTATGTTTTTGCCTGATTTATAGGAGAGACCACTAGCTTTAGACATGCAAGAGCATCACAAACGACACACGATTGTTTGAGAGGAGATTTACCCGGAGTCAACATCAGTAGTTTTTCACATTATTAGAGGTGATGGGGATGACATACATTACACAACTGCCACACATCATCTTGGATCATTATCTATTGAGTGCGCTAGTAAAGATATGACATAATGAGAGTAAGATATTTAGACTACGTACGAGAGAGATGGAAGTTACATTAGAGGATGTGTATTAGATCATGTGTGTACCGATATATGAAATCTTGGTGGATTTTGATGGAAATGTTACATGGATTTGGGGCACATATATGATTTCTTTGATTTAGAGGATATACCTCAAGAGGGGATGGCAGTGCACCTATATAAGTGCATGGGTAGCAAGACGATAGTTCGGGACTCGACACACTTGATGGTGATTATCGGTGGCTATATGCTACTTGATAAGATCAGAATACCTTGTCGGTTAGGGTTGATAAGTGTTTTGGAATGATTGATGGAGGATGAGGTCTTCACATTGGGTCAATGCATCCTTGTGCACTTATACAAAGACTTGCATTTGATTGTGTACAGACGTATACAAAGTTTTAGTCTACCTAATTTTCTACAAATATGGGCATATGACCATATTAAGATTAGGTAACCATTTGGAATTTTGTGGGATATACAACCAAATGATCTGTCATCCTTCGATGGGAGAAAGTAGGCATAGGTCGAGGATTCACATAGGAGACATTGAATTCTACCAAAGAGGCTTATGGCGACTTATAGCTCCATATGGGGACTTATAGACCATACATGTTATATCAATGGAGGAAATATGGTATTGAGATGTGTACTTTGGGGAGGTGGAGAACTTTATCATTGGTATCCACAATCATATTATGGAGATGTATAGAGTGGATAGGGTTAAGAGAAATTTACAATTCGATAGGATATCCCAAGTCCTAATAAGTGGTATGCATGAGTAGTAAGGGAACCGATGGAATTTGGTTAATGAGTTAGTGTATGAGATGTCGATAGATCTTTTTGGCATCATTCCATAGGTGTGGGATATTCATGTACAAATTTTAGATCTAGGAACCACTTGAGAGTATGTTGCGTGGTATGCAACAATCATACCTAGGTGGATTACTATTCCTTAGTTAGTGCTAGAAATAGGGATAACAACAAGCGGTGGTAGTGGGTGGCTCACATGTGATGAGGGATAGAGGTAGGCTAGGGTAGGAGGAGGAAAAGGCTAATGTGTAAGAAAAGCACGGGGGTGGGATGTACAAGGTCTATAAGTTCGGGTGGTGCAGGGACCACTAGTATAGGTTCAGTTCATTTGGCTTAGGGACCATAGATGCACGTGGATCATGGACCACGAGATACGGGTAGCACATGTACCAATATTACATGTAGTATTGGTGTGGGTTACAAAGGTTCACATGGCTTATGAAGCATACCTATGGGAACATGTAATAACATGGAAGATAGCTCAAATACCAACATAGGTGCCATGACGATGTACTAGCATTGGTGCCACAATATGTTCCGACACAAATCCTAGTACAAGTTTTGGTTATACAAATGTAGGTGCCAAAATAGGTACCTTTACATATACCACCATCACTATATAGACCACTAAGTTCATGTGGTTGAGTTATAGGGGATGAGATGGAGGATATGGAGTACGAGCACCGAAACCACTATAGGTACCAGCTCTTGGGTTAGCGGGTTGGCCATAACTAGCCACATTACAAGTGGATAGGGACATGGATGTACCTTGTGGGTTGATGTTACATTTATCACCCTCTAAATCCTCTAATGATGAGTAGATAATAGGGTGGCAGAGTTAGGAAAGAGGAATGTTGAGAGAGATCATCTTAGAATACGATTACGCCAAGTTATAGTAGAGTGGGATGCTGTATTTTGTGTGGTGGTAACAGGGAGTATATGTGATGTATTATAAGAGTTTGTTACTTCTTTTGGTGAAGTAGGTTGTTATAGAGAATTATATGAGGCTGCAGTCCCTATAGGTCGAAAGCACCAAATTATAGTCAAAGATCGTGTGGCGATCTATGAGGTAATCAAGTTAATGATTATCTTTGTAGAAAGACCATAAAATTTGTGAGATATCTTAGAGATGTGGGACTTGTCCCCTAAGATAACCTCCAGATTTTATAGAAGCTAGATCTTCTCTACTTTGTGTTGAGATAAGGGTTAGAGTGGAAATAAAACAACATGTAAATCTATCTAAGGTGATGTGCCAATATTTTACTAAAAAGAATAGAGATATTAATGAAATAAATATTAGATTAGTCAAAGAGCATCCAACATGATCCACTATTTTAAATATATTTCAAACTATCAAAGGCCGAATGAAACTAAAGCATAAATACGTTAAAATTTTTATGTAGAAGATCGAAGAGCATATAACACAATAGATACTTAAAATTTTATCTAGAATACGTAAAGGAACATAGGACATACGACATTATGAACTTAAGTGCATAGAACAAAAGCCTTGATTTATAAAGAAAATGATACATAAGGCCAAAATGGCACATAGTATAGCTTTTCTTCACAATAGAGCCTTGCTAAGGCTAGTAAACACAATATCTTTGGACCTAAAATTTCTCCCTAGAGTTCGGAACTTCTTCCTAATGTTTTCTCTAATATTTACCCCTTTGGTTTGGCACCACTTCCTTCCTTTATAGACCTCCTCGACTCTTGTTTCAATGAGTCTCCATTAATATATCACCATTTGCATTTAGTTCTTACCTACGAGATCTTCAAAATTTGGAGCTGATCTCAACTACATACTTTGGGGACTGAGATTGCATCCAATCACCAAACCTCAAGCCACTCACCCCTTTGATTGGTCCTTTAGATGGTGGTGGATTCCTTGTATGACATGTGGAGGTCTCGTGCTATTTTTGGGTCTTTCTTTTTCTCTTTCCTTTTGAACTTGTGCGGGGTGAAACGTGGAGCTCGCATGCTTTTCCACTTTATTATTTGACTTTTCAACCCACTAGGGGCTACTTAGCTATGCTTGGGCCACGTGGAGGATTCTTGTTGCTCAAAGACTCCCAATTCTTTATGCCTCCTCCAAACTACGCAAAAGGGACATGTGGATACCCTCCGTGTCTAGTTCCATACTTAGGAAAAAATTGGTCTCGATAGAATACAAAAGAATCCGAAAGTAAAAAGGGGGCGAGGAGAAAAAAGGTAACAAAATGTAAGAGCCCCGAAACAATGTATAAATCCTTCTATAGTTATGGTGACTCACCAAGGGACTCTATGCTAGTCATAGAAGAATTTGACAATCCTTTCGCAAAACTTCAAAATTTCAAAATGTGGCTCAAAGAGATGTCACTCGAGCTATTATAAAGAAGCTTGGAATCTAACCCATTCAACTTCAGTTGGGTAAGTTCTTCATTATAAAGACTAAAAGGCTCTATCCAACTCAATGATCTCCTTTTGCGATTTTTGGGAGATCTTGCACCATGCGTGTAAACAAAACTTTAATTTTATAATTGGATTCAAGATGGCCTCCACCTCAACAACACTATACTCATCCTTTAAAGACTAAAAAATAGTCTTATCCTGTTCCTTAGCTGTAAGAAGTTGATGAATTTTTTCCTTTGATAAGACACCGGAGTCATCTGGAATGGGAGAGGGAAGCCTAACTAAACCAAATCTCCAATGTGTTGCTTCAATTCTCGATCCCTATTTGGACCTAGGCCAGGAGATTTTGGCATTTGGTAGCAGTCTTGTTGCAACTCAAAATCTCACTGATCTTTTCCATGACCTACCATCCATGGCTCACGTAATATCAGCCCCTTGTATGGAGGAGTATGAAGAGTCATACAGTTTTTGAACCAACTATTTTGATTAGGGACCTTGGCGAGATACAATACTATTGATGGTCGAGGCCGAGGACTTCACGTTAGCGCAAAGGATTTGTGCATCATATATGAATATGAAAGTGGGCCCTAGGTCCTTTTCCTTGGTGGAAATTCTTTTACAATAGGAGATATAGAGTCCTTGCACCAACGTGACGATTCCTCCCTTTTGTGGTTATTGAGCAAGTTTCCAGGTCAAATCCTTGACCATGTCCTCTGATGTCTTGTACCTTGTTTGCAAGATCCCTTTTTCTTCCTCCGAGGCATGCAACGATTTTTGGAGCGAAGCGACCTTTGATTTCTTGGAGTCTACCTCTTGCTGGAGGAGCTTCTTCTCTTGATGGAGTGAACTAGATGTAGCCTTAGATGTTTCCAGTTCAGCCTCTAACCTTTTGAAATTTGTTTGGGAAGTGGAAAGAACTTATTTTGATGACGCCCCTTGTAAATCCTTATAGAGTTGCTCTATTTCTTTAAATTTTCCCTTGATTTTGATATTGAGGCGGGCTACAATGTTCTATTTCTATAGGAGGCTAGCCTCCATTTCATTAAAATTACCACCGAATTTGAGGTATTTGGTGGTGACTACAGAAACTGTCTCACTCATTAGTTCAAACTTATCTTGAGGCCGGAACTATGTAAGGTCCACTACAACAACGTTGATGGAATAATCATAAGGCTACATCTATTCGGTGGTTTTAGAGACATTAGGGACCATATAGGCGATGGTTAGGGAACTCTGCTAATGGTCATACAATGATATCATCTGCTTTGTTTCCCTTGCTACCATTTATTTTTTATTTCTTTTCTCTCTCTTGTTATCTCGGGCCATTTTGGTAATCTCGACTTGATTCACAAAATATGAATAGGATGGGACAATCCCACCTATGAATGGGCATCCTAGTGACATGCCGTAAGGGATTATTACTAATTTTGGGGGTTGGGAAGTTATGAGAGACAACAAAGGGAACCCCATAACTTGGGGAGAGAATGTTGGAATGGAGGACGGTGGTGGAGGAAAAAGGGTAGAGATGGGAGAAGGAAGATTCGAGGTTGGGGTGGTCATCATAGGATCTCTCCCGATTAGGAAAGTGAAAGTTGAAGGAGATGAATATGGATGAATTGGAGGGGGAAGGGGCAGCCAAAGAAGAGACCTTTGCAGACTTCGACTTATTCCTTGGAGGGCTCTAGGGAATTTTGGAGGTGGAAGGAAGATAGGAATTTTAAGCCTTCCTAGAAGGTTTTTTTCCATCATTAAAGACAAATCACTTAAGTGAAAGATGGGATTTTTGGAGCTGCATGGAAGGGTAAAAATTCCCATTGCTTTGCCTTCTTATTTTTAGCATGCCTTCAAGTCAAAAAGTGTGACCCACCTTGGCATAAATACATGCTTTAATTAATATTTATTTTATTTATTCCTAGCTAAAATTGGCGCCAAAAATAGGAAGAAAGTCAAAGCATGAAGGAAAGCCAAAGAGAAGACAAAGAAGCATGCTAAAAATAAATAAAAGAATTACATGGAAAAGCAAGCTAAAGCATGCAAACTTGGGCGCCCAAATTGAGAGAAAGAGCATAACTTATTTTTAATAATTGCCAAAAATAGGAAGAAACAATTATTAAATATAGCATGCAGTTATCTATATAAGCATGGGACGCCATAAGGAGGATACAATTAATTATTTTTTATGGAGCATGCTTCCCTGGAGAATTTTGGCGCCAAGGGAAGGAGTGATTTGCATTAAAGAATATTTTTCATTGTTGGGAAGCTTCCAGTTTTGGTGCCTAGGGTTGGAGAAGATTTATTTTTATTATTCAAAGCATCTGCATGTTGGTATAAGTGCCCAGGTGAATTAAATAATATTTTATCTTGCTTGGCATGCAAGCAAAGTCTCAAATTTTAGGGCAACAGGATTTATAAGAAAAATTTGGTGATAGAAATGAAGCATTCTTGTTATGGACTACATACTTGTCTGAATTATTTGCAGGAATACTTCACTGGTGCTCATATTGGTGAAAAGAAGACGAAGTCAATGTCTGATACATTGAATATATCTTCAGAATCAGAGGAAGAAATAGATCCAACTCTCATAATTGCAAAGGATTCTGGAAAAATTCATCCTCTTTTTTCTAACGTAGCCCAAGTTTAAGTCATTGCATGGAAAATTCCTTCCAGAGCTTATGCACATGCTCCCAATATTCTAATTGAAGCCTTCATTAGATTTACTTGTATTTTCCTTCACCCAGAGTTCTTTCTAGAATTTAAAATTTCTCACATGTAATTGAAAATAAAAGATGATGATTTTTTTCTAAATTGTTTATGACAAACATTTTATTTGTGCACGTACTAGAGAAGAAATGCAAAAGCTTCAAGGATAAGAGGGAAGACAGGTCAGAGGCACCACCCTCAAGCAAAATCAAAGTTAGTTTCTTCCAGATCTAGTTTGGTGAGAATAAAAGTAAATGATTCAACAACATATGGGAGAAAAAGGCATGTCATATTTAAGGTGGAGATATCATTCAGATCATTCTTTGCTAAAGTGAATGAAGTAGAAGTGCAATACAGGTTGCATCCACATGCAAAGTATGAAAGAAGAAAGAATGAGAGTGTTGTAACTTTCTTCTAATTTATTCTCCTCTTTCTTCTTCTTTCTCTTATTTTCTCTGAAAAAACAATTGAGCAATCAATTAAAATTGTAAAACTTAGGTAATTGGCTACAAAAAATGTTACTTCAAGTTATTGGAAGAAGTCAATTACTTGGAAATAGGTGGCAGACACATAAAATAGAAGGTTCTATTTTTAGTTATAAATCATGCATGTCATGCAAAGAGGAATTCCAAAAAGAATATTGCCAGTTGTTTCCCCTTTTCATAGCTTCCACATGTGGTAATTCTTTGAAAGCTTCCTCTTTTTAATTTCTCTCTATAAAATATAAATAGAGGAAGAGCCTATGGGTTAAGGGATCACAATTGGTTAATCAACATTATTGAGTTCTATAATTTTTGTTGTAGTCCTTGATGTCATTTTTATGAAAGTTTGAGGAATTGAATAAAGGAATATTTTTAGAGAACTTTGTGTCCACGGTGCATTTGATTTTTTTCTTTGTGTGGATCTTTAGATAATCTAAGATCTAGATTAGAAGTTTTTATTTTCTTTTACTTCTAAATATTGTGAGATCTACTTGTTTATTTAATCCACATGTATGAGACCAACTTTGTAAACTATTGTTGAATTACATAACTTCCTTTCTTCTTTCCCAAATTCCATTATTTCCCCCTCCTGAAAATACTTCATAAACAATCGCTTACTTGCTGCAAAATTGCTTAACTATGGTTTATTAGCTTTGTAATTAAAGTAAAAACCCCTACAAATAGTTATTAGGATGTATACTTACAAGATTAATAAACATCTTACACATGAGCCTCATAGGTAAATTAGGGAGATTTATCTCATGACTCCATAGGTTTTCGATTGTGTAGAAAATATAGCCAACAGATGGGCTATGTTGCAAACACGGCCAAAGGGTCATGAGATAGGGCCAACATCTCTCGATGGTTCATGTTGAAATCGCCACATGTATTCTCCCGCTATGGATGGTGTTAGTCTTAGGGTTGAAACATTATGCACACATCCGCATGAGCTCATGATATAGGTACACAAGAGGCACCATGTATTCTCGCTAAGGTGGTGTTCTAGGTTCTAGAGCTAAAATATTCACAATCCCCTAAGATAGGAATCTAACATGAGCCGCATCCTTGAGGGCCTTTGGTTTCTTACTAAGATTGGGCTCAAAGACTCCATCTGCAAAATTTGATACTACAAAAGCATCATCAGATTGTAATCCCTTATCGGGAATATTATTCTTGGGGAGGAGTGTGCTATGGAAAAGGTTTCCCTACATAGGGTTTTGGCGATGATGTAGTGTCGAAGCTGCCATTGTTGTTTAATTGCTGAAGAAGGCTATGATTTTTTTAATCGAAGACTCAAGAACTTAGGAGAGAAACTTCTAGCATTTGAAATAAAACTTTCAAACCCTCAAAGCTTTCTTTTAATAACCTCCTCAACTCATGCGTAATGAAAGATGGCACATGCATCAGGTCACATCATATAACAAAACTATTGGTTACATGACCCTAGCGCCAAATTATCCATTTTCCCAAGAGATTTCCCATTAATACTCCAATCTTTTTATTGATTATTTCAAAAATATGTTGATCATTTACTTTGGGGAAACTTAGGAAGATGCACTTCCTCCAAAATTTCAAAAGGAGGTGAGAGGGTCTCCATAAGAGACACGTGTCCAAAGACACTTATTGGAAGGGGAAACACCGCCAAACAAGATACTAATAGATGAAAAGCAAGAAAGGGGCTATACACATGGTACAAAATTTTACAAATATAAAGAGACTCAATGGAAAGGTTTTAGGTGGATCCCATTTACTGAAATCATTAAGGGCTTTCCTTCCATCAGACGAGCTCAAAAGAATTGTGCTACTCACACGCAATTAATTTCAAGGGTCATGTCCATAGGGGTGGAATTTCCCATGATTATCGGGATTCGCAGCCCTTGCATCCCATTTTAACACCAAAGTACCGATTCAAGTCGCTCTTACGTATTTCTATCGAACTGGGTTTTGACTATATTTGGTGGCTGATCATGGATTCATAAGGTACCTCCCGCTTTTATTGAAGTTGTATTATCTCCACGATTCTTACTTACATCACTTCATGTTTCTCTATCTCATCTTGTTTTAATAATTGTAACACCCAAATCTCCACGGTGACATAAATTACAAAGTTGCTTTTTCCATAGACCACTTCATATGGCAAGGTCTTGAGGATCTACTTGGATGTGACACAATAATCCCATAGGGCTATCTTGACATGCTCATGCAAAGATATCTTATGTTCATCCCTCATCCTCTTAATGAGTTTGATGACATTCTTGTTGCTGGATTCTCGCCAAACTGTTACCTCGCGGGTAGTATTTGGAAGATATTCTTAGGTAGATTCCATGCCTCACCGCAAAGTTGGAAAAATTGACACCCAAAAATCCTTGGCATTATCTTATATGAGTGTGTAGGGAGGTCCGAAATGGGTGGTGATATCTTGAAGGATTTCAGGATCATGTTCTCTGTGGATTCTTTAAGTGGAGCGCTCCACCCATCGGGTGAAGTAATCAGTTGCAGTGATAATCCACTTGTGTCCCACACTCAAAATTGGGTTAACCATCTTAATGAATTCTATACCCCATTGTGTGAATGGTTCCTTAATTAAAATAGGGTTAAGAGGTAATGTAACATTCCTCCGAAAGCCCTTGTAGATTTGAAAAATTTTACACTTCTTTACCACGTGTAGCATTCTCAGTAAACAAGTTGGGCAAAAATTATATTACATGCAGGATTTTTATGGCTATGGTTTTTACCGAGAAATGTCATCCTAAACTCCTATGATGTAACTCATGTAGGACTAGCCTCCCCTTTTCTATGCACCTAAGAAAGATCCCATCAAAGTTCTTTTTGAAAAGAAGTTATCAATTATGGTGAACTCGTATCCCTCGCTGTTTGTAATAACTTTTCTTCTTAAGAGGAAGGTGGCTTGGATACTCACTGTCTGCATGAAATGCATTAGATCTGATACCCAACTTTCAAAATCATTTTCTTGGATAAAAAGCACTATCTCGCATTCTTCATTCATTGGGGCTAATGGATCTTGTGTGAGATACTTGGCATAGAGATATTCCTCATACCAACTTTGTGGGATTTATTTCAATATTATACTTTAGGATCTTAGTGATCTAGTTGGCCCTTTTATCGTTATCTCACCCTCCATGATGTATTTTTTAACATCTGGAGTGTTGTTATCCAAAATTCACCCCAAGGTAATTTTGATAACATGCATCGATTATTCGCCCCGAGTAAGTAAAATTGATTCCGTGCCCAAAATCATGTTTTTTGGGGTCCCCTCGGCCTTTTTCTAACTCCCCACCCAAGAAGAAATCCCAACAAAGTTGAGAAAATGGAGGAAATGCAAAAATAAGGTTACAGGATTTGTGTTAAGGCATTTCAGGTGTCCAAGGGTTTGGGTTGTACCGAGGTTCGTTGTACCAAGCATGGGGCTGAAAAAATGGAGAAAACGGTTAAGTCCTAGTCCAAAGCGGTCCATGGGGACAGATTGGGACGTCAGATACGCTGCGGGACGCGAAAAGCTGAAATGGCCGAAAGCAAGGAAAAAATGTCTAAGTCTTCATTTCACACGGTTTGGGACATCCGGGCCAAAATTACGTGGAGGACACGAACCGGCCGATTCAATCGAAATAGGAAAGTTTCGTCCTGCATTTGGGACATCCGAGCCAAAAGTACGTGGAGGACGCGAACCGGCCGATTCGGCCGAAACATGAGACTTTCATCCAGACAGCCATGACAAAGATTATGCATGGGACATGAAAAGGTGAAATGGCCGAAAAAAGAGACAAGGAGGCCCACGGATGAATCGTAACGCGTACCACGTGTCAGAAGGTTAAAAAGTTGCTAAGTGTTTGGCGCAAGGTAAAAATGCGTCCCTCAGGCCCGAACCAATAAAATAGTGCCACGTGTCCAAGTTTAAGGGCCCAAAAGGAATTTTTAGAGGATGAACCTGCAGATGAATTAGAGCCTGACACGTGTCATCCAAGTGGCAGAGCACGGAAAAAATTCAAATATTTTCCCGTCGATCCGTTTTGGCCTGTTTTTGCCCTAAATCTTCAGATCGCCATAACTTTTGATCCAGAGCTTAGATTTTTGCGTTCTTTATATCAATAGAAAGATGGTGAAATTCTCTACTGATTCTCGGGGTCAATCTTGCATTTTGGTTCAGTTTGGAGAGAGAAAATCAAGAAATGTCTCTAGCACGTGGTAATGGCCAGAACTGACGTTTCAACAACTAGCTTTAATGCAAAATACAGTTCACCACTTTTGCTAGGGTTCTCACCTACCGCCATAATGAGATGAATTAAATGCAACCTAGAAGTGGTTGGGGTAGATTTGGATTTCCTCTCTCTTCCCTCTCTCATTCTTCCTATAAATTGTAAGGAGGGGCTTTTTTCTAAAGGTTGAACATTCTTGTTTTGCCCCTCCCTTCTTCTCTTGGCAGGTGAATTTGTGGAGTTCAAACCTCCCATTTAAAATTGTAATGCAACTTTGCCTCTTGGCATTTTGTAGTGTATTGTATCAATCTTTGGAGAAAGAAATGCATGTCCGTGGATGATTCTCAACCCTCTGTTTTCATTTGCATCCTCTTGATCTTTCACTATAAATTTTGTTATCGTGCATGATCTTGCATCACATTTTAATGGTTTGTGTTTATTGGCAAGATAGGTGTTTTTCATTCCTCGTGCATCACTTTCGTTAGTTTAGGTTTATTTTTCTACATCTTCTTACCCCGTCTCCTTGGAAAGTTAGATTAAATTTTGAGTAAACCCTCCGCAATTTTTCATGTGCATCCGAACAGAGGAATAGGAACCAGCCTTCTTTGGAGATTCCTTTCTCATTTTGGCAAGTCCCACACTTAGAGAAAGGATTCAATGTTGTGCAATCACACTAGATGCTAGTATGATCAACCTAGAAATCTGATCAACATCTAGGGGTGCTGTGATTCCACATTAACAGTTTTGGCATACCCGGTGGGACCTTAGAGGTCTTCACTTTTATTGCAACAAGATTGATGTGCACTTGTTGTAAGTTCTAACTTTGAAAGAGCTTAAAATTGCACATCTGGCGACTCCAAAAGAAGCATAATCCGCTGGTTTCAGCATTCCAAGCCTGGTAAATTTATGAGAAGAATACAGACCAGGTCAAGAACTAGGGAAGAAGGATTGTTTGATCATCTACACCTATCTCTAGGAAGAGATAGAAGGGGAAGGAGAGCTCAAAGATCTCCATCTCCACCTAATAGAACCTTGTCAACACCTCCACCTAGTAGGCCTTTCATCCAATCAACAAGAGTTCTTAGGCAATCGAATGGCTCAACCACCGAATCCGTACGTCAATTTCACTGGTAGTAGCCCACTTACTCTCAATGCACAACATCTAATCCCAGTTGCAGCATTGAAGAACATTCCATACTTCACTGGAGAGAACCAGACTACTCCTGGTGATCATGTTAAAGACATTGCCAACCTTTGTGTAATTCATGAAATCAATGAGATGCAAGTTGTCAAATTCACTTGGCATCCTCATTCAAGGGGAAAGCTTTACAATGGTTCAGGAGCCTTGCCTTAGGTTCTATTCAAAATTGGAATCAGCTATGTATAGCCCTCTATGAGTAGTTTGGGGAAAAGGGAGACAACTTGTCCCTTTTGGAGCAGCTGACAACTATCAAAAGAGCTCCCAATGACCAGCTGACCGACTTCAACTTTAGATTTCAAAGGACTTGGGAGAGGATTCCAGGGGTAGTCAAAGCCAAGCAAGAAGGTGATTTTCTTTAGTATCTCAAAGCTCTAAATCCCGATACTTCTATGATGATTAAGTCCATGGGAGGCATAACTATCCCTATGGCTTATAGCATTACGCCATTAGAGCTGAAAATTCCAAATGCCTAGCCAAATGCCTAATTTAGCTATTATTCCCACTCTTAGAAATTAGAGTTCAAATGAAGCTTCTACTTCATCTCCAAGTGCCCCAAATGAGCTTCAAGAAGTCATGAAGCAATTGTAAAATTTAGGCAATGAGCTGGTTACTCTCAAGAGGCAACAAGCCCAAAGTTTTAAACCTTCCTTCCAGCCTTTCTCAAGCTCCTAACAAAAGCCATTACAACCTCATAGACCACCCAATCCATGGTGAAATCTGAATCAAGCAAGGCCTCCTTCCAACAGACCATTTCAGCCCTATAATCCAAATGCTATATCTACCTATAACGTATTGGTGCCAACACAAAACAACGTTGCTCAGGAGTATGATTGGTGTTTTCCATGCAATGAACCTCACAACCAATCTATGTGCTTCAACGGTGCCTTAAATCAAGCATTTATGGTGACAACTACTGGTGTGGAGGATGAGGGCAGTCAAGGAAACAACCAACAACAAGAAACATTCCAGCAGCAATCAGCTCCAAATGACACCACACTTGTGAACTGGCAGGCAGAGGATTTCTGTGGTATGAATCAAGTACCCTCTCAAAGTGTTGCAGCCAACACAAGGTCAAAAAGGAGAAATTTGGGTGAAGGACAGCCATTGGATCCAAGTAATCCACAACCTTCTACCACTCCACAAGCTTTTGGCAAACCAAATGTAGTCCCAAACATGCAAGGAGCACCCAAACCAGCTCCTAAACCAACTCACATGCCATGGCGCCGCCCATGTGCAAGGGATAAATGTGCAAACCAAGGGATAGCCAAGAGATCCTTCATCACTATTTAGTATCATTGATCGATGAAGAAGACAAATGTAAATATATCAATGTGGGAATCCTTATCTATCCCAAAGCCGAGATATTTGCTACAAGCTGCCATGAAGGACTCAGCCAACTTCAAATTAGCAAGTCCGAATACAAGAGAAGGTGCTCGCAAATGCTGCCCAACCTAAAGGGAATCATGGAGGACAGCAAGGTAAAATGTTGAAGCCCCCTCCTTTTTATGTCTCATTAATAATTGGAAACCAATTGGTGCACAATTGCATTATTGATTCCGGGGCAAGTAGCTTAGTGATGCCCAAGCAAATAGTTGATCAGCTAGGACTTCAATATGAAACCATATCCAAAGGGGTAGTGCAGTTGGATGGGACAACAGTAACAACAATTGGGGTGATTAGAAACTTGAGTCTTACCTTGCATGCATGTCCAAATGTTGTTGTTTTACAAGATGTATTAGTTATAGACCTTCCACCACTCTTTGCCCTATGTTTGTCAAGAGATTTTACAGCCAAGATTGGAGGATATTTGTCTACTGATTGGTCACACATGCTGTTCAGAACGAGGTATGGAACCAAAGCTACAATCAGGTCTGAACCTATTGCAAACTTCCACATTGAGCCCTACACTCCAAGTCAAATCAATGCCAACTATTCGGCATTTGATCAAGAAGATCACCCAAGCACTGATGAAGCTGACACCAAGGTTGGAAGCATCCCGGATCTAACTCTTGATGAATGGGCAAACAAGGTGCATGCTTTTGATCCTTATCAAGAAGTAGAAGAATCTGAGCTAGGAGTCTATTGCATACATGAAGAAGATCATCCCATTCCTAGCATCACCAAGCTAGACCACAAGGATGACAATGAGGTATGGCAGCTGTTTTTTGATGGATCAAGGAGTAGACAAGGTGCCGAAGGGGGAGCCATGTTGGTTTCCCCGAGGAATGGAATACTATTCAACTTTTAGATTTCAGTTTGCATGCTCCAATAACACTGCTGAATATGAAGCCTTGGTGCAAGGGATGCATTGGCCAATAAAGAGAGGAATAAAGAACTTGCAAGTCTTTGGTGACAGTGAATTAATTGTAAATTAGGTCAAAGGGAAGCATGCTACCAAGAATGATCTACTCAAGTGCTACAAGAACAGGGTGTGGGACCTCATTGAAGATTTTGAGGGCTTTGGCATCAAATCAGTTCCTAGGAAAGAGAACCAAGCTGCTGACAGGCTTGCAGCAGTTGGGGCAGCCTTTGACATTGTGGAGAGCATTCAAAAGACAAGGTACAGCCAAACATCCATGTGATTGTGAGGCCTTCAGTGCCGGATAACAATGTAAGTTGGCAAGTGTTTGAGAATGACCAGCAAATCATCCATTTCTTGCAAGAAGAAGCTGAATTCTCAGCCAAAAATCAGGAAAAGTTAGAGCAGCAGTATGGTGACCAAGTGGTATAGCTGAGAACTAACAAGCTGCCCAAGGGACTTATCACTTTGGAGTCCATTTTCAATCCCAATGACCAGTTTAGGAAAGAGAAAGCAAACATTCAGGTCAAGAGAGAAGATTCAGTATCCATCTTGGTGGAAGAGAACAAACCATTGCAAATTGGAAAGATGACAACTGAACAAGAAAGGTATGAGTTCATACAGTTGTGTCAAGAGTTCCCTGATGTGTTTGCTTGGAGCTACGAAGACTTGAAAGGTTTCAATCCCGAGTTAGCTGAACACACCATTGAGTTGGATCCAAATACTAAGCCCATCAGGTAGAAACAAAGGCCAGTCAATCCACACATGGAACCTCTCATGAGGAAGGAATTGAACAAGTTGATTGAGTCAAGAATCATATTCCTAATCAAGCATTCTAGTTGGGTTACCAACTTAGTTCCAGTCAGAAAGAAGAGTGGAGAGATCAGATTGTGTGTTGACTTCAGAGACTTGAATAGAGCATCTCTCAAGGACCATTACCCACTCCCTTCTATGGAGAAAATTTTGCAAGTTGTGGCTGGCTCGAGAGGTTTTCACTACTCGATGGCTACTTGAGCTACAATCGATTATGGTGAAGGAAGAAGATCAGTTCAAGATAGCCTTCACAACCAAATGGGGAACTTATGCATATAGGAAAATGCCATTTGGGCTGTCCAACACCGGAGCTACCTTCCAAAGAGCAATGGACATAGCGCCCAAGGTTTGATCAACAACGTGGTGCTGGTATACCTTGATGATATCACTATTTTTTCAAAAATGCAGCAGACCACCTCTCCCATTTGAGACAAGCCTTCCAAAGGTGCGGGAGATTTGGAGTGTCTTTGAATCCTAAGAAGTGTATATTCCTAAGACATGAAGGAAAGCTCCTTGGCCATATTGTCTCCAAAGAAGGATTAGCAATTGATCTAGAAAGGGTTGAAGCCATAAGAGCACTACCATTGCCAAGCCACAAGAAGGCCCTTCAGAGTTTCTTGGGGAGAATAAACTTTGTTCGGAGGTTTGTCCCAAATTTGAAGCCCTTGTCACAAACCTATGACCAAAATGTTAAAGAAAAGCATGGCTTTCAAGTGGACAGCAGAAGGCAAGGAGAGTTTTGAAGCAATCAAAGAAGCCATCTCCTAAGCACCAACTCTCATCAACCCAGATTTCTCCAAGGATTTAATCCTCTATGCATTTAGGGGTGATGATACCATTTCTGCCATTTTGGTACAGCAGAGAACAAGGACAATGATGAGCAGCCAAATCTTGGAGGACTATGAGGTGAGATATTCTTTTATTGAGAAGCATGTACTTGCAAGAATCGAAGCTTGAAGAAATTCAAGCATCTAGTCTCAAAAACAAAGTTCAGTTGTTGGTCTCTCATGTGGGAGTAAAGGACTTCCTCCTCAACAAGGATTTGAATGAGAAAAGAGTAGGGTGGATCACTCGCGTCATGGAGTATGACATAGAGATCAAGGTCACCAAGTGGTAAGAGGAAAAGGATTGTGTGAGTGCTGATTCTCGGGCAAGCAAAAGGGAGTATGCAATGAAGAAGAGGCTATTTTGACAGTTCAAGACAACCATGTACAAGGTAGCACTCAAGAAGAGGATAATGCTGTCCCCACTCCTTGCTGGACCCAAGGTATAATGCACTTCCTAAGCATGGGCCTATGCCCTCCAGAGATGAACAAGACCCAAAGAAGACACTTCAGATTGCAGGCTGTCCCATATGCCATAGTAGACGGTGTTTTGTTCAAGAGAGATGTGAATGGAGTGCTGCTGAGATGCATTAACACAAATCAGATTCATAGGGTATTGGAAGAGTTCCATGGTGGACCAGCTGGTGGTCATTTTACACCAAGAGTGATAGCCCTAAAGATCATGAGGGCTGGCTATTATTGGCCCAAGATTTTCAATGATTGTTATGCATGGATCAAGAGGTGCAAGAATTGTGCATTCTTCACAGGTAAAGAGAGGCTTGCTGTCCTCCCATTACATCCAATTTCAGTTGACCAGCCATTCATGTAATGGGGTTTGGACTTCATTGAGTCATTAATCCCAATTCAATTCAAGGGCACAAGTGGATTTTAACAGCCACATGACTACTTCACCAAATGGAGTGAAGCCAAGGAAGCAAATGAGTCTAGCATATTAGACTTCTATGAGGGGATAGTAACCAGATTTGGCATTCTTGTTACAATAATCTCGATAATGCATTAGCATTCATTAGATCCAAGGTGACCGAGTGGGCTGTCAAGAACGAGATCTACCTAAGTACTTCATCAAACTACTACCCTCGTGGTAATGGCCAAAGTTGAATCTACAAACAAGAACTTGTTGAGGATCATTAGGAGGACTCTTGATGAGAATCGAGGTCTTGGCATACCAAACCGAAATCAGCCTTATGGGCTGATAGGATAACTCCCAAGAGATCCACAGGTAACTCTCCATTTAAGCTTGTTTATGGAAGAGGGGCAATCTTGCCCATGTCACTTGAGTTGCCAACATTGGAACTCATGAAGCAGTTAGAGTTGCTAGAGTTTGGGCCCATGGAGGTGAGATATGCAGAGTTGATGGAGCTCCAAGAGATCAGAGATCAGGCATCCCAAGCAATGGGGAAGGATCAAGCTTTGATCAAGAAGACCTTTGATAGGAAGGCTAAGAGTAGATCTTTCCAAGTTGGAGATCTAGTGTTAAAATGGGATGCATATAGAGCAAAACCGGGAAGGCATTCAAAATTTGATGCCATTTGGAGTGGCCCATACATGGTCACAAAGTGTAAGGACAGCAATGCTTTCCAATTGTCTTCATTGGATGGCGAGGAACTGCAGATTCTAGTTAATGGAATCTATCTAAAGTGTTGCTACTAAAGGGAAATTCTCCATCTTGTAAATATTAGCTTAGGTTTTCATTCCTCCAAGGGCTTGTGCATACTATTTTTTTGTAGGTTGTTTTGCTTTCCCTAAGTTCTTTGCACAGAGCTTCTTTGTCCCTAGAGATGTTTTGTGGCCCTTGCTTCCATCAGGTGATTTTCCATCTTCCTCCTTGCAACGTTCTAGTCAGTTGGGGTATTAAATAGAGAATCAAGTGACTCCATGCCCAATGGATGCTTCAGGAAACTGGTAACTTCATCTAGCAGGCAGATGACCCCGCTGAGTCACCAAATTGTTATCCAAAATTCACCCCCAGGGTAATTTTGATAACATGGATTAGATTATTCGGGCCCGAGCAAGTAAAATTGATTCTAGGCCCAAAATCATGTTTTTTGGGGTCCCCTCGGCCTTTTTCTAACTCCCCACCCAAGAAGAAATCCCAACAGGTTGAGAAAATGGAAGAAATGCAAAAAATAAGGTTGCAGGACTGTGTTAAGGAATTTCGGGTCTGAAGGGTTCGGGTCGTACTGAGGTTTGTTGTACCAAGCTTGGGGCCGAAAAATGGAGATAATTGGCTAAGTCCTAGTTCAAAGTGGCTCATGGATAGTTGGGATGTCGGGACGCACAGGACGTGAAAAGCTGAAATGGCTGAAAGCAAGGAAAAAATTTCTAAGTCTTTGTTTCACACAATTTGGGACATCCTGCATAAAGTACGTAGAGGACGCGAACCAGCCCGATCTAGCGAACAGAGACTTTCGTCCCAGCATGCTTTGGGACATCTGGGCCAAAAGTACGCGGAGGACGCGAACCGGCCAATTCGGCTGAAACAGGAGACTTTCGTCCAGGACAGCCGAGACAAAGAGTACGTGTGGGACACACGGGATGTGAAAAGGTGAAATGGTCGAAAAGAGACAAGGAGGCCCATGGACAAATTAGAACGTACTCACGTGTTAGAAGGTTGAAAAGTTGCTAAGTGTTTGGCGCAAAGTAAAAATGCACCCCTCAGGCCCGAACCAATAAAATAGTGCCACGTGTCCAAGTTTAAGGGCCAGAAAGGAATTTTCAGAGGATGAACCCGCAGATTTAATTAGAGCCTCGACATGTGTCATCCAAGTGGCAAGAGCACGAAAAAAATTCAAATATTTTCCCGCCTGATCCGTTTTGGCCTATTTTTGCCCTAAATGTTCGAGATCACCATAACTTTTGATCTAGAGCTCAGATTTTCACGTTCTTTATATCAATAGAAAGCTGGTGAAATTATCTACACGATTATATGGTAAATATTTCATTTTGGTTTATTTTGGAGAGATAAAATCAAGAAACATATCTGGCGCGTGGTAATGGCCGTGAATCGATGTTTCAACAACTGCCTTTAATGCAAAATACAGTTTGCCGCTTTTGCTAGGGTTCTCACCTACCACCATAATGAGATGAATTAAATGTAACCTATAAGTGGTTGTTGTAGATTTGGATTTCCTCTCTCTTCCCTCTCTCATTCTTCCTATAAATTGTAAGGAGGGGCTTCTTTCTAAAGGTCGAACATTCTTGTTTTGCCCCTCCCTTCTTCTCTTTGGCAGGTGAATTTGTGGAGTTCAAACCTCCCATTTAAAACTGTAATGCAACTTTGCCTCTTGGAATTTTGTAGTGTATTGTATCAATCTTTGGAGCAAGTAATGCATGTATGTGGATGATTCTCAACCCTCTCTATGTTCATTTGCATCCTCCTGATCTTTCACTAAAAATTTTGTTATATGTGCATGATCTTGCATCACATTTTAATGGTTTGTGTTTATTGGAAAGATAGGTGTTTTTCATTCCTGCATCACCTTCGTTAGTTTAGGTTTATTTTTCGCATCTTCTTACCCCGTCTCCTTGGAAATTTAGATTAGATTTTGAGTAAACCCTCTCGCAATTTTTCGTGTGCATCCGAATGCAGAGGAATAGGAACCAACCTTCTCTCGGAGATTCCTTTCTCATTTTTGCAAGTCCCTCACTTGGAGAAAAGATTTAATGTTGTGCAATCACACTAGATGCTAGCATGATCAACCTAGAAATCTGATCAACATCTAGTGGTGTTGTGATTCCACCCTAACAAGTGTTCCACCATGACCATGATTTTTTTATGGGTAACGAAGTGCCCGAATTTCTTCAAACATTTGACAATGGTGTAAGCCTTCTTCTCTAAATCTTTTTACCTTTTATCATAATCATGGAAAGTTTTTGAAATTAAAGAAACAAGATCCTTTTTCAACATCAAGTGTCATCAAGTGGATCATTGCAAAAAAATATGAAATGAATCTTCTAACAAAGTTGATTTTTTTAGGATAGATTACATCGCCTTTTGTTGTTTGTGTAGGGACAACTCAGAATTTCCCCAAATCTCTAGATCAATTGATATTCCATATTTTGATAAAATGTGTCCCAAGAGTTTTCCTTGTGGTACTCAAAACACACTTTTTAGATTAAGAGAGATTCAGTAATTCCTAAAATTTATTGAATAAAGATTGCAGGGTGTCGAAATGATCCTCAACTATTTTGGTAAACACTTGTGAGGTCATCTAGATATATCAAGATTATCTTGTTAATTAGTTCTCAAAATGTGACATCCATGGATCTTTGAAAGGTTAACCCAACATTGTTGAGTCCGAATGGCATTTTTGTATATGCAAAGGTTCCCCTCTTGGTTTTTAAAGTGGTCTTATGTTGTTCTTCATCCTCAAGAAATATCTGGTTGTAGCCTAAAAAACCATCCAGAAGGAGAATATTTCTTAACTTGCTACTGTCTGTAGTATCTGCTCCATGGAGGGTAAGAGGTAGTGATCCTTAAGGGACACTTTATTCATGTCCCTGAAATCCACATAGAGTCTGATTTCACCATTCTTATTTCTTACCGGTACCAAATTGTAAACCTATGTGGAGTTCTTGATTGGGAAGATTATTTTAGCCTCTAGGAGATTCCTAAGTTCTTCGGCCATGAGAGATTATATTTTTGGGTTCACAGCCTATGTTTCTGATGCACATGCTTAGTTCCTTCTTCTAAGTCAATAGTATGTTGAATGATATCCTTATTATAACCATGTAAGTCATCATAAGTCTAAGCTATCACTTTATTATACTTATGATAGAGAGATACAAATCTTTCTCTTTATTTTAGAGTGACTAACTTCTCGACCTTTAGCTTCCTTTCATTTTCCACTTCTAGGTCGACATAATATTCTTTTTTACCGTCAGTAAACTTCCTCATATTCCTATTAGAATAGTTGGAATAAAAATACTTTCCAGCATTATTAGGCCCTTTGGATGCTTCTTCATTTTGAGCTGAATAACTTGGTATACATAGAATTATTCAATTCTAGGGTGGAGTTGGTCTGCAAAATCTTAGGATTGCTATAGGAAGAGCAATATCTGTTTATTCACTTTCAAATACCTACCAATGATGCACATTGTCGGGTATAGATGGGAGGATGATCAATTTCACCATATCCTTGTTTGTTATTAGGACACAAAGTTGGGTCAAATTTTGATCCAATCTAGGCCATTCTATCAGCTTCCATATTTTTATCTCGAGGGATAACCTTAATGTTAATGACCTCAAAATCTTCAATGAGATCCCATACCCATTTCCGATAGGACCTCATCCTTAGATTCTTTGTGGTGACCATGCTCCTTACCTGTGTTACCACCAATTCAAAGTCTCCAAAGACTCTCGCTTATTTATACCCTCTTTGTGTGCCAAGGTCAAACCATGCACTAAAGATACATACTCTCCTTCATTGTTGGTGCAAGTGAAATGTAAGTGAAATGATTGTAATATCTTTCTTCGCTAGGTGAATATAGGAATATTCTAGCTCCCAAGCCATTTCTACCCCTATCTCTGTCGAAATGCAGAGTCCATATTTGGGAACCTTTTGCAAGACTCTCCTAAGGTTTACTATCATCCCTCACATTCTTTGGAATAATGGGATTCTCATCAAAGATTACGTAAGTACCCAGCCTAGTGGAATTAAAATTCCCAAAGGGGTCTCCAGGTGACAGGTTGACCAAATAGTTTCCGCTTCGAAGGTTGTCTTCATCTATATATGATTCCTCTTCTCATGTGATCATGACATGTCCAGCCTCAAAATATGAGGCCACCTGGTCCATTATATGTTCCTCCATGAGGGGATTTGATATCACCTCCATCTTTGATCCATGCTTAGTTCGTAGGATTATATGAAACTAATCCAGGACATGTAGCCTCCTATTTTAGTTATGAAGTCATGGGATAGACATATTTCAAAGACTAGCTGAACATCAATCACCACTATATCCTACTAAATGGTTATATTTGGGTAGGAATAGAGCTGTAACGAGATACTTTTGATAACACCAATGATTTGAACTAATTTCCCATCCAGTTACATGACTCCTCTTCTTAGGGGCTCATATTTAATTCCCAAAGCATCTACAATTGCTTTGGGCATCACCGTAGTGCTTGCATCAGAGTCTATCATGGAATTGTGTAATAATTTCTTACCAATTATAAGAGTCATGAATAAGGGTTGGGGTCTAGGTTTACGTACTGCTGTTATCCAAAATGTGCCCCTTGCTCATTTTGTGGCTAACTCCTTTCATTCTTCCTCTCTTGTGCCTTAGTCATAAATTTTTGCTTTTAGGCACTCAAATTTTTTTGGAAATGGCACCATTGGATAGAGCTCTTTCTTAGCTTTCCAGAAAGGTAAAGTTTTCCTCCTAACTCCATGTATTTTTGAAGTTATGGCCCGCGGAGTTTTTTTGGGAAATTTTCCCCTAAAAGGCCCGCAACTAATGAAATGGTGCCACATGCACAAGGAAGTGGTGGGGGTCGGAGGTAGACTTGGATTTTTTACCAAGTGTTTGGCAAAGTTTTCAAAAGGAATATCTTTCCGCGTAAGCCGCCAAATGAATCAGATTATGCCACGTGTCCAAGGGGAAAAATTTGAAAAAATCAACTAAGTGTTAGTGCCATGGAAAATTTCAGAAGAAAGGCCCACGCCCAATCATGTTAAGACACGTGTCCTCGGGGGTCGAGTTGCGGAGCGTGGGGGAAGATTTGGATTTTTTCCCAAAGGCTAAAAGTGAAAGGGAAATTATTGGCCCGTAGCCCCACGTCCAATAAGATGCTGCCACGTGTACCGGACTAATGGAAGGTGGGGAAAATTTAGGAAATTTTCCCAAAGGAAAAAGAAGGAAATTTCGAAGGAAAAATCACCCCCGAACATGAACCAATCACATCTTACCACGTGTCCGGTGGCGGCAAAAGATACAAGACAAGCCCGCATGGAAAATTTGAAGGGAAAGGCCCGCAATGAATGAGGTTTTTCCACGTGTCCGAGTCAAGAAATAGGATCAAACAAAGTGACAGAAAATTTAGGAGGATAGGCCCGCACCCAATCAGCACGTGCCACGTGTCCTTAGATCATCGGCCTGGCGGGGAATTTTTGGAAAATTTTCCAAAGGGAAAAATGATGGAAAATGAAGCATTAAAGGCCTGCACCTAATCAAAACATGCCACATGGCACCAAAAATGGCAAAGCATAGGAAATTTTTGGAAAATTTTCCAAACGACCAAAATGTGGAAAATTGAAAAAAATTTGCCCGCTAATCCGATTTGGCCCTATTTTTCCCTAAAATTTCAAACGGCCATATCTTTCAATCCAGAGCTCGCTTTTTTGCGTTTTTTATATAAATGGAAATCTAGTGAAATTATGTACAATATTCCATGGTCATTTTTACATTTTTATGGAGTTTCGAGAGAGAAAATTGAAAAACATCTCTCAAGACGTGGTCATGGACAGAAATGACATTTCAACCACCATTTTTAATGAAGAATGGATCGCATTCTCTCCCAAAGATGGTGAAAATGTCAAGTGATGGGTTTGTAAGGATACCCATGCTGTTTTACTACATTTTTAATCGATGGTTGAATCTCTCCCATGATTTCCCGTGTTTCTCTCTCTTGGGGTCGCTTCGGCACTATAAAAGCTAGATTTGGCTCATTTTTGAAGGGTTGAACATTTTTATGTATTGCAGGCTCCCTCTTTCACCAAAAAAGTGATTTTTGTGGAAATTTCAGACCTCTTCCAGGACTGTAACATGTTTTCTACCTCCCAGATGTTGTAATGTATGTATTTTGATGTTAAAATGACAATGCAAGCTTTGTGAATGAGTTTCAATCCTTTACTTATGTTGTTTGCTTTCTTTATGATCTTTCATTACATGTCATCAGTTGTGCATGAAGTTTTGTTGCATTTCCATGACTTGTGTCAATCTTTAGAAGCAAAAAATTCTCACCACTCCTTTGGTGCATCACCTTATTAGCATTAGTTTCAATTTTGCATTCTCTATCTCTACCTTCTTTGGAATTTAGATTAGGATTTTGAATTCAAACCCTCTGCAACTTGCTTGTAATATACCTAATCAGAGGAGTTGAGGAACCAGCCTCTAACCTAGAGATTCCTCTCCCATTTTTCAAGTCCCACACTTGGGGAGAGGATTCAATGTTATGGAATCACACTGGATGTTCAAAATGTCAAACTAGAAGTTTGATCAATAGCCTAGGGTTGCTTTGCTGATTTGCAACAACATTTTTGGCACGCTTGGTGGGACCTTAGAGGTCTTAATCTTCATTACAACAAAATTTATGTACATTTGTTGCATGTTTCTTGCTTAAAAGAGCCCTAAATTGCACATCCGGCGACTCTAAGGAAGAAGAATCAGCTGGTTTTAGCGCAAGTGCAGACCAAAACTCAAGACAAGAATCACCGCAAGGTCAAGAGTTAGAGAAGAAGAGGTGTTGTTTGAGTATCTACAGTTATCTCCAAGAAGAAGGCAAAGAGGGAGGAGAATTCAAAGGTCTCCATCTCCACCAAATATAACTCTATCAACTCCTCCACTTGGTAGGCCTTTCATTCAATCAACAAGGGTTCTAAGGCCAATTAGAATGGCACAAAACAACCCCTATGTCAATTTCACTGGCAGCAGCCCACTTTCTCTCAATGCACAAAATCTAATCCTAGTTGTAGCATTGAAGAACATCCCATACTTTACTGGAGAAAATCAGACCACTCCTGGTGATCATGTTAAGGATATTGCCAATATTTGTGTAATCCATGAGATCAATGAGATGCAAGTTATCACAAAACTGTTGGCATCTTCATTCAAAGGGAAAGCTTTGCAATGGTCCGTAAGTCTTGTCTTAGGATCTATCTAAAATTGGAACCAGCTATGTATATCTCTCCATGAGTAGTTTGGAGAAAAGGGAGACAACTTGTCCCTTTTGGAACAGTGACAACCATTAAGAGAGCTCCCAATGAGCAATTGTGCCGACTTTAACTTCAAATTTCAAATGACTTGGGAGAGGATTCCAGTAAGTGAGAAGGCCAGCAATAGAAGGTGCTTTTCTATATTACCTTAAAGCTTTAAATTATGATATTTCTATGTTAATTCAATCCATGGGAGGCACAACTATCCTTGTTGCTTATAGCATTGCCATTAGAGCTGAAAATTATTTGATTCAAGCTGGCAAGCTAGCTCCTAGGCCTCCAATGCCATTGTTTCCAAGTTTAGAGAGCCCAAATACTATTCAAGTGCCTATTTTAGCCCCTATTCCCACTCCAAGAAATTAGAATTCAAGTGAAGCTTCTACTTCATCTTCTAGTACCTCAAATGAACTTCAAGAAGTCATGAAACAATTTTAAAATATGGGCAATGAGCTGGTTACACTCAAAATGCAACAAGCCCAAGGTTTTAGACCTCCTTTCCAGCCTCAAGCTCAGCCTAATAAGCAACCATACCAACCTCAAAGAGCACCCAATCCAGCTGCAAATCAAAATCAAACTAGACCTCCTTCTAACAGACAATTTCAGCCCTATAATCCCAATGCTATATCTGCCTCTAAGGCATTAGTGCCAGTGCAAAACAACATAGCTCAAGAGTATGATTGGTGTTTCCCATGCAATGAACCTCACAACCAGTCTATGTGCTTCAATGGTGCCTTAAATCAAACATTAATGGTGACTACAACTGGTGTGGAGGGTGAAGGTAGTCAAGGAAATAACCAACAATAAGAAACATTCCAAAGCAACAATCAGCTCCAAATGATACCACACTTGTAAACCGGCAAGAGTAAAATTTTTGGGCATGAATCAAACATTCCCCAAAGTGTGTAGCCAACACAAGGTCAAAAGGAGGAATTTGGGTGAAGAACAACCATTGGCTCCAAATAATCCACAATCTCCTACTACTCCACAAATTATTAGCAAACAAAATTCAGTTCCAAACACACAAGGGCTGCCTAAAACAGCTCCTAGGCCAACTCAAACACCAGTTGTTGCTGCCCATATGCAAGGAATGAATGTGCAGGCCAAGGGACAGCAAAGAGATGCTTCATCCCCATTCAACATCATTGATTAGATGAAGAAGACAAATGTAAACATATCAATGTGGGAATCACTATCTATCCCAGGCTAAAGAGATTTTCTACAAGCTACCATGAAGGACTGTGGTCAACTTCAAATCAGCAAGTCCAAATGCAAGAGAAGGTGCTCACAAATGCTACCCAGCTGGAAGGGAATCATGGAGGACAACAAGGTAAAATTCTGAAGCCCCCTCCATTCTACGTTTCATTGATCATTGGAAACCAATTAGTACACAATTGCATGATTGATTCCAAGGCAAGTAGTTCAGTAATGCCCAAGCAAAAAGCTGATCAGTTGGGAATTTACTATGAATTCATATCCAAAGGGGTAGTGCAATTGGATGGGATAACAATAACAATAGTTGGAGTGATAAAAAACTTGAGTCTTACCTTGCATGCCTACCACAACGTTGTTGTTTTACAAGATGTCTCAGTAATAGATCTTCCACTACTCTTTGCCCTATGTCCTGTCAAGGGATTTCATAGCCAAGATTGGAGGCTACTTATCTGCTGATTGGTCGCACATGTTGTTTAGAACAAGATATGGAACCAAGGCCACAATCAGATCTAAACCTATTGCAAACTTTCACATTGAGCCTTACACTCCAAGTCAGATCAATACCAATTGTTCAACGTTTGATCAAGAGGATTATCCAAGCACTGATGAAACTGACACCAAGGTAGGAAGCATCTCATATCTAACTCTTGATGAATGGGCAAATAAGGTGCATGCTTTTGATCCTTATCAGGAAATAGAAGAATCTGACTAGGAGCCTATTGCATGCATGAAGAAAATCAGCCTATTCCTAGCATCACCAAGCCAAACCACAAGGATGACAATGAGGTATGGCAATTGTTTTTTGATGGATCAAGGAGTAGAAAAGGTGCAAGAGGGGGAGCTATATTGGTTTCCCCTCAAGGAGTTAAGTATTATTCAACTTTTAGATTTCAGTTTGCATGCTCTAATAACACCGCTAAATACAAAGCTTTGATACAAGGATTGCATTGGTCAATCAAGAGAGGGATAAAGAACTTGCAAGTCTTTGGTGATAGTGAGTTGATTGTCAACCAAGTTAACGGGTAGCATGCTATCAAGAATGATCTACTCAAGTGCTACAAAAAGTCAGCCGTGGGACCTCATTGAAGATTTTGAGGGTTTTGGCATAAAATTCATTCCTAGAAAAGAGAACCAAGCTGCTGACAAGCTTGCAGCAGTTGGGGCAGCCTTTGACGTTGTTGAAAGCATTCAAAAGGACAAGGTAAAACCAAACATCCATGTGATTTTAAGGCCCTTAGTGCCATACAACAATGTAAGTTGGCAAGTGTTCGAAAGTGATCAGCAAATCATCCATTTCTTGTAAGAAGAGGCCGAGTTCTCAACTAAAAATCAGAAAAGTTGGAGCAGCAGTATGGTGACCAAGTGGTACAGTTGAGAACCAACAAACTACCAAAGGGACTTATTACTTTGGAGTCCATTTTCAATCCTAATGATCAATTTAGGAAGGAGAAAGCAAACATCCAAGTCAAGGGAGAAGATTCAGTGTCCATCTCAGTAGAAGAAGGAAAATCACTCCAAATTGGTAAGATGACAACCGAACAAGAAAGGTATGAGTTCATATAGCTTTATCAAGAATTCCAGATGTGTTTTCTTAGAGCTATGAAGATTTGAAAGGTTTCAATCCCAAGTTAGCTCAACACACCATTGAATTGGATCCAAGTACTAAACCCATCGACAAAAACAAAGGCCACCAATCCACACATGGAGCCTCTCATGAGAAGGGAATTGAATAAGTTGATAGAATCAAGAATCATATTCCCTATCAAGCATTCTAGTTGGGTAGCCAACTTGGTTCTAGTTAGAAAGAAGAGTGGGGAAATCAGATTATGTGTTGATTTCAGAGATTTGAATAGAGCATCTCTCAAGGACCATTACCCACTTTGTTCAATGAAGCAGATTTTGCAAGTTGTTGCTAGCTCGAGAGGTTTTCATTGCTTGATGGATATTCGGGGTACAATCAGATTATGGTGAAAGAAGAAGATCAGTTCAAGACAACCTTTACAATCAAATGGGAACTTATGCATACAGAAAATGCCATTTGGGCTGTCCAACGCCGGAGCTACTTTCCAAAGGGAAATGGACATGGCGTTCAAGGATTTGATTAACAACATGGTGTTGATATATCTTGATGATATCACAATTTTTTTCAAAAAATGCAGAGACCATCTATTTCATTTTAGGCAAGTGTTCTAAAGGTGCAGTAAGATTTGGAGTATCTTTGAATCCTAAAAAGTGTATTTTTCTAGCTCATGAGGGAAAGCTCCTTGGCCACATTGTCTCCAAGGAGGGATTAGCAATTGATCTAGAAAGAGTTGAAGCCATAAGAGCACTACCATTTCCAAGCCACAAGAAGGCCCTTCAAAGTTTCTTGGGGAGAATAAATTTTATTCGGAGGTTTGTCCCAAATTTTGCAGCCCTAGTTAACCCTATCACCAAGATGTTAAAGAAAAGCGTGGCTTTCAAATGGATAGCAGAAGGCAAGGAAAGTTTTGAAGCAATCAAAGAAGCCATATCTCAAGTTTCCCAACTCTCATCAACCCAGATTTCTCCAAGGATTTCATCCTCTATGCATTTGGGGGTGATGATACTATTTCTCGTAATTTTGGTACAAGAGAACAAAGACAATAAGGAGCAGCCTAATTGCTTTCTTCAGCCAAAGCCTGGAAGAATATGAGGTGAGATATTCCTTCATTGAGAAGCATGTTCTTGCAGTAATCAAGAGTTTGAAGAGGTTCAAGCATCTAGTTTCAAACAATAGGGTTCAATTGTTGGTTTCTCATGTGGGAGTTAAATACTTCCTCCTCAACAAAGACTTGAATGAAAAGAGAGCAGGTTGGATTACTCATGTCATGGAGTATGACATTGAGATCAAAGTCACCAAGTTGTTCATAGGAAAAGGATTGTGTGAGCAGCTGATTTTGAGCAAGCAAAAGGAAGCATGCAATGAGAAGGATGCTGTTTTGGCGTTGCAAGACAGCCATGAGAAAGGAAGCACTCAAGAGGAGAATGATGGTGTCCTCACTCCTTGCTGGACCCAAGACATAATGCACTTCCTAAACATAGGTCTATGCCCTCCGAAGATGAACAAGACCAAAAGAAGACACTTCAGATTGCAGGCTGTCCCATATGCCCTTGTTGATGGTGTTTTGTTCAAAAGGGATGTGAATGGAGTGCTACTGAGATGCATTAGCACAAATCAGATTCATAGGGTGTTGGAAGAGTTCCATGGTGGATCAGCTGGTGGTCATTTTTCACCAAGAGTGATATCTCTAAAGATCATGAGGGATGGCTATTATTGGCCCAAGATTTTTAGTAATTGTTATGCATGGATCAAGAGGTGCAAGAATTGTGCATTATTCACGGTGTAAAGAAATGCTAGCTTCCCTTCCATTGCATCCAATTTCAGTTGACCAGCCATTCATGCAATGGGGTTTGGACTTCATTTGAGTCATTAATCCTAATTCAAGCCAAGGGCACAAATGGATTTTAACAGCCCATGATTACTTCACCAAGTGGATCAAGCAAAGAGCACTTAAGGAAGCAAGTGAATCTAAAGATCCTGGACTTTTATGAGGGAATAGCAACCAGATTTGGTATACCTGCTACAATAATATCGATAATGCATTGGCATTCATTGGGTCCAAGGTGACTAAATGGGCTGTCGAGAATGGGATCTACCTAAGTACTTCATCAAATTATTACCCTTAGGGTAATGGCAGCTGAATCCACAAACAAGAACTTGTTGAGGATCATTAGGAGGACCCTTGATGAAAATTAGAGATCTTGGCATACTAAGTTGAAATCAGCCTTATGGGATGATAGGATAACTCCCAAGAGATCTATAGGTAACTCTTCATTTAAGCTTGTTTATGGGAGAGAGGTAATTTTTCCCATGTCACTTGAGTTGCCAACATTGGAACTCATGAAACAAATTGGAGTTGTTGGATTTTGAGCCCATGGAGGTCGGGATATGCAGAATTGATGGAGCTCCAAGAAATCAGAAATTAGGCATCCCAAGCAATGGAGAGGGATCAAGATTTGATAAAGAAGACCTTTGATAGGAAGGCCAAGGATAGATCTTTCCAAGTTGGAGATCTAGTGTTAAAATGGGATGCGAGATGACAGAACAAAACCAGAAGGCATTCAAAATTTGATGCCATTTGGAGTGGCCCATACATGGTCACAAAGTGTAAGGGTAGAAATGCTTTCCAATTGTCTTCTTGGATGGTGAAGAACTGCAGATTCCAGTCAATGGGATCTATCTAAAGCATTTCTACTAAAGGAAATTCTCCACCTTGTACATATTAGCTTTGATTTTCATTCCTTTAAGTGCTTGTGCACATTTTTTTGCTGTAGATTAGCTTTGCTTTCCCTAAGTGCTTTGGCACAAGCTTGCTGTTCCTGGAAATGTGTCTTGTAGGCCTTGCTCCAATCAGATGATGTTCCACCCTCCACCCTCCTCCTTGCAGTGTTCTAGTCAGTTGGGGTACCAAGCAGAGAATTTGATGACTCCATGCCCAATGGATTGCTTCAGGAAACTGGTAACTTCATCCAGCAGGCAGATGACCCCTCTGAGTCACCAAAATTGTTATCCAAAATGTTCCCCTTGCTCATTTTGTGGCTAACTCCTTTCATTCTTCCCTCTCTTGTGCCTCAGTCATAATTTTTTTCTTTTCAGGCACTCAAAACTTTCTAGAAATGGCACCATTGGATAGAGCTCTTTCTCATCTTTCCAAAAAGGTAAAGTTTTCCTCCTAACTCCATGTATTTTTGAAGTTATGGCTCGGTGGATTTTTTTGGAAAATTTTCTCCCGAAAGGCCCGCAACCAATGAAATGGCACCATGTGTACAAGGAAGTGGTGGGGGTCGGAGGTAGACTTGGATTTTTTACCAAGTGTTTGGCAAAGTTTTCAAAAGGAATATTTTTCCTGCAGGCCCGCCGCGAATCAGATTATGCCACATGTCCAAGGGGAAAAATTGGAAAAATTGACTAAGTGTTAGTGCCATGGAAAATTTTAGAAGGAAGGCCCGTGCCTAATCATGTTATGACACGTGTCCCTGTGGGCCTGAGCTGCAGAGCGCGGGGAAGATTTGGATTTTTTCCGAAGGCTAAAAGTGAAAGGGAAATTATTGGCCTATAACCCCATGTCCAATAAGATGCTTGCCACGTGTTCCAGATCGGTGAAAGGTGGGGGAAAATTTAGGAAATTTTCCAAAAGGAAAAAGAAGGAAATTTTGAAGGAAAAATCATCCCCAAACGCGAACCAATCACATCTTGCCATGTGTCTGGTGGAGGCAAAAGATACAAGACAAGCCCACATGGAAAATTCAAAGGGAAAGGCCCACAATGAATGAGGTTTTACCACGTGTCGAGTCAAGAAATAGGATCAAACAATGATGGAAAATTTAGGAGGACAGCCCGCACCCAATCAGAATGTGCCACGTGTCCTCAGATCATCGGCCCGATGAGGAATTTTTGGAAAATTTTCCAAAGGGTAAAATGATGGAAAATGAAGCATTAAAGGCCCGCACCCAATCAAAACATGCCACATGGCACCTGGAAAGGTGGAGCATGGGAATTTTTGGAAAATTTTCCAAATGACCAAAAAGTGAAAAATTGAAAATTTTTGCCCGCCAATCTGATTTGGCCTTGTTTTGCCCTAAAATTTCAAACGGCCATATCTTTCGATCCAGAGCTCATTTTTTTGCGTTCTTTATATCAATGGAAAGATGGTGAAATTATCTACAAGAGTATAGGGTTATTTTTGAATTTTGATGGATTTTGAGAGAAAAATTGAAAAACACCTTTGGCACGTGGTCATGGACATGAAATGACGTTTCGTAGACACCAAATTTGTGTCTTACGACACCCCTCGTGCCCCGCATCTCATTTCATAACCTAACCTCACCACCTAAACCTTGCAAAATTATTTATTACTTACCTTATAATTAATAAATCCACATTTTGAAACCTACCACCTCATTTCGCCACCTCATCATGACCTAGCCCTAACCCTAAACTAACCTATATAAGACCTATAACTTGGTCTACATCCACACCCATGACTAATTACCCCTCACCCGCACCAAAACCAACCTAATAATGACTTGACCAAGCCCACAACTAATCTCTCGGGAGAAAAAGAGGGAAAGTTGGCTATTTTACTAAAAATAGCCCACTTTGACTTAACCGACATCGTTCTACTCAACCGCCGCGCGATTACGAATCGCCATCGGTTCCCTATAAATGACCTCCCCCAACCAAAAACAAAGGATCTAGAATTCATTGAAAAGATCGGGAATTCACTTGGCAGAGCAGAGACAAGTGAAGAAAAGAGAAGAGTTTCCAGAGAAGGACATCGAGCCCAAGACTCGCAACCGAGTAACCGTGAGCTCGGTGACACTCATCCAAGCATCGGGAGAGAAGATAGCTCATCTTTTGATTGTTGGATCATCCCACCTGAGCCCTGCCTTCGTCATCACAGTCCTTGGACCTGTATCTTCATTAGGAACTAGTAAGTAGCATCTTGTACGTTCTTTTAATAACATTTCTTGAACTTCGAATCACAAAGAATTATAAGTCTACTCCTAGATCTACTACCCGGTAATACCCTACATCTAACTATCATTCCTCTACCCTTACATTTCCCTAAGAACAGCCTCCATACTCTCTGAGTCTTCTCCATCACCCCATGGCTTATCCCTAATCATTTACCAGCCTTATAAACACCATAGCCACCTCATAGCCAACCTTCATTAAAAGCCCCTAAATCATCGCCCTATCGATCGATATCGGTTATCAACAACCGGTACCGGTGTATAATCGTTATCAGATGTAATGACCGGCATCGGTCACTGTGACTCAAACCAAAACCAGCCTTTCTTCTATTACTTTTTAACAAGGTAATTAAAGTGTAATTTTGCAATAGCCTCTTTGCTATCATTTTTGTTAATTCGTATTAAAAGGGGAACTGACCACCTTCGAAAGGAAGTCTAATATTTCCTGGGCCCAAGGTAGTTCCCTCATTTATTGTCTAACTAAAATCTGGTGGTCTTGTATTCTTACTTGCAGGTAGTCCTTCCTAGACAAAAAGGAGTTCTTCGCAATCGATCTGATCTCTTTCTACGGTACGCGCGCACACCCTCCCAACATTCAACAGGTATTCCTCCTAGCCCTAACCCTTATCTGTTTCTCAAGAGAATGAAAGGATAGAAGCAACTCTATTCTAAGAACTGAAACATTCTGTGCGAAACATTTTGGCACGCCCGGTGGGACCCATTTCAGGTTTCTTTCTTTCTTGCTTGCTTTCATATAGGGAGCACACTTGCTATTTTCTTCTTCTAAAATATTCACAAGATATTTTTTTATTTTGGTAAAAGAATTTGTCTTTCTTCCTCATCTTTGCATTAGTGAAAGTCATCTCCTTTGTTTCATTGAATATCATTTTTGATTTGGGTTTTAAAACACGTGCATCATATTCTTGCTTGTTGTTTTCAATTCTAGTGAACGTAGATTAAGTAATAGGTCATACACGTGGGGGTGATATCTACGGTATTGATAAGAAATTAATCTTACTTTCACTGCACAACACATACCAAATCACATAATAATTAACACAATAGCTCAAACATCCCCCCTTTTCCACGGTATTCCTCCTCCCGATTGAGGTAACCTTATAAGCCAAAACAAACTTGACATTTCCCCTAGGTCTTTTGTTTAGGATTGACATCATCTTACGTCTAAGGCATAAGCCCACAATAATTAAAACTAATCCTAGGGTTAGTCTCTTGATTTGCTTGTGCATATTGCTTGTTTTTAGTTCTGTTTCTCTGTCATACACTGTCTCTGTGATCACTTCAGAACAGTTTAGTAGGTATACTAAGCCTTGTTAACCCCAAATCAGCAACTTCTTACAGCTTCTTACACCGGTCCTATTCTACCGACATCGGTTAACTTACCGACACCACCACGATCCGACCGATATCGGTTACTGTCTTTCACAGTTCCCAAAACCAGCAACCTACCAATTCCAACATTTTGTTGCTGCTTTTGTTCCTGATAGATTACATCCCTACTGTGTACCCTTGTCCATGGTTGTTATCACTCAGAAACAAGCTGCAGCCATGGTTTCACATGCCTGCTCCATGCCTTTGTCCTGAATCACCCCCTTCACATCTTGTGGGGAATCCTACGGACACCAGTGAGATTCCCAAAATCCCTGTAGGAGATAAGGAATTTGTGAAATTTTTAGACGCTAATCCTAGTGTTGTACAATACTATTTGTCTCATGCCCCTGACCGTACACCCGACGGTCAACTCCTTGTTGGTATGCCTATTAGTATAGCTGCTCACTTAGCTCCTTCCCCACCTGATAACTCCACCTTGCCTTCTTCATCCTTAGCCCCATCTCCCAACTCAGCGGCTTCAGGGGTTCATACGGCATGATTGGCTTTCCTTTGGTTAACCTGGGGCCCCACATATCATTACCGCTGACTGCTCCTACCTCGTCTCTCTTGCAGACTGCTCCTTTCATAACTTGCTCTCTACCACCTATCCACACAAGCTTTCCTTCTCAAGCTCCGCCCACCTTTTCATTTCCACACACGTATCCGGTGACTTCAACATCTTATATAGGACATCCCTATTCGGTCGCCTCAACATATTCATCCTCAATACCTTATCAACATTTAACCCCACCATTGTCTAGTGGTGGCCCTTGGCCCAATCCTCCTCCGTTTACAACAACCGCACCATCATCTCATCCAACCACTGATTTAATCAAACAAATGATGGACAAGATGCAAAATCTGGAGGCTTCTGTTTCAGGAAGCTGTAGCACCCTGACATACGAGCAAGTTTGTCGGGAGCCTATTCATCCATCTGTCCCCCTTCATTCATATCCTCCTCAATGGGAATTACCAAAATTTACTCGTTTTAATAGTAAGGAGGATCCTCAACAACACTTGCGATCATTTAGACATGCCTGCTACCTGATTGCTCATGACGATGCCTTACTACTCCACACCTTTCCCATGTCCTTATCAGGACCCGCCTTGGAGTGGTACAGTGCTTTAACCTAGCACTCAATCTTCTCTTTTAACCAATTAGCCCAATCTTTCTTGGATCATTTCTCCATTAATATTGCTAAGAAAGTATCTATCACCGACCTCTATGCCGTCCGACAATTCGAAGATGAATCTATCGCAGATTTTGTTGGACGATGGCGGGGCCTCATCAACCAACTTACTTATGCCTTGCCTCAGGCCAAACTCATCGAAATTTTTACGCGGCCTGCGCTAAGCACATTTCTCCTACCCTCCAAATTCAAACTTTCCACACCTTTGATGAGGCCTTTACTATGGCTCGGAAACTAGAAATTCGAGCCTTAGAGGAAGAGAAATTGTGGTTGCGTAATAAAACCCTAATTTCTGAACCCAAGACTCCACCAACAAACCCAACACCACCAATTCTCATGCATCGACTGCTTCGAAATCAAAAGGAGCTGTACACGCGGTGATGGTCAAATCCCAAGCACCATCTAATACCCCGCCAAAAACCACCTATAAGTATAAAGTCGAGCCCATCAATTACACTCCCTTGGGAGAAACTTATGGTGTCATTTTGGAAAAATTGCTCAAAGCGGGAGCTATCACCTTACCTCCTGTTAAACCTCACCTGGTTTGATTCCACCCACGCTATACCTTCTTGGTACAAAGAAAATGACTTTTGTAACTTCCACCGCGTGAAGGGACACAACATGAAACCGTAAGATGTTGAAAAACATAGTGCAGAAATGGTTGATGCAGGGATATAACCTCGATAATCTTAATGCCCCTGCTAACCAAAATTTGAAAATATTCAACAAACCATTCCCAAACCACTCATCTAACAGTAACATAAACCAAGATATCTTAGCCGAGGAGAGTGTTCATGAAATCCATGCGGTCTTCGACTCCCAACCAAAAGCTTCTATCAAGGAAATTCTGAATCAAGCCTCTTCACTAACGCAGGGACCTGAACCCCCTTCACCACCATCAAGACAAGACGAAATCCTTGCCATTCCTTTACCCATAAAGGAATTAACCACCCAGAGTTCTCTTCTCATAGATGAGCCTTCTTACACCACATCTCTGCAAGACTGTGAGCAGATGTTATCTAACTTATCTATTTCCCAAACATCTCCTTCTACCACTCTTGTTGTACAAGAGGAAGGCTCGCCACTTTTTCTGTCATCCTTAGATGAGAAACCCCTCAAACCAACATCACCAAAATCTTTAATCATGATGGATCCTCTCAAACATGCCCTCCTACCTATTAGTTCTTCATCGCCTAAATCTTTTCAGTGACCGGTTGACCTCTTAACACCCATTGATACAATGACTCATTTACCCCCTGTATCACACCCACAGTGGACCGGAATCACAACCCACCTCTCTTCCATATCAAAGTTCCTATTCACACGTGAGGATTGTCACCCCTCAGAAGATAGACGAGTCCTATGGGAGCATTTGAGTACACCATGCTCTACTCAAATGCAAATGACCGATCCAGACACCTCTACCATATACCCGAGGTGTTTACAAAAGCTCAAAATGCCTATGTCCTTATCTTCACCCCCCTCATCCCTACCGAACACCTCATCCACCTCTACTAACCTAACCAAACCTTTCCCTACGCTTGGGACTTTACCAATACCCAGCCTAACACACCCACCTAAACGGTTAGATTTATCCAAAAATAAAGCCGTCCATCCACCTAAGAGACAAACCCGATCCCCTCAAGTCCAATCTACACCTCTGTCACAACTAAAACCCTCACCGTCACACCGCCTTCTATATTGGGACCTCACCCTCCACCTTGCCTCAATACATCATACCTCCTGCATTTTTTTAAAAATGACCTACACCTTCTACACCCATGCAGAGATCCATGGGTGTATCAACATCGTCACCTCAAGTATACTGTTCACCTATCAACCCTAAACAAACTCCATCATCAAAGGATTTGTTTGTTATCACTCCTCTTTCTTCGTGGTTGTTTCACACCATCATGTCATCTGTGGCCTCATCATCTAACCAGCTAAACATAACTTCTGCGCCGAAAAAGCCAAGTTTAGTTAAATCCAATTATAAAAACCATTTGTCTAAACCACCACCCATACGAATCAACCATACCCAATCATTACCGAAACCTACCCAGTCAATAGCCTCATCTTCCTCTGACTTTGACCCACTCAAAGGGTCTTATGCCAAAATCCTTGATATGTTGGTGGAGAATGCGACCATTTCCCTACCCCCACTTAGACCCTATGATCCATCTAAGCCTCGACCTATAGGTTATGATGAGTCTAAAATATGCGCTTACCATCGCACACCAGGTCATGATGTAGAGGGATGCAAAGCTTTGAAAGCCATCCTTCGTCAATCACCTATCTCGAGATAGACAGCCTAAGAAAGACAACTTACGAAGGGAGAAACCTTTAGCTTCAATCCCCTCTCCTATACCACCTGTCCCCTCCTCACCAAGATCTATCATTATTACAACCACACCTCTCGAAGACGATGACTTATTCCTACCATCTTCCTCCTCTCATGTTCATGAGATCAACATGATTAGTGTTGCTACTTGAGGGCGAGAAAAACAATGGGAAAGCTAAAAAAGCACACTGCGGCCTCTCTTTCTCCATCCACCATCCCAATCGCACCACCACCTAAAGTGGTTATTCGTGGACCTGCCTACCCCATCTCTAATGGAGTTGCCCACCGAACCATGATCAAACAACTTCACCAATCACCTGTAAAAATGACACTGTATGATCTCATTCAAACCTCTGAATCTCATCGCCAAGCTCTTGTTGAAATCCTTCAAGGGATAGAGGTCTTACCTAATGAAACCTTGCCCGTTACCACCATCTTAACACCCAACCATGTTACTTCTCTCACCAAACAATCTACCACTTCCGTCCCTGTACAGCAAACCACTGCTGTCAGTTTCTCCGAAGACGAAATTGTTGACTTTGGTGCAGAAGATCCTGACCCCGCTCTTTTCATCTCAGCTTACGTCCGGGACATCCGGTACATCGTGTTATGATTGATGAGGTGCTAGCCTAAACATCATCTCTTCTAAAGCCTTCCAACAAATGAATATCCTTCTAAGCGCATGTGTGCCAAACCCACCATGTTGCATTCATTTAATGATGCTATTACTTCTACCTTAGGCACCTTGATCCTTAAGATTCGTGTAGGGCCACGTACTTTACCGAAATCTTCTATGTCCTTGAGGGAGAATTCCAATACAACATGTTGTTAGGCTGCCCTTGGATCCGGGCTATGGGATGCGATCCGTCCACCTTACATAGATGCATAAAATTCGAGTATGACAGAAGTCCTACACCGTAAAAGCTGACCCTCCCCCTTTAAAACCTGCAATATGTTATATCACCCTAATGATGTGCTTGTACCAGTCAAGACACCCATTCATCCAACCCAACCATCTATTTCAACCACACCTCAACCATCCACCTCAATCGCACCTACACCTTCAACCAATGAAACCGCCGCCACAAATACCACTTCCTTTCCCGCAGACAACATCCCCACCTCAGATCCCTTAGTAGATGTTTTTCAATGCCTTATGCTGGGGGAGTATCACCTATATAACATTAGCACTTTCCATACCCCACAGGAGTATGGACAGTTACATGCGCATCCTACCTACGACCGTCGTGTGGGGGAAGTAATCTCCTACGGACCACCTAATTTCCATACCAACCTAACGTATGGGGGTGTTGACACATCCTCTGTCACCCTTGAACCTCCCCTTAGTGTGGTTCCCTTCCAATCTGATTTTCAATATCTAACTAATCATCGCTTCGCCCTCACCTTCTTGATGCGTTGTGCTTGGAAGGGCTTCGGTTTTGGTCTTTATGAACAAGGCCGACATACGATCATTCCTGTAACTACATGCAAACACAAAGATCATCGTGGTCTTGGATTCTCTAAACCACCTACACCGAAGACACCGCATATCCGTTGTATCCAGGAAGACGACGAAGTCACCCCTTCGAACCATCATCACCCATTTTTCCATCGTCACCCGCAGAGTCGATAGACCCTGAATCCATCCCTCCTAACTTTTTTTTTTCATAAACGCTATCTTCTTGGGTCCTCTCACTTATCAACATGATAATGAAGACCCATCTTCTCTTCCCCTTCTATATCCAGACATGATCGAAGAGGACTCGCCTTCAATTAATGTTGTTGAGTGCCAAGATGACAACTCCATCCTCACTTACCTGGGTGCGCAGATGACTCTTATATTCAACGCGCCTTACCATCTGAAACTCAAACCATGTTGAATGAGTCGACTATAGAAATCAACATCCACACAGAGGATGATCCTCACATTGTGAAGATCAGACAATCTCTTAACGCATCAGAACAAACGGCCTTCACTACCTTCCTACATGCCCGCAACCAAGCTTTCGCTTGGTCCTACGCTGACATGCCAGGAATTGATCCTGACATTGTGGTCCATAACATTACCCTGAAACCCGATTCCAAACCAGTTAAACAGAAACTAAGAAAAATGCATCCACGCATTGCCCTCTTGGTCAAAGAAGAGCTTCAACAACTCCTTTCTATTTCCTTCATCTTACCTATTGACTATCCTCAATGGATTTCTAACATCGTACCTGTTACTAAAGCAATGGGGGGACTTCGGATATGTACGGATTTCCGGGACCTTAACCTCACTTGCCCAAAGGATGACTTCCCCCTACCAAGTATTGATCAACTTATTGATCTCACTGCTGGGGCCATGAGATGCCTTCTCTCATGGATGGCTTCTCAGGATACAATCAATTTTTGGTAGCCCTAGCCGATCAACATAAAACCGCCTTCATAACTCCTTGGGGAACCTTCTGCTATCGTGTCATGCCGTTCGGCCTTAAGAATGCTGGTGTGACCTATCAGCGGGCTATGACTTACATTTTTCATGACATTATGCACACTATCCTTGAGGATTATGTCGATGATCTTCTTGGGAAATCTAAACATCACAGTGAACATCTCGATGTTTTAACCATTATTTTCGATCGCCTGTTACAATATTGTGTTCGTCTTCAACCAAAGAAATGTGTCTTTGGTGTCCTTTCGGGAAAACTCCTTGGTTTTATTGTCTCTTTGCATGGCATCGAGGTTGATCCAGCTAAAGTCAAAGCTATCCTAGAAATTCCCCACCTACTAACCTCAAACAATTGCGTAGTTTGCAGGGCAAACTCCAATCTATCCGGCATTTCATCTCACAACTCTTGGATCGATGTCAACCTTTCCATCATCTCCTTAAAAAGGACATTGTCTTTTAATGGAGTGAAGAGTGCCACCAAGCCTTTGAGGCTCTTAAAGCCTATCTCTTGCAGCCACCCATGCTTATCCCACCTCAAGACGATCACCCTTTCTACCTTTACCTTTCCGCCACCGACCATGCTGTAGGAGCCATGCTCGCACATCATGACTCGAGCATCGAGAACAAGCCGTTTATTACATAAGCCGTACTCTTGTGGATTACAAGACTAGGTATACACATGTAGAAAAGTTGTGCCTAGCCCTATCATTCATGGCCACCAAACTCGACATTACCTCCTGAATCACAAAACTTTTGTCATCACCAACGCGGACCCCATCCATTATATGTACACCAAACCTCATCTAAACCAATGCATCGCCCGATGGCTTATGCTCCTTGCCGACCTCGACCTTGAATTTGTACACCAGAAATCAATCAAAGGACAAACTATCGCAGACCAACTCGCAGGAAGCCCCTTTACCTGGGGAGCAGTTTACTAATTTTACTTTCCCTGACAAACTCATTGCCACTCTTTCACTCAGTGAGGAGTCGTATTCAATGACCCTCTTCTTCGATGGATCCAAATGCCAGCGCGGCGGAGGGGCCGGCGTTGTTCTCATTCCTCTGGATGCTGAACCTATGCCTCTTTCATTCTGGCTCGATTTCCCCTACACTAATAATACAGCGGAATACGAGGCCCTTGTTTTGGGTCTCCAAGTTGCATTACACTTAGGTGTAAAATCTATTAACATTTTCAGCGACTCTCAATTGGTAGTCAATCAAGTTATGGGCATCTACCAATGTAAAAATGAGGAACTTCAAAAGTACAAACATTACGTGGATTCACTTTTGACCTTATTTACTCATTATTCTATCTAAACCATTCCCCACTTAACTAATAAATTTGTGGATACTATGGCTTGCTTAGCCTCACAAATTCCTGCCTCACCAACCGACTCTGACATATTTGTCTTGGTTCAACAACTCTTTGCCCCATCTTACTTAGCTCCGGATGTTTGTATGGTAAATAATGTGTCTGCTGACTCGCAGGATACTTGGTATCACCAACTTCACGACTACCTTACAACCTCTATTCTCCCACCTGACCTTACTAGTAATGGAAAACATGCTTTTCTTAAAAGTGTTTCTCGTTATGTCGTCATGGGGGGAATCCTCTTTAAACGTGGCTTTGATGGCATCCTCCTTTGATGTCTAACCAGCGCGGAGGTTACCTATACCATCCAACAAGTCCATGACGGTATTTGTGGTGGACATTTTAGTGGCCTTGCCATGGCCAAACGGATCCTTCGCCTAGGCTATTATTGGCCTACTCTTAATAACGATTGCTATGAATATGTTAAGCATTGTGTTATGTGTCAACAACATGCCAACCTTCAACATACTCCTAGCCATCCGCTACAGGTCGCACGAGATCTTTGGCCTTTCTCACAATGGGGTTTAGACCTTATTGGTGAGATTCACCCACCCTCTTCACAACGTCACCATTGGATAATCACAGCAACCGAATATTACACTAAATGGGTGGAGTCCATTCCACTCATTTCAACCAAAAAAAAGAAAAAATGTAGAGTTCATCAACCATCACATTGTCTGTCGTTTTGGTGTTCCTCATCGCCTGATAACAAATAATGGAAAATATTTCAAAAATAAGTTGCTACAAGACCTTTGTGACAACTTTGGTATCAAACTTAGCTTCTCATCACCTTACTATCCACAAGAAAATGGTCAGGATGAATCTTATAACAAAACCCTGACCAAAATCCTCATGAAAGTCGTTAACAATTCTGGAAAAAATTGGCCTGATCACATCCCCTTTGCCCTTTGGGCTTATAGTACCAGCATTCATACCTCCACTAATGCCACCCCATTTTCTTTGGTATATGGTACCGAGGCTGTCTTACCTCTCGAAATACAAATACCCTCCCTAAGAATATCTCTTTAGGATATTCTCACCAATGATGATTTTTGCTAAGAGCAGTTAGCCCAATTGGAGCTTCTTGATGAGCGTCATCTTACATCTCTTGACCACCTTCAAATCTATCAAAAGCACATCAAGCGTGCTTATGATAAGTGACTTCATGAGCATACCTTTAAGGTTGGTGATCTTGTCCTCAAAGAGAATCAACATGTAACCAAACTCGAAAAGAGAAAACGCAACAATTTTTATCCAAATTGGATTGGGCCTTACATTATCAGTCACACTTACGGATCAGGCACTTATCATTTAGCTTCGCTTAATGGTAAACCTGAGCTAGAACCCCTTAATGCCTTGCATCTTCGACCATTCTACTATTGAATTTAGTGTTATATCACTTCTTATCTACCTTGCGCTCATCCCTTGAGCTCATTTACCACCTCATACACTTTGTTTCATACATCTCAAAATAGAATCAAGCTCACGTGGTTTGGTCATCACCTCCTCTTAAAGATGCCTTCCCCTTTTTAGTCGGGTCCATGACTTAAAAGTATCAAAATAACACGTTCTCAATTATATGCTTATGGGATATTCTTGAGTCAAACTTTCTACAAAACTAGATGCTTCGTACAAGCAGACATCTAGACCTCTAAGTTATACATAGACTGCTCCCTCGAAGGACAACTATGTGCAAAACCACTTCTACTATTATAAATAGACTGCTCCCCCGAAGGACAGCTATACACAAAAACCACATCTGCTACTATAAATAGACTGCTCCCTTGAAGGACAACTATACAAAGTCAGCCTTTATCAGAAGCTTCTCGCATTGATCAGCTTCGTGAAGACCTCAAGAACAACAAAATATATATCCCATGTAGACTTCCCGCATCGATCAGTCTATATCCAGAAAAGTAAAAAGTAGTATTCCAAAGCACTTTTGAGTCATGGACTTGTCTATTTAGGTTTGGTTCTCTTTCGTCAGAATAATCACCTTATAACAAATTCTCTACACCCCAGCTCTACCAGCCACCTCACCTCACCATTCATCAAAGCAACAAAACTCAAGGGACGTGACGTATATCCGATATATTGTGATTATACAACTCTTTTCACCTATCGACTTCTCGCATATGCAAGGTACCTAGGGATTCAAGCTCATCCTACATTAATATGTGGTTTGTTTAGCTCTTCTCAACTATGGGACACTTTTTCCTCTTTTACTCAAATTTAGGATTATGTGTTGACCTTAATCAGGACACGGTTCCCTACTACTTGGGTAAGCTAACTTTCGCTTCACCTATACCTACACCAACATCGCCAATACCTTACCAACACCAACAACATTACCCTACCAATATCAATATTCTTTTTACCAACCAACAAATTGCCTAACCACAACCAAATTGCCTGAATTCACCTCTCCCTGGTCCTAAGGGAGAACTACATCGGTCTGAGGCCCCTCCTTGCTTTGTGCAATGGGCTATGTAGGTAGCACTTAGGAGACATGGGGTCTCCCAAGGTTAGCTCGACCATCCCCTACCATAACCTATCATGTGTGGTAAATATAAATCTTTTTGTGTATTTCTATTTGATCACATTCATCTTTATCCTTAAAAAAAAAAAAAAAAAAAAACATTCAAAACACAACCATTCTTATTATTATCATAACTCAAATCAACATACATATTCAGTTTTATTTAGATGTTAAACAAATACATCTTCTCTATCATCGACGCGTCAGGTCGGCATCCTTATTTATTCTTATACCCCTATGAAATTCACTTAGACCCTTGCACCTCATCCCGAATCAGGTGGTGATCACGATCGTCGACGCCACTCATCTCGCCTCTCCATCCTCAAAGGTGCCACTGCTATTGGTTCCTCCCACTGATCTCGCTAACATCTCCCGTAACATATGAATACGCCCTTTCACGTGGAGGAATCTTGCCTCTAGTCTCTCCACTCGTAACTGTGAAACCTCTAACAATCTCGTTGTCTCATTCACCTGTGTTTGAAGCTGGTGAACCAAATCCTGCAGGCGGTCTCTCTCCACTGTAATCACAACTATGTCAGGACGATCGGCCCTCTCACGTACACCTCGCAGCTCTGCTACCCACCATAATCTATAAGCCTCTGTCGCTCCCACATCCATTACCCTGCGATCGGCTACTATCTCTTCTAGCCCTTCTGGAGGTGTCGGTCGGGGAGGTGAGAATGATGCCTTGGCGTCGATCCTCATGTATGGTCTATAAGCCATGGGTATATCCTGAACAAATCCAAATTGTCACCACACGTGATCTAGAGGAATCCTCTCGTACTCACCTGGCCTGTGCCCCGCGATCCACCTTAATCACTCTACACCCCTCAAATCCTCTAGCTATGTTCTCTGTCACCATATAGTTCCCGTAAGGCCTCCAACGGATATCCGCAATCGTCACCATCTCCCATACCTGCCTATAATACTTGATGTCATCTATCACAGCCTGGGATCTCACCTCTTGTTCTGTCTGGACCCATCATCTGAATCCCAACCTCTACACTCTTGTCTCTCTTTCCTGGATTGGTCAGCCTATTGGTCACACACACAATGTGCTCATAGACCCAACAATCTAATAAGTATGCACAATCCAGTGTAGTCCTGTGATTTCACCTGCATGCCCATAAACCCCTATATAGCTTCGCAGATATGCATGTGCCCATGCAAAAGTAACGCTACCTTCTATCATCTCACTAATAATACACATCAATGATTTCAGAAATCTTCCCTCGTCCACTCTAGGTAATGCATAATACCCCACCGCTATCATTAATACCACTGCCAACCTTGTTGCCTCAGGGTGTGCCACAAACATTATACCATAAGTGAATGTCAAACCTTGTTGTGTCAAATCTCGTGCGAAATTTGGACCAAATATCTGCCGTTATCTCCGCTCGTGCCGTGTTAGGCCCCGCTTGATACACTGGTCTTCCTGTAATTGGGAGTCTCAAAATTCGGAACACATCTTCTAACGTCACTGTCATCTCCCCTGTTGGCAGATAAAAGGTATTTTTTTAGGATTCCATCTCTCAATCGAGTGCTCGTAACATAGCATGATTGCGTGCGATCCATGAATAATAGTGGATTTTGCTTAACCCCACACGGTTTATTAATGCCCACTCATTTGGTGTTACATCCGCTTGGACCCGTGACAACAAAGTCGACACCCTATCATTCATCATTAACCCTGCTTGTGCCTACACACATTAAACCAACAAACAAAAAATCAACAAATAACTTCCAACGTGTTTTTTATCGTAATCCACAAATTTACACAGTAACCAATATCGGTTATAGACAACCGATACTGGTTACCTAACCGATACCGGTTATTCTTAAATGATATCGGTCACTGTCAATTCCAACCACCCCGCTAAAAAAACACCACCTATAATAACTTTTGCGCTCATTTTCCCCTCTCTGTACCTACGTACACATATCTCCAACACCTGATTACCTACCTTACAACACTCACCCCATCCCAAACCTTTTGCCTATCACCTTTCTTTTTCATCTATGCCCACTTACCTTCCCACATCCTATTCATATGCATGTAAATTTTTTTTTAACTCCAACCAAAAATCATATATACCTCCTGGGATGCAGCAGTTTGAGGTGGAACCTGTCTTCCCTCTCCTCTCTGCCCGCTAGATGCTTCTCCTTGTTCAGCCATGTTCACCACCCTCTTCACTATTACTTGCCTTTACGCCTTCTTACTCCAAGCTCATGATCACTTTACCTATCTCTTTCCTCCTTATCACTCAATTCTCCCATGTAACTACCCTATATGGATGACAATAACCTCGCATCCTCATATTTAACATGTTGCATGGCTCTAAAAATAAGAATCTAAAATTGCCTCCCTAGCTTTTCTATTTTTAGAAAAGCTTGTTTTAACATAACCGATGTCGGTTATGTAACCGGTATTGGTCAATAGTGACCGACATCGGTTATCTAACCGATATCGGTCAACCTATACCTATTTTGATTATATCCAGGCCTTCTCTTTATTTTTTGCAAAATTTTGGTGGCACCCGCCTCTTTTCCCAAGGCCGCAACCAACCAATCAGCCCGACCCAAGGCCACATCAACCAATCAGCCTGACCCAAGGCTAGAACCAACCACTCGGCTCGACCTAAGGCCGCACCGAACCATTGAACCGACCCAAGGCAGTAACCAACCACTCGGCCCGACCTAAGGCCGCAAAAACCAATTGGCCCGACCCAAGGCCGCAACCAACCATTAGGCCCGACCCAAGGCCACAACCAACCATTTTACTCGACCCAAGGCCGCAACCAACCATTTGGCCCAACCCAAGGCCGCACCTAATCAATCAAGCCCGACCAAAGGCCGCAACTAAACAACTGGCCCAACCCATAGCCACACCTAATCCATCGACCGACCCAAGGCCGCACCAATTATGTACCTCACCAAAGACCCACCCATTACAATTTTATCCACCCAATCATGTAGGTTTTTGTTCAATCGAGCTCACCTGTTCATGTTCTAGCATGATTAGGATACTTGAATTGATCACCCCACCAACTTTGTCAGATCGAGACCGTGACGTTTATCTCGGCCAAACCAACAATTTGGTATTGCTGCATGTGCCTAAACGCTCATGTACCTTACCCGTTATATCCCCGGATCTACCGTTGTTGCAAATCAGTAGCACCCCGGATGCAAATCAAGGTTCGAATTGATGTTTTAGGCATCGGTGTGATTGCACAACATGGAAACCTCTCTCCAAGTGTGGGACTTGTGAAAATGAGAGAGGAATTTCTAGATTAGAGGTTGGTTCCTCAAAATCCTCTGATTTAGATCTATATTTTGCACAACTACAGAGGTTCAGATCCTAATCCTACTCTAAATTGCAAGGAGACATGGATAAAAATGTAAAAATGAAACTAAACTAAAGATGGTGATGCACCAAAAGGAGTGGTGAAACATTTTTTGCCATGTAAATAGACACAAATTCATGAAATGCAACAAGGGAAAACATACACAAGTTGATAGATGTAATTAGAGGTCTTAAAATGAAGTAAAACAATACAAATAGAGGACTGAAAGCATTCACAGAGTTTGCACTATCAATTCCATGTAAAAATCTCTTGCATTCCACCATCAAAGAGGTATAAACCTGTTACAAACTGTGAAAAAGTCTGATTCTTACAACTATCACTTGCTGGAGGTGAAAGAAGAAGTTTTCAATGCCAAAAAGTGTTCAACATGAAGAAATGAGCCAAATATGGCTTTTACAATGCATGGGTCGAGCCCAAGAGAGAGAAAACATGAAAAAATGTGGGAGCCCATTCCTCATTGATGGAAAATGCATTAAAACAGCATGGAGGACCTTACAAACCCATACCCTATCATTTTTGACCATATTGGAGAAGAATGCGACCCATTCTGTATTAAATTTGGTTGTTGAAATGTCATTTTTGGCCATGGACACGTACCAGAACCATTTTTGAATTTTCTCTCTCCAAACTGAACCAAAATTAGAAATTGACCATGGAATCATGTATATAATTTTAACATCTTTCCAATGATATAAATAATGTGAAAATCTAAGCTCTGGATCAAAAGATATGATCGTTTGAAGATTTAGGGCAAAAACGGCCCAAAAACGGATCGGAAGGAAATTTTTTCAAATTTTACCTTTTTTTTGTCTTTGGAAAATTTTCAAAAATTCCCATGCCCCGAACTCCTCTGCCATGTGGCAGCTTCCTATTGGCTGTGGGCCTCAAATGGGAAAATTTTCCACAAAACTCCTGCCGAGCCATAACTTGAAAAATATAAGGAGTTAGGAGGCAAACTTTACCTTTCTGGAAAGCTGAGAGAGAGCTCTATCTGATGGTGCCATTTCTAGAAAGCCTTGAGTGCCTAAAAATAAAAAAATGTAGACTGAGGCACAAGAGAGGCAAGAACACAAGGAGTTAGCCACAAAAATGAGCTGGGGCACCATTTTGGATAACAATTTTGGCGACTCAGAGGGGTCATCTGCCTGCTAGATGAAAATACCAGTTGCCTGAAGCAGTCCATTGGGCATGGAGTCATCAAATATTCTATTTAGAACCTCAACTGACTTAGAATGTGCAAGGAGGAAGATGGAATATCACATGATGGAAGCAAGGACTGCAAAACATCTCCAGGGACAGCAAGTTGTGCCAAAGCACTTAGGGAAAACAAAACTAACCTACAGCAAAACAATGTGCAAAGCACTTGGAGGAATGAAAATCTAATCTAATATTTACAAGGTGGTAAATTTCCCTCTAGAAGAAATGCTTGAGATAGATTCCATTGACTAGAATCTATAGTTCTTCACCATCCAATGAGGCCAATTGGAAAGCATTGTTGTTCTTACACTTCGTGACCATGTATGGGCCACTCCAAATGGCATAAAATTTTGAATGCCTTCCCGGTTTTCTCTATCCACATCCCATTTCAACACTAGATCTCCAACCTGAAAAGATCTATCCTTGGCCTTCCTATCAAAGGTCTTTTTGATCAAAGCTTGATTCTTTTCCATTGCTTGGGATGCCTGATTTCTGACCTCCTACAGCTCCATCAACTCTACATATCTCACCTCCATGGGCTCAAACTCTAGCAACTCTAATTGCTTCATGAGTTCCAATGTTGGAAACTCAAGTGACATGGGCAAGATTGCCTCTCTTCCATAAACAAGCTTGAATGGAGAGTTACCTGTGGATCTCTTGGGAGTTATCCTATCAGCCCATAAGGCTGATTTTAGTTTGGTATGCCAAGACCTCTGATTCTCATCAAGAGTCCTCCTAATGATCCTCAACAAGTTCTTGTTTGTAGACTCAGCCTGGCCATTACCTTGAGGGTAATAGTTTGATGAAGTGCTTAGGTAGATCCCGTTCTTGACAGCCCACTCAGTCACCTTGGATCCAATGAATGCCAATGCATTATCTAAGATTATTGTAGCAGGTATACCAAATCTGGTTGCTATCCCCTCATAAAAGTCTAAGATGTTGGACTCATTTGCTTCTTTGAGTGCTACTGCTTCAGTCCACTTGGTGAAGTAGTCCATGGCTATCAAAATCCATTTGTGCCCTTGACTTGAATTGGGATTAATGACTCCAATGAAGTCCAAACCCCATTGCATGAATGGCTGGTCAACTGAGATTGGATGCAATGGAAGGGCAGCAAGTCTCTCTTTTCCTGTGAAGAATGCACAATTCTTACACCTCTTAATCCACGCATAGAAATCACTGAAAATTTTAGGCCAATAATAACCAACCTTCATGATTTTTAGAGTTATCACTCTTGGTGCAAAATGACCACCAGCTGGTCCACCATGGAACTCTTCCAACACCCTATGAATCTGATTTGTGCTAATGCATCTCAGCAGCACTCCATTCACATCTTTCTTGAACAAAACTCCATCAACAATGGCATATGGGATAGCCTGCAATCTGAAGTGTCTTCTTTGGGTCTTGTTCATCTCCGGAGGGCATAGGCCTGTGCTTAGGAAGTGCATTATACCTTGGGTCCAGCAAGGAGTGGGGGCAGCATTGTTTTCTTCTTGAGTGCCACATGGCTCATGGCTGTCTTGAACTGTCAAAACAGCCTCTCCTTCATTGCATGCTTCTTTTTGCTTCCCCAAAACTAGCTGCTCACACAATCCTTTTCCTCTTACCAGCTTGGTGATTTTGATCTCAATGTCATACTCCATGACACGGGTGATCCAACCTACCCTTTTCTCGTTCAAATCTTTGTTGAGGAGGAAGTCCTTAACCCCAACATGTGAGACCAGCAACTGGACCTTGTTGTTTGAGACTAAATGCTTGAATTTCTTCAAGCTTCTGATTACTACCAGCACATGCTTCTCAATAAAAGAATACTCTCACCTCATAGTCATCTAGGCTCTAGCTGAAGAAAGCAATTGGCTGCTCATCATTATCCTTGTTCTGCTGTACCAAAATGGTAGAAATAGTGTCATTACCTCCAAATGCATAGAGGATGAAATCCTTGGAGAAGTCTAGGTTGATGAGAGTTGGTGCTTGAGAAATGGCTTCTTTGATTGCTTCAAAACTCTCCTTGCCTTCTGTTGTCCACTTGAAAGCCATGCTCTTCTTTAACATTTTGGTGATGGGCTTGACAAGGGCTGCAAAATCTGGGACAAACCTCCGAACAAATTTTATCCTCCCAAGAAACTCGAAGGGCTTTCTTGTGGCTTGGCAATGGTAGTGCTCTTATGGCTTCACTCTCTCGGATCAATTGCTAATCCTTCTTTGGAGACAATATGGCTAAGGAGCTTTCCTTCATGTGCAAGAAAGATACACTTTAGGATTCAAAGACACTCCAAATTTCCTACACCTCATGAAAACTTGTCTCAAATGAGAGGTGGTGGTCTGCTACATTCTTGGAAAAAATAGTGATATCATCAAGGTAAATCAGCACCATGTTGTTAATCAAACCTTTGAACGCCATGTCCATTGCTCTTTGGAAGGTAGCACAGCCAGTTGATGGACAGCCCAAATGGCATTTTCCTGTATGCAAAAGTCCCCATTTGGTTGTGAAGGCTGTCTTGAACTGGTCTTCTTCCTTCACCATAATCTGATTGTAGCTGGAGTAGCCATCAAGTAGTGAAAACCTCTCGGAGCCAGCCACAACTTGCAAGATTTGCTCCATGGAAGGGAGTGGGTAATGGTCCTTGAGAGATGCTCTATTTAAGTCTCTGAAATCAACACACAATCTGATCTCTCCACTCTTCTTTCTGACTGGAACCAAGTTGGCAACCCAACTAGAATGCTTGATTGGGAATATGATTCTTGACTCAATCAACTTGTCCAATTCTTTCCTCATGAGAGGCTCCATGTGTGGATTGACTGGTCTTTGTTTCTACCTGACAGGCTTAGTATTTGGATCCAATTCAATGGTATGCTGAGCTAAGTTGGGATTGAAACCTTTCAAATCTTCATAGCTCCATGCAAACACATCAGGGAACTCTTGACACAGCTGTACGAACTCATACCTTTCTTGATCAGTTGTCATCTTTCCAATTTGCAATGGTTTGTTCTCTTCTACCAAGATGGATACTGAATCCTCTCTCTTGACCTGAATGTTTGCTTTCTCCTTTCTAAACTGATCATTGGGATTAAAAATGGACTCCAAAGTGATAAGTCCCTTGGGCAGCTTGTTAGTTCTCAGCTGTACCACTTGGTCACCATACTTGTTGTTCAATTTTTCTTGATTCTTAGCTGAGAACTCGGCTTCTTCTTGCAAGAAATGGATGATTTGCTGGTCATTCTCAAACACTTGCCAACTGACATTGTTATCTGGCACTGAAGGCCTCACAATCACGTGGATGTTTGGCTGTACCTTGTCTTGTTGAATGCTTTCCACAATGTCAAAGGCTGCCCCCATCGCTGCAAGCCTTGTCGTGAGCTTGATTCTCTTTCCTAGGAATGGATTTGATGCCAAAACCCTCAAAATCTTCCATGAGGTCCCACACCTATTCTTGTAGCACTTGAGTAGATCATTCTTGGCAAGCATGTTGTCCCTTGACCTAATTTACAATCAATTCACTGTCACCAAAGACTTGCAAGTTCTTTATTTTCTTCTTGATTGCCCAATGCATCCCTTGCACCAAGGCTTCATATTCAGTAGTGTTATTGGAGCATGCAAACTGAAATCTAAAAGCTGAATAGTACCTTACTCCTTGAGGTGAAACAAGCATGGCTCCACCTCCTGCACCTTGTCTACTTCTTGATCCATCAAAAATAGCTGCCATACCTCATTTTCATCCTTGTGGTTTGGCTTGGTGATGTTAGGAATAGGCTGATTTTCTTCATGTATACAATAGACCCCTAGCTCAGATTCTTCTACTTCTTGATAAGGATCAAAAGCATGTACCTTGTTTTCCCATTCATCAAGAGTTAGATCCAGGATGCTCCCAACCTTGGTGTCAGCTTCATCGGTGCTTGGGTGGTCTTCTTGATCAAATGCTGAACAATTGGTGTTGATCTGACTTGGAGTGTAAGGCTCAATGTGGAAGTTTGCAATAGGTTCAGACCTGATTGTAGCCTTAGTTCCATACCTCGTTCTGAACAACATGTGTGACCAATCAGTAGACAAATATCCCCCAATCTTGGCTGTGAAGTCCCTTGACAAGCATAGGGCAAAGAGTGGTGGAAGGTCTATGACTGATACATCTTGTGAAACAACAACATTTGGACATGCATGCAAGGTAAGACTCAAGTTTCTAATCACCCCAACTGTTGTTACTGCTGTCCCATCCAGCTGCACTACCCCTTTGGATATGGTTTCATACTGGAGCCCTAGCTGATCAGCTATTTGTTTAGGCATCACTGAGCTACTTGCCCCGGAATCTATCATGTAATTATGCACTAACTAATTTCCAATGATTAATGAAACATAGAAAGGAGGGGGCTTCAACATTTTACCTTGTTGTCCTCCATGATTTCCCTCAGGCTGGGCAGCATTTGTGAGCACTTTCTCTTGCATCTGAACTTTTTGATTGAAGTTGGCAGTCCTTCATGGCAGCTTGTAACAAGTCTCTTTGGCACGGGATAGATAGGGATTCCCACATTGATATATTAACATTTGTCTTCTTCATTTGATCAATGATACTGAATGGTGATGAAGGATCTCTTTGTTGTCCCTTTGCTTGTACATTCACTCCTTGCACGTGGGCAGCAATAACTGGTATTTGAGTTGGTCTAGGAGCTGTTCTTGGCTGCCCTTGTGCATTTGAAATTGGATTTTGCTTGCCAACCATTTGTGGAGCCATGGAAGGTTGTGGATTGGTTGGAGCTAATGGTTGTTCTTCACCCAAATTCCTTCTTTTTGACCTTGTGTTGGCTGCAACACCTTGGGAAACTTTGATTCATGCCACAAAAATCCTCTGCTTGCCAATTTACCAACGTGGTGTCATTTGGGGCTGATTGTTGTTGGAATGTTTCTTGTTGTTGGTTGTTTCCTTGACTGCCCTCACCCTCCACACCAGTAGTTGTCACCATTAATGCTTGATTCAAAGCACCATTGAAGCACATGGATTGGTTATGAGGTTCATTGCATGGAAAACACCAATCATACTCTTGAGCAATGTTGTTTTGTGTTGGCACCAATGCCTTAGAGGCAGATATGGCATTTGGATTGTAGGGCTGAAATGGTCTATTGGCAAGAAGCCTTGTTTGGTTCATATTTGCAACTGGATTAGGTGGTCTTTGTGGTTGGTGTGGCTTCCTATTAGGCTGAGCTTGGGGCTGGTAAGAAGGTCTAAAACCTTGGGCTTGTTGCCTCTTGAGAGTAACCAACTCATTGCCTAGGTTTTGCAATTGCTTCATGACTTCTTGAAGCTCATTTGGGGCACTTGGAGATGAAGTAGAAGCTTCATTTGAACTCTGATTTCTAGGAGTGGGAGAAGGAGCCAAATTAGGTGCTTGATTGGTATTTGGACTCTCTAAACTTGGAAACAATGGCATGGGAGGTCTAGGGGCTAGTTTTCCAGCTTGGATCAAACAATTTTCAGCCCTAATGGCAATGCTATAAGCCATAGGGATAGTTATGCCTCCCATGGACTGAATCAACATAGAAATATCAGAATTTAGAGCTTTGAGATAGTAGAGAAAAGCACCTTCTTGCTGTTGGTCTGACTGCCACTGGAATTCTCTCCCAAGTCTTTTGAAATCTGAAGTTGAAATCAGTCAGCTGCTCATTGGGAGCTCTCTTGATGGTTGTCAGCTGCTCCAAAAGAGACAAGTTGTCTCCCTTCTCTCCAAATTGCTCATGAAGTGCTATACATAGCTGATTCCAATTTGTGATAGAACCAGCTCCAAGGCTTCTAAACCATTGCAATGCTTTCCCCTTGAATGAAGATGCCAGCAATTTGACAGCCACTTGCATCTCATTGATTTCATGAATTGCACAAAGGTTAGCAATGTCTTTAACATGATCACCTAGAGTAGTCTGATTTTCTCCAGTGAAGTAGGGAATGTTCTTCAAGGCTACAATTGGAATTGGATGTTGTGCATTGAGGGAAAGTGGGCTTTACTGTGAAGTTGACATAGGGGTTGTTTTGTGCCATTCTAATTGGTCTTAAAACCCTTGTTGATTGAATGAAAGGCCTACCAGGTGGAGGAGTTGAGAGAGTTCTATTTGGTGGAGATGGAGACCTTTGGATTCTCCTCCCACTTTTCCTTACTCTTGGAGATAACTATAGATATTCAAACAACACCTCTTCTTCTCCAGCTCTTGACCTTGTAGTGATTCTTCTCATGAGTTTTCAGGCCTGCACTGCTGAAACCAGTTGATTCTTCTCCTTGGAGTCGCAGATGTGCAATTTATAGCTCTTTTCAAGCAAGAAAATTGCAGCAGATGCACATCAACTTTGCTGCAATAAAAATGAGACCTCTAAGGTCCCACCGGGCATGCCAAAACTGTTGTTGCAAATCAGCAGCACCCCTGGATGCAAATCAAGGTTCTGAATTGATGTTTTAGGCATCCAGTGTGATTGCACAACATGGAAACCTCTCTCCAAGTGTGGGACTTGTGAAAATGAGAGAGGAATCTCTAGATTAGAGGCTGGTTCCTCAAACTCCTCTGATTTAGATCTATATTTTGCACAACTATAGAGGTTCAAATCCTAATCCTACTCTAAATTGCAAGGAGATAGGGATAAAAATGCAAAAATGAAACTAAACTAAAGATGGTGATGCACCAAAAGGAGTGGTGAAACATTTTTTGCCATGTAAATAGACACAAATTCATGAAATGCAACAAGGGAAAACATACACAAGCTGATAGATGTAATTAGAGGTCTTAAAATGAAGTAAAACAATACAAACAGAGGACTGAAAGCATTCACAGAGTTTGCACTGTCAATTCCATGTAAAAATATCTTGCATTCCACCATCAAAGAGGTATAAACCTATTACAAACTGTGAAAAAGGTCTGATTCTTACAACTATCACTTGCTGGAGGTGAAAGAAGAAGTTTGCAATGCCAAAAAGTGTTCAACCATGAAGAAATGAGCCAAATATGGCTTTTACAATGCATGGGTCGAGCCCAGGAGAGAGAAAATGTAAAAAATGTGGGAGCCCATTCCTCATTGATGGAAAATGCATTAAAATAGCATGGAGGACCTTACAAACCCATACCCTATCATTTTTGACCATATTGGAGAAGAATGCGACCCATTCTGTATTAAATTTGGTTGTTGAAATGTCATTTCTGGCCATGGACACGTACCAGAACTGTTTTTGAATTTTCTCTCTCCAAACTGAACCAAAATTAGAAATTGACCATGGAATCATGTATAGAATTTTAACAGCTTTCCAATGATATAAAGAACGTGAAAATATGAGCTCTGGATCAAAAGATATGATCGTTTGAAGATTTAGGGCAAAAAACCGGCCCAAAAACGGATCGGCGGGAAATTTTTTCAAATTTTACCTTTTTTTGTCTTTGGAAAATTTTTCAAAATTCCCCATGCCCGAACTCCTCGGATGCCATGTGGCAGCTTCCTATTGGCTGCTCGGGCCTCAAATGGGAAAATTTTCCACAAAAACTCAACCTTTTTAGCCATAACTTGAAAAATATAAGGAGTTAGGAGGCAAACTTTACCTTTGGAAAGTGAGAGAGAGCTCTATCTCGATGGTGCCATTTGGAAAGCCTTGAGTGCCTGAAAATCAAAAATTTAGATTGAGGCACAAGAGAGGAAAGAACATAAGGAGTTAGCCATAAAAATGAGTTGGGGCACATTTTGGATAACAACTACTTCCTATGCCATGGATACCTGTGATTATATCAACCTTGTTTGGATAAACTATCAACCTTTGCCTATGTATTGCTTGTTTGCTCTTCAAATCGTTTACCCGAAGTCGTAATGAGCATTTCAATGTGCGATCTACTTCCTTGAACTTATCCCACCATCTTACCATCATCTCAACATTTTCACCCTTTATCAACCCTATCCCCGATTTCACGTCGCCTCATACTGTGATAGATTTGAGGGGGATTACCTATACCCTTAGTCCTTCTAGGGCAATCACTTATTTTTAATTGTCCTTACAGCGGCTTTACAAGATTAGACATGACAACAAGGGCTAATGTAGACACCAAATTTGTGTCTTACTTGGAATGGCCTTGTGCCCATCTCGCCCGTAACCTAACCTCACCACCTAAACCTTGCACAATTATTTATTACTTACCTTATAATTAATAAATCCACATTTTCAAACCTACCACCTCATTTTGCCACCTCATCATGACCTAGCCCTAACCTAAACTAACCTAATTAAGACCTATAACTTGGTCTACATCCACACCCATGACTAATTACTCCTCACCCGCACCAAAACCAACCTAATAATGACTTGACCAAGCTCACAACTAATCCCTCGGGAGAAAAGGAGGGAAAGTTGGTTGTTTTACTCCAAAAAAAATAGCCCACTTTGAATTAACTAACATCGGTTCCTACTCGATTGCCAAGGGTTACGAATCAAATCATCGGTGCCTCGTAAATGGGCTCCCCAACCAAAAACAAAGGATCTGGAACTCATTTTGAAAAAGGATCAAGAAATTCATTGACAAGTAGAAGAGGTTCAGCAGAGAAGAGCATTGAGTGAAGACCGTCAATCGAGCCTTTTTTGTCACCCTCGTTTAAGCATTGAAAAACCATGAGGATAGCTTCATTAGCTTGTTTTGTTGTGGCACCAATGATCTTAGAGGCTGATATGGCATTTGGATCAAAAGGGATGAAATGGTCTATATGGCAGGAGGCCTTGTTTGATTCATATTTACATGTTTGGATTAGGTGGTCTTTGTGGTTGGTATGGCTGCATTGTTATGGCTAAGCTTGGGGCTGGTAAGAAGGTCTAAAACCTTGGGCTTGTTGCCTCTTGAGAGTAACCAACTCATTGCCTAGGTTTTACTTGCTTCATGACTTCTTGAAGCTCATTTTGGCACTTGGAGATGAAGTAGAAGCTTCATTTGAACTCGATTTTTAGGAATGAGAGAAGGAGCCAAATTAGGTGCTTGATTGGTATTTGCTCACCAACTCTCTAAACTTGGAAACAATGGCATGAGAGGTCTAGGGGTTAGTTTTCTAGCTTGGATTAAACAATTTTCAGCCCTAATGGCAATGCTTTATAAGCCATAGGGATAGTTATGCCTCCCATGGATGAACTGAATCAACATAGAAATATCAGAATTTAGAGCTTTGAGATAGTAGAGAGTAAAGCACCTTCGCTATTGATCTGATGCCTTTGGAATTCTCTCCCAAGTCTTTTGAAATCTAAAGTTTAAATTAGTGTGTGCTCATTGGGAGCTCTCTTGATGGTTGTCATGGGTTCTCCAAAAGAGACAAGTTGTCTCCTTCTCTCCAAATTGCTCATGAAGTGCTATACATATCTGATTCCTTGGAATTTGTGATAGAACCAGCTCCAAGGCTTCTAAACCATTGCAATGCTTTCCCCTTGAATGAAGATGCCACAATTTGATAGCACTTGCATCTCATTGATTTCATGCAATTGCACAAATTTTTGTGCAATGTCTTTAACATGATCACTGGAATCTCTGAGAAACCTCCATTTGAAGTAGGAATTTTTCTTCAAGGCTGCAATTGGAACTGCGATGTTGTGCATTGAGGGCAAGTGGGCTGATGCATGTGAAGTTGACATGGGTGTTGTTTTGTGCCATTCTAATTGGTCTTAAAACCCTTGTTGATCTGAATGAAAGGCCTACTTGTGGAGGAGTATTGAGAGAGTTCTGTTTGTGTGTGAGATGGAGACCTTTTAGATTCTCCTCCCACTTTTCCTTACTCTTGAGATAACTACATATATTCAAATAGAAGGTGGTCTTCTCCACTCTTGACCTTGTAGTGATTCTTCTCATGAGTTTTTTTAGCCTGCTCACTTTGAAACCAGTTGATTCTTCTGAACCTGTGATGTCATTGGATGTGCAATTTGTAGCTCTTTAAAGCAAGAAAATTGCATGATGCACATCAAATGGAGTATAAATGAGACCTCTAAGAGTCCCACATTTGCATGCCAAAGGCTGTTGTTGTTGCAAATCAGGAGCACCCCTGGATGCAAATCAAGTCTAAATGATGTTTAGAGCATCCAGTGTGATTGCACAACATGGAAACCTCTCTCCAAGTGTGGGACTTGTGAAAATGAGAGAGGAATCTCCAGAATAGAGGCTGGTTCCTCAAACTCCTCTGATTTAGATCTATATTTTGCACAACTATAGAGGTTCTAATCCTAATTCTACCCTAGATTGCAAGGAGACAGGGATAAAAATGCAAAAATGAAACTAAACTAAAGATGGTGATGCACCAAAAGGAGTGGTGAAACATTTTTGCCATGTAAATAGACACAAATTCATGAAATGCAACAAGGGAAAACATACACAAGTTGATAGATGTAATTAGAGGTCTTAAAATGAAGTAAAACAATACAAACAGAGGACTGAAAGCATTCACAGAGTTTACACTGTCAATTCCATGTAAAAATCTCTTGCATTCCACCATCAAAGAGGTATAAACCTATTACAAACTGTGAAAAAGGTCTGATTCTTACAACTATCACTTGCTGGAGGTGAAAGAAGAAGTTTGCAATGCCAAAAAGTGTTCAACCCTCAAGAAATGAGCCAAATCTAGCTTTTACAATGCATGGGTCGAGCCTAGGAGAGAGAAAACATAAAAAACATGGGAGCCCATTCCTCATTGATGGAAAATGCATTAAAACAACATGGAGGACCTTACAAACCCATACCCTATCATTTTTGACCATATTGGAGAAGAATGCGACCCATTCTGTATTAAATTTGGTTGTTGAAATGTCATTTCTGGCCATGGACACGTACCAGAACTGTTTTTGAATTTTCTCTCTCCAAATGAACCAAAATTAGAAATTGACCATGGAATCATGTAGATAATTTTAACAGCTTTCCAATGATATAAATAACGTAAAAATTTGAGCTCTGGATCAAAAGATATGATCGTTTGAAGATTTAGGGCAAAAATGGCCCAAAAACGGATCGGTGGGAAAAAATTTTTTCAAATTTTACCTTTTTTTTGTCTTTGGAAAAATTTTCAAAAATTCCCCGCGCTCCACCACTCCTATGCTTCACTTGTGGCAGCTTGGAAAAATTTTTTTTGCCTCCGACCCTCGAACTCCTGGGCCTACGTGGCTATCTATTGGCTGTGGGCCTCAAATGGGAAAATTTTCCACAAAAACTCCGCCGAGCCATAACTTGAAAAATATAAGGAGTTAGGAGGAAAACTTTACCTTTTTGGAAAGCTGAGAGAGAGCTCTATCTAATGGTGCCATTTCCAGAAAGCCTTGAGTGCCTAAAAATAAAAAAATGTAGACTGAGGCACAAGAGAGGCAAGAACACAAGGAGTTAGCCACAAAAATGAGCTGGGGCACCATTTTGGATAACAATTTTGGTGACTCAGAGGGGTCATCTGCCTGCTAGATGAAAATACCAGTTTCCTGAAGTAGTCCATTGGGCATGGAGTCATCAAATATTCTATTTAGAACCTCAACTGACTTAGAATGTGCAAGGAGGAAGATGGAATATCACATGATGGAAGCAAGGACTGCAAAACATCTCCAGGGACAGACAAGTTGTGCCAAAGCACTTAGGGAAAGCAAAACTAACCTACAACAAAACAATGTGCAAAGCACTTGGAGGAATGAAAATCTAATCTAATATTTACAAGGTGGTAAATTTCCCTCTAGAAGCAACGCTTGAGATAGATTCCATTGACTGGAATCTGCAGTTCTTCACCATCCAATGAGGCCAATTGGAAAGCATTGTTGTTCTTGCACTTCGTGACCATGTATGGGCCACTCCAAATGGCATCAAATTTTGAATGCCTTCCCGGTTTTCTCTATCCACATCCCATTTCAACACTAGATCTCCAACCTGAAAAGATCTATCCTTGGCCTTCCTATCAAAGGTCTTTTTGATCAAAGCTTGATCCTTTTCCATTGCTTGGGATGCCTGATTTCTGACCTCCTGCAGCTCCATCAACTCTGCATATCTCACCTCCATGGGCTCAAACTCTAGCAACTCTAATTGCTTCATGAGTTCCAATGTTGGCAACTCAAGTGACATGGGCAAGATTGCCTCTCTTCCATAAACAAGCTTGAATGGAGAGTTACCTGTGGATCTCTTGGGAGTTATCCTATTAGCCCATAAGGCTGATTTTAGTTTGGTATGCCAAGACCTCTGATTCTCATCAAGAGTCCTCCTAATGATCCTCAACAAGTTCTTGTTTGTAGACTCGGCCTGGCCATTACCTTGAGGGTAATAGTTTGATGAAGTGCTTAGGTAGATCCCGTTCTTGACAGCCCACTCAGTCACCTTGGATCCAATGAATGCCAATGCATTATCTGAGATTATTGTAGCAGGTATACCAAATCTGGTTGCTATCCCCTCATAAAAGTCTAAGATGCTGGACTCATTTGCTTCTTTGAGTGCTACTGCTTCAGTCCATTTGGTGAAGTAGTCCGTGGCTGTCAAAATCCATTTGTGCCCTTGACTTGAATTGGGATTAATGACTCCAATGAAGTCCAAACCCCATTGCATGAATGGCTGGTCAACTGAGATTGGATGTAATGGAAGGGCAGCAAGTCTCTCTTTTCCTGTGAAGAATGCACAATTCTTACACCTCTTAATCCATGCATAGCAATCACTGAAAATTTTAGGCCAATAATAACCAGCCTTCATGATTTTTAGAGCTGTCACTCTTGGTGCAAAATGACCACCAGCTGGTCCACCATGGAACTCTTCCAACACCCTATGAATCTGATTTGTGCTAATGCATCTCAGCAGCACTCCATTCACATCTTTCTTGAACAAAACTCCATCAACAATGGCATATGGGACAACCTGCAATCTGAAGTGTCTTCTTTGGGTCTTGTTCATCTCCGGAGGGCATAGGCCTGTGCTTAGGAAGTGCATTATACCTTGGGTCCAGCAAGGAGTGGGGGCAGCATTGTTTTCTTCTTGAGTGCCACATGGCTCATGGTTGTCTTGAACTGTCAAAACAACCTCTCCTTCATTGCATGCTTCTTTTTGCTTCCCCAAAACCAGCTGCTCACACAATCCTTTTCCTCTTACTAGCTTGGTGATTTTGATCTCAATGTCATACTCCATGACACGGGTGATCCAACCTGCCCTTTTCTCATTCAAATCTTTGTTGAGGAGGAAGTCCTTAACCCTAACATGTGAGACCAGCAACTGGACCTTGTTGTTTGAGACTAAATGCTTGAATTTCTTCAAGCTTCGATTCTCACGCCAGCACATGCTTCTCAATAAAAGAATACCTCACCTCATAGTCATCTAGGCTCTGGCTGAAGAAAGCAATTGGCTTCTCATCATTATCCTTGTTTTGCTGTACCAAAATGGTAGAAATAGTGTCATTACCTCTAAATGCATAGAGGATGAAATCCTTGGAGAAGTCGGGTTGATGAGAGTTGGTGCTTGAGAAATGGCTTCTTTGATTGCTTCAAAACTCTCCTTGCCTTCTGCTGTCCACTTGAAAGCCATGCTCTTCTTTAACATTTTGGTGATGGGCTTGACAAGGGCTGCAAAATCTGGGACAAACCTCCGAACAAAGTTTATCCTCCCCAAGAAACTCTGAAGGGATTTCTTGTGGCTTGGCAATGGTAGTGCTCTTATGGCTTCGACTCTCTCTAGATCAATTACTAATCCTTCTTTGGAGACAATATGGCCAAGGAGCTTTCCTTCATGTGCAAGAAAGATACACTTCTTAGGATTCAAAGACACTCCAAATTTCCTACACCTCGTGAAAACTTGTCTCAAATGAGAGAGGTGGTCTGCTGCATTTTTGGAAAAAACAGTGATATCATCAAGGTAAATCAGCACCACGTTGTTAATCAAACCTTTGAACGCCATGTCCATTGCTCTTTGGAAGGTAGCACCAGCGTTGGATAGCCCAAATGGCATCTTCCTGTATGCAAAAGTCCCCCATTTGGTTGTGAAGGCTGTCTTGAACTGGTCTTCTTCCTTCACCATAATCTGATTGTAGCCGGAGTAGCCATCAAGTAGTGAAAACCTCTCGGAGCCAGCCACAACTTGCAAGATTTGCTCCATGGAAGGGAGTGGGTAATGGTCCTTGAGAGATGCTCTATTTAAGTCTCTGAAATCAACACACAATCTGATCTCTCCACTCTTCTTTCTGACTGGAACCAAGTTGGCAACCCAACTAGAATGCTTGATTGGGAATATGATTCTTGACTCAATCAACTTGTCCAATTCTTTCCTCATGAGAGGCTCCATGTGTGGATTGGTGGTCTTTGTTTTTTACTTTGATGGGCTTAGTATTTGGATCCAATTCAATGGTATGTTTGAGCTAAGTTGGGATTGAAACCTTTCAAATCTTCATAGCTCCATGCAAAACACATCAGGGAACTCTTGACACAATTGTATGAACTCATACCTTTCTATTCGGTTGTCATCTTTCCAATTTGCAATGGTTTGTTCTCTTTACCAAGATGGATACTAAATCCTCTCTCTTGACCTGAATGTTTGCTTTCTCCTTTCTAAATTGATCATTGGGATTAAAAATGGACTCCAAAGTGATAAGTCCCTTGGGCAGCTTGTTAGTTCTCAGCTGTACCACTTGGTCACCATACTGTTGTTCCAATTTTTCTTGATTCTTAGCTGAGAACTCGGCTTCTTCTTACAAGAAATGGATGATTTGCTGGTCATTCTCAAATACTTGCCAACTGACATTGTTATCCGGCACTGAAGGCCTCACAATCACGTGGATGTTTGGTTGTACCTTGTCTTTTTGAATGCTTTCCACAATGTCAAAGGCTGCCCCTACTGCTGCAAGCCTGTCAGCAGCTTGATTCTCTTTCCTAGGAATGGATTTGATGCCAAAACCCTCAAAATATTCCATGAGGTCCCACACCCTATTCTTGTAGCACCTAAGTAGATCATTCTTGGCAGCATGTTGTCCCTTGACCTGATTTACAATCAATTCACTATCACCAAAGACTTGCAAGTTCTTTATTTTCTTCTTGATTGCCCAATGCATCCCTTGCACCAAGGCTTCATATTCAGCAGTGTTATTGGAGCATGCAAACTGAAATCTAAAAGCTGAATAGTACTTTACTCCTTGAGGTGAAACAAGCATGGCTCCACCTCCTGCACCTTGTCTACTCCTTGATCCATCAAAAAATAGCTGCCATACCTCATTGTCATCCTTGTGGTTTGGCTTGGTGATGTTAGGAATAGGCTGATTTTCTTCATGTATATAATAGACCCCTAGCTCAGATTCTTCTACTTCTTGATAAGGATCAAAAGCATGTACCTTGTTTTCCCATTCATCAAGAGTTAGATCCGGGATGCTCCCAACCTTGGTGTCAGCTTCATCGGTGCTTGGGTGGTCTTCTTGATCAAATGTTGAACAATTGGCATTGATCTGACTTGGAGTGTAAGGCTCAATGTGGAAGTTTGCAATAGGTTCAGACCTGATTGTAGCCTTAGTTCCATACCTCATTCTGAACAGCATGTGTGACCAATCAGTCAGACAAATATCCCCCAATCTTGGCTGTGAAGTCCCTTGACAAGCAAAGGGCAAAGAGTGGTGGAAGGTCTATGACTGATACATCTTGTGAAACAACAACATTTGGACATGCATGCAAGGTAAGACTCAAGTTTCTAATCACCCCAACTATTGTTACTGCTGTCCCATCCAGCTGCACTACCCCTTTGGATATGGTTTCATACTGGAGCCCTAGCTGATCAGCTATTTGTTTAGGCATCACTGAGCTACTTGCCCCAGAATCTATCATGCAATTGTGCACTAACTGATTTCCAATGATTAATGAAACATAGAAAGGAGGGGGCTTCAACATTTTACCTTGCTGTCCTCCATGATTTCCCTCAGGCTGGGCAGCATTTGTGAGCACTTTCTCTTGCATCTGAACTTGCTGATTCGAAGTTGGCCAGTCCTTCATGGCAGCTTGTAACAAGTCTCTTTGGCCTAGGATAGATAGGGATTCCCACATTGATATATTAACATTTGTCTTCTTCATCTGATCAATGATACTGAATGGTGATGAAGGATCTCTTTGCTGTCCCTTTGCTTGTACATTCACTCCTTGCATGTGGGCAGCAATAACTAGTATTTGAGTTGGTCTAGGAGCTGTTCTTGGCTGCCCTTGTGCATTTGAAATTGGATTTTGCTTGCCAACCATTTGTGGAGCCATGGAAGGTTGTGGATTGGTTGGAGCTAATGGCTGTTCTTCACCCAAATTCCTTCTTTTTGACCTTGTGTTGGCTGCAACACCTTGGGAAACTACCTGATTCATGCCACAAAAATCCTCTGCTTGCCAATTTACCAACGTGGTGTCATTTGGGGCTGATTGCTGTTGGAATGTTTCTTGTTGTTGGTTGTTTCCTTGACTGCCCTCACCCTCCACACTAGTAGTTGTCACCATTAATGCTTGATTCAAAGCACCATTGAAGCACATGGATTGGTTATGAGGTTCATTGCATGGAAAACACCAGTCATACTCCTGAGCAATGTTGTTTTGTGTTGGCACCAATGCCTTAGAGGTAGATATGGCATTTGGATTATAGGGCTGAAATGGTCTATTGGCAGGAGGCCTTGTTTGATTTATATTTGCAGCTGGATTAGGTGGTCTTTGTGGTTGGTATGGCTTCCTGTTAGGCTGAGCTTGGGGCTGGTAAGAAGGTCTAAAACCTTGGGCTTGTTGCCTCTTGAGAGTAACCAACTCATTGCCTAGGTTTTGTAATTGCTTCATGACTTCTTGAAGCTCATTTGGGGCACTTGGAGATGAAGTAGAAGCTTCATTTGAACTCTGATTTCTAGGAGTGGGAGAAGGAGCCAAATTAGGTGCTTGATTGGTATTTGGACTCTCTAAACTTGGAAACAATGGCATGGGAGGTCTAGGGGCTAGTTTGCCAGCTTGGATCAAACAATTTTCAGCCCTAATGGCAATGCTATAAGCCATAGGGATAGTTATGCCTCCCATGGACTGAATCAACATAGAAATATCAAGAATTTAGAGCTTTGAGATAATAGAGAAAAGCACCTTCTACTGTTGGCCTGACCACTTGCCACCTGGAATTCTCTCCCAAGTCTTTTGAAATCTAAGTTGAAATCGGTCAGCTGTTCATTGGGAGCTCTCTTGATGGTTGTCAGCTGCTCCAAAAGAGACAAGTTGTCTCCCTTCTCTCCAAATTGCTCATGAAGTGCTATACACAGCTGATTCCAATTTGTGATAGAACCAGCTCCAAGGCTTCTAAACCATTGCAATGCTTTCCCCTTGAATGAAGATGCCAGCAATTTGATAGCCACTTGCATCTCATTGATTTCATGAATTGCACAAAGATTTGCAATGTCTTTAACATGATCACTGGAGTAGTCTCGATTTTCTCAGTGAAGTATGGAATGTTCTTCAAGGCTGCAATTGGAATTGGATGTTGTGCATTGAGGCAAGTGGGTTCTTGCTACCGTGAAGTTGACATAGGGGTTGTTTTGTGCCATTCTAATTGGTCTTAGAACCCTTGTTGATTGAATGAAAGGCCTACCAGGTGGAGGAGTTGAGAGAGTTCTGTTTGGTGGAGATGGAGACCTTTGGATTCTCCTCCCACTTTTCCTTACTCTTGGAGATAACTATAGATATTCAAACAACACCTCTTCTTCTCCAGCTCTTGACCTTGTAGTGATTCTTCTCATGAGTTTTCAGGCTGCCTGCACTGAAACCAGTTGATTCTTCCCTTGGAGTCACCAGATGTGCAATTTATAGCTCTTTTCAAGCAAGAAAATTGCAGCAGATGCACATCAACTTTGCTGCAATAAAAATGAGACCTCTAAGGTCCCACCGGGCATGCCAAAACTGTTGTTGCAAATCAGCAGCACCCCTGGATGCAAATCAAGGTTCTAAATGATGTTTAGAGCATCCAGTGTGATTGCACAACATGGAAACCTCTCTCCAAGTGTGGGACTTGTGAAAATGAGAGAGGAATCTCTAGAATAGAGGCTGGTTCCTCAAACTCCTCTGATTTAGATCTATATTTTGCACAACTATAGAGGTTCTAATCCTAATTCTACCCTAGATTGCAAGGAGACATGGATAAAAATGCAAAAATGAAACTAAACTAAAGATGGTGATGCACCAAAAGGAGTGGTGAAACATTTTTGCCATGTAAATAGACACAAATTCATGAAATGCAACAAGGGAAAACATACACAAGCTGATAGATGTAATTAGAGGTCTTAAAATGAAGTAAAACAATACAAACAGAGGACTGAAAGCATTCACAGAGTTTGCACTGTCAATTCCATGTAAAAATCTCTTGCATTCCACCATCAAAGAGGTATAAACCTATTACAAACTGTGAAAAAGTTCTGATTCTTACAACTATCACTTGTTGGAGGTGAAAGAAGAAGTTTGCAATGCCAAAAAGTGTTCAACCATGAAGAAATGAGCCAAATCTGGCTTTTACAGTGCATGGGTCGAGCCCAGGAGAGAGAAAATGTAAAAAATGTGGGAGCCCATTCCTCATTGATGGAAAATGCATTAAAATATCATGGAGGACTTACAAACCCATACCTATCATTTTTGACCATATTGGAGAAGAATGCGACCCATTATGTATTAAATTTGGTTGTTGAAATGTCATTTCGGCCATGGACACGTACTCAGAACTGTTTTTGAATTTTCTCTCCAAGCTGAACTAAGATTAGAAATTGACCATGGAATCATGTATATAATTTTAACATCTTTCCAATGATATAAAGAACATGAAAATTTGAGCTCTGGATCAAAAGATATGATCGTTTGAAGATTTAGGAAAAACGACCCAAAAACGGATCGGCGGAAAATTTTTCAAATTTTACCTTTTTTTTGTCTTTGGAAATTTGGTGCGGGCCTCAAATGGGAAAATTTTCCACAAAAACTCCGCGAGCCATAACTTGAAAAATATAAGGAGTTAGGAGGCAAACTTTACCTTTCTAGAAAGCCGAGAGAGAGCTCTATCCGATGGTGCCATTTCCGGAAAGCCTTCAAGTGCTCGAAAATCAAAAATGTAGACTAAGGCACAAGAGAGGAAAGAACATAAGGAGTTAGCCATAAAAATGAGCCAGGGCACCATTTTGGATAACAACTACTTCCTATGCCATGGATACAAGGATTATATCAACCTTGTTTGGATAAACTATCAACCTTTGCCTATGTATTGCTTGTTTGCTCTTCAAATCATTTACCCTAGTCGTACTACTGCATTTCAATGTGCGTCTACTTCCTTGAACTTATCCCACCATCTTACCATCATCTCAACACTATTCACCCTTTATCAACCCTATCCCTGATTTCACGTCGCCTCAATCTGTGATAGATTTGAGGGGGATTACCTATACCCTTAACTAGGGCAATCACTTCTTATTAATTGTCAGTGCAGCTTTACAAGACAAGCTACATGACAACAAGGGGCTAATGTAGACACCAAATTTGTGTCTTACGACACCTTGTGCCCCGCATCTCATTTCGTAACCTAACCTCACCACCTAAACCTTGCACAATTATTTATTACTTACCTTATAATTAATAAATCCACATTTTCAAACCTGCCACCTCATTTTGCCACCTCATCATGACCTAGCCCTAACCCTAAACTAACCTAATTAAGACCTATAACTTGGTCTACATCCACACCCATGACTAATTACTCCTCACCCACACCAAAACCAACCTAATAATGACTTGACCAAGCCCACAACTAATCCCTCGGGAGAAAAGGAGGGAAAGTTGGTTGTTTTACTAAAAATAGCCCACTTTGACTTAACTAACATCGGTTCCTACTCGATTGCCGTCGGTTACGTAACCGCCATCGGTTCCCTCGTAAATGGGCTCCCCAACCAAAAACAAAGGATCTGGAACTCATTTTGAAAAAGGATCAAGAAATTCATTGACAAGTAGAAGAGGTTGCAGAGAAGAGCATTGAGTCAAGATCGCAATCGAGCCACTGGATTGTTGTCACCCCCGTTTAAGCATTGGAAAAGACTAAGGATAGCTTCATTATCTTGTTTTCCAATACCAGATCATCCCAATTGAGCCTTACTGTCACTACCACATTCCTTGGACCTGAATCTTCATCAAGAATGAGTAAGTAGTGTCTTGTATGTTTCTAAGCACCATTTCCTGAGTCTTTTGATTGATAGTAATTATAAGCTCACTCCTAGATCTACCACTTACCAAAGACCGCACTTAACCTTCATCCATACAAACCTTGTATTGTCCGGAAGACAGTCTTATCACCCTCTCGAGTCTTCCCCGTCATCTCACTATTCCCCTCACCATCCACCGGTCTTAAAACCCACAATCACCCCAGTAACCAACCTCTATCCGTATGCCTAGATTACCGACCCTACCGGTGTTGGTTATTCCCTACCGGTAGCGGTTCTCTAACCGTGGTCGGTTATCCAGTGACTGGCATCGGTCACTGTGACTTATACCCAAAACCTTCCTCTCACCTATTTGTCTCTTAACAACCTCAGATCCAGTCTGGTTTATCCCTGTAACTCGAGCTGAACGTATCAATGACCATTGACCAAACAAACAATGTGACGTTTTATTATTGGTAGTTTAGTCTCCACTGCTTTGTAACGAGGTACCTAAATCGTGATTTCGCAATAGTTTCTTTATTATCATTTGTGTTAATTCGTATTAAAAGGGGAATTGACCACCTTCGAAAGGAAGTCTAATATTTCCTGGGCCCAAGGCAGTTCCCTCATTTATTGTCTAACTAAAATCTGGTGGTCTTGTATTCTTACTTGTAGGTAGTCCTTCCTAGACAAAAAGGAGTTCTTCACAATCGATCTGATCTCTCTCTATGGTACGCGCACACCCTCTCAACATTCAATGTATTCCTCCTAGCCCTAACCCTTATTTGTTTCTCAAGAGAATGAAAGGATAGAAGCAACTCTATTCCAGGAACAGAAACATTCTGTGTGAAACATTTTCAACTCTAGCCCCAAGCTCTACCGGCCACCTCACCTCACCATTCACAAAGCAACAAAACTCAAGGGACATGAGGTATATCCGATATATTGTGATTATACAACTCTTTTCACCTATCGACTTCTCGCATATGCAAGGTACCTAGGGATTCAAGCTCATCCTACATTTATATGTGGTTTGTTTAGCTCTTCTCAACTACAGGACACTTTTGCCTCTTTTACTCAAATTTAGGATTATGTGTTGACCTTAATCAGGACACGGTTCCCTACTACTTGGGTAAGCTAACTTTCGCTTCACCTATACCTACACCAACATCGCCAATACCTTACCAACACCAACAACATTACCCTACCAATATCAATATTCTTTTTGTATTGGGAGCCTCAAAATTCACCTATAATGGTCTTCCTGTAATTGGGAGCCTCAAAATTCTAAACACATCTTCCAACGTCATTGTCATCTCCCCTGTTGGTAGATAGAAGGTATTCTTTTCCGGATTCCACCTCTCAATCAACGCTTGCAACATAGCATGATTGTGTGCAATTCCGAATAATAGCGGATTCCACTTAACCCCACATGGTTTATCAATGCCCATTCAGCTGATGTTACATCCGCTCGAACTCGTGACAACAAAGCTGGCACACTATCATTCATCCTCAACCCTGCCTCTACCTACATACATCAAATCAACAAACAAAATATTCAATAAATCAAATCCCCAAGTGTTTTTTCTCATATTCTGGAATTTCATACAAGAACCAATATCGGTTATAGATAACCGATACCGATTGCCTAACTGATACCAGTTATCTCTAAATGATACTGGTCACTGTCAAACATATACAACCTGCTTAAAAACATCCCCTACGATAATTATTTTGCTCGTTTACTCCTCTCTGCACCTACAAACATACGTGAAACCCCTGCTGACCTACCCCATCCCAAACCCTTACCTATCACCTTTTCTTTCTCATCTCTATCCACTTACCTTCTCTCATCCTATTCATAAAACATGCAAGAATTAAATTACAACCAAACAATTTACCTCTTGGGACGTGCAGCTTGAGGTGGAACCTGTCTTCCCTCTCGTCTCTGCCCACTGGATGCTTCTCCTTGTTCAGCCATGTTCACCACCCTCTTCAATATAACTTGCCTTTCTGCCTTCTTAATCTCAGCCCACAATCACTTTACCTATCTCTTTCTTCCTTATCACTCAATTCTCCCATGCAATTACCTGTATCAGTTGTCAAACAAGCGTCACATTCTCGTATTTAACTTATTGCATGCCTCTAAAAATAAGAACTCAAGTTGTCTCCCAAGCTTTTCTATTTTTAGAAAAGCTTGTTTTAGCATAATCGATATTGGTTACCTAACTGTATCGGTCATATATCTACCAAAGCATTGGTTAGCTAACCGATATCGGTCATATGTCTCCCTTTGCTTAAACCTAGGTATTTTCTTTGTTTTTGCAAATTTTTGGTGGCACCCACCTCTTTTTCCTGCATAACGACATCATTATCAATATTTGTCATCAAAATCCCATCAACACATACATATGATCACAATTTCATCAACATCATCTATCTACATTAAATTTCAAAAACCATCGACAAAATACATGCGACATTTTAATATATACATCAAACCCATCATTATACACACCATGTGGATCAAACTCATCATCTATATACATTAAATTTCAAAAACCATCGACAAAACACATAAGACATTTTTTTACACACCATGTGGATCAAAATCATCATCTATATATATCAATGTCAAAATATACAACTTGCCCTGCATGGGGCCTCTGTGATCTAAAAATAATACAAAGCTGGCACGCAGGCCGCTATCCCTGTCAAAATCTCGACTCGGCTCGCAGGCCGGTCTCTCATGTCAAAAATATACTCGGCTCGTAGGCCGGTATCAACTATACAACATGTACTCGGCTCACAGGCCGGTATATACAACAAAAATGAATAAATAAATAAATCATATGTGGGCACGCAGGCCTCTATATACATATCCGGTTCGCAGACCGGTGTCTATATCCAATATCAAAAACCCATCGCCACTCCTAGGATGTCTCAGCTCTCTCCACCACCCTTGGCCTGTCTCCCTACTGGTCCCTGTGCTGGCTCACCTCCTCCTTGTAATGACCCATCGGCCATGGCTGCACCTCCCAGGATCTCGGCTCCAGGATGTCTCGGCTCTGTGTGCCACATATGGCTGATAGTCAGCCCCCTGTACCATCGAGGACATCCCACGATAATCACCGGGCCTCCACTCTTGCCTCCATATAGCGGGCCGTGCCATCATGGCTACTGGGGCTGGTCCTCGACTCTATATAGTAGTGCCCTTTATCCATCTGTCGGTGCACACCCCGTGCTCGTGGGTGTGTCTGTGCCGGTCGTGCTCGTGGCGGTGCTGTGGCTATACCAAAGGCTCTGCGGTTGTGCTCGAGCTCGTGCTGGGCTAACTGCCCCTGTAGCACCCCAATACGTGCTCTGCAGCAGTGCAGCCGCCTTGTAATAACCGCACTGCCCAAGAGCTGGTCCTCTCTGCTATAATAGCCGCCAAATCTGGCTGTGCGGGCTGTGCTCTCCTAGCTACTCTCTCCCCTGCCCACCAAACCAAAAAGGCCCTGTCACTCCGGCATCATCCACTATATCGTCAGCCGGTCTCTCTACTACCCAGTCGAGGTCAACTAGCTGCGGTGCAGGCAGTGGGGCCTCTACATCATCCCTCCGGTACTGTGGGAAGGGAGGTGGCTCATCATGTCACAAGCCCAAATGCCATCGTACCCTCTCTAGGGGTATCTACTCATACTCCTCGAGCCTTCATCCTGCTATCCGTAAACTATCTTTGGATCCAGTGCATCTGTGCTTGGGCTCCTCCTCGGGGCTGATGGCCTCTGTAGGGCCTCCATATAATGTCCAGTGCGGTCAAGCCCTCTAACATATGATGGTAGTAGGCCACATCCCATCCTGCGAGCACCGCTCGTGGCTAGCCCACGACCCCCAACCACCTCTGAAATCCATATCTATATACAATCTGTGGCCCTGGCTGATGGGGAAGCCCTATTGGTCGTATACAGATGATGTGCTCGTATGCCCAACAGTGTAACAAAAATGTCGAGCAAATACCGAATCACCTCATACGGCGATAACCCCACAACTCTCTGTATAGCTGCACCAGATACACTGGTGCCCAGGCATAGCATGTATGCTCCTCTACCATCTCGTGTAAAACTCCCATCAAAGCCCGTGGGAAGTAGCCTCCCTCTGAGTCCGGGAGGGCGAAGCAGGTGATACCTATCATCATCAACACGACAAGTCGTGTCTCTTGTCGGTGTGTGTGATACATGTCGCCATAAGCAATGCTCGTGCTGTGATAAGTCAACAATGGGGCTGCATCCCCGAATACATGTAGGATGCTGTCCATCACTATCTCCACATCCACCTGGAACACTACCTCACCTATGATTGGCAGTCTCAGGATGTGATATACATCCTCTAAAGTAATCGTCATCTCTCCAGTAGGGAGATGGAAGACATTGGTTGCCGGATCCCATCTCTCGATGAGGGCAACCATCAGGCTGTGGTCCCTATCCACATCCCTATACCACTGGACTCGATGAGTCCAACCTCTCACATGATGCCCCACTGCACTGCGGACACATGTGGCCACATCCACCTCAATAGCGGGGGCATCTCGATCCCGCATCGTGAGCTGCTGGCGTGCCTGCAAAAACAACCCACTTCATCAGGCCTACCCTTTACAATAAACACCTACCTTAACTCTCTATACCCACTTACCCACCCAACCACAACCCGACTCTACAACACACATCTACACCCACCTATCTTACCCTATAACATCTACGATATCCCCTTTCCTTATCTCACACCCTACCAACCACCCCGATCTACTCTAGCCATCTAACTATACCCCCGCCAATTTAACACTTCCTACTTCATACCCAACACCTAATCTATCCTACCCGAACCAACCCCCATCAACCCCATTTCCCCCCACCCCAATCACCCTTCCTATCACCTCTACCCCTCCCCCTTCACCCCCAAACAAAAACACAAAACAACAAGACGAAACTCTAACAACAAACAAATCCTGCCCATGCAGACAGTGTGATCGCCGCCTTGACCACCATCTCCCCCTCAAGCACATTTACGTATTACCGACACCAAATGCATATATGATCGACCTTTGGTTTATCCACAAAGTAATTTCTACACACATTCGACTGGCCGTCTTTGCAGTCGCCTAGTGACCGACATCGGTCACTGTCCCATTCCGGGGCCGAACCCAAAACGGCCCGCAAAAACTATTTTTTTATTTCTCCCCTTTTACCCACAAGAAAACCCTAAAACCTACCTACCCACTCCATTTTACACATTACCTCCATTCATTCCTTATTTTATTAAAATTAGGATTCCTACCCAAAACCCACATCTAAGTTAAACTCATTAAATTCACATAGGTAAGAGCTCAGAGCCTACCGGTACGACTACACGTCATCATGGTGGGATAGGTGGCGGTGGTCCAGCTGGTCCAACACCTCCTGCTCCTCCTGGCTGTGCCATGGCCCCAAATCTCCTCAGCTGGGTTCTCCACCAATCAAACTCTGCCTCCTGATCGCTGGGGTCTACCAACCACTCACTCCTCCACTCAAATAATGCCACCTCAGCCCACAAACTCAACAAAATCACTTCCCACCTCAGACAGCTAAATTTGGGTGCTCAAATTCACAAAGTGACAATGACATGCCATATTTTTCTTTTTATAGGTTTTGGCCTATAACCGATACCGGTTATTTTGCGCCCTAGAATACCGGTATCGGTCTTCGAACTGATATCGGTCACACATAACCGATATCGGTTATTTACTTCCTTCACCTAACTCCCACCCTTATCCACCAATCTCCACTTTTTCCCCCATCACCTACCCCTGGCTTTGCTGACTAGCCTTATTTTGACCTCAATCAGGCCTGACCTAAGGCCGCACCCAACCAATCAGGCCCGACCCAAGGCCGCACCCAACCAATCAGGCCTGACCCAAGGCCGCTCCCAACCAATCAGGCCCGACCCAAGGCCGCAACCAACCAATCCGGCTCGACCCAAGGCCGTAACCACCCAATCAGGCCCGACCCAAGGCCACCCTCAACCAATCAGGCCTGACCTAAGGCCGCACCCAACCAATCCGGCCCGACCCAAGGCCGCAACCACCCAATCAGGCCCGACCCAAGGCCGCTCCCAACCAATCAGGCCTGACCCAAGGCCGCACCCAACCAATCAGGCCCAACCCAAGGCCACAACCACCCAATCAAAGCTTGACCAAGGCCGCCCTCAACCAATCAGGCCTACCCCATGGCCCTCACTAATCAATCGGCCTGACCCAAGATCACACCAATTCCGTACCTCACCCAAGACCCGCCAATTACAATTTTATCCACCCATCATGTAACTTTTTGTTCAATCAGGCTCACCTGTTCGTGTTTTAGCATGATTAGGATACTTGACTTGATCAGTCGACCAACTTTTCCTAGACCGAGACCATGACGTTTATCTCAACCAAACCAACCATTTGGTAATGCCGAACATGCCTAAAATGTTCCTGTACCTTACCTGTTATATCCCCTGGAGCTACTTCCTATGCCTTGGATACCAGGATTATATCAACCTTGTTTGGATAAACTATCGACCTTTGCCTATGTATTGCTTGTTTACTCTTCAAATCGTGTACCCTGGTCGTTCTCATCGCATTTCAACATGCGTCCGCTTCCTTGAACTTATCCCACCATCTTACCATCATCTCAACACCATTCACCCTTTATCAACCCTATCCCGATTTCACGTCGCCTCAATCGTGATAGATTTGAGGGGATTACCTATACCCTTAATCGGGCAATCACTTCTTATTAATTGTTAGTTCATCTTTACAAGACAAGCTACACGACAACAAGGGGCTAGTGTAGACACCAAATTTGTGTGTTACAACACCCTGTGCCCCGCATCTCATTTCGCAACCTAACCTCACCACCTAAACCTTGCACAATTATTTATTACTTACCTTATAATTAATAAATCCACATTTTCAAACCTGCCACCTCATTTTGCCACCTCATCATGACCTAGCCCTAACCCTAAACTAACCTAATTAAGACCTATAACTTGGTCTACATCCACACCCATGACTAATTACCCCTCACCCGCACCAAAACCAACCTAATAATGACTTGACCAAGCCCACAACTAATCTCTTGGGAGAAAAGGAGGGAAAGTTGGCTATTTTACTAAAAATAGCCCACTTTGACTTAACATCGACATCATTGCCAGACTGATCGCCGCCGGTTAGGTAACCGCCATCGGTTCCCTGTAAATGGGCTCCCCCAACCAAAAACAAAGGATCTGGAATTCATTGGAAAGATCGGGAATTCACTTGGCAGAGTAGAGACAAGTGAAGAAAAGAGAAGAGTTTACAGAGAAGGACATCGAGCCCAAGACCGCAACTGAGTAACCAGAGCTCAGTGACACTCATCCAAGCATTGGGAGAGAAGATAGCTCATCTTTTGATTGTCGGATCATCCCACCTGAGCCCTACCTTCGTCATCACAGTCCTTGGACCTGTATCTTCATCAGGAACTAGTAAGTAGTGTCTTGTACGTTCTTTTAATAACATTTCTTGAACTTCTGAATCACAGTAATTATAAGTCTACTCCTAGATCTACTACCCAGTAACACCCTACATCTAACTATCATTCCTCTACCCTTACATTGCCCTAAGAACAACCTCCATACTCTCTGAGTCTTCTCCATCACCCCATGGCTTATCCCTAATCATTTACCAGCCTTATAAACACCATAGCCACCTCATAGCCAACCTTCATTAAAAGCCCCTAAATCACTGCCCCTACCGATATCGGTTATCAAGAATCGAATCGGTGTATAACCCTCATGATCGGTTATATAGTGACCAAAGATCGGTCACTGTGACTCAAACCAAAACTAGCCTTTCTTCTATTACTTTTTAACAAGGTAATTAAAGTGTAATTTTGCAATAGCCTCTTTGCTATAATTTGTGTTAATTCGTATTAAAAGGGGAACTGACCACCTTCGAAAGGAAGTCTAATATTTCCTGGGCCCAAGGCAGTTCCCTCATTTATTGTCTAACTAAAATCTGGTGGTCTTGTATTCTTACTTACAGGTAGTCCTTCCTAGACAAAAAGGATTTCTTCGCAATCGATCTGATCTCTTTCTACAATACGTGCACACCCTCCCAACATTCAACAGGTATTCCTCCTAGCCCTAACCCTTATCTGTTTCTCAAGAGAATGAAAGGATAGAAGCAACTCTATTCTAAGAACTGAAACATTCTGTGTGAAACAGTTTCAACCACCATTTTTAATGAAGAATGGCTCGTATTCTCTCCCAAAGCATGGCGAAAAATGTCGGGAATGGGTCCGTAAGGATGTACATGCTGTTTTACTATGTTTTTGATCGCTGTGGTTGAAGCTCTCCCATGTTTTCCCGCATTTCTCTCTCCACAGGGTCGCTTCGCATGTAAAAGCCAAATTTGGCTCATTTTTAAGGGTTGAACATTTTTATGTATTGTAGGTTCCCTCTTTCACCCAAAATAGTGATTTTTGTGGAAATTTCAGACCTCTTCCAGGACTGTAACATTTTTTCTACCTCCCAGATGCTATAATGTATGTATTTTGATGTTAAAATGACAATGCAAGCTCTGTGAATGAGTTTCAATCCTTTGCTTATGTTGTTTGCTTTCTTTCTGATCTTTCATTACATGTCATCAGGTTGTACATGAAGTTTTGTTGCATTTCCATGATCTGTGTCAATCTACAGAAGAAAAAAATGCTCACCACTCCTTTGGTGCATCACCTTATTAGCATTAGTTTCAATTTTGCATTCTCTATCTCTACCTTATTTGGAATTTAGATTAGGATTTTGAATTCAAACCCTCTGCTGACTTGCTTATAATATACCTAATCAAAGGAGTTGAGGAACTAGCCTCTAACCTGGAGATTCCTCTCCCAGTTTTCAAGTCCCACACTTGGGGAGAGGATTCAATGTTGTGCAATCACACTTCGGATGTTCAAAATGTCAAACTAGAAGTCTAATCAACATCCAAGGGTTCTTCTGATTTACAACAACAACTGCTTCCTTCTGGTTCATCATTACTGACTTAGTTTGAACCTGATTTATTTTGAGTTGCTCTTTCCCCTTCATGTTTGTAGTGGACCACCATTGGATTTCAGCATTTCTCGTAAACAATTCCTTATGTTCTATAATTCCCAAGATATCCCACAAGGATACATTGGTTGGTTCCCTTTTAAGTTGTTCAACTACATTCATTGGCCCGAGTGGTTGTGCTTTGGAGAATTTCTCATTTTTCATTATTTCATCGTCGGATGGAAGGTAATTTGACCTTGAGCAACTACTAGAGTCTCTTGTCTGGTTGTAGGTGGAGGGATGGTGAATGTCAGAGGTTGTTCCCTTACTTAATTCATTCTTTGCAGGAGTGGGGACCATGGCTTCCATCATCCACCTTTTGGAACAAGTGTTATAATCTGAATGTACTAGATTCTTAGATGTGGATGCGTCATTTGTGAATACGAATTCTTCTCTTTTGATCCAAGAGAAAAGTGCATTCGCATGTGCAATTTTAGCTTCTCATTCTATGGACATCCCTTGCATTTGTGTGATAAAGGCTGCATTTTGAACTCCTGGGGACTGGTAAGGTCCGCCATCATTGACCTCATAGCCTTACGCCTCTCTTTTCTCTACTACCTTTTGTTGTAGATTCCCTTGGGGAAATATCTTGGCATATGTGGGGTATTACAAGGGAAGCACCAAGCATTGGGATCTGCAAATTATTCTATCCTGGAATCATTTCTCTTCCAATATTGGGTGGGAGATTCTGGAGTGGTGTCGAGACTAGAACAATTTGATTAAATGGCTATTCTAGAGGTGGCCTCTAGGAATTTTAATACTACGAAGGATAAGCGGGTCTATTCCCTTGATGAATTTGATAATTCTATCTTGGATATGCACTTTGAATCCTCCTAAAATTGACTATCTCATTAGAGAAATTCCTGAGGATGTTATTTACTTCCTCCATCTCCACGGAGGAAGATCATGATGCAAGGACAGAGGTAACAACTCCTTAGGAGGATGGGTAGTTGTATATGGGAGTAGGATCTTGGGCAGATCTTGAGGCTTGTACATGAGGAAGGGGAGCTACCTCAGGATATACTGGAAAAGGGATCTTTTGGTGGAGCTTCCCTAAAGTGTCTATCAAATTATTCTCAACTTGACCTGCAAGATCGTATGCTTATGAAAAAGAATCCCCTCCTAATGACTGGATCATAACAAAGATATCTAAGTTTATATACTTTAAATAAAATACAATAGCCATACCTACAGGTGGTCTAGCTAGAAGTTATATCCTTTGCCATGTCTTATGAAATCTGGTATTGAAATCAATCATAAGCTCTTGCATACCTTTTCTCGATGTTGGTAAGTTGTTGCGGGAGTGATGATGTATCTCCTTTTGTTAAATTTTATAAAAATACATTGACTAATTGGTCCTAAAGTACCAATGGAGTTAGGAGTCAAGGATCTGTACCATTCGAGAGATTCTCCTTAAAGGAGGAAGTTATAAATCTTAAAGCAACATATTTCTCCATGATATAATGTACCGTGCATATCTCCGATATGTCATGAAGATATTCCTCCAGGTCTTGAATTATTCACCATTGAATTTAGGTAGTTCCTTTAGCGCATTGGCTGGGATGGGGTTTCATGTTTCCAGAGCCACTGGTAAGATGAGGGGGCTTCCTTGATTCCACAAGATGAATTGTCTTAGAGGAGGAGGTGGTTGATGAGCCATTAGGATAGGTTTAAGAATCTAAATGGATTGCAAGAAGGTCTACTAGGTGGAGGTGTTGAAAGAGTTCTATTTGGAGGAGATTGAGATCTCTGAATTTGTCTACCTATTCTATTTCTTCCTGGGGACAACTATAGATATTAAAATGTTCCTTCCACTCTTTCTTTCCACCTTGTTTGAATCCTTCTCATGAACTAGAAGGGATTAAACCACTAATTGTAACATTCCCATTTTAAGACTTTAGAAACAAGGGAATTTTTTTTTTTATAAATAATGTTCTCTATTCTAAATTCATAATTTAGAACACACATTCTTTATCAACCATTCATATAACAGATAACCATATGCAACTGTAATGACTCGGTGTGCTACCGATCTATTCATTTCATGACTCGGTAAACTACCAATCTATTCATGTTTAACATTAAGTATTGAATACTTTTCCGTATACTACGTATACTTGGTTCTCTTTCCCCAGGGTATTGAGTGATCTGTCTAAGGAACCTATCTGAATATTTGTTACCAATATTCATCTACATCATGAACCTTAGACTAGGTGACATAGGACAACGCAACCAACAACTTGCGATACTTTGGCCAAAGATTTCTAACATACTGTTTGTATTACTATTCCTTGATGGCATACTCGTCAATCTAGAATACGTCCTTCACCCCACTCTATTGTTATCTAGAATGTCCTTTACTAACTTCTCGTCAGTCCACTTGCCCAAGGTTTAACCCTAGTTTAAGTTAACAACATATGTTATGATAGGGGAGGCTCACTAAGACTTAGGGTAAGTTGGCATACTAGGTCAACCTAAGTCAACCCCGTGTGCCAAGGTATCTTGAGTTTTAGAGGGATACCCCTTATCTTAAACATGTTACTAACCAGACCTAGAGAGAAACTAAGATCAAGTCCAATGTGTGTAGATCTAGATGATCAATGCAGAAGGGTGTTGCCACATGTCGACTGCATCGTTGTATCCTCGAGAAGATCCTAATCTTCTTGAAGGTACAACCCTGCAGTTGGCATGTGCCAGCATCCTACAGAACAACCTCATCGAGATGTACATACCTCAAGGAGTTTATTATAAATTTAATTAATTTGGATTATTAAAAATAGATTTCAGCAACCTTGCCTAACCCTAATCCAACACTCCTTAAGTTCTTCTCTACAATGATTCAATTGGTTGTTAAAGAACTTTCTTAGCTTAAGATTGCCTTTAATGTTATTTACTGGACTTAACAAGCCGTCAACCATAACAGGATATCAACATCATAAGTTCCATTTATTGTGACTTAACCGTTCAAGGAAGTGTAACAACCATCTAGGTTGTAACTAAGTAGACTTTATTAAACGAAGTCTAATGATTAGGAATCACGTCTTCCATTTTGTTTGCATTCTTAAGATAGAGGAAGAATATTCCTTTACATGATTAAGTGCTAGGGCCTAGCACCCCTATAAATCATTTACAAATTCAATAGTTATTACTGAATGTTCATTCCATATCATATTACTATATTGAATTGTTTAGTTATGACATCAAATTCTGCAACTTAAGAAGCTGCATCCTATTTAGGGAGATTAGTCCAATTCCCACTGTCAAACTTATCTAAGAATACCCCATTAAGCATATACATAATATGGAGTATAACAACAAGATAAGATTCCATCTATGTAATGAAAGTACAAGATAATTTACACATCCACTGTAAATAAATTCTCAACATTTAATTCATCTCTAAAACTTATACATTTAGGTATGCTACAAGACAACCACCTTCATTACAAAAGAATACTACTTTTTCTTTTTCAATACAATCTCAAGAACGATTCAGAGTTCTTCACAAAAATCAGACTTAAATCAGCCAATGCATCACATAAGTTTTTGCCTTCCTTTTCACTTACAAAGTCCATCTGCAAAAATTGCTAGCATGGGTCAGTTCAATGAACTGAGCATGATAAGCACTAAGCCTTAAAAAGAAGTGCATTCCAATAATTGTTCCATTAAAACAACTCTGCTTTAATGAGACAATTATTACATCATAAATCAATACATCAAAAGCAACGGAAAAGAAGTACATTTTAACCAATTGAATTCACTTTCAAGAAAAGGATAGAATATAATCCACGAGATCATAACATCTCATTGTTCCCAATCTTTCATAAAAGAATACAACATTTATCTTTGCTTCAAGCCAAAAGAAGGGTTTAAAGCATGGTTCTTATTAGGATGACTCATCTAACTCCTAAACAAAAGAAGAAGAAGAACCATTACAAACTATGCCCAAACACAACACATCGAGAAACAAAATAGATTCAAAACGTGATTTAACTATTTCTTTTAAAGGACAACTACCTTAAAATTTAACATTTAAGATATTCATCAAAACAGAATTTCATTTTAATCCAAGAAGGAATAGAGAATCAATCGGTCTACCTGCAAGTTTAAATCTACTTCCACATATAGAAGTTAACTTTTAAAGATCTGAAACAATGTTCAAAAATCAAGGTAGACTCATACAGGAGTTAATCTCTACTCGAGTTCATCCAAGGAGAATTCTTAAAAAGATAGAGTGCAAGAGAAAAACTTACTCATCTCAAACCAAACAAGTAAAGTCTTGTCAAACAATGTCTGCCAAACAAGCTGGCATTTCCAGCTCAATAAAACCGAATAATATAATCTCTTCCAACATCATTTCTACAAATGATTGGGTAAAGGAAGACCAAACAACTCATAAAGAAATCTCTATATAAAAGAGAATCAAAATAGAAAATTTCAACCAATGATCTATCCAGTAATAAGAAAGCACACTACCATATTCCTTACACTTCTTTACTTTTAATGAACACGAGTTTCAATTCCATACCCAGAATGAAATACAAATAACAGTCCTAAAACACAGTCTGTTCTAAATGAATCACATTCCTTTCTTTTATAAAGACACAAGGTGTATTAACTATATCCAACAAGAGATAGAAAAATAACCGATCAATAAGTTAAACATGATCAGAAGTATCAACAAACTCAGACTGAAATCCCATTGTCAGGTTTCATTATTGCATTACAAAAGAGTAATCAGTTCTTGATTCAATAAGTATTGTAATACAAAAATTATTCGAATAGAGACATATAATCCCTTCATAACAATTTCAGAGTACTAAATTAATTAAACTCATCTTTTAAATGAAACCCTGATCTTATTTTAAAAGATCTGAAGATGCGAGTTTCCACAAAATAGAGGGGAAAATAATACCCTCAATAAAACACCATTTCCATCTCAAACAAGATGAAACAGTTCACAGAAAAGAATTACCAAACCCATTCATCAAACAAAGACATTTTCAGTTGAGATCTTAAGAGTTTATCCAACAACTCAACCAACTATTTTCCCCGTTTTCCTTGATCAATGGTTCAATGAAAGAGTTATCAGTTTTAAATGTTTAAAACAAATAAAACCCAACTCAAAATACAGATCGAGTTGACACGAAGTCTCAACAATAGTTTAGACTACACAAGTAACAAAATATGAGTGTTGTGTAAATCATGAATCTTCAATAACAGTTCCAAATTTCCCAAAAAATATAAAACACGGGTATAGAGCCACATACGGCTTCAACAATAGTCCCAAGTTACCCAAGATTTCAACACTGGTTTAGAACAACTAGAGGCTCCAACACAAATTCATATCAAAACGCGAAGCCAAATATTATCCCCAATGGAACTCAAGTTTCTCACCAAAGTTCAACCCAAAAATGAGTAATAACATACAAGTACCATGTACATTATGAACTGACATTAACAGTTCAGATTATCATAAGGAAATAAAACACAAGCACCGAGCTATATACAGACTTCAACAATAGTCCAGGATATCCAAGATTCCAACACTGGTTCAGAACAACAAGAACCTCCATCACCAGTTCTCATTAAACACGAAACCAGACCAAGTTCCAAATCAAATACGAGCTCGAATAAAGGCTCAAAAAAACATGAGCTCAACACAAGCTCAAGATCAAATAAAACACAAACTCCAACAAGATCAGACAAAACCCAAAGTTCTCAAAAACTTTGAACCATATCTAAATAGCAATGAAGATTATTTAAACAGAATACTTCAATTACCCGTTCCAGAATGAAAAGCCGAGTTACAAAAATACGTTTTGCATGTTTTTTTTAAAATAACTACACATGGTAAGTTTCCAAACAGAACATCATTTACCAAGGATTCAAAATCAATATCACAAGATTTAATAAACCCAACAAGCAAATAACCAGATAAGATATGCAATCCAAGAATCTCAAAAGAGCAGACTTGTTTTAATGAAACATTTATAAGAAAGCAAGAGATCTTAAAGATTAGAGCCTATCATGCCTGATAGCGCTTCTACCAAATCGAAGAGAACCTCCAGCCAAGCTCACAACTTCTCCTCTTCTCCATGAAAGATCAAACAACCACATTCTTTTTCCACACTGCCTCTTATATATCCCATGAACTGAAAATAGGTCAAAAACCTCAAGAATAGCCATTAAGTGCAGTTCAATCTACTGGTTCGAAAAACCAGAGAGCATGTAGAGTGAAAATTACGAAACATGCAAAGTGAAATGACCCCATACAAACCCGTTTGCATGCCTACCAAAATGGTTTGAGCACAAAAACCAAAAACAATAAATTCCATTAATTCCTATTTTCCCGCCTATCCTTCCTTGCCACCACCTTCCAAGTTTGGTGAATGCCAAATCAAAATTAACATGCAACTCCATTTTTAGTGAAGTTTCCACATAAGCCTCCGCCAAGTCAACTAGCCCCTGCCACAACTGGTGGTACGTATGCTTTTAAAAACCTTATCAACAACTTAAATGCCTTGGAACCATCACCTATGATACATGCGACCACCAATTCCCCCTTCATGCCCATTAGTTTAGGGTAGACATAATTGCTTAGGTTAGATCTTAGGTTAGCTTAGGATAGGTAACCTTAGGATATAACCCAATCAATAAATTACCACCTTAGGTAGTTTCCACATAGGTTAGATTAATTCCAACACAATAGTTTTTAGGCATTAGGTTAGATCATCACATAACCATATAGCATTAGGTTTTAGGATAATTTAAATAACCTAGTAACCTCTCCATAATCCTTTAGTACAAATCTTAGGTTAGGATAAAATTCAATTAATTAACATAGCTAGGTAGTAAATATAAATATGTGTGTGTGTGTGTGTGTGTGTGTGTGTGTGTATTCTTACCTAGCTTAGGATTCAGTAGGACAGTCCCTTTAGTTTTAGGAACCAGAATGTTTCTATGTTGTGAATAGGCTATAGTTGCGTTATACAAGCATTGTCTTGTCATGATCGATCTCCAAAGATCCAAGCACAACATACGACTGAATAGAAACATGTTCACACAACAATCAAAGAACTTGTAATCAATCATAGTTCAGTCATATGTCTTTTAATTCATGGAATGTCGATTTACCATTCGTTCAACAGAGAAAATTTAAAACATTCCTTGGATCACTAAAATTGATCCAAGGATGAGTCAGATTAATAGATAAGTTTACAATTCTTAAACTAGATTGTAACTCACCTATAAGAAGTGAAAAATGGATTCAAGGAAGCCATTCCAATTCAATCAAAGGATCTTAAGAATAGAAGATGATTTATCCATATCAAGCATGATCTCCAAAATCAAAAGAACATATCTTTATAAGGAAAATCAAATGTCAACACTTGAAATATAAAGGAGGAAAATAACAACTGTCAAGGTTGTTACACTAATAATACTAAAACTAGTAGATATTTAGAATGGAATCACCAGATGTGTTATTGCAGAGCCTCCAAAGGCTAGAGATTGCTATGTCACACACCAAGCCTAACAATATTTGAAGTTTTAAGATTTCAATGTTTGTCCCCACTGTGCATGCCAAGAAAAGCTGTTGATGACTATCTTTGCAGGATAAAAGTTGTGGGATATCTTAGAGATGTGGGACTTCTCCCCTAAGATAATGTCCAAATTTTATGGAACTTGGATCTTCTCTACTTTTTGTTGAGATAAGGGCTAGAGTGGAAATAAAACAACATGTAAATCTATCTAAGGTGATGCACCGAGATTTACTAAAAACATGAGATATTAATGAAAAAATATTAGATTAGTTGAAGAGAATTCAACATGATCCACTATTCTAAAGATATTTCAAACTATCAAAGGCAAAATGAAACTAAAGTGTGAGTATGTTAACTAGATTTATGTAGAAGATCCAAGGGCATATAACACGATAGATACTTAAACATTCATCTAGAATACAAAAAGGAACATACAACATAATACATTTTGAATCGTGCATATAGAACAAAAGTTTGATTTATGAAGAAAATGATACATAAGGCCAAAATGGCACAAATTACATCTTTTCTTCATGATAGAGACTTGCTAAGGCTAGCAAATGCAATATCTTGGACCTAAAATTTCTCCCCGAGTTGTGGAACTTCTTCCGATGTTTTCTCTAATATCTCCCACTTTGGTTTGGCACCAGGTCCTTCCTTTATAAACCTCCCAAAATCTCATTTCAATGAGTCTCCATTAAGATCTCACCATCTACATTTAGTTCTTACCCACAAGATCTTCAAACTTTGGAGCCGATCTCAATTGCATACTTTGGGGACTAAGATTGCATTCAATCACCGAACCTCAAGCCTCTTGCCCCTTTGATTGGTCTTTTGGATGGTGGTGGCTTCCTTATATGACACATGGAGGTCTCACACTATTTTGGTGTCTCTCTTTTTCTCTTTCCCTTTGAACTTACAATGGGGTGACACATGGAGGACCGCACACTATATTCCACTTTATTATTTGAATTTTCAACCCATCTGGGGCTATTTAGTTACACTTGGGCCATGTGGAGGATCATCATTGTTCAAAGACTTCTAATTCTTTGTGCCTCCTACAAACTACGTGGAAGGGACACATGGATACCCTCCTTGTCTAGCTCCATACTTAGGAAAAAATTAGTCTCGACAAATTACAAAAGAATGCCAAAAGAAAAAAGGGGGCCGAGGTGAAAAAAGGTAGCCAAATGAAAGAGCCTTGAAATAATGTAGAAATCCTTCTACTGATCACATTGGTCATTGAGATCATTGAGGTCATTGTAGATGCCCCTACCAGGATAGGCCAGAAACCCGGTGTAGGAGAGAGTCATAGATGACTCATATTTTTGATGAGATATTTGTATGTATATTTTTGTATATTCCTCGTGATGAAGGAATATTTTTGTAGATCAATGCCTAAGATGGCATTCCGAGATGTACATGACACATTTTTTGAGATACAAAGTGTATATGGACACTTAATTTTTTTGATATATATGATGGAAATTAGACATCCCATAATGATGATATAAACTAGAGTAGATGAATTATTACATGATGATATACACTAGAGCGAGATGATGATTTGTTATTTTAATTTATCATGTATAGATGATTATGTTACGTGTATCTTAGCTTCCATGTTTATAGCTTAGATATGATTTATGTTGGATGATGATATTATGGATATATGATAGATGATATAGATGTGACACATATGTAATGATGGTAAACATGTGATAACAAAAAAATACATGTAATCGACACAAATACAAAGAAATGTTAACAAATATAACACACATACATATTAAATAAGTAAAAAAATATATGGCTAATTTAATAAATTAAGATGACAACACAATCCTAAAAGGAAATCAAGTCAAAAAAACCCAATATGAACATGAATTAATTACACTAAAGCTATATATGAACTGAACTACTTAATAATTCATCCACAATTGGTCTATAATAATGAAACACAACAAAATCTGCGATATAGACTCCGAACCATATGTATAATCTTCCTTGTCATTAAATATCACAATTTCGATAACATGTAATAAGGCACTCATGGAGGATTGCAGGAGGGTTTTGAGAGTGTGGTTTCAGCCGCTTTGGCCACTGAATGTATTTCAAGAGGCTGTGAACAAGCTGATAAGGTGCCGTTAACAGAGGGAGAACTGAATAAAGGTATTAGTATTGGATCTAGAGCCTGGGCTGATATTGTTAAGGTACCTCCTGACAAAAATGTGGGTCCCCTTTCTCCTACATCTGGACTGAATATTTTTAAAAGTACAAAAGATAATGAGGGGGTGACCCACATACAAGTGCCTGACGGATGTCTGCATAGAGCTCTAGAGAAAACTAATCTAGCCCTCATTGGAAAGTTTTTGGGATCAAGACCCAATGTCGATATTATAAGAAAATGGGCCATACACAGATGGAAACCAAAAGGAGATTTGATTATCACCACCATGGCCAAGGGTTTTTTTCTAGCCCGATTCAATCTACAAGCTGATGTGGATTCAGTCTTATTGGGTGGTCCCTGGTGTATTGGAAATATGGGGATTTTTCTGAAAAATGGTATCCCGGGTTTAACCCAAATACTGAGAACATACATGCCATACCCATCTGGTGTAGACTCCTAGGGCTGCCCCTACATCTATGGGATGATGAGATCCTTCTTCATGTAGCTAGATTGATTGGTTCACCAATTGGGCTAGATGGACCTACAAAAATAGATCCAGACTTGCCTTTGCAAGGTTCTGTGTCTCATCTGAAATGGATCAGGAGCTTCCTGAACACATCATTCTACAATCCAAATTTGGGGCATGGAAACAACCAATAGAATATGAGGATTTCCAGCTAAGATGTAACAAATGTCATAAATTAGGGAATTTTGCCAGCAAATGTTTTGAGAAAATGAAGCAACAGTTAGAAAAACCCTTGGATCATTCTGAAAAGCAAGGGAAGAAGCAGATGGATGAGGATGATAAAGTCTCTCTAACTGATGGACAGAACCAGAATGTAAGGGATCGCTACATGCAGATGAACCTAAGGATAAAGGACTAGAAAAAGGCTTTAAGACCATAATAAAGAGGCCACCGGTTTATAGGAAACTATGGAGACCCAAAATCCACTAGTCAGAAAAGCATGATAAAGCCCAAAAGGAAAAAGATCTTGAACCGACAAAGGGTGAAGAAATCAAGAGGGAAATGGAAGTAGATCAAACAATGATACTTGAGAAATCAAATCCGATAAAGTTGAACATGGAAGTGGATGAAGAAAATGAAAAAGTATACATTCATCTAACCACTTCTAAGGAAGAAGAGATGGAAAAAATTACTCCTTTTCCTCATCAAGAACCGATAACTAAGAACAACTCTCTGGAGCTGCACAAGATGAGACAAGGAAAAGCCAAAGATATTCTGGAATCCATAGCAAGAGATCTAAACTAGGATAAAGAGTTTGCAGATATGGAGGAGCTCACTCCTAAAATAGCTCAACAACTTGATTTTGATAAAGGAAAAGAGGAAGGGGAAATTACTCCTACTCTAAAGAAAAGTCTATCGGAATGTGATAAAGATGGATTCATCACAAAGTGAGAAGTAAGAAACGAAGACTAAAAGGATTTGAAGAAATTCAGAATCGCTCTATAGTGATAAAAAGAAACAGATAGGAAGTTGGGAAGCTTCCACCTCAAGAATCACAAGGGCTACTGCCAGAGAACTGCAAATATTGGAGTCACCTATAGAAAAGGTAGACTCTCCAAGAGAGAAGTAAGAGAAAAAGAGACTGAGAAAGAAATTGTAGATGGTACTCAAAGGATTTTGAACCATCCGGAAACTACATCCCCAAAACTTTTTAATGAAGGTTATTTCTTGGAATGTCAGAGGACTCAATGGGGGACCTAAACAAAGAATGCTTAAGGAAATCAAAAGATCAAGTAGGCCCAACATCCTTCTAATTCAGGAAATGAAAAATGAAAAATAAAGTTGTTGAAGATTACAAAAGATCTTTCGGGAGAATGTTGCCTTTGCTGCTATTGATTCTCAAGGAGCTTCTAGAGGCTTAGCGGTCTTCTGGGACACTAAAACTGTTCATGGTAATGTGCTTTCATCCTCCCAGAATCATTTAGCTATAATTTTTAAAATCCTTGAGAATAATTCTAGCTAGATTCTTTCCAATATTTATGCCCCTAATACTGCTGTTGGTAGAAGAAATTTGTGGAAAGAGTTAGTCTTGTTTCAAAATAACTTTGAGGATATGAACTGGTTGATAATGGGGGACTTTAACACTCCTTTAAATCTGGGGAAAAATTTGGAGGGAACTTTGATTTCTCTATCAGCATGGAAGATTTTGCTGGCTTCATATCGACTCTTAATCTTATGGACATTGAACTTCATGGTAATCAATACACCTGGTCTAATAGAAGAATTGGGGAAAATATGATTCAGGTTAGATTAGATAGAGCTCTCATTTCTGCTAACTAGATCTTAGATCAGAATTTTCATCTCTCCTCCCTTCCCAGAATGGGTTTAGACCACAATCCTATTGCCCTTAATTTCTTCAATTGGTCAAAACCTTTCCACTACAATTTTAAATTTGAAAAGATGTGGCTTGAACATGAGGACATTCTAGATAGAATTAAAGAGTGGTGGTCTTGGGAAGGGACTGGAACTGCTCAATTCAGGCTTCTTCAGAAGCTGAAAAATGTGAAACAAAAGGTTAGAATCTGGAATAAAGAGGTTTTTGGGAATATTTTTGAAAAAAAGAAAGAGCTTAAACAACAACTGGAAGAGTTTGAGCTTGAATTTTCATTGAAAGGTATGACCCTCGAGGATCATCAACAGGAAAAAAAGCTTCCCTCTGCCCGCATAATATAAATAGCTGTGAGGAATCCTTTTAGAGAATGAATTCTAGAGCCCTTTGGTTAAAAGCAGGAGACAGAAATACAAAATATTTTCATATGACAACCCTCAAACATAGGGCTTGTAATAGAATTACTAAAGTCTCAAAGGGTAATGGGACCATTACTATGGATTCTGAAGACATCAAAGATGAAGCCCTCAAATTCTACAAGAATCTACTCACAGAGAATAATTCCTACAATGAGCAAGCGGCCTCCTTTCTCTTAGACTCCATTCCTAATAATTTACTACCTACCGAGAGGTTTAAGAGTCTTTCCAAAACAGTCACCATTGAGGAATTGAAAAAAGTTGTTTTTTCTCTAGAAGGGGATAAGGCTCTGGGCCCTGATGGTTTTTCTGCAAACTTCTTCCAAAGATGTTGGGAAATCTACTCCGAAGATCTGTTGAAAGCTGTTAATGAGTTCTATAGAACTAGAAATCTCATAAAAGAGTTAAACAATACACATATTGTGCTTGCTCCTAAGAAGTTGGATGTAAAGGATTTCAAAGATTTTAGGCCAATCAGTTTGGTTAATGTAATCTATCGATCTTTGCAAAGATTTTAACCACTAGGTGCAACCTATTCTAATGGAAATTATTTCCCAACAACAGAGCAGATTCATACAAGGTAGAATTATTCAGGATGGAGTTATTATGGTCCATGAAACAATTCATTCAATGGATAAAAGTAAAAAAGTTGGGATGGCTATCAAGTTAGACATGCATAAGGCTTTTGACAGAGTCTCCTAGAAATTCATGGATGAGGTTTTATCCAAGTTTGGATTTCAAAATAAATTCAGGAAAATTATACATTCTTGCATATCTTCATCTAGATTCTCAGTGGTTGTCAATGGTGAACCAGTTGGTTTTTTTGCCAGCAATAGAGGAATTCAACAAGGGGACCCCATCTCCCCTTTTTTGTTCATTATAATGGCTGACAGTTTAAGCCGATCTATTTCAAAAGCTATCCATATTGGTATGATAAAGGGCTTTCAACCTACTTCTGGTAATCAGGTTTCCTCTCACCAGTAGTTTGCTGATGACACTCTCCTACTTCTGATGGCCTCAATAATTGAAGCGAAGGCTATCAAAACTATCCTTAGATTTTATGAGGAAGCCTCGGGATAGAAAGTTAATTTTGACAAAATCTCAATCTATTTTTTCAATACTCCTATTGAAAGGCAAAGAAAGATTGCTCTCATTCTTGGTTGTACAATTAATTCCCTTCCAGCTACTTATTTAGGGCTCCCTATGAGTACTAGTAAGGTTTCTAATGAGGTTTGGAATGATCTTCTTAAGATATTTCAAAAAAACTTGCTGGTTGGAAAGGTGCTTTACTTTCAAGTGCAGGAAAGTGTTTATTGATAAAAATCACTCTTTAGAACTTACCTATTTATATCATGTCAATGTTCAACATTCCAACAACAGTGATGAATAGCATTGAAAAAATTCAAAAGCACTTTTTATGGCATGGCACTGAAGACAAGTTTAGGTACCATTTAGTTGCTTGGGAGTAGGTCTGTAAACCAAAGAGGATTGGGGGTTTAGGAATCAAAGATATCAAACATATGAATGCTGCTCTTATTGCAAAGTTGGGTTGGAGACTTATAAAAGAGCAGAAGCCTTGGACCGAGTTGATCAAAATCAAATACCTTTCCAATCAAAGCATGAATTCCTTTATTTTTGATCAGTTACTTCTAAATGGTTCTATTTTCTGGAACAATCTTCTCCACATCAGACATATTCTCTCTCAAGGATGTAGCTGGAAGCTTGGGGATGGACAAGACATTGATTTTTGGACTGAAAAATGGTCGGATATTAACTGGATTTCCTCTTATGGTCACATTAAAGATAGCTTAATTAGAAATTATGGGCACAAAGTCCAAGACTATATTGAGGTGGTTGAAAATAAAAGGAAATGGAAACAAATCAAAGTAGATGAGGATAATGTGCAGTCTGATGTTTCATCCATGCAGAGTCATCTCTCCCTAATTCATATCAGTCCTCAAAATCATAAGGATGAACTCATTTGGAAAGATTCCTTTGATGGAGAGTACTCGGTTAAATCTGGCTATAACTCTTTCTTTTCCTCTATTAAAAGTGATATTGAGTGGCATAAGTTGTGGATGCCCGAGCTAACCCCTAGAGTAAATTTTTTTGGTGGCTTATCATTAAAGGCAAGATCCTAACTAATGAAAATCTCATTAGGAAAGGATTCATCATGCCTAACAGATGTTGCATGTGTTAGGAAGAAGCATAAGACATCAAACACCTCTTTCTTCATTGTAAGTACACTTCCAAAATTTGGCATCTCATTTTTGAAAACTTCAATCAGGAATGGATCTTTCCCCATACTTGTCTTCAGGCCTAGGAACAATGGAACTCTCCTTACAAACATTGTGTGGTGAGGAGATTATGGCAACTGGTTCTCCCTCACACCATGTGGTGAGTTTGGAAAGCTTGTAATGATGTCATTTTTAGGAATACCAGAAAGTTATGCAAAAAAGTCTACAAAGAAATTATCATTGCTGTGAAAGACAACATTGAAAGATTTAAACCCCCCAAAAATAGACTTTACCCTGAGGAAGAAGAGCACATTCTAGCTGCTTGGAATATTGGCACTATTTTGAACAAGAATAACAATAGTATTGATAGATCCACTGTCTGATGGATTCAGCCTCCCAGTGCTTGGCATAAGTTGAATTTTGATGGGGCCTCAAATGGCAATTCTCAAGATTCTAGAGGTGGAGGAGTCATTAGAGATAACGATTTTGATGTGGAAAGCATTTCCAATAGTGTATTCACGGGATCTTGATGGGAAATTTTGGGTTTTTCAGGTGAATAATATGTAGAGGGTTGCGAGCTATATGTTTAAGCTTGGGATCGAAACAATGTATTGGGATAAATTTATTTATTAGTAACGAGGATGACATGAGGCTTGATAGATCAAGTCATAGAAGGATAAAAATTATCTTGGTTATATCTAGCCTCCAAAAGTTTGCAGTACTCGAAAGGTGAAATCAGAAAACAAGGTAAACTATTTACCATCATGTAAAAATTTCATGCACCAATGGTAAGTAGAGGGTACGACTTGCATCATATGTATCCATGGTCTACCTAAGAGGACATTGTACGAGGTATCAACATCAACAACATGGAAGATGGTGTCAAACATTCATGGGATCACTTGTATAGGCAATTTGATTATTCCGTAAGACTGTCATTCACTATTATCATAACCATGAATGGTTATAACGTTAACTCCCAATCTAGCCTCTGTCTCGACTAAGAAATCTCAAAATTTTCATGGAACAAATGTTTAATGCTACTCCATTATCAATTAGGAATATTTTAACCTTGTGGTTAGTGATATATGATTCAATATACAAAGATTTATTATTTTGCGAGTTTGGATTTAACAAGTCATGAGTACCAAACAACAATATTGGAATGGTTGGAAAAATATTAGCAATCAAGGCTTGTAACTATTGTACATTAAGATTTTTTAGGAACACATGTCTAATGGAGAGAACAAGTGAGAATATCTTGAAATTTAGATGACAATTTCAATAAATCCATGAGGGAGATATGGGAAGGGGTTGTCACTAACTATTTTAATAGGTCATATAGACTAAAAGTGGAAGATTTGGCATTAGATGTTGACTTTGGGCTATTTAGAACCGTGGGATTTACCGCTTGAGGCACAATCACCGAAGTAGATGGTTGGTTTGCTACAAGCATCCATATATTCTATCATATGGCCACCACATTATTATGAGGTTAGAACTTTATGGTAGCAATGACATAAGGAATTTATTTAAAAAAGGAAATTATTGAGTTGAAGTCAACATTGTTTGAAGATTGGCCTTTCTTAGTGGTTTTTTATTTACACCATATATAGGGAATGATTAGAAAACACCTTTATATTTTCATTGGGTGTTATGTTTGGTGTTGGGTTGTTAACCACTATATCTTCACCTTTGTTGATGAGGTCTTGGATGTAATAAAAATTCACACACATTTATTTATTTGATGGCCATCAATGTGGTGAAAATCACAATAAGTGTTAGGTTAATACCAAGAAGACTTGGGTTACCATTCAACAAAAGGTTTTATGAGGGGTATGTGACCATAATGGAACTTTCCAATTGGGGTAAAAACTAGAAAGGGGATCTCCTAAAGGTTTGAATTTTCATCTTGTCTGGTCACGAGGAGGGGCATCCTCTCTAATCTGGAATAACGATACGTTGTTTCACTTTGTTTTTCTTTGGTTGCATGTTTTGGACACTATAAAAATTGTGATTTTGTGACACCATTTTGTAACAACATTACGACTTCTATTGACATGTTTGGGCTTATCCGAATGGTTGTTGTTATAGTTTTTATTACTGTGCACATTATCCTTAGAATGAGGCTTGATCAAGCCTTTGACAATGAGGGAATTTTCAATTTGGGTCCATTTCTTGATAAATTCCTCAAAGTTTTTGAGGAAGTGCATTTGTATGTGGAAAGATAACTCATTATTAAGGTTTTGCACGAGATACTAACTAATTGTTTTTTTGGAATGGAACGTGGGAACCGAATCACGATTCCTCTCTATCATTGTAAAACTTGTGATTTTTTTTTAAATGTTGGTTAAGGTGTTTTTTGATTAGTTATATCAAATGCGAGAAAATACTTAAAAACTTATTAACAGTGGTTTATGATACTTGCACCAAAAATCAAAATTTCGGGATGATGGAATGTGCAAGCAATGTGAAGAGCTCCACATTTCACCAAGTGAGAAGACTTGTAATCAAATACTGCTAGACAAAATATATTAAATAAATATGATAATGAGTTACTCGGAAAAGGAAAATCCTATGAATCCAAAGGAACTTCCTTAAAGGGTTTCATCTCATTTGGTACAATCAAGTTATGTTGATAATGATAAGATAGATGAAAAACCGATAAATGATAACAATTATAGAACTTAAGGGGATAGTAAGACCTGTTAAGATTCATAAGTGACCCAAGCTAGAGTGGTAGCAAGCTCCAAGTCCTTAAAGTAGTTTTACTAGAAATCTTTAGTTACTTCTAGCTCCTCCGGAGTATCTCGATATAATATTCGATATTGGATGTGAATGTGATTACACAAAGGTGAGATCGTGGAGGATATAAAACTTATCCCACACGAATGGTTGTTGGAAAATTGGAAGATCATATATGTTAGTGATGGGATGTGACAAACCTAGAATGGTCATCTACAGAACATACATCTTGCAAATGACTTTTTGGATCCAAATCAGACTGATAAAAATATGATATATGCTAAAAATGGTTAGAAATGATAGGGATCGACAAAGATTAGATAAAATAATTGTTTTGATAAAATAGACAACAATAGATCCCAAAGAGAGATAAATGCTATTAAGATAGGCTATGAAGAATCTAGAAGTATGTGCCATACAAAAAAAGATTAAGGTATGTTTATGAGACAAATGATAAAACAAAGGTTTTGTATGTCAATTGACACTCGATCGGATAGAAATTACTTTCTTTGACAAAAAAATGATAAAACATATATTGATTACAAAAAGATGGGTTTGATATCAGTAAGGTCATCTCAAAATAATTTGGAAACATATAAGATTTTGAGAATGAGGTTTTGGAAGTGTTTATGAAGCTTAATGGGAGAAGTAAAGGTAAAAGGAATGATCGATGGTGATTAGGGGTCGACGGAGATCCATGTCCAAATCCAAAATATTATGTGGGTGGTCTAAATGATTGAATGAGAGGTAGAAGTCAAGAAGCGTATGCAAGATGGTGATAACGAAAAAATATGGATTATAACTTGTTATAAAATAAGATAACAAAGTGAGATAAATGATAATACTAACATTGATAATTGACTGGATGATAACAGAGCTCTAAGGAGGTCGTATGGTGATTAGATGGAGTTTACGAGATCTTGGTATCTTTGAAAGAAGGGTGTTGATATATTTAAATGTGGTGATGTTGTATATATGAGCGAGAAATTCATCCTTGCACACAAGTTGTGACTAACTGGAGAAGAGAGATAGATGTTGGATAAATAGAATCAACAACATCCAAATTGATCATTTGTCAATCACAGATCACTATCAATTTTATTGGGGTTAAAACCAACAAAAGGAAGAATGGGAAATGTTTAAACCACTTGCCTTAGGTTGTTAGGTAAATAGTTGGAGGTTGGGGAATAGATTTGTAAGATGTTAGTGGGTTGGGATAAGTATGGTAGAATAGGTTTAGGTTGTTTCAAGTGGTTAGGGGAGGTTAAATGGGTTTTTACGCAGGTAAACAGGATTTACAAAGGTAAATTACATCATACTTATGACATAGATAATAATGATAGGTAATGATAATTTTCCTAGTGTGCGTTAAGTCACCTAGGGGTGAAAAAGTGGTGTCTACATTTTCCCCTTTTGTTGAGTTGTCTGTAGGCATAGGATACGAGAAAAAAACTAGTGCAAAGATGCCCCAATCTTGTGATAAGGATTTTGTGATATTGTTCCCCCATCAAGCCAATGAGTGACTATGTTGGTCATTAGATTGAATATGTAGATTGTGTGGATAGGGTTGCTTTAAGATGCTCCAAGATTTTGGTTATAGTCTAAAATGACCATGTTAGAGGACTTTGTAATGGTAGTAATCTTGGAAACACTTGGTAGGGGATGTGTAACATGGACCACCTATAAATGCATGTTGTGGGAAGACTACTACATGGAGAGGGTCCAATAAGAGAACTCTCATGGGGGTGTGTTGAGTCATTTGACCAAGGGTAAAGGAAACATTTGTAAGGTGTTTGAGTCTTGATATATGGTCAAAAACAGAGTTTTTGACAAGGTGTTGAACATTAAAACAAAGGCATGAAGATTTTTGATAAAGGTTGTGATGTGATAAAAGATGTCTTGGTGACCAAAATTGATAAGTTTGTGTATAGAGGAGATAATCGGTGACAATTATGAATTGTTGGCATTGGGGATAGGAAATATGTGATGATTTAGGGTCACCGGTGATTTTGAAAATGACAAAAATATAAGCCAAGCAGCCATGAAAATAGTTCATTTGTGACATTTTTAAGTGTGATTCGAGAGCTCTAAGTTATGGTTTTCAAGTGTTTTTGAAGAGATGGAGGCTAGCGGTAGTGGCAGGAAGAGAAAAAAGATAAGGAGAGGGGTAGGTAAGTTTAATTTTGTGTTATATTTGAGTTTTTGTTTGTTTTGTATTTTTTGTGGTTTTTGAAATTTGGGGTGGGAACACCTGATTGGTGTCGATCATACAATCAGAGGAAATCGGTGGGTCACTTTGTTGATTTAGTTAATGTAATCATCTCCGATCAATAATTGGTGGTGATTAGTGTCATTTTGGATAGATTTGCTAATCGATGTCTTTGTTTTGTGTGTTTTGTAAGAAAGTGAAACTATTTATCTCCAAGATAGAGTGCCCGAGATGTTTTAGAGGATCCGAGATGATGTTACCAATGTAGAGTGGGATCATGTAGTGGTTGTTGGATTAGGAGGATTCTTCCAATACCAACAAATACCTCGAGATGCAAGACTTATGATAGCTCCGATCTACGATTAGGATACGAGCATAAGGACATTCCGGTTCCCGACTAGTGAGATGAATATTACTCTAGAAGATGTATACAAGATTCTCTGGCTACCAATTTAGGCGAGAAAGTGGTGTTTATCATGTGAGAGGCCCTTATTGATATTATAAGACAATTATATGTTGATGATCTTTTGAGAGATATGGTATACAACAGGAGGTTTACGCATTGAGTCTTACTATGATGCCAATGTGTTGGGTAACCATTGATTTTGGTGATTATGTTGTCTATATCATGTTATGCACTACAATATTTAGGGGTGGTAGGTTTTCTAGGATGATTGTGGGTATCTTGGAAGAGATTATGGAGTATCGGGATGTGTATGTTTGGCTTGTGCACTTTTGGCTTAGGTTTACCATGAGATTTGAAAGTTTGTGATAGGGAGGAGGTTTGTATTGGATGCAAGGCATCTGTTACAATGTTGGGACAATGAGAATATAGTTATTATGAGGCCACCAAGGCCACCATGGAGGGAAGGTGATCTGATCAAGTACGTGTTGTATATATCTCCCCCTGTAAATATAGCACAACACCAAAGTGTCGACATGACCAAATTCAAACCTAAGGTACGGGTTGAGGCGCACAACACGGAGTGTCAACATGACAAAATTTGTGCCCAAGTCGCACAACACAGAGTGTCGACATGTGAAAATTCATGCCCAAGGCACAAGTTTGAGGTGCGCAACATGGAGTGTCGACATGACAAAATTCGCGCCAAGAGTGCGAGTTGAGGCACACAACATAGAGTGTCGACATGACAAAATTCACACCCAAGGTGCAGGCTAGGGGCACACAACATAGAGTTTTGACATGACAAAATTCATGCCCAAGGTACAGGTTGGAGGCACATAACACAGAGTGTCGACATGACAAAATTCACGCCCAAGGCGCAGGTTGGAGGTGCATAACACAGAGTGTCAACATGACAAAATTCACGCCTAAGGTGCCAGTTGGAGGCACATAACACATAGTGTCGACATGAAAAAATTCACGCCCAAGGTGTAGGTTGGAGGTGCACAACACAGAGTGTTGACATGAAAAAATTCACACCCAAGGCGCAGGTTGGAGGCACACAACACAGAGTGTCGACATGACAAAATTCACGCCCAAGGCGCAGGTTGGAGGCGCACAACATAGAGTGTCGACATGTAAAAAGTTGTGCCCATGGCGCATGTAAGAGTATGTCAACATAAGGATGGATGCGCTGAGGCACATCTTCAGGAGGTGTAACATTTTGAGCATTGACACCTCGACAGGAAGCAAACCCTGGCGCATAGATATTCAGATGGCCATAACTTTTCACAGGGAGCTCGGATTCACGCAAGGTTGGAATTTTTGGAAAGCTTACAAGGTCCCATGTCCAACTAGGACTAGATATCTTTAATTAGGTGAGAAAAATTCTTCAAAAATGAAAAATACAATTCACCATTTTTTGGGTTTGCTATGGTCCTCACCTACCGCCATAATGAGATGAATTAAATGCAACTTGGAGGTGGTTTTGGTAGATTTGGAATTCCTATCTCTTTTCTCTCTCATTCTTCCTATAAATTGTAAGGAGGGCTTCTTTCTAAAGGTTCAAAATTCTTGTTCTGCCCCTCCCTTCTTCTCTTTGGCAGGTGAATTTGTGGAGTTCAAACCTCCCATCTAAAACTATAATGCAACTTTTCCTCTTGGCATTTTGTAGTGTATTGTATCGATATTTGGAGAAAATAATGCATGTTTGTGGATGATTCTCAACCCTCTCTGTGTTTATTTACATCCTCCGATATTTCACTACAAATTTTGTTATCTCATGCATGATGTTGCATTGCATTTTAATGGTTTTTGTTTATTGGCAAGACAGTGTTCTTCATTCCTTGGTGCATCACCTTTGTTAGTTTAGGTTTATTTTTTTATGCATCTTCTTACCCTATCTACTTGGCAAGTTACTTTAGGTTTTTTAGTAAACCCTATACGATTTTATGTGTGCATCTGAACAGAGGAATAGGAACCGGCCTTCATCTAGAGATATTTTCCGATTTTGCAAGGTCCCACACTTGGGAAAAGATCCATGTTATGCAATCACACTTTGAGAGTCTCAACCCATCGAGTTGTAGACATTAAGGGGTGCTGTGATTCACCATCAACAATATGTAGTTAGATAGTTGAGATAACATTTGACTGGATGTGGGATAATGAGGTTGAGCAAGACCAAACCTACTAAGTTGATCAACCACGAGGTATTTCTTTTGATGATGTATTATGGAGGCCTTATGTGAGGTACCCTACATGGCCAAGGATGGATGCATAGTTGACATGGTTTAGGAGGGTGATGTGGGTGCAGGGGAGGAGCCATATATGATAGAGGTCATAAAATGTCCTTGGGTGTGGTGGCAATTTGGATTTCCCCAATTTATTCTTGGTGAGTTAATAATATATCAGCGTGATGATGTAAAGATATAATTACTCGCATTGGTAGTGGATGTGATAATAACCGAGAAGGCATGAGATATGGAGGGGATTGATGAGGATGATGTTGGAGTGGAGGAGGGTTTCATGGATTGGTGGGTAATAATGGGCTACTTATGGAGATAGGGTTGGTAGGAGGAAATAGGGGTGGAAAGGAGGAGGGTGATGGTGGAGACGTATTTGGCTAGGTTACATGAAGATCATGATATTTTATAGGTGGAGAGGGATAAGTTGGTGTTTAAGCATGATGTTTATCATGAGTGTGATAGGCTGCAAAAGGAGATAGACCAGATCTGTGTAGACTGTGATACATATAGGCAACAATGAGATATGTATCATTGGAAGTGGGAGACATTGTTGGTTAAGTATGGAAAGGTGGGTATGACTTGAGAGGAAGGTGGTAGTGCAAACCCGGGAGCATAGCCTAGTGTGGAGTAGGAAGTGGTACTGTAAGAGGATTGCTAGTAGTAGGAGGAAATATGGGGCTTCCTAGTTTTATGACCGTTGAGCAAAGTATAGAGCACTTGGAGAGGAGATAAGATATTATGAATGCTTGGTTACAGAACACCTCCTTGGTGTTCCTCATTATGTGGAACATAGAACAAGTGAGCATTGATCATCTTGATAGATGACATCGGTGAGCACAAAGAGTGCCGCAAAGACAGAGAGATCCGGGGCTAGATGTAGGGGCCACAAGAGGCCATAGGGGCCACAAGAGGCCAGGGGGAAGAGTGTGTATCAGAATTTTATTTTACCACATGATATGTGGGTTTTTTATATGATTCGAGATATATATGGTTTTATCTATGATCCTTTTTGAAGGCATTTTTTTTATATATATCATCGATTTATGTGTTTAATTGAGTTGTTTTGGTATTATATATATGTTTTGTGTTGATGAAATGTTTTTAGATTATGACTTTTTGATGAGTATTTACATGATTTTCGATTTGGTGTTGTTATTGTATATGGATTATGAGATGGTTTTATGAATTTTGTGATGAGATTTTTGAAATTTAGAGATGTATTTGATTATGATATTAGCTGCACAAATGTTAGATATTTGATATGTTGATATGGTGTCATTTAAACATGGCGATCCTTTCAAAAATGTGTTTCAATTATGGTTAAGAATAAAATGTGGTTTGTTTGTTTTCTACACTGGATTTGATGCATATGTAACATGATGATAAAATGTATGATGATGATGATGCACTTGAGGCTTTGTAACAAATTTTAACATATAACTAACAATACTTAGTCATATGCAAGACCTTGATTCTTGATAGAAATAAGTTTTTATACCTTCCTAGAACATGGAAAGAGTTGACATATGTAGTTTGTAAGGGAGAGTAGGTTCATTTTAATGGATTTTTAGGATCATGTCCTAACTATTTTCATTAATGCAAACTCAAAAATGTAGGAAGTTTTATTTAATGGAAAATTTGATCAATACGGGAAGATTTCCTAGGATGCTTTTGATTTTGAATTTTTGATGGTTGATCAATGCAGGAAGCATTTTTGGTAATGATATGGGTAACCATCCTTTGAGGGGGTGGTCTACATTTTTTTATTTTTTTGATAGATAGCCATCCTTTGAGGGAGTGGTTTATATATTTTATTTGACAATTATCCTTTGAGGGATCAGTTTGTATTTGACAATATGTTTGATAACTTTCCTTTGAGGGAGAAATTTATATTCGATAAGGGAAAGTGTAGATATTCTTTATTTATTATTTTTACGTTGAGGAAGGCCTAGTAGACCATTTAGAGGAGGGGAAAAGATGTGTGTACGGACTAGAAATGTGTATCCCATAGCATCTTTTCAATTGGTAGATAAAAGGTAGATGAATGTAATGATTGGGGGTTCCTACTAATGAGGAACTTGTCCACGTGAAAGATGAGATGAACATATACGTTGTGTTCATCTTTAGGTCTTAGTTATAAGGTACTAATAGTAGACCACATGCTTCCAAATCATTGCAATAGTAGAATGATATGTTTGTGGCGAGTGATATCTTTGATGTGACTAATGTTATGATGGTAGATATGTTAATAATAAAAATACCACACACGCAAGGCATTCAAATGTTCCTTTTCAGTGGTTACCACCAAGGAAGAAAAAACGATAGGATCTTGACCCATATTTATGAGTGATGACATATGGACTGATCCAGTTGGGGGAAAAATTTCCATGTTTACTTCTTTCCAGAGTAGTGACATTTTGATTTTATTTGAGGACAAAATCACCAATGTTAAAGTCACATTCTTTGATATGTTTGTTATTAGCTTTTTTAATGCATTCTTGATATACATGATGATGTTCAAGGGCTGTTAGGTGATGTTCATCTAAAATCCAAGCTTTTGCTAGACATTTTTAATGATAATCCTCATCGAGAGATAAAATATATTACGGACACTCGTAGAGATGGGATTTGAACTTCAAGGGGTAAGACCTTCTCAGAGCCATAGACTAAAGAAAGGGTGTATCTCCTATACAAGTACATATTATAGTTTGATAGGCCCAAAGAGAAAATGAGATTTGGATATGCCAATTCCTGCCGGCTTGGTCGATGGTTTTCATGAGGATTTTATTGAGTGTTTTGTTAGAAGCTTCTACTTGACCCTTTGTTTGTGGGTAATAAGGTGCTGAAAGTCCCAATTAAATGTTGAATGTGTCACATAATTTCTTCATTTCTTTATTTTTGAAAGAATTTCCATTGTTAGTGATAAGTTTTTGAGGGATGTTAAAGCATCATATGATTTTTGATAGATGAATTCAACGATTTTATTTGCTTTTGATATGAAAATAATCAAGTTTTTATCTACCTGATCTTGGACCCTTATAGGATTTAATTATTTGCCGATAATTTTCTCCTTTTCCAATAATCAATTTAAAAATTAATGCAAGACAATAAATACAATTGCACAATGATTGATTACAGAGTTCGGCAATTTCCTATGTCTCCGGGTTCTTATTGAACCATTCCACTAGTCAAAACTTGTAAGTTGCAATAGTACTTTCACAAGAAAACCTAATGGAAACTATTAAGAACTTTGATTAGAAGAATAAATAGACCTTCAAAAGACAAGGGTGAATAATAGCACCTGACTTCCCCTTTCTGGCATATTTGGCAAGCTTGATGGCACTAGCTCCACTATTCAGAATCCTCTGGTTCTCAATTGGCCTTCCAGATGCTTTGTAATACCCTATGGAACTCCGGTCGATATTCCAGGATTCATAATAATTTGGTGTGGCGCTATGGGCCTATTGGGTAGTTTACATTTTACTCCCAATCACAAATATTCCATCTAATATTGCCTAAAATAATAGGCCAATAAACAATATTTGTCTATAGTAATTTTTAGGAATTTAATATAGTTTACAACACTATATTAAAATTTCCCTATTACTAATTCTGACACATCCCACAAATAAGCTTAAAAAATAATAAGCTTCTCGGGATAATGTGTTTGTACAATGAAATTGGGTCCCTATTTATACAAAATTAGGGCCCTTAAACAATGCATTAATAATTATCTATAGGCTATTTTTAAACCTTAGCCTGTAGCATTTTGGATGGGTTAAATCCCATGTTGGGTGGATAAGATGAAGTGGGTTAAATCCCACATTTGGTGGTGGGATAAGGTTTTAGGCTTATTAAAGCCTTTCCACGCATATGTTAAAGTGGTCAAAGGACCACGTGAGCTTAACTCACCCCCTACCACCGCTTCATCTCCTTCTCCTCTCCACGTGGATGCTTCCATGCATGGCTTGGTTTGGGTGTTGTTTGGTGAAGCCACCGAGTTGTGTGGGAATTATTTGAACCGCTCAATGTTGGGCTCATCGTGACATGGTTTTATTTCCTATATAAAGGCCGAGTCATTACCACCGAGTCATAGGTGGTTGTTGGTTATATTGATTTGGTCCATGATGTTTGAACTATCCAACATTGAATCACCATGGTATTTGGGAATAATGCATGGAAAATAATTACCAAGTTTGACCCACATGAATCATGATGAATAAGACCACATGCCAACCCATGATTGCAAAATCAAACTCATGGTGGCAAGCCATGTGGTGGTTTGAGGACCCACTATTTCACCTTTTTCTTAGATGATTTCTTTGAATTGTTAGCAAAATAGATAGGGTAACTGGCGTAGGAGGAATACCTATTCAAATGTCAGTTGATGGGTTGTTACGTGCGTATGACTTATGAATCCACAAATGATCATGAGAGCTTCCTTTTGGCTAGGAGGAACTACTTGTAATAAAAGAAAGACCACCCGAAAGAATTAAACAATATGGGTAGTGAAGCGCCACCGTAAGCTAGATCCGGGAAGTATGATACTTCCTAGATGGTCATCATTCCACTTTATTTAAAAAAATTAATGTTGTAAAAAAGTAAATCCTATTGTTATTTTAAAATGATTTAGGTATCTCACTTAAAAACACAATAAGAAATAGATCTAATCTAACAAGCTAAGTTAGAATAGAATCCACAAGTCAAATGGTTGGTTTTGGGTTCTGCAAGTCTGATAAAGGTCTCGGGTAGGTCACAGGTGAGTGAGGGTGAAGTACAATGAGGTGGGCAGGTATATTTTTAAGGTTGTGTGGGAAAACATAGAGACCGGCGTCGGTCGGGGGTGACCAAACGCGGTTAGGTATACCAGAGCAGTTCTTGTGAGATCTGGAAACACCACAAAGCGGGGTTTTGGTCTCCTTTGTGATTGCACAAAGGATTTGGTTGGTCGGACGAGGTATTGGGTGACTGGAATGGGTTTTTTGAGGTTTTGGTGGGTTTATGGGGTACAAAATGTTGAAGATGGTCAATAGGGAGAAAGATAAACAATGGATGATACAATAATCTTGATAAAATGAAATAACTAGAAAAGTATGATGTTGCACTTACTTGGATTTCATTTCAGAATGTCGTGTGTGAAGGATGAAGGTGCTTGATGATGGGTTTGAAGGCTGTAAGTGATCACCAACTAAAGAAAAGATTTGTATGGGCTGCATGCATGCCTCTTTTCTTAGATAGATCCAAACGTGGCAGGATGGCTATGCGGAGAAGATGCTCAATCTCCTTCCTTGGATGTGAGTTCTTGCTGGAATTGGCTCTCTGAAGATGCATTATCATTTTGAGATCTCGTTCTTACTCATCAAATTTTTGCTTCTCACTTCGGAGTTCCAAATTCCAACCTTGAAATAAATTTGTTTTGGGGTTAAAAAGGGGGTAATCGATGGCGATCTAGCTTAAGCGGCGATGGTTATGGGTAAGCGTCGGTCAAGGTGAGATTTTCTAGGTTTTCCAAACTTAGGGAGATCCTCCTAATTTCTTTAGATCTTGTGTCGTTGTCCCACAGATTAGACTGGGAGCTTCTTGTGAGCATGCGAGAATGTGGTTAGAGGGAATGTAGGCATTGATTTTTAGGGTTTGGGTAAGTCTTAGTTAGTTATGGTAAATTGCTAAGAATAGGTCTTAGGTTGAGTTAACTTGGTGAGGTGTCTAAGTGAAGTGTTTTTGTAGATATTATTTAAATAACATATTTAAATAATAAATATAGTGAACATAATGAATTAATTTAATTTAATTAATTAAATTAATATTATTGGGAGTGAAGGGGTCATGGATAGGTAGATGTAATAAAGGGGGCTTATATGTCGGGGGACAAAGGAGGAGTGTGACCTAATTTTAGTGTCTACATTTTCACCTTTTTTTACGTAGCTTTTATTGGTAAGTGATGGTAACAAAAACAAGATGTGGTTGCCCCATGTGGGGGTGAAGGTGATCCCCCTCAAACTAGGAACTGATGAAGCAACAGGCTGAAGTGGTGAGTGGTTTGATAAAAGGTAAATGTGAGGAAAAGGTAAGTGGGTGTAGGGGAAGAGGGTGAAAGGTCTACTCAGGTGATCTAGGTAATGGGTCAGGGTTAAAGGTAGCAACAGTAAAATACACACACACGTATAAACTGTAGCATGCTACTAGGTTGAAGAGCAGGAAAAATCTACATCATCTAAGGTCGATAGGTTTAACCGAACAAGGATGAAGTGAATCGGTATCAAGGTATAGGATAAGGTCGAAAACACAACGTAGGTTAGGTGCAAGAAACGTTTAGGTATGTTTTGGTACACCTAAGGTAGGGTCAAGATAAATGTGATCATGACAATAGGATAGGTAAGGTCATTAGGTCAATAACATAGGAGCAGTGTACATAATGTATAGTGAACACATGAGGTCAAAGGTCACTAGAGATGGTCGAGTCTAAATATCGAGATCATGGCACGGGTAAGGCCGAGGAGGGTAAAATAATAAGGCTTCAATAGCGAGATGCGGGGAGGTTAAAGAAGGTGGAGGAAAGAGGTGAAGGTAAAGTGGTCTAGGTAGGTGTAGGGGAGGAAAAAGAAAGAGGAGGTAAGGAAAATGAGGTAAATGTGAGGGAAAATGAGTATGCAGGGTAACCGACATCGGTCGGTATGAACCGATGATGGTGTAGGGGAACCAACAACGATAGTATAGGGCATCGGACCAACGGTGGTCAAGGGTTAACCGCACCGGTCAAAGTCAAGTAGGGTATAAAAAGTGTAAAACCCACATTTTAAAATTCATTTGTGCATTTGGAAAATGGAGAAAAGGACAAGAAGAGAGAAAAGAGGAAGAGGACAAAAGAGTATAGTAGAGAGCTTGGTTGGCGAGCCACATAGGTGAGATTGATTTGGCAAGAGGTGGGGTCACAAGATTAGGTCAAGCAAAGTGATTAGTGGAGAGAGTTGGAGGTTAGTTGAGGATGGCAGAGGCCGGAGAAGGCTTGAGAGGAGTGGCGCGGAGGCCAAAGGTTCCACCACAATGGTGGCGGTGAGATCAGTAGGATTTAAACCTCTGGTTTTGATTTTGAGTTAATTTGATGTAAGATGTAGAAAATATAAAAGAAAATGGGGGTTTTGGGGAAAGAATTTCAAAATGGGAAAAAGAGAGGGAAAAGGTAATATTAAATGGTAAGGGGTAGGGAAACAGGTAATGTAGGAACAATTAAGGGTGTAAAGAGGGATTTGGGTGGGTAGAATGTTTAGGAAGGGAAAAAGTAGGGTTGGAAGGTCGGGGTGGGCATTGTGACGGTGACCAACATCGGTCGATGTGTGTCCAACATCGATGGGTAGGAGTGGTATCGGTCACAAGAACGATGACCGATGTTGGTTAAAGGGAAACCATGGTCGCAGAGGCAACTAGGGTTGGGTAATCCTAAGGGGAAATGGGATAAAAAGGGAAGAGAGTAAGGGTAGGGTGGGAAAGAAGGTAGGCGAGAGGGGAAGGGGTTAGGGTGAGAAAGTAGGGTAGGTGGGTAAAGGGTGAGGGTAGGGTAGCTAGTGTCGGGTGGATGGGTTTGGGTAGGTGTGGGTGAGGGTGAGGGTAGATAGGTAAGGCGGATGGGTTTGAAAATAAGTTTAGTTGGGAAGGTAGACTAATACATTGTTTTTATGGGATGCAGGTGAGAGATGAGCTCTGGATGAGATCCTGGGTACCACCCTTGTTATTAAGAGTACGAATGAGTGCGACGCAGACGGAGTGGCAACATGTGGCGAGGTGGGATTGATAGGGGTGAGGCGTTACCAACATGTAGTCCAAGAGGTGATTCTTATGGTTTCCCTCATTGTGAGATGGGACACGATGACCACTACCTTCCATTTGTCGATGGGTGAGATGATGATCACCCTGGAGGATGTCTATAGGATCCTGTGTTTTCCCATATTGGGGGCCAAGGTTTATTCTATCTCTTCAGAGGTGTTATAGGAGTTACTAGCACCCATTTTTGGTGAGGGTGTAGCAAACCTGACATTCCATAGCACTAGCATGAGCTATGGAGTGATGTATAGAGCTCATCCAGAGGAGATGAGGTTAGTGGTACTTGTGATGGAGGTAGTGTGCTGCTTCACCTTTGTCGAATGTAGAGGGGAGAGATTCTCGAGGTCAGCTGATGAGAGTCCTCTATGACAAGATGATACATCGAGACATAGTTTGCATGAGCACCTACATTGTTGACACAGGTGTATAGAGAGCTATGGGCCTATGGGTGACTGCGGAGGTTTAAAATTTCTGCATGCATCGTACTACTACATTACTAGGCATATGAGCACATAGTTTGTGTTTGACAGTGGGGATGCCCCAGGAAGATGCATTCCCACAGAGAGTTTTGAGAGTGGGGTACAAAGGCGGTGGGTACCGGCCATGGGAGAGTCAAGAGGTGCCAGAGCTATGCATGATGTAGCTTATTACAGGATGTTATTGGAGGGGCTATCTGGGGTGGACATCATTTGGAGGCCATATGTGGGCTTCCCTTCATATAGACAGATGGCCATGGAGCTAGCTGGGCTATAGATACATCTGTGGATAGAGGGGAGGAGAGTGGGAGAGCATGAGTGGATACCCATAAAGTGGGTTAGATGTCAGTTTGGATTGGTCCAAGGTGTATCACCTCCATTCCCTCAGTACTGGAGAGATGATGTGGAGAGACCTATGTCTCCACCATGACCCACAATGTCCTGGGTAGGAGGAGCAACTAGTAGATGTACAGATTGATGATGTTGGGGTTGCAGATGGGTACAGGCAATGGTGGGCGCACATTTGAGAGCTGTACCATCAAGGCCACGGAAGCAAGACTTAGCCACTATCACATTTTAGAGAGCGCACTACGAGGGCGGTGTGGCTACTTTGGTGATGTAGTTGGGGATCATGCAAGGGAAACTTATAGGTTCAAAGGCATAGGTTACCACATTACAGGCCTAGATAGCGATGTTGTAGATGTAGGTAGGGTAGGGATAGGTACTGCACGAGGCAGAGGTAGGGGAGATGGAGATGGAGAGGAGGTAGGTAGAGATGGAGAGTAGATAGCCACCCTACAAGCGCAGTGCAAGCATTACAGGCCGATTGGCACAACGCAAGAGACATGTTACAAGTCTGCGAGGCTAGTTGATAACAACAAAGACACAAATTACTACCCTATAGGCCCAAATACAGGCACATGCTCCAGGTGACTCAGGCTCTAGTACTAGCACAGGGCTCAGTGTAGGTTCAGGGATAGAGTCCTATTGTATAGGTAGCCACGTAGGTAGTGGGACCTATGGCACCTCCATAGACAGTACCCATGGCCAAAGTTGGGGATTCCTAGGAGAGTCATGGTATTACGAGATCATTTGTTAGTTGTTAGGCTAGATGTGCCCTCCTATGCCGAGTACAGAGCATAGCAGGCCTCTAGTGAGAGGACCAAATCCTGTACTCATAGTGTGGAGAGTACAGGGGGTGGTGAGCCTAGGGACAGGGTCATGGTGAGGCCATTAGTGTGCAAAGGCCAGCCATAGGTGAGGGGCCATCAGTAGGAGGTGAGGTAGGTGTTGGACCCCAGATAGGTGTAGCAGAGGGGTCGGGAGAGACACAATGACCGGATGTGGACCAGTTGACATGCTGAGTATTTTTTTATGTATTATACATGAGACTAGCCTACATGCCGAAGAGATTTTGTATTGATGATTTTTGGTACATGATACCAACCTATGAGTGAAGACATTTTTGTATTGGATAGTGGCACAACGTGATGAAATTTTTGGGATGATAGCCATGATGAGACATGCATGTTTATTGAGATAAACATTTATGTGATACTGGTGTACATTGCAGTGATACACACATTCATATATGAGGAGATAGATGATATTCAGGTGATGCTATTGTAGACGTGTATGAGTTTTACTTTATTATGATATGGATGGACAATAGATGAGGTAGGCATGATAGAGTCAGGTCATAGGCATGGATCGAGTCAGGTCGGTTTAGGCATGGATTGGGTTAGGTTGGTTAGGCATGGTTGAGTTAGGTTGTTAGGCATGGTTGAGTTATTTCGGTATTTTGATAACAAATTGTAATATAAATGCATGAAAAATGTGGAAAATGTTGGTTATGTATGAAAATGTGAAATAATATAAGTGGTAAAAGTTATGTGGTATATGGTGTAGATGTCGAGTTTTTTTATGAATAGGAAATCGGGTAAAAGGTGGGGAAAATGGTTAGGGTAAAGAGTGGTGAGCTAACCTTCCATGGCCCCATGCCTTGGAAGTGCTTGCCTACATAGTCCGGTGAAAAGGAACCTCGGACCGATGTAGTTCTCCCACAAGCTAGGGAAGAAGATGAAAATGAGTTGGTAGGTTTGTGGTCATGTTGTGGGTTGAGGTGTAATAGGTGGGGGTAGATGATAGTAAAAAATGTTGCGGTGAGGGTGACTATGGAGAAAGGGGAGAATGACCCAAAAGGTAAGCGTCGAGGACCAAATATTATAGAAGAAGATAAAAAGGTAATGAAGAAGAGAAAAGATAAGAGGGGGCAAGAAAGCCACCCGATTGGCAAGGATCAAAACATATGAAACACATATATAAATAGGCTAATGAACGTAAGACCCTAAAGACATTACATGATTGATAATTCTAAGAGTGAAGAAGAGTCACATGATCACCAAATGTCATAGGTTCAAGCAGGTCCCTTGAGGTATGAAGTGAAAAGACAATGGGTAGAGAGGTGTAGGTAATTGGGTCATAAAATGGGAAGTAGAATGCCTTGGGCAATAGAGCCAAGATCACAATAGGCAAGTCCATGACGAAAAAGCTTATTTTTATTTTTCTTTTCTTTTTGACTTTGTAGATAGACTGATCGATGCGGGAAGTCTACATAGGATGAGTATATGTCTCCTTGAGGTCTTCGTGAAGTTGATCGATGCGGGAAGCTTCTGAATTTTTATTTTTGAGAAAATAGTCTTCTTTTTGGAAAAACTATGTAGAGAGTTGTGAGCTTTTTATAGCTGTCCTTCGAGGGTGCAGTCTACTTATAGAAACAATTGAAGGCGAAGATTTCCTTTTGAGGGATTCATCTTTTATATTGGAAGTTTGACTCAAGGAGTTGATCCCTTATTTTGGGAAGATGTCCTTATAAGGGATTCATCTTGTTTTTTTGGCTTTTAAGTCGTGGACGAGACTATAATGAAGCATTTGGTTCTTGTTAAGAAGGTAAGGGTAACGATCATGGGATTTCATCTAAAAGAAGATGAAAAGTATCCATGAGAATCATGCCATGTGCAGAGCCGTGGTGCACATATTTTAGATAAGGAAAAAGGGTGACGGATAATCCCATGATCCTTGTTTAATCATTAGAGATAAGATGTGAAAAGGTAAATGGCGCTCAAGGGACGAGCATGAATTAGATAAATAGTGATGTAGGACTAGAGGTCAATAGTAGAGTGGTCTTAGATGTAATGTGTTAAGGGGCTCAGGTTCGGGTTTACCCTCAAGCGAGGATAAATGATAGGCACCTGATCCATAGGTATGAGTTACGATGTATGGTCCAAGCCAATTAGGAGAAAATTTGCCCGTTTTCTTTCTCTGCTTTGGTTACATGTTGATTTTATTTCAAAATAAGGTCACCAATTTGGAAGGTTCATTCATGAACACATTTTTCGTAAGCACGTTTGATACATTGTTGATAAACTTGAAGGTGATCTAGAGCGTTAAGACAACGTTTGTCTAATAACTCTAGTTATGCTAAGCGATCCTGATGAAATTCATCATTAGCAAACATGTCATGGAGAGAAATGTGAAGTGAGGGGATCTAGACTTTGAGAGGTAGAATAACCTCAGTACCGTATACCAGTGAAAAGGGTGTAGCCATAGTGGAAGTGTGAATACTAGTGCGGTATTCCCATAGAATAGAAGGAATTTGTGTATGCCAATCCTTCTCAGTATCATCAACCAATTTCATGAGAATTTTATTGAGGGTTTTGTTAGTGGATTCAGCACGGCCATTAGTTTGTGGGTAATAAGGGAGGAGAAACTAATTTGAATGTTGAAGGCATTGTAAAGTTTTTGCAATGTTTTGTTTTTGAATTTTTTTCCATTATCAGTGATGAGGTGATGAGGGACATCAAAGTGACAAATGATGTGATGGTCAATGAACTCACATATTTTCTTAGCTTTTGTGGATATGAGCAAGTATGGCTTCCACCCATTTTGTGTAGTATTCAAGAGCGGTTATGATCCATTGATGGCATTAGAAAGAATGAGGATTGATTTCTCTAAAAATATCCAAACCCCATTGAGAGAAGGGCCAAAGGTCACGAGTGACCTATAAGGCATGACTGGGTGTATGATGAAGGTTGGAATGTTGTTGACATTTCATACAGTATTTGACATAGTCGCAACAATCATGGTTAAGGGTCAGCTAGTAATCGCCTAGGTGAAGAATACACTTAGCAACAACAAGGCCACTAAAGTGACCTCCACATATGCAATCATGAATCTCCTTGATGGTATAAGGAATTTCAGAACTTGTGAAGCATCGTAAGAGAATACCATAAAATCCATGCTTATAGAGGAGTCCCCTAGGATAACAAAATGGGAGACCTTCTTAAGGAAGGCACGTTGTCTGTTATGGGTGAGATCAGGAGGTAAGATGGAGAGGGAAAGGTAGTCAGAGTATTGTTTATACCAAAGGTCACTCGAGTCAGGGGTGTTAGTTCCGATTGAGTAAACATCATGAGGTAAATAAGAAGGTGAATGGAGGCATTGTATAGTGACAAATATTTTGGAATTGGTAGGGGAAGCAAGTATTTGGGAAGCTAAGCAGGCCATAGTGTCTGCAAATTTGTTGGTTGACCATGGGATGGTTTGAAGGGTGTAACGATCAAAGGTGGTCAAAAGTATGTCTACATGATGTTTATACTTTTGAAGTATCTCGTTACGACATTGGTACATACCATTGACTTGGTTTATGACCAATTGAGAATCACTAAAGATGTGGATTGATTTAACATTGAGGGCATAGGCGGTCTGAAGACCTAGTACAAGTGCTTCGTACTCGACAATATTGTTGGTGCATTCAAAGTCTAGTTTGAAAGACAAAGGAATGGGTTCTCCATCTAGAGGGACAAGGATAACACCAGCTCCACCCCCACACTGACACTTAGAACCATTAAAGAACAATGTCATTTGGTAAGGGGGTTCATCCAGGGAAAGGGTAGCAATGGACTCATCAGGAAAGTCAAAATTAGAGGGTTGGTCCCGGAAATAGGTGCATCAGCCAATTGGTTAGTGATAGCTTGGCCCTTAATGGACTTTTGGTGAATGAGTTCGATGTCAAGATTAGATAAAAGCATAAGCCATTGCATGGTGCACTGATTTTGATAAGGTTTAGTGTACATGAAGTGTAAAGGGTCGGTATTGGTCACAACAAAGGTTTTGTGGTTGAGTAGGTATGGCGGAGATTGGTGGCAACAAAAACTAAGGCTAAGAAAATATTTTCTAGGTGGTTGTAGTAGGTTTCATAGTCCAAAAGAGTATGGATTATGTAAGAAACCGCCCACTCCTTGTGTTGTTCATCGCGATGAGCGATCATGGCTCCCAAGGAATGATCGGTAGCTGATATGTATAGGTAAAAAGGTTGATCATATTTAGGTGGGATAAGTACAGTTGGTTGGAGAAGGTATTATTTTAAGGCCTCAAAAGCTTTATGACAGTCATCATCCCATTCAAAGGAGACATCCTTCCTAAGTAGATGATGAAATGGTTAACACCGATCGATAATTGCAAAATGAAGCGGTGAATGGACCTGTAATTTACCTATTACACTATGGAGTTGTTTGAGGTTCATGGGTAGAGGCATTTCCGAGAATGGCCTTGAATTTAGCAAGGTCAAATTCTATACCATGGAGGGAAATGATAAATCCTAGGAGCTTTCTTAAGAGAACCATGAAGATGCACTTTTTAGGCTGAAGGTAGACACAATATTTAATGAGGCGGTCAAAGATGGTTGTAAGGACCTGTGAGGTGTTTGGCGTGGCATTTAGATTTAACAAAGAGATCATCCATGCAATCTTCTAATATATGATGCATGATATCATGGAATATGTAAGTCATAGCACATTGATATGTAGCACCAACATTTTTAAGGCCAAAAGGCATGACTCAATAATAAAAGGTTCCCCAAGGGGTAATGAATGCGGTCTTGTGTTGATCCTCTAGGGAAAGAAAAATTTGGTTATAACCCGAGAAACCATCCATGAGTGAGAGCATCTCATGACCCACGGTAAGGTCTACCAGTTGATCAATACCAGGCAAGGGAAATTCATCTTTCGGGTAGGCAATGTTAAGATATTGGAAGTCTATGTAAATGCGAGTCCCCTATTTCTTTAGTAATAGGGACAATGTTAGAAATCCAACGAGGATAATCAATGGGTAAGATGAAAGAAATAGAAAGAAGATGCTGAATTTCTTCTTTGATGAGAAGAGCAATGCGAGGGTGCATTTTCCTGAGCTTTTGTTTGATAGGTTTGGCATCGGGAATAGTTATGATATTGTGGACCACTATGGTGGGGTCAATACTGCATGTCTGCATAAGACCAAGTGAAAGCATGGTTATGATCTCGAGAGAAAGGAAGTGATGGCTTCCTATTCAACAGCATCTAAAGATTGTCTGATCTTTAGGATGTGTGGGTCGTCCTGAGTATGAATGTTGATCTCGATAGTCGATTCATTCAACATGGTTTGCATCTCAGAGGGTAACGACCAATGAATATATGAGTCTTTTGCACCAAGGTAGGTGAGTATGGATTCATCATCTTGACATTGAATGATGTTAATGGTCGGTGTGTTGTCATCGATCATCTCAGGATACAGGAATGGGAGAGTGGAAGGGGCCTCACCCTCACGTTGATAAGTCAAAGGCCCTAGGGAAATGGTGTTTATGAAAAAAAAGTTGGGGGATAGATTCAGGATCCATCGACTCTGTCGGTGAGGGTGGTGATGAAGGTGGAGAAGGGCTAGCATCCTTAATGAATTCAATGTGGATCAGTTTGGTAGAAGGGTCGGGGAAGCCAATACCACTACGATCATTATGTTTGCGGGTGGTACATGGAATAATGGTATGGTAGCCTTTCTCATAAAGTCCAAAACAAAAACCCTTCCATACACAATGGTGTAGGAAGGTGTGGGTGAAATGATGATTGGTAAGAGATTGGAAGTTAGTGGAAAATGGGTAGGGTTGTGAAGGTGGTTCAGGTGTGTAGGTGGTAGTATCAAGTCCCCCATAGGTGAGACTAGTACGAAGATGAGGAGAACCAAAAAGGAGGCACTCTCCTATACGGTGATCATAGCGAGGGTGTTGGTGAATATTTCCATACTTGTGTGGAGTAAGGAAGGTGTTAACACTATATAGGCAAGTACTCCCCCAAAGTGAGGTGTTGAAAAACACCTTCCAAGGGATCAGTGGTTGGTATGTGGGTAGCTATTATGGATGATGTGTTGGAGGACGATGTGGAGGTGGTGTTAATGGATTGGGAAGCTAATAGGTTAGTCATGGAGGAGGTATGCATGGAAAAAGTAGTAGCTATCTTGGTAGGTGTGGGTGTAGGTGAAGTGGTATTGGTTGCGGAAGTAGACGGCTTGACCGGTATGAGTACATCATTGGGTCGGTAAAGCATGTTGCATGTTTTGAAAGGTGATGGGTCAGTTGGAATGGTATAAGTGTGTCCTTTGTGTTCAAACTTTACACAACGATGTAAAGTGGAAGGAACACAACCCATAATACGAGATCCAGGGTCTACCAAGCAACAAGTTATATTGGAATTTCCCCTCCAAAACATAAAACAATTCTCATATAGCAGGTGTGCAGGGGGGCCTGCGAACGTGAAGGATAATAGTGCCTAGTGTGAAGGGGATAGTTTTATTGAATGAACACAAAGATGACCGGATGTTTTTGCATGCAATTTTCAGGTATTCCTATTTGAGAAAATGTATGGGATGAAATGATGTTAATGCTATCACCTCCATCAATCATCACACGGTGTACCCGTATGTCATTAATGTGTACAGAGATGAAGAGGGCTAGGTCTGGGTCATCATTTTGGTATGGCACAATCTATTCCTCTGAGAAGCTAAGGAGGCCACTTGGTGAACAAGGTGAGGTGAGGATGAAGATGTTAATTTGGTGAGGAAGCTATATGATGGGGTGTGATAATGGAGGCTACGGTGTAGCGTCATTGGGTAAAACCTCGATAGATTGAAGAACCTCCATGAGGGCTTGACGATGGGATTCTGAGGTTTTGATGAGGTCATATAAGGACATTTTGAGTGGAGATTGGTGTAATTGTTTGAGCATGGTGCAATGTGTGATGCCATTAGAAATGGGGTATGTGGGGCCGTAGATAGTTATCTTAGGTATGGGTGCTAGATGGTATGTTGGGTATAGGATTGGTTGGTGGGTCAACTACCTTTTCTTTACCCTTCTGCGCACATGTAGCAACGTTTACCATGCTGATTTGAGGGAAATTGTCAAATGGAGAGGGTGTAGAGTAAGTGGTGTAAAGACATGAAGGGAAAAAACCTACGAGAGGAGAAAATCCCTATGAGGTCAGTTAGGCGCAGCGACATTTGGGTGGTGGCGTGGAAAGTTCTCTGATGTGAACCATGTTAATTTAAAATTTTGTGTGTGGTTCTAGGAGATATGAGGGTGGAGGTTGTGGTTGTTGAGTGCGTAGTGTGGGAATGGGTATAGGTGAAGTAGGGTCCTCATCCCAAAGGTTGTCGTCTTCAAAGTTGGTTTCAGGTGGACACAATTGGATAAGAATGGTTTTCAAGACCTTGTAGTTTTCCACATCATGCCCTGACACATGATGGTATGCACAAATTTTGGTATTGTCAAACCCGTTTGGCTTCGGTTTGAGGGGGTCGTAAGGTTAGAGTGGTGGTAATGTGATAATAGAAGTCTCAAGGAAGTTGGTAAAACTTTTGCATAGGACACCGTGAGTGGATCACAATGGGAAGTGAATGTGGGTTTGGGTGTAGGTGTGGTTGGTTGTCAAGGAATTGTTTTTGGAATTATAGGAAGGGGTCGAGCTATGGATTTAGGTGCCGGTGTGGTTTGAGGTATCTGTCGGGTTCGTTTGGGTAGGGGTATAGTAGATGGATGGGTAGGAGGGTGTGGTTTTGTTTTTGGGGTGCACCTTCTTGGGTAAAGGTGATGTGGGTGTACAAGGTCTATGAGGGAAAGCAGATGGAGGAAGAGGGCGAGTTACCCATGGGGATAATGGGGGTGCTATGAAGGTAGATGACGTGGGTCATGCTTGGGGTGTGAGGGATAATGACTGAAGTGTAGTAGGTAGTGAAGCAATGGCTAAAGGTATCAGAGGTATTGGTGGTAAAGAGACTGCAGGTGAGGATATGAGTCATGTTGTGTGCCTAGGTAGGTTAGAGATTTGTGAGGTAGGAATGGGTGGTTGTGTTATTGGGTTATGAATGGGTGAGGGGTGCTTGACCATGTTGGGTAGCTAAGGTCTTAAGACAGACAGGACAAGTGTGGGTGTGATTGGTGCGGTAGGGGTATGAGGTTGATGAGTTTGTTTCTTTAGTTTGTGTGTCGAAGTAGGTGTAGTATTAATGTCGGGGGATGTAGATAAATCTAGTTTAATAGGTGGATGAGTAAGGCTGGTGGTGGGTGACCCCTAAAGTGGTAACGGAGTTTAGTGGAGGTAAATATTGTGGGTATGGGTTTGGGTTTAGGCATAGGTCAGGTTATGGGTAAGGGTGTGGTGTGATTCTTAAAAATATCGTAGAAGGGGTTGCGATAGTAGTGGTTGTAGTTGGTTTGATGGGTGGAAATGTGTTTGGGTAGATAGTGGAGGTGTCATCGAGGGATTGCTGCATTTGTGTTGAGATAGGGAGTAAGAGGTTCCCCCATAACAAAGCTCTATCCACATACTCTAAGTGATCAGCCAAATGTGAGAATGGCACATTTGTGGGTGGAGTTGGTGAAGACCTAATGGGAATTCCCGTAAAATGCATCTTAGAGACAGGGAATCAGTCAACTTCAGCTTCCATGGGTAAGAGAGTTGAAAGTAGGTCTATTGGATGTTGGGTAGTGGATGGAGAATGTTCGCCAAGAGGCAAAGGTATCCCCACCAGGTCTATGATGGGTGGAAGGGATAATGGGAGTTCCTCTATGAGTGAAGGAACAGATAGGTGCTCCTCTATGGGTGGAGGAGGTAATGGGTGCTCCCATATGGGTGGAGGAGGTAATGGGCGCTCCTCTATTGGTAGAGGAGGTATGGTAGGTAAAGGTTTGCTAAGTTAAGAAGTTGGGGTGAGATGGTCTCAATGTTAGAAAAATATCCTCCTCTGTAGGTGATGTAAGAGATGAAGGGTGTTCTTCTAATGGTGAAAGAACAATGACGGTTGGTTCCAAAGTGGAAGAAGGATTTCAAGCTAGGATTTTGTAGTTACTTTTGCACCCATTAAGAACAAGGGAACCTCATGCATGCCGACCTATCACCTAGCGGCTTGGGCACTCACCCGAGGCACACGAGAGGAGCCAAGTCTCTCTTTTATGTGAGTCTAGTGGAAGGCACATTCATGATCTTGACTTAGTGATTTAACAGACTCGAAGAGCTATAGAGCTCGTGGATGACTTCTACACCCCTTTAGTCATATTAGAACCAAAGTGCACAACAGAAATAATAGAACTAAGAGCTGTAAATCTACTACTATACTTAACCATTCAAGTAAGATTCATGATTATATAAGAACAAAAGTACAATAGAAATATGCAGGTAATACATGGAAAGATTCTTAACACATTTGTCATGGTAACCTTATCACATTCATTCATAGTGTTACTTATAAAAATTATAGAAAATGAGTACCATGGTCATGTGCCATGTGTGGATCTATGCATGTATTTTCACAAGACAAAAATTTCATTCCCCATTTCCCCATTACATCCTTGAATTTTGTACCCATTTTCATCCCATAGTTCTCACAGTAATATTCCAGATCTTCACTACCTCATTTCTCCTCTCCTCTTCTTTGCTAAGGGCACGCGTATAAATAGGCCTCGGAGCTCTAAAAAACTCCTCTGTAGCCTCAGATCTGGCCCCAAGTGTCAAGGTGTGGGTCACCCCGGGTGCATGCCTCTCCATGTCATGATTAACTTTTTGGATCTTTCTATCATAAGGTATATTCCCTCTAGGAAACCCTATCGCTAGGCTAGAACATTATCTGAATAAAACATGTTCTTCATGTGTTCTATCCCAGAGGCCAAAAATGGCTAAGTCCCGAATTGTTCTTCACGTGGTGTGTGCGTCCTAGGTTCTTCAAGAAGTCTTTATAACTCTTCCTTGCACACTTCCTCTATCCATGCGTGCCTACGTGCCCTTAAAATTTGGAAGCTAAATTAGGGGCCAACATTACCCCACACTTCACCTGTTCTTTTCCCTTGGGAACCTTCTCAAAGAATGCAGTATAAAAGAATGCAAGGCCTTGCCTTGGAAAATAATGGGGAAATAATAAAGAATGGGGAAGAGAAAGAACAGGGGAAAAATTCCTAAAGGAGGAGGGGAAAGTTTTTCTAGAGGTCGGCCTCAAAGTGTACTCCAAGTGCTTGACTTCCTTCTCGCACTTTAGTGTAGATGTCACCAATGAAGGTTCTCACCTCATCATAAGTTAGCCCCTCCATTTGTGTGGTAATAGTTTCCACCATAGTCTCCAATTCTTTAGCGCGATCTTTTAGGGAATCCATCTTCCTGTGATGACCTTGAGAGCTCTTTTAGTCGTGTTTTGATTGAGACTCATTGGTTCTCAATGGCTTTGGATTTCTTTTCTACTTTGGCCATGATCCTTTCCCACTCAACTCTATTTCCCTTATTATTTTCTCTAAATTCCTTCAACTCAGCCTCATCATTGGAAAGCAGTATGCTTATCACTTTGTCTTGATCTGCGCAGTGGTCGTAAGTGACCCCCATAGTTTTGATCTGTTCTTACATCGGTGAGCACCTTGTTGTATTCGGCCATGAGTGTGATGACCTTTAACTTGTCTTCTTTCTCCAAGCATGCCACTACCTCTTCTACCGAATCTAATGCCAAGGGCAGCCTCTCCATGTTGAGGATCCGAGTCAAGTCCTCTAGGCACGCCAGGGAGGATCTATAATTTTGTGTAGGAGGGTTAAGGTCCAGGTGCTTTGTGATAATTAATTGGGAGATGAGCTCCACCTTCTTGGAAAATTCATGTACCCTAGCCTTTTCCTCCTGAAGCTCCCTCTGTAGTTGAGCACTAATTAATTTCTCTAGGCTAAGATCCTTCATCAGCTTCACCACTTCTTCCTTCCTCTTCTCCAATAGGTCCTCTAGAACTCTAACCCTATCATTTCTACTGAAGAGCCAAGCCTCAATTTCCATGGAGACTTTGTTCAATGGATTGCAAACTTTCTCTTCCAATAGTTGCTTCGTTTTTACAATGGGGTTGTCTCCTTTTCCTTCGGATAGCTTCAATACCATTCCTTGGTTAATCTCAAATTTAGGCTCATCGAGGTGGGAGTCGAATGCCCAAGATAACATCTTCCTCATTCATGGGTATCCTCCCTCAGGATCAAAAGACTCCATCGCGGTGAGCTCCTTGGTGGGCATGGTACTTTGGAAACATGCACGCAAAACTTTGTTGGGGTCATCAATGTAACGCATCGCTATTCTTCCCCCTTCTATGCATTTACTTCCCATGCGCATGCCCTTGGGAATAGTTACTGAGAGAGTTATTCCTTTCATGCTACTTCTATTCTTCTCCCTCTGCTCCTTCTTGAACTCACCGAGCATGAGCTCCACACTGCGCCCCAACTCTTCATTGACCAAGGCATCAATTATCTCTCTACCTCCCTTGTTTCCTTTTCATTCACCTCCTCCTGAGTGAGCTTGGGCATATCTAGCTCCTTGGTACTAGCCCCTTCACTCCCCTCTTCGCTACGCACGCCTTCCTCCCTTCGGGAACCTTTCCTCCTTATAAAGATGAAGGAATCATTTTCATTCTCAGCCTCCTCTCCTTCCGAGTCATGGATATCAATTGGCTCTTGATTCACCTCCAGCTCTTCCCCTTCATCGTCATCCCTTTCACCTACATAGGCGTTCAAGTCACCTATATCTTCAGACCCTTGTTCCTTTATTCCTTGTTCTTCTTCTCTTGCAAAAACTCGGAGTCGGGGATGTTGTATTTTCTTCATCTGAAGGTTCTTCAGGGGATGGTGGCTTCGTAAGCTCTAGGGTATTTTCCTTGACCACAATTCTTCTCTTCTTCTGGAAATAGGTACTCAGCCCCATGATACCTACATACTACCTTCCCACCACCCCTTGTTCTTCCTCTTCTTCTTCTTTCTCCTTTCGCTTTAGCACTGGCTTCTTCCTTCCCATGGGGTCATCTGGGATGGATATTTCATTTTCTATGTATGCACCCTTCTCAAACTTTGGCCTTATGCATAGGTAGATTATGGTAGCAACACTCTCGAAATCGGTAAGGTCAGCGGCCTTACGATGTGCACGTCCTGTGACACGTATCTTTCAACGTATGCGCACTTCCATGGGTAGACCAGATTCTTTCTCATCTCTCTGTGTTCACTATCGAGGGTGGACAGGTTGAGTTTTAAATTCTTCGACTCTTTATATTTGTTTACCCTTGCTTGGAAGAATCGGGTAGTAAATGAGAAGGGGAGTTTACACTGAGGACCGAATCGTTGTCCACCAAGATAAATATACCAATGTAGAAGTGCTTTGGTACACCGTAAACTCTTCTTCTCCTTCAATCACTTTGTAGGAGTTGCTTTGGGATCTGCCATTCTACCCCAAATGCGTTCTAAAGGCACGTATACCATTTATCCAAGCGTGCCTTGTGCACCCCCGTTATTGGCTCACAAGTATACTTCCGGAACTTGTCTGTGGGTGAAGTGTCTTCATTAGGGTACTCCCATACGAACTTATCGGATGCATCCGACACCCTAATTTTGAGAACAAAATGGTTAATAGAATGTTCCCAAACAATATCTTTGCTCTATCCTCCACGCTACTTATGATCTCATCTACTATATATCGGGAGAAATTATACATGGTGCCATCTCGCAAGATTTTTGCAGACATTAAACCAGTGGCTTTTCACCGGGTCCACCTCTCTTGTCCATTTAGCTTGGAAACAAGGTGTGTGGCCATTTTAATCACCGATCACCGATATCCGTGACATCGTAGTACCTCTATCCCTTCTTATAATCCTAGGATGCGATGGTTCCTTAATTACCTCCTCATCCTGGAGGTCATCTAAGATCGTGTTCCCTTTCTGCCTTAGGCCCGTAAAGTGTGAGATTAATTGTGGGGTTATACACATTTTGCACCCTATGAAGTAGAAGAAATATTTGTGCATGCGTCATTAACCATTGTTATAGGTGCTCATGCTTCCCGAAGTAGGAAACTCATAAAGCTGGAGAAGCCCTAACTTCTCCATTTTCACCTTGACTACATTACTGTAAATCAACATTCCTTCAGGTGTTCATTTTTTTTTGGGGCACACCAGCTCCAATGCCATTTCCTTAACAATTATACTTGACTAGTGATTGTAATTGATTACGGTCATCCTGTCGATGTGGGACTCCCACTCTTGCCCTAGAAAAACCCCATCCGGGTATTGATCTCCGAGTACCATTCCTCATTGGTATCCAAGGGGATTTCATATTCTTTCTTCATTACTTTTCCCTTCCCCTTTCCCTTTTGGATTGTACCGTAGGCTTATCAACCAGTTTCGTGGCCATCATTTTACCCTTTACTTTTATTCCCTGGTTGCCTTTCGTGTTGTTTGAGAGTTTTCTTCATGCACTCAAAATCTTCTAGAAATGGCACCATTAGATAGATCTCTCTCTCAGCCTTTCTAGAAAGGTAAAGTTTTCCTCCTAACTCCTCATATTTTTCAAGTTATGGCTCAGGAGAGTTTTTGTGGGAAATTTTCCCTTAGGAGGCCCGCGGCCAATAGGAAGCCGCCACGTGTCCCAGGAAGTGGCGGGGAAAAGAGAAGAACTTAGAAAATTTTCCAAGTTTTGGTCAAAATTTTCAAAGGTAAAATTTTTTCCCGTGGGCCCGCATGGATGAATCAGGAGCTGCCACGCGTCCAGGGGGAAAATTGGAAAATTTGGCTAAGTGTTTGCGCAGGGAAATTTTGGAGAGATGGCCCCGCGGCCAATTAAAACAAGACACGTGTCCTAAGGGACCGGAAAAGTGGGGCACGGAGGGGAGTTAGAAATTTTGGCAAAATGTTTCACCAAAAAATCCAAAAGTAAATTGTGATCCACCTACCCGCCGACGAACCAGAACACGACACGTGTCACCAGGAGCCGGAGTTTCAGAGGGCGGAGGAAAAGTTGAAATTTTGGCAAAGTGTTTTGCCGAAAATCCAAAAGGTGAAGTTTTGGCCCACGCCCCGCCAACGAATAAGAACGTGCCACGTGTCCTAACTAGGGGAGCGTGGGAGAACTTGGGAAATTTTCCCAAAGGGAAAATAATGGAAAATTCAAGAGGAAAGGCCCGCCCCCTTATTGTGAGCCAATAGAATCTCGCCACGTGTCTAGTTGGGGCAAAAATTTAGAGCAAGCCCACATGGGAATTTTGGAGGGTCAAACCACACCTAATGGGGTTTTGACACGTGTCCAAGCCAAAAATATCGAAGTGACCCATGGAAAATTTAGGAGAGACAGGCCCGAGCCAATCACATCACGCCACGTGTCTTCACCTCATCGGCCCGGCGGGGAAATTTTGAAAAATTTTCCAAAGGCAAAAATGAAGTAAAATGGAGTAGGAAGGGCCCGTGACCAATTAAAATGTGCCACATGGCACCTGAACCTGGTGGGGCATGGGGAATTTTTTGAAAATTTTCCAAATGACCAAAAAGGTAAAAAATTCAAATTTTTTGCCCGCCGACCCGATTTGGCCCTGTTTTGCCCTAAATTTTCAAATCACCATATCTTTCGATCCAGAGCTCAGATTTTCATGTTCTTTATATCAATGGAAAGCTGGTGAAATTCTCTACAAGATTCCATGGTCATTTTTCATTTTGGTTCAGTTTGGAGAGAGAAAATCAAGAAACGTCTCTGGCACGTGGTAATGGCCAGAAATGACGTTTCAACAACCAGTTTTAATGCAAAATGGGTCGCATTCTTCTTCAGCATGGCCAAAAATGTTAGGGCATGGGTCTGTAAGGATGCCCATGCTATTTTAATGCATCTTCATTCAATGGGGAATGGCTCCCACATTTTTTACATGTTTTCTCTCTCCTGGGCTCGACCCATGCATTGTAAAAGCCAGATTTGGCTCATTTTTGAGGGTTGAACATTTTTTTGGATAGCAAGCTTCTTCTTTCACCTTCAACAAGTGATTTTTGCAAGTATCAGACCTTCTTCATGATTGTAATAGGTTTCTACCTCTTTGATGTTGCAAATGCAAGGATTTTGACAGTGAAAATGACAGTGCAGACTCTGTGATCAATTTTCAGTCCTTTGTTTGTATTGTCTTGCTTCATTTCAGACCTCTAATTACATCTTATCAGCCTGTGTATGATGTTTCATGTTGCATTTCATGAAATTGTGTCAATTTTCATGAACAAGAAGTGTTCACCACTCCTTTGGTGTATCACCTATTAGTTTAGTTTCAATTTTTGCACTTTCTATCTCTGTCTCCTTGGAATTTAGAGTAGGATTAGGATTCAAACCTCTATAATTGTGCAAATAACAGATCTGATCAGAGGAGTTTGAGGAACCAGCCTCTAATCTAGAGATTCCTCTCTCATTTTACAAGTCCCACACTTGGAGAGAGGTTTCAATGTTGTGCAATCACACTGGATGCCTGAAACATCAACTTAGAAACCTGATTTGCATCCAGGGGTGCTGCTGATTTGCAACAATAGTTTTGGCACACCGGTGGGACCTTAGAGGTCTCATTTTCATTGCAACAAAGTTGATGTGCATCTGCTGCAATTTTCTTGCTTAAAAGAGCTATAAATTACACATCTGGCGACTCCAAGGGGAAGAATCACTGGTTTTAGCAAAGGCAGACTGAAAGCTCATGAGAAGAATCACTACAAGGTCAAGAGCTGGAGAAGAAGAGGTGCTGTTTGAATATCTGTAGTTATCTCCAAGAAGAAGGCAAAGAGGAAGAAGGATTCAAAGGTCTCCATCTCCACCAAACAGAACTCTCTCAACTCCTCCACCTGGTAGGCCTTTCATTCAGTCAACAAGGGTTCTAAGACCAATTAGAATGGCACAAAACAACCCCTATGTCAATTTCACTAGCAAACAGCCCACTTGCTCTCAATGCACAAAATCCAATTCCAATTGCAGCCTTGAAGAACATTCCATACTTCACTGGAGAGAATCAGACTACTCCTGGTGATCATGTTAAAGACATTGCCAACCTTTGTGCAATTCATGAAATCAATGAGATGCAAGTTGCTGTCAAATTGTTGGCATCTTCATTCAAGGGGAAGGCTTTGCAATGGTTTAGAAGCCTTGCCTCAGGTTCTATTCAAAATTGGAACCAGCTATGTGTAGCACTTCATGAGCAATTTGGAGAGAAGGGAGACAACTTGTCTCTTTTGGAGCAGCTGACAACCATCAAGAGAGCTCCCAATGAGCAGCTGACTGATTTCAACTTCAGATTTCAAAGGACTTGGGAGAGAATTCCAGTGGCAGTCAGGCCAACAGCAGAAGGTGCTTTTCTTTACTATCTCAAAGCTCTAAATTCTGATATTTCTATGTTGATTCAGTCCATGGGAGGCATAACTATCCCTATGGCTTATAGCATTGCCATTAGGGCTGAAAATTGTTTGATCCAAGCTGGAAAACTAGCCCCTAGACCTCCCATGCCATTGTTTCCAAGTTTAGAGAGCCCAAACACTAATCAAGCACCTAATTTGGCTCCTTCTCCCACTCCTAGAAATCAGAGTTCAAATGAAGCTTCTACTTCATCTCCAAGTGCCCCAAATGAGCTTCAAGAAGTCATGAAGCAATTGCAAAATTTAGGTAATGAGCTGGTTACTCTCAAGAGGCAACAAGCCCAAAGTTTTAGACCTTCCTTCCAGCCTCAAGCTCAAGCTCAGCCTAACAGGCAGCCATATCAACCTCATAGACCACCCAATCCAGCTGCAAATCTAAATCAAGCAAGGCCTCCTGCCAATAGACCATTTCAGCCCTATAATCCAAATGCTATATCTGCCTCTAAGGCATTGGTGCCAACACAAAACAACGTTGCTCAGGAGTATGATTGGTGTTTTCCATGCAATGAACCTCACAACCAATCTATGTGCTTCAACGGTGCCTTGAATCAAGCATTAATGGTGACAACTACTGGTGTGGAGGGTGAGGGCAAGTCAAGGAAACAACCAACAACAAGAAACATTCCAGCAGCAATCAGCTCCAAATGACACCACACTTGTGAACTGGCAGGCAGAGGATTTTTGTGGCATAAATCAAATAGTCTTCTCAAGGTGTCAGCAGCCAACACAAGGTCAAAAAGAAGGAATTTGGGTGAAGAACAACCATTAGCTCCAACCAATCCACAACCTTTTATGGCTCCACAAATGGTTGGCAAACAAAATCCAGTTGTAAATGCACAAGGGCAGCCAAGAACAGCTCCTAGACCAACTCAAATACCAGTTGTTGCTGCCCACATGCAAGGGATGAATATGCAAACCAAGGGACAACAAAGAGATCCTTCATCACCATTTAGTATCATTGATCAGATGAAGAAGACAAATGTAAATATATCAATGTGGGAATCCCTATCTATCCCAGGCCAGAGAGATTTGCTACAAGCTGCCATGAAGGATCTGCCAACTTCGAATCAAGCAAGTCCAAATGCAAGAGAAGGTGCTCACAAATGCTGCCCAGCCTAAAGGGAATCATGGAGGACAACAAGGTAAAATGTTGAAGCCCCCTCCTTTTTATGTCTCATTAATCATTGGAAACCAATTGGTGCACAATTGCATGATTGATTCCGGGGCAAGTAGCTCAGTGATGCCCAAGCAAATAGCTGATCAGCTAGGACTTCAATATGAAACCATATCCAAAGGGGTAGTGCAGTTGGATGGGACAACAGTAACAATAGTTGGGGTGATTAGAAACTTGAGTCTTACCTTGCATGCATGTCCAAATGTTGTTGTTTTACAAGATGTATCAGTTATAGACCTTCCACCACTCTTTTGCCCTATGTTTGTCAAGAGATTTCACAGCCAAGATTGGAGGATATTTGTCTGCTGATTGGTCACACATGCTATTCAGAATGAGGTATGGAACCAAAGCTACAATCAGGTCTGAACCTATTGCAAACTTCCACATTGAGCCCTACACTCCAAGTCAGATCAATGCCAACTATTCGGCATTTGATCAAGAAGATCACCCAAGCACTGATGAAGCTGACACCAAGGTTGGAAGCATCCCGGATCTAACTCTTGATGAATGGGCAAACAAGGTGCATGCTTTTGATCCTTATCAAGAAGTAGAAGAATCTGAGCTAGGGGTCTATTGCATACATCAAGAAGATCAGCCCATTCCTAGCATCACCAAGCCAAACCACAAGGATGACAATGAGGTATGGCAGCTGTTTTTTGATGGATCAAGGAGTAGACAAGGTGCAGGAGGTGGAGCTATGCTTATTTCACCTCAAGGAGTAAAGTACTATTCAGCTTTTAGATTTCAGTTTGCATGCTCCAATAACACTGCTGAATATGAAGCCTTGGTGCAAGGGATGCATTGGGCAATAAAGAGAGGAATAAAGAACTTGCAAGTCTTTGGTGACAGTGAATTGATTGTAAACCAAGTTAAGGGGCAGCATGCTGTCAAGAATAATCTGCTCAAGTGCTACAAGAACAGGGTGTGGGACCTCATTGAAGATTTTGAGGGCTTTAGCATAAAATCCATTCCTAGAAAAGAAAACCAAGCTGCTGACAAGCTTGCAGCAGTTGGGGCAGCCTTTGATATTGTGGAAAGCATTCAAAAGGACAAGGTACAACCAAACATCCATGTGATTGTGAGGCCTTCAGTGCCGGATAACAATGTAAGTTGGCAAGTGTTTGAGAATGACCAGCAAATCATCCATTTCTTACAAGAAGAAGCTGAGTTCTCAGCTAAAAATCAGGAAAAATTGGAACAACAGTATGGTGACCAAGTGGTACAACTGAGAACTAACAAGCTGCCCAAGGGACTTATCACTTTGGAGTCCATTTTCAATCCCAATGATCAGTTTAGGAAAGAGAAAGCAAACATTCAGGTCAAGAGAGAAGATTCAGTATCCATCTTGGTGGAAGAGAACAAACCATTGCAAATTGGAAAGATGACAATTGAACAAGAAAGGTATGAGTTCATACAAGTTGTGTCAAGAGTTCCCTGATGTGTTTTCTTGGAGCTACGAAGATTTGAAAGGTTTCAATCCCAAGTTAGCTCAACACACCATTGAGTTGGATCCAAATACTAAGCCCATCAGGCAGAAACAAAGGCCAGTCAATCCACACATGGAACCTCTCATGAGGAAGGAATTGAACAAGTTGATTGAGTCAAGAATCATATTCCCAATCAAGCATTCTAGTTGGGTTGCCAACTTAGTTCCAGTCAGAAAGAAGAGTGGAGAGATCAGATTGTGTGTTGACTTCAGAGACTTGAATAGAGCATCTCTCAAGGACCATTACCCACTCCCTTCTATGGAGCAAATTTTGCAAGTTGTGGCTGGCTCCGAGAGGTTTTCACTACTTGATGGCTACTCGGGCTACAATCAGATTATGGTGAAGGAAGAAGATCAGTTCAAGACAGCCTTCACAACCAAATGGGGAACTTATGCATATAAGAAAATGCCATTTGGGCTGTCCAACGCTGGAGCTACCTTCCAAAGAGCAATGGACATGGCGTTCAAAGGTTTGATTAACAACATGGTGCTGATATACCTTGATGATATCACTGTTTTTTCAAAGAATGCAGCAGACCACCTCTCTCATTTGAGACAAGTCTTCCAAAGGTGCAGGAGATTTGGAGTGTCTTTGAATCCTAAGAAGTGTATCTTCCTAGCACATGAAGGAAAGCTCCTTGGCCATATTGTCTCCAAAGAAGGATTAGCAATTGATCCAGAGAGGGTTGAAGCCATAAGAGCACTACCATTGCCAAGCCACAAGAAGGCCCTTCAGAGTTTCTTGGGGAGAATAAACTTTGTTCGGAGGTTTGTCCCAGATTTTGCAGCCCTTGTCAAACCTATCACCAAAATGTTAAAGAAAAGCATGGCTTTCAAGTGGACAGCAGAAGGCAAGGAGAGTTTTGAAGCAATCAAAGAAGCCATCTCCCAAGCACCAACTCTCATCAACCCGGATTTCTCCAAGGATTTCATCCTCTATGCATTTGGAGGTAATGATACTATTTCTGCCATTTTGGTACAGCAGAACAAGGACAATGATGAGCAGCCAATTGCTTTCTTCAGCCAAAGCCTAGATGACTATGAGGTGAGATATTCTTTTATTGAGAAGCATGTACTTGTACTTGCAATAATCGAAGCTTGAAGAAATTCAAGCATCTAGTCTCAAACAACAAGGTTCAGTTGTTGGTCTCTCATGCGGGAGTAAAGGACTTCCTCCTCAACAAGGATTTGAATGAGAAAAGGGCAGGTTGGATCACTCGTGTCATGGAGTATGACATTGAGATCAAGGTCACCAAGCTGGTAAGAGGAAAAGGATTGTGTGAGCAGCTGATTCTGGGCAAGCAAAAAGGAGTATGCAATAAAGAAGAGGTTGTTTTGATAGTTCAAGACAGCCATGTGCAAGGTAGCACTCAAGAAGAGGATAATGTTGTCCCCACTCCTTGCTGGACCCAAGGTATAATGCACTTCCTAAGCATAGGCCTATGCCCTCCAGAGATGAACAAGACCCAAAGAAGACACTTCAGATTGCAAGTTGTCCCATATGCCATAGTAGATGGTGTTTTGTTCAAGAAAGATGTGAATGGAGTGCTGCTGAGATGCATTAGCACAAATCAGATTCATAGGGTGTTGGAAGAGTTCCATGGTGGACCAGCTGGTGGTCATTTTGCACCAAGAGTGACAGCTCTAAAAATCATGAAGGCTGGTTATTATTGGCCCAAGATTTTCAGTGATTGCTTTGCATGGATCAAAAGGTGCAAGAATTGTGCATTCTTCACAGGTAAAGAGAGGCTTGCTGCCCTTCCATTGCATCCAATTTCAGTTGACCAGCCATTCATGCAATGGGGTTTGGACTTCATTGGAGTCATTAATCCCAATTCAAGCCAAGGGCATAAGTGGATTTTGACAGCCACAAACTACTTCACCAAGTGGATCAAGCAAAGAGCACTCAAGGAAGCAAATGAGTCTAGCATCTTAGACTTCTATGAGGGGATAGTAACCAGATTTGGCATACCTACTACAATAATCTCAGATAATGCATTAGCATTCATTGGATCCAAGGTGACTGAGTGGGCTGTCAAGAACGGGATCTACCTAAGTACTTCATCAAACTACTACCCTCAGGGTAATGGCCAGGCTGAATCTACAAACAAGAACTTGTTGAGGATCATTAGGAGGACTCTTGATGAGAATCAGAGGTCTTGGCATACCAAACTGAAATCAGCCTTATGGGCTGATAGGATAACTCCCAAGAGATCCACAGGTAACTCTCCATTCAAGCTTGTTTATGGAAGAGAGGCAATCTTGCCCATGTCACTTGAGTTGCCAACATTGGAACTCATGAAGCAGTTAGAGTTGCTAGAGTTTGGGCCCATGGAGGTGAGATATGCAGAGTTGATGGAGCTCCAAGAGATCAGAGATCAGGCATCCCAAGCAATGGAGAAGGATCAAGCTTTGATCAAGAAGACCTTTGATAGGAAGGCCAAGAGTAGATCTTTCCAAGTTGGAGATCTAGTGTTAAAATGGGATGCAGATAGAGCAAAACCGGGAAGGCATTCAAAATTTGATGCCATTTGGAGTGGCCCATACATGGTCACAAAGTGTAAGGACAGCAATGCCTTCCAATTGTCTTCATTGGATGGTGAAGAACTGCAGATTCCAATCAATGGAATCTATCTAAAGCATTGCTACTAAAGGGAAATTCTCCACCTTGTAAATATTAGCTTAGGTTTTCATTCCTCCAAGTGCTTGTGCACATTGTTTTGTTGTAGGTTGTTTTGCTTTCCCTAAGTGCTTTGGCACAAGCTTGCTATCCCTGGAGATGTTTTGCAGTCCTTGCTTCCATCAGGTGATATTCCATCTTCCTCCTTGCAACATTCTAAGTCAGTTGGGGTTCTAAACAGAAAATTTGATGACTCCATGCCCAATGGGCTGCTTCAGGAAACTGGTATCTTCATCTAGCAGGTAGATGACCCCTCTGAGTCGCCAAAATTGTTATCCAAAATGTCCCCCTGCTCATTTTCTGGCTAACTCCTTTCATCTTTCCTTCTCTTGTGCCTCAGACATAAAATTTTGCTTTTTAGGCACTCAAAATCTTCTAGAAATGGCACCATTGGATAGAGCTCTCTCTCAGCTTTCCAGAAAGGTAAAGTTTTCCTCCTAACTCCTCATATTTTTCAAGTTATGGCTCGGTGGAGTTTTTGTAGGAAATTTTCCCTTGAGAGGCCCGTGGCCAATAGGAAGCCGCCACGTGTCCCAGGAAGTGGCGGGGAAAAGAGAAGAACTTAGAAAATTTTCCAAGTTTTGGTCAAAATTTTCAAAGGTAAAATTTTTGCCCACGGGCCCGCGGACGAATCAGAGCCGCCACACGTCCAGGGGTCGAAGGGGAAAATTGGAAAATTTGGCTAAGTGTTTGCACAAGGCAGGAAATTTTGGAGAGATGGCCCCGCGGCCAATTAAAACAAGACACGTGTCCTAAGGGACCGGAAAAGTGGGGTGCGGAGGGGAGTTAGAAATTTTGGCAAAATGTTTTGCCAAAAAATCCAAAAGTAAATTGTGATCCACCTACCCGCCGATGAACCAGAACACGACACGTGTCACCAGGAGCCAGAGTTTCAGAGGGCGGAGGAAAAGTTGAAATTTTGGCAAAGTGTTTTGCCGAAAATCCAAAAGGTGAAGTTTTGGCCCGCTGCCCCCACCAACGAATAAGAATGTGCCATGTGTCCCAACCTAGGTGGAGCGTGGGAGAACTTGGGAAATTTTCCCAAAGGGAAAATAATGGAAAATTCAAGAGGAAAGGCCCGCCCCTTATTGCGAGCCAATAGAATCTCGCCACGTGTCTAGTTGGGGCAAAAATTTCAGAGCAAGCCCGCATGGGAATTTTGGAGGGTCAAACCCACACCTAATGGGGTTTTGACATGTGTCCAAGCCAAAAATATCAAAGCGACCCATGAAAATTCAGGAGAGACAGGCCCGAGCCAATCACATCACGCCACGTGTCTTCACCTCATCGGCCCGATGGGAAATTTTTGAAAAATTTTCCAAAGGCAAAAATGAAGTAAAATGGAGCAGGAAGGGCCCGTGACCAATTAAAATGTGCCACGTGGCACCTGAACCTGGTGGGGTGGGGAATTTTTTGAAAATTTTCCAAATGACCAAAAAGGTAAAAAATTCAAATTTTTTGCCCGCCGACCCGATTTGGCCCTGTTTTGCCCTAAATTTTCAAATCACCATATCTTTCGATCCAGAGCTCGGATTTTCACGTTCTTTATATCAATGGAAAGCTGGTGAAATTATCTACAAGATTCCATGGTCATTTTTGCATTTTGGTTCAGTTTGGAGAGAGAAAATCAAGAAACGTCTCTGGCACGTGGTAATGGCCAGAAATGACGTTTCAACAACCAATTTTAATGCAAAATGGGTCGCATTCTTCTTCAGCATGGCCAAAAATGTCAGGGCATGGGTCTGTAAGGATGCCCATGCTGTTTTAATGCATCTTCATTCAATGGGGAATGGCTCCCATGTTTTTTACATGTTTTCTCTCTCCTGGGCTCGACCCATGCATTGTAAAAGCCAGATTTGGCTCATTTTTTGAGGGTTGAACATTTTTTTGGATAGCAAGCTTCTTCTTTCACCTTCAACAAGTGATTTTTGCAAGTATCAGACCTTCTTCATGATTGTAACAGGTTTCTACCTCTTTGATGTTGCAAATGCAAGGATTTTGACAGTGAAAATGACAGTGCAGACTCTGTGATCAATTTTCAGTCCTTTGTTTGTATTGTCTTGCTTCATTTTTTGCACTCTAATTACATCTTATCACCTGTGTATGATGTTTCATGTTGCATTTCATGAAATTGTGTCAATTTTGCATGAACAAGAAGTGTTCACCACTCCTTTGGTGTATCACCTATTAGTTTAGTTTCAATTCCTTTTTTTGCACTTTCTATCTCTCGTCTCCTTGGAATTTAGAGTAGGATTAGGATTGCCCAAGGTGCAAAACAAGACAACAACGTGAAAGGGAAAAACACGAAAGGAAAAGCACAAAAGAAAACTCTAAAGTAATCGCGGCTGTAATTGCCTTATTTACAAACACCAAGAAGCATTATTTATAGTAGGGCTTTAACCTACTCCCATTTAAGTGTCCAGGTAATTTTGTTCCATCCAAAGACTCGTAGGCCGGGCACGTGCCGGAATCAAGGATGCATGAAATTACATAAGGACCCAACCAATGCACCTTCAACTTTCCAAGATGGCGTAGAAATTTAGAATCATATAGCAATACCATCTGGCCAACCTCAAACTATTTGTTTTTAATGTGGTGGTTATGCCATGCCTTTTTTTAGCTTTTTTATTTGTTTGGCTCCATCTTGCTAGTGAGCACCTTTCATCCAACTTTATTAATTCATCAATTCTTTCTTCCAATGCTTGTTCATTGTCCAACCCTCCTACGCACGCTATACGCAACGATGGTAGCATAAATTCAACCAGAAAACAACCTCCGCACCAAACACCAGTTGAAATTGTGTGGCCTTGTTCAACCTTTTATACATTTTTCTATATGCCCAAAGAACTGCTGACACCTTGTCATCCCAATCCTTCCTACCCACGTCACATATCTTAGTCAATGTGTGACTAAGGATTTTGTTGAATGCCTCTGCAGTCCCATTTTCCTGAGGGTGATAAGGGGTAGTCTTGTGATGGGCTACCATGAATTCTTCTAATAAAGCATCCTAATCATTTCATTTAATAAGTGAGGTCTTGTGGGCGTGGTCTCTTCCCACCTTGTCAGATAATCAAGACGAGTAATGATATACCATGAGTTAGTCCTTTACGCAGATTGGTGAGATTGGTCTAAAAAAATCTACTTCCCACTTTTCAAAATGTTTTCTTACTGGCGATGGGGCATAAGCACATTTTGTCCCTTTTTCCAGATTTCCAAGGTGCTAGCAGTGGTCACATGCCTTGCAAAACTCAATACAATCCTGGTGAATCATCTCCCACCATAGTCTAGTGACTAGGATCTTGTGCACAGTTGCATTCCCTGCATAGTGTCCTCTCGACAATCCCACCATGGGCCTCTTCTATTAAAGCTACACGTTCATGTTGTAGTACACACCGGCACAAAACCTCATCACGGGCCATTTTATACAAATCCCCATTGATCAACATGAAGGGTGTTGCACGTATGGCTAACCTTTTCCTTTCTAGAGCATTCATCCCTTCGGGCACCACACCTTCCTTGAGAAAGATAACAATGTCTTCTAGTTTAGAGGGTGTGCACCACAACCTGAATATTTGTGCATCTGTAATGCTTTCCTCGATACTCTGTGTATCCTCTCCTGAATCAATCCTTGATAAATGATCTGGCCCACAATTGTTCTTTCCCAATTTTACCACCACCTTGAATTCAAATTCCTGAAATAGAAGAACCCAATGGCATCTATGCCCTTACAACACTACTTTATTTACAAGATACTTTAAGGCCATATGGTCAGTGTAGAATATGAAAGGATTTTCCAATAGATATTGCCTAAATTTTTGGAGCACGTAGATCATTGAGATTGCCTCACGCTCGGTCATTGTATAATTCTATTATGTTGGCATCAACTATCTACTTACAAAACAAAAAGGATGATCAACAATACCCTCTCCTGGTTGAGCAAGAATGGCTCCCATTTCCATACTGCAGGCATCCACGCGGACATGGAAATTTTTATCCCATGATGGGAATCATAGAATAGGTGCGTTGATAAGCCTTTCCTTTAGAGTATCAAAATCCCTCTACCGCGCCTCCCCACCGAAAGGCACTCTTGTGTCTAAGCAATATTTCCAAAGGCACGAAGATCTTGGCATATCCCTTAATGAACTTCTCAGTAGTACCCAATGTATCCAAGAAATCATGCACAATGCTCTGGCTAGTAGGCTCCCGTAACCCCACAATAGCTGCAACCTTCGCAAGATCCACTAGTAAGCCCTCTTTACATATGATGTGCCCCAATAACATTCCAAAAGGAGTTACAAAGATACATTTCTTGATGTTGAGGAGATCCTCAACCGCCGACATCTTTCAAACATCAACCTTAAGTTGTTATAATGGTCCCTTACTAATCCATACACTATCCAATCATCCAAATATACCTGAAGGAACTTTTGGATGAAGTCTTTAAATGCTTGTACCACTATGAGTGAAAATACGGTGGGCACATTCTTCAGCCCAAAGGGCATGACCGTATATGCAAAGCTTCCCCACTTGGTGGCAAAGGTTGTCTTATCTTAGTCTTCCTTGGCAATCCTTACTTGGTGATATCCCGAGAATCCATCCGTAAAGGAATATACCTCGTGCCCAACAACTCCTAAAATCTCTCTAATAAAGGGGTGGGAAAAGGATCTATGATAAACAAAGTTGTTTAATTCCCTATAATCCACACATATCCTAATCGCCTATCCTTATTTATGCTGATCACCATTAGACTTATCCACTCGATTCCTCCATAGCCTCAATGATATCGGATGCTATCATCTTGTCTAGTTATTTAGCCCTTACGCGTATGTTGGGATTCATCCTGTAAGGCCTCTTCCGACCGGGTGTATACCATATTTCAACTTTATCCTCATTTCCCTAATGAATGGTGGACGCCTTTCAACTTATATTATCCACGTGGGAATAAATCCTCAAATTCATGTAAGAGATCGATGATATTTTATACTTCCTTGTCTCGAACAATAGTCATTAATGATAGCCTCCTTGGGATCCTCTTCCAAGATGATATTAACTTTATTGGTTTTGAGTGGTTCATGATACGTGCATGCACATGCATCCACACCGTCACAACTACTTCACATGCCCCAACCGAATGGTTAACATTCAAGATTTCTATCTCCTCTCCATCAACAAGGTATACCTTCTTTCCTTTCTCCTTTTCAAAGACACGCACACTCAAATTGTATGTCTTGGTTCCTCCTCTTTGAACCGTGCTTCTAAGCTAGGTCCACTTTGAGTAAGTTTACTAACCTATCTTCTGCCATGGCACAATCCCCCAGAGTGAGGCACTTGATAGTCTGCAATGCCTCATGAACTGGTTACTTGGTACTTCGGTACTTGAATGTGTGGACCAAGTCAGCCATTAATTCCTGCCAACTTCCTGTTTGGCGGCATGCACACAACCTTGTAGTGTCGAATACAACTTATGCACCCAAAGAGAGGGTGGTAAAGCTTCCACACCTTCTCCCCAGACCCTCTCACATTCCTGGATGTGGGAAGATGTGGGTCCATTGCCACTGTAATTTCTAATAGTGGTGGGTATGTTAATTTTCGAGAATCAGACAGTGAGCACAATTTGAACTTTGTGCCATTCCAACAAGTTCTCACTATGTGTAGCCCACCACCTTGCTATTGTGCCTATCAAAACATAACCTAGCATACTTCATCGCTCGTCCTCCCTCTAGCAAGCTTCCATCTCTCTCAAAAAGACCTCAGGGTATGTATCCCCAAAATACTTTGTTATTGTCTTCCCTCCTAGGCGCCGAACTATACGCACTATTGTTACCTTGGTTACTGATCCTTTCAGATGTCTCCCAATCAATTCATAAGTCCCATGTGCCTAATTATTGCATGCTATACTGGTAGTATCACTGATAGATTGAGCATCATCAAACTGGATGACTCCTTCTATAGGGTGGATGGTCTCTAGATCTCTTATGGAGCACACATATATTCTGTCTAGGACTTCCTCCCCAAGGGGTTCAGTATAGGGGGTGGAATTCCCATCAACCAATGGTATAACTACCCGCTCTTCCTTGTTTTCAAAGCTTATGTACCCCTTGTTAAACAAAAGATCTACATTATTCTTATAACACCATGGGCACCCAAGTAGAGCTGGGAAATTATCTACCTCGGCAAGCGCAAAGACTTCAAAATCCCCAGTGAACCTATTCCCTAAATTATAATGGTTGCATCCTTTAAGACACCTATGGGCATCACCTTTATCTTATTTTCCATACACAACACATTTGAAGATGGTTATAATGTAGGTCTTCCCATTTGATGCCAGGAATCTAGAGTGAGAACATTAACCTCCATGCCTATGTCAATGAGGATGTTGGTAAGAAACCATCCATCCACTACCGAGTTCGTGGTAATCTCTTTTTCATTATCAAGGCTATGAGGTGGGAGGTTTACATACAGGATCTACCTTTCGTGTTCTTCCCTGCGTGGCACCTTTTCTCTCAACTATGCCCCTAGCAGGGAATAATATTCACCTTCCATAGAAGTTTAAATACCTCCTTAACCTCATCCAAGTCAGCCCTTGGTGCTTCTACGGTTCTCCTTTTCTCGTCCTTTCTACTCTTCTCTTTTAAGCATTAGATCTCCCCTTGTAAACTTCGAATTACGTCCATGGTTTCCTGGTAAACTTCTTTCGATTAGCTAGGTTTGGATACTTACCATGTAATACTTCTTTCGAAACCAAAGGTCTCTGCGTAGGCGCTTCCCTTGCATACGCACGTGGATTCCATCCTCATTGTTACCATAACAGGATTTATTTCTTATTCTCGTATTACTCATGGAAGCCATTGCACGTCAAACTTCTTAATACTCACTATGGCAATGCCATTATCCTCTACAGTAATGCTAACTCATATGTTCGTACAACTCTGGGCATTCTTCGTACTTATGTTTTTTTCCACACTAGGAGCATTGTAGAAGATTTGGAAATTCATGCTTATAATGGTCTGTGGCTCCACAATTAAAACATGTCCCACGCGGGAACTCACTTCTTCCTCTATGGTTTCCATGACCATGAAATCCTCCACGAAACCCTATTCCACGTGTATCTCCATCTCTACACTCCTCATATCGATGTTCATCTCCTTTGGAACTATTGACAATGCCAGTTTGGCACACACCAATATCAATTGCCTCATGAATCTAGTCAATCAATTTATAATCCTTGGTGTCATGTGTGGTTGAGGTACATATTTTGTAATAACAAGATATGTTTTTGTGGATCGTTTTCTACAACATGGGACATCTACTTGCATTATGGTCTTCGTGACATATTTCACAGATTTATTACCATGACACGTACCACCTTCCAAGTACATATTCCACCATTATAATTTATGTGTCCTTCTACATTACAATTTGTGCACCACATCCCTCCACGAATCTCTGGAACTATGTTGGTAGACAATTTCTCTAATTGCTTAGCCATGGCAGCAATCCGAGTCTCTAGAAATGGGCTAACACCAATTGTCAACACTACCAACCGCTTCAAAGCACGTAAATTAGCTTCCAATGCTTTGCGTGGGTCCGTGAATGTTTTATGAGATAAGGCCCTCCTAAAGGGAGTGATCATTACTCCGAAAAACCACTGAGCATGTTGTGAAGGGTGGATATCATAAGAAAACTTAGAAAAAAGATTTTTAAAGTGCACATCATATTCCCGTACGCTCTCTACCATTCCTTGCTAGAATTATTTGAGAGAGCTAAAGCTCTTCTATTCAAACTTAGGTATGTGGAATTCTACCAAGAAAGCATTTCTCAGTGCGGTATAATCCATAATAGTCTGATGAGGGTCATACTTTCTATACTAACTATGTGCATGTCCTTGCAAGGTCGTCGCAAATTGATCGGCCTTTCGATCTTGGGTCATGATTCCCTTCACACGCCATAGCATCTTGCACTTATGCACATGATCCATGACATCTTCTATTCCACTGTAATCTGGCAAGTATAGAGACATCTCGAAAAAGACTTGAGGAGGTGGCTGAGGCCCTTTCCTCCCGATCTAGTCCCTTGGTTTCCTCCGGTGTTTCCTCCTCCACCAGATCCACTAGATCCTAAGCCACCAGCTCCACCACTTCCACCTCCAGATCCTCCTGTGTTAAGTATAGGGCTGTGTTTATCGTGCCGAGCACTCCCATCGTTCCACTGAATTGCGCACCGACAGTTTGTGAACTAGTACCACTCCCAGTTGTAGTTCCTCCACTACCTCCTAATGCACTTCAAAACCATCCATATACGTGCCTTGCCCAAACATTCCACCAAATACCGGAATAGTGTGTGAAGCCATAGAAGTCCCAAATGAGAAATTGTATGTTCTAGGCACCAATCGGTTGCTTCCACTAATATCAAATGGATCAACTATACTCTTCCCTTGTTCGAAAAAACCAAGCACTAAGGTCCGGTTGCTAGGGTGGGTCAGATGCACACTAACGACTCTTCTGCGCTTACCAAGATGGGGTACCACAAACTATTTGGGTTTAACATCCTCCATGTGAACCTCAACTCCTTTCCACCATGTCTAGATCCATAACCCACTTGTAATCCCATGTTGTCTATCGATCTCCTTTTCACGTGCTTTGTTATACTTGAGCCACCTCTCCTCCCTTTCTTATTCAGTCGATCAACCATCCTTCCCCAACTTGGATTCCTCACCTAGCACTCATGGTGGTTTAGCCGGCCATAGGGAATGCCTCTAAACCCATGGTTACCATCAAGATTTTGATCGCAAGGGGAATAACATGTAGAAATGATCCCTTGGGTTCTCACAAGAACTCAAATTCAAAAAATTTTGGACAGAATACGTGGAAATGGTGCATTCCGTGAGTGTAGCTAGTTAATACTCCCTTCCACCAACAATCTATAGATTGGGTCCACATTAGATCGACATCTTGTAGGTTTTGATATGTTTATGGGGTCCAAGGGTGTGATCTATAATGCCAACCCGATCTAGATATATAAGCCGAGAGCCATTCAAATAACTCTACCTTGGGAAACAAAAGTAGAAGAAGGTTTCGTATGACTCATGGTAAAGAGTGTCTTCCACCACCCACCTTCGGTTATCAAACCCATATTCGGTACTAAATCTCCGAGAGAATTCATCCTCCGTGCTTTTAAACCAATCTTCAACACCTTCAAGTGTTAAGTGTTCCACCATCACTTTTATAGAGATCATGATATATGCCATGATCCCCTACAACTTCGAAAAGAGGTCCCGGCAACGGAACAAAGATGTAGTCACTTTTGCACCCACTAAGAACAAGGGAATCTCATGCACGCCGGCCTATCACCCAGCGGCACTGGGCACTGACCTAAGGTGCGTGAGAGGTAGCCAAGTCTCTATTTTATGTGAGTCTAGTGGAAGGCATAGTTTATGATCCTGACTTAGTGATTTAATAGACATGAAGAGATATAGAGCTCAAGACAGCTTCTACACCCCTTCAGTCATATTAGAACCAAATCACACAAAAGAAATAATAGAACTAAGAGTTGTAAATCTACTACTATACTTAACGATTCAAGTAAGATTCACGATTATATAAGAACAAAAGTATAATAGAAATATGCAGGTAATACAAGGAAAAATTATTAACACATTTATCATGGTAACCTTATCACATTCATCTATAGTGTTACTTATAAAAGATTACAAAAGATAGATCATGGTCATGTGCCATGTGTGGATCCATACATGTATTTTCACAAGACAAAAACTTCATTCCCATTTCCCCATTACATCCTTACTTGAATTCTATACTCATTTTCATCCCATAGTTCTCGCAGACTTCTGCAGAGCTCTGCTACCTCATTTATCCTCTCCTCTTCTTTGCAAAGGGCGTGCGTATAAATAGGCCTTTGAGCTCTAACAAAATCCTCTGCAGCCTCAGATCTAGCCCCAAGTGTCTAGGTGTGGGTCTCCCTGGGTGCATGCCTCTCCATGTCATGATTAAATTTTTGGATCTTTCTATCGGAAGGTATATTCCGTCAAGGACACTCTATCGCTGTGTCAGTAGCCTTATCCGAATAGAACACGTTCTTCATGTGTTCTATCCCAAAGGCCAAAAATGGATAAGTCCCGAATTGCTCTTCGCATGGTGCATACATCATGGGTTCTTCAAGAAGCCTTTTGAATTTTTCCTTATGCACTTACACTTACACGCTTCCTCATCCATGTGCACCTACGCGCCCTTAAGATTTGGAAGCTAAATTAGGGGCCCAAAACATTTCCTCTATGGAAGGGATGTGAGGTAGTTGAGAGGTGATATGTACCTCATTAAAGATCACATGAACCTCACAAGTATGGGTATCGTGAGTGGATGTCTCACCTGTTTGATTGGATGAAGGGGGATGATTGGGAAATGGTTTTTTAAAGATTTTTAGATTTTTGTTGGGGGTGGCGTTGGGATTATCCACAGTTAACTCACCTTTCTTGAGCATTTCTTGGACAATATTCTTAAAATTGATACAGTTTCCATCACTATGACCCTTCACTCGGTGATAGTTATAGAAATATTGTTCCTTATGCCATGTAGGCATGGGGTGAGCAGGTCAAAACTAGTGTGTGGTTTTATGGGTGGAAGGGTGATGGCACCATTTTTTATAAGCTTTTCTAAAACAAAAGAGTAAGGTTCCCTAATTGGGGTATATTTTCACTGCTCTCGTCTGAATCAAAAATCTTGAACAGGTGATAGATTAGATGAGGGTGTGGCTTGATTGGATGGATGAGTTGGGCTAGCCTTGAGTACCACTGTGTTAGTTGTACCTTTAGCCTATGAATAATTTTTGGTGGTTTAGAAGAAGAAGAGGTTTCATTTGAATTAAATTCTGAATTCTTATTTCGTAATTGGATTTTCTTCTCTTCAATGGCCTCGAATCTCTAACTTTCGTGCCATAGTGAATGCCTCATCGAATGTTCTAAAATATTGGACCTGTAAGGTTGGGGAGATATGCCTGGCACAAGCTCGTGTGAAGAGATTGATGAGTTTAGTTTGTGGCAATTGAAAGGTAAGTTGATTGATCAGGTTGTGCAGCGAGTGACAAAATCTGCGATAGATTCATCCTCGTACTAACGTGTGGAATATAAATCAGTCATGGTAACTTTCTTGGCAATATTGATAGAAAAATGATCCAAAAATCTTGGGCTACCTGATTGAATGAAAATATGGAGTGTTTGGGTAACCCACTATACTAGTCTAATGCATGTCTAGTGAGGGACATGGGAAAAGTTCTCAAAAGTAAGGCATCATCATGAGTAATCAAATAACATCCATGTTTAAATGAGCGCAAATGCTATTGTGGGTCTTCCTTACTATTGAAGTGGTTAAATTTAGGCATTTCCCAATGCATAGGGTATGAACAGATGGGAATGGATGGGTGAATAGGCTCGTTGCAAATCTCATCATAAGTGAGAGTGTTACGGGAGCTAGAAACTGATGCCTCTAGTGTTTGCATCTTATCCATCATCAATCTAATTAGGTCATTGGTGGGTTGTGATGATTGGATGCCTCCTATAGTGTGAGGAGGTTGGTTTTGGGCATATAATGGGTGTGGCATTCTAGTGTATGGGGCTGCCATGTAAGGTGGTGGAGAAGAAGGCAATGAAATAGGGGGTACATACCCGGAATGAACAATAGATGAAACAAGCGGTTGTTGGTAGTATGTATATGGGGGAGGAAGGGTCGTGGTAACCCTAGTGGCAATAGGGGCTAAAGATTGTGGAATGGAAAGAACTACATTCTAAAATGGGGTAGGGGTCACCGACACTAGAGGTGGGAATGTAGCTACAAGTATGTGTGAGACATGAGGGATGGATGAGGTTGTGTTTGGGGTAATCGTCAAGGGTATGGTGGATGTAATGGGTGCCACAGAGGTAACAGACGTGGTAGTCAAGGGGGTATGAAACCTAACTGTGAAACAACTGGGGGTAAGGTGGATGTAGGTAGCATGGAGCCAGATGGGGCTGATGTGGAAGTGGGTGTGAGAGTCGAGGGGATAGATACGGGCATGCCATATATCAACTGACCCGAGGCATCTTGAGTGGATGAATGGGAGAGATAAAACTATAAGGCAACAGGGTTCTAGTCAAGGAGTCGTGTAAACTCCTCATCTCTCGGTAGCAATATTAGTAGGCTGGATGGGATCCATGGCTGGTGATAAAATAGAAGGTGGTGAAGGACTAGGTGGGAGCGGTTGGCAACTAGCATGGAACACGAGGGTGTTTGCTTGTCTTTGGGTCAGTACCATGTGAGCTAGACGATCGGTGGGGGCATCTCTCTGTAGATTATATAAAGAACAATATGAATAGGTGAATATGGTGATAATAAAAAAATGGATGACGTAATAAATGGTGGGTGGAATATGAAATAGGCTAACCGATGTCGATTAAGGAAAATCTGCGTCGGTTAGGGATAACCATTCGGTCACTGTAGAAAATGGACAGTGAGTAAACAACGAAGCAGAAGGAAAGATCTGACAAGTATGCCAAATTTGGGGATGTGTAAAATGTTAATGGGAAAAGTGACAGTGATAGAGACTGTGGAAAGTGGAAGAAAGTGAAGTGAGAATGTCCTTTTGAGTAGGTTAGCAAAAGGACCTAGAACTAACATTGGTTGTGTTTAACCAATGGCGATGAGGTAACTGGATGATGACGCATTCGTGAGATTGAAACAATAACAAGAAAAAGTGGTTGTGAATTAGAATTTGATGTGGAATCAAACCCATAATTCTGGAAATGATGGTGATATGGCCGTGCACACTTAGGTGAATCGGAATACACCAGCCTATGATGAGAAGCGCAAGGATAAACAAAAAGTGATGAACGTGATCTTTCACCTCAAAATGCAAAGCAAGCAGAAACACTAAGAAAATGTGATCCGAAGAGTGCTCTTTTCTATTATGTTTGTTTAGCTTATGCTATTTAGGGACTGACATATGAATTGTGAAATAGAGTTTTGGTGAGGATGGCTTCCTACAAAGAAGGAGATCTAACTAGTGAGGTTTTAGGTATGTTATGGTGGGGGCGGGCTATGCTCTGAAGTATGACTCAACAGAGTAGTGAGATGGGTGCCCACCGTGTGCCGTGAGCGTGTGATCACCTACAACTTCTTCCGGGTAATATGTTGTTTAAGAATGTATTTATTTGATATTTTGTGTGGTTTGGTAAGACTCGGAGAAAGAGAAAAGGATAGAAGTGATTTTTCAATTCGTTTGTCAACCATCAGCTGGTAATGAATTCCAACGTATAGGTTGCCCTCAATTAATGTGAGCTAATGAAGAAAATTAGAATGAAATGCAATAATTTTAAAACCCAAATCAAAAATGTGAAATTGGATGACACAATAAGATGAAGAGGAAGAGGGATGTTGTTTCACTAAAATGTAGAAAACATGAAGAAATGATTATTTTTAAATACACCAAAAGAAAAGTTTCCTTTAGAGCAAATAGAAAGAAGGAGTGGATTACTAGGGAAGAAAATTAGTGTGTAAACTTTTAGAAAGGAAACAAACACACAATTTTTTCCTAGAATGAATGAAATGCAAGAAACCCGAGATGGGTCCCACAATGTGTGTGCAAAAATGTTTCACCTTTTCTTAGATTGTTTCTTTGAATTGTTGACCAAACAGATAGGGTAATGAGCATAGGAGGAATAATTTCAAATGTCGGTTGATGTGTTTTTACGTGCGTATGACTTCGGATCCACAGCCTGATTGTGAGAGCTTCCTTTTAGGTAGGAGGAACTACCCGTAATGAAAGTAAGACCACCGAAAGAATTAAACAATATGGGCAAAGTGAACTGCCTAGCGTAAGCTAGATCCAGGAAGTATGATACTTCCTAGATGGCTGTCAATCCACTATTTTAAACAAATTAATGTTGTAAACAAAATAAATCGTATTGTTATTTTAAAATGATTTAGGTATCTCAGTTAAAAACACAATAAGAAATAGATCTAATCTAATAGGCTAAGTTAGAATAGAATCCATGGGTCAAATGGTTGGTTCTGGGTTCTGCAAGTCTGATAAAGGTCTCGGGTAGGTCACAGGTGAGTGAGGGTGAAGTAAAATGAGGTGGGTAGGTCTCTGTTTAAGATTTGTGTGGGCAAACACAAAGACTCGACTTTGGTCGGGGGTGACCAACCACGGTTAGGTATAACTCGGCACTAGTTATGTGAGATATGGAAACACCACAGAATGGGGTTTTGGTCTCCTTTGTGATTGCAAAAGGATTTTGTTGGTTGGCATGAGGTATTGGGTGACTAGAATGGGTTTTGGTGGGTCTACGGGGGTACAAAATTTTAAGATGGTCAATAGGGAGCAAGATAAATAATGGATGATAAAATAATGATAAAATGAAATAACCAGGAAAGTATGATGTTGTACTTACTTGGATTTTGTTTCTGAAAGTCTATGTGTGAAGGATGGAGGTGCTGATGATGGGTTTGGAGGTAAGTGATCACCAACTGAAGAAAATCTTCTGCATGGGATGCATGCACACTCCTCTTTGCTTAGATAGATCCGAACATGGCTGGGATGGTTGTGTAGGAGAAGATGCTCAATCTCCTTCCTTAGATGTGAGTTCTTGCTGGAATTGGCTCTCTGAAGATGTGTTATCTTTTTGAGATCTTGTTCTTGCTCGTCAAATTTCTTGCTTCTCACTTCCAGGTTCCAAATTCCAACCTTGAGAATAAAGTTGTTTTGGGGTTAAAAAGGGGGTAACCGATGGTTGTCCGGCTTAACCAGTGATGATTATGGGTAACTGACATCAGTCAAGGTGGGATTTTCTGGGTTTACCAAACTTAGGGAGATCCTTTTGATTTCTTTGGATCTTGTGTCGTTGTCCCACAGATTAGGCTGGGAGCTTCTTTTGAGCATGCGGGAATGTGGTTAGAGGGAATGTAGGCATTGATTTTTAGGGTTTGGGTAAGTCTTAGTTAGTTATTGTAACTTGCTAAGAATAGGTCTTAGGTTGAGTTAACTTGGTGAGGTGTCTAAGTGAAGTGTTTTTGTAGATATTATTTAAATAAGATATTTAAATAATAAATATAGTGAGGATAGTGCATTAATTTAATTAAATTAATTAAATTAATATTAGTGGGGTGAAGGGGGTCATGGATAGGTAGATGTAATAAAGGGGGGCTTATATGTCGGGGGACGAAGGGGGAGTGTGACCTAATTTTAGTGTCTACACCCACCACATTGGCGATAATATATTCGTCCCACGGACAGTCGGGCTCCCCTCCATAACAAAAGTTGAGCCTCTTATTCCGACCCATAATTTTTATGCTTCTTGAAGAACGGTGGTTAAAAAAACCAACAAAATGACTCCCTTTGTCTTTTCACCATGTGTCACAGTTGTCAATGGTCCAAAATTAACTAGTTGACGAGTTGACTTTCTTGTTGACTAAACTTTGACCAGATGTACCTAGAACTCTAGATCTCTATTTGTCACATTCTTATAGTCATGAAATCTCTCGAAATGATATTTTGTGTTGAAACTATTTAGGGATGTTTAAGGAACTTCAAAAATGATCCCCCTGATCAACTTTAGTAGAGACTAAAGTGTAATGACCTCCACCCATTTAGTGAAATATTCAAGAGCGATGATGATGGAGTGGTGTCATTGTGAAAAATAAAGGTTAATGAGACTAATGAGGTCAAGTCCCCATTGTGAGAAGGGCCATAAATCCCGAGTGGGCTGTAAGGCCTAGCTTGGAATGTTAGTAATATTGGAATGTTGTTGACATTTAACTCATTTCTTGACGTATGCACAACAATATTGATTGAGGGTGGGCCAAGTAATAAAACATTCATAGGACATGTTTATCAATGAATAAAACATTGAAATGTCCATCACATATGTCATCACAGAATTCTCGATAACTTTAAAATACTCATGATATTTAAGGCCTTGTATGAGGAGACCATCAAATCTGAGTTTATAAAGAACACCGGCTACGATGACATATCGAGTAGCGCACTACACAAAATATTGTTTAGCATTTTTGGACAAGTCAGATTTGAGTGTACTAGAGATCTATTTGATTTTATTCGATGAGATTGATAGAGGGAGTTCTTTGGTGTGAGATGGTTGATCAAATCTATAAACCAAACAAAAAATTGGAATCATTGGTTGATAATGGGATGAGTGATATTAGGGAAGCCATGGTATCCGCAAAATATTTAGAAGAGTGTGGAACTATTTGGATGGTGTATTGATTGAAGGACTCTAATATGAATTCCACAATAATTTTGTGTTTTTGTAAAGTTTCATTTTTGCATTGATAAATTCCTTTGATTTGATCAATAATGAGTTGAGAGTCTCTGTAGATTCTAGGATTTGAACACCAAACATAATAGTAGTTTGGAGACCCATGATGAGGGCTTCATACTCAAAAATTTTATCAGGGAATTTGAAGTTGAGTTTAAAGGGTAGAGGGATAAGTGTCCCCTAGGAGGTATGATGATGATACCATCACTTCCCCTTGTTGACTCTTAAATCTGCCAAAGAAGAATATCATTTGGATAGGAGTGTATTCTTTGTCGATGGATTTTTCATGAAATTGTTCATGTGGTAATTTATTGTTAAGAAGGAGAGATTCGCAAGTTGGTCGGTGATGGCTTGTCCCTTAATGGATTTATGTGACATGAATTCTAGTTTAAACAAAGTCATGAGCACAAGCCAATGAGTGATGCAGCCATCATGATATGGTTTAGAATGAATTCATTTGAGGGGATTGAAGCTAGTGAAAAATATGTTTTATGATTAAGTATATAGTAGTGAAGTTTGGAAGTAGCGAAGTACAAGGCATAACAAAAAAGTTTCTTTTTGGGTGTAAGTATCATAGTCAAGGAGTGTACGACTTATATAATAGACATCCTTCTCTATACCCTGCTCATCTCAATGAGAAAACATAACACCTAGGGTATGATCCATAGTGGATATGTATAAATAGAAGTGCTTCCAATCACATGGAGGTATAAGCACATGAGATGATAAGATATATTGTTTTCAGTCCTTGAAGACATTTTGACAATTGTGATACTCTTTTAAGTGGACATATTTTTGTAGAAGATGATGGAAAGGATGATAATGATATGAAATATGTGAGATAAATATAAAGGCTTATTTAAACATACCATGAAGGCTATAGAGTTGTTTAAGATTGGAAGAAGGAGGTATCTTAACGATGGATTTTATTTTGATGGGGTCAAATTAAATGCCCCTAATAGAAATGACAAACCTTAAGATTTTTCCAAAGGTGAGGACAACGAATATGAATTTGGCTAGGTTCAAGTGGAGGAATTATTGCATGAGGTGAGTAAACATGATGTCAAGAATGACAAGGTGATCCTTGTGTTGCTTAGATTTCCTAAGAGGTCTTCAACGTAGTCTTTCACGGTCTTATGAATAAGATCATGGAATATGTATGTCATTGTGTGTTGATATGTGGCTCCTTCATTTTTAAGTCCAAAGCGAATTTCATGGTAGTAAAAAGTCCCCCAAGGAGTAATGAAGGATGTCTTATGTTGGTCATTTGTTGTGATAAGGATTTGATTGTAGCTAGAGAATTCATCCATAAGAGATAACATTTCATGGCTAATGATGATATTGACAAGTTGATTGATGTTAGGGAGTGGGAAAAAGGCTTTAGAATAGGAAAGATTAAGATCTCGGAAGTCTATGAAAATGCATAGCTTGCTATAGGATTTGGTTATGGGTATGATGTTAGAGACCCATTATGGATAGTCAATGGGTAATATGAAGTTAGTATAAATAAGACGTTGTAGTTATTCTTTGATAAGGAGGGCTATGCAAGGGTGCATCCTACGTAATCTTTTCTTGACAAGATTAGTCTTAGGATAGATGAAAATATTGTGAATGATGATGTAAGGGTCAATACTCGACATGTCTTTATATGACCATTTGAAGGTTTGACTATATTTGGAATGGAATGCGGTGAATTCATTCAATTCTTCTGAATCTAGAGATTGTCCAACCTTAAATACGTGAGGGTCTCGTAAGACCTTATATTTATGTGGATGGTGGATTTGTTAAGGAGTGTTGATGTGTCTGATGGTAGAGTCTTTGGAAGATAATGATCCTCTACCTCCATATAAGATAGGATGGATTGATTGTCACGACATTGGAAAATGTCAATGGTAGGGGAGTCTTCCTCTATCATTTTAGGTAACACTAGTGGAATATTCTTAATTTCTTCATTATTTGGATAGGTATGTGGTACTAAGGTAATCATATTGACTACACAACTTAGGAGGGATATGGATGGTTTCATATGTGTCAACACAGTTTTCATGTGAATATGGTTTTGATTTTTCTAGAAATCCAGATGTGTTTACGGAGGTGTCCAGAGAAGGTTTGTTGAAACCTAACCCATATTTATTGTGAGGTTTGCAAGATTGGTCAAATACTAAGTCATGTATACCTTGTTCATAACATCCTAGACCAAATCCCTTCCAAGCACAATGATGGAGATACATATATGTAAATGATTGATTATATAGAAATGAAAAACTAGATATGAAAGGTTTTACGTGATGTATATTGTTATGATGTTGGGAAGGATGATCAATCCCTCCATAAACAAGGTTAGTTTTAAGATGAGGTGGGTCTGAAGGAGATTAAATATCTAGCATTACATTTGTACATTAGTTGTTTGTTGGGTCTTTTGTATGTTTTTGGCGTAGGAAGATAATTAAGGGATAGGAGGCGGTATTCTTGAAAGAACATGCGCTAAATAACATCCTCGAAAGAACTATCATCTAGTAGCTTTATTAAAACAAAGTAAGAACTATTGGAGGATTTCAAGTTTATTTTAGGAAAAATCACATCATTAGGTTGATAATTCATATGACATGCTTTGAAAGGATTAGGGTTGGCTGAAATATGAAGGTCATACACTCATGTTCATATTTCGGATAACGATATAGATTTCAAGGGATACAATGCATAACACGTATCCAATGTCCTAACATCATATTGTATTGAAACTCCTCCCCCACAAAGTAGAAGAGTTCATGAAGGGTCCCGATTCTAATTTTAATGGGTAAGATAATCATTCCTAATGTATGGGAAATGATGTTATTGAAGGTGCACATCATTACAGGTGATTGGGAAATGATGATGTTAAGTAAATGAAGCTAGTAAAAAGAGTACAATGATATGATATTGATGTTATTGCCATTTTCAATCATAACTCTCTTAAAGAGAGTATCACCGATCCGGATGGTGATGAATAATGAAGATTGTGGTCTTTGGGTTGTAAGGATGAGATATCTGAATCATTTAAAGAAATTATGACAAACATTTTGAGAATGCCAACAAGATTTTCAAATGGTTTAGGATCATACAATAAAACAAAGATGGATTGAAGGTCCTTAATCATCAATTGTTGATATGGTGGTGAGGTTTGAACAAGATCAAAAGAAACATCTTTACTGGAGCTTAGTGGAGTTTTTTGATGATGGTGTTGTTATCCCAAATGTGCCCCCTGCTCATTTTGTGGCTAACTCCTTCACATCTTTCCTTCTCTTGTGCCAGTGAATATTTTTTTTTCCAGAACTAACTCAAAACCTTCTAGAAATGGAACCATTAGATAGAGTTCTTTCTCAGCTTTCTAGAAAGGTAAATTTTTCCTCCTAACTCCACGTATTTTTCAAGTTATGGCTCAGCGGAGTTTTGGTGGGAAATTTTTCCCTAGAAGGCCCGCAACCAATCAGGAGCTGCCACGTGTCAAGGGGTGAAAAAACACCAAGCGACCCGAAGGAAAAATGGTCAGGAAGGGCCCGCACCCAATCAGAATGTGCCATGTGGCACCTGGAGTGGTGGAGCATGGGGAAAATTTGAAAAATGTTCCAAAGACCAAACGGGTAAAAATTCAAACTTTTTGCCCGCCGATCTGATTTTGGCCTGTTTTTGCCCTAAAACTTCAAATCGCCATAACTTTTGATCCAGAGCTTAGATTTTCATGTTCTTTATATCAATGGAAAGCTGGTGAAATTATCTATAAGATTCCATGGTAAATTTTGAATTTTGGTTTAGTTTGGAGGGAGAAAATCAAAAAACTCTTTTGGTACACGCCCATGGACAGAACTAACGTTTCAACAACCAATTTTAATGCAAAATGGGTCGCATTCTTCTCCAGCATGGTCAAAAATGTCAGGGCATGGGTTTTAAGGATCTTAATTATGTTTTTAATGCATTTTGGTCAATGGGGAATGGCTCCCACATTTTTTCACATTTTCTCTCTCCTAGGCTCGACCCATGCACTGTAAAAGCCAGATTTGGCTCATTTTTCAAGGGTGGAACACTTTTTTACATAGCAAGCTTCTGTTTTCACCTTCAGCATGTGATTTTTGCCAAGGATCAGACCTTTTCAGGGATTGTAACAGTTTTCTACCTCTTTGGTGTTGGAATGCAAGGATTTTGATGTTGAAAATCACAATACAGGCTCTGTGAATGCTTTCAGTCCTTTGTATGTGTTGTTTGTTTCATTTCAAACCTTTGATTATAGCTTATCAACCTGTGCATGATGTTTTATGTTGCAATTTATGATTTGTGTCTATTTGCATGAGTAAAAATTTTCACCACTCCTTTGGTGTATCACCCTTATTAGTTTAGTTTCAATTTTTGCATCTCTTATCCCTGTCTCCTTGCAATCTAGGATAAAATTAGGATCTAAACCTCTGCAGTTGTGCAAATAATAGATCTAATCAGAGGAGTTTGAGGAACCAGCCTCTAATCTGGAGATTCCTCTCTCATTTTTACAAGTCCCACACTTGGAGAGAGGTTTCAATGTTGTGCAATCACACTGGATGCCTAAAACATCAATTTAGAAACCTGATTTGCATCCAGGGGTGCTGCTGATTTGCAACAATAGTTTTGGCATGCCCGGTGGGACCTTAGAGGTCTCATTTTCATTGCAACAAAGTTGATGTGCATCTGCTGCAATTTTCTTGCTTAAAAGAGCTATAAGTTACACATCTGGCGACTCCAAGGAAGAAGAATCAGCTGGTTTTAGCAGTGCAGACCTGAAAACTCATGAGAAGAATCACTACAAGGTCAAGAGCTGGAGAAGAAGAGGCACTGTTTGAATATCTGTAGTTATCTCCAAGAGTAAGGAAAAGTGGGAGGAGAATCCAAAGGTCTCCATCTCCACCAAACAGAACTCTCTCAACTCCTCCACCTGGTAGGCCTTTCATTCAATCAACAAGGGTTCTAAGGCCAATTAGAATGGCACAAAACAACAATCCCTATGTCAATTTCCGGCAAAGAGCCCACTTGCTCTCAATGCACAAAATCCAATTCCAATTGCAGCCTTGAAGAACATTCCATACTTCACTGGAGAGAATCAGACTACTCCTGGTGATCATGTTAAAGACATTGCCAACCTTTGTGTAATTCATGAAATCAATGAGATGCAAGTTGCTGTCAAATTGCTGGCATCTTCATTCAAGGGGAAGGCTTTGTAATGGTTTAGAAGCCTTGCCTCATGTTCTATTCAAAATTGGAACCAATTATGTGTAGCACTTCATGAGCAATTTGGAGAGAAGGGAGACAACTTGTCTCTTTTGGAGTAGCTGACAACCATCAAGAGAGCTCCCAATGAGCAGCTGACTGATTTCAACTTCAGATTTCAAAAGACTTGGGAGAGAATTCCAGTGGCAGTCAGGCCAACAACAGAAGGTGCTTTTCTTTACTATCTCAAAGCTCTAAATTCTGATATTTCTATGTTAATTCAGTCCATGGGAGGCACAACTATCCCCATTTCTTATAGCATTGCCATTAGAGCTGAATTTTTTTTGATCCAAGCTGGCAAACTAGCCCCTAGACCTCCGATGCCATTGTTTCCAAGTTTAGAGAGCCCAAACACTAATCAAGAACCTAATTTGGCTCCTTCTCCCACTCCTAGAAATCAGAATTCAAGTGAAGCTTCCACTTCATCTTCTAGTGCCTCAAATGAACTTCAAGAAGTCATGAAGCAATTGTAAAATTTAGGTAATGAGCTGGTTACTCTCAAGAGGCAACAAGCCCAAAGTTTTAGACCTTCCTTCCAGCCTCAAGCTCAGCCTAACAGGCAACCATATCAACCTCATAGACCACCCAATCCAGCTGCAAATCTAAATCAAGCAAGGCCTCCCGCCCAAGCACCATTTCAGCCCTATAATCCAAATGTTATATCGCCTCTAAGGCATTGGTGCTAACACAAAACAACGTTGCTCAAGAGTATGATTGGTGTTTTCCATGCAATGAACCTCACAACCAATCTATGTGTTTCAATGGTGCGTTGAATCAAGCATTAATGGTGACAACTACCGGTGTGGAGGGTGAGGGTAGTGAAGGAAACAACCAACAACAAGAAACATTCCAAAGAAAAACAGCTCCAAATGACACCACACTTGTGAACCGGCAAGTAGAGGATTTTTGTGGCATAAATCAAACAGTCTCTCAAGGTGTTGCAGCCAACACAAGGTCAAAAAGAAGGAATTTGGGTGAAGAAAACCATTAGCTCCAACCAATCCAAAACCTTTATGGCTCAAAAATGGTTGGCAAACAAAATCCAGTTGTAAATGCACAAGGGCAGCCAAGAACAGCTCCTAGACCAACTCAAATACTAGTTGTTGCTGCCCACATGCAAGGGATGAATATGCAAACCAAGGGAAAACAAAGACATCCTTCATCACCATTTAGTATCATTGATCAGATGAAGAAGACAAATGTAAATATATCAATGTGGGAATCCCTATCTATCCTAGGCCAGAGAGATTTTCTACAAGCTGCCATGAAGGACTAGCCAACTTCGAATCAACAAGTCCAAATGCAAGAGAAAGTGCTCACAAATGCTGCCCAGCCTGAAGGGAATCATGGAGGACAGCAAGGTAAAATGTTGAAGCCCCCTCCTTTTTATGTCTCATTAATCATTGGAAATTAGTTAGTGCACAATTGCATGATAGATTCCGGGGCAAGTAGCTCAGTGATGCCTAAACAAATAGCTGATCAGCTAGGGCTCCAGTATGAAACCATATCCAAAGGAGTAGTGTAGTTGGATGGGACAACAGTAACAATAGTTGGAGTGATTAGAAACTTGAGTCTTACCTTGCATGCATGTCCAAATGTTGTTGTTTTACAAGATGTATCAGTTATAGACCTTCCACCACTCTTTTCCCTATGCTTGTCAAGGGACTTCATAGCCAAGATTGGAGGATATTTGTCTACTGATTGGTCACACATGTTGTTCGAACGAGGTATGGAACCAAAGCTACAATCAGGTCTCGAACCTATTGCAAACTTCCACATTGAGCCCTACACTCCAAGTCGATCAATGCCAATTGTTCATCATTTGATCAAGAAGATCACCCAAGCACTCGATGAAGAAGTGACACGAAGGTTGCAAGCATCCCGGATCTAACTCTTGATGAATTGGCAAACAAGGTGCATGATTTTGATCCTTATCAAGAAGTAGAAGAAAGCGAGCTAGGGTCTATTACATACATCAAGAAGATCATCCATTCCTAGCATCACCAAGCTAAACCACAAGGATGACAATGAGGTATGGAAGCTATTTTTTGATGGATCAAGGAGTAGACAAGGTGCAGGAGGTGGAGCTATGCTTATTTCACCTCAAGGAGTAAAGTACTATTCAGCTTTTAGATTTCAGTTTGCATGCTCCAATAACATTTCTGAATATGAAGCCTTGGTGCAAGGGATGCATTGCGAAATAAAGAGAGGAATAAAGAACTTGCAAGTCTTCGGTGACAGTGAAGTTGAGTTGATTGTCAACCAAGTCAAGGGGCAGCATGTTGTCAAGAATGATCTACTCAATTGCTACAAGAACAGGTGTGGGAACTCATTGAAGATTTTGAGGGTTTTGGCATCAAATCAATTGCTAGGAAAGAGAACCAAGTTTTCATGGGCTTGCAGCAAGTTGGGGCAGCCTTTGACATTTTGGGAGCATTCAAAAAGATAAGGTACAGCCAAACATCCATATGATTGTGAGGCCTTCAAAGGCCGGATAACAATGTAAGTTGGCAAGTGTTTGAGAATGACCAGCAAATAATCCATTTCTTACAAGAAGAAGTTGAGTTCTCAGCTAAAAATTAGGAAAAATTGGAACAACAATATGGTGACCAAGTGGTACAGTTGAGAACTAACAAGCTGCCCAAGGGACTTATCACTTTGCAGTCCATTTTCAATCCCAATGATCAGTTTAGGAAAGAGAAAGAAAACATTCAGTCAAGAGAGAAGATTCAAGTATCCATCTTGGTGGAAGAGAATAAACCATTGTAAATTGGAAAGATGACAATTGAACAAGAAAGGTATGAGTTCATACAGCTGTGTCAAGAGTTCCCTGATGTATTTTCTTGGAGCTATGAAGATTTGAAAGGTTTCAATCCCAAGTTAGCTCAGCACACCATTGAGTTGGATCCAAATACTAAGCCCATCAGGAAGAAACAAAGGCCAGTCAATCCACACATGGAACCTCTCATGAGGAAGGAATTGAATAAGTTGATTGAGTCAAGAATCATATTCCTAATCAAGCATTCTAGTTGGGTTGCCAACTTAGTTCCAGTCAGAAAGAAGAGTGGAGAGATCAGATTGTGTGTTGACTTCAGAGACTTGAATAGAGCATCTCTCAAGGACCATTACCCACTCCCTTCTATGGAGCAAATTTTGCAAGTTGTGGCTGGCTCGAGAGGTTTTCACTACTTGATGGCTACTCGGGCTACAATCAGATTATGGTGAAGGAAGAAGATCAGTTCAAGACAGCCTTCACAACCAAATGGGGAACTTATGCATATAGGAAAATCACATTTGCGTTGTCCAATGCTGGAGCTACCTTCCAAAGAGCAATGGACATGGCGTTCAAAGGTTTGATTAACAACGTGGTGCTGATATACCTTGATGATATCACTATTTTTTCAAAGAATGTAGCAGACCACCTCTCTCATTTGAGACAAGTCTTCCAAAGGTGCAGGAGATTTGGAGTGTCTTTGAATCCTAAGAAGTGTATCTTCCTAGCACATGAAGGAAATCTCCTTGGCTATATTGTCTCCAAAGAAGGATTAGTAATTGATCCAGAGAGGGTTGAAGCCATAAGAGCACTACCATTACCAAGCCACAAGAAGGCCCTTTAGAGTTTCTTGGGGAGAATAAACTTTGTTCGAGAGGTTTGTCCCAGATTTTGCAGCCCTTGTCAAACCTATCACCAAAATGTTAAAGAAAATCATGGCTTTCAAGTGGACAAGCAGAAGGCAAGGAGAGTTTTGAAGCAATCAAAGAAGCCATCTCCCAAGCACCAACTCTCATCAACCCGGATTTCTCCAAGGATTTCATCCTCTATGCATTTGGAGGTAATGATACTATTTCTGCCATTTTGGTACAATAGAACAAGGACAATGATGAGCAGCCAATTTCTTTCTTCAGCCAAAGCCTAGATGACTATGAGGTGAGATATTCTTTTATTGAGAAGCATGTCCTTGCAGTAATCAGAAGCTTGAAGAAATTCAAGCATCTAGTCTCAAACAACAAGGTTCAGTTGTTGGTCTCTCATGTGGGAGTAAAGGACTTCCTCCTCAACAAGGATTTGAATGAGAAAAGGGCATGTTGGATCACTTGTGTCATGGAGTATGACATTGAGATCAAGGTAACCAAGCTGGTAAGAGGAAAAGGATTGTGTGAGCAGCTGATTCTAGGCAAGCAAAAAGGAGTATGCAATAAAGAAGAGGCTGTTTTGATAGTTCAAGACAGCCATGTGCAAGGTAGCACTCAAGAAGAGGATAATGTTGTCCCCACTCCTTGCTGGACCCAAGGTATAATGCACTTCCTAAGCACAGGCCTATGCCCTCTAGAGATGAACAAGACCCAAAGAAGACACTTCAAATTGCAGGCTGTCCCATATGCCATAGTAGATGGTGTTTTGTTTAAGAAAGATGTGAATGGAGTGCTGCTGAGATGCATTAGCACAAATCAAATTCATAGGGTGTTGGAAGAGTTCCATGGTGGACCAGCTGGTGGTCATTTTGCACCAAGAGTGACAACTTAAAAATCATGAGGGCTGGTTATTATTGGCCCAAGATTTTTAGTGATTTCTTTGCGTGGATCAAAAGGTGCAAGAATTGTGTATTCTTCACAGTAAAGAGAGGCTTGCTGCCCTTCCATTGCATCCAATTTTAGTTGACCAGCCATTCATGCAATGGGGTTTGGACTTCATTGGGGTCATTAATCCTAATTCAAGCCAAGGGCATAAGTGGATTTTGACACCCACAGACTACTTCACCAAGTGGTCAAGCAAAAGAGCACTCAAGGAAGCAAATGAGTCTAGCATCTTAGACTTCTATGAGGGGATAGTAACCAGTTTGGCATACCTGCTACAATAATGTCAGATAATGCATTGGAATTCATTGGATCCAAGGTGACTGAGTGGGCTGTCAAGAACGGGATCTACCTAAGTACTTCATCAAACTATTACCCTCAAGGTAATGGCCAGGCTGAGTCTACAAACAAGAACTTGTTGAGGATCATTAGGAGAACTCTTGATGAGAATCAGAAGTCTTGGCATACCAAACTGAAATCAGCCTTATGGGCTGATAGGATAACTCCCAAGAGATCCACGGGTAACTCTCCATTCAGGCTTGTTTATGGAAGAGAGGCAATTTTGCCCATGTCTCTTGAGTTGCCAACATTGGAACTCATGAAGCAGTTAGAGTTGCTAGAGTTTGGGCCCATGGAGGTGAGATATGCAGAGTTGATGGAGCTCTAAGAGATCAGAGATCAGGCATCCCAAGCAATGGAGAAGGATCAAGCTTTGATCAAGAAGACCTTTGATAGGAAGGCCAAGAGTAGATCTTTCCAAGTTGGAGATCTAGTGTTAAAATGGGATGCAAATAGAGCAAAACTGGGAAGGCATTCAAAATTTGATGCCATTTGGAGTGGCCCATACATGGTCACGAAGTGTAAGAACAACAATGCTTTCCAATTGGCTTCATTGGATGGTGAAGAACTGCAGATTCCAGTCAATGGAATCTATCTCAAGCATTGCTTCTAAAGGGAAATTCTCCACCTTGTAAATATTAGCTTAGGTTTCCATTCCTTCAAGTGCTTGTGCACATTGTTTTGTTGTAGGTTGTTTTGCTTTCCCTAAGTGCTTTGGCACAGCTTGCTGTTCCTGGGAATGTGTTGCAGGCCTTGCTCCATCAGGTGATTTTCCATGTTCCTCTTTGCAACGTTCTAGTCAGTTGGGGTATTAAACAGAGAATCAAGTGACTCCATGCCCAATGGATTGCTTCAGGAAACTGGTAACTTCATCCAGCAGGTAGATGACCCCTCTGAGTCACCAAAATTGTTATCCCAAATGTGCCCCCGCTCTTGTGCCTCAGTTAGAATATTTTGTTTTCCAGGAACTCAAAACCTTCTAGAAATGGCACCATTAGATAGAGCTCTTTCTCAGCTTTCTAGAAAGGTAAATTTTTCCTCCTAACTCCACGTATTTTTCAAGTTATGGCTCAGCGGAGTTTTGGTGGGAAATTTTTCCCTAGAAGGCCCGCAGCCAATCAGGAGCTGCCACGTGTCCAAGGGCGAAAAAACACCAAGCGACCCAAAGGAAAAAATGGTCAGGAAGGGCCCACACCCAATCAAAACGTGCCATGTGGCACCTGGAGTGGCGGAGCATGGGGAAAATTTGAAAAATGTTCCAAAGACCAAACGGGTAAAAATTCAAACTTTTTGCCCGCCGATCCGATTTTGGCCTATTTTTGCCCTAAAACTTCAAATCGCCATAACTTTTGATCCAGAGCTCAGATTTTCACGTTCTTTATATCAATGGAAAGATGGTGAAATTATCTACAATATTCCATGGTCAATTTTGAATTTTGGTTCAGTTTAGAGGGAGAAAATCAAAAAACTCTTCTGGTATGCGCCCATGGACAGAACTGATGTTTCAACAACCAATTTTAATGCAAAATGGGTCGCATTCTTCTCCAGCATGGTCAAAAATGTTAGGGCATGGGTTTGTAAGGACCTCCATGCTATTTTTAATGCATTTTGGTCAATGGGGAATGGCTCCCACGTTTTTTCATGTTTTCTCTCTCCTGGGCTCGACCCATGCACTGTAAAAGCCAGATTTGGCTCATTTTTCAAAGGGTGGAACACTTTTTTGCACAAAGAAGCTTCTGTTTTCACCTTCAACAAGTGATTTTTTGCAAGGATCAGACCTTTTCAGGGATTGTAACATTTTTTTGCCTCTTTGGTGTTGGAATGCAAGGATTTTGATGTTGAAAATCACAATACAGGCTCTGTGAATGCTTTCAGTCCTTTGTATGTGTTGTTTGTTTCATTTCAAACCTTTGATTACAGCTTATCAACCTGTGCATGATGTTTTATGTTGCAATTTCTGATTTGTGTCTATTTGCATGAGCAAAAATGTTCACCACTCCTTTGGTGTATCACCCTTATTAGTTTAGTTTCAATTTTTGCATCTCTTATCCCTGTCTCCTTGCAATCTAGGATAAAATTAGGATCTGAACCTCTGCAGTTGTGCAAATAATAGATCTAATCAGAGGAGTTTGAGGAACCAGCCTCTAATCTGGAGATTCCTCTCTCATTTTTACAAGTCCCACACTTGGAGAGAGGTTTCAATGTTGTGCAATCACACTGGATGCCTAAAACATCAATTTAGAAACATGATTTGCATCCAGGGGTGCTACGATTCTGCAACAATAGGTGTTTTTACCGAGGTGGTGGATTGAGTGTATAGATAAACAAGGATAAATACCTTTTCCTTCATAGATGGTTATGGATTAGGTGATTCAGGTGCAAGAGAGATGGAGATTTTTGGCCTATTTTGATAAGAAGCTTTAGGTCTTGTGCACAAGATTTGGTAGTTATGTAGACTACATTGAATTTATGGAGTGGGATCTTACTAGAAGAGGCATGATGTTTTTGGATGTGGATGCGACATTGGATGGTTGATTAGATAGTATAGGTTTAAGGTCCAAGTGAGATTATTTGTGTTGATTTTTATATTCCACGCCTTTAGGGAGAATCCCTTTTCTAGTGAGACTTTGAATGATAGCATGGAGGGAATTATAGTCCTCGGTAGAGTGTCTTTAAGTATGGTGATACTTACTGAATGATTCGAAACTATGCTAAGAGGGTTTCCAACCTCGAGGGGTAGGTGATTTTGGTTGAGGTAAGATTATGATGGATATTTGGATGATCCTTTTAAGGGTTCTTGTATAGTACCATATCGGTGATGATGTCAAGGGGGATTGTGTTTCATCTTATGGTTTGGAAAATGAGGTGTATGAAGTTTTTTTATGTGTCAAACGTCCTGGTTCGGGGTGAGCAAAAATTTAGATTCTGTGACAATAATTGTAAATTTGGATAAAGGATGGGGCCCTAGGATGGAAGGAAAGGGATTTATATGTTGTGATGATGTGGTTTGACTATTTTTTGATACAATTTTTTTCTTTTCTAGATGGATGGTTTGTATGTGATATGGTGGTTTTGTTAAGATTTTACAAATGATGTTATGTAACATGCTCATCAAAAGATATCTTGGAAATTTCGATGATGGGTTTCTTTTTCAATACTTGTGAAGGGAAATAGATGGGTTCAAAGTGGATGTGGTAGATGTCAAATTATTTTCGGTCTTGTCAACAATAAGACTAGGGGATCTAGATGACTTAGTTGGTGTCTCAATAGAAGATGCACTTGGAGTTGGGGGTATGGATGAAAGGTATTTGATAGTATTAATGGTATGATGAGAATTAATGACATTTCATTAAGGTTGATTGGTTAATGGGGCATGATTATGAAAGGGTTGTTTAAAGACATCCAAGTTCTGATTTGGAGGTACATTTTGATTGTTGAGTTGTAATTCCCCTTTGTCAATAAGTTTCGTAGGAAATTTCTACACGAAAAAAACCTTTCAATGTTGTGGCCTTTGACCCGATGGTATTTGCAATATTCATTTCCTTAATGCTAAGAGGGATTTGAAATAGACATGTCAATGGGATAGATGGGAAGAAGCGTGATCATATACACAACTAGGATCTTGTCGAAGACCACATTATAGGATTAAGTAATCGGTGTATAGTTATGTTGGGGTTAGGGGATTTTGGAGTTAGAACATCCTATAGATGATGATTTCACAACAAAGTGAGGATGACAGAGCCTTTAGATTTATCATTGTTGGAAGTGGCTTTGAATGAGGACTCAAGATTCAATTTCTTTTATCTAAGTTTGACCCTACTATACTCGAGGGCATAGAACTCTAGTTTGTGAGCCATGGTGAAGGATTCATCGAATGTTTGAAATGATTGGATTTTTAATGTTGATGATATATGTTTAGAGTAAGAACGAGTGAAAAAGTTAATCAATTCATTTTATGTAAAGGATAAGGTTAATTGATTAATTATACCCCTCTAGCAAGCAATGAAGTCTCAGTAATAGATTTTTTTTCGAATTGTTTAATGGTGTAATGGTTGGTAATGGTAACCTTACGGGAAATGTTAATCAAGAAGTGTTCCAAAATAACTATGCAAGTTGTGCGAAGGAAAATATTGAATACCGAGGGGATGCTAATCTAATGAATGACCTACTAAAGATAAAGAAAATATTCTAAACATGAGGTATTGATCATGTAAGATAAGATAACATGCGTGACAAAAGCTCAAATGTGCTGTTGAGGGTCATATTTACTATATAATTTAAGTATTTTAGGGATTTACTAGTGCGGAGGATAGGCTTTGTATGGTAGAGAGGGATGAATAGGTTTTTACAAATTTATTCATATGACAAGGGTTTTTAGGACCCATGGAGGCATTTTCAAGACTAGAGATTATATCCATCAATGCTTGCAAAGGATCATTTTATGGTGACGATTTCTTGGGGATTGAATGGTGATGGGCCTGGTTGATTATATGTATGTGAATTTGGTTGTTGATATTATTGATAGGGTAAAGGGATGTTATGATGAAAGGGAAGGCTTATGGGAATATTATAGGTAGGATGTAAAACTAAAGGTTGTGATGGTGTAATATACTAATATTGGATAGGAATGGATGTGTTAATAAGAGATTGTGATGACCGGGGTATATAATGACATGTAATGGAAGTATAGATGAGAGGTTGAGATGAATGGGGATATAGTAAGTATGAATTTGTGATACAATGACGGTTGATGCATGTTGTGAAGAAGGGTGAGTGCTAGTGATAGAATTTGTATTGATGAGGGGTATTGAAGCTAGGATGGACATGAACAAGTTTTGAATAGAGGACATGGGTTTTTTTAAAGAGTTGGGTTGAGAAAAACTAAGTGGGATGGCTACAGAGCTTACAAGAGGGTGTTTAGGAAGAATTGAAGGCTAGGGGAATAGAGGTGGAAGGAGATATGTTAGTATTGTTTTTGTGAATATGGTGAGCCCGATGAGAATGGTTGTTGACTGGTTATGTCTTGTGATGAGACAACATTAAGATAAAAATTAATGATAGGGACCGATGACGTGAGAATTGATGTTCTGACCCACCAACAATGGAATAAGGATGAAGTGTTGGATGGTTGGCTTGTGATTAAGGTCATGCTATCCATATTTTTCCCCCTAGCAAAATATTGGATAAGACATGACCTCGCATAGAAAGAACCATACAAATCATGTTTGAATCCTATAAATAGGTTGCAGAGGGACTTTACAATGGAGTGGCGGGGCCTATGAAAGATCAAACAACCCCGTGTAAGAATAAATTCAAGAAACAGATCTACCGAGAAAATCTGTGCCTCAAATACAACAAAACAATTATAGGTGGGATCGAAAATGGAATAGCAGGGTTGGGGAAGGAGGCCGAGCATGTCAAAGGAACCAAAGACTCAAAGGAAAAGAAACGACGAATATTCAAAGTCTTCAGGCTCTGAAATAGTTCAGGATGGACCCCAAAATTGACTAAGTGTGGAGAAGATAGCGGAAGATGCCAAGTGTCCAAACAATACACCTCCAAAATTTAAAACCAAAGGGGCAGGATCAAACAAGTGCCAAGCTTCGACACGTCCAGAGCTCCAAAAGTTGCACCAATCGCTGAAAAGTATTCGACTCGGAGGAAGGGGCCAAGTGTCAGCTCAGTGCAATTCCAAAATGGGAACCCAAGGTAGAGACTCAAACTTGTGCTAGACCTCCACATAGCCAATTTTCAGCAAAGGTCAAAAAGATAACTAGTCCAAAATGGCTAAGTAATGAATGCAGGTGGAAGGCACCAGGTGTCCAAACAGTGCACATTCAAAAGCAGGACCCTGAGTAGGTTGTCAAATGTGCATGGGCCTTCCACGTGTCCTAGATCCTAAAAAGTGAGGGAAACCATTGAAAATTCCAAAGGCCCATGGAGATCTCCACGTGTCATATCCACACTACTCCAAAGGTAAATTCTGGGGGAAGTTTCTAAACATGCGTAAATCCTCCACATGTCTTGGGTCAGATATAGTGCCTCCGCACGCAGAAAAGACTCAGGAAGAATACAAAGGAAATAGAGAAACTTGCGGATGCTACAATGTGTCACATGGGAACTATTCCAAGAGTGAAGGAAGGAGTTAAATCTCGACAAGTGCAGAGCTGCCATGTGGACCCAGTATAGACAGACTCATTTAAATATTATACGCCCATGACCCAAAAAAAATTCAAATGGACATATCTTTTGATTGAGAACTTAGATTTGGGTGGGAAAATATTATTTGGAAACTTCTCGATGCCCTTTATGCCTTAGAAACATATAATATCATTTTTTACAGACCTTTGGTGGGTGAAAAATGGGAAAACATCTTCCAGGCCATTAATACAGAGCTTGATTTCTCCAACTACCAGATCTGATTCGATTCGATCCGATCGTTCTTCTTCAATACACTCGAATAGACAGAGGGAACTGGAATCGATATATTTGGGGAATATTTTAAAGGGGCATTAATTGATAGTAGTTGAGTCTTCAAGGCGTGATTCAATGCATATCCGATGGTATTTCTGTTAGGATAAAATTTATTATCCTAATATTTAATTATGCATAGTTGGATTATTTAATTAATTTTAAATAATTATATTGTTATATGGTTAATCAACCATATTTATCAGTATTGATTGTTATATTGTTTTAAACAATATATTTGTCTTTATGTAATTTTGCTTCCCGGATGTTATTGGAAGATTGTTTATTCTGGTTTTTGGTTGCACCTGTGCAACTCATTTTCCGGATGTATTTGGCTGTGCAATATCTATAAATATTGCAGCCCATCCTCTGTAATTTTTACTGATTGAGATCAATAAAATCTACACAGGCTTCCGTCCCTGTTTCTCAATCAACATTTGGTACCAGAGTGAAATTCTGGCCCTGTGAAGGTGTGGAAGAGAGAGCAGCAGAGAGAGAGGAGATTGGAGACGTGTTTGCAGCATTTGAGAGCCTGTGCAGCCTCGTGCAAACTCCCAGCCCCATCCCTGCCTCCCCCACATCCGCCTGTTCCTTCCAGGTACTTGGAAGGCAATTTTTTTTTGCACTGGTGCACTCAGCACCAGGCAAAATTAGCTACAGGTATTGGAAATAATATTTTTTTTTCCAATAAAGGTTTTTTATCTACTGTATTTGGAGGTTGTTTTGCTTGTTTTGGAGGTCTGTCTGTGCACCTGCAGTGAACAAACAAGCAAAAACAAAAGTGAATCCAACAGAGCAAAAAAAAAAAAAAAAAAGGAGGCGCCATTCTCAGCCTCCAGCAACCTGTACAAGGTAAAAACATTTTTTTTTAGCAAAAGCCGCGCCATTCTCTATTTCCAGCAACCTGCACAAGCAAATGAAGGTTAGATAGCAAAAGCAAGCAAAAAACACAAAAAAATGCGGCCCAGGCATTAAAAAACGCGGCCAAGCATGAAAGAACAACCCAGGCAATAAAAACGTGGCCAAGGTAATTCAAAACGCGGCCAAAGGGAAAAAACGCAGTCCAAGCAAGTAGAAAAGCGCCCAATCTCAGATCTGGACCTGTACAGTGCGTGGCAAGAAGAAAAAATGCGCCCAAACTCAAAAAAACGCGACCTGCATCATACATTGAGCAAAGATCAAAGAAGAATAAAAAAATGGTGAGAAATAAGGTAAAAGTGGCGGCCAAAGGAGATAAAGTGCTGTAGATGCTTCAGATCCGGATTTTTAGCTAAAAAATAACCTAAAAACGCCTCTCACCAGCTGCTGCCACGTGGATCCTTCATCTAGGGCGCATTTTCTAAGGTAAGCCATTTTTTCACATACTTTAAATACAAGTTTGCTCATCTCTACATCAAGCGCCCTTAAGTGGCCAAGTTGGATAGAGGGAAAGACTTAGAAGTGGGACGTGCATGGTTCAAATCCTACCCCCAACTTCACATTTTGCATTTGGCGGAACTGCTAAATTTAGCAGATTTTTTGAATTTAGTTACAACTAACTAAATTTAGCGGAGAAATCCCTAACTTAGGGTAAAAAAAATTTTTTTCTCCTATTTGGTCTGTTTTCTCATTCCAGACATTTTTTGCAAAAGGAGACCCACCTAAAAATTGCATTTTCAGCTATTTTTTTGCAATTTTTAGCATTTAGGGCTCAGGAGGTCACCAGGACCCCAAAACTGAATTTTTTTGCCTGTTATTCAAAATTGTACTGTATATTGTACTAATTTGCAGTTCCATAGTCAATCGCAAAACTTGTAATCGCTTCGTAAACCGGCAGAATTGTAATAAAAAAATAGTAAATTTGGTTCTGTAACACTCACGAGATCCTAGATCTCATTCGCAGCGTTCGGTATATACAGTGCCTCTGGGAAGCGCTTACGGGTAAAGCCGTCATGACTACTACTGCACTTAACACCTAATATAGCTGCAACAACGCGCGTCGTCGGGCATCGTCCCTATAAACCGACGGGAGTAATAAGGTCACAAAGGCACACACTATGAACCATCCCATCCGTCTGCGTGAACGATTGCAAGACATAAATCCAGATCGAGAAATTATCGAGTATATAGCGAAGTTACGCGTGCGTATGAGGATATTTCTTTGAGCGATGTCAATAATCGCATGAGACCCCATCAAGATCTTGTCTTGGTACCACGTATTGAATTCTTTCACATACGTTAACGCCTCTTTCACGTATCACCGGGTATATACAAAGGGCGAGCTTCTTCCACGCATCGATGGGTATATCGGAAGGGCGCGTATATAGAAAGGTTCGGTCTATCGACCGACGGTATATAGATTGGGAGACCTTATACCTAGAGTGATAAGAGCCAAACCGCCGGTGATCTCTGCAAAATGGGCACCAATGCCCCCAAATTTTTTCTTTCGGATTCACAATTGCTCGGAGGAAGCAACTATCATTGCTTGGAAGACAAAAATCAAAACACAACTTGAGTTTGAAGAAATCTGCCTGTTTCAGGATCGGTACTCTAACCAGATCACCAACGGATGCAACACAACAACGACAATTTGATAGAGCAGATCGAAAGAAAAGCTCATCATCTTGTTTGGAGTATCTGACGATGTGCAAACCCACATTCGAGATGCCACATCAGCAAAAGAAGCGTGGGATAAACTGAGCACAATATATGAGGCCAAGAACAAGAATGTCATACTCAATTTGCAGAGTCAGTTACATACATTGAAATTCAAACAGAATGAGAAAATTGAAGCCTTCCTAAGAAGAGTTGCAGAGTTGAGGGCTTCACTTCTAGCCCTAGGAGAAGAGGTCAAAGATGAGTCTCTCATTCCCATTGTTCTGAGAGCTCTCCCTTCTTCTTACCGAATTTTTGTCACAACTCTAAACTTGTCAGATACGACAATTAGTTTTGACAAGTTAGTAAACCTACTACAACAAGAGGAAGCAATGCACAACAAGGATGATGAAGAGGAGCAGGCACTGTCTTCACATCAAAAATGGAAAGGAAAAGGTAAAGGGAAACCTAAATCCTATCAGAAGTCCCCACATCAAAATCAGTATCATGGGGACAATCAACAAAAAAGCGATGTCCAATTTGCAAAAGAGGACATGACTTGCAAGAATGTTGGTTTAACACATATAAGAAAGGTTCATCAAGCAATTCGGACCACAACAACAACAAAATTACAAGGGACATTCAAACAACTATCACGGGTAGAAAAAGGGGAGCTGGAAAGAAGACCCCACCAAAGAAGGTAATATTCGAGCAACAAGAACAAGATAATGAAGACTTCTTGTTCATCGCTCGATCAAGTGAACCATCCACGTCATCTAGTGAAGTCGGTATGTTGATTCAGAGCCACTCGACACATGACCGGCCATAGAGACTGGTTTATTTCAATGAGGGACACGCCATCGAAAAATCATGTTTCGTTGGGAGATGATTCTTCATATACAGTTCAGGGGATTGGAAACATTTCTCTACCCCTTGGTTCACGCAAATGCAAACTATCAGATGTTCTATATGTCCCTGGGTTGACAAAGAACCTTCTTTCGGTCAGTCAACTCCTAGATCACAACCTGAAAATTGACTTTGATAGTCAATCCGGCAAGAAAATGTGTCTGATTCGAGATAAATCCAGAGGCTCGAAAATAATTGCAAAAGCCTCAAATGTGGGACGAATGTTTCAACTTGATTTCATTCACAAAAATGATCAAGCACTCGTGGCTAAAAACTCCACCTCAGCTCAGTTGTGGCATCGGAGATTTGGTCATGTAAGTTTCAAATATCTCGACACACTTCGCCGGTGTAATATGGTACATGGGCTACCATCTCTTCAGAAGGATACAGACAAGTGTCCTCACTGCTTAGCAGGGAAACAACACAGAGTTTCATTCCAAACAAGTACTTTTCGAGCTCATGGTAAACTTGACCTGGTTCATACCGATCTGTGCGGTCCAATGCAGCCAAGTCATTCAGGGTTCCAATACTTCATGCTCTATGTTGACGACTATTCACGCAAAATGTGGATTTTCTGTCTTTGCAAGAAAAGTGAAGCCTTTGAAACATTCAAAAATTTCAAAGTGGCGGTTGAGAAAGAAACTGGTCGTCACATCAAAACTCTCCGCTCAGATCGAGGGGGGGAATTCACCAGTGATGAGTTCAGAGACTATCTACAAACTCACGGGATTCGTCGACAAATGCCTCCTCCACACACACCGCAGCAAAATGGTGTTTTCGAGAGAAGAAATCGTACTTATCATGGAAATGGTGCGATGCATGATCGATGATTCGAACTTGCAAAGACATTTTGGGTAGAAAAAGAAAAACAAAGTGTATTTGTTAAACAGAGCGCCTTTGCTCTTGATGGAATTACACCACAAGAAGCATGGTCAAAAAGGAAACCATCCATTGCACACCTCGAGTATTCGAGTGCAAAGCTAGCATGCACATACCCAAAAGAATAGAAAGAAATTGGACATGAAGTCACAAAATCTCATCTTCATTGGATACGGTGAAGAGACTCTTGGGTCTGACCGATGGATCCTAAGACCGAAAAAGTCTACACAAGCGAAATGTTGAGTTTTTCGAGAAGAAGGAAGCAGACTCCTCCTCAGGACTCGCAAGATGTAGATTTTTCACCGGTTGTAAAATCAAGCAAATGTTCCCTCGAAGATGAAAGTGATGATGGGGATGATGGTATTGATCGAGATAGAACCACAACCCATGGGAACAGCTCAACGTATGCCTAAATGGTGTACAAGCACATTACGAGATGCAAGAATGGATGCTCCACCGGATACATCCACACGGACCACGGACTCACAGTAAAGCAAGAGAAGAAGTTAACTTTGCTTTGATGAGTAGAGTCATTGAATCGAGCGAGCCCTCTACGGTACCAGAAGCCCTATAGTCAAAAGCTTGGAAAGATGCCATGGATTCTGAATATCAATCAGTGATGAAGAATAACACTTGGCAGCTTGTCGATCTTCCACCAGGGAAGAAACCCATTGGATGCAGATGGATATTCAAAACTAAGTACAAAGCAGATGGGACAGTGGACAAGTGTAAAGCAAGACTTGTAGCAAAGGGGTATGCACAGAAAGAAGGCATTGACTATGAGGAGACATTTGCTCCCACAGCTAAGATCAAAACGATCAGGATGATCTTTGCTCTAGCTGCTCAGTTTGGATGGAAAGTTCACCAAATGGACGTAAAAAGTGCCTTCCTGAATGGAGATTTGCAAGAAGAAGTCTACATGACTCAACCTGAGGGATATGTTGTACCTAGTCAAGAAGAAAAGGTATGCAGACTCAGGAAATCTCTGTATGGCCTAAAACAGGCACCCCGGGCATGGTACATCAAGATTGATGAGCATCTCGTACAACATGGATTTGTCAGAAATCCATACGATCCCAATCTCTACCTCAAAAAGCAAGGGGGGGAGATGGTGATTGTTGTAGTTTATGTCGATGATCTAGTCATCACTGGCAGTTCAGTGAAGATGATTGATGAAACAAAGAAAGATCTTAAGCGATCATTTGACATGACAGATCTTGGGCTTATGCACTACTGTCTTGGACTGGAAGTATGGCAGAAAGAGAATCACATCTTTGTTTCTCAGATGAAATATACCAAGACAATGCTCGAGAAGTTTAGGATGATGGATTGCACACCAATTGCTACACCTATGGAGAACAGATTACAGTTATCTCGTTCAGATCCATCTCCTGAGGTAAGTGCCACTCTCTATCGGTAGCTGATTGGGAGTCTCATTTACCTAACCTACACTAGACTAGATATCAGCTTTGCAGTGAGCTATCTATCCAGGTTCATGCAGAACCCAAAATTTGTCATTGGAAAGCAGCAAAGCGCATTTTGAGATATCTCAAAGGATCAGTGGATCTTGGTCTAGAATACAAGAAGAATGAAAACTTCTTCTTGACTGGATATTCGGATTCAGATCATGCAGGTAACATTGATGATAGAAAATCCACTTCTGGATTTGTATTCTTTATGGGATCTGGACCAATATCATGGGGAAGTAAGAAACAACACTTTGTTTCTCACTCTTCCACAGAAGCCGAGTATCGTTCTGCAGGAGAAGCTGTCTGTGAAGTGATTTGGCTACGTCGCATACTGGAAGGACTTGGAATACCACAAGAAAAACCGACAACCATGTATGTTGACAATGAAGGTGTTCTCAAACTTGTTCGCAATCCAGTTTTCACGAGAGAACAAAGCACATTGAAGTTGAGTTCATTTCATATGCGAACATGTGTTGAAGCACAACATCCAAACTTCGATTTTGTCCAACAAATTGAACAACGAGCAGATATTTTCACAAAGTCACTTGCATGTGACAAGTTCGAGTTGTTCAGAGCATTTCTCTCCTCATCTCTTCAGACAATGCACAATTAAGGGGGGGAATGTTAGGATAAAATTTATTATCCTAATATTTAATTATGCATAGTTGGATTATTTAATTAATTTTAAATAATTATATTGTTATATGGTTAATCAACCATATTTGTCTGTATTCAGATTGTTATATTTTTTTAAACAATATATTTGTCTTTATGTAATTTTACTTCCGGATGTTATTGGATGCTTGTTTATTCTGGTTTTGGTTGCACTGTGCAACTCATTTTCCCGGATGTATTTTTCTCGTGCAATATCTATAAATATTGCAGCCCATCCTCTCTGTAATTTTTCTTGATTGAGATCAATAAAATCTACACGAAGCTTCCGTCCTGTTTCTCAATCAACAATTTCAAACCGGATTCAAATTTTCCCTCTTCTCTCTCTTATTCTTTCTATATATTGTAACACTTCTCATTTGAGAAGAGAGATTATTTTGGGCATAGGGAAACTCTATCAAATTTGTTTCCTAACTCCAATTTGAGTTGAAAACCTTCTTATGCCAGGCAAGAATTTTTGTGCCTCTAATCAGAAACATAATGGTTTGTGCACCCATATAGAGCAATAAAACGTGTTTTTGTGGTGTTTCTTCAACCCTTTGCATTTTTTGTTGTCTCTCCATGCCTCTCCCTTTCAAATCTATTTTTTGTGCATGTATTTCACATTTACAGGTGCAAGGCATTGTGTTTCATGGATTTTTGATCATGGATTAGGATATGGGTTTGTGTCACTTCTATCTAACCTTCCCATCTTCCTTTCTCCCCTATTTCATCCTCCCTCAACAGATCATCTCACCCCTTTCCTTCTCTGGTGTATCGCCAATTTAATGTAGTATTTTCTTTCACCCTCTCTTTCTCTGGTTCCTTGGAATGGTTAGATTAGGATATTTTAGTTTTTTCCTGCATTAGAGTAGCTCGTGGTAGGTAGTTTAGGAACAAGAACCAACTTTCTCTGGAGATCATCTCAGGTTTGCAAGTCCCACAACTTGAGAGATGATCCAATGTTATGTAATCACACCGAATGCCCCATTTTAACCACTTCACATCTTTGGCCATTTGGGGTGCTGTGATTTTACACTAATAGTTTTGGCACGCCCGGTGGGACAAGAGGTCTTCACTTTATTTCATCAAGTTGATGTGTTCTTGGTGGGATTTAGCCTTTTGAGGCACATGCAAGCACATCTGGTGACTCCATCTGGTCAAAAACCCATTCTCTGAGTTGCAGACCTTTTCCATCCATTTCCACTCATTTTCATCCATTTTCTTCTTCCATCTCTTTCATTTTCTCCCATTCCATGAGGTTGTGCAATCATGACTTCATTCCCTTCATGGAACTCACACTTACAGCAATGCAATCCACCTCCAATGCATTTCCCAACTCCTCCAAATCAGCATTATAATCAGATCTAGGACCATTATGCTTACCCATATGAGCAAGGTCAAAGTTAGTTTGGCCATGGAGCTTATCAAGAACAAGGGGACACATATAATGGTGACAACTATGTGGAGAATGTTGGTTTATTGGAGAAAATTCAAAAAATGGAGGCTGACATGGTTCAGTCAAGGGGCATAGCAAAAATGAAGGCATTCAAGATTGGTTGGGAAGGCCCTTTTACAAGACATTACAACCCTCAAGAGAAGATTGATTTCATGGTTGATGTTTTGCCTCAACTTACACAAAGTGGATTGAGGACATTGAGGCTTATGAGAAAGTTACGAGACAACCTTGTTAATGGTAAGTCAATCACCAAATCCATGTCCTTCATTTTCTCTTTCTATAGCTTTATCATTTCAATAGTGTCATGATTCAAGCCCCTCATCTACTTCCCCAAATGTTAATTTCTTTTCTCCATCTCTTGATCTCCCATCCCACCTCAATTCCTCTCCCCTTTCCCTTCCAAATAGTCATCCCATCCAAACAAACAAGAATTCACACCACCCTCCCCACCAAAAACAATTGTAAATTTGGTTGAACCCCAACCTGTCACTCCTCTTGCTTTCCCAAGTCCATGTTGGGAAGAGACTCAAGAATCTAGTCAAGGAAAACAACAAGAAGGGGAGCCCAATAGAGAAGAAATGACAGACAATCTAAAGAGTTGGGTTGCCAAATTTGGGTTTATAAAGATCCCCTTGATGGTCAAGCCAATAGAGGAGGTCAAATTTGAAGAGCCAATGGTGGCTGAGACTGAGTTTGCAGCAGAGAAGGAACAAAAACAAGAAGAAGAAGATCAACAGTCTAGGCTTGCTCTGAATGCAGTGTCCATGATGGCACTTTATCTGAAGAGGATGCTGATCTGATCCAAGTTGCACAACTAGTTAAAGAGGAAGAACAACCAGCTCCAAGTCCCATTGAAGAGGAGCAGATGGGAGAGATCGAATCATAGTTGAGGCCACTCAATGAAGAAAGCATCATTGAATATTTTTTGCTTTCATTTCAAGGGCTTGATTTGATTGATGAACCCATGATGGAGGAGGACCATATAGTTTCAAAGGTTCCAAGTATGGAGCAGGCTATAAGAGAACCTTAAGTTCTTCCTTCCAATTCATCCCCTCAATATCTAATGTTGAAGAAGATTTTGAGCTTTCAAACTTCATGTTTGAGGATGAAGAGAGCCATGATGATGAAGTTACAGATTAGGAGGACACCATGGAGGAGGTAGACCACATGCAACATGACAACAAGGAGACAAATTATCTATCTGACTTGGAAGATTGCTTTGATGGAGAGGATCCCATGGAGGTTACATCATCTACTCCTCCTCCATCCATATTCCAAGCACATGAGCCTGCTTCCATAAAGGAGGGCACTCAAAGACAACAGCCTGTGTCTCACAACATCCCTCTAGAACTAGGGTTGGAAGATCATGGTCTTCCATGTTCTTCACAAGAGAAGGAAGAGAAAAATCAAGGAGATGTCATCATCTCTCTCTCACCATCCATCCAAGAAGGTCCACAAAAAGACTCCATTTTTGGAGTTAGAGTTCAGAACCATGGGAAGATTCAAAGGACCATACCTTGCCCAATCAGATATTTGGCTTCATTGGAGCCAAGGGAGAAGCCAAAACCAGTCATGCCTACTTCAGGGCATGAGGATGAGCATCAAAGTACATGTTGGGAATATTATTATAGTGTAAACATTATATTAAGAGTTGTTGTGGAACAACAAATAATTACTACCTAGATTATATGTGAAGTTGTAAACAACTTCATGTATTTAGCTTATTGTTTGAACCACTCCTAAATTATAGGAGGTTGTTTTGCTATTTTCTTGGCTATTTATTAGCCATGTATTGTGTGTATGTTAATGGAATGAAGATCAATATATTATGTTATTCTGATTTGAACCTTTCATATGGTAGCAGAGTGAGTTTGATGATCTGAGAATAATTTTGAAGGGGCAGTCGATGATCTCTTGCCCCATGTGATGGCAGTGCAGTGTGGAGGTGTCGTGTCCTTGGAGAACACTGGTTGTGCAGTGTGAAGTGCCATGTCCATGCAGTGTGGAGGATGTAAAAATTAAACGCAGGTATCTAAAGTTTTATTTGCTACACAATTTGCCACGCAGCCACAAGTTTTGAGTCTTATTGCGCATCGTTGGAGTAGTCCATGCAATTGGAGAACGTAGTGAGTGAAAGTTGGAGAAAAGAACTATTATGTAAGCTAGCAGTTAGCTAAGACTCATTTTATATTTTATATTTCAGTCGCAGTTATATCTAAGCATGAATAGAATTATTATTGAAGCCTGAGGAGATTGTATGGACACGACATATGTATTTTTTATATGCTACATAGTTTGCAATTGAATTCTCAATTGGAGCACTATCACATTTGGTAACTGTAAGGTACACCGAGTCATAGTTGGCATAAGTTAATTAAATCATATTTAAATGTTGGATTTTATGATTTATAATCCATTATAGTTTATGGGTTGCAGTTTTTTCAGTTCTTTAAAAAAAAAACGTTTAGAGTATTTAAAAAGTAATTTCCTTTTATTACTTTTTAAATAGTGATTTATCAATATTATTACCATCAATTGTAATAATACAATAGTTGTGAAAATGGAGAAATTGAGTCTTGTTGAGAAGTACGAAGGACGTGATTTTCATACATGGAGAATCCAGATGCAGCTGAATTTGATTGAAAAAGATTTGTGGGATGTTGTTAAACCAAATGTGACAACACCAACAAATGCAACGGATCTAGAAAAATGGAATATCAAGGATCAAAAGGCCTTGGGAACTATTGGTCTCGGTTTGTCAAAAGCCTACCTACACCATGTAGATTTCACAAAGTCAAAGAAAGGAAATTTGGGAGACATTAAATAAACTATTCGGATCTGAAGCAGACAGTGCTAAGACAACTCTTAAGCAGAGACTTTATGGATTAAAGATGGATGAAAATGTAAAAATGGCAAGAACACATCAGCAAGTTCCGCTCTCTTCTCAATCAGCTTGCAGGTATTAATGAGAAGGTAAAAGATGATGATGCCAAAGCAATTCTTTTGAATAGTTTGCCTAAAAAAATGTCTCATATGGTTTTTACTTTGAGCAAGATTAAAATTGGTTTAGAAGGAGTAGTTTCTCTTCTTGATCGAATGAACCTTGAACCGAGAAGAAGAGGTCTTATATGTACACAATAAAGCTAGTACATCATCAAAGAAGGGTAAGTACAATTCAAAGCACATTCCTACAAATGGACAAATCAAATGTTACTATTGTAAAGAAGTGGGGCATGTGATTTTAAATTGTAAAAAGTGGGCACAAGAAATTGGATGATAAGATTGACCAAATGGCTTATATTTTTGAAGAAGAAACTAAGCTGGGAAGATTATGAAATGCGATGAAAAACTTTCTTGCCCTAGTGATGAAGATTATCTCTTCTAAAAATAACCAAATTGGAGGTAGGAGGAAATGGAGGATGGAGGCTACTCAACGCCTCTCGACAGTCACCAACGATGAGGTCATATTTTGTGGTGGTGACATATTTATTTCTAGTTGTGTGTTTATTTTATCTAGTGTCGTAAAAATAAAAAAATTTGTGTATGTTTTCTTGGTATATGCGAGTATTCCTATATGTTCTCTTGAAGTGTTGTGATGTGGCGTAGAAGGTGTTAGTCATGAAACAATTATATAGGAGGGAAGCTGGTGTCTAGAGGAGAGGAGCAGTATGTAGACCTAAAAATATGCATAGGCATATGATTCTGGTTTCAACTACACTTCACCCCATGTTCACACTAAGGGGGTGTATGTTGGGAATATTATTATAGTGTAAACATTATATTATGAGTTGTTGTGGAACAAAAAATAATTACCTGGAATTATATGTGAAGTTGTTGTAAACAACTTCACGTATTTAGCTTATTGTTTGCAACCACTCCTAAATTATAGGAGGTTGTTTTGCTATTTGCTTGGCTATTTATTAGCCATGTATTGTGTGTATGTTAATGGAATGAAGATCAATATATTATGTTATTCTAATTTGAACCTTTCAGTTCTTAAGGGTCATCATCAACATCTCCAGGAGTCCAATTCCAATCAGCTTGAGGAGGTATTTTTGGTTGATGTAGATACCTTGATGATTTGGGTGGAGGACAGACTTAAAGTCAGTTTTTATTCATCCAGGCAGCCATATTTAGTGTCAAATCATTTGCATGGCTGCCCCTTTTGAGAAAGGGAAGATATTTCTCCCTTCCTATAGCAGCTTTGTTTATGCTTTTATTTCTTTCTGGTTATTATATGAGTAGGAGTAGATTTTGTTTTCAGTAGAAGAAGTGCTTATGCACACTCTGCATGTCTCATTTGAGGCATGTATGATTTGATTATTTGTACATGGTGTTGTTTTGTTTTGTTTCTCCAAGGTTATGTCATTGTGAAGTTCAATGTGCCCTAGGTAAACATTGTGCTTGATCCATTCTCGGGATAGACCAAGGCTAGGATCTTGATATTCACAAACAAAAAGATCCATGGCTATCTCAGAGCATTTGCTAGTTTCGAAAAATGAAACAAATGCTAGAGAAACCAAAGGATGTTTTTTAAATCATTCCATTCAAGGAAAAATGAAATCCCCAGGTCAATACAATTTTCTACTCTCAGAAACTCCATTTCAAGATTTTCTTATGAAAATTGAGAGTGCGAGATGCATGGGAAGGCTCAAGGATAGGCGAGAACATAGAAAGTGCGGAGCAAGTCGGGAGTCTATTTTGAAGTAAGGGTTAGTACTGCAGGCCATTATTTGTGACTCTATGCCCAATGGACACTTCAAGGCTATTGGTCCTCTCATCTAGCAGAGGAGGATACCCCTACAAGTCACCAAAAAGGTTATCCATATTTTCCCCCCTCAACAAAATATTGGATCAGCCATGAACCCACACGAGAAAGAACTAGATAAATCATGTTCAAATCCTATAAGCAGTTGCGAGAGGGACTTTACAATGGAGTGGGGGGCCTCCAAAAGATCAAACGACCCCGTGTAAGAAGAAATTCAAGAAACGACTATGTTGAGTGAATCCGTGTCTCAAATCCAACAAACAAATTATAGCGAGGCTCAAAAATGGAATATAAGGTCGGGGAAGGAGGTGAGTGATGTCAAATAAACCAAAGACTCAAAGGAAAAGAAAGCGAATAAGATTTAAAGTCTTCGGGCTCTGAAATAGTTCAGAATGGACCCCAAAATTGACTAAGTATGGAGGAGACAATGGAATCTACCAAGTGTGCAAACGATGAACCTCAAAATTTAAAACAAAAAAGGGTAGGCTCAAACAAGCACCACTCCTCCATGCGTTTAGAGCTCCAAAAGTTGCACTGACCATTGAAAAGTCTTCAACTCAGCGTAATTCCAAAATGGGAGCATAAGGCAGAGAATCAAACTTGTGCTAGCCTTCCACGTATCTAATGGTCAGTAGAGGTCAAAAGGATAACATGCCCAAAATGGTTAAGTAATGAATGTAGGTGGAAGGCGCCAAGTGTCCAAATAGTGCACATTCAAAAGCAGGACCTTGAGCAGGTTGTCAAATGCACGTTGGCCTTCCATGTGTCCCAAAGCCTAAAAAGGTGAGGGCGACCATTGAAAATTCCAAATTCTGTAGAGGTCTCCATGTGTCATATCCATGTTACTCCAAAGGTAAAGTCTTGGGGAAGTTTCTAAACATGCGCAAAGCCTCCATGTGTCTTGGGTCGGATATAGTGTCTCCACCCATCGAAAAGACTCAGGAAGAATACAAAGGAAATAGGGAAAACTATAGACACCACCATGTGTCACATGGGTGCTATTCTAAGAGTAAAGGAAGGAGTCAAATCTCAAACGAGTGCAGAGCTGCCACATGGACCTAGTACAAATAGACTCATTTAAATATTATGCGCGCATAACCTAAAAATTTCAAATGGCCATATCTTTTGATTGAGAACTTAGATTTGGGTGGGAAAAGATTTTTTGGAAACATATCGACACCCTCTATGCCTTGGAAACATAAAATATCATTTTTTGTAGGTGTTGGTGGGTAAAAATTGGAAAATGTCTTCCAAGCCATTAATACAGATTTTGATTTCTCCAACTACCAAATCTAATTCAATTTGATCCTCCATTCTTCTTTAATACGCTAGACAGAAAAGAGGGAACCAGAATCGATAGATTTGGGGTGGATTTGAAAGGGGCATTGATTGATAGCGGTTGAGTCTTCAAGGTAGGATTCAATGCATATCCCATGGTAGTTGAAACAGGATTCAAATTTTCCCTCTTCTCTCTCTTATTCTTTCTATATATTATAACACTTCTCATTTGAGAAGAGAGAGTTATTCAGGTGTAGGAAACTCAGTAAAATTTGTTTCTCAACACCACTTTGAGTTGAAAACCTTATCCTATGCTTGGCAAGAATTTTTGTTCCTCTAAGTAGAAACATAATGGTTTGTGCACCCATATAGAGCAATAAAATGTGTTTTTGTGGTGTTTCTTCAACCCTTTGCATTGTTTTGTTGTCTCTCCATGCCTCTCCCTTTCAAATCTATTTTTGTACATGTGTTTCACATTTGCAAGTATGAAATTTTTTAATGGAGTTTTGATCATGGATTAGGATCTAGGTTTGTGTCACTTATGTCTAACCTTCCCATCTTCCTTTCTCCCTGTTTCATCCTCCCTCAAGCCAGAGCATCTCACCCATTTCCTTCTCGGTGTATCACCACTTTAATGTAGGATTTTCTTTCACCCTCTCTTTCTCTTTGGTTCCTTGGAATGGTTAGATTAGGATAGTTTAGTTTTTTCCTGCATTAGAGTAGCTCGTGGCAGGTAGTTTAGGAACAAGAACCAACTTTCTATGGAGGATCATCTTAGGTTTGCAAGTCCCACCTGACTTGAGATATGATCTAATGTTATCCAATGACACCGAATTCCCCATTTTAACCACTTCACATCTTTGGCCATTTGGGGGTGTTGTGATTTTGTACTAATAGGTCAACAAAGCTGGGAAATGTTGAAAGTAAGCTGCGTAGTAACAGGATGTCATTGTTCAAGTGTGGGTTATTGGAAGAGTACACCTTAGGAAGTGAGGTATGTATTAAAACCCACGTGCTTTAAATATAAAATCTTAGTGAAGACTATATCATCACTATTGAAAAAACATGCAAAATGGTAGGTAGTGTTGGAGCTCAAATATACACCCATGCCTAAATCATAGATAATTAAGGATTTGAGTCAACATGGGACTGTCTCATAGTTATGGGACTTGAAGCTGAGATAGACCTCCGAGATAAGGTTGGCTTCCTCTACTTACTTCTAATGCTAAACTACTCCTAGGAATTGAAATGCAACTATCTAGCTCTACTCTAACTTTCCAAGGGACTAGGGTGAGAAGGAGATGCATAAAACATAAACCTAAACTAGAGAAGGTGATAACACCAAAAATAAGGGGATGAATACTTAGGAAAGAGAAAAATGGAAGAAAAAGATGATGAAGAGGGCTAGAATGAAATCCACGAGATCAAAATCACGTCTAAAGTTCCACTTCCATGATGCAAAATAGATACGAGACCTACGAAATAACACATAAAATTCACTTTTGAATGAATGAGAGGTGATAGAGTGCCATAAAAATAGCTAAGGCCAAAATGAGCCATAAAACTATATATTTTACTACTTAGAGATCATGCGTAGATCATCATGATGTAGGAGGAAGATGGAAAACATTTGAGATATATAACCCAAGGCATGCAACTCTTAAAACAATTGTGCAACATAAAAATGATGCCCTTGTATTCCCAAAGTATCCAAAATTAAAACAAGGTATCACTTTACAATATATATAAAAATAGATGAAAGAGAGTAGAAGAAAAGAGGGGAAATTTTGAATCCCCCTTTATGCTCCAACCACTTTCATTAATTCTCTTAGAAGAGTTTATTTCTCTGTAAAATCCACATACCCATTCCATTTCCTTGTTGAAGAATAAACAATGCCCATATGACATGTTTAATTCTAGTGGTTGAGCCATTTGGAACAACCCCTTTACGTGTTGGAGATGTATTTCTTCACTTCAGCCACCTACCAACATTTAATCCATGAAATATGATTTCCTTCACATGGAGAAGGCTAAGATTCCTTCAAATAATATCATATTTGCAAAGATCAAATCAGATTCATGTTCATTTAGTAATCTATGGAAAACTATTGTTTTCCTTCAATATGTGGATTTCTTTTTCAATCTTGCATGACTTTTGGCTTCCGTGGTTTTTCCTTATGTTTTGTGCCATTACTAACTATTTTACTTTACTTTGTGACATTGATACGATGTAGCCTCTTTTTGAATTCGTAGATTAACTATTATTCACTCTGTGGCTTTTGTATTCACTTTGTTCCATGATTTTAGACATCTGCGGCTTTTTCAAGTTTTTCCCTCACGACACTCAAAACATCGTGGACTTGTTCCTTTCACCAAAGATGGCCTTAGTGACTTTGGTATTATTTAATTCTTAGCTACGAATTTCACTCCTTCATCCCATGACATGCCTAAACTCTTCCGTGGTCCTCATTCCTTAGCTCGCGACACTTCAAGTTGTTTAATTTTTGTTAGGGTACAAAAATAGGCAAATTTTCTAGTGAATTATAGGGGCCATCTACCTCCTAGATGAGATGATCAGTAAAGTTAGCATCCATTGGGCATGGAGTCAGTTCTAAATCCTTGAGTCTGATTTAATTTCTATGCATTTGACTTTCTAAGACAATCTACAACTAATCCCTCATATTTTGAACTTCCTTTCTTTTAGCAACAAAGGATGAACCGGTGCACAAGAACATCTCTAAGCAACAAGACTATGCAAAGCACTTAGGGAAAGAAACCTACACTACCAATAATGCAATGTGCTGAAAGCACTTAGAGGAATTGAAATTCTAATCTACTATATACAAGATGCATGAAAATAATTAATGAGAAGGCTTGAGATGAATCCCATTGACTAGGATTTGAAACATGTTTCCATCAAGATCAGATAACTCAAATTATTTAGCTTCCTTACAAGTGGTGATGATATATGGTCCACTCCAAATAACATAAAATTTTGAGTGTCTACCTGGTTTAGCTTGATCCACATCCCACTTCAAAACTAGATCTCCAACCTTGAATGTTTGATCTCTAGTTTTTCTATCAAACCATTGTTTGGTTGATGCTTGATGTTGTTCCATCTTACCCATGGTGACATTTTTGTTTTCTTGTAGTTCCACTAGTTTCACCAATATGATCTCCCTTTGATCCACACCTTTAAAATCTAGTTTGCTTAGCTAACTCAAATGAATGTAACTCAAGTGACAATGGAAATATTTCTTCCTTACCATATACTAGTTTGTAGGGAGAAGTGTCAATAGCCTTCTTCGTTGTCATCCTATCTACCCAAAGAGCATTTTTAACCTTTCTATGCCATTGTCTTTGATTGATGTCCATTTTCCTCTTCATGATTATGATCAAGTTCTTATTAGTAGACTCTGCTTATCCATTACCTTGGGGGTAACAATTGGAAGAATTTTTGAGAGAATTCTTGATGAGGCCACATATTGGCATGTTTTGGCCTCATCTAAATCCTTTTGAAGCATCTTGCACATAAAATTTTGAGACTTTGATCCCCTCTTGATGGTTGATATGAGATAAAGTTTTAATTTTGCATATATTTAGTTTTATTTGTTCATTAAGATTTAATATACTTATTCACTATGGTAAATCTTGTCTCTTGTGTAAAATTATGTTTCTGAAGTCCCCATGAACAAATTACAAGATTCCATAAGCTTTTAAAGTACTAGGCCCCAGCAGAAGCAACTCTAGAAGTGCTCCTACAGTAGCCGTAGCCACTAGCTATGCTCTTACAGCAGCCCGTAGCCACTGGATGGGAAATGATAAGAGGGGATCATGGCATTCAACAAACAATGAGGCATCATAAATAATATGGAGTTGGAGAACGAGTTGACCAAGTGGAAGCATTGATTGGACAAGTCTAAAAAGTCTTCAAGTGATTTATCTCACCCATAGAAAGCTCCAGGCTTGCTCGTAGCATCTTCTAGAACTACCTACAACAACAGAGCAGTATGCACCTCTAGCTTCCCATAGCCAAAGAGAACTTATCTAGCTCACACCGCAACATAAGACAAAAAGTGCCAGCTATCCTAACACATCATATGTAATATTATGGTTATTTTGTTAAGTAGTTTTGTAATTAGTTCCTATCATGTAAATAAGACATGAATTAGCTGTCTTCACTTAACATATATGAAACCGAACAACTATAATCTGTTCAAGTGGTTTTTGATCATATTCCTAGTATAGAATAAGTTAGTGATCTGTCTATATATATATATCCAGAGACAAAGGATAGAGGATATATAGATTTGAGGAATGAAGTGATAGCTGTGTGAGAAAGATAAAATTGTGAATGTGTGAAGATAGAATATATTAATGTGAGTTGTGCTCTTGAATTCATTGTAATCTCTCTTTTTCTGTAGCAATCTTTAAATTGCTACAACTCAATAGATGAATCATTTATATTCTTGAGTAGTTCTATGAGTTTCTAGGGTAGGATCAGAACTCACTTCTTCATGAGGAAGGGCCCCCTCGGAAGGAATTGCAGGGAAGATCCTATTCCTCCATTTCCTATTTATGTTGTGTGGATTGATTATTAGTTATTCATTTTATTTCTCAAAGTTCATGAGTGCATAGTGTGTTGAGTTTTAGATCTGCAGATCAACAACTTCCATAGTTTACTTTCCAATTTGCATAAGCATTACTTTCTACTCTTTGATAAATTCCTAGCCTACAGAGACTTCACTCCAAAGTATTGTAGCATATATTTTACTGGGCCCTTTGAAAATATTATGCCCTTGGGTTGACATTTAATGAACAACAAGGTATGAGACCTAATATCATTGGGTGATTATTCTGCACATCATTTTGGTGTTTGTTGCCGGGGAAGGTGTCCAGAAAGTACTATAGAAGTGATTCCATTTCCCACTTTCAGTCAATTCATGCTTTCATTTCCCACTTTCTAGAATAACCATTCATGCTTTCTAGAATAACCATCTTGTTTTTTTAGATCATCTTTCCTTCCTGTCATTTCAAAAGCTTTCTAGGAGCCAGAATTCCTACTTTCTAGGATAAAATTGTCATTACCACACTACTCAATTTCTGCAAATAGTATTAAGAACCAACCCCTCATATAGTTGAAAAAAAAAGAGAAAAAATAGGAAAAACAAGAGAGAGAGCTGGAAAATTTATGCATAGAGAACGAGACTCGTTTAGAAGATTTTTACCAAAGCAGAAACAAATTACTGTAGTAGAGGAGCCACTTATCTCCCAAGACAAGGAGTATACTCCCACACAAAGAAGAAGAGTGGTAGAGGAGCTATAATGTATTCATGAAGAAGAACAAGAAGCAAAGAAGGTGTAACACCTTGAAGCTGTTGTTACTTTCTCCTTTGCATTCAAGTGTTGATATGTGATTTTTCATATGATAATATGTTCTTTTGATTGTGGGAAATCATGCTTGAATTGGTTGTGTCCTTTCTACTCTCAAGATCTATGATTGAAGCAGGATATGCTTGGATTTATGTTCTTTCATTTCTCACATATGAGTACAATCTGATTTCTGGGAGATTGTAGACTTATCTATCTCTATGACTCATCCTTGGGTTAATTGTATTGATCCAAGGAATATTTTAATTATATTTGGGATGAAAAATTATATATTGACATTTCGTGAACTATTAAGTCTGACTGAACTTAGAAAGTATAAGTTCTTTTAAAATCTTCTTCATATGAAATATTTCTGTAGTGGAAGTTTTGTTGGATTCTAGAAATTAATCCTAGTAGGTCATTGCAATCGAAATTTGGTCTCAATAATTTTGGCATCGAAAAGGACCTAGACCTTAAGCCAGGTAAGATATGTAAGTTTTTCATCTAAAGCTAATTACTTGATGCAAATCTAGAATTTGATCGGGAATGTTCTATTCTGTTTGAATTGAGAATGATGATTTCAACCTATTAATATGGACTTAAATTGGAATCAGTAAGGTTATTAGTTTTAAACCTAAACTAAACCTATTGTTGTTAGGGTTAGTTGATCTAACCTAGTCCTAAAACTATGTACTTGATATTCCTAAGGGTTATCTAAACCTAATACTAAGGTGGGTGACTTATGTTATAACCTAAGGTGTTAAGATTAAACTAACGTAGAATCTAACCTAAGTCACTAACCTATCCTAAACTAATTCTATGGAAAGGAACCTAAGGGGGTCATGCAAGCTTTGGGGCGGTGATTTCAATGGAATTTAAGGAAAGGATAAGGATGAAGGGGCAGGTAATACTGCCAAGGTTAGAAGAGGTTAATTTTGAAAGAGGGAAGCTTACGTGGCAGCATCTCTAAAATAGAAACTCTTGTGTTTTGTGATGTATAACTTTCCAACTTTGGCGGACAATGGCAATGGAAAACGGGTAGGAGAAAAGAATTTAATGCAATTAAATTGCATGGTTTCTCCCGGCTCGGGCTGCCTTGAGAGACATGCAAAGGGAATTTTGTTTGGTTGTTTCTTTTGTTGTGCCTTCCATTTTTCGCTCTGCATGAGCACTAGTTTTTCGAACTAGTAGTTTACTCTTTGATGCATGGTAATTTTAAATGTTTCAAATTTACTTCGTGTCATTGGGAATATATAAGGCATGGAGGAAGCAATATTTTTATGTTTAATATTTCATGGAAAGGAGAAGAAAGGGTGAGCTCATCTAGAGGTCTTCTTCGACTTTTAAGTGACACTATCAGGCATGATAGGACCTAACTATTAAAATCTTGCTTTTCCTTTAAATGTTTTCATTAAAACAACTCTGTTCTGATTATGTTCACACATTTTTGGCTTGACTGGTAGTAATGAATTGTGGGTTTTATGTAAACTTGGGCTCTGGATTGAACTTGGAAATGTAGTTCAAAAGGAAACTTTTTTTCATTGTTTTCTTGTTCCCTTCTTTGTGGTTTAAGCTTGGAGTTCTTATCATGTTAAACTGTCGTATTACCCTTCTACACTGGGTATGTGCAATAAAGTAACCTGTAGCAGACTCTGTAGGGTTTACTTGGTGTTGAGATTAGTAAATGTGTTTGATTTCTTAAAATCCTTGCTGAAGTTAACGTTTTGGTTGTATTCGTTGATCTGGGTTTTTGTGAACTGTTGTGTTTTCATACCCATTTTGGGTAACCAACTAGTGACTATTGTAAGCTTCTATTTGTTTTATTTACTTGGATAAAATCTTGTTCCATGAAAGGAATCATTTGTAAAAGATTACATGTTTTAATGATAAGTTAATTTATTTTGCTTTGGCTATGAATGGATTGTTAGATTGTCTGCTCTGCCATGAGAAACTCTGACTGTAACAAGTTTATGATCAAGAGAACTAGAAAATGATTACAAGATCAGGTTTCTCGTAAACTCAGTAAAAGAAAACTTGATTGTTACATGTTGTGTGTTTGGAAACATGGAATGATTGAATCCTTAACACCTCTTGTGAAGGTGTTTGTTTGCTTTTTAATTTTCTTAGTAATCTGCAAGTAAGTAATACAGTGTATGGCTTGGTTGTTAATTTAAGGTGTCCATGTATGTTAGCAATATGAGTTATACAAAAATATTAGTTGTTGAATGGGGTTTGTGTTCTTCTTGCGAATTCTTGGTTGCTTTTTGGATAAGTTGTAACGAAAAATGGTGGTCATCAATTCTGGGTTTTTAAAAGATATTTTGAATTTGACATTAGAAGTAAAATGGTTGAAGCTTATGGAAGATTTGTTTTACTTTGACTGTTGTTGCATGTTCTTTATAATGGTAAGAATATTTTGACCTTAAGTGTTTTCAAAATTAGGATTTGAATACGTTTCACATCTTTGAATATTCAATCTTGATTAGTGTTTAAAAATAAATGGCACCGGATGATGTTTTGGTCCAGTTGATTAAGTATTAGATTACCATGTAATCAAGGAAAAACATCAAGATAACCTAACTTGATTCTCATCTCGATTGGTTCGAGCATATAAAGGAAAATAGCCTGTTTATTTGAATCAGGTCTATATCGAGTTTGATAGGTTGTAATGTGTTTATGTAGAATATGATTTTGGTTTCATAGAATGTATAGTGGTAGATCTTATAAGGATATAAGGGTAATTCTATATAATGTTTCTACCGAATCATCTTGTTGAATGTAATTAAGTTCCATAAATAGATCCTTATTCCTTAATTAGGTTTATTAAATGGTTATTATTTCATGGAAATTGGATTTAGTTCTAAAACTTGGTTACAACAGGTGTTTGGTCATCTCCGTATTATCTTCGAGTTGAAAAGATAGGTTGGAAAGAGGCTATAAAAGAAAGGAAGTTATGTCGATTTCTTCTTGTATGTTAATATACTTTTTTAGAAATTATTTAAGGAACCCAATTAGTAAAGTTATGGGATGGCATTTTTACTTTAAAGATGGAAGGAATATTAGGATTAGGGATCCTAGTCTAGGAAACTCCTTTCATTTTACAGCGAGTTATGATATTTCTATAAACTTCTTGTTTGTTATTCTTATTGTAAAGTAATCTAATATATATTGCTTTACATACTTGCCTTGATTGAAAACCGTTATACTAAGATGAAGGAAAAATTGGCAAGTGAACTTGCAAGTGATAGCAATCCATTCCTCTTGTTTAAATTACTTTTGTATGAACTATTGGATTTAATATTTCAATTGGTTTAGTGTTAAATAAAGGTGATCAAATCATGATATAATCTATTTTAGTTTTTTCAGATGATTAGGTGCATAATAATCAAGATGCTCCTTCTTACTTTCTTGCAAGAAATGAGATGAATCATCCGAAATAGATTTAGTTGAAATTACGTTTGTAATTTATGTTGTAATATGAAGTTGTATTATAATTTGTAGAGAGAAATCTCGGGGTGTATTATGATTTTGAATTGTGAAGGTAATTGTTGGTTTCAATTATGCTTTAAGTTGAGGACAAGCAGAATAGAATATTCCTTGTCCTTTTGGTTTTAATAGTGTACTTAGACTCTCTTTATATTGATTTCATTCTAGGATATAAAGTATGAATTAAATGAAGTCATTTTGATAGGGTTGTTTAATTGAAACAATTAGTGGAATGTAATTGTTTTAAGGATTAGTGCTTATCATGCTTAGTTCATTGGCTGACCCATGCTAGCAATTTTATAGATGGTCTTCTTAAGTGGTAGAGGAAGACAAAATATGATATGATGCATTGATTGTTCTAAATTGGTTCTTATGAAGAATTCAGATTAGATTTTTAAACTATAATGTGAAAAGAAAGGTTATCTCTTTTGTTGAAGGCTATTGTCTTAAAGCATGCAGAGAAGTGCATAAGTTGTAGTTGTATGGTTTTGGAAATGAATGAAATTGTGTGGAAATTACCTATAAAGAATGTGTGTCTTATGTTGTTGGGATGATCTTCTTATTGGTTATATGAATGAGTGTGCATTCTTATTGTTTTGAACAATGGATTATAGATGATCTTCTTAAGTAAGCCATAGCTAATGATGTGGCTGATTACTACATTATTAATTAGTGAGTCATTATAACTTATGATTGTGAGTAAAAAATGAAAATAAGATCACTACATTTATAGGGAACATCAAGAGTGGGTTATGCCCTAAAATGTACCTATAAGAAGAGGAGGACTTTCCCTCTTGTAATGCAATAATTATAAAAGGAATAAATGACTATAAATCATTAAGACTTAACGGTATAAATTCGATATGTCTTAACCTACTAGGTTGATACATTTCTCTCATTGGTTGAGTTATTTTTCTAAATTAAGAAACTTAAATGGTTGTTGTCCTATTTTTTTGGATAAAAGGTTGATTAGCCCCAACCGACAACCAAGAAAAAATCAAAAGCAAATTAAGACCCTTTTTGTAAACTGAACCCTAATTACAAAAAGATAACTTAAGGAGTGTTGGACTCAGGGTTAGAGAAGGCTGCCTAATTATGTAGTCTTGTAACCTAAATATAACTTAATGTAAGTAAATTCTTGGAGGTATGTACATCTTTCTAAGGCTGTTCCGTAGGATGTTGACACACGTCAACTAAAAGGTTGTACCTTTGAGAAGATTAGGATCTTCTCAAGGATACAACAATGCAGATGACATGTGGCAGCACCCTTCTACATTGATCATTAAGATTTACACACCTGAGACTTGATCAAGATTTCTCTTGGGATTTGGTTAAGACCATAATTAGGTTATGAGGAATCCCTTTGAGTCTTAGGGTACCTTGGCACATGGAGTTAACTTTGGTTGACCCTGTATGCCAATTTATCCTTAGTCTTTAAGAGCCTCTTCATAACGTGGACTATGATGTTAACCCAATCTAGAGTGACACCTTGGGACAAGGGGATTGATAGAAGTCAGTAAAGATGTTCTATATAACAATAGAGTGGGGTGAAGGACGTATTCCAGATTGATGAGTATGCCATCAAGGAATAAGTAATATGAATAGTATGTTATGAATCTTTGGCCAAAGTATCACAAGCTACTGATTGCATTGTCCTATGTCACCTAGTCTAAGGATCGTGATGTCGATGAATAGTGGTAACAATTATTTAGATAGGTTCCTTGGGCAGATCACTTAGAACCCATAATGGGGTAAGAGAACCACGTATATGAAGTATTCAGTAGAAAACTTCAAGCTCAAAGTTACACATGAATAGATCGGAAGTTCACCGAGTCATGGAATGAATAGATCGGTGGTACACCGAGTTATTACAAGCTGCATATGGTTATCTGTTATAAGAATGATTGCTATGATATGTGTGTTCTAAATTATGTATTTAGACCAGAGAACATTAATTGTGCAATTTTTTTTCCCTTGCTTCTAAAGTATTAAAATGGGAATGTTACAGAAGACCTTGGTCGTGTTAGTAGAAGAAAGACAAGAGGAGGATTCAAATGAATCCCATACTCCAGGAGGAGAAAGAATTCTAGAATACCTACTCAATTCGGCAAGTTCTGCTGCAACTACTACCACCCACCGTACAACACCTCAAGTGTTTATAAATTATCGTACTGAGGGGGAAGTTAATCAGGAATTCGAGGACACTATTCTAAAATATCTTGGGATCTCGTATAAAAGGAAATATGCCATGGATCGAGTATCAAGAAATGAAGTTGAAGGTAGAGAACCTGCTGCCCCCACTTTTGAATTCCTAATTACAGAAACCACAGAGGATACTCCCATGAAGAATATCCCACCCTCAGCCCTTCCACACTTCAGGGGAATGTCCAATGAGGATCCAAATACATTCCTATTTGAGTATGATGTGTTATGCCAAAGCTACGATTACCAAATGGATGAACAAAAGATCAAGCTCTTTCCAGCCACCCTGAAGGATGCAACATTAAGATGGTTTATGGGACTAGGGGGAACATAAAGTCAGTAGTTGGGATGAGATGAAGAAAAATTTCTTGACCAAATATCAGGAATATGGAAAAGGTAGAAACTTCAAAAGAAATGATATATTCCACATGACTCAAGATGAGGATGAATCTTTGGAAGACTACATGGAGAGGTTCACCTTCACACTGCAGAAGCATAAGCAAAATAATCTCAGCCCAGACACACTCAAGATGGTATTTCTGAAAGGAATCTAAGATGACTGCTTGGAAGCCTTAGACCTCATGAGTGGAGGAGATGCATCTTAGATTACCTTCGAAGAGATACAACAACTAGGGAAGAATTATTCAAGATTAACATTGGGAAAACTTTGGAATAAAAAAATGTTGTCAGCATTAGCCAATGGGATCTCTAAAGCTGATGTAAGTAATCTTCTATGGGACATAAAGATGGATATAATCAGCCACATGGACACATAGCTGGATATGCTACACACCAGACAAAAACAACAAGCAATGGACTAAGCCCTTACATTCTACTACCAGATTGTTGAAAGAAGCAAGCTGATTGCAAGTGTCAAGTCATACGAGACAAAGGTAACAAGCATTACATCAGAAGAACCAAATTATGTAGCATTGCATGCCATAGGATGGGATGAAGATCAATTGTTTCTACATGGCACAAAGGAAACCTTGGCAGCCAAGGAAAAACTATCTAGATATGGGATTGAATCCACCATTTTCACAATCATCATTTTTCAATCAAAATTGAAATAACATGCCAATTTGGAGTAATCCTAGGATAGCCCCAGCCCCTCCCAAATCACATTGGCATATGCAAAAACCATATAATCCCAATCAATGGAAGCAGTATCCCACTCCACCCTAGAAAAATCAACTATGGCGGCCACCATACAACCAATGGTAAAATCAGCCAACCCAAGGTCCACAAAATTTTACAAACCCATGGCTAGTAACCATGGAGAGGGAAGAAACCTTGGGGAAATCAGCAAGGTGTGCTTCCAAAACAACCACAACATCCTACAATAATGTTGAATACACAACCAGCAAGACCGGCTCAAATACCTGCTCAACCTGTACCAAATCCTGCCAATAAGTTGGCTCAACCAACATGTACTGCTGAAATAACACAGTACCCCACCTATACAGTGGACATCAATGAAGTCCACCTACATTCAGGAAGAACTCTACCACCTCCAAGTCCACCCATAATGAAAAACCCCACAATATCCATTCCATCACAACCACAGGAGGATCCTGAACCAGCCAATAAAGAGAATACAAAAACAATATCACCACCCTTCCTAGAATGCCTGAACCTTCCACACACTTCTGTTGAACCTGAGTTTGATATCCTAGGGCAGCTGAAGAATGTTTGTGTAAATATTCCTTTGTTTCAGGCCATTAAAGATGTCCCCATTTATTCCAAGGCGTCAGAGACTTGTGCCTTTGGAAATATGGAAGGAAGAAGAAGGATCCTAATACAGTCCATGTCATTGGAAAATTGGTGAAAATCATGCTGGGAGGAACGCTACCACAAAAATATGTAGACCCAGGCTATCCAATTGTCACTATTCAGATCAATGGACAACAAGTCCATAACACCTTGATCGATCTAGGAGCTGCCATCAATGTCATAACAATGGAAACGATGCATAAATTAGACCTGCAACATATTCTTCCCACATCTACAATGCTGTAAATGGCAGATAGATCCATGGTATGACCAAAAGGAATCATAGAAGATCTGGTCATATCAGTAGATTCATGGGAATACCCTGCAGATTTTATTGTATTGCAGCCAAAAACAAAACTTGGAGGATATCCTCTGATTTTGGGTAGGCCATGGTTGGCCACCGCAGATGCATTAATTAGCTGTAGATCTGGCAACATGCAGATTTCTAATGGGAACATCACCAAGAAATTGGTTTTGTACCCCCCAGCACAGGTATCACAAGACAAGGACCAGCCTGTCTGGATTGAAGAAGAAGAAGAGGCACCCATTTTCCATGTGTTAACAATAGATCATGCATGCACATTGGTAGATCTAGAAGAGGATACCATCATCTCTAACATACTGCAAAACAACTATCAGGTAGAACAATCCGCTCCTAAAATATTTCCTTATATTCATTGTCCTTTTTCTAATCTATGGTCAAAATACAAACTAAATGAAAGTGATAAAAGGATCTTCCATCAGCTGCTGCCACACAATTGCAGCCACATGCGATCAATCAACAACATAGAGAAAATGACAAAAGACACAAAAGCCATAGAAATAATGCCAGGCAAGACACTCTGCATAAATAACAAATTAAGTGTGGAAGAAGAAAGAAAATTGATAGCCATATTGCATGCAAAAAAAGGAGCCTTTGCATGGGACTATGAAGACATGCAAGGCATCAGCCAGAAAAGTGTACACACCACATTTACATCAAAGAAGAATGCAAACCCATATGCCAACCACAAAGGTAGATGAACCCAACAGTAAAAGAAATAGTCAAGGCTGAAATACAGAAACTCTTAGATGCAGGATTCATTTATCCAATCTTTGACAGTCGTTGGGTTTCTCTATTAGTCATTGTACCCAAGAAAGGAGGAGAGTGGCATATATGTATAGACTATAGAGAATTGAATGTAACTACAAGGAAGGACCATTTCCCACTACCATTCATTGATCAAGTGCTAGATACACTTGCAGGAAAGAAATACTTTGCATTCTTAGATGGTTTTAGTGGATACAATCAGATCCGCATTGCTCCTGAGGATCAAGAGAAGACCACATTCACATGCCCATGGGGAACATTTGCATATGTTTTCCTACCATTTGGATTATGCAATGCGCTGCCACATTTCAGCGAGCAGTCCTTAGCATATTTTCAGATCTCTCACATGACTGTGTAGAGATATATATGGATGACTTCACCGTCTACGGAGACACATTTGAGGTATGTTTGAATAACTTAGAAAAATTATTAATATGCTGTCAAGAAAATCACCTATCCCTAAGTCATAAGAAATGTTTCATGCTCATGGAGGAAGGGATAGTGCTAGGACACCATGTCTCTAAAAAGGGGATTAGAGTGGACCTAGCCAAGATTGCCATCATCAAGGACCTTCTGTCATCGCGAAACAAAAAGATGTACACAGCTTCTTGGGTCATGCTGGTTACTACCGAGGTTCATCAACAATTTCAGCAAAATAACAGCCCCATTGTTCACTTTGCTAAACAAAGATGTTGAGTTTGTATGGACTCCCACCTATAATGAAGCCTTCAATCTACTGAAGTAGTTGCTCATATCAACCCCCATATTACGTGGACCAGACTGGGCATTTCCTTTTCACATACATACAGATGCCTCTGATACTACCCTAGGTGCAGTACTAGGATAGAAAGAAGGCCATCTCAGCTATGCTATCTACTTTGTAAGAAAAAATATGCAAGCAATAAAGCTAAACTACACAGTGACGAAAAAGAATTCTTGGCGGTTGTATATGCAATCAACAAGTTCAAACATTACATCACAGGCTATCAAAATTTCATACACATAGATCATGTTGCTATCAGGTACCTCATGAATAAACCATCGGTATCTAGAAGAGTGGTAAGATGGCTTCTCTTATTGCAAGAATTTGACATTACTATACTAGATAAACCAGGAAAAGACAACGTTGTAGCTGACTTCCTTTCAAGATTACAAAGCAATCAGGAGGATGGCATAGTAGATGACTCATTTCCTGATGAGCACCTCTTTGCTCTTGCTATCTCTACACCCTGGTTTGCTGATATAGCAAACTACCTTGTTTTTGGACAACTACCACTTCACTTTTCCTCAAAAGAGAAGCGTGCCTTGATACAGAAAAGTGGTAAGTACTCTTGGATTTTTGGTTTTCTCTTCTATACTAGACCTGATTGTGTAATAAGAATATGTCTATGAGAATATGAATTATTTGACATTCTCAAAGCATGCCATGACGAGCCATGTGGAGGACACTTTGCAGCCAAAAGGATAGCAGTCAAAATCCTGACTGCAAGATACTACTAGTATACGTTGCACAAGGATGCAAACATATATACAACCCATTGTGATAAGTGCCAACATATGGGGAGGCCTACAAGGTCAGATGAGATTCCTTTCTAGCCTCAGCTGTAACTGGAGCCTTTTGAAAAATGGCGTTTGGAATTTGTTGGGCCCATAAACCCAAAATCAAACAATAAAGAATACATCCTTGTATGTACAAATTATGTCACCAAATGGGCTAAAGTAAAGGCACTAACACATGCTCAAGATGAGAAAGTAGTAACTTTCTTATACAAAGAGATATTCACAAGATACAGTGTACCAAGGGTAATGGTTACAGATCAAGGGCCACAATTTACTATTGATCTCATTTTTGACCTAGTGGAAGAATATAGGATAAGACATAAGAAGTCCACACCATACCATCCATAGTCCAATGGCTAGGTTGAAGTCACGAACAAAGAATTAGAAAATATCTTGACCAAAACAGTTAATCTATCAAGGAAGGATTGGGAGTCCAGACTCCACGAGGCCGTATGGGCATACAGAATCACATGGAAAACAACTACTAGCTTCACACCATATGAGCTGGTGTATGGGAAGAAACCAATGCTACCAATAGAATTTGAACACAAAACTTTGAGGACTACAGTAGAGCTAGGAATTGATATTTCCGAAGCACACAAGCAAATATTGATGCAACTCAATGCTTTGGATGAGTACAGACAACAAGCACTTCAGAACACAGAATTGATACAACAAAGAACAAATAGGATGGCATGACAGATACATCAAACCTAGGTAGTTCACACATAGAGATTGGGCCCTACTATTCGATTCAAAATACAAAGATCACAAAGGGAAATTGCAAACAAGATGGCTTGGGCCATACGAGATCAAACATGTCTATGAAAATGGTGTAGTCCAACTACGAACAATTGATCTAGTGAGATTCAAACTCCTAGTTAATGGTCACAGACTCAAAGTATACAAGAAACCCTTATCAAAGGAGAAATTTTCACAAAGTAAGTACAACAGTCCATGTAGACAAACCCTCATATTGACCCACCAAGTTCAAAGGAAAAGGAGATTGATGAGGAAGGAAGGGAGGATGATCTCTACCTCCCATGGGAAGAAGATTGAAATATTGTATATGGACCTTCATAAGGCCATAATAAACATCCTGCTACAGGCAGTAGTAGGATAAAAAAACCAACAATGAAAACCCTTTTTGGGTGTTGTTGGTAGATTCTGGGTAGAAAACTAGCTTGCTGGCTACTCAGAACTATAGAAAAGGGCTTGAATGGAAAACTAGCTTGTTGGCCATTCAGGGGCAAAAAAACAAATAATGGGAAGAAAAACACCTCAGCCAAACCTACTTTTGCCACTTCCAAATAAGCTACGAGTAACCTTCCGATTCTTTGCAGAAACCTTCCTGTTCTTTGTGGGCAACCTTCTAGTTGCTGCATGCACTTTCTAAAAGTGCTACGGGTAGAGTTTTGGACAGCCATAGGCATATTCAGAATGAGGTAAGGCAAAATCTGGGTCACAAACAATTGCACAAAGTAGAATTCATGCTACAGGTACTCTTTCCCTTCCTACAAACATTCCTTGCTTGCTACAGGAGAACCCTTGGTTAAATCTGGCTACTTGTCCAATGCTATGGGTCACCTCATGGTCGCTATGGGCACAATTTCAGAGTGTCTGCAACAAAGTAGTGCTACGGGTAGTCAAGACAAGGGATGCACAATTCCATGCCGAACTTGCAGGCATCATACAAAAGAGGAAGGAATGTAAGTTTAAAAAAATCACAAGCATCATGCAAGGAGGTATCATTTTTATAGGTTTTCACATACTGCAGAAGCATAAAGAGAAACAAGGACCTCCAGCCAAGTCCAAGAGGAACCTCATGTCTGATATACATAAGCACAAAAATGCATAAACAAATTCCAGGAGAGCAATCATTTTCAGACAATCCTTGCAATCAAATTACTCATTGGAAGAAGTGTTGCACGCCAAACCCTTGCACAAATCATATTTTCATAAAAAGGTGTCACGTGGAGAACAAATAGGTGACACTAAGGTAAAAGGTAATATCTACAAGTAGTAAGTATTTATTTCTTGAAAAGACATGTAAAATTAAATATACGCCTTAATCATTTACTCTTTTTCTATCACCATCATGAGGGGACATTAATAAAGTTCCTTCAGCAATAAATATATGGCACGCGTGAAACATTTTTTCACTCGGGATGAGTGACAACTATCCGGGGAGGAGGTAGGATTGGATCCCACTACAGGTAGACTTGATTACCCTCAAGCATGAGAACCAAGGAAGTAATGATGCACACCTTGATTACAGGGGACAATTAAAGATTTCCCCTGAGATGTGATAAACATAAAATAGAGAAGGGCGACAAGCAACGAGAGAGAAAGAAAAACTTGTTTACAGAAGCTATGGGAGGAATAGTTGTTCGTAGAGAGCCCACTAATGTCACACCCTTGAGAAATAACCCTCATTGCTGGGATATATTTGAATGGGATGGATAGACAAATTACTTCTAGCTACTAACCGAGTACTCGAATGAGAGAGTAGAGCAATTTGCAAGCACATTCGAAAGAAAAAAATCCATGGTAATTTGGGATAACATTTCCAATAACAGAAGACTTGATTGGGTAAGTGACAAGACTGTCTCAAAATGGAGAAAATTAGGAGGAGAAACCCAATGCACAACAAATCAAACAATAATTCTTCCAAGGGGAGAAATATAGTCGAGACAAAAGGGGGTATTAAGACAAGAAGCCGACCTAAGGCCACGGAGAGAAATTTGTACATTGATCATCAAATAATTCACATGCAAAGGAAGGTATTCCCTAATCTATACAATGAAATTTAAATACTTAAATCATTTAAGGCATGGAGTAGTAATAAATGTCCCAAACCACTTGATGAGTAGCCTAAAGAAAATGGAAAAAGAATATCAGAAAGGGGCGAAGAACACCTTGTCTCATCACTGTCTGATCTGGCTAATCACCAAGCAAGGCCTCCAAAATATCCAGCCTAGGATTGATTTAAACTAGGTAATTGGGAACCCAGACCAGCCACCTACAACATCGAAGAAGAGAAGAGTCAAGAAAAATCTGAAGAAAGAGTGGAAAAAGAAGAAACCCCTGAGAAACAGCCACAACAAGAAAGGAGGACAAAAATAAAGCATATCATAAGGGTCCCTAGAGAGAGAGAAGAGGAGTCTAGCATACCCATAGCAAGAAATACTAGGAGCTCTACTGCTACGGGTAGAAGAAGGAGGAGGCTCATCATTTCCATAGAGAAGGAAACCACAGAAGAGGTAGGGAGTAAGAAAAGAAGCCCTTAGAAAGAAACAAATGCCTCTCTATCTGCAAAATCAAAGGGATCTGTCTCCAAGAAGATGAAAGGTATAGAGGCAACATCACCTGCTAGAGAGCATAACATGTAGGAAAAGGAAGAAGAATCCCCTACACCTATAGTAGAGGAGGCACCTGAAGAAACTGAGGCTACCTCAACACCTAAGAAAAAAGGAAAAGAAAAGGTAGTAGAAGAAGTTACCCCAAGAAGGAACAAAAGAGAAAAATAATAGCTGTAAGAAGATCTCACAGGATAAGGAGGAAAAGAACAACACAAATAGAGACCATAGAAATCAGTGAAGAAACACCTCCAAAGAAGAAAAAGGAAGAAGTCTTTATCACAAAATAAGGTTTTGAGATAGTAAGAGAGATGGATAGTTCAGAAGAAGAGGAGAAGGAAGAACAAATACCTCCTCAAATACCACAACAAGAATAAATTGAAGAGGTGAAAAGTGAAGGGAAACAAGAACCTGAATTCCAAACTCTGGAGCAAGCAGTGGAGGAAATCAACATTTTGAGAAACATCATAAGAAACCTAGAGGGAACAAGAGGATTGGATGCCCTAATAAGAGAAGCAGAAGCATTGAAAAAGACTTCCATGGAAGAAGAGCTGCAGAAGAACTCCGAACTCGAACCAAAATATGAAGGAAAATACAAAGGAGGAAAGAATGAGTCCTTACTCCAAATGGTCCCATATAAAGCATAGAGATAGCCTGCAATAGAGCCTGAGGTAATACATTTTGACCTCACTTCTGAAAATATTTATTCAGTTGGACCTAAGGATGACCTATATACATTCTTAGAAGAAAATTTTCTTGAGGATTATGATGTTTTTCAAAGGCTAGTACAAAGATTTAAAGGGCATGTTGAAGCAAGGCAGCAACATGACACGTTGGTGGAGAAGGTGGAAAAACAGGAAGCAAAAATAGAGGGACTCAAGATGAAAGTAGAAAATATGTATGATCTTTCTACTAGGATTTTAGAATGCAGACCTCCACCACGAGTATATGCCCTATATCTGCAAGAGAAATGGTTGCATTTTAGATATGAGAAGGTATACAATAACCTTCCCTATGTTGTGGATGACCCCAAAACATTCTTTAACATGTATAGAGTATCTGATCCTGACACTCAGGCACAATTGAGTGAGTTTTATATTCATAACTTTGTTGTTCCTTCTAATGTCAAGTGGAATCCTAACATGTACCTGGGTGACATACTTCTAGATGCCTTCACATCTTACCTGAAAAATGATAAGAGAAGGAAAGAAGAGGTAGATGAGTATCTAGAAATGGAAAAACAGTCCGCCTTAATGATAAGGGGAGAAATTGGTTACCCTGAGGACATTGTGGAAGAATGGGCAGAGTTTGTATCAAAGGATAGATTGGCTACATGGGTCAGGAAAAGGTAGATAGCTATCCAAAATCGATATTTGATATTCCTGGATAAAGAAGGTAAAACAACTTATGTATCCTGCAAATCAAGATGGGATGAGTTGCCCACTATACTGAGAAATAAAGAGCCAAACTCACCTACAAATTTTAAGCAGGCCTTAAAAAAGGTGCATGATTACATAGAACTGGTAAGAATGAAAAAGGAAGGATGGATAGGATTGAGGTTTCATCCTCCCATCTTCTGGTATCCCATTCCAAATTTGAGGGAAATAGTACCTTTGGGAAAATAAAAAGAGATAGCCTTATGGCATGAGCTTGGGATAAGGGGAGGTCTCTATGGATATGGCTAGATAGGAAATCAAGACCCCTATGACTACAGAAAATATTGTGCCTTCAAGATGAGCCAGCTTGCTCAGGGACGAGCAAGAAGATAAGTTGGGGGTGTGATGAGGCCACATATTGGCATGTTTTGGCCTCATCTAAATCCTTTTTGAAGCCTCTTGCACATACAGTTTTGAGACTTTGATCTCCTCTTGATGGTTGATATGAGATAAAGTTATGATTTTGCATATATTTAGTTTTATATGTTCATTAAGATTTAATATACTTATTTACTATGGTAAATCTTGTCTCTTGTGCAAACTGATGTTTCTGATGTCCCCATGAACAAATTACAAGATGCCATAAGCTTTTGAAGTAGTAGGCCCCAACCCGTAGCAAAATGCGGAAGTGCTCCTACAACAGCCCGTAGCCTCCGGATGTGCTCCTACAGAGCCCGTAGCCATTGGATAGGAAATGATAAGAGGGGATCGTGGAATTCAACAAACAATGAGGCATCATGAAGAATATGGAGCTAAGCATATGAAGCTGGAGAACAAGTTGACCAAGTGGAAGCATTGATTGGACAAGTCTAAAAAGTCTTCAGGGTGATTTATCTCACTCGTAGCAAGCTCCAAGCCTACCGGTAGCATCTTCCAGAACTACCTGCATAAACAGAGTAGTATGCACCTCCAGCTACCCGTAGCCAAAGAGAACTTGTCCAGCTCACACCGCGGCATAAGACAAAAAGTGCCAGCTATCCTAACGCATCATATGTAATATTATGGTTATTTTGTTAAGTAGTTTTGTAATTAGTTCCTATCATGTAAATAAGATAGGAATTAGTTGTCTTCACTTAACAGATATGAAACCAAACAACTATAATCTGTTCAAGTGGTTTTTGATCATATTCCTAGTATAGAATAAGTTAGTGATCTGTCTATATATATATCCAGAGACAAAGGACAGAGGATATATAGATTTGAGGAATGAAATGATAAGCGGTGAGAAAGACAGAATTGTGAATGTGTGAAGATAGAATATATTAATGTGAGTTGTGCTCTTGAATTCATTGTAATCTCTCTTTGTTGTAGCAATCTTTAAATTGCTATAGCTCAATAGATGAATCATTTATCTTCTTGAGTAGTTCTATGAGTTTCTAGGGTAGGATCGGAACTCACTTCTACACGAGGAAGGGCCCCTTGGAAGGAATTGTAGGGAAGATCCTATTCCTCCATTTCCTATTTATGTTGTGTGGATTGATTATTAGTTATTCATTTTATTTCTCAAAGTTCATGAGTGCATAGTGTGTTGATTTTTAGATCTACAGATCAGCAACTTCCATAGTTTACTTTCCAATTTGCATAAGCATTACTTTCTACTCTTTGATAAATTCCTAGCCTACAGAGACTTCACTCCAAAGTACTGTAGCATATATTTTTCAGCCCTTTGAAAATCTTACACCCCTGGGTTGACATTTAATGAACAATAGGGTATGAGACCTAATATCATTGGGTGATTATTTTGCACATCAATTCCCAAGTCCAAAATCCAAACTATAATTCTTGGATCCTAGAAAATATTTATCATTATTAGAAATGATGGTCTAAGGAATGCCAAACCTATTAACAATTTCTTCAAGAAATTCTAAGATGACTGATTTAGTGAATTCCTTTAATGGTGCAGCCCTCCGTCCACATGGAGAAATAGTCCATAGCTATAAGAAACCATTTATGACCAGCACTTTGGAAGGAGAATTGATCATACCAATGAAGTCAATTCCCCATTGTGCAAATGGATGATCTACTTAAAATAGATGAAGTGGAAAGTCCATCAATATTTTCTATCTAGTGAATAGTGCACATTATTTGCACCTCCTAACCCATCTATGAGCATCCTTGAACAATGTAGGCCAGAAATACCCTTATTTTATGATCTTCATGGATGTAGATTTAGCAGAGAAATGTCTACTTAAGAAACCATCATGGAACTCAATCAGGACCTTATCACATTGTTCACCTTCAATGCACCTGAGTAGCATTCCATCAATGTTCCTTTTGAATAGGAATAAATTGCAACCTCGGATGTCTTTTCTTTTCTTTATTCAAACCAAAGGGTTATGCACCAAGTAGACAAAAACTTTGACATATCAACAATCCAATTGTGATCATTGAATACATTTCTCTCATCCTACTACCACTCAACATTATGCGGCAACTCATCATTTGAGGGAACTTTGTTCATGAGGGTAGTGTCTTGGGATTATAAAAATCTAGGGTCAAATTCTCGAAAAGTGCTCTTCCCTTTATAAATTTGGTGGCCTTAATGGTTGTTAACCATTTAACCTACCTAGAAGAAGGCTATGTGTCAGACCAATGTTTTTTAAAGAAATCCTCACATAGTGAATTTTTGCTAAGGTCGAGAATCTGAAATTTTTATTTTTGGGCTTCAAAGTTTTTCCTCTTTTGGATTTTTTAGCTTGGATTGAATTTCATTTGAATTTTTCCGAAGTCTGAATTTCAAATTCGAGTTTTGAGACTTTTAGGTTTTCGTGTTTCGGGAATTTTTGTTGTTTTTGTTTAAATCCCTCTTAGACTTCAAGTATGAATGTCCGAAAAACCAATTCAGTTTTGGGTTTCGGATTTTCGGAGTTCTCCGAGTCATTTTAGGATTTTCACTTGAAGTTTTTTGAAGTCTAAATTTCTGAAAGTCTAAATTTTCAGACTTTCGGGTTTTTGGGTTTCGGACTTTTCAATCGCCAATTCGTCTTTTTGCTTCCCATTTTTCAAAGTCCGAAATCCCAAATTTTTGGAATTTTAGGCTTTCAAGTTTCAGACCTTCGATATTCTATGTGCAAATTAATTTTCACCTACCTCCATACGGATCATATTTTTACCATTAATATCAGGATTTCTATTTAAACTCAGATTTTTACTTGTCATTTTTACCTGACACATTTTCTCTGACATTCCATTCTTGTACTTTGTAACATCTTTTTCAAGGTATGGTTTTTTATTTATATTCTTTTGGTTTTAGGTTTTTTTCGTCTATTTCTTCGTCATTTAGGTTTTTCTTTTGGTTTTCCTCTGTGTTTTTATGATGTCACTCTTTTGGTTCACCATGTTTCATTCTTTGAGTTTCCTTTAGGTATTGAAAGTTGTTCAAAGGATATTTTTAGGCCTCCCATGCTTCTTTCCGTTTCTCATTTTATAGCTTTGGCAATTTAACATTGTTTTATAAATTTCTCATTCAAGGAATTCCTTCTGAAGATCATTAAGCAGGAAATTTGTTTGGAAAAAATCCTTCAGAAAAAATCTTCAGAGATCTCAGTTTGGGAGGTTTCTTTTGGAACTTTCTCATTTCAGAATTTTGGAGTCTTGTTTCTTTTAGATTTTCAAAGCACCTCCGGCTTTGAGAAACTTATTCAAAACCTCCGGCTTTGGGAAAATCTTTCGGAAAATTTATTTTTAGACAAATTGGTTTTGGAGATTTGATTCGAAACTTTTGATTTCAGAAATTTTGGTTTAGAAAATTCTTTTAGAGATTTCCTTCAGGATTTTGATTTGGTGATTACTTTCAAAAATTTCTAGTTTGGGATTTCAGAGATTTGTTGTTTTTGGGTTTTTAGAATTTCTACAACTTCAGCTCTCAAAGCACAGGGTTTAATGTCTACTTCCACTTCAAAGGGGAAAGAGAAGATGAAATATTCATTTCTTGGGGTTGCTCCCCAATCCTGCCTGTCCTCCGACTTAGGAAACATTGGGGACACTGATCTAGGAAAACTTGATCTTCCCATCTTCTAGGAGAGATTAAAGGCTCCAAAGAAGAAACCATGGATGCAAGCCAACTACGACAGTGGTCTTGCCCTTTCTTCTAGTTTTCCCGCATCTCGTGCATTTCACAAAATTTGTCTTAGCTACAACGACCCACTTCAACAGGACTCCATGTTAGTTAGGGATAGTGATGATAAGGTGGTAATCTGTTTGGACCCAGATTTCTTTGAGGATTTTTTTAAACTTCCAGACGTTCAAGATTATGCCACAATTTCACCAAAAATAGCAGTGGAACACTGGGATAAGAAAGAGGAAGTATGCTCAAAGGTTATGATGAAATCCTATTTGGTTAAGAATTTCACCAAATTACCCAAAACTATGCATCGATTGGATTTTATTTAGGAATTCAATGATCTTATTGTGCTATTAAGCAGAGTCTCAGGTCTTCCTTCTATAAAGGAATTCTAGGAATGGATGTTTTTGTACATAGCAACTATCAAGAAGAATGACGAGTTTATCCAATGGGGGAGCATATTAGTAGCAACATTTGCTATCAGTTGGGCAAAGTGTCAGAAATAAAGGCCTTCTAAATGACATATTTCCTGTTATATGAGGCTACTGCTATGGGAGATTTTGTGGGTTTGAATACCAGAGGTGTTCACAACACCTCCCAAATATATGCATTTTATTCCCAACTCACTCTGGATGAGGGGAGAACGCATTTCCGAAGAGTCAATGATGCTTTCTTCACTATCATCCTCTATCGTATTGAAAAATAACTATACAATCGAGGGTTTTTGATGAGGATTTCAAAGAAATGTGAGAATGGGGAGAAATCTACTTTCAGTTTCCTATATTCACCTACATTTGGATTCCGGGTTTCATAGGTGCCCCGAGCAAATTGTTGAGGTGTCCCACTGACAAATGGATTCTTTTGGAATTAGTTCAGCATTTGTTGGATTATCATCGAATCCAAAATAAGTGTCGTAAAGTGGGAATGCATTTCCCTATTTTGATTAGTAGGTATTCTTACCCAAATATTCACAAGGCAAAAACTATTGATGCAAAGATGGCTGAGGTAACCCTATGGACCTTTCATCCGTGAATTAATTTTGACTATTGGGGTAATTTTGGGGAGGCAGGTCAGTGCAATGCTCACATACCCCAATTAGAATATATATGGATTCATTGTCAGGATGAATACATTGTGTGACAAAGGGATTATGAAAGATTAACCCTTGACTAAGTTCAGCAATTTGGTTTGGCTGATGTGCCAAAGGACATGCAAGACAATGATGAGGTTATGTATTCATCATACTAGAGTGATAATATTGCCAATCAACTACTACCATGGATTGATTGGTATGTGGAAGAATGCAGTAATAATAAGGAAAGGGTGGGACCCATTCTAAAGAGGACTTTTAGTTGGTTGACCACCTTGGGAATCTCACCCAAAGGGGAAAATCAACCTACAAATACAGGGGCTACACAGCAAATAAACCAACCAACACCCACTAAAGGAAAGAGGTCGACTCAAAGGGTTCCTACAATTCCAAAGAAGATTTCATTTGTTATTGGTGGCTCATCTCTCTCTAAGTATGTTGCTCCTAATATTACATCACCGTAAAGCAGTGCTTGTGATAGAAGTAGTTGAAGTCAGTGACTCTCCTAGTGTCATCCAGGATCCATCACATCTTCTCCTTCCTCCATTATCACTTCCAATATTAGTTCTTTCCACTTCCACCATCATTTCTTCTTTCCCATCCCCTTCTATGGCCCAGGTATTCTCGTCACTTCCAGTTCTATCAGCTGGGGAAAATATTGGGTCACCCATTTCCTCTTCACTTCCTTTAACACTTCCATTTTCTTCAATCACAACCCCTAACATTGCTTTGTCAATTCCTATGGCTGTCCTTACATCCACACCTTCCATCATTGCTACCTCTGCTTAAATACCATCTGATATTTCTAATGATCTTGCTCAAAGCGATGCCTCGGGTATTGGATCTCGCCACTCCATCTTTTCTAGTGATCTTTCTCTAACTGATGCTTCATGTATTGGATCTGCCACTCCATCTTCATCTGCTCTATCCATACTAGAATGATTGTTTAGTCAAAATCCCAAGCAAAAGAAAAAGGTTCCTCTAGGAGATGTTATAGATCTTAGTGTATTGGAGTCTATGCCCAAGAGATAGGCTAAGAGACTAATAACTATATCAAGTCTGATGGTTAATTCATCTGGAGAGCGTGTGATAAAAGTGGTTACCCCCGTTGAGTGGAAAACTAAAGAAAAAATCATAGCAACATATTATCGGATATCAAAGTTCTCATTGGGGAAGGCTACTAATGAAGGAGCCAAGCAAGATGTACACACTACTCTTGATGCCCTTTTGGAGAAATATGAAAAGACAAGGCCACCAAGGATGAGCTCAAGGCCAAGGTTGTGCAGCTCACCCTTTGCTACATAAAGTAACCCAACCCACTCCATCCACTAACATCTCAACTACTATAGCTATGAAAATTTCATCTACAATCGATGATATTTATTATCGCGATCTCAAGAATTTAGGCCGAAAGGGAGATCGGTGAGTGTATGGATGGAGAGAATTCTACAGAAGCTAACCCTTTGATCAAGGAAGCCATTGAGATATATAATGATTTTCCGGTTGCAAAAATAACCATTTCTAAGATAGAAGAATCCTTCATTGAGGATAATATTAATTTAAATTTAACTTTGGTGAAATGGAGTGACATTAGAGAGGAGGATTCGACTTGATTCTTTAGGAAGAGGTGATTCATGATGCCTCTAAATTGTTTGAATATCAAAAGGCCATGGAATTTTGATGTCAAGTATTACAAGATTTGATTAATAAACTGGAGGAGAAATGAGTGGAGATTACAGATTCCTTGAATGACATCTCAAAGGAGTTTGACAACACCAATTGCAAATTCTTCAATGAAAATATTGATGCTCTTCATTAGGATTAGATTAAGGAAAAATTCAAAGATTTGGTGAAGCGTGGCAATGACATCACTAAGAATTTTAATAGCGATTCCATGGACCGACTGGTCTTATGTCAAAAGTTCATAGGGAGACTAAAGAAAGTCACAAATAAACTTCAAAGGTTACCATCTAGGATCATGAAAGAGATCAAGATAGTAAACATAGTGAATCACTATGCATGTGGGCCTGGAGATGAAGAAACTCAGGGTGTTATCAAGTGCTTCTTCAAGTACAGACACCAAATGGCTATATGGGAGGAAGGACAACATAAAATTGTGGGTAAGGGAGATGCAGATGAATCAAGCCAAAGCTGAGTAGCCATGAAAGGACAGGTTCAAGCTCTAGAATTAGTCAAAGTTATAGGGTTGACTTTGTCAAACCTTTTGCAACAAATTTTCTATTTTCATGGGAGCATGTTCCCTTAATATCAATGTCGACACTAAAATTAGGTCACACTCCCCTTTGGTCCCTCAACAAATAAACACCCTTCATCACATTCACCTAGCCATGGCCCCCTTCACCCCACTAATATTAATTTAATTAAATTAATTCATTATCCTCATTATATTTATTATTTAAATATCTTAATTTAAATAATATCCACACATACACTTCACTTAGACACCTCATCAAGCCAACTCAACCTAAAACCTATTCTTAGTAAGTTGCCATAACTAACTAAGACTTACCCAAACCCTAAAAATCAATGCCTACATTCCCTCTAACCACATTCCCACATGCTTACAAGAAGCTCCCAGTCTAATCCGTGGGTTAATGGCATGAGATCCAAGGAAATCAAGAGGATCTCCCTAGTTTAGTAAACCTAGAAAATCCCACCTTGACCGAAATCGGTTACCCCTAACATCCTTTGGTTAATCCGGAACCATTTGTTGGTTACCATTTTAACCCCAAAACAAACTTATTCTCAAGGTTGGTAGAAGGTTGGAGAAGATTGGAAAAGTTGGCAAACATTAGCACGTTCCAACGAGAACACACATGCAAGGAAGGAGATCAAGTATCTTTTCCTACACAACCTCCCCAACAATGATCTGATCTAACCAAGCAAAGAGGAATGTACATGCAGCCCATGCAGAAGATTTCCTTCAATTGGTGATCACTTGTAGCCTTCAAAACCTCTCATCAGCACCTCAATCCCTCACTCAAAGGCATCCAAGACAAGAATCCGAGTAAGTTAAACATTCTACTTATCGGTTTATTCCATTTCATCATTATATTATCATCTTTTGTTCACCTAACCACCCATTGACCTCCCCAAAACTCATCCCTCCATATTATCCATTAAAACCCCAAAAAATCCTACCTAAATCACCCAATACCTCATCCTGACCAACCAAAGTCCATTGTGCAATTGCAAAGGAGCCCCAAAACCCATTATGTGGCATTCATATAACTCCATAGTAATGGCACTGGTTACACCTAAGCGACACCGGTCACCCTTAACCGACATCAGTTACTATAGTTTCCCATACAACCTAGAACAATGACCTACCCACCTAATTCCCTTTCACCTTCATTCACCTGTGATCTACCTGAGACTTACGTCGGACTTGCAGAGACATAGAACCAGTTATTTGACCTTTGGATCCTACTCTAACCTATCCTGCTAGATTAGATCTATTTTCTTATTGTGTTTTAAGTGAGATACCTAAATCATTTCGAATTACAATAGGTTTGACCTTATTTACCACATTAAATTGTTTAAAACCATGGACTGATAACCATCTAGGAAGTATCACACTTCCCGGATCTAGCATACGTTAGGTAGTTCACTGCATATATTGTTTAAATTTTTCTGGTGGTCTTGCTTTGCATTACAGGTAGTTCCTCCTAGCCAAAAGGAAGCTCTCACAATCAGTGTGGATTTAGATGTAGTGCCCACTCTCCTTTGACACTATTTAGATACTTGATCCTGACACTTTTGATCATAGTATGGACATTATTATGTTTTGCTTAGTATGATGGTTAGATGATAGACTATGGATTAATATGGATCTGGATTCAGTTATTATGCTTGATGATCATTGAGACATTATTATTATTATCTAGATGATGATATACTGGTTGACATGGATAGGTTATTGATGTTGATTTTAGACATGTGACATTGATATTATGAATAGCTCTAGTATAGAGATCTATTGGATGATGATATAGTTGCAAATTGAATTTAAATGATAAATGTTAAATTCTTGATATTGTTGTGATTTGGATTTAATAATTATATGTGCTTATATCATTTTGGATGTTCTGATATGGCCACGAGGCCGAAGGAGGTGTTTTGCATTTTGCATGTTAAAAATCACAACAATGTCGGGGACTGGAGACTAACCATATTGGAATTCAGTGTGAAATCAACAAGGTCACCATGGCAACTGTGTTGTTTTGTGTGTTGTGTTATGTTAGGACTTCCCATGGGGGGGATTTCCACTATTATGACCATGGGATATGTGTGTTTTATTTGTATGTTCCCTTTTATTATTGTTGTGTGTATTTTTAATTGTAAGGTGTTCTTTCTTTTAATTAATTTAAATGTGATAGTATAATGTGAGAGTCATATAGTTAAGTTTTAATTAAATTAATTGGGATGTGGAATATAAATTAAATGTTTTTGTCTTGGTTGATAATGAAATCTGATTTATATATTGTATAACCATGTGGTAAATAAATAAATCTTTATAAAATATTGTAATAAATAAATGTCATAGATATTAATGCAAGTGTAAGAGAATGTAAAAGAGTGTGTAAGTTACCATGTAAGGATGTGTAAGAATTTGTAAGAGGTTGTAAGGAAGATTTTGGAAGGTCAAACACTCCATCTCTCTTGAAATTCGAATTTGGCCTTGAAGGACAAATTTGGAGGCTTGTGGGACAAGTTAAACTTGTCCCACACCTCTCAAAATCTTCCACCAACCATGATTATAGCTTTGGAGTCAAAATCAATCCTTTTTATTGTATTTTGACATAATTTTGTGTAAGAATTGATTGCACTTGTCTTACAAATTTTAAATGCATTCCCTTTTTTGAGTATGGGTTGAAGTTGTGTATGTAAGTGATTTTGTCATTTCCTTTAATGGTGATTTGTTGTTGAGGTTGATTGCACTCTTGGGGAATGAGGAAAAATGATGTGGCATCCCACTTGGAATCCACATCATCCTCTTCCACCCTCTCCTTTAAAATTTGAATTCCTCCTCATTTTGAGGTTGTTGAAACTTTGTGATTTCACTCTTGGGTCGAATTTTCTCTTGCCTTTGGAGCTTGGATTGATTCACATGCTTGTACATTGCTGTTTTGGGACTGTGTTTTGAGCAACAAAGGATCTGATTTTTTGGAAACAAATATCCATAATGGAGAGGTAGGCACTTGATTTTTTTTAATTCTTGTTTTTCCCTCTTTCTTGCATGCAAAACATTGAATAATTTTGTGTTTGTATTCTTATATGGATGGGTAGAATGCTTAGGGCATGGTGTAGAGAGGGGACTATGAGGTTTAATCAGAGGATGGATAAGGAATTTTCCTTTGGCACTTGTTTCTTGTGGAGGAAGGTTGGTTTGGGATCCACCTAGGAAAATAATATGCTTGCATTTATTACTTTTGCAGGGGGCATAAGGGATAAATTTGGAGGAGGAATAAGGAGGGGTTGAGGAGGGATAAGGTTTATGGGTTTTGTTATGATTTTGGTGGGTTGTTTTGGTGGATGCCCAAATTTCAACAAGGGAGGCATAAGGATACCTCCATAGTTATTTCTCTTGTTTGGCTTGCTTATTCAAGCCTATGTGTTGTATGATTTTTTTTAAATGCGGTTGGGAACTACTTTTTTGTTTGGAGTTGTGCTTTTGTTGTCCTTGTGCAATTTGAGTTTTGCTTGTTTGTGATAGAAGCCTTTGTTGCCATGTGTTGGTTTCATGCTCCATTCAATGTGGTTAGGGATCAAGGGAAAATGTGGAAAGATGGATTCTCTTTTCCCATTGGGTATCTTAGTTGGGTGGAGATCATTGCCTTTTCCCCTTGTTGTGATTAAAGGATGAAAGAAGATGAAATCAGCATGTTGCTTTGTTTGGAGGAGAAAAATTGTAGTTTGACAATCATCTCCTTGAGTAAAATTGAATGTAACCCTTCCCACTTAGAGTGGATGAATGTATTGATAATTATATGTGAAGTGTTTACATTGAAGTTGGAAATTGTAATTGGTTTGATAAATGTAGAGAAGAAATACAATTCTCTGTTTTACTTTGGAAAGAAATGTAATTGATATTCTATACTTTGTATTTTGAAATGTGAAAATCAATCAAATTGGAAAGGAATTCAATTGTAAAGTTATTTGAATGACCAATAAAGAATGGTATTGTTACTTTTAAAATTGGTATGGCAATGTATGCTAGATTGTATTGTTGTCCATGAATGAAATTCTGTTTTGAAAAAGAAATAGAATCCTCTGTTATTTTTTTGGAATGTTGAAAAAGATGCATATGGAATGGAAAACAATGTTATTTTTCCTTGCAAAGATGTACATTAAAGTTGAAATCAGAAATGTAGTTTCATTTAGAATTGGATGGATGATTTAAGAAGCATTGTAATTGATTAAGTTAGGAATTTATGCACATTCAAAAGACAAATTGTTAAATCAATTTAAAGGAAACAACTTACTATTTTAAATTTATATCGGCAATGTACATTTTAAATAAAATAAAAGTTCACATTTATACTTCATAATCAACCTAAAAGGTTACAAGTTAACATGCTAGGACCTGTTTAAACCCAACTTGTCAAAGAGATCTTGAAGAATCAATTCAACCATTTCAATTTTGAATCAATTTCCTTCTAAGGTGTTTTTTCTGTCTCTTGTTGGAGAAAAACACAACTGAATAAATTGAACAAATTGAATTCACTAAAAAATTCTAAATCTTTCCTATTTTTATCCTCCATGTCTGGTTGGCATGTTGAGAGAAGGAAGAGTTCAAATGTTATTAAAAATTACAGGTTTGAAACTACTAGTTTTCAAATTTAAAAACCCTGCGGATCATTTATTCAAAATTGACCTTGAAACCTTTATCAAAAATCAAAATTGATGATTCTTGTGCAAAGATAACTCTAAGAGATTTTTGGAAAGTCCTCTTTTGCCTAAAATGGAGCTTCTTATCAAAATTTATGGCCATTTGAAGTTTTACTTTAAAATGGTCATTTGAAGTTTTACTTCAAAATGGCCATCCCAAACCAAAAAAATGAAATAATTCAACCTTAGAAAAATTTAAATTTTGAACTTTAGAAAAATTCCTAAAAAGTTCCCAGGCCCCGCCACCCTCTTATCCAATCAGATGATGCCACATGGCATCTAGAGGGGTGGAGATTTTTGAAAAAAACTTAAACTTTTTTAAAAATTTGGTCTCGGGAAAATTTTCCAAATTTTCCCCGCAACCCTCGCAGACCTGAACCAATCACGTGCTGACACATGGCAGGGAGGGTGCATGGGTTAAAATTGAAAACTTAACCATTTTTGGCCTTTGGGAAAATCTTCACATTTTACCCACGAGACCCACACCCCGCAGCCAATAGGGTGTTGACACATGTCCCCTTGGAGGCACGGGCCGCACAAGTCTTTCTTTTACCTTTTTATCCCTTTGGCGAAAAATCCAAATCTCCTCTGCCGCTCCACCAACCCACGGCCAATCACAAGATGCCATGTGGCACCCATTTCCTCCTTGGCGGAGGCACGCGACAAAATTTTCCGCTTAGATTTTTACCCAAACCTCCAAATCCTCCTTCGCCCCGCTGGTCTGCGCCACCCCGCACCAATCAGCATGTGCCACGTGTCCTACTTCGTTGGCCCCGTGGGCATGCAAAGTATTTTCACTTTATGCCCGAAGTGGGGAAAATTCTCAATTTCCATCCCCGCTCCACCCATCCACCCTAAGGGAAAATTTTTCCCTTTAATCCCGCAGACCTCCCTAGGAAAACTTCCCCCTAAAACTCCACCCGGCCATAACTAGAGTTATACAAGGAGTTAGGAAGACTTCTTTATATGGTTGGAAAGGTGAGAAATTTTTCTATCCAATGAGCATAATTTAGGAAATTTTTATGAATCTAAATGTGTAAAATCTATTTGAATTTCTGGGATTGTAAAATATATAACCCTAAAATTGAAACCTTATGAATTTTCTATAAGTTTAAAATGGTAAAAATGTGTATTTGGTAATTAGACCTTGTTCTAGAACCTATTAGTGCAAACCGATGTCTTGCAACTTAGTTGTGGACTCTCCTAATAAAAAAAAATTATTCCTTAATTTTTTCCCGGCTAATCCTAGTTTGTTTTCTAGTATCAAGTGGTAGGTTGAACCTAGCATTACATGGTATCGGTGCGGTGGTTCAAAATCTTGGACCATTGGGCACACTAATAAATTGAGACTTGAAACTAAAAACTAACAAACCTGTTAATCTAGAAAACAAAACTGTTTGAAAATTGTTTATGATAGTAAACTTAGAAAACTGAAGGAAACAAGAAGTAATGAACTAACTCTTACTTTTGTATGTGTAGGATTCTCGAGACAGAGCAAGAGAAACATGCACCAAGACCCAGAGTCACCACCACCATCACCCCACCACTTCCAAAACCACCACCACCAGATCGGGGTTTAGCAGCTATCTTTCCACAAATCTTTGCTGGAGACCCTCTAGGATATTAATGCTGCCCTACGTGGAGGATCAATAGGAGGACATTTAGACATGGTCCTAAAAGAGCAAGGTCTCCTTGAGGGGACATGGTGACCATATTTTAGGATAGAGAGAGAGGTCTCAGAGCCCTAGGTTTGGGGATAGGTAGGCAGAGAGGTCTAGAAGGCTGTCGGACCATGCCTGCAGATCACATCGAGAGAGATCTTGAAGCTTAGACCATCACATTATTTAGGTGACATAGAGGGATTCTAGGGTAGAGGCCTAGCTAGTTAGCTTGAGCGATTTCTTCAAGATTTTTCCTTGTTCTAGCAACATGAAATCTCATGTTACGATCCATCTGTTAAAGGATGGAGTTGGTGTTTGGTGGAGGATAGAGGAGCAGAAGCTCCATATAGATTCATAGGACGAGTCACTTGGGAGTTGTTCAAGGAGAGATTAAGAAGTACGTACTTGTCACGTAGATTCATACAATAGAGGATTGATGAGTTACACGATCTTCGTCGAGGCATCCCTTTCATTGGAAAAGTATGAGAGTAGGTTCCTGGAACTACTTCAGTATGTTGATTACATAAAGGATGAGCAGGTGCGAGATCCATAGGTTCAACCGGGGCCTTGATAAACACATTGGAGGTGCAGTTTGGATCCACTATCCTCAAAATTTAACAGAGGTCGTTGAGAAGGCCTACATTGCTAAGGAGACTCGGGGTAAAACCCAACATGATAGAGACCAAGTCAGGAGTTGTATTCAGTAGTTATAGGATAGTAGATTGGGGATCGGCTTCTCCTCCTCATGGTGGTCAGCATTCTTTGCAGTCATCTTTCAGAGCATAGTAGTAGCAGCAGTGGTAGTCCCACCCACCTTTTAGGCCTCCTTAGAGAGCTGATGCACAGAGAGGTCATAGTATGGGGCCTCCTCCTAGGGGACCCACCAAGACACAAGGTGGAGCTAGAGCTCAGTCAGCAGGAGCTCGACCACAAAGGCCACAATAGACTATAGTTGGATCATCAGGGTCCATGGCACCTACCTCTAGGGCACCCTCTGGAGGTGCTTATGCTTGGAGAGGTTCAAGTGGTTGTTTCAGGTGTGGAGTAGCAGGACACTTTTGGAGAGATTGCCCTAGAACCCTAATAAGGGTAAGGCACCCATCTTAGAGCCTACAGTCGGAGACATGGGATGGAGTCACAGGATCTATGTAGTGGTTGAGAACCGTCAAGCCGAGCACCGAGCATGGTCATCGAGACTACAGGTAGTATTAGAGGTGTTCCCACTTCTATATTGTTTAACTTCAGTTCTTCTAATTCATTTATTACACCATCCTTAGTAGAGCGATGCAGGCTGGTGGCTGTTAGATAGGGTCATAGTTGGGATGTCGAGATGGCTTCGGGAGCCAAGGTCTCTATAGACTCCTTAGTAAAGGAGTGTGTTGTTAATTTGGGACCTTTCACCACCACTTCAGATCTCCGCATACTTCCTTTGGGCTCGTATGGAGTCATATTAGGCATGGACTGGTTAGCTACACATAGGGCCAAGATGGATTGCTATCACAAGACTATATCTTGTGCTAGATGATCTTGGAGTTGAGTTGGTGATTTTAGGAGTCAAGAGACCCATTTTTATTCACACTATCTCTGCTATGTAGTTCAAGTGGTGTGTGCGGCGGGGTTGTCAAATGTATGTAATGTGTGAGTTAGTGACGGGGACGAGAAGATGGGTCTAGTGGGCCATCACTAGATGATCATCCCATTCTGAGAGAGCTTGCAGATGTCTTCCCAGGGGAGCTACCAAGGATGCCACCCCCACGAGAGATTGACTTCCATATTGATATAGTTCCAAGGGCAGAGCCTATCTCATGAACTCCTTATCGGATGACCACCTTGGAGCTCTATGAGATCAAGTTGCATTTGGAGGGCCTTCTAGAGAAAGGCCTTATCCATCCTATTATATCCCCTTGGGGTGCACATGTAATTTTTATGAAGAATAAGGATGGATCATTACGGTTGTGTATCGACTACCGCTAGTTGAATAAGGTAACGATCAAGAATCATTATCCCCTGCCTCACATTAATGACTTATTTGATCAAATGAAGGGAGCCACAGTGTTCTCTAAGATTGATCTCAAGTCAGGGTACCATCAGTTGAGGATTATGGAGGTAGACATTCATAAGATTGCTTTTCGTACGGGGTATGGGCACTATGAGTTCACAGTGGTGCCCTTTGGTTTGACGAATGCCCTGTAGTATTCATGAGCTTGATGAATGGGGTATTCAGGAACTTTCTAGATTGTTTCATGTTCATCTTTCTTGATGACATTCTAATTTACTCACGTATGCATGAGGAGCATGTGGGGCACCTTCGACAGTTTCTTCAGTGTCTTCATGAGCAGTAGATTTACGGGAACTTGGAGAAGTGTGCTTTCTTTCAATCAGAGATATAATACTTGGGTCATATCATCTTTAGGGAAGGTATCACAGTCAATCCTTCCAAGATTAGAGCCATTATGGATTGGCCAGCACCCACTATGGTGACTGAGGTGTGTAGCTTCATGGGATTAGCAGGATACTACCAGAGATTTGTTCAGGACTTCTCTTGGATAGCACACCCCATCACTTCCCTTCAGCAGAAAGGGAAGAAGTTTGTTTGGACAGACAGGTGTGAGTAGGCCTTCAGGACACTAAAGGAATGTCTCACCACAACACCCATTCTTACAGTACCGGATCCACATGGTGAGTTCTTTGTTTGCACAGATGCTTCGTTAGCAGGCCTTGGAGGTGTTCTTATGTAGGAGGGAAGAGTAGTTACCTTTGAGTCTCGCAAACTCAAAGATCATGAGCTTAATTATCGACTCATGACCTTGAGCTTGCAGTAGTAGTGCATGCTTTAGTTCGATGGAGACACTTTCTTCTTGGTCAAAGATTCACACTTAGGATAGATCATTTGAGTCTTCGCCACCTCTTCACGTAGCCCAATCTAAACACTCGTCAGAGGCATTGGATGGAGTTACTTTGTGAGTATGACATGGAGATAGAGCATGTGAAGGGGAAGGAGAATGTGGTTGCAAATGCTCTCAGTAGATGGAGACATGTGAGTATGGCTACTTTAGTGAGCATAGATTTGCAGAGTAGGATCCTTCAGCAGCTTCCTCTTGACAATTTCTACATTACATCTTGAGAAGAGATTAAGTCCCAGAGACCCCTTGAGGGGAAATTTGATGGTTTCTCACTAGAGGCAGATGGCCTTCTCAAGCACAGAGGTCAGATATATGTTCCCAGAGATGGAGGCTTGAGGCAGGACATCTTGGTAGAGGCACATCGTGCACCCTATTCAGCCCATCCCGGGGTGAAGAAGATGCAAGCCACTTTGCGATAGTTGTATCATTAGAGAGGACTTTGTTGAGATGTAGCTCTCGGTTTGTATAATAGTGTTTATAGTGCCAAAGGGTTAAAGGTGAGCATCGGCATCCAGCGATTCTTCCTTATCCTCATGCCATACCGAAATGGAAGTGGGACACCATTTCCATGGATTTCATTGTTGGACTACCTATGTCGAGATATCACCATGATGCCATTATGGTCATAGTGGATAAATTGACAAAAGTAGCTAACTTTTCTTCAATGAAGACCACTTATACATTTAGAGCAAAGTGGCATGAGTATATTTGGATGAGATCGTCAAAGTTACATGGGATTTTGTGGAAGATTATTTGGATGTGATCCCTTGTATACTTCACATTACGGACTACCATGCAAAGTATGTCCTCGGGACGACGATTAATTTCAGCACAAAGACATACCACCCGGAGAGGCAGATGGAAAGACCAAGAGGGTGAATCAGATTTTGGAGGACATGCTTAGGATGTGTGTGATGGATCACCAAGCGCGATGGGAGGAGTATCTATACCTTGTGGAGTTTTCCTACAATAATAGTTTCCAGAGTTCTATAGGCATGGCTCCTTTTCAAGCCTTGTATGGTAGGGAGTGTGCGGGACACCCATTAGCGGATACAGTTGGAGTATAGAGTATCTCTTAGACTAGCTCTTGTGTAGGACATGGAGTAGCAGGTAGTGTTGATCAGGTAGAGATTGCAGGAGGCACATGATAGGTAGAAGAAGTACGTTGATCAACATAGAACTGAGTGTAATTTTGATGTGGGCATGAAGGTTTTCCTTCGTGTTAGGCCACATAAGAGCCCAATCCATTATGGAAAAGGTTATAAGTTAGCTCCTTGGTTCGTTGGACCTTTTGAGATCTTGGAGCGTATTGGCCCATTGGCCTCTTTGTCTAATAATGTCACCTAGCTTGTCTCACGTACATGATGTGTTTCATGTTTCTATTCTTAGGAGATACATCACAGATCCTTCTCATGTGCTGGATTGGACATCATTGTAGGTGTAGGATCAGGGGTAGGTGATGGTGGAGCCCATCTATATCATAGATTGTAGGACCTTGGGCCTTCGAGGTAGAGAGATTGATCAGGTGTGGGTGTAGTGGGACATATATGATGAGACTGCAACCACTTGGGAGGATGCTACTATTTTATGAGTACAGTTTCACATTTGTTCTAGTGACTTCAAGAGGAAGTCAAGTCTAACGGGAGGGGGATGTAGTGCCCACTCTCCTTTGACACTTGTTTAGATACTGATCCTGACACTTTTGATCATAGTATGGACATTATTATGTTTTGCTTAGTATGATGGTTAGATGATAGACTATGGATTAATATGGATCTAGATTCAGTTATTATGCTTGGTGATCATTGATACATTATTATTATTATCGGATGATGATATCTTGGTTGACATAGACAAAGTTATTGATGTTGATTTTAGACATGTGACATTGATATTATGAATAGCTCTAGTATAGATCTATTGGATGATGATATAGTTACAAATTGAATTTAAATGATAAATGTTAAATTCTTGATATTGTTGTGATTTGGATTTAATAATTATATGTGCTTATATCATTTTGGATGTTCTGATATGGCCACGAGGCCAAAGGAGGTTTTTTCATTTTGCAAGTTAAAAATCACAACAATGTCGGGGATTGGAGACATACCATATTGGGATTCAGTGTGAAATCAACAAAGTCACCATGGAAATTGTGTTTTTTTGCGTGTTGTGTTATGTTAGGACTTCCCATGGGGGAGATTTCCACTATTATGACCATGGGATATGTTTGTTTTATTTGAATGTTCCCTTTTACTATTGTTTTGTGTATTTTTTTAATCATAAGGTGTTCTTTCTTTTAATTAATTTAATGTGATAGTATAATGTGAGAGTCATATAGTTAAGTTTTAATAAAATTAATTGGGATGTGGAATATAAATTAATTTTTTTGTCTTGGTTGATAGTGAAATCTGATTTATATATTGTATAACCATGTGGTAAATAAATAAATCTTTATAAAAGATTGTAATGAATAAATGTCATAGATATTAATGCAAGTGTAAGAGAATGTAAAAGAGTGTGTAAGTAACCATGTAAGGATGTGTAAGAATTTGTAAGAGGTTGTAAGGAATATTTTGGAAGGTCAAACACTCCATCTCTCTTGAAATTCGAATTTGGCCTTGAAGGAAAAATTTGGAGGCTTGTGGGACAAGTTAAACTTGTCCCACACCTCTCAAAATCTTCCACCAACCATGATTATAGCTTTGGAGTCAAAATTAATCCTTTTGATTGTATTTTGACATAATTTTGTGTAAGAATTGATTGCACTTGTCTTACAAATTTTAAATGCATTCCATTTTTTGAGTATGGGTTAAAGTTGTGTATATAAGTGATTTTGTCATTTCCTTTAATGGTGATTTGTTGTTGAGGTTGATTGCACTATTGGGGAATGAGGAATAATAATGTGGCACCCCACTTGGAATCCACATCATCCTCTTCCACCCTCTCCTTTAAAATTTGAATTCCTCCTCATTTTGAGGTTGTTAAAAGTTTGTGATTTTACTCTTGGGTCAAATTTTCTCTTGCCTTTGGAGCTTGATTTGTGGAAGGTGCTTGTATTGATTCACATGCTTGTGCATTGCTGTTTTGGGACTGTGTTTTGAGCAACAAAGGATCTGCTATTTTGGAAACAAATATCCATAATGGAGTGGTAGGCTCTTGATTTTTTTTTTTAATTACCATGTTTTCCTCTTTCTTGCATACAAAACATTGAATGGTTTGTTTTTGTATTCTTATATGGATGGGTAGATTGCTTAGGGCATGGTGTATAGAGGAGACTATGAGGTTTAATCAGAGGATGGATAAGGGATTTTCCTTTAGCACTTGTTTCTTGTGGAGGAAAGGTTGGTTTGGGATCCACATAGGAAAATAATATGCTTGCATTTCTTACTTTGGGGGGCATAAGGGATAAATTTGGAGGAGGAATAAGGAGGGGTTGAGGAGGGATAAGGTTTATGGGTTTTGTTATGATTTTGGCGGGTTGTTTTGGTGGATGCCCAAATTTCAACAAGGGAGGCATAAGGAGACCTCCATAGCTCTTGCTCTTGTTTGGCTTGCTTGTTCAAGCCTATGTGTTGTATGATTGTTTTTAAATGTAGTTGGGAACTACTATTTTGTTTTGAATTGTGCTTTTGTTGTTCTTGTGCAATGTGAGTTTTGCTTGTTTGTGATAGAAGCCTTTGTTGCCATGTGTTGGTTTCATGCTCCATTTCAATATGGTTGGGGCTCAGGGGCCAATGGGGAAAGATGGCTTCTATTTTCCCATTGGGTATCTTGGTTGGGTGGAGAGCGTTGCCTTTTCCCCTTCCTTGTTGTGATTAAAGGATGAAAGAAGATGAAATCAGCATGCTGCTGTTTGGAGGAGAAAAATTACAGTTTGACAGTCATCTCCTTGAGTAAAATTGAATGTAACCCTTCCCACTTAGAGTGGATGAATGTATTGATATTGAAATGTGAAGTGTTTACATTGAAATTGGAAGTTGTAATTGATTTGAGAAATGTAGAGAAGAAATACAATTCTCTGTTTTACTTTGGAAAGAAATGTAATTGATATTCTATACTTTGTATTTTGAAATGTGAAAATCAATCAAATTGGAAAGGAATTCAATTGTAAAGTTATTTGAATGACCAATAAATAATGGTATTGTTTCTTTTAATATCGGTATGGCAATGTATGCTAGATTGTATTGCTGTCCATGAATGAAATTTTGTTTTGAAAAAGAAATAGAATCCTCTTTTTTTGGAATGTTGAAAAAGATGCATATGGAATGGGAAACAACATTATTTTTCCTTTCAAATATGTACATTAAAGTTTAAATTAGAAATTTAGTTTCATTTAAAATTGGATGGATGATTTAAGAAGCATTGTAATTGATTAAGTTAGGAATTTATGCACATTCAAAAGACAAATTGTTAAATCAATTTAAAGGAAACAACTTATTGTTTTAAATTTATATCTGGCAATGTACATTTTAAATAAAAGAACAGTTCACATTTATACTTCATAATCAACCTAAAAAGGTTGCAAGTTAACATGCATAGGACCTATTTAAACCCAACTTGTCAAAGAGATCTCGAAGAATCAATTCAACCATTTCAATTTTGAATCAATTTCCTTCCTAAGACATTTTTCTGTCTCTTGTTGGAGAAAAACACAACTGAATAAATTGAAAAAATTGACTTCACTAAAACATTCTAAATCTTTCCTATTTTGATCCTCCATGTCTAGTTGGCATGTTGAGAGAAGGAAGAGTTCAAATGTTATTAAAAATTGCAAGTTTGAACTGCCAGTTTTCAAATTTAAAAACCCTACAGATCATTTATTCAAAATTTACCTTGAAAAATTTATCAAAAATAAAAATTGATGATTCCTATGCAAATAGGACTCTGAGAGATTTCTAGAAAGTCCTCATTTTCCTAAAATGGAGCTTCCTATCAAAAGTTATGGCCATTTGAAGTTTTACTTCAAAATGGCCATCCCAAACCAAAAATGAAATAATTCAACCTTAGAAAAATTTAAATTTTGAACTTTAGAAAAATTTCCTAAAAATTTCCATGGCCTTGCCACCCTCTTATCCAATTTGATGTGTCCATGTGGCACCCAGAGGGGCAGATCTTTTGAAGAAAAACTTAAACTTTTTTAAAAATTTGGTCTCGGGAAAAATTTCCAAATTTTCCCCACAACCCCACAGACCCAAACCAATCACGTGCTGACATGTGGTAGAGAGGGTGCGAGGGTTAAAATTGAAAACTTAACCAATTTTAGCCTTTTGGAAAATCTTCATATTTTTCCCCACAGGACCGCACCCCCCCGACCCAATAGGGTGTTGACACGTGTCCCCTTGGAGGCACGGCCCGCAAGTCTTTCGTTTACCTTTTATCCCTTTGGTAGAAAATCCAAATATCCTCCACCACTCCACCAACCCACGACCAATCACAAGATGCCATGTTGCACCTATTTCCTCCTCGGTGGAGGTGCGTGGAAAATTTTTCCACTTAGATTTTTACCCAAACCTCAAATCCTCATTCACCCCATTTGGTCCGTGTCATTCCGCACCAATCAACGGCGCCACGTGTCCCGCTTCGTCGGCCCCATGGGCATGCGGAAGTGTTTTTATTTACACCCAAAGCGGGAAAATTCTCAATTTCCCTCCCCACTCCACCCATCCGCCCTAAGGGAAAAATTTTCCCCTTAATCCCGCGGACCTCCCTAGGGAAAATTTCCCCCTAAAACTCCACCCAACCATAACTGGAGTTCTACAAGGAGTTAGGAGGACTTCTTTATATGGTTGGAAAGGTGAGAAAATTTCCTATCCAATGAGAATAATTTAGGAAAGTTTTGATGACTCTAAATGTGTGTAAAATCTAGTTTAATTTCTGGGCCTGTTTGAGAGCAGGAAATGGGGTAAATTGCTCCCTGAACCTAAGTAAAATATATAACCCTAAAATTGAAACCCTGTGAATTTGCTATAAGTTTAAAATGGGAAAAACATGTATTTGGTAATTAGACCTTGTTTGGAACCTATTAGTGTAATTTGATGTCTTGCAACTTAGTTGTGGACTCTCCTAATCAAACAAAAATTATTCCTTAATTTTTTCCGAGCTAATCCTAGTTTGTTTTCTAGTTTCAAGTGGTAGTTTGAAGCTGACATTACATCAGAAGTCATACGTGCACAACAACCCATTAACTAGCATTTGAACATGTATTCCTCCTATGCTGTTACCCTATTTGTTTCGTCAATACTTCAAAAATTATCTAGAATAGAGTGAAACATTTTGGCACCCTGTGGGACCCATTCGGGATTCCTTGCATTTCATTCATTCTAGGAAAAGTTGTGTGTTTTTTCCCTTCAAAAGCATACACATTAATTTTCTTCCTTGGTAACCCAATTTTTCTTTCTATTTGCTCTAAAGGAAACTTTTCTTTTGGTGTAATTAAAAAGAATCATTTCTTTGTGTTTTTGCATTGTAGTGAAAGAGCATCCCTATTTATCTTCATCTTTTTGTGTCATCCAACTTCACACTTCGATTTGGGATTAAAAATAAGTGCATTGCATTCTGATTTATCACATTAGCTCACATTAATTGAGGGAAACCTATACGCTGGAAGTCATGACCAGCTGATGGTTGAAAAATGAACCATAGAAAGCACTTTCTTTCTCTTTCTCTCTCTCTGAGTCTTACCAAACCTCACAAAAATTGAAAATAAACACGTTATTAAACAACATATTACCTTAAAGAAGCTGTAGGTGATCACATGATCACGACACAGTGGGCACCCAACTCATTGCTATGTCGAGTCATACTTTAGAGCGAGGCTCGCTCACACCATAGCATACCTGAAACCTCACCTTTTAGATATTCTTCTTTGTAGGAAGCCATCCTCACCAAAACAATCTATTTCAAGTCCTTAAATAACATAAGCTAAACAAACATAATAGAAAAGGCACTCCTAGGATCACATTTTTCTTAGTGTTTCTACTTGGCTTGTGTTTTAAGGTGAGAGGTCACGTTCTTCATTTTTCTTGTTCATCTTTGCACGCTCCTCATCATAGCTGGTGTATTCTAGTTTCACCTAAGTGTGCCTGGGCCATATCATCATCATTCTCAGAATTTTAGGTCTAATTCTACATCAAATTTTAATTCACAACCACTTTTCTTTCATCACTATTTCAATTTCATAGTAAGAATCGCATCGATTACCCTTCGAATGTCGTCGGTTATACCCAACCGAGCATCTATTATAGGTCCTTTTGTTAACCTACCCAAAAGGACATTTTATTCATTTTCTTCCACTTTTCACAATCCCTATCACTACCATCATTCCCATTGACATTGTAAAACACCATTAGATTTGGCATACCTATCAGATTTGACCTTCTCCCTAGTTTTTCACTCACTGACCATTTTACAGTGGCAGCGGTTACCCCTAATTGGTGTTGGTTTTCCTTAACTAACATCGGTTATCCTGTTTCACTTTCCAACCACCATTTGGTACCTAATACACTTTTTACCATTAGATTCACTTGTTCCTATTGTTTTCTGTGTCATTTATAGAGAAGCATCCCTATCGATCGATCTTGGTTCACATGGTGTTGACCGAAGACAAGCAAGCGCACTTGTGTTTCACACTAGTTGTTAACCACTCCCACCTAGTCCTTCACTACCTTCCATTTTATCACCAGCCATGGATCCTATCCAACCTATCACTATCACTACCAGAGATGAGGAGTTTACATGACTCCTTGACCAAAACCCTGCCGCCTTGTAGTTTTACCTTTCTCACTCATCCACTCGAGATGCCTCGGGTTAATTGATATACAACATGCCCATATCTATCCCCCGAATCTTGCTCCCACTCCTGCATTGGCCCCATCTAGCTCTGTGTTGCCCGCATCTACCTTACCCCCAGTCATTTCATAGATAGGTCCTATACCCGCTATGACTACAACATCTACCACCTCCGTTACCCCCGGCACATCCACCATACCCTCGAAAACTACCAAAAATGCAACCTCATCCACCCTTAATGTCTCACACATACCCTCTTATTCTTCCAAACCAAGAACCAATTATTCAAAATCTAAGGGTACCGCTAACATAGTGGTATTCAAGGCTAGCCCACTCATCCATCAAATTAGGCTACCCCCTCATCTAATCTCTCACCCTTCCAAACTTTTCAATTTAGATGAGACCAATGGAAATACACCCCAATTAGGGAACCTTACTCTTTTGTATTAGAAAATATTATCAAAGTCGGGGCCATTAACCTTCCACCCATAAAACCACACACTAGTTTTGAACCTACTCGCCCCATGCCCACATGGTATAAATAACATGAATTCTATAACTATCATTGAGTAAAGGGTCATAATGATGGAAATTGCATCACTTTTCAAAAATATTGTCCAAGAAATGCTTGAGAAAGGTGAGTTAAGCGTGGATAATCCTAACGCACGTGCCAATTAAAACCTACACATCTTCAAGAAACCATTTCCCAATCATGCCCCTTCGTCGATGAAATTGGTGAGACCTCAACTCATGATACCCATACCCATACCCTTATCTATCCCCGAATCTTTCTCCCACTCATGCATCGGACCCATCTAGCTCTGTGTTGCCCGCATCTACCTTAACCTTGAGTCATTTCATATATAGTTCCTATACCCACTATGTTGCAGCATCTACCACCTCCGTTACCCCTGCCACATCCACCATGCCCTCAAAAACTACCAAAAATGCAACCTCATCCACCCTTAATGTCTCACACATACCCTCTTCTTCTTCCAAACCAAGAACCAATTATTCAAAAGCTAAGGGTATCACTAATGCGGTGGTATTCAAGGCTGGCCCAGCTCATCCATCAAATTAGGCTACCCCCTCATCTAATCTCTCACCCTTCCAAACTTTTCAATTTAGATGAGAGCAATGGAAATACACCCCAATTAGGGAACCTTACTCTTTTGTATTAGAAAATATTATCAAATTCGGGGCCATTACCCTTCCACCCATAAAACCACACACTAGTTTTGAACCTACTCGCCCCATGCCCACATGGTATAAATAACATGAATTCTATAACTATCATCGAGTAAAGGGTCATAATGATGGAAATTGCATCACTTTCAAAAATATTGTCCAAGAAATGCTTGAGAAAGGTGAGTTAACTGTGGATAATCCTAACGCACCTACCAATCAAAACCTACACATCTTCAAGAAACCATTTCCCAACCATGCCCCTTCGTTTGATCAAATCGGTGAGACCTCAACTCATGATACCCATACCCATGAGGTCCACGCTATCTTTAATGAAATACATGTCACCTCCCAATTACCTCACATTCCTTCCATAGAGGAAATCCTATCCTAAAATCCTCCTTCTACATCAGAACCAACCTCCCCTATTTCTTCACCCACAAAGGAACATTTTTTATCTTCTTCATCACCTACAGAGGAGTCCCCCACTAACATCGAGACCATCTTACCCCGGCTTCTTCACTTAGAGAACCTTTACCCACAATACCTCCTCCACCCATAAACGAGCACCCATTACCTCCTCCACCCACAGAGGAGCACCCATCATCTTCTCCACCTATAGAGAAGATCCCATCATCTCTTCTACCTATCATAGACCTAGTTGATATACCGTTGTCTCTTGGTGAGCATTCTCCATCAGCCTACCCAAATCCTGAGACCTAATTTTGGCTCTCCTACCCACGGAAGCTAAAGCTAGCCAATTTCCTATCTCTAAGACACATTTTACAGGAATTTCCATTAGGTCCTCATCAACTCCACCTATAGATGTGTCGTTCTCATGTTTGGCCGATCACTTAGATTATGTGGATAGAGCCTTATTATGGGGACACCTTTTGCTTCCTGTCTCAATGTAGATGTAGAGGTCACTTGCTGATACCTCCACTATCTACCCAAAAATATTTCAACCAATCGAACCAAACACAACCACCTCTATCACAACTCCTTCCACATCCTTACCCATAGCACAATCTATATCTAAACCCAAACCCACACCTATGACATCATCCTTGACTAAACCTATTACCACTTTAGGGGTCACCCCAACTACCAGCCTTACTCATCCACCTATCAAACTAGATTTAGCTACATCCTCCAAAGTCAACACCACACCTACTCTGACACCCAAGCAAAAGCACCAAACCCATAGAACTCATACCCCAGTTGTGCCAATCACACCTGCACCTGTCTTGTCCATCTTAGGATCTCAGCTTCCCCACATGGTCAAGAAACCTCCACCCACCAATAAACCAAAAACACAACAACCCATTCCTTCCTCACAAACCTCTAATCTCCCCACATGCCCAACATGACTTACACCAGCACCTGCAACATCTTTACCACCCATACCTCCAATACCCTCATTTGTTACTTCACTACCCACTACATTTCAATCTTTGTCCCTTACACCTCCTACACGACCCACATCCTCTACCTTCACAACACCTCCATTATCCTGTGGGTAACTCATCCTCTTCCCCCATCTAATTTTCCTTCTAGACCTTGTACACCCATATCACCTTTACCCAAGAAGGTGCAATCCAAAAACAAAATTCCACTACCCCACAATAAGGTAGTCAAAACAACCACACACCCTCCTACTCATTCACCTACTATACCCCTACCTAAACAAACATGACCAACACCCAAAACCATGCCAGTACCCAAACCCATAGCTCAACCCACTCCTCCTCTTCCAAAGATCGTTCCTCAATAATCAACTACACCTACACCCAAACCCACATTCACTTCCAATTGCGATCCACTAACAGGGTCCTATGCTAAAATTTTAACCAACCTCCTTGAGAATTTTGTCATCACATTACCGCCACTCAGGCCTTATGACCCCCTCAAACCCAAGCCAAAAGGGTTTTATGATACTAAAATTTACACATACCATCATGTGCCAGGGAATGATGTGGAAAAATGCAAGGCCTTGAAAATTATCCTTATCTAGTTGTGTCCTCCAAAAGCCAACTTTGACGATGATGACCTTCTTGATGAGGATCCTGCTTCACCAACACCCATTCCCACACTACCCACTCAACAACCACAAAATCCACCCTCACAACTCCTAGATCCACCCCAAGATTTGAAATTAACATGGTTCACATTAGAGAACTTGCCACACCACCACCCAAATGTCATTGTGCCCAACTCACCTCACAGGGTTTTTCTCCTCTCGGTAGGTTTTTTCCCGTTGTGTCATTATACCACTCACCCTACACCTTCTCTATTTGCCAACTCCCCTCAGATCAACATGATACACGTCACTACATGTGCTTAGAAGGATAAGGGAAAAGAAAAGGCATCGACCCACCAACCAATCCTATACCCCACATACCTTCTACACCCATACCTAAAATCACTATCTGCGGCCCCACGTACCCCATTTCTAATAGTGTCACACATCGCACCATGCTCAAACAATTACACTAGTCTCCCCTAAATATTTCCTTATATGACCTCATCTAAACCTCGGAATCCCATTGTTAATCTCTAATGAAGGTTCTTCAATCTATTGAGGTTTTACCCAATGACCCTACACTGTGGCCTCCATTATCACACCCCATCATATAGCCTCTCTCACCAAATTACCACCTTCATATTCACCCCACCCTATGTACAAAGTGGCCTCCCTTGGCTTCTCAAAAGAAGAGATCACGCCACACCAAAATGATGACCAGACCCATCCCTCTTCATCTCTATCCACATCGATGACACGGGTACACTATGTGATGATTGATGGGGGCACTAGCATTAACATCATTTCATCCCATGCATTTGCTCAAATGCACATACACGATAATTACATACAAAAACATACGGTCATGTTGTGTTCATTCAATGATGCTATCACCTCTACATTAGGTACTGAGTCATCCTCCACATTTGCATGGCCCCCACACTATTCGAGAATTGTTTACATTTTGGAAGGGAATTCCAATATAACCTATTATTTGGCAGACCACGGATTCGTATCATGGGTTGCGTTCCTTCCACTTTGCATCGTTGTGTGAAGTTTGAACATGAAGGACACACCTATACCATTTCAGCTAACCCATCACCTTTTAAAACATGTAACATGTTTTACCAACCCAACGATGTGCTCATACCTATTAAGTCATCTACCTCCACAACCGCTACTTCCTCACCTACACCTCCACTTACCAGTATAGCCGCAGCTTCTACCGCACATACCTCCTCCATTCCTCACTGCTTCCATAACTTGCACGGCTGACCCAGTACCTTCCCAATCCATTAACTCCACCTCCACATCGACCTCCAACACATCATCCATTCCAGCTACCTACATACCAACCACTGATCCCATGGAAGGTGTTTTTAAATGCCTCACTCTGGGGGAGTACCACCTATATAGTGCCAACACATTCCTTACTCCACAAGAGTACATAAGTCTTCACCAACACCCTCTTTATGATTACCATATAGGAGAACATCTCCTGTATGGTCCCCCTCACCTTCATACTAGTCTCACCTATGAGGGACTTGATACTACCACTTACACACCCGAACCACCGTCATAAACTCACCCCTTTTCTACTGACTTCCAATCACTTACCAATCACCATTTTTCCCACACCTTCCTACACCAATGTGTGTGGAAGGGTTTTGGTTTTGGATTTTATGAGCAAGGCTGCCATACCATTATTCCATGTACCACCCGTAAACATAATGACCGTAGTGGTATCGGCTTTCTTGAACCACCTACCAAACAAGCCCACATTGAACTCATTAAGGACACTAGCTCTTCTCCACCTTCTTCACCCACTCCACCTTCATCACCACCCTCACCGATGGAGTTGATGGATCCTGAATCTATCCCTCCTAATTTTTATTTTCATAAACACCATTTCCTTGGGGCCTCTGACTTATCAATGTGAGGGCAAGGCCCCTTCCACTCTTCCCTTCCTATATCCTAAAATGATCGATGATGATACACCTTCAATTAATGTCGTTCAATGTCAGGATGATGAATCTATACTCACCTACCTTGGTGTAAAAGACTCATATATTCATTGTTCGTTACCTTCTGAGACATAAACCATGTTGAATGAATCGACTATAGAGATCAACATTCATACTCAGGATGACCCACACATCCTAAAGATCAGAAAATCTTTAGATGTTGAATAGGAAGCCATCACTTCTTTTCTCGGAGATCATAACCATGCTTTTGCTTGGTCTTATACAGACATGCCCGGTATTGACCCCACCATAGTGGTCCAAAATATTGTAATTTCTCCCAATGCCAAACCCATTAAATAAAAGATGAGGAAAATGCACCCTCACATTTCCCTTCTCGTCAAAGAATAACTTCAGCACCTTCTTTCTATTTCCTTCATCTTACCCATTGATTATCCTTGTTAGATTTCTAACATTGTCCCTATCACTAAAGCAATAGGGGGACTCCAATTTTGCATGGACTTCCATGACCTCAACCTGGCATGTCCAAAAGATGACTTTCCCTTACCTGGTATTGACAAATTTGGTTGATCTTACTGGCGCTGGCCATGCGATGCTATCACTTATAGATGGATTCTCGGGTTATAACCAAATCTTGATTTCCTTAGAGGATCAACACAAAACCTTGTTCATCACCCCTTGGGGGACCTTCTGCTATTGAGTCATGCCTTTTGGCCTTAAAAATGTTGGTGCCACATATCAGCGGGCCATGAGTTACATCTTCCATGACATCATGCATCACATATTGGAAGATTACATGGATGATCTCTTGGTCAAATCTAAATGCCGTTCTGAGCACCTAAACATCCTCAAAACTATCTTTGACCATCTCATTAAATATTATGTCCACCTTCAGCCAAAGAAGTGCATCTTCACGGTTCTCTCAAGAAAGCTCCTGGGATTTATCATTTCCCTCCATGGTATAGAGGTTGACCTGCTAAAGTCAAGGCCATTTTTGAAATGCCTCTTCCCACCAACTTTAGACAACTTTGTAGCCTGAAAGGTAAGTTGCAGTCTATTCGTCATTTCATTTCACAATTATCTGATCGGTGTCAACCATTTCATCATCTGCTAAAAAAAGATGTCTCCTTTAAATGGGATGATGACTGTCACAAATATTTTGAGGCCTTAAAACAATACCTTCTCCAACCACCTGTACTCATTCCACCTAAAGATGATCAAAATTTTTACCTATACATATCACTCTGATCACTCCTTGGGAGCCACGCTCACTCATCGCGATGAGCGACACAAAGAGCAGGTGATTTATTACATAAGCCATACTCTTTTATACTATGAAACTCGATACACCCATCCTGAATAAATTTTCTTAGCCTTATTTTTCATTGCCACCAAACTCTATCATTACCTACTTAACCACAAAACCTATGTTGTGACCAACACCAACCCCTTAAACTTCATGTACGCAAAACCTTATTAGAATCAGCATGCCGCATGATGGCTTATGCATTTAGCTAATCTTGACCTTGTATTAATTCATCAAAATTCCATCAAGGGCCAAGAAATCACCAACTAATTTTTGACGCACCTATTTTTGGGGATCAACTCTCTAATTTTGACTTTCCAGATGAGTCGATTGCTACCCTTTCAATGGATGAACCCCCTTACCAAATGACACTCTTCTTCGATGGTTCCAAGTGTTAGCATGGGGTTGGGGCTGGTATTATCCTCATTCCTCTTGAGGGTGAACCCATGCCTTTTTCTTTCAAATTAGATTTTGAATGTACCAACAATATTGCCAAATATGAAGTGCTCATACTAGGTATTCAAGCCGCCACGCCTAGATGTCCAATCAATCAACATCTTTGGTGATTCTCAATTAGTTGTAAACCAAGTCAATGGTATGTACAAATGTCATAATGAGATACTTCAAAAGTATAAACATCATGTAGACATAATTTTTACAACCTTTGATCATTACACCCTTCAAATCATCCCATGTTTAACCAACAAGTTTGTAGATACCATGGCCTTCTTAGCTTCCTAAATAACTTCTTCACGCACCGATTCTAAAATCTTTTCAACATACAACAACTCCAATCATATTCTTATTTACCTCACGATGTTCACTCGATCGGAACCACTACCCCGACCCGAGTGACCTTTGGTATAAACAATACTCTGTCTACCTTTCTCTCTCCATCTTACCTCCTCATCTCACCCATAACAGACAATTTGCCTTCCTTAAAAAGGTCTCTCATTACATCATTCTAGGAGGTCTCCTCTATAAGAGCAGTTTTGACAGTATTCTCTTACAATGCCTCACAAGTTCTAAATTTTCTTATACCATTAAGGAAGTTCATGATGGCATATGTGGAGGTCACTTTAGTGTCCTTGTTGTTGCTAAGCGTATTCTTTTCTTGGGCTATTATTGGTTGACCCTTAACCATGATTATTGCGACTACATAAAATTTTGTGTAAAATGCCAACAACATTCCAATATTCATCATACACCTAGTCATGCCTTACAGTCGCCGTGACCTTTGGCCCTTCTCTCAATGGGGTTTGGATATTATCGGAGAGATCAACCCCATTCTTCCTAATGACATCAATGGATCATTACCGCTCTTGAATACTATACAAAATGGGTGGAAGCCATACCACTCATCTCCATGACGGCTGAGAAAATATGTGAGTTTATTAACCACCACATAATTTGTCACTTTGGTGTTACTCATCGCCTCATCTTGACAATGGAAAACAATTAAAAAAAAAAACATTGCAAAAAAATTACAACACCTTCGGTATTCACTTAGTTTCTCATCACCTTATTACCCACAAACCAATGGCCAAGCTGAATCCACTAAAAAAACCCTCAACAAAATTCTTATGAAAGTGGTTGACGATACTGGGAAGGATTGGCATATACACATTCCTTTTTCCCTGTGGGCATACCACACTAGTATTCACACTTCCACTGTGGCCACACCATTTTCTCTAGTCTACGGTATAGAGGTAGTCCTACCTCTCGAAGTCTAGATCCCCTCACTTCACATTTCTCTCCATGACATGCTCAATGATGATGACTTTCATTAGGACCATTTAGCACAACTAGAGTTATTAGACGAACGTCGTCTTAACGCTCTAGATCACCTTCAATTTTACCAAAAATGTATCAAATGTGCCTACGAAAAACGTGTCCATGCATGAACCTTCCAAGTCGGTGACCTTGTCTTGAAAGAAAATCAACATGTAACTAAAGCATAAAAAATTAAATGAGGAAATTTTTCTCCCAATTGGCTTGGACCATACATCGTGACTCATACCTATGGATCAGGTGCTTATTATTTATCCTCACTCGATGGTAAACCTGAACCTGAGCCCCTTAACACCTTGCATCTTCGACCATTCTATTGTTGACTTGTAGTCCTACCTCACTTTTGTCTCTTTCCATGCTCGTCCCTTGAGTGCTATTCACTCCATACACCTCATTAACGATTAAACAAGAATCATGTGAGTACCCATCACTTGTTATCTTCTCTTGAATATGTGTACCACGACACTACACATAGCATGATTCTCATGGATACTTTTTTCTACCTTTAGATGAGATCCCATGGTCGTTTCACCTTGCCTTTTGAACAAGAGTCTTATTCTCCACCTTGGTCTTGTCCATGACTTCAAAGACCTCACATGGGACCAAACTCCTTGAGTCAAACTTCTAATAAAAAGATGACTCCCTCAAAAGGACATCTTCCTCTCGATAACTGTTGTTATAGATAGACTGCTCCCTTGAAGGACAGCTATGTAAAGCTCTTAAAAAAAAAAAAACGAGAGAACTGAAGCTTCCCACATCGATCAGCTTCATGAAGACCTCAAGGAGTTAAATTTTCTTTATCCCATATAGACTTCTTGCATCGATCAGTCTATTTCAACTATAAGTCAAAACAACAACCTTTTGTCATGGACTTACCCATTATGACCTAGGTTCTCTTGCCCAAAGTGAATGATACCTCGTACCACATAACAATTACCTAATTTTCACCCTTTTTACCATTCTCACTCCCATTTTAATATTACCTTAAGGGACTTCTTGGAACTTCGACATTTGGTGATCATGTGACAAATTTTCACCATAGAGCGAGTCCATCATGCAATGTCTTTAGGGTCTTACATTCATCACCTCCGCTAAGGAATGATCTATTCAGTATGATCCTACCCAATTAGGTGGATTTATTCTCCCCTCTTATCTTTTAACCATCTTTGTTTATGTTTTGATTACCTTATACGGGACATGGTCCTTAATGCTTACTTTTGGGGTAATCTCCTTCTTTCACCATAATCACCCTCACCTACATAATTTTACCTATAATATACCCACACCTAATAAACCTAAACCCACAACATTCCCAATAACCTACCAACTCATTTTCATACATCCTAATATTCTTCCTAACTTATGAGAGAACTACATCAACATGAGGTCCCTTTTTTGTTGGGACTATGTAGGTAGCTCTCTTAGGGTATGGGACCCTTGAAGGATAGTTCGGTCATCCTCTACCCTAAACAATTCATCTTCCATGTGCCTCATATTACATTACACCTAACTTAGTTTCCCTTTTATATCTGAAATTGGAAATTCAACCACATACATAACAAGTTTTTTCATATTTTAAATATTATCACAGTATACATTTATTACACCTACCATTTCTCTATCATCACTATGCATAGATTATACCACATCTCACATATGACCCATATTATCATTCATTGCATAAAATAATGAATCACCACTTCACCTACTTTCGACTCAACCATGCCTAAACCAACTGACTCAATCCATGCCTATAACCTGACTCAATCCATGCCTATAACCTGACTCAATCCATGCCTATAACCTAACTCAATCCATGCCTAAAATGACCTGACTCGATCCATGCCTATACCAACCTAATTCCATCATTCCTAACTCACCTAATTTCCAACCAAATAAAAAAAATACCATGTATCTCACTAACACATAAAAAAATAAAAAAATACCATGTATCTCATCATATAAATAAATCAATGTGTATCTCAAATATACATAGATATCTCATTGTGTCCATCATCTCAAAATCATCGGCACGTAGGCTACTATACAATATAAAATGTCATCGACATGTAGGCTGGTCTCATATATACAACAAAATAATGAATCAATACAAAATATCTTCGGCACATAGGTTAGTATATGCTTGAAATATACAACATCTCTCATACATCCTCACTGTCATCGGCACGTAGGCGGTATGTGATCAAAACTATAAATATCTCTTGGCACGTAGGCCGGTATATATCACACAATAACTATCATACATCAAAAACTAGGTGACCACATATCAGGCATCTTGACAGATGTCCTCCATCTCCATATCACTTGTAACCTTGGCCTCTTGGGCCCCTACTAGCACCTCAACTAGAGTTGGCCTCCATGCACTAGTAGCCTCTACCTAATCCCAAGCCTCGAGCTTCACGACCCCCTGTGCTCTCCACATTGTGAGTGCGGGATCTCATCCTCTCACTAGACGCCTGTTGTGCCCTATACTCGGCATAGGATATAAAGTCTATCCCGGCTGCCATCAGCTAGTCTTGATAGTATCTAGCCTCACCTAGGGCATCCCATAACCTGGATATAGGCATGGTCTATGGTGGTCCCATAGGTCTTGGCTCTGTCACGTACCCTACAAGACCCCGCCCGTGCACGCCTATAAACTAGGACCTTCTCCTGGTGCCGTAGTGGTGTCCCCTACCCCTATACCTATATCTAGGCTTGTAAGACCCCAATCTATGCGAGCTATGGTGTTGGCCCTATAAACATTCCACCCGCACTGTAAGGATGCCACCTAACTATCCCCCTCCTCTACATCTCCATCTCCTCCACCGACCATTTAGGCTCGCAGACTATCCACTTATATGCATAGCTCTACTACCTTTGCTTCTAATCCCTCCGGTTGTATGCGTAGTATACCCAAATGGGTAATGAGTGTAGCTACACCCTTTTGTAGGGCGTCTCTCTACACTTGTAATGGTAGCTAGATCCGGCTACCCGGTCTGCAGGTGGTATGGCTGAATCGAGCCACCCACCACTACTGTACTTATCCGTGCATCGACATCAAATATCTGCTAGTCCTTTAGCTGCTCCTCCTACCATGTGGGCCTTTGTAGGTTTTGGTAGAGGTAACGGCCTCTCCACATTATCTCTCTAATACTATGGGAAAGGTAGAGGAATGTCTTGTACTAGCCGAACTATCATCGGACTCTATCTACCGGGATCATCTTTCCCTCCCTAGCATGGTGACCATGTATCCATCTCTCTATCAAGAGCTCGGGTAGCTCCTCATGCATATGCCTATGAGGGGAATCCCACATAGAGCCTCCATATAATGTCCACTCTAGACAACCCCTCCAGGTAATTTCCAGAAATGGGCCACATAATGTGTCGGCCTATCAGATCTCTACTCTCCTATCACTAGTACCCATCTCATGTATCCCACTCACACAAATAGTGTTGGGAATGCATCTTCTCATGGCATCCCTATCGTCCACACACAAACTATGTGCTCATACTCCTAGTAGTGTAGTAAAAATGTACAACACATGCTAAACCTGCGCAACCACCCATATGCCCACAACTCCCTGTGCATAATTTGCACCAAGTATGTTGGTGCCGGGAAAAATAGGTCTCGTGTACAATCATGTTGTGGATTACCCCCATCAGTGATCAGGGAAAGCATCCACCCTCTGCATCTAGCAGTGCATAGCTAACACACTACCTCCATCAACAGAACCACTAGCCTCGTCTCCTCTAGATGGGCTAGGTACATCTCTCCATAGCTCAAACTAGTGCTATGGAATCTTAGATTAGCCATCCCCTCTCCAAAAACAAACATAATCATCTCCTCACGAGACCTTGTAGGATATAGAATAAACCTAGGCCTAATATGGGTAACCTAAGAATCAGAACACGTCCTCCAGGGTGATAGTCATCTCACCTGTCGGTAGGTGTAATGTGTTGTTTGCGAGTCCCATCTATTAATGAGCATGACCATGAAATTGGGCTATCGGACTACATGTCTATAGTGAAAAACCCCACTCAAGCCCACTAAATCCAAATGTTGTAGCTCCTCCGAGGTCGCTCACGCCACACACTATCACTAGTAGAGGCGGAACCTTGTCCCACATATGTAACTATGCTCTCCCCTGTATCCAATACAAGCATGCCATTAATTTACATATAACAATACATATTCAACCATTATCATTTCCCTATACCTTATTTTAACCCTACCCATCTCACTTACCTAGCCCACACCACTATTAGACCATTGTGCCCAATAATCCGACTGGTGCCGGTTCATCCTAGCCGACCCCTGGTCACCCTTAAGCGGCATCGGTCACTGTTTGGTGACCGATACTAGTTCACCCTTACGCAATTAAATTTGTGCCCACCCACAAAAACAAAAAATCAACACAACCTACAAACAAAACTAAAAAAATCATCTAATCTATCAAATCCACAACATAGAGTAAAACTCTTTGTTAGTGCAAATTAGACACCCTCTAGATGTTATATCAGATTTCTAGTTGACATTCTAGCATCCAGTGTGATTGCACAACATTGAATATTTTCCCCAAGTGTGGGACTTGTAAAAATGGGAAAAGAATCTCAGATTAGAGGTTGGTTCCTCAACTCCTCTGTTCAAGTGTGCATGACATTCTGCAGAGGGTTTACCTATAACTTAATCAAACTTTTCCAAGGAGACAGGGTTGAGAAAATGCAAAAATAAACCTAGTCTAAATAAGGTGATGCACCAAAGGAGTATTAGACACCTGCTACTGCAAAACATACACAATCCATAAGAAAATACAACATAAAACATGCACAAATTGCCAAAATGTAATGAAAGATCAGGAAACAATGATGAACATATGAAAGGATTGAGAAGATTTAATCACAGAGCATATATCATCATTCCAGGTCCAATACAGTGCATTACAATGACCAAGAGGCAAAAAGAAGTGTAGTATTTGCATGGAAAGGTAAAAAACTCCACAAATCTACCTGATTAGGAAGAAAAGGGAAGTTGCAGAGCTAAAAGAATGTCTAACTTTTTAAAAATGAGCCCATTTAGCTTTTTTACAATGTAAAAATGAGCTCAGGAGAGAGAAACATGGGAAAACATGAGAGGAGCTTCAACCACCAACCAAATGGTATAAAAATAGATGGGAACCCTCAAAATTCCATTCCCTAACATTTTTAACCATGCTGGGAGAGAATGCGAGCCATTCTTCATTAAAAATGGTGGTTGAAATGTCATTTCTATTGATTTCCATGTGCCAGAGGTGTTTTCCAATTTTCTCTCTCCAAACTCCACCAAAACACAAAATTGACCTTAGAATCATGTAGATAATTTCACCAGCTTTCCATTGATATAAATAACGTAAAAACCGAGCTCTGGATCGAAAGTTATGCTCATTTGAAAATTTAGGGCAAAATAGGGCCAAAATGGGTTAGCGGGCCAAAAATTTGAAATTTTCCCACTTTTTGCATTTGGGAAAATTTCCCCAAAATCTCCATGCCCCACTCACGGTGCCACGTGGCATGTTTTGATTGGTTGCAGGCCTTTCGTGCTTCATTTTCCACCATTTTGGCTTTGGAAAATTTTCCAAAAATTCTCCGCCGACTGGATGACCCGAGGACATGTGGCATGATGTGATTCACCGCGGGCATCTGCTCTTAAATTTTTCATCGCTGTTGACCATCTTCTCTGAGCTAGACACGTGGCACAACCCCATTGGACATGGGCCTATCTTCTTCATTTTTCTCTATGGGCTGTCTTGCATTTTTTTGCCACCACGTGGACACGTGGCATAATTCCATTGGCTCGGGCCTTGGGAGGTGGGACTTCCTTTTAAAATTTCCTTTGATTTTGCTTTGGGAGAATTTCCCAATTTCCCCCGCTTCCACTAGTTGAAGACACGTGGTAGGTTTCTATTCGTTGTGGGCCTTGGGGCCAAAACTCCTCTTTGCGCTAACCTTTGGGAAAAATTCCCAACTTCTCCCCGGCGGTCGAAGCTCCGATGCCCCCTGAGACATGTGACATGATCCCATTGGCTCGTGGGCCTGCGGGCCAAAATTTCTCCTTAGCACCCCCACCAAACACTTTGGCAATTTTTTTCCTATTTCCTCCACCACTCTGACATTCCTTTGGCCTAAGGACACATGGCCCAATGCCATTGGATGCGGGCCTTAGGGCCGAAAATTTTTTTACGCCAACCTTAGAAAAATTTTCCTAACTCCCTCCACCTAGACACGTGGCAACATCTTATTCGTCGGTGAGCCCTGGGGAAAAATTTCTTCTTTTGAACCCCGCCAAACACTTAGTGAAAATTCCAAGTTTTCCCCCACCCCCCACCACTTTTTTCTGACATGGCAGCTTCTGATTGGCCGGCGGGCCTGTCAAGGGAAAATTTCCCACAAAAACTCCACCGAGCCATAACTTCAAAAATACATGGAGTTAGGAAGAAAACTTTACCTTTCTGGAAAGATGAGAAAGAGCTCTATCCAATGGTTCCATTTCCAGAACATTTTGAGTGCCTAAAAAGTAAAAATTCTGATTGAGGCACAAGGGAGGAGAAATGAAGGGAGTTAGCCAAAAAATAAGCAAGGGGCTTATTTTGGATAACAATTTTGGTGACTCAGAGGGGTCATCTACCTGCTGGATGAAGTTATCAGTTGCTTGAAGTGATCCATTGGGCATGGAGTCATCAAATTCTCTGCTTGGTACCCCAACTGATTAGAACAATGCAAGGAGGAAGGGGGAGGATAGAACACCATCTGATTGGAGCAAGGCCTACAAAACACATTTCCTGGAACAACAAGCTTGTGCCAAAGCACTTAGGGAAATCAAAGCTAATCTACAACAAAAAAATGTGCATAAGCACTTGGAGGAATGAAAACCTAAGCTAATATGTACAAGGTGGAGGATTTCCTTCAGTAGCAATGCTTCAGATGGATTCCATTGACTGGAATCTACAATTCTTCACCATCCAATGTAGACAATTGGAAGGCATTGTTGTCCTTACACTTTGTGACCATGTAGGGGCCACTCCAAATGGCATCAAATTTTGAATGCCTCCCCGTTTTTTCTCTGTCTGCATCCCATTTTAACACTAGATCTCCAACTTGGAAAGATCTATCCTTGGCCTTTCTATCAAAGGTCTTCTTGATCAAGGCTTGATCTTTCTCCATTGCTTGGGATGCCTGATTTCTGATTTCTTGGAGCTCCATCAATTCTACATACCTAACCTCCATGGGTCCAAACTCCAACAACTCCAACTGCTTCATGAGTTCCAATGTTGGAAACTCAAGTGACATGGGAAAAATTGCCTCTCTTCCATAAACAAGCTTGAATGGAGAATTACCTGTAGATCTCTTGGGGGTTATCCTATCAGCCCACAAGGCTGATTTCAATTTAGTATGCCAAGACCTCTGATTTTCATCAAGAGTCCTCTTGATGATCCTTAACAAGTTCTTGTTTGTAGATTCAGCTTGGCCATTACCCTGAGGATAATAATTTGATGAAGTGCTTAGGTAGATCCCATTCTTGACAGCCCATTCAGTTACCTTAGACCCAATGAATGCCAATGCATTATCTGATATTATAGTAGGTATGCCAAATCTGGTTGTTATCCCTTCATAGAAGTCTAGGATGCTAGATTCATTTGCTTCCTTGAGTGCTACCGCTCAGTCCACTTGGTGAAGTAATCTATTGTTGTTAGAATCCATTTGTGTCCTTGGCTTGAATTTGGATTAATGACTCCAATGAAGTCCAAACCCCATTGCATGAATGGCTGGTCAACTGAAATTGGATGCAATGGAAGGGCAGCTAGTCTCTCCTTACCTATGAAGAATGCACAATTCTTGCACCTCTTGATCCATGCATAACAATCACTGAAAATATTGGGCCAATAATAGCCAGCCCTCATGATCTTGAGAGCTATCACTCTTGGTGCAAAATGACCACCAGCTGATCCACCATGGAACTCTTCCAACACTCTGTGAATCTGATTTGTACCAATGCATCTCAATCAGCACTCCATTCACATCCCTTTTGAATAAAACACCATCAACAAGGCATATGGGACAACCTGCAATCTGAAGTGTCTCCTTTTGGTTTTATTCATCTCTGGAGGGCATAGGCCTATGTGTAGGAAGTGCATTATGTCTTGGGTCCAGCAAGGAGTGAGGACACCATCATTTTCTTCTTGAATGCTTCCTTGCTCATGGCTATCTTGCAATGCCAAAACAACCTCTTTCTCATTGCATGCTTCCTTTTGTTTTTTCAAGACCAGCTACTCACACAATCCTTTTCCTCTGACCAACTTGGTGACTTTGATCTCAATGTCATACTCCATGACACAAGTAATCCACCCTGCTCTCTTTTCATTTAGGTCTTTATTGAGGAGGAAGTCTTTAACTCCCACATGAGAAACCAGCAGTTGAACCTTGTTGTTTGAAACTAGATGCTTAAATTTCTTCAAGCTCCTAATTACTACAAGAACATGCTTCTCAATGAAATAATATCTCACCTCATAGTCCTCCAGGATTTGGTTGAAGAAAGCAATTGGTTGCTCATCATTGTCTTTGTTCTGCTGTACCAAAATTGTAGAAATAGTATCATCACCTCCAAATGCATAGAGGATGAAATCCTTGGAGAAATATGGGTTAATGAGAGTTGGAGCTTGTGAGATGGCCTCTTTGATTGCTTCAAAACTTGCCTTGCCTTCTCTTTGTCCATTTGAAATCTATGCTTTTCTTTAACATCTTGGTGATAGGCTTGACTAGGGCTGCAAAATTTGGGACAAACCTCCGAACAAAATTTATCCTTCCCAAGAAACTTTGAAGGGCTTTCTTATGACTTGGAAATGGTAGTGCTCTTATGGCTTCAACTCTTTCGGATCAATTGCTAATCCTTCTTTGGAGACAATGTGGCCAAGGAGCTTTCCTTCATGAGCTAGAAAAATACACTTTTTGGGATTCAAGGATACCCCAAATCTTCTGCACCTTTGGAATACTTGTCTTAAATGAAAGAGATGGTCTGCTGCATTTTTTGAAAAAATAGTGATATCATCAAGATATATCAGCACCATGTTGTTAATCAAATCCTTGAACACCATGTCCATTGCCCTTTGGAATGTAGCCCCAACATTGGACAACCCAAATGGCATTTTTCTATATGCATAAGTCCCCCATTTGGTTGTGAAGGCTGTCTTGAACTGATCCTCTTCCTTCACCATAATCTGATTGTACCCTGAATAGCCATCAAGCAATGAAAACCTTTCAGAGCCAACAACTTGTAAAATCTGCTCCATAGAAGGAAGTGGGTAATGATCCTTGAGAGATGCTCTATTCAAATCTCTGAAGTCAACACACAATCTGATTTCTCCACTCTTCTTTCTAACTGGAACCAAGTTGGCTACCCAACTAGAATGCTTGATAGGGAATATGATACTTGACTCTATCAACTTATTCAATTCTTTTCTCATGAGAGGCTCAGGTGTGGATTGACTGGCCTTTGTTTTTTCCTGATGGGTTTAGCACTTGGGTCCAATTCAATAGTGTGTTGAGCTAACTTGGGATTGAAACCTTTCAAATATTCATAGCTCCAAGAAAACACATCAGGGAATTCTTGACAAAGCTGTATGAACTCATACCTTTCTTGCTCAGTTGTCATTTTACCAATTTGGAGTGACTTGCCTTCTTCCACCAAGATGGGCACTAAATCTTCTCCCTTGACTTGGATGTTTTTTTCTCCTTCCTAAACTAATCATTAGGATTGAAAATGGACTCCAAAGTGACAAGTCCCTTTGGTAGTTTGTTGGTTCTCAGCTGTACCACTTGATCACCATACTGTTGTTCTAACTTTTCTGATTTTTAGCTGAGAACTCAGCCTCTTCTTGCAAGAAATGGATGATTTGTTGATCATTTTCAAACACTTTCCAACTTACATTGTTATTTGGCACTAAAGTACTTACAATCACATGAATTCTTTGCTGTAATTTGTCTTTCTTGATGCTTTCAACAACATCAAAGGTTTTCCAATGGCTGCAAGCCTCACAAGAGCTTGGTTCTCTTTTCTAGGATGGATTTGATGCTAAAGCCCTCAAAATATTCAATGAGGTCCCACACCCTATTTTTGTAGCACTTGAGAAGATCATTCTTGGTAGCATGCTGACCCCTTAACTTGGTTGACAATCAGCTCACTATCACCAAAACTTACAAGTTCTTTATTCCTCTCTTGATTGACCAATGCAATCCTTGTATCAAAGCTTCATATTCAGCAGTGTTATTAGAACATGCAAACTGAAATCTAAAAGATGAATAATACTTAACTCCTTGAGGTGAAACAAGCATAGCTCCCCCTCCTGCACCTTTTCTACTTCTTGATCCATCAAAGAACAACTACCATACCTCATTTTCATCCTTGTGGTCTGGCTTGGTGATGCTAGGAATAGGCTGATTTTCTTCATGTATGCAATAGACTCCTAGCTCAGATTCTTCTATTTCTTGATAAGGATCAAAAGCATGCACCTTGCTTGCCCATTCATCAAGAGTCAAATCTGGGATGCTTCCAACCTTGGTGTCAGCTTCATCAGTGCTTGGATAATCCTCTTGATCAAACGCTGAACAGTTGGTATTGATTTGGCTTGGAGTGTGAGGCTCAATGTGAAAGTTTGCAATAGGTTCAAATCTTGATTGTGGCTTTAGTTCCATATCTTGTTCTGAACAACATGTGTGACCAATTAGTAGATAAGTAACCTCCAATCTTAGCTGTGAAATCCCTTGAAAAACATAGGGAAAAGAGTGGTGGAAGATCTATCACCGAGACATCTTGCAAAACAACAATGTTGGGGCATGCATGCAAAGTAAGACTCAAGTTTTTAATCACTCCTACTATTGTCACTATTGTCCCATCTAATTGCACTACCCTTTGGATATGACTTCATATTGAAGCCCCAACTGATCAGCTATTTGCTTGGGCATTATTGAACTACTTGCTCCTGGAATCAATCATGCAATTGTGTACTAATTGGTTTCAATGATCAATGAAACATAGAATGGAGGGGGCTTCAACATTTTACCTTGTTATCCTCCATGATTCCCTTCAGGCTAGGTAGCATTTGTGAGTACCTTCTCTTGCATTTGGACCTGTTGATTTGAAGTTGACCAGTCCTTCATGGCAGCTTGTAGCAAATCTCTTTGGCCTGGGATGGATAGTGATTCCCACATTGATATGTTTACATTTGTCTTCTTCATCTGATCAATGATGTTGAATGGAGATGAAGCATCTCTCTGTTGTCCCTTGGCCTGCACATTCATTCCTTGCACATGGGCAGCAACAACTGGCATCTAAGTTGGTTTAGGAGCTAGTTTGGGTGGTCCTTACATGTTTGAAACTACATTTTGTTTGCCAATAGTTGTGGAGTGGTAGAAGGTTGTGGATTACTTGGAGCCAATGGCTGTCCTTCACCCAAATTTCTCCTTTTTGACCTTGTGTTGGCTGCAACACTTTGAGAGATTGTTTGATTCATACCACAAAAGTCTTCTGCCTGCCAGTTTACAAGTGTGGTATCATTTGGAGCTGATTGTTGCTGGGATGTTTCTTGTTGTTGGTTATTTCCTTGACTCCCTTCACCCTCCACACCAGTTGTTGTTACCATCAAGGCTTGATTTAGAGCACCATTGAAGCACATAGACTGGTTGTGAGGTTCATTGCATGGGAAACACCAATCATACTCTTGAGCTATGTTGTTTTTGTTGGCACTAGTGCTTTAGAGGTAGATGTAGCATTGGGATTATAGGGCTGAAATGGTCTGTTGGTAGGAGGCCTTGCTTGATTTTGATTTGCAGCTAGATTGGGTGGTCTTTGAGGCTGATATGGCTACTGTTAGGCTGAGCTTGAGGCTGATAAGAAGGTCTAAAACTTTGGGCTTTCTGCCTCTTGAGTGTAACCAACTCATTACCTAAATTTTGCAATTGCTTCATGACTTCTTGAAGTTCATTTGAGGCACTAGAAGATGAAGTAGAAGCTTCACTTGAATTCTGATTTCTAGGAGTGGGGATAGGAGCTAAAATAGGTACTTGACTAGTGCTTGGACTTTCTAAATTTGGATACAATGGCATTGGAGGCCTAGGAGCTAGCTTACCAGCTTGAATTAGACAATTTTCAGCTCTAATGGAAATGCTATAAGCAACAGGGATAGTTGTGCCTCCCATGGATTGAATTAACATAGAAATATCAAAATTTAAAGCTTTAAGGTAATATAGAAAAGCACCTTTATGTTATTGGCCTTACTGCCATTGGAATTCTCTCCCAAGTCCTTTGAAATCTGAAGTTGAAGTCAGTCAACTGCTCATTGGGAGCTCTCTTGATAGTTGTCAATTGTTCCAAAAGGGACAAGTTATCTCCCTTTTCTCCAAACTGCTCATGGAGGGCTATACATAGCTGGTTCCAATTTTGGATAGAACCTGAAGCAAGGCTCCTGAACCATTACAAATCCTTCCCTTTGAATGAAGATGCTAGTATTTTGACAAAGAACTTGCATCTCATCAATCTCATGGATTGCACAAATATTAGCAATATCCTTGACATGATCACCAAGAGTGGTCTGATTCTCTCCAGTAAAGTATGGAATGTTCTTCAATGCTGCAACTGGGATTGGATTTTGTGCATTGAGAGCAAGTGGGCTGCTACCAGTGAAATTGACATATGGGTTGTGTTGTGCCATTTTGATTGGCCTTAGAACCCTTGTTGATTGGATGAAAGGTCTACTAGGTGGAGGAGTTGATAGAGTTCTATTTGGTGGAGATGGAGACCTTTGGATTCTTCTCCCTCTTTATCTTCTTCTTGGAGATAATTGTAGATACTCAAACAATACTTCTTCTTCTCCAACTCTTGACCTTGTGGTGATTCTTCTCATGAGTTTTTAGGTTTGTACTGCTAAAACCAGCTGATTCTTCTTCCTTGGAGTCACCAGATGTGCAATTCAGGGATCTTTAAGCAAGAAACTTGCAACAAATGCACATCAATTTTGTTGTAATGAAGATGAAGACCTCATAGGTCCCACTAGGCATGCCAAAACTATTAGTGCAAATCAACAACACCCTCTGGATGTTCTATCAGATTTCTAGTTTGACATTTAGCATCCAGTGTGATTACACAACATTGAATCTTTTCCCCAAGTGTGGGACTTGAAAAAATGGGAAAAGAATCTCAGATTAGAGGTTGGTTCCTCAACTCCTTTATTCAAGTGTGCATGACATTCTGCAGAGGGTTTACCTATAACTTAATCAAACTTTGCCAAGGAGACAGGGTTGAGAAAATGCAAAAATAAACCTAGTCTAAATAAGGTGATGCACCAAAGGAGTATTAGACACTTTCTACTATAAAACATACACAATCCACAAGAAAATACAACATAAAACATGCACAAATTGCCAAAATGTAATGAAAGATCAGGAAATAATGATGAACATATGAAAGGATTGAGAAGATTTAATCACAGAGCATATATCATCATTCCAGGTCCAATATAATGCATTACAATGACCAAGAGGCAAAAAGAAGTGTAGTATTTGCATGGAAAGGTAAAAAACTCCACAAATCTACCTGATTAGGAAGAAAAGGGAAGTTGCAGAGCTAAAAGAATGTCTAACTCTTTAAAAAATGAGCCCATTCTGGCTTTTACAATGCAAAAATGAGCTTAGGAGAGAGAAACATGGGAAAACATGAGAGAAGATTTCAACCACCAACCAAATGGTATAAAAACATGGGAACGCTCAAAATTCCATTCCCTAAAATTTTTAACCATGCTGGGAGAGAATGTGAGCCATTCTTCATTAAAAATGGTGGTTGAAACATCATTTCTATTGATTTCCACATGCCAAAGGTGTTTTCCAATTTTCTCTCTCCAAACTCCACCAAAACACAAAATTGACCTTGGAATCATGTAGATAATTTCACTAGCTTTCCATTTATATAAAGAACACAAAAACCGAGCTCTGGATCGAAAGTTATGCTCATTTGAAAATTTAGGGCAAAACAAGGCCAAAATGGGTTGGCGGGCCGAAAATTTGAAATTTTCCCACTTTTTTCATTTGGGAAAATTTCCCCAAAAATCTCCATGCCCCACCACTCTGGTGCCATGTGGCACGTTCTGATTGGTTGTGGGCTTTTCCTGCTTCATTTTCCATCATTTCGGCCTTTGGAAAATTTTCCAAAAATTCTCCGCCGACTGGATGACCCGAGGACACATGGCATGATGTGATTCACCACGGGCATCTTCTCTTAAATTTTTTTGCATCACTGTTGACCATCTTCTCTGAGCTGGACACATGGCACAACCCCATTAGACATGGGTATATCTTCTTCATTTTTCTCTATGGGCCTATCTTGCATTTTTTTTGCCACCACGTGGACACATGGCATAATTCCATTGGCTCGGGCCTTGGGAGGCGGGACTTCCCTTTTAAAATTTCCTTTGATTTTGCTTTGGGAGAATTTCCCAATTTCCCCCCACTTCCACTGGTTGAAGACACATGGCAGGTTTCTATTCATTGCAGGCCTTGGGGCCAAAACTCCTCTTTGCGCTAACCTTTGGGAAAAAATCCCAACTTCTCCTCGACGGTCGAAGCTCCGACGCCCCCTGAGACACGTGACATGATCCATTTGGCTCATGGTCCCGCGGGCCAAAATTTCTCCTTAGCACCCCGCCAAACACTTTGGCAATTTTTTCCTATTTCCTCCGCTCTCTCCTGACATTCCTTTGGCCTAAGGACACGTGGCACAATGCCATTGGATGTGGGCCTTAGGGCCGAAAATTTGTTTGCGCCAACCTTAGAAATTTTTTCCTAACTCCCTCCACCTAGACACATGGCAACATCTTATTCGTCGGCGGGCCCTCGGGGAAAAATTTCTTCTTTTGAACCCCACCAAACACTTAGTTAAAACTCCAAGTTTTTCCCCGCCACCCGCCACTTTTTTTGACGATGTGGCGGCTTCGATTGGTGGCTGGGCTTGTCAAGGAAAATTTCCACACAAAACTCCACTAAGCCATAACTTCAAAAATACATGGAGTTAGGAAGAAAATTTACCTTTCTAGAAAGCTAAGAAAGAGCTCTATCCAATGGTGCCATTTCCAAAACATTTTGAGTGCCTAAAAAGTAAAAATTCTGACTGAGGCACACAGGAGGGAGGAATGAAGGGAGTTAGCCAAAAAATAAGCAAGGGGCTTATTTTGGATAACACACTTACCTCGTCATGTTGCTGCCATATCGGTGGCACGTCCATTTGTTATCTTGACGGTGGGCCGCCCAATCCCTCTCCGGCCTTTGTCATCACCGAATACCAACTCATAAACTCTCACTAATCGAATCCCTCACAATGATCCTCTGGACCTCCTGCTCTCCAAATCAATCACTCATCAATCACACTACCAGCTCACTATTTCATTTAAATCTGGACCCTTTTCTCTCTTTTCTCTCTTTTTGTCATTTTCTCACTTCAAATAATAACAAATGAATAACAAAAAATGTAGATTTTGTTTTTATAACAAACCGACCTAACCGGCGTCGGTTACCCTCGGCCGGCATCGGTCACGTGCCCTACCTAACCATCATTGGTTGCCCTCTATCGCGTCGATTATCAATGAGTGGCATCGATCACCATCGACTACACATTACCCTACATTTTAACCTTTACCCTACCCCTACCTCATTTAGTGCCCACTTCCCTTTGACACTATTAGATACTGATTTTGATACTATTGATCATATTATGGACACTATTATGTTTTGTGTTAGTATGGTGGTTAGATGTTAGACCATGGATTATTATTGATCGGATTCGGTTATTATGCATGATGGCTACTAGAGACATTTCTATGATATGGATGATAATATATTGTTTGACATGGACATATCATAGATGTTGATTTAGATCTATGACATTGGATATTTTGGGTAGACCTAGTATGATAAATCATTGATGATGATATAGTTGATTTATTTAATTAAAAATGATAATGTTGAATTCTTGATATTGTTGTGATTCATATGTTTAGATGATCTTAAGATGTTGTTTATATCATTTTGGATGTTCTGATATAGCCACGAGGCTAAAGGAGGTATTTACATTTTTACGGAGTTAAAAATCAAAACAATGTTGGGGGACTGGAGACTAACCATATTAAAATTCTGGGTGAAATTAACAAGGTCACCATGACATTGTATTTTTGTGTGTGTGTGTGTGTTAGGGATTTCCATGGGGAGGGAATTTTCATCATATGTGACCATGGGATATATGTGTTCTATTTATGTGTTTCTTTTTAATTATTATTGTTGTATGTATTTTATTAAGTAATGTGTTCCTTCTTGTAAATAATTTAAATGTGGTAGATAAATGTGAGAGACCATATAGTTAAACTTTAATTAAATTAATTTGGGATATAGAATCTAATTAAGGAAGTTATTGATTTTTAAGGTAATGTTGTAAATAATCATGTGTTAAAATAAATAAATAAATATGTCAATAAGAATGTAGTAAATAAAGTGGTTGCTCTTAAATGAAATATTGTAAGAATGTGTAACAAGGTGTAAGAGAAATGTAAGATAGATTTTTGGAGTGTAAGACACTTCATCTCCTTAGAAATTCGAAATTTTCCTTGGAGGAAAAATTTGGAGGCTTGTGGGACAAGTTTAACTTTTCCCACACCTCTTAAAATGATCCACCAACCATGCCTATGGTTTGGAGGTTAAATTTAGGAATTTTTAATGCATTTTGGAGTGAAAATTTGTAATTTTTAATTGCACTTCCCTTACATATTTTTAATGCGAGTCCTTTTGAAGTATGGGTTATTTTGGAGTGTGTAAGTCATATTGTCATTTTATTTATTGTGATTTGGTGATTGATGTTGATTTCCTCTTTGGGTTGAGGAAGAATGATGTGGCATCCCATATGGATCCACATCATCCTCTTCTCTTCCCTCTCCTAGAAAAGTGAAACTCTTTTCTTGTTTATGGTTGTTAAAACTTTGTTGTTTTCCTCTTGGGGGTGCATTTTTTGTTGTTTTGGAGCTTGTTGGGGAGGAAGCTTGGAGTATTTTTGCATACTTGAACCTTGCTGATTTTGGACTGTATTTGGCATTTTGGAAAGCTTGTGAGCTTGGAACAAACTCCAGTATGGAGAGGTAGGATCTTGAGCTGTGTTTTAAATGTTTTCTTTCTCTTGCATGTATGTTTAAATGGTGAATGTGTTTTATGTTCTTGGATGGTTGGGTAGACTTGCTTAGGACAAGGTGTAGGAGAAGGCTAATGGGATTTCATATGGGGGCATAAGGGATTTTCAATGGAACTTATTCTATTAAGGAGGGAGTTTTGGATTGGGATCCACCTAGGAAAAGAAACTACTTGCATTTCTTACTCTTTGGTGGGGCATAGGGGAGAAAGTTTGGGGGCATAAGGAGGGGTTGGGAGATATAAGGTTAATGGGATTGATATGTTATATTGGCGGTATGATTTTGGTGGATGCCCAATTATAAATAGGGAGGCATAATTAGTTCCCCATAGTTTCTTGTTGTCTTTCTTGATCAAGCCTATGTGTTGTGTGAATAATTTCAATGCGGTTGTGAGCAGTTGTCTTTACTTGGACTATATTTCTTATTGTTGTATGCAATGTGAAGAATGCTGCTTGTTGTTGTAGAAGCCATTTTTTCCATGTGTTGATTTTCATGCTCTATTTCAATATGGTTGGGGCTCGGGGGCCAATGAGGAAGGATGGCTTCTCCCTTCTCATCGGATGTCTTGGTTGGGAGGAGAGCGTTGCCTTTCCCCCTTCCTTGTTGTGATCAAAAAGGAAAAAATGGAGAAACTAGCATCTTTGCTGTTTGGAGCAAGAAGATATACGATTTCAGTCCCATTTATTTGAGGAAATTCATTGTAACCTTTCCTACCTTGAGTGGATGAGTTGTATAATGTTTGTAATGTGAAACCATTCATATGGACAATGGGAGTTTGAATTTGAATTGTGAAATGTATAAGAGATTTATATTTGTTCCTTGTTTTGGAAAAGAAATGAAAAGGATGTTACATGCATGGTGGAATGTATTCTAGAAATCAAATGGAAAAGATAAAGTTGTAAAATTTTATTTGACAATCAATGAAGAATTACATTCTTTTCTCAAAATTGTATTATGCATTGGATTTGGATTTGCTATCAAACATTGAAAATTGCTGATTGAAAAAGAAGAATGCGTGTGAAGATAAGTCAATGTTATATTCCTTTTTAAAATGCATATTTGAATTGGAATCTGAACTGCAATCTAACTTAGAAATGAATGGTTGTTTAATCAAGTAAATGGATTGGACTAGTTTAGGAATTATATGCATATTCAAATGACCAAAATTGTAATACCAATTTAAAAGAAACAGTTCACTATCATAAACTTCATTCTGACAATTCACATTTTAATAAAAATGAGTAGTTCAAACTTATACTCAACAATAAGATAAGAAACATTAAAATTCAGATTTGGTAAGTCCTAAGGAACTCAAATTTACCTTAACATTTAAGAAAGAACTTTCCAACCTTATAAAAATCCAATTTGGAACTTGCACAGTCATTTTTCTGTCTATTGCCGGAAAAATACCAGTTGAAATAAATTAAACAAATTGAATTCCCTAAAACACTCTAAACCCTCCCTAGACTAATCCTCCATGTCTGTTTGACATGTTGAGCAAAGGAGGATATGAAATTTAATTAATTTGAGAAGTTGAAAAAAAAAAATTCTAGTTCACTAATTAGATAACCTACAAATTGTTTTCATTAAATTTACCTCTCAAAATTCAGCAATTTCAAAAATTGATTATTTTTGTGTAAAGAGGGCATTGAGGTATTTTTGAAAAGTCCTCGTTTTCCCAAAACCAAGCTTTCTAGCTCAAGTTATGGCCATTTGAATTTTTACTTCAATTTGGCAATCAAAAAAATATATAACAATATTAACAAGATTTAATCTAACTATAGAAAAATTTAAATTTTAACTTTGAAAAATTTTCCCAAAAAGTTTTGCGGTCCCCACCATTCCACAACCTATCGGGGCTTGCCACATGGCACTCTAAGAGGGGCGGAATAAATTTAAAACTTATTCCTTGAAAATTTTGCCTTGGGAAAATTTTCCCATTTTCCCCTTGACCGTGGCCAATTACATGCTTTGCCAAGTGGCACGGTGGAAGGCGTACTTCTTTCAAACTCAAACTTACTCCTTCGAAAAATTTTAATCAGGAAAAATTTTCTTTTTCCCTACACTGGCCCACAGCCAATCAGAGGGCAACACGTGTCCTCTGGGGGCTGAGGTGGAGGTGTAGTTCGTTTTAAACTTTTATCCCTTTGAAAAGTTTTGGAAAAAAATTATCTTTTGACCCCGCCGGCCCGTAGCCAATGGGGGCATGCCACATGGCACTTTGAGGTGGTGGTGGGAGGGTGGACCTCCATCTTCTTTTGTTTTACTATTTTTATTTTGGAAAATTGTTAACTTTCCTCCCACATCCCACTTCTCCACCTTCCTCTCAGACTTGGTCCTTCCATGGGTGCGTGGACCCACGCGCCCTTTTCTTCCATTTTTTTTCCTCGACAACCGCAATGCACCAAAACACCCCGCCACTCCACCAAACTCCTCACCCTTTTCTTCCAAACTCCTCACAAATTTGAGCCATGTGATGGATAAATTTCCTATGTCTCCCATGACCCGCCAAACCGCCCAAGGCACCTTCCGCCTCCTCTTGCCACGTGTCCCCTAATGGAATTTATTCCTTGGGAACTCTGCCCACTCATATCTTGAGTTCTGCAAGGATTTAGGAGGAATTCTTTATATCACCGAAAAGGTGAGAAAATTTACTATCCATTGGGAATGGTTTAGGGAAGTTTTGGAAGCTTTAAGTAAGAGAAAAATCATATTAAAACTCTAATCCTGTTAAAGAGTAGGTATGGGGGTAAAGTTATTCCCTGAACCTGACTAAAACATGTAACCCTAAAATCAGAACCTTGTGAACTTGTTATAAGCTAATAAAGGAAACTTGTGTTTTGGTAAATAGGATATTTTTCTAGAACCTATTAGTGAAAACTAATGTTTGACAACTGAATATAGAGACTTTCGATAAAAAAAAATATAATAATTTTCTTAGCTAACCTAAGTTGTTTGAGGGTCTTAAGTGGTTGTTTAAACAGGCACTATAGTTTTATCGGAGCAATGGTTCAAAGGCTTAAACCATTGGGAACACTAGAAAACTTGAGACATGAAAAATTAAACCTAGTACACTTAAATCTAGAAAACAACTTAGCAAGAATTTGTATATTTTAGTGAGCAAGGAAGTTGTGTATAACTAAGAAAATGAAATAACTCTCACTTTGGTCTATGGAGGAGGCTCGAGACGGAGAGTGGGGAAACCTTCATAGATACTCGGACTCACCACCACCACCACCACCATCGGATTAGGGTATGGAAGCCATTCTACCTTCGATTCTACTGAGACCCTTCAGGATGTTAATGCCACTCTACGTGGAGGATTAGGTGGAGGGAAGATAGCTAGTCATGATAGAGCTCCTTCTATCGAGGTTCAGGTATCTCCTCAACTCAGTGAGGAGCATAGAGGAGAGAACTCCCATGCGGAGTCAGTCAAATTAGAGTCACCACAGGAGACAAGGTGACGAGTTCGGAGTATAGAGAGAGGTCTTAGAGCCTTAGGCTTAGGGATGAGCATGCAGAGAGACCTAGAGGCCGAGAGACCACAAGCAGTGGATCACATTAGGGAGATCCTGAAGCTTAGGCCCTCACATTACTTAGGTGATATAGGTGGATTTTAGGCAGAGGCCTAGCTAGTGATCTTGAGCGGTTGCTTCAAGATTTTTCCTTATTCTAGCAACACGAAAACTCGTGCTACGATCCATCATCTTGAGAGAGGGAGTAGGAGTATAGTGGAGGACAGAGGAGCGAGAATATCCATGTAGATTCAAAGATAGTGACCTAGAAGCTATTTAAGGAGAGATTTAGGAGAATATATCTATCACGCAGTTCATACAATAGAGGATTGATGAGTTCCATGACCTCCGTCATTGGCAGAGTATGAGAGTAGATTTCTAGACCTACTTCATTATGTAGAGTATATGCAGGATGAGTAGGTGTGGATTCATAGGTTCATCTGGGGCCTGAATTTAGATATTGGAGGTACAGTGCAGATTCACTATCCACATATTTCAGCTGAGGCCATTGAGAAGGCCTATATTACAGAGGAAACTTGAAGTAAAACCCAACAGGCTAGAGACTGAGTCAGGAGCTGCATTCAACAGATGTAGGATGGTAGATCGAGAGGTTCAGTACCTCTTCCTCATGGTGGTCAGTATTCCTCACATTCATCCTTTTGGCCACATCAATAGCAATAGTCCTGCCCACCTTATAGGCCTCCACAAAAAGCTGATGCACAGAGAGGTCGGAGTATGGGGCCTCCTCCTAGGGGTCCCATCAGGACACATGGTGAACCTAGAGCTCAGTCAGTAGGAGCTCGCCAGTAGAGGCCATAACAAACCATAGCCAGATCATTAGGATTCACACCATAGGATTCTAGGGCACCTACGGGAGGTGCTACTCCTTGGAGAGGATCAAGCGGTTACTTTTGATGTGGAGTAGCTGGAAATTTTTGGAGAGATTGTCCTCGAGAATCCTAACAAGGGTAAGGCACGGAGTTTGAGTGACAGTTGGTGAAATGGGATGTAGTCACAAGATTTATGTAGTGGTTGAGAACCACCGGGTAGAGCACGAGCAAATTCATTAAGACCACGAGTAGCATTGGTGGTATTCTTACCTTTGTATTGTTTGATTTTGGTTCTTCTGATTCTTTTATTGCACCATCTTTAGTAGAGCAGTGCAGGTTGGTGGCAGTTAAGTAAGGCATTAGTTGGGATGTCGAGATGGCTTTTGGAGCCAAGATCTCTGCAGACTCCTTAGTTAAGGAGTGTGTTGTGGATTTGGGACCTTTCACCACCACCTTAGATCTTTGTATTCTTCCTTTGGGCTCATATGGAGTCATCTTAGGTATGGATTAGTTATCTACACACATGGCTAGGATGGATTCTTATCATAAGAATATAGCTTGTGCAGATGATTTAGGATTTGAGTCAGTGATCTCGGGGGTCACGAGACCCATTTCCATTCTCACCATTTCTTTTATACAAACTTAAGCGGTGTGTGCGACGGGGTTGTCGGATGTATGTTGTTACGGATCGGTGGATGATTAGAGGATGGATCTAGTGGACCATCACTAGATGATCATCCCATCTTGAGAGAGTTTTCTGATGTATTTCTAGGGGAGCTACGGGGATGCCACCCCACATGAGATTGATTTCTATATAGATCTATTTCTGAGCGAGCCTATCTCACAGGCACCGTATTGGATGACTACCCCAGAGCTCTGTGAGCTCAAGTTATAACTTGATGACCTTTTAGAGAAGGGCCTTATCCATCCTAGTGTATCCCCTTGGGTGTGCTTTGGTGATCTTCATAAAAGAAGAAGGATGGATCATTGCGGTTGTGTATTGATTACCGCCAGTTGAACAAGGTAACGATAAAAAATCGTTATCCTCTTCCTCATCTTGACAACTTTTTTGATCAAATGAAGGGAGCCATGATTTTCTCTAAGATTGATATCAAGTCAAGCTACCATCGGTTGAGGATTTCAGAGGTAGAAATTCATAAGTCCACCTTACGCACGAGATATGGGCACTATGAGTTCACAAAGTGGTGCCTTTTGGTTTGATGAATGCCCCCGCAATGTTTATGATTTAGATGAATTGGGTATTCAACACTTTTTTAGATCACTTCATGCTCATATTCCTAGATGAAATTTTGATATACTCACATACACGTGAGGAGCATGAGGGGAACCTTCGATAGGTTCTTGGTGTCTTGAGGAGTAGCGAACTTTACGGGAACTTGGAGAAGTGTGCTTTATTTCGAGATAGAGGTGTAGTATTTGGGTCATATTATTTCGGGGAAGGTATCACCATCGATCCTTCCAAGATTAGAGTCATTATGGATTGGCTAGCACCCACACCCGGTGGATCGAGGTGCTCGGCTTCATGGGATTAGTAGGATATTACCGAGAGATTTGTTCAGGACTTCTCTCAGATTTCACACCCTATCACTTCCCTTGAGAGGGAAGGGAAGATTTTTTTTTCGAGATAGATATGAGTAGACCTTTAGGACACTTTGAAGGAGTACCTTACTAAAACACCCATTCTTATAGTACTGGACCCACGGGGTGAGTTCTTTGTTTACACAAATGCTTTTGTAGTAGGGCTTGGAGGTGTGTTGATGCGGGGTGGTAAGGTTATATCTTTTGATTATCACAAACTCAAGGATCATGGGCTTAATTATCCTACCCATGATCATGAGCTTATGGTAGTGGTGCATGCTTTGGTTAGATGGAGAAATTTCCTTCTTGGATGGAGATTCACACTTAGGACATATCATTTGAGTCTTCACCACCTCTTCATGTAGCCCAATCTAAACGCTTGTCAGCGGCGTTGGATGGAGTTGCTTTGTGAGTATGACATGGAGATAGAGCATGTGAAGGGGAAATAGAATGTGGTAGTAGACACTCTTAGTAGAAGAAGACGCATGACTATGGCCACCTCAGTGAGCAAATATTTACAGAGCAAGATCCTTTAGTAACTTCCTCTTGATAACTTCTACATGGTAGTACGAGCAGAGATCGAGTCACAAAGACCCCTTGAGGGGAAGTTTGATGGTTTTTCCTTAGAGGTAGATGGTCTTCTCAAGCATAGAGGCAGGATATATGTTCCTAGAGATGGAGGCTTAAGGCAGGAAATCTTGGTAGAGGCACGTCATGCACCCTATTCAGCCCATCCCGGGGTGAAGAAGATGTACGCTACCTTACGATAGTTATACCATTGGAGAGGACTTCATCAAGACATGGCTCAATTTGTGTCATGGTGTTTAGAGTTCCAGAGGGTTAAGGTGAGCATCAACATCCAACATGTCTTCTTTATCCTCATGCCATCTTTGGAATGGAAGTTGGACACCATTTCTATGGATTTCATTGTTGGGGTACTTATGTCGAGATATCACCATGATGCCATTATGGTCACGGTTGATAAATTGAAAAAATTGGCTCACTTTTTCTCTGGTGAGGACCACTTATACAGCTAGATCGGTGGCTCGAGTATATTTAGATGATATTTTTAGGTTACACAGATTTCGTTGAAGATCATTTGTGACCATGATCCCTTATACACTTCACACTTTTTGACTACCATGCAATATGTCCTCGGGATGAGAATTAACTTCAAAGCACAAGTATATCACCGAGAGACAGATGGATAGAATGAGCAAGTGAATCATATTTTGGAGGATATAATCAATATGTATGTGATGGATTAGCAAGTCTAAGTGGGACGAGTAATTATACTTAGTGGATTTTTCCTATAATAACAGTTTCCAGAGTTCTATAGGCATGGCCCCTTTTCAGGCATTATATGGTAGAGAGTGCAAGACACCCCTCGGTTAGGACGAGGTTGGAGGACATGGTATCTCTTGGACCAGATATTTTACGGGACATGGAGTAGCAGGTAGTGTTGATTAGGCGAGAGATAGCAAGAGGCACATGACGGGTAGAAAATGTATGCAGATATGCATAGGATTGATCATAGTTTTGATGTGGGCATGAAGGTGTTCCTTCATGTCAGGCCACATAAGAGCCCTATTTGTTATGGAAAAGGTTATAAGTTAGATCCTTGATTCATTGGTCCTTTTGAGATCTTGGAGTGTATCAGCCCTTTGGCTTACCGTCTAGCGTTGTCCCTGACTTGTCTCGTGTACATGATGTGTTTCATGTTTCTTTCCTTAGGAGGTACATTGCAGATCCTTCCCATGTGTTGTACTAGACATCATTGCGGAGTGCAGGATCAAGGGTAGGTGATAGTGGATCCCATCCATATCATAGATCGCATGACCTCGGGCCTTCAAGGTAGAGAGATTGATTAGGTGCGAGTACGGTGGGATAGATACGACGAGAGGCTGCGACCACTTAGGAGGATGCCACAAGTATTACGAGTGTAGTTTCCACATTTGTTCCGGTGACTTCTGGAGGAAGTCAAGTCTAAGGGGAGGGTTATGTAGTGCCCACTTCCCTTTGACACGTTTAGATATTGATTTTGATACTATTGATCATATCATGGACACTATTATGTTTTGTGTTAGTATGATGGTTAGATGTTAGACCATGGATTATTATTGATCCGGATTCGGTTATTATGCATGATGGCTGCTAGAGATAATTCTTGGATGTAGATGATGATATATTGTTTGACATGGACATATTATAGATGTTGATTTGGATCTATGACATTAGATATTTTGAGTAGACCTAGTATGATAGATCATTGATGATGATATAGTTGATCTATTTAATTAAAAATGATAATGTTGAATTCTTGATATTGTTGTGATTCATGTGTTTAGATTTTTTGAGATGTTATTTATATCATTTTGGATGTTTTGATAAGGCCACGAGGCTGAAGGAGGTATTTGTATTTTTATAGGTTAAAAATCACAACAATGTTGGGGGACTATAGACTAACCATATCAAAAGTCCAGGTGAAATCAACAAGGTCACCATGGAAACTATTTTGTGTGTGTGTGTGTGTGTGTGTGTGTGTGTGTGTGTGTGTGTGTGTGTGTGTGTGTGTGTGTGTGTGTGTGTGTGTGTGTGTGTGTGTGTGTGTGTGTGTGTGTGTGTGTGTTATGGATTTCCATGTGGGGAATTTCCATTATATGTGACCATTGGATATGTGTTCTATTTATGTGTTCCTTTTTAATTATTATTGTTGTATGTATTTTATTAAGTAATGTGTTCCTTCTTGTAATTAATTTAAATGTGGTATATTAATGTGAGAGACCATATAGTTAAAATTTAATTAAATTAATTTGGTATATAGAATCTAATTAAGGAAGTTATTGATTTTTAAGGTAATGTTGTAAATAATCATGTGTTAAAATAAATAAATCAATATGTCAATAAGAATGTAGTAAATAAAGTGGTTACTCTTAAATGAAATATTGTAAGAGTGTGTAAGAAATGTGTAAGAAGGTGTAAGAGAAATGTAAGAGTATGTAAGATGGATTTTTGGAGTGTAAGACACTTCATCTCCTTAGGAATTGAAATTGTCCTTGGAGGCCAAATTTGGAGGCTTGTGGGACAAATTAAACTTGTCCCACACCTCTTAAAATGATCCACTAACCATGCCTATGGTTTGGAGGTTAAATTTAGGCATTTTTAATGCATTTTGAAGTGACAATTTGTAATTTTTAATTGCGGTTACATATTTTTAATCCAGTCCTTTTGGAGTATGGGTTAGTTTGGAGTGTGTAAGTCATATTGTCATTTTATATATTGTGATTTGGTGATTAATGTTGATTTCCTCTTGGGGTTGAGAAAGAATGATGTGGCATCCCACATGGATCCACATCATCCTCTTCTCTTTCCTCTCCTATAAAAGTGGAACTCTTTGCTTGTTTATGGTTGTGGAAACTTTGTTGTTTTCCTCTTGGGGGCACATTTTTTTGTTGTTTTGGAGCTTGTTGGAGAGGAATCTTGGAGTCTTTTTACATACTTGAACCTTTCTGATTTTGGATTGTATTTGGAATTTTAGAAAGCTTGTTATCTTGGAACAAAATCTAGTATGGAGAGGTAGGATCTTGAGTTGTGTTTTAAATGTTTTCTTTCTCTTGCATGCATGATTAAATGGTGAATGTGTTTTATGTTCTTGGGTGGCTGCGTAGACTGCTTAGGACAAGGTGTAGGAGAAGGCTATGGGGATTTCATATGTGGGGCATAAGGGATTTCCAATGGAACTTATTCTATTATGGAGGGAGTTTTGGATTGGGATCCACCTAGGAAAATAAACTACTTGCATTTCTAACTCTTGGGGACATAAGGGAGAAACTTTGGGGGCATAAGGAGGGGTTGGGAGATATAAGGTTTATGGGATTGATATGTTATATTGGTGGTATGATTTTGGTGGATGCCCAATTCCAAATAGGGAGGCATAAGTAGTTCCCCATAGTTCTTGCTCTTGTTGGCTTGCTTGATCAAGCCTATGTGTTGTGTGAATAATTTCAATGTAGTTGTGAACTGTTGTCTTTTCTTGGACTATATTTCTTATTGTTGTATGCATGTGAAGAATGTTACTTGTTGTTGTAGAAGCCATTATTTCCATGTGTTGATTTTCATGCTCTATTTTAATATGGTTGGGGCTCGGGGATAATGAGGAAGGATGGATTCTCCCTTCTCATTGATGTCTTGGTTGGGAGGAGAGCGTTGCCTTTCCCCCTTCCTTTTTGTGATCAAAAAGGAAAAAATGGAGAAACTAGCATCTTTGTTGTTTGGAACAAGAAGATATATAGTTTTCAGTCCCATTCCTTTGAGAAAATTTATTGTAACCTTTCCCACCTTGATTTGGATGAGTTATATAATGTTTTTAATGTGAAACCATTAGTATGGACAATGGGAGTTTGAATTTTAATTATGAAATGTATAAGATATTTATATTTGTTCCCTATTTTGGAAAAGAAATGAAAAGGTTGTTACATGCATCGTGGAATGTATTATAGAAATCAAATAGAAAGGAGAAAGTTATAAAATTATATTTGAAAATCAATGAAGAATTACATTCTTTTCTCAAAATTGTATTGTGCATTGGATTTGGATTTGTTGTCAAACATTGAACAATTCTGATTGAAAAAGAAGAATGCGTGTGCAGATAAGTCAAGGTTATATTCCTTTTTAAAATGCATATTTGAATTGGAATCTAAACTGTAATCTAACTTAGAAATGAATGGTTGTTTAATCAAGTAAATGAATTGGACTAGTTTAGGAATTATATATGTATTCAAATGACCAAAATTGTAATACCAATTTAAAAGAAACAGTTCACTGTCATAAACTTCATTCTGGCGATTCACATTTTTATAAAAATGAACAGTTGAAACCTATACTCAACAATAAGATAAGAAACATTAAAATTTAGATTTGGTAAGTCCTAAGGAACTCAAATTTATCTTAACATTTAAGAAAGAAATTTCCAACCTTATAAAAATCTAATTTGGAACTTGCACAATCGTTTTTCTATGTATTGCTAGAAAAATACCAGTTGAAATAAATTAAACAAATTGACTTCCCTAAAACACTCTAAACCCTCCTAGACTAATCCTCCATGTTTGTTGACATGTTGAGCGAAGGAGGAGATCAAATTTAATCAATTTTTGAAGTTGAAAAAAAAATGCTAGTTTTGCTAGTTAGAAAACCTGTAGATTTTTTTCATTAAATTTACCTCTCAAACTTTAGCAATTTCCCAAAATGATTATTTCTATGCAAAAAGGGCATTGAGGGATTTTTGAAAAGTCCTCGTTTCCCCAAACTGAGCTTTTAGCTCAAGTTATGGCCATTTGAAATTTTACTTCAATTTGGCATTCAAAAAAATATAATAATAATAAGATTAATCTAACTATAGAAAAATTTAAATTTTTACTTTGGAAAAAATTACCAAAAAGTTCCGCGGTTCCCACCATTCTACAACCTATCGGGGCTTGCCATGTGGCACTACGAGAGGGGCAGAATAAATTTAAATCTTATTCCTTGAAAATTTTGCCTTGGGAAATTTTTCTCATTTTTCCCCACCACCCCACCGACCCACGGCCAATTACATGCTGCCACATGGCACGGTGGAAGGGCGGGCTTCTTTCAAACTCAAACTTACTCCTTTGAAAATTTTTACTGGGAAAAATTTTCCTTTTCCCTATCTTTGGCCCGTAGCCAATTAGAGGGTGACAAGTTTCCTTTGGGGGTTGATGAGGCGTAGTTCATTTTGACCTTTTATCTCTTTGAAATTTTTTGGAAAAGATTATATTTTGACCCCTTGACACCCATGGCCAATGCGGGCATGCCACATGGCACTTTGAGGTGGAGGTGGGAGGGTAGACCTCCATCTTCTTTTGTTTTATTGTTTTGATTTTGGAAAATTTTTAATTTTCCTCCCGTAGCCTGCTTCTTCACCTTCCCCTTGGACTTAGTACTTCCACGGGTGTGCGGAGACCCGCACGCCCTCTTCTTCCATTTTTTCCCTATCAAGTACAACACACCAAACACACCCTGCTGCTCTGCTAAACTCCTCACCCTTATCCGCCTTGCATCGAGGCTATAACACGTGTCCTCCAGGGGACCCGTAGGGGCAAGGAAGGATTTACGAATTTGAGACTTGTGATGGGAAAATTTTCCTATGCCGCCCGCGAGCAGCCGCCAAACCACCCAAGGTGCCTTCCCCCTCCTCTCGCCATGCATCCCATAAGGGAATGTTTTCCCTGGGAACTCCACCCACTCATATCTTGAGTTCTATAAGGAGTTAGGAGGACTTTTTTATATCACTAGAAAGGTGAGAAAATTTCCTATCTATTGGGAATGGTTTAAGGAAGTTTTGGAAGCTTTAAGTAAGAGAAATTTTTGTTGAAACTTTGATCCTATTAAAGAGCGAGGTATGGGGTAAAGTTGTTCCATGAACCTAACTAAAACATGTAACCCTAAAATTGGAACCTTGTGAACTTGTTATAAGCTAATAAAGGAAAATTGTGTTTTGGTAAATAGGATTTTTTTCTGGAACTGTTAGTGAAAATGTTGTTTGGTAACTTGAATGTAGAGACTCTTGATAAAAAAAAAAGTATTCCATAATTTTTTAAGCTAACCTAAGTTGTTTCATGGGTCTCAAGTGGTTGTCTAAACGGGCACTACACCTCCCTTTTTGCCCCACCTAGCCTTCACCCCGATCATTTACCACACCCCACATTTACCCTACCCATTTACCTTTGTCCTCTTTTAGGGACTCATTATTCTACCCCTACCTTGGCCTTACCCATGTAATGACCTAGATATTTAGACTGGATCATCTTTAGTGACCTTTGACCTCATGTTCTTGATATACCTTGTGGCATTGTTACCTATGTTTTTGACCTAATGACCTTACCTAGCCTATTGTCATGACCATTTATCCTGACCCTACCTTTGGTGTACCGTAACATACCTAAACGTTCTGTGCCTAACCTACGTTGTGTTTCTTGACCATATCCTATACCTTGGATACCAGAATCACTTCAACTGGTAGTGTGCTATAGTTTATACATGTGCGTGCATTTGACTATTGCTACCTTTGACCCTGACCCATTACCTAGATTTCCGAGTAGACCTTCAACCCTTTTTTCCCCATTAACCACCTTCCCCTTTCTCACATTTACCCTTTTATCAAACCACTCACTGATTCTACCTTCGTCCTCGTCAGTTCTTGGTTTGAGGGGGATCACCTTCATCCACACATGGGGCAACCACATCTTATTTTTGTTAGTGTCGCTTACCAATACAAGCTACGCAACAAAAAGGGGAAAAATGTAGACACTAAAATTAGGTCACACTCCCCTTTGGTCCCTCGACAAATAAGCACCCTTCATCACATTCACCTAGCCATGGCCCCCTTCACCCCACTAATATTAATTTAATTAATTTAATTAAATTAATTCATTATCCTCACTATATTTATTATTTAAATATCTTAATTTAAATAATATCCACACATACACTTCACCTAGACACCTCATCAAGCCAACTCAACCTAAAACCTATTCTTAGTAAGTTGTCATAACTAACTAAGACTTACCCAAACCCTAAAAATCAATGCCTACATTCCCTCTAACCACATTCCCGCATGCTTACAAGAAGCTCCCAGTTTAATCTGTGGGTTAATGGCATGATATCAAGGAAATCAAGAGGATCTCCTAGTTTAGTAAACCTAGGAAATCCCACCTTGATCGACGCCGGTTACCCCTAACCGTCGGTTAAGCCAAAACCACTGTCGGTTACCCTTTTAACCCCAAAACAACCTTATTCTCAAGGTTGGTAGAAGGTTGGAAAAGATTAGAAATTTTGGCAAACATTAGCATGTTCTAGCGAGAACACGCATGCAAGGAAGGAGATTAAGTATCTTTTCCTACACAGCCTCCCCAGTAATGATGATCCGATCTAACCAAGCAAAGAGGAATGTACATGCAGCCCATACAGAAGCTTTCCTTCTAGTTGGTGATCACCTGCAGCCTTCAAAACCTCTCATCAACACCTCCATCCCTCACTCATAGGCATCCAGGACCAGAATCCTAGTAAATAAAACATTCTACTTCTCTGGTTTATTCCATTTCATCATTATATTATCATCTTTTCTTCATATAGCCACCATTGACCTCCCCAACACTCATCCATCCATATTATCCATTAAAACCCCACCAAATCCTACCTAAATCACCCAATACCTCATCCCGACCAACCAAAGTCCATTGTGCAATCGCAAAGCGACGCAAAACCCATTCTCGTGGCATTCCCAGAACTCCATAAGTAACCGACACCGATTACACCCAACCGCTACCATTCAACCTTAAGCGACATCTACATCGTATTTTCCCATACAACCTAGAACACCGACATACCCACCTAATTCCCTTTCACCTTCATTCACCTATGATCTACCTGAGACCTCTGTCAGACCTACAGAGCCCCAGAACCAATTATTTGACCTTCGAGATCTTACTATAACCTAGCCTGTTAGATTAGATTATTTTCTTATTGTGTTTTAAGTGAGATACCTAAATCATTTCAAATTACAATAGGTTTTACCTTATTTACCACATTAAATTGTTTAAAATAGTGGACTGACAACCATCTAGGAAGTATCACACTTCTTGGATCTAGCATACGCTAGGCAGTTCACTACATATATTGTTTAACTTTTTCTGGTGGTCTTGCTTTACATTATAGGTAGTTCCTCCTAGCCAAAAGGAAGCTCTCATAATCAGCTATGGATTTAGAATTCATACGCGCGCAACAACCCATTAACCAACATTTGAATAGGTATTCCTCCTACACCCATTACCCTATTTGTTTCATCAATACTTTAAAGAAATGGTCTAGAATTAGGTGAAACAATCAATGACATTTCTATTTTTAGTTAGATGTTAGTTAAGGACCCGGTTGTAATGGCTTAGCCTAGGAACTTATAAATAGTGGAATGCTTCCATTATTTGAGAGACACATATTTTTAGAGATTTTTTATGAAGTTTCTCTTCAATCTTGAAAGAGTGCTTTCAAAAATTTGTTGAAACCTTTTAATTATATTTAGAGTTATACCTTGTACTTGAAGAAGAGTGTTTTATTGTGTTGAATGAGTAGTCATTTATACGCTTTGTGAATAAAATTCCTTAGCATTATTGATTAGTTTTCCTTTACTTTGGATTATCTATTTCATATTTTGAAAAGAATAGTGTGATTACCTTTCATCGATTGTGAGAAACTATTTTCCTTCGTTTATTAAAAGTTGCATTGTTATTATCACTTGAGTAGATGCTTAACATGTGCTTGTGATTATCCTCTTGATAAATTATCCGTGTACCAAATCAAAGTTGATCTCTATTGTGTATGTTTAAAGTTTAACAAAGGAAAGTGTGCTTCCAGTCTATGATATTTTTACCCTTTCCAAGTTTCAATAGGTGAAGGTAGCCAATGATGCGAGCATCCTACCCACATAAACACTTCCAGGAAGTTGAAGATACCTTTTCTTGGTGCATCACCACTTCTAACATATATTTTATTTCCTTGCATTCTCTCTCCCTAATCCCATGGAATTTTAGCAAAGGACTAGTTAGCCATTTTTATTACATCAAGAGTAGTGTTTTGTTTAGTTTAGGAAGAGGAAGTCGGCCTTCTCTCGGAGGTTCACCTTGAGCACAAGTCCCACATTTTTAGAGGTGATCCCATGTGTCCCAATCACACCGAATGTCGTGATTAATTCATAGGCCATTCAGGGGGTCTTTGTGATTTGGAGACAATAATGGTCACATCATATTCCATGATTTTAGTTACCCATCTATCTCATTTCTCACTGATCTTTGCTCCCATAATGAAGTCTCTAACACTGGAATGTGACACTAAAACCTTTACGCAGCTAGAAAAAATCATGCTTTTGAATTTCTTCAAGGCTCTCATGATGGAAAACACTTGTTTTTCAATGTGACTATACTTGAGCTCATAATTCTTTAGTTTTTAGCTAAAATGCCACAAGATGATCTATTTCTTGATCATTTAGTTGTGTTAGAACCATGACTATGCTAGATTTTGGCCCATGAGCATAAAATATGAAATCTTTGGTATAATATGGGTTAATCAATGTTGGGGCCTAAGAAATTTCTTATTTTATAGTATTAAAGTTGTCCTTCCCCTTTGCGGTCAACTTGAATGTTTTATCCTTCTTGATCATGAGATTAATAGGTCTTATCAAACCTACAAAGTTAGGAATGAAGCACTTAACAAAGTTGATTTTTCCAAGGAATGATTGTAGAGCCTTCTTGTGAGCTGGCAAGGAAAGAGCCACAATAGCTATAATTATTTCTGGATCAATGGAAATTCCTTATTTTGATAAAATATGTACCAATATATTTCCTATAGGGTTTACAAAGTTTCACTTTTTAGGATTAAAGGATACACCAAACTCCCTGCATCTTTCAAATACTTTCTCTAGGTGCTTCATGTGATCTGCGCTCTGCTTGGAGAAAATAGTAATGTTCGTTAGTGTAAATCAGTAGCACCCTTGGATGTTTTCTCATATTTCTAGTTTGATAATGGGCATCCAGTGTGATTACACAACATGGAATCTTTTCCCCAAGTGTGGGACTTGAAAAAATGGGAAAAAAAACTCAAGCTTAAAGGTTTGTTCCGCTACTCCTCTGATCAGATGTATACATGAAATTTGTAGAGGTTTAACTCAAAATCCTACTCTAATTCTGCAAAGGAGACAAAGATAGAATAGAGAAAAGAAGATAAAACTAGACTAACAAGGTGATATACCAAAGGATTGATGAACATCTAATATTTACAAATTGACACTGATTTTAAAATGCAACACAAATCATGCACAAATTGCTAAAATGTAATGAAAGATTAGAATAAAGAAAACAACACAAGAAAGGATTTAAAACTCATTCACAGAGCTTGCATTGTCATTTCAATTTATAAATACAAAGGTGCATTACAACAAAGAAGGAGGAAAAAACCATGTTGTAGTCCTAAAAGGTCTAATATTCCATAAATTCACTTTCCGGGGTGAAGGAGGAGCTTGTAGATCATAAAAATGTCCAACCCTCACAAATGAGCCAAATCGGCTTTTAACAATGAAAACCTAAGTTCAAGAAGGAGAAATGCAAGAAAATTAAAATGAATGATTCAACCACCGACCAAATCCATTAAAATAGCATGGGTACCCTTAAAAGTTCATTCCCAAGATTTTACCATGATGGAGAAGAACATAAGCCATATTGCATTAAAAATGGTGGTTGAATGTCGGTTCGCTCTTTTCCCATGCCAAAGGTGTTTTTCTCATTTTCTCTCACTAAATTCCACCAAAAACAAAATTGAAGATTTTATTGTGTAGAGGAATTCAATAGCTTTCCAATGACACCAATATCGAGAAAAATGAGCTTTGGATCGAAAGATATGCCCCTCTGAAGATTTAGGGCAAAATAGGGGCAAAAATCAGGTCGGTGGGTTGAAACCTAAAAATTTTCCCTTTTTCTTGATTTTGGGAAAAATTCCCCAAAAATATTCATGCCCCACCACTCCTCTGCCACGTGGCACATTCCCATTGGTCCATGGGTTAAAATGACCAATTTACCTTTTTTGAATTTTTGAAAAAATTCTAAAATTCCTTCGTGCCCCTCCGCTTTGCCGCCATGTGGCACACTTTGATTTGGGGCCCGAATCAATTTCCTTTCCCTTCTCATGGCTGTTGGAAAAAATTTTCCTTTGCACCTTTTGAAAGCTTTGGCAAAATTTCCAAATTCTCCCCACACCCCTAACCGTCGCATTTGAAAGTAGGACACGTGGCATCTTTGGTTGGTCTGCGGGTCTTAGCAAATTTATTTTCCTCTACCGCGGGCTTTCTGGCCTAGATTTTCCCTTGTGCCACTTTGGAAATTTCTTCAACTTACCCCCACTGGTCCATTCCTATGCCACCACATGGCACTTCCACGTTGAGTGCGGGCCCACAAATTTATTTTCCTTCTCTTTGGTGGGCCTTCGGGATGGTTTTTTCCTTTTCACCCATAGTTATTTTGGCAAAAAGCCAAAATTTGCCTAGCGCCCCTGACTCCCACCGGCCTTATGGACACATGGCAACCTCTTATTGGTTTGCGGGGAATCGAGGCCATTATTTTTCTTTGCACCCCCATCGAGCCCTAAATTTTTCTAACTCACCTCCGCCGACCTGCCATTCCACCGCCATGTGGCACATTCCTATTGGTTGTGGACCTTCCTAGAGGAAATTTTCCCTCATAAAATCTACTAAGCCCATAACTTGTAAAATACAAGGAGTTAGAAGGAAAAATTTATCTTCTACGGAAAGGTGAGAAAATTCTCTATTTGATGATGCCATTTCCATATAATTTTGAGTGCCTAAAAATTGGAAAAATTTGATTGAGGCACAAGGAAGGAAGAAATGAAGGAAAGTTAGTCAAAATAAGAAGGGCTTATTTTGGATAACAAATTTGACGACTCGAGAGGGGGTCATCTACCCTCTTTGGATGAATGATCAATGGCCTTTGAAGCATCCATTAGGCATGGAGTCATGAACTTAACTACTTGGTACTCTCAACTTATTAGAAAACTTGTAGAAAGAAGATTGTGGGAGCAGAACATCACTTGATTTGGAACATGGCATACAAAGATGCATCCTTGGGACAATAAAGCTTGTGCCAAAGCACTTAGGGAAACGTAAAACTAAGATACAACAAAACAATGTGCACAAGCACTTGGAGGAATGAAAATCTAAGTTAATATGTACAAGGTGAGGAGTCTCCCTTCTAGTAGCAATGCTTTAGATGGATTCCATTCACTGGAATCTATAGTTCTTCACCATCTAATGTAGACAATTAGAAGGCATTGATGTTATTACATTTTGTGAACATGTAGGGAGCACTCCAAATGGCATCAAACTTTGAATGCCTTCCTGGGTTTGCTTGGTCTGCATCCCATTTCAACACTAAATCTCCAACTTGGAAGGTTCTAACCTTAGCTTTCCTATCAAAGGTTCTCTTGATCAAGGCTTGGTCCTTCTCCATTGTTTGGGCTACATGCTCTCTCGATTTCATGGAGTTCCATCAATTTTGCATATCTAACCTCCATGGGTTCAAACCTCAACAATTCCAATTGCTTCATGAGTTCTAACATTGGAAACTCAAGTGACATAGGCAAAATTGCCTCTCTTCCATAAACAAGTCTAAATGGAGAGTTAACGGTGGATCTCTTGGGAGTTATCCTATGAGCCCATAAGGTTGATTTAAGTTTAGTGTGCAATCCTCTGATTTTCATCAAGAGTCCTCTTGATGATGTTTAGTAGGTTCTTGTTGGTAGACTCAGCTTGTCCATTACCCGGAGGGTAATAGTTTGATGAAGTGCTCGGATAGATCCCATTCTTAACAACCCATTCGGTTACCTTTGATCCTATGAATGCCAATTCATTATTTAATATTATAGTGGTAGGTATACCAAATCTAGTTACTATCCCCTCATAGAAGTCTAGAACTCTAGATTCATTTGCCTCTTTGAGTGTCACCACCTCGAGTCATTTTGGTGAAGTAGTCTATTGTAACTTTGTTAGAATCCACTTGTGTCCTCGGCTTGAGTTTGGGTTAATGAATACAATGAAGTCCAAACCCCATTACATGAATGGCTTGTCAACAAAAATTAGGTGCAATGGAAGGGCTACTAATCTTTCCTTGGCTATGAAGAATGCACAATTTTTGTACCTCTTGATCCATGCATAAAAATCACTAAACACCTTGGGCCAATAATAGCCAGCCTTCATAATCTTGAGGGCTGTCACTCTTGGAGAAAAATGACCCCCAACAGATCCACCATGGAACTCTTCTAACATTCTCTTAATTTCATTTGTCCCAATGCATCTCAGCAACACTCCATTTATATCCCTTTTGAACAAGACACCATCAACAAGTACATATGGAATAGGATGTAATCTGAAGTGTCTTCTCTTGGGTTTTTTCATCTCTAGAGGGCATAGGCCTATTTGTAATAAGTGCATTATGTCTTGGGTCTAGAAAGGAGTGAGCATACCACCATTCTCTTCTTGAACACCTCTTTGTTATTGGTTGTCTTGCAACGCGAAAACAACATCCCTCTCATTGCTTATTTCCATTGATTTTCTCAAGACCAATTTCTCACATAATCCCTTTCCTCACCATCTTGGTGACTTTGATCTCAATTTCATACTCCATGACACGAGTAATCCACCCTGCACATTTTTCATTTAGGTCTTTTTTTTGAGGAGGAAGTCTTTAACTCCCACATGAGAAACCAACATTTTATCTTGTTGTTTGAAACTAGATGCTTAAATTTCTTCAAGCTCCTAATCACTTCAAGAACATGATTCTCAATGAAGGAATACCTCACCTCATAATACTCCAAACTTTGGCTAAAGAAGGCAATTAGATGCTCTGCATTTTCCTTGTTCTGCTATACTAAAATTGTAGAAATTGTATCATCACCTCCAAATTCATAAAGGATAAAATCCTTAGAGAAATATAGGTTAATGAGAGTTTTAGCTGGTGAGATAGACTCTTTGATTGCCTCAAAACTTGCCTTACCTTCAGCTATCCATTTGAAAGCCATAATTTTCTTCAACATCATAGTTATTGGCTTGACAAGGGCTGCAAAGTCTGGAACAAACCTTCAAACAAAATTGATTCTTCCCAAGAAACTCGAAGGGCCTTCTTGTGACTTGGAACTAGCAAAGTGCTTTTATTTCTTCAACCCTCTCTAGATAAATTGCTAATCCCTCTATGGAAACAATGTGGCCTAGGAGATTTCCTTCATGATCTAGGAAGATACATTTTCTAGGATTCAAGGATACTCCATATTTTCTACATCTTTGGAACACTTCTCTCAAATGAAAAGATGATTTCTTGCACTTTTAGAAAATACGGTAATATCATCTAGGTATATTAGCACTATTTTGTTAATCAATCCCTTGAACTCCATATCCATTGCTCTTTGGAAGGTAGCTCCGGCGTTAGACAACCCAAATGGCATTTTCCTATATGCATATGTTCCCCATTTGGTGGTGAAGGTTGTTTTGAACTGATCATCCTCCTTTACCATGATCTGATTATACCCTAAATAACCATCTAGCAATGAAAATCTCTCATAGTTAGCAACAACTTGCAAAATCTACTCCATAGAAGGAAGTGGGTAATGATCCTTGAGGGATGCTCTATTCAAATCTCTAAAGTCTACACACAATCTGATTTCTCCACTCTTCTTTCTAACTGGAACCAAGTTTGCAACCCAGCTTGAATGCTTGATGGGAAATATGATACTTGCCTCTATTAATTTATTCAATTCCTTCTTCATGAGAGGCTCCATGTGTGGATTGACCGATCTTTGTTTTTGCCTGATGGTTTTAGCACTTGGATCTAATTATATTTTGTGTTGAGATAGCTTGGGGTTGAAACCTCTCAAGTCTTCATATCTCCAAGAAAATATATCCAGGAACTATTGGCAAAGTTGCATGAACTCATACCTTTCTTGCTTGGTTGCCACTTTACCAATTTGAAGTGATTTTCCTTCTCCTACTGAGATGGGTACTAAATCTTATCCCTTGACTTGGATGTTTGCTTTATCTTTCCTAAATTGATCATTAGGATTAAATATGGACTCCAAAGTGACAATTCCTTTTGGCAGTTCGTTGGTTCTCACTGTACCACTTGATCACCATCTTCGCTATTCTAACTTTTCATGATTTTTGGATGAGAACTCAACTTCTTCTTGTGAGAAATTGATGATTTGTTGGTCACTTTCCAACTTACATTATTATCTGGCACTGATGGCCTTACAATCATATGAATGTTTGGCTACATTTTATCTTCCTTGATACTCTCCACAACATCAAAGGCTTCTCCAACTGCTACAAGCCTATTAGTAGCTTGGTTTTCTTTCCTAGGGATGAAGTTGATGCCAAAGCCTTCAAAATCCTTAATGAGGTCCCACACCCTATTCTTCTAACTCTTGAGTAGGTCATTTTTCTGGTAGCATGTTGTACTTTAACTTGATTAACAATCAACTCACTGTCACCAAAGACTTGTAAGTTTTGATACTTCTCTTTCTTGACCAATGCAATCCATGTATCAAAGCTTCATATTCAACGGTGTTGTTAGAACATGCAAGTTGAAATCTAAAAGTTGAATAATACTTAATTCCTTGAGGTGAAAAAGAATAGTTCCCACCTACACCTTGTCTACTTTTTAATCCATCAAATAACATATGCCATACCTCATTTTCATCCTTATGGTCTAGCTTGGTGATGCTAGGAATAGGCTGATTTTATTCATGCATGCAATAAAATCCTAGTTCGATTCCTCTATTTCCTTGTAGGGATCAAAAGCATGTACCTTGCTCACCCATTCATCAAGAGTCAAATCTAGGATGCTTCCAAATTTGGTGTCGAGGTTCATTTGTGCCTAGATAATCCTCTTGATTAAATCTTTGGATGATTAACATTGATTGGGATTGGAATATGAGGCTCAATGTGAAAGTTTGCAATAGGTTCAGACCTGATTATGGCCTTAGCTCCATATCTTATCTTGAACAACATGTGTGACCAATCGGTAGATAAATATCCTCCAATTCTAGCTGTGAAATCCCTTAACAAACATAGGGAAAAAAGTGGTGGTAAATCTAGCACTGACACATCTTGCAAAACAGTGACATTGGGGCATGCATGCAAAGTGAGGTTCAAATCTTTAATTACCCCTACCATTGTCACTACTGTCCCATCCAGTTGCACCAACCCTTTGGATATGACTTCATATTCGAGGCCCAGTTGATCAACTATTTTCTTGGGCATCACAGAACTACTTGCCCTCGAATCTATCACACAATTGTGTACTAGTTTATCCCCAATGATCAATGAAACATAGAATGGAGGGGGCTTCAAAAATTTACTTTGCTATCCTCCAAGATTTCCCTCAGGCTAAGTAGCATTTGTGAGTACCTTCTCTTGCATATGAGCTTGTTGATTTGAAGTTGACCAATTCTTCATGGTAGGTTGTAGTAGATCTCTTTGGCCTGGGATGGATAGTGATTCCCACATAGATATATTCATGTTTATCTTCTTCATTTGTTAAATGATGTTAAATGGGGATGAAATAGATCTTTTCTGCCCTTTAGCCTACACATTATTTTCTTGTACATGGGCTACAACAACTGGCATTTGAGTTGGTATAGAAGGTGTCTTGGGCTGTCCTTGCACATTTGGAATTACATTTTTCTTGCCAACACTTTGTGGAGTGATGGAAGGTTGTGGATCACCTAGAGCTAATGATTGCCCTTCACCAATATTCCTCTTCTTTGACCATGTGTTAGCTGCTACATTCTAAGAAATTGTTTGATTCATACCACAAAAATCTTCAGCTTGCCAATTCACAAGTGTAGTCTCATTTGGAGTTGTATTTTGCTAAGATGTTCCTTATTGTTGGTTTTTATCTTGACTCACCTCACTCTCTATGCCAGTTTTTGTCACCATAAAATCTTGGTTCAAAGCACCATTGAAGCACATAGACTAGTTGTGAGGTTCATTACACTGAAACATCAATCATACTCTTGAGCTATACTATTTTTCACCGGCACTAAGGCTTTAGAGGTAGATGCAACATTGGGGTTATAGGGTAGAAATGGTCTGTCGGTAGGAGGCCTTACTTGATTTTGATTTGCAGCTAGATTGGGTGGCCTATTAGGCTGATATGGTTGCATATTAGGCTAAGTTTGAGACTAATAAAGTCTAAAACTTTGGGCTTGCTACCTCTTGAGAGTAACCAGCTCATTGCCTAAATTTTGTAATTGTTTCATGACTTCTTGAAGTTCATTTGAGGCACTAGAGGATGAAGTAGAAGTTTCATTTGAACTCTAATTTCTAGGAGTGGGAATAGGAGCTAAAGTAGGTGCTTGACTAGTGCTTGGGCTTTCCATGTTTGGATATAAGGGCATGGGAGGCCTAGGAGCCAGTTACCAAACTTGGATCAAACAATTATCATCCCTAATGGAAATGCTATAAGTGCTGGAGTATATTTGCACCTCCCATGGATTGGATTAACATAGAAATATTAGAATTTAAAGCTTTGAGATAGTATAAGAAAACACCTTCAGCTGTTGGCCTTACTGTCACTAGGATTCTATCCCATGTCCTTTGAAATCTGAAATTGAAGTCTATTAGCTGCTCATTGGGAGCTCTCTTGATAGTTGTCATTTGTTCCAATAGACACAAATTATCTCCCTTTTCTCCCCGCTCATGGAGAGCTATACACAATCGGTTCCAATTTTGGATAGAGCTCGCCCCAAGGCTCCTAAACCATTACAAGGCCTTCCCTTTGAATGAAGATGCTAGCAATTTGATAACAATTTACATCGCAACAATCTCATGGATTGCACAAACATTAGCAATGTTTTTGACATGATCACCAGGAGTGGTCTGATTTTTCCCAGTAAAGTATGGGATGTTCTTCAATGCTGCAACTAGAACTGGGTTTTGTGCATTGAGAGCAAGTGGGCTGCTGCCAGTGAAGTTGACATAAGGGTTTTGTTGTACCTTTCTGATTTGCTTGAGAACCCTTGTCAATTGGGTGAAAGGTCTACCAGGTGGAGGAGTTGATACAGTTCTATTTCGTGGAGATGGAGACCTTTGAATTCTTCTTCCCTCTCTCTTCTTCCTGGGGATAACTATAGATACTCAGAAAATCCCTCTTCTCTAGCCCTTGACCTTGTTTGGATCCTTCTCATGAATATTTAGACTTGGACTACTAAAACCAGTTGATTTTATCTCTTTGGAGTCACCAGATATGCAAATATAGATACTCAGAAAATCCCTCTTCTCTAGCCCTTGACCTTGTTTGGATCCCTCTCATGAATCTTTAGACTTGGACTACTAAAACCAGTTGATTTTATCTCTTTGGAGTCACCAGATATGTAAATCAGGGCTATTTTTAAGCAATGAACTTACAAAAAATGCACATCAACTTTTTTGTAATGAAGATGAAGACCTATAAGGTCCCACTAGGTGTGCCCAAATTATTAGTGCAAATCAGTAGCAACCCTGAATGTTTTCTCAGATTCATAGTTTGATAATGGGCATCCAGTGTGATTGCACAACATGGAATCTTTTCCCCAAGTGTGGGACATGAAAAAATGGGAGAAAACTCTCTAGATTAAAGGTTGGTTCCTCTACTACTTTGATCAAATGTATACATGAAATTTGCAGAGGTTTAACTCAAAATCCTACTCTAATTCTGCCAAGGAGACAAGGATAGAAGAGAGAAAAGAAGATAAAACTAGACTAACAAGGTGATACACCAACATGAGTGATGAACATCTAATTTTTGAAAATTGACATAGATTTAAAAATGTAACACAAATCATGCACAAATTTCTAAATGTAATGAAGGATCATAATGAAGCAAACAACACAAGAAAGTATTGAAAAATCATTCACAGAGCTTGCATTGTCTTTTTCATTTTTAAATATAGTGCATTATAACAAAGCAAGGAGGTAAAAATGTTGCAGTCCTAAAAGGTCTAATATTCGATAAATTCACTTGCCAGGGGTGAAGGAGGGAGCCTGTAGATCATAAAAATATTCGACCCCTCATAAATGAGCCAAATCTGGCTTTTAACAATGAAAACCCGAGTTCGGGAAGAAGAAACGTAGGAAATTTAAAATGAATGATTTAACCACTGACCAAATCCATTAAAATAGCATGGGTACCCTTCAAAGTTCATTCCCCAAGATTTTCAACCATGCTAGAGAAGAATGGAAGCCCTACCTTGCATTAAAAATGGTGGTTGAATGTAAATTTTCTCTTTTCCCCATGCTAAAGGCGTTTTTCTCATTTTTCTCTCACTAAATTCCACTAAAAACCAAAATTGAAGATTACATCATGTAGAGGACTTCAATATCTTTCCAATGACACCAAAATTAAGAAAAATAAGCTCTAGATTGAAAGATATGCCCCTCGAAGATTTAGGCCAAAACAGGGGCAAAATTAGGTCGGCGGGCCGAAACCTAAAATTTTCCCTTTTTTTATATTTTGGGAGAAATTCCCCAAAATCTCCATGCCCCATTACTCGCATTCATGTGGTGCATTCCCATTGATCCACTGGTTCAAATGACTAATTTGTCTTTTTTGAAATTTGGAAAAATTCCAAAATTCCTACGCACCGCGCCACCCCTGCCGCCACGTGGCACACTTTGATTCGCACGGTCCCGAATCAATTTCCTTTCCCTTCGCGGGCCTATGGGAAAAATTTCCTTTGCACATTTTGAACACTTTGGAAAAATTTCCAAATTCTCCCGTGCCCCCAACCTCCCCTTAAAACAAGACACGTGACATCTTACGGTTGGTGCGGGTCTTCGCAAATTTCTTTTCCTCTACCGTGGGCTTTCGGGCCGAGATTTTCCCTTCGTCATTTTGGAAATTTCTTTAACTTACCCCCACTAGTCGACCTCTCTGCCACCACATGGTGCTTCCCATTGGGCACGGACCGAAAATTTCTTTTCCTTCTCTTTGGTGGGCCTACGAGATGGTTTTTTCCTTTTTTCCCTTAGCTATTTTGGCAAAAAGCCAAAATTTTCCCCACACCTTTGACTCCCACCGGCCTTATGGACACGTGGTGGCCTCTTATTGGTTCATGGGGCATCGGGCTATTATTTTTCTTTACGCCCCCGCCAAGCCCTTTGGAAATTTTTCTAACTCACCTCTGCTAACTGCCATCCCGCGCCACGCGGCACATTCCTATTGGTTGCGGACCTTCCCACAGAAAATTTCACTCAAAAACTCTGTTGAGCCATAACTTACAAAATACAAGGAGTTAGAAGGAAAAATTTACCTTTCTAGAAAGGTGAGAAAATTCTCTATTTGATGAAGCCATTTCTAGATAATTTTGAGTGCCTAAAAAGTGGAAAAATTTGACTAAGGCATAAGGAAGGAAGGAATGAAGGAAAGTTAGTCAAAATAAGCAAGGGGTTTATTTTGGATAACAATTTCATCTAGGTAAACCAAGCTGAATTGATTGATATACCCATTGAAGGTAATATCCATTGCTCTTTAGAAGGTGGCACCTACATTTGATAAGCTAAAAATATTTTTGATAAGCAAACGTTCCCCATTTGGTTTTAAACACGGTTTCATACTAATCCTATTCTTTCATTTTTTTCTAGTTAAAACCAAAATAGCCATCAAGCATTGAAAACCTCTCAACCTCTACTACTATCTATAAAATTTGTTCCATGGAGGGCAAGGGATCTTTGAGAGAGGCCTTGTTTAAATCCCATAATTCCACACAAATATGTATTTCACCATTATTTTTCCTTCATGGAACCATATTTTCCACCCAAGTATAATACTTGATTGGAAAAATTGTTTTGGCCTCAATGAGCTTAGAGAGTTACTTTCTCATGAGGGGCTCAATCATGGGGTTGAATGATCTTTTCTTCTATCTAATTGGCTTGATGTTGGGATCAAGATCAATGGAATGTTGAACTATATCTAGATTGAATTATTTTAAATCTTCGTAGTCCCATGAAAATACATCACTGTACTTCTAACATAAGGAAACAAAAGTTTTCTTTTCACTTTCATCACATACCTTCCCAAGTAGAATTTTTATTCTGGAGCAATTGAAACTGACTGACAATCCTCTTGCTTTTCCATGACGTTATTTTCCATTACTTTGAACTCATTATATGGACTCAAAATATGCTCCAATGTGACCAATACTTTTAGAAACTTGTTTGATTTTAGTTGAATAATCTGATCACCATAAACCTCCTCTAGGTCAACTTGCATCTTTGAGGAGAACTCTGCCTCATTTTGGATGAAATGCAAAATTTGATCATTGCTGTCAAAAACCTTCCAAAGAGCCTAGTTATCTCAAATAGATGGCCTAACCACCATTTTGATATGTTGGGAATTCCCTTTGATCAAATCCTCAATAGGTGAGAATTAAGAGCCAAGGGTTGTCATTTGTCGTGTAATTTTTCAACTTTCTAGGCATAACATCTAGGTTAATGGAATCAAAATGTCTAGCATATCCCAAACTATGTGTTTGTAAGCTTTCAAATGCTTTTCTTTTGTCACACATCTACCACAGACTTGGTGAATGACCAATTCAACATTTCTAAAGACCTGCAATTCCTTAATTTTCCTCTTTTCCACGATCAAAAAACCATGAAATAATGCTTCATACTCTTCCACATTATTAGAACATGAGAATTGCATGGAGAAATGATCACAACACTGTACCATCTCCATTTTTGCTTCTAGAACCATCAAAGAACATCCGCCATAGTCCAGAAACATTTTCTTGTTCTTGTTTGAATACCAAAATTATCATGATTCTTCTCGAGAGAATGCAATAGGTCCCCATACTAGTTTCAAATGTCTTAATCTCTTCATCATAAGGATCAAACTTATGATCTCTCTTAGTCTATTCATCCATCATCCAATCAAGCATAGAAAGAGAAATGATCTACTCATCAAGAGTTGAATCTTGCTCATGTTCCTTTTGTATTAGAAATTTGATTGGAAGGGATTAGGGTCATATGACTCAATATGGTAAGAAAAGATAGGATCAACTTGTATTGTGAGTCTAATATGAGGATAGATAGCTTCTTACTTTAGCTGTGAAGTCTCTAGAAAAATATATGGCAAACATAAGAGGCAAGTATATGACGTAAATGTCATGGGTTATGGCGGGGATTAGATAGGAATGAAGTGTTAGCTTAATACATAGTTCAATAATGTCCATAATGTCTATGTAGTTCATGTCTGTCAGGAATAAGAGCAATATAGGGTTGAGAAGCTTTAGGTATTTTAGGATATAATGACATAGGTGGTGGGAGTTGATTTCCCAACTTGTATTAAACTATTTTCAGCTCTAATTGCAATTGCATAAGAAGTTGGTATAGTTTTTCCTTCCATAGATTGTATCATAACAGATATATCATAGTTGATAGCTTTTAAGAAGTAAAGAAATGCACATTCTGCTGCGAGTCTCACAGTAAGCTGGAATTCTATCCCAAGTTCTATGGAATCGAAGTTGAAATCTATCATTTTCTAATTAGGTTCTCTCTTGATTGTAGTCAACTAATCCAAAAGAGATAAGTTGTCTTCTCTCTCTCTAAACTAGTCACATATGGTTGTGCATAAATGATCCCATTTTTGAATTGTTCCTACCCCTAGACATTTGAAACATTATAAGGATTATCCTTTAAGTGATGAAGCCAAAAGTTTTACTACCACATTCATGTCAATAATTTCATGGATAAAACAAACATTTTCAATATATTGAATGTGGTTGAATGGATTAGTGTAATTTTCTCCAATAAAATATGGGATATTCTTCAAGGCTACTACTGGAATAGGGTTTTGATCATTCAAGGTGAGTAGAGTGCTGCTTGTAGTTTACAAATGGATTTTTTTACAATAGTTGTTGTTAGTCAACCATTATAATTGGTCTCGAGAACTCTTATTGGCTGCAAGAAGGGCCTACCAGGTGGAGGTGTTGAAATATTTTGATTTGGAGGAGATGGAGATCTTTGAATCTATCTTCCTCTTCCGCCTCTCCTAAGGATAACTAGAAATATTAAAACATGCATTCTTCTTTTGTTCTTGACCATGTTTGGATGCTTCTCATGAATAAGGGATACTTATATCACCAAGTACTAATGAAACCAATAGATATTCTAAATGGAGTCACCATATGTGTTACTTCAAAGACTCTAAAGGCTATAGCTTCACCAAGATATACATAAAAACTTTGATAAAGCTGGAAATATTAATTTCAAAGGTCCCACCGTGAGTTCCAAAATATTAGAGCTCAAATATACACACATTCTTGAATCATAAAAAAATAGGGATTTGAGTCAACATAGGACAGTCTCTAAGAAGTGTGAATCAAACTAAAACAAACCTCTGGAGAAGGTGAATGATAAACTACTCCTCAAAATTGAAATGCAATTATATAGCTCTACTCTAAATTTCCAAGGGACCGGGGTGAGAAGGAGATGCATAAAACAAAACATAAACTAGAGAAGGAAATAACATAAAAAATAATGGGATGAATACTCTCAGAAAGAGTGAAAATGGAAGAAAACGACGATGAAGAGGGCCGGAATAAAATCCATAGATCAAAATTACGTCCGTTGTTCCACTTCCATGATACACAATAGACACAAACCTCGAAATAATACATATAATGCACCTATAAATGAATGAGAGATAAGAGAGTGTAATAAACAATAGCTAAGGCTGAAATGAGCCACAAAACTAGATATTTTATTGCTTAGATATTGTGCACAAATCATCACGATACATGAGGAATATGTAAAACATTTAGAGAGATATAACCCAAGGTATGCAACTCTTAAAACACTTGTGTACCATAAAAAATGATGCCCTCACATTCCCGAAGTATCCAACGTTAAAAAAGGCATCACTTTACAATATATATATATATATATATATATATATATATATATATATATATTAAAGAGAGAAGAAGAAAAAAGGGAAATTCAAATCCCCTTTGCGGTCCAACCACCTTCATTACTTCTCGAGAAGAGCCAATTGATCTACAAAATCCACATACCCATGCCATTTCCTTGTTGAAGAAGTAACAACACCCATACTATATTTAATTATAGTGGTTGATTCATTTGGAATATCCCCTTTACATGTTGGAGATGTATTTATTCACCTCAACCATCTACAAACATTTAATCCATGAAATCTGATTTCCTTCACATGGAGAAGGCTAAGATTCCTTCAAACAATATCAGATTTACAAAAATCAAATAATGTTCATGTTCATTTAGTAATCCATGGAAAACTATTGTTTTTCTTCGATATGCAACTTTCTTCTTTTAGTCTTTTGTGGCTTTTGGCTTCCGTGGTTCTTCCTTATTTTCCACGGCATTACTAAATTTTCTAGTTTACTCTATGGCATTGATACGGAGCACCCTCTTTTTGACTTTGGCATACTAACTATTCTTCACCCCATGGATTTTGTATTCTCTTTGTTCTATGGTTTTAGACCTATACAATGTTCCATGTTTTATCCCTCACTCCGCGACACGAAAACATCTATGGATTTTTTCCTTTCACCCTTCGACCTTAGTGACTTTGGAGGTACTTAATTCTTAGTCTGTGGATTTCACTCCTTCATCCCGTGGAATTCATAAACTCTTTTGTGGTCCTTGTCGGAGCTCAAATGTGCACTGTACCCAAATCATAGACAATTCAAAATTTGAGATAACATGGGACTATCTCCAAGTTGTGGGACTCAGACCGAGATAGACCTCCGGAGAAGGCTAGTTTCCTCCACTTACCTCTAATGCTACACTACTTCCTAGGAATTAGAATATAACTATCTAGCTCTACTCAAACTTTCCAAGGGACCAGGGTGAGAAGGATATGAATAAAACATAAACCTATTCTAAAATAGGTGATAAAACCAAAATTAAGGGGATGAATACTTTAACAAGAGAGAAAATGGAAGAAAACGATGATGAAGAGGGCCAAAACGAAATCCACAAATCAAAATCGTGTTCGTGGTTCCACCTTCATGATGCACAATAGACAAAACCCTCTCTAATAACACATACAACAACACACCGTGAATGAATGAGAGGAAAGAGAGTGCAATAAAATAATAGCTAAGGCAGAATTGAGCCACAAAACCAAATATTTTATTGCCAAGAGATCATGCACATATCTTCACAATACAGAAGGAAGATGTAAAACATCTAAAGAGACATAGACCAAGGCATGCAAATCTTAGAACACTTATGTAACAAGAAATGATGTCCTCACATTCCCAAAGTATCCAAGATTAAAACTGGGAATCACTTTATAATATATAGAAATTTCAAGAAGAGAAAGAAGGAAAGAAGAGAGGGAAATTTGAATTCCCTATTACACCAACCGACCACCTCCATTGAATTATCTAAGAAATTATGACACTCATGCAAAAAATGGTTCCCTATGCCATTTTCCTTGATGAAGAAGGAACGATTCCCATACTACATTTAATTTTTGTGGTTGATCCATTCCAAGTAGACTCTTTGTGTGTTAGAGATGCCTTCCTTGCTCTATGTATCTATTTCCAATCAACTCATGAAATCTGATTTTATATTACGTGGAGGAGGCTAATATTTCTTCAATCATATCAGATTTACAAGAATCGATCCTTTGGATGCATACCATTGTGATTTTTAGCCTTCTGTAGAAAACTACTACTTTTCTTTGATCCACATCTTCAAACCTTTGGTCATCCACACTATTTGAATTCCCATGATTTGTGTTAACATCTGTGGATCCTTTTTCTTCACTCTTCATTCTTTCCTTGTGTTAACATTGCATTCCTCATTCTATGGCTTTAATACCTTCTCTGCTCATTCTGTAAATGACTTATCTTCTGTGGTTTACATTCATAGTAACCTTTTTCTTCACTCTGCAGTCTTATCCCTTAGCATTTGTGACATGCCTAAACTCCTCCATGGTCTTCATTCCTCATCCCGTGGATTTTCAAGTTGTTCAATTTTTGCAAGGGTGCAAAAATAGACAACATATTTAATGAATCAAAGGGGCCATTTGTCTTCTTGATGAGATGATCAGTAGCCTACAACATTCATTAGGCATGGAGTCATCCTGAAAATATTTGATTTTAAACTCAAGCCAGATCTGATTTTCAACATGATTTAGTTACTCTGCGTTTGATCTTATGAGATAGCTGCAACTAATATTTTATTCTTTGAACTTCTTTTCATCATAGGAAATTGATGAGTATTATGCATAAAACATCCTAAGTAACAAGAAAGTGTGAAGCACTAAGGAAAGAAACCTAGCCTACTAACAAAGGAATGTGCTAAAAGCGCATAGAGGAATTGAAATTCTACTCTACTATATACATGATGCATGAAAAATATCTAATGATAAAGCTTGAGATGAATCCCATTGATTGGGATTTGAAACACATTCCCATCAAGATCAGACAACTTGAATGATTTAGCCACTCTATAATCAGTGATGATATATGGTCCACTCCAAATCACATCAAATTTGGAGTGTCTCCTTGGATTAGCTTGATCTGCATCCCAATTTAAAACTAGATCTCCAGTCTTGAATGTTTTAACTCTATATTTTTTTCAAACCACTTTTTTGTTGATGCCTGATGTTGTTCCATCCTAATCATGGTGATATTTATGTTTTCCTCTAGTTACACCAATTCTACCATTCTAATTTCCCTTTGATCCATGCCTTCAAATTCCAACTGCTAATCTAACTCAAATGAAGAAAGATCAAGTGAAAATGACAATATTGCTTCTTTACCATATACCAATTTGTAGGGAGAAGTGCCAATAGAACTCTTTGTTGTTATTCTTTCCTCCCAAAGAGAATTTTGCACCTTTGTGTGCCATTATTTTTTATTGATATCCATTATCCTTTTCATAATTCTGGTCAAGTTCTTGTTGGAGGATTCCACTAACCCATTATCTTGGGGGTAATAATTGGAAGAATTTTTTAAATAAACTCCAAGTATTAAAGCCCAACTACGAATATTTGATCCTAAGAAATCCTTTCCATTATCAGAAATGATTGTTTAAGGGATGCCAAACCTTGTAACAATTTCTTCAAGAAATTCTAGGATGATTAATTCATTGGCCTCCTTCAATGGTGCAACTTCATTCCATTTGGTGAAGTAGTCTATTGCTATGAGAACCCATTTTTACTAGCACTAGACGATAGGTTGATCATTTCAATGAAGTCAAGGCCCCATTATGTGAATGGATGATCTTCTTGAATTGGATGAAGTGGAAGACCTACCAATATTTTCTTTCTAGTGAAGAGTAGACATTATTTGCATTTCCTAACCCACATGTGGGTATCCACTAAAAAAGTAGGCCAAAAATAACCTACTTTTATAATTTTCATGGGTATAGCTTTAGCAGATAATTATCTTCCTAAGAATCCATTATGGAACTCGTTAAAACCTTGTTACATTGCTAACCCTCGATGCACCCGAGTAGTACTCCATCAATATTTATTTTGAATATGACACCATTAACTAATGCATAAGGAATAGATCACAACCATAGATGTCTTCTTTTTACCTTGTTTAAAATAAGAGGATATGCGCCAATAAATAAAAACTTTGAAATATCAACAATCCATCTACAATCTTTGAACTAATTTTTCTCATCTTGGTGCCATTCAACATCATGTGACAACTCATTATTTTAGGGAACCTCATTCATGAGGGTGGTCTCTTGAGAGTCTACAACATCCGAGCTAGCTGCTCATAAAATTCTCTTCTCCTTACTAACTTTGTAGCCTTAATGGTCACATTATATTCCATGATTTCAGTTACCCATCTAACCCATTTCTCATTGATTTCTTCTCTCATAATGAAGTCTCTAATGCTAGAATGTGATACTAAAACCCTTATGTGGCTAGAAATAATCATAATTTTGAATTTCTTTAAATCTCTCATGATAGTAAACACCTTTTTTTCAATGTGATTGTACTTGAGCTCATAATTATTTAGTGTTTGACTGAAAAATTCCATAAGATGCTCCATTTATTTGATCATTCACTTTGTCAAAATTGCGGCTATCTTTGGATTTTTTCCCATGAGCATATAGAATAAAATCCTTAGTATAACTGGATTAATCAATATTGGGGCCCGAGAAATCTTTTATTTTAACTTTTCAAATTTTTCCTCCCTTCTACAGTCCACTTGATTACTACATCCTTTTTGAGCATGAGAGTAATTTGTCTTACCAAACCCGCAAATTTAGGAATGAAGAACCTAGCAAAGTTTATTTTCCCGAGGAAAGACTATAATGCCTTTTGTGAGATAGCAAGGAAAGAGCCACAATAACTTGATTCTTTTTGGATCAATGGAAATTCCTTCTTTTGAGACAATATGCCCTAAAATATTACCTTTAGGGACTACAAAATTACAATTTTTAGGATTAAGGGATACACCAATTTCTCTGCACCTTTCAAATAATTTCTCCAGGTACTTCATGTGATCCATGCTTTGTTTGGAGAAAATATTAATTTCATATAGGTAGACCAAGATGAATTTATTGATATACCCATCAAGTAAATATCCATTTCTCTTTGGAAGGTATCACTTGTATTTGATAAGCCAAAAGGTGTTTTTTGATAAGGAAATGTTCCCCATTTGGTGGTGAATGTGGTTTTATATTGATATTCTTATTTTACTTTGATCTGGTTAAAACCAGAATAGCCATTGAGCATTGAAAACCTCTCATCTCCATGTTTTCCACGGAGGGAAATGGCTAATGATCCTTGAGGGAAGCTTTGTTTAAATCTCAAAATCTACGCAGAGCCATATTTCACCATTATGTTTTCCTTATTGGGACCATATTTTCCGCCCAAGTAGAATACTTGATTAGAAAACTTATTTTGGTGTGAATGAGTTTGAAGAGATCCTTTTTCATTAGGGGCTCTATCTTGGGGTTGACCGGCCTTTATTTCTATCAGATTGGCACGACATTGGGATCAAGATCAATGGAATGATGGACTATTTCTATATTAAATTATTTAAAATCTTCATAGTCCCATGAGAAAATATCACTTGAACTTTTGACACAAGGAAACAAAGACTTTCTTTTCACTTTCGTCACATACCTTTCCAAGTAGAAGTTATTTTCCTGGAGCAACTGAAATTGATTGAAATTATTCATCCTTTTCCTCCATGTTAATTTGCATTCCCTTGAATTCATCATCTAAACTGAATATCTATTCCAAAGTGTCTAACCCCTTGAAAATTTGTATGATTTTGGTTGAATAATCTGATCCCCATATACTTCCTCTAGATCATCTTGGACATTCGAGGAGAACTCCACCTCTTTTTGGATGAACTACACAATTTTTTCATCAATATCAAATACCCGCTAGCATGCCGATTTTCTCGGGATGGAATGCATGACCACCATCTTGATATCTTGGGTATTCCTTTTGATCAAATCCTCAATAGGTGAGAATTGAGAGAAAATGGTCACCATTTGGTTGGCGTATTTGTTTAACATTCTAGGCACAATCTATAGGTTAATGACATCAAAAATTTATAACAAATACCAACCTTTGTGCTTGTAAGATTTCAACAACTTATTCTTTGTCACACATCTGGTGCGGACTTGGTGAATGAATAATTTAGTGTTCGAAAGACTTGTAACTCCTTTATTTTCTTCTTTTCCATGATCAATATACGATGCACTAACGCATCATATTTTTTTGCATTACTAGAGCATGTAAATTACAATCCATGAGCAAAGAAGAACCTTTCATTTTGGGGAAATGAGCACAAAACCCACCCGGCTCCATTTCTACTCTTAGGATTGTCAAAGAACATCCAACATAGTCTAGAAACATCTTATTTTTCTTGTTTAAATGTCATGGGTATCACATATTCCTCCTAGAGAATGCAATAAGTTCTAGATCAGTCTCAAAGGTATTTTGATCTTGATCATAAGGATCAAACTTTTGGTCTCTCTCATCCCACTCATCTAGCAAAAATCAAGCATGGGAAGAGGGATAACCTTCTCTCATCATGAGCTAGGTCTTGGTCATATCCTTCTTATATTAAGCAATTTTATTGGATGGGAGTGGGGCCATATGAATTGATATGGTAATAAAAATGGGCTCATCTTGTATTGTGAATTGGGTACCATATCTTGTTTTTAGCACCATGTGAGTCCAATCGAGGATAGATAGCCGCCTACTTTAGCAGTGAAGTCTCTAGACAAATAGATAGCAAAGATAGGAGGCAAGTCAATGAAAAAAATTATCATGGGTTATGGTGAGGCTTGGGCAGGCATGAAGTGTCAACTCAAGATCTTTAATTATTTCCAAGAAATTTACAATTTACCCATCAAGTTGTAAAACTCCCCTAGACACATGAATTAATTTTAGACATATGATATCAATAATTTTCTTGGGAATTACAGAGGTACTAGCCTCTCGAATCAATAATACAGTTATGAACTAGGTATTTACCCATAATTATTGATATGTAAAAGGGTGGGGTATTGATAGTTTTACTTGTTCATCCTTTTCTTGACATACATTGATAGTGGCATGAGCCTTTTACATTATTGGATATGCGGGTAGTAGTTGTTTTAGGGCTTCACATAGGAGAGATCACACTTTGTGATGGAATAACGAGCACATCCCACATTGAGATGTTGAAATTGGTCTTTTTCATTTTATCAACAATATTGAATGAGAGACCCCAAGATTTTTGCATCTGTGGCATACTACCATGTATTCTCTGTTGTGGTAATAGTTGATTTTGAAGATTTGATTGAGTAACAACCTCTTTATCTATGGATTTTCTTGGAAGCTCAGGTGGCTTGCTCTTATTCACCATGACTTTTTCCTTTCCACAAATTTTTCTTAATCTGTAGAAGGTGAATATTGTAACTCCAACATCATTTTTTTTTGTCACATATTATCAACAATGCTAATTGATGGTCTCTGCTAGAACTTCTTTCCACTTGGTTGACCGCACAAAAATATTCAGCTTCAAAGAACATCAGGTTAGTGTCATTATTGGTCTCCTGATTTACTTATGTGGATGGCTTTGGTGCCTCTAGCAGTGGTTCTTATTTACTAGAAGAGCCTTAAACCATGTATTCTTGAAAGTGCATTGCTCTCTCATAGCCAAGTTTGTTATGCGGTAGATTACATGGAAAACACCACTCTATTTCTTATACCATATTATTTTGCACAAGAACTAAATCCTAGCTTGAACTAGGAGCGGTGAGTTATTATGGAGGAGGGATTAATGCCAATGGAAGAGGACAAATTTGATCTTTCCATCTATTAATTTTTGGTTCTGTGCATACCTTTGATTAGGTTATTGACTTCTCCATGGTTGATATCCATGATTAGAATATTTCCCTTGATTTTTATAATTCTTATAGGATTGAGCTTGTTGTTTCTCTAGGGATATAACTTTGTTTTTCAAGTTTCTAATCAGATCCTTGATTTCTTCATCCTCCTTTTTTTTGAGTCGATTTTGTGAGGAGAAGCAACAAGTTGTGGAATTGGCTCAAGAATAGGAGGAATAAGGCTGGGAAGCTTTGGGTAGGTCTGCGGATATAATGACATGGATGGTCTAGGAGATAATTTCACATCTTGAATTAAAATATTTTCATATTTGATTGTAATTACATAGGCAAAACGTAGTGTTTTTCCTCCCATATATTGTATCATAATAGATATATCATTGTTAAGAGATTTCAAAAATTAAAGAAATACACCTTCTGCTGCAAGTCTCACAAGAACTAGAATTCTATCCCAAGTTCTTTGGAATCTAAAGTTGATATCCACCATTTTCTCATTAGGTTATCTCTTTATTGTATTTAAATACTCCAAAAGAGTTAGGTTGTCCACTCTCTCTCCAAACTAGTCACAAAGGGTTGTGCACAATTTATCCCAATTTTGAATTGTTCCTACCCCAAGACTTCTAAACCATTGTAGAGTGTTTCCTTTGAGTGATGGATCCAAACGTTTGATTGCCATGTCCATCTCAACAATTTCATTTATAACACATAATTTTTCAATGTCCTAAATGTGGTCAACTAGAATAGTATGATTTTGTCGAGTAAAATATGGGATATTTTTCAAAGCTTCCACTAGAACTAGATTACGAGCATTCAAAGCAAGTGTAATTCTTCTGTGAAGTTTAGAAATAAATTCTCGAGGTGGTGATTATTGTTGATGAGCCATTCGATAGGTCGAGAACTCTTATCGAATGCAAGAAGGGAATTCTCGGAGGAGGTGTTGAAAGAGTTCGATTTGGAGGAGATGGGGATATTTGAATCTTTCTTCCTCTTCTACCTTTGTCTGGGGATAACAACAAGTACTCAAATATGACTTCTTCTCTTTAAATCAACCATGTTTATATCCTTCTCATGAATCAGGGACACTTAGATTACCAATACTGCTAAAACTAGTTGATATTTCGAATGGAGTCACTAGATGTGTTACTATAGAGCCTCTAAAGGCTAGATTTTCACTAAGATACACATCAAAACTTGATAAAACTAGAAATATTAATTTATAATTCCCACCGAACATGCCAAAATTGTTAAAGATAAAATTTTCACTTGTTCCCAAATCTTAGATGATTGGGAATTTGAGACAACATGGGACTATCTCAAAGTTGTGGGACTCAAATTGAGACATACCTTCGGAGAAGGCCAATTTCCTTCACTTACCTCTAATGCTACATGAATTCCTAGGAATTGAAATACAACTATCTAGCTCTACTCAAATTTTCCAAGGGACCAGGGTGAGAAGGAGATACATAAAACATAAAATTATTCTAAAAGAGACTATAGAACCAAAAGTAAGGGGATGAATACTTCAACAAGATAGAAAGTGGAAGAAAATGATGACGAAAACGGCCAAAACAAAATCCATAGATCAAAATCACATTTAGGGTTCCACCTTCACGATGTAAAAGAGATACCGACCTCTGTAATAACACATACAACACACTTGTGAATGATAGAGAGGCTAGAGAGTGCAATAAAACAATATCTAAGGTAGAAGCGAGCCACAAAACCAAAAATTTTATTGCCAAGAGATCATGCATAGATCATCGTGATACAAGAGGAAGATGCAAAACATTTACAGAGACAGAGCCCAAGGCATACAAATTTTAGAACACTTATATAGCATGAAATGATGCCCTCACATTCCCAAAGTATCCAACATTAAAATTGGGCATCACTTTACAATATATAGAAATTTGAAGAAGAGAAAGAAGGAAAGAAGAGAGGGAAATTTGAATTCCTTATTACACCAACCAACCACCTCCATTCAATTCTCTGAGAAAATATGATACTCCTACAAAAACCACTTCCCCATGCCATTTTCCTTGTTGAAGAAGGAATGAAACCCATACTGCATTTAATTTTAGTGGTTGAGCCTTTCTGAGTAGACCCTTTGCGTGTTAGATATGCCTTCCTTGCTCTGCGTATCTTTTTGTAATCAAATCATGAAATCTAATTTTACATTGCATGGAGGAGGCTAATATTTCTTCAATCATATTAGTATTACAAGAATTAGATTCTCTGGATGCATACCATTTTCATTTTTAGCATTGCATGGAAAACTACTATTTTCCCTTAAACCAAATCTTCAAACCTTCTTTCATTCACGAGTTTTCGACTTCCGTGGCTTTGTGTTAACATCTGCGGATGCTTTTTCTTTACTCCACGAGACTTTCCTTGTCATTCGGTTTCTCCCTTTGTGCCACGGAATTGTATTCCTCATTCTGCGGCTTTGATACATTCTCTTCTCGCTCTGCAGACTCACTTATGTAGTGCGGTTTACATTCGTAGAAATTTTTTCTTCACTCCAAATTCTTTTCCCTTAGCCATGACATGTCTAAAATCCTCCACAGTCTTCATTCCTCAACCCATGGATTTTCAAGTTGTTCAATTTTTGCAAGGGTGTAAAAATAGAAAATAGTCCTCATTCCTCACCCACAAAACTTCAAGTTGTTCAATTTTTTCAAGGGTGTAAAAAATAGACGACAGTAGATCAAGAATTTTTATGTGGCTGATATAATTCTAGGAAAATGAGGAGGTTATTGATTTGTAGCTGAGGGTGATCGAAATTGATTGATCACACCCGAGATTTCATGAAGGTGAGTTTGGATGTTATCTAGGTATTGTTGAAGGTAATAAGTCATATTGCAAAATTCTTGTAGGTAGTCTTGTTGTCTAGTCGAACCATAGATTAAACAAATAATCACTTTGAAAATGACAAAGATAGATGGTTTATTAAAACAAGTGTAAATAATTCACATAAGTTTATTTTTTGATTATATTGAATAAATTAGAACATAATGTGAAATGTGAAAAATAACTGAAAAGAGTACTAGGAAATGAAAATCTAAGGTTGGTTTCAGGAAATGTTAAAAGATGGATTCCTTGATATACCCAAAGTACGTGAGACCCAAATCTATGTTAGCATCGGTACGATGTGTGGTATTTGGGTCTACCCCTTGAATTCATGGTCCCGTAATGATAAGGGTGTCGGATGCTTAGCCAATATACCACCCACCAACTTATTTATACTTATCCAAAACACTAATTCAGATTATCCCCTTGGTGATGAAATCCAAGTAGGTCCACATGGGAAGGAGTGTTTATATGTAAATTATGTTTGATGTGGTTTGGTTGTGTGTGAAGGGAGTTATGTGAATGCAATTCCTTAAACCCCTAATTAAGCTATGTGATCAGGAAAATATGATTTTTCATTTTAGGATCCAAGGACAATGTTTTAATTCAATGGGGACAAACACACAAATGTAATGCTGAAATAGAAAATGATAGAAGAAAGGATTGTACTGTAATCAATTTTTTTAATTCTAAGTTTTAAGCAATAAAAACATCAACACACTCCAAGATAAAAGGTTAGATGAAATAGAAAATAAAAGGAATGAAAGATAAAAAAAAATGAAATCTAAATGAGAAATGGACTAAGAGGTCCCATTGGGTGTGTCAGGATGATTAAGGTGTTTTTTGGTTAGTGTTATCAAATGCAAAAAAATACCTAAAAATCAAATAAGTAGGGTTTCTTGATACATGCGCTGATAATTGTAATGTCGAATGATGGAATGTGTAAGGAATGTGAAGAGATCCAACTTTCTCCTAGTGAGAAGAATTGTAAGTGATGCACCAAAATTAGCAGGAACTTGACCCAGTCATAACTTGAGCTCTAGGTGTCCGTTTGAGTCCATTTTTTAAACCACATGTTACAATGAGATGAACACAAGCAAAAACTAGTCCTACTAGTTGGAGCAAGTTTTGGCACATTTTAAGGCCCTAAATCTGCCATCTTGGGGCCAAAAATTAGCATTTAAGTTATAGTTCAATTTTTTTCCTATTTTTGGGCTTTAGTTAATTTTAGTCTATTAGTTGCATTATGAGCTAGAAAGTTGGCAATTCCTCTAATTTAGCAATGTAGAATATGCGTGGCAATTTTTGTGCCTGTACAAATAAACATGCAAACTTACTAAGAATAGCAAGTTCTAGTAAACTACTAAAAATAGTAATTTATGCCACCTAGAGTAGATTTAGTCAAGTTAGTTAGATTTTTCTTGGAAACTCAAGTTGGGAGTTTTTTTCCTATTTAGGAAACATTGTAATTCATTATTCACTAACAAAGAAGGAGATCTATTTTCTTTTGGAGTTCATATTATTTGCAGTATATCAGGGTTGTTCATAATTTTGGCTACATTAGTAAGAAAAGGCTGCTAGAAAAAATATATTAGATAAATAGGATATCGAATTTCTCGACAAAGGCTGATCCCAATAATCCAAAAGGTTTTCCTTGAATTTTTTCAACTCATTTGATACAATCAAGTTATGTTGATAATCATAAGATAGATGTTAAATGATAACAAATCTAGAAATCAAGGGGGATAGTAATACCATGTTCAACTTTTTATGTGGCCCAAGATAGGGAGGTAGCAAGCTTGAAGTCCTCAGAGTAGTCCTACCAAAACCCTTTAGTTGCTTCTCGATCTTCTTAGAGGATCTCAAACTGATCTAAGATATCTTAAATGTTGGATGTGAATGTGATGGTGCATAAGGTGATCTCATGGAGGATATCAAACTTATCTCACATGAATGGTTGTTGGATAATAAAAATATTGTATATGTTATTGATGGGATGTGACATACTTGGAATGTTCATCTACAGAACATACATCTTATAAATAACTTGTTAGATCCAAATCAAAATGATAAAAACATGATCTATCCTAAAAATGGTTAGAAATGAGAGGGATCGGCGAAGATCGGGGATCAACAAAAACCAAAGACAAAGTTCTGTTTTGATAAAATTATTAATAAAACATACAACAATAGATCCCATAGATATATAAATTTTATTGAGATATATTTTTGAGAATATAGAAGTATTTGGAATCCATAAAAGTTTTGTTAAGATATGTTATGACACATTATATAAAAAGGTTTTGGATTCTAATTAACGAAAATCGAGATAGAAAGTGTTTGCTTTGATAAAAATATTGATAAAACAAATAGTGATTAAAGATAGATGTATTTAATATTAGTAGTGTCAACTAGAAATACTTTGATAACCTGAAAGATTCTAAGAATGAGGTTTTGGAAGTGTTTATGAAGCTTAATGGGAGAAGTAAAGGCCAAAGGATCAATTGGCGGTGATCGGGGTCGATAATGATCCTTGTTGAAATCAAAAATATTCCGTGGGTGGTCTAAATGATTGAATGAGAGGAAGAATTTAGGAATCCTATGTTACATTATGATAACAAAAACTATATATTATAACTTGCTATAAAATAAGATAACAAAGTGAGAGAAATGATAATACTAACCTTGATAATGGACTAGATGATAACAGATCTCCCAAGGTGGTTGGTGGTGATTTGATGGATTTTTGGGATCTTGATGGATTTGACAAAAGGGTTTTGATATATTTAAACTTGGTGATTTTGTATAGAAGATCAATAATTCATGCTTACACACAAGTTGTTTCTAAGCTGGAGAAGAGAGAAAAAGGTTGGTTAAATAGAATTGACGACATTTCGCAATGATCATTGTTGATCATAGATCACTTTGTCAATTTTACATGAGAGGTTAAAACTATCAAAAGGAAGAATGGAAAATGGTTAAAACCACTTTCCATATGAGATATTATGTTTTTAGAAAATGGTGCGAGGTTAGGGATTCAAGTTGTAGGATGTTAGGGAGTTGGGATGAGTATGGTAGAATAGGTTTAAGTTGTTTTGAGTGGTAGATATTGTAGGAGATTTAACACAATAATAATAATCCTTTTGTATTCAATTCATATGATTCTTCATAGTACATAATTTATAGGACATTTCTTCTCCTCTAAAAATTAGGAGATATCCCATAATATTCTCACTTACAAATCAATACGTAGAGTTGTTAAAATAACCCTTTCATATAAAACAATATTAAGTGATTTGTTGTAACAAATCACTATAAAATAACTAACTTACAATTACATTTGACATTGAATAATTTACCATAGGTATTCCTAACATTCCCCTTAGTGTTAACATGGGAAAATGTACATTTTACACTACACATGATTTTGTAATCATGTGATTTTCCTTTGGATGATCACAAACCAAAAGCTAGTTTTCCTTACGTTAATAAAAAATTGAGAGTAAGGTTGTTTTCCAGTGGTTGACCATAAACCACAAAGGGGTGAAGGTTTTCAAATGGTTTACCTACAACCATATCGTGATGTGCCAGTGCATTCTTTGGCTCTCATCATAGTTTCTCTTTAGGAGATTACATATCGAGAATCCATCACAGTGAAAACATATCATTCCACACATACAAACTGAAGCATTGTGTCATTTCCCCCACAATGTGAAGTTTCCATAACACATTATTCTGAAAACACCACACTGAAATCAAATGAAATAAACACACACTTACACATCACCAAATCAGTATGTGTGGCCTCATTGGTGGTGACTAATGAGAGGACATTATTTGTCCTTCATCCTCCATGTATCCTCTAGCCTCCAATGTCATGTTTCTACCTTAGCCGAATGTGATCATGAAGCTCAATTTTACATACCTTAATCAAACATTGGATTCCACTGAAAATGCATCCAAAGTTAATTTGTTTTACAATTTTCACCACTTTGACATTGACTATACAATGAAAATGAATTTTGACTCTATAAAATACAAATAATCTTTTGATGAAAATAATTTTGAAGACGCTTACAAGTAATGATAATAACTAAAAATTTTGACATAAAAATAAGAAGACTTGAAAAACAAAACCAATTAAAAATTGGATCAACCAAAAAAATTATAATCGAAATAAAAATGTTATGTATTATGACTTTTGACAAGATAGACTAAGTTAATGACACAATCAAACCTTTTTTGATAAAAAAATACTACGATAAATAATATTTGAAGATATATATATATATATATATATATATATATATATATATATATATATATATATATATATGTCTTTGTGTGTTTGTGTGTACCACATATGGATTGGTGAGGTTTTTGATGTGATAACTTTCTCTCTTTTGAAGACTGGTTAATTAGATGCATAGACCTAATTAGATGAGAAACCCTAATGGAGTGGTCCACATTGAGATTGGATATTGAAGAGGTGTACAAGCAAGGAGATGTTATTTTGACAATGTTGCTAATTTTTCTAGAGAATATTATACCTTGGTGAAGATGTGAGGTTAGAAGAAGTTCAAATTGTCACCATTAGGTCTAAACCTAATGTTTAGGCATAATTGAGAAGTATTGTGTTGTAATGGCTTATGTCGACCTATATGGTCATATATTGTAATTTGAAAATGTATGTAACATGTCCTATTATATTTTAAATTAACAACCTTGATGTTTGATTGGTCAAGACCAACCTAGAAGGGTTTGAGCATGTAATTTTTATAAATGTAAGGCATGATACAACCAAATCTAAAGGAGATAATATAGAGTGTAATAAGCTAAGAGAGAATAATATAGATGTGTTTGAGGGATCAAGGGAATCAAGGAAGAGAAGAAGAATTTCCATGAAAATATATCAAGGGCATATAGGTAGTAATACAAGGTCATATGACCTAGTTAGTACACATTAGTGCATGTATGAGTGAGGAAGGAGGAGGCTTGGTTTAAGAGGTGGATGCGTGGAAGGAGATGAAGGAGTGGTCATCATCAGTTGTTGAAAAACAAATTTTCATAAGTGATCTCATATTTAGTTGGTTGATTGGGTGCTTGGTTATCTTTGGGGGTTGTAGCATCATTGTAGGGTGGGTTTTCTACTAAATAGGGTTTGGCGCTCTTTGTGGGGTTTGTGTCTCAATAAAGTGTTAAGGGTGGGTTCTCCTTACAAAGTGGGTTCTTCACTAAAGATATATTTATATTTTGTAATATATGTAGAGGTTTCAGTGGGATTTCTTTCCTTGAGGGTTTGGCACATAGATCTTGTGCTAATTTCTCATGTGTATGATTGTATGTGCATTGTCTATTCTTCTTAATGCTTAATGGTGTATGGATGTGCATGTGTGATTGAAAGAAATTTTTTAAAACTGATTCACCCCCTAGTAATTGTTGTTTCAACAAAAAAGGAATATGTAATCTAGTGGATATCTTTCTAGCTTGTATTAGAAAATTCTCCACCCTAATGGTTATTGGATAAGAATTAGGCAATTTAAAACCACCCACAAATTGTATCATAATAGTAATATCAGAATTGAGATATCTTAATAAGTAAAGGAATGCACCTTGTGGGGTTGGTCTTAAGAGGACTAGAATGATGTCCCATGTATTATGAAATCTAAAATTGAAATTAGATATAAGCTCATTAGGCACCCTCTTGATGGTTGTTAGTTGCTCTAATAAGGAAATATTGTCTACTTTCTCCTCAAATTATTGACATAGAGTTATGCCAAGTTCATCCCAGTTGTGAATGGAAGAAGGTCTTAAAATTTTTACCATTTAAGTGAAGAATCAAGGATTATTACTAAAAAATAATCTTGATAACCGAGATGAGCTAATCACACATTAACAATATCTTGAATATGATCAGCTAAGGTAGTAAGATTTTCACCAATGAAGAAAGGAATACTTTTAAGGGAAACCTTTGGTATATGATGTTGTGAATTGAAATATAAAGGGAAAATTTATTTTATGTGTCATTAATGAAATGGGTCTTAGAACTCTAGAGGACAACAAGAAAGGCCTACCCGGGAGGCGAGTAGAAAGAATCCTATTTGGAGGCAATGGCGATCTTTGAAATTATCTACCTCTTCTTCTTATCCTTTTGATAACTAATTTTTGTAAAAAACTTTACAACTTGTTGTAATTTGTATTTTTGTATTATTCTCATGAAAATTGGCACCTTGACTAGTGAAATAAGTATATATGATGATTGGAGTCATCAGATGTGTTGAAACAAGCCTCAAAAGGCTATAAATCACTAAGTTACACACCAAAACATAACAAAGTTGATAAATCCAAATAAGCTCCTAATGGGCATGCCAGAAAACTCAAAATTGCACCCTACCCCATATCAATCATGAGAAATCTAGGATTGTGAGGCAACATGATATTGTGTCCAAGTTGTGGGAATTTCTCTAGAAAAAGACCTCTAGAGAAGGTTGGTTCCTCTACATATTATTAATTCTAAACTACTCCTACTACTGGAAATACAACTATCAAATCCTACTTTAATAATATAAAGGGCCAAGGGAAGAGAGAGATTCACAAAAGGGGAAAACATTAGATAAAAGAGGTGATAACACCAATACAAATGGGAAAATAATATATCAAATGAGGGAAAATGGGAGGAAAATGAAGGAGAAGAGGGAAGACATGAGTGCCACAATCCAGAACAACATTCAAACTTCCATTTTCATGGAGCACAATAGAAATAAAACCTTGTAAAGGAGATAAAACATGCACAACACAAAAAAACTATAATAGAGAGGTAAAATTGCAAATAAAACACATGTTAGGGAAGAGAATAGCCACAAAACACATATTTTATTGCTTAAAAGGATGCATTGTCCATTAAAGTGGAGGAAGAATCCAAAAAATGCCTTGCAGAGGCCTAGATTTGAGGCCTCAATTCAAAAACAATTATGAAAAAATATGAATGATTCCCTTGTATTTCAAGAAGAACCAACCCTTGCAAATGAGAAACAATCTACAATATATAAAAGAATGGGAGAAAGAGAGGAGGGAAAAAAATAAGGGCGTGAAATTTCTTCCTTCAACCACCAAAAACATGCAATAAATCTCTAAAAATCATCATGGGTGCCCCTAAAAACTATTCCCCCATGTTACATTACTTATAGGAGAAGGAAATATCCCCATACTTCATCAATCCGAGTGATTGAGTTGTTTGCAACTTCATCTTTAATGCCCAATAGTTTTCCATTTTCACTCACAAAACATTATTAATTTATGAAATAAATTTTTCCAAATTTAAGGACTTAAGGATACCTTTCGATGAGGCCTATTTTTCATTATTTGTATCTCTGAAGAGAAATATATAACTATTTGAAGTTTTGCAGTCGGGAGGAACAACTGACCGGCACATGACATCTTATGATTGGCCATGGGTATGAGACCTTTAACAACAAATCCCACTTTATTTTCTTCCATGTGTTGAGATTGGATTAGTGTGGGGGTTCATGGTCGTATGCATGCATGTATCTTTCCTAATTTCAAATAAATATCGTAGACTTGTAAGGGAAGGTCATGAGGCTTAGGGTTTTATTTATAGGCTTTCAAGATATGAAAAGATGCACTAAGGCCCCGTATACCCGTGAAGGGAGACCGTGGGATCTTGGTGATTGGATGAAAGTTTACATGGAGCATGCTTTGAGGTAAAAATATATCTCGAGAGCCCAAATAAAAGGATAATCATGATACGGGGTGGGGTGGCATGTCGTAACATGCAATTACAAAAACTAAACCAAGTCCCCTGTAAAATTACTTTATTTTTTCAAAATGGTTATTCTGTAAACAACTCGAGAATGACATCATGAATGCCAAGGATCATCATAGAGCCTAAAAATATGAATTTTTATCTTAATTTGAAGGAATCTCTGCACCTTGTTAAGCCTTGTTAAAACATAACTACAAAGCCAAAAATAAAATGTAAGTTTCCAAAAATATCTTAGGAGGGTTATTTTTGGAAACAAAAATCACTTGGATCCATTTCCCTACATATGAATAAAACTCAAAAACCATATTAGCATTACTCTCTCGGTTAAAATGATGATGATATAGACATGTAGGGGATGTGTGAGATGATGGGCTAGTGGGAGGAAGGGTTCAAAAGGACCAGGAGAGATGTTTTCAAATGGTGGGCTTAGTTGTCATGATCAAAACAATTCAATTTTGCATGCTAGACATTTAGCATGACAACTGTTAGTTCTAACTTGGTGACATTAGAATTTAAGGGGTAATGAATAACCTTAGGAATATCATGGAACAACATATCAATGCTTTATCCGTTGGGCCATAGAGTCATCATACTACAAAAATAAAAAATCTACCAACACAACTAGAAGAAAAACAACATGAACACACAATAGAAATGGGAAATACATAATGGAAAGGAAACCATGATAAAAAAATCCTAAATCACCTATGGTACATGCAGGGGAAAACTCACTTTCACTTTGTAGCATTGATTCTTCTTTGATTGTTTACCCATACATGAGGAGAACCAAATGCCTTTACTCTGCAAACCCATTGGTAGCACAATGAAATATGAACCCTTTCTCAATTCGTGGGAAATTTTACATTATTATTCTTGTAATTGAGGGTCCACTTGGATAGCTCATTATATTTATTTCTCGACCTCCTATTTCCATTTTCTCATATATTTTTAAATTCATTCCAATTTTTGATATTTTGTTGTTGATACAGGAAAGAGTTATGGTCATACCAAGGTTACCATTTTCACACCAAGGCTTATAGTATTTGATGGGAATTTGACCTTTATTTATTACCTATTTCACAACCATGGGCTCTGTGAGCTAGTTCTTGGCATATATTTTGAGATTTTGAACTTCATCACAAGCTTCTTAGTACTCTATGTTTCTCAATTGCTCTAAACAATTATCCTTCACACACATTAACTCATCTTTGACCTGATTCTTACTATGGTGTGATGTGGAAAATTTTTCATCCTTATGAAAGGAGAATGAACAAAATGTTGGGCTTGAAATATGAACATAATCATTTCCCCCACCTTGACCATCTTGATCTTGGAAATTCATTTCCATGATGGAGATATCATCTTCTCGAGTAGAGTCAACCTTAACATACTTGAGAATTTTCTTATTTATACATTCCTCATTGAGAAGGTCTTAATTTCCTAATGGGAAAGGGAAGTCTTCATATTCAAAATCATATTCATCAAACAAATCTTCATGCTTGATTTTGAGAACATGGTTGGAAACTTGAGACTCACTGTTAAGAATGTATTTCATATCCCCTTTTATTCATGATTTGCACCTCTAATCACCTTGATATTTAGTTAATGTAATCCAATATTTCCATAACCTTCATCACCACCAAGTGGTGAACCTACATCCATAATTAGTTGGAAGTGCACATTGTCAAATTCCAAATCCATGAGGTCATTATGATGCTTTTCCATTAGGTCAATAAAACTTGGATACCACCCCATCTATATAGGAAGCTTGGAATCTTCCTCTGAAGTTATGAAAATTTGTCCATACTTTGAATCTTGAAATAGGATTTCCACCCTTGGTTCATGTTTTCATGCTAAATTTATAGCATGCAATATTTAAAATTTTGGTCATAACAACCAAACCCACACTTGAAATTCCCTTTCCTAGTCAATGTAAACCTTTCCTCCGACTAAAATTTTCAATGTGCCATCGTTATTTTCACAAATAGGAGCATGATAACATGATTTTAAGTTTTTTTCATGTGTAGAGAAGTGTACCTATCTTATTTCATGAAGTTACTGAGATATAAGAAAAAATAGTTCTCCCAAAGGATTATTAACGGTTATTTATTGTCTTTCTGTTATAGGAAGACATCCCTCAAAAAGATATTAGTAAGGTAAAAACCCATATAGAGGTCATTTGGGAGAGTAATAAGATGATCCAAGGCATTGAGGAAGATCTGTGAGGCTATGAGAGGTTGGGAAATTTTCAAACAAAATCAGGTCTTATTTGGCAAGACACTAGGAAAAGCATGTTTCAAAAGAGCTAGTCAACTTGTTCGAAGGGTTTCAGGAGGATGTGAAGTGTTGGTAACTCATATCTAAGGAATTGTAAATATGAAAGAGCCTACTTCATGGTGCAATAATCAAGGAAGAATTATGGGGGTATAAAAATGTGAAAACATGTCCATTAGTGAAACACAAGAGTCCTTCTACAAAGTGGAACTTTATCAAAAGGTTTTGGACACCTTGTGAAGAGTTAGGAGCCTTAAAAAGGCTAAAATAAAATATATTAAATTATCTTCATGACTTGTAAGTTATTTTGGCTCATTTTCATTGAAAACTCTTCTTGCCACTCCACTCATTGGTGTAATGCTCTAGGAAAAATTAAAGGTACATGTAATTTTTTTTGGAGAAGTCATTTTAAAGATTCCTAAATTGGATAATTGGATTCTAAGAAATTCATATATTATATGGCCAAAATTAATTAATAATCAACCCTAGGGTGAAAGAAACATTTTGGGAAGTAGAACATGTGGTGCAAAACATGTTTGAAACTCTTCTTGAGTGTACTTGCACAATTTTCATGTCCCTTTACACACTTGGCATAATTTTGAGGTGAAATTACACTTTTAACCTCCATTTTACCCAAGTGAAATTTTGAGGTGCAATTGCACCCTAAAATTATACTCCTTCCCATTAGTGTATTTTTGGCATGGTGGAGAGATGAAAAATGCAAACATGGGTACATGTGCAAGTGAAATATCCACCATATAAAAGTGAAAAAAAATTTCTCCCTCTTAAAAAAATGTAAAGTGAGTTTCAAAGTTCAAGGCATCCATTTAAGCTCATCTTATATCTGGTTCATCATGTTGAAGATTGAAAAACTTTCCTTTGTGCCCTAGATATCAAGATCTTATTTTCCTCATAAATTTTGATTCCAAGATCTAGTTTCCTCCAAATTTTGACCATATATTCCTATTGAAAACACCTTATTGATAATATAGTATTTTTATCTTGATATTACCTCTTCAAAAATATTCTGACTATTTTTCTAGCTATCATACTCTTGGATTACTCAAAAACACCATTTTTGTAAAGAAGATTACGCAAAATTCCCATTAGAGAATCATTTAAAACTTGGAGAATTCATTCCTCTCAAAAATTTTATCATTCGATATATTAAAAATAATATAAGAAGAATAATTACTCTACTTATTAATAAAATTCTCATTCATCTCCAAAACCCAAGAAAAACCGCATGTCCATGCAAAATTTATTTGGTTTGTTCTCCTAAACCCCGCTAGAGAACATCAACACATTTAGATCATCCATTCCTCTCCCAAGAGATTCTTAATTATCCTAATAGAAACTTATTTAGATAAGATATTTTCCCAAAGTGATCAATTGAAAATTTTCCCTCTTTCCCATTTTTACTAATTTTTAAGATTTTCCCACATCCATAACCCATTTTGAAAATTCACATTGATTCCTACAAGGGAATCTTGCAAAATTTGGAATTTTTTTCTTAGGATTATTTCTAAAAAATTGAATTGCATATAGTTTGTAGTTTATTTTCTCCTATTTTTCTCGAAATACAGAATCAATATCCTGTAACACCAAAATACACTCAAATTTATGGGTTTTCATAAATAGTTCTTGAATCCATTTTTGCTTTTACCATAGAATTCCTAAAAATTTCTAAGGCAAGTGGTATCATAAAAATTAAAAATTAAGCATTACAAATTTAGATATGGGCTGGTTTTAATTCTAGTGTAGCACGTGGATTTTGACAATTTGAAGTAGAGGATGGAAGAAGGAAAACTCATTTATGGACCTAAGTTAGCATACGTGAGAGGATTGCTGATCACAAAACATATAATTAAAATTTTCAAATGATTAAAAAATGGTAACCATGGTTGTGAGTTTTGTTATATTTCCACAAAGGATTCTCAAGAAGCACTTTGGGATAAGAAAGTAAATAAGTTAAAGCCATGCACGGAGGTTGAAGACCTTGCATAGAATGGTGTGTGTGAACCATGAAGAAGTATTAAAAGGAAAGGAATGTATATAAATACACACAAGGATAGGGAAATAATGTAGGTATAATACAAGTGTGAACATGGGACTGAAAATTTAACAACGTGCGAAGGTCGTGTACAAAGACAAAGTAAAGGAGCTAGTCAAATTTTGGAATGGGCTAAAAATAGAGAAGAGAAGAGATGGGTGGTGGGAAAGGAAAGTATATAAATAAAATCAGCAAGGATAAGGAACCGAAAAGGGATAAAGCACATGTAGGATGGACAAGGATTGTGCATGGATGAAGCTAAATATAGGATACATGCATGGATAATAACAAGTTATTTATAGTGTGAGAGGATTGAGTTAACTAAGGATATCCTGGATTTAAAGTAGGAGCTCAGAGGAATGCACTTTATAATTAGGGTGTCTATTATTAGAAATAGATCATGTAAGTGGTGAAGGAAAAGTTCCCATTGTATATATATGTTTCACATTCCTTTGTAAAAGGGTGGGACAAAGATACATATAAGATAATGCATGTCTATATTGTAATCGAGTTATAAGTGTGTGTTATGCAACGAGTTTGTAATAGAATTGATTATGTGATTGTAATGGATGGTTTAATATGAGTTGAAAGGTTATAAGGTATGAACACAACATAGTAGCTATACAAGTCATGTTCTTAGTTATCTATCATGATAAATGAATGAATCAGAGATATTGTTACATGTTATCCTTGTTATGTTATATTGTTTATCTTCTATATATGATATAAAAGGTTAAGTACATAACCAAAATATTGACAATTCGAGACAGAGAAGGGACCTCATAATTCACACGCACTTTGGGTGAGCACTTGGACATTATTCTAAGTGATGTTCCAATGTGCCCAACTCGATAAGCGCTGATAGCTAGGATCCAACATTTTGGTTTCGTTCTTGAGACCTTATTTTATTTTTACCTTCAGGATGTGTGCACATGGCATTCTAGTTGTTTTTGGAGAATATTCAACATTGGGTATACAATTGTCAAGACAAGTTCATGAAAAGGTATAACATCGTAATAACTTTGATCCATGGAAATGGGTAGAGGAAAACTTGTAGGATGCATTGTATGAGACATTTTTATAATCTTCCTAATAATATCATATGATTGTCTAGCAGCTTACACATAGATTCGAGGGATAAATTTGGTAATAAATCAAGTTTTGAGTCAATAAAAGTATCAAACACTCTCTGATTTTGATGAGTGTGGACTCAAGGCGTAGGTCATTGGAGGGAAGGAGTGCTACGCAATTATACTTTGAAATATAAAATTACACTATACTTGTGTCTAAAGGAGACATAATTCTAGTTCTTATGTGAACCAAGAGGATTGTATCTACAAGTGCTACCTCTATGCATGAATATCTTTATGATTAATATGGGGATGAAAAATTTAACCGTGACTAGGTAAAATATGGCCACACGTAGGGAGAGGAATGGTTTTGGGAAGAATAGCATTCTGAGCACACTTGATCCTCTGCAAAAGGATGAGTGGCTTAATTGCAATGATGAGCTCTATGGAATTTTAGGTCTTACTATTTCTAGGGATATGTGATGTTTTTTCAAGCACACTAAGTTCCCTTTCACTTTGCTCGGTCCATTATCGATATTTGCATGGTGATAATTCTTCACCATATGAGATAGATGCCTCCCAAGAACAATCTTGTGCCACCAATGGATTCTCCCCTTCTCACATACCTTCCACTCCTGAGTGTTCCTCTGCATTCATGTTTTTTCCTTGCATGGCCTTCTTATTCTCTCTCTACTCTAGAGAATTATTGTATTTGGGTCCCTTATCAGGCCATGTTGTTAGGACCTATTTCTTCTCCTTCTTCTCAAGTCTTCTTGAGTGAGTTTGTCTCTCTTTTGGGGGAGTTTTTCGCACTTGGTTTTCTCCTTTCACTCCACTTTTTGATATTTTATTGTATGTGTTTACCTCATCAAGATTAATTTTTTGGGCCCATTTTTTAATTCTTTGTGTGTTTATCAGACTTTCCTTGCCTCATCCTAAGTTACGATGAAGGGGGTGTTGGTGTTAGTGGTATTTTTCACCTTTTATTTATTTACTAGGTGTAATTCCACCTCACTAGGTGAGTCATATCACTTAGGTGTGATCATGGATCCTAGGTGTCATACTAGTTATGATATATTCCATCTTGGAATATATCATATGTGTAAGTATGTGTCATAGGAGTTATATTCCCCTTTCACAAAGTAACTCCTCTTCTCCAACATAGAGGAATCATTATTTATGCATGTGAGTTACTCAACACTTCTCTATATGTACAAATCTCCTCTTTATCAATGAATAATAGGTTTTAGTCTTGTTTCCCTTTTTGATGGTCATTTGGCCCCATATTCTTCTCGTTGTGATACCGTGATGAATAATGTGAAAACATGAAGCACGAGGATCATGTGTGATAATGCAAACATCAAATGAGTTTTCTCTGGAAACATGAAAAGGTTTCATGGGAGAGAGCATCAACCATGAAGTGCATGTAAAGATTCAATTAGAGAAAAATCTCATCAAGTAAATCCTCATAGATCTAAAAAGGAAAAGGAGTACAAATAAGGGTTTTTGTGTAACCCCAAGTGCCAATAATCATGACCTATCAAGTGGATAAGGGGAGTTACATTCCTAGAATGGGAATTAACTCCCATATGACACACTGACACTTAATGAGACGTAATGAATCTCATGTTGGCCCTTGTGACACCCCTATGACACCTAGACCTATGACCTCACCCAAGTGAGATGAATCACCATGTGATGTTGAAAATGACTCACACCAACACAGTCAAGTGGAGAGAGAGAGAGAGAGAGAGAGAAGAAAGAATTCATAGATATAATGATGGACGAGAGAGGGAAGTTGAAGAGGCATAAATACTAATAGGAATGGGGCTAGTTGGAAGTGATGATAACCCTACAAAAGGTGAGGGGCCATAGGACCATGTCCCTTATATATTGGGGAAGTTCGGTAGAAAATCACCTTGACATAAGTTGAGATAAATTCGATGAAAGATTAAGAACCGTTGTACGCATCTTATCCACCCTAGATCTCTAGCCCTTACACATGGTGTTTGAATCAAAATGTTATAATGGAATATCATCACCATGATGAGAAGCAAGAGGGTAATCAAGGATCACTGCATTGGGTTGGAGATATAGGTAGACATGTCATAGTATTATCACAAGAGGCATAAAATATAAAGGTGATGTGTATGGCGGTGCAAAGGCAATAGGATTACATAGCCGGACATAAAATTTTGTTTAGGAATATTCTAATAGGCACAACAATAGGACAAATAATTATCACTCTATTTATTCGAAGTATTCCCATTGGAGGAATATAAGGAAAAAGGGTTGGTGTGTAGTTCGGTTCTACTATAACTACATAGAATACTTCTTTGGGACCTCGTTAATGCAAAATCACAGCACCCCTGGATGTTGATCAGATTTCTAGGTTGATCACTCTAGCATCCAGTGTGATTGCATAACATTGAATCCTTCCTCCAAGTGTGGGACTTACAATAATGAGAAAGGAATCTCTAGAGAAGGCTAGTTCCTATTCCTCTGTTCAGATGCACATGAAAAATGCAGAGGTTTTACTCAAAACCTAATCTAATTTTTCCAAGGAGATAGGGTAAGAAGATGCATAAAAATAAACCTAAGCTAACAGAGGTGATGCACCGAGGAATGAAGAACACCTATCTTGCCAATAAACATAGACCATTCAAATGTGATGCAAGATCATGCACAGATAACAAAACTTGCAGTGAAAGACCAGGAGGATGCAAATGAACATAGAGAGGGTTGAGAATCATCCACAGACATGCATTACTTGCTCCAAAGATTGATACAATACACTACAAAATTCCAAGAGGTAGAGTCACATTACAGTTTCAAATGGGAGGTTTTAACTCCACAAATTCACCTGATAAAGAGAAGAAGGGAGGAGCAAAACAGAAATGTTCGACCTTTAGAAAGAAGCCCCTCCTTACAATATATAGGAAGAATGAGAGAGGGAAGAGAGAGGAAATCTAGATCTACCCCAACCACTTCTAGGTCGCATAGTTTATCTCATTATGGTAGAAGTGGTGAATCCTGGAAAAATGGCGGATCTGCCTGCAGCGAAAGGGCGAACCATCATTGTATTAAAGCTGGTTGTTGAAACGTCACTTGTCTATTATCACACACCAGAGACGTTTTCTTGATTTTCTCCTCCAAACTGAACCAAAATGCAAGATTGACCCTGGAATCATATAGAGAATATCACCAGCTTTCCATTGATATGAAGAACGTGAAAATCGAGCTCTGGATCGAAAGATATGGCGATCTGAAGATTTAGGGCAAAAAAAGGGGCCAAAACGGATTTTGAATCTTTTCTGCGCTCTGCCACTTCGATGACACGTGTTAGGCATGGATTGGCCACGCAATTCTCTCTCCTTCCCTTTCGTGGGTTTTCCTTGAAAATTTTGACTTTTCTTACACTTTGGAAAAATTTTCATTTCTCCCCGCGCCCCGCCACTTGGGACACGTGGCATCGTTTGGTTCGTCGACAGGGGCGCGGGGAAAACCTTTACCTTTTAGTTTTGGGCCAAAACTTTGCTAAGTTTCCAAAACTCTCCCGAGCTCCAAACTCCCCTACCACGTGGCATGATTTCATTGGACGCGGGCCCTCCTTGTCTCTGTTTGCGGCCCTTTCACCTTTTCACGTCCTTCGCGTCCTCACGGCCCAGATGTCCCAAACCGTTTGGGACAAAAATCTCCAAACCGCCTGATTTGGGCTTCCTTGCTCCTCTTTACGGTGAAGACACATGGCGAGATTCCATTGGCTCTCGGCTCTTTCGGATTTTCGTATCCCGTGCATACTTTTGTCCCGGGTGTCCCAGACGAAAGTTCCCTATTTCGGCCGATCCAGGCGGTTCGCGTCCTCCACGTACCTTTGTCCCAACTATCCCGGACTATCTGGGACAAATTTCTCGAACCGCCTGAAATGGGCTGACTGTTTGCTCTCGGCCGCTTCACCTTTTCACGTCCTTTGCATCCTTCGCGTACTCACGGCCCAGATGTCCCAGACTACCTGCACAACAGTTAGTCAATTTTTTCACCTTCGGCCGGTTCGCCCTTTCGCGTCCCACACGTCCCCACGGCCCGGATGTCCCTTTGCTGCGCGGACCGTCTGGCAGTTTTTCGGCCGATTCGGGCCCCGACGTCCCAACTGTCCCTAGTGCTGCCTTAGTCGATTTTCTCTGTATTTCAGCCTCAAGCCTGGCTCTTTGCAACTTTTTCACATACTTTTAAAACTTCTGGGTTTTCTTCTTGGATGGGAGAGTTAAAAAGAAGCCTAGGGGACCCCAAAAACATGATTTTTGCCTTAACTCAACCTATTTACTTGGGATCGACAACTGATGATGCATGTTATCAAAATTACCTTGGGGGGAATTTTGGATAACAGTTTGGCGACTCAGCGGGGTCACCTGCCTGCTAGGTAGAAGATCAGTGGCCTTTTAACAATCCATTGGGCATGGAGTAATAACCTGAAACCAACCTGATCTCTGATCCCGATCCTGATACCGCAACTCATTCTTCGAGAGCACTCTGAACTGTAGAAATTCAACCTGAGAGCGACAAAACCTGTGCCAAAGCACTTAGGAAAAAGAAACCTAACTACAACAAGACAATGTGCATACGCACTTAGAGGAACTGAAATCTAGGCTAATATTTACAAGGGTAAACCTTTTCCTTTTTAGTAGCAATGTTTAAGATAGATTCCGTTAACTGGAATCGGGAGTTCTTCTCCATCCAATGCAGACAATTGGAAGGCATTACCACTTTTACATCTCGTGACCATGTAGGGGCCACTCCAAATGGCATCAAACTTGGAATGCCTTCCAGGTTTCGCCCGATCTGCATCCCATTTCAGAACTAGGTCCCCCTCCTGGAAGGTCCTTGCTCCTACCTTCTTGTCAAACCATCTTTTTACTAAGGTCTGATCCTTTTCAATCATCAGAACTGCATGTTCTCTTATTTCTTCCAATTCCATCAACTCTGCGTACCTGGCCTCCATTGGTTTGAACTCAGACAACTCCAACTGCTTCATGAGCTCCAATGCTGGAAATTCTAATGATATAGGCAATACTGCCTCTTTCCCATAGACCAATTTGTAGGGAGAACTACCTGTAGACCTCTTTGGTGTTATCCTGTCAGCCCATAATGCTGATTTTAGCTTGGTATGCCATGTCCTTTGGTTTTCATCTAGAGTTCTTCTGATGATCCTTAGCAACTTCTTGTTCGTGGACTCTGCCTATCCATTACCCTGTGGGTAATAATTTGAAGAGGTGCTTAAATAGATTCCATTCTTGAAAACCCATTCTATAATTTTTGAACCTATGAATGCTAATGCATTATCTTGATATGATAGTGGTGGCACTTGAACTCGGTCACTATTTCTTCATAAAAGTCTAGTATGTTAGACTCACTTGCTTCTTTGAGTGCTACCGCTCGGTCCACTTGGTGAAATAATCCGTCACCGTGAGAATCCACTTGTGTCCTTAGCTTGAGTTTGGGTTGATGACCCCAGCGAAGTCCAATCCCCATTGCATAAATGGTTGGTTGACCAAAATTGGGTGCAATGGAAGCGTTGCTAGTCTTTCTTTCCCGTGAAGAGTGCACATTTCTTGCACTTTCTTATCCATGTATAACATCCTTGAACACTTTGTGGGCCAATAATACCCTGCCTTCATTATCTTGAGAGCTGTTACTCGTGGGGCGAAATGTCCTCTGGAATCTCCATCGTGAAAATCTCATAACACCCTCTCAATTTGACCTATCCCAATGCACCTCAGTAGAACTCCATTGATGTCTTTCTTAAACAAAACACCATCAACAAGCACATATGGAATGGCTTGTAATCTAAAGTACCTCCTCTTTACTTTGCTCATTTCTGGAGGGCATAGGCCTGTCTGTAGGAAGTGTATCATATTCTGAGTCCAACAGGGAGTGGGCACATCATCATTTTCCTGTTCTTGACCATCCTGTAGTACCAAGACAACCTCTTTTCCATTACCTGCTTCAACTTGTTGACTCAAGGCTAGTTGTTCGCATAGTCCCTTCCCATGTACTAGTTTGGTGACCTTAATCTCGATGTCATATTCCATGACACGGGTTATCCATCCTGCACATTTCTCATTCAGATCCTTGTTTAGAAGGAAGTCCTTGACTCCCGCATGAGAGACCAATAATTGGATCTTGTTGTTTGAGACTAGGTGCTTGAATTTCTTTAAACTCCTGATCACTGCAAGTACATGCTTTTCAATGAAAGAGTACCTAGTTTCGTATTCCTCCAAGCCTTGACTGAAGAAAGCAACTGGTTGTTCTAATCCTTCTTTGTTTTGTTGTGCCAGGATTGCAGAAATTGTGTCTCCACCACCAAAGGCGTATAACATGAAACCCTTGGAGAAGTCTGGATTGACGAGAGTGGGAGCTTGAGATATAGCCTCTTTTATTGCCTCAAAACTTGCCTTGCCTTCAGATGTCCACTTAAATGCCATGCTCTTTTTAACATCAGCATTATTGGCTTTACGAGTAGCCTGTAAAGTTTGGAACAAACCTGCGGACAAAATTGATCCTTCCCAAGAAGCTTTGAAGAGCCTTCTTGTGACTTGGCAATGGCAACGCTCGAATTGCTTCAACTCTTTCTGGGTCAATCGTCAATCCCTCCTTTGAAACAATATGGCCTAGAATTTTCCCCTCATGAGCCAGGAATATGCATTTTTTGGGATTCAATGATACCCCAAATCTTCTACACCTCTGAAATACCTGCCTCAGATGAAAGAGGTGATCCACTGCATTTTTGGAGAATACAGTGATGTCATCAAGATATATCAGAACTATTTTATTGATCAACCCTTTGAATGCCATATCCATTTCCCTTTGGAAAGTGGCTCCAGCATTTGATAGGCCAAATGGCATCTTCTTGTAGGCATATGTGCCCCATTTGGTGGTGAAAGCCATCTTGAACTGGTCATCTTCCTTCACCATTATCTGATTATAGCCTGAATATCCATCTAGCAATGAGAACCTTTCTGAACCAGCTACAACCTGCAATATTTTCTCCATGGAAGGGAGTGGGTAATGGTCCTTGAGAGAGGCTCTATTCAAGTCTCTGAAGTCAACACACAATTTGATCTCTCCACTCTTCTTTCTTCGATGGAACTAAGTTGGCAACCCAACTAGAATGCTTGATTGGGAATATGATTCTTGAATCAATCAGCCTTGTCCAATTCTTTCTTCATGAGAGGCTCCATGTGTGGATTGGTGGTCTTTGTTTCTACCTGACAGACTTAGTATTCAGATCCAATTCAATGGTATGCTGAGCTAAGTTTGGATTGAAACCATTCAAGTCTTCATAGCTCCAAGAAAACACATCAGGGAACTCTTGACACAGCTGTATGAACTCATACCTTTCTTGTTCAGTTGTCATCTTTCCAATTTGCAATGGTTTGTTCTCTTCTACCAAGATGGATACTGAGTCCCCTCTCTTGACCTGAATGTTTGCTTTCTCCTTTCTAAACTGATCATTGGGATTAAAAATGGACTCCAAAGTGATAAGTCCCTTGGGCAGCTTGTTAGTTCTTAGTTGTACTACTTGGTCACCATACTGCTGTTCCAATTTTTCTTGATTCTTGTTTGAGAACTCAACTTCTTCTTGCAAGAAATGGATGATTTACTAGTCATTTTCAAACACTTGCCAACTGACATTGTTATCCGGCATTGAAGGCCTCACAATCACATGGATGTTTGGCTGTACCTTGTCTTGTTGAATACTTTCCACAATGTCAAAGGCTGCCCCAATAGCTGTAAGCCTGTCAGCAGCTTGATTCTCTTTCCTAGGAATGGGATGCCAAAACCTTCAAAATCTTCCATGAGGTCCGACACCCTGTTCTTGTAACATTTGAGTAGATCATTCTTGGCAAAGCATGTTGTCCCTTGACCTGATTTACAATCAATTCACCGTCCCCAAAGACTTACAAGTTCTTTATTTTATTCTTGATTGCCCAATGCATCCCTTGCACCAAGGCTTCATATTCAGCAAGTGTTATTGGAGCATGCAAACTGAAATCTAAAAGCTGAATAGTACTTTACTCCTTCGAGGCGAAACAAGCACGGCTCCACCTCCCGCACCTTGTCTACTCCTTGATCCATCAAAAACAGCTGCCATACCTTATTTTCATCCTTGTGGTTTGGCTTGGTGATGCTAGGAATAGGTTGATTTTCTTCATGTATACAATAGACCCCTAGCTCAGATTCTTCTACTTCTTGATAAGGATCAAAAGCATGTATCTTGTTTGCCCATTCATCAAGAGTTAGATCCAGGATGCTTCCAACCTTAGTGTCAGCTTCATCAGAGCTTGGGTGATCTTCTTGATCAAATGCTGAACAATTGGCATTAATCTGACTTGGAGTGTAAGGCTCAATATGGAAGTTTGCAATAGGTTCTGACCTGATTGTGGCTTTGGTTCCATACCTCGTTCTGAATAGCATGTGTGACCAATCAGCAGACAAATATCCTCCAATCCTGGCTATGAAGTCTCTTGAAAAACATAGGGCAAAGAGTGGTGGAAGGTCTTTGACTGATACATCTTGTAAAACAACAACGTTTGGACATGCATGCAAGGTAAGAATTAAGTTTTTAATCACTCCAACTGTTATTCTCTTTGTCCCATCTAGCTACACTACCCCTTTGGATATTGTTTCATATTGGAGCCCTAGCCGATTAGCTATTTGTTTAGGAATTACTGAGCTACTTGCCCCAGAGTCTATCATGCAATTGTGCACTAGCTGATTTCCAATGATCAATGAAACATAGAAAGGAGGGGTTTTCAACATTTTACCTTGCTTTGTCCTCCATGATTTCCCTCAAAGCTAGGCAGCATTTGTAAGGACTTTATCTTGCATCTGAACTTGCTGATTCGAAGTTGGCCAATCCTTCATGGCAGCTTGCAGCAGATCTCTTTGGCCTGGGATGGATAGGGATTCCCACATTGATATATTGACATTTGTCTTCTTCATCTGATCAATGATATTGAATGATGATGAAGGATCCCTTTGTCGTCCCTTAGTTTGCACATTCACTCCTTGCACATGGGCAGCAACAACTGGTATTTGAGTTGGCCTAGGGGCTGTTCTTGGCCGCCCTTGTGCATTTGAAATTGGATTTTGCTTGCCAACCATTTGTGGATCCATGGAAGGTTATGGATTGGTTGGGGCTAATGGCTGTTCTTCACCCAAATTCCTCCTTTTTGACCTTGTGTTGGCTGCAACACCTTGAGAAACTACCTGGTTCATGCCACAAAATCTCTTGCTTGCCAATTTACTAATGTGGTGTCATTTGGGGCTGATTGCTTTGTTGGAATGTTTCTTGTTGTTGGGTCATTTCTCGACTCGCCCTCACCCTCCACACCAATAGTTGTCACCATTAATGCTTGATTCAAAGCACCATTGAAGCACATGGATTGGTTATGAGGCTCGTTGCATGGAAAACACCAATCGTACTCCTGGGCAATGTTGTTTTGTGTTGGCACCGGTGCCTTAGAGACAGAGATATGGCATTTGGATTATAGGGCTGAAATGGTCTATTGGCGGGAGGCCTTGTTTGATTTATATTTGCAAGCTGGATTAGGGGCCTTTGTGGTTCGTATGGCTGCCTGTTAGGATGAGTTTGGGGCTGATAAGAAGGTCTCAAACCTTGGGCTTGTTGCCTTTTGGGAGTAACCAGCTCATTGTCTAGGTTTTGCAATTGCTTCATTACTTCTTGAAGCTCATTTGGGGCACTTAGAGATGAAGTGGAAGCTTCATTTGAACTCGATTTCTAGGAGTGGGAGAAGGAGCCAAATTAGGTGCTTGATTGGTGTTTGGACTCTCTAAACTTGGAAATAGTGGCATGGGTGGTCTAGGGGCAAGTTTGCCAGCTTGGATCAAGCAATCTTCAGCCCTAATGGCAATGCTATAAGCCATAGGGATAGTTATACCTCCCATGGACTGAATCAACATAGAAATATCAAAATTTAGAGCTTTGAGATAGTAGAGAAAAGCACCTTCTGCTGTTGGCCTGATTGCCATTGGAATTCTCTCCCAAGTCTTTTGAAATCTGAAGTTGAAATCGGTCAGCTGCTCATTGGGAGCTCTCTTGATGGTTGTCAGCTGCTCCAAAAGAGACAAGTTGTCTCCCTTTTCTCTAAATTGTTTATGAAGTGCTATAAACAGCTGATTCCAATTTGTGATAGAACCAGCTCCAAGGCTTCTAAACCATTGCAATGCTTTCCCCTTGAATGAAGATGCCAACAACTTGACAGTCACTTGCATCTCATTGATTTCATGGATTGCACAAAGGTTAGAAATATCTTTAACATGATCACCTGGAGTAGTCTGATTTTCTCCAAAGTGAAGTATGGAATGTTCTTCAAGGCTGTAATAGGAATTGGATTTTGTGCATTGAGGGCAAGTGGGCTATTGCCCTGTGAAGTTGACATAGGGGTTGTTTTGTGCCATTCTAATTGGTCTTAAAACCCTTGTTGACTGAATGAAAGGCCTACCAGGTGGAGGAGTTGAGAGAGTTCTGTTTGGTGGAGATGGAGACCCTTGAATCCTTCTTCCTCTTTGCCTTCTTCTTGGAGATAATTGCAGGTATTCAAACAGCACTTCTTCTTCTCCAACTCTTGACCTTGTGGTGACTCTTCTCATGAGTTTTCAGGCCTGCACTTTGTTGAAACCAGATTGATTATTCCCATTTGAGTAGCTAGATATGCAAATAATAGCTCTTTTCAAGCAAGAAAATTGCAGCAAATGCACATCAACTTTGCTGCAATAGAAATGAGACCTCTAGGGTCCCACTTTGGGTGTGCCAAAACTGTTGATGTAAAATCACAAAGCACCACCGGATGTTGATCGATTTCTAGGTTAATCACTCTAGCATCCAAAGTGTGATTGCATAACATTGAATCTTTCCTCCAAGTGTGGTACTTGCAATAATGAGAAAGGAATCTCTAGAGAGAAGGCTGGTTCCTATTCCTCTGTTCGGATGCACATGAAAAACGTAGAGGTTTTACTCAAAACCTAATCTAATATTGCCAAGGAAATAGGGTAAGAAGGTGCATAAAAATAAACCTAAGCTAACAGAGGTGATGCACCGAGGAATGAAGAACACCTATCTTGCCAATAAACACAGACCATTCAAATGTGATGCAAGATCATGCACAGATAACAAAATTTGTAGTGAAAGACCAGGAGGATGCAAATGAACACAGAGAGGGTTGAGAATCATCCACAGACATGCATTACTTGCTCCAAAGATTGATACAATACACTACAAAATGCCAAGAGGTAGAGTCACATTACAGTTTCAAATGGGAGGTTCGAACTCCACAAATTCACCTGATAAAGAGAAGAAGGGAGGAGTAAAACAAGAAATGTTCGACCTTTAGAAAGAAGCCCCTCCTTACAATTTATAGGAAGAATGAGAGAGGGAAGAGAGAGGAAATCCAGATCTACCCCAACCACTTCTAGGTTGAATTTATTTTATCTCATTATGGCAGAAGCGGTGAATCCTGGCAAAATGGTGGGTATCAGCAGAAACGTGCGTAACTGTTGTATTAAAGCTGGTTGTTGAAATGTCACTTCTGTCTATTATCACGTGCAGAGACATTTTCTTGATTTTCTCTCTCCAAACTGAACCAAAATGCAATATTGACCCTAGAATCATGTAGATAATTTCACCAGCTTTCCATTGATATGAAGAACGTGAAAATCGAGCTCTGGATCGAAAGATATGGCGATCTGAAGATTTAGGGCAAAAAAAAAGGGTGAAAACAGATTTTGAATCTTTTCCCGCACTCTACCACTTAGATGACATGTGTCAGGTGTGGATTGGCTGTGTAATTCTCTCTCCTTCCCTTTCTATGGGTTTTCCTTGAAAATTTTGACTTTTCTTACACTTTGGAAAAAATTTCATTTCCCCCGCGCCCCGCCACTTGGGACACGTGGCATCATTTGGTTCGTCAACAGGGGCGCGGGGAAAACCTTTACCTTTAGTTTTGGGCCAAAACTTTTCTAAGTTTCCAAAGCTCTCCCGAGCTCTAAACTCCCCTACCACGTGGCACAATTTCATTGGACGAGCTCTCCTTGTCTCTGTCACATGTGCCCTTTCACCTTTTCACATCCTTCGCATCCTCACGGCCCGGATGTCCCAAACCGCTGCTGGGAAAAAAATATCTGAACCACCCGATTCGGGCTTCCTTGCTCCTCTTTGCGGTGAAGACACATGGCGAGATTCCATTGGCTCTCGGCTCTTTCATCTTTTCATGTCCTGCGCGTACTTTTGTCCCGGGTGTCCTAGACGAAAGTTCCCTATTTCAGCCGATCTCGGGCGGTTCGTGTCCTCCGCGTACCTTTGTCCCAACTTTCCCGGACTGTTTGGTACAAATTTCTCCGAACCACCCGAAATGGGCTGACTTTTCTCTCGGTCGCTTCGCTTTTTGCATCCTTCGCATACTCACGGCCCAGATGTCCCAGACTACCTACAAAACAGTTAGTCAATTTTTTCACCTTCGGCGGGTTCACCCATTCGCGTCCCGCACGTCCCCATGTCCCGGATGTCCCTTTGTTGCGTGTGCAGACCGTCTGGCGGATTTTCGGCCGATTCGGGCCCCGACGTCCCAACTGTGCCTAGTGTTGCCTTAGTCGATTTTCTCCGTATTTCGGCCTCAAGCACGGCTCTTTGTAACTTTTTCACATTTTTAAAACTTGATGGGTTTTCTTCTTGGATGGGAGAGTTAAAAAAGAAGCCGAGGGGACCCTGAAACATGATTTTTGCCTTAACTCAATCTATTTACTTGGGACTGACAATCTGATGCATGTTATCAAAATTACCTTGGGGGGGGGAATTTTGGATAACAGACCACCATTAGTCCTAGTGATAGGAGGCTTGGGAAGATCTAGTCCACCCATGAGCGAGGAGGCAACCCTAGTGGAGGTTTGGGGTCGGGATCGGTCCACCACCGAGACAATCAAAGATAAGGGAGAAAACCACCACCACCACAATAACCTTATCAACAAAAATATATTATGAGATGTCACTTCGTTTACTAGATTATCGATGTGTGGAAGATGTAGCGCAGTATGTGAAAAAGTATGATATTTTATGGAGAGATAAAGGAATAAAAACTTCAAATAGGAAGGTGAGCCGTTCATAACCAATTTATAGGGTTGTGCGCATAATTGGTGGTACATAAAATATGACCATCATCAAATGGGTGTACTATGATTTCTTGGGAAATTATTTCTTGGCAGAGTTCCATATGTCTGCGTTCAAGCAACAAAGGATGAGTGTTCTAAAATACATTAATAAAGGCCTATGCAAAGGTGTTAGTGAGTATGATTCATGATTCAAGAGCTTATTGTCCAAGATATCTTATGAAATTGATGCGGGAGAATCAAATCTATATCTGTATACAAGATGACAACATCCAATTTTTGGTTTGACAAGTATTTCATGGGTCCTAAAGACCATCTAGGGTCTTCTTGTGGTATTAGTTTAGTATAGGTCCTTAAAAAAATCATGTTTTGTCATTTCCCTCAAAAATTACATTTGAATCCTTGAAGGATATTTTGGAGCATAATTGGGGTGTGAGTTGTCATCTTAGAGTATCATGGTATATCATAATATTGTAATTGGTCTTATTTAACTTTAGGAGTCTTAATTAGGACCTATTTGTGAACTAGTGCTTAGACCCTAAAATCCTAGACTAACTAGCCTTTCTAATGTTGTCTTAAAAGCTAAAACCATGTATATGAAAGGTCTAATGGGAAATAATTAAGTTCAGAAAACCTTGTAAAATCATATTTAATTCTCCCTTATTACTATATTGGCCATCATTTGAATGGTCTAGGGAATGGGTGATTGGAGCTCCAAGAAGAATTTGAAAATTTTGTAAACAAATTGTATAACTGAATATTGTGTTTCTTGATGTTTCATAGTTGTGATGTATAGATATATTTTTGAATACTAGTGATAGTAAATTTTGAAAGAGGTAAGAGGATCATAGTAATGATATAAATATTACATGTAGATAACTGAAGATTTTACTAATGTGTGTTTGACCATTTCTTGACAATCAATGATAGAACAAAAATGAATGGAGTTAAAGAGATAATGTTAATAATCTTAGGAATGGTATTTCTAATTAAATTAGAGGTAATTGTGACCTTGATAATGTTTTGAGGAAGAAGGCAAGGTGAAAATTAGTTGTTGCAAAATTGGAAGAAGAATGCAAATTACTATAACAAACACTCGATCATTATGGACTTGTCTTGACTAAGAAATCATGAATTATGGAAAGGAAGTGGTAATATTTCTATGGCTATTATTATAAAAAGATTTATTGGCAAGTCTCTATTTTCTTGCATGTTAATGCAGATGTCTTGGAAAGTTGTTATCTTTTAAATAAGTGTATAAGTGAAATTATACTAATGTCTCAGTCCTCGGGCATGCTAAAACGCTCTTAGGGTTTGGAGGAACCCAATGATTAGAATGATTCTAAGGTTAAAATATGATTTTAAAACTCTAAGAAAGTGGTGGAAGGTTGTATTGAAGATAATTAAATGAATATGAACCCTTGAAACCTCCTCGAAACAAGAAGAATGCTAAAATTATTCATAGACCTCACAGTGTCAATTTTGCAACTCAAGCCAAGAATTTCTAGAGCTATAGAGAACCAAGAGGGTTGAGTCAAGGTTAAATCTAGATGATAAATACTTAATCTTATCAAATAAAACATGGGTAAAGGGGATATATTAGAAATAATGTCCTTGGATTGATTGAAATCCTAACAATTAGAATTAGGTAAACTATGCAAAACAAAGTACATTGGAATAAGATAAAGCCGGTGGTAGAGCGTTAAGTAAGGTTATAATTTTGGTAGCAATTGAAAGTATCTACAGTCCATGGGTGTCAAGTTATAGAGGTTTAAGACCTTTAAAAATACCCTCAAATTCTCAATCTATATTGTTAGTAAACATGAACATGTAGGTGAACTTCAAGCAAGCTAAGAGTCACACAAGGAATTAAGTAGAATGGAATGATATTTGTTGGCTCAATGCAAGGGATAAGGTGAGAAATATTGAGATAGTGACCTTAATATTTTCCATTCACATATTATCAAAGCTTAAGTGTTAAGCCAAACCCTAATGTAAGATCTTCATGACAATATATGGCAAAGAATACTATGTTGTATGGTAACATAAGGAAATGTTAAGACTAGAAGTTTGATCACTTTTCAATAAGCATGGAGATTGGATTACTTAATTAGCATCATAGTGAATTGTTAAAGGTAAATTGAGACCTTTAAGGAGCCATAGTGAAGAAATTTCTCAAATCCTAGAATGACCTACCTTCATGAAACAAAATGATTGAGAGACCTAGTCCATAGGACTGAATCAAGAAGTTTTAGGGACAATTGAAGACTAAGGGGGTAATTGAAATCAAGGAGAAAATCAAGGTTGGAAGGTCAAGTTGATGAAGTCAAAAAGAGGTACATTCTCAGTTATGAAATTACCATAATGCTTGTTTTGAGAGCTCTAGGTGACAATTTGACAAGTTTTAGTAGAGTGTGATCTTTTGAAGCTCTTGTAGCATTTTAATGATGGTTCTAATAGTGGAATGAAGTGATAAAGAGACTACATACTCTCAAAAAAGACTACAAAGCCAAAAATACTGATATTGCATGATTAGGCCAAGAGAAATAGTGAAGGTATAAGCAAAAACAATGACCGAGGGAATGCATTTCTTAATTTGTATTCACTTTAATGATTGATTGGTCATTATATGTAGTGTTCAAGACATATTAGATGTTTGAAAAAATTGCTAAGGAATCTTAGAACTAAGTTTACATGTTTTGGACAACTAGACCAACAAGACAAATTCTAGAATCAGGGAAATTGATGGATAAATTTGTCTTTATTGTGATGAATGCTTGAATGTACATTGAAATTGAATGGGATATTACATTATACATCTATCGAGTCAACATGTATAATTTTTGTAGGTGGTCTATTGACACCTTTCGAAAGGGTGTTGTCATATAAGACATTCATAGATCTGCATGAGGCTTTCACAGAGGCACTACACATAGAGGCAGTTGTAAGTATAGATATTGGAGTGAGTCCATTCCTTGAATCCCAGATTATAGAAATGAAAACTCATCTGGAAAAGCTATCTACCAATTCCATGCATAAAACATATAATGGAATCTAGTGTACTGATGCGAGATAAAAGGGCATACAAAGGATATTTTTCCACGCAAGAATGTGTGAATGCTAATAATAGCATATGAAATATGAAAAAAAAATCATGATGTCTGCAACTTTCCACTTTTGCAACACGCAACGTAGAATAATGTTTCTTTGTATTGTAAGATTTGTGACATCCACAAGCATGAAATAGCCAATTGTTGTTTGATTGATTAGATACATGATGCTTGTGAGATAGGGGTGTTCCATACCAATGTAGAAAGTATCTCACAGGCACAAAAGTGAAAAAGAATAATGGGATAAATAACATCAATGAAGGCTTTAAAGGAAAATAATGTGGAAGAGGCTATGGGGGTCGAGTAATTAGGTTCACTTAGGGAACATGTTATACATGTAGGTGACCATACCATTACCCATGTTAGGAGAATGGTTGTGGGAGAAAGTAATCTGTGCAAGAATAGAGAGGGATAGACAAATATTACATGCTAATTTACCACCCCATGACAATGAGTATGACAAGGAGATCAATTTAGATGTGGTTATAAATGGATGGTTGGTAAGTAAAATTTTGATTGATACATGCATAGAATTCAATGTACTTACACTTGATTCCTAGAACCAAATGGGAAGACCACCATTATAGCATTCTTCAAGTGTGTTATATATGGAAAACAAGACAAGGGTCATTCCCATTATAGTATTGAAAAATGCTAATATCACCATAAATAGAGGAAAATTCAAAGGTGACTTTGAAGTTCTAGAGTTGTCTAAATAATATAACTTCCCTACACTACTAGGCCATCCTTGGTGTTATGATAATAATGTAGAATTACAACTTAACAATCATTATGTAAGTTTCGATAACAATGAAGAGTTTGTTTTTATCCCAATGGATGATGTGAATAGTGTGCCTTACATAGAGCCAATAAGTGGGGAATACCTTAACGAGATGTATGCACATATGGTGTGTGACCCAGAAAATATTGAGCCATCAAAGGAGGACGTGCTTTAGTGGGGGTACACATTGTCAATAAGTGAAATTACTAGTGTTTTTGTGATAATTAGGATCATATAACTTATGATATGGTTGGTCAATATTTATGGCGAAGAGTAACAAGATTGATTAGATCATGGCCAATAAGAGGACTCGAAGGAACACCTTTCGCATATTTACCGGGAAAATAATCCTAAATATTTCCTACATGAAATGGAAGCATGAGTAAGGGATGAAGGGGATAGAAGGAATATGTTGGTTTACTCCCTGAGAGGAACAAAAACAAGTTGGTCGGCCGTATATAGAGACAACTTACTAGGTTGGTGCGAAATGGGAATTTCTTTCTTGACAAGGTATTTCAGAAATAATATTTGTTCATAGATACCAGATTATGAGGGAAATACCTTATTAGAGTTTCTGAATCTTTGATGAAAAATAAATGTATGAAAATTGAAGAAATTGAAATAAATAACAATAAGATGTAATATGATCAAGAAATCACAAGGAAAGAGTGGCTCCAAATCAACTCAAATGATCCATATGATAAAATGATGCAAGTGATGTACATATAAGAGGTGAATGTGTAACCTCCTCCTAGATCAATGGTGAATAAATCTCACTAACTGATACTAGAATTATCTTTCATTCCGAGAAAACTAGTAAGCTAACTTAACACAACTGGTAATATATCTCAACACAACTGCTACACCTAAGAAAGCATATCCCATGAGTGTAGGAAAGCTCAAAGTAAATAAAATAATACAAGGAAAATGAATATCCTACACTAAAACCCCCCATAAGAAGATGTTAGGTGGGAGGTGAAAAAGGAAAGTAGGTCCTAGTAATAAGTCCTAATGAGGTACCCACATACAATTCATCTCTCATAAAAAGGTAAAGTAAAAGGAAAAAACCTACTGGCCAAAAAACTCCCCAAAAAGAGAGACAAGAAACTCACTCAAGAAAACTAAAGAAGAATAATAAGTGGGTCTTGGTAACTCATATTGTTAAGGTATCCATGTACAATGATCATCCCCGAGTAGAGAGAGAAAGAAGTGAGGACAAGAATGTTGGATATGAAGAGTTTTGATGATGTAGTCCTCCACATAAATACTAAATAAAATCCTCTTACACCGAACAATGTTTCTTCCTTGGTAAGGACAAAAACGTAGAGCTGAAAAGCTGGCTCACTTCATAAAGGAGGAAGAAGCATACGGTAATATGATCTCTACATCTAGTTTATAACTAAAAGGTGACATAGGTCTAGAAAAAGTGTTCACAAAAGAAAATGAGAATTCCATTATAGTATACATGTTAGAGAAAGAAAATGGTGGGGAGAAATAACCCTCACAAAGGGATCCAAAAGAAGAGGTCGATCATGAAACTTCTTTGAAATAGTGGAAGTAAAAAATTTCCCAAGGTGGAAACTCCCAACGAGAGAGATGAATGATTTCTCCACAATGTGTGATGGATCAATTGGAGCATATTCCTATAATGAAATTCAAGTGGAATCTATAAATAGACAACTCACGTCAGATAGTTATTCATCCTAATGGGGCTTCTCAATGAGATAAATGTTAGACAAGATTGTATTAGCATCACAACATATTTGGAAGCACAATGGACTGAGAGGGGGGGTGAATTAGTCCTTTAAAAATTTAATCAATTTCAGATTTAATTTCTTAAACCACAAGCCATTCAACCATTTATGTGTTCCCAACATCATACACCATTCATTAAAATAACTATGAAAAAGAGAGAGAAAACAATAACACAAGATATAAGTGGGAAACCCTTAAGGGGAATAAAACCAAGTGAAAACTTTGCTGATATTATAAACAAAAAATACTTAAGTGAATATTACACCACAAGATATTTCTTTAGTGAGGTAGAAACCCCACAAGGAGCACCAACCCTTAAACATTTATTTATATTACTCAAAACAAAATACTTTCATGAATATGACTCATCACACAAGATTTTGATGAGAAGATCACTGAATATATGTTACAATAACTCAGCTGATGGTGATCATAAGATTCAATTCCAAATTCCTTCAATCCCTCATTCATCTAGCTTATTCTTTCTTCTTATTTCATGGAATTTTTATGCTTCAAAACCTTGCAAAAATACACTAAAAAATTCTTCAAACTATCACAAACACTCTCTCTACTATGAAATCATTCATTCATATGTGTTACACACTCACACATGGGTCACACTTTTCCCTCTAGGATCACTTATTCAAAAATGAACTCAAAATTCACTTTTATACCCTTATATTCATTCAAACACACTCTAGGTCAGTTTCCCTCCTTTGGTTCGACCAATTAAACTTAAAAATTTCAAATACATTCATTTAAACATCCACATTTTACCCCATATAGGTCGGCCATTCCTAAAACCACCAAACATTCCCAAAACTAGCTCAAAACCCCATCACCCATATGAGATAAAATCAAAAATTCCAAAAATATGATTATTAAAGCTCCAAAATTCATCATACATGTGTCATATGACATTAAAACATCATCCATGGTCTTTAATTAGATTTTACCAATCACATTTATCATATCTAACTTAAGATGCCTCATTTCCTTCTCAAAATAGTTCTTTCCAGCACCATGTCTTCCCCTTTGAGCATAAAGAACACTCAAGAACAAATCAATTATGGCATGTAACCATGATATGGAATCCTAAAAACCTTTATATCACATCCATTCATCTTAGAGCTCATGACACATCCATATGTGTAAACCACACCAATGTTCCTCTTCACCAAATCAAAGCGCGAGAAAACAATTTTACAAACTCAATTGGTTTACATCCATGATGTTACTTACAAGAACTCGAAATGCCTTAAATAGGATAAAAATTCATTCTTGTTCACTCTACAACTGATATCAATAATTAAATCATTCACCTCATTCCTCATTCAGTTCATTCTTTCACCAAAATAGTTTTGTCCTAAAAACCAAAAACTTTATTTCTCACAAATTGACACAGGTGACCCTTCAAATCTCATCATCATGAGACAAACCATATACCAATAGAAATATCTCTCGTATCCTCTTTCTATACAAAATTATTTCCTTCCAAATCCAAGTAGAAGGCGTTCAACCAATAGCATCTCTAAAAACCACCTAAAACTGCCTCAAAATTGCCTTTTGACTAGTCTTCATAAATAGGGCATACTTTTTCATTTAAAATAACCAAAATGGTTTGAAACCATTATGTACATCAATAAAAATTCCCATGAAAAAACTGTCCATTTATTTGCAACTCTTTTGTGACCTTGTCCCAAACTCGAACTTCTTTAAAAACTTTCCTATTTGAGTGGGGTCCACTCATCACCATATGCTCTATCATACCTTTATAGAAACTTGTAGGAGTCCTCTAAATAATAAAATCATCATACCAACACAAAAAAATATTATTGGTACTTATGGATCAAATCTCTCCTACCACTTTAAATTTGTTTACCTTCTTAACAATCATTCATAAAAATGTGAAGATGAAATGACCTCATTAATTTTTTGAAAACATATTTTTTCAATTTAGGAACATCTGTGAAAGCCAAAAGGTACCATATAAAGAAAAAAATTTAGGGTGAGCATCAGAAGGTGCAATTTGAGTTGGAAATCACCTTCTTCTTGACCATGTTTCACCAAAAAAACCTTATCTTGTAAAATATTATTCAGAATGACTCAAAAAAATTCTCACACCTATATAAAACCTTTTTAAACCATATCAAATCATCATCATGACTCAAATAGGTCTCCATATTCTCATCCCATATCATTTGCATGGTTTAGGCTAGGGTCAATTGAACCAACACTATAACTCATCATGAAACCTCTCCAAAAGATCTTAATAGCCTTAATACAACATGAATCACTCACCTACATGAGTCCATGCGTTTACATTCTCTACAACTCATACTCATACCTCCAAGCACCTAGACATGGTCTTGATGAACACCTAAATCTTGAACTTCAACCTATACTTGCAACCTGAAACTCATATGAGTTCCTAAAAACTCCCAAAACATGCTCTCCATGTTTCTACCAAGCTCCTCAAGCTCCCAAAAAAATTAAACTACCATGTTCCATCACCTAGGCTAGTAGGTCACATGACTAGGATTGCTAGTCCAAGCCAATCTCTTTGAATTACCTCATGCCATCATGTAAACACCTAAATGATGCAGCCTATAATTCAGATGATATAAATCTAATAATACCCTAGACGCGGTGACACATCACTCATCCTAGGCGAGTGCTCACCCAAAGTGCGAAAAGGTACCAAGTCCCTCTTTAGGGTTCTTGCAAGATGTTAGAAGGAAGAAGACTTAACACATATAGTTCCTTTACTAACACATCATTCTACAAAGCATACTTGATCTATCTCTAAGGGAGAAAAAAACTAAATATTAACTATGATTAGATAAAAATACTAGATTTACATACACACACAACTAACACTTAGATTTAACCAATATACTCCATTATATTCAATGCAATAAGTATATAGAAGCTTCATTACAATAACATTAATATGTGCATAAAAATTTTAGCAACATAATCTCACTATATATGTATATCTCTATATATGTCAATCTATCTATTACACATTTTACTACATATAAGGGTGGGGAATTTCCCTTCACCGCTTATCCATTCCAAAATAGGTTGCATGCTTAGAATAGCCATGCGCCATTACAAAACCAGCCACATATACAAGTGTGCTAACAATAGACTACTTTGGTAGTTAACTAAAAGTAGTAGATCTATTTCCGGTTTATGTCCATGTAAAGTTCTTTGTATCCAATCATCCAAAATGGCCTATGTGTGGCATACACATCTGTTCCTCATTTGTATACTCTACATGTTGTTGGTGCTCAATTTGATCTCATCCCATTTTCCCCAAAATTCTTCAATTTGTGGGCTCATTGTGTTTTTATCTCCCGTATTGATGCGTGAAAGATCTGTTCTTCATTTGCTTGATAGGATAAGTATTTTCCTTTGGTCGAGGATCACTTAAAGTCTAGAATTTTCTTTTCGTTCCTCTTTCCATGTGAAAGAATTTGTAACTTGGACGTAAAATTGGGTTTTTCCCTTCCTTCCATTTTTCCATAGTCATATTTTGTTTTCCCTGTCAAATTTTGTCCCAATACCTATGGAAAAGTGATCCTTTACGATTATATGTGGCTCGGTGGATCACATTTGGGCCATATATTATTTCCAAATTCTTTGTCTTGAAAGAAAGATTCATTTTTCAAGTCTGCAAATGGTGATTTTCCTACATTTTACGGTTTGACGGGCATGTTTTTCCTGTCAAATTTATATCTCAAAGATCGTGGAAATGTGGCCCTTTCTAGTTGGATGTGGCTCGGTGGGGCACTTTGAAACTCTAAGGCCCGATTCAACTCAAAGCTTGTCCACGTGGAGGGTTGGCACTCATCTAAAAATTCACCTTTTGGTTTGACCTTGGAGTTGCACCGGGGAGACACGTGGAGGTTTCTGCTACCTTGCCCAGACTTAGATATTTTTTTCATGCACCCAATGTAGCTTTAGCGGACCATGGACATGTGGAGGGCTGAAACTCATTTGAGCATCTCCCTCAGGATCCCACCTTAGCAGTTTTACCAAGGGGACACATGGTGAGCCCATGCTTGTTTGGGGTCTCTACTTTTTGGGACCATCTCAAAGTTGTGCCAGGGAGACATGTGGAGGCTTCTACTGACTCTTCTCTATAATTAAAATTTTCAAGAAACTTTCTAAATGCAGGATATGTGGAGGAACTACACCCGATTGGGGACATGCCCCTAAATTGTATTTTGAAGAAGCACCAGGAGGACACTTGGAGGTTTCGGATCACTCTTCCCTTGCTTGGAATTTTCGACGGTGATGAAAATTTCTCAAACCCTAGACACATGACACCTTCCTTTGGTCCTTTAACGATTTCAACAACTTTTCCTGATGAGACACATGGTGATCCCACACTTGTTTTGGGTCTCTACTTTCTAGGACCATACCAAAGGTACGCCAAGGTGACATGTGGAGGATTTTCTTTGGCTCCTTTTTACTGAGAATTTTTCAAAGGCCAAAAGGTGTTTTTCTTGGGACCAGGGCACGTGGAAGGCCCGCGCTTGTTTGAAAACCTACCTCTCATGTACCTCACCTTTGCAGTTACACCAAGGAAACACATGGATGGATCTAATATAAAGTTAAGAAGGGGTAGAATCAATGGTTGTACATTGCATTTGTTTTTGTGTCATTTTTTCTCTAATACTCCTAAATATGTGAATATGCACTTTGCTTTTCATCATTTTTGATGAAATTCCTTGTTGTTTTTATCTAGAAAGTGCCAATTGAATGGATTTAGAAATTAATTTGTGAGTGCAAATATTGTTAAGGTAGGTATTTTGAATTTGGAATTTCTCAGACACTTGCAAAAATGTGAATTACTAGAGAAGCTAGATGTGGGACAGAGTTGCAGAGGAAAGAGAAGGAAAAGATGGAGGTTATATGTGCAAAGCATGAAAAAGGTGTTGCCTCAAGGGTGAAAAGAATTACCTGTCAGATCTAGCTATCAGAGCCACGGAAAATTATTAAAATTGGGATTTCTTGAATGTGAGAATCAAAATGATTATAAGTAGTATCAAAAAGTTGTGGCATGGCATCCTAGTCATTAGTCAAGGGTCTTAGAAATGTGATTAGTTCATAATTGCTCCACTGGCACTTTCGGATGTGAATTTTTAAAGGTCACTTTACGAGGTAAATTGGTAATAAGCAAAGGTCCCTCGAATTTTCTTATTTTTGGGAGGAAATTTTGGGATGAATGAGAAAGTGAAATGTATAAATGCAATGAGAATACTCTTGTAAAATGTCGGGGCTTAAATTCTAAAGAGAAAATTTGAGAGACCCCATCTTCCTGAGAGACCAATATGAGAAACCTTTTAATTTCTTGTATTTTATATTTCAATCATGTCAACTTGGTTGCAAGTGTACAACCATTGACAAGATCTAAGACTGTTCAAATAAACTTTCCCCTACTGATGAATCTAATCAATTTCAAGTTAATCTGTGTCAATATTGGAGAAATTTGTGTTAGCTTTATTTCATAATATCTCAAAGTATTTTTTCTTATTCCTATTGCAATCTTATGTTAAAGTCCCTCTAAATCACACAGGATCTCATCTTTGTGACAGTTTAGTGTCATTTGTAATTTCATTTCAAGAGGAGCTTTCATCCTGTGATGAGATAAACAATTTAAAATCACTTCAATTTCATTTGTTGATAAAGATTGTCTGTAAGCCTTTGAGTTTATCTTAGGCATGAGGAACTAGGGGTCTTTGATTTTTATTGAGTCTTTAGCACAACCCTTTATGTTAAATTCTTAGATATTTTATGAACCCATGTAAATCTATGGCTCCATTGATGCACACCTTCTAGTTGAAGGAATATCTTAGCTATTCCAAAGCTTTCTGTCATTTATCTTTCCAATTGTTGGGAAGTCTCTCAAAGATTTGGTGTAATCAATTTTATCCTGCTTAATATCACACCAAAATTATTTAAAAACCATAAATCCATCCTCAACTACCCCTATTTTCCATGTGTGTCTACAAATGTATAAATTCTCTTTGCTAAAATATGCGAAGCAATCATGATTCCATAATGTCTTTAGTAACTTTAGCCCCTGTCTAGAAAATATAAGCAATCTTTAGAAGTGACAACTCATAAGAGTTAAATTGTGGCGCATTGATCATATTTTCTCAGGGTCCCCTTTCAAATTTGTGTAAAGAAGGATATCTTCATTCTCCTTCACCAACAGAGGTTACAAAATGGGTCCTCTCACCCTGGTTGAAAGGCACGACCTAAATTAGTAAGGATAGATCAAATATTTAATGAAGGTGTTGTCCATTTCTCTGATTCCTAAGTGATAAAGAGTCATAAAATCCCCTCTTGGCTACAAAATGACTCAAAATATGATATTTTTGTCTCTCAGTGTCCTACTAAATATTTTATGTTTCTCGGTTTCCAAGGGAGAATCAATTTGGATACCAACACCAGAATGGCATCGTTGCCATAAACATAAATTTATGTGCAAAGTTTAAACATCATAAACAATGCATAGAGACCCCGGTAAATTATTCTTACAAATTTTAAAGTGCAAATACATTGTTGAAACATCATCCTTTGTTGGGATTTGTAAGAATCGAGCAAAGTTACAAGTTCTGCATGCAATATTTCCAATTTCTGTTGGTTTTTGCACTAAGTTTACATCATCAATGTTAAATATGGGTAAAATAGGGTTAGATGTATGAATATTTGTTTGAATTTAGTGTTGACAGACATTTGACAGACCAATTTTAGTGCATTTGCACAACTAAGGTTAAAATCCTTAGTGGCAACTCCGTATTGAATGATTTTTTGATAAATGCCAGTGTCTTAACCTCTTTCAATTGCAATTTATCAGTAATATTTGCAAAGCTAGAAGGAAGAATATCTTTCTTCACTAGAGACCCTGCTAGAAAGCTATTTTTAGAGCTGGGAAAGATGAATTCAAAATGAAGAAGAATCTGGAAAGTTATTGGAGATAAAAAATCAGCAAAAGAGTTATCAATTGTGGAAAATGATCAACCTGTCATTGAAGATTACCATACTTCCTCAAGTGCTTATGAATTAGGTAGTCTCTTTATAAATCTGAGTTCTCCAACTAGAGAGGGTCCTTCTTTTGTATTTGAAAAATTTGCAGCTCATTCTGTCCCTGTGTTCTCCAAAGCTGATAGGATCTTCCAAGAAACAAAGTTTCTAGAGAACATTCATTTTGAGAATTTTATTCCTATGCCCCATGACCCTTCACTCCTCATCATTTTGTTTCTCCTGTAATATCACCTCCCCAAAACAATATGGCCCATCCCCCACCTAGACCTCCATTTGTTGTAAATACTTTTGGTCCTATAGATTTCAAAGGTATGGCTGGGTATCTAAATGTTGTGCCCCAAGATATTAGAAATAGATTTCCTAAATTTCAAGGAATTAATGCCATTACTAGGGATCAACACTTAAAGATTTTTGTCAATATGATGGAAGAATTTGAGATCAAATTTGAGGATGTGTACATAAATTTTTTTATTCATATTCTAGAGGAGGATGCATGTAGTGGTATTAATCTTTGCTAGATAATTCCATTAATCCATTGATAGAGATGAAGACTGCTTTTAGATTACAGTATGGAGATAAAATAGACCCTAGGTTTCTTTTATCAAAATTTGAAAATATAAAAAATAATCCTAATGAGTCTATTCATGACTTTAATACAAGGTTTAATAAGACCCTAAATAGGCTACCTGTGATCCTAAGGCCAAGTGATGTTTCTTGTTTAATAAAATACTCTGATGCTTTTGATAAGAAAGCTACCTATTATTTAAGAGACAAGAACCCAACAACATTAAGGCAAGCCTTCACCATGGCTTTGTAGATTGAGAATAACATCAAGGAAATTGGTAAACCTCCTAAGAGAGAAGGCATCAAGCTAGTCAATCCAAAGAAGCCTCAGTCAAGTAAAGTTGTGGATCTAGAGGAGGTTATGAAAACTTTGTCCAACGTTATTAAAGAAATCTCCTATAAACTGGCTAGAGCTAAGAAGGAGATTGGACAAGGTTCCCAGGGTTAGGATAGGCCACAAGGTCAAGAAATATTTTCCAATCATCCTAGGGGTGATCAGAGATCTGATGACAAAGGAAAATGACCCATGGGATTAGGAAATAGACAGCCCCAAGCCTGTGAGAATAGAATTATGCCTGATCCTTTGACTACCAGAGTTGTTGCTATGGAAGAAGCCAATGCAATTGAGTGGTGTGATAGATGTTTCTTACCACATGCCCCATGTGATGAAGAAAAATAAGTTGAGGAAGTTCATGATGATGTGTGCATGGTGGGGTGATTTACAAGCTCACAACAAGGAGCAACTTCAATTGAATTAATCGGTAAGGCGTAATCTCTGATTTCTAGGATTGCATCTACTGGGCACTACTCCTTCCTCCCTCTCATAATTTTGAAATAAAAATGGTACAATATTTTGAATTACCTAGTGATGATTTTGAATACTTAAGGGCATTAATGATTAAAACGTATGATGGAAGAATCCCTTCTGAGGAGGATAGGTAGTTTTTGATGAATGTTGTAGTTGGCCATGAAAAGGAATATAACACTAGCAATAAGTTTGTCAAAGGGAAGGGCCTCGGGCCAAACCAAAAAATCCAGTTCTCATCAATATATCAAAATAAACTCCTAAGAAAGATACATCTAGAAAAATCCTTGTGTCCCCAAGCAAAAATGGTATCCCTACCCATGCTCGAGACCATGAAAAATCCTTTTTGCTATCGGATGAGTTTCTTAGTCTTCCTCAAAATGTTTCCTTGCCCAAATATGTTCCTTATGGCATTTCCCAAGTATTGAGTCATATCAATAGTTATGTTCCAAGTGTTGAGATGCTTAATATTCCTGAGCACAAGAAAAGGGCCTTTGAGTATTTGGGATTGAAAGAAGAAAAGATTACCCAAGGCTGAAATGTAAAGAGTTTTGAGACTCCTCCTACCATTTCGAGTTGAAGAAACCCCAAGTGCTAGAATAACTAGATGATCCACCTCAATTATATTTGGAAACATCCTTAGTTGAGTCCCACTGAATGTAGATCCATTTTTCACCACTCGATTATTAAGGACATGCTATTACATAATTGTATGTTTGATTCTGGAGCATCATGCAATGTTGTGCCTCTTGAGGTGATGAATGAATTAGATATCAAAGTTACATACACTTATGGGAAGTCCACTTTGCCATGGATTCCAAAGAGGTGCCATTGGTTGGATGTGTCAAGGGTTTGACAATGCAACTTGTAGCCTGCCTAGACAAGAACTTAAAATTAGATTTTTTTATTGCCCTACCAAATAGGGAATGTTGTTATCAAGAAAGTGGGCTGCTAGTGTGGGCAGTAGTGTGTAAATGGATATGTCTTTTGCCACTATACCTATTGAGGGAAGCCTTGTAAAGTTGTATGGTGAAAAGAAGATGCTAAATCTCATTGAGGATCATAATAATGCTTCCTATGAAGTGTTATACATTGACACTGATGTAGACAAATTTTTTGGATTTTCGTGGTAAAGAGCACGTAATCGATCAATGCAAGTCTCTTAATCAAGTAGGTTCTCCTTGGACTTTGTTTTTTGGGGCTTGCTCTAAATTTGGAAATGGTGCTAGTATTGTTATTATATCTCCAGGCTAGGAAGAGTTTGTTTTCTCTTTTAAACTCAAATTTGAGTGCACTAACAATATTGGGTCTAAGGATTGCATGGAAATATCATATTAGAGACATCATTGGTAAAGGAGATTCAGAGCGAATTGTTAAGTAGGTTAGAAAAGCTGTATGCAATAAAAAAATAGAGAATGAAGCAATATAAGCATGCGATGGGATTTCATGAGATGTTTGACTCCTTCAACATAATACATCACGATAGGAAGAAAAATAATCTAATAGATAAATTAGCCGTATTGGGGTCCAGATTTGAAAATTGTACTATATCCCCTTATTGTAAATATAATGTTGAAGTATTTACTAGGCCATCTATTCCTGACAATGTTAAACAGTGGCAAGTGTTTGTAGATGATGCCTAGGTGGAAATATTTTACAGAACCAAGGAGAATTTGCTAATCAATGTATAGATTGGGAGCCAATGGTTTGTGTGGTTGATGGGAAGGAGACTCTATTTGGAAAATACATCATTCAGTTTAAGACTAATACTATTCCCAGAGGTTTGGTAACACTTGAATCAAACTTTGATAATGTTGATTGCATTATCAACAGACACATGTCAGCCTCGAGGGATGTTGAAGATCATGACCTGGGCACAAAGGATAAACCATGAAAGATCTGGCTAGGTAGCAATCTGAGCAAGGAAGAAAAGTAGTTGTATGTCCAATTGTTGAAGAAATACCAGGACTTCTTAACATGGTCTTATTCTGAACTAAAAGCATATAGAGAGGATCTTTTCTAGCATGAAATTCCCTTAGAAGCTTCTACCAAGTCGTTTAGGTAGAAATAGAGGCCAATCAATCCACTCCTTTCCTGAAGATGCAAGAAGAATTGAAAAAATTGAGGGATGGAGGAATCATACAACCCATAAGGTACTCATCATGGGTTGCAAACTTGGTACCTGTCAGAAAGAAGAATGGAGATATAAGGTTGTGTGTGGAATTTAGAAACTTGAATAGAGAATTAATGAAGGATAAATACCCTCTACCAAATATGGACAATATGTTACAATTGGTTCTTGGTTTGAAATTGTTATCAACCTTGGATGGTTTTTCTGGATATAACCAAGTAGTTGTGAAGGAATTAGAGCGAATCAAGACTACCTTTACCACTCCTTGGGGAACATATGTATATGTCAGAATGCCTTTTGGTCTAATGAATGTTGGAGCCACTTTCCAAAGAGAAATGGATGTAGCTTTCTTTGGCTATATTAATGATTTCATTGTTGTATATCAAGATGATGTGATTGTTTTCTCTAGAAAAAGGAGTGACCACCTGCAACTCTTAGAAAATATGCAGGGAGTATGGTATTTCACTAAATCCCAAGAAGTGCCATTTTAGAGTTAAGAAAGAAAAGCTACTTGGACACATTGTGTCAAAGGAAGGGGTCATGATTGATCTTGAAAGGGTAGAGGCCATCAAAAAGTCCCCATTCCAAGAACCAAGAAGGGAATTCAATCATTTTTGGGTAGATTAATTTTATTAGGAGATTTATCTCCAACTTTGCTGAACTAACTATCCTAATCACTAGCATGCTAAAAAAAGACCAAAGTATCAAATGAGAAGAGGCAACTATTCAAGATTTTTCTAGGATCAAAGAAGCATTAAATAATGCCCCTATTTTAGCAGCTCTAGATTATAAGAAGGCTTTCCAAATTTTTTCTTTTGCTTCAGAAAATACTATTGCATCTGTGTTGTTGCAGAAGGATGATGAGGGAGATGAAAGACCAATTGCCTTTTTAGGAAGGCATTACAAGGAGCTGAGCTAAAATACACTATCATGGAGAAGCAAGCATTTTATCTAGTAATATAAAAAAGGTCTTCAGGACATATATTTTGAGTTCCAAAATCATTTCTTATGTTCCCCACACCATGATGAAAGATATCCTATCAGAAATAGAGGTCTCAAGAAAGAGATTCTAATGGGTAAACAAATTGTAAGAGTATGATATGGATATCCAAACAAAAAAATTGGCAGAGGTTTGGGCCTGGAAAAACTTATGGCAGAGAGAAATCTACAGACAATTGAGGTAAATGAAGTTGAAGAAGAAAGGTTGAATGTCCTTGAAAAATCTGATAAATTTTGAATGGTACAAGGACATCATTTTTTATCTCAAAATCTACTGAGTGATCTAAACATATGAGCAAGAATCGAAAATATCACTTAAGTTAGTTTCCTAAAAATATGTCATTACTAATTTTGGGTTAGCTTGGAAGAACCTTGAGGGAGTTCTCTTAAGATGCATTGCTGAAGATGAGGCCCCTAAGATAATTGTTGATCTTCATGGAGGAGTTTATGGGGGGAATTTTTTTGGAAGAGTCACAACTCATAAGATCTTAAGGGCTGGTTATTGGTGGCCAAATCTCTTCAAGGATAAAACTCTATTGGTGAGAAGATGTGAAAGATGCCAACGCTTTTCTCGGAAGAGCAAAAGATTCAAGCTCCTTCTTTTGCAACTCAGTATCGATTGAAGCCCCATTTAGGCAATGGGGAATGGATTTTATTGGGGAAATTTATGATCCTTCAAGTGCAGGCCATAAGTGGATACTAGTGGCCACATTACTTCACTAAGTGGGTGGAGGCAATCCCCACCAAGAAGGAAACTCACCAAATTGTCATGGATTTTATCTGAATTATATCATTTACAGATTTGGGGTACTTGCCAAAATAGTTTTTGATAATGCCATGAGATTACGAGATAAAAATTTGGTGGCCATGTTCCACGAATATGGGATAAATTTGATATAAGCTACTAATTATAATACCCATAGAAATGGAAAAGAAGAGTCCAACAATAAAAATTTGTTGAAGATAATTAGAAGAACTTTGGAGTTGAACAAAAGGAAGTGGGGTGAACAGTTGAAGTTTGTTGTTTGGGCTGATCGAATCATTGTTAAACGAGCTACTGGAAAAATCCCATTTGAGTTGGTGTATGGAACTCAAGCTCTGCTGCCCTTGCATATGTAATTGTCTTCTTTTCAATTTCTTCAACAACTAGAAGATCAAGAGGTTAGTCCCTATGATGCTCACATAAATTAGATTGTTGAGTTAGATGAAGAAAGAAGGGCATCCCATCAGAGGCATGTGAAATTCAGAGAAAAATTGAAGAATTTGTTTGATAAAAAAGTGACTCCAAGAGCTTTCAAGTATGGGAGATCTTTTGTTATTATGGGACAACATGCACAAGGATAAGGGAAAACATGGAAATTTTTATGCATTGTGGATGGGCCCTTATTCAATTGAAATTTGAATTAGTGAACTTACTTTCTTATTAAAATACTTATATGGGAAATTACTTGAATTGCCTATTAATGACACTCATTTGAAGCATTTCCTTGATTGATTTCTTAGAATCAAGGTATACTCCATTATACAGTGTATAGTCTTTTGGTTTCTTTTTGCTTTCATGTTTTTCTATTTTTTTGTCTGGTCCTTGGCAACCATTTTGTTGGTTTCTTGGTTTGTCCTTAGAGGAGTTGGTTATTATTGTTCTACTCTATAAGCTTGTTCTTTGACTCCATCACCCAATGGTTTCTTTTTGGCACTTGGTCTATTAGTTGTTATTATGGCACTCGAAGGGTGACCATCCCAAGTCGGAGCCGATGTTGGTGCTCAATTTGATCTCGCTTCGTTTGTCCCCAAAATTATTCAATTTGTGGGCTCTGTCATGTTTTCTATCTCCCCATATTGATGTGTGAAAGATATGTTCTTCATTTGATTTCCATGATCAGTATTTTCCTTTGGTCGAGGATCACTTAAAGTCCAGAATTTGTTTTCTGTTCCTCTATCCATGTGAAAGAATTTGTAACTTGGGTGTAAAATCAGTTTTTTCCCTTCCTTCCATTTTTCCATAGTCACGTTTTATTTTCCCTGTCAATTTTTGTCCCAATACCTGTGGAAAAGTGGTCCTTTCTTATTAGATGTGGCTTGGTGGATCACATTTGGGCCTTATATCATTTCCAAATTCTTTATCCTTAAAGAAAGATTCATTTTCAGGTGCAAATGGTGATTTTCCTACATTTTATGGTTTGTAGCGTGTTTTCCCCATCAAATTTATATCTCAACATTTGTGGAAACATGGCCCTTTCTAGTTGGATGCGGCTCGGTGGGGCACTTTGAAACTCTAAGGCTTGATTCAACTCAAATCTTGTCCATGTGGAGGGTCGGCGCTCATCTAAAAATTTTCCTTTTGGTTTGACCTTGGAGTTATGCAGGGAGACACATGGAGGTTTCCACTACCTTGCCCAGACTTAGACATTTTTTTTTCATGTGGCCAGTGTAGCTTTGGTGGACCATGGACACGTGGAGGGACGATGCTCATTTGAGGATCTACCTCAGGGTCCCACCTTAACAATTGCACCAAGGGGACATGTGGTGAGCCCGTGCTTGTTTGGGGTCTCGATTTTGGGACCATCTCAAAGTTGTGCCAGGGAGACATGTGGAGGCTTTCACTAGCTCTTATCTATACTTAAACTTTTCAAGAAACTTTCTAAATCCATAGGACACATGGAGGAACTACGCATGTTTGGGGACCTACCCCTAAATTTTATTTTGAAGAAGCGGCTAGGAGGACACTTGGAGGTTTCCACTCACTCTACCCTTGCTTGGACTTTTCAACGGCCAATGAAAATTTCTCGGAACCTAGACACATGGTGCCTTCCACTGGTCCTTCAATGTTTTCAACAACTCTATCCAGACTAAGACACATGGTGAGCCCATGCTTGTTTGGGGTCTCTACTTTTTAGGACCATACCAAAGGTGTGCCAAGGTAACACGTGGAGGCTTCTACTAGCTCCTTTTTTACTAAGACTTTTCAAAGGCCAAAAGGCATTTTCTTGGGCCCAGGGCATGTGGAAGGCCTGCGCTTGTTTGGAAACTTACCTCTGTACCTCACCTTTGTAGTTGCACCAAGGAAACATGTGGATGGCTCTAATATAAAGTTGAGAAGGGGTAGAATCAATGGTTGTTGTGCATTGCATCTGTTTTTTTCACCTTTTTGCTCCAAGACTCCTAGAGATGTGAATATGCACTATTTTTCATCATTTTTGATGAAATTCCTTGTCATTTTTATCTGCAAAGTGCCATTGAATGGATTTAGAACTTAATTTGTGAGTCCAAGGATTGTTAAGGTCTATATTTTGAAGTTGGAATTTCTCGAGGCACTTACAAAAATGTGAATTACTAGAGAAGCTGCATGTGGGACGAGTTGCGAGAGGAAAGAGAAGGAAAATGATGAAATGATGGAGGTTTCGAGTGTAAAAGATGAAAAGGTGTTGCCTCGAGGGTGAAAAGGATTACCTGTCAAATCTAGTTGTATAGAGCCTTTGGAAAATGATTAAAATGGGGATTTCTCGCATGACATAATCAAAATGATTAGAAGGACTATCAAAACATTGTGGCATGTCATCCTAGTCATTAGTCGAGGGTATGAGAAATGTGATCAGTTCATAATTGGTCCACCTAGTAGCTTTCGGATGTGAATTTGTTAAACATCACTTTCTAAGGAAAATTTGTAACAAGTAAAGGTCCCTTGAATATTCTTCTTTTTGGGGGTAAAATTTGGAATGAATGATAAATTAAAATGTATAAAAGAAATGAGAATACTCTTGCAAAAGGTCGGGGGTTAAATTCTTAAGAGAAAATTTGAGATAGCCCATCTTCCTGAGAGACCAATATGAGAAACCTGTTAATTTCCTATGTTTTATATTTCAATCATGTCAAGTTGGTTGCGAGTGTACAACCATTGAAAATGTTTGAGAATGTTCAAAGAAACTTTCCTTCTTTGATGAATCTAATAAATTTCGAGTTAATCTATGTCAATATTGGAGTAATTTGTGTCTTCTTTATTTTAGAATGTCTGCAAGCAGTTTTTCTTATTCCTATTGCAATCATGTGTTAAAGTCCCTTTGAATCACACATGATCTCATCCCTGTGACAATTTAGTGGCATTTTTAATTTCATTTCAAGAAGAGATTTCATCCTGTGATGAGATAAACAACTTAAAATCACTTCACTATCATTTGTTTATAAATATTGTCGTAAGCTTTCGAGTATATCTTAGGCACGAGGAACCAGGGGTATTTGATGTTTTATTGATTCTTTAGCTTGATCCTTTGTGTAAAATTATTGGAGATTTTGTGAAACCGTGTAAATCTATGGCTCCATTGATGCACACCTTCTGGTTAAAGGAATATTTTAGCTATTCTGAATCTTTCTATCATTTAGCTTTCCAATTTTTTTGAAGTCTCTCAAAGATCTAGTATAATCAATTTTATCCTACTTAATCACCCACGAAAATTATTCAAAAACCATGAATCCATCCTCAACTACCCCTATTTTCCCTATGTGTCCACAAATGTATAAATTCTACTACTAAAATATGCAGAAGCAACCAAGATTCCATAATGTCTTTAGTAACCTTAGCCTTGGCTAGGAAATATCACCATTCTTTAGAAGTGACAATTCATGAGAGTTAAATTTTGTTACATTGATCATATTTTCTTAGGCCCCCTTTCAAATTTGAGCAAAGAAGGATATCTTCATTCTCCTTCACCGACAGAGGTTACAAAATGGGTCCTCTCATCCTGGTCAAAAGGCACGACCTAAAGTAGTAAGGATAGATCAAGTCCTTGATGAAGGTGATATCCATTTCTTTGATGCCCAAGTGATAGAGAGTCAGACAAATCCCCTCCTAGATACAAAAAAAATCATAATATGATCTATCTATCTCTCAGTGTCTTGTTAAATCTTTGATGCTTCTTGGTTTCCAAGGGAGAATCAATTTGGATACCAACACACACCATCTCTAAAAATAGACCTTCATGAGTGAAAATAAGTAAGTCCCAAAAATTTGAACTTCTTCTCCATGCACGTGTTCTCCCTATCCATTCATGCCTTTGAATATGACCCGATTTCTGCATAAAATTCTTGTGTGCTTTCTACCAAGTGTTTGTTGATTAACTTTACCCTACACTAATTTCATTATTTCCCCAACAATGGATATCTCCAAAATTGAAGTAAATAATTTGAATGGAAAGAATAAAAATAATTTTCTTTACAAATAAAGAATAATGTATATACGATAGCTTCATCTGCTTCAACTTGAAGGACCAACTCGAGATATTGCTCCTTTATTTTTTCCTCTAAGGCCTTCCACTTAGCGAGTGCTTCCTCTACTTTTTTTGGAATTTCCATAGCAATGGACTCCAGTTCATCCTTCATAATCTCCCCTTTCTCATTTTGTAAGACCAAAACAATGTTGGAAATTGTAGTCATCCTTCCCTCTAACATATCCATCTTCTACGTAATGAGCTTCCCAAGCTCCTCTAGCCATATTTTGTGTGGTTCTTGGGCTACTACCAAGGCCTCACACTTTTGTTTAACCATTGTTAATCATTCTGCGTGGCCTAATGTTACATCCTTCATCACTTCTGGACCTCATTGTTCTCCTCCAAAGTTTTTATGTTGATGAGTGCCTCTAGAGCTATGCAGGTGTTCAAGGCTTGGTCTACCTTCTTTAGTTATTCTTGTAGCACTTGCAGCATTCCTTCATATGATGCAATATTCTACATCACTAAATCCTTCTCTCGCTTTGCATCTTGTGCTAGATCTTTAGGCACTAGCATGCGTAGAGGTTCATCTTCAAGCACTAGTTCCACCAATGTACCTACATAGTGTATTTCCGAAGGAAACATCTTTGGCACCTTTGGCTCTAAGTGTGGCCTATCTCTTATGACATTATACCCAATTTCCTCTACGATCTTTGATAAATACGAGTTCTTTTTCTATGCTAAGTCTCTTTTACTACATTAGGTTCATTATTTCCTCATCCTTAGTTTTGATCTCTTCCCTTAGTGCCCTAATTGTGGCAGCCTTGTCCATATTCCACCTTTCCACCTCTATTGAGACTTTTACTATGCATTTCTCACCCGTTCATCGACATAACAAAGTAGGATTTACTATCATGTGTCTAGCTTGAGGTGTATTTTTCAACCTCCTCGATATTCATGACTCACACAAATCAAAATCTAGTTCATCCATGTGTGTGTGCATTGACCATGATAATTGCTTCCTTGTGTCCACTATAATCATATCTCCATCCATTAATTCCTAGCCATATAATTCCTTTTGTGTTAGCGTGCTATGGAAATGGGCACGAGATAATTTTACCTACAAAGCCTCAAAGATAACCCATGGCTATTGGAATGTGTTCCCCACTTGTTATTCTTGACCTAGGCTGCTTAGGAACTTGAGCTTCTAGATTTGGGACTTGTGTTTCCATGTCTTGAGATGTCTCGATAGCTATCTCATCGCTTTATTTTCCTCCTCTTCTCCTTCCTTTATTTATTCATATTTTTGTTCTTCTACATTATGTGGAGGTGTAGGGGAGTTAGGAACACTTTCCTCACGAATCTTCTACTTCCTCATTCAATTTTAGTTTCCTTCTCCTTTTCACGATTGTCTCTTTCGTGGAGAGAGTCTGGGTGATTTGTACACTATTTGTAGAGTAGCACCTTGGGTCCTTGTTCTCTTGAACACTCTCTTAAATCAGTGCTCTCCTTGGATTGCATCCAAGTCCTCATCATCCCCTTCTTGTGGATGAGGTGGTGTAGTGGCACGCTTAACTTCATCCTTATTCGTAGGATGTATTCTACATCTATGTTATGGCCTATGCTTACCTCACATTATACTGTCCCTTCATTCATCTCCATCTTTGGTCACTTTTTAGAATCAATCCTTTGACTTGAAAATCACCTGTAGTAGCTTATTCCTTTCACCTTTCAATTCCCACAATATTGTGCACTGGATATTGACAACCACCCCACATTAAAAGTATGTGCAGTCCTCTACACATAAACATGCTTCATATAGTAATTAGCTTCATGTGCGCAAGCACACTTATTACACAAGAACAATAACTAAATTGGAAAAGCATAGTGATAAAGAACGAAACACATTAAAGGAAGGAAGAATTAAAAATTTAATCTAAATGGAAATATTGCCTTATTACAAACACCTAGCGAGACTTATTTATAGTAGGGATTTAACCTACTCCCATTGAAGTAACTAGGTATCTGTGTTCCATCAAGTGCTTTTAACTTAAAATCACCTATTTCAAGAATGTAAGTGATAACATACAGCCCCAACCAATGTAGCTTAAGTTTTCCTAGATGGTGCAAAAACTTAGAGTCATAGAGAAGTACCATTTGTCTAATCTCAAAGTTATTTTCCCTTATGTTTCGGTCATGTCATGCTTTCTTCTTGGCCTTTTCTTGCTTCTAACTCCAACGTGCTATGGCTCATCGCTCATCTAAGCTCGTATTATCTTTTCAATCCTTTCTTCTAAATATTTTTCATCAGCTAGACCTCCAGTGCGCGTAATACGCAAATAAGGTAACATAAATTCCATAGAAAGAACGAATTTTGTGCCAAACACTAACTCAAATGGTGTGGCTTTGTTTAACCTTTTATATCTGTTCAATATACCAAAAGCACTATAGATACTTTATCATCCCAATCCTTTCTTCCAACATCATAGATTTTTGTAAATGTCTAGCTCAAAATTTTATTAAAAGTTTCAGCAATTCCATTTTCCCGAGGATGATAGGGTCTAGTCTTATGGTGTGCAATCATGAACTCATCCAATAAATTTCTGATTGTCTCATTAAGAAAAGGTGTGCCTCTATCACTTTGGTCAAAATTAAAGGACATCCATACCTTGTAATAATATTTTACCATAGAACCAAAGTTCTTTGTAGTTATTATACATTCCTTGGTAGGTACCACTTTTTCCCATCTTGTTACATAGCTTGTGCAAGTTATGATGTAGTGTGATCTAGTTACTGCGCGCAGCCTAGTGAAATAGGTCCCACGAAATATATAGCCCATTTCTCAAATGATTATGTGCTAGTAATAGGTCTCAGAGGAATTTCATCTCATTCACCTAGTTTTCCAAGACATTGACAATGATCACATACCTTACAAAATTCCTTACATTCTTTATAGAGGGTCTCCCACCATAATCGAGTGAGTAGAATCTTGCACATTGTGGCATCACCAGCATAGTGGCCACCTGTAATTCCACCATGAGCTTCTTCCATAATACCTATGTGCTCATGCTCCAATACACAATGACCCAATACTTCATCTCAACCCAATTTGTACAAATCACTAATGATTAACATATAAGGTGCAATGTGTATAGCAAGTTGTTTCTTCTCTAAGGATTTCATTCCTTCTGGTGCCATGCCTATTCATAGAAAGACAAAATTGTCCTCTAGCTTTGATGGCACATGTTATAACATATATAAATGTGCATCTGGCATGGTATCCTCAATTGTCTATGCTTCTTCTCTTGATTGTATTATTGATAGATGGTTTGGTCTAGAATTACTTTTTCTTGGTTTTACCATAATTGTGAAATCAAATTCTTGAAATAAGAGCACCCATCAACATATGCACCCTTGTAAAAATGTTTATTTACCAAATACTTCAATGTCATGTGATCTGTATAAAAGATGAATGGTGTAGCTAGTAGGTATTGGTAGAATTTATGCAGTGCATAGATCATTGAAAAAGCTTCATGCTCTATACTTATGTAATTATATTATGCGGGAGTTAGCTTTCTACTAACAAAATAGATATGATGATCTATAATACCTTCTCCATGTTGAGAAAACAATGTGCCAATGGCCATGCCAAGAGGCATCAACATGTACATGAAATGGTTTGTCCCACGAAGGAAAATGAAAAATAGGTGCGGTAGTAAGTTTCTCCTTCAATGCCTCGAATGTGTGTTGTTGTTGTTATCCCTAGTAGAACGTACCTTTCACTTTCAATAACTCTTCTAATGGCATGGAAAATTTGGCATATCCTTTGATAAAATTTCTATAATATCATGTATGACCCAAGAATCCATGCACCTCACTTTGGTGATAGGCTCTCTTAGGTCTATAATGACTCCATTCTTTGTTGGATCAACCAACAAACCCTCCTTGCAGATTATGTGTCCTAAAAGTTTCCCAAATGGTGTATAAAATATGCACTTCTTGATTTTCAAAGAGATACTCAACTGTCTACACCATTCAAACATTAAGCAAAATTGTCACAGTGATCCTTAACTAATCCATACACCATCTAATTGTCTAAATATACCTGTAATAAGTTGTGAATAAATTCCTTGAACACTTGGACAACTATGCATGAAAATATAGTAGGTGCATTTTTCAGACTGGAAGGCATTACAGTATAGGAGAATTTATGCCATTCAGTAGTAAATGTAGTCTTTTCTTGATCCTCCTAGGCAATCCAAACCTGATGATACCCAGAGAACCCATCTATAAATGAATATATTTCATGCCCTGCAACTCCTTCTAGTATTTCCTTAGTGAATGGCATAGGGAATGGATCAATTACACATGCAACATTCAGCTCCATGTAGTCCATGCATATTCTAATCCGTCCATCCTTCTTGATACTAATCACCATTGGAATAACCCATTTTGACTCATCAAGGGGCTTGATAATTCTAGACTTCAACATGTTATCAATCTCTTCTTTAACCTTTTCACACAAATTGGGGCTCATTCGTAAGGTCTCTTTATAATTGGGTGCACACCCTCTTTAAGCGTTATCTTCATCTCCCCTAATGATACTTGCATGCCTTTAATTTCATGGTACCCCCTAGGAAATATGTCTTGGTAATACCTTAGTAACTCTATGATTTTTTCCATTTTAGAGTCTAACCAATAGTCTCTAATTATGGCTTCCTTAGGCTCAGTATCTATTCCAATATTCACTCGCTTTGTCTTCATTGGTTCATGATAGGTGTGCATGCTATTATCCTCATTATCCAATACCTCATGCCTCCTTGTTGAATGGTTTACATCCAAATTATCTATTTCTTCATCATACACGAAGTAGACCATTTTTCCTTTCTCTTTCTCAAGGAAAGCGTGTTGAACTAATGTCGCATCACCTCTGGTTCTTTATCAAGACGTGCTCATGAGTCTTATCTATCTAATAACTCCTTAAGGATTTCTTCATCCTTGGCACTATCCCCCATAGTTAAGCACTTGATAAATTTTAATTCTTCTTCTCTGAAGGATTTATAGAGAATAAGTCAAGCTGTATCGAGCCATTCCTACAATTAAATTCTCGCCAATTTCCGGTTTCTCTATGGAGTTTTGCATATACATACCAAGCACGTGCGTAGCCTTATAAAGTGGAATAAAACTTGTTCACCCATAGCGAAGGTGGTAAAGCTTCCTACCCTTTTGTCTAGAGTCTCTCACACTTCTGAATGTGGTGTTAAGCGGGTTGATTACCGTGATAAGTACATATTTGAGTATGTACATTACTCCGAAGAACCTAGTAGTAAGAGCAATCTCAATTTCATTCCATCCGACAAGATTATCCTTGTGGAGCACCCACCAAACATGCTCGTATCTTATGTAGTGTATATGCTAGCATATTGCTTCTTTCTAGTGGGTCTATCCATTTTTCTTCCATGGTGTATATGAATACAATGGGATCCCCTTCTCTTATGTAACAAGGTGCTTTGAGGTGTTACCTATCCTCCCGACATAAAGTGGTTTTATGCCTCAAGGGAATATGATCTTTACTTCATGCCCTACCAACTCATAAGTGTTGTAAGCCCAATTATCACAAGTAACACTTGTAGTATCACTAATAGACTATGCATCCTCCCATTTGATTTAGTGCTTCTTTGATTGGTTCAATCATCTTTGGATCTCAGATGGTGCATACATAAATGTTATTTAGATCCTCTTCACTTAAGGGCTCAACATAGGGCATGGAATTTCCATTTGTTAAAGGGATAATAAATCTTTCCTATTTATTTTCAAAGCTAATATAACCCTTGTTGAACCATGTTGTTGGCCCCAAAATTCCCCTCTTTTGAAGTCAAGTTTAAAAAAAAATGTCAGTTTGTGCCTTGGAGTATCGAATCATGATGAGCCCGACATTGTTTTTAGTTTTCCTATTCATGGAGAATGATTTGAAAGTCGAGTGTATAGTAAATTTCATTTCCTTCCTTCTTATTTTCTTCTATGCAATCGGGAATGATAGGCATATTTTTCCCATTAATTTTTTCCCGAGTCCACAGTCATATGTGGATATTTTTATTGGATGTGGTTTGGCCATATTTCAAGGTTTAGTGGAAGCCTCCACATGTCTAAATGATGCAACTCTAGGGGCAGGGTATAAGGGATAGCCCTCAAATAAGCAAAGTCTTTCCACATGTCCCAAGTACAAAATGAAGACAGAATAAGCTAAAATCAGCTAAGTATGGAAGGCTCAAGCAGACAATGCCACATGCCTCATCGGCACAACTTCAAGAGTCTAAGATGGAGGTAGATCTCAAACTTGTGCTAGTCTTCCATGTGTCCTAGGTCTAAAAAGGGAAAAATTTGATTGTTAAAATTGACTAAGTATGGGTAGGTTGGCTAAAGCCACCAAGTGCCTTAACGACACCATTTCAGAAGTGAAATCAAAGGGTCAATCTCTAAGTAGTGCCAGCCCACCACGTGGTTAAAGTTAGTATGAAGATAGAGTTGGCTATTGAAAAGTAATTTACTAGCGGAAGGGGACACGTGTCATCTCAACGCTACTTTAAGGGGAACTTCCAAAATGGAAACTCAAATGAGCATCATCCCTCCAAGTGTCTAGGGGTCAACATAGGTCACACAAGAAATAGACCTGAATTGGTAAAGTATGAAGAAAGCGGCGAGCTCTCCACATGTCCTCGGGCACGACTTCAGAGGAAAAAAATTTAGAAGGCTTCTACAAGCCCGCTCAAGTTAATTTCTCCCATGTGGGTGGCCCAAATTTGAAGTTGTAAAATCAAATTGAAGAACCCATGTTTTAAGCTGCTAAAAGAATATAATGGCCATATATTTTAAAAAATTATTTTTTATGCCATTAACATTTCTTTGCAAATCAAGAATTTGAAAGGGTATGGATGATTGGAATAAGTTGTAACTATTTCTTGTTGGCTCGAGGAATTTGTAACCATCTCTTGCGAGCTATATCATGGGCTTTCAAAGCCATTGTAAAGGGTTGGAATTTTGATTATTTTAGAACTGTAATTTCGAATTGAAAGAAATCAATACAAAGGTTTTTTTCCCTTTTTCTTCTACTTTCTCTTTCCTTCTGATTCTAATTTGGGAATCATCTAATCCTTGTGTTCTTGGAAACTTTTTGTTCTAGTTTGCATAATCTCCAGAAATTTGAGTCTGCAAATTGTGTTTGTTATAAACGTGAATGATTCTACTATGTATCCCATTTATAGAATACATATAAGGGTTTTCTCTACCATCTCTTTTCCCTGAAATTATTGTCTTATTTTTCCTCCCTCATCTCTTCAAATTCTTATATCCTCATGTATTGATAACTTTCTAGTCTTAAAACACATTTCAAGATATCGAGAAACCACCATTGAATGAAAGACTGTGCATTTGTACATAGGTTTTTCCCCTACTTTCAATAAGGGAACCTCTCCCATTAAAGAGGAGAGACTTGCTTGTCCCCGACTATCATTTCATTCCAAGTGCAAATATGAAACCTAATAGTTTTTGTGACTCTTCCGGGGAATTTGTTCAAAAATTTCCTTTCTAAAAAGAATAAATAATTTGATCATTTCTTTGATCTGGTGACTCTAAGATATACTCATGGTAGAAGGGATCTTGTAATTGAGGATACCTAATTTCAACTCCTAGATCAACAAGGTTTTCAACTTCCTCCAACAGGAAGAAATAGAAGAGATCGTTCCACAAGCACACCTCTTGTTGAAGATAGAGCTTCTAGTAGTAGCATTCCTCAAGAACAACTTAGCCCCAATCTTCGTGCCCTAATCCTTGCTAGTGTCTCATTTCCACTTCAAAAAATCTTTCCAAGGATGGCAGCACCTCGGCCTTGGGGACAAAGGGTTGGGCCTCTAGCTCTTCCTCAACCATTACATGAGTTACCTAGGGGTAACAAGAAGAATTTTCCCAAATTTAGAGGTGATGGAAAAGTACACCCTGATGAACACATTACAGCCTTCATTGTTGCATGTGGGGTCCTTGGAGTTGAACATGAGGATGTCTCTATGAGGATGTTTGTGGAAAAATTGCAAGACAATGCTGCAGATTGGTTTTACCATCTTCCTACTGGGACCATCATTGATTGGACTACTATGAGAACTGAATTTGAGTAGCATTTCAAACTGGTGAAGATGTGCATGCTTTGCTAGCTCAAATTTCTCAAATCAAGAAGGAGCCACATGAACCTATGAGAGAATTTGTGGCCAATTTTAATAAGGTGATTAATAAGATTCCGGTAAATACTAGGCCTATTGGTCCGATTCAGAATTTTATTCTTGAATGCTTAATTTCGAAGTAAGCTATGCCATGAGGAGATCAAATCTTATAACTTTGGATGCTGATCATATATTGGATGTCATTATGCAAGATGACTTGATCATGTTTGGCAAGCTAAAAAGGGAGTCTTTCAAATCCAAATCATATTCTTTTTCCCCTTCTCCTAGAGGTAATGCAGATCAGTTGGTGTAAAATATAGCTAATGAACTCATTTCCATTAAGAAACAATTGGCTCAGCATGCTCCATATCAAGATGTTCCAAGGAAGAACTTTCAGTCTATGAACCACTTGACCCCTTCCCAAACCAGCTTGGATATTGAAGGTCCACCCCTCAAGGTGCCTATTAATGTTTCTTGTGAAGTTCTTGAGCCTGATGATGACGAAGAAAATGGAATCTATGATGAAAAAGAAGAGGAATTTGATGGACTAGAGGAACCTAGTGGTTCTCAAGTTCATTTCCTCAAAACTGAGGGTGTGGATGATCAAGATGACTATGATGATGTAGTGGCTGAGATGAATAGTGAATCATATGTTGTTATGACTCTGAGAAGACAAAAAAAAGGAAAAGTTGTATAACCTACAAAAATATTCAAGAAGACTACCCCACCACCATCCTGGTGATTTCAAGAAGAGGATCTCCTATTCCTACTACTCGACCCTAAAGGTAAGCTCTTCTAGTCCTTCCTCTACTTCGCTTCTCGAGAATTCTTGTCCAACAAATGATAAAACTAATAGATCAAAAATCCTCCTACTCCTAGTAGTGATTCCCCATCCACATCTGGATCTTTTGACATTATAGACCATCTTAAAAAGACCAAGATTCAGATTTCTAAGGTAGAGTTCTATCAAACCCATCCTAAATCCTTTTTTAAAATGGTTAACTTTATAAATTCTAAATCTAAAACCCCAGCCCATTCTTCTAAATGCATTTTACCCACTCCTTCTCTGCCTCAACCTAGCCTTGTGGATGTAGTCACTTCACCTAATGAGAAGATCAAACCCTTCTATGTGACTCTCCTCATAGCTGGCCACAAGCTTAGCAATTGTGTCATTGATTTTGGTGCATCGATAATATAATGCCTACGAAGTGGCTCATGCTTTGGGTCTAACCTTAACCCGCACTTATGGTTCTTGTTATTCCATGGAAATTAGAGAAGTGCCTTTGGTTGGAAGAATCAAGGATGCACAAGTAGATTTTTCTTCTTTACTAGAGAAGAAGGTCTTGGTTACCATCTTGGCTATAGATATTCCTCCTTCCTATGTCATGTTGATAAGTAGGAACTTTTTCAAAGATGTTGGAGGTGAGATCCAAATGTATTGGTCTCATGCTTTGATCCCTCTCAATGGGAAGATGAAGAAGTTACTACCTGAGAAACAAGAAAAGTATATTGTGTAAAAGATAGATGATTCTAAAGCACAAATACTATATGAAGGCATTGGGCATGGGAACTACATGATTCTGTCACAAGAGGAGACAAGTCTCGCTAAAGGAAGTGTTGCTTGATCCTAATGGTGTTAGGACTTTGGAGTTTGATGGAAGTTGTTCCTCAACTAGTTCAGGAGCTGGTGTGGTGCTTATTTCTCTTAAGGGTAAGGTTCATCCTTTCTCCTTCAAATTTTAGTTTAAAAATACCAACAATACTACTGAGTATGAGGCCCTTATTCTTGGGTTGAGCATGGTGAAGGAAATGGGAGTGAAGAACCTTCTTTCTCGTGGAGATGCCAAGCTAATTGTAAAACAAGTTAGAGACCTTTATCAGGTAAAGAACATAAGGTTGAAACACTATAGGAATCTAGTCTGGGATTCCATCGAATTCCTTGATGCTTTTTCCATTGAATTTGTGCCAAGGGAAAGGAACACTAGGGCTGAATCTCTAGCTATTTCAAGGTCCTTGTTGATTCCTCATCTTGATTTTCCTCAGGAGAAATTCACCATTGAGTTGATCCATAGACCCAGTGTGCCTGACAATGCAAATAATTGGCAAGTTTTCAATGATGACAAACATTTTATTTCTTTCTTGGAGATTAGAGACAACTTTGATCAGCTGTACTTTGAAGGAAGTGACAATCTTCCTAGAGAGTGTGTGTCATAAAATGAAGAGGGCATAAAAGAAGAGATGGATAAAGATGGATGCATAAAACTGAAAGGAAACAAAATCCCTAGAGGGATGGTGAGTTTGGAGGATCTTTTTGATAAACATGAAAGATATATGAAGTCTAAAGTTTCCCAAGGAGCCTGAAAATATGATGACACTGAAAAATTGAATATTGGGAGCCTTGATGATCCCAAAATGGTCAACATTAGAAAATGCTACACTCAGGAAGAGAAAAAGAAGGTGGTGAATCTGCTGAAGAGGTATGTTCATGTTCTAGCTTACTCTTATGATGATCTTAAGGATTTTTAGCCTAAATAAATGCAACATGTCATTCCTCTTGAGCACAGGATCAAACCCTTCAAACAGAAGAAAAGGAAATATAATCCAAAGATAGATGATATAATTTTCCAAGAAATACATAAGTTTCTAAAGGCTAGGATCATTTTCCCCATCCACCATTCAATGTGGATTGCTAATATAGTTCCTATCAAGAAAAATAATGGTGAGATCCGGATATGTGTGGACTTCAAATATCTAAATCAAAGTTCTTTTAAGATAATTACCCTCTCTCCATGATGGACCAAGTATTACAAGTTGTTACGAGGCTCGGAGATGCTATCTATTTTAGATGGATTCTCGGGGTACAATCAAGTAGAGGTGTATACTCCAGACCAACATAAGACTACATTTACTACTCCTTGGGGAACCTTTGCATACAAGAGGATGCCATTTGGTCTCATCAATTCTGGTGCTACTTTCCAGAGGGCCATAGACTTGGATTTTGGTAGTTTGAAAGGGAAATGTATTATTGTGTATTTGGATGACTTGTGGTGTTTTCTAAAGCAAGAAAATATTACTTCCAACACCTTGAAATAGTATTTCATAAGTGTAGAGATTATGGGATTTATTTAAACCCTAAGAATTCTATGTTTTTGTCATAGAAGGAAAGCTATTGGGACACATTATTTCAAAGGAAGGGATAAAGATTGATCTGAGAGATTTTGTGCCATCCAAAAATTCATCTCCCATCAAGTAAGAAAGGTGTCCATTATTTCTTTGGTACAATCAATTTCCTAAGGAGATTCATCCCGATTTTGTAGAACTTACTATGAGCATTTCTCGCATGATGCAAGGGAAGAAAAATTTTGGTTGGTCCTCTTAAGGGAAGAAATAATTTGAGGACATTAAACTAAGCTATTGCAAAGACTCCAATCTTAGCATGCCCCAACTTTAGCAAATATTTCATTATCTATTGTTATGCCACTGAAAATACCCTAGCTATTTTGTTAGCTTGAGAAGAATGTGAAGATCATGAGAAAAAAATCATTCATGAGTTATGTCTTGAAAACTCATGAGTTGAAGTACACTATGATGGAGAAACATGGTTTTGTAGTTGTCAAAGTTATCAAGTAGTTCAGGTTTTACATTCTTAATTATCATTCTATGGTGCTGGTGCCTGATACAACAATAAAATCCATTCTTAATCAGCAAGAATTTAGAACCAAGAGAGGTAATTAGGTAGCAAAGGTGCAAGAGTATGATCTTAATATCAGGTCAACAAAGCTAGTTTGGGGTAAGGGCCTGTGTGAACTCATTTCTGAGGGAGCTTTTAAGGATTTGTCCAAAGATGAAGTTGATGTCCCTATTGTTTTGTTCCTCAGCTCGATAGATGTATGGTATGCTTACATTGCTCACTTTCTAACCTATGGAGAGTTTCATTCTTACTTGAGTGCCAAAGAGAAGAGAACTATCAAAATGAGGTCTACACAATATGTGTTATGTGAGAATGCTTTGTTCAAATGAGGCATAGATGGAAGGTTTTTGAAGTGTGTAGACAAGGAGAAACAAAATAAGTTTTTCTCTACTTTTCATGACAAGGCTTGTGGAGCTCATTTCTCTTATGCTATAATAACTCATAAAATACTTCATAGTAGTTATTATTGGCCCACTCTATTCAAATATGCATAAAAATGGGTTGGTAAATGTGAAGCATGCCAAACTTTTGTTGGAAGACCTAAGTTGTCTGCTTTGCCTCTTAAGCCAGTAGTGATTGAAGAGCCATTTCAAAAATGGGGTTTAGACTTCATTAGAACTCTTAATCCACCTTCTAGTGCTGGAAATACCCATGTGTTGAATACCACAAATTACTTCACCAAGTGGGTGGAATCCATCCCATTCAAGAGCACTACCTACGAGGTAGTTTACAACTTTATTAAGGAGAACATATTGATCATGTTTGGGATCCCAAACAAAATTGTGACTGATAATGCTTCCAAATTTTATCTCTTGAGATGATAGACTTCTGATATAGGTATGGGATCTCACTTGCTCAATGGGAGAAATTGTGCTTCTTTGGGACAAAAGACATGAGCCACGAGGAAGCCATGGTAAGTTTGATTCTCTTTGGATTGGTCCTTTTAGAATCGGACATTTTCTGGAGAGAACTCTTTTTATCTGGATTACATAGATGGTTCTCCTCTCCCACTTCCTTATAGTGGGTAGTATCTGAAGTTGTTCAAGTCCTAGGTGACTAGGTGGTCCTTCGTATATTATGTACAATGTTTTGGTTTTGGGTTGTTCCTTTATTTTTTCGTTCTGTTCTTCCCTTTTGGTTTGGGTAAGTGCACCAAGTTGGGGGACAATTAAGTGGACATCAAATCCTGAATTTTACATTAAAAACAGCAAAACATCAAATTTAGTCTTCCGCGGACTTGAACCATGCCGAAAAGTAAAAAATATGTCATAAAAATGGTACCATTGCGTAGGGGAGACTATTATCTTTGTAGAAATACTAATTTTAAAGTGAATAGAAGAGGATAAATATCATTTTATAATTTTTTACTAATAGTAGGTCTTTAAGACACTTTTTCCTATGAATGTTTATGTCTACGTTTAAGACTGTAAAATTTGTTTCACTTATCAGAATGTGATAAAAATTATACCATCCCAACCGTGGTGAAATTATATACATGTTAAAAAAATTATTTGATTTCAATATTTTTTGATGAAGTTATGGCGGGCAAACGAAAAGTGCTCTGTTTTCTTTATGTTTTCATACCACTTTCATGGAAAAAATCATAAAAAATAAAATATTAATGAAAAAATACAAAATAAAATCCATCCCAAGATAGATAGTGGCATATAACTTCTCACCAAAGGAAAAAAATATATATATCAATTTTTGGTCATCCAAATTGTGGGCAAACGGACTATAATCTTATCGGCGTTTTTAAAAAAAAAAAAACCAAGTCATTGAATTTTGAGTGTTTAATATAGCTAATCTTGTCCATTTTTTACAAAAATTAGTATTTTAGAAACTAGATTCCAGATGCTATGATTCATATTAGTATAATTTTGTCTAATTTTGAGTGTATGTATTGCTAATAATCCCTATAAGTTGATATTATGTTGTTATTTGCAATATGATGTCCACGGATGACCCTATATTTGTCCATCAACTTCCTGCACTTACCCGTTTGTTTTGTTTCTTTTCCCATCATGTGTGTGTTTCCTTGTATTGGTTTTACCTTCGACCCCTTTACCCAATGGATAAAGCAATGGTCCTCTTTCCCCCAAATTTATCTACAATTCTTGATCTTTCCTTATGTCTTTGTTCTAAGCCAAGTCATCCCCACAAAGAGCTATCTATTGTTGGCCCCAAAATTCCCCTCTTTTAAAGTCAAGTTTTAAAAAACATTTGAGTCTATGCCTTGGATTATCGAATCATGATGAGCTTGACATTGTTTGTAGTTTTCATGTTAATGGAGAATGATTTGAAAGTCGAGTGTATAGTAAATTTAATTTCCTTCCTTTTTATTTTCTTCTGTAGTCGGGAATGATAGGTGTATTTTCCCCATTAATTTTTTCCCCAGAGTCCATGGGTAATACGTGGATATCTTTTATTGGATGTGGTTTGGCCATATTTCAAGGTTCAACGGAAGCCTCCATGTGTCCAAACAACACAAATCTAGGGGCAGGGTATAAGGGACAATCCTCAAATAAGCACAGGATTTCTGTGTGTCCCAAGTACAAAATGAAGACAAAATAAGCTAAAATCAGCTAAGTATGGAAGGCTCAGTGGACAACGCCACGTGCCTCATTGGTGAAGTCTCAAACTTGTGCCATTCTTCCACATGTCCTAGGTCCAAAAAGGGACAGAGTTGATCGTTAAAATTGACTAAGTATGGGTGGGTTGGCAGAAGCCACCAAGTGCCTTAACGACGCCATTTCAGAAGTGAAATCAAAGGGTCAGTCTCCAAGTAGCGCCAGCCCGCCACATGGTTAAAGTCAGTATGAAGATAGAGTTGGCCATTGAAATGTCAAAGACTAGAAGAAGGGGACATGCATCAACTCGACACGATTTTAAGGGGTACTATTTTAAATGAGCGTCAACCCTCCAAGTGTTTAGGGGTCAACATAGGTCAAACAAGAAATAGACCCGAATCAATAAAGTATGAAAGAACCGGAGGAGCTCTCCACATGTCAGGGTGGCACAACTTTAGAAGTGAAAATTGTAGAAGGCATCCATGAGACCAGCTCTAATTAATTTCTCCCATGTGGGTGGCTCAAATTTGAAGTTGTAAAAGCAAATAAATGACCCATGTTTTGATTGGTAAAAGAATATAACGGCCATATATTTTTAAAAACTATTTTTTCTGCCACTAACGTTTCTTTGTAAATCAAGAATTTGAAAGGGTGCGAGATGATTGGAATAAGTTGTAACTATTTCTTGTTAGCTTGAGGAAGTTGTAACCATCTCTTGTGAGCTATATCATGGGATTTCAAATCACATGTAAAGGGTTGGAATTTTGATTATCTCGGGAACTCGTAATTTAAAATTGAAAGAAATCAATACAAAGGTTTTTCCCTTTTTCTTTTGCTTTCTCTTTCCTTCTAGTTTTGATCTGTGAATCATATAATCCTTGCGTGCTTGGAAACTTTGTGTTCTAGTTTGTATAATCTCTAGAACTTTGAGTCTGCGAATTGTGTCTGTTATAAACATGGATGATTATACTCTGTATCTCATTTACACAATACATATAAGGGTTTTCTCTGCCATCTCTTTTCCCCAAAAGTATTGTCTTCTTTTGCCTCCCTCCTCTCTTCAAATTATTCTATCCTCATGTATTGATAAATTTCCAAGCTTAAAAACATTTAGGGATATCGGGAAACCACTATTGAATGAAATATTGTGCATTTATACATAGGGTTTTCCCCTGCATTCAATAAGGGAACCTCTCCCATTAAAGAGGAGGGACTTTCTTGTCCCCTGAATATGGTTTCATTCTAAGTGAAAATTTGAAACCCAACAAACTGAAGATCAACATTATTTAAATAGCATCAAGGATGCCCTAATAGAGCTAGGAAGCTATCCGACTCTGCTAGCACTAAAAATTCAAAGTCTCTAGTGAACTTGGATCCTTGTATGGTAATGGATGCATCTTTCAAAACTCTAATGGGAGTAGCCTTAGTCCAATTAGCCAAGAAAAATACATTATAAGATGGCTGCAATGGGGATCTTCCCATTTGGACCCATGCATCCAAGGTAAGAACATTGACTTCCGCGCTTGTATCAATCAATATATTACTCAATAGCCACTCATCTACAACAAAATTTATAGTGATTTACTGTTCATAATCTAGACTATGAGGAAGAAGATTCACATGCGGGATATGTTGTCTAGTCTCATTACTTATGCATTGAGTGTTTCCTTTTAACTAACTCCCTAACATTGGAATGATGTTTTCCTTGCACAACATTTTACACACTTCTCTCAAGTCATCTATATCAGTTTGGATCGTCTCTGATGCTTTATTTTTCTCCTTTAAGTACTATGTCTCACCCTGAAGATTCCTTATAACTCCTATGGTTTCCTGATAAACCACCTTCTATTAGTCAGGATTTGGGCATTGTGCATGAAAAACTTCCTCTTTAGTGATGGTAGGTTTCTACTGCAATGCTTCCTGTCACATGCCGCCAAAGACAAGTCATGATCTTCACTTGTAGTGCCCCGATTCCTCTACCAACTTGGGCATCTATTGATTTTCAATAGCACACTATATCCTAACCATCCATGCACCTTTGGTTTCTTGTTTATGTTGCTTAATTAGATGCTCATATAAGTCCGGACACTTCTCATAGCTATGGTTCTTTCCATGTGAAAAGAACATGTAATATTCTAAGAAAATTTTCACCTATAGTGGTCAAGAGATCCACATGTATAACATGTTCCATGAGGAAAATCACTTCTTACACTATCACAGCCTCACCTTCAATTCCACCGCAAAGTATCCTTAACTCTCGTCACGATTTCCTTCAAAATGCCATTCATTCCGATCATAGCATGCTTGATTGTGCTCCCAGGTCCTAATGCTCATTATTTCCTTAGATTTATCTAAAACTCATGTATGTCATACACCAATATCTATAACATCATGGATTTGTACAATCATCGATAGTCTTCGTGTCCTGAGTCATGGACCTATAGATTTTACAGTAGCTTGAGACATTCTTCCTTATTACACGTTGTAATAATGGGAAGTGGCTAGCATCATGCTTTAAATGACATATTTCACAATCCATCAGCAATGAGTGTATTATTTTATGAAAACAACTATCCTTTGTGTGACCTTATACTTCACAATCTATGCACCAAATCCTGTGCACGTCTCATGTGCTGAATTTGCTTTGATAGTTTCTCCAATTGTTTTGCCATAGCTGTTATTTGTGCTTCTAAAAATGGGCTCACCCTAGTATCTATGCTTCTAATTTCCTTAGTGCGCAAGGATGCTTCAAGTGCTTCATGTAGATTAGTGTATGTATAATGTGAGAATGCCCTCCTAAAAGGGGTAATCAATCCCCTAAAGAACCATTGTGTATCTTTGGCTTGTGTGTATGTCATAAGAAATTTTTGATAATAGTATTTTAAACCATGCATCACACTCTCTAACACTTTCGTAGTTCCTTGATTTATTTCCTTGAGTGCACTTATACTCTTGCGCTCAAACTCGGGATATGAAACTCTTTAAGGAATGCATCCTTTAAAGTCAGTATAATCTACACAAGTCTGATCAAGGTCAAACATTTTGTACCAGCTATATATGCACCCTTGTAATGTAGTGGAAAATTGACTTGCCCTACGCTCAAAATTCATGATTCCTTTTATGTGCCACAATATTTCACACATATGCGCATGTTCAACAACATCTTCTATGCCCCTATACTTTAGCATACGAAGAGACATTTCCATGTAAATATTCAGGGTTGGTGCGAGACCCTACCCACCCGATCCAGAACCTCCCTTGTTTCCCCTTCCTCTAGAACCTCCAAACCCACCTAAACTAGAGCTAATTATGCCTCTTGATCATGAACATGTAGCTAGGGTCAGACCAGAAGATGTACTCCCTGTCCCAACGGTGGGAACCGAACTATACCATGAAAGTCTACGAAGCGTTAATACTCCCATAAGTTAATCTAAAATTGGAGTTCTTGTATTCTGTGTTAATGATACACCGAAAGGGCACTCTGTATAACAACAAATTCATTTGTGATGCCATCATTGTGCCTCTTATAAGACTCACTCCTACTCTCCCACTACTCGAACTAGCTTGTTGTTTGCTTTTTGTACTAGATGATGAAAAACCAAACACAAGGGCAAGGTTACTAGGTGGATTTAGATGCGTGCCCATGGCCTAGGTAGTCTCTGTTGGTGCACTTCTATGTGAGGATGAGGGGGTATCCTTGTTATGCTTTCCAAGATGGGGAGTTCCTGATGCTTTGGCTCCATGTATTGTATGTGAGCTCCAAATCCTTCATGAGCCATATCTCTCCTCAATGCCATACTTTCTATAATGTTTTGTTGCTTCTCTACCTCCCTCTCGTGTACCTCATTATACTTAAGCCACCTTTCCTATCTCTTCCTTTCTGCCGCTAGGTCTACCATCTTTCACCAAACCTAATCCTACCCCCACACGTGGTGAGGTTTAGTTAGCCATCAGTTTACTCTCTAGATTCAATGTTACCATCAGGATCTTGATCGCAAGTGGTATGACTTGTAGGTAAGTTCCCCTTGGATATCGTAAGAACTAGAATTCAGCTACCTCTGGACATGAATAAGTGGAAATTAAGTATTCCAAGATATAATTTTTCAAGACACCATGGAACCACGTATCCACAACTCGAGTCCATATCAAATCAACATCATAAAGGGCCTGGAATTCTTCCTGCATCTAGACAAGTGTGTGGTACCTCCAATTCCACTTAGATGCATAAGTAATCAGCCACTCATACAATTCTACTGGAAAGATAGTGAAAAATCTCTCATATAAACTATCATACAAATTCACTTCCACCCACATACGTCTATCAAACTCAGATATAGTGTTGAATTTTCATTGTATTCTTCTTCTAGATCACGTATCCATTCTTTAACACTTGCTAAGGTTAACCGGTATGTCTTCATCATGAACCATTCTAAAAATAATTGAAAAAGAGGTCCGCAACGTAACCAATGATGCAGCCTAGAATTTAGTGATACAAATCCAATAAGACCCTAGATGTATTGGCACATCACTCACCTAGAATGAGCGCTCACCTAAAGTGCGCAAAGGTACAGTCCCTATTTAGGGTTTTTGTTGTAGGATGTTAGCATGATGAAGACTTAATACATATAGTTCCATTACTAACATAACATTCTACAGAGCACACCAAATCTATCTCTAAGGGAGAATAGAACTAAATATTAACCATGATGATATCAACAACATACTAGATTCAAATACACATAGAACTAACACTTAGATTCAGCCAATATCCTCCATTATATTTAATGCAATAAGTATACAGAATCTTCATTACAATAACATCAGTATGCGCGTAACAAATTTAGCAGCATAATCTCACTATATATGCATATCTCTGTATATGTTGATCTCTCTAATACACAATTTACTACATACTTATAAGGGTGGGGACTTTCCCTTCACCACTTATCCATTCCAAAAATAGGTTGCATGCTACTAATAGCCAAATTTCATTACAAAACTAACCACACATGCAAGTGTGTTAACAATAGAATACTTGGTAGTTAGCTAACAATAGTAGATCTATTTCCATTATGTGTCCATGTAAAGTTCTTTGTATCTAATCCTCCAAAATGACCAATGCATAGCGCGTGTATCTTCCTTGTTTGTGTGCTCTGCGTGCCATCTTTAAAAATAGAACTTCATGAGTGAAAATGGCTAAGTCCCAAAAAGCTAAACTTTTGCTCTATGTGTGTGTTCTCTCTATCTGTTCACGCCTTTGAATATGACCTGCTTTTCTACGTGGAATTATTGTGGGATTTCTGCAAGTGTTTCTCGATCAAAACTAAAACTCCATGAAACAATCATACTAAGCATCATATGACTCTACTCCATCATCCTATTTATCATTAATGATATTTTTACATCAATGAAAACACCTAGAATGCAACATGCCAACAAACGTTAAGTAGGAGGAGAAGACTATTGCAAATAAGCTGTTAGAAGTCCAAGATGAAGAAAAATGCAATCAAATGTAGAAATCAATGTATGTAGAATGTTGTCAATTGAGGAATCTAGATGCAATGGAGCATGAGAGGCAAGGGTCACATCTGTCTTAGATGAAGGTTCTTTAATAGAACAACGATGTAGAGTGTTAAAAATGATATTTATATTAAAAATATGCTTTATGATGTTTACAGGATTTATATGAGAATTATAATATACCATAGGATCCATAAATATATTAAAATGATAATAATGAAAAATAAATAATAGTTTACACAAGGAAAATTAATAAACACCACGATATATGTGTACTAATTAGTAGTTAATGATGTAAATAAGTGTTAACCAAGAGTTACCACGAGTCATTATAAGTGAAAAGACATAAATTTTGCCTTTGAATGGCTATATAATGATGTAAAATGAGGGGAAAAAGGATAACATGAAAATGAGTGAGAACAGATGATATAATCATGAAGAGTAAAGAGAGAAATCAATGTAAGAAGTGAGGGGTGTGAATATAATCGATATAAACATGTATTTATGTTAGTGTAGGTTATTATTTATCCTTTTATTTATTTATCAGGATAATTCTTACACTTGTGTTAGCCCTACACTTGTTGGGTTAGCTTTCTTAGGTGTATTAGTTGTGTGGAGTTGGCTTACTAATTGTGTTGAGTTAGCCTCTCAGTTATGTGGAGTTAACTTACTAGTCTTTTGGAGTTACCTTAACTACCAATATTAGTTTGTGGGATTTCTTCACCACTAATTTAGGTAGTAGTTGCACTTCCCTCCTCCTATATGTACATATTTCTTATTGAATAACTCAAGTCATTCTATTATAATCTATTGAACATTATGGATTATGATGGATTTCCATATATGGTATTTTAACTCTTCTATTTTGCAAATCTAATGTGGTGTGCTATTATCATCTGATATCACGGATTGGAACAATCTTCTTATCATTCCTTTCATGGTGTTAGAGTTAGAGATAATGTAGACATCCATCTGTAAGTTTTTCTTTGCAAGTAAGGGCTTATTATTTTCATGTATTCAGAATTTGTTAGCAATTTTTTGTAACATGCATTTTATGCAAAACAAAGTGCACCATTAGATTTGGAAGGTGCAAAAACCCTAGAATCAACTGTAAACTTGACCATGTTTTGAGACAGACAAATCTAGACATTTTAAGGGGTTTTTGGCACATTTCTCAAAAAATCCATACAATTATGTATAGAAATATTTTTTATCAAAAATTATATCAGCTTTCTAGGTTTTTGAGAAATTTTATGGATTTCTCTCTATTTTTTGATACAGAGTGCCAGAAAAAGAGATATTTGTAGTCAAAGTTTGTATTAACAATTATACTTTTTGGGTGCATTCTTTTATCCATTAGATATAAGCATGTACCTTCCGGATGCATTCTTTTACCCTCTGGATATTTCTGTTTTGGATGCAATCTTTTATCCATTAGACGCAAATCTGTACCCTTTGGGTGCATTCTTTTATCCATTGGATATAAGCATGTACCTTTCGAGATGCATTCTTTTACCCTATGGATATTTCTGTTTTAGATGCAGTCTTTTATCCACTGGACATAGATTTGTACCCTCTAGGTGCATTATTTTATCCATTAGATATAAGTGTGTACCTTCTAGATGCATTCTTTTACCCTCTAGATATTTCTATTTTGGATGTAGTCTTTTATCCCTTTGTACGCGGATTTGTATGCTCTAGGTGTATTCTTTTACCCATTGGATATTGATATATACCCTTTGAATGCAATGATTTACCCTATGGACATTTAGGTTTTGGGTGCAAGATTTTATCCTTTTCTTGTAAGCTTGTATCATGTGGATGCACTCTTTTACCCTTTGGAAACTTGGGTGTCACGTGTACCTTTTAAAAAAACATTAGGATTAAAATATTATTTTAACAACAAAACCTTCTAGAGGTCATAACTTTTGATTCATAGCTCAGATTAAGGTGATGTTTTTTTTAAATTGTATATTTTTTCAAGATATACGCATTAGTGACATTTTTATACACATATTTCAAATGTAAAATATATTGTTACTCATTGTAATATTTACATGCACTCAATTATAAAGTGCCGAGTTAGGGAGGGTGTTGTGATGACTTGTGGATGTAATTTCAGTTGAGCTTGAGCGTCCTAAAATTTTGGGTGTTACATTATTGTATCTATGGGTGTATATATTTATATCTCTCTTATTTGTGTAGATATTTTAGATCTATATTTTTGACACTTTTTGGGCATGTTGACAATTTCTCTTGTGGGGAGCTATTTTCATGAAGCCCCTTTGTTAGTTTGTCGGTGTTCTAGTAGTTAATTTTGGAAAATCATATAGATTTGTGGTATCACTCTACTCATTCGGTAGTATGGGAGGGTGTGGTGTTAATACTACTTCTTCAGGTTTTGTTTCCTTGCATTGTTACTATTGTTGCAAATTAGTAGCACCCCTGGATGTTGATCAACCTTCTAGTTTGACATTTTGGGCATCCAGTGTGATTGCACAACATTGAATCTTTTCCCCAAGTGTGGGACTTATAAAAATGGGAAAAGAATCTCCAGATTAGAGGTTGGTTCCTCAACTCCTCTGATTAGGTATATTACTTGCAAGTTGTAGAGGGTTTGAATTCAAAATCCTACTCTAAATTCCAAAGAGGGCAGAGATAGAGAATGCAAAATTGAAACTAATGCTAATAAGGTGATGCACCAAAGGAGTGGTGAGCATTTTTTGCTTTTGTAGATTGACACAGGTCATGGAAATGCAACAAAACTTCATGCACAAACTGATGACATGCAATGAAAGATCAAAAAGAAAGAAAACAACATAAGCAGAGGATTGAAACTCATTCACAGAGCTTGCATTGTCATTTTTAACATCAAAATATATACATTACAGCATCTGGGAGGTAGAAAACATGTTGCAGTCCTGGAAGAGGTCTAAATTTTCCACAAAAATCACCATTTTGGGTGAAAGAGGGAACCTGCAATACATAAAAAATGTTCAACCTCCCAAAAATGAGCCAAATCTGGCTTTTACAGTGCCAGAAGTGACCCCATGAGAGAGAAATGTAGGAAAACATGGGAGAGATTCAACCACCAACCAAAAATGTAGTAAAATAGCATGGGCATCCTTACAGGCCCATCCCCTAACATTTTTCACCATACATGGAGAGAATGTGAGCCATTCTTCATTAAAAATGGTGGTTGAAACATCATTTCTGCTCATGACCACTTTCCAGAGGTGTTTTTCAATTTTCTCTCTCTATAATCCATCAAAATAAAAAAATGAGCCCAAAATATTCTAGATAATTTCACCAGCTTTCCATTGATATAAAGAACATGAAAAACCGAGCTCTGGATTGAAAGTTATGGCCATTTGAAATTTTAGGGCAAAACAAGGCCAAAACGGATTGGCGGGTGAAAATTTTGAATTTTTCCACCTTTTTTGCATTTGGGAAAATTTCCCAAAAATCCTCATGCTCCACCATTCTGGGTGCCATGTGGCATGATCTTATTGGACACGGGCCCTCTGTGCTTTATTTTCCTTTGTTTTGGCCATTGGGAAATTTTCCAAAAAATCCCTGCCAAGCCGATGAGTTGAGGACACGTGGCAGCAGGTGATTCACCGTAGGCATTTCCTCCTGAATTTTCCATGCACTTCTTGACCATTTTCTGACTTGGACATGTTGCAAAGCCTCATTCATTGTGGGCTTTTCGTGGAGATTTTCCATGCGGGCCTCCTTTATTTTTTTGCCGCCACCGGACACGTGGCACGATTCCATTGGCTCACGTTTGGGGGCGATTTTCCTTTGAAATTTCCTTCCTTTTTCCTTTGGGAAAATTTCCTAAATTTTCCCCACCTTCCACTAGTCTGAGATGTGGTAGCATCTCATTCGATGCGGGCCCTGGGCAAACATTTTTCCTTTTGCGCAATCCCTTTGGGAAAAAATCCCAATCTCCTCCTGCGCTCCGCTTGCCCGCATGCCCATGGACACGTGGCGAGGCCCCGACTCATCATCGGAGCTACGAGCTAGTAATTTTCCTTTTCCTTTTTCCCAAACACTTCGCCAAAATTTAAAGTTTCCCCCTGTTGTTCACGGGGCTTGAGACACGTGGCATGAGGCCATTGGATGCGGGCCCCATGGGCAAAATTCGACCTTGCGCCCTTGTAAAATATTTTGCCAAAATTTTAAGTTCACCTCTACGCTCGTGGTTCTAGCCTCCGGGGACATGTGGAAAAATGTGATTGGGCATGATCCTTTCCTTTTGAATTTTCCATGGCGCCAACACTTAGTCAAATTTTTCAATTTTCTCCCCTTTGGACACGTGGCGCAATCCAATTGGACGGTGGACTGTGGGCGAAATATTCCTTTTGAAATTTTTCCAAACACTTGGTAAAAAATCCAAGTTTTCCTCGACCCCCACCACTTCCTTGGACATGTGGCACCATATTACTGGCTGCGGGCCTTTCAGGGGAAAATTTCCCACAAAAACTCCACCGAGCCATAACTTCAAAAATACATGGAGTTAGGAGGAAAAATTTACCTTTTTGGAAAGATGAGAAAAATATCTATCCAATGGTGCCATTTCTAGAAGGTTTTGAGTGCCTAAAAAGCAAAAAATCATGACTGAGGCATAAGAGAGGGAAGAATGAAAGGAGTTAGCCACAAAATGAGCAAGGGGCACATTTTGAATAACAATTTGGCAACTCGAGAGGGTCATCGCTTGCTTTGGAGGAAGTTACCGAGTTGCTTGAAGCAACCCATTGGGCATGGAGTCATCAAATTATCTACTTGGTACCCCAACTGACTAGAACAGTACAAGGAGGAAGATGGAGGGTGGCACATCATTTGATTGGAGCAAGGCCTGTAACACACATTTCCAGGAACATCAAGCTTGTGCCAAAGCACTTAGGGAAAGAAAAACTAATCTACAACAAAACAATGTGCATAAGCACTTGGAGGAATGAAAACCTAGATAATATGTAGAAGGTGGAGAATTCCCTTGATATGTGATACTTTATATGGATTCCATTGACTAGAATCTACAGTTCTTTTCCATCCAATGAAGACAATTGGAAAGCATTGTTGTCCTTACACTTTGTGACCATGTATGGGCCACTCCAAATGGCATCAAATTTTGAATACCTTCCTAGTTTTCCTCTGTCTGCATCAAATTTTAACACTAGATCCCCAACTTGGAAAGACCTATGTTTGGCCTTCCTATCAAAGGTCTTCTTAATCAAAGCTTGATCCTTCTCCATTGCTTGGGATGCCTAATTTCTGATTTCTTGGAGCTCCATAAATTCTACATATCTAACGTCCATGGGCTCAAACTCCAACCATTCCAACTGTTTCATTAGTTCCAATGTTGGCAAATCAAGTGACATGGGTGAAATTGCCTCTCTCCCATAAACAAGCTTAAATGGAGAGTTACCTGTAGATCTCTTGGGAGTTATCCTATCAGCCCATAAGGCTGATTTCAATTAGGTATGCCAAGACCTTTGATTTTCATCAAGAGTCCTCCTAATGATCCTCAACAAGTTCTTGTTTATAGATTCAGCTTTGGCCATTACCACGAGGGAAATAATTTGATGAAGTGCTTAGGTAGATCCCATTCTTAACAGCCCATTCGGTCACCTTGGACCCAATGAATGCCAATGCATTATCTGATATTATTGTAGTAGGTATGCCAAATCTGGTTGATATTCCCTCATAGAAGTCTAGGATGCTAGATTCATTTGCTTCCTTGAGTGATCTTTGCTTGATCCACTTGGTGAAGTAATTTGTTTTTGTTAGAATCCATTTATACCCTTGGCTTGAATTGGGATTAATAATTCCAATGAAGTCCAAACCCCATTGCATGAATGGCTGGTCAACTGAAATTGGATGCAATGGAAGGGCAGCTGACCTCTCTTTACCTCGTGAAGAATGCATAATTTTTGCACCTCTTGATCCATGCATAACAATCACTGAAAATATTGGGCCAATAATAGCCAGCCCTCATGATCTTTAGAGCTGTCACTCTTGGTACAAAATGACCACCAACTAGTCCACCATGGAACTCTTCCAACACCCTATGAATCTGATTTGTACCAATGCATCTCAGCAACACTCCATTCACGTCCTTTTTGAACAAAACACCATCAACAAGGGCATATGGGATAGCCTGCAATCTGAAGTGTCTTCTTTTGGTCTTGTTCATCTCTGGAGGGCATAGACCTATGCTTAGGAATTGCATTATGTCTTGGGTCTAGCAAGGAGTGAGAACACCATTATTTTCCTCTTGAGTGCTTCCTTTCTCATGGTTGTCTTGCAACGCCAAAACAACCTCCTTCTCATTGCATGCTTCCTTTTGTTTGCTCAAAATCAGCTACTCACACAATCTTTTTCCTCTGACCAACTTGGTGACTTTGATCTCAATGTCATACTCCATGACATGAGTAATCCAGTCTACTTTCTTTTCATTCAAGTCTTTGTTGAGGAGGAAATGTTTAACTCCCACATGAGAAACCAGCAACTGAACCTTGTTGTTTGAAACCAAACGCTTGAATTTCTTCAAGCTTCTAATTACTACAAGAACATTCTTTTCAATGAAAGAATATCTCACCTCATAATCCTCCGATTTGGTTGAAGAAAGCAATTGGCTACTCATCATTGTCTTTATTATGCTATACCAAAATTGCAGAAATAGTATCATCACCCCCAAATGCATAGAGGATGAAATCCTTAGAGAAATCCAGGTTAATGAGAGTTGGGGCTTGAGAGATGGCTTCTTTGATCACTTCAATACTTTCCTTGCCTTCTACTATCCATTTGAAATCCATGCTTTTCTTTAACATCTTGGTGATAGGCTTGACTAGGGCTGCAAAATTTGGGACAAACCTCCAAACAAAATTTATTCTCCCTAAGAAACTTTGAAGGGCCTTCTTGTGGCTTGGCAATGGTAGTGCTCTTATGGCTTCAACTCTTTCTGCATCAATTACTAATCCTTCTTTGGATACAATGTGACCAAGGATTTTTCCTTCATGGGATAGAAAAATACACTTTTTAGGATTCAAGGATACTCCAAATCTTTTGCACCTTTGGAACACTTGTCTCAAATGAAAGAGGTGGTCTGCTACATTTTTTGAAAAAATAGTGATATCATCAAGATATATTAGCACAATGTTGTTAATCAAACCCTTGAATGCCATGTCCATTTATTTTTGGAAAGTAGCTCCAGCGTTGGACAGTCAAATGGCATTTTCCTGTATGCATAAGTTCCCCATTTGGTTGTAAAGGTTGTCTTGAACTGATCTTCTTCTTTCACCATAATCTGATTGTACCCCAAATAGCCATCAAGTAATGAAAACCTCTCAGAGCCAGCAACAACTTGCAAAATCTGCTCCATGGAAGGAAGTGGGTAATGATCCTTGAGAGATGCTCTATTCAAATCTCTGAAGTCAACACAATCTGATTTCCCCACTCTTCTTTCTAACTGGAACCAAGTTGGCTACCCAACTAGAATGCTTGATAGGGAATATGATTCTTGATTCTATCAACTTATTCAATTCCTTTCTCATGAGAGGCTCCATGTGTGGATTGATTGGCCTTTGTTTTTGTCTGAAAGGTTTAGTACTTAGATCCAATTCAATGGTGTGTTGAGCTAACTTGGGATTGAAACCTTTCAAATCTTCATAGCTCCAAGCAAACACATCAGGGAATTCTTGACAAAGTTGTATGAACTCATACCTTTCTTACTCAGTTGTCACTTTACCAACTCGGAGTGATTTTCCTTCTTCCACCAAGATGGACACTGAATCTTCTCCCTTGACTTGAATGTTTGCTTTCTCCTTCCTAAACTGATCATTAGGATTGAAAATGGACTCCAAAGTAATAAGTCCCTTTGGTAGTTTGTTGGTTCTCAGCTGTACCACTTGGTCACCATACTGCTGCTCCAACTTTTCCTAATTTTTAGCTGAGAACTCAGCCTCTTCTTGCAAGAAATGGATGATTTGCTGATCATTTTCAAACACTTGCCAACTTACATTGTTGTCTGGCACTGAAGGCCTTATAATCACATGGATGTTTGGCTATACCTTGTCCTTTTGAATGCTTTCAACAACGTCAAAGGCTGCCCCAACTGCTGCAAGCCTATCAGCAGCTTGGTTCTCTTTTCTAGGAATGGATTTTATGCCAAAGCCCTCAAAATCTTCAAAATCTTTTCTTGGGCATTAGTAAACTACTTTCCCCTGGAATCAATCATGCAATTGTGTACTAATTGGTTTCCAATGATCAATGAAACATATAATGGAGGGGGCTTCAACATTTTACCTTGTTTTCCTCCCTGATTCCCTTCAGTGGGCAGACATTTGTGAGAACCTTTTCTTGCATTTGGACTTGCTGATTTGAAGTTGACCAGTCCTTCATGGCAGCTTGTAGCAAATCTCTCTGGGTGAGATAGATAGTGATTCCCACATTGATATGTTTACATTTTCTTCTTCATCGATCAATGATGTTGAATGGAGATGAAGAATCTCTTTGCTATCCCTTGGCCTACACATTCATTCCTTGTATATGGGCGAAGCAACTAGCATTTGAGTTGACCTAGGGACTGTTTTTAGGTTGTCCTTGCGTGTTTGGAACTTCATTTTACTTGCCAATAATTTTTGGAGTGATAGAAGATTGTGGATTACTTGGAGCCAACGGCTATTCTTCACCCAAATTCCTCCTTTTGAGCTTGTGTTGGCTGAAAAACTTTGGGAACCATTTGATTCATGCCACAAAAATCTTACGCCACTGTTTACAAGTGTAGCATCATTTGGAGCTGATTGCTTTGTTGGAATATTTCTAGTTGTTGGTTATTTCCTTGACTCCCTTCACCCCTCTGCACCAGATTGTAGTCACCATTAATGCTTGATTTAAGGCACCGTTGAAGCACATAGACTTGTTGTGAGGTTCATTACATGGGAAACACCAATCATACTCTTGAGCCATGTTGTTTTGCCTGGCACTAATGACTTAGATGTAGATATAGCATTGGGATTATAGGGCTGAAATGGTGCATTGGCAAGAGGTCTTGCTTGGTTTAGATTTGCAATTGGATTGGCTGGTCTTTGAGGCTAGTATGGCTACCTGTTAGGTGAGCTTGAGGCTGGAAGGGAGGTCTAAAACCTTGGGCTTGCTTGCCTCTTGAGTGTAACCAACTCATTGCCTAGATTTTGAAATTTCTTCATGACTTCTTAAAGTTCATTTGAGGCACTAAAAGATGAAGTAGAAACTTCAATCAAATTCTGATTTGTAGGAGTGGCAATAGGAGCTAAAGCAGTGCGGTTGACTAGTACTTGGGCTCTCTAAACTTGGATATAATGGCATTAGAGGCCTAGGAGCTAGCTTACCAGCTTGAATCAAACAATTTTCAGCTCTAATGGCAATGTTGTAAGCAACGGGGATAGTTGTGCCTCCCATGGATTGAATTAACGTAGAAATATCAGAATTTAAAGCTTTAAGGTAATATAGAAAAGCACCTTCGATGCTTTGGCCTTCGCCACTTTGGAATTCTCTCCCAAGTCATTTTAAATCTGAAGTTGAAGTCAGTCAACTACTCATTTAGAGCTCTCTTGATGGTTGTCAGCTGCTCCAAAAGGGACAAGTTGTCTCCCTTTTCTCCAAACTACTCATGGAGGGCTATACATAGCTAATTCCAATTTTGGATAGAACCTGAGGGAAGACTCTTGAACCATTGCAAAGCTTTCCCTTTGAATGAGGATGCCAACAGTTTGACAGCAAATTGCATCTCATTAATCTCATGGATTGCACAAATATTGGCAATATCCTTAACATGATCACTAGGAGTGGTCTGATTCTCTCCAGTAAAGTATGGGATGTTCTTCAATGCTACAACTGGGATTGGATTTTGTGCATTGAGAGAAAGTGGGTTCTCTGCTAGTGAAATTGACATAGGGGTTGTTTTGTGCCATTCTGATTGGCCTTAGAACCCTTGTTGATTGAATGAAAGGCCTACCAGGTGGAGGAGTTGAGAGAGTTATATTTGGTGGAGATGGAGACCTTTGAATTCTCCTCCCTCTTTGCCTTCTTCTTGGAGATAACTACAAATACTCAAACAACACCCCTTCTTCTCCAAATCTTGACCTTGTGGTGATTCTTCTCATGAGTTTTCCTCCTTTCGACCATTTAGAAGCTTCCTAGTTCTCTCTAGACCACTTTTATTGGCTTCCTAGGCTATCTATCAGTTACAATTGGTTATCCAGACCCCTCCCAACTCTCAATGAGTCTCTAATCACTTGCTAATCAAATTTTAACTAGCCTAAACCCTAGTTAACTAGCCTAAACCAAGCTTAACTAAGCCTAAACCATGTTTATCCTAATCTAATCTAAAAGTGATTTTTAAGCTTTAGTCCCACATGCACCCAAATTCCAAATTATTCCAAACCAAAAACTATAAATACAAGGCTAAGCCTACCCATTCAAACACACAACTTTACATAAGCTAAAGCCAAAACAAGCCTAAGAAATCTTAAGAGCTCATTTGCATTAGCCAAGCTAATAAGGCATTTGATCTTGGGTCATCCACCATTAAAATAGCTTCATCTTACACCCATGTTAGGTTAGTAATGGAATAGCTAAAGTTGGCCATGTAGCTATTTATTGAGGTTCATTCACCCTCATGGAGTAAACAACAAAACTGATTGCTTAAGTCTTTAGTAGGCATATTTTGTTAAGCTTTCAAGAATAGAGGTTAATGCTATTTGTTAGATTTCTTGCTTATTTCAAGTTTTAAACACATGTAAATAGGATTCCTTGCTCATTTCTTATCATATGGTCCATTGAGGGTCTTTTGCACAAAGCTTTGGGGTCTTGCCCCATATCCATAGCTCTTTGCAAAATCTTTCATTGAACACAAAGCCAAAATATGTATTATTATATCACCAAATAGCACTCTTATTCTCTGTCTTAAAATCAATCTTTCAAGTGAATTTAGATGTAATTTTAATAAAAGATAGCATATTTAAGGTAAGATATAGGATTTATCTTATCATCTCTTTAGAAATCTATTTGTAGTCCAATTGTTGTTATTTCGATATTTCTTCTAAGTTGGAATGGAATAGTGTGTAGAAGATAGGTCATAAGAAACTCTACTCCAAGTTCATAGATTACGGATATTGAAAGTATTCACGTAGCTATGAAAATGCCCGTGTGACAATTTTTTTCATGTAGCTACGGAAATGCCCAAAGTGACATAAATTCTTCACGTAGCTACGAAATGCCCAAGCTATGAAAATTCTTCACACAACTACGGAAATACCCAAGTTGTAAAAGTATTTTGGTTTGTTCCAAAATAATTTTAAGGAGCACCGAACTATTCATCCCACTCTTTACTTCCACATCATCAACCAAGAATATTGATCCAAACATGTGGCAATCTAAATTCATGCATGCATGTCACGTTCCAAGAAGAATTCAAAGTCATGGACTTAGCACTACTCCATTTCCTCTACATGCTTCAAGGATGAGAAAATAATGGAATTCTATTAGGAATGTTTAATAATTAGTCTCCTGACTTGTGTTCCTAGATTAAAGGGATGAGTTGTATAAATATTCTCCACGATAAGTAGATGGTTGTAGTCAATTTTTTTATGATTTATTGCTTTGAATAAATCCGCCCAAGAATAGATAGTTAGTTCTTGGTGTGTTGACTAAGTAAATCAAAATAAAAATAAGATCAGATTTTATTCCTCAAAAAGAGGATTTAGTTGGATGCATGAATTAAAAATGTAACCCTCCACTCTTTTATGTGTAATATTTTTCAATCAATGAAAAATCTGTTATTTTCTCTCTAATATTCTGAAGTTTCGAATCAAGATCTTGGAAGTATGATTTAAATCATCTTCCAAGGAATGAACTCACCACTTATTACAAGGAAGATGGATATATGTATTTGTGTAATTGTATTGTAATAATGTATGTTTATGTTTATTCTTTTTCTGTGATAATCATTTTGTTGTATTGTTTTTTCGTTGTATTGTAATCTTAATTTTCATTTAGTTTTTGTGAACCTATAGGATTTTTATTTTATTTATTTTCAATCCAGCAATTTACTTTATGTAAGTTTGATTTCATGTTTGCAAGTGTGATTTCAATTTGTGCAAGTGTGATTTTACATTTCTGCAAGTGTGCTTTTTAATTTCTATAAGTTTGGATAGTATTTGAAGGAGTTGTTTTCTGAATATCTCTTTCTCCTTTTACATGCAACCATTAGACTCCAGCCTTGTATTGAAATTATTAATGAAGAGGATTGAAAAACATCATCATTTTGACACCGTTTCGGGGATTTAAACCGAAGTCTCTCAAGTGAGAGTTGAGTATCCTAATTGACTAGACTACAATCATGAAAAAATGAGAAGACACTTTCAAAGATGTAGAAGTATTGAAAAAATTAGATTCTACAGGAAGATCAGTAGCTTGCATGAAGGCATGTAAGAAGTTAAGTGTGGGGGAAATGATGAGGCCAAAATATGTCTTATTATATCACCAAATAGCACTCTTATTCTCTCTCTTAAAATCAATCTTTCAAGTGAATTTAGATGTAGTTTTAATAACATATAGCATATTTAAGGTAGAATATAGGATTTATCTTATCATCTCTTTAGAAATATATTTGCAGTCTAATTGTTGTTATTTCCTAATATTTCTTCTAAGTTAGAATGGGATAGTGTGTAGAAAATAGGTCATAAGAAACTCTACTCCAAGTTCATAGATTGTAGCTACCGATAGTCTTCACATAGCTATGGAAATGCCCAGCTATAGAAATTCTTCACCACTACAGAAATGCCTAGCTACATAAATTCTTCATGCAACTACGGAAATTCCCAACTATGAAAATTCTTCACACAACTACAAAAACACCTAGCTAGTGAAATTATTTTGGTTTTTCCAAAATAATTTTAAGAGAGCACCAAACTATTAAGCCTACTCTTTACTTCCATGCCATCAACCAATAATATTGATTTAAACATGTGGCAATCTAAATTCATGCATGCATGTCACATTCCAAGAAGAATTAAAAGTCATAGACTTAGCACTCCTCCATTTCCTCTCCATGTTTCAAGGATGAGTAAATAATGGAATACTATTAGGAATGTTGAATAAGTACTCTCCTAGTTTGTGTTCCTAGATTAAAGGGATGAGTTGTAGAAATATTATCCATGATAAGTGGATGGTTGTAGTCAAGTTTTTTTATGATTTATTGCTTTGAATAAATCCACCCAAGAATAGGTAGTTAGTTCTTAGTGTGTTTACTAAGTAAATAAGAATAAAAATAAGATCAGATTGTATTCCTCAAAAAGAGGATTTGGTTGGATGCATGAATTATAAATGCAACCTTCCACACTCTTATGTGTAATATTTTTCCAATCAATGAAAAATTTGTTCTTTTCTCTCCAATATTCTGAAGTTTCAAATCAAGATCTTGGAAGAATGATTTAAATCCTCTTCCAAGGAATGAAATGGACACTCATTCCAAGGAAGATGGATCTGTGTATGTGTTTTTGTATTGTAATAATTTATGTTTATTCTTTTTTCTGTGACAATCATTTTGGTGAATTGTTTTTTTCCTTGTATTTTAATCTTAATTTTCATTTAGTTTTTGTGAACCTACGGGATTTTTATTTGATTTATTTTCAATTCAGCAATTTACTTTATACAAGTTTGATTTCATGTTTACAAGTGTGCTTTTTAATTTCTGCAAGTTTGGATTGTGTTTGAAGGATTTGTTTTCCAAATATCTCTTTCTCCTTTTACATACAACCATTGGGCACCAATCTTAGATTGACATTATTAATTAAGAGGATTGACGAACCTCATCATTTAGGCACAATTTTTGGGGAATTAAACCGAGGTCTCTATGGTGAGAGTCGAGTATCCTAACTAACTAGATTACAATCATGAAAAAAAATGAGAAGACACTTTCAAAGATGCAGAAGTATTGACAAAATCAGATTCTACGGGAAGATCGGTAGCTTGCATGAAGGCATGCGAGAAGTTATGTGTGGGGAAATGATGAGGCCAAAATATGTCTTATTATATCATAAAATAACACTCTTATTCTTTCTCTTAAAATTAATATTTCAAGTGAATTTAGATGTAGTTTTAATAAAAGATAGCATATTTAAGGTAGAATATAGGATTTATCTTATGATCTCTGTAGAAATGAATTTATAGTCTAATTGCTGTAATTTCTTGATATTTCTTCTAAGTTGGAATGGGATAGTGTGTAGAAAATAGTTCAAAAGTAACTCTACTCCAAGTTCATAGATTGTAGCTAGTGAAAGTCTTCACACACCTATAGAAACGTCCAATTATAGAAATTCTTCACACAACTACGGAAATACCTAGTTACGGAAATTCTTCACATAGCTACGAAATGCCGGACTAGTGAAATTATTTTGGTTTGTTCCAAAATAATGTAAAGCAGCAATGAACTATTCATCCCACTCTTTTCTTCCATGTCATCAATCAAGAATATTGATCCAAACATGTGACATTCTAAAGTCATGCATGTACGTGGCATTCCAAGAAGAATTTAAAGTCATGGACTTAGCACTCCTCCATTTTATCTCCATATTTCAAGGATGAGTAAATAATGGAATAGTATTAGGAATGTTGAATAAGTACTCTCCAACTTTATGTTCTTAGATTAAAGAGATGAGTTGCGAAATATTCTCCATGATAAGTGGATAGTTGTAGTCAAGTTTATTTATGATTTATTGCTTTGAATAAATCTTCCCAATAATAGGTAGTTAGTTCTTGGTGTGTTAACTAAGTAAATCAGAATAAAAAGAATATCAGATTGTATTCCTCAAAAAGAGGAGTTGGTCAGATGCATGAATTATAAAGGAAACCTTCCCCACTCTTATGTGTAATCTTTTTCCAATCAATGAAAAATTTGTTCTTTTCTCTCAAATATTATGAAGTTTTGAATCAAGATCTTGGAAGCATGATTTAAATCCTTTTCTAAGGAATGAGCTGGCCACTTATTCCAGGAAGATGGATATGTGTATTTGTTTTTTTATTTTGTAATAATGTATGTTTATGTTTATTCTTTTTTATGTGATAATCATTTTGTTGTATTTTTTTCCTTGTATTGTAATCTTAATTTTCATTCGAGTTTTTGTGAACTGCAAGAGTTTTATTTGATTTATTTTCAATTAAGGAATTTACTTTATGCAAGTGTCCTTTCATTTTTGAAAGTTTTATTTTGATTTCTGCAAGTGTGTTTTTCCATTTCGTAAGTGTGCTTTTTATTTTCTACTAGTTTGGATCGTCGTTCATACAGCCATTATACACCAACCCTGGATCTGCATTATTAATGAAGAGGATTGACAAACCTCATCAATGATGTGAGACAATATTCACTCATGATTGAAGGACTATAAGCTACATGTTATCATCATCAAATCTTGCTCTTGGTTATAAAAATAATGGTCACTCTCTTCAAGCTCTCTAGATCACCTATACTGATCAAGTTTTTATCAACATTTCCAAGTAACGAGGTTCAAGTTCAGGAAATATCCATCAAATCACTGACTCCATTTGCTTTGAAAAGATGGGAATATGTTTCAAGAATCCAAAGAATCCTTTTTATTGAAAACCATGAAAATATTGTTGAATAAATTGGTTTTTTAGTTGTCTTTGTTATAAAACTGGTAATACCCTCATCTAGGGTTTCATTGAAGAGATTTTTGGACATTGCTAATGTTCCATGCATCGAAACTGAATGAGACTTACATAGTATCATTGTATAAGCATTATCAAGCTTCCAAAAAAGATTAGAGATCAAAATATAGAGTGTAGGATGAGAAATTCATCTCATATTTCTCAAAACTTGTGTTGGACTGTATATTTGACACAATTTTAAAATTTCTTTCTTTTTGATCAAATTGAGTTAATTCATTGATGGTTCAAGGTTGTGGGAGGATTATCAATGTTTGTGGATCACCTTGGGAAGTTGAATTTGTCTTGAAGTTTCCAAATCAATTGACAATGTTCGTATTACTTGTGCATAATCCTGTTTAGAGTGAGAAATAATTATTCATCATATTAAATTAATTTTGTCACGTGGTGGACTTTGTGTCCCAGGTTTGTCACATTTCTCATAGCATTAAGAAACTTGAGTGACATTAATCTCATTTTTAAAGTGGAGTCCTCTTCAAAGAATCAAATTTCTTATGCACAGTGGCCTGGAGACTTGCATAGTATCAAACACTCTTGCTCTAGTTGCAACTCAAATCTTTGTAAGCTCATTCTTTAGTCTTCACAAGTGTACTTTTCCTCCAAATAAACATGAGAACCTCATCAAATTGAATTTGTTGATCATTCAGACCCTAGCACTTAGTAAATAAAATACAAAAGGTTCATGTGGGAGAGTAAATCATATTCAAAGGCGTAGACATATCGAAAGGATTGTGCACAAAGAATAGAAGTAGGTTCAGGACTTAGCTGTTTTCATGACAAGGATCTAATTTTTGAGATAGTGTGCAAAGAACTTAAACTAATTAGATAATTATGCATCACACATTGGATATTTTTGGAGGATTATCTACAAAGCACTTTGCATGGAATTAGGCTGGAAATAGATCATTCATTTATCGGTTAACTACCAGTAGTCTATTGTTAGCACACTTGCATATGTGGCTATTCTTGTAACGGTGCGTGGCTAGTAAAGGCATATGATCTATTTTGGTAATAGATAAGATGTGAAGGGAAATTCCCCACCATTATAAGTATGTATTAAATTGTAGAGAGATAGAGGTGTGCATACATACATAGGAAATTTTACTACTAAATCACATTACACACATACTACTCTTTTTGTAATGAAGCTTCTATATACTTATTGCATTTAATATAATGGAAGATATTGGCTGAATCTAAGTGTTAGTTATGTGTGTTTCTATATATAGTATGTTTTTATCTCATCATGGTTAATACTTAGTTTTTTTCCCCCTTAGATATAGATCGCGTATGCTTTGTAGAATGATGTTCAAGGTAATGGAAGCTGTATGTATTAAGTATTCATCGTGCTAACATCCTAGAACATCAACCCTAAAGAGGGACCTAGTACCTTTGCATGCTTCAGATGAGCTATCAATCTAGGATGAGTGATGTTCCATTGTGTCCTGGGGTCTTCTTTGGGCTTATATTACTAAATTCTAGGCTACATCATTGGTTCCATTTTGGGACCTCTTTTGATTGTTTTCGGGATGGTTCGCGATGAATACATACCGGTTGACCTTAGAAAGTATTGAAGAATGGATAAACAATCTGGAAGAAGAATACACATGGAGATTCGACACTACATACGAGTTTAACACACACATGTGGGTGGAACATAATTTGTATGACAATTTATATGAGATATTTTTACTATCTTTCCTATAGAATTATATGAGTGGTTGATTACTTATGCATCTAAGTGGAATTAGAGGTATCACACACTTTTTGGATACATGAATAATTCCAGGCCCTTTATGATGTTTATCTAATTTGGAATCAAAGCGTGGATACGTGGTTTCATGGTGTCTTGAATAGTTATATCTTGGAATACTCAATTTCCACTTATTCGTGTAAATTCGGGTAGCTGAATTCTAGTTTTTATGATATCCAGGGAGATTACTTACAAGGCATTCCAATAGTGATCAAGATTATGATGGTAAATTTGAATCTGGAGAGTAAATCGATGGCTAACTGAACCTCACCATGCATGGCGGAAGGATCAGGTTTGGTGAAAGATGGCAGACCTAGTGGTAGAAAGGAGAGAGAGAAAAGGTGGCTTAAGTATAATGAGGTACATGAGAGGGAGATAGAGAAGTAGTGTAACATTGCAGAAAGTATGGCATTGAGGAGAGAGATGGCTCGTGAAGGATTTGAAGCTCATGTAGAAGATGTGGAGCAGAGCATCAGGAACTCCCCCATCTTGGAAAGCATGATAGGGGTCCTTCCTCGACCTCACACAGAAGCACACTAGGAGAGATTACCTAGGATGTGGGTGCACATCTAAATCCACCTAGTTACCTTTCCCTTGTGTTTGTTTTATCAACATATAGTAAAAAAGCAATCAAAAAGCTAGTTAAAGTAGTGGGAGAGAAGGAGAGAGTCTTATAAGAAGCAAAGTGATGGCAGCACAAAGGGACTTTTTATTATATGGGAGTACCTTTTTGGGTGTATCATCAACACATAATACAAGCACTCTAATTTTTGGATTAACTTCTTAGAGTAGTAACACTTCACGAGACTAGCAGTGCACAATTCGGTTCTACTTATTAGGATATAGGGAAGCACATCTTCTTGTCGACCCTAGCTATAGGTTTGGGATTAGGAGGCATAGGTAGTTCTGTTTCTGTTGGATCTGGAGGTTCTAGAGGTAGGGGAAGCATAAGAGGTTCTAGATCAAGTGGGCAAGGTCCGCATCAACCATAAAATATTTACACGGAAATTTCCCTTCATCTTTTAGAGTATAGGGGCATAGAAGATGTTGTTGAACATGTGCATATGTGTGAAATATTATGGCATGCAAAAGGAATCATGGCTTTTAAGTGTAGGGCAAGCCAATTTGCTACTACATTACAAGGGCACACACACAACTAGTATAGAAAGTTTGACCCAAATTAGACTTGTGTAGATTATACAACTTTAAAGGATGCATTCCTTAAAGAGTTTCATATCCTTGAGTTCGAGTAGAAGAGTATAAGTACACTCAAGGATATTAAGCAAGGCACTACTGAAAGTGTTAGAGAGTATGATGCACAGTTTAAAATATTGTTATCAAAGCTTTCTTATGACATAAACGCAAGCCAACATGCACAATGGTTTTTTGGGGGCTTGATTACCCCTTTTAGGAGGGAATTATCACATAAGACATGTAGTAATCCATGTGAATCACTTGAATAATCCTTGCACACTAAGGTAGTTGGAAGTATAGATACTAGGGCGAGCCCATTTTTAGAAGCACAAATAGCAACAATGGCAAAATAGTTGGAGAAACTATCAGCAAATTCAACACATGAGATGCGCATAGGGATTTGGTGCATAGATTATGAAGTAGAAGGTCACACAAAGGATAGTTGTGCTCATGGAACATTACACTCATTGTTGATGGATTTTGAAATATTCCATTTAAACCATGATGCTAACCACTGCCCATTATTACAATGCATGATAAGGAAGAATGTTTCAAGCTACTATAAAATCTATAGGTCCATGACTCACAACATGAAAGACTACCAATGATTAGACAGATCCATAATAATACATATATTGGTGTATAACGAGACATGAGTTTCGAGATAAAGGAAAGAATGAGCATCGGGATCGGGATCACAATCAAGAGCACTATGATCAAAATGAGGGGCATTTTGAAGGTGGTCATAGCAAAGGTTGAGGATACCTCTGTGGATTCGGAGGATGAGGACATCATGGTGGAAGAAGTGAGTTCCCTTGTGAAACATGTTATACATGTGGATCTCTTGACCACTCTAGGTGTGAATTTCCTCATAATATTACATTTCTTTCTATGAAAAGAACCATAACTATGAGGAGTTCCCAGGACTTATATGAGCATCGAGTAAGTAACATAAACAAGAAAACAAAGGCGTAGGAATGGTGAGGATACAACATGTTGTTGAAGATCAATGGATTCCTAAGATGGAAGAAGAATCAAGGCACTAAAAGTGAAAATCGTGACCCACACTTGAGGCGAACGTGCCAAGGAAGCATTACGGTAAAAACCTACCATCACTAAAGAAGACATTCTTCATGCATGGTACCCATATCCTACCTATCGAGAAAGAGGTTTATCGGGAAACCATAGAAGTTCTAAGGAATCTTCGGGGTGAGACCATGATACTTAAATGAGTAAAATAAAGCATCAGAGATGGTCCAAACTAATATAGATGACTTGAGGGAAGTGTGTAAAATGTTGTGCTAGGAAAACATCATTCCATTGTTAGGGAGTTGGTTAAACGGAAACACACCACACATAAGTACGATCTTGGATGGTAGATCCTACATTTGAATCTTCCCCCTCATAGCCTATACTATGACAAGAAAATCACTCTGGATGTTATTGTGAATGGGTGGATATTGAGTAATATCTTGATTGATACGGTGGGGAAGTCAATGTTCTAACCTTGGATACATGGGTACAAATGGGAAGACACCCTTTGCAGCCATCCTCTAATGTATTATTCATGTCTAATTGGTGAGGCCACTCCCATCATAGTTTTTAAGGATGCATCCATTACCATACAAGGAGCCAAGTTCACTAGAGACTTTGAAGTTTTAGAGTTGGTAGAGTCAGATAGCTTCCCAGCTCTATTGGGGCATCCTTGGTGCTATACAAATAATTTTGATCTTTGGTTCAACAAGGGCTATATAAGTTTTGAAAACAAAGAGGAAAGAATTATTATCCCTTTAATGAGATGGAAAATATGTGCCCTATGTTGAGCTCTTAAGTGAAGAATATCTGAATCAGATTTATGTATGTGTCATACGAGATCTAGAGATTATTTAACCAATGAAAGAAGGAAAAAATCAATGGGAGGATGCACAGTATATTAGCGATACTACAAGTGTTTCCTATGATAATTGGGCTCACAACACTTATGAGTTGGTAGGGTATGAAGTAAAGAGCATATTTCCTCGAGACACAAAACCACGTTATGTTAGGAGGATTGGAAACAACTCGATAACTTGTTACACAATGAAGGGGATCCCATGGTATTCCTATGCACCATGAAAGAAAATTGAATAGATCCACTAGAAAGAAGAAATATGCTAGCATATACACTACATGGGACAAAAACATGGTGGTGGGTGGTCCATAGGGATAATCTTGTCGGATGGAATGGCGGGATTGCTCTTACTACTAGGTTCTTTAGGAGCAATGCACCTACTCTAATAATTAATTACCACGATGTAATCTACATTCGAGTGCCATGTTCAAAAGTGTGAGAGACTCTAGATAGGAGGGCAAGAAGATTTACCACCTTCTCTATGGTTGTACCAGTTTTATTCCACTTTACATGGTTGCATGTGTGCTTGATATGTATATGCATAACTCTGTAGAAAATGGAAATTGGCATAATTTAATTACAAGAATGGCCCACACATTTCACTTTTTCATACAAAGCCTGCGGTGGAAGAAGCATTGAAATTTATCAAGTGTTTAACAATGGGGGTTAGTTCAAGGATGAAGAACTCCTTTAATAGTTATTTGGTAAAGAAGACTCATTAGCGAGTCTTGATGAATAATAGAGAGGTGATGCAACATTACTTCAACGTGCTTTCCTTGAGAAATAGAAAGGAAAATGGTCTACTTAGTGGATGAAAATGAAATAGATAATAAGGATGTAAAATATTCAATAAGGAGGCATGAGGTATTGGATAGTGTGGAAAAGGCCACATGTGCCTATCATAAACATATGATGACAAAGCGGTGAATATTAGAATAGATACTGAGCCTAAAGAAGACATATTTGGAAACTATGGTGGACAACTTTGAAGTGGAAAAAATCATAGAGTTACTAAGGGATTTCCAAGACTTATTTCCTAAGGGGTACCATGAACTTAAAGGCGTGCATGAATCATTAGGGGAGATGAAGATAGATCTTAAAGAGGGAGTGTGCCTAGCTAGAAAGAGACCTTACAGAATGAACCCCAATTTACACAAAAATTTCAAAGAAGATATTGATAACAAGTTGAAGTCGGGATTATCAAGCCCCTTGATGAGTTAGAATGGGTTAGTCAATGGTGATCATTATCAAGAAGGATGTGAAAAATATGCAGAAGGATCTAGCACGGGAAGAGTGAGCAAAGAGAATTAGTCGAGAGAAGAAAATAAGAGCACAATAAAGAGGAACAAAGAAATAATAATTATCTATGATATCTCCACCATCCAGAGATTCATTAAATAGGGAGAATAGATAGTTTAACATTCCTAAATAATAGGAATGTCAAGCTAATTAGGAGATAACTAATTCCACACAAGGAGTGGAGAGAATCTCAACAAGCTCGAGAGTTAGAACTAATTAAAACAAATATAACAATTTTCTATAATGAGCTTATTCAATGTAATTAAATTATTTACACCAACACCCTCCCATAAGCGAATGCTAGGGAGCACAAAGAAAGAAGGGTCACAGCTACTAGACCTGATAAGGTACCCGATACAATACTAGAAAAGAAGGAAGGAAGGACTATACAAGATACCCCCAAGGAAAACTTCCTTCACCCCAAGCTTGTCTCAGAACTCCAAATAGCGAGGAGAATCCAAGGGTTTAGTGAAGATATCTGCAAGTTGATCAGCTGTAGGAACAAACTCCATCTAAACGACCTCATCCTGAATCAACTGTCGAATGAAGTGCATGTGGATCTCTATGTGTTTTGTGCACTGATGCTCAATAGGATTACATGCAATGTGAATAGCACTTTGGTTATCACACTAAAGAATGGAAGGAGAATCCTGTGAAAAACAAAACTCACCAAGAATCTGATGAAGCTAAAGAACCTCCTGCCCTGTTGTCACAGCACCTCGATATTCAGCCTCCATGGATGATAATGCAATTTTATTCTATTTTTTACAAGACCATGCAACTGGACCAGAACCAAGATGAAAAAAGAAGCCAGAGGTGGATTTGTGAGTATCACGACATCCTCCCCAATCAGAATTTGTAAAGCCCTCAATACTAGAAACATTCTAAGGCATGTAATGAATACCATAACTCAAAGTCCCCGAAGATATCTCAAGATACACTTGGCTTCTTGCCAATGACTCTCATGAGGCTCATGTGAAAAATGAGAGACAAGATTAACAGCAAAGGTGATATCGGGATGAGTATGAGTGAGATACAAAAGGCTCCCAACCAACTGTCTATACAAAGTGGCATCTACTAAGTTAGACTTACATGCAGCAGTCAATTCAATACTGACTGATAAGGTGTGGGAGATGGCTTGGAATTAGCCATATGAAATCTCTGAAGCAGATCTGTAGCATAATTCTTCTGACAAATAGAGATGCCCTCAGCAGATTGGTGAACATGTAGGCCAATAAATTAGTGCAACAATCCCATATCTGTCATATCAAATTCTAATTTCAATTTCCGTTTAATGTCCTGTGTTAGAGAATTTTAACTACTAGTAATGAGGAGATCATCAACATATAATACCAATAGAAGCAAGTCATCATCAGTCTTGAAGACATAAAGCTGTATGATCGGTCTTGATGATGAAATCCAATAGACAACAAGAAAGCATCCATCTTCTCATACCAAGCTCGAGGGGCTTGTTTGAGACCATAGAGTGAATGCTGAAGTCTACAAACCAGTGAAGAGTCATGTATGAACCCCTGAGGCTACTCCATATAAATCTCCTCATGGAGATCACCATGTAAAAATGCACTCTTTATGTCCATCTAATGTCTTGACCATTGATGAGAAGCGAAGTAAGAGAAAGAACAAGGTGCACAAAATCCATCTTTGTGATAAGAGCAAAATTTTTAGAGTAATCTACTCCTTCAACTTGAGAATACCCCTTGGCGACAAGACGTGCCTTGTATTTTTCAACCAATCCATCAGCTACATATTTGGTCTTATAGACCCATTTACATCGTACAAGATTTCTTCCCTTAGGAAGAGGAACCAAATCCCAAGTATTATTCTTCATAAGTGAAGAATATTCATCTGCATTGTTGAATCCCATTCAGGTTTCAGATGCCTGTGAAAAAGAACAGGATCATTAGAAATAGCTTGGCTCATAAGAGCCATACCAGAATAGGGCCGATGATCAACAACACTAGAAGTCTTAGCTCTAGTACGTTGTAGATCTCGTGAATCACCCACCAAATCACTTACTGTGTACCAATGTAAATCTTAGCCATTTTAGAGCGAGGAGCAACGGGATCGGGATCGGGGGGCCATCAAAATCATCATCAGTGGTAGGAGTAGGAGGAAATAATGGAGATGGAAGAACTAATGTATGATCTAAAGGAGCCTCGGTCTCATCAACTCGAACATCCCACTGAAACACAACATCTTTGGTAGTGGGATCGAAGAGGTGATATGCCTTCACATGCTCACAATGACCAACAAAAATGAGTTCTTTTCTTTTCTTCTCCATGGTTTTCTAAGTGTCATCAGGAACAAAGGCCCAAGCCTTATAACCAAAGACCCAAAATTTTTATACGTCAGGTTTTTCACTCGACCATGCTTCCTCAGGAGTAACCCCTTGCACTGCTTTATGTGGCATTCTGTTTTGAATATGATTTGCACAGTTGACTGCTTCCACCCAGAACTAAGGTGCCATGTTCTTGGACTGAACCATGCAATTTTCCATTTCCTTGAGTGTTCGGTTCTTTCTTTCAACAACTCCATTTTGTTGAGGGGTGTGAGGAACATTATACTGATGCATAATTCCATGATTAGCACAAAAAGAAGTAAATGCATTACTCCCATATTCCCCCCATTATCCGTGTGGAGTATTTTAATACAATGTCTAGATTGTTTCTCTACAATAGCCTTAAAAACTTTGAAATGCTCCAGGACATCACTTTTATATTTTAGAAAGTACACCCAAGTTTTCCTAGTAAAATCATCTATGAATGTGAGTACATACTTAGCACCAGAAAATGATCTATGAGGAAAAGAAGTTAGATCACTATGTACCAACTCAAGACGAGATGTAGCTCATTTTGCTTTACCTTTTGGAAAAGGATCCAAGTGTTTCTTACCCAACATACATACTGGCAGGCAGACACCACCATGTGATTTTACCTTCGGAAGTCTGTGACCATATTACGAAGAAGAGAGCTATTGCAGATACCTATAATTGAGGTGACCAAACCTCTCGTGCCACAATTTTCTCAAAGAATCAGCATGAGCAATAAGTGAAGATCCTGCAGAGTTATCAAAGCTCTCAAATACATACAAATGTGAACATGAATCCATAGTTCTTGTAGCTACAATATCATCATGATCATGAAGTTCCCTGATGACAACCTTATCTGGTGAGAATTCAAAAGTTCTACCATCACCAGAATTATAGATTTGATATATGGAAAGAAAATTGCTAGACATATGGGGAGCATAAAGAACATTATTTAGATGCCCATTTGGCATATTTACAATACCAGAACCCAATACATCTACAGAAGTAGAATTTCCCACCGAAATATGTGAAGTGCTGCAAGTAGAAATAGAAGATAACAAATCCCTGCAATGTGTAATATGATGAGTAGCCCCTGAGTCAAAAATCCACTGATCTTGCAAAGGAGAAGAAGCTCTAGCAGAAAGAGCCTTACCCTTGCCAAGCATTGGAAGCAGATGAAGGTGATGGAACAATGATCTTGTGTTGTTTTAAAGCCTTTTCTAATGCTTCCAACTTCAAAAAACATCTGGATTCAGGGTGATTTTCCCCCCCACAAAAGGAACAAGGATCAAACACCCTCTTCTGAAATGGTCTCTTATTTTTACCATTATTCTGTGGTTTAGAAGTGTCAACAGAAGGATTAGAAACCATATTGTGAGAAGGCACAAGCTTATCATAACTTTTCTTGGGTTTGTTTTCCAATTTTCTTAGGAGGCGGCCACAAGAGCATGATTCGATGTAGGCATAACATCTAGGGAGATTAATTTTGCTTATTCTTGTGAAAGACGTTCACAAAACTGTTCAAATGAAGGCATTTTAAACTGAGTGTCTAGTGCATCCATAGTAGAAAATAAGGTTGACGTAAATACAGAAAATGGACCCTTTAGTTTAGTTAGGATCATGTATATGCATTCGTCATCCTTTTTAGTTCTACCACCTACTTTCAACTGACTACGAATCTCTTTAAATTTTGAAATTCTTCTATGGAAGGAAAATCTGAAGGTGATAAAGAGTTTAATTCATGATCCAGTTGAATTAATTTGAACTCGTTTATCTTACCAAAAAAAGATTCAAATTTTTCCCATACCTCTTTCGGAGCTATGGCCGTAGAAATATGAAACTGGAGGTTATCTGCTACATTCAATGCAATCAATCTAAGAGCTTCATCTTGCTTACATGCATACAGGTACTTGTCCTTCTCTGTGGTGAAAGCAAGAACTATATCATCGAACACACGCCATAATCCATGAGACTGTAAGAGCTGCTACATCTTCAGTTTCCAGGCATGGTAATTCATCGAGTTTAGAGGCTCGAACAACCGTAGATCCCCGGTATGGCCAGAAGACAAGGATGATAAAAAAGCTCTCGACATGGTTTCAATGAGGTTATTTTCCAAAGTTTCCCTTTTTAATGAAATTTACTTCAATGCGATGGGAATGAAAAATAATCAACTTTTGCAAAAAATGGCACTCAATTTTGAGTTACCATGCAAAAGTTATTAAACTTTCAATTTCCCGTAAAATAAGTCAATTTTTAATAAAAATTGCTCACTGATTATAATGCTGACCAAAACGAAGACAAAGATGGTTGTATGACCACTCGTTGGACTCGGGAGGAAACAAGGAATACAAATTTGTCCTCGGTTTACAAACAGCCCGCCAACAAAGTATTAATAGGCCTCAAAAGCATTAATTTCCCCCCATAATGCAATTTTTAATAACAAACTATAGAAAAAAATATAGTTTTTTTTAAATGCTTTAAATGCACCAATTAGATACGGTTGTGCATGTATTCACGGAAAAATCAGATAAAGACTTACTAGAGTCTCTATGGAGTTGCAGAAGGGAAGAAGCCAAATCAACTTGGCCAAGGCGCCAAAACCAGACCATCCGCCACGTAGGGAAAGAAAAACATCCAAAATGGACGCAAAACCCTAAGTAATCATGCCCAACAAGTAAAAAATGAAGCCCAGGTGCATTGGTCAGAGGGGCAGCAAAGAGAGCAGGCCATAAAAAAGAGTGCAGGCCGTAAAACATAGACCGGGTGTGGAAAAGAGTGCGGGCCGCAAGAGCATAGACATGGGCGTGGAAAAGAGGCGGAGAAGTATGAGGCACCGAAAGAAGTGTGAAGAACACACACTAAGGAGGAAAAACACCCAAACAAGATGCCAAACCTAGAAAAAATGTCAAACCACCATGACGAACCACGCTAGGCACGAAGGGACAGCGAGAAAAAATGTCCAACAAAAAGAAAAACGTCTAGCTCACAAAAACATCTAGCAAATAAGAAAACCAGAGAATATCAATTCTGAGAAAATAGAGGTCGACTTCAACTCTCCTACAATGATAGCTCTGATACCATGAAAAATCTACCAGTAGGATCTAGCACAAGAAGAGTGAGCACAAAGAATTACTCAGAGAAGAAAATAAGAGCACAATAAAGAGGAAAAGAGAAATAATAATTATCTCTGATATCTCCACCATCCGATAGATTCATTAAATAGGGAGAATAGATAGTTTGACATTCCTAAATAATAGGAATGTCAAGCTAATTAGGAGATAACTAATTCCACACAAGGAGTGGAGAGAATCTCAACAAGCTCTGAGAGTTAGAACTAATTAAAAAAAATATAACAATTTGCTATAATGAGCTTATTCGGTGTAATTAAATTATTTACACCAATAGGATGGACATATTAGGATATGTGTGGACTACAAGAAGTTGAATTCTACATGTGTAACTGATCCATTTCCTACGCCATTCACTCAGGAAATACTATACGGGGTTATAGGGTACAAAATCTATTCATTTACAGATGGGTTCTCTAGGTATCATTAGGTTTGGATTGCCTAGGAGGATCAAGAAAAGACTATGTTTACTACTGAATGGGATAAATTTTCCTATACTGTAATTCCCTTTGGTCTAAAAATTTTGTTTGTTGTATTTTCGTGCATAGTTGTCCAAGTGTTCAAGGAATTTATTGACAACATCTTACAGGTATATTTAGATGATTGGATGGTGTATGGATTAGTTAAGGATCACTGTGACAATCTATGCTTAATTTTTGAACAGTGTAGATAGTTGAGTATCTCTTTGAACATCAAGAAGTGCATATTTTCTACACCATTTGGGATAATTTTAGGACACATAATCTATAAGGATGGTTTTTTGGTTGATTTAGCAAAGGTTGCAGTCATTATAGGCCTAAGGGAGCCTACCATTAAAAGTGAGGTGCATGGATTTTTGGGTCATACAGGATATTACAAATTTTTATCAAAGGCTATGCTGAATTTACCACACCATTAGAACGGTTACTGAATAGGAAAGGTACATTCTACTAGGGAGAACATCGGTAGAGTGCATTCGAGACATTGAAGGAGAAACTTACTACCATGCCTATTCTACATTTTCCTTCGTGGGAAAAAAACATTTCATGTACATTTTGATTCCTCTATCATGGCCATTGGCGCAGTGTTGGCTCAACTTGGAGAACGTATTGTACATAATTCTATCTTTTTGCTTATAGAAAGTTGACTCTGAATAACGAATTACACAACCACAAAGCGTGAAGGTTTTTCAATGATCTATGTGCTGCACAAATTCTTCCAATACCTACTAGCTAAACCATTCAAATTTTATACATATCATATGGCATTGAAGTATTTGTTAATAAACATGTTTTACAAGGGTGCATATATCGATGGGTGTTTTAATTTCAAGAATTTGATTTCACATTTGTGGTAGAACTAAGAAAAAGTAATTTTGGACTAAACCATCTATCAAGAATACGATCAAGAGAATAAGCACGGGTAATTGATGATACCATTCTAAATGCACAGTTATACAAGTTACAACACGCACCATCAGAACTAGAGGACATTGTTGTCTTTCTAAAAATAGGGATGGCACCAGAAGGAATGAAATCCTTGGAGAATAAACAGATTGGTATACACACCACACATTATATGTTAATTAGTGGTGACTTGTAAAAATTACATGGAGATGAGGTATTGCATCATTGTGTATTGGAACATGAGCGCACAAATATTATAGAAGAATCTCATGGTGGAATTGCACGTGGCCATTATACCGGTGATGCCATAGCGCATAAGATTCCACTCATTGGATTATGGTGGGATACCCTCTATAAATATTATAATAAATTTTGTAAGGCATGTGATCGTGTCAACATCTTGGAAAACTAGGTCAACGAGATGAAATGCCTCGAGACCTATTGCTAGTGTAGATCCATTTAAGAAATGGTATATAGATTATGTGGGTCTTATTTCACCGATTGCGCCATGAGAACTAGATCACGCTACATTATAACTAGCACATACTACTATCGACAAGGTGGGCAGAAACGGCACCTAAAAAGGACTCGTACAACAACTACACCAACCCAATTTCTATGGGAACATATTATTACAAAGTATGGATGTCTTTTGAGTTTTACCGAGTGATAGGGGCACACATTTTCTTAATGAGACATTCATAATTTTATTTGATGAGTTCATGATTGCACACGATAATACTACACCTTACCATTCTCGGGAAAATGGAACTACTAAGGCTTTCAACAAGATTTTCAGCCAGACATTGACAAAAATTTGTGATGTTGGAAGAAAGGATTAGGATGACAAAGCGTCTACTATTTTTGGGCATATATAACAACTTATAAGAGATTGAACAAGGCCACACCATTTAAGTTAGTGTTTGGCGCAAAATCCATTCTTCCTAAAGAATTTATGTTACCTTCTTTCGTATTACACTGTTTGGAGGTCTAGTTGATGAGAAAACTTTAAAATAACGGATTGAAAATATAATTAAGCTAGATGAGTGATGATTCATAGCACATTGGAGTTAGAATCAAGCAAAGGAAAGGAATAAATCTTGGCATGACAAAAATATAAGGGACAATAAGTTTGATATTGGAAAAATAGTACTTCTCTATGACTCTAATTTCTTGTGCCATCTAGGCAAACTTAAAGTACATTTGTTGGGGCCATATGTTATCACTTACATCCTTGAAATAGGAACTTTTCAGTTATAAGTACTCGATGGAACATGGCTACCCTGTTACTTTAACGGGAGTAGGATGAAGCACTACTATAAATAACTTTTCTTGGTGTTTGTATATGGGTAGTATTTCCATTTATATTAGGTTTCTAATTCTACATTCCTTTAATGTGTTTCCTTCTTTGGTGCTATGATTTGTCAATTTAGTTGGTGTGTTGGGTAATATACATGTATGTAGCTAATTACTATATGAATCATGGTTATGCGTAGAGGAATGCACATACTTTTGGTGTGGATGGTTGTCAATATCAAGGTACAAGATTGTGGGAATTGAAAGGTGAAAGGAATAATCTCTGCTATGGGTGCTTTTCAAGTCAAAGGATTGCTTCTAGAAAGTGACCAAAGATGGAGATGAATGAAGGGACAATATAACGTGATGTAAGAAGAGGCCATAAAAACTACAAGAAGAAGGTGCGGTGATGAGGTACTCGGGCACAAGGAAATGTTTTGAAGAGAAGTCGTGACCGAGGACGGTAGGAAGGTAGGCTAGAAGGTTATAGTTGGGGCACAAAGATGTACCATGCATAATGAATGGAATTGGTCAATTAATGAGAGGATATTTGGTAGGTGAAGGAACAATGAATACATCAAAAAAATTTAAAATCTATAAAAGGATGGGATGCGAGTTCATTTTTATCATTACAACTAAGATTTTTTGAAAAGAGCGAACCATAAAGAGCCGAGTGATCAAATTGAGGTGAAAAAGGTGTATAGGTAATCATGACAAAGAGATCTGCGTGTAGAAAGAGCTTGAGTCCCCAATGATGAAGGGTTTGAGTGAAGTAAGTGACACGAGAGGAGTGAGGGCACGTGATTTCACCTAGGGCATGTTGAATCGAGCTAGGGTTTGATTCACACATTGCAGAATTCAAGAGGTGAGTATTTATAAAGGATTACAAGGTAGAAATGGCACCAAAGAAAGTAGTTATAGTAGGAGTGAAGGGAAAGAAGAAGGTGGTCATAGAAGAAGAGGAGATGGCTTATAAAATAAATTTTTCTAAAATGTAATATCCATAAGGGTTCATCATAGGCCAAGAGTGGGATTCTCACATAAGGAGAAGCAAGGTGAGTGAGTAAAACCACCATACCACGAGAGAATAAGAAGGAGCTTGATGCCTTGCTAAACACAAAGATGAATAAATGCACATCAAAAGACATGTCGGTGTATGACGATGCTAGTGAGATGCTCTTGAAGAAGATTGAAGTTTACCAGCTATACAAGCTCCATTACTTTTGGAAATATGAGCCCTTGTACTAATGGCTCATGAGTAGAGTGCACAAAGATTTTTTCTACTTTTCAGGATGTAGAGCTAGAATTTTATTTGTGCTAATATCCATGGTAACAAGATTGAAGGGAACAGGAGAATATTTGAAGAATGATTTAAAAAACAAGGCCATAATCTTAGAGACCGAGAAAGGAGATGGGATATAAAAAAATTTGCATGGTATGGACATAGATAAACTAAATAAGTCTCCGGTTGTGGAAGCAATCGCAAATCTTGTTGCAAAGCTAAATGACTAGGAAAAGTGGTCACAAGTGAACACCATATGGTTACATGTTGCGAGAAGGATATCCAAAGGGGTAGTCTACAATATTTAAGGCTACATTATAGAGACAATAGTTGAGGAAGCATGCATAGGAGGAAATATCAGCTTTGGAGCTGTTTTGTTGTCATTGGTGATCGTGGAGATCAGAGTACCTGATGGACCAAAAGAGAAGATATGGGATTATCCCATGGAGCATAAGTCATCGGCATAGTGGTTCAGCATATACCTATGTGAAGGATCCATGACATAACCAATCAAGAAAAGTGTTGAGAAGTGGTACGATAGGGTCCACATGGCCTTTGAAGAAGAGCGGTGCATCCCAAGGATTTTCCTTTGGTGGTTGGAAAGGTAGTCTAGTTCACTATATACCAGCACTTTTATATAGCATGGTTTGCCATGATGGATAGATAATGGAGCCCTTGGTGTAAGCTATCATATGCCTTCATATTAAGGTACTTTCATGTGTTAGTACACACGGGTTCTCGGACGTGTGACACCTAACATTCAATGTGGACAAGGTAGATTGTGACTACCACACACTAAGGAAGAAATATGTGAATCTAGGATGGGGTGTATATATTGATAGGCTCATTACGGATGTATTAAGCATTAAACCAATAAGTTTGGTTATGGGAGATGTTGGAGATAGCAATGGTGTACCTTCATCTAAAGCCTAAGTTGGAGAGTAACAAGTACGTGGTGAATTATTTCATGCTCCCAAGGCCGCGAGAAGGGTAAGCATACCATGTAGAACATTCCAATGCCTAAGCCTACGAGAGACAATTGAGTTGGAGGATGAGGAGGATGAGCACGAAGATAGTGGTGGTTTGGAACATAGAGGTAGAAGACATCCCACAAATAAGGATGAAGTTGAGCATGCAACTACACCACCTCAGCCACAAGAGAGGGATGATGAGGACTTGGATGTAGTCCAAGGAGAGCACCAATTTAAGATATTGTTTAGGAGAACAAGGACCCAAGGTGCTACTCCGCAAATAGTGCATAGATCACCTAGACTCTCTCCACATAAGGAGACAATCAAGAAAAGGAGAAGGAAACTAAAATTGAATGAGGAGGTGGAAAAGTTATAGGAAATCACACCTAATTATCCTACACCTCCAGAGAATGTAGACAGACAACAAGATGAATAAATTAAGGAATGAGAACATGAAGAAAAGAGAACAGATGAGATAGTTATCGAGACTACTCATGACATAGAAACACAAGTCCCAAACCTAGAAGCTCAAGTTCCTAAGCAGCCTAGGTCAAGAATAAATAGTGGGAGCACATTACACCAACCATGGTCTATCTATTTGAGGACATAGGTAAAATTTTCCATGCCCGTTTCTAAAGCACACCGACACAAAAGGAGTTATATGGCTAGGAATTAATGGATGGCGATATGGCTACGATCTGCTGCACAAGGAAGCAATTATCATGCTCAATACACATGCACATGGATGAACCAAATTTTGATGTGTGTGAGGAGTCATGCGTATCGAGGAGGTTGAAAAATACGCCTCGTGCTAGACACATGAAAGTAAATCCTATTGTTATTTTAGATGAACAGAGAAATACATTGGTAAAAGTCTCAACAAAGGTGGCGAGGCGAGAATATGGACAAGGCTACCACAATTAAGGTGCTAAGGAAGAGATCAAAACTAAAAATGAGGAGATAGTGTGCCTAATGTAGGAAAGAGACTAAGCATAGAAAAAGAACTTTGTATTTATTAGCATCGCGAGAGGAAATTGGTGAATGTCATAAGAGCTATGCCATACTTAGAGAAAAAGGTACCAAAGATGTTTCCTTCAAAGCAATACACTATATACGTACATTGGTGGGATTAGTGCTTGAATATGAACCTCTCTGCATGCTAGTGCCAAAGTATCCAACACAAGATGTAGAGTGAGAAAAGGCTTCAGTGATGTGGAAGATTGCATCATATGAGGGATTGTTACAAGTGTTGTAGAAAGAACTAGTGAAGGCAGACCAAGCCTTGAACATCTGTACAGCTCCAGAGGCACTCATCAACATAAAAACCCTGGAGGAGAATAATGAGGTCCAAAAAGTGATGAAGGATGACACATTGGGCCATGTAGAAAGATTAGAAATGGTTAAACAGAGCGCAAGGACCCAGCTGGTAGCCCAAGAACCACACAAAAATTGGCTAGAGGAGCTTGGGAAACTCATTGCGCAGAAGATGGATTTTCTAGAGGGAAGGATGACTACAATTTCTAGCATTGTGTTGGTCTTATAGAATGAGAAAGGAGAAATTATGAAGGAGGAACTAGAGTCTATTGCTATGGAAATTCCGAAAACGTAGAGGAAGCAATCATTGAGTGGCGAGACCTTGGTGGTGAGATAAAGCGGGAATATCTGAATTAATTTTTCAGGTTGAAGAAGAAGAAACTATAGGTTAAAAACATTCTTTCATTCATACAAATTCTTTCTATTCTTCTATTTTAATTTTTTTTTGTTTTGGAGACAACCATTACCGAGGTAGAAATGCAACTAGTGTGGGGCAATGTTGATCGGTCAAACCCTAGAACTTAGTAAACAAAATACAGAAGGTTTTTGTGGGAGAGAAGAGAAAATTCAAAGGCATGGACATATCATAAAGGATCACACATGAAGAATAGAAATAAGTTCAGGACTTAGCCATTTTCACGACAAGGTGTAAACACCAAAATTGGGTCACACTCCCCTTGGTCCCTTGTTAAATAACCAGCTCAAGCATACTCATCTAACCATGGACCCTTCTACCCCAAATCAATATTAATTTAATTAACTTAATTAAATTAATACCCATCCTCACAATATCCATTACTTAATTATTTTAACTAAGCTAGTTTCCACCTCACCTAACCACCTCACCCTAGACTTATTCTTGGCATGTTTCCATAACTAACAATAACTAAGTCTTACTTTCCTTAATAAGCTAATATTTGCTCTAACCCTAACATAAATCCCTAAAATATCTCTAACCACATTCCCACTCATTAGAAGGAAATTTTCCGTTCTAATCCATGAGAATAAACTAGTTGGGCCCAAGAAATTAGAAAGATCTACCCATTTTAGTAAACCTAGGAAATCCCGCCTTAACCAATGCCTGTCACCTCTAAACTAACATTGGTCAACCTGAAACCGTTGTCGGTTACCATTTATTCACCCAAATAGCCTTGTTTTTGGGTAAGAACATTCTGAGAGCAAGGAAGGAGATTAGAGTTGCATGCAAGCAAAACAAGCATCCTTTTACACATCCAAATATATAAAGCCATCACTAGGATCAATCATAAAGCCATTGCATTCATAGGAGCACTCCGGGAAATCACCACTACAGGACCATACATGTATTCTCCAACCAACCATCTCCACCACACAGCCATCATATATTTAACAAAGTAAGTATGGCCCTAACCTGTAGGGTTTATTTCAATTAGTAATCTTTGTTACTCCTATTATGAATTTGTTCTTTGCATGCTTATTTCTTCATCACCCACTTGCCTGTGAACTCCAAAATCCCTTCACCCATATCACCAAATCACCAAATCACCTATCCTCACCTATTGTATACTTATGAGCATACCTAAGACCTCTATCAGACCTCCTCATTCACTCTCCCAAACTTTATTTGACCTCATATCACCCCTGCCATTTAATCTATTTGAGTTTCTTTTACCTCGACCATACCGACACCGGTTATCCACAACCGTCGTCGGTTCTACCTAAACCAACATCAGTCACATTTAGCCGATGTCGGTCTTTGTGTTTTACACCTTGACCAAGAAAAGACCCAACAATCACCCTACTAATTGACCTAAATAACCCAGAATATGATCCTAACCAATTCCAGTACCTTGACAGACACCTCACCTCTCAGATCCAACTATAGCATAGCCTGTTGTGATTGGATTTTCTTATTGTACTTGAATGAGATACCTAAATCATATCACCTATAGTAGGAATTTATTTATTTCTCGCATTAACTTGTTTTAAATAGTGGATTGTGACCATGTAGGAAGTTTCACACTTCTCGGAACTAGCATACGCTAGTGGGTCCTTGTCATATATCATTTAACTATAATTTTATTTTCTTGTTTTCTATTATTGGTAGTTCCTCCTAGCTAAAAGGAATCTCTCACATTTAGCTATGGATCAAGAAGTAAAAATGCTTGCAACAACCATCAACTGACCAAAATTTAACATCTATTTCTCCTCGGCCCTTACCCTTATCTATTTCATCATTTGAAAAGGTGAAGAAAAAGTAGAAACATTTTAGCACGCTCGTTAGGACCCATAAGGGGTTATTTTTCATTTATTCATTCATAAGTGAAACTTGTGTTATTTCCTTCGAAAATCTTCCAAATTAATCTTCTTCTTTGGAATCATTCTCCTTCTTTCTATTGTCTAAAAACAATCATATTTTTGGTGCTTTAAACAGAACATATCTTCCTTTCTTTTGCATTACATTAGTGAAAGAGTATCCCTCTTCTGTTCATCTCTTGCTACATTGAATATAACACTTCGATTTGGGTTTAAGAAAATTGTAGTGCATTCGATTTGATGCATTACTAGCTCACATTAAAACTGAGGGTAACCTATATGCTAGAAGTCATGCCCGCTGATGGTTGACACAAATAATCATAGAAAGCACATTTTTCTCTCTCTCTATGTCTTACTAAACTTGCACAAAATCAAAATATACACATCTTTCTTAAATAACATCTTACTCGGGAACATCTATTAGTGATCACATGATCTGGATTGGCAAGTACTCCCTAGCTCGTTACCTCTGTCGAGTCATCATCTTAGAGGATGGCCCACCCCCACCATAACATACCTAAAACCTCTCCTTTTAGATATCCTTCTTCGTAGGATGCCTTCCCAAAAAAATAATTCCATTCTAAATACACACAGTCAGTCCTAAATAACATAAGCTAAACAAACATAAGAAAATCACTATTAGGATCGTGCTTTTTCTTAGCATTCTTCTTGACTTGTGTTTTGAGGTGTGAGACTACGAATCTCCATTTTTCTTCTTCCTTACACACTTTTCCATCATAGTTGGAGTATTCTAACTTTTACGAGTGTGTCAGGGCCCCATCTCCTCATTCTCAGATTTCTGAGTTTGATTCTTCACTTAATTTAATTCACAAAAACCAATTTTCTTCATTCCTTTCTAATTTCATAGTCACGACATCGTCTAGTGACTGTCACCGTCACATCGACCATCATTGGTTAAACCCTAACCGATGTTAGCTTCTGGATTTCTAGTTACTTTACCTAGAATAGCTTTCATCACTGCTTTATGTTTTGTTTTTGGCCCTCAAGGCATCATCATATTTCTCCCCTATTGATACTTATTGTCATACACAGTTTTCACAGATACACATCCAACATTCCTATTTCATTTTTTTAGACTAGTTTCTTCCATAGTGACGGTATCGGTTTTAGAAACCATCATCGGTGTTCCCCCAACTATCACCGATCAGCCTAACTATCATTGGTTTTCCTATAGCTATCACTAGTCAACCTGACCGTCATCGATTGCATGTGTTTGATTTTTCAAAATATAGACATTGACCAAATTCACCTCTCGGCCCCATTATTCTTTGTTTCTTTTTTTTTTTTTGTCACCTACAGAATATAGTCTTACCAGGTCAGCACTTGTTCACATGGTGCTAACTCGCAGCCAAACTAATGCCCTCATATTCCATGCTAGTCATCAACCACTCCCACCTAGTCCCTCACCATCTTCTCGTCCTATCACCCATGGATCTAACCTTACCTACCACCATTGCTGCAAGTGACAAAGAGTTTTCATGACTCCTTGATCAGAATCCCATGACCTTACAGTTCTACCTTTCCCACTCTTCCACCCGAGACTCCTCTGGTTAGTTGATATATAGCATGCCTATATCAATCTCTCCTTCCCTTATTCCTGCTATTACATCATCCCCTAATAATGTGGTGTTACCCTCACCTGCTTCACCCCAATAGTTTTGCGAGATAAGACCCCTAATAATGAGCGTTACATCTACATTTTCCCTCATGCTGTCATATCTATTGTCCCCTCGTTAACCACCCAGACCATAGCACAATCCACACCCATTGTCTCACAAATACCCATTGCAACATAACCACCCATGGTGTCGGTGACCCCTACTCCATTCTAGAATCTCATCCTCTCTATCCTACAAACACTGCCCCAAATCACTACCAGATTCATGATTACCATCTCACCTACACACACCTACTATCAAAAAACCCCTATCTCGTATGTCACCCATTCTGGATATGTACCTTCTATGTTAGCTCCTTATTCTCAACCTCCCTATCAGGTCCAGTATCCACCTCCTTATGCCACAGGAGGTGTCCCTCCATCATAACCTACCAATGACCTCATCAAGTTGATGATGGAAAATATTCAGAAACTAAAAGCATCAGTTTTTGGCTCATGTAATTCCCTCACCTATGATGAAATTTGTAACGAGCCTATTCACCCATCCATTCCTATTCGACCATACCTCGTACATTGGTAAATGCCAAAGTTTAACCACTTTAATAGCAAATAAGATCCGCAACAACATTTGCGGTCCTTAAACATGGGTGTTACCTGATTTCCCACAATGATGCTTTACTTTTGAGGACTTTCCTAATGTCCCTAACAGGACCTACATTGGACTGGTATAGTGGAATACCAAGACACTCCATTTACTTGTTTAATCAAATAGCCCAAGATTTCCTAGATCACTTCTCCATCAACATTGTTAAGAAGGTTACCATGCTTGATCTTTATTCCACATGACATAGATGATGATGAGTATATCGCTGAATTCATCACTCATTGGCACAACCTCATCAACCAGATCACATTCCAATTAACGAAAAATTGAGATTATAGAACTATTTACTATGGCATGTGCTAGAAATGTCTCACCAACCCTACAAGTGAAATTTTTCACACTTTCGACGAGGCATTCACCATGGCACGGAAATTAGAAATTCGTGTTATCTAAGAAAATAAGATTCAACTTCACAACAAGAACATCACATTCAAATCAAATGATGCTTCTTCATCTTCAAAACCCAAAACAACTATTCAAATTCCAAAGGGTCTACTAATGCCATAGTTCTCAAATCTGGTCCCCCTCATCAATCAAACCCAAAAAACCCCTTCTAATCTCTCTCCTATCCAAGCTTTTAGTTTAGATGAGAATAACGAAATTACACTTCCTAGGAGAAACTTATTTTTTTGTTTTGGAAAATCTTGTTAAAGCTAGTGTCATTACCCTTCCACCTATAAAACCACATACTAGTTTCGACCTGAGTGACCCATGCTTGTGTGGTATAAGGAACACAAATTTTTCAACTATCATTTTGTCAAAGGTAATAGAGACAATAACTACATCACCTTCAAGAATATCGTCCAATATGTTGGTGCAATTTATGGGTTTGCACACTTTGCTCTGATTTTCCATGCTTCACTTTTTTCTCAAAAATGTTTTATTGGCTCGAGTTGGTGATTTGCAACTCATTTTTTAGTTGGATGCTTTCAAATGCCCTCATTGTTGTTATTTTTCCCCACTTGTAGTAAAATCGAGTTCTCCCCATTTGTGCCTTGATTTATTCATTTTCACTGGCTGTACAATTTTCTCCTTTGCCAAATCGTGAAAGAGCTTGAAATTGATCAAATCGTAAATTTGTGCAAGTGTTTCCCCAATCCAAAGGTTGCAAATGATGTCAAGAGATGATTTAGTCAGTTTAAAATGAAGAATTCTTCCTTCCCTATAAAAATTTTGGTTTCTAGGGCATTCCCTGAATTTTTCACATTTTTGATGTGCTCTCGGGCCGTCAAATTTATCATTGTAAACTCTATGCTGACGTGGCAGGTTTCTATTGGCCGAGGATGTGTGGAAAAAATGTTATAACTTGTCAAATTTTCAATTTTTGGCGAAGGGAGAATTTGCTTAGTGGCCCCGCATTTTCCTACTGTGCCTACGTGGCATGATTTGATTGGACAAATGGAGCAGCGAGTGGTGGAAGTAACTTAGGAAAATTTTCTTCCATTTTGGAAAAATTTCTCAAAATCAAATTTTTGCTGAAGGCCCACAGCGAATGGCATGATGACACGTGTCCAGGAGGGCTAGGCGGATGGTCAAGGACTTGGAAAATTTTGGTGTTTTTGGCTCGGGGTGTCAGGGGAAAAATTTGGCCCACGAGCCCGCAACCATTGGAAAGGTGACACGTGTCCAAGGAGATCGACCGGAATAGAGGGAACTTAGAAGAATTTGAAAGTTTTTGGTTTCAAAATGCAAAAGGAAAATATTTTCCCGGGGTCCACACCCAATACGAAGTGGACACGTGTCCAAGAAAGTTAGCATGGATGGGCAGAATTTGTGAAAATTTTGAAGTCTTTTAACTTCAAAGTGTTAAAGTTACAATTCAGCCCGAAGACCCCGCCCAATGGAAGGGCGACACGTGGCACAGGGATGTCAAGGGGAGGTGAAGAGTTGAATTTTTTTGAATTTTTGGCTCAAAACCTCAAAGAAAAATTTGGACCCGATGGCCCACACCTAATGAGAAGGTGACACATATGCGGGGATGAAATGGAGGGGCAGAAGTTCTAAAGACTTTGAAGTTTTAACTTCAAAATGCTAAAATTAAAATTTTTCCCGAAGGCCCGCAGCAAATAAGGGATGGACATGTGTCCAAGAGGCAAAATGGAGGAAGGGGCTGAAGGAGAAGTTTGCAAATTTTTCCTCTATGTTTAAAGAGTAAAAAATGAAGAATAGGCCCACGTCCAATGAAAACAGGACACGTGTCCTAAATTTGGCGGAGGTTTGGAGCGCGGAGAGAAAGTTAAAAATTTTGCAAAATTTTAGCGAAAAATCTCAAGGTGAAAAATAAGCCCATGGGAAAATTTGGAGGTGTGCCCCCGCATCCAATCAGGGGGTGACACATGGCATGTTTCAAATGGAAAAGGAAGAAGCACGGGCCCACAAGGGATTTTGTGCTCGCAGAGGAGTAAAGGAAAAAAAGGAGGCATCGGTTCCACAACAAATGGGAAAGCGCCATATGGCGAAGCGGTACTTGAGCAGCATTCAAGGGGTGCGGAGCATTTTGAGAAAATTTTCCTTTTCTCAAAAAAGTGCTGAAATTCATCAGGTGACCCGTGGTTTTGGTGGGGACCTATAGGAGGACACATAGCGCGTCCGGGGCTCGTGGGGAAAATTTTAAAAAATTTCTAAAGGGCGAGAAAAGGTTCAAAACGGATTTTTTAAAAGTTGGAGGCTCGGTCCAATGGTATTTAGACACGTGTCCCACCCCATCCAAAGACAAAGAGGAAGAATATTGAAGGTATCATCTGCCACGTGGAAGGATGGCATTTAAAGTTGATTTTAATCAACGGTTGCTATGCATTTTCATTTTTTGGGCGCCATTGGAGCTCCAAGAAGTGTGGAATCATCATTTTTGCACCAAAACACATGAAATTTTATATGAATCTGCATCCCTTCAGCCTTCTAAACACAATGGCATCATTTATTTGAGCTGATTTGGTGTTCTATATTGTTTTTCATGAGATATTTTTCTCAGCCCGTGAAAAACACGTGAAAGGTAAAAATGAAAAGTTGCAGAGTTAAAAATGATGAGGGAAAAGGGTGAAAAATGATTGCAAATGCATGTTGGCATGGTGGAATGCCAAAAATGTGACCCTGGGATGGATAAGGATCCAAGTTCATGTAATATTTTAAAATATTTGTGCATCTCTAGCATTTGGCGAGCTGTTTCATAATTTTATATCATTTTTCATCAAATGGATAGGGTTTTGTAACAAATTTGATCCCTTTGGCATATTATTTTCTTGGGATGCAAGGATCCAAGTTGGCATAGGGTATATCATGTAGTTTTGGAAACATTTTGGATGGTTGTTGAGAATTTTGGAGAAAGAGAGAAGAAATTTCATAGGAAAAAACTAGAAGAAGTCCATTTCCTTTTTGAGAAACTACCTGAGAGCCATTTTGATTCCAGTTTGCATCAAATGTTCATCATGTTGAGTTGGTTTCAGCTGTAAAGCCATCAACAAGCTTTGAGATTATCTAAATAACATTCCCTTACTATTATATTTCATCAAATTCCTGGATTAACTACGTTTATCTCTTGGCAAAGCTTGCATGCACTTGTATTTCAGTATGTTTTCAATTTGTGTTTCATGCTCATGTTGCAATCTTGTGTTTGGGATCTTTATTGGTCATGCATGGTCTCATTTCTTGTAGAGGGTTTGAAGGAATTTGCAATCTTCCATTCAGAAGAGCATTCATTTGAGTGGAGATGAATAGATTTAAATTCATCTTACCTTCCTTGCAAATTGAGGGTATTTGTAAACCTTTGGGTGTACCTTAGGACATGATCTAACAAGAGTTTATGAATGATTTATTTATATTTTTCTTCAAGATTTTGTGGCAGGTTATCAAAATTTGTATGGAATAGTGTAGATTTGGGCATCCATATATGCACACATCACAGTTGAAAGAGCACTTCAAATTCATTGAAATATCTCTGTTGTTTAGGTGTTGTAATTCTTTTGCAAGGTTTCCCAAAGAAGGTGATGACTCTGAACTACTCTTGTCCTAATATCTCTCATCAGAATTTAACTTTAAGCTAACTCATCCTACCTATAATACCCCTATATCTGCATTGTGTGTCCATAAAAGAATTCAACCCTTTCACAAAAATGCACAAAGTTGATTAGGGTTTTATCATGTCTTTAGCAGCTCTAGCTTTGTTTTGAGAACATTTCCATCATTTAGTAGTGATAGCTCCTTTGATTTTGGATAAGGGATATTTGATCATGTTTTCACAAAGCCTCCTCCACACCATATGCAAAACACAAGGATATCTTCATCTCCTTACCATATAGGGGCTGCAATATAGGTTCTCTTACCTTGGTTGATAGGCACAACCTAAAATAGTGAGGGTTAGATCAAAACCCTTATGAAGGTGCTATCCACTCCCTCAATTCTTGAATGCAAACAAGCAGATAGGTGTGATCCCTAGCTACAAATGACATACAAAACATCTATCTATCCTTGAGTGTCTTGTGCAGATTCATGATGTTGTTCAAGTTGTGAAGGAGATTAAATCTAGATACCAACACAATAAATGATAGAAAATAGAGATCTAGTCTTAGATAGCCCAAATTCACCCGCTAACCAAAACCCGCATATCTTCAAGAATCCATTCCCTAATCATGCCCCATCTTCAAACCAAGTTGGTGATACCTCAAATAATGATAACAATGTCCATGAGGTCCACGTAATTTTCAACAATATACTAGTTGCTTCCCAATTTCCCCCTGTTCCTTCCATATATGAAATCTTAGCCCTCGCTCATGTACCTACACCATAATCTATTTCATCTACTCCTCTACCCACAGACGAACCCCTTCATGTTCACCTTTACCCATGAAAGAGCCTATAATCAACACGTTTCCTTTGACCCCTCAAAATTATGAGTACTTGTGAGTGGCACCTCTCCTACTTATAGAAGATGCGGGTTCACCACCTACACCAATGCAGGGAGAGCCTAGTTCAGATAGCCCATCCTCTCCTCTACCCATGGAGGATACTATAGAAGTACCACCACACCTATAGACCACCATTCACCATTAGACCTTCAAGATTTTGTTGATCGCTTCGAATCTCTTACCCATAGAGTCCGAGGCTAGCCATTTCCCTGTATCTCAAACACATTTTATGGGGATTACTACTCGATCCACATCGCCTCCACTCACAACTATATCATTCTCACGTTTGTGATTTCTGGACTATGTTAATAGATCCTTACTTTGGGGGCATCTTCTACTTCCCATTTTAACAAAAATATAGTTGTCACTCGCGACACCTCCACCATCTATCCAAAAGTGTTTCGAGAAACCAAACTAAACATAACCACAACTATTACAATACCTTCCACGACACCAATCATGGCCCAACTCACACCTCTACCCATAGCCCAACCTACATCTACTCCCAAACCCATGTCTATATCATCTCCCTTGCCTAAACCTATCACTACCTTAGGGGTCATACCAACAGCTAGCCTTACTCACCCACCCATCAAATTAGATTTAGCTACATCTTCCAAAACTAACACCAAACTTAACCCAACCCCTAAAAATAAGATCCAATCTCCTAGATCTCATACCCCAACCTTGCCAACCACACCCTTATCACCTTCACCCTTTCCATTCATCCTAGGACCTCACCCCTTGACCCTAGCCAAGAAACTCCGATTCACTAGTAAATGAAGAACACAGTGACCCATTTCCCCATCACGAACCTCTAATATACCCAAGCGACCCACACTGCCTCTACCCTCACTCGTAACCATTTTATAACCCATACCTCCAATACTTGTCAATAACTTCTTCACTACCCATGACACTTCCTTCTCTTTCACTCACGCCTCCTACCTCTACAACACCCTAGTTACACTCATGGGTAACCCACCCTCTTCCACCATCTTCTTTTCCCTCCACATCTCGTGCACCCGTATCACCTTTACCCAAAAATATGCAACCTAAAGCTAAAAATCCACTACCCTCTAATAAGGTAGCTAAACCAACCACACCTTCTATTTGCAGTTCATCTACAATGCCCCTACCCAAGTAGATACGACCAACACCTAAGACCACACCACACACCAAACTAGTAGCCCAACCTACTCCCCCTCTTGTAAATAATCTTCCTCCACAGTCAGTCACATCTATACCCAAACCCAAATTCACCTCCCATTGTGATCCATTAGTAGGGTCCTACGCCAAAATCCTAACCAACCTCCTCGAAACTTTTTCATCACATAACCACCTCTTAGACCTTATGACCCACTCAAACCCAAACCAAAAAGGTTTGTGAAACAAAAATTTGTGCCTACCATCATGTGCTAGGAAATAATGTAGATAATTATAAGGTGTTGAAAGCTGCTCTTATCTAATTGTGTCCTCTGAAGAAAAATTTGATGATAATGATCTTCTTGATGAGGACCCCATTTCACCTTCACCAATTTCCATAGATCTTCCCTCATTGCCTACTCAGTGACCAAAATCTCCACCCCCACAACTCTTAGATCCATCCCCAAGATTTGAAATTAACATGGTTCACATAAGAGAGTTGGCCAAACCACCACCCAAATGCAAATGCACCCTACTCATCTCACAAGGCTCATATCCACCACTAGGGTTTTGTCCCTCTTTCCGCTATACCTTCCATGACACACCCTCTTCATCCACCTCCCCTTAGATTAACATGATCAACATTGCCACCCATGCTCAGAAAGACAAGGGCAAGGAGAAAGCAAGTGGCCCATCAACCAACTTGGTACCAAACATACCATCTACACCCACACCCAAAGTCATCAATCAATGTCTGTATATCCCATTTTTGACGGGGTCACACACATCGCACAAAGCTAAAACAAATACACCAATCCCCCTCAAAATTTATTTATATGACCTCTTCCAAAACTCGAGCCACATCGTCAAGCCCTCATGGAGGTCTTTCAATCTATTGAAGTCTTACCAAATGAACCCACACCCATAGCCTCAATCATTACCCCTCACCATGTGGCCTCTTTCACTAGGTCTTCTCCTTCCTCTACTGCTCCACCCACTCACCAAGTGGTCACCCTTAGCTTTGCAAATGAAGAGATCACTCCCTTCTAGTCTTATGACCTCGAACCCACTCTTTTCATCTCCATCTTTATCGATAATATATGCATACGATGTGTTATGATCAATGGTGGTGCTAGTATTAACATCATCTCCTCCCATGTGTACAACCAAATGCAAATATCTTCCCATTACATACATGGTAACCCGGTTATGTTGCATTCCTTCAATGACATCATGACCTCTATGCTAGGTACTATTGCTCTCCATGTCTGTGTAGGCCCCCACACCATCCAAGAACTTTTCTATGTCTTAGAAGGGGAGTTCCAGTATAACTTGCTGCTTGGATGACCTTTGATCCATGCTATGGGTTGTGTCCCTTTAACATTACATCAATTCCTCAAATTTGAACATGAGGGACATAATTACACCATCCCTACTAACCCATCACCTTTCAAGACCTGTAACATGCTATATCAACCCAATGATGTACTTAAATCGGTCAAGGCATCTGCCACAACAACCACTTCACCTCCACCCATGATCCCATCCACAAAAATTGCCACTTCTTCTACTACATCTAACCTCGCTATCCCTACTATAGTTGTAGCTTCTACTGCTAGTGCCCTTGTCTCCCCTTCATCTAGCAAGCCATCTATACCCTGCTACCCACATACCAACTATTGATCCCTTAGAAGGTTTTTTTCAATGCCTCACTCTAGGGGAATACCACCTATATAATATAGATACCTTCCTCATCCCAAAAGAGTACAAGAATTTACATCAACACCCTAGTTATGACATTCGCATTAGTGAAATTTTCCCTTATGGACCTCCCCACCTTCGCACCAATCTAATGTATGGGAACTTGATATACCGATCTATAAACCCAAACCTCCATCCCGAGACCTAGCCATTTTCATCGACCTACACTCCCTCACTAACCGCCATTTCACTCACACTTTCCTCCACCGGTGCATGTGGAAAGGATTTGGCTTTGGTTTTTATGAACAAGGCTGCCACACTGTCATCTCTCTGTACCTCTCATAAACACAATGACCGTAGTGGCATTGGTTTTGACGCTCCATCCTCTAATAAGGTTCACGTTGACCTTATCTAGGATGAGAAATCTTCTCCCTCTCATTCACCCACATTACCCTCCTCACAAATGGAGTCCATAGATCCTTAATCTATACCTCCTAACTTTTTTTTTTAAACACCATTTCCCTGCAACCACTGACCTATCAACACAATGGCAAGGCTCCCTCTTCTCTCCCATTCCTATATCCTAACATGATCAATGACGATACACCTTCAATTAACATTGTTCAATGTCAGGATGATGAGTCCATCCTCACCTACCTTGGTGCAGAAGACTCTTATATTCACCGGTCATTACCCTCCGAGACACAAACCATGTTGAACGAATTGACCATCGAAATCAACATTAATACTCGGGGTGAGCATCACATTCTAAAGATTAGCCAATCCTTAGATCCTATTGAACATGAATCCTTCACCTATTTCCTTTGGGACCATAGCAATGCATTTTCTTGGTCCTATACCAATATGCCTAGTGTCGATCCTAAAATCATGTTTCATAATATCGTAACCATTCCTAATGTCAAACCTATCAAACAAAAGTTGTGGAAAATGCATCCTTGCATTTCTCTTCTAGTCAAAGAAGAGCTTCAGTGCCTTCTCTCAATTTCCTTCATTCTACCCATTGATTATCCCCAATGGATTTCTAACATCGTTCTTGTCACAAAAGCAACAAGGGGACTCCACATTTGCATGGATTTCTGTGACCTCAACCTCACCTGTCCCAAAGATGAATTACCACTACCAAGCATTGACCAACTAGTTGATCTCACTGCTAGCCATGAAATGTTATTGCTCATGGATAGTTTCTTGGGCTATAATCAAATATTACTAGCTCCCAAGGATCAACACAAGACTACCTTCATCACCCCTTGGGGGACTTTCTGCTATCGAGTCATGCCCTTTAGTCTCAAAAATGATGGTGCTACATATCATCGGTCATGACTTACATATTTTATGACATCATGCATCATAAATTAGAGGATTACATAGATGATCTACTTTCCAAAACCAAGCATCGAACCAAACACCTACCCATTCTTAAAGTCATCTTTGACCGCCTCATCAAATATTGTGCTTGTCTTCAACTAAAAATTATGTCTTTGCGGTAATTTACGGGAAACTCCTCGGATTTCATTAGATCTTTGTGTGGCATAGAATTCAATCTTGTTAAAGTTAAGGCTATCCTTAAAATGCCACCACCTACTAATCTCCGTCAACTTTTCTGACCTACAAGGAAAATTGCAATCAATTCTTCATTTTATCTCGACTTTCTGATTGTTGTCAACCTTTGCATCATCTTCTCAAGAAAGATGTTTCATTCAAATGGGATTATGAATTCCTTAAAATGTTTTAATCCTTGAAATAATACCTACTTCAACCACGGTGTTCATTCCTCTTAAGGATGACCAACCCTTCTACCTATATATTTCCACGACTGACCATTCTCTAGGTGACATGCTTGCTCATCCCGATGACCAACACTTAGAGAAAGTGGTGTATTACATAAGTCGTACCCTTCTTGACTATGAAACTAGATATACCCATGCTGAAAAACTTTTCCTAGCCTTAGTTTTTGTCGCCACCAAACTCCACCATTACCTACTCAACCACAAAACCTTCGTCATCACTAATACCAACCCATTACACTACATGTATGCCAAACCTTATCAAAATCAATGTACCACATGTTGGCTTATGCTTTTGGCCAACCTCGACCTTGAATTAATCCATCAAAAGTCCATTAAAGGCCAAAATATCACCAAATAATTTGCCGATGCACCCATTTCTATGGATCAACCCTCTAACTTCAACTTTTTAGATGAGTCTATTACTACCCTTTCCCTAAAAAAACCCACTTACCAAATGACACTCTTCTTTGATGGCTCCAAGTGTCAGGATGGGGGTGGGGCTGGTGTTATCCTCACTCGCTTGATGGTGAATCTATGCCTTTTCTTTCAAACTTGATTTTGATTGTACAAACAATATTGTTGAATATGAAGCATTCATATTAGGTCTCCAAGTTGTTTATGACTTAGATATTAAGTCAATCATCATCTTTGGTGATTCTCATTTGGTCATAAACCAAGTTAATGATATATACCGGTGTTTTAATGAGATACTTCAAAAGTATAAGCATCATGTGGACATACTTTTGAACACCTTAGACCGTTATACACTTCAAACCACCCCACGTTCTAGTCATAAATTTTTAGATACTATGCCCGCTTGGCTTCTCGGATACACTTCGCTTCGTGACTCTAAAATATTTATCACCATAAAAAGACTACAATTACTCTCTTATTTTCCTCTTGAAGTCTACTTTATCAGAATTGTTGTTCTTAACCCAAGTGACCTTTGGTATAAGCAATATACAAACTATCTTTCCCTTTCCATTTTACCCATCGATCTCACTCGTAATAGACAACGTGCCTTTCTTAAAAGTGTCTCCGGTTATGTCATCATGGGTGGTCTTTCATACAAATGTGGTTTTAAGCATTATCTTGTGATGCCTTACCGGTTCTAAAATTCTTTACACCATTAAGGAATTCCACGATGGAATTTTTAGAGGCCACTTTTTGGTCTCACCATCGCAAAATGCATTCTTTGCCTAGGATATTCTTGGCCACACCGAACCGTATTCGAATTGCTGATTCTTAAATCCAAATGCTACATAAAATTACAGAAACATGATAATCTCCATCACACCCCTAGTCATGCCTTACAGTTCGTGTGATACCTTTGGGTTTCTCTCAATGGGGTTTGGATCTTGTCGGTGAGATCAACCCCCATTCTTCATAATGCCACCAGTGGATCATAACTGCTACTGAATATTACACTAAATGGGTAGAATCCATTCCCCTCATTTCCACCAAAGCTGATAAAATATGTGAATTCATCAAGCATCACATCATCTGTCAATTTGGTGTCCCTCACCGTATTATCACGGATAACGGAAAATAATTCAAAAACAAAACCTTATGTAAACTATGTGATGCTTTTTACATCCAATTTACTTTCTCATCACCTTATTACCTAAAACCAATGGTCAATCCAAATCAACCAGTAAAACTTTGAACAAAATCCTTATGAAGGTGGTCAATGATATTGGGAAGGATTGGCATATACACATTCCTTTCACCTTGTGGGCTTACCACACTAGTATTAACACTTTGACTACTACCACCCCCTTTTCTCTAGTCTACGGTACTGACGTTGTCTTACCTCTCGAAGTCTAGATTCCATCCTTCCACATCTCACTACAAGACATGCTCAATGACGATGACTTTTTACAGGATCGTTTGGTGTAAATTTAATTATTAGATGAACGTCGTCTCATCACTCTTGACCATCTCCAAATCTACCAAAAATGTATCAAACGTTCCTATGAAAAACATGTTCATGAACAAACCTTTCCATTTGGTGACCTCGTCGAAGGAAAATCAACATGTAACCAAAGAGGAAAAAAAGTAAACAGGAAAAAAATTCTCCTAATTGGCTTGGACCCTATATTGTCACCCATGCCTACGGATCAAGTGCTTATCATTTGTCTTCACTCAAAGGTAAACTCAAAACTGAGCCCTTAATGCCTTGCATATTTGACCATTTATTGTTAATATCAATTCCTATATCACTTTCTATCAATTGATCACTCATCCCTTGAGCATTGTTCACCTTCCATAATTACCAATCTTTAGAATCCACGACTAAACATGATTCATGTGATTACCCATCACCTTTTAGCCTTGTCTTCAATATGAGTACCATGGCTTTGCTCATAACATGATTCTCATGGATAATTTTCATCTTCTTCAAGATGGAATCCCATGGTCATTCATCACTTGAAACCACCTCTTTCATAATTAACCTTTGTGTACTATGATCTTGTCTTCTAAATCAAGAACCTAATCATCCTCTATAATCTTGTCCATGACTTAAACATCTAAAAACAAAAAGGGATACAAATCCTTGAGTCAAACTTCGAAAAATATGGCTCCCTCAAAGGGACATCTCTTCTTTATATTCTTCCACTATCAATAGAATGCTCCCTCGAAGGACAACTATATATAGTCATTATCAAATTACAATAAATATTCAAAAGCTTCCCGCCTTATGACTTTCTGCCGAGTAAAAACAAACAAATCAAGAAAAAGATGAAATTTTCATCATGGACTTAGGATATTCATTCCTTTTAGAAAGAGATAAGGTTAGGGCTAGGAGGAATACTGTTGAGCGTCGAGATGGTGTGCGCGTACCGTAGAGAAAGATCGGGTTATTTGCGAAGAACTCCTTTTTGTCTTGGAAGGACTACTGCAAATAAGAACACAAGACCACACGATTTTGATTAGACAATAAATGAGGAGGCGCCTTGGGCCAGGAAATATAAAACTTCCTTTGAAGGTGGTCGGTTCCCTGCTAATATGAATTAACACAAAACAGCGCAAGATATCAATTAAATTGCTTCGTTGAAGTGGGTAGGGAAAGGCTGGTTTTGGTTATAGTCGGGATAACCGATCGATTCTTGATAACCGATATCGGTATGGTCTAAGATCGAAGGTTGGTTGTTTTGTGGGGTGGTTGTGTTGTTTGTAAAATTTGTATATAGGTGATATTAGGAAATAAGGTGATGAGAGGTAGATGAATGATAGTTAGATGATATGGCATAGGAATGGATTTGGGTAGTGGATTCGGGAATGGATTTATGAGGATTGTGATTCAAAAAGCATAAGAAATGTTATAACAGAGGACATGCAAGATGTGACTTATTGGTTTTTGACGAAGATGCAAGTTGATCTCCTTTGCTGCAAACTCTTCTGGTTTCTCCACTCGTCTCTGCTCGGTCAAGTGAAGATCTGGACTCTCTTGATCACTCCCAAATGATCTCTGTTGATTCAAAAATCCTTCGACCCTGATCCAAAATGAAATTCCGATCCTTTGTTTTTGGTTTGGGGAGCCCATTTACTGGAACCGATGGCGGTTCATGTAACCGACGGCGGTCGAGTAGGAACCGGCATCGGTGAGGAAAAAAGTAGGCTATTTTTAGTAAAATAGCCCACCTTTCCCTACTTTTCTCGAGAGATTAGTTGCGGGCTTGGTCAAGTGACTAGAAGGTCGGTTTTGGAGTGAGAAAGGGGTCCTTAGTCATGGGTGTAGATGTGGACCAAGTTATAGGTCTTAATTAGGTTAGTTTAGGGTTAGGGCTAGGTCATGATGAGGTGGCAAAATGAGGTGGCAGGTAAGGTGATGTGGATTTATCAATTACAAGGTAATTAATAAATAATTGTGTAAGGTTTAGGTGATGAGGTTAGATTGCGAGATGAGATGCGGGTCACAAAGGGGTCGTAAGACACAAATTTGGTGTCTACATTAGCCCCTTATTGTCGTGTAGCTTGTTTTGTAAAGCTGCACGGACAATAATATGAAGTGGTTTCCCCTGTTAAGGGTATAGGTAATCCCCCTCAAATCTATCACAGATTGAGTGAACGGGAAATCAGGGATAGGGTTGATAAAGGGTAAATGGTGTAGAGGGGATGGTAAGGTGGTGGGGTAGGTCCAAGGAAGCAGACGCATGTTGAAATGCAATAGTACGACTAGGGTACATGATTTGACGAGCAAACCAGCAATGCATAGGCAAAGGTCGATAGTTTATCCAAACAAGGGTGATATAATCACGGTATCAAGGCATAGGAAGTAGCTCGGGGTATATAACGGGTAAGGTACAGGAACGTTTAGGCATGTTCGGCAGTACCAAATGGTTGGTTTGGTTGAGATAAACGTCACGGTCTAGGTCTAGGCAAAGTTGGTCGACAGATCAAGTCAAGGACCCTAATTATGCTAAAACACGAACAGGTGAGCTCGATTGGACAAAAAACTACAGGATGGGTGGATAAGAGTGTATGTTGGTGATGTTGGGTAAGGTATGGAAGTGGTACGGCCTTGGGTCGGGCCAAATGGTTGGGGTGCGGCCTTGGGTCGGGCCGGATGGGTAGGGTGAGGCCTTGGGTCGGGCCAAATGGGTAGGGTGAGGCCTTGGGTCGGGCCGGATGGTTAGGGTTGCGGCCTTGGGTCGGGCCAAATGGGTAAGGTTGCGGCCTTGGGTCGGGCCGGATTAGTTGGTTGAGGCCTTGGGTCGGGCCAAATGGGTAAGGTGAGGCCTGGGTGGGCGGGCGGATGGTTAGGGTTGAGGCCTTGGGTCGGGCCTTAGGGTTGGGCCTTGGGTCGGGCCAAATGGGTTAGGTGAGGCCTTAGGGTGAGGCCAAATAGGGTTAGGCCTTGGGTCGGGGCCTTGGGGTCGGGCCGGATGGGTAGGGTGAGGCCTTGGGTCGGGCCGGATGGGTAGGGTTGCGGCCTTGGGTCGGGCCAAATGGGTAGGGTGAGGCCTTGGGTCGGGCCAAATGGTTAGGGTTGCGGCCTTGGGTCGGGCCAAATGGTTAGGTTTGAGGCGGGCTGGAGTCTTGGGGGCAAATGGTTGGTTGAGGCCTTAGGTCGGGCCAAATGGATTAGTTAGTTGAGGCCTTGGGTCGGGCCAAATGGTTGGGCGGGCCTTAGGTCGGGCCGGATAGTTGGTTGGTTGAGGCCTTGGGTCTTGGGTCGGGCAAATGGTTGGTTGCGGCCTTGGGTCGGGCGGAGTAGTTGGTTGCGGCCTTGGGTCGGTGTGAAGTCAAAAGCGGCTAAAAAGCAATGGAGCATAGGCGATGTGGTAAATAGGCAATGTGGTGGGAAAAGAAAGTAGTGAATAAGGGCAAAAAGTTGGGTAAAAAGGAAGAAACCGATATCGGTTATCTATAACCGGTACCGGTTAGATAACCGACGCCGGTTCCTTAGGGCACGCTTTGACCGGTATCGGTTCGATGTGAAAAACCTATAAAAAGAAAAATACGGCCGGTCATTGTCACTTGTCTAATTTGAAAATCGATTTGAGTTGTCTGACGTGGAGAGTGGAGATTGGAGCATTTGGTGCGTGAGGTGGCGTTATTTGACTGGAGGAGTGAGTTGTTAGCGGGCCCGAGTGAGGAGGAGGCAGTAGGTGATTGGTTGAGGACCCAGAAGAGGACATTTGGAGCCATGGCATAGCCAGGAGGAGCAGGAGGAGCTGGACCAGCTGGACCACCACCACCCATCCCACCACGACGACGTGTCGTCATACCGGTAGGTTCGAAACCCCTTATTGTGTTTATTTGATGTTATTATGTTAAATGTGGGGTTTGGGTAGGAATTTACATTTTTTAGGAAATAAGTAGAAAATGGAAATAATTTGAAAAAGGGAGAGGGTAGATAGGCTAAATAGGCTAAGGCGGCTAGGTGGGTAGGTTTTTAGGGTGTTTGGGTGGGTATGTTGGTAGAAAATTGGAAAAAGGTAGGTTGGGGGCCGCGCGGGGGTTTGGCTCGGGGAAAAAAAACAGCGACCGATGTCGGTTGCTAAGCGACCGGCATCGGTCGCCAATTTTAGGGGCTGGGTTCTGTGTGGTTGACCGGCGTCGGTCGTATATCGGCCGGCGTCGGTTGTTGTGTTTGTTTTGTTTTTTTGTTTTTTTTTTTTTGTTTTTTTTGTTTGTTTTTGTTTGTTTTTGTTTTTTTTTGTTTTTTTTTTTTTTGTTTGTTTTTTTTTTTTTGTTTTGTTTTTTTTTTGTTTTTTTTTGTTTTGTTTTTTGTTTTTTTTTTGTTTGTTTTGTTTGTTTTTGTTTTTTTTTTGTGTTTGTGTGGTTGGGGTATTGGTTGCGGGGTTTCGGTGTGGGTGTGAAGAGGGAGGGGGATAGTGGAGAAGAGGGGTGGGTAGAGGGGTGGGTTTAGAGAGTCGGGGTGTGGTCGGGGGGATAAAAGGGGGTATAGGTAGATATCGTGATAAAGAGTAGGGCTAATGTAGTGGGTGGGTTTTGCAGGCACGTCAGCAGCTGACGATGCGGGACAGGATGCCCCCGCTGTTGGTGCGGATGCGACCACATGTGTCCGCAGCGCATTGGGCTATCATGCGCGAGGTGGGACTCGGCGGAGTCCAGCGATATAGAGCGATCGATAGAGATCATAGCTTGATGGTTGCCCTCATCGAGAGATGGGATCCGGCAACCAATGTGTTCCATCTCCGTGGGAGATGACTATCACATTGGAGGATGTGTATCGCATCCTTCATTGCCGATCGAGGAGAGAGCGGTCTTCAGTAGTAGATACGAGATGGCCATGGACAGCATCCTACGAGTTTTGGAGATGCGCCGCGCTGCTTACCTATATCACAGCGTGAGTATCGGGTATGGTATATGTACCGTGCTTGCAGACATGAGACACAGGCTTGCCGTCTTGTGATGTCGGGATCACACTGCTTCGCCCTCCCGGACTCAGAGGGAGGCCGCTTTCCACGTGCATTGATGGGGGTGCTGCTTGAGATGGTGGAGGAGCACACATTACGCAGCAGGCACCGGTATATACAGTGCGATTATCTGAGGAGCTATGGGGCTATCGCCGGATGAGGCGATTTGGGATTTGCTCTACATTTTTACTTCACTGTTGGGCATATGAGCACATCATATGCATCAGACCAGTAGGGTTACCTCAGCAGCCAGGGCCACAGGTCATATACAGATACGGCTTTCAGAGGTGGTTGGGGGTCGTGGGGCAGCCACGAGCAGTGCTTGCAGGGCGGGATGTCACCTATTATAGACATTTGTTAGAGGGCCTGACAGCGGTAGATATTGTATGGAGACCTTACAGAGGTCATCACCCTCATGAGAGAGCCCGCTTCTGATTGCGCTGATCAGTACACACATTACGGATAGTAGGACGGAGGCGGGAGAGTACGAGAGGATACCCCTAGAGAAGTGCAGCGAGGCGAGATGGGGCTGCGACAGGACGAGCCACCTCCCTTCCCTCAGTATAGGAGGGATGATGTAGAGAGCCCCCTTTGCTGCACCACCTGACCCTTGGACCCAGATTGGGTTCTTTGAGAGGCAGCGAGGTGATGGTGTAGATGATGCGTTGGGTGTACGGGGGCATTCATGGTTTGGTGGGTGGTCGAGAGAGAGAAGCATTAGGATACACTGGCAAGCACGGCCAGACTTAGGCTGCGATGATAGCGAGCGAGATCAGCTCGAGGGGGAGTGCGGCTATTACGAGCGGTTGGCTGCTGCTGCGAGCACGAATAGGTGTCCTACTAGGAGGCATAGCTTAGCCGAGCGCGAGCACGAGCACGAGCACAGCACCACCACGCGGGCAGCAGCCACAGCAGCACGAGTACGAGAATACCACCACCAGCCCGGCACAGCCAGCCCGAGCACAGTACGAGATACCACCACCAGCGGCACAGCCACGGCCCGAGCACGGGGAGTGCGCGGTAGGAGTCGGGGACCAGCCCCAGTACCTACGGTGGCACGGGACAGATATATGGAGGCGAGAGCGGAGGCCCGGTACTATCAGGATGTTCTTGATAGTACCGGAGCTGAGTATCAGCCATATGCGGCACACCGAGCAGAGACCTCGCATAGTCAGAGATCGCGAGGGAGTGCGGCCCACGGCCGGTGTGTGCATTACGGGTAGGAGGCGGGAGGCGGGGGCGGGACGAGGGACCAGCGAGGCGAGAGGCGAGAGGAGGTGGAGAGAGCTGAGGGGTCCCTGCACATTTGTATATTGGACATGGGCACCGGTCTGCGAACCGGTTGTGTTGATAGAGGCCTGCGTGCCTACATTTATTCATTTATTGATTCATTATAGACCGGCTGCGAGCGAAATGCGGGTTATGATTGATACGGCTGCTGAGCGAGTATATTTTGATATGAGGAGGGACGGCTGCGAGCGAGTCGAGATGTTTGATAGTTATTGCGGCCTGCGTGCCGGCTTTGTTGGATGATGAGATCACAGAGGCCCCGATGCAGGGCACATTGTATATTTGAAACTTGTATATATATATAGAGATGATGTTTTGATCCACATGTAGTGTTTAAAATGTTTTTAAGTATTTCGTCAATGGTTTGTGATATAGAATGTATGATGAGTTTAATTGACATGTTGATATATGGATGATGTTGATGTCTTTTGCACGTATATATGGATGACATGTTATATGATGAAATGTTGCATGTTTTGGTGCTGGTTTTGGGACATTGTTATATATGTATCTGATGAGTTGGATCCAAATGATGTATAGATAGATAGTTTTTGTTTTGTTTTGGTATCCTTAGTTGATGGCTTGTTTGTTTTTGTAAAATAGATGATGTTAATGAAATTGTAATGATATGTGTGGTGGATGGACAAATATGGATAATGGTGATGAGATGCAGGAAAAGAGGCGGGCGCGACAAAAATTAGGTAAAAAATGAAGAAAAGAACCATGTTTCAAAAAGGCAGGTGTGTAACCGATATCGGTTAGGGAACCGATGTCGGTAGCTGATAGACCGATATCGGTCATATAACCGATACCGGTTATTTAGGGATGAGCTTTTCTAAAAATAGAAAAGCTAGGGTGGCAACTTAAGTTCTAATTTTGAGAGCCATGCAAGAAGTTAAATACGTGAACGCGACGCTTTTTGACGACTGGGACAGGTATTTGAATGAGAGATTTGAGTGATAAGGAGAAAAGAGACAGGGTATTGCATGAGAGATTTAGGTGATAAGAAAAGAGACAGGGGAAAGTGAATGCGATCTGAGATTCAGACGGTAGAAAGGTGAATTTGAAAAGAGTGGTGATCATGACAGAACGAGGAGAAGCATCGGTGGCGGGGGCGAGAGGAAGACAAGTGCCCCGCAGCTCTGCTGCTGACCCAAGAGGTAAACGTTTTGGTTGTGATTTGATTTTTGCATGTTTTGTGAATAGGAGGAGGGAGATTAAGTGGGTAGATATGAGAAAGAAAACATGATAGCAAGGGTTATAGATGAGGTGAGTGTTACGGGGTAGGTAATCAGGGGTTTCAGGTATGTTTGTATGTACAGAAAGGAATAAACGCTCAAATTATTGTCGTAGGTGGTGTATTTAGGCAGGCTGTATGAAGGTAACAGTGACCGATATCGGTTAGGGATAACCGGTATCGGTTACTCAACTAGTACCGGTTAGTATAAGCTAAATAATCCCGATTCTTTGTAGGAATTTCAGAATTTGAGAAAAAACCCGAGGGGATTTGAGGAATTGAATGGTTGTTTGTTATTTGGATGTATGCGGCGAGGCGGGGTTGAGGATGAATGATAGTGTACAGTAGCTTTGTTGTCACGAATCCAGCGGATGTAACTTGATTGAATGGACATTGATAAATCGTTTGGGGTTAAGTGGAATCCGCTATTATTCACGAATCACACGTAACCATGCTATGTTACAGGCGTTGATTGAGAGATGGAATCCTGAGACAAATACCTTCTATCTGCCAACAGGGGAGATGACAGTGACATTGGAAGATGTGTTCCGTATTTTGAGACTCCCGATTATAGGAACACCAGTATATCAGGCAATGCCTAGCGCGGGGCGGGCAGCGATAACAGCAGTATTTGGTCCATACGCACGAGATTTGACACAGCGAGGTTTGACATTTACGTATGGCATAATGTATGCAGCACACCCTGAGGAGACAAGGTTAGCAGTGATATTAATGATAGCGGTAGGGTATTATGCATTACCGAGGGCGGAAGGGGGAAGATTTCCAAAGGCATTGATGTGTGTTATTTGGGAGATGATAGAAAGGAACGTGACTTTTGCATGGGCACCTGCATATTTGGCGGAGCTATACAGGGGTTTATGGGCTTGTAGGTGAAATCACAGGACTACATTGGATGGTTCATACTTATTACACTGTTGGGCCTATGAGCACATTGTGTGTGTGCGACCAATAGGCCGACCCATCCAGTCAGGAGAGACCGGAGTACAGAGGTTGGGGTTCAGACGATGGGTCCAGACAGAACAAGAGGCAAGATCCCAGGCTGTGACGGGTGACATTGAGTATTATAGGTAGGTATGGGAGAGGGCGACGATTGCGGATATCTGTTGGAGGCCTTACGGGAACTATATGGTAACAGAGAACATAGCTGAGGAGTTGAGGGGTGTAGAGCGATTGAGGTGGATCGCGGGGCACAGGCCAGGTGAGTATGAGAGGATTCCTATAGATCGCGTGCGGCGACAATTTGGATTGGTGCAAGACATACCGCAGGCTTATAGACCATATATGAGGATCGACGCAGAGGCAGCATTCTCACCTCCCCGGCCAACACCTCCAGAAGGTCGAGAGAGATAGAGCCGATCGCGGTGTAATGGATGCGAGAGCAGCAGAGAGGCCTATAGGTTATGGTGGGTAGCGAGAGCTGCGAGGTGTACGTGATCATCCTGACATAGCTGTGATTACAGAGAGAGAGAGATCGTCTGCAGAGTTTAGTGCAGCAGCTCCAAACGCAGGTGAATGAGACAAGAGGATTGTTAGTGGTTGCGGAGTCACGAGCACAGGGACTAGAGGCTGGATTCCTCCATGCGAGGGAGCGTATTCATATGTTACAGGAGAGATTAGCAGATCAGTGGGCGGTACCAATAGCCGTGGTACCGTTGAGGACAGAGAGGCCTGGTGAGCGGCGTCGTCGATCACGATCATCCCCTAGTTCGGGATGAGGCGTGAGGGTCTAAGTAAATGTTAGCAAGGTATAAGAATAAATAAGGATGCCGACCTGCGTGTCGATGATAGAGAAGATGTATGTGTTTAACATCTAAATAAAGCTGAATATGTATGTTGATTTGAGTTACGATAATAATAAGAATGTTTGTGTTTTGATTTTCGGTGTTTTGAAAAAAGGATAAAGAGGAATGTGATGAAATAGAAATACACAAAAAATGTTTATATTTACTACACATGATAGGTTATGGTAGGGGATGGTCGAGCTAACCTTGGGAGACCCCATGTCTCCGAAGTGCTGCCTACATAGCCCATTGCACAAAGCAAGGAGGGGCCTCAGACCGATGTAGTTCTCCCTTAGGACCAGGGAGAGGTGAATTCAGGCAATTTAGGTATGGTTAGGTGATTGGTTGGTTGGTAAAAGTATTGATAGTAATATTGGTAAGGTAAGGTTGATGGTGTTGGTAATGAATTGGTGATGTTGTAAAAGGTATAAGGGAAGCGAAAGTTAGCCTACCCAAGTGGTAGGGAATCATGTCCTGATTAAGATCAACACACAATCCTAGATGCAAGGCAAAGAGGAAAGAGTGCTCCGCAGGTGAACAGAGCAAAACAAACCACACAACATAGAACGAACTTGAAGCCCTAGGTACCGGTGCATAGACGAGAAGTCAATAGGTGAAAAGAGTTGTATGATCACAACATATCAGGTGTACGTCACGTCCCTTGAGTTGAAACAAATGGTGAGGTGAGGTGAATGGTATAGTTGAGGTACGGAGAACTTATTACAAAGTGAGTGTTCTGACGAAAGAGAACCTACCCTAAATAGACAAGTCCATGACCCAAAAAGTTCTTTTGAATGAGGCTTTTATTTTACTGAATATAGACTGATCGATGCGGGAAGTCTCTCTGAGGATATTGATTGTGCTATTCTTGAGGTCTTCACAAAGCTGATCCATGCGAGAAGCTTCGATAAAAAGCTGGTGTGTATAATTTGTCCTTCGAGGAGCGATCTATTTATAGTAGCGAGATATGATTTTAGTGCATAGCATTTGTCCTTCGGGGGAGCAGTCTATATATAATAGCAGCAATAATTTGGCATATAGTTGTCCTTCAAGGGAGCAGTCTATATATAATTTAGATAGCTAGATGTTCTTTTGGCGTGAAGCATCTAGTTTGGTAGGAAGTTTGACTCAAGAAAATCCCATAAGAAGGTGTTATTTTAAGACTTTGAAGTCATGGACTAGACTAAAAAGGGGAAGGCATCATTGAGGGGAGGTGAGAAGTGAGCTTGATTTTATTTGGAGATGTAGGAAACAAAGTGTATGTAGCGGTAAATGAGCTCAAGGGACGAGCAGTAGGTAGATAAGAAGTGATATAACACTAAATTCAACAGTAGAATGGTCGAAGATGCAAGGCATTAAGGGGTTCAGGCTCAGGTTTACCATTAAGCGAAGCTAAACGATAAGTGCCTGATCCATAAGTGTGAGTGATTATATAAGGCCCGATCCAATTAGGAGCAAATTTTCCACGTTTGCTCTTTTCTAGTTTGGTTACATGTTGATTCTCTTTGAGGACAAGATCACCAACCTTAAAGGTACGCTCATGAAGTCGCTTATCATAAGCACGCTTGATACGTTTTTGGTAGATTTGAAGGTGATCGAGAGCTGTAAGACGACGTTCGTCAAGAAGCTCCAATTGGGCTAACCGCTCTTGGCGGAAATCATCGTTGGTGAGAATATCTGAAGAGATATTACGAGGAGGGTATTTGTATTTCGAGAGGCAAGAGCAGCCTCGGTACCATATACCAAAAGAAAAGGTGTAGCATTAGTAGAGTACGAATGCTAGTACGATAAGCCCAAAGGGCAAAGGGGATGTGATCGTGCCAATTTCTTCGGACTCATTGACAACTTTCATGAGGATTTTGGTTAGGGTTTTATTAGAGGATTCGGCTTGTCCATTTGCTTGTGGATAGTAGGGTGATGAGAAGCTAAGTTTAATACCAAAGTTGTCACAAAGGTCTTGCTGATAACTTATTTTTGAAAGATTTTCCATTATACATTATCGGGCGATGAGGAACACCAAAGCGCGAGATAATGTGGTGGTTAATGAACTCTACATTTTTTCTTTTTGGTTGAAATGAGTGGAATAGCCTCCACCCATTTTGTGTAATATTCGGTTCTTTGTGATAATCCATCGGTGGCGTTGCGAAGAGGCGGGTGAATCTCACCAATAAGGTCTAAACCCCATTGTGAGAAAGGCAAAGATCTCGGGCGACACTGTAGGGGGTGGCTAGGAGTATGTTGAAGGTTGGCGTGTTGTTGACACATAACACAACGCTTAACATATTAAGTAGCAATCGTTATTGAAGTAGGCCAATAATAACCAAGGCGAAGGATTCGTTTGGCCGCAGCGAAAGGCCACTAAAATGTCGCCACAGATACCGTCATGGACCTGTTGGATGGTATGGGTGACCTCCGCGCCGGTGAGACATCGAAGGAGGATGCCATCAAAGCCACGTTTATAAAGGAGTCCCCCCATAACTACATAACGAGAAACGTGTTTAAGAAAAGCGCGTTTACTAGTACTAGTAAGGTCAGAAGGGAGAACAGAGGTTGTAAGGTAGTCGTGGAATTGGTGATACCAAGTATCCTGCGAGTTAGCAGACACAGTATTTATCATACAAACTACCGGGGTTGAGTAGGATGGGGCAAAAAGTTGTTGGACCAAGACGAATAATTCAGAGTCAGTTGATGAAGCTGGAATTTGCGAGGCTAAGCAAGCCATAGTATCCGCAAATTTGTTAGTGGAGCGGGGAATGGTTTGGATAGAATAGTGAGTAAATAAGGCTAGAAGTGAATCCACGTAGTGTTTGTACTTTTGAAGTTCCTCATTTTTACATTGGTAGATGCCCATAACTTGATTGACTACCAATTGAGAGTCGCCAAAAATATTGATAGATTTGATACCTAAGTGCAGCGCCACCTGGAGACCCAGAACAAGGGCTTCGTATTCCGCTGTATTATTAGTGCAAGGGAAATCGAGTCGGAATGAAAGAGGCATAGGCTCGGCGTCGGGAGGAATGAGAACAACGCCGGCTCCTCCACCGCGCTGGCATTTGGATCCATCGAAGAAGAGGGTCATTGGATACGACTCCTCCTCGAGGGAAAGAGTAGCGATGAGTTCGTCTAGGAATGTAAAATTGGTAAATTGTTCCCCAGGTAAAGGGGCTTCCGCAAGTTGGTCTGCTATGGTTTGTCCTTTGATTGATTTCTGGTGGACGAACTCAAGGTCGAGGTCGGCGAGGAGCATGAGCCATCGGGCGATGCGTTGGTTTAGATGAGGTTTGGCATACATGTAATGGATGGGGTCCGTGTTGGTGATGACGAAAGTTTTGTGATTCAGAAGGTAGTGTCGGAGTTTGGTAGCCACGAATGATAGGGCTAGGCATAACTTTTCTACATGTGTATACCTAGTCTCATAGTCCACCAAAGTACGACTTATATAATAAACGGCTTGTTCTCGATTCTCGGAGTCACGATGTGCAAGCATGGCCCCTACAGCGTGGTCAGTGGCGGAAAGGTAAAGGTAGAAAGGGCGGTCGTCTTGAGGTGGGATAAGCACGGGTGGCTGCAAGAGATAAGTTTTGAGAGCTTCAAAGGCTTGGTGGCACTCTTCGCTCCATTGAAAATCAATGTCCTTTTTAAGAAGGTGATGGAAAGGTTGACATCGATCCGAGAGTTGGGAGATGAAACGTCGGATAGATTGGAGCTTACCTTGTAAACTACGCAATTGTTTGAGATTGGTAGGTGGGGGCATTTCTAGGATAGCTTTGACTTTAGATGGGTCGACCTCAATGCCACGCAAAGAGACGATAAAGCCAAGAAGTTTTCCCGAAAGGACACCAAAGACACATTTCTTTGGTTGAAGGCGGACAGAATATTGTGTGAGCGATCAAAAATAATGGTTAAAACATCGAGATGTTCACTACGATGTTTAGATTTGCCAAGAAGATCATCGCGTAATCTTGAGGATAGTGTGCATAATGTCATGAAAAATATAGGTCATAGCCATTGATAGGTTGCACCGGCATTCTTAAGGCCAAATGGCATTACACGATATGAAGGTTCCCGAGGAGTTATGAAGGCGGTTTTGTGTTGATCGGCGGGCGACCAAAATTTGGTTGTATCTGAAAAGCCATCCATGAGAGAGAGCATCTCATGGCTGCGGTGAGATCAACAAGTTGGTCAATACTAGGTAGGGGGAAGTCATCCTTAGGGCAAGCGAGGTTAAGATCCGGAAATCCGTGCATATCGAAGTCCCCGTCGCTTTAGTAGCAGTGCGATGTTAGAAATCCATTGAGGATAGTCGATAGGCGAGAATGAAAAAAGCGAGAAAGGAGTCGTTGAAGCTCCTCTTTGACCAAGAGAGCAATGCGTGGATGCATTTTTCTCAATTTCTGTTTAATTGGCTTGGAATCAGGGTTTAGAGTGATGTTATGGACGGCAATGGTAGGATCAATTCCTGGCATGTCAGCGTAGGACCAAGCGAAAGCTTGGTTGCGAGCACGGAGAAAGGTAGTAAAGGAGACTTGTTCTGATGCGTTAAGGGATTGTCCGATCTTCACAATGTGAGGATCCTCCTCCGTGTGGATGTTGATTTCTATAGTAGATTCATTCAGCATGGTTTGGGTTTCAGATGGTAAGGCGCGTTGAATATAAGAGTCATCCGCGCCAAGGTAAGTGAGGATGGAGTCATCATCCTGGCACTCAACAACGTTAATTGAAGGTGAGTCCTCTTCAATCATGTCTGGATATAGAAGGGGAATAGAAGAGGGGTCCTCATTATCGCGTTGATAAATGAGAGGACCTAGGAAGATAGCATTTATGAAAAAAAAAAAGTTAGGAGGGATAGATTCAGGATCTATCGACTCTGTGGGTGACGAAGGCAAAATGGGTGATGACGGTTCGGTAGGGGTAACGTCATCGTCTTCTAGAAGACAACTGACACGAGGTTCCGTCGATATAAGTGTTCCCGGAAATCCGAGACCACTACGATCATTGTGTTTGCGTGTAGTCACGGGAATGAGTGTATGTCGGCCTTGTTCATAAAGACCAAAACCAAAGCCTTTCCAAGCACAGCGAGTCAAGAAGGTGAGGGCGAAACGACGATTTGTCAAGTATTGAAAATCGGATTGGAAGGGAACCACACCAAGAGGGGGTTCAGGGGTAATGGAGGATGCGTCAACACCCCCATACGTTAGGTTGGTGCGGTGATGGGGTGGTCGTAGAGATTACTTCCCCCTTTGACGGTCATAGGTAGGATGTGCATGTACCTGTCCGTATTCCTGTGGGGTATGGAAAGAACTAACGTTATATAGGCGATACTCCCCCAGCGTAAGGCGTTGAAAAACATCTACTAAGGGATCTGCGGTTGGGATGTTAGCTGCGGGAAGGGAAGTGGTTTTTGCGACGGTGGTTTCATCAGTTGAAGGCGTAGGTGCGGTTGAGGTGGATGGTTGAGGTACATTTGAAGAGGATGGTTGGGTTGAATGTATGGGTGTCTTGATTGGTATAAGCACATCGTTAGGGCGGTATAACATATTGCAGGTTTTAAAGGGGGGAGGATCAGCTTTTACGGTGTAGGACTTCCCCTCGTACTCAAATTTTATGCATCTATGTAATGTTGAGGGAACGCATCCCATAGCCGGATCAAGGCGACCTAGCAATATGTTATATTGGAACTCTCCTTGAGGACATAGAAGAGTTCGGGTAAAGTACGTGGTCTACCCGAATGTTGAGGATCACGGTGCCTAAGGTAGAGGTAATAGCGTCATTGAATGACCGCAACATGATGGGATTGGCACACATGTAGCTAGAAGGGATATTCATTTGTTGGAAGGCTTTTGAAGAGATGATGTTTAGGCTAGCGCCCCGTCAATCATAACACAGCGTACCGAATGTCCCGGACGTAGGTTTGAGATGAAAAGGCGAGTCGGGATCTTACATACCAAAGTCAACAATTTCATCTTCAGAGAAACTGACTGCCGCAGCTTGTTGTTGTACAGAAGTGGTTGGGGCAGTGGGTTGTTTGGTGAGAGAAGCAACGTGATTGGGTGTTAGAATGGAGGCAACAGGCAGGGTTTCATTAGGTAAGACCTCGATCCCTTGAAGAATTTCAACGAGAGCTTGTCGATGGGATTCAGAAGTCTGAATGAGATCATATAGTGTCATTTTACGGGTGATTGGTGAAGTTGTTTGATCATGGCTCGATGGGAAACTCCATTAGAGACGGGGTAAGCGGGTCCACGAATAACCACTTTGGGTGGTGGTGCAATCGGGATGCTGGATGGAGAAAGAGAGGACGCATGTGTGCTTTCTTTTGCTTTCTCGTTGTTTTTCTGCGCTCGAGTAGCAACACTAATCATATTAATCTCGTAGACCTGAGATGAGGAAGATGGTTGGGATAAATCATGGTCTTCAAGAGGTGGGGTTGTAATAATGATAGATCTTGGTGAGGCGGGGATAGATGGTATAGTAGAGGGAATTGAAGCTAAAGGTCTCTCCCTTCGTAAGTTGTCTTTCTTAACCTTTGTATCTGGGAGAGGTGACTGACGAAGGATGGTTTTTAAAGCTTTGCATCTCTCCACATCATGTCCTGGTGTGCGGTGATAGGCGCAGATTTTAGACTCATCATAACCTATAGGTCGAGGTTTAGACGGGTCATAAGGTCTAAGTGGGGGTAGAGAAATGGTCGCATTCTCCACCAACATAGCAAGGATTTTGGCGTAAGATCCTTTTTGAGTGGGTCAAAATCGGAGGAGGATGAGGGTATTGGTTTGCGGGTTTTGGTAATGTTTGGGCGTGGTTGGTTCGTACGGGTGGTGGTTTAGCCGAGGGTGTTGACACGTGGTTTTCACTAAAGCGTGGTTTCTTTGGCGCGGGAGCTATATTCATTTGGTTAGATGATGAGGCTACGAGATGGCGTGGTAGCGGGAAACAACCACGGAGAAAGGGGAGTGACAGAAAATAAATCCTTTGATGATGGAGTTCGTTTAGGGTTGATGGGTGGACAGGATATGTGGGGTGATAATGTTGATATACCTTTAGATCTCTGTATAGGTGCAGAAGGCGTAGGTCGTTTTGAAGAAAACACAGGAGGTATGATATATTGATGCAAGGTGGAAGGATGAGGTCCCAATATGGAAGGTAGGTGTGACGATGATGGTTTTGATTGTGATAGAGGCACTGGTTGAGTTTGTCTCCTAGGTGGGGGGGCGGCTTTATTTTTGGATAAATCTAGTCGCTTAGGCGGGTGTGTGAGACTGGGTATTGGTGAGGTCCCAAGTGTAGGGGAAGATTTAGTTGGGTTAATAGAGGTGGATGGGATACTTGGTATAGATACGGGGGACGAGAATGAGGACATAGGCATTTTGAGTTTCTGTAAACACTTAGGGTATATGGTAGAGGTGTCTGGATCGGTCATCTGCATTTGAGTAGAATAGGGGGTACTCAAACGTTCCCACAGGATTCGTCTATCCTCTGGAGAATGACAGTCTTCAGGTGTGAATTGTAAATTTTGTACGGAAGAAAGGTGGGTTGTGATTCCAATCCACTGTGGGTATGATACAGGGGGTAGATGAGGCACTGTATCAATAGATGTTAAGAGGTCGACTGGTCTTTGAAAAGATTTAGGCGATGAAGAACTAATAGGTAAGAGGGCATGTTCGAGAGGATCTGTCATGGTTAAAGAATTTGGTGATGTCGGTGCAAGAGATTTCTCGTCTAAGGATGTCAAAAGGAGTGGCGTACCTTCCTCTTGTGCAGCAAGAGCGGTAGAAGGAGAAGTTTGGGAAATAGATAGATTAGATAACATCTATTCGCAGTCTTGTAGGGAAGTGGTATAAGAAGACTCATTGATGGGAAGAGAAGTCTGGGCAGTTAACTCCTTTATGGGTAAAGGAATGATTTCGCTTTGGCTTGATGGTGGTAAAGGAGGTTCGGACTCTTGTGTTAGTGGAGAGGCTTGATTCAAAATTTTCTCGATAGAGGCTTTTGGCTGGGAGTCGAAGACTGCATGGATCTCATGAACACTCTCCTCGGCTAAGATATCTTGATTTAGATTACTGTTGGATGAGTGATTTGGGAATGGTTTGTTGAAGATTTTCAAATTTCGGTTGGCAGGGGCATTAGGATTATCGAGGGTTATATCACCTGCGTCAACCATTTCCTGCACTATGTTTTTCAACATTTTGCAGTTTTCATGACTATGTCCTTTTACGCGGTGAAAGTTACAGAAGTCATTTTCTTTGTACCAGGAAGGTATAGCGCGGGTAGAATCAAACCCGGAGTGAGGTTTAACAGGAGGTAAGGTAATGGCTCTGCTTTGAGCAATTTTCCAATATCACACCATATGTTTCTCCCAAGGAGTGTAGTTGATGGGTTACGCTTTATACTTATAAGTGGTTTTGGGGGGTATTAGGCGGTGGTTGGGATTTGACCATCACCGCGTGCACGGCCCCTTTTGATTTGAAGCGGTCGATGGGTGAGGATTGGTGGTGTTAGGTTTGTTGGTGGAATGCGGAGTTGGAAAGTGGGGTTTTGTTGCGTGACCGCAATTTCTCTTCTTCTAAGGCTCGAATTTCTAGTTTAGAGCCATGGTAAAGGCCTCATCGAATGTGCGGAAAGTTTGAATTTGAAGAGTAGGAGAAATGTGCTTAGCACATGCCCGCGTAAAAAGTTCGATAAGTTGACTTTGAGGCAAGGCATATGTAAGTTGGTTGATAAGGCCCCGCCATCGTCAGCGAAATCTGCGATAGATTCGTCTTGAATTGTCGGATGGCATAAAGGTCGGTGATAGATACTTTCTTGGCAATGTTAATGGAGAAATGATCCAAGAAAGATTGGGCTAGTTGGTTAAAAGAAGATTGAGTCTTTGGGTTAAAGCCTTTGTACCACTCAAGGCGGGTCTGATAAGGACATGGGAAAGGTGCGGAGTAACAAGGCATCATCATGAGCAATCAAATAACAAGCATGTCTAAATGATCGCAAGTGTTGTTGAGGTCCTCTTTCTTTGTTAAAAGCGGGTAAATTTTGGTAATTCCCATTGAGGAGGATACGAATGAAGGGGGACAGGCGGGTGAATAGGCTCTCGACAAACTTGCTTGTATGTCAAAGCGCTACGACTTCCTGAAACAGAAGCCTCCAGGTTTTGCATTTTGTCCATCATTTGTTTAATGAAATCCGTGGTTGGATGAGATGATGGTGCGATTGTGGTAGCGGAGGCAAATTGGGCCAAGGGCCTCCATTTGGACAATGGTGGGGTTAAGTGTTGATAAGGTATGGAGGATGAATATGTTGAGGCGACCGAATAGGGATGTCCCATATAAGATGTTGAGGTCACTGGATACGTGTATGGGAAAGAAAAGGTAGGCGGAGCTTGAGAAGGAAAGCTAGTGTGGATAGGTGGCGAGAGAGCAAGTCATGAACGGAGCGATCTGCAAGAGAGATGAGGTAGGGGGCGATCGGCGGTAATGATATGTGGGGTCAAGATTAACCAACGGAAAGCCAATCGAGTCGTATGAACCTACGAAGCCGTCGGATTGGGAGACGGGGCTAGAGATGCAGGAAGCAAGGCGGTGTTATCAGGCGGAGTGGGAGCTAAATGAGCAGCTATACTAATAGGCATACCAACAAGGAGCTGACCATCAGGCGTACGGTCAGGGGTATGAGACAAATAGTATTGTACAGCGCTAGAATTAGCATCCAGAAACTTGGCAAAGTCCTTATCTCCCACAGGAATTTTAGGGAACCTCGCATTTGGTATCGTAGGATTCCCCACGAGAATGTGAAGGGGTGATTCGGGAAAAGAAAAGCAGAGCAAGCATGTGAAACCATGGCGGCGGCTTGCTTTCGAGTGATAACAACCATGGACAGGAGTTCACAGTAGGGTTTCAATCCATCAGGAACAGAAACAAACTCAGACTGGTGAAATTGGTAGGTTGCTGGTTTGTCAGGAATTGGGAAAGACAGTAACCGATATCGGTCTCGTAACCGATGTCGGTTATACTATAGCCGATGGCGGTCAGGTAACCGATGTCGGTGTAAGAAGTCTAGGCTAACAAGATATAAAAGGCTGCTAATTTGATTTTTAACAACGTTTAGTATACTTGTCCAATTATTGATCACAGAAGACAGGGTATGAGAAAGAAAACAGAACTAAAAACAAGCAAGATGCACACGCAAATCCAGAGACTAACCCTAGGGTTAATTTTAATTATTGTGGGCTTATGCCTTTAGACGCAGAACGATGTCAATCCTAAACAAAAGACTTAGGGGAAATGTCAAGTTGTTTTGGCTTATAAGGTTACCTCAATCGGGCGGAGGAATACCGCGGAAAAGGGGGGTGTTTGAGCTGTTGTGTTAATTGTGAAGTGATTCGGTATGTGTTGTGCAGTGAAAGTAAGATTAATTTCTTGTCAATACCGTGGATATCACCCCCACGTGTACGACCTGTTACTTAATCTATGTTCACTAGAATTGAAAACAGCAAGCAGTAATGCAATGCACGTGTTTTAAACCCAAATCGAAAATGATATTCGATGAAGCAAAAGAGATGACTTTCACTAATGCGAGATGTAAAAGCAAAGCAAGTTCTTTTATCAAAATAATATAAAACCTTGTGAATATCTTTTAGAAGAAGAAAACAGCAAGTATACTCCCTATATGAAAGCAAGCAAGAAAGAAAGAAACCCAAAATGGGTCCCACCGGGCGTGCCAAAATGTTTCACTCGAAATGTTTCATTCCTTTTAGAAACAGATAAGGTTAGGGCTAGGAGGAATACCTATTGAACGTCGAGATGGTGTGCGCGTACCGTAGAGAAAGATCAGGTTGACTGCGAAGAACTCCTTTTTGTCTTGGAAGGACTACCTGCAAATAAGAACACAAGACCACACGATTTTGATTAGACAATAAATGAGGGAACTGCCTTGGGCCCAGGAAATATAAAACTTCCTTTCGAAGGTGGTCAGTTCCCCTGCTAATATGAATTAACACAAAAGACTGTAAGATATCAATTAAATTGCTTCGTTGAACTGGGTAGGGGAAAGGCTGGTTTTTGGTTATAGTCAGGATAACCGATACCGGTTACTGATAACCGATATCGGTATGGTCTAAGATCTGAAGGTTGGTTGTTTTGTGGGGTGGTTGTGTTGTTTGTAAGGCTGTATATAGGTGATATTAGGAAATAAGGTGATGAGAGGTAGATGAATGATAGTTAGATCTGATAGCATATTTGGGTAGTGGATTCGGGAAATGGATTTATGAGGAATTTGTGATTCAAAAGCATAAGAAATGTTATAACGAGAGGACATGCAAGATGTGACTTACTGGTTTTTGAAGATGCAAGTTGATCTCCTTTGCTGCAAACTCTTCTGGTTTCTCCACTCGTCTCTGCTCGGTCAAGTGAAGATCTGGACTCTCTTGATCACTCCCAAATGATCTCTGTTGATTCAAAAATCCTTCGACCTTTGATTTTGGTTCGGGGAGCCCATTTACAGGGAACCGATGGCGGTTACGTAACCGACGGCGGTCGAGTAGGAACCGGCATCGGTGAGGAAAAAGTAGGCTATTTTTAGTAAAATAGCCCACCTTCCCTACTTTTCTCCCGAGAGATCAGTTGCGGGCTTGGTCAAGTGACTAGAAGGTCGGTTTTGGGTGCGAGAAAGGGGTCCTTAGTCATGGGTGTAGATGTGGACCAAGTTATAGGTCTTAATTAGGTTAGTTTAGGGTTAGGGCTAGGTCATGATGAGGTGGCAAAATGAGGTGGCAGGTAAGGTGATGTGGATTTATCAATTACAAGGTAATTAACAAATAATTGTGTAAGGTTTAGGTGATGAGGTTAGATTGCAGGGTAGATGACTCATGTAATACAACACATCTTAACATGATCCAAATCATCATTAATTACACAAATTAATGAATTAAAAACTCAACCATACCTAAGTCAACTTGACTCAATCCATGCTTATGACTTGAATCCATCCATGCCTATGACCTGACTCAATCCATGCCTATGACCTAACTCCATCATGCCTGAACCAACCTAACTCCACCATGCCTACATGACCCTGACTCCATCATACTTAATTCACCTAGTTTCCATCACATACACAAATAATAATGGAAATTAAAACAAGTACACCATCCATAGTATAAATATCATCATCTATAAATCATGACATTTGTGTATACATACATATGTACACAGATACAAATGAATACAAAAATCTCAAAAACCCTCATGTACATCCTCACCATCTTCAACACACAGGCTGATATATCATCAAAACAAATATACAAAACCCTCATGTACATCCTCACCATCTTCAGCACACAGGCCGGTATATGATCAAAATCAATCAACTCTTGTATACATCCTCACTCTCTTTGGCACACAAGCGGTGTATATCAAAAATAAAACAAATACATCAAAATGGAGGTCCACATGGCTATCAGGCATCATCCCACTAGATATCCTCCATCTCTATCTCCCAGCCTCCTCCTCGGCTCCTGTATGGTGGCCTACTAACATCTCACCACCCATCATGGGTTGTGGCTGGGTCCCCTGGTACATCACCTAGGACTAGCCTTCGTGAACTAGTGGCCTCACCCTGACCCTATCTCGGGGCTCACTAGCCCCATGTACTCTCCACACTATGGGTGCATGACCTGGTCCTCTCACTCGAGGCTTATTATTCCCTATACTCTCCATAGGATAGAAAATCTATCCGTAGCCATCAAAATATCCTAATAATACCTGGCCTCACCTAGGGCATCCGTAATATGGCTATAGGTACTATTTATGGTGGCCCCATTGGCCTCTAACCCTATCCTGTGCTTGTGCCTATGTTGAGGGACCCTGTCCCACTCTTACTGTATTTGGGTCTCGAAGAGTTACAACTTATGCTTCTTTGCGGTGGCATTGGCCCGAAAACCTATCACTTGTGCCTATAAATTGACCACCTGTGCCTCTCGCACTTGTCATACTCTTGCCCCTACCCTTTCCTCATTTCTGACCCAACTTAACCAACCCAGCCATTGTTTGACCTTACCCACCCTTATTGCAACCAACCTCCATGCCTACCTTACCTATACTTGTCCTTAATTATGTTTTGGGACTTGTTATTTTACCCATACCTTGGCCCTACCCATGTTGTGACCTAGCTACTTAGACCTGGAACATTTTTAGTGACCTGTGAACTCATGTGCTCACTATACCTTGTGACACTATTACCCGTGTTGTTTGACCTAATGACCTTACTTTGCCTATTATCGTGACCATTTATCCTGACCCAACCTTTGGTGTACCAGAACATACCTAAATGTTCTTGCACCTGACCTGCGAAGTGCTTCTACACCATATCCTATACCTTGGATACTAGAATCACCTCAACCTTGTTTGGATAAACCTATCAACATTTAAAAATGTAGAGTTTGCATGCTCTTCAACCTGGTATCGTGCTACAGTTTATACATGTGCGTGCATTTGATTGTTACTACCTTTAACCCTTGGCCCATTACCTAGATTACCCAATTGGACCTTTACCCCATTACCCACGTTGTCCACATTCCTTTTCATCACATTCACCGTTTATCAAACCACTCATAGATTCTGTCTTTTCCATATCAATTCCTAGTTTGAAGGGGATCACCTTCACCCACACATGGGGCAAGCACATCTTATTTTTTTCAGCCTTCCTTACCAATACAAGCTACGTAACAAAAAGGGAAAAAAATTTAGACACCAAAATTGGGTCACACTCCCTTGGTCCTTGTCAAATAACCAAGTCAAGCATACTCATCTAACCATAGCCCCTTCCACCCCAAACTAATATTAATTTAATTAACTTAATTAAATTAATACCCATACTCACAATATCTGTTACTTAATTATTTTAATTAAGATAATTTCCACCCCACCTAGACAACTCACCCACCACCTCACCCTAGACCTAATCTTGGCATGTTTCCATAACTAACAATAACTAAGTCTTACTTGCCTTAATGAGGTAAGATATGGTCAATCCCTAAAATCTCTCTAACCACATTCCCGCTCATTAGAAGGGAAGTTTCCATTCTAATCCATGAGAATAAACTAACCGGGACCAAGAAATTAGAAAAATCTACCCATTTTAGTAAACCTAGGAATCTCACCTTAACCGATGTGGTCACCCCTAAAATGATACATTCGAGCACAAGGAAGGACATCAAAGCTATATACAAGTGAAACAAGCATCCTTTTACACATCCAGACATCCAGAGCCATCACCAGGATCAATCATAGAGTCGGTGTATTCAAGGGAGCACTTCAGAAATCACCGCTACAAGACCATACACATATTATTTGATCAACCACCTCCACCAATTAGCCATCATATATTTAACATAGCAAGTATGCCCCTAACCTATAGGGTTTATTTTAGTTAGTAATATTTATTACTCATGTTATTAATTTGTTCTTTGCATGTTTATTTCTTCATCACCCACTTGCTTGTGAACTTCAAAATCCCTTCACTCATATCACCAAATCACCTATCCTCACCTAATGTATACTTTTGAGCATACATAAGACCTCTCTGCACCTCCCCATTCACTCTCCCAAACTTTATTTGACTTCAAAACACACCTGCCATTTTATCTATTTGATTTTATTTTACCTAGACTATACCGATGTCGGTTATCTACAACCGCCGTCGATTGTACCTAAACCGGCATCGATCATATATAGTCAACATCAATCTCTGTGTTTTACACCTTGACCAAGAAAAGACCCAATAATCACCCTACTATTCAACCTAAATAACCAAGAATCATACCTAACCAGTACTCAAGTACCTTGAAAGACACCTCACCTCTCAGATCCAACTATAGCCTAGCCTGTTGTGATTGGATTTTCTTATTGTACTTGAATGAGATACCTAAATCATATCAACTACAGTAGGACTTTGTTTATTTCTCACATTAAATTTTTTTAAATAGTGGATTGATAATCATCTAGGAAGTATCACACTTCTTGAAACTAGCATACGCTAGGTAGTCCACTATCATATATCATTTAACTATCTTTTTGGTCTTATTTTCTATTACAAGTAGTTCCTCATAGCCAAAAGGAAGCTCTCACATTCAGCTATGGATCAAGAAGTTAGAATTTGCACAACAACCATCAACTGACCAGCATTTAACAGGTATTCCTCCTTGGACCTTGCCCTTATCTGTTTCGTCATTTCAACAAGGTAAAGAAAAAGGTGAAACACAAGGATCTATTTTTGGAGATAGCGTGCAAAGAACTCAAACTGATTGAATACTTACACGCCATGCATTGGATATTTTGGAGGATTAGATATGAAGTGCTTTGCATGGACACGGGCCGGAAATAGATTAGCTATCACGCTAACTACCAAGTAGTCTATTGTTAGTGCACTTTAACATGTGGCTATTTTTGTAATGGCGTGTGGCTAGTAAGAGCATGTGACCTATTTTGGGAGTAGATAAGCAATGAAGGGCAAGTCCCCACCCTTACAAGTATATAGTAAACTATAGAGAGATAGAGGTGTGCATACATAGGGATATTTTGCTACTAAATTTGTTACGCGCATAATACTATTTTTGTAATGAAGGTTCTATATACTTATTGCATTTAATATAATGGAGGATATTGGATGAATCTAATGTTGGTTTTGTGTGTTTTTGAATATTGTATGTTTTGATCTCATCATGGTTAATAATTATTTTTTTTCCCCCTTCGATGTATATTTGGTATGCTCTATAAAATGATGTGCCGTAATGGAACTACATGTATTAAGTATTCATAATGCTAACATCCTATAACATCAACCCTAAAGAGGGACCAAGTACCTTTGCACACTTTGGGTGAGCTCTTAGTATAGGTTGAGTGATGTGCCGGTGCATCTAGGGTCTTACTAGGCTTATATTACTAAATTCTAGGCTGCCTCGAAGTGCATTTATTAAACTCTATACAAAGTGCCATCCATAATGAGAATTATGATAAGTGGTAACTAAAATGATGTACACAGTCTTATTCTCAAATTTGAATAATGGTTGTAGAATACAATGAGACATTATTGGACTCAATCTCATTAAATATTCCTCCTATCTCAATGAGGGAACTCAAGAGACAAGATTGATTTATCTTCACAATTGGTGTCTCTTTTTATTCCTTGATACACCGATGAATCATGTTTATCCTATTTGTGAAAATGTGGAATCGTAAGAGTTATGGAAGCTTGAATTGAAGTTGGTGAGATGAGAAAAACTTAAACTAAGCCGAAGAAAGTATAGATGAGTTGAGAAGACAATATGAATGTTATACAATCTATCTAGAAAAGTGATGCTAGTTTTTCAAGCAAGAAGAAGATGGTGATAAAAGGTAGATATAGAAGATGTGTTAATATATATGAAAAAATTGTTGGGTGTAGTGAAATTTGTATAGATTGCAATGAAAAAGAACCGAGAATTGTGAAGAGAATAAGGTGATATACAGAGTTTGAAAGGGTTAGAAGTTGATTTTTTAAGGATGGACTAGATGAGCTTATAACATACAAAAAAAAATAGTGACAAGAAGTCAAGGAGTTAATAATTTGAAAAGAAAATAATAAGATAAAACTGAGAAAAATCTTATAATTAGAAAACCGTGATGTTGTGTAAAAAAATGCAAAATTGTGAAAGAATGTTAAGGATAGTTGAAAGGAGATAAAGTGAACATCTTGGACAATCTAAAATATGGAAGGATGACAGATAATAACAAGATATGTGCAAATATATGAAAAATATGTCTTGATGAATATGAAGAAGGCACAAAAAGAGTCTTGAAGATGTGGTTTATACAACTTAAATAAAGTTATACAACTAGTTGCAATCAAAGATATAGAGAGAGTTGAAATCATATATTTAGATAGGAAGTGTGAATCAAAGTCGGATATACGATCGATAGTTAATTCAGAGAGTACAGTTTTGAAGGACAATGTAGAGTGAGCAATTGAGGTTGGTAGCTAAGAATATTGAAGAATAATAGGTGACAACAAAATATGGACTCAATTTCTAGAAACTAGTAATCAATAAGGATGATATACACGGAATTGATCATTAATAGGGCATCAAAAATAGATTACAAATTTAGGGTCATCATTAGTTGTTGGAGATAGTAACTCAAGAGTGAAAAAATTTGTGGAACAAGTCTAAGTAGCGCCCCTATGATTTGAAGCTCACTAAAGATCAGTAAAGGCTTATTGAAGTGTAGGGTTAAACCCTCCATATCAGGTAGTAGCTTGATCAAATTGAGGAGTAACAACTCCTGGTTGAGTTGAAGCTCAACCTTGAAACTAATGTAATAGAAGTAGGACAAATTAGTCCTAAGCATAGTTCATAGTTTTAGTGGGTTTTCTTCCCATTTTGGGTTTCCCACATTAAACCTTGTGTCATTGTGTACTCTCTTGCAATTTTCTTGTGTGTGTTTATGGTTTTATCATATCAGATTTAAGAAGGTAAATTTTTGAAGACATTGATTCACCCCCTCTCAATGTCATAGTTTCTAATAATGAGTTGTTAACTAAAAAATAATCCCTATAATCATGTTTATACCTTCTAATTCTAATTTATCCTTTATCCCACATTTTCTAGGTTTCTAGCATCTCCCAAACCTGTAAAGCTATATAAAAACCTACTAACTTACTTCACACTTTGCACCACACTTTTTCTAGTGAAATTATAGGCATATGATAATTTTATTCTTCAACTTTTAAGATTCTTATTGATCTTGCATCCATTTATCCTCTCTTTGCATAGAGTAGTAAAGGAATATCCATACATGGAAATTTAGCCATATTGGAGAGATCCTTTCCTCTTATAGGAGATAGCCATCCTTTGATTTCTTTGTAATCTTAGGAGAAATTTACAATCTAGAAGGCATATCTAACTTAGCAAGGAATGCTTAATGTTTTCAAAGTTCCATTTGGATGTATTAATTTATCTTTTTTCTTGCATATCCTTATCATGATCTTTTTATTAGATTATCTTTGTCATTTGAAAATACTAGGTGTTAGATTCTCTTAATTATGCTTAGTTTATTTAATATGCATATATTTTGCATGCCTGGTGGGATCGAGATAATAAAGGTAAATTTAAACATAACTTGTTAGGACCATATGTTGTGGTTCCTAATTTTGATTCAAGCACATATAAACTTGCCAATCCTAATGGTGATGAAATTCGGGAACCAAGGTGAAAGCCATGCATCTCAAGAATTTCTAAACCTAAGCATGGGGACATTTCAAAAGCAAAAAAGAAAAAAATGAATCAGAAAATGAAATAAAAAGTAAAGAGAAATAAATTCGTCCAAGTGTGAAAACCATGCAATTGTTTCACTTTGGACAAGTCCTTTGGTGAAAATCAGTTTTCGACAACATTAGAGGGTCTTTTTTCACACACATCTCACACCTAAGGGTACAATGGATTTATCCTAAGATATTTTTTTCTTTTGTTTGAGGTCCTTTTGATTATATTCTTCATGGCCTTGATTCGTCTACTCCAACTCATGTTTATATGAGGAGAGATTGATTTTTACATTCCCATCTATCGTTTGATGGCATCTTCACATATTCTTTTTCTTTAATGTGTGTGTGGTGTTTTGCCCTTGTATATTCCCATATATCATTGATGCATCCACATTTCTTCATTTTCTTGCACATAGTTTCAGAAAATTTTTAGAAAATCCCAAAACATTTACATAAAATTTTAGAAAACATCAAAAACATTCAAATATGTTTTGTCAAAACAAATCAAAAATAGTATAACATTATATCAAGAAAAACAAAAAAACACAAAACGTTTAAAAATATCCCATAAAAACAAATTAGTGTTTTCTTACTTAGTTGTTTGTTTGTACATAGTTTTGTTTGATTTTTATAGATATTGTATGTTGTCTTACATGATTTTCTAGATTAATTTGTTCTTTACTTGCTTATATTAAGTCTTGTTTTAATATGTTGTGAAGTTCATTAGATTAATTATGTTTACATGCTTGTTCATTTTTGTACATAGTTGTGTTGTTGTGTTATTAATAATGTGTAAATAGTAGATTTGATTAAATGTTCATTATGCTTGTATTCATTGCTTATACAATATTTGGTATCATTTCATCATCCACATCGGTTATCATCACATTGTTGCATATCAATAAAATGTTAAGCTACATCATCATAAACTGAAATTAACATGTATGTTAAGCTAACATCATATAATATCATCAATGGGGAAATAGGGATTATTTTTACCCCCCCCCACACCCCCCGCACCCTCATCATAGACCATAATAAAAACATGGGCTAAACATATTATCTCATAAAACAAAATGTGATAATCATAAAAGTCCATCATAAAATCCATATTAAATATTAATTTTCACATACAAAAAAATTCTCGATCTACATCAAATAAAAATTAAGCCATCATGGGCATAGATCAAAAATGTGCCTTCATATCAAGACATAATAAAAACAATACATATACATGATGTCAAAATTATGTCCCTTCATCTTGAGGAATATACCAAAAACATATACAATAAAAGAGTCAACCCCGACTCTCACCAAGTGCACTCAAAACTACCTCACTTAGGATGGGGTGGAGGAATCTAACTAGGGGGAGACATATGCACGCTTTGCCCTAAAATATCTTGATGGTCTGTGTGATCATGACCTATATCGGCTGTCAAAAATCTAACTATATAGAATGGTCCTCTTTCCCTCTAGAAAAATTGCATGATAAAGATCCTTGTAGTATCCATCCTCGATTGTAACTCACACAAAATCATATACTAACTTTGGGGCTCCCTTGTTAAGGATACATGATGCAAAGCATCACGCTCTATTGTAAGTCTAGAAACATCCTCCTATAGCTAATTCCTCTCATCTCCCCACCTTTGTGATCTCTCTATCATGAGCTGATATCACGTAGCGGAGGCCCGATCTCTCTGTTGTGAGCTGATGTACCTCCTACTTCGGGCTTTCTAATCTATAGAACCCGCTCAACTGTCTCTACAAATTCTAAACCGTAATAAAATCCATATTGCACTACAACATGACCATGCCCCTCTACACTGTAACATGGTCACCGATGGCCCACCTACTCCTAAAATGATCCTAAATCTAGGAACCTATATTTGTGGTAAGCCTAGTGTAGACACCAAATTTGGGTCTTACGATGCCCTGTACCCTGCATCTCGTCCCACAACCTAACCCTACCTCACCACCTAAACCTTGCACACTTAATTATTTATTAATTACCTTATAATTAATAAATCCACATCTCCAACCCTGCCACCTCACCTCGCCACCTCACCATGACCTAGCCCTAACCCTAAACCAACCTAATTAAGACCTATGACTTGGTCCAGACTCACACCCATGACTCATCACCCCTCACCCACACCAAAACGAGCCTAATAATGACTTGACCAAGCCCACAACTGATCCCTCGAGAGAAAAGGAGGGAAAGATGACTATTTTACTAAAAATAGCCACTTTGACCTAACCAACATCGGTTCCTACTCAACCACCGTCGGTTACCTAACCACCATCGGTTCCCTATTAATGACCTCCCCCAACCAAAAAGAGAGGATCCGGAATTCATTTGGGCAAGCGAGACAAGTGAAACAAGTAGAAGAGGTTGCAGAGAAGAGGATCGAGCCAAGACTGCAACTGAGCAACTGGATCGCTGTCACCCTCGTTCAAGCATTGGAAAAGACTGAGGATAGCTTCATCAGCTTGCTTTCCAATACCGGATCATCCCAACTAAGCCTTACTGTCACCACCACATTCCTTGGACCTGTATCTTCATCAGGAACCAGTAAGTATTATCTTGTAGTTCTTTGTTATCATTTTGCTTTAATTCATATTAAATGGGGAACTGACCACCTTTGAAAGGAAGTCTAATATTTCCTGGGCCTAAGGCAGTTCCCTCACTTATTGTCTAACTAAAATCTAGTGGTCTTGCATTCTTATTTACAGGTAGTCCTTCCTAGACAAAAAGGAGTTCTTCACAATCGATCTGATCTCTCTACGGTATGCGCACACCTCCCCAACACTAAACAGGTATTCCTCCTAGTCCTAACCCTTATCTGTTTCTCAAGAGAATGAAAGGATAGAAGCAACTCTATTCTGGAACCAAATTCTGTGTGAAACATTTTGGCACGCCCGGTGGGACCCTTTTCGGGTTTCTTTCTTTCTTTCTTGCTTTCATATAGGGAGCACACTTGTTGTTTCTTTCTTCTACATATTCACAAAAAAATTTCATTTTGGTAAAGAATTTTTTTCTTTCACATCTTTGCATTAGTGAAAGTCATTGTCTTTGCTTCATCGAATATCATTTTCGATTTGGGTTTAAAACACGTGTATCACATTCTTACTTGCTATTTTTAATTCTAGTGAACGTAGATTAAGTAATGTGTCATACACGTGGGGGTGATATCCACGGTATTGATGAGAAATTAATCTTACTCTCACTTTGCACAACACATACCAAATCACATCATAATCAACACAATGACTTAAACATCCTCCCTTCCCTGGTATTCCTCTCGCTCGATTGAGGTAGCCTTATGAGCCAAAACAAACTTGACATCTCCTTAGGTCTCTTGTTTAGGATTGACATCATCTCTGCGTCTAAGGCTTAAGTCCAAAGTGATTAAAACTAATCCTAGGGTTAGTCTCTTGATTTGCTTGTGCATCTTGCTTGTTTTTTTAGTTCTGTTTCTCTGTCATACACTTTTTCAAGAATCACTTCAAGACAGTTTGGTAGGTATATTAAACATTATTATCCCCAAACCAGAAGTTTCTCAACATTGACCGACACTTTGGTCCTTTATTACCGACATCGGTTAAGCGACCGAAGTCGGCTACATTTCGACCGACATTGGTTATCGACCGATATCGGTTACTTTGTTTAACATTCTTGAAAAACCAGCAACCTATCAATTCCAACATTTTGTTGTTTTTTTGTTCGGATTGATTAAATCCCTCTGCGTCCTCTTATACATGGTTGTTATCACCCGAAAACAAGCTGACATGGTTTCACATGCCTATTCCGTGCCTTTACCCGAGTCACCCCCTTCACATCCCATGGGAATCCTACGGATACCAATAATTTTCCCAAGATCCCTGTAGGAGATGAGGAATTTGCCAAATTTTTGGATGCTAATCCTAGCACCGTACAATATTATTTGTCTGAAGCCCCTGACCGTACACCCGACGATCAGCTTCTCGTTGGTATGCCTATTAGTATCACCTCTAACTTAGCCCCTTCCCCACCTAATAACTCCACCTCATCGTCTTCATCCTTAGCCCCGTCTCCCGGCTCAATGGCTTCGGTGGTTCATACTACACCAATTGGCTTTCCCTTCGTTAATCTAGAGCCCCACATATTACTACCGACCATTGACCCTACCTCATCTCTCTCGCAGACTATCTCTTTTATAACTTGCTCTCTCGCCACCTATACACACGAGCTTTCGTCACAAGCTCCGCCCACCTTTTCATTTCCACAAATTCATTTGATGGCCTCAACCTCTTATATAGGACACCCTTATTCGGCTGCCCCAACACATTCATCACCATTATCTTATCCACATTCAATCCTACCATTGTCTAGTAGCGGCTCTTGGACCAATCCTCCTCTGTTTACAATGACAGTACCATCATCTAACCCAACCAATGATCTAATCAAACAGATGTTGGACAAGATGCAAAATCTTGAGGCTTCGCTTCAGGAAGTCATAAGACCACGACATACGAACAAGTTTGTCGGGATCCTATTCATCCTTCTCGTCCCCCTTCACACATATCCTCCCCAATGGGAATTACCGAAATTTACTCGCTTTAATAGTAAGGAGGACCCACAACAACACTTGTGATCATTTAGACATGCCTACTATCTCGATTGCTCATGATGATACCTTACTACTCCATACCTTTCCCATGTCCTTATCGGGACCTACCTTGGAGTGGTATAATGCTTTAGCCCAGCACTTAATCTTCTCCTTTAACCAGTTAGCCCAATCTTTCTTGGATCACTTCTCCATCAATATTGCCAAGAAAGTATCCATTACCGACCTCTATGCCATCCGACAATTTGAAGATGAGTCTATCACAAATTTCGTTAGACGATGGTGGGCCTCATCAACCAACTTACTTATGCCTTACCTCGTCTAAGCTCATCGAACTCTTTACACGGGCCTATGCTAAACACATTTCCCCCACCCTCCAAATTCAAACTTTCCACACTTTTGATGAGGCCTTTACTATGGCTCGGAAACTAGAGATTCGAGCCTTAGAGGAAGAGAAATTGAGGTTACGCAACAAAAGCTCAAATTTCTGGACCCAAGACTCTACCACCAAACCCAACACCACCAACTCTCACGCATCGGCTGCTTCGAAATCAAAGGGTGCAGTACACACAGTGACGGTCAAATCTCAAGCACTGTCTAATACCCAACCGAAAGCCACCTATAAGTATAAAGCTGAGCCTATCAATTACACTCCCTTGGGAGAAACTTATGGTGTGATCTTAGACAAATTGCTTAAAGCAGGAGCTATCACCTTGCCTCCTGTTAAACCTCACTTGGGTTTCATTCCACCCGCACTATACCTTCTTGGTATAAAGAAAATGACTCTCAGAACTTCCATCGCATGAAGAGACATAGTCACGAAAAGCGCAAGATGTTGAAAAACATAGTGCAAGAAATGGTTGATGCAAGTGGGATATAACTCTCGATAATCCCGATTCCCCGCTAATCGAAATTTAAAAATCGTCAACAAACCATTTCCAAACCATGCATCTAATAGTAACACAAACCAAGAAACCTCAACCGAGGAGAAGAGTGTGCATGAGATCCATGTGATTTTCAACTCCCAACCTAGGGCTTCCATTGAGGAAATTCTGAATCAAGCTTCTTCACCAACGCAGGATTCTCGCCCCCTTCTCCTTCATCAGGACAAGAGGACAGTCCCACTATTACTTTACCCATAAAGGAATTAACCGCCCAGAGTTCTCTTCTCACAAATGAACCTTCTTACACCACATCCCTGCAAGATTGTGAGCGGATGTTATCTAACTTATCTATTTCCCAAACATCTCCTTCCACCACTCTTGCTGTAAAAGAAGAAGGCTTGCCACTTTTTCTGTCATCCTTAGAGGAGAAACCCCTTGAGCCTACATCACCAAACTCCTTAATCATGACAGATCCCCTCGAACATGCCCTCCTACCTATTAGTTCTTCATCACCTAAATATTTCCAGCGACCGGTTGACCTCTTAACACCCATTGATACAACACCTCATTTACCCCCTGCATCACACCCACAAAGTGACTGGAATCACAACCCACCTCTCTTCCATACCAAATTTCTTGTTCACACGTGAAGATTTTCATCCCCCAAAAAATATATGAGTCTTATGGGAGAATTTGAGTACACCATGCTCTACTCAAATGCAGATGACTAATCCAGACACCTCTACCATATACCCGAGGTGTTTACAAAAGCTAAAAATGTCTATGTCCTCACCTTCACCCCCTCATCTCTATCGAATCCCTCAGCCACTTCTATCAACCTAACCAAACCTTCCCTTACACTTGGAACTTCACCAATTCCCAGCCTGACACACCCACCTAAATGGTTAGATTTATCCAAAAATAATGCCGTCAATCCACCTAGGAGACAGACCCAATCTCCTCGAGTCCAATCTATGCCTCTTCCACAACTAAAACCCTTACCCCGATCACACCAATACAGCAGGCATGGCTTTAGCCTTCACCATCACACCTACCTTCTATATTAGGGCCTCACCCCTCCACCTTGCCTCAATACACCTTGCCTCCCACATCTTCTTTAACACGACCTATACCTTTTGCACCCCTATAGACACTCACGGGCGTCTCAACACCGTCGCCCCAAGTATCTCACCTACCTGCCAACCCTAAGCAAACTTGATCATCGAAGGACTTATTTGCTATCATTCCTCTCTCCCCGTGGTTGTTTTTACGCCACCACATCACAGTGGGCCTCATCCTCTAAATAGCTGAACATAAATTCTACGCAGAAGAAACCACGCCTTGTTAAAACCAATCATCAAAGTCCCTTGCCTAAATCACCCCCATATAAACCACTCGTACCCGACCATTACCAAAATAATCAAAAATCTCACCTACTCAATCAACAGCCTTATCTTCATCTGAATTTGACCCGCTCAAAGGATCTTACTCCAAGATCCTTGATATGTTGGTAGGGGATGCGACCATTTCCATACCCCCGCTCAGAGTCTATGATCCATCTAAGCCTCGACCTATAGGTTATGATGAATCTAAAATTTTTGCTTACCATCACACACCAGACACAATGTAGAAGGATGCAAAGCTTTGAAATCCATCCTTCACGATCACCTATCTCGGATAGACACCTAAGAAAGATAATTTACACAGAGAGAGGCCCTTAGCTTCATTTCCTTTTCCTATACCACCTATCCCTCGCCTCGCCAAAATCTTTCATCATTGCAACCCCGCCTCTCGAGAGTAATGACTTATCCCCACCATCTTCTTCCTCTCGTATTCACAAGATCAACATGATTAACATTACTACTCGAGGTCGAAAAGCATTGGAAAAACTAAAGAAAGCACACTGCGGCCTCTCTTTCTCCTTCGCCATCCCAATCGCACCACCACCTAAAGTGGTCATTCGTGGACTCGCCTATCCCATCTCTCGATGGAGTTGCCCACCGCACCATGATCAAACAAATTCACTAATCTCTGTCAAAATGACACTCTATGATCTCATTCAAACATCTCGAATCACATCGACAAGCTTTAATTGAGATCCTTCAAGGGATAGAGGTCCTACCTAATGAAACCTTTCCGTTGCCTCCATTTTAACACCTAACCATGTCACTTCTCTCACCAAACAACCTACCTCTACAACCACTTGTCCCCGTGACAAATTAATTCTTTATCGCCGCTTTTTCGAAGAATAAATTGTCGTCTCTAGTGCAAAAGATCCCGATCCAGCTCTTTTCATCTTGGCTTATGTTCGGGACATCTAGGTACATTGTGTTATGATCGACGGGGTGCCGGCCTAAACATCATCTCTTCCAAAGCCTTCCAACAAATGAATATCCCTCCTAGCTGCATGTGTGCCAACCCCACCATGTTGTGTTCATTCAACGATGCTATTACTTCTACCTTAGGCACTGTGATCCTTAACATTCATGTAGGGCCATGTACCTTACCTAAACACTTCTATTTCCTTGAGGAGAATTCCAATACAACATATTGTTAGGCCGCTTGGATCCGGGCTATGGGATGCGTTCCTTCCACCTTACATAGATGCATCAAATTCGAGTATGAGGGGAAGTATTACACCGTCAAAGCTAATGCTTCCCCTTTCAAAACCTGTAATATGTTATATCACCCTAATGATGTGCTTGTACCAGTCAAGGCACCCATTGATCCAGCCCAACCATCTACTTCAACCACGCCTTGATCATCCACCTTAATCACACCCACACCTTCGACTAATTAAACCACCACCGCGAATACCACTTCCCAGCGGACAACATCCCAACTTCAGATCCCTTGGTAGATGTTTTTGAATGCCTTACGTTGGGGAGTACCACCTATACAATGATAGCACCTTCCATACCCCACAGGAGTTCGAGGCAGAGTTATATGCACATCCTACCTACGACCGTCGTGTGGGGGAGGTGATCTCCTACGGACCACCTAATTTCCGCACCAACCTAGCATATGGGGGTGTCGACACATCCTCTGTCACCCCTGAACCTCCCCTTGGTGTGGTTCCCTTCCAATCTGATTTTTGATATCTAACCAACCGTCGTTTTCCCTCACCTTCCTGACGCGCTGTGCTTGGAAGGGTTTTGGTTTCGGTCTTTATGAACAAGGCCGACATACGATCATTCTCGTAACTACCCGCAAACACAAAGATCGTCATGGTCTTGGATTTTTTGAACCACCTACACTAAAGAAACCTCATGTCAATTGTATCCAAGAAAAAATGAAGTCACCCCTTCTGAACCATCATTGCCCATTTTTCCATCTTCACCCACAGAATCAATAGACCTGGAATCTATCCCTCCTAACTTTTTTTTTCATGAACGCTATCTTCCTAGGTCCTCTCACTTATCAACGCGATGGTGAAGACCCATCTTCTCTCCCCCTTTTGTATTCAAACATGATCGAAGAAGATTCACCTTCAATTAATGTTGTGGAGTGCCAGGATGATGACTCCATCCTCACTTACCTCGGTGCGGATGACTCTTGTAATCAATGTGCCTTACCATCTCGACACCCAAACTATGTTGAATGAATAAACTATATAAATCAATATCTATACGAAGGACGATCCTCACATTCTAGAGGTCGACAATCTCTCGACGCATTAGAACAAGCCGCCTTCACTACCTTCCTACATGCCCGTAATCAAGCTTTTGCTTGGTCCTACACCGAAATGCCAGGAATCGATCCTGACATTGCTATCCATAACATCACTCGAAACCAAACTCTAAACCAGTTAAACGAAACTAAGAAAAATACATCCACACATTGCCCTCTTGGTGAAAGAAGAGCTTCAATGTCTTCTTTCTATTTCTTTCATCTTACCTATTGACTATCCGCAATGGATTTCTAATGTCGTACCTATCACTAAAGCGATGGGGGACTTTGGATATCCATGAATTTTTACAGGACCTTAATCTTGCTTGCCCAAAAGATGAATTCCCCTACCTAGCATTGATCAACTTGTTGATCTCACTGTGATCCATGAGATGCTTTTCTCATGGATGGATTCTCGGGATATAATCAAATTTTGGTAGCCCTAGCCGATCAACATAAAACCACCTTCATTGCCCCTGGGGACCTTTCTACTATCATGTCATACCATTTGGCCTTAAGAATGCTGGTGTGACCTATCAAAGCTATGACTTATATTTTTCATGACATTATGCGCAATATCCTCGAGGATTATGTCGATGATCTTCTTGGAAAATCAAACATCGCAGTGAACATCTCGATGTTTTAACCATTTTTTTGATCACTGTTACAATCGTGTTTTTCTTCAACCAAAGAAATGTGTCTCTCGGCGTCCTTTCGGGAAAACTCCTTGGCTTTATCGTCTCTTTGTGTGGCATTGAGATCGACCCAGCCATAGTCAAAGCTATCCTAGAAATTCCCCACCCACTAACCTCAAACAATTACATAGTTTGCAAGGTAAACTCCAATCTATCTCGGCATTTCATTTCACAACTCTTAGATCGATGTCAACCTTTCCATCATCTCCTTAAAAGGAAATTGTCTTTCAATGGAGCGAGGAGTGCCACCAATCCTTTGAGGCTCTTAAAGCTTATCTCTTGCAGCCACCAGCACTTGTCCCACCTCAAGACGATCGCCCTTTCTACCTTTAACTTTCGCCACCGACCATCTTTGTAGGAGCCATGCTCGCACATCGTGACTCTGAGCATCGAGAACAAGCCGTTTATTACATAAGTTGTACTCTTGTGGATTACGAGACTAGATATACACATGTAGAAAAGTTGTGCCTAGCCCTATCATTTGTGGCCACCAAACTCTGACATTACCTCCTGAATCACAAAACTTTTGTCATCACTAACACTGACCCCATACATTATATGTATGCCAAACCTCATCTAAACCAACGCATCACCCGATGGCTTATGCTCCTCGCCGACCTCGACCTTGAGTTTGTACACCAAAAATCAGTCAAAGGACAAACTATCGTAGACCAACTCGCGGAAGCCCCTTTACTCGGGAACAATTTACCACTATTACTTTCCCCGATGAGCTCATCGTACCTCTTTCACTCGGTGAGGTGTCGTATCCAATGACCCTATTCTTCGATGGATCTAAATGCCGGCGCGGCGGAGGGGCAAAGCGTCGTTCTCATTCCTCTTGAAGGTGAACCTCTGCCTCTTTCGTTCGGGATCGATTTCCCCTACACTAATAACACAATGGAATACGAGGCCCTTGTTTTGGGTCTCCATGTTGCATTACACTTAGGTGTGAAGTCTATTAATATTTTCGGTGACTCTCAATTGGTAGTAAATCAAGTTACTGGCATCTACCAATGTAAAAATGAGGAACTTCAAAAGTACAAACATTACATGGATTCACTTTTGACCTTATTTTCTCATTATTCTATCCAAACCATTCCCCGCTCAACTAATAAATTTTTAGATACTATGGCTTGCTTGGCCTCACAAATTCTAGCCTCACCAACTGATTGGACATATTTGTCTTGGTCCAACAACTCTTTGCCCCATCTTACTTAGTTCGGATGTTTGTATGGTAAAATATGTATCTCTTTGATTCGTAGGATACAGGTATCACCAATTTCACGAATACCTTACAACCTCTGTTCTACCACCTGACCTTACTAGTAATGGCAAACGTGATTTTCTTAAAAGTGTTTCTTGTTATGTCGTCATGGGGGGACTCCTCTATAAATGTGGCTTTGATGGTATCCTCCTTTCGCTGTCTAACCGGCGCTGAAGTCACTCATACCACCCAACAAATCCATGACGGACTTTGTGGCGGGCACTTTAGTGGCCTCGCCATGGCCAAGCGGATCCTTTGCCTAGGATATTATTGGCCTACTATTAATAAATACTGCTACGAATATGTTAAGCATTTTGTTATGTGTCAACAACATGCCAACCTTCAACATACTCCTAGCCACCCATTACAGGTCGCACGAGATCTTTGGCCTTTCTCACAATGGGGTTTAGACCTTATTGGCGAGATTCACCCACCTTCTTTGCAGCATCACCGTTAAATCATCACGGATACTAAATATTACACTAAATGGGTGGAGGCCGTTCCACTCATTTAAACCAAAAAATAAAAAATCGTTGAGTTCATCAATCATCACATTATCTGTCGTTTTGGTGTTCCTCATCGCCTGATAACAGATAATGGAAAATCTTTCAAAAATAAGTTGTTACAAGACCTTTGTGACAACTTTGGTATCAAACTTAGCTTCTCGTCACCCTACTATCCACAAGAAAATGGACAAGCCGAATCTTCTAACAAAACCTTAATCAAAATTCTCATGAAATTCGTTAACAATTCTGGGAAAAACTGGCATGATCACATCCCCTTTTCCCTTTGGGCTTATCGTACCAGCATTCATACTTCCACTAATGCCACACCATTCTCTCTGGTGTATGGTACCGAGGCTATCTTTCCTCTCGAAATACAAATCCCTTCTCTCAGAATATCTCTTCAGGATATTCTCGCCAATGATGACTTCCGCCAAGAGTGGTTAGCCCAATTAGAGCTTCTTGACGAGCGTCGTCTTACAACTCTTGACCACTGTAAATTTATCAAAAGCACATTAAGTGTGCTTATGATAAGAGAATTCATAAAGCGTACCTTTAATATTGGTGATCTTTTCCTCAAATAGAATCAACATGTAACCAAACTAGAAAAGAGAAAACGTGGAAAATTTGCTCCTAATTAGATTGGGCCTTACATTATCACTCACACCTATGGATCAGGTACTTATCGTTTAGCTTCACTTAATGGTAAACTGAGCCTGAACCCCTTAATGCCTTGCATCTCTAACCATTCTCTTGTTGAATTTAGTGTTATATCACTTCTTATCTACCTTGCGCTCGCCCCTTGAGCTCTTTTACCACATCATACACCTTGTTTCGTGCATCTCAAAATGGAATCAAGCTCACATGGTTTGATCATCACCTCCTCTTAAAGATGCCTTCCCCTTTTTAGTCTGGTCCATGACTTAAAAGTATCAAAATAACAAGTTCTCAATTATATGATTCTGGGATATTCTTGAGTCAAACTTCCTAAAAAACTCGATGCTTCATATGAACATCTAGACCGCTACGCTCTAAACTAGACTGCTCCCTTGAAGGACTGCTATGTGCAAAGCCGCATCTACTATTATACACTAGACTGCTCCCTCGAAGGATAGCTATGTGCAAAGCCGCATCATGCTACTATAAGTAGACTTCTCCCTTGAAGGACAGCTATACGAAGTCAGCCTCTATTAGAAGCTTCTCACATTGATCAGCTTCATGAAGACCTCAAGAAACAACAAAATACATATCCCATATAGACTTCCCGCATCGATTAGTCTATATCCAGAAAAATAAAAGCAGTATTCAAAATCACTTTTAAGTCATGGACTTTTCTATTTTGGTTTGGATCTATTTTGTCGAATAATCACCTTATAACAAGTCCTCTACGCATTTGTTATACCATCCACCTCACCTCACCATTCTTCACAACAACAAAACTCAAGGGACGTGACGTATATCCGATATATTGTGATTATACAACTCTTTTCACCTATCGACTTCTCGCCTATGCAAGGTACCTAGGGATTCAAGCTCATCCTATGATAATACGTGGTTTGTTTAGCTCTTTCCAACTATGGGACATTTTTGCCTCTTTTTCCTGAATCTGGGATTATGTGTTGACCTTAATTAGGACACGGTTCCCTAATGCTTGGGTAAGCTAACCCTCACTTCACCTATACCTTACCAACTCCAACAACCTTACCCTACCAATATCAAATTTTTTTACTAACCAACAACTTGCCTAACCACAACCAAATTGCCTGAATTCACCTCTCCCTAGTCCTAAGGGAGAACTACATTGGTCTGAGGCCCCTCCTTGCTTTGTGCAATGGGCTATGTAGGCAACACTTAGGAGACATGGGGTCTCCCAAGGTTAGCTCGACCATCCCCTACCATAACCTATCATGTGTTGTGTTTTTCTTAAAAATATAAATGTTTTCACATATTTATATTGATAACACTCACCTTTGTCCTTTATCAATTCAAAACATTCAAAACACAAACATTTCTTATTATTATTATCATAAACTCAAAATCACCATACATATTTAGTTTTATTTAGATGTTAAATAAATACATATTTCTCTATCATCGACGAGCACGCGTCGGCATCCTTATTTATTCTTACACCCCTATGAAATTCACATAGGCCCCCACGCCTCTTCCCAAACTAGGTAGTGATGGTGATCGCCGTCGCGCCACTCACCTAGCCTCTCCATCCTCAAAGGTGCCACTACTATTGGTTCCTCCCACTGATCGCCAATCTCTCCTGTAACATACGAATATGCCCTCTCGCGTGGAGGAATCTTACCTCTAGTCTCTCCACTCGTGACCGCTGAAACCTCTAACAATCTCATTGTCTCATTCACCTATGTTTGAAGCTGGTGAACTAAACCCTCTGAGACGGTCTCTCTCCGTTGTAATCACAGCTATGTTAGGATGATCGGCCCTCTCACGTGTACCTCGTAGCTCTACTACCCACCATAATCTATAAGACTCTGTCACTCCTGCATCCATTACCCTACGATTGGTACGTTGTCTCCTCTAGTCCAAATCGGAAGTGTCAGTCGTGGCGGTGAGAAGGGTGCCTCGGCATCAATCCTCCTGTATGGTCTATGAGCCATGGCTATATCTTGAACAAATCCAAATTATCACTGCATGCGATCACGGAGGAATCCTCTCGTACTCACCGGCCTATGTCCCGTGATCCACCTTAATCACTCTACACCCATCAAATCCTCGGCTCTGTTCTCCGTCACCATGTAATTCACGTACGGTCTCCAATGGATATCTCGCAATCGTCACCATCTCCCACATCTGCCTATAATACTCGGCGTCATCTATCACGGTTTCGGCTCTCACCTCTTGCTCTATCTAGACCCATCATCTGAATCCCAACCTCTGCACTCCTATCTCTCCTCCTTGGATTGGTCAGCCTATTGGTCACACACACACAATCTGCTCATAGGCCCAACAATGTAATAAGTATGCACAATCCAAAGTGTAGTCCCGTGATTTCTCCTGCATGCCCATAAACCCCTATATAGCTCCATGCAAGATATGCGGGATTCCATGAAAGTAATGCTACCTTCTATCATCTCACGAATAATACACATCAATGATTTTGAAAATCTTCCTCGTTCGCTCTAGGTAATGCATAATACCCCACCGCTATCATTAATACCACTGTCAACCTTATTGCCTCAGGGTGTGACATAAACATTATACCATAAGTGAATGTCAAACCTCGTTGTGTCAAATCTCGTGTGGCTAGACCAAATCGCCATTATCACTACCCGTGCGCGTTAGGCCTGCTTGATACTGCTTTGGTCTTCTTGTAATTGGGAGTCTCATAATTCAGAACACATCTTCTAATGTCACTGTCATCTCCCTTGTTGGCAGATAAAAGGTATTCTTTTCAGGATTCCATCTCTCAATCAGCACCTGCAACATAGCATGATTGCGTGTGATCCGTGAATAATAGCGGATTCCACTTAACCCCACATGGTTTATTAATGCCCACTCAGTTGGTGTTACATCCGCTCGGACCCGTGACAACAAAGTTGGCACCCTATCATTCATCCTCAACCCTGCCTGTGCCTGCACACATTAAACCAACAAACAACAAATTAACAAATATCTTCCAACATGTTTTTTTATCGCAATCCACAACTTTTCACAGTAACCGATATCGGTTATAGACAACCAATACCAGTTACCTAACCGATACCGGTTATTCCTAAATGATATCGGTCACTGTCAATTCCAACCACCCCACTCAAAAAAACACCACCTATGATAACTTCTGCGCTCGTTTTCCCCTCTCTGTACCTACGCACATATCTCCAACACCTGATTACTTACCCTACAACACTCACCCCATCCCAAACCTTTTTCCTATCACCTTTCTTTTTCATCTCTACCCACTTACCTTCCCACATCCTATTCACATGCATGCAAATTTTTTTAACTCCAACCAAAAATCATATATACCTCCTGGGATGCAGCAGTTTGAGGTGGAACCTGTCTTCCCTCTCCTCTCTGCCGTTGGATGCTTCTCCTTGTTCAGCCATGTTCACCACCCTCTTCACTATTACTTTCCTTTACGCCTTCTTACTCCAAGCTCACGATCACTTTACCTGTCTCTTTCCTCCTTATCACTCAATTCTCCCATGCAACTACCCTGTATGGATGACAACAGCCTCGCATCCTCATATTTAACATGTTGCATGGCTCTAAAAATAAGAATCTAAAATTGCCTCCCCAACTTTTCTATTTTTAGAAAAGCTTTTTTATATAACCGATGTCGGTTATGTAACCGATATCGGTCAATAGTGACCGACATCGGTTATCTAACCGATATCAGTCACCCTATACCTATTTTGATTATATCCAGGCCTTCTCTTTGTTTTTGTAAAATTTTGGTGGCGCCCACCTCTTTTCCCTGCATAATGACATCACTATCAACATCCATCATCATACTAAACATCAATATTTCAAAACATATGCATATCATTAAAACATCATCAACATCATTTATATATACATCACAAACATTCCAATACCATCAACACAAAAACATAAAGCATTATAATATATGCACCAAATCCACAATTACACACACCATATGGATCAACCTCATCATCTATATATATCATCAAAACAATGTTACAATATACAAATTGCCCTGCATGGGGCCTCTATCATACAAACAAAAATACAAATTCGGCACGCAAGCCAGTTGTCTCTGTCAAAATCTTGACTCGGCTCGCAGGCCGGCCTCTCATGTCAAAAATATACTCGGCTCGTAGGCCGGTATCAACTATACAACATGTACTCGGCTCGCAGGCTGGTATATATAACAAACATGAATACATCAATCCTATGAGGGCACGCAGGCCTCTATATACACACTCGGTTCACAGACCGGTGTCTCTAAAAAAACCCATCTCTGCTCTTGGGGTGACTCAGCTCTCTCCCCCTCCCTCGGCTCATCTCTCAGCTGGCCCCTGTGTCGGATCTCACCTCCTACCATCACGACCCACCAGGTTTGGCGTGGTGGGCCGTCAGCCACCGTGACTGTGACTCGGGATGTCTCGGCTCTGTGAGCTGCATATGGCTGATAGTCGGCCCCAGTACCATCTAGTACGTCCTGGTAATATCGGGCCCATGCCACCATGGCTGGTGGGGCTGGTCCCCCGGCTCCTAATATAACTAGGCCTGCCCCTACCGTACACCTTGACCTATGCCTGTACTGTGGTGGCGGTGGAGCTGCCATCGGAGCTTGAATAGGGACCTATGCCTGTGCCTGAACAAGGATCGCAGCCTGGCGTGCTGTGCATGTACATGTTCTTGTGCACTGCTGTCTTTGTACTTGTCCTCGTGCTCAGGCCACCGCCCTGTAGCACTCGATCGTGTGCTCGGCAAGCAAAGCTGCCCCTGTAATAACTGCACTTGGCCCAAGAGACGGTCCCTCTCTACTATAATAGCCGCCAAATCTAGCTGTGCAGGCTGTGCTCTCATGGCTGCCCTCTGCCCTGCCCACCAAACCAAAAATGCACCTGTAACACCGGCGTCATCCACCGTATCATCCTCCAGTCTCTCCGCGACCCAGACTGGGTCCAATGGCTGTGGAAGAGGTAGTGGTGCCTCTACATCCTCCCTCCGATACTATGGGAAGGGAGGTGGCTCATCCTGTCATAGGCCCAACTGTCGGCATACCCTCTCTAGGGGAATCCGCTCATGCTCCCCAGGTCTGTCTAGCTATCCAGAAGATGTACTGGATCCATCGTAGCTGTGCTCGGGCTCCTCCATGGGGCTGATGGCCTCTGTATGGCCTCCATATAATATCTAGTGCGGTCAGGCCCTCTAACATATGCCTGTAGTATGTGACATCTCACCCTCTAATAACTGCTCGTGGCTGGCCCACGGCCCCCAACCACCTCTGAAACCCATACCTATACATTGCTCGTGGCCTGGCTGCTGGGGCAGCCCTACAGGTCGTAAACACACAATGTACTCGTAGGCCCAACGAGTGTAGCAAGAATGTCGAGCATATCCCGAATCACCTCATATGGCGATAGCCCCAGAGCTCTTTGTATAGATGCACCAAATACACCAGTGCCCATGCATAGCAGGTGTGCTCCTCCACCATCTCATGTAATACTCCCATCAGAGCCTGTGGGAAGTGACCTCCCTCTCAGTCTGGGAGGGCAAAGTAGGTGATACCAATCATCATCAACACGACAAGCCATGTCTCCTGTCAATGCGCGCGAAACATATCACTATAGCAGATGCTCGCGTTATGATATGTAATCAATTAGGTTGCATCCTCGAATACCTTCAAGATGCTATCCATCGTTGTCTCAGCATCCACCTAGAACACCGCCTCCCTTATGATCGGCAGTATCAGGATGTGATACACATCCTCTAGTGTGACTGTCATCTCTCCAATCGGGAGATGGAAGACATTGGTTGCCGGATCCCATCTCTTGATGAGGGCAACCATCAGGTTGTGGTCCCTATCCATAGCCCTATATCTCTAAAATCTACTGATTCCAACCTCCCACATGACCGCCACCACTTTGCAGCCACATGTGGTGCATCCACCCAGAAAAGGCGCATCGATCCCGCATCGTCAGCTGCTAGCGTGCCTATAAAAATAACCCACTCCATCAGGCCTACCCTTTACAACACAACTACCTTAACCCTCTATACTCACTCCCCCACCCAATAACCCTATATCACTAGCCCCACCCAAAAACACCTACTGATATCCCCTTTACCTATCCCACAACCTACCAACTACTCCACTCATACTCCACCCGTTTTACTCTCGTCCTCTAACTATATCCCAACCCATTTAACCCCTCCTAATTCATCCACAACCCATAACCTATCCTACCCAAACCGGCCCCGACCACCCGATTACCCCCACCCTAATAACCTTTCCTAGTCACTCTACCTTCTCCCCTTCACCCCAAAACTATATACTACCCACCTACAACAAATCAATACACCTACTTTTACAACCTTACCTCCTGCCCATGGTGGACCAGAAGTCACCCACGACCACCACTGACCGGTCGGTCTATAAAACCACTATTCTATAGTTGTGACCGATCCGGTCTCTTAATGACCAACATCGGTCATGTGGGATTTCGGGCCGGATCAAAATGGCCCCAAATCCCCCTTTTCTATTTTTAACCTATCTACCCAGCCCAATTACCTAAAAACTTACCCACCCTATCATGTTGACTTACCTAACATATCTACCCACTCCATTTTACGATTTACCTTCATTTATTCATTATTTTATCACATTTTAGATTCCTACCCCAAAACCCACATCCTAGCTAAATTCATCAACTTCACACAAATAGGGATTTAGAACCTACCGGTATGACTACACGTCATCGTGGTGGGATAGGTGGTGGTGGTCCACCTCCTCCAGCACCTCCTACTCCTCTAGGCTATGCCATAGCTCCAAATCTCCTCAGCAGGGTCCTCAACCAATCAAACTCTACCTCCTGATCGTTGGGGCCTACCAATAACTCACTCCTCCACTCAACTAGTGCTAACTCAGCCCATAAACTCAACAAAATCAATTCAAAACTCAGACAAGCAAAAGGTTGGCACTCAAATTGACAATGTGAAAATGACACGCTGTATTTTTCTTTTTATAGGTTTTGACCTATAACCGATATCGGTTAGAGCGCGCCTAAAACACCGATATCGGTCTTCTAACCGATACCGGTCATAACTAACTGATATCGGTTACATGCCTAGTTTTTCCTAATTCCTGCCCTTTTCCACCAATTTCCATTTCTCATCACATCGCCTACCCCGGCTTTGCTAAATAGCCTTATTTTGAATTCATGGGCCCAACCCAAGGCCGCAACAAACCAACCGGCCCGACCCAAGGCCGCAACCAATCACTTGGCCCGACCCAAGGCCACAACAAACCAATCGACCCAACCCAAGGCCGCAACAAACCAATCAGCTCCGACTCCACGGCGCAACCAATCACTTGGCCCGACCCAAGGCCGCAACAAACCAATCAGCCCGACCTAAGGCGCGCAACAAACTAAGCTGGCACAACCCAAGGCCGTATCCAATCACTTGGCTCGACCAAGGCCGCAACCAACCAATCGGCCCGATCTATGGCCGCACGATTAAGTACCCCAACCAAGGCCACAACTAATCACTTGGCCCGACCAAGGCCGTAAAAAACCAATCGGCCTGACCCAAGGCCGCAACAAACCAATCGGCCTGACCCAAGGCCGCAACACACTAACCGGCCCGACCCAAGGCCGCACCCAATCACTTGGCTCGACCCAAGGCCACAACCAACCAATTGGCCCGACCTACGGCCACACTAATTAAGTACCTCAACCGAGGCCCACAAATCAAAACTTCTCTCCACCCATCATTTACCTGTTTGTTCAATCGAGTTCACCTATTCATGTTTTAGCACGACTAGGATACTTGACTTGTTTAGCCGACCAGCTTTTCCTAGACCAAGACCATGACATTTATTTCAACCAAACCAACCATTTGGTACTACCAAACATGCCTAAACATTCCGGTACCTTACCGTTATATCCCCTGGAGCTACTTCCTATGCCTTGGATATTAGGATTATATCAGCCTTTTTTGGATAAACTATCAACCTTTGCACTATGACTTGCTTGTTTTCTCTTCAAATCATGTACCCTGGTTGCACTACGTGCATTTTAACATGCATCACCTTCCTTGTACTTACCCCACCATCTTACCAAAGATCTCACCATCATTTACCCTTTATCAACCCTATCCCCGATTTCATGTCACCTTCATCTATGATAAACTTGAGGGGGATTACCTATACCCTTAACTGGGGCAACGACTTCTTATTATTGTCAGTGCAGCTTTACAAGGCAAGCTACACGACAACAAGGGGCAAATGTAGACACCAAATTTGGGTCTTACGACACCCTGTACCCCGCATCTCGTCCCGCAACCTAACCCTACCTCACCACCTAAACCTTGCACACTTAATTATTTATTAATTACCTTATAATTAATAAATCCACATCTCCAACCCTACCACCTCACCTCGCCACCTCACCATGACCTAGCCCTAACCCTAAACCAACCTAATTAAGACCTATGACTTGGTCCAGACTCACACCCATGACTCATCACCCCTCACCCACACCAAAACGAGCCTAATAATGAATTGACCAAGCCCACAACCGATCCCTCGGGAGAATAGGAGGAAAAATGACTATTTTACTAAAAATAGCCACTTTGACCTAAGCGACATCGATTACGTAACCGCCATCGGTTACGTAACCACCATCGGTTACGTAACCGCCATCATTTCCCGTTAATGACCCCAACCAAAAAGAGAGGATCCGAGAATTCATTTGGGCAAAGCGAGACAAGTGAGGTTGTAGAGAGAAGAGGATCGAGCCAAGACTGCAATCGAGTAATCGGATCACTGTCTACCTCATTCAAGCATTGGAAAAGACCGAGGATAGCTTCATCACCCGTTTTCCAATACTTTGGATCATCCCAACAAATCCTTCATTGTTGCCACCACATTCCTTGGACTCGTATCTTCATCGGGAACCAGAAAGTAAGTATTATCTTGTAGTTCTTTGTTATCATTTTTATTTAATTCATATTAAATGGGGAATCGACCACCTTCAAAGGAAGTCTAATACTTCACGGGCCTAAGGTAGTTCCTCACTTATTGTCTAACTAAAATCTAGTGGTCTTGCGTTCTTATTTACAGGTATTCCTCCTAGCCCTAACCCTTATCTATTTCTCAAGATAATGAAAGGATAGAAGCAACTCTATTAGGAACCAAATTTGCGAAACACCTAGTGTAATCCCCAATCCATCCCCATCTCCATCATCCCCTATAATATGTGTGGAATAGCTACTCGGGTAGTGAAGGTGGAGCTTATATAATGGGCATATGTAGTGCCTACACCTAAGGACCATGTACTAAAATCTATTGAAAAAATAGCCCCTGTGCTACTTGTACATGTACCTATTGTAAAGTCAATATCCGAACCTATGGACCCTATTATGGTGAAGCCGGTTGTGGAGGAGCCTACTATGGTGGAGGCTTCTATGGTGGAGGATGTTGTGGTGGATCACCATGTCCCTACACCACCTCAGCCCTCTGGATGCCCTAATTGAGCCTTATCATGCAAATCCTAGCCCTAAAGTCCTATTGTTGTTGTAGCTTTACCGGTAGTTATGGTGGCCTATGGAATAGTAATACATCTAGGAAACACTATAGTATACTAAGCCCCATAGTATTGTGTGGTCCCGGATCTATAATATGTGGTCCAAACCCATAACTATGGATGACACCCGATAAATATCTAACTCTCTCTCTGCGGTCTATAAGGGGCCCCAAAATAATATGTCTCACATGCAACTCATGGGTACCATCTATGATCCCTGTATACCTTGGATGATTCCAAGATTTTGTTATACCTAATATATTTAGTACCACTCTAAAATATGTCGGTTGCCAATCAAAAAGTGTTCAACCTCGAAATACTCAACCCACAAAGCATCCCCATGCCACTCGTATAAATGGTATGGTCACCAAGTCACCATACGTAGCTATAGGTCATCAAACACCCACTTATAATAGGTTGTATCTCTCAAATGAGATTTAATATCTCTCTCCTACCGGCTCTCGTCCCATGTAAGATGGTTTATTTGGCACTATAACTCAAAGACTCCAACCGGGCCTCCAATAGCTATATGATCCCATGACCAAATTTGTAGAAGATTCATAGGACTTATAATCCTCATGCATTTGTATGCTATCAAATGTAGATCCATGTATAAGTGGGAAAATATGCATTGACTATAGGTGAAGACCTCCCCATCCATTATTCGGTGTACAACTCTGCCAAACCAATTATAAAATGTGTCCCGATCTTATAAGGTATAAATTAGTCACCGATAAGAGCCATAAGGTATACTAGAATATGAGTTATCCTCCTACTCTGAAAGCATCTACATAGGTCGGTGGCCATACCATGTGGGTATATCTTGTCACTAAAATATGTCCCAAAGTTTCTCTAAAATCTGGTCACGATTCCCATCATGTGTCACCAAACTATCCTAGATTGGCACTCTAAGAATATAGTATACATTCTCTAAGCTAACTATCATCTCTCTAGTGGGTATCTATAATGTCTAAATCTCGTTGTGTCACCTCTCTACTAAGGAAGTCAAGAGAATATGATCCAAAGATGATGTGTGCAAGGTGTGCAATGTAAAATAGGCATATTACATCCAACACAAAGTGACCAAACCCCATTGCTCATGTCACAAAAAAAGTCATCCCAAATTCTCTCGTGTGTCCATGATGCTCCCATACATCCAAATTCAAGATTTTCTCCTATAAATCTCCCAAAACATAAAAAGTTAACATCATATCTTCTAAAAATCTAAGGTCTTCTAATCACTCTTGTATTCCTCTAATCACTTCCTAACATCTTCAGAATTCCTCTAAGGTCCTTCTAAAGGTCATAGTTGACACTATTGCATCCCCTATGATGCTAGTGCATCCCCATATGATGCTATCGCATACCATTTGACACTAACACATGATTTTTCATGCTCATGCTCTCATTTTCATGCTAGTGCAAGCCATGCTACAGCGTGCACATTTTAATGAACATGATTCCATTTTAACACTAACGCATGCCCTACCCTACATCACTAACAGTTCAATTATCATGCTATAATTTTAACGCTAGTGTCTGTCATTTCACGCTAGCACATGGGAAGACATGCTAGAGCGCTTAAAGCCCTACACTAATGTTAACTCGCTAACTTCCCCTAGCTATAAAACACATTAAATGTACTAAAATTTCAGAAACTTTGTGTTACTTACTAGGGAATGCTATGTAGGAAGTCTAATACACTATTAAAATCAGTTAGTGCAAAGTGTGTATGTTCCTGAATTCATGCCATCTCTCTTAATAGTCAAAGAAAAATCTCTCAATACAATCAGTATAGTATAATAGCTGAAAATGGGTCACGATTGATTTTACCCTCCCACCCTACTATTTATACCCTCTCATCCCTAATTATTCTTTTTTTTCACCTCCTAGGGGTCAAATTACTAACGTGTGCTTATATATTCCTCTCACAACATGTTGGTGCTCCGTCGTGATGATGTATTTCCTTAAATTGTCATTTTCAGTGTGTTTCGCCCGCTAGGCATTTTTTGCTTCCCCGTGACCTTTTCTTCCCTCCTGGGAATATTTTTCTTCCGAGAGACCCTTTTCAAAGCATACCACACATGTCTTCATTATTCTATAACACATTCTTCCAAAAATTTCCAAAAATCCAAAAAAATGGTAAAAATTAAAAAAATCCAAAACATTGGTAAAATATCTGAAAATACAATAAAAAATTAGTAAACAACATTCACACATCTGAATCATTTACCAAACACAACGTCCTCAAACATTAAAAATCATCCTAAAAAACATCTTTCTTTATTTCTCACTTTTTCCCGCATGTGACCTGTGGATCATTTTAATCTACCCTCCATTAACAAAAGTTGTTTTGCTTTCTTTATCTGTATTCCCTTGCATAAGAAGTTCCTTGGGGTAGTTTCATAGTGCATGATTGTTTTTTCATGGGAATTTTATGTCCTCAATTTATTCACCTTGTATGTATCCTTGCATGGGGTTCTAGTTTTAACCCTTTTTGTATAACTCAAACAGTGGAATCTAAAGATAGATACTAAAAACATTGATACAACTTTCTTGAATGTTGTTTATTTGAGTATGTTTTTTTGTGCTAGTTTCTTTATTGGTCTACTTTTTTACCTGTCTTGTACTACATTACATTCTATATATTTCTTTGAGTAACTCCTATATTCCTCTAATAACTTCTTAACATCATAATAATTCCTCTAAGGGCCTTCTAAAGGTCGGAGTCAATGCTAGTGCATCGCCTATGAAACTAGTGCATCCCCTATGATGCTAAAAATAACATTTCACACCGGTGTATGAGTTTCCACACTCATGCTCTCATTTTCAAGATAGAAAAATACATGCTATCATGCACATTATAACACACATGCTTCCATTTTAATACGAGCGTGTTCCCTACCCTACTTCACTAACAGTTCAACACTCATGCTATCATTTTAACAATAACATGTGGCCTTTCACATTAGCGCATGGGAAGACACACTAGCGCTCTTAAATCCTTGCATTGTCATTGACCGTTAACTTCTCCTAGCTATAAAACACATTAAATGCACTAAAATTTCAAAAAAAATGTTTTCTTGACCAGGCACGCCCGTAGGTCACCTCCCAAACTCTCAAACTCGGTCATCATGATGTGTATGATCCTAAATTTTTGCCATCTCTCTCAAAATTTAGAGCAAAATATTTCAATACAACAATACAAGATAATAGCTCAAAATGGGTCCCGATGGATTTCCCCTCCCGCACCCTACTATTTATACCCTCTCATCCCTAATTATTCATTTTTTTATCACCTTCTAGGGGTTAGATTACTAATGTGTTCTTATATATTCCTCACTACATGGTGGTGCTCCATTCACGATGATTTATTTCCTTAAATTGTCATTTTTACTAATATTTCATCTCATTGGGGCATATTTTTGCTTCCTAGAGATCCTTTTGGCATACCACACATATTCATTCTTCTATAACACATTCTTCCAAAAAAATTAAAAATCCAAAAACAAATTCGTAAAAATTTTAAAATCCAAAACATTGGTAAACAACATACACACATCTAAATCATTTACAGAGACAACGTCCTCAAACATCAAAAAATTTCCTACAAAACATCTTTCTTCCATCCTTTTTGTTCTCACACATAACTTGCAGATCATTTTGATCCACCCGCCATTAACAAAATCTTATTTTCTTGTTATGTTTGTACTCCCTTACACAATCAGTTGCTTGGTACAGTTTCATAGAGAACGATTACTTTTTCATAGGACCCTTGTGTCCTCTATTTATTCACCTTGCATGTATCATTGCTTGGGGTTCCATTTTTAACCCTTTTCATATAACTCAAACATTTGGGAACTGAAGCTTGATAACAAAAACATTGGTATAACTGTCTTGAATGTTGTTTGTCTCGAGTACATTTGTTTATGATTGTTTCTTTATAGGTCTACTTACTTTATCATATCGCATTACATTTTGTATGTTGCATTGAGTCAGTCCTCATATTAAATTAAAAAATTATTCGAACAAAGTGACATTGATCATGTAAGAAAAATGATGAGACCAAATTGTTCATAAGAAAGCTAATATATTTGTTATCTTCATGTGCGAGTTTCATTATATCTCACTTTCTACCCATCATCTTCCACATCTTCTTGATTATATCAATGTCCAACTAGGCCCATTTGGAATCTATTTCATCATCATCCACACTTTCTTCCACACAATCTATGGCAATAGGGATTCTATTTATCCCCTCGCCCTATTTTATCCCATCTCGTTGCACCATGGAACTCCTTTTCTATCAAATCCATTCGTCACATCATTGTGACCCATTTTTCTTCTATAGGATATGTTAAGAAAATCATTTCGTGCTTCACAATGATAAGCACATGAACTTTCCAACAAAATATTTTGTCTGGTATTATCCAAGGATTTATACTTTCATCTCTACTCTATATTCATATTCGGTATATCGCCTTCTATCTTCCATCAGCAATGGGATTTTCCCATGATTTGGTTTTTTCTCTTCTTATTTTTATCATCGATTGACCTCTTCTATCAACTCAAGGGGGAATCTTTCATTCTACTAATTTTTCTTCCATTCCTTCAAAATTTACTTGTCTCTAATTTTCTAATATCTTTGAAGTGGCATCGTTTACATTATACCACACCAAAGAGGGGAAAATGTAGACACCTAAAATCTGCCTACACATTTTTAATACTAAAATTATACTAATTGTTATCTTTCCAGTCATTTCCATTATAATTAGTGATTTCTCACTAATTAACTAACGTTCCCCTCCATTTTGGTCAATTAACGACACTTCATTAATTAACTATCCTTTACCCCATTCTGGATGCCAATTAATGACACTTTGTTAGTTATAATCCTCCTCTAATCAATTAATTAACTATTATTAGTTAATTAATCCTTTTTAATCTTCTATTTAATCAATAAACCCTCTTATTGGTTAAATCCCCTCTTAAATCCTCTAAATCCTACCTATTTCCCTCTAAATCACCTTTAAATAGATTTTATAAGCTTATCTTAGCCTATTAATTAATCCTAGTTGATTAATTAAAACATCTCCAACTCCCATGAGTTTCTAATTACTAATTAATCCCTCTAATCATGTTTATCCCTTCTAATTCTACTTTATATTTTATCCCACATTCACTAAGTTTCTAGCTTCTCCCAAATTGGAAAGCTATATAAAGAACCTACTACCTTCCTTTACACATTACACCACACTTTTGCTAGTGAAATTATAGGCATATGATAAAGGAATTCTCCATCATCAAGAAGCTTACTGGTCTTGCATCCATCTATCCTCTCTTTGTATAAAGTATTAAAGGAAGATTCATACATGGAAATTTAGCCATATTAGAGATATTTGTTCCTCTTGTAAGAGATAGCCATCCTTTGATTTTTTTCTAATATTAGGAGCAATTTACAATCTAGAAGGCATATCCAATTTAGCAAGGAATGGCTTGATGTTTTCAAAGTTCCATTTGGATGCATTAATTTATCTTTTGTTCTTACATATCCTTATCACGATGTTACTATTAGATTATATTTGTCATTTGAAACTAATTGGTGTTAGTTTCTCTTAATTATTCTTAGTTTCTTTAATATGCATACATTTGGCACACTTGGTGGGACTTCAAATTTGACCCCGCCCATATGGATAATTTTATTTTTCGTAACAAAAATAAAATCTTAGTGCGTGTTGTAGAATTAGGGGATAAGCTTCCACCTAAATTTTACCATACTCTCCTCACAAAAATGGTTCACAGAGAATAATAATTAGAACGTCCCCTTTGATCCATTGATTACATACTAAACTAAGGACTTGCTTCTACTTTAATTCAAAGGAATGAAGAAGACACACCTTATAAAAACATTTGTAGTTATCACATACCCATTTTTTCAATTATCCGTTATGGTAACAAAGAACAAGAAGATCAAGAATAACCACCTCCACATGAAACTCACAAGGAAACCCAAAATGATGACATCGCAGTTTCAAAAAAATTGTAATCTCTTAGTCATAAATCAGCAGTTTTGGCTTCCCATGTCCATAGAGACCCAAGAATAACTAAAACTCCACATAATGAGAAACTTAGGACTACGTATCAAGATTTTTACACTAAGACTCTGCGTTAGGAAAAACCTAAGGTGGTGTATCATGAGATATACCGTAATAATAGAGATGGTAAAACATCCAAATCTAACCTGTATATATGCCTACTTCACCTACATGTGGACAAATATTTGACCAAGAATGACAGTCTATGAAGAATTCCCTCACCAATTTGTAAGAAAATAATGTGGGACATAGTAAAAAGTACTAATTTGAATAATTGTGCCCATATCCTTTTGATAGAGTGATGCTATAGACACCCTTTCCTCACCTCTTCGACTGCCCAAAATTTGACAAATACATAGGTAAAGGTGATCAACGTGATCACATTAAAGACATATTTATGGCTTTTCAAGAAGTTTCCTATAGTGACAACCATCTCATTCACTTATTCCCAATGAGTCTCTTGGGGCTAAGAACTTTAATGGTTCCTCTATATACCTAAAGGGTCTATCTTTAATTTCGCTAAATTGGCCGAAAGGTTTGTGCAACACTTTTAATTCAATATGGAAAGTGACATTACCATGTTAGACTTATGTAATGCAAAACAACATAATAATGAATTTTTTTGGTTTCTTACAAAGATGGCAAGGGTTAGCTAGTCGCTTCCCTTGCTCAATACCAGAGAAACAACTTGTTAGCATTTTTGTGCCAAATTTACATCCCAAAATTTCTTTCCACTTACAAATGCATTATGTTAACACTTTCAAGGAGGTCATAGAGAAAGGAAATGAAATTGAAAAAATATTTTAATCAAGGGACTTTGAAGTCCTTTTCATGAGAAAATCATGAATCCAAGCCCACAAAAAGCCTAAGTTCTTTAATAAGAACAAAAATGTTGTAGGTGATGGTATAATAGATTCAAAACACATGCAAGAAGTCTAGAATATTTCTCGATTGAAACTTACCAAAGTACTTGTTGCACCTGAAGTCAAACATTGGGTGTTCACCCTCTCACATGATTCCTTGTTTATATTGAAGTAATTAGACATGGTGAACATGATCAAATTTCATAACACTAAATCATTTGCAGATAATGTGCCAAAAATGAAATGGTATAGAGACCATGAATATTGTGAATATCATCATGTTAAGGGTCATAATATTGACAAATGTTTGAATTTGAAACACTTCATTCAAGATCTCATTGATAGTGGAGAGGTTGAAATGGACTCACCTGGACCCAACAAATATTCTAATCAATAGTTGGGAATTTACAAAGAGCCATTCCCTAAGCACAATAAGGGGGAGAAAAATCGATCAAGGTCAGTATTCCCTGAATAAAAGTTTCAATCATGTTGTTGAATTATCTAATCCATTTGATTCCCTCATTAGTTGTGTTTATCCACCTGTTGAGCATGTAAATAATATTAATATTAAAGCAATAGAGTGTATCATGGTAATGCAAATTTCTCACCTTGTTATTCCATAACCTCCTCTTCCTACCCCTCAGGATAGTCACTATGATATTTTAGAACAACTTAAGAAGACCACTACTAAGATTTTGATCTTAGATTTTCTTAAAATATCCAATGTTCATAAATACATCCTTTGTAAAACACATCGTGGGGTGAATTTAAACAAATAAGAAATAGATAAGAAACTCGCTCAAGACTTCTATATATCAATCTATTGATAATGAGATGGCTTTATTCTATCAAGCACCTAAATATGTTATCCCCAACAAAATGATGTATCTCATGGGATATCAAGGATATGGATGTGGTAGAAATGAAAAAGGTGTATGGGAACCTCTTCTAACACCCCATCACAAAGTATGCAAATATGGTATTGGTATTCATCTATATGTGTCCCATTCTCGTAGAGGTTGAATCCACCTCTTGTAAATGAGAAGATAGTTCATCCGGTTGTGATAACGAAATAGATTCCCATTATAGTATCTACGAAGACTTTGCCTCCACAAACCCATTTCTTGACATGAATATCCTAACTATATCCCCCGCCATTCCCGAAATAAATATTTTCCATCCTTCCCTTGTAAACTGGGACCAACAACAACATGTACTAATTGATTAATTTTATAATGATGAAAAAATCGGTGAGTTTATGGGTCTCCATGATGACATTCTTATTGGAAACCACAAAAAGGGCTTCTCCATCAACCTTGACGCATATGCATACTTCGGGAAGAGGATGATTTATTTGGTCAAAAAATAATAATAAAAACAAGGGAAATATATCCTCTAAAATCATTTTGAAAATAAAAATTTCAGGTCCCAAAATGAAAACTTCTTTGAGGTACTAGTGGACAAACAATTCAAAAAACCAATGGACATAAAATAGTGACCAGTCTAAGGGTTAAAATATCATTGAGATGCTCTTAAAGGAATATCTCAATCTCTCCCCTATCCTACATGTATGTAAGATGAATCCAAATTACTCATGGATGAGACTAATGATGTAAATATTGGAACAAAGGATCAACCTAGAATGGTTAAGTTGGGAGCTTCTCTCTCAACATAAGAATAGAAAACCTTCGACATGCTTCTTCATGAATTCTCAAATATATTTTATTGGTCCTATGAAGACATGAAATGCTTAGATCCTTGTTCAATAGTGCACAACTCATTGTACATGAATCGAAAATCCCATCAAGCAAAATTTTTGAAATATGCATCCTTGTGTTGCCCTCTAGTTAAATAATAACTTGAGAAACTATCGCGGTAGGCTTCATCAAGCCTATTTATTACCTGTGAATGGATTTCCAATATAGTACATATGAAAAAGAAACATGTTCACATCAGAATTTGTATATATTTCGAGATATTAACAAATCATGTTCTCGAGGATGACTTTCCTCTTCCAAACATTGACATCATTGTCAATTCAAATACAAAGTTATGAAATGCTATCCTCATGGATGTAATTTCAGGATATAATCATATCAAAATTACAAAAGAGGGTCAATACAATACTACTTCCATATCCCCTTAGGGGACATTTTGTTACCAAGTCATGCCCTTTGGCCTCAATAATGCAAGTGTAACCTATCAAACGGCCATCCCTATCATGTTCCATGACATACTTTGAATGATATATAATGAAATATTATGTTGATGACATCTTGGGAAAGTCTAGGACTAGAGAGGACCATCCATAAATCTTATGATGCATCTTTCAACATCTCAGAGACTACAAGGTCAGGCTTAACCCAAAGAAGTGTGTCTTTGGGGTACTATTAGGAAAATTGTTAGGTTTTATTGTTTCAAGAAGAGGAATTGAGGTAGACCCAGTAAAATGTCTCAGCTATCACATAAATTCCTCCTCCTAATAACCTTAAATAGTTGCATAGTTTTTAAGGGAAAATCCAAGTTATCTGAAGATTCATTTCCCAACTCACAAATAAGTGTTATTCCTTCATGCATCTTCTTAAGAAAGATGTTTATTTCCATTGGGGTCCTAAATGCTAGCAAGTATTTTCCTTGCTTAAATAATATTTTTCTAAACCCCATGTTCTTATGCCACCTACCCTGTGAACTAGTTTTACTATATATATCAACTAGCCAATTTTATATAGGCATGCTTCTAGATTAGTATGATCTAATTTAAAAAGAAAAGTCATATATTACCTCGGTCACACTTTGATACCTTATGAGCTTAACTACCAAAAAAATTAGAAATATTATTTGGTCATGGTATTTTCATTCCGTAAACTTTGTCACTATCTATTGAATAACAAGACCAAGATTATATCCTAAGTTGACTCACTTAAGGACTTTTTATCTAAACCCACACTTATTAGGAGGATGGCTAATTGGATCATCTTTCTTAGTGAGTTTTATATTGAGTATGTTAACCATAAATTAGTTAAATGGAAATTAATTATGAATCAACTACCTAAAGAATCTTTTCGAGGAACCAAAATGTTAAGTCCGAAAATTTCAGACACTTCTATGATGTATATTGAAGAATCCATCACATGGAAAATGTACTTTGATGGATCATTTAATTTTCACAGTTTAGGAGAAAGAGTTGTGCTTATCACTCCTACATGATATTTGATTCCTCAAGCATTCAGACATAATTTCCCATGCACAAATAATATATCTCGAATATGAATCGATTATCACATGACCTGAAAATTGCTATAAAATTGCATATTAGATGTAAAAGTTAATGTGATAGGTGATTCTCAATTGATCATCAAGCAAGTGAATGATGAATACAAATTTAAGGATGATAAGCTCATTCCTTATAAGAAATTGGTTAATACTATGAAATAATTGTTATCCAAAATGAGCCCCCTGCTTATTTTGGCTAACTTGCCTTCATTCTTTCCTTGTGCTTCAACTTCAATTTTTACACATCGCAAGCACTTAAAAGATTCTAGAAATGGCTTCATCAGATACAATTTTTATTCCCCTTTCCATAAAGGTAAAGAAGTCCTCATAACTCCTTGTATTTTTTTAGTTATGGGTCAGCTGAGTTTCGAGGGAAAATTTACCAAGGCGAGACACGGGCAAAAATTTTGGCACTTAGCCTTTTGGCTAAAAAAACTCAAAAGGAAAATTTCGTCCCACAGTGCCCGTAAAGGATAAAGGAAAAGAAATTGATTAAGGCCCACAGCTCATGAAATGATGCCACGTGTCAAGGCGGAGCAGCGGGCGTTGGAGAAAACTTCAAGTTTTTGGATTTTGGTCAAAATGTGTCGAGGAAAAATTAGGTCGTGCCTCCCAACCAATCGAAGCCGACACGTGTCTAGTTCGCAGTGGGAGTCGGGGCATCGGGAGGATTTTAGAAACTTTTCCAAAGTGGTAAAAGCAAAAAGTTGAAAAGTTGAACTTCATCTCCACATAGAATCAAAAGGTGCCACGTGTCCACATCGAGTAGCAGAGTGGTGGACTGGCTGAGGATTTTGGGAAATTTTCCCAATTTCGCAAAAGGGGAAAAATATTGTTTTGAAGCCACGGATCAACCGCAGAGGATGCCACATGTCGCTAGCGGGAGCAGGTGCGAGATAATTTTTGAAATTTTCACAATTTGAAAAAGAGGGAAAAAGTTCAAATTTCAACCTACAAACGCGATTTTTCCCTAATTTCACCATTTTTGCCCTAAATCTTCAGAGGGGCATATCTTTCACACCAGATCTTGGATTTTCACGATTTTGGTATCATTGGAAAGCTAGTGAAATTATCCACATAATCAAATATTTAATTTTAAATTTTGATGGAGTTTTGTGGGAGAAAATTGAAGAAATTTCCTTGTACGGAAAATGGTAGAAAATGACCTCAACCACCAAAATTAATGAAGTATGGGCCTATTTCTCACTCTACAAAGAAATATACTTCAAAGTATGGTCTATTTCATGGAAATCCATCATTTTGTAGGCCAAATAAATGGATCTTGTTAGTGGTTGGAGTTTTAAATCGATTTTCCTGTGTTTTCTCATTTCTTTCATTCTGTTCAAGCGATAAAAGCCAGTTTTGCCTCATTTGTAAGTTTTTGTTCATCCTTCTTCTCTGCCTCTCCCTTATTTTCTTCTCTAGGGTCAAAAATGGATTTTGAACCTCCTCCCTGCTCTATAATGGCATTTTTTTCCTCTTACCTATGAAATGATGTTTTGTGCAAACTTTTGGAGCAATAAAAAATGTGTTTTGTGATGCATTTGTCCATCCTTGCTCATTGTTTGGTTGTTTTCTTCTTACCTCTCTTCATTGCAGGTTTTGGAGTTGTGTTCATGGAGTTTTGGAACATTTTTTGTGTGAAATCCATCCTTGGTTTTGTGATGCACTTGTCCATCCTTTCCATTGCTCACCTCTCTTTGTTTCCATGGCAGTTTTGATAGATGATCAACACTTTCCTTCTCTGGTGTATCACCATTTTAGTGTAGGCTCTGTTTTTCCTTGTTTTCTTTCTCTCCTGTCTCCTTGGAAGTTAGATTAGGATTAGATTAGCTTGCCTACACTAGAATAGCTTGTGGTAGATAGTTTAGGAAGAGGAACCAACCTTCTCTTGGAGAGCTTTCCCCATTTTCAAAGGTCCCACACTTTGGGAAGCTCAATGTTGTGCAATCACACCAAATGACATTGCCTTAGAAAAATAGATCCAAAGGTCATTTTGGGGGTGCTTTGTGAATTTGCACTAACAAGAATTATTTGTAAAAATCACATTCTAATAGATCCCCAAAGGAAAGAATAGTTTAGTGAATGTCATGGCTACAATTGGGTCTTTTCTATGCATCCCACTTAGAAACAATGACATGCCATTCTTTGTGGAGAGTTTTACAACACGTGCATATGACATGTTGAAATATTGCTTGGTATGTAAATTTTTGGTCCCTTATCCCCCGATATCTTGACATCTATAATTACCTACATGATGGAACCTTTCCTCCTAACATTACCCATTCTGAAAAATGTAACCTTATCCAATGTATATCTTGTTATACACGCTTGATGAAAATCTCTACATTCAAGCTATGATGAAAATATGTTACGTTTACTTAATTTGGAAGAGTCCATCTTCGTGGTCAAAGAGGTGCATGAAGGCATCTGTGGGGCCCATACAAGTGGAATGGTTCTTGCTAAGAAGCTTATTGAGAGTAGGCTATTATTGGCCTACCATGGAAATTGATTGTTGTCAATATGTGAAAAAAATCTTGTTGTGTCAAAAAAGGCAATCTAATACATGCTCTGGCACAATCTCTACAACCCATCATAACACCATGACCTTTTTCAAAGTGGGGACTCAATCTCATTGGGAAACTTACCCCCACTTCCTTTGATGGCCACACTCACATCATAACTACCACCAAGTATTTTACAAAATTTTTAGAGGTTGTACCTCTTACTTATTTCATCGGTGTGTAAAATTCCAAATTCATAATTAACCACATTATTTTCCATTACGTCATTCTCATTTCTATTGTATCTAACAATGGTAAATATTTCAAGAATAAACAAGTGAAGTCATTATGCCAACACTTCCAAATCTGACTAAAATGGTCAACTCCCTATTACCCTCAAGGTAATGGATAGGCAGAAGCCTCGAACAAGACTCTTGTTCACATCATGGAGAAGATGGTTAACAAAACTAGTCATAATTGGCACCTACAGATTCATCCCACCCTCTAGGCTTATAAAACATCCATCCGAACCCCTACTAGTGCTACTTTGTATTCCTTGGTTTTTGGCACATAGGCCATCTTTATTCTCGAGATTGAGATCCCTTCTTTGCACATGTCCTTGAGAGATTATCTAGATAAAGAAGAGGACTATATATTGGATAGGTTAGCAGAGGTAGAGATACTAGATGAGAAGCACCTTCACACACTTGAAAACTCTAAATTTTATCATAACCAAGTACACCAAAGCTACAAAATAAAATCATACCTTTCTAGTTCGAATTAGTAGACCTTGTATTGAAAGAGAATCAGTTTAACACCATGAAATATCGGTAGAAGAAATGTAAATTTAAACCTAACTGGTTAGGACCATATGTTTTGGTTTGCTAAGTTTGGTTTAAGTGCATATAAACTTGTCGATCCTGATGGTGATGAACTTTTGGAACTTATGAATGTCATGAATCTCAAGTGCTTCTATGCCTAACCATGGGGACCTTTCAAAAATTAAAAAAGTAATAAAAAAGAAACAAAAAAGTAAAGAGAAATAAATTCATCCAAGTGTGAAAACCACACAATTGTGGCACTTTGGACAAGTCCTTTGGTGAAAATCAGTTTGGAACTATTTGAGGGTCTCATTGTTCACAAGCATATCTCACCCAGGTACATTGGCTTTATCCTAAGCTAGTTTTTTCCTATGTTTGAGATCCTTTTGAGCCTATCCTTCATAGCATTTATCTTCTGATCGTAGTCTTATTTATATGAGGATATTTTACCTTTGTACATTCCCATTTTAATTTGTGGGGAATCTTTGCATCTTTACTTTCTTGTGCACATGCATGGTGTTTTTCCTTGTACATTTTTCTTCATTTTTCTTGCACATAGTTTTGGAAAAAAATTAGAATATTCCAAAACATTTGCATAAACTTTTAAAATTTTTCAAAAAGATTCAAATATGTTATGTCAAAACAACTCAAAAATAGTATAACATTATATCAAGAAAACACAAAAACAACATAAAACATTTCAAAATATCCCACACAAAAAGTAGTGTTTACTTACTTAGTTATATGTTTATACATAGTTTTGTTGGATTGTTTGTAGATATCGTATGTTTTCTTCCATGATTTTCTAGATTAATTTGTTCTTTTCTTACATAGATTACATTTTTTTATAATATGTTTTGAACTTCATTAGATTAATTTTGTTTACATGTTTGTTCATTTTTGTACATAGTTGTGTTTTGTTGTTATTTAGAATGTATATATAGTAGATTTGATTAAATGTTAATTATCTTTATATTCATTTCTTGTACAATATTTGGTATCATTTCTTCATCCACATCATCTGTCATCACATCTAACATCACATTGTCACATATCAATAAAATTCTAAGGTACAACATCATAAACTTAAATCAACATGTATGCTAAGATAACATCATATAATATAATCAATGGGGAAATAGGGATTATTTTTAATTCCTCCATCATCATATACCATGATAAAAACATGGGATAAACATAATATCTCATAAAAAAATGTGATAATCATAAAATTTCATTATCATATGCATATAAAACATCAATGCCCATATACAAAAAATGTCTCAATGTACATCAAATACAAAGTAAGCCATCATGGGAATAGATAAAAAAATTTGCATTTATCTTAAGGCATAATAAGAAATAATACAAATACATCATGTCACAATTGTACACCTTCATCTTGAGGCATACATCAAAAACATATACGGTAAGAAAAAGTCAACCTTGACTCTCAGGGACCAGTGACTTCGCCTATGACTGGGTGGAGTCATCTTATTGTAGGGAGGCATCTACACTAACCTAGTATATCTCGATGATATATGTGATCTATAAATAGATCGGATGCCAAAAATCGACTATATGGAATGGCCATGTGTCCCTCTTGAAAACCCACATGATAAAGAGCCTGTAATATCCAACCTCACCAGTAGCCAATGAAAAATCATATATTAAGTCTTTGGCTCCCCTTCTAAGGATGCATGATGCAAAGCATCACACCCTACTATAATCATGGAAATATCCACCGCTTCGAGTCCTCTCGGCCTCCCCACCGTGCTCTCTATGTCATGAGATGATATCGCGTAGCAAGTGACTCCGATAACTCTCTATAATGACTTTTGTACCTTTTTCCTCAATATTTCCTAATCCACAAAACCCTACTCAACCTATCTATGTAGAGTCTAAACTATAATAAAATCCATATTTCCCCACAAAGATAGCCATGTCTCTCTACACCTATAGCACTTCCTTTGGTGGCCCATCTATTCCTTGAATGAACCTAAGCCCACCACTTGTATCTCGTGGTGGACCCTGTGTGGACACTTGAGAAACTATTATGTGTTGTCTAGGATCAACATGTAGGATCCATTATGTGTTGTCTATACATGTACTTGATGTAAAGTTGGTATCTCGAACATGTGGACCCTATTTTCATAGATCCTACCATAGAGGAGCCTATTTTGGTTGAGGTTGTTGTGGTGGAGGACCCTATCCCTACACCGCCTCAACCTATGGCTTCCTAATCGGGCCCTGTCTCAAAAATCCTGGTCTTGAAGTCCTGTTGGTGTTACAACTATATTGGAAGCTATGGTGGCCTACGGAATAGTAATGCATCTAGGAAACATTGTAGCATATCAAGCCCCATAGTATGGTGTGGTCCCCGAGATATAAAATCTTTGGTTTTCCAACCCATAACTATGGGACAACACCCCGATAACTATTTAATTCTCTCGTGATCTAATACGGGGCTCAAAATTAAATGTCTCAAGTGTAACTCATGTGTACCATCTATCATCCTCGGTGTATACCCTGGATTACTCCCATCTACCATTGTACTTGATCTACTCAAGTACCACTCTAAAATATGTTGGCAACTACCAATATGAAAGTGCTCAACCTCATAAATGCTCACTCCATAACATCCCCATGCCACTAGTATAAATAGTATGGTTGCCAAGTCACCATCCATATTTTTGGGTCATCAAACACCCACCCATAGTAGGTTATATGTCTCGAGATAAGATCTAATATCCTCTCCTATTGGATCTCATCTCATGTAAGATGATTCATTTGGCACTCTAACTTGCAACACTGCAAATGGGCATCCATTAGATATATAATCCCATTACCAAATATGTCGAAGAGTCACAGGACTTAAAATCCTCATGCCTCTACACACTATTAAATGCAGATATCTCGTATAATTGTGCCAATATGTACCGATCCTAGGAAAACACCTCCCCATCGATTAGTTGGTGTATAACTCATGTCAAACTAAGTGGAAAATGTTTCTGGTTTTATCGGGAAGAAAAAAGTCATTGATAAGAACCATAAGGTATATTGTAATGTGAGTTATCCTCCTACTCTTAAGGCATTTGTATAGGTGCACAGCCATACCTCGCTAGGGTATATCATGTCACTTAAATATGTCCCAAATTTTCTCTAAATTTCAGTCATAATCCCCATCAAATGTTACCATAATACCCTAGATCGGAACTCTAAGAATACGGTATACATCCTTTAGAGTCACTATCATCTTTCCAGTGGATAACCAGAATTTCTAACACTCATTTTGTCACCTCTCTACTAAGGCAATCAGAAAGCTCGCGATCCAAAATGATGTGTGGAAGTTGTGTAATGTAAGATAGGCATTTCTCTTCGAACATGGCGACCAAACCCCTTTGCTCGTGTCAAAAAAATCATCTCAAATACTTGTAGGCATTCATGACACTCCCATACATCTATATTTAGGAGTCTCTCCTACAAATCACCCAAAACACAAACAATTAACATCATTTCTTCTAAAAACATCTTCTAAGGTCTTCTAATCACTCTTATATTCCTCTAATCACTTCCTAAAATCTTCAAAATTCCTCTAGGGTTCTTTTAAAGGTCTAAGTTGATGCAAGACATCCCCTATGATACTAGTGCACCCGCCTATGATGTTAGCACATACCATTTCATATTAGTGCATGAGTTTTCACACTTATGTTCTCATTTTTATGCTAGTGCATGCCACACAAGTGCGTGCATTTTAATGGACATGATTCCATTTTAATGTTAGCATGTGCCTTACCCTACTTCACTAATAGTTCAATGATCATGTTATCATTTTAATGATAGTGTGTGGCATTTCCCGCTAGCACATACAAAGACATGCTAGTGTGCTTAAAGCCTTGCGTTATCGTTAACCCGCTAAATTCCCCTAGCTATAAAACACATTAAATGCACTAAAATTTCAAAAACATTGTGTTACTTAAAAGAGAACGCACTATAGGAATCCTCCTAAACTCTTGAACCCATTCACCATGGTGTGTACGATCATGATTTTGTGCCATCCGAAAGTCGAGAAAAATTCTCAATACAACAAGTAATGTATAATATCTCAAAATGGGTTGCGATGGATTTTACTCCTCCCACCCTGTTATGTATACCCTCTCAACTCTAATTCTTCAATTTTTCTCACCTCTCGGGGCTAGATTACTAACTTGTTTTTATATTCCTCTCTACATGTTGGTGCTCGACGTGATGATTTATTTCCTTAAATTGTCATTTTCACTAACATTTTACCTCGTTTAGGAAACGTTTTGCTTCGGTGACCCTTTCTTCCCTCTGGCGTATATTTTTTCTTTTAGGTGATCCTTATCATTTGTTTGCAAGAATTATTTAGCCATGTTATTGAAATTGAAAATAAGACCTAGTAGCTTCAAAACAATGTTAAACTAACATATATGCACCATCATGCTAAGAGCTAAAAGAGTAATAAACATCAACACTATGCATTATAACCTTGAAAATAAACCTCAAGCTAACATGCTAATACTTATTACTCTACTCTTTAGAAAGATAAATCAAGAAAATTGACCTAGGTAGATCCTTTAGCTATTAAAGCGTTGATAGTTATTTATTGATCCAAGAGGCTTGAGGATGGAGGTTCATCGAGTCATGGAAACAAGGACTTTCTTGATTAACTCCAATGATCTTCACAAAATAGCTTGGATGATTAAATGAAAAGGGATGATTCTTAGCTCCACTCTAATGGAGAATGATCTAAGATTATTGAAATGGCTATAGCTTAGGTTCTATGATCATTTAGGTGTAAATAGAAAGGTATGAGGAGGAATCCTTATATATCCCAATGGATAAAAGAATCTCTACATCCCTTTACATGTGGGATAATAGAGAGGTTGGGTTAGTTGTGGATAAGGATGGTTTAGAAGTGGTTGAGTTTACTTTAGGAGAGTTTAGTTTGTCCTCTAGTGACTCATGGGGATTGAGGGGGTTTATTAATTAACCAAAGTGATTAATTAATAGGTGTGCAAGCTTATAGAAGATTTTTAGAGGAATAGTTAGTATGATTTATGTTATAAGAGGATTTTAATCAAATAAATGATGATTTATTGATTAAATAGAAGAGAGAATTAATTAATTAATCTAGATAGAAAGGGGTATTAATTAATAAAAATAATTAATTATTCTAGATAGAAACATAAGCTTAATTAATTAGAAATAATTAATTAATCTAGAAAGAAAGGGGAGAAGTTTAATGGAAGGTTGTTAATTGGTGTTGTTGTTAGATAAAAGAGTTAATTAACTAGCGTAATGTAATTAATTAATGATGATAGCAAGAGAAAATGTGTGATATTGACGATATGTTGTCAATTTGTGGGAAATGGTATAATTAGTGCAATTTAAGTATTTAAATTGATCGAGCTAAATTATATGTGTGTATATTTTCCCCTATTTGAGGTGGCATAAGTGACACCACTTAAAACATAGTAAACAAATAAAATTTTTAAGGGGTAGAAGTGAGAGATGCCCCCTCAAGTGTTGATGGGGTGATGAAAGAAGGCGATCGACGATCGAAAAATGTAAGAGAAATGGATATAAGAATGGGTAGGGTGTGATGCCCTAGGAGATTCATAAGAATAGTGTTGATAGGAGAAAGATGTAGAAGAAATGTGGAGAAGCGGAGAGAGGAAGTAGCTTTCATCCCTTACATTAGCTATAACTTTTTTGTCATCATATAGCCAAAGATCTATGTCATCAGTCCTTATTAAAAATATAAGCATATGACAAAATTATAATGACATGAAAAGCCATACTATGAATAATTTTCCATTGCTGAAAACACCAACCCAATGCAACATACACAAAGAAATGCAATATGAGAAGGAAACAAGCTCATTTAATAGGGAAACAAGTACAAACACACATACTCAAACCAACAAAGGTCAATACAATTGTACAAATGTTTTGTTATCAAGCTGAAGATCCCCAAATGTTCGTGATTGATGACAAGGGTGAAAAATGATGCCCCTAGAAAGGATACATGCAAGGGAAAATGATGAAGGACATCGGGTCCAATGATAAAGTGTTATGCACAATGAAACATTATTAGGTAACTGGATGTGCCCAGAATCATCGATGAAGCGAGTAGGATAGCTTTATAAATGGTTATAAATTTGATGATCCACAAGTCATTTGATTTGTGAACACATGAAAATTATAGCAAGATATGGAATGAATACCATGCACAAGACATGAGTTTCAACCGCTATGAGTTGTTTACCTATTTTTGTAAATTTTACAATTTTTTAGGATTTTGAGAAATTTTGAAAAAAATTAGAGTATGGATGGATTTTTTATTTTTATTTTTGACCTTTTGGATATAGAAGAAGTTAGAAGAATAATAAAGAGTCTCCTGAGCAAAAGAAATACCCTAGGAGAAGAAAGAAGCACCAGACTAGAAATAATGCCCTAGCACAATGGAAAATTAATAAAATAATTATTTAATAAAAATAATTAGTTAACAAAGTGTGTGAAAGGAGTGATATAACCTACGAGTAATAATTTTTTCCTAGTGAGAAGAGTTGAGTAATAAGTGGAAAATAATGCCCTGACATGGTGAAAAATTAAATAAAATAATTATTTAAGAACATAATTATTTATGGCGAGTAGAAGAAGAGTCAAAATGACAACAGTGTTCAAAATAGTCCTCTGGGCATCACGACTAGCAAGAAAGGATTAATATACCCCACACAAGGGGGGTAAATCATTACAATCAATTCATTTATCATGAACCGATGTTGAACATTATCATGAGACCCCTGATAGTGACAAAGATGATGGTGAGCACCCAATCCCAGAGGAGACATGTTGACCAAGTTTGGGAGCATGAACGTCATGCAGACGATGGCCCCTTCGTAAGTAGTTTAACATTGCCCTCATATTTTTCGTGCATTTAATGTTTTATTTAATGTTTTAGGCCTATGAGAAGGTGCATGTGCATACCCATATGTGGGATAAAATACCACCATTATTGGAACGGATGTGATCCAAGTGTGACCATAAACGAGTGGGACATTATGACTTAGGTCGGGCTTATCGTGGTCCGGCTCTATAGGTAAATAGTTCATGATTATAGTATGATGGGTGTTCTCATCGACATATGGTATTTAGTGACCAATACATTCCACCTTTTGGTAGGTGAGATGATCGTTACCTTAGAGGATGTGTTTGGATCCCGAGGCTTCCTATTTTAAGGGAGCCAGTTTATTATATTTCATCAAAGGAATTAGTTGAGCCAATAGTGGCTTTATTTGGGGATACAATGGATGAGCTGAGGTACCATAACATGATCCTTAGTTATTGAGACATGTATGTATCCTTCCCTCAGGAGACAAGATTGGTTGTGTTGATGATGGAGGTAGTAGGTTGCTTTACCTTACCAGATTTTGAGGGTGGCAGATTCCCATGAGCACTAATGGGAGTGCTCCAGGATATGATGGAGGAGTGGATCTATTTTTCTTTGTCCTGACATTCCTAGTGCAGCTATATAATGAGCTATGTGCCTATGGAAATTTACGGAGGTTCAAGATGTGTTACATATTTTTATTGCATTATTGGGCATATGATCACATTGTTTTTTTGTGCCTCGTGGGTGCAATCACACGACACCATTGGTCTGATTTAGATACAAACATTAGGTACCTATTGGTGGTCAATCGAGGGTGGTGAGATCCACGTATGATGTTATCTACTACATTCGAGTTATTGATGGGGATTTCGAGTTGATATTGTATGGAGGACATATACGGGATATCCCTCCTACATGGGCATGCTAGAGGAGTTAGAGCAGCTTCAACTACTAAGGTGGATACAAGGGCGGCATGCTAGAGAGCATAAGGTGATACCCATGGACAAGGTTAGATGTTAGTTTAAGCTTCCATGGGAAGCTCCTCCACCTTTCCCATAGTACCAAAGAGATGACGTGGAGAGACCCATGTCTCCACCATGACCAAGTGTGTTGACAAGGAAAGAGGAGCGGGTAGCGGATAGGTGTGTAGATGATGTCAAAGTCATTGATGAATATAGGTAGTGGTGAGTGTCACAATAACAGGTAGAACCACCAAGGCTTGGGAAGCCAAATCTTACTACGGTCATAGTTTAGAGATGCATTATAGGGGTATGTGGCCACCCTACAAACACAGATGATAGGTTTGTAAGGTCGGTTGACAAGATTTCATGCACATTTGGCCACCCTGTAGGCTCGAGGTGATGGCCTTACATGCCCATTTGGTATAGGTACAAGAACCCACAAAGGGAGGTGATGGTGATGGAGTACATGTGGCTATATTACAGGCACGGGTGGCTAGCTTACATGGCGATTGGCTCTTCATGGCACAAGTAACGGTCTTCCGTGCCCAACTTGCATCACGGTACCTCCACAAGTCCAAGGATAAGGTTTCATACTAAAGGAAGCAATGGTAGGATAGGGTCACATAGTATAGTGAGGAGGACAAGGATCCCGGATACGGGGACCAAGGATAGTATTAGCAAAATAGGGTACGCGAGTTGCATTGAGACCTATGGCACCATCTCATATGGTGACTATGGCGAGGTTTAGGGATTCCACGGGACGAGGCACGTTATTATCGGGATAACTTGACGAATTCCAAGATATATGTTCCATCATATGCTCAGTACATATCCCAGAAGGTATCGAGTGAGAGGACGAGATCCCGCACTCATATTTCAAATATCATAGGGGACCAATGATCCTAGAGATAGGGTCAGGACAATGCTATTAGTTCATGTAGGCTAGGCCCGGTGAGGCCAAGTTGAGATTATACCGAGACCTATTGAGGGTGGAGAGATGTTGGTAGGGCTGCATATAGGTCGGGTGGAGGAGATAGGTGAGACTAGCCCAGAGGATATGAGGTGGGATGATGTGTAATCACTTGAGATGTTTTTAATTTTTGATATATATATTGGCTTATGTGCCAAAGATAGTTAGGTTATATATGAGAGTCTTGTCCTTTTGAGTTTTATATTTGCCTATGTGCCAAAGATAGTGAGGTTGTATCTGAGTGACTTGAGATACTTTTATTTATTTGTATCTATGTATATGTGTATTGATACATAGACTCTCCCATTTATATAGATGATGATATTTATTGCATGGATGATGTACCTATGTTTTAATTTCCATTTTTATTGTGTTTTGATGGAAACTAGGTGAATTATGTATGATTGATTTAAGGTCATGTAGGCATGATGGAGTCAATGTGAGTTAGTAATTGTGGAGTCTAGGTGAGTTAGGCATGGTGGATTCTAGGTCCTTTAGGCAAGGTTTAGTCATGTTTTGTGTATTTGATTTAATTTCTAAGTTATTTGTAGTATGGAAAATAAATGACGATGTATATGTATGTTTTGGTATAAATTTACAAATATTTGATGTCATGGATATATATGAAATGATTGATTGGATGCTTGGATGATGTGATAAAATGGTAGATATGTATGTTTGTTGATTGTTTAATTTCTCGGTTTTGTGTAAAATGGAAAACTAAGGTAACTTGTGAATAAGAAAAAGGGGGAAATGGGTTAGGGTAAGGAGTTTCGATCTAACCTCCAAGGGCTCTATGCCCTTGGAGTGCTTCCTACATAGCCCTGATGGAAAGAGACCTAAGGCCGATGTAGTTCTCCCATAATCTAGGGAAGAATAGGATGAGGATAGATGAATAGGTTAGTAGGTTTTAGGCATGATTGAGTCTAGGTCAGTTAGGCATGGTTTATTTTAGGTCATTTAGGCATGGCTGAGTTTAAGTCAATTAGGAATGGTGATGTTCATGAAAGAGGAATTATTAAAATGTAGGTGTCGATGGTCTAGTCTTGTATAGGAGAATCAACAAGTAATGAAGAAGGTGAAGGGTAAGAGGTGACCAAAAGATCCACCTAATTGGAAAGAACCATAACAATTCTACCATACCAAATATGGGCTTATGAATGTAAGACCCTAAAGGCATTGCCTGATTGACTATTCAAAGGGTGAAGAAATTCACATGATCACGAAATGTAACATTTGTGGCACATCCCTTGAGCGGGTAGAAAATTAGGGTGAAAAAGGTAATGAGGTGAAAGTAGGTTGGTTTTAGCGTAACCTAGTGTGAGATAACATGCCTATTTGGCAAGAGACCCAAGATCAAAATAGGCAAGTCCATGACAAAAAGTTAATCTTTTTCTTTTTTCTTTTACTCTTGTTTTTATTTTGATAGACTGATCGATGTGGGAAGTCTATGTGGGATGAGTAGATTTTCTCCTTAAGGTCTTCATGAAGTTGATCGATGTGGGAAGCTTCTAAATATTTGATTTTATTGTTTGTAAGAATAGTCTTCTTATTATGATAGACTATGTATAGTATGGATAGCTTGGTATAGATGTTCTTCGAGGGAGCAATCTATTTTTAGTAGTGAGAGAGAAAGATTAGATGTCCTTATTGAGGGAGTTATCATTTTTCTTTAAGTTTGACTCAAGGAGATGAATCTCATTTCACATTTTTTCTTGTGGAATTTTAAGTCATGGACAAGACTATGGAGATCGATAGGCTCTTGTATTGCAGACAAAACCATAGCAAACAAAGGATAACTATGAAAGAGATGGTTTAAGTAATGAATGACCATGGGATTCCATCTTGAAAAAGATGAAACGTATCCATGAGAATCATGCCATGAGTAGAGCCATGGTACTCACATTGAAGATAAGGCTTAAAAGGTGATGTGTAATCACATGAATCTTGTTTAGTTGTTGATCCTTAAAATAGGTAAGAAGAAGGTAAATGGTGATCAAGGGACAAGTGTTTAATTGTGGTAGGTAATATAGGACTTGATTCAAAAATATAATGTTTCAAGATGAAAAGCATTGAGGGGATCGGGTTAGGGTTTAACTTTGAGTGAAGAAAAATAATAAGCGGTTGATCCATAGGTATGAGTAATAATATAAGGTCAAGCAAATTAGGAGCAAATTTTCCCGTTTACTTTTCTCCTCTTTTTTAAATGTTGATTTTCCTTTAGGACGAGGTCACTAACCCGGAAGATTCGTTCATGGACATTTTTATCATAGGCACGTTTGATATGTTTTTGGTATATTTGGAGATGGTTGAGAGAATTTAGGTGACATTCGTCTAACAACTCGAGTTGTGAAAACGGTCTTGAAAAATTCATAATCATTAAACATCTCTTTAAGTGAGATACAAAAAGAGGAAATCTGGACTTCAAGAGGTAGAACATCCTTTACACCATAGACCAGAGAGAAAGGCATGGCAGTAGTTGAATTATGAATACTAGTGTAATAATCCCATAAGGAAATAGGAATGTGCTTATGCCAATCCTTTCCAGTATCGTCAAAAACTTTCATAAGAATTTTGTTTAAGGCTTTGTTGGTTGATTATGCTTGGCCATTTGTCTAAGGGTAGTAAGGTGAATAAAAACTAAGTTGAATGTTGAAGGCATCACAAATTTTCCGTAGGGTTTTATTTTTGAACTGTGTTCCTTTATCAACAAAGAGACGATGAGGAACACCAAAGTGAAAAATGATGTGATGGTTGAGGCATTCACATATTTTCTCAAATTTTTTAAAAATAAGAGGTATGGCTTCTAACCATTTAGTGTAGTATTCAATAGCGGTAATAATCCATTGATGACATTCGGAAGAATGAGGATTGATCTCTCCGATAATATCCAAACCCCATTGACATAAAGGACAAAGGTCTTATGTGACCTGTAAGGCCTAACTAGGGGTGTGATAAATATTAGAATTTTGCGGCACTTCACACAAAGTTTGACATAATCACAATAATCATGGTTTAAGGTCAGCCAATAATAGCCTAGACAGAGAATGCATTTAGCGATAGCTAAACCATTGAAGTGACCTCCACAAATTCTATCGTGAACTTCCTTGATGGTGTAGGGAATTTCAGAACTTGTTAGGCATCATAAGAGGATACCATCAAAGCCATGTTTATAAAGAATACCACCCATGATGACATAGTGAGAGACACCTGTAGACACCAAATTTGCGTCTTACGACCCCTTGTGACCCGCACCTCCTTTCGCAACCTAATCTCGTCACCTAAACCTTACACAATTATTTATTAATTACCTTGTAATTGATAAATCCACATCACCTTACCTGCCACCTCATTTTGCCACCTCATCATGACCTAGTCCTAACCCTAAACTAACCTAATTAAGACCTATAACTTGGTCCACACCTACACCCATGACTAATGACCCCTTTCTCGCACCCAAAACCGACCTTCTAGTCACTTGACCAAGCCCGCAACTAATCTCTCGGGAGAAAAGCAGGGAAAGTGGGTGATTTTACTAAAAATAGCCTGCTTTTTCCTAACCGATACCGGTTCCTACTCGACCGCCGTCGGTTACGTAACCGCCATCGGCTCCCTGTAAATGGGCTCCCCAAACCAAAAACAACGGACGAAGGATTTTTGGGAGCAAGGGAGATCATTAGGAGCGATCAAGAGAATCCAGATCTTCACTTGACCAAGCAGAGACGAGTGAAGAAACCAGAAGAGTTGCAACAAAAGGAGATCAAGCCCAAAACTGCAACGGAATAGCCAGAAACCTGTGATACTCAGCTGATCATCGGGAGGGAGATCTCTCATCTTCTGTGTGTCAAGCCATCTTACCTAAGTTATGCCTTTGTCATCAGAGTTCCTGGACCTGCATCTTCGTCTATAACCAGTAAGTTACATCTTGCATGTCCTCTTTAATAACATTTCTTAGACTTTTTGAATCACAGTCCCCATAAATCCATTCCTAGATCCACTACCCAATGTGTCATTGCATCTAACTATCATTCATTTACCTCTCACCATCTCATTACCTAATATCACTCATATACCAGCCTTACCAACAACACCGTTACCCTACGACACAACCACCCCATAAAACAACCAACCTACAGGTCCTAGACCATACCGATATCGGTTATCAGCAACCGGTATCGGTTATTGTGACTCAAAACCAGAAATCAGCCTTTCCCCTACCCGTCTCAACGAAGCAATTTAATTGATATTTTACAGTTTTTGGTGTTAATTCATATTAGCAGGGGAACTGACCACCTTCGAAAGGAAGTTTTATATTTCCTGGGCCCAAGGTAGTTCCCTCATTTATCGTCTAATCAAAATCTTGTGGTCTTGTGTTCTTATTTGCAGGTAGTCCTTCCAAGACAAAAAGGAGTTCTTCGCAGTCAACCTGATCTTTCTCTACGGTACGCACACACCATCTCGACATTCAACAGGTATTCCTCCTAGCCCTAACCTTATCTATTTCTAAAAGGAATGAAAGGATAGAAGTAACTCTATTCCCAGCAGCCGAAACATTCCGAGCGAAACATTTTGGCACGCCCGGTGGGACCCATTTTGGGTTTCTTTCTTTCTTGCTTGCTTTCATATAGGGAGCATACTTGCTGTTTTATTCTTCTAAAGATATTCACAAGGCTTTTTATTATTTTGGTAAAAGAATTTGTCTTGCTTTCCTAGTTTCGCATTAGTGAAAGTCATCTCTTTTGCTTCATCGAACATAATTTTCAATTTGGGTTTAAAACACGTGCATTGCATTCCTGCTTGCTGTTTTCAGTTCTAGTGAACGTAGATTAAGTAACAGGTCGTACACGTGGGGGTGATATCCATGGTATTGACAGGAAATTAATCTTACTTTCACTGCACAACACATACCGAATCACTTCACAATTAACTCAACAGCTCAAACATCCCCCTTTTCCGTGGTATTCCTCCGCCCGATTGAGGTAACCTTATAAGCCAAAACAACTTGACATTTCCCCTAAGTCTTTTGTTTAGGATTGACATCATTCCACGTCTAAAGGCATAAGCCCACAATAATTAAAATTAACCCTAGGGTTAATCTCTGGATTTGCATGTGCATCTTGCTTGTTTTTAGTTCTGTTTTCTTTCTCATACTGCCTTACGTGATCAATAATTAGACAAGTATACTAAACATTGTTAAAAATCAAATTAGCACCTTTTATATCTTGTTAGCCTGAGACTTCTTACACTCGACATCGGTTACCTGACCGATGTCGGCTATAGTATAACCAACATCGGTTCTAGACCGATATCGGTTACTGTCTTTTCCAATTCCTGACAAACCAGCAACCTACCAATTTCACCAGTCTGAGTTTGTTTCTGTTCCTGACAGATTGAAACCCTACTGTGAACTCCTGTCCATGGTTGTTATCACTCGAAAGCAAGCCGCCGCCATGGTTTCACATGCTTGCTCTGTTTCTTTGCCTGAATCACCCCCTTCACATTCTGTGGGGAATCCTACGGATACCAGCGAGGTTCCTAAAATTCCTGTGGGAGATAAGGACTTTGCCAAGTTTCTGGATGCTAATCCTAGCGCTGTACAATACTATTTGTCTCATACCCCTGACCATACACCCGATGGTCAGCTCCTTGTTGGTATGCCTATTAGTATAGCTACTCATTTAGCTCCCACTCCGCCTGATGATACCGCCTTGCTTCCCGCATCTTTAGCCCCGTCTCCCAATCCGATGGCTTCAGAGGTTCATACGACCCCGATTAGTTTTCCTTTGGTTAATCTTGGACCCCACATATCACTACCACCGACTGCCCCTACCTCATCTCTCTTGCAGACCGCTCCGTTTATGACTTGCTCTCTGCCACCTATCCACACGAGCTTTCCTTCTCAAGCTCCGCCTACCTTTTCATTCCCATACACGTATCCAGTGACCTCAACATCCTATATGGGACATCCCTATTCGGTCGCCTCAACATATTCATCCTCCATACCTTATCAACACTTAACCCCACCAGTGTCTAGCGGTGGCCCTTGGCCCAATTTGCCTCCGTTTACCACAACCACACCATCATCTCATCCAACTACTGATTTAATTAAACAAATGATGGACAAAATGCAAAACCTGGAGGCTTCTGTTTCAGGAAGTCGTAGCACCTTGACATACGAGCAAGTTTGTCGGGAGCCTATTCACCCTTCTATCCCCCTTCATTCATATCCTCCTCAATGGGAGTTACCGAAATTTACCCGTTTTAATAGTAAGGAGGACCCTCAACAACACTTGCGATCATTTAGACATGCTTGTTATTTGATTGCTCATGATGATGCCTTGTTACTCCGCACCTTTCCCATGTCCTTATCAGGACCCGCCTTGAGTGGTACCGTGCTTTAACCCCAAGACTCAATCTTCTCTTTTAACCAACTAGCCCAATCTTTCTTGGATCATTTCTCCATTAACATTGCCAAGAAAGTATCTATCACCGACCTTTATGCCATCCGACAATTCGAAGATGAATCTATCGCAGATTTCGTTGGACGATGGCGTGGCCTTATCAACCAACTTACATATGCCTTGCCTCAGGCTGAACTTATCAAACTTTTTACGCGGGCCTGCGCTAAGCACATCTCTCCTACCCTCCAAATTCAAACTTTCCGTACATTTGATGAGGCCTTTACCATGGCTCGGAAATTAGAAATTCGAGCCTTAGAAGAAGAGAAATTGCGGTTGCGCAACAAAAACCCCAATTTCCGAACTCCAGATTCTACCAATAAGCCAAACACCACCCCTCCTCACACATCCACTTCTTCGAAATCAAAAGGAGCTGTCCACGCGGTGATGGTCAAATCTCAAACACCGTCTAATACCCCACCAAAAACCACCTATAAGTACAAAGCCGAGCCCATCAATTACACTCCCTTGGGAGAAACTTATGGTGTCATCTTGGAAAAATTGCTCAAAGCCGGAGCTATCACCTTGCCTCCTGTTAAACCCCACTCCGGGTTTGATTCTACCCGCGCTATACCTTCCTGGTACAAAGAAAATGACTTCTGTAACTTTCACCGCGTAAAAGGACATAGTCATGAAAACTGCAAAATGTTGAAAAACATAGTGCAGGAAATGGTTGACGCAGGTGATATAACCCTCGATAACCCTAATGCCCCTGCCAACCGAAATCTGAAAATATTCAACAAACCATTCCCAAATCACTCTTCTAACAGTAACGTAAACCAGGATATCTTAGCCGAGGAAAGTGTTCATGAGATCCATGCAGTCTTCGACTCCCAGCCAAAAGCCTCTATCGAGAAAATTTTGAATCAAGCCTCTTCACTGACACAGGAGTCGAACCTCCTTCACCACCATCAAACCAAGGTGAAATCATTCCTTTACCCATAAAGGAGTTAACTACCCAGACTTTTCTTCTCATCGATGAGTCTTCTTATACCACATCCCTACAAGACTGCGAACGGATGTTATCTAACTTATCTATTTCCCAAACGTCTCCTCCTCCCACTCTTGCTGCACAAGAGGAAGGCTCGCCACTCCTTTTGTCATCCTTAGACGAGCAATCTCTCGCACCGACATCACCGAATTCTTTAACCATAACAGACCCTCTCAAACATGCCCTCCTGCCTATTAGTTCTTCATCGCCTAAATCTTTTCAACGACCAGTCGATCTCTTAACATCTATTGATACAGTGCCTCATCTACCCCCTGTATCACACCCACAGTGGACTGGAATCACAACCCGTCTTTCTTCCATACCAAATTTACAATTCACGCCTGAAGATTGTCATTCTCCAGAAGATAGACGAGTCCTATGGGAACGTTTGAGTACCCCCTATTCTACTCAAATGCAGGTGACCGATCCAGACACCTCTACCATATACCCTAAGTGTTTACAGAAACTCAAAATCCCTATGTCCTCATCTCCATCCCCCGCATCTATACCAAGTATCTCATCCACCTCTATTAACCTAACCAAATCTTCCCCTACACTTGGGACCTCACCAATACCCAGCCTAACACACCCGCCTAAGTGACTAGATTTATCCAAAAATAAAGCCGCCCCACCACTTAGGAGACAAACTCCATCCGTGCCTCTATCACAATCAAAACCATCATCGTCACACCTACCTTCCATATTGGGACCTCATCCCTCCACCTTGCATCAATATATCATACCTCCTGCATTTTCTTCAAAACGACCTACGCCTCCTACGCCCATACAGAGATCCAAGGATATATCAACGTTGTCACCCCACGTATCTGGTCCACCCATCAACCCTAAACAAATTCCATCATCAAAAGATTTGTTTTCGGTCACTCCTATTTCTCCGTGGTTGTTTTCGATACCACATCATCTTGTGGCCTCATCATCCAACCGGCTAAACATAGCCTCTACATCAAAGAAACCACGGTTAGTTAAAACCCATTACCAAAAATCCTTGGCTAAACCACCCCCCATACAAACCAACCACACCACGTCATCACCAGAATCGACCCAGTCAATAGCCTCATTTTCCTCTGACTTTGACCCACTCAAAGGGTCTTACGCCAAAATCCTTGCTATGTTGGTAGAGAATGCGACCATTTCCCTACCCCCACTTAGACCTTATGACCCGTCTAAACCTCGACCTATAGGTTATGATGAGTCTAAAATCTACGCCTATCACCGCACACCAGGACATGATGTGGAGGGATGCAAAGCTTTAAAAACCATCCTTCGTCAGTCACCTCTCCCAGATAGAAAGGTTAAGAAAGACAACTTACGAAGGGAGAGACCTTTAGCTTCAATTCCCTCTCCTATACCATCTGTCCCCGCCTCACCAAGATCTATCATTATTACAACCCCACCTCTTGAAGACCATGATTTATCCCAACCATCTTCCTCATCTCAGGTCTACGAGATTAATATGATTAGTGTTGCTACTCGAGCGCAGAAAAACAATGAGAAAGCGAAAGATAGCACACCTGCGTCCTCTCTTTCTCCGTCCACCATCCCGATTGCACCACCACCCAAAGTGGTTATTCATGGACCCACTTACCCCGTCTCCAATGGAGTTGCCCATCGAGCCATGATCAAACAGCTTCACCAATCACCCATAAAAATGACACTATATGATCTCATTCAGACTTCGAGAATCTCATCGACAGGCTCTCGTTGAAATTCTTCAAGGGATTGAGGTCTTACCTAATGAAACCCTGCCTGTTGCCTCCATTCTAACACCCAATCACGTTGCTTCTCTCACCAAACAACCCACTGTCCCAACCACTTCTATCTCTGTACAACAAGCTGCTGCAGTCAGTTTCTCCAAAGACGAAATTGTTGACTTTGGTACAGAAGATCCTGACCCTGCCCTTTTCATCTCAGCTTACGTCCGGGACATTCGGGTATGTCGTGTTATGATTGATGGGGTGCTAGCCTAAACATCATCTCTTCAAAAGCCTTCCAACAAATGAATATCCCTTCTAGCTACATGTGTGCCAATCCCATCATGTTGCGGTCATTCAATGACACTATTACCTCTACCTTAGGCACCATGATTCTTAACATTTGTGTAGGACCACGTACTTTACCCGAACTCTTCTATGTCCTTGAGGGAGAGTTTCAATACAATATATTGCTAGGTCGCCCTTGGATCCGGGCTATGGGATGCGTTCCCTCAACCTTACATAGATGCATAAAATTTGAATACGAGGGGAAGTCCTACACCGTAAAAGCTAATCCTCCCCCCTTTAAAACCTGAAATATGATATACCGCCCTAATGATGTGCTTGTACCAATCAAGACACCCATTCATTCAACCCAACCATCCTCTTCAAATGTGCCTCAACCATCCACCTCAACCGCACCTACACCTTCAAATGAAACCACTATCGCAAAAACCACTTCCCTTCCTGCAGCTAATATCCCAACCGCATGAGACCCCTTAGTAGATTTTTTTTCAATGCCTTATGCTGGGGGAGTATCACCTATATAACGTTAGTTCTTTCCATACCCCACAGGAGTACGGACAGGTACATGCACATCCTACCTATGACCGTCGTGTGGGGGAAGTAATCTCTTACGGACCACCCCATTGCCGCACCAACCTAACGTATGGGGGTGTTGACGCATCCTCCATTACCCCTGAACCCCCTCTTGGTGTGGTTCCCTTCCAATCCGATTTTCAATACTTGACAAATCGTCGTTTCACCCTCACCTTCTTGACTCGTTGTGCTTGGAAAGGCTTTGGTTTTGGTCTTTATGAACAAGGCCGACATACACTCATTCCCGTGACTACACGCAAACACAATGATCGCAGTGGTCTCGGTTTTCCTGAAACACCTACACAGGAGGAACCTCGTGTCAGTTGTCTTCTAGAAGACAACGACGTCACCCCTACCAAACCATCATCACCCATTTACTCGCTATTCTATCCAAACCATTCCCCGCTCCACTAACAAATTTGCGGATACTATGGCTTGCTTAGCCTCGCAAATTCCAGCTTCATCAACTAACTCTGACATTTTCGTCTTGGTCCAACAACTCTTTGCCCCATCTTATTCAGCCTCGGTTGTTTGTACGATAAATAATGTGTCTGTTAATTCGCAGGATACCTGGTATCACCAATTTCATGACTACCTTACAACCTCTGTTCTCCCATCTGACCTTACTAGTACTGCAAACGCGCGTTTCTTAAACGCGTTTCTCGTTATGTTGTTATGGGGGGACTCCTTTATAAATGTGGCTTTGATGGCATCCTCCTTCGATGTCTCACCGGTGCGAGAGGTCACCCATACCATCCAACAAGTCCATGCCGGTATTTGTGGCGGACATTTTAGCAGCCTTGCCATGGCCAAACGAATCCTCCGCCTAGGTTATTATTGGCCCACTCTCAATAACGATTGCTATGAATATGTTAAGAGTTGTGTTATGTGTCAACAACATGCCAACCTTCAACATACTCTTAGCCACCCGCTCCAGTCGCCCGAGATCTTTGGCATTTCTCACAATGGGGTTTAGACCTTATTGGTGAGATTCATCCATCCTCTTCGCAACGTCACCAATGGATTATCACAGCAACCGAATATTACACAAAATGGGTGGAGGCCATTCCACTCATTTCAACTAAAAAAGAAAAAAATGTAGGGTTCATTAACCACCACATTATCTGTCGTTTCGGGGTTCCTCATCGCCTGATAACAGATAATGGAAAATCTTTCAAAAACAAGTTGTTACAGGACCTTTGCGACAACTTTGGTATCAAACTCAGCTTCTCATCACCCTACTATCCACAAGCAAATGGACAAGCTGAATCCTCTAATAAAACCCTAACCAAAATCCTCATGAAAGTTGTCAATGAGTCTGGAAGAAATTGGCACGATCACATCCCCTTTGCCCTTTGGGCTTATCGTACTAGCATTCGTACCTCTACTAATGCTACACCTTTTTCTTTGGTATATGGTACCGAGGCTGTCTTGCCTCTCGAAATACAAATACCCTCCCTCAGGATATCTCTTCAGGATATTCTCACCAACGATGATTTCCGCCAAGAGCGGTTAGCCCAATTGGAGCTTCTTGACGAACGTCGTCTTACAGCTCTCGATCACCTTCAAATCTATCAAAAACGCATCAAGCGTGCTTATGATAAGCGACTTCATGAGCATACCTTTAAAGTTGGTGATCTTGTCCTCAAAGAGAATCAACATGTAACCAAACTGGAAAAGAGCAAACGTGGAAAATTTGCTCCTAATTGGATTGGGCCTTATATAATCACTCACACTTATGGATCAGGTACTTATCGTTTAGCTTCGCTTAATGGTAAGCCTGAGCCTGAACCCCTTAATGCCTTGCATCTTCGACCATTCTACTGTTGAATTTAGTGTTACATCACTTCTTATCTACCTACTGCTCGTCCCTTGAGCTCATTTACCGCTACATACACTTTGTTTCCTACATCTCCAAATAAAATCAAGCTCACTTCTCACCTCCCCTTAACGATGCCTTCCCCTTTTTAGTCTAGTCCATGACTTCAAAGTATTAAAATAACACCTTCTTATGGGATTTTCTTGAGTCAAACTTCCTACCAAACTAGATGCTTCACGCCAAAAGAACATCTAGCTATCTAAATTATATATAGACTGCTCCCTCGAAGGACAGCTATATGCCAAACTATTGCTGCTATTATATATAGACTGCTCCCCCGAAGGACAGCTATGCACTAAAATCATATCTGCTACTATAAATAGACTGCTCCCTTGAAGGACAGCTATACACAGTCAGCCTTTATCAGAAGCTTCTCGCATTGATCAGCTTCGTGAAGACCTCAAGTATAATACAATCAATATCCCTTGTAGACTTCCCGCATCGATCAGTCTACATTCAGTAAAATAAAAGCCTCATTCAAAAGAACTTTTGAGTCATGGACTTGTCTATTTAGGGTAGGTTCTCTTTCGTCAGAACACTCACTTTGTAATAAGTTCTCCATACCTCAGCTATACCATCCACCTCGCCTCACCATTTGTTTCAACTCAAGGGACGTGATGTACACCCGATATATTGTGATCTTACAACTCTTTTCACCTATTGACTTCTCGTCTATGCACGGTACCTAGGGCTTCAAGCTCGTTCTACGTTGTGTGGTTTGTTTAGCTCTTTTCACCTACGGAGCACTCTTTCCGCTTTGCCTCACATCTAGGATTGTGTGTTGATCTTAATCAGGACATGGTTCCCTTCTACTTGGGTAGGCTAACTTTCACTTCCCTTATACCTTTTACAACATTACCAATTCGTTACCAACACCCTCAACCTTACCTTACCAATATTAATATCAATATTTTTACCAACCAACCAATTTCCTGAACCGTACCAAATTGCCTAAATTCACCTCTCCCTGGTCCTAAGGGAGAACTACATCCATCTGAGGCCCCTCCTTGCTTTGTGCAATGGGCTATGTAGGCAGCACTTCAGAGACATGGGGTCTCCCAATGTTATCTCGACCATCCCCTACAATAACTTATCATGTGTGGTAAATATAAATATTTGTGTGTATTTCTATTTAATCACATTCCTCTTTATCCTTTTTCAACACAAAAAAGTCAAAACACAAACATTCTTATTATTATCATAACTCAAATCAACATACATATTCAGTCTTATTTAGATGTTAAACAAATACATCTTCTCTATCATCGACACGCAGGTCGGCATCCTTATTTATTCTTATACCTCTATAACATTTACTTAGACCCTCACGATTCATCCCGACCCAGGAGATGATCGTGATCGTCGACGCCTCTCGCCGGGCCTCTCCGTCCTCAAAGGTACCGCGGCTATTGGTACCGCCCACTGATCTACCAATCTCTCCTGTAACATATGAATACGCCCTCTCGCATGGAGGAATCCAGCCTCTAGTCTCTCTGCTCGTGACTCCGCAACCGCTAACAATCCTCTTGTCTCATTCATCTACGTTTGGAGCTGATGAACTAAACTCTGCAGACGATCTCTCTCCGCTATAATCACAGCTATGTCAGGGCGATCACGTACACCTCACAGCTCTGCTACCCACCATAACCTATAGGCCTCTGTCGTTCCTGCATCCATTACCCTGCGATCGGCTGCTATCTCCTCTGGCCCTTCTGGAGGTGTTGGCCGGGGAGGTGAGAATGCTGCCTCGGCGTCGATCCTCATATATGGTCTATAAGCCAGGGGTATATCCTGCACAAATCCAAATTATCGCCACACGCGATCTAGAGGAATCCTCTCATACTCACAGTGCGTGCCAGTGTGATCCACCTCAATCGCTCTACACCCTCAACTCCTCGGCTACGTTCTCTGTTACCATATAGTTCCCGTAAGGCCTCCAACAGATATCCGCAATCGTCACCCTCTCCCATACCTACCTGTAATACTCAATGTCACCCGTCACGGCTGGGATCTTGCCTCTAGTTACATCGGACCCATCGTCGAATCCTAACCTCTCGTACTCGGTCTCTCCCGATTTGGATGGGTCGGCCTATTGGTCGCACACACAAACAATGTGCTCATAGGCCCAACAAGTGTAATAAGTATGAACAATCCAGTGTCATCCTGTGATTTCACCTACAAGCCCATAAACCCCTGTATAACTCCGCCAAATATGCAGGTGCCCATGCAAAAGTCACGTTCCTTTCTATCATCTCCCAAATAACACACATCAATGCCTTTGGAAATCTTCCCCCATCCGCCCTCGGTAATGCATAATACCCTACCGCTATCATTAATATCACTGCTAACCTTGTCTCCTCAGGGTGTGCTGCATACATTATCCCATATGTGAATGACAAACCTCGTTGTGTCAAATCTCGTGCGTATGGACCAAATACTGCTGTTATCGCTCCCCGCGCCGCGCTAGGTAATGCCTGATATACTGGTTTTCCTGTAATAGGGAGCCTCAAAATATGGAACACATCTTCCAATGTTACTGTCATCTCCCCTGTTGGCAGATAGAAGGTATTCTTCTCTGGATTCCATCTTTCAATCAACGCCTGCAACATAGCATGGTTATGTGCAATTCGTGAATAATAGCGGACTCCACTTAACCCCAAATGATTTATCAATGTCCATTCAACTGGTGTTACATCCGCTCGGATTCGTGACAACAGCGCTGGTACACTATCATTCATCCTCGGCCCTGCCTCTGCCTGCACACGTCACAACAACAAATAACCATTCAATCCATCGAATCCCTAAAGGTTTTTTTTTTTTTTTTTTTTCTCACATTCTAGAAATTCCTCCAGTAACTGGTATCGGTTATAAATAACAGATCTTGGTTCAAGGCCGATACCGGTTATCCCTAACCGCTATCGGTCACTTTCAATTACATACACCTTGCCTAAACAACCACCTACGACAATAAGTTGATCGTTTATTCCTCCCTGTATACACAGACATACCCGAAACCCCTGATTACCTACCCCATAACACTCACCTCACCTATAACCCTTGCTATCACGTTTTCTTTATCATATCTACCCACTTAATCTCCCTCCTCCTATTTACAAAACATGCAAACACCAAATTACAACCAAAACGTTTACCTCTTGGGTTGCAGCAGTTTGAGGTGGCACTTGTCTTCCCTCTCGTCCCTGCCTGCTGGATGCTTCTCCTCGTTCTGCCATGTTCACCACCCTTTTCAAATTTTCCTTTCTACCTCCTCAATCTCAGATCACATTCACTTTCCCTGTCTCTTTTCTCCTTATCACTCAAATCTCTCATGCAATTACCTGTCTCAGTCATCAAAAAGCGTCGCGTTCGCGTATTTAACTTCTTGCATGGCTCTCAAAATTAGAACTTAAGTTGCCACCCTAGCTTTTCTATTTTAAGAAAATCTTATACCTACATAACCGGTATCGGTTACATAACCGATATCGGTCTATTAACTACCGACATCGGTTACATAACCGATATCGGTTATACACCTGCCTTTTGGAAACATAGTTCTTTTCTTCATTTTCTACCTAATTTTTGTCGCGCCCGCCTCTTTTTCCTGCATAATAACACCATTATCCATATTTTTCCATCCAATCCACTTCTCATTACGATTTCATCCATATCATCTATCTACATTACCAAAACAAACATGCCATCATCTAAGGATATCAAAAAACTATCAATCTATACACCATTTGGATCCAACTCATCAGATACATACATTCAATGTCACAAAACCAGCAACAACACATGCAACATTTCATAATATAACATGTCATCCATATATATGTGCATCTCATTAACAAAAGACGTCAACATCATTTATATATCACACCATGTAAATCCAACTCATCATACATCAAATATCACAAACCATCGACAAAACATTTAACGCATTTTTAAACACAGCATGTGGATCAAAACATCATATCTATATATATATACAAGGTTTCAAATATACAATGTGCCCTGCATCGGGGCCTCTGTGATCTCATAATACAACAAAGCCGGCGCGCAGGCCGCAATAACCGTCAAAAACCTCAACACGGCTCGCAGGCCGGTCTCTCATATCAAAAACAGACTCGGCTCGGGCAGGTAGTATCAGTATCAATCGTATAACCCGTACTCAGCTCATGCAGGCTGGTATAATAAATAAATGAATGAATAAATGAATAATATGTAGGCACGCAGGCCTCTATCAACACAACCGGTTTGCAGACCGGTGCTCATGTCTAATATACAAAAAGTGCACGGACCCCTCAGCTCTCTCCACCTCCTCTACTGCTGTCTACCGCTGGTCCCTATCCACGCCTCTCGCCTCCGCTGCTGTGATGGACCCACCAGTGGCGTGGTGTACCTCCCCGAGACCTCTGGCTCCGAGAGGTCTCTGCTCTATGTGCCGCATAGGGCTGATAATCAGCCCCGGTACCATCAAGAATATCCTGATAGTATCGGGCCTCCGCTCTAGCCTCCATGTAACGCTCTCGAGCCACCGTAGGTGCTGGGGCTGGTCCCCTGACACCTACTACCAGTGCCCCCGTGCTGTCTTTGGTGCATTTGGTGGTGCTGTGTGGTGTGGTACCTATACTGTACTCGTGCTCGGGCCGTTTATGGCTGGTGGTACTGTGCATCTATACCGCTACTGGTGGTGGTGCCTGTGCCTGTACCTGAGCCTGGGCTAGCTGCCCCTGTAAAACACCTATCGTGCTCGTGCACAGCGCATGCCAATTTGCCGTAATAGCTGCACCTGACCCCTGAGTTGATCTCGCTCTGCCATCACCGCTGCTAAAGGCAGGTGTGTGGATTTGTGCTACCCTCATTTACTCTCGACCAGCCCACCAAACCATATATGCTCCCGTATAGCCAGCATCATCTACAGTGTCATCTGCGGCCTCTCAGCAACCCAATCTGGATCCACGGGCTGTGGTGCAGGCAGTGGGGCCTCTACATCATCCCTCCGGTACTGAGGGAAGTGAGGGGGCTCATCCTGTCATAGCCCCATCTACTGCGTACCCTCTCCAGGGGTATCCTCTCATACTCTCCCGGCCTCCGTCCCGCTATCCAGAATGTGTACTGGATCCACTGCAACTGTCCTCGGGCTCCTCCACGGGGGTGATGACCTCTATATGGTCTCCATACAATATCTACCGCTGTCAGGCCCTCTAATAAATGCCTGTAGTAAGTAACGTCTCACCCTGCAAGCACTGCTCGTGGCTGACCCACGACCCCCAACCACCTCTTGAAATCGTATCTATATATGACCTGTGGCCCTGGCTGCTGAGGTAACCCTACTAGTCTAATGCATATGATGTGCTCATATGCCCAACAGTGAAGTAAAAATGTCGAACAAATCCCGAATCACACGATCCGTGATAGCCCCACGCCTCCTGTATAATCGCACTGCACCGAGATATCTCGGGTGCCCAAGCATAACAGTGTGCTCCTCCACCATCTCATGCAGCACCCCATCGGGCGCCCATGGAAAGCGGCCTCCTCTCGAGTGCTGGGAGGGTGGGCGGGTGATCCGATCATCATCAACACGGCAAGCCGTGTCTCATGTCGGTGCGCACGGTACATATCACCATACCCGATGCTCATGTTGTGATATGTCGAAGCAGCGCGTGCGCATCCCAAAACACGTAGGATGTTGTCCATGGCTGTCTCTGGCATCCACTGAAAGACTGCCTCTCCATCGATAGGTAATCGAAGGATGCGATACACATCCTCCAATGTGATGGTCATCTCTCCAGTCGGGAGATGGAACACATTGGTCGCCGGATCCCATCTCTCGATGAGGGCAACCATCAAACTATGATCTCTGTCGATAGCTCTGTATCGCTGGACTCCGCCGAGTCCCACCTCGCGCATGATAGCCCAGTGTGCTGCGGATACGTGTGGCCGCATCCGCACCAACAATGGGGGCATCCTGTCCCGCATCGTCAGCTGCTGACGTGCCTGCAAAACCAACCCACAACATTAGCCCTACTCTTTATCCCAACATCTACTTTTCCCTCTATACCCCCTTTTTATCCCCCGACCACACCCCGACTCCCTAACACACCCCTCTACCCACCTATCTTCTCCAATATCCCACCCCCTTTTCACACCCAAACAAACAACCCCCACCATACTACCACACAACCAAAACGATACCCAAACAACCAAATCCAACAACCGACACAACCTAAATCATATCAAAACATCCCTATCCCACCCCAATCATACCAAAACACCAACTCAACTCAACCACACAACCCAAACCCCGCCCACACACCCAAACCACATAAAAAAAAAAAAAAAAACAAAAACAAAAACAAAAACAACCAAACCACAAAAACAAAACAAAAAACAAAAAACAAAACCGGCGTTGGCGATATACGACCGACGCCGGTCAAACACTAAAGCACCCTGCCCTAACAATTTGCGTGACCGATGCCGGTCGCTTAGAGACCGACATCGGTCGCTGTAATTACCCGGAGCCGAGCCCCCGCGCGGCCCCCAACCTACTTTTTTACATTTTTCTACCCACATACCCACCCAAATACCCTAAAAACCTACCCACCCTGCCGCCTTGGCCTACTTAACCTATCTACCCTCTCCCTTTTTCAAATCACTTCCATTTATTAATTATTTTATCAAAAAATACATTCCTACCCAAAACCCCAAATTTAGCATAATGCAATAAAATGAACACAATATGGGGTTTCGAACCTACCGGTACGACGACACGTCGTCGTGGTGGGATGGGTGGTGGTGGTCCAGCTGGTCCAGCTCCTCCTGCTCCTCCTGGCTATGCCATGGCTCCAAATGTCCTCTTCTGGGTCCTCAACCAATCAACTACTGCCTCCTCCTCACTCGGGCCCACCAATCACCTCACTTCTCCACTCAACTAGTGCCACCTCAACCAACAAATACACCAATATCAATATTCCACCTCAGAGAACTTAATTTGGTTTCCAAATTGACAAAGTGACAATGACCGGCCGTATTTTTCTTTTTATAGGTTTTTAACATAGAACCGATACCGGTCAAATCGTGCCCTAAGGAACCGACGTCAGTTATCTAACCGGTACCGGTCATAGATAACCGATATCGGTTTTGCCCTTATTCACTACTCTCCCTTTCCCACCACATTGCCTATTTACCACATCGCCTATACGCTCCATTACTCTTTAGCCGTTTTTGACTTCACCGGCCCGACCCAAGGCCGCAACCAACCATTTGGCCCGACCCAAGGCCTCACCCTACCCATTTGGCCCGACCCAAGGCCTCACCCTACCCATTTGGCCCAACCTACGGCCCTCACCCTACCCATCCGGCCCTACCCAAGGCCTCACCCTACCCATTTGGCCCGACCTACGGCCCTCACCCTACCCATCCGGCCCTACCCAAGGCCTCACCCTACCCATTTGGCCCGACCCAAGGCCTCACCCTACCCATTTGGCCCGACCTACGGCCCTCACCCTACCCATCCGGCCCTACCCAAGGCCTCACCCTACCCATCCGGCCCTACCCAAGGCCTCACCCTACCCATTTGGCCCGACCCAAGGCCTCACCCTTCCCATCCGGCCCGACCCAAGGCCGCAACCCAACAACTTGGCCCGAACCACGGCCGTACCACTTCAATACCTTACCCAACATCAGCAACATACACTTTTATCCACCCATCATATAGTTTTTTGTTCAATCGAGCTCACCTGTTCGTGTTTTAGCATGATTAGGGTCCTTGACTTGATCTGTCGACCAACTTTTCCTAGACCTAGACCGTGACATTTATCTCAACCAAACCAACCATTTGGTACTGCCGAACATGCCTAAATGTTCCTGTACCTTACCTGTTATATACCCTGGAGCTACTTCCTATGCCTTGGATACCAGGATTATATCACCCTTGTTTGGATAAACTATCGACCTTTGCCTATGCATTGCTGGTTTGCTCGTCAAATCATGTGCCCTAGTCGCACTATTGCATTTCAACGTGCGTCTGCTTCCTTGGACCTACCCCACTCTCTCACCATCATCTCTACACCATTTATCCTTTATCAACTCTATCCCTGATTTCACGTTCTCTCAATCCGTGATAGATTTGAGGGGGATTACCTATACCCTTAACAGGGGAAACCACTTCATATTATTGTCTGTGCAGCTTTACAAAACAAGCTACACGACAATAAGGGGCTAATGTAGACACCAAATTTGTGTCTTACGACCCCTTGTGACCCGCACCTCCTTTCGCAACCTAACCTCATCACCTAAACCTTACACAATTATTTATTAATTACCTTGTAATTGATAAATCCACATCACCTTACCTGCCACCTCATTTTGCCACCTCATCATGACCTAGTCCTAACCCTAAACTAACCTAATTAAGACCTATAACTTGGTCCACACCTACACCCATGACTAATGACCCCTTTCTCGCACCCAAAACCGACCTTCTAGTCACTTGACCAAGCCCGCAACTAATCTCTCGGGAGAAAAGTAGGGAAAGTGGGTGATTTTACTAAAAATAGCCTGCTTTTTCCTAACCGATACCGGTTCCTACTCGACCGCCGTCGGTTACGTAACCGCCATCGGCTCCCTGTAAATGGGCTCCCCAAACCAAAAACAACGGACGAAGGATTTTTGGGAGCAAGGGAGATCATTAGGAGCGATCAAGAGAATCCAGATCTTCACTTGACCAAGCAGAGACGAGTGAAGAAACCAGAAGAGTTGCAACAAAAGGAGATCAAGCCCAAAACTGCAACGGAATAGCCAGAAACCTGTGATACTCAGCTGATCATCGGGAGGGAGATCTCTCATCTTCTGTGTGTCAAGCCATCTTACCTAAGTTCTGCCTTTGTCATCAGAGTTCCTGGACCTGCATCTTCATCTATAACCAGTAAGTTACATCTTGCATGTCCTCTTTAATAACATTTCTTAGACTTTTTGAATCACAGTCCCCATAAATCCATTCCTAGATCCACTACCCAACGTGTCATTGCATCTAACTATCATTCATTTACCTCTCACCATCTCATTACCTAATATCACTCATATACCAGCCTTACCAACAACACCGTTACCCTACGACACAACCACCCCATAAAACAACCAACCTACAGATCCTAGACCATACCGATATCGGTTATCAGCAACCGGTATCGGTTATTGTGACTCAAAACTAGAAATCAGCCTTTCCCCTACCCGTCTCAACGAAGTAATTTAATTGATATTTTACAGTTTTTGGTGTTAATTCATATTAGCAGGGGAACTGACCACCTTCGAAAGGAAGTTTTATATTTCCTAGGCCCAAGGCAGTTCCCTCATTTATCGTCTAATCAAAATCTTGTGGTCTTGTGTTCTTATTTGCAGGTAGTCCTTCCAAGACAAAAAGGAGTTCTTCACATCAACCCTTTGATATTTCTCTACGGTACACGCACACCATCTCGACATTCACAGGTATTCCTCCTAGCCCTAACCTTATCTGTTTCTAAAAGGAATGAAAGGATAGAAGTAACTCTATTCCCCAAAGCGAAACATTCCGAAAGCGAAACAACACCTTTCGAGAAAATAAAGTTGTCGATTGCGAGTAATTTCTAGAGGTATAATTAAAAGGGAAAGGCGATCAGTAAAGTACTTATACCAAATGTCGCGTGGGTCAGTTTCAATGGTTCTAACAAGGTTGACATCTCAAAATAAATAAGAAGGTGATTGTAACCTTTGTACTGTGACAAATATTTTTGAGTCAAAGGGTGAAGCAGGTATTTGAGAAGCAAGAAATGCCATGGTATCCACAAATTTATTAGTGGAACGTGGGGTGGTTTGAAGTTCATAACGGTCAAAGGTAGTCAAAAGTATATCTACATGATGTTTATACTTTTGAAGTATTTCATTATGACACTGGTATATACCATTAACTTAATTTACAACTAGTTGAGAGTCACAAAATATATTAATCTATTTAACGTCTAAGGTGATGGCAACTCAAAGACCTAATACGAGTGCTTCATATTCGGTGATATTGTTAGTACATTCAAAATCTAGTTTGAAAGATATTTTTATTATTGTCAAGATGAATGAGAATAACTCTAGCACCATCCCCATGCCGACATTTGAAACCATCTAAGAATAAGGTCATCTGTTAAATGGTATCATCTAGAAAATTGAAGTTAGAAGATTGATTTCCTAAGAGGGTGCATCACTACAAGTTGGTCAATGATGGTTTATCCTTTGACATATTTTTTATGGATGAATTTGAGGTCTAGGTCTGCAACAAGCATGAGCCAATGTGCATCATATTGATCTTTATATGGTTTGGCCTATATGTAATGTAAGGGGTCAGTATTGGTGATGAAAAAGGTTTTGTGGTTGAGTAGGTAATGTCAAAGCTTAGTGGCAGCAAAAACTAAGACTAAGCATAATTTTTTGGCATGATTATATCTAGTTTAAGTAGTCCAAAAGTTATGAATTTTATAATAAACCACTTTCTCCCTTTGTTACTCATCATGATGAGTGAGCATGACACCCAAGGAATGATCACAAGCATAAATGTAAAGGTAAAATAACTAGTCATCCTTAGGGGGAATGATCACAGGTGGTTGGAGGAGGTACTATTTTAAGGCTTCAAAGGATTTTTAGCATTCATCATCCCATTTAAAGGATACATTTTTTAGGAGATAATGAAATGGGTGGGCGGTCAAAAATATGTGAAATAAAGCAACGAATAGATTCGTAACTTTCCTTACAGTCGTGAAGTTAACAAAGATTAGTAGGTGGAGGAATTTCAAGAATATCCTTGATTTTAGCGGTGTTAACTTTTATGCCATGCAAAGAAACAATAAAACCCAAGATCTTTCCAAAGATCACAATAAAGACACACTTCCTAGGTTGAAGGTGAACACTATACTTGATGAGATGGTCAAAGATGACCTTAAGAACTATAATGTGTTTGGCTCGATGTTTAGATTTGGCAAGGATATTGTTAATGTAATCTTCCAATATGTGATGCATGATTTGATGAAAGATATAAGTCATAGCCCACTAATATGTAGCACCAATGTTCTTAAGGCCAAAGCACATAACTCGATAGAAGAAGGTCCCCATGGAGTGATGAAGGTGCTTTTTTGTTGATCTTCTGGGGAGATTAATATTTGGTTATAACCTAAGAAACCATCTATCGGTGATAGCATCTCAAGGCTAGAGGTAAGATCAACTATTTGGTCAATACTAGGTAGTGTAAATTCATCTTTAGAGAAAGCTAAGTTTAGGTCAGGAAAATCCATGAAAATACGGTGTCCCCATATTGTTTTTCTGACATGAATGATGTTAGAATTTGATTGGGGATAATCAATGGGTAGGATGAAGAAAACCAAAAGAAGGCACTTTGGAGTTCTTATTTGACAAGAAGGGAAATGTAAGGATGAATTTTCCGTAGCTTTTGTTTTACAAGTTTGGCTTTAGGAATAGTTACGATATTGTGGACTACAATGTTTGGGTCAATACAGGTCATATCGAGTAGGACCAAACAAAACCATTTTTATGATCTTAGAGGAATGAGGTAAAAGCTTCCTACTCAATAGCATCTAAATATTGTCGTATCTTTAAAATGTGTGGGTTGTCTTGAGTGCGGATATTGATTTATGTGGTGGTTTCATTTAACATGGTTTTTGTCTCAAAAGGTAATGATCGATGAATATAGGATGAGAATAGACTCATCATCTTGACATTGAATGATGTTAATAGAAGGTGTATCATCATTGATCATGTTATGATACATAAAGGGAAGGGAAGAGGGAGCCTCGCCATCTTGTTGATAAGATAGAGGTCCCAGGGAAATGTTGTTCATGAAAAAAGAGTTAGGAGGAATAGATTCTAGATCTATAGACTCTGTAGGTGAAGGTGGTGAAGTTGGTAAATGGGGTAAAGGAGGATGGCCACCCTCAATGAGTTTGATGCAGGTTTTCTTAAAAGATGGTTTGAAAAAACCAATACCACTATGTTCTTTGTTTTTATGAGTGGTGGTACGGGATGATGGTATGGCATCCCTATTCATAGAAACCAAATCCAAATCCCTTCCATGCATAACGATGGAGAAATGCATGGGAAAAGTGACGATTGGTGAGATATTGGAGGTTGGATGAAAATGGTCATGTTTGGGAAGGTGTCGCATACATGTAGGTGGAAGTATTAAATCCCCCATATGTTAAGTTGGTGCGAAGATGGGGAGGACCATAAGGGAAAACCTTTCCTATGCAAAGTGTTCATAGCGGATATGTTGGTGAAGGTTATCATACTCTTTAGGAGTAACAAATGAGTCGATGTTATACAGGTGGTACTCCCTCGAGTGAGGCTTTTAAAAATACCCTCTAAAGGATCATTAGTGGATATATGGGTAGCTGAAATAAAGTAATTATTGTATGTTGGGGAGAAGAAGCATTGGTTGGTTGAGAAGTCGATGGGTTGGTGACTTGGTTGGCTATAGAGGTTGTGGTAGTAGTGGGAATAGAGGATTTAGGTGTAGGAGAGCTGGTGGTAGCATTGGTGGATGGGGTTATGGGTGAAGGAGAAGTAAAATCATTGGTAGATGCCTTAGATAGTATAAGGACATCATTAGGTCGATACAACATGTTGCAGGTTTTGAATGGTGAAGGATCGGCTGGAATGGTATAGTTATGTCTTTCATGTTAAAAGTTTACACAACAATGTAAGGTTGAAGGAACATAACACATGACATAGATCCAAGGTCAGTCAAGTAACAAGTTGTACAAGAATTCCCCCTCTAAGACATAGAACAATTCTAGAACAATACAGGGGCCCACACAAACGTGGAGAATGATGGTGTCAAAGGTGGAAGTTATGGCATCATTGAATGAACATAATATAACTAGGTTATTATGTATGCAATTGGTAGGGATGCACATTTGATTATATGCATGGGTGGATATGGTGTTGATGTTGGCACTACCATCAATCATAACACGTTGAACATGTACATTATCAATGTAAATGAAAATGAAAAAGGCGAGGATCATGATCATCCGAGTGAAGAGGTACAATCTCATCATCAAAGAAACTAAGTGTGCCTACTTAATGAGTGGTAATGGGTGTAGAGTAAGGGTTTGAATTGGTGAGTGAGGCCAATTGGTGAGATATGATAATGGAGGCCACGGGTGTAGGGTCATTAGGTAAAACCTCAATGGATTGCAGAACCTCCATGAGGGCCTATCAATGGGATTCCTAAGTTTGGACAAGGTCATATAAAGAAATTTTTGGATGGGCTTGGTGTAATTATTTTATCATTTTACAATGGGTGACCCCATCGAAATAAGCTATGTGGGTCCCAGAATAATGATTTTTTATACAGTGCAGATTGTGTATTAGGCACATGATTGGAGATGGCCTAGTTATTTTTCCTTTCCTTTCTATTTTTGGGTGCGAGTGGAAACTTGGATCATGTTAATCTAAGGAAGAGAGGTGGATGGAGAAGGTGTTTCATGAAAGGTATAATGGAAAGATGGACCAAAACCTAGCATGGGATAAGAGCCCCGTAAAATGACCTGGGGGCATCTTGGCATTTTGGTGGGGTTTTGGCTAGCTCTCTTATCCGGACCATATTAATCTTGAATATTGGATGAGGTAAAAAGGTTATAGAGGTGGAGATGTGGTTTGTTGAATAGGTAGTGGGAGATTATGTGTTGTGATAGGTGGAGGTGGACCGGGTTCCTCATCTAGAATATCATCGTCATCAAAGTTTTGTTCAAGAAAACAAAAGCTGGAAAAGAATGGTTTTTAGAGCCTTACAATTTTCTACAACCCTTCATGGAACATGATTGTAAGCACAAAATTTAGTATCGTCAAACCATTTTGGTTTGGTTTTGAGTGGGTCGTAAGGTCTAATGGGTGGCAATGTGATGATGGAGGTCTCTAAATGGTTAAGTAGAATGTTGGCGTAAGACCCTGCCAATGGATCATAATGTGAGGTGAGTGTGGGTCTAGATTGAAGTGTGGGTGATTTTGGTGGGAGAGGTGTCACGGGAGGTGGAATTGGATGTGAAATGGGTTTGACCATTGGTTTGGTAGGTGGTATTATTTTAGATTTGGGTTTTACCTTCTTAAGTAAAGGTGTAGTAGATGAATTAGTGATAGAAGGTGTTATAGTCTTAATTACCACTTTGGAGGGTAGTGGGTTTTTTAATTTTGGTTGCACCTTCTAGGGTAAAGGTGAGGAAGGAGTACGTGATGTGGAAGGAAGGCAAATGATGAAGAGAATGAGTTAGCCAAGGTGATAAAGGAGGTGTGGTGAACATTGATGGCAAAGGCAAGGTAGAAGGTATGGATTAAAGAGAAGGAAATCTCATAGATATTGATGAGGTTACTATAGGTGATAGGGGTATAGGTGGTAAGAAAGATGCAGGTAATGATGAAGGTGTATGTTGTATACGTAAGTTGGGTGTAATAAAAGATCATGACGAAGAGACGAGATGTTGTGCTTTTGGTTTCCCTTGGATATGAGCTTGTGTTTTCCAAATAACTCTCCTTGTTATTTGGGAAAATAGTATAAATATTTCGGCTCTTAGTTCCCCATTGATGGCTGCATGCACTCAAGTTCAATTCACACAACTCCTTGGTTGCAGTTTTCCCTTGGTGCCCCTTCTTTTCCTCAAGCACCCTTGCACACTTGCTATTCTCTCCTTCCATTTTCCTCTTCCTCTTTGTGCAACTCCTCCCTTGCACCCATATTCTACGTGTTCTCCTTCTTCCTAAGAATTTTCTTCACCTTGCACGCATCTCAAACTTGCTTCAATCAACTAAGTCCTAAGCCCTCTCACGCACCATGCCCATCACTTTGTAATATTTTTTCCTTGACCATATGGTCTCTACACAAAAGTTTGCCTCATTTCCCGTGCATGTTGTGCATACCCTTCTATGCCTTCCCAACGCACATCATGCATGCCCTTATTTACACTCCTTCATGCCAAGGTCATCTTCTAACATACTTGAGTGTGCCACGTATAACCAATCAAAGCATTCCAATAGGGCACCGAATCAGTAATAAATCAACAAGTGACACATGGTAGAAATGACAAATATTGGCACATTTGGCCATCATTTCAGCCAATCTATGTGTGCCACATGTTTTTTGTGTGCATATCACTCTAACATCTTTTGATAGTCATATATTTTGTTCTGAGCTCATATCGTGTGTGCCTAAACTTGTAAAAAAATATGTTGACATCAGCTATAGTACCATGATTTTTAATTAAAATTCTTGGAAAATTTGGTAGGTGAGAAATGGGAAAATTTCTCCCGAGTATTAATGAGCATATCTGATTACTCAAACCACCTGATTTGATATGATCCATGCTCCTTTCTTCTTAAACATGCCAAGCATGAGACTTGGGAAGCATATTTCACATATCTCTAGGCGATTTACAGGAATTGAATGCTTCCTTTTGGTGGTTGTTGTTGGTCGCTCAAATGTGCACCCGCGTCTTGGATCTTGGAAGGTTTGAGGTGTTTGAGACCACAATGGAATGATCCCCAAGTTGTGGAAACTTGCGTGTTTGGGATGGATATCGGAGAAGGTCGGTTCCTCTATCTATTTCTACTACTACTCCTACTCTTAGTCTTTGGAAGGAAAACTAAACTAATGATTTCAAGGGACCAAGGATAGAAGGATGAGATGAAACGAAACTACACTAAAAGGTGATAGCACCGAGAGAAAAGAGGGATGAAAATATCAGTTCTAAGCAAGAACGAAAGGAAAATGCATGAAAGGAGGCTAGGCACAAGTAGCATAGCCGAGAACGTATTTATCAGATTGTTCTCATAGAACACAAACAAATAAGGAACTGAGGATATGAAATATCACAACCAACACACAACACAAAAGAAAAGTCAAGCGTAGAAGGAATGTAAACACGTTAGGATAGAGAATAGTCACAATACAATGATTTTATTAATTCCATAAATGTACGAGTTGTTACAATGATGAAGGAGGCCGATATCCACATGCAAGAGCTAGATCTAGAGGTTTGCAACTCAAAATACAGAAAGTATAGAGTCCTTAGCAAAACACATAAGGATCCAGAGTATCCAACATAACAAATGAGCCTATCTCTTGCATTTATAGATTAATCCATGGAAAAATAAGGGAAGAAAGAGGAAAAACCCAAATTTGAACACAACTACCAACAAGAAGCATTCAATGCCTAAAAATCTACCTGGAGATATGTGAAATATGCTTCCCTAAGCTTTTTGGCATGTTGAAGAAGAAAGGAGGGTGGATCATATCAAATCAAGTGGTTGGAGAGATTATATCAACTCATCAATGCTCAGAAATATGTTTTCCCATTTCTCACCTACTAGATCCATCAAGAACTTGAATTTGAATTTCTATTTCAGATGGGTGATGTCGCAGATTTTTGACAAGTTCGGGAACATGCCGATTTGAACTATGTAGCAAAACATATGGCTATCGAGAAGATGTTAGAGTTTTCTACAAATGTAAAACACGTGGCATGTGTGGATTGGTTGAAATGATGGCCAACTATGTAAATATTTGTCATTTTTTCCACGTTTCACTCAATGGTCTTTTGGAAGGATTCGGCACCCTTTTGGTGCACTTTAAATGGTTGCATGTGGTACACTCAAGTATGTTAGAAGATGACCTAGCATAGAAGGGTGTAAAGGAGGGCACAGGGATGCATGCAGAAGAATGAGGCATGGGAAGAAGATATAAGGAAGGCACACAAGTACGCACACGGAGAGAAAATGAAGCAACATGGTGAGAAGAGAACACATGGTGAAGGCATAACTATTACAAAGTAATGGGGTGGCCTATGCAAGGGCCGGGGACTTAGCCAATTAAAGCAAGTTTGAGGTACATAGAAGGAGTGGAACAAAGAGGAAAAGAAAAGGGCACGTAAGGAAGCTGTGACATAAGGAATGTGGCAAGTGATCTTGAGCACACGTAATATTGCAATAAATAATTTAGAGCTAGAATGTGTATGCAAGTTACCCAAATTACTAGGAGATCTATTTGGATAACAGTTTTGGCAAATTTCAGGTCATTTATCTGCTAGATGAAGAAGATCATTAGGTTGAATCATCCATTGGGCATGGAGTCCACTTATGCAATCATGAAACTACCCTTGTAATCACTTGAAGATCATTTATCGACTATGTACTGAATCTTGCAACTATTTAAAGAAGATCTCGCATTTTGGAAGCATGTGAGAAGAAATGTACAAACAAACAATGTGCACACAACACACTTGGAGGAATTGAAACTACTCTAATATATACAACATGATGCATCAAAATTAATTGAAGGGTTTTGATAGATCCCATTTATTGGGATTTACAAAGCATGCCTCCATCAAGATGAGTTAACTCGAAAGAGTTAGCTTCCTTGTAGGAATTGATGATGTATGGGCCACTCCAAAGTGCATCAAACTTTGAATGGCATCCTGGTTTAGCTCTGTCAGCATCCCATTTTAAAACCAAGTCCCCAACTTTGAAATCTTGAGGCCTAGCCTTTCTGTCGAACCATTTCTTTATTTCTTGTTGATGTTGTTCTAGCTTGATCATGGCAGAGTTCCTTAGTTCTTCAAGATTAACCAACTCTTCCATTCTGATTTCTCTCTAGTCTATGCCTTCAAATTCTAGCTATTGGGAAAGTGCTAATGAATTCAGATCTAGTGTCAAAGGAAGGGTAGCCTCCTTGCCATAAACAAGCTTGTAAGGTGAATTTCCTATTGCCTTTTTACCATGATTCTATCTTCCCAGAGCGGGTGCGAGACATTTGTATGTCAATGTCTTTGGCTAATGTTCATTGTGCACTTTGTGATTTTGATCAAGTTCTCGTTTGTTGAATCTACCAGATTGTTTCCTTGAGGGTAATAGCTGGAAGAAGTCTTCAAGTAAATGCCCAAACTTAGAGCCCAATCAGTGATTTTAGTACTAAGGAAGGATTTTGCATTATTAGAGATAATGGTTTGAAGAATGCCAAACCTTGTGACTATACCTTCAAGAAATTCAAGGATGATTGAATCAGTTGATTCCTTAAGCATGACAACTTCTGTCCATCTAGTGAAGTAATCTATAGATGTTAACACCCATTTGTTTCAAAGTGCTTGAAGGAGGATTGATCATGCCTATGAAGTCAAGACCCCATTACACAAAAGGCTGATCCACTTGGATTGGTTAGGGGAAGCACTACTAATATTTTCTTTCCCGTGAGGAAAGTGCATTCCTTGCATTTTTTGACCCACTTATGTGTATCTCGTAAATAGGGTAGGCTAGAAGATACTTGTCATTATGATCTTCATTTTTTTAGTTTTAGTAGAAAAATTTCCACCAGAGAATCCATCGTGAAATTATACTAACACTTTTTCAGCTTACGTGCCATTGATATATCTTAATAACATGCCATCAAGATTCCTTTTGAAGATAATTCCATCAATCAACACATAAGAGATAGATTTTAACCTTAGATGTCTTCTATTTTCTTTGTTTAAATTAGGACGGTATGCACCCACAAAAAGGAATTTTATCATGTCCTTAATCCGATTACGCACACCAAGGTCTATATTTTGTTCAAGTTATGCATTTGGAAGGTCTTCATCCAAAAATAATGATGCTTGAGTTCGATCTATGCATCCTCAGCAATTTTCCTGAAGAGCATGCTACCTCTTACCAGCTTTGTGGCTTTAATACTCACATCATACTCCATGATTTTTGTCACCCATCGCGCTCTTTTCTCACTGATTTCTTCTCCCATGATAAAGTCTCTAACAAAAGAGTGGGAGACTAATACCTTGATGTGGTTGGTGGTAAGCATACTCTTAAATTTCTTGAGCGCACGCATGATGGCAAAAACTTGTTGCTCTATGTGACTATACTTTAGTTCATAATCCCTTGATGTCAGTGAAGAAAGCCGCTTTTTTTTCCAGATCCTTGTTCATTTTCTTGTGTTAGGATAGAAACATCACTTGTATCAGCACCATAAGCATAAAGAATGAAATCCTTTGAGTAATCTAGATTGATAAGTGTTGGCATGCAAGTAATATCTTTCTTGATTTTGTTAAATATTTCTCTTCCTTAAGTTGTCCATCTAAAGGCTATGTCCTTCTTGAGCATCAAAGTGATGGGCCAAACTAGTCCTACAAAGTTAAGGATAAAATTCCTAAAAATTAGATCTTACCAAGGAAGGACTGTAGGGCCTTTTTGTGCGTTGGAAGGGAAAGAGCCAGGATAGCTAAAAATGAGCTCAGGATCAATTTTGATGCCATCCTTTGAAACCACATGGCCCAAATGCTTACCCTCCGCCACTATAAAATTACACTTCTTTGGGTTAAGAGACACCCCAAACTCTCTACATCTCTCAATTACTTTCTCCAAGTGCACCATATAATTCGAACTTTGCTTTGAGAATATTGTTACGTCATCAAGGTAAACCAAGATGAAGTCATTAAAGTATCTTTTGAAGGAAATATCCATGGTGCGTTGAAATGTGGTGCCCACATTTGATAGACCAAAGGATTTTTTGATATGCATATGTTCCCCATTTAGTTGTAAATGTTGTTTTGAATTGATCCTCTTCCTTGACTAGGATCTGATTGAAACCGAGTATCCATCTAGCATGGAGAAGCTTTGTACATCAGCCACAGTATACAAATCGACTCCATTAAAGGAAAAGGATAATAATCCTGTAGATATGCCTTATTCAAATCTTTGAAATCAACACAAAGTCTGATTTCACCATTCTTCTTGTTCACTGGAACCATATTTGTGACCCAGGTAGAGTATTTGATAGGAAAAATAATTTTTTCCTCAATGAGTTTAACTAAGGAAGTGACCTATGAGCCAAGTGGGATGTAACATGCTTAGGGATGCGATTGTAGAACTGAGTAGGAAAAACAAGGAAAGATTCCGAGCCGTTAGCAAGAAATGAAATTATGAAGCGTGGCGAACCAAGAATTGTAGATGATGGATCTCGGTTAAGAGCTTGGCAGAGAGATCATCGATTGGATGTGACCATCTAGAGAGCTCATCGGTTGGATGTGGTGGTGTCTTGGATGCTCAAGCTAAGAGCTCGGCTCATTATTAGACGCATCAACTTGGCACTTCATTTGATCTTATATTTTAGCAGAGGGGGCTGACATTGTGATGGTGAGTCGAGATCACATGAAAAGAGAACTAAGGGTTGGCATTAGCCATGACCGAGATGAGTCGAGCGGTAACTAGCTCGAGTAGGTAAATGAAAAGTAAACCAAGTCGGGGAGAGCGAGTCATATGTTTAACGAGGTGGGCTCGTTTTGGAAACTAAGTAGCTCGGTCAATGTGATGGAAAGAGGAGCTTGACCCCAACTCGGTGATTTGGCTCGGCGAGCCAACCACCGAATTGGGTTATTTTTGGCCTTTTCCCATAATTTTCCCTTCAATGAAAACCGGTCAATAGGGGGCCCACTAATATTTTAATTAATTTAATATTTTTATTTAAATATTTTAATAATAATATTTATTATTATTATTTAAATATTATTTTAATTAATTGAGAAGACTATGTCAACAAGAAATTAATGGCACATGATGGAACTTTCTCAAGTGGTTCAACCGACTGTAATAAGTGATACATCATGTACCTTCAATTTAGGAAGGGAATTTATGAATCTCTCTCTCTCTCTCTTAATTTCTTCTATAAATGTAATTTGGAAGCTCATTCCAAGGGGTTCCAATAGGTCATACAAGTTAAACAAGTTAGACACTTTTCAAACTTCCCTCTCTTCACAAGCTGAGAAGCTATGAATTTGGAGGCTCTCAAGCCTTTCTTCTCGAATTGTAATGGTAGCCTATGCCTTTTCACTGATGTAATGATGCATTGTGCAAGTGTTTGAAGTAATGAGAATTATGCTTTGTGATTAGTTATATGTCCTTTCATGATTTTGTTGCTTCTATTTTCCTCTCTCATGTTTTTAGGTGAATTGTGTAACCAGGGTTTCTTTTGCAAGTTTTGGAGGTCATTGTGCTTATCAAGGAGTGAAGTATTGTATGTAAAAGTGGGTTTGTAATGCATGTTAATTATTCCCCATGATCATATCTCTTCATTGGAAAGCCATAATTTTGTCTAGAAACACCCTTTCTTGGTACATCACCACTTCTAGTATAGGTTTTATTTCCTTGCAAATATCTCTCCCTAATCCCTTGAAATGTTAGCATAGGTCTAGTTAGCCATTTTTATTGCATTAGGAGTAGTGTAGTGCTTAGTTTAGGAAGAGGAATCTAGCCTTCTCTAGAGGTTCACCTTGAGCCCAAGTCCCACAACTTGAGAGGTGATCCCATGTGTCCCAATCACACCAAATGTCGTGTTCACTTTCAGGCCATTCAGAGAAGTGCGAGGATTTGGGGACAATAGTTTTGGCATTCCCGAGTGGGACAAGAGGCACATATTTCATAGGTGTGTGTATTTTGTTCACTTCATTTCATTAATTTTTTGTGATATTAATGAAATTTCATCCTTAATAGGTATTCCCAAGCACAACTGATGACTCCATTGGTTAAAGTACCCCACTGTCTATTTTGTAGACCTTCAATTTTACCCATTTTCATCTAGTTTCCTTCAACATCTTTCCATTTTTCTCCCATTCATGAAGTTGTGCAATCATGGCTTTGTTTCCATAGTTGAGTTCCCACTTGTACCAGTAGCAACACTTTCCATCTTCAAGATATTTTAATCCACCTCCATCTCCATTTTATTATTAGAATCAACAATATGCATATCTCTTTAACCAAAGTCATGATCAGTTTGGTTTTCACCTAACTATACAACTTTTCAAGAGTAGGAACATGCAGATGATGGAGGCTATCCTACAAATGAAGATTTAAAGTTGTAACTTAAGATGCAAAAATTGGAGGTAGGCATGGTACAATCTAGAGCCACATCACATATGAAGGAATTCAAAATTGGCTTCAAGATACCATGTCCATGGGTTGGCCCTATGCCAAAGTTTGATAACCTGCAAGAAAAAGTTGTCTTTATGACTGAAATATTACCTCAACTTGAAGGTTGGATTGAATAAATAGAGGCCTATGAGTTTGAGGTAATGCAATCTTGTCAATGGGTTGATTCTACACCACCACCATCTCAAAGTTCTCTTTCCATTTCTCATTCAATGTCATTTCAGTCCAAACCTCAAGTTCCAAGCTTTTCACCATCTACACATGTTAAGAATTCCATTCCTTCCTCTCCTATATTTCCATCCCATCATGGATCTGTTGTTCCTCATTCTTCCAAATTTCCTTCTTTTCTACAAATATCACCAACATAAGAATATTTACATCTTCTGCTATCTCAAATAGTAAGTGAAGTCATTGAATCCCAACCCACCTCTCCTTTTATAGTTCGAATCCATTTTGGGAAGAACATGCTTATACTGAAGATGACGAGGGAAATGTTGAGGAGCTTTGTAGGGATGAAATTTCAAAATATCTGAAGAAGTGGACTGCAATATTGAACATCAAGCAAAGTTCCCCTCATAACTCAGCCTCTATCCAAGGTTGAGATTAAAGATCATTCAGTGGAAACTAAAATTGCACAAGAACAAGTACAAGAGGATAGTGAGCATCTGTCTACCTATTCAGAGTGCATCATGTAGTTTTGGAACTATGTTTGTGGAGACTGTTGATTCCTCACCAATTACAAATTCAGTTGAAGAAGAGAATGTGTAAGTTGAAGAAGAAAGATTCTCAAGTGTACTAGTTGATTCTAATGAGTGCCATGATCCTAATTTCCATGCATGTCAAGAACTTGCATCACTTCTGGAAGGTGGTAACATATTTCCAAATTCATCATTAGATGTTACAATTAGCCACAAAAGGTTTTATGAGATGAAGGTAGATTCAGAGATTGAGAATGCGGATAAGACCATGCAGAGGCTTTCTAATCCTTTTTCCCCTCTATCTTCTCAAAAATCTAATTTTTAGAGGAATTTGATCTTTCTAATTTCATGTTTGAGAATGAAGAATATCAAGGTGAAGGAGGTTCTCGTTTGGAGGATACCCAGATTGAGGAGGAGCCTTTGATATAGTCAGAGAATGAAGAAGAAAATTATCTATCAGATTTGGAAGTATGTTTTTATGGAAAAGATCCTATGGAACTTGACAATATTGTCATTCCATCACTTATTTTCCACCAGAAAGTGTCAAGTGTTACGGAGGTACATGCTCAAGAATAGCTCATTGCTCATAACTATCCTTTGGAATCAAAATTGGAGGAATTGAATCTTCCATATCCATCATCACACGTAAAGGAGGAACACACAGGAGAAGCTAGGATTGATCTAGAAGCATTGAATGAAGATTATGTCATGGAGAGGTTTTTGTTTTCAGTTATGGAACCTATTTTGGTAAACAAGTCTGTGATGGAGGAAAGTATTCTTGAAGATTTTTTTCCCTAAAAATCATCCAAAGCTACAAATAGGAGGGTTTGACCTTTCAAATTCTATGTCAAATGAGGGATATGTCACTATAATACCATCCATTCAGTGAAAGATCAGTTATTTGTAAATGGGCAACAAGAGGGAAATCAGGTCGTGAATAACCATCTTTTCGAGAATGTCTTCAGCAAGACTTTCTTGTTAAAATTGAAGTTCAGACAAGCAGGGATATTCAACAAGTTAGACCATGTCCTATCAGTGTACTGCTTCATTGAAGCCAAAAGAGAAGCCAGAACCAGTCACATTCACTTTAGAATGTGAGGATGAGTTTAAAAATTATGAGGATCAGTTGCAATGCCTCTACAGGAAAAATACAGAGCAACTAAAAGAGGAATTATTTATCTTTCCATTTGATACCTCGGTGGACCAAGAGGAGAATTGGGCTTGTTTCAGTCTTTCACTCTCATTTTTAGCCATGTGAATTATCACATCATCTTCATGGTTTCCCATTGTAAGGACAAGAAGCTATTTGATAATAATGTATAGCTTAGATACCAAATGATAGAATAGAATAAGATTGCAATGACCAAAGAGGGACGAAAGCCTCACAAATATTATTGATCATAAAATCAGATTACATAACAATGCAAGAGTTGTAATATTTATAGATATTAGACAGCCTCATATGGATAGACATGACACCCTAGCAAACACCAACTATGATATTATAAGACCCATCTCACATGCACATGTAATTACTACTAATACCAATATTGAATGTTATCCAACATAACAATATTGAATGCAAGTCACTAGACTAGAGTGCACATGTTGCACATTATTAAATAAAAGACAATGCAATAAAATGCAATAAATATGCCTGTGCTAAATTATGCTAACATTCCCCCCTTAATTTTGCATAGTTTTCAATGAAGTGGAGAGGAACTCTCTGAATAGTGTGAATTTGTCACGTGCAAGTGACTTAGCGAAAACATCTACCTTACTGTTCATTTGTAGGACAAAACTAGAGTGTATGTTGTAATTCAAGACATGCTCATGTATGAAATGAACTGTACTTCAATATGCTTGGTTCTCTCATGAAATACTGGATTGCGAACAAGCTTCAGAACTCCTTCATTATCAACATATACTGGAGTAGATTTCTGTTGTGGTAGACCAATTCCTTCTAGTATTCGGCGTAGCCATATTGCTTCACAAATAGCTTCACCTGCAGCTCGATACTCTGCTTCTGTAGAAGAGCGAGAAACAAAGTTCTGTTTCTTGCTTCCCCATGATATCGGTCCAGATCCCATAAAGAAGATGAAGCCTAATGTTGACTTCCTATCATCCATGTTTCCTGCATGATCTGAATCTGAATATCCTGTCAAGAAGAAGTTGTCGTTCTTCTTGTACTCTAGACCAAGGTCAACTGTACCCTTTAGATATCTTAGTATTCTCTTTGCTGCTTTCCAATGACATATTTTTGGTTCTTGCATGAAGCGTGATAAATAGCTGACTGCAAAGCTGATATCTGGTCTAGTATATGTCAGGTAAATGAGACTCCCGATCAACTGCCGATAGAGAGTTGCATTCACCGGTGGTGATGGATCGGAACGAGATAACTGAAGTCTCACTTCCATAGGTGTAGCAATAAGAGTGCAGTCCATCATCCTAAATTTCTCGAGTGTTGTCTTGGTGTATTTCAATTGTGACACAAAGATATGATTCTCTTTTTCCATACTTCCAACCCAAGACAATAGTGCATGAGCCCGAGATCTGTCATGTCGAACGATCGATTAAAATCCTTCTTTGTTACATCGATCATCTTCATAGAACTACCTGTAATGACTAGATCGTCGACATAAACAACCACAATGACAATCTCCCCCTTGCTTTTTGAGGTAGAGATTGGGGTCATAAGGATTCCTTTCGAATCCATGACTTATGAGATGCTCATCAATTTTGATGTACCATGCCCGGGGTGCCTGTTTTAGGCCATATAGAGATTTTATGAGTCTGCATACCATCATCTCTTTTCTTGGTATTACATAACCCTCTGGCTGAGTCATATAGAATTCTTCTTGTAAATCTCCATTAAGAAAGACACTTTTCACATCCATTTGGTGAACTTTCCAACCAAATCGTGCAGCTAGAGCAAAGATCATCCTGATTGTCTTGATCTTGGCTGTGGGAGAAAATGTCTCCTCATAATCAATGCCTTCTTGTTGTGCATACCCCTTTGCTACAAGCCTTGCTTTATACTTTTCAATAGTCCCATCTGATTTGTACTTAGTCTTGAATATCCATCTACATCCAATGGGTTTCTTCCTAGTGGAAGCTTGACAATTTTCCATGTGTTTTTCTTCATCACTGACTGATACTCTGAATCCATGGCATCTTTCCAAGCTTTTGATTGTAGGGCTTCTTGAACTATAGATGGCTCAACTGTTTCAACAACTCTACTCATTAGGGCATAATTGACCTCTTCACAAGCTTGACGCAAGTTCGAGGTCCAGGATTAGATGATGTGCTAAGTGCTTCATCAAAATTTACATCTCTTATTAATTGAGTATACCATTTAGGTAACTTCTTAGTTGTTCCATTGGCTTGTGGTGGATCTAAGTTTTCACCATCATCCAATTCATCACCTGTCATCTTCTTCGGTGGGAACATCAAATTTTGTCTTCACAAGATGTGTATTCTGCATGATTTTGAGTTGTTGAGTGGAGCATCTACTTATTTCTTCTCAAAGAACTCAACATCCCTACTTATGTATACTTTCTTTTCTTTCGATCCCATAACTGCACTCCAAGTGATTCTTCACTTGTATCCAATGAATATCGGTTTCTCACTTTCATATCCAACTTGTTCTGTTCTTCTTGGGTATGTGCATGCTAGCTTTACACCTAAATACTCTTAGGTGTGCAATTGATGGTTTCTAATTTGACCATGCTTCTTGACTACTATGGGCACTCTGTTCAACAAATAGACTGCAGTTCTTGCAGCTTCTTCCCAAAATGTCTTTGTTAAACCTGAGTCGTCAATCATACATCGCACCATTTCCATGATAGTATGATTCCTTCTCTCAACTATACCATTCTCGTTGTGGTGTGTGAGTAGGAGGAATTTGTCAACAAATCCCATGAGCTTCTAGGTAAGTCTTGAACTCATTGCTTGTGAATTCCCCCCCTCGATCTAAGTGGAGAGTTTTGATCTTGCGACCAACTTCATTCTCAACAAGTGCTTTGAACTTCTGAAATGTCTCAAAGGCATGACTCTTGTTTCTTAGACAATATATCCACATCTTTCTTGAGTAGTCATCAATACAAAGCATGAAGTATTGACATCCAGAATGACTTGGTTGCATGGGCCCGCAAAGATCGGTGTGCACCAAATCAAGCTTTCCCTTAGCTCTATATGTGTTCTTCTGGAAGGGTACTCTGTGTTGCTTTCCAGCTAGGAAATTGTGACACTTGTCAATGTTATGCTTGAGTGTAGGAAATCCTTTCACCATGTTGCCCTTTTGAAGTGTTTGGAGATATCCAAAACTAATATGACCATATCTGCGATGCCATAGTTCTGCAGATTGTGTGTCTTTGGCCACTAGAGCTTGATCATCCTTGTGGAAAAAATCAAGTTGGAACATGCGTCCCACATTGGAGGCTCTTGCTACAATCTTGGAACCTCTTGACTTATCTCTTATCAAGCACACTTTTTCTCCATTATTACTGTCAAAATCTAACTTCAAGTTGTGATCAAGGAGTTGACTAACTGATAGAAAATTCTTGGTCAACCCAGGTACATACAATACATTTGTGATTTTGTAGTCATGCTTTCCAAGAGGTAGTGAAATGTTTCCAATCCCCTTGACACTATATGATGAGTCATCACCTAATGACACATGGTTCTTGTTAGGTGAGTCACACATAGTGTGTAGAACCAATCCTTGCATCCAGTCATGTGTCGAGTTGCACCCGAGTCAACATACCAGATATCTTGTGTGGACTTGGTTTCTTCATCAAATTGAGTAGAATACATGTGGTGTCCTTCATCTGAATCGTCCTCATGTTTGGAAATGTACCCTTGTTGTTTGGTTTTTCTTTGCCAATTACCATTTTTCTACCCTTGATTGTTGTTGTTGTTAGACTTCCCTTTATTTGAATTATTGTTACCCTGATGGTTATTGGGTTTTGAATTGCTTGATGAACCCTTTTTATAGGAATTGTACCAACAATTTTTGATGTCATGTCCCCCTCTATTGCAAATGGGACACTTTTTGGTGTTGTCTTGTTGACTTTGGTTTTGTTGGGACTTCTTGTGATTGGACTGAAATTTTCCCTTTCCTTTATGATTGGAAGATAGTGCTTGCTCATCTTCCTGATCTTTGTTGTTCATTGCCTCTTCTTGTTGGAGTAGATTGACCAACTTCTCAAAGGTGACTATGTGTTCACTCATATTGATAGTTATCACAAAGATTATGTAGGAAGGAGGAAGTTCTCGCAACACAATTGGTACGAGGTCTTCATCACTTATCTCTTTTCCCAATGCCAATAGAGATACCCTCAAAGTAGCAACTCATCTCAAAAAAACTTCAACCTTCTCATTGTGCTTGAACTTGAGAGTATGCAGTTGTGATAGTAGGTTGAGGATGGCATTCTTGTTCTTTTCCTCATAAACTGTGCTCAACTTATCCCATACATCCTTGGCTGATGTGGCATCTCTAATGTGGGGTTACACATCGTCTGTTATGCTAAACAAGATGATCAACTTGGCCTTTTGATTTTCCCTGTCAAATTAAACTTGTTGTCTTCCATCATCAAGTGATCTTGTTGTTTGTCCATCTACAACTGTCCATAGGTCTTCAAACTCAAGTAACACCTTGATCTTCGGTTTCCATGCAGCATAGTTGTCTCCTCTAAGTAGTTGTGAATCTAGCAAGAAGAACTTTGGTGCTTGTGCACCCATTTTTGCAATCTGAATTTCTGAAACTCTGAATTTCTGACAAAGGGTAAGGCTCTTATCACTCCAGGTTTATGGTCTCCCTCTCAATATACCGTCAGGCCGATATACCAAACCTTTCTATATATGCTCCCTTCTAATATACCCATCAGATCGTGGAAGAAGATCACCCTTTCAATATACCCGTCAGTATGGAAAGAGGTGTTAACGCACGTGAAATAATTTAGTACGTGGTACGTAGACAGTACGGAGAGGGGTTTGTGCAAGCACAAACGGATGGGAGGGCTCAAATGTGTGTGTATTGTGTCCTTATTACTCCCTGTCAATTTTATAGGGTCGATGCCCAGATGACGTTTAGGCAGCTGTGTTAGGCGTTAAGTGTAGTAGTAGTCACGACGGCATCACCCGTAAGCGCTTCCTAGAGGCACCGTATATACCGAATGCTGCTATGAGATCAAAGATCTCGTGTGATAGAACCAAACATAAAATAAAAAGTTTGCACCTTTTTTTTCACTTTATGCACCAAGATTAGTACAACATGCTCTAAAAGTACATCAAAATGAAGTTTTTGTGTCCCCCCTTTTTAGAAAAAAGGGTCTAGAATCACAAAATACACAATTTAGGCCAAAAATATTTTTTACCCCCAATAGGTGTTTTTCCGCTAAATTTAGCGGTGGATCTAAATGTGTTTGGTGAGCTTCTAAATTTGGAAATATCCCAAAATTTAGTAATTTCTCAAAATTTTCCAAAAAAATAATTTAATAAAAATATGGAGAGAGTGGGAATTGAACCGCTGACCTGTTTGTTCCCAAGATCCAAACAAACAATCTAAATATTGTTTTCACCTTTTCTCACAAACCGTGATCTGGGTTTTTCTAAAATTTTGAAAACAACATCATACAATATTTTTCTTGAAAACCACAAAATTTCAGAAGAATTAGAATCTTATTTTTTGAGATCTTACCAAATTACCAGCTAGATCTGATTTTTTTTCAGAAAAAAATGATCCGACTTGTATAGAATTTTTGTCATATGTAGAGGCCGAATCTGAAGATGATGTAAACTACAAAGTTGTGTGCATCCTTCTTATATTTCGGTACAAAAAAACACATCAATCTAACACCGTATGAAAAATTTATGTCTTTTTTTCTAAGAGCTATTTGCTGGAATTTTGTTGACGGGACTGCTTGAACCTTTGCTCCCGAATTCTACACACCTCCACTTTCAGATCTGATTTTTTTTTTTTAGATCTGATCTTTCTTTTTTTTCTTTAGATCTGCAATTTTTTTCAATATCTCTCTCCTTTTTTTTAAGATCTCTTTTTTTTCACAAATCTTTTTTTTTTTTTTTAGATCTACAATTTTTTTCAAGATCTTTCTCCTTTTTTTTTTAAAGATCTCCAAATCTGAAATATTCCACCAATATGTTAGATCAATTGGCTATACCAATGACTAATAAAAAAATTACCTTCCAAATAAGTGGATAGGTCAAATTTTAGTTGAGGGATGCTTGGAAGGAATGGAGGCTACAGGATGCTTCAATGGCTCTCCTTTGATGCAGATCTTCTTCTCCAATGGATCCTCTCCAATAGTGCTCCTCTTCAACCTTGCTTGGATAGAACCTGCTCTGATACCAAATGATAATAATGGTATAGCTTAGATACCAAATGATAGAATAGAATAAGATTGTAATGACCAAAGAGGGACGGAAGCCTCACAAATATTATCGATCATGAAATCAGATTACGTAAAAATGCAAGAGTTGTAATATTTATAGATATTAGACAAATGACCTCTTATGGATAGACATGACACCCTAGCAGACACCAACTATGAGATGATAAGACCCATCTCACATGCACATGTAATTACTACTAATACCAATATTGAATGTTATCCAACATAACAATATTGAATGCAAGTCACTAGACTAGAGTGCACATGTTGCACATTATTAAATAAAAGACAATGTAATAAAATGCAATAAATATGCCTATGCTAAATTATGCTAACACTATTTTGCATAACCAGTTAGCATAGAGTAGGAATAGGTTTTCTTTCGAATAATAATTGCATTGGACACCCTACATGTTTATTTGGGGCATGTATGGTTTTCATTTATTATGTGTGTTTTGTTCTTCGTTGTCTCTCTTGTATTGTTTTGCACACTATGCGGCCACTATAAATTTTCTCAAGGGAAGGAAACTTCAAGGTTTCCATAAGATTTTCTTGATCTTCCTCATTCAAAATTCTCGTAGTGTTCCATAGATGTCCATCATTCAACTATTTCAATATATTTCATGCTTAGCATTCTAGGGAGGTCTAAGATTAGATTGCTCAAGAGAATTGCAGGATGTATCATAGAGGATCAAATTGTTTTCAGGATTCCAATATAGACTCCATGCCCAATGGATGACTTAAGGCTACTGAAAATATGCTTAGCAGGAAATCATCCCCGAGAGGTCACCAAAATGTTGTCAATTTTTTCCACACTTGAAAAAAAAATTCGGGAATAGGACATCATCCTGGTGAGACCACTTTCGATCATCATGGGTATTAATTGATTAAAATTAATAATTTATGTTGAAGGGTTTTATTGTATCTTTATGATCCTCATATTTCGTTTAAATTCCATACAAATCTTTAAGAAATGGTAAAATAGGCCATAAACCAAGACACTCACCAAGCAACTCGGTGAGCTAGCGGATCATTGTTTAAGTGCTCAGGCTAAGCTTCACACACCGAGTTGGAATCATGAACCCGAAGGAAAATGGTGGCCTAGTTACATCATGGCAGAGCATGTGAGATTGTGTAGTGAGCTTGTATGAAAATAGTGATTATATGTCACTCTTAACAATGTTGTATCGGGTAAATTGTTGTATGTCTCGGTGAAAGGAAAACAAATGAACTCGAGCTAGGTTGGTTGGAGTTCGATTCAGTGATCGCAGGAGAGATGTGTAAGTGAAATGAATCTCTTCTTGGAATTTTATTAGCTCATCGATTCTTGGAGGAGAACATGAGATCGTTGCACGCTTAGAAGGTCAACACATTTCAAATCGGTGGCTCAATGGTTATGGGAAAGCTTGACCTCGAGCTCAACTTTGATTTGAAATCAATTTTAAGAATAGAACACATCACCGTGAAATTAATTCAAAGCACTAAGTCAAAAGCATGAGCTCGGTGAGACTTTAAAGGGAAGACCGCGAGCATGTGAAGTTTTAGGATTCATTGAGCTTGATTATTATAAGATCACGAGATAAGATCACCGATTCGGCTCACCATGGTCAAAACCGATGTTTCGGCATAGGTCAAACATGCTAGAAGATGTAAGGATGAGTACATGAGCTCATAATGAGCTAGGTGATTAGGGATCAGGTTTACATGGAATCATGGAAACCCCTTGGTCAAATTTATCAGTTTGGTGAGTGATTACTTTGAATGAGAATGTAGAGTTCACCATAGTCGGTAGATGGATCGGGTAGCTCGGGTGTTAAGGAGTTACATATCTCGGAAGGTAAGAACTTGCTATAGAAGAGTGGAGATTCGATGCGTGTGAGTGGTATTTTACATGGGCTAAGTTAATCGAGTGAGTGTGTGTGGAATTGGAGCTATAACCAGCCCAAGAAACCTAAAGTGAAGATAGTGATGTTCATGGCATTTCAGTTTTGGAAACTCATTTTAGAGGTGTCCCATTTTGGGATTTCAGATGTTTGGATTCAAAACTCACCTTGATCATTAGCAAAAAATTTATTGGAAGATCACGAAGCCCAAAAGTCGAAACTCGAAATTTAGAGTTTCGAGTGTTTTTTGAGATTTGGGAGTGTGTGGATTCGTAGTTCGAGGACAAGTAATTTCTAGGGTTTGATTTAGTTGGTGAGTCTTGAGGAATCTAAGTCCTTTGCCAAACAATTAGTGGTGACTCATCTTAGATTTTAGTTATGGGAACTGGTTCACCCGCTAATGATTATCGGTTGTTGCACCAAGTTACTCGAGACATTGATGACCCAATAAATGGTTTGAGCTCAATGACGCGGGAGCATGGTCACGGATGTGTAAAGATCATTTTGGTAGTTCATCAAGGCAAGGAGTGTAGTCAAGTTTTGGTTAAAGATCGATCATCATAGGGATAGAACAGCATTAAACATTAACATTAACTACATGAACTAATCACCATGTAGAATGAAACCAACTCCATTAGCTCAGATGAGCTAGAAATTGTACCAAGAATGCAGTGAGCTAGGAAACTAGGTATGGGGAAGCTCACTAAGGACCAGGCTGAGTTGGCGGTGTAGATTCAACATGTTCTTAAGGCGTTGAGCCCACTTTGTAGTGTTAGGAGCTCAAAGCATTTTTGATTAAGGGAATCATTGAAGATGAGTCTAAGGAAAGTTGTTTAAAGTCATTTTATGGAAGGAAGGCATTGTGGGCCAACTTAGCGCGAGAGGTTAGTTTCGAGCTTGGTTACATTGGAAAGTTCAAAAATATGGAGGAGATTGATGTAGATGGGGAGCTTGTGCATAATGGAGCTCATATGCTTAGACAGGTTGAGAGCTATTTTTGTGAGCTCGACGTGGGGATCTTGGTGGTGGGTCGATGCGAGGAAGCTAATGAAGCTCGGAGGGAGTACAAAAATGAGCCATCTCAAAGGCTCAATGTTGGAATATAGTGTTGACATATACAAATGAACCGATTTGAGCACTAAACCATAGGGGAAATAAGTTTGAGATGATGTAAAGTTTAACTAAGGAAGTGACTTTGTGAGTGAGTGCAACATAGCATGCTCGGGGATATTGATATTAGAACTCGAGTGGCAAAAACAAAAAAAAAGAGTCCTAAGCCATTAGCAAGAAATGCAATGATGAAGTGTGGCAAATAGGGAAGTGTAGATGATGGAGCTCACTTTAGAGCTCGAAAGAGAGCTCGTCATTTAGATGTAACCATGCAGAGAGCTCATCGGTTGGATGCGGTGGTGGCTTGGATGCTCAAGCTAGGATCTTGGCTCATTATTGGATGCATCAAATCGACACTTAATTTTATCTTAGATTTTAGTAGAGGGGGATGACATTTCGATGGCAAGTCCAGCCCACATGAAGAGAGAACTAAGGGTTGGCATCGGTCGGTACCAAGATGAGTCGAAAGCGAGTAACTAGCTCAAGTAGCTAAATGGAAAGTAAACCAATTTAGGGCAAGCGAGTCATAGGTTTAACGAGGTAAGATCATTTTGGAAACTGAGTAGCTTGGTCAATGCGATGGAAAGAGGAGCTCGAACCTAACTCGATGAGTTGACTGGTGAGCCGCCCACCGAATTGGGCTATTTTTGGCCTTTTCCCATAATTTCCCCTTCAAGCTAACCGGTCAACAAGGCACCCACCAATATTTTAATTAATTTAATATTTTTATCTAAATATTTTGATAATAATATTTATTATTATTATTTAAATATTTGGATAAAAATATTATTTTAATTAATGAGAAGACTATATCAACAAGAAATTAATGGCACATGTTGTAATAAGTGATACATCATGTACCTTCAATTTAGGAAGGCAATTTATGACTCCTCTCTCTCAATTTTTCTATAAATGTATGTTGGAAGCTCATTTCAAGGAGTTGTAATAGGTCCTACAAGTTGGACAAGTTAGACACTTTCCAAGCTTCCCTCTCTTCACAAGCTGAGAAGCTGTGAATTTGGAGGCTCTCAAGCCTTTCTTCTTGAATTGTAATGGCATCCTATTCCTTTTCATTGATGTAATGATGTAATGTGCAAGTGTTTGAAGTAATGAGAATTATTCTTTGTGATCAGTTATATGTCCTTTCATGATTTTGTTGCTTTTATTTACTTCTATCATGTTTTTAGGTGAACAAAGTGCAACCAGGGTTTCTTTTGCAAGTTTTGGAGGTCATTTTGCTTATCAAGGAGTGAAGTACTGTATGTAAAAGTGGGTTTATAATGCATGTTCATTCTTCCCCATGATCATCTCTCTTCATTGGCAAGCCAAAATTTTGTCTAGCAACACCCTTTCTTGGTGCATCACCACTTCTAGTATAGGTTTTATTTCCTTGCAAATATCTCTCCCTAATCCCTTGAAATGTTAGCATAGGTCTAGTTAGCCATTTTTATTGCATTAGGAGTAGTGTAGTGCTTATTTTAGGAAGAGGAAGTTGGCCTTCTCCGGAGGTTCACCTTGAGCCCAAGTCCCACAGCTTGAGAGGTGATCCCATGTGTCCCAATCACACCGAATGTTGTGTTCACTTTCAGGCCATTCGGGGATGCAGTGATTTGGGGACAACAATGACCTTGTTTGATCAATTTCTAATTAAGACCTTCAATTATTCATCTACATTTTGTTGCTTATACTGGGAGTATGATGTTGAGGCAACTAGTTGCGAACTTTGCTTAGGGGTAGGAATAGGGGCTAGAGAAGGTGGGGCACTTGTGACATTTTCAAACAAGGGCATAGGCGGACTAGAGCCAACTTTCTAACCTAAATAAGAATTTTTTTCCTTCTTTGCAATACTATAAGTAGTTGGTAAAGTCCTACCTCCCATGGATTGGATCATAACTGAAATATTGTTGTTGAGCACCTTCAGATAATACAGGAAAGCATGTTGGGTTGTAGGTCTTACCACAAGAGGGATTCTATCCCAAGTCTTCTAAAATCTGATGTTGAAATTAGTCATTTTCTCATTGGGCACCCTCCTTGTTGTTGTCAGTTGCTCCACCAAAGATAGGTGATCTGACTTATCTTCAAAGTAGTTGCAAAGAGTTGTTCCCAGCTCATCCCAGGTGGTGATGGATCCAAGTCTCAAGCCTCGATACCATTGAAGTGCTTTACCTTTGAAAGAGGCTACAAGTATCTTGACTATTACATCATCACGTGTGATTAGATAGAGTGAGGACACATTTTCTATATCCTGGATATGCTCCTGAGGGGTGACTTGACTCCCACCACTAAAGTATGGAATACTCTTGAGCATGTTATTTGGCATATCATGTTACACACGGCCGAAGTAGAAGGGAATCCCTCTAGAAAATTTTGCAAAGTTTCTTAGTGGAGGAGGCTATCGATGCGCCATTGCAAGACATGCAATTTTTCTATTTTGAGGAGTTGAAGCGGGAGCGATGCGTGAGAGGTAGAGATGCGCGTGCGAGTTTCTAGAATGAACTCTTCTAGGGGAAAGCTGGAGGTATTCAAAATAATCTTCAACTGCTGCACTTCTTCTTATGTGCACTCTTCTCATGAAAGGCACTCAGGAATGCTGAAATAGAGATTTTAAAATGTTGGGAGTCGTCAGATGTGTTGAAATGAGCCTCCAAAGGCTGAAATACTAAGTCCACACACCAGAACTTAGAGATATGAAATTTTAGCTTTCAATTTTTCTCCCACTGGGCATCCCATAAACTGTTGGTTTCTCAAACATGTACCCGTATCTCGGATCTTGGAAGGACTAAGGTGTTTGAGATAACAATGGAGCCATCCCAAGTTGTAGGACCTTGCTTACTTGGGACGAAACTCTGGAGAATGTTGGTTCCTCTATCTATTTCTATCTGCTACTACTTACTCCTATTGTTGGATAGGAAAACTAAGCTAATGATGCCAATGGACCAGGATAGAAGGATGACATGAAAGTAAAATACACTAAAATATTATAGCACCTTAAAAGAGGGATGAACACTATCATCGTTCTAACCGAGAACGAAAGGAAAATGTGTGAAAGGAGGCTAGGCACAAGTAGCACAGCTGAGCACGTATTCATCATATCGTTCTCATGGAACACAACCAAATAAGGAACAACAAGGGACATGAAATAGTATAACCAACACACAACACAAAAGAAAAGGAAAGAAGAAGGAATGCAAACACGTTAGGACAGAGAATAGTCATAAAATGATGCTTTTATTACTTCCAGAAATGCACAGAGCTTATACAATGATGAAGGAGGCAAATATCCACATGTAAGAGCCACATCTATAGGTCTCGCAACTCAAAATACAATAATTATGGAGTCCTTAGTAAAACACGTAAGGATCCGAGTTTCCAACATAACAAATGATCCTATCTCTTGCATTTATAGATGAATTTGTGAAGGAAGAAGGGAAGGAGGGAAATCCCAAATTTGAAACACAAATACTAACAAGAAGCATTCAATTCCTAAAAATCCACCTGGAGATCTCTGAAATATGCTTCCCTAAGCCTATTTGGTGTGTTGAAGAAGAAAGGAGGGTGCATCATATCAAATTAGGTGGTTAGAGAAATCAGATCTACTCATCAAAGCTTAGAAAGATGTTTTTCCATTTCTCACATACCAAATCCACCAAGAATTTGAATTTGAATTTATAGCACTTTAGCTGATGGCGTAGTTTTCTAATGAGTTTAGGTGCACGCTGATCTAAGATCTTTAGCAAAAGATATAGCTATCAGAAGATGTTAAAGCTTTTGGTGCATGCAAAACATGTGGCACACGCGGATTGGCTGAAATGATGGCCAACTGTGTAAATATTTGTCTTTTTTTCCAAGTGTCACTCACTATCTATTCCAACGATTCAATACCCTATTGGTGTGCTTTGAATGGTTGTGCATGGTACAATCAAGTATGTCGAATATGACCTTACACGAAGGCCACAAATGAGGGTGCAAGGATGTGAGCAAAACAATGAGGCATGGGAAGAAGATATAAGGAAGGCGCGTAAGGGCATGTGTGGAGAGAAAATGAAACAACCTAGTGAGTAGAGAATGCATGGTGAAGGCACAACTATTACAAAGTAATGGACGTGGCATCTAAGAATTCTAGGGACTTATCGATTGAATCAAGTGTGAGGCACATGGGAGGATTGGAAAAAGAGGGAAAAAAAGGGCGGGCAGGAAACTTCAACCAAGGGAATGTTTCAAGTGATCTTGAGCATGCGTAATATTGCAATGAATAATTTAGAGCCAGAATGTGTATGCAAGTTACCCAAATTTCTAGGAGAGGTATTTGGGTTACATTTGCATTTCAAATTCAGTTTTTCCTCCTTCCTTCTTCCTCCATCGATTCATCTATAAATATAAGAGATAGAATCATTTGTTATGTTGGACACTCTAGATCCTTACGTGTTTTGCTAAGGACTCCATACTTTGTATATTTTGAGTCACAGACCTCTAAATCTAGCTCTTGCATGTGGATATTAGCCTCCTTCATCATTGTAATAGATCCATGCATTTCTGGAAGTAATAGAAAAATCATTTTATGACTATTCTCTGTCCTAACGTGTTTGTATTCCTTCTTCTTGACTTTTCTTTTGTGTTGTGTGTTGGTTGTGTTATTTCACGTCCCTTACAATTCTTTATTTAGTTGTGTTCCATGAGAATGATCTCGATGAATACGTGCTTAGCTTTGTTACTCATGCCTAGCCTCCTTACACGCAATTTCCTTCACTCTCACTCGAGAACAAATATATTTCAACCCTCTTTTCTAGTGCTATCGCCTTTTAGTGCAGTCTACTTTCATGTTATCCTTCTATCCCTAGTCCCTTGGCATTGTTAGCTTAGTTTCCCCTTTCAGCATTAGAAGTAGTAGTAGCCGTAGAAATAGATAGAGGAACTGGCCATCTCCGGAGATCCATCCCAAGTGCGCAAGGTTCCACAACTTGGGGATGGTTCCATTGTGGTCTCAAAAACCTCGTCCCATCTAATATCTGAGATGTGGGTACACGTTTGAGAAACCAATAGTTTTTGGCACACCCAGTGAGACCAACATTGAAAGCTCAAATTTCGTATCTCTAAGTTCTGGTTTGTAGACTTAGTATTTCAGCCTTTGATGGCTCATTTCAACACATCTGGTGACTCCCAAAATTTTAAAATCTCTATTTCAAAGTAGTCCCGAGTGCCTTTTATGAGAATAGTGCGCACAAGAAGAAGCGCAAAGTAGCTGAAGATTCTTTTGAATACCTCTAGCTATCCCCTAGAAGATTTTTTTCTAGAAACTCTGCATGCATATCTCTATCTCCCGCACATCATGCCCATTTAACTACTCCTCAAAAAGATGGCTTGCACACCCTCTAATGGCACATCGTAGCCTCCTCCACCGAGAAACTTAGCAATATTTTTTTGAGGGAGTCCCTTCCCGTTGTTTGTGCAACATGATATGCCAAATAACATGCTTAAGAGTATTCCATACTTTACCAAAGAGAATCAAGTCACCCCTTGGGAGCATATCTAGGATATAAAAATGTGTGTTCACTATATTTGGTCACACATTATGATGTAGCAGTTAGGCTAATTATATCCTCTTTCAAAGGTAAAGCACTTCAATGGTACCGAGGCCTAAGAGTTACATCTATCACAACCTGGGATGAGCTAGGAACAACTCTTTACAATAAATTTGAAGATAAGTCGATCATCTATCTCTAGTTTGAGACACCGATGATAACAAGGAGGGTGCCCAATGAGTAGATGACTGATTTCAACATCATATTTTAGAAGACTTGGGATAGAATCCCTCTTATGGTAAGACCTATATCCCAACATGCTTTCTGTATTATCTGAAGGCACTCAACAGTGATATTTCAGTTATGATCCAATCCATGGGAGGTAGGACTTTACTAGTTGCTTATAGTATTGTAGTAAGGGCAGAAAATAGTCTTATTCAGGTGGGAAAGTTGGCTCCTAGACCGCCTATGCCCTTGTTCCTAGAAATATCCCAAGTACCCCAGCCTTCTTTGGCCTCTATCCCTGTTCCGAGTAAAGCACGGAACCAGTTTCCTCAACATCCTACTCTCTAGCATAGTAGAGGAAGATGAAGAGTTGAAGGCCCGATTAGAAATTTATCAAACAAAGTCATATCATTAGAAAAGCAACAAGTGCAAGCCTATAGAGGAAATTCTAATCAAGCATATGGTCAAAGGAATCAACCTTGGTGGAATCAGTATGGAAATAAAAGATGCACGCCGAACCTACGAGAATGATAGATGGCATCCAATACACATCTACTTTTGCAAGTTGTTCCTCCCACGCCTTCTCTTCCATCACCTAGTGTGATTTAGGTGCTTGTTCTAGCTCAGAACAATTTGGCATAAGAGTTAGAGTGGTGCTTCCATTACAACATGCCTCATATTTAATACCATTATGCCAATGCCACACACACCTAAGCCTTCATGATCTAGAATGCTTCATTTTGTGACCCTTTAACAAGTTCCCCTGAAGTAGATAACTTAGAAATACTAGAAGCTCCTCCATAAAGTAATTTTATGTTCTTTGACATGGAGGAATTATGTGCAATCAACCAAGCTGTAGAAGATAGAAATAGACTACACGCCCAAGTTGTGGACAACACAAGATACAAGAAAATAATGTTAGTCAAGTGCGCATATCGCAATCTTAGCAACACAAGTAGATCCTTAAAGGTAGAAAGATGCATACAAGGAATCCAGTAGTAAAATTGCTCAAGTTCCTACATAGGAGGCCCCATGTAAAGCTCCTTCTAAAGCAGCATGTGCCCCTCCTTTGGTAGGTCAAGCCTTTGCCTCAAGAAAAATATAGATTTACGTGCCTGAATATTTAAGAAGGGATGTTCTTTCCCAAATGGATAAGATAGGGTCTTCCATTTAGCATTTTTTATCGAGATAAATAGAACAAACATACATGTCACAATATGGGATTCCCTGACCATACCATCTCAGCGGGATCTATTACATGAAGCTCTTGTGCAACTCCTACACACGGATCCAACTGCAAAACCCGTGTGCTTCTATAAATGTCTGTCATGAAGAGGAGAAACAAGTAAGTAAATTTGTTAAAACCCCACCCTTCTATATGTCCTTGATCATAGGCATACACCTAGTGCATAATTACATGATTGACTCAGGTGCTAGTACTTCTATTATGCCTAAGAAAATAGCCAATGTCTTAGGTCTAAAATACAGCCCTTTATCCAAAGGAGTCCTAAAACTTGATGGTTCAATTGTCACCACCTTAGGAATCATCAAGGATCTTGAGTTAACCCTCCATGAATGCCAAATTATGACCATTACTCAAGATGTGTCAATCATTGACCTACCTCCTTTGTTTTTCCTATGTCTATCAAGAGACTTTACTGCTAAAGTGGGTGGTTACTTATCTTCTAATTGGTCTCATATGTTACTCAAGATAAGGTATGGTACCCGGTTTACCATACAAGATGAGCCTATATTTTCCTATCATGTAGATTCATATGTCCCATCCCCTCTCCAAGCCAATTGTTTAATCCAAGAAGAACAAGCTTCAGTTCTGAAGAGAAATCTCTTCCACCCTATGTTCCTAACCTAGTGCTTGATGAATGGGTGGAAAGACACCATAAATTTGATCCCTATGCTCAAGAACTGGAATCTTATGAAACTAGTCTTGGTACTTATTGAATTCTAGAAGAATAAGTTAAATTGTTGCATGTGCTTAAGAAATGAAAAGTTGAGCAAGGTCTATGGAAGTTGTACTTTGATGGATCCAGAAGAAAAAATAGTGTGGGAGCAAGATTGGTTCTCATTTCCCCTAAGGATGAGAAATTCTTCTTCATGCATAGGCTACAGTTCATATGTTCTAACAATGTGGCAGATTATGAAGCATTAGTGCATGGCTTACTCATTCTTTGAGAGAAGAAGAAAATTAAGGCAACGCAAATCATTGGGGAAAAAGAATTGGTTATCCACCAGGTTACAAAAAAAATCCAGACAAAGAATAATCTTCTCAAAGCTTATAAGCATAGATTTTGGGACCTCCTTGAGATCCTTGATGCTCTGAATCTGTAGGTAGTTCCATGCAGAATGAACAAGGAAGTGACTAGATGGTTGCGTTGTGTTCATAGTTCTCTCTTGCTAAGGAATTTGTCAAAGGAAACACTTAGCACATTAAGATGGTGATCAGACCATCCATTCTAGATAACAACACCAGCTAAAAATTGTTTGAAAGTGACACATAGATCATCCAATTTATCTAGAATGAAGTTGAGTTCTCATCAAGAATGCAAGCTGATTTGCACGATAGCTATGGTGACCAAGTGATACAGCTGAAGACAAACAAGTTAGTTAAATGGCAAGTCACCATAGATAAAATGTTTATCCCTAATTATGAGTTCAAGTGTGAAGAAAGTTACATGTGTGCCACGTAAGAAGACTACTCCTCAATCACTATTAAAATCGGGAAATAATTTTTACTCGGCAAGACTTCTGCACATGAAGAGCAACATGCCTTCATCTCTCTCTTTCAAAAATATAGTGATATATTCTCATGGGAGTATGAATACCTCAAAGGTTTTGATCCAAGTGTTTCTCAACACTCCATTGACCTTGATCCTAGTATCAATCCCATCGACGATGAAGCGGTGACCAAGCCAAAGATAGAGCCCCTCAAGAGAAAGGAATTTTCCAAACTCATCGAGGTAAAACTTATTTTTCCTATCAAATACTCTACCTAGTTCACAAATTTGGTTCCAATGTGCAAGAAAAATGGTGAAATTAGACTTTTTGTTGATTTCAGATATTTGAATAAGGCATATCTAAAGGATCATTATCCTTTACCTTCAATGGAGCATATTTGGCATCTGTGGTGGATCTGGCGCGCATAGATTCTCCATGCTAGATGGGTATTCAGGTTTCAACTAGATCTTGGTCAAGGAAGAGGATCAATTCAATAAAATGTTTACAACCAAATGGGGAACATGTGCATATCATAAAATGAACTTTAGTCTATCAAACACAAGTGCTACATTTCAGGCACCATGGATATTTCCTTCAAAGGATACATCAATGAGTTCATCTTGGTTTACCTATATGACATAATTTTCTTCTCAAAGAAAGGAATGGACCATAAGGAACACATGGAGAAGGTCTTTAAGATATGTAGAAAGTTTGGGGTGTCTCTTAACCCCAAGAAGTGCAATTTTTAGTGGCACAAGGCAAGCTCTTGGGCCATGTGGTTTTAAAGGATGACATCATAATTGATCCTGAGTGCGTTTCAGCTATCCTGGCTCTTTCCCTACCGGCACACAAAAATCCCTCTAGTCCTTCCTTGGCAAGATCAATTTTGTTAGGCATTTTATCCCTAAATTTGTAGGACTAGTTCAGCCCATTACCTTGATGCTCAAAAAGGACATAGCCTTTAGATGGATAAAGTGAAGGAAAATAATTTTTCAACAAAATCAAGAAATAAATTACTTACATTCCAACACTCATCAATATGGATTATTCAAAGGATTTCATCCTTTATAATTATGCAGCTGATGCAAGTGTTGTTATTTTCCTAAAACAAAAAAATATAGAAGGGCTAGATCAACCGGTGGCTTTCTTCAACCAAACGTTGAAGGATTATGAACTAAAGTACAGTCACACAGAGAAGCAAGTCTTCGCCATCATGTGCATGCTCAATAAATTCAAAAGTATGCTCACCACCAATCATATCAGGGTGTTAGTCTCCCACTCTTCTATCAAAGACTTCATCATGGGATCAGAAAGTGGTGAGAAAAGAGCACAATCAAAATCATGGAGTATGTGTGCAGGTAGGTTCTTATGCATAGGATTAGGTTTGATTATGTGTAAAGGTTTAGGTGTAGGTGAGGGTGATGAAGAAGAGGTTGTTATGACCGGTATGGGCATGGTTAGTTTGATTGTCTGAAATACCTTTTCATAAATCATAGAGGTATCAACAATTGAAATTTACATTTGGGTTGAAAAGGGTAGCCAGAGATGCCCCCAAAGCATGGAATTATCAACATAATCCAAGCAATCTATCATACGTGAAAATGGAAATGTTGTAAGAGGAGATGATGTTGATTTAGTAGTAATCCATGTAAAGTATGTCTATGAGACAGTGAGTGTTTGGCTTCAGACTCCATGGGTAAGAGAGATGAGAGAAAATCAACTGGATCCTAGAAGGCTAATGGGGAATTATAACCAATAGGAAGTGGAACTTCTAAAGAATCCTCTATTAGTAGGGGAGATGATAGGTGAGATGAGGTAAGTTCCCCTTTTGGTGGAGAAGGAGGTGAGTATAAATCTCCAGTAGGTAGGATTATATGCAATGGAAAGTTGCGAAAGCTATGGAATGAGGCTAAAGAATCTTAAATCTTTGATAACTCATCCATGCACCATGAGATAAAAATAAACAAGATTTAATCGTATGCATGCCTCATAACTTTGACAAAAACATAAAAAAAACTAGCATATATACTACTCTCTACTCTTTAGATTACTTAATTAAGAAATTGAACCTAAAAAGATCAACTTAGCAATCAAAGGTGTGATGTTTGATATGAAACTCAAGCTTTCAAGAATGGAGTCTCACCATTAATGGCTTCAAGGCCAATGGTTCTCTCCATATTACTCAAAACTTGGATTATGGAGTGGATGGATGCAAGATGGGGAGCTCTCAACAATGGAGTATGGCCAAGATCCAAATGTTCTATAGCTTAAAGCTATCACAAATTATTTCTAATGCCTATATCTCCAAATATGAGAGAGATTTTGTTATGTAAACAAGGTGTAAGGTTGAGAGGGAGAGGTGACCCTTCTATTTATAGTTTTTCACTTGGGAGAGTTTAAAATTTGGGTGCATGTGGGACTAAAGTCTAAAAATCACTTTAGGATTAGATTAGGATAAACATGCTTTAGACTTAGATAAGCTTGGTTTAGGCTAGTTAACTAGGGTTTAGGCTAGTTAAACTTGATTAGTAAGTGATTAGAGACTCATTGAGAGTTGGGAGGGTCTGGATAACCAATTGTGACTGATAGATAGCCTATGAAGCCAATAGAAGTGGTCTAGAGAGAACTAGGGAGGTTATGAATGGTCGAAAGGAGGAATTTTTAGCTAATAAGAGATATATTAGCCAAATAATTTGATTATAGGAGGAATGTGACTGAAAGAGTGTCGTGAATGGGCATCGAGAATGGAGCAAAGAAGGGTTGATTAATGAAGTGTTGTCAATTGGTTGAATTAGATGAAATGCTAAGTGTAAGCATATTTTAGGTGTCTACATTTTCCCCTCTTTGGGGTGCGTAAGTGACGTCACTTCAAAGAAAGTAGACAAGCATAAACAAGTAGAAATTTTGAAGGGATAGAAGAAAAATGAGTAGAATGGAGGATGCCCCTCGATTTTTGATGGGGTGATGGAAGAACTCGATTGACGATCGAAAAGATGACATAAAGAGAATAGAAGAAAGAATAGTGTGAAGAAGAAGAAAAGGGATATAGAAGAAAAAGAATATGAGGAAGGGGAATGAGCTAACATCCATCCAATGCCTTTTAAACAACTTTATTTTTCATCATATTGCTAAGGATCTTCATCATCGGTCCTTATTAAAAATTATTTAAAAGTGTAGTATGACATGGAAAGCCATATACGAACAAATTTCCATTGCTAAAAACATCAACTCCATGTAACATATAAAATGCAATGCAATACAAGAAAGTAAAATATGCCTAACTCCATACAACATACATAATGTAATGAATATGAGAAAGTAAACAATCCAAACCTAACAAAGAAACAAGTAATGTTTTTGTTATCAAGCTTCATTCTAGCCTATTTGAATTAAACGACAAGGGTTAAGAATGCTTCCCCAAACAAGGATACATGCAAGGGGAATAACGGGGGACACTTGGGTCAGATGAAAAAGTAATGTGTACTACGAAATAGTACCAGGAAACTTGTTGAGCCCCAGAGTAGAGATGAAGTAAGTAGCTTAGCTTTTGTTGATGGAGGTAGATCAAGATGATCCATGAGTTGCACACATGAATAGGTGAGAACTAAAGAGCAACGTTTTATAGGATGATTTTCAATTTTTAGAAGTTTTCTTAAACATATTTGAATGTTTTGAGTTTTCTAACATATTTGAATGTTTTTGGTGATTTTCAAAGTTTTCTAAAACTATGTACAAGAAGACAAGGAGGAATGTGGATGACCCCTAGTGATAGATGGGATGTACAAGGTCATAAGGACACATGCGTATGAGAAAGGTGAAGATACAAAAATTCCCCCAATGATTAGGTGGGAGTATTCAAAGGAAAACTCTTCATGGGTAGAAGTGGGACCCAAGGCCATTATGGATAGGTTTAACATGATGATGAACGTAAACCAATGAAGTGCTTGGAAGAAGCAAGGATGTCCCCAACGTAAGTTTGCTAAAATCACATGATAGAAAGGAAGGAGGCGATTGTTTTTGTGAAAAGGGACAAAGGTGTCCAAAACATGGAAAAAAATAATATTATACACATGGATGTTCTGAATGAAGTAGAAGAACGATGTGAATGATATGAATTTATCTTAGAAGCCTCGTGATGAAGAAGTGATTAGCCAAAGGAAAAATTGTGAGATGATATCAAGACTAAATTAAGAGTCTGAACAAGGTCCAAAAAAGACACTTGGTAACATACTAAACCTGTTTACTCATAGAGATCTAGTGTGTGCATGTGGAATTTAATTACCTCTTGAAGGAAAGATTTAATAGACAACAAGTGAAGACACCCTAGCCAATGTGTAGGAATGATTGATTTTGATAGGTGATAGGTGATTTGTGAATGAAAGGTGGAAGTATAGCCATACATTGCTCGTTGCCAGCAGGCGTTCATAGCCCCGATGGAGATGTATTTGATTCTAATCACAACATTTATCTCTACTGCTAGTCAATTTTCCATAGCCCTAATAGAGATTATTGGAAATACCCCAAGAGAGAGTTATTTATCAATTTGCTTTTTCTTTTAGCTTTTAGCTTTTGATTTTTGATTGATTTTGATTCTTTTTCTTTCTGAAAACTTATTTCAGCTCTCTTGTTTGACAAGGGGTTAAGAACCACAAATGGTTTGATGGAAGGAGGTGGAAGTGATTGTGATGATGACATTGGATAGTGTCAAAAATATGTCCAAAATTTTTTCGTAACAAGTTTATTAAATGTTGAATGTGATAGGATCTCTAAGAGGTCAGTAGTTCTTTAATTTACCAAGGTGATAAAAGACAGAGGTCAAAACGGATACCATAGAGATAAATTTCATAAAATGTGTGTGAATAGGCTAACCAAAATATCACCGAAGGGATGAAAATGATAGGAAGACTTGTAGAAGAAGAGAAAGAAAGGGAAGAAAGAACATCCATGTGCACGTAATACTTGATTGCAATGTTTGATCTTTGTACCTTTGATTTTTGCTTGTGTTTTCTCAAATTTTTAATGTATTTTTGAATTGTTTTTTATTTTCAGATTTTTGATAGTTTTAGGAGGTTGGGACTAATAAATTCACTTTGTGTGGTAAGATCCAACAACTATGTTTGTGAATTCCTTGATAAGGGAGACTAGGTGTGTTTGTTTATCAAGCGTAATATTTTCTCCAATCTCGATGATCATGGTGAGCTCGTACTCAACAAATGATTGTGATTTATCTTGAAACATGGATTTTGTATATGGGATATTGAGTTCCCTACCCATAGGTTTATGCACTTTGTGCCATACTTGATGGTTATGTTGTTTTTGTTCTTGAAGCGTGTTTTATTATGAACCCTAAGATCATTTTTAACTTTTTGGGAGCTTTGGAGCTCTTAGAAGTTTTTACCTGATCTTGATTAAGAAAATGTTTGGGTTTCTTATAAGCTAATGCGTGAATTTTCTGATCTCGAGAATGAGAAGAAAGTGAATGTCGACATTTATAACTGATGTGATAAAGAAAGAAACACGCGGGCTTGCCACAACCATTGATAGAAGAAATATGTGATGGATGAAAAGGATACAATCTAATAATTGAAGAGGATGGGCTACCAGGAGGTGAGATAATGATATAAGATGATGAAGGGATGCTAGAATATGGGCCTAAGATGGAAAAAAATTAGCTATGAGGATATGGACTGAGAATAGAAGAAGACGATGAAGGTGTGTTAGGGCGTTGCCCAAGTATAGACGAGGAGGGACTACCTGGAGGGGTTTTATAGATAGAAGAGGAAGGGCTACTAGGACATGGCCAAAGAATAGAAGGTAATGGGCTACCAAGAGGTGACCCACAAGTAGAAAATGGAGGACTACTTGGGGGTGGCCCAAGTATAGAAGAAGACGATGGGCTACTAGCGTGGTGACCCAAGGTGATATTTTTATTGAGGAATGATAATAGATAAGGAATGATTTGGTAATGAGAAGATAGGCCATGGCTCAATGCTAGACCTGAAATCTCATCATGCTCAGAAGAAGGTGAAGATGGAATAGAAGAAGAATCAAGTTCCATGACCTTAGGATTTTCCTCTATGTTCTGTTGAAAAGGATCAATTTTTTTCCCCAATACATGAGCGTATCGAGTTCTAGAAAGAATCCTTGTTTGCAATCCTCTAGAGGGATATCATCATGTAGTCTAATTATTTCTTCATTCTGAGAGAAATCAATTAGTAGAGGTTGTTTTTATTTATTCATAGAAGGTTGAATAGAAGAAACAGGTCCGATAAGTGGGGAATATTGATTGATAGAAGAAGATGAATCAAGAGAGGAAGTAGGATTGGTGGTAGGCGTCTCATGAATGGACAATTTGGATCTGGACCTAGATTGCTTTTCTAGAAGATGATGCAATGTAGGAGAGAAAATAGGATCACATAGCCATCCATTAAGTGACATGACGTAGGAGTCAAATTAGATGATTGAATAGACTAAATCTTAGTCGTGGAACTCTTTAACAGAGGAAGAGGTCGTTGAGATGACTGATGAAGGAGGTCCTACGAAGAAAGGGAGGACCGTGACTCAAGAACCAAAATTAGATGTTTGATCGATGGAATTTGGAGTCACATGAGTCTTCAAAGGAGGAAGACATCATTATAGGTGAGTTGGAATAAAGGTCCTGTGAAGGAAGGGAGGACCATGATTCAAGATTTGATCTAGGAGTATCGAACAATAGTTGGGATCCGAATCTTTAGAAGAAGAGTGGGAATCGAATGGTAGTTTGGATCTGAATTAGAAGAGAAGAGTGGGGGGAACCTAAATAATAATTTGGATTAGAAGCATCCAAACCATACCACAACTATGAGCTGAAGGTGGGGAATATGGTACCTAAGTAATGGGCCCTCTAGCATGAAGAACCAAATGAGGTTTAGTTGTAATGGGAATATTTTGATTTGAATTGCTAAACCTAGGTTCCGTATTGTAGTAAGTGTGAGAAACCACATGATAGTCAGTCATTATTGGCGTTGTTTAAGCACAAATGTCTAGACCTAGATAGTGGGATGGAACTCCTTCAAAGGGAAGGAAGTAACATGTCGATTTGAGTAACATAATGACATCTAATTAAACATTTTATAAGTATGGAGATGCGTGCGTGATTTTCCAAAGAAGTTCTAAGGAAAATAGACATCATGATGATGTAATATCGATGAGATCAAAAGGATTGTCCTAGAAAATAAGTTTTTGGATGAATAATCATAAGGAATAATCATGCAAGTGTGAAACACAAATCCAATCAACAAGGAAATACACCATATGAAAATGTGTATGCAAAGTGATAGTTTGATGCAAAGATGATCAACACGATGTCAATATTTACATCAAGCTCAAAATGAACAAGGCATAAATATTAACAAAGGGTAGATGTGACTCCCAATCAAAGGATACAATGATGTGTTCAACAACCAACAAGGCCAAAATGTTAAAGGGTGAGGTTTACAAATGTAAGCCACGTAACCACACCAATTGGACACATTAATCAAGCTTCATGAAGAAGTGAGATATTAGTGCCAAAGTGGTATCAAAATGACACAAACAAAGTAAGCGACACTCTTCAATATTTTGGACAATGTTTGAAGTAAAACTAAGTCAAATTATACTAAGGATGTGTTAAAATGTGCGTAATGTAACACCACAATGCAAATACTTAGATCACATTTACGAAAAACATGACATAAGTATCTTAATTGTGTCGAGACAATGCGAACAAGATAACACATCAAAGGGAGATCAAATGATGAATCAATCTGAACTATGATGATGATCTTGAAATCAAGATCAAGTGGCCATCAAAGATATGAGGACACATCCACACACTTTATACATTTTACAAACTCATCCACAAACATGGATGAGCGTAAACGGATAAAAAAGTGGTGAACACTATCTATGACAACACTCCCAAAAGATGCCTTCTGTTTTCCCAAATGGGCAACAAGAATGCAAAGGTGTAGATCAAAATATGAAAAATAAACTAAGCGCCACTTGGGCAGAGCTTCGCCTCGTCCGAAGGCAAGAAAGAAGCTAAGCTAAGTGAAACATCGTCTAATTTCTATGATGAAAGGCACTTAGATCCAACTTAAGTGGATTCTTTTCCTTGTTCGAAAAACAAGGTTCTAAATCCAAACAAGTTATCACTTCATGATGGCCAAGATGTGACAAAGGACTAGTAAAGTGGGCCTCAAGACAAAATGGCCTCCTTAATAAGATCTCTCAACTAGGTGTTACAAAGTCATCTAAGAGTGGGCATGATTTACCCAAAAATTCACACTGACTAATTTGGGAGTATCTCATTTTTCCCCCTTCAAGTACAGTGGGCACTAATTGCATCCATCATGTACTCTTACTAGGGTTGCGATACAGACAACTTTGTAATGCTAACTCACAAGGAAAACTAGTCAAGTGGGTAAGCGAGGCACTTCCTATTTCATCCACGAGGTTACACAGTGGTGGACTACTTTAGGGTTCCTGGTACCACCCCATTGTTATAGCTTAAGGTATTATGCCAAAGGGGTTACATTCTAGTTAAGTGGAGAGGGACATACCCTTTTCCAAAACCTGCAATACAAGTGTTTTGAATATGGTGTGTTTTTAATCTTTTTAACTTAAATGTGGTTTTAAGTGGCACACCATTTGGCAACCTGTAAGAACACGTGTATTAGAAGTTTTGTGTTGTTTGTTTTGATGCCCTTCTTTGACATGTGATTTTGGTCCTACATACCAAGATTAGTAGTTTTCCACAAAATATCATGATATCAAAAGAGATTTTGCGTGTTGCTTTTTATTCCTAAGATCACCAAAAAGGTGTGAAGGAAGAGCATACGCAACGCGAAAACTCAACTAAAACAAGTTTATGGAAAAATACATTTTTTTTGCAAAAGTTCAAGTTTACTTTAACCAATTTTGAAATTTTCATCCATTAGGAAGTGTAAAGTAAGTGTTTTTGAAAGCAATAAGAGGGTTTTGAAAAGTGTTTTTGGTTCCCAAGATCACCTAGAAGGTGCGAGGGAAGAGCATATGCACTTTGAAAAACCTCTATCAACTACGAAATGAAACACTTAACTAAGTCAAAAACAAGACCAAAATAACCCTGCAAACAACTTATTAGTGTCACAAAACCTTTCAAAGTGTTAGAATGGCCAAGAAAACAATTTTTTAGACTTTAAGATACGTTAGAAAATGACTATTTACCTAATAATGTAAACCATAAATTTTTGTAATTCAAAATCCTAATTTTATGATTCCATTATGTATTTCTCTTCAATACCTTTCCAATGCAACAAAAATAGAGTCATTTCAAGCTCGGGAGCAAAAGTTATGGCCTTCGGAAGATTGGTGGTGAATGTAGTTCAACGTAGATGTGCCCCGTGACTCGACATGTGCACGCATGTTTCAACACAAATGCACCCATAATGACACCTACATGCACCCATTGTAAAATATGTAAAAATCACGGAATTTGTAAATTTTTTCAAAAGCAAACAGGTTAAAGGTTAGCCAAAGAAGCCTATTTTTAGTTCAAACCCACAAAATATACATGATCAATGATGATTTAGCCTACTTAAAAACTGAAATCATGTAAATAACAAGCTATTTATCCTAAAAATCATGAAAGTGGTTAGAAAACTGAAAATAAATAGCTTGAAAAGACTCCATTAATGGAGGATGGACTTCATGTCCCACTGGGCATGCCAAATGTATGCAATGGAAAGTTGTAAAAGCTATGGAATGAGGCTAAAGAACCTCAAAGCTTTGATAACTCATCCATGCACCATGAGATAAGAGATAAACAAGAGTTAATCCTATACATGCATCATAACTTTGACAAAAACATAAAAAAACTAGCATATATACTACTCTCTACTCTTTAGATTACTTAATTAAGAAATTGAACCTAAAAAGATCAACTTAGCAATCAAAGGTGTGATGTTTGATATGAAACTCAAGCTTTCAAGAATGGAGTCTCACCATTAATGGCTTCAAGGCCAATGGTTCTCTCCATATTACTCAAAACTTGGATTATGGAGTGGATGGATGCAAGATGGGGGAGCTCTCAACAATGGAGTATGGCCAAGATCCAAATGTTCTATAGCTTAAAGCTATCATAAATGATTTCTAATGCATATATCTCCAAATATGATAGAGATTTTGTTATGTAAACAATGTGTAAGGTTGAGAGGGAGAGGTGACCCTTCTATTTATAGTTTTTCACTTGGGAGAGTTTGGAATTTGGGTGCATGTGGGACTAAAGTCTAAAAATCACTTTAGGATTAGATTAGGATAAACATGCTTTAGACTTAGATAATATTGGTTTAGGCTAGTTAACTAGGGTTTAGGCTAGTTAAACTTGATTAGCAAGTGATTAGAGACTCGTTGAGAGTTGGGAGGGGTCTAGATAACCAATTGTGATTGATAGATAGCCTACGAATCCAATAGAAGTGGTCTAGAGAGAACTAGGGAGGTTATGAATGGTCGAAAGGAGGAATGTTTAGCTAATAATAGAGATATTATCCAAATAATCTGATTATAGGAGGAATGTCATTGAAAGAGTGTTGTGAATGGGCATCCGAGAATGGAGCGAAGAAGGGTTGATTAACAAAGTGTCATCAATCAATTGAATTGGATGAAATGCTAAGTGTAAGCATACTTCGAGGGTGTCTACAAGGATATTTAACACCACACGTTGTTCATTAGATTGCAAGGGGAGTGATGAAATGTCATCGGAAGATATTATGGTCTCCTCCATGGGTTAAGGGGAGATGAAGGAGACTCCTCTATGGGTGGAGTAGATGAAATAGATTTCTCTGTGGGTAAAGGATCTCGTGCTAAAATCTCCTCGATGGAGGGATAAGAGGAAATTGTTGAAGGGTCAAGTATGATGTAAAAAATAGCATGGAATTCATGAAAATTATTGTCATTAGTCGAAGGCTCACCAATTTGGTTAGATGACAGGGTATGGTTAGGGAACGAATTCTTGAAGATATGCAAGTTCTGATTAGCCGGTGCATTTGGGTTATCCAAGACAAGATCTCCATTATCTAACATTTCCTGGACAATGTTTTTGAAGGTTATACAATTACCATCGCTATGGCCTTTAACGTGATGATAGTTGCAATAGTCATGTTCCTTGTACCATGCAAGCATAGGATGAGTGGGGTCAAAACTAGTATGTGGTTTCACACGTGGAAGATCAATTGCTCCACATTTAAGAATTATTTCTAATCATGAAGAATAAGGCTCCCCGATTGGAGTGTAATTTCATTGCTCTCACCTAAACTAGAAAGCTTGAATGGGAGAAAGGTTGGAAGAAGGTTTCGATTAATTGGATGGGTAAGATAGGCTAGCTTTTAAAACTACCACGTTGGAAGATCCTTTGGCTTTGGGATAATTTTTTTGGGGTTTGGAAGAGGAAAAGGATTCATTTTACTTGAATGCAGTAGTTTTGTTATGAAATTAAATTTTCTCCTCTTTTATGGCACGCATTTCAATTTTTCTAGCCATGGTGAATGCTTCATCAAAGGTACAAAGGGTTTGGACTTGGAGAGTTTGTGAGGAATGTCTAGCACAAGCCCTAGTGAACAACTTTATAAGCTCAATTTGAGGTAGCCTGGAATGTAAGTGGTTGATGAGGATCCGTTAACGAGTGACAAAATATGCAATAGACACATCATTTTCTTGTTGTGTTGAGTATAAGTCGTTCATGGTGACCTTTTTGACAATATTAATTGAAAAATGGTAGAGGAAGGCTTGAGCCACTTGGTTAAATGAGAAAATGGAATGTCAAGGTAAACCACTATACCAATCTAACATAATTCTTGTTAAGGAAATTGGTAATTTCTGCAAGAGTAGAGCACCATCATGAGAAATTAAATAGCACCCATGTTTGAAAGACCGAAAGTGTTGTTGTGGGTCCTATTTGTTATTGAACTAGTTGAATTTGGGAATTTCCCAATGTGTAGGGTATGGAAAAATGGGAATAGATGGATGAATGGTCTCATTATAGATTTCTTCGTATGTCAAAGAGTTATGAGAGCCAGAAACCGATGCTTCCAATGTTTGCATCTTCTCCATCATCATTTTTATAAGGTCATTGGTAGGTTGTGATGACTGGGCACCCCTTGCAGTATAAGGGGGTAGATGATGAATGTATTATGAGGATGGCATCCCAGTATATGGTGGTGCCAAGTATGAGAATTGTGAGGGGGAATAGATGTAGGAAGAAAATATCTTGAATAGGTGATAGATGAGATAGGTGGTTGTTGGTGATATGTGTAAGTAGGTGGGGTGGATGTAGTGATCCTTGTAGTGATTGGAGGTAAAGATTCATGTATCGAGAGGAAAAATTTTTGGAATTATATATGGGTTTCGAAACCATGGGTAGTTACGATACAATAGGTATATACGAGGTGGCAAGCGCAAATGGGTGTAGGATAAAGGTGTTTTTGAATGAATGGTTGACACCATGGGAGAAACTAATGTCAAAAGTGTGACTAATGTTGTAGGTGTCGTAGATATTGATGATGTGGGGTCAAGTTGGGATACTATGGGTGGTAAGGTGGAAGAAGGTAAGGTTGAGTTATCACAAGCCTACGTGGAAGTGGGGAAGAGGGAAGGGGGGATTGACACATGCATGTTGTATACCAATTGTCTTGATGAATCCCAAGTAGATGAATGGGAAAGATAATTTTGTAAGGCAACGGGGTTGTGATCAAGGAGTCTTGTAAACTCCTCATCACTAGTACTGATGATAATGGGCTGAGTAGGATCCATAGGTGACAAGATGGAAGGTGGTGATGGGCTAGGTGGGAGTGGTTAAAGGCTTGTGTGGAATACAAGGGTGTTGGATTGACTACGAGTCATAAGCATGTGAGTTAGTGTAGGGTTGGTAATCCGCTCTATGTAAATGACACAAAAAAACAAAAGAAATGGATAAAAGTAGTTTTTGGAGGTAAAACTAGGTCATTGTTTTAATTAAAAATTAAAACACAGGAACCAACAAAGATTTTATTAACCGATGATGGTGATAGGGTGATCAATATTGGTTAGGTTAACTGATACCGGTTACTGTAGGAAATCAAAAGTTTTGCAAATGGGGCAATAACTAATGAAAATGAGACAAAACTAGATTTAACAGTGATTTTAAAGATCCAGGGGTATGATGATATGTTTGAGGAACTTTAGAAAGAACAAAAATGTGGTGAGTATTGTTTTTAGTAAAATGACCAAAAATTAGATAGCCGACAACAAATCAAGTAAACCGATGACAATCGATGATTAAATTAATGTCACCACTAGACCGACGCCGATCTTGTGAAATTTGAAAAGATGGAAAAAGTTTATTTTTGTGACTTAGATCAGGTAAAATATCAACCCAAAAATCTGAGTATGATAGTGATGGACCCTAACACACTCAAAAAAGTTGGAATACACCAACTATAATTGTGGAGTGTGAAAGGAAGAAAGAAAAATGGAGAACATGTCCTCACAACTCAAAACAAAAATCAAGAAAAAGTTAAGAAACACAAAATCCTATGGGTGAATTTTATGTTTTAGCTTATGTTATTTAAGACTGACTCGTGAACATAACAGAGTTTTTGGTTTGATAGAAGGTTTCCTATGAAAAGCCAAGATCTAAGGATGGTTTTCGTAAAAATTTGGTGAGTGTGGTCCTTTCTCGAGATAATAACCGGACAGAGAAACCAGTTTGGGCATCCTTTATCAATCCTCTTATCATGTGATCATTGATAGATTCTTCCAGGTAGGATGATGTTTAAGTAGATGTGTAAATTATTTAAGTGGTTTAGTATATAGAGAGAGTTTGTAAGTGAACTATGATTAAATTATTCAACCATTAGCTGGGCATGACTTCTAGCATATAGATTACCCTCAAAAAAATGTGAGCTATAATACAACAAACCAAAATGAAATAAAAGTGTTTTAAGCCCAAATCCACAATTATGTTTGATGTAGCAAGTGGAGTGTTGGGCCTTAGAATATTGGCTAAGTACAATAAGGCACGTGGGAACATGGGACCTACATGAATAAGGGAGCGTAGGGTGAAGGCATGTGGGACATGGTTTAAGAAGGGTTTAGCAGAACCCAAGGCACCCACACAAGGAAAAGAAAGGGGTTTCAGGACTTAGCCATATTTGGCATCCTAGGAGGCACACGAGAAAAGCATGACCTAACTGAGCATGCAGAGTGGATAAGGTACTAGCCTAACAACTCGATGGTCAAGGAAGGAATATTCCATGTGATGGAAGGATCCATACGAGACATCATTATAGAAAGTAGAGAGCTTGGATGGGAAGAATCGTGCTCCATGGAAGGACCACATGTACACTTGGCAGCCGATCTATTACTCTAGGAAGGCATGGCAAAGGATGCTAAACCTATATATAGAGATGCTTGGGTTGAAGGAAAGGATGACTCTTTGGGAAGAGGGCATCAAGAGAGATATTAAGAAAGAAAGAAAAGAAGAAGAGGATAGGCAAAACTCTACATAAATAAAGATGTTTTCTAGGGATTCTCGGTAGGGAGACTATAAGAGAGATGGCTTATCTAGAGGGATGGGTCCATGCACATATTTGTAATCTGGAAAGCATATTTTAGGATTCGATTTATAAGTCTTATCTCGCATTAAGACATTTGGTTTCAGTAATGGTCTTAAGGAATGTAATGTGGTTACTGAGAGTAATATGAATATATGGCTTTCTTTTAAAATATACATGCATTGCTCACAGGTATAAACCATAGTGCATTTTCTTTATATTATTAGATTTGTTATCTGTTTGGTATTTCCTTGTTATCTAAATGGATACATTTATAAAGTAACTCATCTTAAGACCCTAAAAATGAATGCATGGTTCATTCCCTTCTTGTATGTAAAAGCTTCTATCGTAGGGTATGTATTCTCATAAAAATCACATAAATGAGGGGCTTGGTGCCGCGTGTGCCTCGGGTGAGTGCCAGTGCCCGCTGGGTGATAGGCCAGTGTGCATTGGATTAGATTGTTGTTCTAAGGGCATAAAAATGACTACATCTTAGTTCTATTGTTGGGACATTTTTTTGAATTTGTTGTGATAATTGGCATACATCTTGGTCCTTGTGATGCATGATGATAGAATGTGTGACCTTAGCGAGTTCTAAAGCATGGTTCAAAATGCGGAGGATGAGTTTGCTCAATGATTCGTAACTAGAGCAGATTTCGATGCACCTAGATGCATAGAAGAGAACATATACCATGAGTTGTATGAGACATTATTCTATTGTTTTCTAGTAGAACTATATGAATGAATTTCAGAATATGCATCCAGATTGATTTGGTACTATAGATCACGTGTATGGACCCAAGATGATTACCAAAGGCTACAGGATGCATATCTGACTTGGACATGTGTTGTTGATCACTGGTGGAAAGGAGTCCCAACTAGTTATACTCTAGAATACACCATTTCTACGTATTATTTCCCAGAGGTTGTTGAGTTTGAGTTTTGAGGGAGCCCAAAGGATCATTTTTACATGTTATCCCTTTGGCTATGAATATATTTATCATTACCCTAATTTTAGAGGCATTTTCTATGACTGGATAAGCTTCCACTGAGCATTGGGAAAGGAAGCTAGGGTGGAGGAAGATGGCAGACATTGAGGCTAAAAAGGAAAGGGAAGAGAGACGACTCAAATATAGTGAAGCTCATGAAAGGGAGATGGGTAGAAAACATGAAGTTGCATGTGTGATGGATATATGGAGGAAGATGTTGCGAGAAGGAGTTGAGGTTCACGCAGAGGAAATAGAACCTGAGTATTCTGTGCTACCCCATCTTGGCAAGCACGGGAGATAAACCCCTTTAGGTTCTGATGAAATTTCTTTGCATGGAGAAAGGAGAGCCATCGGCACATATCTGAACCCACTCTTTGACCAACCCCTACTTGTTTGGTTTTCTAGATCAAAGAAGATGTATTGCTAATCTGGTTGGTATCGGTGGAAGTAATTGATCTATGCCTAGGAGATATAATTTCTCATTTCGGATGTCCATGGCCGTGCAAATCATTCCCGTATTTAGAGGAATTTTTGGACAAGGTGCCAATATAAAAGGTTTTGGTATCGCATCTGAAAGTGGCACGGGACACACAATGGGTAACGGGACAATATCACAAACCATCATCACATAGTTTAGTAGGATGTTGGGGACACTAGGAGCAACCAATTCAGGCCATTTTTCGGCTACATGAGGTAAATCGGTAGTGTAGGAACTGGAGGACCTGGTGAACTTAGCATATCTAGAGGATCTAGTATGTCAGGAGGAATAGGACATGGTGGGTCTATTGGATCTAGTGGTGGAGGAAACATGGGAGGAAACCAAGGTTCTGGGTCAAGTGGACAAGGGCCTCAACCACCTCCACAAGTATTCTTTGAGATTTATTTACAATTTTCAGAACAGAGAGGAATTGAGGATGCTGCAGAACATGTGTACAAATGTGAATTTCTATGGCGTGCAAAGGGAATCACTACCCCAGAGTGAAAAGAAAGTCAGTTTGCAATGACGTTACATGGGCGTTCTCATAATTGGTAGAAATATGACCCACATCAAATGGTTGTGGATTACACTATATTGAAAAACACCTTCCTAGAATATTTCCATATCCCTAAGTTTGAGAAAAAGAGCATCAACACTCTAAAGGAGATCCAACAAGGAATGGAAGAGAGTGTATGAGAGTACGATGCATGATTCAAAACTCTCTTGTTAAAACTATCCTATGACATTTACCCTTCTCATCATGCTCAATGGTTTTTTGTGGAATTGATAACATCATTTAGAAGGGAACTGTCACACAAGACTTTCACAAACCCACGTGAGGCCTTGGAAGCTTCCTTACGCGCTGAGGCTATTGGGAGCATTGATACTAGTGTTAGCCCTTTTTGGAGGCTCAAATTGTTGCAATGGCCAAGTAGTTAGAGAATTTATCTGCAAATTTAGCACATGAGGTTCATAGTGGTATTTGATGCACATATAATTAAGTGGAAGGGCATGCAAAGGATAGTTGCCCTTGAAATTGATGACGTGCCATGGCAATAGACTATGAGATTTTACATGGGGATCATGATGCAAATAGGTGTCCTCTACTACAGTGTGCAATCTATAAGAATTTTTCTTGCTATTGTAAGATTTGTACCTCTACGACCCATGATACTAAGGATTACAAGTTGATTGACCAGATTCATGATGTTATTGATCTTGGTGTGCACCAAACTAGCCTTGTAAGTAGTTCCAAGGATGATGATCACCGCTATGAAGGGTGTATAGATGGAGGAGTACGTGGAAGATATTTTCGTGGAGGATTTCATGGTCACAGAATCGTAGTGGAGGAACAGGTGATTTCCCATGAGGAACCTATTATAACTATGGGTGCACAGAGCAGTCTAAACATGAGTGTCCTGATCTATTACATTGCTCATGGTGCAGAAAGAAACATAATTACGAGGAGTGCCCTCAGTTTTTTGAGAACATGAGCCAACAACACTGGAAAGAAAAAGGTCCTAGGATGGTGAGCATAAAGAAGGTCGACCACATTGGATGCTAAGAGTGATGTGTGAGTTAAGATTAGAACTCAGTATTAGTGACAACGCAAGAGAGAGGCCGAGCGCATAAGGAGATGCCAAGACAAAAATGGTTGTTAGGGAAGAAGTGGTACATGGGAAGTATCTAGACCCTACTCATTAGAAGGAAGTGTATCAAGAGACTATGGATGTGATTTGGAGTTTGCAAGGGGAAATCCAATGTCTAAAGGAGCAGTCAAGGTAGTTAGAGAAAAGGAATAATTTTGAGGCTCCGTAGAAGGATCTGGATGAGGTCAAGGAAGTGTGTAAAATGATAAGACAAGAGAATATCATTCCCTTTCTAGGAGAAGGGTTCATGGATAAGGTACCACGTGCCAGGAGAGAGCACAAAAGGTAGTTTCTAAATGCCAATATTCCTCCTCATAGCCTTGACTATGATAAAGATATTACATTGAATGCAGTTGTTAATGGGTGGCTTCTAAGAGATATCCTCATCGACATGGGAGTGGAGGTCAATGTTCTCACCTTAGATGCATGGCATCAAATGGGAAGGCACGCATTACAGCCATCTTTGAATGTGTTGTATATGACGAACAAGACAAAGGCAATTCCCATTAGAGTCTTGAAAGATGCGGTTATCACTATTCAAGGGGCCAAGTTCACTAGGGACTTTGAAGTCTTAGTGCTCGCTGAGGTGGATAATTTCCCATCATTACTTGGGTGCCCTTGGTGTTATAAGAACAATGCTGACCTACGGTTTAATAAGGGGTATATCAATTTTGAGAACAAGGAAGAAAAGGTGATCATCCCTTTAACATCTAGGAATTCAGTGCCCTATATTGAGCCCTTAGGAGAGGAATTCCTTGACAAAATATATGTGCGCTCCTTCAGAGATCCTGAGGTAATTCATCCTATAGAATGAGTCATTCAATTTGACGATGCTCTCAATGAGTGATACAACTAGCATAGTGTGTGATAATTGGGCGCATGTGACTTATGAGTTGATTGGGAGACAATTAAGAGGATCTGTAACAAGGGTGATGAAGGCATGCTTATTTAAGCACTTAGGAAGAAATAATCTATCGAGTTACTTCGGAGGGGAAAGCTCTGATGATTTCTTACAAGAAATGGAGGCTAAGTGGAAAAATAAGGATGAAAGGAGAAGTATGTTCAGTTATAACTTTCTTGGGATTACAATGCAATGGTTGGAAACACATCGCAAGAGTCTCCAAGAGTGGCACAAGGTAAGATTCATAATTTATGTAAGATTCTCGTAGAAGTAATGCACCTACTATTATCTAAGACCACTACGAAAGGAACCCACCTCGTTCCATATCCAAGCTTGTTGGAAGGCCTAGATGGAGGGCACAGAGTGTTACCACCTTCATTATGGGTGCATAAGTTATATTCCACCTTACATGGTTATGCATGTGCATGGTATATCCACTTAGAGACACACCGTTAGAAAAGGAATTGGTAGGAGTTAATGACTAATCTCATTCAAGCTTTTGAGTATCGAAGTACCAAGCCATCAGTGGATAAGGCATTACAGTTGTCAAGCACCTTACAATGGGAGATAGTGTTATGGTAGAAGATAGGATACTAGAGTTGTTGAGTGAACCTAGTTTGGAGATGTGCTTTAATGAAGAGGAATCAAAAGAGATATGGTTTGAGCACACGTGTATAGAGAAGGAAAAGGGAAACATGATCTATGTAATAGATGGTTAATAAATGGAAAGTTTAGATGTTAACCTTTCTGAAGGTATGTGCGAAGTCATAGATAGCACTAATGAGTGAGCACGTGCCTACCATGAGCCCTTGAAAATAAATAAGGTTAACATTGGGATAGAGACAAAACGTAAGGAAGCTATCATTGGGGACTATTGGTCAGAGAAAGAAGTTTCAAAGATCATTGATCCACACGCGAGTTTCAAGATTTGTTCCCACTATTTGGTACCATGAACTTGAAGGCATCCACCATTCCCTGGGGGAGATGAGGATCAAGTTTAAGGAAGGTGCACACCTGATTCGGAAGAGGCCTTATTAGATGAATCCAAACTTATGTGTATGGGTCAAGGAGGAAATAGATACGATGATGACATCTGGTATCATTGAAGTTTTGGAAGAATCAGAATGGATAATCTAATTAGTCATCAATATCAAGAAGGATGGAATAATAAGTATCTATGTTGACTACATGGACCTGAATGTAGTATGTGTCATTGACCCTTTCCCAACCCCCCAAGTTCTTGAAGAAATTATGGAGGAGTAGTTGGGTGTGAGGTCTACTCTTTCACGGATGGGTTCTTAGGGTATCACCAAGTCAAGATTGCAAAGGAAGACCAGAGAAAGAAAACTTTCTCCACTAAGTGGGGAAGCTTTTCCTATATGGTCATGCCTTTTGGATTGAAAAATGTTGCCTGATGTGTTCTCATGCATCATGGTACAAGTATTCTAGGACTTTATCCATAAATTTCTTCAAGTCTACTTAGATGACTGGATGGTGTATGGACTAGTGAAGGACCATTGTGATAATTTGAGGTTGATGTTCAAGAGATGTCGGTAGTTGAGGATATCCCTCAACATTAAGAAATGTGTCTTGCTACTCCACTTGGAACCTGTTGGGCCATATTATATGTAAGGAGGGCTTATTAGTAGATCCCAAAAAAGTTGTAGTTATTGTGGGATTGGGGGAGCCTACTAGTCAAAGCATAGTGCATGGATTTCTTGGGCATACGGGGTACTACAGGAAGTTAATCAAAGGATATGTCAAGATTTCCGCACCCTTGGAAGATTTTTTAAAGCACAAGAGTGCCTTTCATTAGGGAGATGCGCATCAGAAGGAATTTGACACTTTGAAGGATAGAATTTTCACTACGCCCATACTATGTTTTCCTTCTTTGGATATTCCTTTCCATGTGCATGTTGATGCCTCAGGAATATCCATGGGAGAAGTACTAGCACAACCTAGTGAGGGATTGTTAATCACCCCTTGTGTTTTTCAAGTAGGAAGTTGACACCAGCAGAATAGAATTATACCACTACTAAGCATAAGGCACTATCAATGATCTACATGTTGCATAAGTTCAAGTAGTATCTGTTGGCAACACCTTCTATATTCTACACAGATCACATGGAACTGAAGTACTTGGTAAATAATCCTATTTTGTAAGGGTGCATATGCCATTGGGTCCTATTATTTCAATAATTTGAGTTCACGGTGGTTTTAAAATAAGGAAAAATAAATTAAGGTCCTAACCACTAATCAAGGATTTACTCAGGGGAGGATGTGCAAAGAATTAAGGATACCATTCGGACATACAACTATTTAGGTTATAGTGCATACCCTCAAAATTGGAAGATGTTGTGGTATTTCTTAAAATGGGTTTGGCGTCGGAAGGGATGAAGGCTCTGGAAAGGAAGTAGTTGGCTATACGTGCCACACCCTACATGTTGATTAGTGGAGATTTGTATAAGTTAGGATGTGATGAGGTTCTACGCCAATGTGTATTGGAACATGAGCACGTGGAAATTATGGAGGAAGCACATGGTGGGATTGTAGGAGGACACTATGTAGGAAATGCTACCACGTGGAATATTCTACTAGCGGGGCTCGGTGAGAAACCATCTACCAGATTGTATTTAATTTTTCAAAGCTCGCAACCATTGTCAACACTTGGGAAAACCTAGAAAGAGGGATGAGATTCCATTAAGGCCAATAGCTAGTGTAGAGCCATTTGAAAAGTGGGAAATTGACTTTGTCGACCATTTTTTCCATCCGTGCGAAGGACTAGTTCACAGTATATCATTACTTACACTGATTACTTGACAAGATGGGTAGAGGCAACACCTACAAAGGATTACACTATAGTGATAGCTGCTAGGTTCTTATGGGAAAACATAATCAATAGGTATGGATGTCCTTTGAGCTTGACTAGTGATAGGGGTACACATTTTCTCAATGAAATGGTCAAGATTATACTAGCAGAGTTTATGGTGGCCCATCACAAGACTACCCCTATCATCCATAGGAAAATGGAACTGTTGAGGCATTTAACAAGATACTAAGTCACACATTGACCAATATTTGTGATGTTGAAAGATAGGATTGGGATGAAAAAGTATCAGCCATTTTATGGGCATACATGACAACCTACAAGAGATTGAATAAGGCCACACCATTTCAGTTGGTGTTTGGCATGGAGGTTGTTTTTCCATTTGAATTCATGTTACCATCACTACGTATAGCGCTCAGGAGGATTAAAAAATTGATGCAGTTAGATGAAAGGCGATCACTTGTTAGATGGAGTCAGAATACTGAAAAAACTAGACAAAAGGCATGACATGATCATCATATAAAAAAAAGTAGTTTGAGGTTGGGCTGATGATTCTGTTGTATGATTCCAAGTATCTACACCATCTTGGGAAGTTTAAAGTATATTGGTTGGGCCCTTACGTCATATCGTGCATCCTTGATTTAGGTGCATGTCAATTATAAGAATTGGATGGGATGAAGTTACCTGGCCATTTTAATGGGAGTAGGATAAATCCCTACTATAAATAATCCTTCCTGGTGTTTATAAATAAGGCATTATTTCCAGTTAGCTTAGGATTTCCCTTTATGCATTTTATTTCCTTATGTTTCCCTTTTTCATTTGTTGTTACTTTCTTTGTGTTCTATTTTGTGCCTTGCGCACCGGTAACGACATTATTTTCAAAAGGTTATACATGTGCAGAGGACCACGCATATGTTTTAGTGCAGGGTAGAGTAGTGAAAAGTAAAGTATAAGCTAAGAGTAGAAGTTGTAAGGATCAGATGAAATGATTAAAGACATGAAAAATAGAAGAACGCGTGTGGAAATGGTGGATGAGAATGGTTGGTGTCACGATAAGGATTTATAAAGACCACGTATAGAGAAGGAAAAGCGTAGGAACAACATGAGGTAGGTGAGGGAAAAAATCAGGTAAAGGATAGAAGAATTTCCTTTGGCGCCGCAAACGCATGCGTAAGAGTCTTCGGTTAGTAAGGATTTTTTCATGCTAGAAGGTTGTAAAGAGTTTTTGCATAGGATTGGGTGCATGGGTAAGGGTGCTTAAGGTTGGATTTAGTGGAAAAATATACATTTAATGCTAAGTATGTTGGTAGGTGGCATAGCATTTATTTTTGGAAAGGAGGAAAAATCTATAAGTATGAGGTCGAGTGAATCATTATTTTACCTTGCGATTATGAAGTGGAAGAGATCTTGTGAACTAGGGAATCTAGAGAGATTTTTGTGAAGGAAGAAGAATCATAGAGATCTAAGTACATGACTAGGGTTGATCTACAAACTAGAATGGAAGGAGTACATGAGAATGGGGAGAGTTCTTTTGGAGTACGCCATCTTGTGGAATGGTTTTCCTAGATAGGGTTTGGAAGCTAGGGCACAGATGTATGAGGATTATTTGTGGAGTTCAACCTTAGCTTTGAGTAGAGTAGTAGAGCAAGGCAAGGAGGAATTTAAGTTTTATCCCGATAATTATAATGGCACAAAAAGAAATTAACCATCTCGCCAAATAAATAGAAGGGAAAGGGAAAAGGAAAAAAACCGTTGTCATCACTAGTTCCAATGAAGAGTGGTATGTAGAAATGTAGTACCAGATGGAGTGTTGTTAGGGAAAGAGTGGGAATCACACTTGAGGAAGATGGCCATAAGTGACTACAATCATCGCATGAGCATTACAAAAAAAGAGATGACATTGGAACTGGTTCATCCAACTAACAAGAGGACACCAGAAGGAATTCCAATCTATAACGATGAAGTGAAGGTGAAGTTGGAGAAGGTCCAAGTTGCTGCAACTTTATGATTTTCCCTATTTTGGAAATCCCAAATGATTATACCAATGGTTGATGTCATGCGTACATAAAAACCACTTCTATTTTGCAGGTTGAAAAATGTGCATAACTCCTCAACTCATATCAAATTTCACTAGCCTGATTTGCAAAGGAGACTCCATAGATGATGACTTGGATGATAAGGAGGCCATCAAGGAAACTATGGAGGCCTATGACTACAAGAAGGGTTTATGCTACTTTGATATCTTAGATATCCCCGACCTTGTTATGAGAATGGCCATGTGCTTGGTTACCAAGTTGAATGATCAAGAAAGGTGGACACAAGTGAACAAGGCATGGCTGAATGTATGCCAAAAGATCTTTGAAGGCACCATTTACAACTTATCTACCTACATTGCAGATGAGATCATTAGTAGTACGAAGAAGGAGAGAAGATACTGTTTAGCAACATTATCCTCACCATCGTCTTCTCAAAGATTGGAGTGCTTGATGGGCTAGAGAAGTTTGTATGGGAGTATCTAGAAGAAAATCCTCGCCTGTAAAAAGGTTTGATAAATATAATTATGAGACCATGACGGCCACTCATAAGGTGCACTGGAAAAATGGTATAAGTGGATGTGTGACGCATTTAGGGAAGAATGGAGGATACCTGAGTAGTTTCCCATGCTTATAGATAAAGAGGTTGAGTTTTCTATATATCAACACTTCTGCATCGAAATATTCACTTTGATAGATGGGACTAAGATTCCATGGTGCAAGCTACCATTTTCTTTCACCACGTAATACTTCCAAGTGGGGGTCAACCATTTTAAGGAGGCCAAGAGACTAAGGTTTGACCTTAGTGAGGTAGATCAAGACCACCATGAGCTACGTAGAAAGCTCGTATACCCAAAGAAGCATGCATATGTGGAGAAATATGTCTCCCATGAAGTGCAGATGATGAAACCAATAACATTTCCAATCACCGAAGGGATGCAACAAGGGTATATCTACACATAAGGCTAGAGTTTAAGAAGGAACCTACCTTTAGAATGATTTTTCCATTCCGAGAAGACCCCTAAAGGAGAAAGAAGGCCACACTAAAGAAGAGGGAGAGAGAAGAGATACAAGAAAATAAGGCACCAAGTGTGTAGATAGCACAACTCGTGGGCACGCTGGAAATAAGTGCTAAGACAAGCACTTACACACGTAGGAAGAACTCCCAGTCAAGGAAAAGACCAAAGAAAAATATGTGCTAGAGAAAGAGGATCCCCTCACAAGAGAAGATTCATCAAGGAAGGATTCTCCCACTGAAGATAAAGAGAGGGAAGAGTCTCCTTTACTAGAATCACTAGTTAGGAAGAAACAGAAGGTGGTGGAGAAGGAAGACTCAGAGGAAACAGAGGACTTAGAGGCCTATAGGGGCGAGAAGGATGATAATGAGGATGAAGAAGTTCATAATCATCCTGTGTATGATATACATGATTTAGAATAATAAAGAAGCGAAGGGAATAATGATGAGGAAGTAGTGAACACAAAAGATCATAGTACCCAAAGCCTCACTAAGGAGCAGATAGAGGAGGCTGTGGAGAGAGAAGTGGCAGGCATCATCAAAAATTTAGTGGAGCAGAAGTATAGCATAGCACGAGATGAAGTGATGAAGGATATTTAGGAGGAAAGCATTAGAAAGGAGTATGGCAAAGCATGTATGGAGATCTCAGCCTAGAAGTGAGCTTTCTAAAGGATGCATGAACGGGGAAGGAAGAGCATGGTGGCAGCCCAAGGGCAAGGAATGGGTTACATCAATGATCCAAGCAAGGTGCTACATGCGCGCTTCCAGAGCACCATGCCAACAGAACAACTCCTAGCCATGCCCTCATTTGATGTAGAAGGTACATACCCATGAACCAGGAAAATGCTATCTTGGGCATTTGAATCACATGTCGATGAACCTGAGTTCGAGGTAAGCCAAGGGGCACTGATGAAGGTGCCAGAGATGAAAGGAGTAAATCCCTTGGTGAATTCTCAATGGTTGTCAAATGAGAAAGTATGTAATGCACTCAACAAAATTTTAGTTGAGGTTGAGGCCAAACTCTTTGGGAGGAATGATAGGGTGAGATTCCTAGAAGTGGATTTGGAGGAGGATCTTATCAACAAAAGAAAATCCCCTGAAACAATAATTGATCAACACGTAGTTAAGGTTTTAATTTAAAGAGGAGAAGGAAAGGGTGTATGGATTACATAAAAAAATTTAAATGATTACAGATGTTATTGTTTTAAAGCATCCTGACCTAGCGCTACCCAAGAAAAAATATGAATCAACCTTGTAGTGCCTAGAGGACTTAACTCACACCCTCACTATGGAGAGGTGGCCACTCACCTTAGAGTCCAAGAAGAACCAAGAGAGAGAAGACAAGATGAATTTCATAGGGATTTTTGCTCAGTATACCAAACTCCTTGCCAATGTGAAGGTCGCTGTGCAAGTTGTTGAAGTTGCCTATGATAATTGTGTTGATAGAGATAGAGTAACAAGCATCTTGGTCACTACACATGAGATGGAACTCAAGGAGTTCAAGAGAAGAATAAGGGGAATAGAGTAGAGTGGGATAGGATCTTGGTTGAGGTGGAGAAGAAATTAGAGGCTATCGAGACCTTGTAGGGATCGATCAAAAACCGGTTGAAGGAGTTATACCCCAGATCACCCATAGGATGGACACCCTCGAGGATTTGGGAAAAAAACTGGAAGGAATTGTTAAAATGATGAGTGCCAAGGGGGAAGGGTAAACTTTGAGGAGGTAAGCGCCCTAGTAGGTGACCTCTATCAGTAAACATAGAGTGAGGTTAATTCTTGGGAGAAGCTAGAGGAAAATATAGGGAGGGATTTCCCTCTCCTCCTTCAACAATGAACATGTTCTCCTTTATTTTCCCATTCTTTCATTCTTTCTTCTAATTATTCATTCTTTTTCCAACTATCCAACCCACCATTCTTTATTCATTGAAGAGAAGTGTTTCTGAGGACGAGAGAATAGGCGTAGTGTGGGGTGATGTTGGGCCTCATAATATTGGCTAAGTACAAGGTGCGTGGGCACGCGGGACCTATATGAAGAAAGGTGCACAGGGTGAAGGTGCGATGGATAGGTTTTTAGAAGGGTTTAACAGAACCCAAGGCACATACACAAGGAAAAGGAAGGGGTTTCAAGACTTATTCATATTCGACGTCCCCATGAGACATGTGAGAAAAGTGTGACTGACTGAGCATGCGAAGTGGATAAGGTGCCAACCTAGAAACTCGATGGTCAAGGAAGGAATATTCCATGTGATGGAAGGATCTAGAAAGACATCATTGCAGAAAGTGGAGAGCTCGGATGGGAAGAAGCATGCTCCATTGAAGGACCACATGGACACTTGGCAATTGATCTACTACTTCAGGAAGGCATGGTGGTGGATGCTAAAGCTATATATAGATATTCTTGGGTAGAAGGAAGGGATGGCTCTTTGGGAAGAGGGTGTCAAGAGAGATATCAAGAGAGGTAGAAAAGAAGAAGAGGAGAGGTGAAGCTCTGTAGAAATAGTGATGGGTTCTAGGGATTCTCATTAGGGAGGCTATAGGAGAGATGACTTATCTAGAGGGATGGGTCTATGAACATCTTTGTAATCTGGAAAGCATAGTTTAGGATTCTGATGTATAAGTCTTATCTACATTAAGACATTTGGTCTGTAATGGCCTTGAGGAATGTAATGTGGTTACTGAGAGTAATATGAATATATGGATTTATTTTAAAATATATGCATTGTTCATGGGTATAAACCCTAGTGCCTTTTCTTTGTATTATCAGATATGTTATCTGTTTGATATTTCCTTATTATCTAAATGGATGCATTTATATAGTAACTCATCCTAAGACCCTCAGAATGAATGCATGGTTCTTTCCCTTCTTGCATCTAATATTTTTTCAATAGGGGATGTATTCTCACAAAACTCACATAAAGGAGGGGCTCGGTGCCCGTACCTTCCTCAGTGAGCACCTAGTGCTCTCATTGGGTGATAGGCTGGCATGCATGGGATTAGACTATTGTTCTAAGGGCATAAAAATGACTACATGGAGAATAGGAAGAGGAATTATCTTTCACTAATGCCATGTAGTAGAAATAAAGAAGTGTTCTTTTTAAAGCACCAAAATTATGATTTCTTTTAGACAATAGAAAGAATGAGAATATTATAGAGAAGAAAATTAATGGGAATACTTTTTAAAGGGAAATAAACACACAAATGTTTCCTAGGAATGAACAAACACATATAACCCCGATGGGTACCATCGGATGTGCCAAAATGTTTCACCAGATTCTTAGCAAATTAATGAAACAGATAAGGGTAGAAGGCCAAGGAGGAATACATGTTGTAATGTTGGTTGAAGTTCGAATGCGTGTGTAGATGACTTATGGATCAGAATAGATGTGAGAGCTCCCTTTTGGATAGGAGGAACTACCTATAGATACAAAACAATACCACCAAATAGAGTTTAAAAAAATAATGAGTGGACTACCTAGCGGAAGCTAGATCCAGGAAGCGTGATACTTCCTGAATAGGATGTCAATCCACTTCTATATAACAATATTAATGCTAGTTAAATCATACATGAAGTAAAGATCCTATTGGAATTGAAATGATTTAGGTATCTCATACAAAACAATAAGAAAGGTCATGAAAAAGGTTGTTTAAGGTCAAAATGTGAGGGTTGATTGGGCTAGTGTTAAGTTGCAGGTCTAGTATAGGCTCTGGGTAAGGTATAGTAAGGATTAGAAATGGTTCTGGGCTATTGGGAAGTGGGTATTAGCTCATTGGTCTAAGCTATATTAAAGGACACGAATGGTGGTGTCACCTGATTGACCGATCGGTTATGAAGAGTGATTGGCGTCGGTTGGTGATCGGCATCGGTAGGGGAAATTATTAGAAAGTTCTTAGAATTGGTTTTCTAGACTCCCTGTGATTGCAAAGAGGTTGGAAATGGTGAGAGTGGGGTCGTAAAATGGTTTTGAAGACTCATATATGATTAGGAGAGGGTGAAAATGGGTGAAAATTATGGGTATGATCAGGTGATGGGTTGATGGAAGGAAGTATATGGGCATGGAGAGAAATAGACTATAGAGATGAATAAATAAATCTACACAAAGAAAGAAGAGATTAAATGCGAGAGATGTTAAATAATTACTGGAAAATATATTGGAGGACGTAGGTGATAAAGACTGTGACAGTAGATATCCATAGAGAAGATTCATTGTATTTGTGTTGCGGTTTGGACCTTTGTGCCTCTCTATTGTGAATCTGTGATCGTGAAGAGGATGATGAATGGTGACCGATGTTGGTAGTGCTCCCGTGTGTCTTCTTTTACCTAAGTGCTAAAGAAATTCGAGTGCTCAAGTATCTAGAAGAAATGAGATCTTGAATCAATTGACCAACCTGGGAAAAGGATTTTAGAAACATATTTAACCTAACTGGAAATAGTTAGGTGACCAACATCGGTTGAGATATAACCGGCGTTGGTCAAGGTAGGAATATCTAGGTTGGCCAAAAATAGCAGATTGTTGTTATTTTGGTGTGATCTCCAACCTTCTCGGCAAGTCTTGAGTGATAGATCATGGCAAGATAAGTAGGAGTCCTTTTAGGTTTGTTAATAGGAGTTAAGTCTAGGTTTAGACTAAGTCCTAGTTAGTTAGGATAGGTTTAGACTCAGTCTTAGGTCATTAATGAGGTTTGAGTAGGTCATTGAGTGAGGTGGCTAGGTGAGGTGGTTAAGTGAGGATATTAATTAATTTAATTAAGATAATTAATTTAATTAACATGTGCACTAGGGGATATGAATAGGTAGGATATGGTTAGTTTAATTAATAGGGTTTAAGGGGAGTATGACCCAATTTTGGTGTCTGATCAGGTTTAAAAGGTTTATTAGCTTGAATTTTTGCACTCATTTAGAATCTATGTTTCTGTCTCCCACCACGTTTTATTTTTGTCAAATATCTTTGGCTTTTTTCACGTCGATTTGGTATTTTGATTATATTTAGAAGGTGATTTGATTGTTCATTTTGCAATGAGGTCCTTTTCTACTTATATTCCCTTTCCAACGACTTCTTCAAAGGTATGGATATAATGCATTTGTAAATGAAAAGTGATGTCCGAGTTTAGATTAGGCACAAATATGCTCACAAGTTATTTTTTAGGAAATGTGCAAGGGAAGTGGTTGGATATCCCTCGCCATCTTTGTAAGAATCTAGCGAATGTTTCATTAGGGCATTGTTTAGTACTACACAATTCTTCCATAGTTATGTCACTTTCTATGTTGTATGAGAAATGTCGAACAAACCTTTCTACTAGTTCAAGCCATGTGAAGATAGACCCACGAGGTAAGCGAGTGAACCATTCCAAGGCTTGTCCCCTAGACTCTTTGGAAAGAGTCGTATGAGGTAATTTTCGTTATATTCCACTTCTTGGCATGCCATGTAAAAATATTTCACATGATCTTGCGGGTCTCCTTTCCCTCTATATTTTTCAAATTTTGGCATGTCAAACTTCTTAGGAAAGGGTTGAAGCGTCATAGCTTTATCAAATGGATGGGGCATAAATCTTTGTATTGGTACTTTTGCTATTCCCAACATTACTTTCTTGAAGGCTTGTAAGTGTTTCTTTCATGGATTGCATTTCTTGTGTAATTAATTTCTATTTAGTAGGATAAGTAGGGATATATACGTGACTATATTCCATATTTTCTCCTTCTTGGTTTTCCATGTGAAGTTCACTAGCTTTAACCTTAGGCTTCATCTTATGCACATTTTTGTTTGTTTCCTTTTGTACATGAGATGTTAGTAAAGCTAATTTTTAACTAAGGTTTTGGATTTGTTGTTGAATAGTGACTTCTCCCTCAAGAGGTTCTTCTTCTTCTTCATGGCATGGAGGTTGTTCTACATTTTCATGTTCTAATCTAACTCTATGTGGTATCTTGATGAAGGGAATTTTATAACCCACCATATTATCATTTCCAATGTTGGACATGGAAGTGTGCCCATGTGTTAGGATATCTTCCATGTTAATGAGAGGTTGTTACTCTTCATTAGTTTCATTCATTGGTGGGATTTTATCATGTTCTGTAGGCATTCTAGCTCCTAATTCCACCACTCATGCTAGCACCTGATATTTGTTTCTATAAAGGAATTCATCTAACAAGGCGGGATCAAAGTCAAATTCTACATTTGGTGACCCTAACTCATCACCACTATGATCTACCATTCCTCCACTTATTTCTCCATGGAAAATAAAGGCCCAAGATCCTGTCCAATAAAGGGATTCAACCCTTGTTTGTTTGAATTTTTGCAAGTTTTTTTGTCTTGTTTCAAATGCCTGTTTTTTCTCCTAATCTTGTTTTAGGGGCCATGATGTATGAGAGTTTTACTAAGGTGTTTTTAATTTTTTCAAAAGGTATTGATTAAGCCTAAGTGAAATGCAATAATAATGTCAATAGTTCAAGAGTTATAATGAATGTCAAAGGATTAATGTGGCAAAGTGATTTCTCTAAATGAATAAATCAATAGTGACAAACAAGATACAATCACACAATGTTTAGTTCAAAACCAATCAATCCAATGATGTACTTCCTAAGTCTATTTCCAAAAAGGTAGTTGGTGTTTTAAGATGATTAACAAAAATTCACTACTTATGTCAAGTTCAAAGAAATAAATAGGGAGTAAGTAATAACAAGGAGTTAACACGATCTCCGAAAAAAGTATACTAAAAGCAAGCCCAAATCCAATCAAGACCTATATTCCAAAAAGTGGCAGTTATGATTGTGAGCAACACAAGAATTCCACCAAGATGTGTTAACCAAAATTTGTGAGAAAGTAAGGTTGTAGTATTAAGATGATATTGATATAACATGTATAAGTGGTAACACTCAACACTTTTCAAAATCGAGGTAGTAATTGAAATCAAACTAAAGATAGAGTATACCTAGGAATTGTTAAAGTGTATATAACATAACATCACAATATAGATATTTAGGTCAAGTTTACAAGAAACAAGACGTAAATACCAAAATTGTAGTGACACAATATAAACAAGATAACCATTCAAAGGAGATTCAAGGTGATGAATCAATCCTAACTACGATGATGATCTTGACTTGGGTAAGGCTACCAATGAATGATATGAAAATGTCTCCACACACTTTAAACATTTAACAAATCAATAGTAAACATGGATGAGGGTAAACAGACACAAAAGTGATGAATACAATCAATTAGCAACACAAGGTTAGTCACTCTTCTTCTAACCAACAAAGTGTCAAAACAAAGTGAAGGAAGTAGATCAATTGGTGGTGAAAAATTTTGTCCTCGCTTCATAGAGTTTTGCCTCACCTTAAGGTGAGTGAAAAACTAAGAAAAAGTAACACTTCACACATTTCATGATGAATAATGGCTCTCAACTCAAATTTTATTTGATATGTTCTAAGTGTTCTTCTCGGTCAAATATAGCTTATTTGGTTGTTCATTCAACTATGTGTCACAAGTTATCTAGATGCGAGCTCAATTTTCTAAGAAAAGTTGCACTGACTAATTCTTAGAGTATATCAGCTTTACTTTACCCCCTTCAAGTACATTGGGAAATAAATGCATCCATCATGTACTCTCACTAAGGTCATGATATGGATAACTTTGACGCTAAATCTCAAAAATGGTAAAACTAGTCAAGTAGGTTATGCAGAGCACTTCCCATTTTGTCCACAAGGTTCCCTCTTGTGTGGAATACTTTAGGGTTCCTATAACCACCCCAATTGTTGTATCTTAAGGCGTTATGCCAAAGGGGTTATGTTCTAGTTGAGTGGATAGGGACGTACCCTTTTCAAAACCTACAAATACAGTGTGATGTTTGTGGTTTTTTTAATCTTGTTTAATTTAATGTGGTTTTCTTGAACACCTTTTGGAAACCTGCACGAAAACTGTATTAGTAGTTTTGTTTTGTCTTGAATCCTCCTTTCTTTGATAAGTATTTTTGGTTTTGACAACGAATTAGTAATTTTCCATACACATAAAGAGGAAAAACATCATTTCTGATTCTCAAGATTGTCCTAGGATGCAAGAGAAGAGCATATGTGACACAAAATCCAATTAAGAAACCAACAAATGGAAAATACTTAATTCAAATGTAAAATACATACATCTTGACCCAATTTATACATTCTAAATGTTTTTCAAAGAAATGAAAGAGATAAAAATCATTTCTAATTCCTAAGATCACCCCAAAAGATGTGAGGAAAGAGAATACGTGACCTTACTCTTATGATTAAGCATGCAAGGTTTATCCAAGTTTATTACAATTTTAACAAAAGCATGTAAACATACCCTGCAAAATAAAAGTTAATCGATTAAACCTGTAATGATGTTAGTGTTTAATGACACAAGCCTTTGTAAACATGGAATTGATATGCAAGTCCAGACTGAGGTACCTGCACGTAGGTTATGGTGTGTGCATGTGGGTTATGGGGCATATGCTCCTTTTTGTAAAATTGGAGGGTCTCTAGATTTCTTGCACTACTCGAGAAATACATACGCTAACATAAGTGTGGTTTTGCTAGAGGATAGATGTTGCACATGGGTCGTGAAACGAGAAGGTACAAAAAGTTATGACAATGTGTGTGTCTTTGGTAGAGATATGTTTGTGCTAGAAAAAGGGTACATGCACCACTAATACAAACACATAGCATGTGTGCTAGAATAAGTTTTTATGCTCTACCTTAGGGTTTCTACACTAGCTTGATAGGTTTCTGACAGAGGCAAGGTACATGACTACAATAGTGTGTTTGCATGCCAGATTAGTGCTTGCACATGGTTTTGTGTGCTTGCAAGTGGTTTTATGTGCTGCGCACCCCCCGCAAAATCAGAATGGTGATGACATTAAAATACAGCCAAATGACATAAACAAGTTCAAAATGCTCCAAATTTTAACATGTTAGCTCAAAATTGACAATAACCCATCAAAATTAAACCTCTAAATAAGACTCCACACATGTAAGGTTAACAAAATCATAAGAATTTTAACATCATTTCACACATGTGCATATTAAGGGTTAGCCAAATGTTGAAATAACAAAAAAATTGAGCTACAATGGTAAGGGACTAAGGACCTATCCCACTGGGCATGCCAAATGTGTGCAAGAATTAGTTAGCCATGTTAGTGAAATTGAAACTAACACCTAGTAGCTTCAAAACAATGTTAAACTAACATCTATGCACCATCATGCTAAGAGCTAAACAAGTAATAAACATCAACACTATGCATTAGAACCTTGAAAATAAACCTCAAGCTAACATGCTAATACTTATTACTCTACTCTTTAGAAAGATAAATCAATGAAATGGACCTAGGTAGATCCTTTAGCTATCAAAGGGTTGATAGTTTTTGTTTGATCCAAGAGGCTTGAGGATGGAGGTTCATCAAGTCATGGCAACAAGGCCTTTCTTGATTAACTCCATTGATCTTCACAAAATATCTTGGATGATTGAATGCAAAGGGATTATTCTTAGCTCCACTCTAATGGATAATGCTTTAAGATGATGAAAATGTCTATAGCTTAGGATCTATTCTCATTTAAGTGTTAATAGAAAGGTAGGAGGAGGGATCCTTATACAGCCCAATGGATAAATGAATCTTTGCATCCCTTTACATGTGGGATAATAGAGATGCTGGAGTTAGTTGTGGATAAGCATGGTTTAAAAGTGGTTGAGTTTAATTTAGGATATTTTAGTTTGTCCTCTAGTGACTCATGGGGATTGAGGGGGTTTATTAATTAACCAAAGTGATTAATTAATAGGTGTGCAAGCTTATAGAATCTTTTTAGAGGAATAGTTAGTATGATTTATGTTATAAGAGGATTTTAATCAAATAAATGATGATTTATTGATTAAATAGAAGAGAGAATTAATTAATTAATAATAATTAATTAATCTAGATAGAAAAGGGTATTAATTAATTAGAAATAATTAATTAATCTAGATAGAAATGGGAGCTTAATTAATTAGAAATAATTAATTAATCTAGATAGAAAGGGGAGCTTAATTAATTATAAATAATTAATTAATCTAGATAGAAAGGGGAGATGTAAGGAAGGTTGTTAATTGGTGTCTTTATTGGACAAAAGAGTTAATTAACTAATGTAATGTAATTAATTAACGATGATAGTAGAGAAAATGTGTGATATTGGCAATATGTCATCAATTTGTGGGAAAGGGTATAATTTTCACAATTTAAGTATTTAAATTGCTCGAGCTAAATTATAGGTGTCTACATCAGCATACCACGCACACCATCATTATTTTATAACACATTCTTCACAAAAATTCAAAAATCCAAACAAAATTGGTAAAATATCCAAAAATCCCATCAAACATTGGTAAACAACATTCACACATATGAATCATTTACCAGACACAACATCCTTAACAATTGAAAATCGTCCTACAAAAAATATTTCTTTGGTTATTTCTTGTTCTTTTCGCATGACATGTTGATCATTTTGATCTACCCTCCATTAACAAATGTCATTTTACTTGTTATCTCTATAATCCCTTGCCAAGTAGTTGCTTGGGGTACTTTCATAGTGCATGATTTCTTTTTCATGGGACTTCTATGTCCTCCATTTATTCACCTTGCATGTATCCTTGTTTGGGGTGTCATTTTTAACCCTTGTTGTATAATTCAAACAGTGGAATATGAAGCTAGATAACAAAAATATTGATACAACCTGTCTTGAATGTTGTTTGTTTGAGTACATTTTTTTTTCTTTTTTCTTTGTTAGTATTCTTATTTACTATCTCATACTTGCATTACGTTTTGTATATTACTGTGATTCGGTCCTCTTAACAAATAAAATTTTCTCCTAGATGGTTCATTGATTACATTAAGAAATGATGATAACAAGCGGATATTGATCCAGCTAGGTTGAAAGCTATCTCCACTTTTCTTCATCACCATTTTCTTCTATAAAAAAAAATTTTCCACCACACATAGGGAAATTGGGATTCTATTTATCCCCCTTCCCTAACCTTTTTCTTCTATCCATTTCAACACTTGTTTTTCTTTCCCAAACACTCACATTACACACTAGCCTACTAGTCTTATATAGACTCTTCTTTTTCCTTCTTCTTTTTGATCGTTGATTGACCTCTTTCATCACCACATCGAGACTTGATGGGGAATCCTTCATTATACTAATTTTTCTTCCATTCCTTCAAAATTTAATTGTCTACTTTCTTTGAAGTGGTGTCGCTTACGTATCCCCAAAGAGGGGCAAATGTAGACACCTAAAATTTGCCTATGCAATTTTAATACTAAAATTGTACTAATTATCCTCTTTCCCATCATTTCCATTATAATTAGTGATTTCCTACTAATTAACTAACGTTCCTCCATTTTGGTCAATTAACGACACTTTGTTAATTAACTAGCCTTTCATTCATTTCGGATGCCAATTAACGACACTTCATTAATTATAATACTCCTCTAATCAATTAATTAACTATTATTAGTTAATTAATCCTTATTAACTTTATATTTAATTAATAAACCTTCTTATTAATTAAATCCCCCTTTTAAATCCTCTAAATTCTACTAAATCCCTCTAAATCACCTTCAAATAGATTTTATAAGCTTATCCTAGCCTATTAATTAATCCTAGTTGATTAATTAAATCATCTCCAACTCCCATGAGTTGTTAATTACTAATTAATCCCTCTAATCATGTTTATCCCTTCTAATTCTACTTTATCCTTTATCCCACATTCTCTAGGTTTCTAGCTTCTCCCAAATTGGAAAGCTATATAAAGAACCTATTACCTTCCTTCACACCTTACACCACACTTTCCTACTAAAATTATAGGCATATGATAAAGGCATTCTCCACCATTGAAGAATATTATTGATCTTGCATCCATCTATCCTCTCTTTTCATAGAGTAGTAAAGGAAGATCCATACATGGCATTTTATCCATTTTGGAGAGATCCTTTCCTCTTGTAAGAGATAGCCATCCTTTGATTTCTTTGTAATCTTAGGAGAAATTTACAATCTAGAAGGCATATCCAACTTAGAAAGGAATGGCTTGATGTTTCCAAAGTTCCATTTGGATGCATTAATTTAGTTTTTATTCTTCCATAGCCTTATCATTATGTTTCTATTAGATTAGTTTTGTCATTTAAAACTACTTGGTGTTAGTTTCTCTTAATTATGCTTAGTTTATTTAATATGCATACATTATCCAAATGTGAGCATCAAGAAGGTAAAATAGGTTGTCCCAGTGGTGTGGGAAACTTTTGGTGTTGGTTTGGAGAAATTAGCAAGATTTGTAATTTTTAGCTCTATCGAGTTTTGGAAGTGAAATTTTGAGCTCGAATTGGACTTTCTTATGCCCGTTGGCATATGTAAACTATACAAGGTGTTCCAATAGTTTCATGGTAGTTTGAGAAGGGTAAAAATATGACAATCTAGGAATTATTTTGTATATTGAGGTATAGATCTTTATGAACAATCGTTAAGAAAGTAAACAACTTATAAACCCTCCTTAAACCCCAGTTCAAAAGTGATGGATATGATATTGTTTTTAGTGGCCTAGAACTGATTTTTTTATCAATTTTTATGATTGGAAGTAGCAGATTACTCCTCCATCTTTCTCCATGTGGAATTTAGGTGTCTTGATTGTATGTGGACCCCTTTAAAATCTACAAGTTTCTAAAGAAGTTCTATTTTCTCCCAAATTTTACATTAGGCCTATTAAAAATTGGTTTTGAGGAATATGGGAAGTTATCATACATGTTTTGAGTGTTTTTAGATCATTTTTAGGCCTTTCAAGGATTGTGGAGGCTTATCTTACAAGAATAGTTTTAGGTCAATTTTGAATTTCAAGTGACTTAGTGCAGAGGTGTTCTTGGGAATTTAATGTTTGATTTGTAGTGTCTTATGCATTTTTGATGACCCTAAGGTCATGATATTTTCATTTATATATCACACTTTCATGTTTAATGTGAATTGATGGTTTTTTGGCTTCAATATTTGAAGACTAGTTTTATAGGTCTCAAACCTAGTAAGGAAAGTTGCTCCTCAAGGTGGTGTCATAACATGAGATGATGCAATAGAGGTGTATAATATTGTATAATGTTCCTAGTATGATTATAAAACATTTATAATTGTTTTATAAGGTTTTGTGATGGACATTTTGCATTAATAACATTCAAATTTGATGAGTGGGAAGATCTAGTGCTTGGGGCTTCTTGTGTCCTAATGAAGGATTGAAGTGTGAAGAATCTATTACTGGCTTATATGGTCTTTATTATGATTTTTTATGATGTTATTATGTTTATTTAGGTTAATTATTCCTATGATGGATAACCTAGGTGAGTTATGATCATGATTCATGTATATAAGCATGTGTTAGTGTTCTATTTTGATGTTGTGAGGGAATGAAAAAGTGTGAGCTAGAGGGTTGATTAAAGAGGTGAAGGAGGTATTTGTGACCATCAAGAGAGGGAAGAGAATATGTTATGATTTTCTAGAGTGTGTGAAGTTATTAGAGATATAGGTCATTAGTGTTTCACCAAATTCTTAACAAATTAAGGGAATAGATAGAGGGTGATAAGCCAAGGAGGAATACATGTTTATGATGTCGGTTGAAGGTTGTGCAAGTGTTGTGATTTCTTGATCCAATGTTCTTGTGAATATTGTTATTGAAAATTCACAAAGCACCCCTAAATGAGTTATGGATCTAATTTTCTAAGGCAAACTCATCTGGTGTGAATGCACAACATTGAGTGTTCTCCAAGGTGTGGGACCTTGCAAGGTGAGAAAAATCTCTAGATTGAATTTGGTTCTTACTCCTCTGTTTAGGTGTATGCATACAATTTTGCAGAGGTTCTGGTTCAAAATTCCTACTCTAAAACTACCAAGGAGACAGGGTTGAGAGAAACAAGGAAATGGGAAACAAAACTAAGCAAAACAGAAAGGTGATACACCAAAGGAGTGCTGAACTCCTTGCTTTGCAAAAATAGACACAGATCATGAAGGATGAGGCACTAAAACATGCACAAATTACTAGAATGCAATGAAGGATCAAAAGACAATAATAACTGCATGAGAGGATTGAAAATTGATCACAAAACATACATTATCATGCCCAGATTTGATACAATACATTACAATGGCAAAGAAAAAAACATGTTACAATATCCATGGGAGGTCTAAAACTCCTTCAAATCCACCTGCTAAGGAAGAAATAAGAGCTTGCAAAAGCAAGAACATCCAACCTTTTACAATGAGCCAAATTTGGCTTTTTAATGGCAAAGCAGAAGAAGAGAAAGCAAAAACATGGAAAAAATGGTTTATGAGCTCAACCACCAATCAAATCCCTTAAATCTCACCTACAAAGTGATGGGCTTCATGGAAAAACCCATACACCAAAGTACATTGCTCTGCAGATCCAAAAAATGACCCATACTTCATTAATTTTGGTGGTTGAATGTCATTTCTATATTTTTACATGCCTAGAGATGTTTTCTCATTTTTCTCCTATAAATCTCCATAAAAATTCAAAATTGAACCCTCCATCATGTAGAGAATTTCACCAGCTTTCCAATGACATAAATAACATGAAAAAATGAGCTCTGGATCAAAAGATATGCCCCTTTGAAGATTTAGGGAAAAAAATGGTGAAAACTAGGGTCAAAATTAGGTCGGCGGGGTCAAACTTTAAAATTTTCCCTTTTGGAAAATTTTCCCAAAACTTCCATGCCTCCGCCACTCTGGGACATGTGTTGGCCTCTGATTCACTGATGGGATTGTGGGCTAAACCTTCCTTTTTCTCCTTTTATTTCAATTGGTAAAAATTTCCACATTTTCCCATGCTCTGCTATCCTGGTGACATGTGTCATCCTCTAGTTTCGCTCGGCGGGGCATGCTTCAAATTTTTCCTTTGTGCCTTTTTTAGATTTTGGAAAAAAATTTCCAAATAGCTCTGTGCCTCTATCCTTCTACCATGACATGTGGTAGCCAAAAATGGTCTGCAGGCCTTGACCACTTTTCTCCATTTTCTTCCTTGCGGGCTTGAGCCAATTTTGGATTTTTTGACTTTCACCCCAAAAGGGCTAAGTGCTCAAATTTCTCCCTGCCTCCGCTAACGTGCTTCCTTCCCCTCTACGGGCTTGTAGGGAAAAATTTTCCCCTTGTACCTCCACTAACCTTCTTGGCAATTTCTACAACTTTCCTCCATCGACCCGACCTTTGCCGCCACTTGTGCCGGGTTTGTCAAGGAATTTTCCCCAAAAAACTCTATTGGGCCATAACTTGAAAAATACAAGGAGTTAGGAGGAAAATTTTACCTTTTTAGAAAGGTGAGAAAATTCTCTATCTGATGGAGCCATTTCTAAAAAAATTGAGTCCCTAAAGCATGTCAAAAATTCATTTAAGTGCCTAGAAAAGGAAAAGGAGGAGTTAGCCAAAATAGGCATTGGCTTATTTTGGATAACACTTTTGGCGACTTAGAGGGGTCATCTGCCTGCTAGATGAATGATCAGTGACCTTTGAAGCATCCATTAGGAATGGAGTAAAGCTTGATAAACTGATTTTGATCTGAATTATAAAAATCGACCTCTGAGCCACTTGGAAACCCATTGAAACTTGGAGTTGATATTCACAAAAACCGACTAAAATGGATTGTGCAAGAGCAACACAACATCACCAAAAAAATATGTTCAAAATTGGAAATCATACATACCCCAAGTGGGATATGCAAAGTGTGCACAAGCACTTCTTCTGCTGAAAGAAAACCTACCTACTCTACTCTAACTGGAAGCAAAGGTGAGCTAAACAAACCCTGCAATTGGTTGTGCAAAATAGCTTCCTTTCTTCAAAATTGGTAGCCATGCAAATGATTTGGAGCTGAGTATGGCTGCTTGGATGAGTGGAAAATCAACAAGAAGCTGGTCTTCTACCCAAATTAGTAAGGTGTTAGCTAAAAGCAAATTGAATACCTCTTTTAGTTGCTCTGCATTTGGATTGAAGAGGTATGGCAGCTGATCCTTGGTACTTTGTAGCTCATCCTCATGCTTAAAAGCAAGCATGACTAGTTGTGACTTCTCCTTTGGCTCCAATGAAGACAAATACCTTATTGGGAAAGGTCTAATCCATTTTATATGCCCATAGCTCTTATTTTCAACTCTAAAAATGGAGTCTTCTTGTAGACCTTCTTGGATGGATGATGTGGGAGAAGTGATGAAGTTCTTCTGCTATTTTCCTTCTTCCTCCAATGAAGAACATGGAAGATTAATATCTTCCAATATTAGCTCCAAAAGGCTATTATAAAATACAGGCTGCTGCAAATGAATGCTCTCCTTCATGGCAGCAGGTTCTTGTGTTTGGAATGTGGGTGATGAAGGGTAAAATGGCATGATTTCAACCGGTTCCTCTTCATCAAAATAGTCTTCCAAATCTGATAGATAAACTACCTCATTACTATCCCACTGCAAATGCTCAACCTCCCCCATGGTGTTCTTTTGATTTGTAACTTGATCACCATGGTTTCTTTGATCCTCCAACATTGAGTTTGAGAGGTCAAACTCTTCTTTAGCACTAGAAGTTGAGAGAGATGAAGTAGAAAGAAGAACTAAAGGTTATTGTATAGCCTGCTTTGTGCTCAAATCTTTTGGATCTGCACTTTTCTCCCCCACAGCTGGAATGTGCTCCTCTTCTTTTGGATTTAGAGCAGCTTCTCCTTCCTCTGTTGCTTGAAGGAAATCTTTCTCTTGATTGAACTCTTCCTCTAGCATGAAGTTTGTCAAGCCAAACTCTTCAATTTTCTGCTCTAGAGGACAAGTTAGGGCTGCAAGATCTCTTTTAGAGATATCCTCTTCCATGGCTGATTGTGCAACTTGAATTGGATCAAAATCTTCTTCAAGTAGAGTGCCAACATGGACACTACATTCTAAGAAAATTTATTGTTGATCTGCCTCTTCTTTTTTCTCTTCTTCTGTTGCAAAAAAATCAATCCTAACCACCACTTTTTCTTCAACCTTTACCTCCTCTGTATGCTTCACCAGAAAGGAATTTTCTCAATCCCATATATAAGAGCCAAACTTACTAAGCTCTTAAATATTCCTTATTTTCTTGGTTCTTCCTCTTGCTATCCTTCATGACTGATTTTTGCAATTTCTTCTTCCCAACATGGATTTGGGAATGTAAGAGGAGGGTGAGTTGTGACTCAACCATTTTTTCATTTGTTTGTGGTGGTGGAAGAGATGAAACTTCTTGTTTCCTTGGAGTGGAAGGTATTTATTTTTTCTCTTGTGGAGGGATTTGGATTTGGAAGGGAAAAGGATAGAAGAATTGAGATGAGGTGGAAGACTAGGAGATGGAGAAATGGGATCAACATTTGGGGCAAAGCATATGGGAAACTTGAAGCTTGACACTGCTGAAATGATACAGATTGAGAAAGAGGAAAAGAAAGAGTATGAGATGGTGTGCTTACCCATTGACAAGGTTGTTGAATACTCCTCTCATACACCTCTATTCCCTCAGTCCACTTTGTAAGTAATGGCAGCGTTGCAATCATGAAGTCAAGCTTCTCTTGAGGGTGTAATGCCTTGGAAAAGGTCCCACCCATGGACAAGGTGCTCCACAACCGATTCCAAATGCTATCATTTATGCTTGAGCCCTAAATTGCACCATCCCAATCTCCATTTTTTGGATTTTCTCCAACAAATCAGCATCTTAAATTTGATTGTCTTCATTATATGCATACCCCTGCTCTTGGAAAGAACCATAGCCAAACTGATTTTGGCACTACTGCTCATATGGGTATGCATGTTGATCTTGAATCTGCTCAAAATGCTGATTTGAAGGAGTTGTAAAGCATGTTAGAGGTGGATTTGGATGGCACTGTTGTTGTAAATGTGAATTCCATGATGGAAATGAAGTCATGATTGTACAACTTCATGGGATGAAAGAATATGGAAGAGATGGAAGGAAGAATGGATGAAAAATGAATGAAAAGGAAGGTCTGAACTTAAGAGATGGGTTATTTACCAGATGGAGTCACCATATGTGTTTACAATTGCCTCCAAAGGCTGAAATATTCACAGGAACACACCAACCTAAAAAGATGAAGTGGAAGACCTCTAAGGTCCCACCGGGCATGCCAAAATTGTTAGTGTAAATTCACAGCACCCCCAAATGAGTTATGGATCTACTTTTCTAAGGAAAACTCATCTGGTGTGAATGCAAAACATTGAGCTTTCTCTAAGGTGTGGGACCTTGCAAGGTGAGAAAACTCTCCAGATTGAAGTTGGTTCTTACTCCTCTGTTTAGGTGTATGCATGCAATTTTGCAAAGGTTACGGTTCAAAATACCTACTCTAAAACTACCAAGGAGACACGGGGTTGAGAGAAACAAGGAAATGGGAAACAAAACTAAGCAAAAACAGAGAGGTGATACACCAAAGGAGTGCTGAACTCCTTGCTTTGAAAAAATAGACACAGATCATGAAGGATGAGGCACTAAAACATGCACAAATTACTAGAATGCAATGAAGGATCAGAAGACAATAATAACTACATGAGAGGATTGAAAATTGATCACAAAACATACATTATCATGCCTAGATTTAATACAATACATTGCAATGGAAAAGAGGCAAAAAATGTGTTACAATCTCCATGGGAGGTCTGAAAATCCTTCAAATCCACCTGCTAAGGAAGAAAGAAGAGCTTGTAGAAGCAAGAACATCCAACCTTTTACAATGAGCCAAATCGGCTTTTTAATGGCAAAGCAGAAGAAGAGAAAGCAAAAAACGCGAGCAAAATGGTTTACAAGCTCAACCACCAATAAAATCCCTTAAATCTCACCTACAAAGTGTTGGGCTTCATGGAAAACCCATACACCAAAGTAGATTTCTCTGCAGATCCAAAAAATGACCCATACTTCATTAATTTTGGTGGTTGAATGTCATTTCTATATTTTTTGCATGCTAGAGATGTTTTCTCATATTTCTTTTGTAAATCTCCATCAAAATTCAAAATTGAACCCTCCATTGTGTAGAGAATTTTACCAGATTTCCAATGACATAAAGAACATGAAAACATGAGCTTTGGATCAAAAGATATGCCCCTCTAAAGATTTAGGGAAAAATGGCAAAAACAGGGTCAAAATTAGGTCGGTGGGGTCAAACTTTAAAATTTTCCTTTTGGAAAAATTTCCCAAAACTTCCATGCCTTTGCCACTCTGGGACACATGTCACCCTCCGATTCACCGATGGGATCAAGGGATAAACCTACCTTTTTCTCCTTTGATTTCATTTGGGAAACAATTACCACATTTTCCCCACACTCCACTGTCCTGGTGACACCTGTCACCCTTTGGTTCACTCGGCGGTGGTGCGCTTCAAATTTTTCCTTTGTGCCCTTTTTAGATTTTGGAAAAATTTTCCAAACAGCTCCATGCCTCCGCCCTTCCACCATGACACATGGCAGCTTCAAAATGGTCTGCGGGCCTTGACCACTTTTCTCCATTTTCTTCCTTGCAGGCTTGCGGGCCAATTTTGAATTTTTACTTTCACCCCAAAAGGGCTAAGTGCTCAAATTTCTCCCTGCCTCTGCCGACATGCTTCCTTCCCCTCCATGGGCTTGCGGGCCAAAATTTTCCCCTTGCACCTCCACCAACCTTCTTGGCAATTTCTCCAACTTTCCTCCACTGTCCTAACCTCCACTGCCACGTGGCACCTTTTCATTGGTCGTGGGCTTGTCGAGGGAATTTTTCCCAAAAAACTTCACTGACCCATAACTTGAAAAGTACAAGGAGTTAGGAGGAAAATTTTACCTTTCTGGAAAGGTGAGAAAATTCTCTATCTAATGGAACCATTTCTAAAAAAATTGAGTCCCTGAAGCATGTCAAAAAATTCATTTAAGTTCCACCAAAGGAAAAGGAGGAGGAATTAGCCAAAAATAAGCATGGGCTTATTTTGAATAACAAATACCCCCTTTTGGCTAGGAGGAACTACCTATAAAATGCAAAAAAAATACCATTAAATAGAGCTAAATAAAACAAGTGGACTTCTAGTAGAAGTTAGATCCGAGAAGCGTGATGCTTCTTGAACAGTTATCAATCCACTTTTTAAATAATAGTATTAATTCTATCCAAAATAAATAGAAAATAACAATCTTATTAGAATTGAAATGATTTAGGCATCTCGTATAAAAAAATAAGAAAGGTTAGACAAAATTTGATTGAGTTCAAAATGGGTCGGAGTGATGGGTTGGTATTGGGTTACAGTGCAGTACGGAGGCTCTGGGTAAGGTGCAGTAAAGATTAGAAGTGATTATGGATTGTTAGGGAATGGGTATGAGCTCATTGTCACGAGGTATGTTTCTAGACATAGTAACCAACGTCCATTATGTGACCAATTTTGGTTTTACAGACGACCGATGTCGATTGGCTAATTGTCATCCATAGAGACAAACTAATAAAAATCTCTTAGAAATGGTCTTCAGACTCTATGTTATTGCATAGAGGCTGGAAATGGTGGGGGTGAGGTCATGGAATGGTCTAAAAGGTTCAAAGATTATTAGGATAGGAGGAAGACAGGTGGAAGTTCCTAGTATGGTAGGGTGATAAGTTTGTGGGAGGAAGGGTGTATACAGACGTGAATACATATAAATTACTAAGATGAATAATAAATCTTACTAAAAGGAAATAGAGATAAATGAAGATATATTAAATACTTACTAAAGAATGGGTCTAGATATTTTAGGTGATGAGGACGGTGATGGTGGAGATCTAGAGAGAAGATAATTTACACTCATTTTGCAGTAGTTTGAACCTCTGTGCTTCTCTATATGAATTTATGATCATGAAGAAGATGATGGATGTCAATGGTTATTGGTAGTTTTCTCATGTGTTTTCCTTTTCATGTGTGCTTCAAAAATATAAGTGTTCCAAGTCTCTGTTCGTATGAGATCCTAAATTGAGTGACCAACCTCAGCAAATGATTTTGGAAATGTATTTAACCTAACCAACAATGGTTAGGGGACCAACATGGTTGAGGTATAACCGACGTTGATTAAGGTGGGAATATCTAGGTTGGCCAAAAATAGCTTGATTGTTGCTATTTTTGTGTGGTCTTCAATCTTCATCCGAGTCTTGAGTGATAGATCATGGAAGAATGAGTAATATTCCTCTTAGGTTTGTTAATAGGAGTTAAGTCTAGGTTTAGACTAAGTCCTAGTTGGTTAGGATATGCTTAGACTTGGTCTTAGGTCATTAATGGGGTTTGAGTGGGTCATGGAGTGAGGTGGCTAGGTGAGTTAGTTAGGTGAGGTGGTCAAGTGAGGATGTTAATTAAATTAAGTAAATTAATTAACTCAATTAATCATGTGCACTATGGGATATGAATAGGTAAGGTATGGTTAATTTGATTAACGGGGTTATAAGGGTAGTATGACATGATATTTGTGTCTATATTTTGCCCCTTTTATCGCGTGGCTTGTATTAATAAGCGACGTTGAAAAAAACATGAAGTGATTGCCCCATGCATGGGTGAGAGTGGGGTTTCCCTAAGTGTGAGTGGAGGTGATCCCCCTCAAACCAAGAATTAATGAGGTTTTAGACGGAGTCGGTGAGTGTTTTGATAGATGTGTATATGGTGTAAGTTAAGGTAGGTGGGGAAGGATATGGGTACTTTGTGTAAAGGGTAATCGTCAAATTAGGTAATAGGTAATGGGTCAGGGTCAAATTGGGTAATGGGTAATGGAAATCAAATGCACGCACACGTATAGAATGCAACATGGTACCAGGTTGAAGAGCTAGTAAACTCTACCTCATCCAAGGTTGATAGGTTTATCCAAATAAGGGTGAAGTGATTTAGGTATCCGAGGGTATAGGATATGGTGCGGAAAGACAACATAGGTTAGGTGCTGGGAACATTTAGGTATGATCACGGTACACCACGAGGTTTGGTCGAGATAAATGGCATGATAATAGGAAATATATGGTTGTTAGGCTAAAATAACCTAAGTAACAACATTACAAGGTATAAAGAGTACACAAGTTCAATGGTCACAAAAATTAGGTCAGGTCCAAGTAAATAGGTTGTGGCACCGATAAGGCCAAGGTATAGGTAAATTAACAAATCCCTAAATGCAATTAAGGAATTGTATGGGTAGTTGAGGCTTGTGGGTAGGGTCTATGAAGTGTTGGTAATTCCAAAAGTTAAAGTAAGTAATGAGGTTATATCGAAATAGGAAAAACATGGAGGAAATTGTATTGGCAAATGACCCATGCCGGTTATAATGAAACCGATGTTGGCCCGTATGACCAACATCGGTCATGTCGGATTAGGGTTATAAAGTTGAAATTACCATATTTTATGGAATCATTGTTGTTGTTGACTTTGAGAAAATGACAAAGCTAGGTGACTTGTGCATTTTTCAAGGAGGAAAAAGATAAGGTATTGGACTAGGCTGAGGTGGAGATGACTAAGTGTTGAGAGGATCCAAGTAGATGGGTCCACTAGCGCAGTTGGAGACGTGTGATTGGTGGAGAGTTTTGAGGTATATTTAGTTATGAGAGGTGGGAGAGGTGTTGGGTGGACCACCGACGCAAGCGCCGAGATGTGCCACGATGTATGTAGGTGTCATCGGGATGAATTACAAGTTATTTCATAACTTGTGATTTGCACCAATTGTGTTATATAATGAAGAAATTTAGGGCGGGTATGTTAATTTTGAAATGTGGGTAAAAAATAGATGAAATCTAGAGGAATGAGGTTAAATATAGGCTAAGTAGGGAGAGGAAGAAATGTGGGGTGTAAGTTGTTTGAATAAATTAGGATTATAGGTGGTTTTGGTTAATTTTTAAGAAAAAAATGAGGGGGTTTCAATTTTGGGAGTCACAATAGACACCGACGTTGGTCAAGGTTTTTCCAACATTGGTCATCTATAGCTGACATTAGTTAAGAATAAGGTGACCAACACTAGTTAATTGGAACCAATTTCGGTCGAGGAGAACTGTGATGGTCCTAGAGACCGGCACTAGTTAGGGTGAAAGAGATAAAGGGGGTAAGAAGGGTTATGTATCAAAGGAAAAGAGATCACAAAGGGGAAACTAATGATTGGTTGTAGAGGGAAAGGGTAAAATATGGTCATTGGCCGGATGGGATAGGTGAGTAGGTGAAATAATGTGAAGGTAATGAGTCATAAGTGTAAAGGGTAGGAGATCGGGATTTGAATTAGGTAAATGGGGTAAGCATGATTCGTGTGATTTGGTATGGTGTTGGGGTTAAGATGTAATTGGAGGCAGTGAGGTTTTAACAATGTTGTGTTTTTTTGGATGCAGGGACCAGCTACGTATGCGGGACAAAGTACCACCATTATTGGTAGATATGTGGTCGAGTGTGATTACAGAGGAGTTGGAGCACATGACTGGCATTAGATTGATTAGGATCCAACACTATAGGAGTGTAGCGTGAGATCCTATTTTTATGGTTGCACTCATCGATAGATGAGATTTAGGGACTAGAAATTTCCATTTCCGATGACAGAGATTAATTTCACCCTAGAGGATGTATACATGATCTTGCGGATATCGATTTTCAGTGAGCGAGTGTATTCAATTTCTTTATAGGTCTCCATGGAGCCTTTAGTGTCTATGTTTAGGGAGGTGACGGGCAAGGTGAGGTACCATAGTGCAAGCCTTATCTATAGAGAGATGTACACATCCCATACTCATGAGATGAGGTTGGTTGTATTGATCATGGAGGTGGTATATTAATTCACTTTACCAAATACCGAGGGTGGTAGATTCCCATGAGCATTGATGGGAGTGCTCCAGGATATGGTGGAGGAGAAAATCTATTTTTCCTAGGTACCAGCATTCTTGGTGTAGTTGTATAGGGAGTTGTGGGCCTATGGGAGGTTACGACGGTTTAGTTTGTGTTGCACTTTTTTTGCATTCATCAAAGCATATGAGCACATTGTATATGTACGTCCAGTTAGTTTTCCCTAACTTGATTGGTTCAAGGGTGGCTTGGTTAGAGTTGGCTATAGATGGTGGGTACTAGTTGGTGGGTAGCATAGGGTGGCTAGGGCCATGCATGATGTTTCATATTACAAGCATGTGATGGAGGGATTGTCTGGTGTGGATATTTTTTGGAGGCCATATGTTGGTTATCCCTCAAAAAAGAAAATGGCGGTGGAGTTAGAGGAGTTCTGACTACTCATATAGATAAAGGGGTGCCATGCCCTGTGAGCATGAGATGATACCCATAGACAAGTTCGAGATGGCTTTTAGGGTTTCCATAGGATGTGTCACCACCCTTCCCTCAGTTAGGAGAGATGATGTGGAGAGACCTATGTCTCCACCATGACCGAGTGTTTGACCGAGGTAGGAGGAATAGGTAGTGGATAGGTGGATTGATGATGATGGAGTCACTAATAGGTACCTTGGTGGTGGTGGATGGTATATCTATGACTGGCTCCATCGATGCTAGGGAATCTAGACTTAGCCACCATTATAATACGAGGGCTACCTTGTAAGGTTAGGTAGCTACCCTACAGACACATATTACAATTTTACATGGGTAGCTTACTTGGGTGGAGGCACAGTTGTCATTTTATAGGCTCAAGTGGTGGCCTTTCAGGCCTAGGTTACATAGGGACAGGTACCCACATAGGGTGGTGATGGAGATGGGGGATAGGTAGTTTCCTTACAGGCATAAGTAGCAAGTATGGAGGCCGATTGGCCACTACACGAGCTCAGTAGTAGCCCTACAGGCCCAAGTTACGGTGTAGGAACTACCACAAAGCTAAGGGATGGGATCCCACACTACATGTAGTTGTGATAGGACAAGGTCCTCAAGCATAGGAAGGAGAACGGGGGAGCATGGAGTACGGGGCCGAGGCTAGCCATAGAAGGAAAAATATCATAGGTTGTTGTGATACCTATGGCACCACCTCAGATAGTGTTGATGGTGAGGTTTAGGGATGCCCTGAATGAGGCACGGTATTACTAGGATCATCTCATAACCATAAGGATATACATCCCCTCCTATGTTAAGTACTGAGGCATAGCATGCATCGAGTTAGAGGAATAGATCCTACACTCATAGCTTAAAGAGCACATGGGGCCGAAAGCTTAGAGACAGGGTTAGGGTGAGGTGATGAGTTCACGGAGGCTAGACTCAAATAAGGGATAGGAGGCGGCTATACTTGAGACCTATGATTGGCGGAGATATGTTGGCGGGGGTAGTAGATAGGTAGAGGGGAGGAGGGTATATATGAGATAGGTATGGATATCATGTGGGGTGACGATTAGTCACAAGATATGATCAATGGATATTTCGGTATATAACGGCATGTGTGCCGATGATAGTGAGAATGTGTATGAGGGTTTTTATCTTTGATCCTATATCAGCCTGCATCTTGAAGGTGGTGAGAATATATCTAAGCATTTGGAGATACTCGTTGTATACCAGCCTACATGCCAACGATGAGATGTATCTGAGCATTTGGAGATACTTGTATGTATTTGTATCGGTGTATATTTGTATTGATACACAAACTTTCATTGTTATAGATGATGATATTTATGGTATGGATGATGTACTTGTGTTTTAATTTCCATTGTTATTTGTGTATGGATGGAAACTAGGTGAATTAGGCATGGTGGAGTCGAGGTCGTGTAGGCATGATGGATTCTAGGTCAGTTAGGCATGATGGAGTCTAGGTCAATTAGGCATGGTGGAGTCTAGGTCATGTAGGCATGGTGGAGTTAGGTTAGTTAGGCATGGTGGAGTGAGGTCAGTTAGGCATGGTTGAGTTAGGTCAGTTAGGCATGCTTTGGTTATGTTTATGGGTTGGATTTAATTACCAAGTTATTAGTAGCATGGAAAAATGAACGATGATGAATATGTATGTTATGGTGTAAATGTAAAATATTTGATATGATGTAAATGTGAAATGATTAATGTATGATATGATGATGTAAGAAATAGGTAGATATACATGTTTGTATACTTGTATGTTTTTTTAATTTCCAAGTAGTGTATAAGATGGAAACTAACTAAGGTAGAATGTGAATAGAAAAATGGGGGGTGGAAATTGGTTAGGGTAGAGATTGGTTGAGCTAACCTCCAAGGGGCCCATAACCTCGAGTGTTTCCTACATAGCCATGGTGAAAAGGGGCCTCAAGCTGATGTATTTCTCCTATAAGCTAGGGAAAAATAAGATGAGGTAGTGAAATGAGTGGGTATGTTTTAGGCATGATTGATTCTAGGTCGTGGAGGCCTAGTTGGGTTTAGGTCATTTTAGGTAGGGTTAGGTTTAGGTCATTTTACGCATGATTGATGTTGGTAAAAGGGGAATCCCTAAAACATAGGTATCAATGGTCTAGTCCTGTATAGGGTAATCAATAAGTAATGAAGAAGGTGAATGGTAAGAGGTGACAAAAAAAGAGCCACCTAATTGATAAGAACCATAACGAGTCTACCATACCAAATATTGGCTTATGAACATAAGACCCTAAAGGCATTGCATTATTGACTATGCTAAGGGTGAGGAAAGTCACATGATCACAAAATATCTTGTTTATGGCAGGTCCCTTGAGAAGGTAGGAAATTAGGGTGAAAACAAAATGATGTGAAAATGGTTGGTGTTTAGCGTAACGTGGTGTAAGACAACATGCCTACTTGGCAAGATACCTAAGATCAAAATAGGTAATTTCATGACAAAAAATTTATCATTTTCTTCTTTTTGTTGTTGTTTTGATAGAATGATCGATGTGGGATGAGTATATTATCTCCTTAAGGTCTTCATGAAGCTAATTGATGTGGGAAGCTTCTAAATATTTTATTTTATTTTGCAAGAATAGTCCTCTTTTGATGAGAGACTAAGTACAATATGGTTAGTTTTGTATAGCTATCCTTCGAGGGAGCAGTCTATTTATATAATGAGATCAAAGAGAACAGATGTGATTTTGAGGTAATCATCTTTTTGCTATAATTTGTACTTGAGGAGTTGAATCCCATTTTATTTTTAAAATTGCTTTGTTTTTGGACTTTAAAGTCATGGACAAGACAATAGAGAAAAATAGGCTCTGGTTTGAAGGCAAAAACATAAACACGAGAGGCTAACTATAGAAGAGAGAATTTATGTTATGAAAAACATGGGATTCCATCTTGAAAAAGATGAAAAGTATCCATGATAATCATGCCATCAGTAGGGCCGTGGTACTCATATTGAAGATAGGGCTGAAAAAGTGACGGGTAATCATATGATCTTGGTGTAGTCATTGATCCTTAAAATAGGTAAAATGGAAGGTGAATGGTGCTTGAGGGACAAGCGTTTAATAGAAAAGAGGTGATATAGAATTTAATTCAATAGTAGAAGGGTCTAAGATGCAAGGCATTAAAGGGATCGAGTTTGGTTTTACCTTTGAGTGAAGACAAATGATAAGTACATGACCTATATGTATGAGTAACGATATAAGGTCCAAGCCAATTAGGAGTGAATTTTCCCCATTTAACTTTCTCCTCTTTGGTTACATGTTTATTTTCCTTTAGGAAGAGGTCACCGACCTAGAAGGTTCATTCATGGACATGTTTTTGTAGGAACATTTGATACATTTTTGGTAGATTTAGAGATGATCATGAGAATTAAGACGATGTTCGTCTAATAACTCAAGTTGTGTCAAACGGTCCTGGTGAAATTCATCATCATTAAGCATCTATTTGAGTGAAATATGAAGAGATGGAATATATACTTTGAGAGGAAGGAAAACCTCTATATCGTAGACCATAGAAAAAGTTGTGGCCGCAGTTGAGGTACAAATACTAATACGGTAAGCCCATAAAGCAAAAGGAATGTGCATGTGCCAATCTTTTCCCATATCGTCGACCACCTTCATAAGAATTTAGTTCAAGGTTTTGTTGGTTGATTCAGCTTGGCCTTTTTTTTTGGGTAGTAAGGTAAAGAAAAACTAAGTTGAATGTTGAAGGCATCACAAAGTTTCTGTAGGGTTTTGTTTTTGAATTATTTGTCATTATCAGTGATGAGGCGGTAAGGGACACCAAAACGACAACTAATGTGATGGTTGATGAATTAATAAATTTTCTCAGATTTTGTAGAGATGAGGGGGATGTCTTCTAGACATTTAGTGTAGTATTCAGATTGGGGTAACAATCCATTGATTTCATTGTGAAGAATGAGGATTAATCTCGATGACAAGATCCAAACCCCATTAAGAGAAAGGCCAAAGATCTCATGTGACCTATAAGGCGTGACTAGGTGTGTGATGAAGATTAGCATGTTGTTGGAATTTCACACAATGTTTGACATAGTCACAACAATCACGGTTGAGGGTGGGCCAATAATAGACCAGAAGAAGGATGTGTTTGGAAACAACCAAGCCATTGAAATAACCTCCACAAATTTCATCATGAACCTCCTTGATGGTGTAGGGAATTTTAGAACTTTAAGGCATCGTAAGAGGATACCATCAAAGCCACATTTATAAATAAGACCACCCATGATGAAATAGCAAGAGACACTTTTGAGAAAGATGTGTTGCCCATTACAAGTAAGCTCAAGAGGTAGAATTGACAAGGAAAGGTAGTATGTAAACTACTTATACCAAAGGTCGCATGGGTCATGTGTAATGGTCCTGACGAGGTTGATGTCTCAAAATAAATAAGAAGGTTATAATAACCTTTGCATTGTGACAAAGATGTTGAAGTTTGTAGGTAAAGTGGGTATCTGAGAAGCTAGGTGGGCCATGGTATCTGCAAATTTATTAGTAGAACGTGGGGTGGTTTGAAGCTCATAACGGTCAAAGGTATTCAAAAGTATGTCCACATGATGCTTATACTTTTGAATTATTTCATTACAAAACTGGTATATACCATTGACTTGGTTTACAACCAGCTGAGAGTCACCAAAAATATTAATTGATTTAACATCTAAGGTGATAGTGGCTTGAAGACCTAGTATGAGCACTTTGTATTCAGCAATATTATTAGTACATTCAAAATCTAATTTGAAGGATAATGGCATAGGTTCACTATCAAGAGGTATGATGATGATGCCTGCACCACCCCCATGCTAACATTTAGAGCCGTCGAAGAATAAGGTCATTTGGTAAATGGTATCGTCCAAAGAGAGGGTAGTGATGGATTCGTCTAGAAAATCAAAGTTAGAAGATTGATATCCGGAGAGGGGTGCATTTGCAATTTGGTCAATGATGGTTTGGCCTTTGATATATTTTTGATTAATGAATTCAAGTTTGAGATCTGTAAGAAGCATGAGCCAACCTGCAGCACATTGATGCTTGTAGGGTTTGGCATACATGTAATGTAAGGGGTCAGTATTGGTGACTACAAATGTTTTGTGATTGAGTAGGTAATGTCAAAACTAAGTGGCCACAAAAACTTAGGCTAAGAAGAGTTTTTCGACATTGGTGTATCTAGTTTTGTAGTCTAGAAGCGTGCGGCTTATATAGTAAACTGTGTGTTCCCTATGTTGCTCATTGTGATGAGAAATCATGGCACCCAAGGAATGATTATTATCCATTTTTACCACCCTTGGTAAAAATGGATAAATGGAGAAAACCAAACTTGGGTAGTTGACAAAGCCTCATGGTTGAGCCGGGTTTTACATAGGCAAACGAGTTCAATTCTCATCCAAATTTGAGGAAATTAATTAAAATTAGGAAAATGTGGCTTTGGGGCACTCTACTTCATTTTTTCTAACTCCCCAATCCAAGAAAATTCTAAGGAGTTAGTGAAAAAATTGAGAGAAAAGTTGCGAAAGACGTAGAAAATTCCACGAGAAAAAGCCACGAGAAAGCCACATAAAAAGAAAAGCCACGGAAAAGCTGCGAGAAAAATCCCGAAAAATACATAAAGAAGCTGCGCAGAACAATCCGTAGAAAAATATTTAGAAGTTGAAGAAAAGTCTGGACAAAAAGCCACTGAATGTTATAGAAAACTGGAAAATCCGTAAAATGTTGCAGAAAACTAGAAAATCTATAGAACAAAGGAAAATGATAATTTTTTGCGTAAAACTTTGGATAGGTATAAATTTTGATCTAGTGCTTGAAATTTGATAAACTTTATATCAATGGAAAGGTCTCAATGTCCTCTATGTAATGAGAATTGTATTTCTCAATTTTATTGAGATTAAATGTACAAAAATTGGAAAATGTCTCCAGCATGGGAATACACAGTTTCCCAGGCCCAACTACCATGATTAATGAAGTCTAGCACCCCATTTCTTCTTCCTAAAGCTAAAGTACGTATGTAAGATTATTTGTAAGGGTTCCCATGCCATCTTCAAACCATTTAATGGTATTTTTGGTTGGTGAGAGAAAAAATTTGAGTTTCACTCTTTCTCTTTCTCTCATTCATTTTCTATATATTGTAAACACTTCTCATTTGAGAAGAGAGATATTCTAGGATGTGGGGAAACTCTGTAAAAAAATTTCTCAACACCATTGAGTTGCAAACCCTCTCATGGGCCTGAAAAGTGTATTTTTGCCTCTATTTCAACAATGTAATGGACTATGCATATTCTAAGAGCAATAAAATTGTGTTCGTGGTGTTCTTTCAACCTTGCATTGTTTTGTTGTATCTCATTGCCCTTCTATTTTTTGTTGTTTTTTTGTGCATGTATGTCTCATTTGTAGGTGCGAGATGTTGTGTTTCATGGAGATTTAGTGGTAAATGAAGATCTGGGTCTATGTCACATTGATTTGGCCTCTCTCAACTCCATTTTCTTTCTGTATTCTCCCTCAACATGATATTTCACCCCCTTTTCTTGGTGCTATCACCTCTATAGTGTAGGATTTCTTAATTTTCATGCTCTCTCTCCCTTAGTCCTTGGAATTGTTAGATTAGGAGTAGATAGTTGAATTTCCTTCTTTAGAAGTAGTTTAGTGTTAGGATTAGGTAGAGGAACCAGCTTTCTCTGGAGGTTTATCTCAAGTAGCAAGTCCCACAACTTGGAGATAGTACCCATGTTACCCAATCACACCGTGAACTCAAGCACACACACTTGTGTGAATTAGAGGATGCTTTGATTCGGTGATAACACTTTTTGGCATGTCCAATGGGAATAGGTTTGAAGCACCTTACCACTTCATTTCATCAATTTGATGTGTTCTTGGTGAGATTCAACTTTAGAGGCACATGTAAAGCACATCTAGCAACTCCATCGATCAACAACCCATTCTCTGAGTTGTAACTTTCTTTCCATCCATTTCACCATTCTTCTTTCCACATCTTTCATCTTATATCATTCATGAATTTGTGTAATCATGGCTTCATTCCCATCTTGGAATTCACACTTGTAGTAGTAGTGGTGCAGTCCACCTCCAATGTATTTCTCAACTCCTCCAGATCAATATATGATCAAATTCAGAACCATTATGCTTACCCATATGAGTAGTGTCAAAACTAGTTTGGTTATGAAACATATCAGGAACAAGGGTATGCATACAATGACAACATTCAAATGGATAATGTTGATTTATAGGAGAAGATTCAAAGGATGGAGGCTAACATGGTTCAATCTAGGGCTACAACTCAAATGAAAGCATTTAAGATTGATTTCAAGGCACCTTGTCCATGGGAAGGCCCTTTTCAAGACATTTACCCTTAAGGAGAAGCTTGATTTCATGGTTGAAATGTTGCCTCAACTTACACAGTGGATTGAGGAGATAGAGGCCTACAAACTTGGTGTCAGGAAACCTTGTCAATGGGTAAGTCCTACACCATCATCTAGTAATTTTCTCTCCATTCCCCAAGCAACACCATCTCAACCTGAGCTTCAATTTCCAAGCTTCCCATCCACTGCTTCTATTGTTGAATTCCCTTCTCCATCTTCTAGTCTCCCATCCCATCTTAATTTCTCTACCCTTTTCCCTTCCAAATCCAAGTCCCCTCCACAAGATCCAAAAGCAATACCTTCCCCTCCACCACAAATAAAGCAAAAACTAGTGGAGACCCCACCCACCACTCCTCCTTTCCCAAGTCCATGTGGGAAGAGACTCAAAAAATCCAATCAAGGAGAGAAGTAAGAAGAAGAGCCAAGAAAAGAAGAAATGATTAGAAGCTTGGTGATCTTGGCTCTTAGATTTCGGAATTGAAAATATTCCCTTGTTGGTTAAGCCTATGGAGGAGGTCAAAGTTGAAGAGCTAGTGGTGGCTAAGGCTGATTTTGTAGCAGCAGTGGAACAAGAAGATCAGATCAGCAATCCATATGCTCTAAATGTAGTGTCCATGATGGCACTTTATTTGAAGAGAATTTTGATCTAATTCAAGCTACACAATCATTCCAAAAGAAGGAAGAAGCAGCTACTCCAAATCCAAAAGAGGAGAAGTACATTCCGGCTATGGAGGAGAACCATATAGTTTTAGAGGCTTTGAATACAAAGAAGGCCGTAGAAGAACCTTCAGTTCCATTCTTCATCCCCTTTGAGCTTATGATTTGAAAAAATTTTGAGCTTTCAAACTTCATGTTCGAGGATGAGGGGAACCATGGTGAGAAATTTGTTACAGATCAGGAGGTAGATTATCTATCTGATTTAGAGGATTGATTCAATGGTGAGGATCCCATGGAGATCACATCATTTTCTCCTCCATCATCTACCTTCCAAGCACATGATTCTGCTACCATGGAGGAGATCATTCAAGGACAACAACCTACACTTCATAACAACCCTCTGGAACCAAGGTTGGAGGATCTTAATCTTCCATGTTCTTCTCAGGAGGAGGAAGGAAATAGTGATGACACCATTTCCACACCAGTCATCAAGGTAGAGGATAAGTTTCTTGCAAAACCAATATAAGACAAAAATCAACATGCAAGTAACCTCTTTTTTCAATAAGGTCCACAGGAAGACTCCATTTTTGGAGTTGAATTTTGAGCAAAGGGAACCTCCATCGGATCAGACATTTCCCAATTAGGTACTTGGCTTCACTAGAGATGAGAGAGGAGCCAACACTAGTCATTCTTGTTCCTGAGCATGAGGATGAGTATCAAAGTTCCAAGGGTCACCATCAACACCTCAAATCAAATGTAAGCAACTAAAAGGAGGTATTTTTTGATTGATGTTGATACTTTGGTTATTTGGGTGGAGGATCGGCCTCTTGTCATTTTTCACTCATAATAATAGCCATGTTCAGCTCCAAATCATATACATGGCTGCCTATTTTGAGAAAGGGAAGCTACTTCTCCCTGTCAGTTGTAGGATTTGTTTGAGTTCCCTTTGCTTCGATTAGCGTAGAGTAGGTAGGTTTTCTTTCAGTAAAAGAAGTGTTTTTACACACTCTGCATGTTCCACTTGGGGCATGTATGATTTTTCTCTTTTGTACATAGTGTGTTGTGGTGTTTTTTTCTCATGCATAGTCCATTGGAGGTAGCGTTTGGTGAGATCAGCTCTAGTTCCAGTAATGTTTCAAGTGGCTCAAGGACTAGATTTCAGAGATTCATATCAGAATTATGTTTATCAGGCTTGACTCCATGCCCAATGGATACTTCAAGGCCATTGATCACTTCATCTAGCAGGAAGATGTCCCCGTGAGTCACCAAATTGTTATCCATTTTTACCCCCTTTAGTAAAAATGGATAACTAGAGAAAACCAAACTTGGGTAGTTGACAAAGCTTCATGGTTGAGCCTAGGGTTTTCAGAGGCAAAGGAGTTCAATTCTCAGCCAAATTTGAGAAAATTGAGTAAAATCAAGAAAATGTGGCTTTGGGGCACTCTACTTCATTTTTCTAACTCCCCAATCCAAGAAAATTCTAAGGAGTTAGTGAAAATATTGAGAGAAAATCCATGGAATACGTAGAAAAGTCCGCATAAAAAGCCGCGAAAAAAGAAAGCCGTAGAAAAGCCACGTAAATCTGCAAAAATCAGTAGCCAAAAATCCATAGAGAAATCCATGAAAAGCCGTAGAGAAAAAGTCGTGGAAAATGCATGAAAAAAATTCCATGGAAAGCCACAAAAAATTAGAAAATCATGAATATTGCAAAAAAATGGAAAATGCACAGAACAAAGGAAAACGATAATTTTCGGCAAAATTTTGGATGGGCGTAAATTTTAATCCAGTGCTCAAAATTTGAAAAAAAATTATCATTGGAAAGGTCTCAACATCCTATATGTAATAAGAATTGTAATTTTCAATTTTATTGAGGTTAGATGTACAAAAATGGAAAATTTATCCATCATGGAAATACACAATCCTAGACCCAACCACCGTAATTAATGAAGTATGGCACCCCATTTCTTCTTACAGAAGCTAAATTACATATGTAAGATGATTTATAAGTGTTCTCATGCCATTTTAGACCATTTAATGGTAGTTGTTGGTTGGTGAGAGAAGAAAATGTTTGTTTTACTCTTTCTCTTTCTCTCATTCATTTTCTATATATTGTAAACACTTCTCATTTGAGAAGAGATATTTTGGGATGTGGGGAAACTCTGTAAAATTTGTTTCTCAACACCATTGAGCTATAAACCCTCTCATGGGCCTGGCAAGTGTATTTGTGCCTCTATTTCAACAATGTAATGGACTATGCATATTCTAAGAGCAATAAAATTTGTGTCGTGGTGTTCTTTCAACCCTTGCATTGTTTTGTTGTATCTCCTTGCCATTCTATTTTTTTTTTTTTTTGTGCATGTATGTCTCATTTACAGGTGCAAGATGTTGTGTTTCATGGAGATTTAGTGGTAAATGAAGATCTGGGTCTGTGTCACATTGGTCTGGCCTCTCTCAACTCCATTTTCTTTCTATATTCTCCCTCAACAGGATATTTCACCCCCTTTTCTTGGTGCTATCACCTTTGTAGTGTAGGATTTCTTAATTTTCATGCTCTCTCTCTCCTTGGTTCCTTGGAATTGTTAGATTAGGAGTAGATAGTTGCATTTCCTTCCTTAGAAGTAGTTTAGTGCTAGGATTCACTTTTGTAAATTGGAGGGTGTTGTGAGTCGAGTGATAATAATGATCGATAGAAGAAATGTAAAGGTAAAATGGTTGGTCATCCTTAGGAGGAATGAGCACATGTGTTTGTAGGAGGTTTTTTTAAGGTGTTAAAGGATTTGTGGTATTAGTCATCCCATTTGAAAGAGACATCCTTTTTAGGAGATAATTAAATGGGTGGGGGGTTAGAAAATTTGTGAAATAAAATGATGAATAGATTGCAACTTACCTTGGAAACTACAAAGTTGGCGAAGATTAGTAGGCGGAGTTAAGTTTAGAATGGCCTTAATTTTAGTGGGATTGACTTCTATGTCACACAAAGAAATGATAAAACCAAGGAGCTTTCCTAAGAGAACAACAAAGACATAGTTCTTTGGTTAAAGGTGAACATAGTTTTTGATGAGATGGTCAAAGATGACCTAAAGGACTATAAGGTGTTTGGCATGATGTTTTTATTTGGAAATATTGTCATCTACATAATCTTCCAATATATGATGCATGATTTCATGGAAGATATAAGTCATAGCTCACCGATATGTACCACCGGTGTTGTTTTTAAGGCCATAGGGCATGTCTCGATAACAAAAGGTTCCCGAGGAGTGATGAAGGAGGTCTTATGTTGATCTTCATGGGTGATTAATATTTTGTTATAACTCAAGAAACCATCCATGAGTGATAGCATCTTATGTCCCGTGATAAGATCAACTAGTTGGTCAATACTAGGTAGAGGAAATTTGTCTTTGGGGCAAGCTAAATTAAGGTCATGGAAATCCATACATATGCGAAGTCCTCCTATTTCTTTTATGACAAGAACAATGTTAGAGATCCATTGGGGATAATAAATTGGTAATATGAAGGATACCAAGAGAAGGCACTAAAGTTCTTCTTTGACATGAAGGGCAATGTGAGGATGCATTTTTATAGCTTCTATTTTATAGGTTTGGCTTCAGGAATAGTTACAATATTGTGGACCATAATGCTTTGGTCAATACCAAGTATATCAGCATAGGACGAAGAAAAAGCATTGCTATAATCCCATAGGAAAGAATTGAAATCTTCTTGTTCAACAATATCTAAAGATTGACCAAGCTTTAGAATGTGTGGGTTGTCTGAGTGTTAATATTGATTTTAATGGTCAACTCATTTAACATGGTTTGCATCTCGAAGGAAATGACTGGTGAATATAAGAATCTTCCGCACCAAGGTAGGTGAGGATAGACTCATCATCCTAACATTGAATGATGTTAATGGATGGTGTATCATCATCGATCATGTTAGGATACAGGAAGGGAATAGAAGAGAGTGCCTCTCCATCATGTTGATAAGTCAGAGGTCCCATAGAAATGGTGTTCATGAAAAAAAAAACTTAGGACGAATAGATTCAGGATCTATACACTTCAAGGTGAAGGTGGTGACGTTGGTGAATGGGGTGGAGAAGGTTTTTCATCCTCGATGAGGTTGATGCCAGCCTTCTTAGAAGATGGTTCAGAAAAGAAAATACCACTATGGTCTTTGTGTTTACATGTGGTACACAGGATTATAGTATGACGGCCCTTTTTGTAGAACCCAAATCTAAAGCCTTTCCATGCACACTGTGATGGGAAAGTGTGGGTAAGCGGGGGTTGGTGAGAAATTGGAGGTTAGATGAAAATGGTCACATTTGGGAAGGTGGATTGGGTGAATAGTTGGAAGTATCAAGTCCCCATACGTTAAGTTTGTGTGCATGTTGGGAGGACCATAAGGGAAGACCTCACCTATGTGATGGTCATAACGAGGATGTTTTCGTAGGTTACCATATTCTTGTGGAGTAAGGAATGTGTTTATGTTCTACAAGCGGCATTCCCCAGTGAGGCATTGAAAAACATCTTCTAAGGGATCAAGAGTGGATATGTGTGTAGATATAATTGATGAAGTACAAGATGATTAGGAAGAAGAATGATGAGTTGGTTGGGAACTAGGCAGTTAGTGGATGGGTCAGTTGAAGAGCCCATAATAGTAGTAGGAATAAAAGAGGTAGATGCGGTGAGGTAGCAGTAACATCGGTGGATGGGGTTGTGGGTGAAGGAGAAGTTGCGTTAGTGTTAGATGCCTTAATTGTTATCGGGACATCATTAGGTCGAGCAAGTATGTTTCAAGTTTTAAATGGCAAAGGGTCAACTTAGATGGAATAGTTATGTCTTTCATGTTCACATTTTACACAATGATTTAAATTTGAAGGAACACAATCCATGACACAGATCCAAGGTCTTCCAAGTAGCATGTTATAATGGAATTACCCTTCTAAAACATAGAATAACTTTGGTACAATATGGGGCCCACACGAAATTGAAGAATAGTGATGCCAAGGGTGGAGGTGATGGCATCATTAAAGGAGCACAACATAATTGGGTTATTATACATGCAATTTGAAGGGATGCACATTTGATTGTATGTGTGGGAGGAGATGATGTTGATGCTAGCACCGCCATTGATCATAATGTGTCGAATGTAAATATTATCAATATAGATGGAGATGAAAAGAGTGGGATCGGGGTCATCTAAGCTGAGAAGTATGATCTCCTCATCGAGAAATTGAGGGCAGCCACTTAATGAGTGGGAGTGGGGGTAGAACAAGAATATGTTTTTGTAAGAGAGGCCACATGGTGAGGGGTGGTAATGTAGGTTTCTTGGTGTGGGGTGGTTAGGTAAAACCTCGATGAATTGCAAAACCTCCATGAGGGATTGTCGATGAGATTCAGAGATTTGGACAAGATCATATAAAGATATTTTTAAAGGGGATTGGTGCAATTGTTTTTTCATTATACAATGGGTGACCCCGTAAGAAATAAGGTATGTGGGTCCTCGAATGGTTATTTTGGGTGTGGGTGCAAATGGTATGTTAGGCACATAGGATTAGTGGATGGGTTGGTTTCTTTTTCTTTTCCTTTGTCTTTTTGGGCACAAGAAGCAACTTGGATCATGTTAATATGAGGAAAACAGGTGGATGGAGAAGGTATGTCATGAGTAGTATAACAACATGATGGACAAAAACCTAATGTGAGGTAAGAACCTTGTAAAATGAGTAGGGCACATTAGAATTTTTGTGGGGTTTTGGCAAGCTCTCTTATGTGAACCATGTTGATCTCGAATTTTGGAGGTGGATAAAAGGGTTATGGAGGTGGTGATGTGGGCCACTAAATAGGTAGTGGGTGAGGATGTATGGTGATAAGTGAAGATGAAACAAGGTCCTCATCAAGAAGATCATCGTCATCAAAATTTACTTCAGGAGGAAATAATTGGAGGAGAGTGGTTTTGAGAGCCTTACAACCTTCTACATCATGTCTTGACACATGATGGTTGAAACAAATTTTAGTTTCACAAAACCATTTTGGTTTTGGTTTGAGTGGGTCGTAAGGTCTAAGTGGAGGTAATGTGATGACCGAGGTTTCTAAGAGGTTGGCTAAAATGTTGGCATAGGACTCGCAAATGGATCGCAAAGTGGGAAGTGAGTGTGGGTTTGGGTAAAGGTGTGGATGATTGTGGTGGAAGAGGTGTTATAGGAGGTGGAATATGTTTGACCACCAGTTTAGTAGGTGGTACTTGTCTTAGAATTTGATGGTACTGCTTGGGTAAAGGTGAGGTAGATGAACTAGAAATGGAAGGTGTTATGGGTTTAACTACCCTATTGGAGGGTAGTGATTTCTTATCCTTAGATTGTACCTTCTTGGGTAAAGGTGAGGTGGGATTATGTAATGTAGAAGGAAAGCGAATGGTGACAGAGGACGGGTTAGCCATGGTGATAACAGAGGTATGGTAAGCGATTCTTTAGTAGAGTTCAGTGGAAGGTATGGGTTGAAGTCGCATAGGTGGTGATGGGGTTATAGTAGATGGTGGAGATATAGGTGGTAAGAAAGTTGTGGGTGATGGAGAAGGTTGTGTCAGATCAATTGGATGTAATAAAGGATCGTGATGAAGAGGTGGGCTGTTGCACTTTTGTTTTGCTTTGGGTAGGAGGTTGCTTGACCAAGGTAGATGGGTGAGGTCCGAGGATAGATGGAAGGGGTGAAGATGATAGAGGCATGGTGGATGAAAATGGAGTATGCGGTGAAGAAATTTGGGTCTTATTTTTAGGTGAAGGATTAGTTTTCATGTGATCTTTAAAGGACATGGCTAAGTCTAATTTGATGGGTAGATAGAAAAGGATTTATGTTGGCATGACACCGGGGTAGTGATAGGTTTAGAGATGGGAGAATATTTAGGTACAGGTAGGTTCTTAGGCATAGGAATGGGTTTGTTTATGGTTAAAGGTTCGGATGTAGGAAAGGGTGACGAAGAAGAATCCATTTCAATAGGCATGGTCATGGTTGATTTGGTCGCTTGAAATACCTTCGGATAGATCATGGAGGTATCAGTAAGTGATCTACATTTGGGTCAAAAAGGGGAGCCGAAGACATCCTCAAAGCATGGAAATATTCTGCATAATCCAAGCAATCAGCCAATTGTGAAAATAGAATGGCGGTAAGAGGAGATGTAGTTGGTTTAGTGGCAATCCCTATAAAATATTTTTGTGAGACATGGAACCGGTTAGCCTCGAACTTTGTGGGTAAGAGAGTTGAGAGAAGATCAATGGGATCCTAGAATACTAATGGGGAATGGTCACCAATAGGTAGTGGCGCATCTAAAGGATCCCCCATGGGTAGGAGAGATGGCAGGTGGGGTGAGGTAGAATCCTTTTTTAGGGGAGAAAAAGGTGATGAAGACTCTCCCGTGGGTAGGAGAGTTAATGTCATAGTTTGATCATTGGGTTGTGAGGTGGATGGAAAAATGGTATCAGTAGAAAATGTGGACTCTTATTTGGGTGAAGAGGGAGATGAAGGGGACTCCTCTATGGGTGAAGGAGTAGATGAGGTAGGCTCCTCTCGTGGGTAGAGGAGATCATGCTAAAATATCCTCAATAGAGGGGATAGGAGGAATTTGAGGGATGGTTAGTACAATGTCAAAAATAGCATGGAATTCACGAAATTGCCATCGTTGGTTGAAGATTCACCATTTTGATTAGATGATGGTGTATGGTTAGGGAACGGATTCCTAAATATGTGCACGTTTTGATTTGTCGATGCGTTTGGGTTGTCCAAGATGAGATCTTTGCTATCTAACATTTCCTAGACAATGTTGTTGAAGGTTATGCAATTACCATCACTATGGTCTTTGACACGATGATAGTTACAATAGTCATGCTCCTTATACCATGCAGGCATAGGACGAGTGGGGTCAAAACTAGTATGTGGTTTTATGGGTGGAAGAGTAATAGCTCGACCTTAAGAAGTTTTTCTAATACTGCGGAATAAGGCTCCCTGATTGGAGTGTACTTCTATTGTTCCCATCTGAACTGAAAGGTTTGAATGGGAGAGAGATTGGAGGATGGTTTTGTTTGGTTAGATGGATGAGATGGACCAGATTTGAGAACTACCACATTGGCTAGATCCTTTGGCTTTCAAATAATTGTTTTGGGGTTTTGAAGAGGAAGAAGCATCATTTGATTTGAAGGCGGTGTTTTTGTTATGTAATTGAATTTTCTTCTCTTTAATGGCACGAATCTCCATTTTTCATGCCATGGTAAATGCTTTGTCAAAGGTATGGAAGGTTTGTACTTGCAGAGTTGGTGAGATGTGCCTAACACAAGCTCTAGTGAACAACTCTATAAGCTCATCTTGAGGTAACTGGAATGTTAATTGATTGATAAGGCTTCACCAACAAGTGATGAAATCTGTGATAGATTCATTGCGTAATATCATGTTGAGTATAGGTTAGTCATGGTGACTTTTTTATGACATTGATTGAAAAATGGTCCAAGAATGCTTGAGCCACTTAATTAAATAAGTAAATGGAATGTCTGGGTAAACCACTATACTAATCTAATGCGGGTCCTATCAAGGACATTGGGAATGTTCGTGGGAGTAAAGCGTCGTCATAGGTGATTAGATAACACCCATGTTTGAATGACCACAAGTGTTGTTGCATGGGTATTCTTTACTGTTGAAATGGTTGAACTTGGGCATTTCCCAATGTATAGGATATGGGTGAATGGGGATAGATGGATGAATAGGCTCATTACATATTTCATCATAAGTTAAGGAGTTGCAAGAGTCTGAGACTGATGCTTCTAATGTTTGCATATTTTCTATCATCATCTTAATGAGGTCATTGGTGGGTTGTGATGAATGGGCACCCCCTGTAGTATAAGGGGGTTAAGGATGAATGTATGATGTGGATGGCATCCCAGTATATGGTGGTGTCGAGTATGAGAACTGTGAAGGGGGAACGGATGCGGGGAGGAAGGTATCTCGAATAGACGATAGACAAGATTGGTGGTTTTGGTGATATGTATAAGTAGGTGGGGTAGTTGTAATGACTCTTGTGGTAATTAGGGGTAGGGACCGCATGATGGAAAGGAAGATATTTTGGAATGGGGTCAGTACATACGAGATAAAGGGTGCGAGATGGGGCTATGCTTAAGGTGGCTAGTGAATGAATGGTCAACACTATGAGTGATGAGATGTCATAGGTGCAACAGTTATAGAGGATGTGGGGTCCAGTTGAGACACCACAAGTGGTAAAGTGGATGAAGGTAATGCTGAGGTAGTGGTAGATGATGCAGAAGTGGGGCAAGGGTAGGAGGGATAGACATGGGCATGTTGTATACCAAATGTCCCGAGGAATCTCGAGTAGATGATTGGGTGAGATAATATTTTAGGGCATCGAGATTCTAATCAAGGAGTCTTATGAACTCCTCGTCGCTGGTACTAATGGTGATGGGCTGAGTTGCATCCATAGACGACAATATACAAGTTGGTGATTGGCTAGGTGGAAGTGGTTCAAGGCTAGTGTGAAACACAAGGGTGTTGGCTTGACTACGAGTCAATACCATGTGAATTAGGGTAGACACAGTAAACCGTACTCTGTAAATGACACGAGAAAATAGCAGAAATGGATAAGGATAAATTATGGGAGGTGAAATTGTTCGGTGTTTTAATTAAATATCAAAACATAAGAACCGATGATGATTGGACTAACCAATGATGGTTAAAGGGTGATTAATGGTGGTTATAGTAATCGATACGATTATCAGTGGGAAATCAACAGATTTATCAAATGAGGCAAAAACTCGATGCAAATGTAATAAGGAAGTTGTCTCTGTGACTATGATTTTAAAATTTTGGGGTATGATGATGTCTTGAGAACTTCAAAAAGAACAGAAGATGTAATGAATGTTATTTTTGGGTAAAATGACCCAAAAGAGATGGAAGCCCGACATCGGTTAGTAAACCGATGAAAGTAAAATGTAAACTAGTGATGGTCCTTTGGATCGATGTCGGTTCTTTGTGAAATTTGAAGAAGTGAAGAAAAATCATTTTTTTGTGAATTAAGTCAGATGGAATATCAACCCAAAACACGAGTATGATAAAAAAATCGAAAAAGTCGAATACACCAACTATAATGGTAGAGTGTGAAAGGAAGAAGAAAATGAAGAATGTGGCCTTACAACTCAAAACACAACTCAAGAAAAAGATAAGAAAAACAAGAAATCCTACAAGTGAATTTGTATGTTTAGCTTATGTTATTTAAGACTGACTTGTGAATTCAGAACAAAGATTTTTGGTTGGGAAGGCATCCTATGAAGAGGTAATATCTAAGGGTGGTTTCAGGTTATGTTTTGGCGGGGGTGGTCCTTTCTCTGATAATGACTAGTCAAGGACCCCAGCGAGGCACCCACTATCAATCCTCTGATCCTATGATCATTGACAGTCTCTTCCAGGTAAGGAATTGTTTAAGAAGATGTGTAAATTTATATTTGTGCAGTTTGGCAAAGAGAGAGAGAAGAGAACGTTCTTATACGATTCAATTATGTCAACCATTAATTGGGCATGAATTCTAGAGTATAGGTTACCCTCAGTTTTAATGTGAGCTAAAAATGCAAGCACAAAAGTATGAAATGCAAGTATTTTAGAACCCAAAATCGAAATGTGATGTTCGATGTAAATAGAGAGTGAATAGGGAAGAGAATGACTTTCACTAATGTGGATGCAAGAAGAAAAAGAATGATTCTTTTTAATCCTGAAATACAAATGTCATTTAGACAAAATAGAAGAAAGAGATAGATTCCCAAGGAGAAGATTTAATGTTGGCTTCCTTTCAAAAATAAATAAACATACAAAAATTCCCTAAGAATGAATAAATTCAAGGAACCCCAGATGGGTCCTATCAGGCATGCCAAAATGTTTCACCGGATTCTTAAAAAATTAATGAAACAAATAGAGGGTGATAGGCCAAGGAAGAATACATGTTTATATTTTCAGTTGAAGGTTGTCTGCATGTTTTTATTTCCTAATCCAATGATGATTATGAATACTCCCTTTTCGCTAGGAGGAACTACCTATAAAATGCAAAATAATACCACCAGATAGAGTTAAATAAAATAAGTGGACTGCCTAGCAGAAGCTAGATCCGGGAAGCATGATGCTTCCTGAATAGGCTGTCAATCCACTTTTAAAATAATAGTATTAATGTTATCCAAAATAAACATGAAATAAAAATCTTATTGGAATTGAAATGATTTAGGTATCTCATACAAAATAAATAAGAAAGGTTAGATAAAAGGTGATTGAGGTCAAAACGGGTCAGGTGATGGGCTGGTATTGGGTTGTAGGTTTGGTACAGGATTTTGGTAATGTCTGGTAAAGATTAGGAGTGATTTTGGGTTGTTAGGAAATGGGTGTGAGCTCGCTGGTCTAAGGTATGTTGTCAAACACAGTAACTGACATCGGTTGTGTGACCGACATCGGTTTTGTAGGATGACCAATGTCGAGTTGGCTAAACAAAGCGTCGGTAAGGGGCGAGTTAATAAAAATATCTTAGAAATGGTCTTCAAACTCTCTGTGATTGCACAGAGGCTGGAAATGGTGGGGGTGAGGTCATGGAATGGTCTAAAAGGTTCAGAGACGATTAGGATAGGGAGAATATGGGTTCAAGGTCCCGGTATGATAGGGTGATAATATGGTGGGAGGAAGGGTGTATATGGATGTGTAGAAAGATATATTACTGAGATGAATAATAAATCTTATTGAAAGAAAACAGAGATAAATGAAGAGATATTAGGTACTTACTAAAAATGGGTCTGGAGAGTGTAGGTGATGAGGACGGTGATGGTGGAGATTCGAGAGAAGATAAGTTGCATTCGTTCCATGGAATTTTGAACCTCTATGCTTCTCTATGTGAATTTTTGATCGTGAAGAAGATGATGGATGCCAATGGTTGTTGGTAGTGTTCCCGTGTGTTTTCCTTTTCCTGAGTGCTTCAGAAAATCTGAGTGCTCCAAGTCTCTATTCGTATGAGATCCTGAATCAAATGACCAACCTCAAAAAAGGATTTTGGAAAAGTATTTAACCAAACGATGTGATTAGGGGCTGATGTCGGTTGAGGTATAACTTGTAGTGCCCACTCTCCTTTGACACTGTTTAGATACTGATCCTGACACTATTGATCATATTTTGGATATTATTATGTTTTGATGTAGTATGATGGGTATATGCTAGATCATGGATTACTATGGACATTATTATATTTTTCTCAGTATGATGATTAGATGTTAGACTATGGATTAACATTGATCTGGATTCAGTTATTATGCTTGATGATCATGGAGACATTATTATTATTATGTGGATGATGACATACTGGTTGACATGGACAGGTTATTGATGTTGATTTTAGACATGTGACATTGGTATTATGAATAGCTCTAGTGTAGAGATCTATTGGATGATGATATAGTTGCAAATTGAATTTTAATTGATAAATGTTAAAATCTTGATATTGTTGTGATTTGGATTTAATGTTTATATATCATTTGGATGTTCTGATATGGCCATGAGGCCGAAGGAGGTATTTTGCATTTTGCAGGTTAAAATCACAACAATGTCGGGGACTGGAGACTAACCATATTGGAATTCAGTGTGAAATCAACAAGGGTCACCATGGCAACTGTGTTTGATTTGTGTGTTGTGTTGTGTTAGGATTTCCCATGGGGATTTCCATTATTGTGACCTTGGGGCATATATGTGTTTTATTATGTTTTCCTTTTTTTAATTATTGTTGTATGTATTTTATTTGTAATGTGCTCTTTATCTTAATTATTCTAATGTGATAGTTAAATGTGTGAAGTCATATAGTTAAATTTTAATTAAATTAATTGGGAGGTGGAATGTAAGAAAATAATATTATTGCCTTGATTAATAATTAAATTTAATTTATATTATGTATAACCATATGATAGATAAATAAATCTTTATGTCAAAACATGTAATAAATAAAGTCATAGACATTCATGCATGTGTAAAAGGATGTAAGAGTTATGTAAGTGAAATGATGGATTGTTTAAATCAGATTTTGGGGTATAGAACACTCCATCCTCCTTGAAACTCGGATTTGGTCTTGGGAGCCTAAATTGGAGGCTTGTGGGACAAGTTAAACTTGTCCCACACCTCTCAAAACCTCCACCAACCATGTTTATTATTTAGGAGGCAAGTATTGAGTTGCACTTGTCTTACAAATTTTAAATGCTTTTCCTTTTGAGTATGGGCTAAATTTGAAGTATGTAAGTGGTTTGTCATTCACATTTATGGTGATTTATTTGTTTGATGTTGATTGTATTTTGGGATGAGGAAAAATGATGTGGCATCCCACTTGGAATCCACATCATCCTCTTCCACCCTCTCCCTTTAAAATGTGAATTGCTTCCTCATTAGAGGTTGTTGAAATTTTGTTATTTGCTTCTTGGGGTCGAATTTCCTCTTGCATTGGGAGCTTGTTCTTGTGGAAGGAGCTTGGACTATTTTGCATGCTTTGCATTTGCTGTTTGGGACTGATTTGTGCAACAAAGAATCTGTTGTTTGAAAGCAAATCTCCATTATGGAGAGGTAGGGTCTTATCCCTTTATATTGTTGTTTTCTTTCCCCTTCTTGCATGCAAATTATTGAATGGTTTTTGTGGTTACATTCTTAGAGGGATGGGTAGAATGCTTAGGGCATGGTGTGGAGAGAAGACTATGAGGTTTATCAGAGGAGGGATAAGGGATTTTCCATTGTTATTTGTTCTTGGGAGGGAATGTTGGTTTGGGATCCACCTAGGAAAGGAAATTGCTTGCATTTCCTACTTTGGGGGAGGTATAAGGGATAAATTTGGAGGAGGGATAAGGAGGGGTTGAGGAGGGATAAGGTTTATGGGATTGCTATGATGTTGGCAGTTTACTTTTGGTGGATGCCTAAAATTCAACTTGGGAGGCATAAGGAGACCTCCATAGTTCTTGCTCTTGCTTGGCTTGCTTGCTTGGAGAAGGAGCCTTTGTTTTGATTGAAATTGGTTGTTGTAGTTGAGAACTACATCCTTTTGTTTGTGCATTTCCTTGTGCATGTGAATGTATGTTCTATGTGAAAGAAGTTATGTTGCCATGTGTTGTTTTATCATGTTCCATTCCAATATGGTTGGGGCTCGGGGCCAATGGGGAAAGATGGCTTCTCTTTTCCCATTGGATGTCTTGGTTGGGTGGAGAGCATTGCCTTTCCCCCTTCCTTGTTGTGATCAAAAGATGAAAGAAGAAGAAAACATCATGCTACTATTTGGAGAAAGAAGAATACAGTCTGACAGTCATCTCTTTTGAGCAAACTCTTGTAATCCCTTCCCACTTCGTGTGGATGAGTTGTATAATTTTGTAATGTGAAGCCATTATATGGTAAATGGAAGTTTGAAATTTAATTGAAATGTAAAGATGAAACATTCTATTCTCTGTATTGGAAAAGACTGTCATACAAGTTGTAGATTTAACATTGAAATTCAAATGTAGAAATGAATTGTATCCTTCTGTTTAGCTTGAAAAGAAAATGTGAAGAACATTTCATACTTGTATTTGAAATTTGAAATCAGATCAAATTGGAAAAGAGATCAGTTGTAATGTTATTTGATTTTTCAATAAAAGAATGTCATTAGTTCTTGCAAAATTGTATATTGAAGTGAAAATTCAGAGATGCATTTCTATTAGAGTTGAATGTTTGATTGATGAAGTAATGTAATGGGTTAAGTCAGAATCTTATTGCTCATCCAAAAGACAAATCACCAAATCAATTTTAAAGGCACAACTCACTGTACAAAATCCAAATCTGGTAATGTATATTTTTTTAATTAAAAGAACAGTTCACCTTTGTACTTCCCAATCAACATAAAATGTTATACATTACCATGCTAAAACTTCATTAAATTCAACTTGACAAGGAAAAAACTCAAGAAAATAATTTAACCATCTCAGAATTGAAACAATCCCTTCCTAGGTCATTTTTCTGTCCCTTGTTGGAGAAAAACACAACTTCAATAAATTGATCAAATTAACACACTTAAAACATTATAATTCTTCCCTAATTTTATCCCCCATGTCTAATTGGCATGTGGAGTGGAGGAAGGGATTCAATTTTATAAAAATTGCAAGTTTGAAAAAACTGCCAGTTTTCAATTTTATAAACCCTGCAGATCAACTTCTTAAAATTGACCATCAAAACTTCACCAAATTCCAAAATTTATATTTTTTTACAAAGAGGACTCGAGAGATTTCTGGAAAGTCCTTGTTTTCCCAAAATGGAGTTCCCAATCAAAAGTTATGGCCATTTGAAGTTTTACTTCAAAATGGCCATCCAAAACCAAAAATGAAATAATTCGACCTTAGAAAAATTTAAATTTTGAACTTTAGAAAAATTTCCAAAAAAAGTTCCGTGGCCCTGCCACCCTCTCATCCTATAAGAAATCTCCACGTGGCACCTTGGAGGGGTGGACCCTTATTAAAACTTAACACTTGAAAATTTTGCCTTGGGAAAATTTTCCCAATTTTCCGCAACCCCGGGCCCCAACCAATCACGTGCTAACACGTGGCAGGGAGGTGCACGGGTTCAAATTGAAAACTTAGATTTTTTTGAAAATTTTTCCTTTGGAAAATTTTCAAAAATCTCCCTACAACTCCGCGTCCCCGCAGCCAATCACGTGATGACACATGGCATGGCAGCACGAAAGAAAATTTGAAAACATAACTTTTTGCCTTTGGGAAAATTTCACTTTTTCCTCTGCGGACCCGCACCCCCATGCCAATAGGGTGTTGACATGTGTCACCCTCGGAGGCATGGGCCCACGCAATTCATTTTACCTTTTAACCTCTTTTGGCAAAAAATCCAAATATTCTCCGCCGCTCCACTGGCCCACGGCCAATCACAAGGCGCCACGTGGCCATTTGAGCTAGCGCGGAGGCACAGAGGGAAATTTTCCTTCAAAAAATTATTTGGGAAAATTTTCAAGTTTTTCCCACGACCCGCCGGCCCGACCCAATCACGTGTTGACATGTGGCAATTTGGGCATCGGTGGGGGTGCAGAGATATTTTCTCCCTAACCCCATGGACCTTCAAGGGAAAATTTTTCCCTAAAACTCCGCCTGGCCATAACTTGAGTTTTACAAGGAGTTAGGAAGACTTATTTATATGGTTGGAAAGGTGCAGAAATTTCCTATCCATTGAGACTAGTTTAAGAAATTTTTGATAAATCTAAGTATGTGAAAAATCTAGTTGAAGTTCAGGGCTTGATAGAGAGCAGGCCTGGGGATAAATTTCTCCCTGAACCATAGTAAAACTTGTAACCTCCAAATTGGAACCTTGTAAACTTTTTATAAGATAAAAATGGAAATCTGGTGTTTGGTTAATTAGAATATGTTCCAAAACCTATTTAGTTTCAAACTAGTGTCTTGCTACTTGTTTGTAGACCCTTCTTATCAAAAAAAAATTATTCCATAATTTTCCTAGTTTGTTTCTTGGTCTCAAGTGATAGTTGAAGTTGGCATTACATAAGCTGGCGTTGGTTAAGGTGGGAATATCTAGGTTGGAAAAAAATAGCACGATTGCTATTATTTTTGGTGTGGTCTTCAACCTCTGTCTAATTCTCGAGTGATAGATCACGTAAGAATGAGTAAGATTCCTCTCGGGTTTGTTAATAGGATCCAAGTCTAGGTTTAGACTAAGTCTTAGTTGGTTAGGATAGGCTTAGAGTTGGTCTTAGGTCATTAATGGGGTTTGAGTGTGTCATGGAGTGAGGTGGCTAGGTGAGTTGGCTGGGTGATTTGGTCAAGTGAGGATGTTAATTAAATTAATTAAAGTAATTAATTCAATTAATCATGTGCTTTATGGGATATGAATAGGTAATGTATTGTTAATTTAATTAACAAGGTTATAAGGGTAGTATGACCTAATTTTGGTGTCTACAATTAAGCCTAATCAGCTTGGTGGAGAAGTACTTGAGAGAGATAGCTAGAATCATAGACTTGAAGAATATAGAAGGAAAGAGAGCTTCATAGTGTCATCATCATTTTTAGCATAAAATTTCATAGGTGACAAAAAAATCAGGAGGCTTTAGTTGGTTTTGATTTATCTAGGTGGTTGGTGCCTCCTTGTAGGGTTGGTGCTCTACTAAATCTAGGGGTTTGTGCTCCTTGTGGGGTTGGTTCCTCACTAAACCTAGGGTTTGTTGCTCCTTGTTGGGTTAGTGCTCAGCTAAATTTGATTTATTGTTAAAATAAATCTTTGTCCCAAATGGGTTTTCTTCCCCTTGAGTTTTTCCCACTTATATCTCATGTTTAATTTTTCTCGTGTTCTTATTTTCTCATTTATGGTTATGTTTCTTAATTAATTCATGTTCAATGGTTAATGGTTAAGTTGAATTGATGCTTGGTGAATTCTAAAATGAATGTAAAATAAGGTTTTCAAGGCTCGTTGATTCACCCCCTAGTGGTTGTCCTTCCAACAATGTATAGCCAACATTTGGCTAACATAACATATTAACATCTCAAATCACATTTATCTAGGTTTTCATATGATTAGTAGGTCATCATATGTGGTTTACATAACATAGTTATGAGATTGTTCTACAAGGATCAATACAAAACCTCATGCACATCAAAGAGGTTTCACTCCAACGGTGACATGAACGCTCCAAGTAATCAACAAGAGTAATTAAACAAGGAAGGAAAATAATTCATAGAATAAAAAGTCTACTCATTCTCATAGATCAAAATAAGAGGCTACATATGGGAGTGTTGTGTAACTCATGTGCCTAGAAAATCATTTCATAAATACCTAGAGTAAGTTGTGGTTCTTTTCATTTATGGAGATGGTATTGTAAAGAAAACACTTCCTCTTTCTTAACATGTTCACCTTAATAAACAAAAAGATCCAGATAACTGTGTCGAGATAATTGTTTGGTGACAGAAGACTATATCCTAAGGATTTTGTGTGGTCTTGGGATAAGTTATTTATGCATGGCTGGAAACTTTGGCCAAAGTAATGTAAGTATATAATTATATTATCTGTTCACCATATCCTTACTTTATATATGTCAGATACCAGAATATGAAGTTAAGAAATTGACTTTCATGGTAGAAATTTAAGGATGGAAAACATAGTTGTCTCAACCTTGAAAAAGGTAAACCTGAACATACTAAAGATTGTATGATTACTCACATAGAGTGGACTGAAGGGAGAAAATAATAAACCCTTCTTAGTTGCACAAGGTTTATACACAAAAGATTTATCGAGATGGATCAAACCTAACTAATAACTAGTTGTTTAAAATTGTTAATTGGTTTGTCCTGAGTTAATTCTATTACATACATGTGATGAACATGAAGCTTGAGTTTTTAAAAAAATCTTCATTTTTTGAGGAAAAATAAGTGAGGCGTTATAAATATTTAAGAAAGTATGAAGAGTGTTCAATATTTATTAGACAATTGAAAGTTATCTAAGAGAGATAATAGTGATTAAGGGTTGGGTAGTTTCATGCTAATAGGTTTGCTATGCCCTTAACCTATTGCTTGTATTAGGATATGAGTAGCCGACTTGTGGCTTACCATATCATTTATAATTTATCATGCTTAATAGGTCAGCCTTGGTGATGGCCATAACATATGAATAGTATATATAGGGGATTGTAGGTAGTAGTTCATTATCATTTGAGCATTTGAGTCTTATTATATGGTTTGGAGGTTGCCCCCTCGAAGTGGTGAAGCTATTATAATTGCATATTGAGATCATTATTCTGAAATATTGTGTTATTTGGTGTTCTATTTCTACTCATAATCTGAATTATACTAGTAATTTCATTACAAGTGGTATCAGAGCTGCGATCTGGGCCAAAATTAGGGCAAAAACCCTAATTTTTGTTTCCACAATATATTTCTAACCAGAGAAAATTGGTGGGAGATATTTTTACCAAATTTTTGAAACATTTCAACTAAGGTTACCTAAAAATTTCACACTTTTTTATTTATTTTGCAAAATTTATTACACTTTTAGGGTTTTTCATAAAATCGCTACGTAGGGTGCAAATTGTGGAATTTTTCAAGTTCTTTACATTTTCAGAAATCTATCAAAAAAATAGTATTAGTATATTCTCTAGTGTTTTTCCTATTCATCCAAATTTGTATCAAAAACCTAAACCTCTAAGGTTTGATATCATGGTGGGGCCTTCCACAAGAGCAAAAAAGAATCCGGTTACTCGAGTAAAACCCTGTTGATGGCAAATCACAACACCCCTGAGTGTCTACAACTCGATGGGTTGAGACTCTCAGTGCGATTGCATAACATGGAGCTTTTCCCAAGTGTGGGACCTTGTGAAATCGGAAAAGCTCTCCGGATGAAGGCCAGTTCCTATTCCTCTGTTCAGATGCACACGTAAAAATGTAGAGGGTTTACTCAAAACCTAATCTAACTTGCCAAGGAGACAGGGTAAGAAGATGCATAAAAATAAACCTAAACTAACAAAGGTGATGCACCGAGGAATGAAGAACACCTGTCTTGCCAATAAACACAAACCATAAAAATGCAATGCAAGATCATGCACAGATAACAGATTTGCAGTGAAAGATCAAGAGGATGCAAAATGAACACAGAGAGGGTTGAGAATCATCCACAGACATGCATTATTTTCTCCAAAGATTGATACAACACCTTTGTAAAATGCCAAGAGGCAAAGTTACATTACGATTCTAAATGGGAGGTTTTAACTCCATAAATTCACCTGCTAAAGAGAAGAAGGGAGGGGCAAAACAAGAATTTCCAACCTTTAGAAAGAAGCCCCTCCTTACAATTTATAGGAAGAATGAGAGAGAAAAGAGAGAGGAATTCCAAATCTACCCCAACCACCTCCAGGTTGCATTTAATTCATCTCATTATGGTGGTAGGTGAGAACCCTAGCAAACCCAAAAAGTGGTGAACTGTATTTTGCATTTTTAAGAATTTTTCTCACCTAATTAAATATATCTAGTCATAGTTGGATAGAGGACCTCGTAAGATTTCCAAAAAGTCCAACCTTGCATGAATTTGAGCTCCCTGTGAAAATTTATGGCCATCTGAATATCTGGGTCAGGGTTTGCTTCCTGTCAGTGCTCAAAATGTTGCGCCTCCTGAAGGTGTGCCTTGGTGCATCCATCCCTATGTCGACATACTCTTACATGCGCCAAGGTGTGAATTTCTTCATGTCGACACCTTATGTCGTGCGCCCTTTACTTGCGCCTTGGCGCATCTATTTACATGTCAACATTCTTTCTTTGCCGCACGCCTTTAACTCGCGCTTGGCACATCCTTTTACATGTCGACATTCTTTGTTGTGCGCCCTTAACCTGTGCCTTGGTGCATCCATTTACATGTCGACATTCTTTGTTGTGTGCCCTTAACCTATGCCTTGGCACATCCTTTTACATGTCGACATTCTTTGTTGTGTGCCCTTAACTTGCGCCTTGGCGCATCCATTTACATCTCGACACTCGTGTCGCACGACGCCCTTTACACGTGCCTTGGCACATCCTTTTCGTGTCGACACTCTATGTCATGCACCCTTTACCTACACCTTGGCGCATCCATTTACATGTCAACATTCTTTTTGTGCGCCCTTAACCTGCGCTTTGGCACATCCTTTTACATGTTGACATTCTTTTCTGGTGGCATAATAAACATCGGGCTTTGAGTTTATTTGATTTCCATATTCTTATACTTGTCTATATCTACCCGAGGGGAAGATATTTACAACAAACCCCAGATAAAGAGGGGATAGTGATTGAAGAGATGGAGTCATAAGGGGTAAATATAGATTCCTCAGCACTAGGGTTTACCTCATTTGATCATAAGGTGATCCAACTTGAGTATGAGATGTGAAATGTACAATCTGAGATGACCTCTAAAGGAGGCATAGCCCAAATCAATCATCGGTTAGATGATATCATGCAACATGTAAAGGGTAAATAGTATGGCCTAAATCTAGCCCATATCAACCAAGGAGGATATTCAATTCAAAATCATGCACAAAATAGCCATGTTGGATCACTTTTCCAGCCCAATCATAATCCAACTTATTCGCAACCACGGAACATGATGCCGAAAGTGGATATGCGCAAATTTGATGGTAAAGATCCCCTAAATTAGATAAATCAAATGGAGAACTTCTTTGATCTACATCAAACACCATCGGGAAAAAGGTGACATTGGCATCCCTATATCTTGAACCAGACCAATTCATTTGGTATCAATGGTTATGTGCTCAAAGGCAAAAGAATGGTCTCGGTGTCACTTGGATAGTTTTTACCGAGGAGTTGCAATTGCACTATAGTTCTAGTGTTTTAGAGAACTACTTTAGTCAATTAGCAAAGTTACGAAAAATAGGATCAGCCAAATATCATGTGCATCAATTCAGAACCTATCCTTAAGGGTGGAGAATATACAGAAGAGAATTTGAATGACCTATTTCTTGGGGGTCTTAAGGACCACATCAAGCATGAGGTACGTATGTTTAATCCACTCAAGCTTTCTTATTCTATTATCATGGCACGTCGAGCAGAGGAAAAAGTTCTTTTGTAGTAGGAGGCCACCTTTCATTAACACCAGAGACTGTAGTATCTCTTCCCCTTCATTTTCTAGGCCAATTAGTGACCGACCTCAACAAATGGAAGAAAAGAGAGTAAAAGGATTATGTTTTAACTGTGATAGAAAATATGGACCGGCACACAAATGTGTTGATAAGAAGTTGTTCTATATTGACGGAGGTAATGAGGATGATGAGGATGTTGAAATTATAGGAGAGGCTGAGGAGCCAGTAGAAGATGAAGTAGAGGATCACCAACCTACAATTTCTTGCCATGCATTATCGGTATTAGTACTCCTCAAACACTCAAGGTTATTGGCTATCTCAAAAAGAAGCGGTGACAATGTTGATTGACTCGGGGAGTACTCATAACTTCATAAATAGTAAGTTAGCTACCCACCTCAATTGTTTTATTTACCCATCTCAAGAAATGCAAGTTGTGATTGCGGATGGTGGGACAGTCAAGTGCATAGGAAAGTGCCATAGTATCAATATTTCTATGGGAGACTACATGTTAGACTCACCTATGTTTACTATTTCTATGGGATGGGTAGATATTGTTTTAGGTGTCCAATGGCTCACAACCTTGGGTACTATAGAGATGAATTTCCAAGAATTGTTCATGCTATTTCATTCAGATTAAAGGAAAATACAATTGAATGAGATGGTAGCTAAGTCTCCACAAATTATTAGCTCTCATCAGATGTAGAAGGATCTCAGAAAAGGAGTAGATGGATTTATAGCAAAGTTATTTTCCATAGAAGTACAACATACCGAGTCTTCAATGCCACCCGATCTTCAGAAGATTGTTGATGCTCACTCATTTGTTTCTTATGTAATTCCAAAGGTAATACCACTAATTAGGGATCATGATCATGCCATTCAGTTGATTCCAGGAGCCAAACACCAAACATCATACCATACAGATTACCCATATTCCTAGAAAAGTGAGATCGAGAAACTAGTTCAGAAATGTTGAAGGCGGGTATCATCAAGCCTAGCCCAGAGTGCATATATTCTTCACCAATGGTTATGGTACGTAAGAAGGATGAATCATGGAGGATGTGTCCAGATTACGAGAACTCAACGAGTACACCATCAAATATAAGTTTCCTATTCCAATAATTGATGATTTACTTGATGAATTGCATGGTGTTATTTATTTCACAAAATTAGATCTTCGTTCAGGGTACCATCAAATTAGAATAAAAGAGGAAGATGTTCATAAAATGGCTTTCAGGACTCGTGAGGGCCATTATGATTTTTTGGTAATGCCTTTTTGTCTTACAAATACACCTTCAACCTTTCAAAGCTTGATGAACACTGTTTTTAGGCCATTTTTAAGGAAATTTGTATTAGTTTTCTTTGATGACATATTGATTTGTAAGACATGGGAAGAAAACTTACAACATGTAAATAAAGTGTTGGAAGTTCTAGAGAAATAGACTCTATATGCAAATGCATCCAAATGTTCTTTTGGTGTACAAGAGGTAGAGTACTTGGGTCACATTATATCCCATGAAGGCGTCAAATTTGATCCTCAAAAGATCAAAGCTATGGTGGAATGGCCAAGGCCCAAAACTCTCAAAAATATTCGTGGGTTCCTAGGACTAATAGGGTACTACAGAAGATTTGTGTGGGGATATGGTAGAATAGCAACCCCACTCACTGCATTGCTAAATAAGGATGCCTTCCATTGGATAGACTTAGCCACTAAATCCTTTGAGCAGTTGAAGGAAGCCTTGTGCAGCACCCTAGTTTTGGCTACTCCCAACTTCTCAAAAACCTTCATTGTTGAATGTGACACTTCAAGATCAGGATTGGGAGTAGTTCTAATGCAAGAAGGAATACCAATTGCATTTGAGATTCACCAATTCAAAGGAAAATATATGCTCAAACCTGTCTATGAGAAAGAAATGATGGCTATTCTTCATACGGTCAAGCAATGGAGGCCCTATCTCATGGGTAGACACTTCAAGGTAAAAAATGATCATGATAGTCTCAAATACTTTTTGGAGCAAAGGTTATCATCTGAGGAAAAAAAAAAGTGGGTAACAAAAATGTTGGGTTATAATTTTGAAATCATATACAAAAAGGGTAAAGAAAATGTAGTAGCTAATGTGTTGTCCAAAAGGGACATATGCAGATGCCTTACTATGTGGAATGTCCATGTTGAAGGCCGATTGGGTGGATGAAGCAAGATTGGAATGGGATCAAGACAAGGATACACAATCTCTAATATAGAATATCAAGCAAGGATCTATGACATCTAACCAATTTGAGTGGAAAGGTAATGCCCTATGGTACGAGGAGGACAAAGTTATACTTGAGTAAATATTCTAAGTTGAAGCATAAGATTCTTGTAGAGCTACATTCCTACTTTGTTGGAGGACACTGCGGGAAGGACTCAAGGGGATGTCCAAAATTGTGTATCATAGTTTTTAGTGTGCCAACATAACAAAGGGGAAACAATTAAGACACAGTGTCATTCTGACCCTTACCAATTCCTAGCCGAGAGATGGGAGGAGGTCTCCATGGATTTCATCACCCGATTGCCTTGTTCGAGAGGGTAAGAATTTTATTTTGAGATTTTTGATAGGCTAAAAAAATATGCCCATTTTTTTGCCCTATCATATCCATTTACAAAGCTAAATCTGATCATGACTATTTTTTTGGAGACAATTCAAAGGCTACATGGAACCGCAAAGATAATTGTAAGTGATCATGATCCTATTTTCACAAGTAATTTTTGGATGGAATTATTTTCATGTTTGGGTACTCAGCTAGCTCACAGTCATCTTATCATCCTCAAATTGATGGGCAAATGGAAGTGGTAAACAAATGCTTAGAGGGGTATCTACGTTGTTCTGTATCAGATAAGCAAAAAAGGTGGATTAAATGGCTACCACTTGCAGAATGGTGGTATAACACATCTTTTCATACCTCTTCTCAAATGACCCCATTTTAGCATTATATGGTTACCATCCACCTTCTATCACTTCCTCTTTGAGAGTGCAAACTAACGTCACAGATTTTGAGGAACACATTCAACATCGACAACGAGTTTTGGCTAGTTTGAAGGAGAATTTAGCATTAGCACAAAACATGATGAAACAACAAGCGAGATCAACACCGTAGTGAAAGATATTTTGAAATTGATTCTTGGGTTTTTATATGCCTCCATCCTTACAAAAAGATGTCCCTAGAGCAATAGAAAAAGGAAAACAAACTTGCTCCTAAATATTATGGCCCTTATCAAGTTCTACAAGAAAATTGGCAGTGTTGTTTATAAACTAGAGTTGCCTCCATCTTCACACATACACCCAATATTCCATGTTTCATGCCTAAAGAAGGTTATTGGAAAAAAATTTAAGCCCAGACGAGTTACAGAACTTGACGAGGAAGGAAGAATCATTTTGGAGCCATAGAAGATCTCTACAAACACGTACTTAAGAGGTGAGAACCAGAGACATTAAGGAATATCTGATCAAGTGAAATAATCGAGCATAGAAGATGCAACACGGGAGGATGAAGGTTTTACTCGCAGCAACATCCGGATTATTCAACATTGGGGAAATGTTGGTTTGAATGGGAAGGGCATGCTATGCCCTTAACCTATTGCTTGTATTAGGATATGAGTAGCCGACTTGTGGCTTACCATATCATTTTATTATATCATTTATACTTTATCATGCTTAATAGGTTGGCCTTGGTGATGGCCATAACATATGAATAGTATATATAGGGGATTGTAGGTAGTAGTTCATTATCATTTGAGCATTTGAGTCTTATTATATGGTTTGGAGGTTGCCCCCTCAAAGTGGAAAAGCTATTATAATTGCATATTGAGATCATTATTCTGAAATATTATGTTATTTGGTGTTCTATTGCTGCTCATAATCTAAATTATACTAGTAATTTCATTACAAGGTTTTTCATGAACTAGGTGATACTTAAAAGTGTATTGGATTCAAAATATTGTTCAAATCTTAGGGCTTGATATAATTGATAGATAATAAAGACTCCTAAAGTTTCACTTTTATTGTGTTTTTACAAGGTGCTTCTCCATTATTAGGGTTTTGACTAATGTAAGAAAATAAATTACATAAATCAAAGGAGTAACATCAATAGAACACCAAATAATCCCAAAATAGAGACATAATATGATAATTTGTAAGAATAAACTATTCAACCACTTCGAGGGAGGTGATGACCTCAAAAAGTTACAATAAGACTTAAATGTTTAATTCTGCTAGTTATTAAATCCTATATATACCATACTATTGTTGGTTTGTGTGACTTGCCTCATCATCACTCAACGTGTTTTCCACCTCACTATGAGTTATCTTTCCTGGTGAGATCATAGGTCTTAGGATTTATATGACACATTGCATATTTCATCATATAATATATCATTTTCATATGCATCGGTGGCGTCATAGGAATTACATTAAATTTTGGAATTGTAACTCCTCCTTCCCTCATTGAGGGAATTATTTTCCAGAGCACAAGAGTTACACAATAGTCCCATATGTACCATCTTATTTTTCTCTATGAGAATGAGTAGGCCTATTTATTATATACATGATTTTCCTTTATTTTTCAATTACTCTTGTTGATTACTTGGAGCGTTCACATTACCGTTAGAGTGTAACCTATTTGGTATGTACGGGGTTCCATATTGATCCTTGTAGAGTAATTGTACATGGTATCGAGATCAAAACATGGCTTGTAAAGAAGGATAGACTCGAGCATGCCATATGGCATGTCCCAAATCAATTTGGGTGATGATAATACGGTTTGAGTTTCCGGTAGTGGATTGGTAGAGATGAACGGTGTAAATTTAACCAAGTGTTGAGTGTTCTCAATCTCTCTACCAATCTCCTATCGATTTATCAAATCACTCACATTGGTGAAGGAATGCCAGTGGAATTTGGTCCTAACCTAGTGATTATACATGAGCTTCACTCGAATCCAGAGTGGCTAAGTGAAAGATGGATCAATGTTTACGGTTGTACACATTATAACACTTTACTTCTAATTTGATGCCCATTTCCTTGATCACTCTTATAGATGAAGTTAGTAAGCTATGGCATGAGCGTTTTGGTGATCTTAACTATCATTACCTTGAGTAGTTGAGTCAAACCAAAATGGTTAATGGGTTACACCACATCAAATTTTCTAAGGGTCTTTGTGAGGGTTGTGCCCTCAAGAAGCATCTCGAAGAAATTTTTGGCAAAGGAAAAGCCTAGAGAGCTAATTGTCTTTTGGATCTTGTTCATAGTGAAATTTCTAGCCCTTTCCCATCTCCTTCATTTACTATAGCTCTTTATATACTTACCTTCATTGATGAATTTTTTTGTTACACTTGGGTGTATTTTCTTAAGAAAATTTTTGAAGTTTTTGATTTTTTCGAGACTTTAAGGATCTTTTTAAGAAACAAGATGAAATCTCTATCAAGTTTGTAATACCTACTTTTATTACTTCAAATAACAGGTTTTTATTTTTGAAAACTAACATATGCCTTCAATTATTTAAATCTATAATCTAACATTTAAATCCAACAACTTTTAATTTCAAATCTTTAGATTAAAAATCAATAAATCATGTGCATAGTTATGGGTCAACTGGATTTAATTATCCCCCATAAGTTAATCTTTTGATTTTGTATATAATGTATACCCTTTAGTGCCCTTATCAGCTTTGATCTTATCGGTGTTACTCTAAGTGTCTACACTGGGATTCATTCAATTGAATCCCATCCGACATCTCACACTATAGTTCAACTAGATGGACTTGACGGTGTAAGGACTTACACTACTTCACTAAATTTTATGGGTCATGCGTTGTATTCTCTATTTCTAAATGACATATTCATCTTTGAAACATGTCCCATCACCATTTCACTTGGTTTAGTTATCAAGATTGAATCTATTAGTTAAGTTAAATTAATTTCAAGCTACGCACAAGATACAAAAAAATTCATCCCGTGTGAAGAAGCATGACTATGCCAACTTAATTTTCCTATGGGAGAGAAAGTTCTCACACAATGAATTACATCATCATACGATCAATTTATCCTCCTAGCTAACATATGTTGGTACTGCGAGGTGACATGTCGAATAAGACAAACAACCTTCGTATCTTAGCATAACACCATTCCATACCGAATTACGACATACATAATAAGTGGAGCTCGAGGGACAAGCGGGGATACATATTGTATGGCAGAATTCATTGAATTACCTACGTCATTTGATGAATCCTACACCACAACAGCCACCCAAATTTGGCCTATCGAGTTCCATGCATTAGGAGTGTTGTAAATCTTATCTTAGTTCATTATTATGAATTAGTTTTATGACAAGTTTATTTTTCACTTCACAGCGATACATTATAGCTTACGAATTTGATCCTAAGGTCCATATCTTAGTTTTGATAGTCATTTGTAATCATTTCTATAAGTTTATTTGTGTACATTCATTAAGCATCATTATATATTTAGGGAAGCATACTACCTTATTAACGAAGTCCCTACTTTATGTACCTTTGGAAAATGAACTAAGGATGAAAATGATAAAGGAATTTCATGACACTCCTTATTCTAGACATCCTGGAGTGACTAATATGCTTGTTGATGTAAAATAGCAAAGTATTTTTGGAAAGGGATGAAAAATGATATAGTGAAATATGTATCACATTTCTTAGAATGTCAGCAAGTTAAGGCTGAACATTTGCATCTAGTAGGATTGTTATACCATCACGGTGATCTCGTAGTATGAATGACAAGTGATTAATATGGATTTCATGCAAGGACTTCCTATGTCAAAGAATAAACATGATGTAATTCTAGTTGTATATGAAAAAATAACAAAATTCACTCATTTTATACTAGGGAATCTAAAATATGATTCATTTGTGTTTGCAAAAATGTTCATGCATGATATTTTCATATTGCATGATGTGCCTGAATTGATAATTTCATATAGAGATCCTAGGATGACTTCTCATTTTTGGAAAACCTTAAATACCACTTTAATGAAAAAGTTGAATTTCAGTTTTGCATACCACCCGGAAAATGATGGATAGACTGAAAGGGTAAATCAGGTGATGGAAGACATGCTCAGGATGTATTGCATGGATCGGCAAAGTACAAGTGGGAAGAATACCTTTCGCTGGTTGAGTTTTCCTACAATAACACTTACCATTCATCACTAAAAATGGCTCCATTTGAGGATTTGTATGGAAGAAATTGTATAACACCTAACAGTTGGGATAGTGTGGAAGATAGAGAAGTTATAGGACCTAAAATGTTGACTAAAATGGAACAACAAGTTAAGCTCATTTTTGAGTGATTAAAAGAGGCTACCGATAGACAAAAAAACATACGTTGAGTTGAAGAGAGTTGATAGAAAATTTGAACAAGAAGATAAAGTTTTCTTATGAGTTAAGCCTAAGAAAATTTCAATTGTCACCTCGTTATGTTGTACCCCTTGAAAATATTAAATTAATCAACCCTATAGCATACCGGCTAGCGTTGCCTCTTGCATTGTCTAAGATGCAGGATGTTTTTCACATCTCATTGCTTGAAAAGTATGTATCGATTTATCGCATGTACTTAAGCTGGAACTCTTTACGGAGTTCGGGATATGGGTGTCATTGTAGTTGAACCCATAAGGGTGTTGGAAACAGGAAAGTTGTACTTGCGAAACAGAGAAATAAGTAAATGTAAGGTCTAGTGGGACCAATTTTCTGAAGAGGGTGCCACTTGGGAAAATCTAAATGAAATGAAAATTGATTTTTACTTTTTGTTTTTGTGATAAACGTAAATATTTGTTATATGTTATTATACTTTTTTATATATTATTTGAATGAGTGGGAAACGTCATAAAATTTGTTTTTTAGTAAAAACTTTTTGAATTTGGGTTGTTACATCTAGTTAAATTACTATTTTACAGTTCAAGAAAGCGAAGGATTGAAAGTTTCAGTTATGCTATTATCGTTGTGACATTTAGCAAGTAAAATTTGTATCTAAAATGGTTTGAATTTTGCTAATTTTTGAAACTTATCTTTAGGGATGATAATACTTAAGAGGTGTTATACCACTGCTAGTTCACTTGGATGAAATCATACATTATCTGGATATGGTTGATATATGTTTGGTTATATTACGATTATGCTTATTGATATACTTAAGAATGTTTTCATTAACAACTAATGTTGATAGCAATGGACTTATGGTCTGAATGATGTGTTCTCATGTTTGTCTTTGTTGTACTGTTGTGATGATACTATTATGGTTCTTCATTTTATGTTTACCTCGCATTAGGATATATGATTCTCTGCTTATAGCATCATGGTATGAATCGGAAATTGAATATTACCAAGTAAGAACGGAAAATTATATGGGCAAGGTTGTACCCATTGTCGTAATAATGCTAACTTAATGAAACCTTTATTACCATGTAGTATGGTATGTTTTGTTGATTTCTATGATTAAGTGGTATGAGACCATATCTTAGTGCATACATTAAATGGTCATCGACCATGAATGGGATTAATAATATCTTCCCTAATAGAATCATTTGGTCGAGTACCGACCCAGGTAATCTATCTAATTAAGTTGTATAAATCCATTTAATGGTCATTCAAACAATTAATTATTGTTTGGGAAATTTACTAAATTCGGGGAGTTTTACGTGGTGATATGTATGTGTGTGTGTGTACATACATGTTTATTTAAATATATACAAAGATATTTCTTTTGTAAGGTGTTCGACCTTATTATGTAGCAATGTTTATCTTTTTAAACTATTGCGTATAAGATGGCAGCTCGGTAGAGCTACCACCTGAGCTCATAAATGAGTATGTGGGTGATCCAATCATGGCATTTCCACTCTATCACTTTGAATTAAATAACATCAAAAGGATAAGAGGGCCAAAGGCCACTTAGCAAGGCTGGAGTTTGAATTTTTCAAACGGGCTTCGAATGTTAGATGGACTCCCCCTTGAGATCGATGATGAAAGATATTGCTAAATTTGGATGGCGAGATGGAAGTGGAAGGCAGAGAAAAATGAGAGGGAAAATTAGTAGTTGTGTAAATTTTTCATTTATTGTGATTAAACGCAAACCCTACGGGCATTGGGGGAAGAGAGTAGCTTCTCAAGGAAGCCACCTCTAGTTTTATGAGTTAATTAGGGTTCATTTTTTTATTATTCTTTTTTCTCACCATTTTGAGCTCTACATGAAGTTTTAGCATTTATGTTGCATTCAAACTAGTTTTAGCTCTGCATGCAATCTCTGACTGTTTATGATATTTTTATGGGATTATTTAAGAATGTAGTTGAGTTTTTAATGGATTTTGATTATCGATGAGGAGAGAGTTTCTTTTTTTTTTCGTAAAGAGTTTCTATAAGTCTATTCGGTGAAGGATTTGGGCTCAACCAAGCTGTGAAGGAAATCATAGGAGACACTCTACAAATTCTCATAGGCATGAAAATGTTATTCTCCCCATCTTTATTATTTATGGCATCAAGACATTTTTATGTTATTTTCACCATGAAAATAATGACTTGGGTGATTTGTATGCGGAAATAATATTGGTGTGAAACTCGGGGGAATACTATGATAACGTTTTGATTAAATATTAGAGGATATAAATGTTCGTTATACATGTGTGGGTTTGAAGTAAGAGTTTTATTAGTTTTTATGAATACCCATTTTGGGTTCTGATGATTTCATAAGATATATTTATATTTGACTATCTCTTTAGCGAGAATGAATTTTGAGTTGTAATGAGGCGAGTTGATGTTTGATTTCATTATCTTTATATCAACTTGATTCGGTTTGGATACACGTTTTCTAGTTTATGTGTTACAGGAAAAATGTAGAGTTTCCAAAATGGATGACAGACCTAGGGCCTTTGAGCATAGATCACTATGAATTATTTAAGGCCGAATGACCATTATTTTGTTGAATAATAATATGTTATTTTGGTTATATGAAATATGCATCCATGTATACGCTTATTTGTTTTCATTATACTATTATGGGAACTTGGGGTTTTATCCAATTTTCTTCCTCGGTATACTTACCTTGAATACTTGTATGTGAGCTTAATCTTGACAAGAAAGGAGATATGTAGCCTATGAGGCTACGCGATGTTGTGGTCATTTGAGAATTGTTTTTCCTTAAACATATGGTCGACCTCTGTGAAAATTTTTGGAGTTTAGTGGGAATGGTGGGGCTCTAAGTCAAATCAATTTTTATGGCGAGTCCCTCAGTATATATTTATAGTCATCATGATTGTATGGTTATGAAATATTTATGCATATGGTTGTGGTTCGATTCATATAAGGAACCTTCGTAAACTTTAAGGTAATACATTTTGATTTGATAAGGGACTTCATTGTTTCATGAGGTCTTTGACCTTTTCTCTTTTGACTGTTAATAATAGTTTATATTATTATATAAGGGATAGAAAAAATTAAAAATGTAGATTTTGGACTTGTTATTGTGTGTGGAATTTGTGACTGCAGAATATTCTCCACCTATGTGAACATAATATTTATATTTGAATGATTGGAAATTAGTTGTTAAGATTTATCATTTGTACCCTCACTGGTTGTGATATGAAATTGCCTTTTAGGTAAAAATGTTAAGGTATCTAACTTATGATCATTTGTGAACCAATAAAATTATGAATAATTTTGTTTGTATTCTATATTGGTATTCATTTAGTCATGCATTTGTTGAGACATAATACCTTACTGCCTTCGTGTGAAAGAAACATTAAATAGGTATGAAATGATAACTCCTTTGTTGTTTATATTTCCATGATGATATCATTGATTATATCCTTGAATGAAGAAATATCATATTGATGTTTTAATGTTATAAATATTAAAGATAAGGTGAATGATCTTTTCATGCCAGTTCTTTGAACTGATCATTTTCTAACATTTTTAGATGATGGAAAGTAAGTCTTTGTGGGTAGATGATTTTATTTGATTGATTATGTTATATTGTTGAGAATATTACATGGAAATGTTGTATGAGTGGGCTTATGCTTCGTTGTTCTAATTTGATGAAAGGCATCTTAGCCTTAAATACCTTTGTATTACTTTGGAAAAAGGAATGTTAAATTGGTTTTATTTATTGACTATAAATCAATAAAGTGATTTCAAGTTGATCGAATAAATATTTTTGTTCAGTTTTGAAAGGAAATATAAATCTTGTATTCAACCTTGTATATTTGTTGTAATACCGATCTCAGTTGATCATATGATTACCAATGTATTTTTGAAAGGAAGCATAGTATAAACTATTTGTGACTTAAACAATTTGTTGATGAGATAAGACATAGATTGTGGAGCATTTAGGAAATGGTATACTTATGTGAATTAGCTTTAAAACAGTTAAGTTAAAGTTAAGCTACATAAGGGTTATTGAGTAATGAACTATAAAAGTAAATGGTTGAAGTTTATTATTTTATAGTTGCATGCTTATAACCCATTCTATTATGTTAAATAAATCAGGACAATTTATTATAAAGTCCTTTGCATGTAGTAGATACTATTATGAATGATTGTGATCTATTTATTGATAAGTTCAAGTGAATGTGTACTTAAGCAATAAAATGACACTTTGTAGTGTTTTAATAAATTAGGGACTAGGTTAATAATGAATTATGATACCCTAAATATATAATGATGCTTAATGAATGTACACAAATAAACTTATGGAAATGATTGTGAATGACTATCGAAACTAAGATATGGACCTTGGGATCAAATTCGTAAGCGATAATGTATCATTGCAAAGTGAAAAATAAACTTGTTGTAAAACTAATTAAATATAATGAACTAAGCTAAGATTTACAACACTCCTAATGCATGGAACTCAGCAAGCCAACTTAGGTGGATGTTTTGGTGTAGGATTCATTAAATGACGTAGGTCATTAATGAATTCTTTCATACAACAGATATCCCCAGTTGTCCATCGAGCTCCACTTATTACATACGTCATAATTCGAGTGTGGAATGGTGTTATGCTAAGATGCAAATGTTGTTTGTCTTGTTCGAGACATGTATCCTCGAGTACCAACTTATGTTAGCTAGGGAGAATAAATTAATTGTATGATGACGTAATTCATTGTGTGAGCACTTTCTCTCCCATAGGAAACTTAAGTTGGCATAATCGTCTTCGTTGCCTGGGATGAACAATTTTTATATCTTGTGCATAACTTGAAATTAATTTAAATTAACTTACATATTCAATCTTGATAACTAAATCAAATGAAATGGTGATGGCACATGTTTAGGAGACGAATGTGTCATCTAGAAATAGAGCATGCAATGTATGACTCATAAACTTTGGCGAAGTAGTGTAAGTCATTACACTGTTAAGTTCACCTAGTTATAACTATAGTGTGAGATGTCATATGGGATTCGATTGAATGAATTCCAGGTAGACACTTAGAGAAAAACTTGTAAAATCAAATACGAGAAGGGCACTAAATGGTATACATTGTATACAGACTTGAAAGAGTAACTTATGGGGGATCATTGAATCCAATTGACCCATAACTATGCACATTCTTTATTGATTTGTTATATGAAGATTTGAAATTAAAATTTGTTGGATTTAAATGTTAGATTGTACATTTAAATCATTGAAGGCATATGTTATTTTTCGGGAAATTAAAAAAATCTCGTTATTTGAAGTAATGAAAAGTAGGTGTTACAAACTTGATAGACCTTTCATCTTGTTTCTCAGCAAGAGCCTTAAAGTCTTGAAAGTGATCAAAAACTTCAAACTTTTGCTTAAGAAAATACACCCAAGTGTAACGCAAAAATTCATCAATGAAGGTAAGTATATAAAGAGCTTTAGTAAACGAAGGAGATGGTAAAGGGCTAGAAATGTCACTATGAACAAGATCTAAAAAATGAGTAGGTCTCTCGGATTTTCCTTTTCCAAAACTTTCTTCGATGTGCTTCCCAAGGACACAACCCTCCCAAAGATCCTTAGAAAATTTGACGCGGTGTAACTCATTAACCATTTCATTTTGAATCAATTCTTCAAGGTAATGATAGTTAAGATGACCAAAACGCTCATGCCATAGCTTACTAACCTCATCTACATGAGTGATCAAGGCAGTGGGAATTAAATTATAAGTAAAGTTGGAGAATGTCTACAACCGTAAATGTTGATCCACCTTTCACTCAACCACTGTGGAGTCAGAGCGAAGCTCATGTATGATCACTGAGTTAGGACCAAATTCCACTCGCATTACTTCACCAAGGTGAGTGATTTGGTAAATCGATAGGAGATTGGTAGAGATATTTAGAATACTCAACACTTAGTTAAATGTTCCACTATCCATCTCTACCAATCAGCTACCGGAAACCAAAACCATAGTATCATCACCCAACTTGATTTGGGACATGCCACATGGCATGCTTGAGTCTATCCTTCTCTGCAAGCCATTTTTTTCTTTGATGTCATGTGAGATTGTTATGCAAGGATCAATATGGAACCCTATGCACATCAAAGATGTTGCACTCCAATGGTGACATGAACACTCCTAGTAATCAACAAGAGTAATCGAATAAGAAAGGAAAATCGTGCATATAATAAATAGTTCTACTCATTCTCATAGATCAAAATAAGAGGGTACATATGGGAGTGTTGTGTATCTCATGTGCCTAGAAAATAATTCCCTTGATGAGGGAGGAGGAGTTACAATTCCAAAATGGAATTCAATTCCTATGATGCCACCGACACATGACAATGACATTCATGTGAAATCTTCAATGTGTCATATAACTCACGTAGGTGAGATAACTCACCATGTGAGGTGGAAAGATGTTGGCTGATGATGAGGCAAGTCACACACACCAACAATAGTAGGGATATATAGGATTTAGTAACTAGTAGATGACCATAATATCAAACATTTAAGTATTAGTGTAACTTTTGGAGGTTATTATACCCCTTGAATTGGTTGAATCATTTATTCTTACAAACTATCATATCATCTCTCTATTTCGGGATTATTTTGTCTTCTATTGATGTTATTCCTATGATTTATGTAATTGATTTTCTTACATTAGTCAAAACCCTAATAATGGAGAAGCACCTTGTAAAAACACAATAAAAAGTGAAACTTTAAGGAGTCTTTATTATCCATCAATTATTATCAAGCCCCAAGATTTGAACAATATTTTAAATCCAATACACTTTTAAGTATCACCTAATTCATGAAAACCCCATTATCATGAAATTACCCAACCCTTATCACTATTATTTATTTTAGATCACTTTCAATTCTCTAATAAATGCTTGATGGAACACACATTTAATGTTGAACGCTCTTCATACTTTCTTAAATGTTTATAACCCTCACTTATTTTTCCCAAAAATGAAGATTTTTAAAAAAATTCAAGCTTCATGTTCATCACATGTATATAATATAGTTACTCGGGAAAAACCAGTTAACAAATTTAAACAACTAGTTATTAGTTAGGTTTTATCCATCTGATAACTCTTTTGTGTATAAACCTTGTGCAGATAAGAAGGGTTTATTATTTTCTCCCTTCAGTCCACTCTATGTGAGTAATCATACAATATTTAGTATGTTCAGGTTTACCTTTTCAATGGTGAGACAATTATGTTTTCCATCCTTAAATTCCTACTACGAAATTCATTTTCTTAACCAGATACGGTATCTTACATATATAAAGTAAGGATATGGTGAACAGACAATGCAATCAACTACTTGCATTACTTTGGCCAAAGTTTTCAGCCATGCATAAACAACTTATCCCGAGACCACACAAAATCCTTAGGGATATAGTCTTCTGTCACCAAACAATTATCTCGACACAATCATCTGGATATTTTTGTTTATGAAGGTGAACATGTTAAGAAAGAGGAAGTGTGTTCTTTACAAGACCATCTCCGTAAATGAAAATAACCACAACTTACTCCAGGTATTTATGGAATAGGAGAGACCACATAATGGAATTACTGCCATTACATCCTCTTTCCCTCTTCTGTAACTACCCCTAGTTAGCACTATGTCAAGATGTTTGTATGATGACGTAAGATTACATCCAATCTACGTCATATTTAAGGTTTACTACCGCAATATGTATTTCATCTTGTGACAATTTCTACGAGACTTAAGTTACTTCTTGTTTACCTAAGTCATAATCATGAAATCTTACTTAATACTTCTTAAATTCATTCAATTGTGCTTTCAATAACCTTCATAACTTATTCATGTTATGGAGTTAATTATTAATTACCCTCTTGTAAGGTCATCTTATTGAAGATATAAGTTACCAAGTCAAAGGTTGGTTTAGTTTACTAACTGTTGTTTTATATTGTAGACTGATAATATCATTTATTTACAATGGTTATCTTAATACTTCATAACAAAATAATGATTAAGAATAATCATTTGCATTATTCATGCCTATTTTATTCTCAATTTAGATTTTATTAGCCACATTTGTTACTATCGTATCATCTTATTATAAAGTATTAGTTGATCTTGATATTACTCATGGTCATTTATACATTTTACTTTATAAATGTATTAATGATCAATGTTATCTTTTCCATGATAAAAAATTAGTTTAACAACTTACTTTTTGATGTTTTGAATTATTCATAGAACGAGTTTAAGTATAATATTTAGAATTAAGTAATGACTTAATAATACATTTAAATGTCGTTTGATTATCTATTTACTTAATAAATCAGCAGCATTTTATGAAGAAAGTCATTAAATAAATATGTAGATAATATCTACTCATATAAATCGAGGTCAATTAAATAAACTCTACATTTATATATTTAATAAAAAATCACACAAAGTTGCAAAATCAACTTTCATCATTATAAGTCAACAAAATCCATAACTAGGATTATACATCGAGGTCATATGCCTATCCTTACAATTAGGAATTCTTTGTGAAATCATTTAAAATAAACATGATATTAATTAAATGATCATTTTTACATGTGACCGCAAGGTCGTAGTCAATAAAAAATATTAAATTAGTCCAGACATTCACTTCATAGCTTCTCCTATTTACATGTACATTAGTTAGAAGAAATAAATATTCATGGGTCAGTTCGAGAGAATTGGTATGAGTCAACTTGCTCATTTTCTACATTATAATCATTATATAATGATAACAAAAATCAAGGTTTGACTCTATAATGATTTAAGTCATTTTACCAATTTAATCAACACAAATCAAATCAACAAAATATAACATCATTAGATTACTTCTTACCAATTTAGCCCAACAATACTTACTTATACATGGTTGTCTCTTTTTTCTACAATCTTTCAATAAAAATTTTAATAATAAATTCACTATTAACTACCAGCCATAAAACATATTCTTGTAATAGTATTATTTCAAACTTTCTAATAGTTTCTTTTTTAATCAAAATTCTAATTTTACAATCAATTACAAATAAAGTATAATATTTACTTGATTATAAAAACATTCAATTATAGTGTACATTCTCCTACAAAATATCTAAATCCCCTAAAGAGAAAACACAGACATCTATATAATGTCTTCTAAATACTCAAATCAAATACGAATAACATTTTTAGGGTCTTATAAACAAACGCAGATCCGAATAGAAAAAAGCAGATAACTAGACATTCTTTTACTCTCCTATTTCGCATATCCACACAAGAAGATAATTGAAATAGTTAGTTTATGCATCTAATATGCACACATATTTAAGACACGGTCTTGGGCTAGGGATCTTCATATTTATCCTTCATATAAAAATATGCAAACCAAAACGCAATTTTGTATGAACTTATACTCATTACCTTTATAGAATTTTTACTAACCTTGAGAACAAAACGCAATCCATAATTTCTAAAAATCTTAAGCTTATTCCTTTCATACAAATATCCATACCCAAATAGAAAAACACTATCAAATCTCATAAACCCCTACTTATCACAAATATAAACCAAGATTGTTTTATAACATTCTTTCTCACAAATATGCATGCATTTTCAACATGAAATCTAAACAAATAGTTTGAAAGCATTATAGCATTCATTTACACAAATTTGTATGTAATTTCAACATTCAATCCACTTAACTAGCTTTAAATACATAGTCGATATAAAACCTATAGCCCAAATTCTTAAATAACTTATTTGTAATGTCCTGCTTTGAAACCCAGATTTTTTAAAATACCCAAAAATGAACACATGCCCGAAGTAAATTAAGGGCACAATCTATAAACTCTTCCTATTCATAAAACAAAATACATATAACCACGTGTATACCCAGACAAATGGAGGATAATACTTAAACTCAACAAAAAAACTATGTGTAAATTTAACATGCAATCAAAGTAGACAAAAGATAACCTAGCTCTTGACATGTTTTTAACTATAAAATCAAAACACAAAACACCAGAATGTCATTATCCAAATATAAAGATTAGGATTTATAATATGAGGAAGAATCTCATACCTATTATAATTTCCTTTTTCATCTCAACTTCTTTTCTCCCGAAATCTCCTCCAAAAATAAAAATAACAATAATAATACTGAAGCATTCCTTTTTGTAATTGATTTACACTATTTCCATATTCGTAATCATATTCATGGCCGCTTAAAATGCAGACATATTAGGAAAGAAATTCCACTATCTCCATAAACCCCAAAAATATAGCAAAGAAAACAAAACAATGGAAATTATCAAATGAGAGAGAAGGAAAGGATGCAACCACATTTAGGTTGGATTCTTGGGGAAGCTAACCATTCCCAAGGAGTCAGGTTTGCAATAAATGCCAATAAACCCTAAACCCCTCCTTACCACTTTAACATGCCACGTATTCTTATTAATTTATCTCCTATTACCCAAACATGGATGGCATATTGTTCGCATACTTTTATTAAACCCTTTATGTTCCCATCTTAATATGTCATAATTTAAACAAAACATTAATGTCTATACCTTAATATACCATGAAGCAATCATGACATTTTTATATGCCTCCCACTTATATTAAGTGGTTTAATATGCCACGTATTTTAAACAAGCCTTCATACATACATAAAACCAAGTCCAAGTTTCCAAGACTGTCCAACTCATGGACTATTCAAACAATGTCAACTCATTTAGCAAGGTTTACTTTAACAAAACGATGTCAAGATCTCGGTCAGAGCCACACATTTTAATAACAACAAAGGCTAAACATAGCATTTATGATCGTAAACTTCTCTTGTGGAAACTTAAAAAACCACACAACTATTGTTTTTACTTTCAATTTACTTGAAAATGGCAGTTCTAAAGGTTAGGAATGAATTCTAGTGCTTAGAACTACTTGCAACAAATAAAAGATGAAAATTCAATACCCAACACAATATTTTTATCCTGGAAACCCCCAAATTGAGGGAAAACACGTCAGGAAGGAAAATTTCTCTTTCTTCCCGAGTAATATATTGGCCAAAATGGAAACTTTTAGTGGTTAATATTCATAATTTGGCTAAAAGTAGGAATTATAAATATGAATTTATCTATTTTAACAACCATAGCAATGCCCACGTTTCACCCAAAATTTCCAAAAACATTAATTTGTCCCATGTGAATAGCCAACGGATCTCCAATCCCAATATATATTTTTTATTGAATCGTCGCATGATCGACGGGCCAAGATTTTGAAATATTCTTAGATTGCCAAGAAATCTATAGAAATATTCGTCGACATGTTTGGGAATTTTTTTTTGAAATTTTATTTAATTTTCCATATATACACACATAGATCTAGATTTTAGAAACTAATCACTAAGTTGAAACCAATCACTCAAAAGAGGTACAGAATGCCCACATGTCCATGTTGATGCTCTTGATCTACACCATGTATCTCCTTGGCTATCATGTGTCCTCCATAGATCATTGACCTAAGACACGAGTCTAACTCCGAACTCGAAGTTATATTAATCACATATTATTTCGTGGGATTCAAGTCTATTAGAACCCTTTGGTTGAGAGATCACCAGAATGACCTAACATGTTTCATGTATTTAGTGAGGTTTTGGATGTTTGGTGGAGTCTCTATAACTAGTGGATCTTTTAAATTTGGTGTCCTTTCAAATGTAAAGTTGTCATATACTTGTAAAGAATGGATAATTTCATAATATGATAATGTATCCTTCATTTTCCACTCCATCCAAAATTTCCTTCAAAAAATATATCCTATTTCACCAATGCCATGAATGTTGATTTTAGATAATTTTCCAACCCAATGAATCTGGTTCTAGCCATATTCACTATGATTTCTATAAGTTGTTTTTAGGTATGTTTCTTAAAAAATTCCTATTGGCTAATTAAAATAATTACATATTATAAGAATCTGAAGGAAGACAACAATGTTACTTCCACCCTCTCTACTTATTTTCTCTGCTCATACACCTTGCTTCTACAAATCAATTCTAGCACCAATGGTTTCTTCCTCACTTATCCCATCAATCCTTTCCCAATTCCACATGCTCTTATTTAATTTATATCTTTCTTCCTATGTCCTCCCGTGTATTAGAGAATAGGAAAGGTCATATAAGGAAGAGACACATTCGAGACGTTCCAAATACGTGACTATTCGTGGATATATATTTTTGTTTTATCCAATGATAGGAATTTCAAGTATACTGAGACTAGCGGTTAAGTGACTACCATGAAAGTTACACAACCACTTGTGTTTGTAGAGGGCGGCTACTGTAATCGCCACTCTAAAGTGATGGTTTTGTAACTTAATAGTTTGCTTCTATTTCCGTTTATTTTCCCTTCTGATTCTGGTTACTCTAATGAAATGGTATTTTCTGGATCCCTATGGATCACTCCTCCCCTGCTCATGAGGATTTTGGTCCTACAAAATATTAGTATGTGAGTAGATAATGTAGCCAAATTATGAACCAATTAGATATCTTGCTAAATAATATGAGCTCCAAAAGAAAATAGATCTCCTTATTTTTTATTCAATAATGAATTACAATGTTTCCTAAATAGGAAAATAACTCCCAACTCGAGTTTCCAAGTAAACTCTAGCTAACTCGACTAAATCTACTATAGGTGGCGAAATTACTATTTTTAACATCTTACTAAAACCCTGTTATTCTTAGTAAGTTCACATGCTTATTCCTACCGAAGAAATTTCCATGCATCTTCTACATCCATAAATTAGAGGAATTTCCAAATTTCTAACTCATAATGCTAGACTAAACTTAACTAATGCCCAAAAATAGGAAAAAAGTGAACTATAACTTAAATCCTAATTTTCGGCCTCAAGATGGCGGATTTAGGGCCCAAAAACGTGTCAAAAACTTTCCCCAACTAGTAGGGATGGTTTCTTTTGCGTTCATCTCATCGAAACACGTGCTTTCAAAAAAAATGGACTCAAACGGACACCTGGAGCTCAAGTTATGACCTTGTTAAGCTCGATAGTTCGGTGCATCATTCTCCCCTGCTTGAAAAAAATGCAGCTCCTACAAGTTTTCTTCTTCAAACTACTTCCATTTATCTACATCCAACTTCTTAATCTCCCACTCTGTGACCCAAGTATTGTCCTCTTGTTCCAGTCCTTTCCAATGTACAAAATATTTGTTGTATTTTCCATGTCGCGTGTCCATTGTTTCTTATTGAGAATCGATCCACTTCTTCTTTCTTCTTCACCGAAACCTGTTGCCTCCAATCTACTACTTCATCAATAACATCCCCTTCTACACCATCCCCATGAAAAGAATACAAATCTGAAACATTAAACATTGGAGAAATATCAAAATTCCCTAGCAATTCTACCTCATAAGCATTATTGTTTTTTTTTCACAATTTTGCAAGGACCAATCTTCTTGTACTTCAGCTTGTTATAGGTTCCTCTTGGAAACCTTTCCTTCTGCAGATATACCATAACCAACTCACCAACTATAAATACCTTTCTCTGTCTGTGCACATCTGCTATTTCCTTATACTTATCATTACTATTCTGTAGCTTCTTCCGCACTTCTTCCTGTAATTTTTGTATATGTTCGGCAAATGCTTCTGCATCATCACTGACTCTACCATCAACTGGTAGCTATACCAAATCTAACACCCCATTTGGATTACTCCCATACATAATTGAAAATGGAGACTTTCTTGTGGATCTATTTATGGAACTGTTATATGCAAACTCAACTTGTGGTAATGCTAAGTCCCATTGTTTCAGCTTTTCCCCAATGATGCACCTTAACAGGTTTCCCAAACTCGATTTACCACCTCTATTTTCCCATCAGTCTGCGGATGATAGGCACTACTAAACTGTAGTTGAGTTCCAAATTTCTTCCATAAAGTCCGCCAGAAGTGACTTAAGAACCTTGTGTCCCTATTTGAAGTAATGGTTTTTGGAACACCATGCAAACGAACAACTTATCTGAAAAACAAATCTGCTACACCTGTTGCATCACTTGTTTTCTTGCAGGCAATAAAATGAACCATCTTAGAAAACCTATCAACAACCACAAAAATTGAGTCATTACCTCGTTGTTTTTTTGGTAATCCCAAAACAAATTCCATACTCATATCTTTCCATGACCCTTTAGGAATAGGCAATGACATATACAACCATGTATTATGTGCATGGCCTTTCGAGACTTGGAAAATTTGACATCTCTCCACATATCTTACCACATCTCTTTTCATCTTTGGCCAATAGTATTTGTCTACTACCAAGGTTATCGTCTTATCTTTACCAAAATGCCCAGCCAACCCTCTGCTATGCAACTCTTTCACTATATTCTCTCTCATAGACCCAACTGGAATACATAGTTGGCGTCCCTTGAATAGGTAGCCATCCTGTAAAATATACTCATCCAGGACATCTCCTACATTGTCTGACAATGGACTAATTAGTCTTTCAACAATATCCTTGAAATCAGAATTAGAAGAATACAAACCCTTTATTGCTTCAAAACCCACCACCTCATTTTCCATAGTGGTAAACAAAGTCACATGCCTACTCAATGCATCTACAACTTGATTCTGTTTTCTAGATTTATGTTTTAGAGAAAAAGTATAACCTGCAAAAATGATACCCACTTTGCATGCCTACTATTCAACTTCTTTTGGGTATTCACATACTTCAGGGCTATGTGGTCTGTAAATAACACAAACTCCTTAGGCACTAAGTAATGCCTCCAATGCCTTAATGCTTGTACAATTGCATAAAATTCCACATCATAAGTAGAGTATTTCTTTCTTACCTCATTCAGTTTCTCACTAAAGAAATCTATTGGCTTTCCTCCTTTACTTAGAATAGCTCCAATACCCACATGTGAGGCGTCACAATCAACCTCAAACACTTTATCAAAATTTGGTAGTGCCAAAACGGGTGCCTCTGTCACCTTCTTCTTCAAGAATTAAAAACTATCCACAGCTGCCTTTGTCCACAAAAATCCCTTCCTTTTTGCAATCTGTTATAGGTGCTACAATCGCTGAAATTTTTAATAAATTTTACGTAAAATGTTCTAGACCATGAAATATTCTTACATCTGTTATACTCCATGGAGTAGGCCATTCAATAATTTCCTTTATCTTTTCTGAGTCCATCTGTACCCCATCTACTGAAATAATAAAGCCCAAGAATACCAAACTCTCTTGCATGAATGTGCACTTCTTCATATTTGCATAGAGTTTCTCTTTCCTTAACACTTCAAATACCAACCTTAGATGCCTCAAATGTTCTTCTTTATTTTTACTAAAGATCAAGATATCATCAAAATAAACCAAAAAAACTTACCATTATACTCCTGTAGCATAGTGTTCATCAATCTCATAAAATTACTAGGTGCATTGGATAACCCGAATGACATCACTAACCACTCATATAATCCATTTCCTATCTTGAATGTTATTTTCCACTCATCTCCTTCTCTGATCTGAATCTGATGATAACCACTTCAAAGATCAATCTTGTTGAAATACTTAGATCCAGCAAGCACATCCATCATATCATCAAGGTGAGGTATTGGGAACCGATACTTGATTGTAATTTTATTGATTGCTCTGCTAGCTATGCACATTCTCCATGTTCCATCCTTCTTTGTTGTTAATAAAGTTGGTGTTGCACACGGACTCATGCTTTCCCTTACGACCCCCTTTCGAACGAGCTCTGCCACTTGCCTATTCAACTCTGCATGCAATGTCAAGCTCATCCTATAAGCTGCTTGATTTGGGAGTGAAGACCCTGGAATCAAATCAATATGGTGTTGAATATCTCTTTTGGGTGGGAATCCATCTGGTAGCTCATCAGGAATAACATCTGAAATTTCTTCTATTAATTTTTTTGTTTCTATTGGTATTGGAGCACTTACAGGTTCATCCTTATTTACAACTAGTGCATAACAAAAACGGTTGCCTTTGCCTCCTTCACAAATTCCTTTGCAAAAAGCATATTTTCAGCCTTCCCCTCTTCCTTAAGAGGTAGCAAAACTATTTTTGTGCCATCCTTCCAAAAAGTATAAGTATTCTTTCCCCATCATGAATAACTTTTCTATCAAATTGCCATGGTCTTCCTAGCAACATATGACATGCATCCATAGGAATAACATCACACCAAATCTCATCCTTATAATTGTTCCCAATAGAAAATCTTATTAAACATCTCTTATCAACAGTAACTTCATTACCCTTCTTAAACCATGCAATACGATAAGGGTTAGGATTCTTCTCACAATGCAGACCCAATTTATCAACCATCTCATTTGAAACCATGTTCTCACAACTACCACCATCAATAATAACATTACATACCTTTCCTCCTGAAGTGCATCTTGTTCTGAAAATATTTGTACGCAGTCATGCATCCCCCTTGACCTCCTTTCTTGGAGCAATCATCATCCTCTTGATCATCAGAGTTTCTCCAACATCTGGTGGAATTTTCAGGTCCTGTTTATCTTCTACTTGTTCAGCTTCAACAAGATTTAATCTTGTTGAATCTCCTTTCCTTTTGTCATGTGTATAAGTATGTGGCCATTCAAAATCCCGATGCCCTTCTTCACCACATCTGTAACAAACAAATTGTCTTCGTGGAGCCTCCCATCCTCTATCGTCAAGCATATCCTCTGCCCCTAGAAAATCCTTTGCCTCTTTGTTGATTCTGGAAATCTTGTCTCGTATCCTCTTTCTTTTCCAATCCATGAGATGATTCTCCCCTACCTTGGCTGAAACCAACTCATCCCTGAAAGGAAGATGAGGCCCCCCTATTCATTCCAGGTGATCTCCTAAAACTTTGATGATTTTGTTTTTCCTCGGCCTTTAAGGCTAATTGATAGGCATCCTCCATGCTTTTAATCCTATGCATACTTATCTCATCTTGAATAGAAAATTTTAATCCATTAACATACCTTGCAGCCATTTTTTCCTTAGTTTCTTCATGCTCTACATGAATGGACAACTTGTAGAACTCATTTGTCTATTCTATTCTTACACTTTGTTTGTAATTTCTTTGGAGATTTTGAAACCCCCGTAAAGGGTTTGTGCATAATCCACAAGGAGAAATTTATCTTTCTAACTTCTTCTCCATCTTACTTCATGTTCTAATTCTTTCTTTCCCCTTTCTTGACCGCTCTTTTTGTAGGTGATCCCACCATAACATAGCATGACCTTTCAATTTCGTGCATGCAAATTTTACCTTCTTTTCTTTTGACATAGCCTTCCACTCAAAAAAATTTCCCATGCTATTCAACCAGTCTATCAGCTCCTCTAGTTTTAGACTACCACCATACTCTGAAACATCAACTCTTATCCCATCATTCTTTCCTTCTAATGCTCGAAGCATCCTTTCTTCAAAAGCTAATGGTGGTGCTTGTGTTTCCTCCTCTTCATAAACTTCTTCTTCATATGTGTCATCTCCACCTTAATTTCCTCTCTGGGTTATCATTACAGCAAGCGTAGAAACTTGTCTCTGCAGATCTTGCATATTTCTATTCATCTGGGCAATGCCGCCTCCTCCCCCTCTTCTTGCCATTTTAAAAAAAAATACTTTGAACCAGCTCTGATACCAGATAATGTAGCCAAATTATGAACAAATCGATATATTGCAAATAATATGAACTCCAAAAGAAAATAGATCTCCTTATTTTTTATTGAATAATGAATTACAATGTTTCCTAAATAGGAAAACAACTCCCAACTTGAATTGCCAAGTAAACTCTAGCTAACTCGACTAAATCTACTCTAGGTGGCGGAAATTACTATTTTTAGCAGTTTACTAGAACTTGCTATTCTTAGTAAGTTCGCATGCTTATTCCTACGAGAAAATAAATTTCCACACATCTTCTACATCCCTAAATTAGAGGAATTTCCAACTTTCTAACTCATAATGTAATTAATAGACTAAAATTAACTAATGCCCAAAAATAGGAAAAAACCGAACTATAACTTAAATCCTAATTTTCGGCCTCAAGATGGCAGATTTAGGGCCTAAAAACATGTCAAAAACTTTCCCCAACTAGTAGGGCTAGTTTCTCGCATTCGTCTCATCGAAACTCATGGTTTGAGAAAAAAAAATGGACTCAATCGAACACTGGAGCTCAAGTTATGACCTTGTCAAGTTCTTGCTAATTCGGCACATCGGTAGATGAGGAAACATTCTCTCGCTTTCTCCTTCTAGTACCATTGGGATTACCTTGGTGTCTTCCCCTTGATTCCAACCTGCCAATATTCCTATGGACCTCTCTTTGTTTCCATGATCTTCTATTGCAACACTACATCCTCCTCCAATTCACCTCATGAATCCAAGATGCAATCCTCTATGGAAGGTAGTAATTGACATTCTTCTTCCTCGTCAAGCATAGATGGCTCATATAGGTGCAAGTTCTTAAAATGGACTATTGAGAACATCTGCATGAAGCATGGAAAATCAAGTCTGAAAGCATTTTCTCCAACTTGCTCCAAAGTATATTGAAGGGTGCTTACCATAGTGGCTTGAGTTTTCTTGCTTGACCTTGTAGTCTTCCCTTGCTCAATTACAGCCAAACCATGTCTCCAATATGAAGTTTTTTCTCTCTATGGTGTTTATCGTTCCTATCCTTTTACTTGGATTGAGACTTCTCTAATTTTTATTTTTCCTTGAGATGGATTTTTAGATCCTCTTAACGAATTTGTGTTGCTCTAGTCACTTCTTAATCATGTTTCTTTCCTTCTTCTTGATATCCAACCGTAACTTCCAATGGATTGGTAGGTAGATATCCCAAGCATGTTTCAAAAGGTGACTACATAGTGGATGTATGTACCACCCTATTGTAGGAATGTTGAATGTAGGCTAAGGAATCATCCCAAGTCTGTGGATATTTGCTATTATACCCTCTAATCAGCGTACCAAAGTCCTATTCACCACCTCTATTTTCCCATTTGTTTGGGGATGGAAGGTCATGAATCTCTATAGCCTAGTGTCCTTCTTGTCCCAAAAAGGAGTTGAAAACTTCCCCAAGAACCTAGAATCTATGTCAGAAACAATAGACTCTGGAAAACCAAAATGTACCCATACATTAGCAAATAAACGTTCAACTATCTCACATCCTTTTATTTTCTTTTTATATTCCATGAGAACAAAAAAATTTCTAAAGCACAATCATGGCCATGTTTAGATATAGGTATTCCTCCTTAGAAAATCCATAGAGATATCTTCCTAAGGTCGAGTAGAGACTGGTAAAGGCATATACAAACCTTCCTTCCGATTTTAGGCTTTGCTTGTACAAAAAAAAATTACATCCTATTATGAACTTAGATACTTCATCTTACATATTGGGACAATATACATGCCTTTACAAGTGGGCTGTGGTCTTGCCAACACCAAAATGTCCTTCTACTTTCAAGGTATGTGCTTCCCTCATCAATAGAAGCATTTCTTCTTTTGGTATAAAAACTTCCCCCATCGATAGAGTAGCCCATCTTTGAGATAAAAATCATCAATACCTATCTTTTCATCCCCTTTGGAATGCAACTGCTGATATGTCACCCCAAATATTTTTCTTGAGCATACGCCTCTCCATAAGCTTCCTTCGTGAAGGGCTCAAAATGAGAGATGATGGCCAAACTAGAGATTTTATCCTGTATGGGAGGCCTAGACAACATGTCTGCCACCAAATTCGTGTTACCTTTCTTGTATTTGATCACCAAATGGAACTGTTGAAGGAATCCCATCCACTTGTAGTGCCTTTCTGTTGCAATTTAGATTGTTCTTGCAAATATTAGAGAGGTTTGTGGTCATTGTGCACAATAGTTTCTTTACTCAATAAATAATGTTTCCATTTATTTATTTCTTGAACTAGTACATACATCTCTTTATCATATATTGAATATCCCTTAACTACTAAAGTGAAAGTTTCATAATGATAACATATTAGCTTACCTCCTGTAGCAAAATTGCTCTCATAGTGTAATCACTGGCATTTGTCTCTACTTCAAAGGGTCTGCTTACAAATTAGGAAGAGCAAGTGCTAGAGAATGACTAATTTTTTATTTTAATAACTCAAAAGCATGGTCATGTTCCTTACCCTAGTAAAACCCTTACTCTTTATGGCCACTATATGTAGAGGTGATGTAATATTGGAGAAGCTCAAAATGAACTTCCTCATGTATTGTACTGCTCCCACAAAAATCATAGTCTTTGTGACTCATGTTGATTTCATCCCGTTGGTGATGGCTTCCACCTTATTTGGATCCACTTGTAGCTCTCCTCCTCCAACCACGCACCCAAGATAGACAAGTGAATGTTTAGAAATTTCACACTTCTTCATGTTGCATTTGAGTTGTTTCTCCTTGAGAACTTGCAAGAATTATATGTTCCTCGCATGTAGCACTAAAAATAAGTTTATCATCCAAATATACAATGACACATGTATCATGAACTCCCGCAATACATCATCCACCAATCTCATAAATGTAGCGGGTGCATTACATAAACCAAATGGAAGTACTAACCACTCATACAAACCATGTGTTTATTTTGAAGGAAATATTCTTTATATCCTCATCCTTCATCCTGACTTGATGATAACCATACTTGAGATCCAACTTTTTGAAGAAATTTTCCATGACTAAATTTGGTCCAAGAGATAATCTATGTGTGGGAGTGGATATTTGTTCTTTATGGTAATCTTGTTTAAAGCACAACTGTGATCGATGAAAATTCTCTAAGGACCATCCTTCTATGACACCATCACAATAGTCAAACCACATGGCGAGGTCTTTGGGTGTATCACCCCTTGGTCTAATATCTCCTAGAGTTGTTTTTTACCTATGTACTCTCCAACAAGGATTTCCTATACAACCTAATATTTGGTAGAGGTGACTCTAACAATAGCTGAATCTAATGCTCTACTTCTCGTTTTGGTGGTAACTCTTTGGGAATTTGGAACACTTCTGAAAATCTTTGAATTATGCTATCCAAAACCTTCATCCCTTTGTTATAAACATCTGATATTTCTATGCCTTTTTGTTTATCTTTCAATAAAAGTAAACAAAATTGATTATGATTTTCTGAATTAGTCTTTTTGCTTGGTTAGCACTTACCATGGCAAGTTTTGGCTTACGTTGGTATGCCCGAATGTTGTAACTGACTCCATCCTTGACCCATCTATATCGGTTCTCCTTCTCATGAATATAGAATCCCTGATATATAAGTAAGGACTCCTAAAAACAACATCAAATGCATCAAGTGGAATTACATTAGCTTCTAATACATCTATATATTGAGAATTAATCCCAAACTTGAACTTACATCTTTGTGTTACCTGAATTTCTACACCCTTCTTCTCTCATCCCAAAGGATAAGGATGTGGATACTCATAATTTTGAAGACCAATATTCTTTACACTGCATCGAAATAAAATTAGATTGAGAACCAGTATCAACCAACGCATTTACCTTAGTCCTCTTAATTTGGGTTTTCATTTGAAATAGCTTACTCATTTCTTCCTCTTGTTCCCGGTTGTCCATGTTGGTGACCTGCATCCCACCACTTGTTTATATCATAATCATCCTCTATCTCCACCTCCCCATCTGTCTTTACAGTTGTCATGGAATTTTGGAGTCCTTGGTTTAGTTATTTAGATGCAATTCAGATGCAACTTCTAACATGTAACATCAAGTATGACCATTGATATCATAATTCTTACAAAAATATTATGATCTTTGCAATTATTCAAAGTGGTAGCGGTTTTTTTACCTTTTCATTTACCCTTGTTAATTGTTTGTCCTTGCTTTTTCTTTGGCTGATTTGTTGACTACTTGTCCCTTTACTCCGCTTCTCCTTGTTTTTTCTCATCATCTATGTAGTATGCTTGCACACATGCTTCATTGATATCCTTGGGTTTCGTGGAGATGAACTTTCTTCGTAGGTGAGTGTGAAGTCCTCCCAAATACTTGGTAAGAATATCCTCATCCTCTAAGTCCATATTAAGCAACATGGCTTGCCTCTGAAACTCTGTAGTGTAATCTTGCACACTTTGACCACTGGTTTGTCTAAAATACTGCCATTTAATCATATGTTAAGTCTTATGGCCAATAAGATAAAACTTTACCCTTGGGAATTCTTTAAAACCCTCCCAAGAACTTACAATAAGATGCTTCTTTTTTTCACAAGTGGTTAGATGGGCATCCCACCAAACCATAGCGTGTCCTTTCATCTTGAGATGTGCAAAGGTAATCCTTTGTGCCTTAGTGATATTATGCACACTAAAATATACCTCCAATTATTTTATCCATTTATCTAGTAATTCTGCATCTACTTGTCCTTCAAAGATTTTAATCTCAACTTTAGTTTCAACTTTAAAAGGAGCATGATCAAATTTTACCTTTCCCTTATCAATCAGTAGTTTCCTCTTCCCACTCTTCCACATCTTCCTCATCGTGGCTCTTTCCTATGCTAATTTTTTTGGCCAAAGATCGAGCCACTGAATCTATGGAATCTTTCTTAACTTTTTTTGTCCTTTGTTGATATGAGAGCTCCATTTGGTGTCAAAACACCCTATCCATAGTGCTTTCCATCATCTCAATTCTACGGACCAAGTTCTCTTCTTCCATTTTTCTCTAATCCTTTATTTCCACCTTTTCATAGATATCTTTGGATCGTAAAGCATTACTTCTTCTCCTTTAGACCTTTTCACTATCATACAAATCACAAAAAAAAATACCACACTCACTTGAATATTATTATCACTACGATACCAAAATAATCTGTAAAATTCTATTTTGGAAACTTACAAAACCACACAACTATTGTTCTTACTTCCAATTTACTTGAAAATGATAGTTCTGAAAGTTAGTGAATGAATTCTAGTGCTTGAAACTACTTGTAACAAATAAAAGATGAAAATTCAATACACAACACAATATTTTTATCTTAGAAACCCCAGATTGAGGGAAAACCAGTTGGGAAGGGCAATTTCTCTTTCTTCCCAATAATATATTGGCCAATTAAAATGATTACAAATTACAAGAAGCTGAAGGAAGACAACAATGTTACTTCCACCCTCTCTACTTGCTTGCTCTGCTCATACACCTTGCTTCTACAAATCAATTCCAACACCAATGGTTTCTTGCTCACTTCTCCCATCAATCCTTGCCCAATTCCACATGCTCTTCTTTCTTTTATAGCTTGCTTCCTATGTCCTCCCATGCATTGGAGAATAGGAAGGGTCATACAAGGAAGAGACACATCCAGACGTTCCAAATCCATGACTATTCGTGGATATCTCTGTTTTTGTTTTATCTAATGACAAGACCGTCGGTATATACGAGACCAGTGGTTAAGCAATTGTCATGGAAATTATGCAATGACAAAGTGTCCGGCAGAGGGGCAATTACGTAATTAAGCAACGTGTATTTTAGACTTCAGTTACGTAACTTAACAGTTTACTTTTGTTTGTTCTTGCTTTGATGAAGTGGTATTTTCTTGGATCCCTACGAATCAACTTAAGTATATATGCCTATTTTCCATCCATTCTTAACAAACGCTCTGAAGAAGAGTCCAAGCATGAGAACTAACACAATTAAAATTATTGCCTTCGAATACTATCTTTATACAACATTCAATTAATCAAGTGTGTGTGTGTGTACACACACACGATAGAAAAATTTCGTTTCGAGCTAAGACTCTGGTTATTAACTTTGTTTAAACCTAACCGGTCTCTTGGCCGACCGTCTATATGGTCATCAATTTCGAGACTCAAAAAGGTGTGATGTTACAATGTTTGAATGTCGTATGTGATGTTTGTAAGCATTTCTTTAGTCACGATGTTGTTTCTCTATCACTCAATTATTCATTGGCATAAATGTCTTTATGTGCAAATGTACATGCATAAACTTCATGAATTTAAAATAGGAGCTTATTAGCATATGTGCCAAGACATGATGGGTGTGAAAGGCCAACAAAGAAAGGTTGAAAACCTCGAGGGACCCAATAAATACCATCACAAAATACATGACAAGAAAAAGGTCCAAAAATTGTAAGAAAAATATACATATATGGTTATGAGGAAAATAGAACAAAAACATGATGAAGAGAAAATATTATTGGAAGGAGAAAACAAGGGAAACATGACATGAGGTGATCAAACGTTATGAAATATGGAATAAGGAAAACAAAATATTAAATAAATGCCAATAAAAAACTTGATAATTAACAAATACCATAAAATAACACAGATTTACATAATAATTAATCATTTTCCAGAATTAAATGTATGTAACATTGATTTATATATATTATAATATAATGTATCCCGATACTATCCTCGAGAGACAATGTTTGTCCTTGGAGATATTGTTATAATTACACATCCTTATTAAATAAAATATTTAAGAATAAATGTATAATGTTTTGTACTCCATGATATCACTTCTTTTACGTTTTAAACTATAAAATAAAGATGTTAAACATATTTGTAAGTAATTATCGAAGGATGAGAATGAATATTACGATGTTGGCACCTTAGTAATTCACGCGTGTCACGGGGAAGGTGGTATGTCAAGCTTTATTTCTGTTTTGATGATTTAATATATAAGATGAATTAGCTTTCCAAAACCTCTCTTAATTATACCAATAGTAGTGCTAAAGACCCCTTTTAATTTCACTCTCACCCTCACACAGAATCTTTCCAAGATATTGCGATACTATAATTTTTTCTTTAATTTCATTATTCCTCGTAGTAAGACAAGCTATAGCGTTCGTATAGGCGGAATTTTAAATTAAAATTTCATTCACTTTTAAGCTTTTCTGAAACGATGATTTTAACATTATTGTATGATAATAAGTTTAATACATATTTAATTATATTGCAAGTGGGTGTTTGGACCATATTAAGACAAGGTCACGGTTATCACGAGATCGCTTGAATATATTAGTTTTTATTTAGTTTATATATATAAAAGAGCATGCCATGAGAGTATGCAAGATTGCATAACTATGGTGAATCACAAACTTGCGATCCGCTATTTTAATATATGCTCTCTTTGTTTTAAGATCCATGTAGATTGTGTACATGAGTAGACTATCGACTTTATGTCCAATTCTTTCAAGTTAAAAATACTTGATGCATCATTTTTTAATATATGTTTTGTGTCACGCATGCATTTTAATTTAGCTCTATAACACGTGTCACTGGGGCGTCGGGGATCTCTGTGCCTCACTAGACATGGATATGTACAAGTTGGTATCAGCTAATATTAATGGAGCAGACGAAAGTAAGGAAAAGATAAAAAGTTCGTTTGTCATAGACGAAAGTGCAATGCTCGCATTTCAAATGTCATGTGAAGCGATGAGATGAATGAAGTAAAACTAAAAGCATACAATTAAATACTAAGCAAATGGCAAACAAGGGTGCAAGGATGGCCATAAAAATCTTTTTTATTGTTAAGGCTATATTATTATATTCTATCAAATATCAATCAGGAGAAGAAAAGGTGAAATTCAATTGGATGAATGCTGGTTAATCAAAATGACACGTGAAACTGTTTTTAAGTGACTATGGTAATGACTTCGAATTTGACTCGATGTTTATGACCGAAAAATATATATAGATATGGCATCTATTCATTGGACAGCTGCAATGATAATGAATTATAATTACAGCTGTGAATGTTTAACGATTGACGCTGAACCGAAGAAAGCAACCATCGATTTATGGTCGGCAAATTTAGGAGAAAAAGTAGCGTCATCTAACATTTTTATACTTGGATAACCTAATATGATGTGGCCGGTGTAGACCTGCCATTTGCAAAATTGAAAGCGAATGAGATGAAGATGACTAGTCCTTACACGTAATGGGAAGATGCCACAAAGCTATCCATAACAGAAGATAATAACATGATTGTAGCTATTTTGGTATACCTAGAAAATCTTTGAGAAAAATTACTCACCAAATGCAGTTTCCCGGCAACATACAATTACACGACCACGACAAACATAAAAAAAAAAAAAAAAAAAAAAAAAAAACGGCGTAAGGAGAAAGCACAGTGGATTTTTCACACAAGGAAATTGGCAAGTAGAAGGAATTTTGTAAAAGTAAACGGTGAAATGGAATCGCATTCGCAGAGCCTGGAGGAGGATGGGAAAGAATAATTAAAAGAGAGGACTTAGTCATGTACTTACCTAATCGTAACATGCGTATTGGTATTGGTATGGATCATCCCTACCCACCTACCTACACTCCTCTCCAGTAAAGTAGAGTCGAAATTGTATGCTTTGTTTGTGGTCCTCGCTCTAAACACAAGCGAAGGAATCATTATTTTTCTACACAGACAGGAATAGGAATATATGTGTATATATATATATATATACATTCCGTAGTGGACACCAATATAGAATGAAGCATAGCTGAAATATCTAATGGATGGGAATTGACTGCACTACGTCCGCTCATTTCCCACGCAACAAACTTCTTTTTCTCCATATCTTTGACACGACTGCTGCAATCTTTTGGTCGGAACAAATGGGCACTTATCTCTGCCAAACGTGAATGGTGTCGCCTACCTTGGATGGCTCAAATTTGAATACTTTAAACTCATACTTTCTAACTCAATCATTTCTTTCTCATCTTGTTGGCCCAAAATATGACCTCTTTTACTCTTCATCAGATTTTGCTCAATTTTACCAAGGCAAAATCATAACTCTGTGTTGATTCGCAAAGCTGCTATCAAAGTAAAGTTAAACCAATAGCTTTCGTTTGTACGATGCAATGCAGGTCTTTCCATGTTCGACACCAGTAATTCTTAATTCAATATTGCTCAGATTCCTCCTTTTTAAGCTAATTAATTGCAGGCTGATGATGAAATATTTTTAAAGGAAATATGAATATCTGATTAGATAAGACATTAATAATAATAAAAGAACAGTACAATGTTGTGACTGCGTGAGCAAATGTCTTTTCTAGATTCCTGCATCGCGTCGTTACCTAATATGGAAAACAAATAATACAACGCATTACGACTCTTTAGTTTTTCTTAATTCTAAAACATTACTAAGAAGGTTCTTACTTTCCACAGTAGAGGATGACACGCTTCTCCTTTTTCTTTTTGCTCGGTTGGAAACCAAAGAATATCCTGAACTCTCTATCAATGTACTTTTTATCCCTCTCAACATATTCTTCTAATCTGGTCACTAAATTTGTTTTCTTGCCTAACTCTTTTCACACCTGCGACCTGCTCACATTCTGGATTCCAAGCTCATTGATCCTAGTCTTACATTGATGTATTTTAGCCACTCTTTCTTACAACATTTTTACCAAGAATGTATACAACCTAGAAGCTAGGAAAAATTGATTAAATCACACTATTAGATCAATGTACTGATTTTTGTGAAGACTGTTGAAATGTTCTTCCTCTTCAAATTTTGATGAATTTTTCGGTTTTATTTCAACACACTTATACTACCTAGTCTCTTGTGTTCTTTGATCTCGCTTTCAGTGTATTTCTTAGCAAATTAATTGTACAAAAGCCTCGTATATTATCCTGCTCCCTTTTGAAATAACACATTTGCCTCTCTGTCTCATACTTCCATATTTCACCATACTTCCAAATTAGTGATAGGCTACTTTATTCGTAAACAATATTAATCAACAACCACATGCAATATTATTGGGGGAGAGATGCAAAGCATTCTAAGATAACAACCACATTCAATACATTAGAAAGATTAATCGTGCAGCTTTTATTTATTTTTGAGTTGGTAGATAATTTAAAACAGAATTTATAAACCTCATACATAGTAACAAAATATAATGGAATTATCGTCCATTTGAAAACATGATTTTAATTATTATAATTTAAATATGTTGAAATTCCATATGTTACACAAATTTAACCCTCTAACTATGTGGATCATTTTTCGCTTTCAGAAATATATCAACTATAGTTCAATATACAACCATAAATAATCTTTAAAAAATTGGGGTAACCTTAAATTATTGATCTAATCTAACTAAAAATGGATCTCCATCAAAATAAAAGAATAAGTTGTGCCATTACCTACCAATATGAAATAGTAGTAGAACTAGATAAGTTTAGAGAGTTTGATCCAATCACAACTTAGAAGATATTGAATCTAAAACAAAATCCGCTTGCTTTCAAATCGAGCTACCCAAAAAGCATGTATCTAGATATTTATATTTAGCTAGAAATTTTCTAGTTGAAATACAATGAAAAAGAAAATTATGCTATTTAAATTTTTTCTATCAATCTATATTGATTAGGAGGAAGGAGATAAGTTGTCCAATAAAAATACACAAACTTGTTGATATAACCTCCAATCATTATTAAAATCCTATACTGTTAATAATTAGTGGGCCCAAGTGAATTTTGCATTGGTTGCAGTACATTCGTGATTGGCAATATATGTAATTTACCATCCTCTAATTGTTCAATCTAGCATAACCACAACAAACCATATTTGTATTTAGAACCGTGTATTGGAAGAGTGTTAGCAACTTTGCGCTTACATTAACAGAATACATAGATATAATTTTCTTTCTTCCCAGTCTTTTGAAATCATGTGGCCATATAATCTAATTATTTGGTGTGTTGCTTTCTTAGCATTTCATATGGGACTGTATAATGAAACCATTTTTCATGGTTAGACATTTTGAACATTGCATCTGTCATGAGTATAGATGATTGAGCAAGTAACTAATTTTAATGGTCATTTAATTTGAACACTAACCTACCAATATTTTTCTTGTTATGTTCTAGCCAACGACTGTGGAAGAATGTGCTATCTGTGAGCCTTAAAGGCACACATAAATACTCTCAAACACACAATTTTTTCTAAGCTTAGAACTATCCCCAAACATGATACTAAAACTTATATAATTGGACAAGTTGTTACTTAAAAATGATATTTATAAGTAGATGCAAACCAAAAACAGATATTTATGTATTGCAGCCAGTTAATCACAATAATAAGAGGAGACGCAAATTACAAGGAAAATGGTTGTGAAAACTTTATTGTATAATTTGTATCTTACAAAAGTTGAGTTGAGCAAAATGAGATTTTGAACATTCCCTACATAAATACAAGTGATTCCTATCATGTCATGAAATTAACCAATCCAACCCTCAAAATTAACAAAATCCTTGTTAGATTACACAATGTTTATGGTTGAGTAGGCGGAGTAGAATTAGCCCATTGCTTGCGACCTGGAACCCACATTGGGCACTTGGGGCTAAAGTAGGATTGGGCAACCCTGGAGTTCAAAAGCTCAAAAATGGGAGTGAATTTAATGCATCTGGGGGTCTTGTATTGGTTAATGGAGGCCCCTCGGCTAAGAGCATAGTCCATCAACTGATCGAACGTTCCTCCTTCCACCACTCTGATTTCGAGGGGACCGATAGACTTATCCGACGCTCTACCTTGGCGGTAAACAGAATTCAAGGACTCCTCCACACTAAGGCAACAGTCTTCAATAATAGAGGGAGGGACCAGTTTAGAATTGAAGTCCAGCTCCCAAAATAGCACGTAATGACCGGGTATTGTGGACGTGTCGGCATAGCTTGTGTACTCGATAAGCTTGCTGCCAAAGGGCTCCAGATGCTTGAGCGAATACTCCACCGCCTTCTGAAGCTCTGCTTCATCGGTCTTGTCCGAGTCGATGCTCAGCACAACATTTTTCCTGCATACGAAGTGAAATTGAGGGGCTAAGTTCTTAAACCCCGTGACCCGTAGCACATCTCCCACCCTGTAACGATATAAACCTGCAAATCATACACAAGAAATTGATTTACTTAAATCTGGACTTAGTATACCTAGCTCAAAAGAAGACAAGTAATGTCTTGCTGTCACCATTTATGAAGATAATGTCAAAATAAAAGTGATTTTCATGCATCTGTAAAACACGCAGCATCATCGTGTCACCATACACCATTGATGACGTATCACACGGCCAGAACGATTGCTTAAGCCGTATTCATGAGATCAAATGATTAATCATGACCTCTGGTTTTGTAGGGTTATGATTACCTGCATATGTAGTGACCACCAGTTCGTACTCTTGGCCGAGTTTGACGTCAACGAGCTCGACTACTTCCTCTTGCTCTTGCTCATTCAGACTGCTGGGGAGGTCTGTGGAAAAGTCCTCGTTACGGCGAACCGGAAGGAACTCGAAATAAGCCATGTTGGGGAGCAGGGTGTAAGAGACCTCAGAAGGTTTGGAGAGGGGCCTGAGATTGAGGCCGAAATAGCATTCGGAGGAGGCGTACATGGTGCACACGAGGGGCAAGCCGCCGCTGTAGAAATTGAGAGTAGGGATATACTGGGCCATGGTGCCGGTCACGATAACGTCTATATACTTTGTGTTGGGCCAGAGGCGAGTAATTATTCCTTGCCATGACCCGCTCGAACACTCGCTTCTTATCAGCTCGGCTAAATCTGGATTTGGAGCTAGAAATTTGAGGACGGCCTCTCTGACGGAAGGGTCGGTTATCTCTTTGTTGAGTGTTCCGGTTTTAATGTCGAGGCAGAGCTCGCTCCAGTGCTCTTCGAGGAAGCGTATGGCCCTGATGAAGCCGGAGGCGAAGACTGCACCCACACGAAGCACCTCGTTGTTCTGGAAGAGACCGCAGAGCAACTGAGAGTACATGCTCTGGTAAGAATCTGGGCACAGGATTGTCTCGTTAGGGCTGGTGTACACGTTGTATGGATCGTAGGGCCTCTCCTTGAAATACCGGCTTTTGTAATAGCTCGTCAGAACCGGGCGGGCCAACAGGCCTCCCGGAGTCTTTGCCTCTGATTTGATGAAGAGGAAATACATTCCTTTCCCCTTGTCCAGTCCCTGCACGTATCTGTAAATTTACAGTAGAGTCAAGAGTCAAGAACACACGGAAAATATTGCTGCTTCTTTCACTGGGACGATTGGACATTAAAAATAATTAACTTACTGGTTCATGACTGGCATTAGAAGGCTGTAAAGAAGCGTTCTTCTCTCCAATTCCTCCTGAATTGTGGGCATCAGCTTCCGTTCACCCGCAGATGTTCCTGAGCTGTAATTACATAACTCCATGCTCGTCAGATTCAAGATAATTGAGTCTACAGATTTGAACTTCATGCATCCTTAAATAGAATCGAAAAGCTATGTAGAAGGAAATTATTTTGGGTTTGTAGATGAAGAGGAAATAGTTTGATTACCTAGTAAGGAACTCTGAAACGGGATGAGCAGAAAGGATTGGCGACGTATCCCCGTTGGCAATACGATGAATCTCAGGCTCCAGATCCTCATAGGTGATAACGGGCAAGCATTTCTTGAAAGTTTCTCTATCACTTCGTCCGTGGAGCCCATACCTAGTCAAGTATTCCGTATCAGCATTTCTCCTTAGAATTGCGGAGAGCACTTGAGACTGGACCTCATCGGCGTTCTTTGTGACGTTCTCGATGAATTCCAGGGCTTCTCTGTCTCGCTCGTTCCCTCTATCTTCCCCACAAACAACCATGGGAGCTTCCGGCATCTTCATGGATAGGATATAGGGTGAGGCGCTCCCTATAGCTACAGTGATAAATATCAAATATAAAGGTGGTAATATATAACTCGGGTCAATTATTACAGCACCAATCAATTGAAAGAAACATAGAGGGCTTCTAACATAGAGGGTGGTTGCGCACATATATAGGTGGTGGGGGCCCGCAAGGATCCTCGCCTGCTGTAATCCACTTAATCTCCTCACAGTTACACCCAGACGAATAGACCCTACAATCAATTGTAGACGGAATCTCAATCTTCTTACTAACACCAGCACTAGCGCTGAAACAACACCACCAGCTAACAACACATTTAAGACGGACTAAAATGTAACTGCAAGATAGCGTATTAACTACGCCAAAATAGAGATTAGCTAGAGTGTCGGCTGGTATTGTCTGCTAAAGTCAAGGCAGCTTAACTCTCCAAAAATGGCTCTAAGAGCGGGGAAGTATTTGGTGAGCGAGTAGTGTGAGAGAAACTCCGAGCTTTATAGAAGAAATAGGGAGGCGAGAGACAGATATGCGAGAGAGAAGGCGAGAAGCATGGCATTTGGCACGTACTCCTTTTCATGGGGCCCTTACTCACGTGGACGTCCTTGCTGGAATCCCAGACGTGCCCATTTCTTCCTCCCAAACTATCCAGACCAACCCAGTCAACCAAGTAAAAAAAATAGGCAAATTCAAAGTTTTACAATACAAACAGTCTCTATCTCGTTCCCCGGGGTCAAACACATTTTTATAACATAACAAATTTAAATGCGGTGTTCGCTAAAGTCCCCTCACGCAGACGTCACGTGTACGTAGCGGTAAAATCAATGAAAATATTCAAGGTTTTATTTAGGTGTCCGTGTTGTTTATGGTGTTTTTCCTCCTGGACCAGCGCCGCCCAATCGTCATGGTAATGCCACAACGTCCCCGGCAGTGGTCCCCACATCAGCCCGGGCTTGTCGGGGCCTGTCGGCTCCCGGCATGGCGGTACCGGCGCCCCAGCCCAAAACCAGCCGCTTGCCGTTTAGTTGCACACGGCTCCACGCGGCACGCTTCCATTGACTGTTTTCTATAACGAAGAGGTATGCATAATGCCATTGGTGCGTATGTAATAAGTTTGCGTGCACAGCATATGGGTATAGCAAGTTGACGCATCGTGCTTCTGCTTTGAGTCGGGTGTCAAAGAATGTTTACTAATAATGTTTTCATCTCAAACCTTGGGCTGGGTATTTATTGGTTTAGTAAAACCGTAAAACGGAGATCACCTGGTATTGAGTGCATAAATCATGGTACGGGAACTCCAACAATATACCTAACACGGACGTTTTCACTCTGACTTTTCATTCACAAGCGGCATCGACTCACCTTTTAAATTTCTTACAATTTAGAACCCCGAAAATTCAGAATTCCTGGGCCCGGGAGACGTAACAACAATTAAGTTTGTTGTTTTTTAATTGAGCAAACTCCAATTAAATTTTTAAAAACATACTAATCGAAAACCAGTGCAAATATTTGTCGCAAAATAAAATACTCATAGATATTATATTGAGTTAGGTTATGTTCACAACTAATTCGAGTGAAACCATTATCCTAATCAATGATTTAATACACTTTCTTATTTGTTCCTTATAATTTGGCATCCTTTGAGATGAGATTTAACCTTAGTCCCCTATGTCTTTTTCGTAATGACTCCACAACTTTTTTTCCACTTATATTTGTTCTTTTCAATCGTATACTATTTAATACAGTTTTCTATCCACTCATGATAAAAGAAATCGCTTGCAAATTTTCCATCTCTATTTATTCAAATTAATTAATCACCACAATATATACGCGATACAATTAAAATATCTATTTAATAAATGTAATATAACCAAGTAAATTGGGTAGTGGATATAAATGGTATCATGTCATTTTTGGTCATGGTTCCCTAGACACTATTTTGATAATTATTTATGCGACGCTTGTGGATACTCGATACTATAGAGTAGTGTGTGTTTTGATGTTAGCCTTATCACAATGTATCTTGGTATGTATACGTTGTCTCATATTTTTATTTTATCTCGATGTTGTAGACTATGGCCGCTTAAATTTTCTTTGCATACTATGTTTCCTCTTAGCATGAGATTTTGATAGATATTGTTGGATGACCATCTTACTTGTTTTGCAAATGGATGATGATGATTGTATTATGATGTTTAGCTTAGCAATATGATACGCCATGGATTGAGATAGACATGTAATGAGTAATTGATTTTGATTGTGTTTCAATTGAATAAATACCACATTATGTCGAAATTTATTCAAAAGTGTGTTGTAATAGTGTTGTTTCATTTAGATAACAATGTGTAGAGATGATGTTTGTGTTTTTAATAGATGAATGTGACTACGACATACACGATTATGATTTGATTTTATTGATATTATTACATGGACATGTAAAACATTTGAGTTGAGTGTGTAGGAGTTGGTATTTGGGATACTTTCGAGCGTCCATAAATGGGAGAGGCAAGGACCGACCAATAAGAAGAATAGCTCAAAAACCAATAGGTCCTAGATGGTGTCGTATTATGGTGTTCCTAGAGCCTTGGTGGTTTCCTCCCTTTTCTAATTATATACCTTGCAAGTGGCCTAATATACGCTATTGTTATGACTTTATGTTTTTGTTGGTATGTGTTTAACTATGTCACCTTTTAAAGTTGAAATTTAGGATTTTTGGCTTAAGGAAAATTACAGGTTTTTTTGGGGAAAGAAACCTATGTTTCTCACCCCAAACTTAGCCTTGACCCTTACCTATGTATTATGCCCCTTTTTGGAGGCTCATAACATCTTGTGCCAAGAGAAAACATCTGTGGGAGCCCTATATTTTGATATTTAGTTTTTTCATTTATGTTTGCATGGAATAGAGGTTTTTTAATGAAAAGAATCATATTTATTTGTCTAAGGATATGCAATCATTCTTTTTTGTTTTGAAATTGTGAATTTAACTTAGGTTTTGTAAAATTTGGTGGTTGGAAGGGTGAGATAGCAATGGGTAGATGAGTAGGAAACTTAGTGGACTATGAGGATTGGTTGTCCTTTTAGTGAAATATTTTTAAATAAAGTTTTGATTTCGAGAAAAGGGTTATGCAAAATTTGGAATTTTTTTTAAAAATAAGAGAATTGAAATATTTTGGTTTGGGGGAGCTAGAGTTGGTGGTTGCTTTCAGAATCGAAACCTTGAGGCTTGGACATGGGAAGTAGGAGGTAGGTTTTTTTATTTGTTCCTATTATTTTAACTTTCTCTTGTGAATCTTAAATTGTTATAACTTTCATGCTCTCTTGAGTTGTGTTAAATTTTGTGAAATAAATGGAAGTGTTGTAATGTGTTATGGTTGTGATGTGTTGTGTATGGGGGAATGATGTAGGGACCCATGGTTTGTTTGATAGTGGATACGAGAGAAATAAATTCTAGATTGTTGCAATAGAAGATATTCATAACAAGAAGAGAATATACCCCAATGAGTATTCCACTGCCTCATAGGAGGGGTGGATGTAGGGACTCATGCGATGTTATTCCATTATGAGATGGATGTAGGGGCCTAAGATTTGTAAGTCTTGGGTAGTGATCCCCTTAAGAAGGTTGTTCTAGATTTGATTTGTGTGTTTGGTTGAAAACAAAAAAACTTGATACTTAACCTCATGTTAATTTGTTCAAACAATTTGTGATGTTAAATTTTGCTTTTAAATGTGGTGTTTGTCAACTGTAACTTATCCCCTTTTATTGCTCCAATTATTTGAGTGATTATTCTCATGTGTTGGTGATTATGTGGGTCAAAATATATGCAATCCTTCCTATTTTATATGGCTAGGAGGTGAATTTTGTTAGCCTCCTTGTGGATGTTTAGTTAAATTTGTGTAGGTATGAATGATGGAATTTTTGAATTTAGAACCTTATTATGGCTGCACCAACCTTTTGACAACAATATTTACCATTGTATAAACCACGAACTAAGTGTGGATTGAAATAATATGAGTGTTTAGATGGTAGCTATTGTTACAAATGTAAAATTCATGGTTTATACTTATACGAAGGAAATTAAGTATGAATGTAAGCTTATATTCATCCATTATTGTTGAGTTATAAATTATTGCAATATGAAATTTAAAATAAATGTTGAATTAGTATAACAACAATTTTAAGATGCAAGTTTATTTTGATTCTAGGAATATAAATTAATTTTCTATCCTAGAAATGAACTCTGCGTTGCAAGTAGGCTCTATGGATTTAAAATTGAGTGAAAAAGAAAAGAGAGGAAACAAATAGAACTAAAATCACCTTTTTTACTCTTGAAGTGTTCATGTATTTCTTTTTGTTATACAAATGAAGAATTGAAATTGAATAGTAATAAAAAGTGTATATTCTCTCCTTGTCTAGAATATTTTTGTCTTATTTCATTGTATTTGTAAATGGAATTGAGGAATAGTCAAGCATATTTGTAGTATTTTCATTCTTCCTTTAAAAGAAAATATGTTCTTAGAATTTGAAATACACACACATGTGTGTGTACTCATATGTATTATTAAATTTCCTTTACATAGTAATCAAAAACCAAAACCAATCAACCAATCATTATATTGAACTTTATATATATATATATATATATATATATATATATATATATATATATATATATATATATATATATATATATATATATATATATGTATATATGTATATATGTATATATGTATATATGTATGTATGTATGTATGTATGTATGTATGTATACACTTTTACTTATATATATACACTTTTATATATACTTTTACTTACACACACACACACAAAGGGTGTGTGTGTACATAAATATATTTAATTCCTCACACACACACACACACACACACACACACACACACATTTACAATAAGTCCATAAATATAAGAAGAAGAACTCCATGGAAAATTCCCAACTAGGGATCTAAACAAATAATCAAAATCAAATTTATTCGAGAATGCTAAAATAAGCAAGAATCTAAAATAAACATTGTCTAAACAAAAAGAGATCCCCTTTCAACCTACAATAGAGGTAAGTAAGCATAACTAACTTCATACAAACATTATTATATGGGATTTTTCTCTCCATCCTCTTCCCCACCTTGCCAAAACCTATAAATGAGGGGAATGGAGGCAAAGTTGCCTCTTTATAATCCTCTATAGAGAAATTAGGGAAAATATGGGTTGCTCTAAGATCAATGGATTAGATCAATTTGATCTAATGGCTACGATATAATCCTATAATATGATGCTTTTTTCACTTAGGAAACACTAATCTAGATTTTCCTTTTGATTAGTTGTTTATAATTATATTATGGAGTTCTATAGCGGTGTTTAGGTAAATATAGTTTCTTTGTTAAATTTTATTATTTCCATGTTGTAGTATTTAAATAATTGGAAATTGTTTTTTTGATAAGTAAAAAAAAAGCACATGACCTTACTATTGATAATATTTATAACAAAATACCTAGAAAACTAGGCTAAAATTTAATTACGAAGCCACCGAAGGTGGCGAGAACACATGTTACACTTATGTTATAGTTAGATACATAGTAAAGACACACCAAATATTAGTTATCATCTCATCAAAGGATCTAGACACTATAATAGTGGGTATTTCAGCATCCCTTACTTACTCCTCCACTATCGGTGCATGAGAATGCCCAAAGACTCTACAAGCTTGGAATATTCAAATTTATCAAAGGGGATGTTCATCATTTGAGTAGATTGCATCCGATTTCTTGCCTTGTGAAATTCTCTCCCTGAGCCTCGGCCTTAAACAAAAATCAAATATTATCCAAGCAGAGTTCGATGTCGAACCCCAACCACTCCATGTCTTCATGAATTACATAGGAATTGTTGGTACTAAAGAGAATAGTCCATAACTCAATAATTTGAGCCACTTTCAGGGTATCAATTTGGTACTTGTTGTCCACTCAAAATTTCCCGCTCTGATAAGAGTAAAATTTTCAAAATTTTGAGTTGAAGAGTTCTTCTCTGAAGTGCCTAAGTCGTGAAGTTGAAAAAATTGTGTTTTGGGTCTTTTTGTGTGATTTTCGGGCCTGTCGGAACTTTTTGTCCCATCTGTCCCAAGTACAAAAATGCACTCTGTTCCCCGATCGGCCGAAATCCCGAAGTGTCCCATTTTCGGGCCGCCGTCGGAAAATTTTGTCCCAAGTGTCCCAAAACTTATTTTGCGTGTTGTTCCAATTTCAGCCGAATCATCCTTCCCGCGTACTTCGCACTTTCCTGTCCCAAATGTCCCAAAGTTAAAAAGTGCGAGCTTTCCCATTTTCGGCCGATTTGCCCGAACCGCGTCCTTCGGAACTTTTCGTCCCAACTGCCCCATTTGAAAAAGTGCGAGCTTTCCTAATTTCGGCCGAGCCGGTCAAGTCGCGTACTTCGGAACTTTTTGTCCCGAATGTCCCAAGTCCAAATGGGCCCGCTGTTCCAATTTCGGCCGAAACACCCGAATCGCGTACTTCGCACATTTTCATCCCATTTGTCCCAAATGCATTTGTGCGTCCTCTCCCTGTTTCGCCCGAACCGGCCGAGCCGCGTGTTTCGCGCATTCGCGTCTCACATGTCCCAAGCGTACCTAGTATCATTCGCACTTAGTTTTCCCGCTCGCTCCAAGTATGATATTTTTCAAATTGGTGGTTGTGTATTCAATGCGCATTAAATTCATTCCGCTCCTCAAACGGCTATATAACCAAGCATACCACCTTCGCATTTTCGCATTGCTTCCTTGCTGTCGTTTGCTCAAACCCTTGCAATCTAGTTCCCTGCGCGCAAATATCCCTTCCCTTTGCAAATTCCTTCCAGTCTAGGTCGCAGCTCGAATCTATCAATAAGAAGATCCGAGAATTCAAGAGGCACTCAGGAGAATCTAGCTCCAGGGATGATTCGACACCCATAAGAGAGACATCAGTTCCAGAGTCTGGAACACCAGTGAAAACCCCTTCTGCCTCAACAGCTCGGGGACATGTGGAATCTACTCCTTCTCCATCTACCCAGGTATACAAGAAGAAACTCAAAGAGGTAAAGAAGGAGCCTGCAGAGAATGATCCTCCAAGAAAACAGGCACAGTTGCCTATGGGGCCAGAGAACATCATTGTTCTCAGTGAAAGTGAAGAAAGTGAGATGCCAACTCCTGCAGGTGTTCCTGAAAATCCAGCAGATAAGGAGGTCCAGAGCACTGAACTTCCAGGTACTACTGATTCTTCTACCGCCATCACCTCCAGTGTTCTACCCACATCTCAACTTGAGTCAACAGCTGCACAGACCTTAAGTGTCATGAGCTCCCTGTCTCTTGGTCCCCTTGCCTCTCCTGCAGATTCTTCTTCCTCTTTTGCTTGGGTGCAACCTCTGGTTGACAAAAGGAAGAGGAAATCCTCCTCTCAAAGCTTGGGACCGAATTTTGATGCTGTAGCAGCCTTGTTGGGCACCACTCCTTCTCGTGCCAAGAAAGCCAGAACTACTTCCAGGATTGTGTCAGATGCTCAAGGTCAGCAATTCCTGGAGATTGCTAAGCCCACAGTAGACAAATCAGAATCAGACTTGCTGACATCTGACTTGGAGCTTTCAAGGATCCCTATGGGAGAGTCTACTCCTGAAGGTGAGATTCATAACCTCCAGGAAACAGTCACAAGGGTTATTGGAAGGGTAGAGAAAGGGCAGCAGACGATTGAGCAGCTAGAAGAACAAGCCCAAGTTCTCACGAGTTTTATCAAGTCACTTTTGTCTAAGGACAAAGTTTTGGACCCTACCCCCTTGACTGCTCTACCACCTCCTGTAATTCTAAGCCAAGATGAAGTGCAAAGTATTAAAGATATGCACAAGTATTCGTCATGGTGAGCTATTGAAGCCATGGTGGATGACATGCTTGTTGCTGGGCTAAACTTCATCGATGAAGCTTTTAAGCTACATGGAAAGGTAGATAATTTGCAACAGAGGCTGTCCTCTACTATTGGGGTAATGGATAAAGAGCTTAAGCTCTGGAGTAGTTGCATCGTAGACCTTCGCCTCATGGGCCAGACAGATGAGAACATCTTACTGGCGAACAAGATTTTCGATGATGCTAAGGACAATCTGTCAAAATCTTGGGTCTACAGCGTGGAGTGGAAAATCAGAGTCCTGGAGGAAGCTGTAGGAGAAATGAAGAATAGCTGGCAGAAGGGAGAAGCTTTCAAGACACTGGCTGCTGCTGCGTTCAAGGATATGCATTGTCATCTTCAGGACGAAAACTCTGGCGTTCCCTTGTCCTTGCAAGAAATCAAAGCTCAGTTCAGAGCTTTTGTCAAAGATAATATTTTCAAGGAAGACTCCATCTCTAAGGACAAGATAAAGGAAATTTGCTCTCTTCAGTCTGCCATTGAAGAAGCAAACAAAGACTATCATACTCACGTCGAGTTTGATAAAGAGATGGAGAAATGTCTGGGATTTTGGACTCAGTCTGCAACCAACACGTCAGTCCCTCGTGGCAGAGATATAGCTGAGTCATTGAAGAAGTTCAGGCAGTGGATTCTGAAGACAGTGGGTCCCTCCCAATAGCCGGCCACCTGTCTCCTTCTCCTTTCTTCCCTCTTCTTTCCTTTCTTTTCATATTCTTTGTAATTAGTTAAGGTATTGCAATTGGCGGTACTTAACTATTCTTTGGTTAAAAGAAACGGTTATGAAGAGTAACTGACTTGTAATCTATATAATGGCCTTTCCACGCCATTTTCCAAGGAGGAAGAACTTGGATATTTGCTGAAAGTGTAAATAGATATGAAAGAAATCAATACAAAAGGGCTTTCCGTTCTTTGTCTATCTGATTCTCGTTGTCTCTGTGTTTTCCTTTAATATTGTGAAGATCGTTTTGTTCCTAACTCGTTTAGTCTCTCTGATTGCATACTGTTCAGTTTTGCAAATGCACAGTGATCTTGTACAACCAAGAAGGAACTTTGTGTCCTTGATTAACAAATCTGAAGAAGGTTATTTACGGAACTTTGTGTCTTTAAATTTAATCCCATTCAGCTAATGCAAATGATCTTGTCTTAAATCCTTTGAAGCTTCGCATACACAAAGAATTATTCTGCTATCTATAATTCTGAATGTTGCTATTCTGCTCATCTTCTTATTCCCCTTCCTCAGTCCTGGCGTAACTGATGATCCTTGTGGAAAACACTTTCGTAATATCCAAGTTTGACCATAAAATAATGTTCTGTGTATTTGTAAATAAGTTCGTTTCAGAATAAGGGAACCTCTCCCATTAAAGAGGAGGGACTTTTTGTCCCCTGACTGTTGCTCTTCTAAAAAGTCCTATTTGACGACCAACAGTTTTTGGCGACTCCGCTGGGGAAAATCGCATTCCAGTACTGCAATTTTTTCGATCATCCTTTGATCTGGCGACTCCGCATTTCACTCGAGGGAGAAGGACCCTTGGTATTGAAGATTCTCAGTTTCAGCTTTTGGAGCAACAGGGTTTTCCTTTCCCTCCAAATAGAAGAACTCGTTCGACGAGCACTCCGCCTGTTCAAGATAGAAGTCCTACGGGTGGTATTCCTTCAGAGCCTGCTAGTCCCAATCTACGAGCTTTGATCCTTGCTGGTGTTAAAGTTCCCCTCCAAGCCGTATTTCCAAGAATGGCGGCACAATTACCGTGGGGTCAACGTGTCGGGCCCCTGGCTCTTGCGCAGCCTTTGCATGAGTTACCTAGAGGTAACCGAAAGAACTTCCCAAAATTTAAAGGAGATGGCAAAGTACACCCTGATGAACATATTGCAGCCTTCATAGTTGCATGTGGAGTTTTGGGGGTTGAGCATGAAGACGTCTCAGTAAGACTGTTCGTTGAGACGTTACAGGATAATGCTGCTGACTGGTTCTATCACCTTCCGGCTGGTGCCATCACCGACTGGACTACCATGAGAACTCAGTTCGAAAGCCGTTTCAAGCCGGCAGAAGATGTGCATGCCCTGCTTGCCCAGATTTCTCAGATAAAGAAAGATCCATCAGAACCCATGAGAGAATTTGTGGCTCGGTTCAACAGATTGATCAACAAGATTCCTGTAAATACTCGACCGGTTGATCAAATTCAAAAATGTTTCTTTTTAAATGCCCAAACGCCTAAAGTCAGTTATGCCCTAAGAAGGGCTAATCTTGGAACGCTAATTCTGGATCAAGAACTGGCTGTTAGTGTCGAGGATGACCTGATCATGTCAGGGAAGTTGAGAAGAGATCCTCCTAAATCTAAATCTGCTGCTTCTTCCTCTTCCACCTCTGGACCCAATACTGATCCATTAGTCCAGAAACTTGCAAATGATCTAGTGGCTATAAAGAAACAATTAGCCCAGCATGCACCATATGCAGACGTTCCGAGAAGAAATTTTCAACCCAGAAACCGTTTGCCAGCTCCCCACACAAGACTGGCACTTGAAGGACCTCCTGTCAAAGTTCCGGTGAATGCAACTTGTGAGGTTGAAGAGCCAGAAGATGATAATGAAGCTTGTGAGGAGTTCCTGGAGGAATTCGATGATGAGGCAGAAGAACTCGAAGGATCTCGAGTCAATTTCTTTACCACTGAAGGCATTGATGATGGAGATAACTATGATGAAGTGGTAGCGGATATGAACAGTGAATCATTTGCTGTCATGACTCAAAGACGAGGCAGAAGGAGAAAGTAACACAGCCCACGAAGAAATCTAAGGAGCAACCAACAACTATTCCTGTAATTGCCAGAAGAGGATCTCCTATCCCTACCTCATCTGCACCAAAGGTAAGAAATCTTGGCATCAATCCTGCTACCAAAGTTGCTTCTTCTTCTTTTTCTCCTAAGGTTGATAAGCCTAGAATTTCAAATGATGATGGCCCATCCACCTCTGGATCCTTTGACATTGTGGATCACCTAAAAAGGACCAAGGTTCAAATTTCAGAAGCTGAATACTACCAAACCCATCCCAAAGCTTTTGCCAAGATGATCCAATTTGTAAATTCCCATACCAAGACCACCTCTAAAGGCCTTTTGCCCACACCTCCTTCTGCACCACAACCTAGTCTGGTAGCAGCCGTCACCTCGCCTGGTGACAAAATCAAGCCCTTTTATGTAACGCTTCTTATAGCGGGCCATAGGCTCAGTAACTGTGTCATAGATTCCGGAGCCTCAGATAACGTAATGCCTGCTAAAGTAGCCCATGCTTTAGGCTTGACCCTTACTCGTACTTATGGATCTTGCTACTCCATGGAAAGTAAGGAAGTACCTTTGGTTGGAAGGATTAAAGATGCACAAGTGGCTTTTGCTGCTTTACCTGAAAAGAAAGTCTTGGCTACCATCCTAGTAGCAGACATTCCTCCTTCCTATGGAATGTTGCTAAGTAGGAACTTCTGTAAAGATGTGGGTGGGGAGATTCAAATGGATTGGTCACACGCCCTCATACCTGTCAATGGACAAATGAAGAAGTTACTCACGAGAAAGCTTGATCGAGTATATTGTGCGTAAAAGCAGATGATCCTAAGGCACAAATACTCTATGAAGATATAGGTCATGGTAATTACATGATTCTGTCCCTTGATGAAATCCAACCCTCCAAAGTATCACCCAAAGATCCCAATGGTGTTTGGATTTTGGAATTTGATGGAAGTTGTTCCTCGGCTGGTTCTGGAGCTGGTGTTCTGCTAATATCACCTGAAGGCGGCCTACACCCTTTTTCGTTCAAGTTGCAGTTCGAAAACACTAACAATACAGCAGAGTATGAGGCTCTCCTTCTTGGACTGCAAGTAGCCAAAGAACGAGGTGTAAAAAATCTTCTGGCTCGTGGTGATGCAGAGCTGATTGTGAAGCAAGTCAGAAACATTTTTCAGGTAAAAAATGGGAGGCTGAAGCATTACCGGAATCAGGTTTGGGATTCAATTGAATTCCTTGATGCCTTCTCTATTGAAGCAATACCCAGAGAAAAGAACAGCAGGGCTGATTCACTGGCTGTCTCAGGGTCATTATTGATTCCCCATCCTGAATTCTCTCAGGACAAGTTCACTATTGAAATGGTCCACCGGCCTAGTGTTCCTGACAATACTAATAACTGGCAAGTTTTCAACGATGACCAGCATCTGCTTTCCTTCCTGGAACTCAAGGGAACTTCGAACAACTATATTTTGAGGGAAGTGACAACCTGCCTCGTGAGAGTGTGTCTTCTGACCAAGCTGTCACCCAAGGAGAAGAAACTGATCAGGAAGGGTGCATTAAGCTCAAAGGAAACAAGATTCCCAAAGGTTTGGTGAGTTTGGAGGAGTTGTTTGATAAACATGACAGATACGTGAGATCTAAAGCTTCTACTGGACCTCAGCAATCAGCTGAGTATGATAAAATTGATATTGGGAGTTCTGATGACCCAAAGCTGGTGAATATTGGGAAATGTTGCACATCAGATGAGAGGAGAAGAGCAATTGATCTTCTAAGGAAGTATAAGGATGTTCTTGCATATTCTTATGAAGATTTAAAAGCCTTCAAGCCAAAAGAAATGCAACACTCTATCCCTCTCAAACCAGGAATCAAGCCTTTCAAGCAGAAACAAAGGCAGTATAATCCAAAAATAGCCGACACCATCTTTCAGGAGATCCAGAAATTGTTGAAGGCTAAAATCATTTTTCCCATTCACCATTCGACATGGATTGCAAACATTGTGCCTGTCAGGAAGAAGAATGGTGAGATCCGCATCTGTGTTGATTTCAGAAACCTGAATCAGGCCTCTCTGAAAGATAACTACCCTCTGCCTATGATGGATCAGATTTTGCAAGCAGTAACAGGATCCGAGATGTTATCTATGCTTGATGGATTCTCGGGATACAATCAGGTAGAGGTTGATACTGTAGATCAACACAAGACAGCCTTCACCACTCCTTGGGGTACCTTTGCCTACAAGAGAATGCCTTTTGGGCTGATTAATGCTGGTGCCACTTTCCAGAGAGCTATGGATTTGGCTTTTGGAAGCTTGAAAGGAAAATGTATTGTCATATACCTTGATGACCTGACGGTGTTTTCAAAGTCAAGAGCGGATCACTTCGACCACTTGGAAACAGTCCTGCAGAGATGCCGAGAGCATGGGATTTCTTTAAATCCTAAAAAATCTGTCTTCTGTGTTACAGAAGGGAAGCTATTAGGGCACATTGTCTCCAAGGATGGCATCAAAATTGATCCTGAACGAGTTCAAGCCATCCAGCAAATTCCTCTCCCTACCAGTAAAAAAGGCGTGCATTCCTTTTTCGGTAAGATCAATTTCTTAAGAAGATTCATCCCTGATTTCGCTGAATTAACTTTGAACATCTCTCAGATGATGAAAGGGAAGCAAGCGTTTGGTTGGTCTTCTGAAGGAAAGGAATCCTTTGAGGGTATCAAGAAAGCCATTGCTAAAACTCCAGTTTTGGCCTGCCCTGACTTCAGCAAAGATTTCATCATCTATTGCTACGCTACAGACAATACCCTGGCTGCTGTCTTAACCCAAGAAGACTCTGATGGACATGAGCTACCAATTGCCTTCATGAGCTATATCCTGAAGAATCATGAGCTGAAATACACCATGATGGAGAAGCATGCTTTTGCAGTAGTCAAAGCCGTCAAGCAGTTCCGTTTCTATATCCTCAACTCTCACTCTATGGTGCTGGTTCCAGATACGACTGTTAAGTCAATTCTTACACAGCAAGAATTTGGGTCCAAGAGAGGAAACTGGGTGGCTAAAGTCCAGGAGTATGACATTGATATCAAACCAACCAAGCTGGTTCGTGGAAAGGGTCTTTGTGAGCTCATCGCTGAAGGAGCCAAACATGAGTTGCTGGAGGAGAAAGCTGACATTCCTACTGTTCTATTCCTTAGTTCAGTCGATGAATGGTATTCTGACATTGCCCATTTTCTCACCTATGGGGAATGCCCCTCTCATTTAACTACCAAAGAAAAGAGGACTGTTAAATTGAGATCAGCGCAATATGTACTATGGGAGAATGCTTTGTTCAAGCGTGGCCTAGATGGGAGATTCCTGAAATGTGTTGATAAGGAACAACAGAGAAAGTTGCTCTCAGCTTTTCATGATCAAGCATGTGGAGGGCACTATTCATCAACAGTCACAGCTCACAAGATACTCCGGGGAGGATATTACTGGCCTTCCTTGTTCAGAGATACGTCCAAGTGGGTGGATAAATGCGAGGCCTGTCAGACCTTTGTGGGAAGACCCAAACTGGCCGCTTTGCCTCTCAAGCCAGTTGTGATTGAGGAACCATTTCAACAGTGGGGTCTGGACTTCATTGGTACACTGAATCCTGCCTCTAGTGCCGGCCACACGCATGTGCTAACTGCCACTGACTACTTCACCAAATGGGTGGAAGCTATTCCGGTCAAGAGCACTACTTCTGAAGTTGTATGCAACTTCCTCAAAGAGAACATCTTGGTAAGGTATGGTGTACCTAACAAGATTGTAACAGACAATGCTTCGAACTTCTCCTCAACTGAGATCATGGATTTCTGCTACGGGTATGGCATCTCTCTGGCTCATTCTTCAGATTATTATCCCCAGGGGAATGGACAAGCAGAATCCACCAACAAAAATCTGGTGACTATCATAAGGAAGTTGGTCAATGAGTCTCAGCGAAACTGGCATAAGAAGCTTTATGATGCTCTTTGGGCAGACAGGATCACACCTAAAAGAGCCATTGGAATGTCCCCCTTTCAAGTAGTGTATGGAGTAGAGGCTCAATTGCCGTGTGACGGTGGGCGCCTTGACCTTGCACTGATGAAGGCCATTGAAGACACTAGTTTCGGTGATGCTCTGGACAAAAGAATCATGTACCTGCACAAACTAAATGAGGATAGATTGGAGGTTCTTTGTGACAGATATCTGCTCACCCGGCGAGAAGGTGAAGGTTCTGTTTGATAAGAAAGCTAGGTCCAGAGAGTTCCAAGTTGGTGATACCGTGCTGTTATGGGACAAAAGACATGAACCTCGTGGCAGCCATGGAAAATTTGATTCTCTGTGGCTTGGACCTTTCAAGATAAGACACTTTGCTGGTAAGGACTCTTTCTATCTTGATTACATGGATGGTTCTCCCCTCCCACTTCCTTATAGTGGGCAGTATTTGAAGTTGTTCAAGTCCTAGGTGACTAGGGAGTCCCTTTGTATATTATGTACAGTGTTTTTGCTTTTTCTGCTTTTGGTGTGTTTCCCTTCTGTTGTGTGTGTTGCCCTCTGTATTGGTTTGTTTTTGACTCCTTTGCCCAATGGATAAGGCACTGGTCTGCTTCACCGAGTTCTCTAAGTTCTTGCCTTGTCTCATTCTATGAATTTACACCAAGTCATCCCCAGAAGGAGCCAGCTGTTGTCCACTCAAAATTTCCCGCTCTGATAAGAGTAAAATTTTCAAAATTTTGAGTTGAAGAGTTCTTCTCTGAAGTGCCTAAGTCGTGAAGTTGAAAAAATTGTGTTTTGGGTCTTTTTGTGTGATTTTCGGGCCTGTCGGAACTTTTTGTCCCATCTGTCCCAAGTACAAAAATGCACTCTGTTCCCCGATCGGCCGAAATCCCCGAAGCTGTCCCATTTTCGGGCCCGTCGGAAAATTTTGTCCCAAGTGTCCCAAAACTTATTTTGCGTGTTGTTCCAATTTCGGCCGAATCATCCTTCCCGCGTACTTCGCACTTTCCTGTCCCAAATGTCCCAAAGTTAAAAAGTGCGAGCTTTCCCATTTTCGGCCGATTTGCCCGAACCGCGTCCTTCGGAACTTTTCGTCCCAACTGCCCCATTTGAAAAAGTGCGAGCTTTCCTAATTTCGGCCGAGCCGGTCAAGTCGCGTACTTCGGAACTTTTTGTCCCGAATGTCCCAAGTCCAAATGGGCCCGCGGTTCCAATTTCGGCCGAAACACCCGAATCGCGTACTTCACACATTTTCATCCCATTTGTCCCAAATGCATTTGTGCGTCCTCTCCCTGTTTCACCCGAACCGGCCGAGCCGCGTGTTTCGCGCATTCGCGTCTCACATGTCCCAAGCGTACCTAGTATCATTCGCACTTAGTTTTTCCCCGCTCGCTCCAAGTATGATATTTTTCAAATTGGTGGTTGTGTATTCAATGCGCATTAAATTCATTCCGCTCCTCAAACGGCTATATAACCAAGCATATCACCTTCGCATTTTCGCATTGCTTCCTTGCTGTCGTTTGCTCAAACCCTTGCAATCTAGTTCCCTGCGCAAATATCCCTTCCCTTTGCAAATTCCTTCCAGAGTCTAGGTCGCAGCTCCGAATCTATCAATAAGAAGATCCGAGAATTCAAGAGGCACTCAGGAGAATCTAGCTCCAGGGATGATTCGACACCCATAAGAGAGACATTAGTTCCAGAGTCTGGAACACCAGTGAAAACCCCTTCTGCCTCAATAGCTCGGGGACATGTGGAATCTACTCCTTCTCCATCTACCCAGGTATACAAGAAGAAACTCAAAGAGGTAAAGAAGGAGCCTGCAGAGAATGATCCTCCAAGAAAACAGGCACAGTTGCCTATGGGGCCAGAGAACATCATTGTTCTCAGTGAAAGTGAAGAAAGTGAGATGCCAACTCCTGCAGGTGTTCCTGAAAATCCAGCAGATAAGGAGGTCCAGAGCACTGAACTTCTAGGTACTACTGATTCTTCTACCGCCATCACCTCCAGTGTTCTACCCACATCTCAACTTGAGTCAACAGCTGCACAGACCTTAAGTGTCATGAGCTCCCTGTCTCTTGGTCCCCTTGCCTCTCCTGCAGATTCTTCTTCCTCTTTTGCTTGGGTGCAACCTCTGGTTGACAAAAGGAAGAGGAAATCCTCCTCTCAAAGCTTGGGACCTAATTTTGATCTTTGAAGAACCTTGTTGGGCACCACTCCTTCTCGTGCCAAGAAAGCTAGAACTACTTCCGGGATTGTGTCAGATGCTCAAGGTCAGCAATTCCTGGAGATTGCTAAGCCCACAGTAGACAAATCAGAATCAGACTTGCTGACATCTAACTTGGAGCTTTCAAGGATCCCTATGGGAGAGTCTACTCCTCGAAGGTGAGATTCATAACCTCCGAGGAAAGCTTGACAAGGGTTATTGGAAGGGTAGAGAAAGGGCAGCAGACGATTGAGCAGCTAGAAGAACAAGCCCAAGTTCTCACGAGTTTTATCAAGTCACTTTTGTCTAAGGACAAAGTTTTGGACCCTACCCCCTTGACTGCTCTACCACCTCCTGTAATTCTAAGCCAAGATGAAGTACAAAGTATTAAAGATATGCACAAGTATTCTGTCTATGGCAGAGCTATTGAAGCCATGGTGGATGACATGCTTGTTGCTGGGCTAAACTTCATCGATGAAGCTTTTAAGCTACATGGAAAGGTAGATAATTTGCAACAGAGGCTGTCCTCTACTATTGGGGTAATGGATAAAGAGCTTAAGCTCTGGAGTAGTTGCATCGTAGACCTTCGCCTCATGGGCCAGACAGATGAGAACATCTTACTGGCGAACAAGATTTTCGATGATGCTAAGGACAATCTGTCAAAATCTTGGGTCTACAGCGTGGAGTGGAAAATCAGAGTCCTGGAGGAAGCTGTAGGAGAAATGAAGAATAGCTGGCAGAAGGGAGAAGCTTTCAAGACACTGGCTACTGCTGCGTTCAAGGATATGCATTGTCATCTTCAGGACGAAAACTCTGGCGTTCCCTTGTCCTTGCAAGAAATCAAAGCTCAGTTCAGAGCTTTTGTCAAAGATAATCTTTTCAAGGAAGACTCCATCTCTAAGGACAAGATAAAGGAAATTTGCTCTCTTCAGTCTGCCATTGAAGAAGCAAACAAAGACTATCATACTCACGTCGAGTTTGATAAAGAGATGGAGAAATGTCTGGGATTTTGGACTCAGTCTGCAACCAACACGTCAGTCCCTCGTGGCAGAGATATAGCTGAGTCGTTGAAGAAGTTCAGGCAGCGGATTCTAAAGACAGTGGGTCCCTCCCAATAGCCGGCCACCTGTCTCCTTCTCCTTTCTTTCCTCTTCTTTCCTTTCTTTTCGTATTCTTTGTAATTAGTTAAGGTATTGCAATTGGCGGTACTTAACTATTCTTTAGTTAAAAAAAGAAATTCTGAAGAGTAATGCTTGACTTGTAATCTATATAATGGCCTTTCCACGCCATTTTCAAGGAGGAAGAACTTGGATATTTGCTGAAAGTGTAAATAGATCTGAAAGAAATCAATACAAAAGGGCTTTCCGTTCTTTGTCTATCTGATTCTCGTTGTCTCTGTGTTTTCCTTTAATATTGTGAAGATCGTTTTGTTCCTAACTCGTTTAGTCTCTCTGATTGCATACTGTTCAGTTTTGCAAGTACAGTGATCTTGTACAACCAAGAAGGAACTTTGTGTCCTTGATTAACAAATCTGAAGAAGGTTATTTACGGAACTTTGTGTCTTTAAATTTAATCCCATTCAGCTAATGCAAATGATCTTGTCTTAAATCCTTTGAAGCTTCGCATACACGAAGAATTATTCTGCTATCTATAATTCTGAATGTTGCTATTCTGCTCATCTTCTTATTCCCCTTCCTCAGTCCTGGCGTAACTGATGATCCTTGTGGAAAACACTTTCGTAATATCCAAGTTTGACCATAAAATAATGTTCTGTGTATTTGTAAATAAGTTCGTTTCAGAATAAGGGAACCTCTCCCATTAAAGAGGAGGGACTTTTGTCCCCTGACTGTTGCTCTTCTAAAAAGTCCTATTTGACGACCAATAGTCTTTGGGTGACCAGGTCATTCATCACTATCACCACTTCCTCCACATCCACCGTCTCCCCTAACCCTAGTTGAAAGTTGAGCCCGTATTAGGTTAGTGGCCATCCATCTCAACAACTTGGGATCCTTGACCCCTATAACAAAAGCTTTCTACCAAAATTCTATGGCCTCTTTTACAATGATTTGGGTCCCTTTCCCCAAGAGATAGGGATCCAACATTTACTGATTTCTGAGCTTAAGGTCATTAACCAGCCCCAGGAAAGAGTAATGGACATCATTAATCAAGAATTTGTGCACTATATTTTCCTACATTTCATTCTCTCGTGTTACTCGGCATCACTTTCCCCTTCGTAGCCCTAATGCGCATAGTTGCTCCAACCTTATTTTTCATTTTTTCATAGTCTTGTCATAGGAAATGAAAGGCTCTTGTCCAAATGAGGCACACATAAAGGGACAATGGTAATAAATCCCTTCACACATGAAGGATATCTTTCCATCCATTGTGAGAATATATGGATGTAATTCGATGTATGGAGTAGGTGACATGGGGTGTCTACTCATAATGATTGAGGTGGATGTACAAGATCAAATCCTACCACTTGTGATGATTTAGTAGGTATATTCCTGCTTGATTAGTTCCCCCATTTTCTTAATTAATTCATTTGGTTGAAAATGATAATTATTTCATTTTTAATGTTGAGTTCAGCTCTTGGATTGGCAAGCCTATCCGTAACTTTATTTACACTTTTAGGAATGTGGAGGATACACCCGTGTTTGTTCGAGGTGATGTAATCATCCACAATGCGACATAGGTTCCAATGTTCCATTTTCTCTTATTGACCACATTAGTAATTATTTGAGAATCACCTTCAATGATTAGGTTATTCCAACCATTTTCCACAACAAGTTTGAGGCCACACCATAAGTCCTTGGCCTTTGCAGATTATTGAAGTAATTCCTAATAGCTTCAAAGCATAGTCAAGGAGGGTGTACCCAAAGAATTGTGGAAGATACTAATGTTGTAAATATCTCCCCCCCGGGTAGATATAGACAAGTAGAAGAATATGGAAATCAAAGAAACTCAGATCCTGATATTTATTACGTCACCAACAGCCTATGGCGCAGGTAAAGGGCACACAACAAAGAGTGTCGACACGAAAATGGATGCGCCAAGGCGCAGGTAAAGGGCGCACATCAAAGAGTGTCGACACGAAAATGGATGCGCCAAGGCATAGGTAAAGGGCGCACAGCAAAGAGTGTTGACATGAAAATGGATGCGCCAAGTGCAGGTAAAGGGCACACATCAGAGGATGTCGACACAAAAATGGATGCACCAAGGCACAGGTAAAGGGCACACAGAAAGAGTGTCGACACGAAAATGGATGCGCTAAGGCGCAGGTAAAGGGCACACATCAGAGGATGTCGACACAAAAATGGATGCGCTAAGGCACAGGTAAAGGGCGCACAACAAAGAGTGTCGACACAAAAATGGATGTGCTAAGGCGCATGTAAAGGGCGCACAACAAGGGATGTCGACACGAAGAAATTCGCGCCTTGGTGCATGTAAAGGTATGTTGACATAAGGATGGATGCGCCAAGGCACACCTTCAGGAGGCACAACATTTTGAGCACTGACTGAAGGCAGACCCTGACCCAGATATTTAGATGGCCATAACTTTTCACAGGGAGTTCAGATTCACGCAAGGTTGGACTTTTTGGAAAGCTTACGAGGTCCTCTGTCCAACTACAACTGGATATATTTAATTGGGTGGGAACAAATTCTTAAAAATGCAAAATACAGTTTGCCACTTTTTGGGTTTGCTAGGGTTCTCACCTACCACCATAATAAGATGATTTAAATGCAACTGGAGGTGGTTGGGGTAGGTTTTGAATTCCTCAATCTCTTCCCTCTCTCATTCTTCCTATAAATTGTAAGGAGGGGCTTCTTTCTAAAGGTTGGAAATTCTTGTTTTGCCCCTCCCTTCTTCTCTTTGGCAGGTGAATTTGTGGAGTTCAAACCTCCCATTTAAAAATGTAATGCAACTTTGCCTCTTGGCATTTTGTAGTGTATTGTATCAATCTTGGAGCAAATAATGCATGTCTGTGGATGATTCTCAACCCACTCTATGTTCATTTACATCCTCTTGATCTTTCACTGTGAGTCCTGGTTATCTGTGCATGATCTTGCATTGCGTTTTCATGGTTTGTGTTTATTGGCAAGACAGGTGTTCTTCATTCCTCGGTGCATCACCTTTGTAGTTTAGGTTTTATTTTATGCATCTTCTTACCCTGTCTCCTTGGAAAGTTAGTTTAGGTTTCAAGTAAAACCTCTGCATTTTTACGTGTGCATTTGAACAGAGGAATAGGAACCGGCCTTCATCCGGAGAGCTTTTCTGATTTTGTGAGGTCCCACACTTGGGAAAAGCTCCATGTTACGCAATCGCACTAAGAGTCTCAACCCATCGAGTTGCGGACATCTGGGCGCGTGATTTGCCATCAACAACTACGAGAACCAGCTTCTAGGATTTTGCTTAGCGTTTCCATAAAAATGAGTTTGATGAAGTTATATGGTGGTGGATTCCAATTATCTTTGTCTTTTACTTTAATTTTCTTCCCAATCCCTTTATCAAGGGATAATTGCAAATGTTAATTATATGGAATAAGCGATAAATTATTAAAATTGTAGTGGTTATGGGAATTAAGTAAAAGATATTAGATTCATATTAACCCTTATATTAATTATACTATTACCTTATGATTATTGACTTTAGAAAAATTAAAATCAATATTATATTTTGTATTTTTACATGATATCGAGTACAACCGATTTGTACAACGTTAATTGGATAGACACTTAGCCAATTTTTGAGTGAAATGGGGAAAACATAAGAAAATCTACTAAATCGGCCTTTGGAGGAACATGAGGAATTGTTCCTTTGTTCTTTCTATTTTGGATTATCACATCAACTACAAGAGGGATTGGGGATTTTAGTCACCAAGTCGGGTCTTTAGGATAGGGGTTGAACAATTCTCATGTTCCAAATTTTCTTCACATGAGTGACATTCTTGACATGAAGGATAGGGTAATGGGGACAATCATCAAGCATTTGGATCGGGAAGTCGGGCCCCACAAGCACAACAAGAACTGTTCCACCCTTCCCTGAGTTTTCTACCCGCATGATTTAACCGCCCACCTTTGTAAAAAAATGTTTAAATCATCTTATCATGACCCATAGGGAACCCTGTCATGTTCCTTCTATGAACTAAAACTATGCATGACCATATCTTTCTCTCTTGAACTCCAAATTTGATAAAATTGGACTTGTTGGAAAGGTCTCATCAAGAAATTCAGTTTGACATCATGAAGTTCAAAAATTAATGGAGTTTGGTGGGATAATGGAAAAATACAAGTACATAATTTAAAGTGCATTTTCAGGTAGCTCAACCACTGAATTGATGGCGTATGGTGCTCATACCTTATCCTACAAGAAAAAGACATGGGAGTGGTATTACATGGGTGCACATGTTTGCTTTTAGTTATTTAATGCATGTTGTTGGTCGATGAAGGTAGAATTCCATATTTCCCTCTCTTTTCCCTCCCCTCTCTCTCTCTCTCTCTCTCTCTCCCACTTTTCTATATATTCAGCATTGATGCTCATTTCTAAAGGTTGGACCCTCTCTAGAATACAAGGGCATCATATTAAAGTGTTTTACAATTTTTTTTTTGAGCTATGGGCCTTAGATTTGGACTTTTCAATGTGTTTTTTCCTTCCTCCTTCATTTATCCTTATAAGGAAATATAGTTCATGTTTTGTGGCTATTCTCTTCCCTAGCTTGTGTTCTATTGCATTTCTTGCCTCTTCATTCATTACAGGTATGTTGTGTATGTTTTTTCACTTTGCAGGGTTTATCTATATTTTGTTTTGCATGGAAATGTAATGTAAGGTGATTTTTTGATTTGTGGCACTTATGTCTTCCCTCTTCATCATCATTTCCTACCATCTTTCCCTCATTTCTAGTGTCTTTCCCCCTTTTCTTTTTGTTATCACCTCCCTTTATATTAGGATTTCCATTTTGATGCATCCTTCTCTTTTCATGGTCCCTGTGAATTAGATTAGGATTAGATAGTTACATTTCCATTTATAGGAGTAGTCTAAAATTATAATATGTATAGGAACCAACCTTTTCGAAGGTTTTTATTAAGAAACAAGGCACCACACTTGGAGACAATCCCATATTACCCAAAAACACTTATTTCTCATTCATGATAAATCAAAGGGTGTTGTTTTTTGGTGATAACATTTCTAACACTCCGGTGGGATGAGATCAAGCGCTTTACAACTTCATTTCACCAATTTTGATGTGTTATTGGTGATATTTAGCCTTTGGTGGTAGTTTTCAACACATTTGGCAACTTTGCTAGGAGTAACCCATTTTCTCATCCACAGGACTTTTCATTTCTTCTTTTCCTCCACCTTTCCATTCATTCTCGTGTTTCCATCTCACTCACGGATCTCCAAAGAGCTCTTCCATTCTATCATTTCATTTCTTCCCGCTTCATTTATAGAAGTGGGATAATTTCCTCAAAACAAATTTGATAAAATTGCTTCTCTTCCATGGAAATGGAGATCAATCTCCCATTTACCACATTTAATACATACAAAACTATTGTTCCATTCACAATATCATATAAGAAAACATTTGTCTCAAATTTCTTGTTTTATCCTTCGAGGCAAGGTAAATGAATGGTACAACATTTTTGTTCCTCAAACCATTTCCATATGGGATCAGCTAGGAGAACAACCGCACATTCGGTTTAAGCAGGACACATATGTCATTTCTCTCATGAAACACCTTATAAAAATACGGTGAAATTCAATTTTTTGGGCCCCAGAATATTGGCTAAAGATGAGAAGGTGTGTGGGCGTGTGGGACCTAGTTAAAGAAGGGTGCATGGGGTTGATGGCGCATAGGGAAGGGTTCTAGCAACGTTTTGTATAACACACGACACACATGTGCAAGGAAAGATAGGTTTTGGACTTAGCCATATTTGGCATCCCAGGAAACACATGAGAAAAGTGTGACCCTTGTGGATAAGGTGCCAGCATGGCGACTATAGGATCAAAAAGGGAATATTCCATGCATGTGATGGAAGGTTCCAGAAGAGCATCATTACACAGAGTGGAGAGCTCGGATCAAAGAAGGCATGCTCCATTGGAGGACCACTTGGACACTTGGTGACCGATCTGTTACCTTAGAAGGCATGGTGATGAAGGTAGGAAAGCTATTTATTGAGGTGCATGGGTAGCAAAAAGGGGATATAGAGAAGAGAGACGGGAAAATAGAGAGACATAGAGTCATCCTGGGAGAGTGGAGGTATGGGGAAAGAGGTGAAGCTCTATAGAAATACCATGGAGGATTCTATGGGTTGGGATTAGGAAAATATAGGAATCATGGCACATTTAGAGGGATGGGTCTGCATTCATCTTTGTAATGTGATGAACATAGTGTAGTTCTGATGCATGACTTGGCTCTACATTGTTATATGAAGGTTTGTTATGACTTTGAGGGATGTAATGTGGTTATTAAACATATTAATATGAATATAAGGATCTTTTCAATCATATATGTGTTCATAAGTATCATCCTTGTGCATTTCCTTTATGTATGAACCATTTCTATATGTTGTTTGCTATTTCCCTTCTGGATACATTAAAATGACAACTTGTCCTAGGTTCTCAGAATGATGCATGGTTATTTTCTATTCACTTGCACTTGAATATTTGTCATAAGATTATGTATTCTCACAAGACTCACATAAAGGAGAAACTTAGCACTGTGTGCCTCGGGTGAGCGCCAGTGCTTGCATTTGGGTGATAGGATGATGCACATAGGATTAGACTATTGGTCTAAGGGTATAAAAATGACTACATCTTGGTTCCATTACCGAGACATCTTTTCAAAGTTGTTGTGAGAAACAACATGTATCTTTATCCCGTGATGCATAATGACATAATGTCTAACCTTGGAAAGTATTGAAACATAATTCAAGAGCACAAAGGACAATTTTTCTCAAAGATTCAACATTGGACCTAAGTTCAATGCATGTAGATGGGTAGAAGAGAACCTATACCATGAGTTGTATGAGACATTATTATATTGTTTCCCAGTAGAACTATATGAATGGATTTCAGCATATGCATCCAGATCAAGCTAGTAGTATAGACCACACGTATGGACCCAAGATGACTATAAGAGGTTTACAGGATGTATATCTAATTTGGACGCGTGTTGTTGATCACTTTGGTGGAAAGGATTGCCGACCATTTATACTCTTAAATACACCATTTCTACGTATTCTTTCCTAGAAGTTGTTGAGTTTGAGTTTCTGAGGGAGCCTAGAGGATCATTTTTGTGTGCTATTCCTTTGGCTATAAAGATCTTGGTCATTACCTTAAGTTTAGAGGCATTTCCCATGGATGACTAAGCTTCTCTAAGTCGTTGGGAGAGGAAGGTAGGGTGGAGGAAGATGATAGACATTGTGATTGAAAAGGAAAGGGAGGAGAGATGACTCAAGTATCGTGAAACTCATGAAAGGGAGATGACTAGACAATGTGATGTTGCAAGTGTGATGGATCTATGGAGGAAGATGTTGCGGGAAGGAGTTGAGGTTCACACAAAGGACATGGAACATGAGTAGTTTGTGCTACCCCATCTTGGAAAGCACAAGAGAGAAGCCCCTTCAACTTCTGATGAGAGTTCATTGCATGGAGAAAGAAGAGTCATCGGCACGCATCTAAACCCACCTGGTGACCAACCTCTGGCGCTTGGTTTTCTAGATCAAGGGAGAAGTATTGCTAGTTGGCATCTATAAAAGTAACTCGATATGTGCCCAAGAGATATAATTTCTCATTTGGAACATCAATGGTCAAGGCAGACCATTACGGTATTTAGAAATGTTTAGACAAGGTGCAAATATGCAAGGACTAGGTATCACGCCTAGGAGTGGCACAAGACACACAACTGGTAGTGAGATGTTATCACAAACCATCAACACGTAGTTCGGTGGGACGTTAGGAGCACTTGAAATGACTAATTCGGGCCATTTATGGGTGCGGGAGGTGGATTTGGTGGATCGGGAGGAATAAGACCTAGTGGATCTAGTGGATCTGGTGGAGGAGGAAACACCAGAGGGAACCAAGGCTCTAGATCAGGAGGACAAGGGCCTCAACCACCTCCACAAGTATTCTTTGAGATGTCTTTACACTTACCAGACTATAGGGGTATTGAATATGCTATAGAGCATGTGCAAAAGTGTGAATTACTATGGCACACGAAAGGGATCACTACCCTAGAGTGGAAGGCAAGTCAGTTTGCAACAATGTTACAAGGGCACGCACATAGTTGGTATAGGAAGTATGACCCCCATCAGATGGTGGTAGACTACACCGCATTGAAGAATGCCTTCCTAGCAGAGTTTCAGATCCCTGAGTTTGAGCAGAAGAGAATCAACACTCGAAGGAGATCCAATAGGGAATGGAAGAGAGTGTGTGAGAGTATGATGCGTGTTTCAAGACTCTCTTTTCCAAACTATCCCATGACATTCATCCTTCTCAACATGATCAATGGTTTTTAGAGGATTGTTGACACCGTTTAGAAGGGCTCTGTCACACAAAAATTTTAGACCCTCGTGAGGCATTGGAAGTGACTGCGCATTGAGGCCATTGAAAGCATTAATACCGGTGCTAGTCCTTTTTGAGGCTCAAATTTCGCAATGGCTAAGTAGTTGGAGAAGCTATCTACAAGCTCAATGCATGAGGTTTGTAGTGGGATTTGGTGTACAGACTGTGAAGTAGAAGGGCATGCAAAGGATTATTGCCCTCGAAGTTTGGTATGCACCGTAGCGGTAGACTATGAGATCTGCCATGGGGATCATGATGCAAGTAGATGCCCTCTACTACAATAAGAAAACCATAAGAATTTTTCATGCTATTACAATATTTGTACCTCTACGACCCATGATACCAAGGATTACAGATTGATTGATTAGATCCATGATGTTATTGATCTTGGTGTGCACCAAACTAGCCTTCCAAGCAAGTTCCAAGGATGATGATCATCGTTATGAAGGGTGTGCAGATCGAGGAGTGCGTGGAAGAGGTTTTCATGGAGGATTTCATGGTTGTAGTAACCATGGTGGAGGATGACATGAGTTCTCGTAAGGAACCGTTATAAATGTGGATCTACAAAGGATTACAAACATGAGTGTCCGATCTGCGTTATAATGCTCCTGCGGAAAGAAACATAAGTATGAAGAATCTCCAGAGCTTTATGATCATATGAACAAACAACACTGGAAATACAAAGGTTCTAGGATGGTGAGCATCAAGAAGGATGATTCACAGTGGATACCATGAGTGGTGCATGAGTCGGGGCTAGAACTGTGACCGGTGATGATGTGAACAGAGGCCACGCAAGCCGGGGAGATGCCAAGAAAAAGGACACTAATATCAAGAGAGGAAGTGGTGCATGGAAAGTATCTAGACCCTACTCATCAAAAGGAGGTGTATTAAGAGACTATGGATGTGATTTAGAGTTTGCGTAAGGGGAGATCTAATGTCTAAAGGAGAAATCAAGTGAGTAGGAACAAAGGAAGAATACCGAGGCTCTAAAGGGTGACTTGGATGAAGTCAAGGAGGTATGTAGGATGTTAAGGCAAGATAATATTATTCCATTGCTAGGATAATGGCTAAGAGAAAAGGTACCATGCACTTTGGAGCAGAGTGTGAAAGGCATGTTTTACATGCAAACCTTCCTCCTCATAACCTTTATTATGATAAGGAGATTAATTTGAATGCAATTGTTGATGGATGAATTCTAAGTAATATCCTCATCGACATGGGAGAAGAGGTCAATGTTCTTACCTTAGATGCCGACATCAAATGGGAAGGCCCACATTATAACCATATTTGAATGTGTTGTATATGGAAAACAAGACTAAGGAAATGCCCATTGGTGTCTTGAAGGATGCAGTTATCACCATTCAATGGGAAAAGTTCACTTTGGAGACTTCAAAGTCTTGGCGCTCGCTTTGAGGCATAAAATTTTCTAGCATTTCTTGGGTGCTTATGGTGTTATAAGAACAATCCCAACCCGTGGTTTAACAAAGGATATATCAACTTTGAGAAAAAGGAAGAAAGGGTGATCATTCCTTTGACAGATGGGAATTCAATGCCCTATAGTGAGCCATTAGGAGAAGAAGTCCTTGGCAGAATCGTGTGCACTCCATTCGAGATCCCGAGATAATTCATCCTACGGAGGAGTCATCCAATTTGAAAATGCTCAGTCCTTGAGTGATACCACTAGTGTGGCATGAAACAATTGGGCACATGGGACCTATGAGTGATTGGTAGGTGACGAGTTAGGAGGATCTGTAACAAGGGTAATAAAGGCACGCTTAGTCAAGTTCCTAAGAGGGAAGAAGTTGCCAATTTATTCTAGAGGAGCATACCCCGAATTTTTCTTATGGGAAATGGACGCTCAATGGAAGAATGAGGACAAGAGAAGGGGAATGCTCAATATTAACCTACTCGGAACCACAATGCATTGGTGGGCTACACATCGGGAGAGCCTCTTAAAATGATGCAAAGTAAGAATTACATTCTCTGTAAGGTTCTCTAGGAGCAACACGCTCACTATCATACAAGACTACCATGGTAACGAGACCACCTCTCTTCATATCCAAGCGTGTCAGAAGGCCTAGATGGGAAGCGCATAAGCGTTACCACTTTCGTTATGGGTGCATAAATTGTATTACACCTTATAGGGTTGTGTACGTAGCATGGTATATTCATTCGGAGACATGTCATCAAATAGGTAATTGGCAGGAGTTGGCGGCTGATCTCATTCAAGCTTTCGAGTATGGGAGTACAAAGCCATTAATGGATAAGGCACTACAGGTGATCAAGTGCCTTACGTTGGTAGATAGTGTTATGGAAGAGGATAGGTTGGTGGAGTTCTTGTGTGAGCCTTATTCGAGACATGTGCCTTAATAAAGAGGAATCGAAGTACTGATTGAGCACACATGCATGGAAAAAGAAAAAGGAAATATGGTCTACGTAGTAGAGACGAAGAAATGGAAACTTTGGATGTCAACCATTCCAAAGGTATGCGTGAGGTCATAAACAACGCTGAAGAGAAAAAATGCACCTACCATGAGCCCTTGAAAATAAATAAGGTTAACATTGGGATGGAGACAGAACCTATGTAACATCTCGGGCATGAATATTCTTGTGATGACTTCCACTCTTGTGATCTGGCAAACGTTGACAGGTGATTTGTCTTAGGAAGGTGTACTCTTATGACTTTTGGAAATCATGTTTGCATTAGATAATGAATCATTGGTTGAAAAGGTTCACTATGTTGTGATTTTTACTTTTCTTGTAAATGAGGCCATTCATCTCTTTGTTCATTTTAAATTCACTTTTAAAGATGATGAACTTGTATTTCATTTTCCATAACTTATTTAGTGTAAACAACAACACCTTGGATCAATTCCATTGATCTAAGGTATGCTTCAGTTCTTCTTACCTTTCATCTTGTTGTCTTAGCATTCTGAAAGGAAAGACAAAGATGGACTGGACCTTGTTTCGGTTATAGTTGGGAAGGACCCTTCTTCTGCGATCCCTGCTAGCATCAGGCTTTTGATAATAAGCTTGGGTCTTCTTACTATTGTTAAGGCACTGAGTGGTGTATAGGGACCTTGGACCTAATAATATAACACTAAGGTTGAGACCCTAGCCTAAGGGTTAAATCTAACCTAAGTTGGTATGTTCTATGTTTATTAAGTTTGAAAACAAACTAAGGTAACTAAAGACTTACCTAAGAACCTAGGTTGATTTTCTAACCTAATGTTGATCTAACCTAAGTCATTGCTAACCTAAGGGGTACCTATGGATGATGTAGTGCCCATTTAAAAAACCACTTGAAACCTAAGAAACAACCTAGTGTTAGCTAGAAAAATTATGGAATAATTTATTTTTGATTTGAAGTGTCTATAATAGGCTGCAAGACATTAGTTTTCACTAACAGGTTCAGGAACAAGACCAATGTACCACAACATATGTTCCCTTCATTAACTAATAACAATTTCACAAGGTTCAAATTTTAGGGTTACATGTTTTAGTTAGGTTCAGGGAGTAATTTACCCCATGCCTGCTCTCTAGCAGCCTTAGAGTTTCAACAGGATTTTTCTCATACTTAATGCCTCAAAAATTTCCCTAAACCATTCCCATTGGATAGGAAATTTTCTCACCTTTCTAGTGATATAAATAAGTCCTCCTAACTCCTTATATTTCTCAAGATATGGTCAAAGTGCAGATTTTTAGGTCAAACTTTCCCTTAGGGGGACACGTGTCAAGAGGAGAGGAAGGCCTTTTGGTAGGTTGGTGGGGCGCGGGGCGGCTCAGGGAAATTTTCCCATTGCGCGACACAAAATCCATGTTTCTCCCGCGCCTCCGCGGGTCCTCGGTGGACACGTGTCATCACTTGATTCAACGTGGAAAAAAGGTGGTGGGGAAAAGTTTGGATTTTTGCCCGAGTCAAAATCCCAAACTTCAAAGGGAAACATTTCTCCGCATTCCCTGGTGAAGCCAGGGTGGCGCCACATGTCAACCCATGATTGGGTGTGGGCGACGGGTGGCGGAGAAATCAAGGGATTGAGCCAAAAGGTTTCAAGCCGAAAAGATCACGCGTGAACTGCATGTCCATGAAGAGAGATTTTCTAAGAAAGGTGGGGTTGCGGGGCCGCGGAGTCAAAAGGAACATTTTGCCAAAAGGAGAATTAAAAGTTAAGTTTTCAAGATTCTCCCACGCATCGTCGAGCCACATGTTAGCATGGGATTGGTTGCGGGTTAGCGGGGATGCGGGAAAAATTTGGAAATTTTTCCGAGGTCCAAAACTTAAAGGGTTAAGTTCAAAAGGGGTCCACCCCTCCATCGTGCCATGTGTTAGCACATGATTGGCTGCGGGCCGGCGGGGATGCGGGGAAAAGTGGGAAAATTTTCCCAGGGTAAAATTTTCAAAAAAGATAAGTTTAAAATTTTGGTCCACCCTCTAATGTGTCACATGTCAGGCCCCGATTGGTCATGGGATGGCAGGGGCCGTAGAATTTTGAGGAAATTTTTCCAAAGTCAAAAATTAAAGTTAACAATTAGATTTATTTTAATTTTTAATGCCAAATTGAAGTAAAACTTAAAATGGCCATAACTTGAGCTAGAAAGTTGGTTTTTGGGAAACGAGGACTTTTCAGAAAGCTCTCGATGCCCTCTTTGTATAGAAAATATAAAATTTAATTTTTGAAGAAATTTAAAGGGTAAATTTTGGAAAAATGATCTACAGGCTCTTAATTTTCAAACTGACAATTTTCAACTTTTCAATTTGATTAAATTCGGTTTCCTCCTTCACTCAACCTGTCAAACAGACATGGAGTGTTGATCTAGGGAGGGTTTAAAGTGTTTTTAGGAAGTTATTTTATTCAATTGATTTAAAAGTATTATTTTTCCATCAAATGACAGAAAAACGACTGTTAAAGGAATTTTATTTGAATTAGCTATGGTGAAGTTGTTTTCTCGAGTTTTCTTTGTCAAATTGAATTCCTTAGTGTCTTAGCATACTATTCCATAACATTTTTAAATTGGTTATTAAGTGTAGTATAAAGCGTGCATTTTTTTAGATTTACCAGTTTTAGAATTTACAATGCCGGGGATCAAATTTTTAAAGGATCTATTTATTGATTTCATAATTTAAATGTAACAACTCATTTCTAATATAGTCTAATACATTCGAGTTGATTCTAGCAATTCATTCCCAAGTAAAATTAAAAATTCTGATTTTAATTTTAATATAATTCCAAGGATGCAAAAATAATATACTTCCTTCCTACGCATTCTTCTTTTCAACAGAGATTTTAATTTACAATAACAATTCAAATCCAATACAAAATACAATCTTGAGAACTAATGCAATACTTTATTCATTTCAATACAAATTTACAATTTTCTCTTTTCCATTTGATTTCTAAATACATAATGCCTTGTATATAACATCTTTTCACATTTCCTTTCAAAGCAGAGAGTAGAATATAACTCTTTACATTTCACATTACAATTCAATCTTCCATTATCAATATAATTATCTTCACATTACAAATGGCTATACAATTCATCCACTCCAAAGTGGGAAGGATTACAATAACTTGTTCAAAAGAAAGGATTGTCAAACTATATATTCCTCTTGCTCCAAAACAGCAAGCATGCTAGTTTCTTCATCTTTTCATCTTGATCACAACAAGGAAGGGGAAAGGCAACACTCTCCACCCAACCAATGCATATAATGAGAAGGGAGAAGCCATCCTTCCTCATTGGCCCCCGAGCCCAAACCATATTGAAATAAGAGATGCAATACAACACATGGAAACAAAGGCTTCCACAACAAACATGCAACATTTTCACATTCAAAACACATTTCAAGAAGAATGTAGTTCACAACTACATTAAACAAGTGTAAACAAAACTGAGGCTTCATCAAGCAAGCCAACAAGAGAAAGGATCTATGGGGGAAGCTACTTATGCCTCCCAATTGGGAATTGGGCATCCACCAATAATCATACCACCAATATAACATATCATATCCCATAAACCTTATGCCTCCCAACCCCTCCTTATGCCCCCAAAGTTTCTCCCTTATGCCCCCCAAGAGTAAGAAATGCAAGCTATTTCTTTTCCATGGTGGATCCCAATCCCAAACTCCCTCCATAATAAAACTGATGCCATTGGCATTCCCTTATGCCCCCATTTGAAATCCCCATAGCCTTCTCCTACACCATGTCCTAAGCAGTCTACCCAACCAGCCAACACACACATAACAACAATCACCATTTTAAACATGCATAGAAAGAGAAGAAATATTTTCAAAAGGTTCAAGTTCCTACCTCTCCATAATGGAGTTTGTTCCAAGATCAACAAGCTTCCCAATGCCAAAATAATAGTCCCAAATCAGCAACACACAAACATGCAATGGTCTCCAATCTTCTTCCACAAGCAAGACTCCAAAATAGCAAGAAATTCACCCCAAGGAAAGTATGCAAAGTTTCAACAACCACAAACAAGCAAGGAGTTCAAATTTTAAAGGAGAGGGAAGAGAAGGGGATGATGTGGATCCATGTGGGATGCCACATCACTCTTCCTCAACCCCCAAAAAAAAAATCAATATCATTCACCTAAACATAATAAATAAAATGAAAAATTAACTTACACTCTAAAATAACCCATACCCCAAAAGGACTGAATTTAAAACATGTAAGAGAAGTGCAATTAAAACTTACAATTAGTCATTTCAAAATGCATTAAAAAGGCCTAAATTTAACCTCCAAACCATAGGTATGGTTGGTGAATAATTTTAAGAGGTGTGGGACAAGTTTAACTTGTCCCACAAGCTTCCAAATATAGCCTCCAAGGACAAATTCGAATTTCCCAAGAGGATGAAGTGTTTCACACTCCAAATCTATCTTACATATTTCTTACACATTATTACAACCTTTCTTACACACTCTTACAATATTACATTTAAGAGTAACAACTTTATTTATTACATTCCTATGACATATTGATTTATTTATTTTAACACATGATTATTCACAACATTAACACAACATAAAATAATTAATGAAAGGGGTAACACATCACAAAATAAATACATGCAACATTAATAAAGAAACCACATTAATAAATACACAAACCCATGGTCACATATAATGGAAATACCCTCCCATGGGAATCCCTAACATAGCACAACACACACACACACACACACACACACACACACACAAAACAATTGCCATGGTGACCTTGTTGAATTCACCCAGAATTCCAATATGGTTAGTCTCCAGTCCCCGACATTGTTGTGATATTTTATCCTGCAAAACACAGATACCTCCTTCGGCCTCGTGGCCATATCAAAACATTGAACATAAAAATAATTATAATAACAAAACCATCTATACATATGAATCACAACAACATCAAGAAATCCACATTATCATTTTCAGTTTAAATAAATCAACTATATCATCATCAATAATCTTCCATACTAGATCTACTCACAATATCCAATGTCACATGTCCAAATCAACATCTATAATATGTCCATGTCAAACAGTATATCATCATCCACATATAAAAAAAATATCTCTAGTAACCATCATGCATAATAACTGAATCTAGGTCAATAATAATCCATGATCTCACATCTAACTATCATACTAAAATAAAACATAGTAGTGTCCATAATAAGATCAACAGTATCAAGATCAGTATCTAAAAATGTCAAAAGGGAAGTGGGCACTTTAGGCGACATGACAAGTTGTATTATCGGTGGCATCGGTTTTCAAGGCATTAAATGGGAATTGATTTTGGTTTTAATATGAAGGACTGCCAACTTTGGTAGAGGTGTAAAGAAACTAAGGGATGCTTAGTTGGCATCTCCACCAAGTTTAAGCTGCATGAAATTTTTGAAAATAGAGGCATCGCAAAACATAGATGGTAGTGGCATGGAGAAAAAGGAGGGAACTGTTGTCCTTTGTATTTAATGACTTTTTTATGGCGAAGAAACTACATAGGAAATGCATGACGGGTTTTTGCATGGTTTTTTTGGTCTTTCAGTTCATTTCGAGCTCGAGCTCTACTTGATGTTTTGTTGTTCGTCAAATCTCTAGTTTGACTCTTGCTTGACTGGTTATTTTTGCATTTCTTGAGCTATTTTGGACTCTGTGGAAGTTATAAAAGAAGATAGAGTATTGGAAGTTGGTTGATGTTGCATGGAGAAGAAGAGGCTATTGAGGTTTGGCTTGGAAATCTTCTACAAATTAGGAAGAATCTCTATCAGGCATGATAGGATCTACCCATTAAATTGTTTTTCTTTTACTTAAGTGATTCATAAAAATAACTATGCTATGCGTTGATTGATCTGATTTTCTTTTGCATGTTGAGTTGATCTCTCTCTCTCTCTTTATCATGATTCTAAGATAGTTTTTGTGAACACAAATCGACCCTATTTAATGTTGTTTGGGTTTGATGTTTTGAATATGTTAACCCTTGAATGAGTTCTTCTGGGTGTACTTGCTTGATAGTTTAAGTTGTTGTATCTTCATTCTACTGTGAGAACTTGTGTTGATGGCTTAAACAGGTTTCAACTTCATTTGGGGTTGTGTAACTAGTGATCTTCTTGATTGTTTGGATTTGTGGAACAGGTTCGGGTAGTTTCGTTTCACCTCTATGAAATCACTTATGGGTATTACCCAATATAGTATGTATTAACGCATGTTTTGTTCTGATAATTTTGGAATCAATCCTTGTGATTCTAAGTATGTTCCTTTAAGTTTTGTTCAAACACACCTTAGTGAAAAATGTGATGGGATTCTTATTACTGTGTGTGATTTAATTATGGGTTTTAGTTGAATGGGATTTGTGGTAAGTTTTGTTTGAACCATTTGTTTATCAAAATGTTATTCTATGGAAAAAGGAAATCTGTGAGTGATTCCTTAACAGAACTAATGGCTGTAGTGTTTCATTTTGGACACAGTTTGTAGGAAATGAAGTTTGTTTTGTTTCTCCTTTTGTTGAACTTTGTTTAACTTAGGAATTGTTTCCATTGGGTTCTTGCAAGGGTAAACTTCCTTTGTGATCTTGAAACAGTAACATGGAAGTGTTAACGGCTTGGGCTTCGTTTACTCCTTTCACTTTTTGTAGTAATAAATTTTTGTTCATTTGTTGGGAGGCATAAATTCAGTCCTCCATACTTTTGTTTCAGTCTTTAATTATGGGAAGCCTTTAGACACTGTTGTTTCAGACTTGTCTTACATGAAGACACCTTACTTTGATCAGGTTTTTTTCTTTCATTATTTCCTCCCTTTGGATGGTATGGAGATGTGGATGAACTCCTCTTCTATTTGCGACATACTTCTTCTTCTTTCCTGTGACTCAGGAAGATGGATTCTTTTTTGTTCATGCTAAAGTATTCGTGGCTTTTATAGCTGCCATATTGATTATTATGATGTGTTGAATGGTTTTACTCTTCGTTCTTTGTTCTCTTAGGTAGTTGTTCGATCAACTAGGACTTGACCTCTTATCTGTTTGGAGATTAGGCTATGAATTCTTACAAATGATTGTTTCAATTTGATTGATTGAAGCTTGTGAACCTCTTTTGGTTAGTCTTGGGAAATGGAAGTTTTTTTCTTCCTCTCCTCTTTTCTTATCAATTTCTGTTTCATCTTGAGAAGATGTTTTCTTTCTCTAATCTGTGTTATTCACCATTTCTTGGCTATCTGGTTTGTATGGTTTTCAAACGTTGCTAGGTAGTTTAGCTGTAGCTGATTTTATTGGATGAAACATGTTTGTTGGATGAAGTTCTTAGAGGGTTTTATTTGATTATTTGAAATGAAAACTACTCTACTTTCTCTCTCTCTTTCTCGGTTGGGCATGTTGTATTTTTCTTGACCTAATTGCTACCTAATCCTAATGCTGAGTCTAAGCTTAGGTAACTCATTTAGGAGGCACATTGTAAGTTATGATGTTTTAAGTATCCTAAACTATTTCTTAAGTTTATATTATTGATTACTGACATCTCTGATTGAGGATGAACTTATGAACAAGAAATGCATGCTAGAGAATATTGTTAAAATGATTTACTAAATATTTATGCCTAAAGGTTAGAAAGAAAAGTTACCTTTTGCTATTGAAAAGGATTTCAGTGAATGGAAAATATTGTAAGGTGAAAAGGGCTGAAAATATTATCAAGTTTAGTTGAAGTTTTCTTATCTAAATTATTGTTCTTTGCATCCTTTTATTAAGGACGGTGGCCTATATAATTTATGTGGTTAGGACTTAACCTTACTCATGTTTTGGAAAAATCTCTTTTGATCTCCTTCTTTGTTTTGAGAATTGTAATTTATTTTTGTAATATATTTCTGTATTGCTCAGGATTGTTCTTTAAACAATAGAGTTCTTTTTATGGAACAATTACCTAAAAGCAAATCGTTTTAATGTTTATTTCTTATCATACTCAGTTTAATGAACTGATCCGTGCTAGAAATTTTGTAGATGGACTTCGTAAGTGATGAAGGAAGAAATTTCTTAAGAAAGTTACAACTGTTTATAAAAAAGAAATGATATTTTTTATAATGAAATGTGATTCTTTACTGAAATTTATTTGATGGAAAGGAAAGTTGTATTTGAATTTGACTATGTTATTTCTATTTGACATTGGAAATGTCTAAAGTGTTTGAGTTGTAAAATTATGTCTCCTCTTGATGAATAAAGGTTAATGGAATATATTGTACTTGATGTACTTCCTTTTATTATCCATGTGTGGAATGTTTTGAAAATCTTCTATATCTTGTAAGTGTGTATTATACTCTCTTGGCTGAGTTTAAAATAAATAGGGAACGAGGGAGTATGATAAACTACCCTCTCTAATAAATATGCAACTTTTCAAGTTGACATTCTCCCTTTGATAACAAACTATATCTCTATGATTCTAATTAAATCAGATGTTTGGGTTAGAATGAAACTTGAAGTGAAAACTATAATGTGCTAATGGGGTACTAACGTACATTAACTCACTTAAAAGATAATAGAAAGACATCTCCTTTGTAATTAATCTTTGAACTATTGTGAATAATGAAATGAAATTGAAAGGATTAGAATTCTTTCAATGAAGTCTAAAATTGTAAAAAGGTGCTCAGAACTTACATAAGATTGAGTCGGTGTAAGTGAGTAAGCCAATCCAACACGAGATATGGGTGCTTTGGACTGTTATGCAATCTTAAATCTGGATGTTGATAATAAGAGAATATAACATAAAGAAGAGTTAGGGTGCATATTCATCTGTAAACCCACTTTTAATGCAGTTCTAACATGGAACCCTAAAAATTAATTGGATCTAATTATCCAATAGGGTTACTACAATCAAACCTTGTTAAGGTAAATTAATAAGTAATCAACTTTCTAATTTAGGTATGTAATTCGGGTTGAGGAAAAACTCAGGAGGATATTGGTACATGCCAGCTGCCGCATAATACCTTCATGATGACTAGGGTCATCACAAGGATACTATGTTGTAGCTGTCATGTCCCAACACCCTTCCAAATTTACTCTACTTGACTAACATAAATAATACTTGAACATAGTTCTGCCCTAGATGAAGATAGGGGCATGATCAAGTGTCGAGGTAAACTTATGATGAATTAGGATAACTAGACACACCTAATCTACCTAGGTCAATTGATTATGTCTATGTACCCTTAGTCACTATGAGTAGCCCTCTACACTGGGCTATGTGGCTACCCTTATCTAGGGTTAAACTTGAACAAGTGGAATGACATGAGTTAGTGAAGACCATTCTAGATAACAGATGAAGTGGGGTGAAGGAAATATTTCATTAAATGAGTATGTCGTCTAGGAATATAACATGAACAATATGTTGAAAATCTTTGGCAAAAGTATCGGAAGCCACTAGTTGTATTGTCCTACCTCACCTAGTTTAAGAAGCAAGATTTCGATGAATATTGGTAATGGATATTTAGAGAGGCCTCTTAAACATAACACTTAATACCCTAAAAAGGGTAAGAAAACCAATTTTACTTAGTATACAAATTTTTAAGTTAACATGAGAGGTCGGTATGATTCTCGAGTCATGAAATGAGAGATCGGTTTTCCTTCGAGTCATTAAAATTACATATGGTCTTTTGTTATGAGATTGATTTACTTGGAATGTGTGTTCTAAATTATGATTATTTAGAGCAGAGAACATTATTCAAATTTTTTTCCCCTTATTTCTAAAGTCTTAAAATGGGAATGTTACATCTTGGTATCGAGTGAAGGTTACTGACTCTTGGATCTATGAGTCCATAATCTCATAAAACTTAAATTTTTGACAATGGGTATCAAACCTGACGATAAGTTTAGGATACAAAAATTTATCATGGGATTAAATCCCATTATAGGTGGTGAATTCGATGTTCACGCCCTGACCCAACCACTATGAAAGGGGTTGTTGAAAAATCCATAAGGCAGGAACAAAAATTGAAAGTGATCTCTACCCATAAGGAATAAATTAGAAAGAAAGCTTCAAGCTCTTCTTTGTCCCTTACACCCAAAAGGGACCATGGAAAAATTTTGGTATGAAAAAAACATTTGTTCTGAGATAATAACAAGAAAAACAATAGCAAATAAACTTGTTGCTAATGTGTGAAACAACTTTTTCAAGAACAATAATAATGGACAAAAGTCCTATGGGGGTGAGAATGATAACTTTAAGGCTAGAAATAAATTTGAGCCTTAGAAAGGACCGGTAGGAGGCTGTTACAATTGCGGAAAGGATCATTACGTAAATTAGTGTCCTTTGAGGAAGGATGGCTAGAATCAACATCGGTAATTTTTGTGAGCACTAATTATAGGATGTTAAACAAAGAAACAATTAAAACTGATATCCACTTCCAAGAATTGATGATCTGTTTGATTAGATGCGTGGTGCATCAGTGTATTCTAAAATAGATCTTCGATTTGGATATCATTAGTTAAGAATAAAGGATGAATATATTCATAAAACAACTTTTAGAACAAGGTACAGACATTATGAATTCACAGTTTTACCATTTGGATTAACAAATTCTCTTGCAACTTTTATGAATTTAATGAATAATATTTTTCAAGAATACTTGGAAAAATTTGTGCTTGTATTCTTGGATGATATTCTCATATACTCTAAAAGCATTGAAGAGCATCATGAGCATTTGAAAATAGTTCTGGAAATCTTAAGAAAGAGAAGGTTGTATGGTAAGTTGTCCAAATGTTCTTTCTACGAGACGAAAGTGCACTATTTGGGTCATGTCATAAGCAAGGATGGAATAGTTGTAGATCCCTTAAAAATTGTTACAATAACTGAGTGGCATACACTTAAGAATGTACATGAAGTTAGAAGCTTCACGAGTCTTGCTAGTTACTATAGGAAGTTTGTTAAAGATGTTTCTAAGGTCGCTGCACCAATAACTTAGTTCCAAAAGAAAGATAAGAAATTTGTGTGGAATGAAAAATGTGAATCTGCATGTAATACTTTAGAAGATAAGTTAACATCTACACCTATTTTGGCTATACCTTATCCTAATGGAGACTTTACTATAGTAAAGATGCTTCGGGGAAGGTCTCGAGAGGCATTTTGTTACAAAATGATCATGTTATATCTTATGCTGCGAGAAAAATAAAGTTATATGAATTTAATTATACTCCACATGACCTAGAGCTTGCTGCCATTGTCTATGCATTTTAGGTATGGAGGAATTATCTTCTTGGTAGACCTTTTGAACTAAAGATTGGTTAACTTGGGCTGAAGTATATTTTCACTCGGCCAAATCAATGCAAGAAAATGAAGATGGTTAGATTTTCTAGCTTAGTATGATCTTGACATAAGTTATATTAAAGGAAAGGAGAATAGAGTGGTAGATGCACTAAGTCGTAGGAAGCACATTTATGCTCTTATAACGTTGAGAACTCAGTTTAAAGAGGAAGTAAAAAGCATCATGGAATTCGATTCTTATTTTTAGCAAGTAAAAATAGCACTTCTTTGTAGATCCAAATGATTTGAGATATAAAGGTTTTCACTTTGATAACGAAGGAATTTTGAGATATGATAATCAAGTATATACACCTTTGGGGAATGAATTAAGAAAAACATTGTTAACTGAATTTCATAATTCATCATTTTCTAGACATCCTGACATTACGAAAATGCTTGTGTATATAAAACAACAATATTTCTAGAAAGAGATGAAAAAGGATGTGATTGGTTTTGTGACACACTGCTTAGAATGTCATCATGTTAAAGCTGAACATATGCATCCAGTTGGTTTATTGTATCCTCACAACATACCACAATATAAATGGAAAGTAATTAGTATGGATTTTGTTCAAGGGTTACCTATGTCAAGAAATAAACATGATGTTATTTTGGTTGTGGTGGATAAACTAACAAAAGTGGCACATTTTATTGTTGGTAATCTTAAGGATGATTCACCTATTTTAGCAAAAATATTTGTGCATGAAATTTTCAGATTACATGGAGTACCTGAATTGATCATATCAAATAGAGATCCAAGGATGACATCTAGATTTTGGAAAACACTCAATGCAGCCCTAGGAACTAAACTAAATTTTAGTTCAGCGTACCTTACAGAAATAGATTGGAAAACTAAAAGAGTTAATCAATTTTTAGAGGATATGTTACAAATGTATTGCATGGATCAATAGTATAAATGGGAAGAGTACCTTCCATTAGTTGATTTTTCTTATAATAACACATATCATGCCTCTATGAAAATGGAACCTTTCGAAGCATTATATGGAAGGAAATGCAGAACTCTAGTAAGTTGGGATAACATAGAGGACCAAGAGGTAGTTGGACCCGAGATCCTTACTGAAATGGAACACAATGTTAAAATGATTCGTGAACGTTTAAAGGAAGCATCAGATAGGAAAAAATGTTATGCAGACTTAAAAAGGGTTGACAAGAAATTTGAACTTGGTGAAAAGGTCTTTCTACGGGTTAAACCGAAAAAAGAGTTCTATAAATTTTGGCATGCCTGCCAAGTTATCACCTCGTTACATGGGGCCCTTTGAATTTTTTGAAATAATCAACACTATAGCTTATCATTTAGCTTTACCTCCTACTTTATCATGAATGCATGATGTTTTCCATATTTCTTTGCTTAAGAAATACATTTCAAATTTATCACATGTATCAAATTGGAATTATTTCAGAGGTCCAAGACCCAAGAATAATCGTGGTTAAACCCTTGTGTCTTTGGAAACTTGCTAGTTGCACTTATGAAATCGTGAAATAAGTCAATGTAAGGTCCAATGGGACCAATTTACTGAAGAAAGTGCAACTTGGGAAAACCTCGAAGATATGAATACTAATTTTACATATTTTCTTGAACAGAATTGATTCTGTTGACTGATAAAATTTGAAGATATACTTCATGTTATGTCAATAAACCTACCAATTTTGGGCAGATACTAAATTATTTAGTAATGAGACAACTATTTTAATGTTGATTATGGAATTTGAATTTCTCAAATCTAGTTCTATTATGAATGTGTGAATGGAAGAATGATAATTTGATTTTATCCTTGACTAAATTTATTTGACTAAGTAAATCATTGGGATGATGATTCTTTTTAGGAGGGAGGTATGTAACATCTCTAGCATGAATGTTACTGTGATGACTTCCACTCTTGATGGTGCAAACATTGACAGGTGATTTGTCTTAGGAAGGTGTACTCTTATGACTTTTGGAAATCATGTTTGCATTGGATAATGAATCATTTGTTGAAAAGGTTCACTCTGTTGTGATTTTTGCTTTCTTGAAAATGAGGCCATTCATCTCTTTGTTCAACTTAAATTCACTTTTAAAGATGATGAACTTGTATTTCAGTTGCCATAACTTATTCAGTGTAAACAACAACACCTTGGATCAATTCCATTGATCCAAGGTATGCTTCAGTTCTTCTTACCTTTCGTCTTGTTGTCTTGGCATTCTGAAAGGAAAGACAAAGATGGATTGGGCCTTGTTTTGGTTACAATTGTGAAGGACCCTTCTTCGGGATCCCTGCTTAGCATCAGGATTTTGATGATAGGCCTAGGTATTGTTGCTATTCTTAAGGTGCTGAATGACGTATAGGGACCTTGGAACTAATAATATAACACTAGGGATGAGACCCTAGCCTAAGGGTTAAATATAACCTAAGTTGGTATGTTCTATGTTTATTAAGTTTGAAAAAAAAAATAAGGTAACTAAAGAAGAGGAAGAGGAAGAAGCAGCAGATTTAGATTTGGGAGGATCTCTCTTCAACTTTCCTGACATGATTAGGTCATCCTCGACACTAACAGCCAGTTCTTGATCCAGAATTAACGTTCCAAGATTAGCCCTTCTTAGAGCATAACTGACTTTAGGCGTTTGGGCATTCAAAAAGAAACATTTTTGGATTTGATCAACCGGTCGAGTATTCACGGGAATTTTGTTGATCAGTCTGTTGAATCGTGCCACAAATTCTCTCATGGGTTCCGATGGATCTTTCTTTATTTGAGAAATCTGGGCAAGCAGTGCATGCACATCTTCTGCCGGTTTGAAACGGCTTTCGAACTGAGTTCTCATGGTATTCCAGTCGATGATGGCACCAGCCGGAAGGTGATAGAACCAGTCAGCAGCATTGTCCTGTAACGTCTCGACGAACAGTCTTACTGAGACGTCTTCATGTTCAACCCCCAAGACTCCACACGCAACTATGAAGGCTGCAATATGTTCATCAGGGTGCACTTTGCCGTCGCCTTTGAATTTGGGGAAGTTCTTTCGGTTACCTCTAGGTAACTCATGCAAAGGCTGAGTGAGGGCCAGGGGCCCGACACGTTGACCCCATGGTACTTGTGCCATTCTTCTTGGAAATACGGTTCGGAGGGGAACTGTAACACCAGCAAGGATTAAAGCTTGTAGATTAGGACTAGCAGGTTCTGAAGGAACGCCACACGTAGGACTTCTTTCTCGAACAGGTGGAGTGCTCGTTGAACGAGTTCTTCTATTTGAAGGGAAAGGAAAACCCTGTTGCTCCAAAAGCTGAAACTGAGAATCTTCGATACCAAGGGCCCTTCTCCCTCGAGTGAAACGCGGAGTCGCCAGATCAAAGGATGATCGAAAAATTATAGTACTGGAATGCGATTTTCCCCAGTGAGTCGCCAAAAACTGTTGGTCGTCAAATAGGACTTTTTAGAGAGCAATGACAGACAGGAGACGAAAAGTCCCTACTTATTTACAAATATACGAGAACATTATTTTATGGTTAAACTTGGATATTACGAAAGTGCTTTTCACCAGGATCATCGATTACGCAAGGGGCGAGGAAAAAGAATAAGAAGATGAGCGAGAAACAACAACATCGAGAATTATAGATAGCAGAATAATTCTTCGTGTATGCGAAGCTTCAAAAGATTTAAGACAAGATCATTTGAATGAGATTAAATTTAAAGACACAAAGTTCCATAAATAACCTTCTTGGATTTATTAGTCAAGGACACAAAGTTCCTTCTTGGTTGTACAAGATCATTTGTATTTGCAAAAGCTGGACAGAGTATCGATCGAGAGAGACCAAGCGAGTTAAGAACAAAATGATCTTCACAATATTAAAGGAAAACACGAGAGACAACAAGAATCAGATAGACAAAGAACGGAAAGCCCTTTTTGTATTGATTTCTTTTAAGATCTATTTACACTTTCAGCAAATATCCAAGTTCTTCCTCCCTTTCAAAATGGCGTGGAAAGGCCATTATATAGCTTACAAGTCGGTTACTCTTCGTAACCGTTTCTTTTAACTAAGAATAGTTAAGTATGCGCATTTGCAATACCTTAACTAATTACAAAGAATACGAAAAGAAAGGAAAGAAGAGGAAAGGAAGGAGAAGGAGACGGTGGCTGCATTTCGGGAGGGACCCCTTGTCTTGAGAATCCATTGCTGAACTTCTTGATGACTCGGCTATATCTGCGCCACGAGGGTGATGTGTTAGTTGCGAGGCCGAGTCCAAAATCCCGAGCATTTCTCCATCTCTTTATCAAACTCGCGTGAGTATGATAGTCTTTGTTTGCTTCTTGAATGCGGCCCAGAAGGAACAAATTTCCTTTATCTTGTCCTTAGAGATGGAGTCTTCCTTGAAAAGATTATCTTTGACAAAAGCTCGAGGCCGAGCTTTGATTTCTTGCGAGGACAAGGAACGGAGTTTTCATCCACGAAGATGACAATGCATATCTTTGAAAGCAGCATTCTCTTAGCGTCTTGAAAGCTTCTCCCTTTTGCGGCTATTCTTCATTTCTCCTCTGACTTCTTCCGGGACTACGATTTTCCACTCTCTGCTGTAGACCCGAGATTTTGATAGATTATCTTTGGCATCATCGAAAATCTTATTTGCCGAGTAAGATGTTCTCATCACATTTGTCCCATGAGGCGAAGGTCTACAATGCTTGCCCCGAGTTTAAGCTCCTTATCCATAACCTCGATGGTAGAGGATAGCTTACATTGCAAATTGTCTACCTTTCCATGTAGCTTAAAAGCTTCGTCGATGAAGTTTAGCCCGGCAACAAGCATGTCATCCACCATGGCCGATAGCTCTACCATAGCGAGAATACTTGTGCATATCTTTTATACTTTGCACTTCATCTTGGCTTAGTATTACGGGAGGAGGTAGAGCGAGTCAAAGGGTGGGATCAAAACTTTGTCCTTAGATAGAAGAGACTTGATGAAACACTGTAAGAACTCGGGCTTGCTCTTCCGGTGTTCGATAGTTTCTTTGTCCCTTTTCCACTCTCCCAATAACTCTTGTATTTGTTTCTGGAGGTTATGGATCTCGCCTTCGGGGTAGATTCTCCCATTGGGATTCTCGGTAGCTCAAGTCGGATACTTGCAAGTCACATTACGATTTGTCCATTGCGAGGCTTGGCGATCTCCAGGAATTGCTTGACCTCGAGTATCGAGATACTATTACGGAGGTGGTTCTTGCTTTCTTGGCACGGGAAGGCGTGGTGCCCAACATGGCTGCAATGACATCAAAATTTGGTCCCAAGTTTTGGGAGGATGGTTTTCTCTTCCTTTTGTCAACCAAGGGTTGCACCCATGCAAAAGAGGAAGAAGAATCTGCGGGAGAAGCAAGGGGACCAAGAGACGGGGAGCTCATGACACTCGAGTGCATGCATGCATTTGTTGACTCAGGATGTGGGATGTGAGAGACACTTTGGAGACAATGGCGGTAGAAGAATCAATAGCACTTGGAAGTTCGGTGCTCTGGACCTCCTTGTCTTTATCTGTTGGGTCCTCGGGAACATTTGTAGGAGTTGGCCTCTCACTTTCTTCACTTTCTTTGAGGATGATGATGTTCTCAGTCCGATAGGCAAGTGCACTGTTTCTCTGAAGATCTCTTTCCACCGGTTCCTTCTTTACTTCCTTGAGCTTCTTCTTATATACGAGTGGATGGAGAAGGAGTAGATTCCACAGTCCCTGAGCTGCTTTGAGGCGGGGAGGGTTTTCTTTGGTGTTTCGGACCTTGGGGCTGGTGCTTCTCTTATTGCTATCGATTCATCCTTGGAGGAGGATTCTCCCGAGTGCCTCCTGAATTCTCGGACCTTCTTATTGAACCAAACCTTAGTCGACTAAGGCTGGAGCAAGGATTTCAGCCAAATCATCCCTCTCTTTTTTGTTCCAATCCGAGTCCTCCGGAGGGGTGTGCTTGATCACATTTTCATACTCATATGAGTATAGCTCAAATTATCATCTTGAGGCCTTCGGGAACTTGTAGTGAGACCGAGTTCTTGAATCGGTGTAAGGAGAACCTGCCATAATGCCTTCTTACGGCCTCAAAGTCGTTTTGCACTGATCATTGGTAGTCTTACGCATCGCCACATGGTGATAGGCTATCTTGATATATTACATTGATAAACTTCTTCAAGTCAAAGCGAGGTTCTTGGCTTGAAGAAATGAGCAGTGATAGGGACAAAGTTCTTTCTATATTACGGGCATCGGGGCTGTTTTACATGTGTAATTTCCCGAGAGAGATGGGAAAGTGCAAGCGAGAAATCTTCTTGTCTCTCGCAAGTTACGTGCAACTTGTCCGATTACTGCATATTTCGATCAAGGCCATCTTGTCATTGCGAGAACATGGGAAGCCATGAGAGGAGTACTCTCATAACCAAGCTTTGATGTATGAGAATTTCCTGAATTGGATGAAGTAGGCCCCATACCGTGATATCAAGTTCATGGCTTCATCTGAAAACCTCCTGGCGGTGTCACCCTCGAGCAATCGGACCACGTACATAGTGAAAGCATCATTAACCCTTCTGAAATTGCGGTTGCTGGTATCCAAGGTAAACTGCGGGCAATAGGCATACACTGGGTTGCCTTTGTGGGCGTCTATATATGAGAATCCAAACCATTGCCTTGATGCTGCTAGAGTATACATCAGATATGAAGTCATGAAAAACTTCTTTGTTTGCAGCACGTTGGATAGCTGCTCCGTCAGATTCATGCTGATGATCTCAGCCCAGTTGATATTTTGTGTACCCTCGCACACCATACTGATGAGCGGGCACATCCAGAAATGGAACTCGCTGGTGGAAGGCAAACCCATGACCCGAGCCAGCAGTATTATGAAATCTGACAGTTCTTCGTTGAAGTCTGCTCGGATGAGGGTTTTGGTGAGGCGGGAAGCTCCCTTCTTAGGGTTTTTTAGCCAGGACTTCGCCACTCGTGCTCTGTACTTGTCACTGTCTTGATCGAACATGGCTTGCGCTTGGGCTTGGGAAACAACTATGGCATTGTCAATTCGGGATCCTCGGAGCGGCGGCAAGCGATAGCGCGTCTCCCAGCACAGCGATGAGCTCCCCATGTACGTTTGTCAATTCACTTGAGGCGGGGTCGAAGTGAGCTCCGCATCAAGCTCTTTATGTCGGCCTGCTTATCTTGAAAGTGGGAATCCTCAGCGTACGCCAAACCACTTTGTCATGGTATCGAGCCATCGGTGAGGATTTGCATCTTCCATCCTTGCCCAAAAATCGCTGAAATCGAGATGTCGGGCCTCATTATCTCGATGTTGCTTACAATGGAGACTCGAGTGGAGAAATCTGTTCTTGTCCTTGAAATTTGATCTTCATGTCGATAGTTTCGGGGGAACAAGGTTGCGAAACTAGACTTGGAATGGAATTACGAGCGGAGGAACGTCGCAAGTTTGTAAGCGCGAGGTTTGAGCAAAGGATACAAGGAAGATGTGAGAAAATGCAAAGGGAAATGTTCATTATATAGCCGTTTGGGGAGCGGAGTGAATTCAATGCGCATTTAATTCTGTGCAACCACCAATTTGAAAAGCGTCTAAGTATGGATGACACTAGGCACGCTTGGGACATGTGAGACGCGAATGCGCGAAACACGCGGCTCGGGCGAAATGGAGAGAGAATGCACAAAAAGCTTTTGGAACAATTGGGACGAAAATGCGCGAGTCGCGGTTCGGACATTTCGGCCGAAATTGGAGCAGCGGGCCCGTTTGGACTTGGGACTTTTGTGACAGAAAGTTAGAGTACGTGGTTTGGCCGGCTCGGCCGAAAATGAAGCGGGCGCATTTTTTCGGTTTGGGACAAAGAATTTTGAAGTCGTGACTAGGAAGCTTCGGTAGAAAAGAGAAAGCTCGTACTTTTGACTTTGGGATATTTGGGACAAAAAGGTGCGAAGTACGCGGTTCGGGTGGTTCGGCCGAAATTGGAATGACTTGCACAAAAGTTTGGGACACTTGGAACAAAAACTTAGACGGGCGAAGATAGGACAATTTCGGGGATTTCGGCCGATCGGGAACAACTTGCACTTTGGAACTTGGGACGAGTCGGGACAAAAATGTCAAGCAGGCCCGAAATACATGCGAGAAAGGCCCAATACTTGGATTTCTTCAATTTTATGACTTAGGTACCTCGAGAGAAAAGCACTTAGACTCAAAATTTTCAAAATTTGCTCTTGAGAGGGGAATTTTGAGTAGACAACATTTGGCTCATGCAGGGATGACTTGACATAAATTCACTGAATGAAACAAGGCAAGAACTTAGACAAACTTGGTGTAGCAGACCAGTGCCTTATCCATTGGGCAAAAGGAGTCAAGGACAAACCAATACAAGGGCAACACACACAACAACAGAAGGGAAACACACCAAAAGTAGAAAAGCAGAAACACTGTACATAATATACAAAGGAACTCCCTAGTCACCTAGGACTTGAACAACTTCAAATACTGCCCACTATAAGGAAGTGGGAGGGGGGAACCATCCATGTAATCAAGATAGAAAGAGTTCTTACCAGCAAAGTGTCTTATCTTGAAAGGTCCAAGCCACAGAGAATCAAATTTTCCATGGCTACCACGAGGTTCATGTCTTTTGTCCCACAACAGCACGGTATCACCAACTTGGAACTCTCTGCTCCTAGCTTTCTTATCAAAGCAGAATCTTCACCTTACTGCTTTGGTGGCGAGATATTACATCGGCAACCTCAATCTATCCTCGTTCGGTTTGTGCGGTACATGATCCTTTTGTCGAGCATCACTTGAAACTAGTGTCTTGATGGCCTTCATCGGGTGCAAATTTGGTAGTTCCTTTGTCCTTTGGTGATTGAGCCTCTACTCCATACACTACTTGAAAGGGGACATTCAATGGCTCTTTTAGGTGTGATCTGTCTGCCCAAAGAGCATCATAAAGCTTCTTATGCCGGTTTTTTGAGATTCGTTGACCAACTTCCTTATGATAGTCACGGATTCTTGTTGGTAGATTCTGCTTGTCCATTTCCACAGGGATAATAATCGAAGAATGAGCGAGAGAGATGCCATACCCGTGCAGAAATCCATTATCTCGGTTGAGGAGAAGTTTGAGGCATTATCATTACAATCTTGTTAGGTACACCATACCTAACCAAGATGTTCTCTTTGATGAAGTTGCATACTACTTGAAGTGGTGCTCTTAGTGGAATAGCTTCCACCCATTTGGTGAAGTAGTCGTGCTTGATTAGCACATGAGTGTGTCAGCGCTAGAAGCGAGGGTTGAGTGCACCAGCGAAGTCAGACCCCATTGTTGAAATGGTTCCTCAATCCTGGCTTGAGAGGCAAAGAAGCCAATTTAGGTCTTCCCACGAAAGTCAGCAGGCCTCACATTTATCCACCCACTTGGATGCATCTTTGAACAAGGAAGGCGGTAATACCCTCCACGGAGTATCTTATGGTGTGTATTTGTTGATGAATAGTGCCCTCCACATGCACGATCATGAAAAGTGAGAGCAACTTTCTCTGTTGTTCCTTGTCTACACACACTCAGAAATCTCCCGTCAAACCACGCTTGAACAAGGCATTTTCCCACAATACATATTGTGCTTGATCTCAATTATGAGTCCTCTTTTCTTTAGCTTGATTAAATGAGAGGGGCATTCCCGTAGGTGAGAAAATGGGCGATGTCGGCATACCATTCATCAAGCCCGAACTCGAGAGCAGAGCAGTAGGAAGGTCGGCTTTCTTCTCCGATAACTCATGTTGGGCTCCTTGTGATGAGCTCGCAAAGACCTTTTCCCGAACCAGCTTGGTTGGCTTGATATCAAGGTCATACTCTGGACCTTAGCCACCCGGTTTCCCCTCTTGGATCCAAATTCTTGTTGCGTGAGAATTGACTTTCTGATCGTATCTGGGACCCCAGCAAGTAGAGTGAGAGTTGAGGATATAGAAGCAGGCGCTTGCGGCTTTGACTACTGCAAAGGCATGCTTCTCCATCATGGTGTACTTTAGCTCATGGTTCTTCAGGATATAGCTCATGAAGGCAATGGGTAGCTCATGTTTATCAGAATCTTCTTGGGTTAAGACAGCAGCCAGAGTACTATCTGTAGCGTAGCAATAGATAATGAAATCCTTGCTGAAATCGGGGCAGGCCAAAACTGGAGTTTTAGCAATAGCTTTCTTGATACCCTCAAAGGATTCCTTTCCTTCAGAAGACCAACCAAATGCTTGCTTTCCTTTCATCATCTGAGAAATATTCAAAGTTAATTCAGCAAAATCAGGGATGAATCTTCTTAGAAAATTGATCTTACCGAAAAAGGAATGCACGCCCTTTTTACTAGTAGGGAGAGGAATCTATTGGATGGCTTGAACTCGTTCAGGATCAATCTTGATGCCATCCTTTGAGACAATGTGTCCTAATAGCTTTCCCTCCGTAACAGAAACAGATTTTTAGGATTGGGGAGATTCCATGCTCTCTACATCTCTGTGAAGCTGTTTCGGGTGATCGAAATGATCTGTTCTTGTCTTTGAAAACACTGTCAGGTCATCAAGGTATATGACAATACATTTCCCTTTCAAGCTCCCAAAAGCCAGATCCATAGCTCTCTGGAAAGTGGCACCGGCATTAATCAGCCCAAAAGGCATTCTCTTGTAGGCGAAGGTACCCCAAGGAGTTGTGAAGGCTGTCTTATGTTGATCAGTGATATCGACCTCTACGATTGTATCGAGAAAAACCATCAAGCATAGATAACATCTCGAGCACATTACCGCTTGCAAAATCTGATCCATCATAGGCGAGAGGGTAGTTATCTTTCGAGAGAGGCTGATTCGGAGTTCTGAAATCAACACGAGATGCGGATCTCACCATTCTTCTTCCTGCAGTACAATGTTTGCAATCCAAGTCGAATGGTGAATGGGAAAGATGATTTTAGCCTTCAGCAGTTTCTGAATCTCCTGAAATATGGTGTCAGCTATCTTTGGGTTGTACTGCCTCTGCTTCTGCTTGAAAGGCTTGATTCCTGGCTTGAGAGGGATAGAGTGCTGCATTTCTTTTGGCTTGAAGGCTTTTAGATCTTCATAAGAATAAGCAAGCACATCCTTATATTTCCTTAGAAGGTCAATTGCTCTTCTCCTTTCATCTGATGTGCAACACTTCCCGATATTTACCAGCTTCGGGCCATCAGAACTCCCAATATCAATCTTATCATACTCAGCTGATTGCTGAGGTCCAGTGGAAGCTTTAGATCTCACGTATCTGTCATGTTTATCAAACAACTCCTCCAAACTCACCAAACCTTTGGGAATCTTATTTCCTTTGAGCTTAATGCACCCTTCCTGATCAGTTTCTTCTCCTTGGGTGACGGCTTGGTCAGAAGACACGCTCTCACGAGGCAGGTTGTCACTTCCTTCGAAATACAGTTGTTCAAAATTGCCCTTGAGCTCCAGGAAGGAAAGCAAATGCTGGTCGTCGTTGAAGACTTGCCAGTTATTAGTATTGTCAGGGACACTAGGTCGGTGGACCATCTCAATAGTGAACTTATCCTGAGAGAATTCAGGATGAGGAATCACTTGATGACCACGAGACGGCCGGTGAATCAGCTCTGCTGTTGTTCTTTTCTCTGGGAATTGCTTGATGGAGAAGGCATCAAGGAATTCAATTGAATCCCAAACTGATTCCGATAATGCTTGACCTCCGTTCTTTACGAAAGCAGGCTTGACTTGCTTCACAATCAGCTCTGCATCACCACGAGCCAAAAGATTTTTAACACCTCGTTCTTTGGCCACTTGCAGTCCAAGGATGAGAGCCTCATACTCTGCTGTGTTGTTAGTGTTCTCGAACTGCAATTTAAATGAAAAGGGGTGCAGGCAGCCTTCAGGTGATATTAGCAGAACACCAGCTCAGAGCGGCCGAGAACAAGCGCCATCGAATTCTAAAATCCAGACACCATTGGGATCTTTAGGTGATATTTTGCAGGGTCGGATTTCATCAGGGGACAAAATCATGTAATTACCATGGCCCCTGTCCTCATAGAGTATTTGTGCCTTGGGATCATCTATCTTCTGCACAATGTACTCGGACTGCTTCTCAGGTAGTAGCTTCTTCATTTGTCCATTGACTGGTATGAGAGCGTGTGACCAATCCATTTGAATCTCTCCACCCACATCTTTACAGAAGTTTCTGCTTAGCAACATTCCATAGGAAGGAGGAATGTCGGCTACTAGTATGGTAGCCAAGACTTTCTTTTCAGGTAAAGCAGCAAAAGCCACTTGTGCATCTTTAATCCTTCCCACCAAAGGTACTTCCTTACTTTCCATGGAGTAGCAAGATCCATAAGTACGAGTAAGGGTCAAGCCTAAAGCATGAGCTACTTTAGCGGGCATCACATTATACGAGGCTCGGAATCTATGACACGATTCTTGAGCTGTGGCCAGCTATAAAGAGTGTTACATAGAAAGGCTTGATTTTGTCACCAGGCGAGGTGACAGCAGCTACTAGACTAGGCTGTGGTGCAGAAGGAGGTGTGGGCAAAAGGCCTTTGGAGGTGGTCTTGGAATGGGAATTCACAAATTGGATCATCTTGGCAAAAGCTTTTGGATGGGTTTGGTAATATTCAGCCTCTGAAATTTGAACTTTGGTCCTTTTTAGATGATCTACAATGTCAAAGGATCCAGAGGTGGATGGTCCATCATCATTTGGAATCTTAGGCTTATCAACCCTAGGAGAAAAAGAAGAAGAAGCAACTTTGGGGGCAGGATTGGCAGTACTTACCTTTGGTGCAGATGAGGTAGGAATAGGAGATCCTCTTCTGGCAATTACAGGAATAGTTGCAGGCTGCTCTTTGGACTTCTTCAGGGGTTGCGTCACCTTTTCCCTCTGATGTGTCTGTTCCCGAGTCATGACAGCGAAGGATTCGCTGTTCATATCTGCTACCACTTCATCATAGTCATCTGCATCATCAATGCCTTCAGTGGTAAAGAAATTGACTCGAGATCCCTCGGGTTCTTCTGCCTCATCATCGAATTCCTCCAGGAACTCCTCACAAGCTTCGTTATCATCTTCGGCTCTTGACCTCGCAAGTTGCATTCACAGGAACTTTGACGGGAGGTCCTTCAAGTGCCAGTCTTGTGTGAGGAGCTGGCAAACGGTTTCTAGGTTGAAAATTTCTTCTCGGAACATCTGCATACGGTGCATGCTGAGCTAATTGTTTCTTTATAGCTACTAGATCATTTGCAAGTTTCTGGACTAATGGATCAGTATTGGGTCCAGAGGTGGAAGAGGAAGAAGCAGCAGATTTAGATTTGGGAGGATCTCTCTTCACTTCCCGACATGATTAGGTCATCCTCGACACTAACAGCCAGTTCTTGATCCAGAATTAACGTTCCAAGATTAGCCCTTCTTAGAGCATAACTGACTTTAGGCGTTTGGGCATTCAAAAAGAAACATTTTGGATTTGATCAACCGGTCGAGTATTCACGGGAATTTTGTTGATCGATCTGTTGAATCGTGCCACAAATTCTCTCATGGGTTCGATGGATCTTTCTTTATTTGAGAAATGCGGGCAAGCGGTGCATGCACATCTTACGCCGGCTTGAAAGCGGCTTTGGCCGAGTTCTCATGGTATTCCGTCGATGATGGCACCGGTAGGAAGGTGATAGAACCGATCGGCGGCATTGTCTGTAGCGTCTCGGCGAGCAGTCTTGCGAGGCGTCTTCATGTTCAACCCCAAGACTCCACACACGCAACTATGAAGGCTGATATGTTCATCGGGGTGCACTTTGCCGTCGCCTTTGAATTTGGGGAAGTTCTTTCGGTTACCTCTAGGTAACTCATGCAAAGGCTGAGTGAGGGCCAGGGGCCCGACACGTTGACCCCATGGTACTTGTGCCATTCTTCTTGGAAATACGGTTCGGAGGAAGCGTAACACCAGCAAGGATTAAAGCTTGTAGGACTAGCGAGGTTACGAAGGAGCGCCACACGTAGGACTTCTTTCTCGAGCAGGTGGAGTGCTCGTTGAGCGAGTTCTTCTATTTGAAGGGAAAGGAAAACCTGTTGCTCAAAAGCTGGCGAGAATCTTCGATACCGAGGGCCCTTCTCCCTCGAGTGAAAAGCGGAGTCGCGGATCAAAGGATGATCGAAAAATTATAGTACTGGAATGCGATTTTCCCCAGCAGAGTCGCAAAAAAAAGCTGTTGGTCGTCAAATAGGACTTTTTAGAGAGCAACAGACAGGGGACGAAAAGTCCCTCCTCTTTAATGGGAGAGGTTCCCTTATTCTGAAACGAACTTATTTACAAATATACAGAACATTATTTTATGGTTAAACTTGGATATTACGAAAGTGCTTTTCACCAGGATCATCAGCTACGCAAGGACTGAGGAAAAAGAATAAGAAGATGAGCAGAACAGCAACATTCAGAATTATAGATAGCAGAATAATTCTTCGTGTATGCGAAGCTTCAAAAGATTTAAGACAAGATCATTTGAATGAGATTAAATTTAAAGACACAAAGTTCCATAAATAACCTTCTTCGGATTTATTAGTCAAGGACACAAAGTTCCTTCTTGGTTGTACAAGATCGCTGTATTTGCAAACTCGGGACAAGATGCAATCAGAGAGACCAAACGAGTTAAGAACAAAATGATCTTCACAATATTAAAGGAAAACACAGAGACAACAAGAATCAGATAGACAAAGAACGGAAAGCCCTTTTTGTATTGATTTCTTTTAAGATCTATTTACACTTTCAGCAAATATCCAAGTTCTTCCTCCTCCTTTCAAAATGGCGTGGAAAGGCCATTATATAGCTTACAAGTCGGTTACTCTTCGTAACAGTTTTTCTTTTAACTAAGAATAGTTAAGTACCGCCAATTGCAATACCTTAACTAATTACAAAGAATACGAAAAGAAAGGAAAGAAGAGAAAGGAAGGAAGGAAGAAGGAGGAGACGGTGGCCGGCCATCTTGGGAGGGACCCACTTGTCTTCGTGAGAATCCGCTGCCTGAACTTCTTCAATGACTCAGCTATATCTCTGCCACGAGGGACTGATGTGTTAGTTGCAGACTGAGTCCAAAATCCCAGGCATTTCTCCATCTCTTTATCAAACTCGACGTGAGTATGATAGTCTTTGTTTGCTTCTTCAATGGCAGACTGAAGGGAACAAATTTCCTTTATCTTGTCCTTAGAGATGGAGTCTTCCTTGAAAAGATTATCTTTGACAAAAGCTCTGAACTGAGCTTTGATTTCTTGCAAGGACAAGGGAACGCCAGAGTTTTCATCCTGAAGATGACAATGCATATCTTTGAAAGCAGCAGCTGCTAGCGTCTTGAAAGCTTCTCCCTTTTGCCAGCTATTCTTCATTTCTCCTACAGCTTCTTCCAGGACTCTGATTTTCCACTCTACGCTGTAGACCCAGGATTTTGATAGATTATCTTTGGCATCATCGAAAATCTTATTCGCCAGTAAGATGTTCTCATCTGTCTGTCCCATGAGGCGAAGGTCTACAATGCAACTACCCCAGAGTTTAAGCTCCTTATCCATAACCCCAATGGTAGAGGATAGCTTCTGTTGCAAATTGTCTACCTTTCCATGTAGCTTAAAAGCTTCATCGATGAAGTTTAGCCCAGCAACAAGCATGTCATCCACCATGGCTTCGATAGCTCTACCATGAGCAGAATACTTGTGCATATCTTTAATACCTTGCACTTCATCTTGGCTTAGAGTTACAGGAGGAGGTAGAGCAGTCAAGGGAGTGGGATCCAAAACTTTGTCTTTAGATAGAAGAGACTTGATGAAACCTGTAAGAACTCGGGCTTGCTCTTCCAGCTGTTCGATAGTTTGCTGTCCTTTTTCCACTCTCCCAATAACTCTTGTGACTGTTTCCTGGAGGTTATGGATCTCGCCTTCAGGGGTAGATTCTCCCATTGGGATTCTCAGTAGCTCCAAGTCAGATACTTGCAAGTCCCTCTCGATTTGTCCATTGCAGGCTTGGCAATCTCCAGGAATTGCTGACCTCGAGTATCAGATACTATTCTGGAGGTGGTTCTTGCTTTCTTGGCACGGGAAGGCGTGGTGCCCAACATGGCTGCAACAGCATCAAAATTTGGTCCCAAGTTTTGGGAGGATGGTTTTCTCTTCCTTTTGTCAACCAAGGGTTGCACCCATGCAAAAGAGGAAGAAGAATCTGCAGGAGAAGCAAGGGGACCAAGAGACAGGGAGCTCATGACACTCAGGGTCTGTGCAGCTGTTGACTCAAGCTGGGATGTGGAAGGAGCACTGGAGACAATGGCAGTAGAAGAATCAATAGCACCTGGAAGTTCAGTGCTCTGGACCTCCTTGTCTTTATCTGTTGGGTCCTCAGGAACATTTGTAGGAGTTGGCCTCTCACTTTCTTCACTTTCACTGAGGATGATGATGTTCTCTGGTCCGATAGGCAATTCTGCCTGTTTCTCCTGAAGATCTCTTTCCACCGGTTCCTTCTTTACTTCCTTGAGCTTCTTCTTATATACCTGAGTGGATGGAGAAGGAGTAGATTCCACAGGTCCCTGAGCTGCTGAGGCAGGAGGGGTTTTCTTTGGTGTTTCGGACCTTGAACTGGTGCTTCTCTTATTGGTGTCGATTCATCCTTGGAGGAGGATTCTCCCGAGTGCCTCCTGAATTCTCGGACCTTCTTATTGAACCAAACCTTAGTCCTGACTAAGACAGGAGCAAGGATTTCAGTCAAATCATCCTTCTCTTTTCTGTTCCAATCCAGGTCCTCCAGAGGGGTGTGCTTGATCACATTTTCATACTCATATGAGTATAGCTCAGAATTATCATCTTCGAGACCTTCAGGAACTTGGTATAGACCAAGTTCTTGAATCAATTGTAAGGAGAACCTGCCATAATGCCTTCTTCTGGCCTCAAAGTCGTCTGCACAGTCAGCCCAGTAGTCTTCTGTCTCTGCCACATGGTGATAGGCTATCTTGATATTCTGTTCAATAAACTTCTTCAAGTCAAAGCAGGTTCTTGGCTTGAAGAAATGAACGGTGATAGGGACCAAAGTTCTTTCTATATTCTGGGCATCCAGGGCTGTTTTACATGTGTAATTTCCCAGAGAGATGGGAAAGTGCAAGCCAGAAATCTTCTTGTCTCTGCAAGTTCTGTGCAACTTGTCCAGTTGCCTGCATATTTCGATCAAGGCCATCTTGTCATTGCAGAACATGGGAAGCCGCAGAGGAGTACTCTCATAACCAGCAAGCCTGATGTATGAGAACTTCCTGAATTGGATGAAGTAGGCCCCATACCGTGATATCAAGTTCATGGCTTCATCTGAAAACCTCCTGGCGGTGTCACCCTCGAGCAATCGGACCACGTACATAGTGAAAGCATCATTAACCCTTCTGAAATTGCGGTTGCTGGTCTCCAAGGTAAACTGCGGGCAATAGGCATACACTGGGTTGCCTTTGTGGGCGTCTATATATGAGAATCCAAACCATTGCCTTGATGCTGCTAGAGTATACATCGATATGAAGTCATGAAAACTTCTTTGTTTGCAGCACGTTGGATAGCTGCTCCGTCAGATTCATGCTGATGATCTCAGCCCAATTGATATTTTGTGTACCCTCGCACACCATACTGATGAGCGGGCACATCCAGAAATGGAACTCGCTGGTGGAAGGCAAACCCATGACCCGAGCCAGCAGTATTATGAAATCTGACAGTTCTTCGTTGAAGTCTGCTCGGATGAGGGTTTTGGTGAGGCGGGAAGCTCCCTTCTTAGGGTTTTTTAGCCAGGACTTCGCCACTCGTGCTCTGTACTTGTCACTGTCTTGATCGAACATGGCTTGCGCTTGGGCTTGGGAAACAACTATGGCATTGTCCAATTCCGGGATCCTCAGAGCGGCAGCAATGGCGGCGGCGTCTAGCCTGGCGATGAGCTCCCCATGTACGTTTGTCAATTCACTTGAGGCGGGGTCGAAGTGAGCTCCGCATGCAAGCACTGTATCAGCACACTGTACTGAAATTGGGAATCCTCCAGCGTACGCCAAACCACTGTCATGAATTGTCTGAGCCATCGGTGAGGGATTTGCATCTTCCATCCTTGCCCAAAAATCGCTGAAATCGAGATGTCGGGCCTCGCTATCTCCAATGTTGCTTACAGCAGACTCGAGTGGAGAAATCTGTTCTTGTCCTTGAAATTTGATCTTCATGTCGATAGTTTCAGGGGAACAAGGTTGCAAACTAGACTTGGAATGGAATTACAGAAGCAGAGGAACGTGCGCAAGTTTGTAAGCGGCAAGGGTTTGAGCAAAGGATAACAAGGAAGATGTGAGAAAATGCAAAGGGGAAATGTTCATTATATAGCCGTTTGGGGAGCGGAGTGAATTCAATGCGCATTTAATTACGCAACCACCAATTTGAAAAGCGTCTAAGTATGGATGACACTAGGCACGCTTGGGACATGTGAGACGCGAATGCGCGAAACACGCGGCTCGGGCGAAATGGAGAGAGAATGCACAAAAAGCTTTTGGAACAATTGGGACGAAAATGCGCGAGGTACGCGGTTCGGACATTTCGGCCGAAATTGGAACAGCGGGCCCGTTTGGACTTGGGACTTTTGTGACAGAAAGTTCCGGAGTACGCGGTTTGACCGGCTCGGCCGAAAATGAAGCGGGGCGCATTTTTTCGGTTTGGGACAAAGAATTTTGAAGTACGCGACTAGGAAGCTTCGGCCGAAAAAGAGAAAGCTCGTACTTTTGACTTTGGGATATTTGGGACAAAAAGGTGCGAAGTACGCGGTTCGGGTGGTTCGGCCGAAATTGGAATGACTTGCACAAAAGTTTCGGGACACTTGGAACAAAAACTTCCGACGGGCCCGAAGATAGGACAATTTCGGGGATTTCGGCCGATCGGGGAACAACTTGCACTTTGGAACTTGGGACAGTCGGGACAAAAATGTCCGACAGGCCCGAAATACATGCGAGAAAGGCCCAATACTTGGATTTCTTCAATTTTATGACTTAGGTACCTCAGAGAAAAGCACTTAGACTCAAAATTTTCAAAATTTGCTCTTGTTAGAGAGGGGAATTTTGAGTAGACAACAGCTGGCTCCTTCTGGGGATGACTTGACATAAATTCACTGAATGAAACAAGGCAAGAACTTAGACAAACTTGGTGTAGCAGCATCAAACTGCCTTATCCATTGGGCAAAAGGAGTCAAGGACAAACCAATACAAGGGCAACACACACAACAAATGTAAGGGAAACACACCAAAAGCAAAAAGGTAAACACTGTACATAATATACAAAGGAACTCCCTAGTCACCTAGGACTTGAACAACTTCAAATACTGCCCACTATAAGGAAGTGGGAGGGGGGAACCATCCATGTAATCAAGATAGAAAGAGTTCTTACCAAAGAAAGTGTCTTATCTTGAAAGGTCCAAGCCACAGAGAATCAAATTTTCCATGGCTACCACGAGGTTCATGTCTTTTGTCCCACAACAGCACGGTATCACCAACTTGGAACTCTCTGCTCCTAGCTTTCTTATCAAATGTAATCTTCACCTCTCGCTGGTGGGCGATATTCTCACAAGAACCTCCAATCTATCCTCGCTTTGTGCAGTACATGATCCTTTTGTCCAGAGCATCACTGAAACTAGTGTCTTCAATGGCCTTCATCAGGTGCAAGGCTGGTAGTTCCACTGTCACTGGCAATTGAGCCTCTACTCCATACACTACTTGAAAGGGGGACATTCCAATGGCTCTTTTAGGTGTGATCCTGTCTGCCCAAAGAGCATCATAAAGCTTCTTATGCTGGGCCACGAGATTCGTTGACCAACTTCCTTATGATAGTCACCGATTCTTGTTGGTAGATTCTGCTTGTCCATTTCCCTGGGGATAATAATCTGAAGAATGAGCCAGAGAGATGCCATACCCGTAGCAGAAATCCATTATCTCAGTTGAGGAGAAGTTTGAGGCATTATCTGTTACAATCTTGTTAGGTACACCATACCTAACCAAGATGTTCTCTTTGATGAAGTTGCATACTACTTCAGAAGTGGTGCTCTTGACTGGAATAGCTTCCACCCATTTGGTGAAGTAGTCAAGAAGAAGCTTAGCACATGAGTGTGTCCAGCGCTAGAAACAGGTTGAGTGCACCAACGAAGTCCGCACTCATTGTTGAAATGGTTCCTCAATCACAATCGGCTCGAGAGGCAAAGAAGCCAATTTAGGTCTTCCCACGAAAGTCCGACAGCCTCACATTTATCCACCCACTGATGCATCTTTGAACAAGGAAGGCCAAGAATACCCTCCACGGAGTATCTTATGAGTCGTGGATCATGATGAATAGTGCCCTCCACATGCTCGATCATGAAAAGCCGAGAGCAACTTTTCTCGTTGTTCCTTGTCTACACACTTCGAAATCTCCCGTCCAAACCACGCCAACAAGGCATTTTCCCACAATACATATTGTGCTGATCTCAATTTAACAAATCCTCTTTTCTTTAGCAGCTTAAATGAGAGGGGCATTCCCGTAGGTGAGAAAATGGGTGATGTCAAGCATACCATTCATCAACCGAACTCAGAAAAAGTAGGAAGGTCGCCTTTCTTCTCCAATAACTCATGTTGGGCTCCTTCAAAGAATGAGCTCGCAAAGACCTTTTCCCCGAACCAGCTTGGTTGGCTTGATATCAAGGTCATACTCCCGGACCTTAGCCACCCAGCTTCCCCTCTTGATCCAAATTCTTGTTGCGTGAGAATTGACTTTACAATGTATATCTGGGACCAAAGACCGTAGAGTGAGAGTTGAGGATATAGAAACGGAATCGCTTGACAGCCTTTGACTACCGCAAAGGCATGCTTCTCCATCATGGTGTACTTTAGCTCATGGTTCTTCGTGATATAGCTCATGAAGGCAATTGGTAGCTCATGTTTATCGTAATCTTCCCGGGTTAAGACAAAGAGCGTGAGTACTATCTCAGAGCAGTGAGCAATAGATAATGAAATCCTTCACTGAAATCGTGTAAGGTGCCAAACTCGGAGTTTTAGCAATAGCTTTTTCGATACCCTCAAAGGATTCCTTTCCTTCGTAAGACCAACCAAATGCTTGCTTTCCTTTCATCATCTCGAGAAATATTCAAAGTTAATTCAGCAAAATCAGTGGATGAATCTTCTTAGAAAATTGATCTTACCGAAAAGGAATGCACGCCCTTTTACTAGTAGGGAGAGGAATCTTGGATGGCTTGAACTCGCTCAGATCAATCTTGATGCCATCCTTTGAGACAATGTGTCCTAATAGCTTTTCCTCGAATATGTAAGACATGATTTTTTAGGATTCAGGAGATTCCATGCTCTCTACATCTCTCGCAGTAATCAAGCTTTCTGTGTGATCGAAATGATCTCGCTCTTGTCTTTGAAAACACTGTCAGTCATCAAGGTATATGACAATACATTTCCTTTCAAGCTCCCAAAAGCCGATCCATAGCTCTCTCGGAAAGTGGCACTGCATTAATCAGCCCAAAAGGCATTCTCTTGTAGGCGAAGGTACCCCAAGGAGTTGTGAAGGTTGTCTTATGTTGATCGCCAGATCAACCTCTACCCGATTGTATCCGTAAAACCATCAAGCATAGATAACATCTCGAGCCTCGTTACCGCTTGCAAAATCTGATCCATCATAGGCAGAGGGTAGTTATCTTTCGAGAGGCCTCGATTCAGTTCCCGAAATCAACACAGATGATGGATCTCACCATTCTTCTTCCTAACAGTACAATGTTTGCAATCCAAGTCGAATGGTGAATGGGAAAGATGATTTTAGCCTTCAGCAGTTTCAATCTCCCAAATATGGTGTCGCCTATTTGGGTTCAGACCGCTCCGCTTCGCTTGAAAGGCTTGATTCCTGGCTTGAGAGGGATAGAGTGCTGCATTTCTTTTGGCTTGAAGGCTTTTAGATCTTCATAAGAATAAGCAAGCACATCCTTATATTTCCTTAGAAGGTCAATTGCTCTTCTCCTTTCATCTGATGTGCAACACTTCCCGATATTTACCAGCCTTCGGGCCATCGTAACTCCCAATATCAATCTTATCATACTCAGCTGATTGCTGAGGTCCAGTGGAAGCTTTAGATCTCACGTATCTGTCATGTTTATCAAACAACTCCTCCAAACTCACCAAACCTTTGGGAATCTTATTTCCTTTGAGCTTAATGCACCCTTCCCGATCGCTTTCTTCTCCTTGGGTGACGGCTTGGTCAAGACACGCTCTCACGAGGCAGTTGTCACTTCCTTCAAATACAGCTTGTTCAAAATTGCCCTTGAGCTCCAGTGAAGGAAAGCAAATGCTGGTCGTCGTTGAAGACTTGCCGCTTATTAGTATTGTCGTGACACTAGGTCGGTGGACCATCTCAATAGTGAACTTATCCCGAGAGAATTCGGGATGAGGAATCAACAAAGTGACCCCGAGACAACCAAAGTGAATCATCCCTCTCGCTGCTCTTTTCTCCGGGAATTGCTTCAATGGAGAAGGCATCAAGGAATTCAATCAATCCCAAACCCGATTCCGATAATGCTTCACCTCCCGTTCTTTACCTCGAAACAGCTTCGACTTGCTTCACAATCAGCCTCGCATCACCACGAGCCAAAAGATTTTTAACACCTCGCTCTTTGGCCACTGCACCCAAGGATGAGAGCCTCATACTCACTGTGTTGTTAGTGTTCTCGAACCGCAATTTAAATGAAAAGGGGTGCAGCAGCCTTCAGTGATATTAGCAGTAACACCAGCTCCAGAGCACCGAGGAACAATCGCCATCGAATTCTAAAACCCAGACACCATTGGGATCTTTAGGTGATATTTTTGCAGGTCGGATTTCATCGGGGACAAAATCATGTAATTACCATGGCCCCCGTCCTCATAGAGTATTTGTGCCTTGGGATCATCTCGTCTTCTCGCACAATGTACTGATCGCTTCTCGTGTAGTAGCTTCTTCTTCATTTGTCCATCGACAGTGTATGAGAGCGTGTGACCAATCCATTTGAATCTCTCCACCCACATCTTTACAGTAAGTTTCGCTAGCAACATTCCATAGAAGGAGGAATGTCGGCTACTAGTATGGTAGCCAAGACTTTCTTTTTGTAAAGCAAAGAAAAGCCACTTGTGCATCTTTAATCCTTCCCACCAAAGGTACTTCCTTACTTTCCATGGAGTAGCAAGATCCATAAGTACGAGTAAGGGTCAAGCCTAAAGCATGAGCTACTTTAAGGGCATCACATTATCTCGAGGCTCCGAATCTATGACACGCTTATCGAGCCTCGTGGCCGCCTATAAGGAGGGTAACATAAAAAGGCTTGATTTTGTCTCCAGGCGAGGTGACAGCAGCTACCAGACTAGGCTGTGGTATAGAAGGAGGTGTGGGCAAAAGGCCTTTAGAGGTGGTCTTGGAATGGGAATTAACAAATTGGATCATCTTGGCAAAAGCTTTAGGATGGGTTTGGTAATATTCAGCTTCTGAAATTTGAACTTTGGTCCTTTTTAGATGATCCACAATATCAAAGGATCCAGAGGTGGATGGTCCGTCATCATTTGGAATCTTAGGCTTATCAACCCTAGGAGAAAAAGAAGAAGAAGCAACTTTGGGGGCAGGATTGGCAGTACTTACCTTTGGTGTAGATGAGGTAGGAATAGGAGATCCTCTTCTGGCAATTACAGAATAGTTGCGCAGCTGCTCTTAGACTTCTTCAGGGGTTGCCACTTTTCCTCCGATGTGTCTGCTTCTCGAGTCATGACAGCAAAAGGATTCACTGCTCATATCTCGCTACCACTTCATCATAGTCATCTCGCATCATCAATGCCTTCTGGTAAAGAAATTGACTCGAGATCCCTCGAGTTCTTCCGCCTCATCATCAAATTCCTCCAGAACTCCTCAGCTTCAAGCTCCACGTTATCATCTTCGGCTCTTCAACCTTCACAAGTCGCATTCACAGAACTTGACGGAGGTCCTTCAAGTGCTAGTCTTGTGTGGGAGCTGGCAAACGATTTCTAGGTTGAAAATTTCTTGGAACATCTCGCATACGGTGGTGCATGCTGAGCTAATTGTTTCTTTATAGCTACCAGATCATTTGCAAGTTTCTGGGACTAATGGATCAGTATTGGGTCCAGAAGTGGAAGAGGGAGAAGCAGCAGATTTAGATTTGGGAGGATCTCTCTTCAATTTCCCTGACATGATTAGGTCATCCTCGACACTAACAGCCAGTTCTTGATCCAGTATTAACGTTCCAAGGTTAGCCCTTCTTAGAGCATAACTGACTTTAGGCGTTTGGGCATTCAAAAAGAAACATTTTTGGATTTGATCAACCGGCCGAGTATTCACAGGAATTTTGTTGATCAGTCTGCTGAATCGTGCCACAAATTCTCTCATGGGTTCCGATGGATCTTTCTTTATTTGAGAAATCGGGCAAGCAGTGCATGCACATCTTCTCGCTTTGAAACGGCTTTCGAACCGAGTTCTCATGGTATTCCAATGATGATGGCACCACCGGAAGGTGATAGAACTGGGCCAACAAAGATTGTCCCGTAACGCCTCGACGAACAGCCTTACCGAGACGCCTTCATGTTCAACCCCAAGACTCCACACGCAACTATGAAGGCTGCAATATGTTCATCGTGGTGCACTTTGCCATCTCCTCTTGAATTTGGGGAAGTTTTTTCGGTTACCTCTAGGTAACTCATGCAAAGGTCGAGTGAGGGCTGGGGCCCGACACGTTGACCCCATGGTACTTGTGCCATTCTTCTGGAAATACGGTTCGGAGGGGAACTGTAACACCAGCAAGGATTAAAGCTTGTAGATTAGGACTAGCAGGTTCTGAAGGAACGCCACACGTAGGACTTCTTTCTCGAACAGTGGAGTGCTCGTTGAACGAGTTCTTCTATTGAAGGGAAAGGAAAACCCCGTTGCTCCAAAAGCTGAAACCGAGAATCTTGATACCAAGGGCCCTTCTCCTCGAGTGAAACGCGGAGTCGCGATCAAAGGATGATCGAAAAATTATAGTATCGAATGCGATTTTCCCAATGAGTCGCCAAAACTCGTTGGTCGTCAAATAGGACTTTTTAGAGAGCAATGATGTGGGACGAAAAGTCCCTCCTCTTTAATGGGAGAGGTTCCCTTATTTCAAACGAACTTATTTACAAATATACGTAACATTATTTTATGGTTAAACTTGGATATTACGAAAGTGCTTTTCACCAGGATCATCGCCACGCAAGGACCGAGGAAAAAGAATAAGAAGATGAGCAGTAACAACAAACATTGTAATTATAGATAGCAGTAATAATTCTTCGTGTATGCGAAGCTTCAAAAGATTTAAGACAAGATCATTTGAATGAGATTAAATTTAAAGACACAAAGTTCCATAAATAACCTTCTTCGGATTTATTAGTCAAGGACACAAAGTTCCTTCTTGGTTGTACAAGATCGGCCAGATTTGCAAACCGACAAGATGCAATCAGAGAGACCAAACGAGTTAAGAACAAAATGATCTTCACAATATTAAAGGAAAACACAGAGACAACAAGAATCAGATAGACAAAGAACGGAAAGCCCTTTTGTATTGATTTCTTTTAAGGTCTATTTACACTTTCAAAGAAATATCCAAGTTCTTCCTCCTTTCAAAATGGCGTGGAAAGGCCATTATATAGCTTACAAGTCGGTTACTCTTCGTAATCGCTTTCTTTTAACTAAGAATAGTTAAGTACCGCCAATTGCAATACCTTAACTAATTACAAAGAATACGAAAAGAAAGGAAAGAAGAGGAAAGGAAGGAGAAGGAGACAGTGGCCGGCACATCGGGAGGGACCCACTGTCTTCGTAATCCGCCGCCCGAACTTCTTCAATGACTCGGCCTATATCTCTCGCCACGAGGGACCGATGTGTTAGCTGCAGATCGAGTCCAAAATCCTGCATTTCTCCATCTCTTTATCAAACTCGACGTGAGTATGATAGTCTTTGTTTGCTTCTTCAATGGCAGATCAAGGGAACAAATTTCCTTTATCTTGTCCTTAGAGATGGAGTCTTCCTTGAAAAGATTATCTTTGACAAAAGCTCAACCGAGCTTTGATTTTTGCAAGGACAAGGGAACGCTGCAGTTTTCATCCCGAAGATGACAATGCATATCTTTGAAAGCAAGAAATGCTAGCGCCTTGAAAGCTTCTCCTTTTGCCCTATTCTTCATTTCTCCTACAGCCTTCTTCCAGACTCGATTTTCCACTCTACGCCGTAGACCTGTGGATTTTGATAGATTATCTTTGGCATCATCGAAAATCTTATTTGCCAAGAAGATGTTCTCATCTCTGCTCTGTCCCATGAGGCGAAGGTCTACAATGCAATCGCCCTGCAGTTTAAGCTCCTTATCCATAACCTCAATGGTAGAGAGATAGCTTCGTTGCAAATTGTCTACCTTTCCATGTAGCTTAAAAGCTTCATCGATGAAGTTTAGCCCAAAGAACAAGCATGTCATCCACCATGGCTTCGATAGCTCTACCATGCATGTAATACTTGTGCATATCTTTATACTTTTGCACTTCATCTTGGCTTAGTATTACAGAGGAGGTAGAGAGCAACAAAGGGGTGGGATCCAAAACTTTGTCCTTAGATAGAAGAGACTTGATGAAACCCGTAAGAACTCGGGCTTGCTCTTCCAAACTGCTCGATAGTTTGTCTGTCCCTTTTCCACTCTCCCAATAACTCTTGTGGATCAAGCTTTCCTCGGAGGTTATGGATCTCGCCTGTGGGGTAGATTCTCCCATTGGGATTCTCAAGAGCTCCAAGTCGATACTTGCAAGTCCTGTTTCGATTTGTCCATTGCAGCTTGGCAATCTCTCCAGAATTGCGACCTCGAGTATCGATACTATTCGAGGTGGTTTGCTTTCTTGGCACGGAAGGCGTGGTGCCCAACATGGCTGCAACAAAGATCAAAATTTGGTCCCAAGTTTTGGGAGGATGGTTTTTCTTCCTTTTGTCAACCAAGGGTGCACCCATGCAAAAGAGGAAGAAGAATCTGCAGGAGAAGCAAGGGGACCAAGAGACAGGAGCTCATGACACTGTGGTCCTGTGGGCACTGCTGACTCAAGCCGGGATGTGGAAGGAGCACTGAGACAATGGCAAGAGAAGAATCAATAGCACTGGAAGTTCAAAGGCTGCTCGACCTCCTTGTCTTTATCTCTGCTGGGTCCTCGTGAACATTTGTAGGAGTGGGCCTCTCACTTTCTTCACTTTCACCGAGGATGATGATGTTCTCTCGGTCCGATAGGCAATTCTCGCCTGTTTCTCCCGAAGATCTCTTTCCACCGGTTCCTTCTTTACTTCCTTGAGCTTCTTCTTATATACCCGAGTGGATGGAGAAGGAGTAGATTCCACAGTCCCCGAGCGCCGAGGCAGGAGGGGTTTTTTTGGTGTTTTGACCTGAACCGGTGCTTCTCTTATGGTGTCGATTCATCCTGGAGGAGGATTCTCCCGAGTGCCTCCCGAATTCTCTGACCTTCTTATGAACCAAACCTTAGTCCCGACTAAGACCGGAGCAAGGATTTCAGCCAAATCATCCCTCTCTTTTCTGCTCCAATCCGTGTCCTCCAGAGGGGTGTGCTTGATCACATTTTCATACTCATATGAGTATAGCTGTAATTATCATCTTCGAGGCCTTCAGAACTTGGCATGCACTCGAGTTCTGAATCAATGTAAGGAGAACCCGCCATAATGCCTTCTTCTCGCCTCAAAGTCGCTTTTGCACAACACCCAAAGAGTCTTCTCGATCCGCCACATGGTGATAGGCTATCTTGATATTCTGTTTCAATAAACTTCTTCAAGTCAAAGCAGTTCTTGGCTCAAGAAATGAACGGTGATAGGGACCAAAGTTCTTTCTATATTCGGGCATCCAGGCTGTTTTACATGTGTAATTTCCCAGAGAGATGGGAAAGTGCAAGCCGTAAATCTTCTTGTCTCTCGCAAGTTCTCAGGCAACTTGTCCAGCTTGCCTCGCATATTTCGATCAAGGCCATCTTGTCATCAGCAGTAACATGGGAAGCCGCAGAGGAGTACTCTCATAACCAAAGCAAGCCCGATGTATGAGAACTTCCCGAATTGGATGAAGTAGGCCCCATACCGTGATATCAAGTTCATGGCTTCATCTCAAAACCTCCCCGCGGTGTCACCTCGAGCAATCGGACCACGACATAGTGAAAGCATCATTAACCCTTCAAAATTGCGGTTGCTTGGTATCCAAGGTAAATCATGGGCAATAGGCATACACCGGGTTGCCTTTGTGGGCGCTCTATATATGAGAATCCAAACCATTGCCTTGATGTCGCTAGAGTATACATCGATATGAAGTCATGAAAACTTCTTTGTTTGCAGCAAAGACGCTGATAGCCGCTCTGGCGATTCATGCCGATGATCTCACCAGCTTGATGTTTTTTTGTGTACCTCGCACACCATACCTACCGATGAGCGGGCACATCCGTAAATGGAACTCATTCGGTGGAAGGCAAACCCATGACCCGAGCCAGCAGATATGAAATCGGCGCTTCTTCGTTGAAGTCTACGCTGATGAGGGTTTTGGTGAGGCGGGAAGCTCCTTCTTAGGGTTTTTTAGCCAGACTTCGCCACTCGTGCTCGTATTGTCACCGTCTTGATCGAACATGGCTTGCGCTGGGCTTGGGAAACAACTATGGCATTGTCCATTCCGGATCCTCAGAGCGGCAAAGAATGGCGGCTGCTTCAGCCTCGGCGATGAGCTCCCATGTACGTTTGTCAATTCACTTGAGGCGGGTCGAAGTGAGCTCCGCATGCAAGCACCAGACAAGACACCGCATCGAAATTGGGAATCCTCCAGCAGACGCCAAACCACCGTCATGAATTGTCTCGAGCCATCGGTGAGGGATTTGCATCTTCCATCCTTGCCCAAAAATCGCTGAAATCGAGATGTCGGGCCTCGCTATCTCCAATGTTGCTTACAACAGACTCGAGTGGAGAAATCTGTTCTTGTCCTTGAAATTTGATCTTCATGTCGATAGTTTCAGGGGAACAAGGTTGCAAACTAGACTTGGAATGGAATTACAGAGGCAGAGGAACGTGCGCAAGTTTGTAAGCGGCAAGGGTTTGAGCAAAGGATAACAAGGAAGATGTGAGAAAATGCAAAGGGGAAATGTTCATTATATAGCCGTTTGGGGAGCGGAGTGAATTCAATGCGCATTTAATTACGCAACCACCAATTTGAAAAGCGTCTAAGTATGGATGACACTAGGCACGCTTGGGACATGTGAGACGCGAATGCGCGAAACACGCGGCTCGGGCGAAATGGAGAGAGAATGCACAAAAAGCTTTTGGAACAATTGGGACAAAATGCGCGAGGTACGCGGTTCGACATTTGGCCGAAATTGGAACAATGGGCCCGCTTTAGACTTGGGACTTTTGTGACAGAAAGTTCCGAGTACGCGGTTTGACGCTCTACTAAAATGAAGCGGGCGCATTTTTTCGGTTTGGGACAAAGAATTTTGAAGTACGCGACTAGGAAGCTTCTACCAAAAAGAGAAAGCTCAGACTTTTGACTTTGGGATATTTGGGACAAAAAGGTGCGAAAGTACGCGGTTCGGGTGGTTCTACGAAATTGGAATGACTTTGCACAAAAGTTTCGGGACACTTGGAACAAAACTTCCGACGGGCCCAAGATAGGACAATTTCGGGATTTCGCCGATCGGGAACAACTTGCACTTTGGAACTTGGGACAATCGGGACAAAAATGTCCGACAGCCCGAAATACATGCGAGAAAGGCCCAATACTTGATTTCTTCAATTTTATGACTTAGGTACCTCAGAGAAAAGCACTTAGACTCAAAATTTTCAAAATTTGCTCTTGTTAGAGAGGGGAATTTTGAGTAGACAAAACCTGCTCCTTCGGGGATGACTTGACATAAATTCACCGAATGAAACAAGGCAAGAACTTACAAAAACTTGGTGTAGCAGATCAAAGTTGCCTTATCCATTGGGCAAAAGGAGTCAAGGACAAACCAATACAAGGGCAACACACACAAAAATGTAAGGGAAACACACCAAAAGCGTAAAAAAGGTAAACACCGTACATAATATACAAAGGAACTCCCTAGTCACCTAGACTTGAACAACTTCAAATACGCCCACTATAAGGAAGTGGGAGGGGGAACCATCCATGTAATCAAGATAGAAAGAGTTCTTACCAAAGAAAGTGTCTTATCTTGAAAGGTCCAAGCCACAGAGAATCAAATTTTCCATGGCTACCACGAGGTTCATGTCTTTTGTCCCACAACAAAGACGCAGTATCACCAACTTGGAACTCTCTCGCTCCTAGCTTTCTTATCAAACAGAATCTTCACCTTTCCTGGTGGGCGATATATTCGTCAACAACCTCCAATCTATCCTCGCTCGCCAGTGCAGTACATGATCCTTTTGTCCAGAGCATCACTGAAACTAGTGTCTTCAATGGCCTTCATCAGGTGCAAGGCTGGTAGTTCCACTGTCACTGGCAATTGAGCCTCTACTCCATACACTACTTGAAAGGGGGACATTCCAATGGCTCTTTTAGGTGTGATCCGTCGCCCAAAGAGCATCATAAAGCTTCTTATGCGGGCCACGAGATTCGTTGACCAACTTCCTTATGATAGTCACCAGATTCTTGTTGGTAGATTCTGCTTGTCCATTTCCCTGGGGATAATAATCTGAAGAATGAGCCAGAGAGATGCCATACCCGTAGCAGAAATCCATTATCTCAGTTGAGGAGAAGTTTGAGGCATTATCTGTTACAATCTTGTTAGGTACACCATACCTAACCAAGATGTTCTCTTTGATGAAGTTGCATACTACTTCAGAAGTGGTGCTCTTGACTGGAATAGCTTCCACCCATTTGGTGAAGTAGTCAGTAGCAGTTAGCACATGAGTGTGTCCAGCGCTAGAAACAGGGTTGAGTGCACCAACGAAGTCCAGACCCCATTGTTGAAATGGTTCCTCAATCACAACTGGCTTGAGAGGCAAAGAAGCCAATTTAGGTCTTCCCACGAAAGTCTGACAGGCCTCACATTTATCCACCCACTTGGATGCATCTTTGAACAAGGAAGGCCAGTAATACCCTCCACGGAGTATCTTATGAGTCATGGATCTGTAGATGAATAGTGCCCTCCACATGCCCGATCATGAAAAGCCGAGAGCAACTTTCTCTCGTTGTTCCTTGTCTACACACTTCAGAAATCTCCCGTCCAAACCACGCCAACAAGGCATTTTCCCACAATACATATTCTTGATCTCAATTTAACAAATTCCTCTTTTCTTTAGTAAAGCTTAAATGAGAGGGGCATTCCCGTAGGTGAGAAAATGGGTGATGTCAAGCATACCATTCATCAACTCGAACTCAGAACAAAATAGTAGGAAGGTCGCCTTTCTTCTCCAATAACTCATGTTGGGCTCCTTCAAAGAATGAGCTCGCAAAGACCTTTTCCCCGAACCAGCTTGGTTGGCTTGATATCAAGGTCATACTCCGGACCTTAGCCACCCAGCTTCCCCTCTTGGATCCAAATTCTTGTTGCGTGAGAATTGACTTTCTTATACCGTATCTGGGACCAAAGACCGTAGAGTGAGAGTTGAGGATATAGAAACGGAATCGCTGACAGCCTTTGACTACCGCAAAGGCATGCTTCTCCATCATGGTGTACTTTAGCTCATGGTTCTTCGTGATATAGCTCATGAAGGCAATTGGTAGCTCATGTTTATCGAATCTTCTCGGGTTAAGACAAAAAATGAGTACTATCTCGTAGCGTAGCAATAGATAATGAAATCCTTGCAGAAATCGGGTAAGGTGCCAAACTCGGAGTTTTAGCAATAGCTTTCTTGATACCCTCAAAGGATTCCTTTCCTTCGTAAGACCAACCAAATGCTTGCTTTCCTTTCATCATCCGAGAAATATTCAAAGTTAATTCAACAAAATCAGTGGATGAATCTTCTTAGAAAATTGATCTTACCGAAAAGGAATGCACGCCCTTTTACTAGTAGGGAGAGGAATCTTGGATGGCTTGAACTCGCTCAGATCAATCTTGATGCCATCCTTTGAGACAATGTGTCCTAATAGCTTTCCCTCTCAGAATACGTAAGACAGATTTTTAGGATTCAGGAGATTCCATGCTCTCTACATCTCTCGCAGTAATCTGCTTTCTGTGTGATCGAAATGATCTCGCTCTTGTCTTTGAAAAACACTGTCAGGTCATCAAGGTATATGACAATACATTTCCCTTTCAAGCTCCCAAAAGCCAGATCCATAGCTCTCTGGAAAGTGGCACCGGCATTAATCAGCCCAAAAGGCATTCTCTTGTAGGCGAAGGTACCCCAAGGAGTTGTGAAGGCTGTCTTATGTTGATCAGCAGTATCAACCTCTACCTGATTGTATCCAGAAAAACCATCAAGCATAGATAACATCTCAGAGCCTGTTACCGCTTGCAAAATCTGATCCATCATAGGCAGAGGGTAGTTATCTTTCAGAGAGGCCTGATTCAGGTTCCTGAAATCAACACAGATGCGGATCTCACCATTCTTCTTCCTAACAGGTACAATGTTTGCAATCCAAGTCGAATGGTGAATGGGAAAGATGATTTTAGCCTTCAGCAGTTTTTGAATCTCCTGAAATATGGTGTCAGCTATCTTTGGGTTGACCGCCCGCTTCGCTTGAAAGGCTTGATTCCTGGCTTGAGAGGGATAGAGTGCTGCATTTCTTTTGGCTTGAAGGCTTTTAGATCTTCATAAGAATAAGCAAGCACATCCTTATATTTCCTTAGAAGGTCAATTGCTCTTCTCCTTTCATCTGATGTGCAACACTTCCCGATATTTACCAGCTTCGGGCCATCAGAACTCCCAATATCAATCTTATCATACTCAGCTGATTGTTGAGGTCCAGTGGTAGCTTTAGACCTCACGTATCTGTCATGTTTATCAAACAACTCCTCCAAACTCACCAAACCTTTGGGAATCTTATTTCCTTTGAGCTTAATGCACCCTTCCTGGTCAGTTTCTTCTCCTTGGGTGACGGCTTGGTCAGAAGACACGCTCTCACGAGGCAGTTGTCACTTCCTTCGAAATACGCTTGTTCAAAATTGCCCTTGAGCTCCGTGAAGGAAAGCAAATGCTGGTCGTCGTTGAAGACTTGCCGCTTATTAGTATTGTCGTGACACTAGGTCGGTGGACCATCTCAATAGTGAACTTATCCCGAGAGAATTCGGGATGAGGAATCAACAAAGGACCCCGAGACAACGGTGAATCAGCTCACTATTCTTTTCTCTCGGGAATTACTTCAATGGAGAAGGCATCAAGGAATTCAATTGAATCCCAAACCCGATTCCGATAATGCTTCAAACCTCCCGTTCTTTACCCGAAATAGCTTCGACTTGCTTCACAATCAGCTCTACATCACCACGAGCCAAAAGATTTTTAACACCTCGTTCTTTGGCCACTTGCAGACCCAAGGATGAGAGCCTCATACTCTGTGTTGTTAGTGTTCTCGAACCGCAATTTAAATGAAAAGGGGGTGCAGCAGCGGCTTCAGTGATATTAGCAGTAACACCAGCTCCAGAGCACCGAGGAACAATCGCCATCGAATTCTAAAACCCAGACACCATTGGGATCTTTAGGTGATATTTTGCAGGTCGGATTTCATGGGGACAAAATCATGTAATTACCATGGCCCCCGTCCTCATAGAGTATTTGTGCCTTGGGATCATCTCGTCTTCGCACAATGTACTGATCGCTTCTCGTAGTAGCTTCTTCATTTGTCCATCGGATGTGTATGAGAGCGTGTGACCAATCCATTTGAATCTCTCCACCCACATCTTTACAGAAGTTTCGCTAGCAACATTCCATAGAAGGAGGAATGTCGGCTACTAGTATGGTAGCCAAGACTTTCTTTTCGTGTAAAGCAAAGAAAAGCCACTTGTGCATCTTTAATCCTTCCCACCAAAGGTACTTCCTTACTTTCCATGGAGTAGCAAGATCCATAAGTACGAGTAAGGGTCAAGCCTAAAGCATGAGCTACTTTAGCGGGCATCACATTATCTGAGGCTCCGGAATCTATGACACAGTTACTGAGCCTGTGGCCAGCTATAAGGAGTGTTACATAGAAAGGCTTGATTTTGTCACCAGGCGAGGTGACAGCAGCTACTAGACTAGGCTGTGGTGCAGAAGGAGGTGTGGGCAAAAGGCCTTTGGAGGTGGTCTTGGAATGGGAATTCACAAATTGGATCATCTTGGCAAAAGCTTTTGGATGGGTTTGGTAATATTCAGCCTCTGAAATTTGAACTTTGGTCCTTTTTAGATGATCTACAATGTCAAAGGATCCAGAGGTGGATGGTCCATCATCATTTGGAATCTTAAGCTTATCAACCCTAGGAGAAAAAGAAGAAGAAGCAACTTTGGGAGCAAGGATCGCGCATTTACCTTTACCTTTGCGCAGATGAGGTAGGAATAGGAGATCCTCTTCTGGCAATTACAGGAATAGTTGCAGGCTGCTCTTTGGACTTCTTCAGGGGTTGCGTCACCTTTTCCCTCTGATGTGTCTGTTCCTGAGTCATGACAGCGAAGGATTCGCTGTTCATATCTGCTACCACTTCATCATAGTCATCTCGCATCATCAATGCCTTCAGTGGTAAAGAAATTGACTCGAGATCCCTCGGGTTCTTCTGCCTCATCATCGAATTCCTCCAGGAACTCCTCACAAGCTTCGTTATCATCTTCTGGCTCTTCAACCTCGCAAGTTGCATTCACAGGAACTTTGACGGGAGGTCCTTCAAGTGCCAGTCTTGTGTGGGGAGCTGGCAAACGGTTTCTGGGTTGAAAATTTCTTCTCGGAACATCTGCATACGGTGCATGCTGAGCTAATTGTTTCTTTATAGCTACTAGATCATTTGCAAGTTTCTGGACTAATGGATCAGTATTGGGTCCAGAGGTGGAAGAGGAAGAAGCAGCAGATTTAGATTTGGGAGGATCTCTCTTCAACTTCCCTGACATGATTAGGTCATCCTCGACACTAACAGCCAGTTCTTGATCCAGAATTAACGTTCCAAGATTAGCCCTTCTTAGAGCATAACTGACTTTAGGCGTTTGGGCATTCAAAAAGAAACATTTTTGGATTTGATCAACCGGTCGAGTATTCACAGGAATTTTGTTGATCAGTCTGTTGAATCGTGCCACAAATTCTCTCATGGGTTCCGATGGATCTTTCTTTATTTGAGAAATCTGGGCAAGCAGTGCATGCACATCTTCTGCCGGCTTGAAACGGCTTTCGAACTGAGTTCTCATGGTATTCCAGTCGATGATGGCACCAAACCGAAAGGTGATAGAACCGGGCCAAGAAAGATTGTCCCGTAACGCCTCGACGAAACAGCCTTACCGAGACGTCTTCATGTTCAACCCCAAGACTCCACACGCAACTATGAAGGCTGCAATATGTTCATTGGGTGCACTTTTCCGTCGCCTTTGAATTTGGGGAAGTTCTTTTGGTTACCTCTAGGTAACTCATGCAAAGGCTGAGTGAGGGCCAGGGGCCCGACACGTTGACCCCATGGTACTTGTGCCATTCTTCTTGGAAATACGGTTCGGAGGGGAACTGTAACACCAGCAAGGATTAAAGCTTGTAGATTAGGACTAGCAGGTTCTGAAGGAACGCCACACGTAGGACTTCTTTCTCGAACAGGTGGAGTGCTCGTTGAACGAGTTCTTCTATTTGAAGGGAAAGGAAAACCCTGTTGCTCCAAAAGCTGAAACTGAGAATCTTCGATACCAAGGGCCCTTCTCCCTCGAGTGAAACGCTGGAGTCGCCGATCAAAGGATGATCGAAAAATTATAGTATCGAATGCGATTTTCCCCAAATGAGTCGCCAAAAACCGTTGGTCGTCAAATAGGACTTTTTAGAGAGCAATGACATGGAGACGAAAAGTCCCTCCTCTTTAATGGGAGAGGTTCCCTTATTCTCAAACGAACTTATTTACAAATATACGTAACATTATTTTATGGTTAAACTTGGATATTACGAAAGTGCTTTTCACCAGATCATCAAGCCACGCAAGGACCGAGGAAAAGAATAAGAAGATGAGCAGTAACAAAGAACATTCGTAATTATAGATAGCAGTAATAATTCTTCGTGTATGCGAAGCTTCAAAAGATTTAAGACAAGATCATTTGAATGAGATTAAATTTAAAGACACAAAGTTCCATAAATAACCTTCTTCGGATTTATTAGTCAAGGACACAAAGTTCCTTCTTGGTTGTACAAGATCAGTATTTGCAAAACTCGACAAAGATGCAATCAGAGAGACCAAACGAGTTAAGAACAAAATGATCTTCACAATATTAAAGGAAAACACAGAGACAATAAGAATCGGATAGAAAAAGAACGGAAAGCCCTTTTTGTATTGATTTCTTTTAAGATCTATTTACACTTTCAAAGAAATATCCAAGTTCTTCCTCCCTTTCAAAATGGCATGGAAAGGCCATTATATAGCTTTACAAGTCGGTTACTCTTCAGAACCGCTTTCTTTTAACTAAGAATAGTTAAGTACCGCCAATCGCAATACCTTAACTAATTACAAAGAATACGAAAAGAAAGGAAAGAAGAGGAAAGGAAGGAGAAGGAGACAGTGGGCCACATCGGGAGGGACCCACTGTCTTCGTAATCCGCCGCCCGAACTTCTTCAATGACTCAAGCCTATATCTCTCGCCACGAGGGACCGATGTGTTAGTTGCAGATCGAGTCCAAAATCCTGGCATTTCTCCATCTCTTTATCAAACTCGACGTGAGTATGATAGTCTTTGTTTGCTTCTTCTTCAATGGCAGATCAAGGGAACAAATTTCCTTTATCTTGTCCTTAGAGATGGAGTCTTCTTGAAAAGATTATCTTTGACAAAAGCTCAACCGAGCTTTGATTTCTTGCAAGGACAAGGGAACGCCGAGTTTTCATCCCAAGATGACAATGCATATCTTTGAAAGCAGCAGCTGCTAGCGTCTTGAAAGCTTCTCCCTTTTGCCAGTTATTCTTCATTTCTCCTACAGCTTCTTCCAGGACTCTGATTTTCCACTCTACGCTGTAGACCCAGGATTTTGATAGATTGTCTTTGGCATCATCGAAAATCTTATTTGCCAGTAAGATGTTCTCATCTGTCTGTCCCATGAGGCGAAGGTCTACAATGCAACTGCCCCAGAGTTTAAGCTCCTTATCCATAACCCCAATGGTAGAGGATAGCTTCTGTTGCAAATTGTCTACCTTTCCATGTAGCTTAAAGGCTTCATCGATGAAGTTTAGCCCGGCAACAAGCATGTCATCCACCATGGCTTCGATAGCTCTACCATATGCATGTAATACTTGTGCATATCTTTTATACTTTGCACTTCATCTTGGCTTAGTATTACAGGAGGAGGTAGAGCAGGAGTCAAAGGGGTGGGATCCAAAACTTTTCCTTAGATAGAAGAGACTTGATGAAACCCCGTAAGAACTCGGGCTTGCTCTTCCAAATTGCTCGATAGTTTGTCTGTCCCTTTTCCACTCTCCCAATAACTCTTGTGGATCAAGTTTCTCGGAGGTTATGGATCTCGCCTTCGGGGTAGATTCTCCCATTGGGATTCTCGTAGCTCCAAGTCGATACTTGCAAGTCCCGTTCGATTTGTCCATTGCAGCTTGGCAATCTCCAGAATTGCGACCTCAAGTATCGATACTATTCTCGAGGTGGTTCTTGCTTTCTTGGCACGGAAGGCGTGGTGCCCAACATGGCTGCAACAAAGATCAAAATTTGGTCCCAAGTTTTGGGAGGATGGTTTTTCTTCCTTTTGTCAACCAAGGGTTGCACCCATGCAAAAGAGGAAGAAGAATCAGCAGGAGAAGCAAGGGGACCAAGAGACAGGAGCTCATGACACTCAGTGGTGGTGCAGGCATTTGCTGACTCAAGCCGGGATGTGGAAGGAGCACCGGAGACAATGGCAAGAGAAGAATCAATAACACTTGGAAGTTCAAGGCTCTGGACCTCCTTGTCTTTATCTCGTTGGGTCCTCAGAACATTTGTAGGAGTGGGCCTCTCACTTTCTTCACTTTCACCGAGGATGATGATGTTCTCTCGGTCCGATAGGCAATTCTCGCCTGTTTCTCCCGAAGATCTATTTCCACCGGTTCCTTCTTTACTTCCTTGAGCTTCTTCTATTTACCCGAGTGGATGGAGAAGGAGTAGATTCCACAGTCCCCGAGCCGAGGCAGGAGGGGTTTTCTTTGGTGTTTCGGACCTTGGAACCGGTGCTTCTCTTATTGGTGTCGATTCATCCTGGAGGAGGATTCTCCCGAGTGCCTCCCGAATTCTCTGACCTTCTTATGAACCAAACCTTAGTCCCGACTAAGACCGGAGCAAGGATTTTAGCCAAATCATCCCTCTCTTTCTGCTCCAATCCAGTCCTCCAGAGGGGTGTGCTTGATCACATTTTCATACTCATATGAGTATAGCTCAGAATTATCATCTTCGAGGCCTTCAGAACTTGGCATGCACCGAGTTCTTGAATCAATGTAGGGAGAACCCGCCATAATGCCTTCTTCTCGGCCTCAAAGTCGCTTGCATACCCCAAAGAGTCTTCTCGCATCCGCCACATGGTGATAGGCTATCTTGATATTTCTGTTTCAATAAACTTCTTCAAGTCAAAGCAGGTTCTGGCTTGAAGAAATGAACGGTGATAGGGACCAAAGTTCTTTCTATATTCTGGGCATCCAGGGCTGTTTTACATGTGTAATTTCCCAGAGAGATGGGAAAGTGCAAGCCATAAATCTTCTTGTCTCTGCAAGTTCTATGCAACTTGTCCAGTTGCCTGCATATTTCGATCAAGGCCATCTTGTCATTTCAGTAACATGGGAAGCAGCAGAGGAGTACTCTCATAACCAGCAAGCCTGATGTATGAGAACTTCCTGAATTGGATGAAGTAGGCCCCATACCGTGATATCAAGTTCATGGCTTCATCTGAAAACCTCCTGGCGGTGTCACCCTCGAGCAATCGGACCACGTACATAGTGAAAGCATCATTAACCCTTCTGAAATTGCGGTTGCTGGTATCCAAGGTAAACTGCGGGCAATAGGCATACACTGGGTTGCCTTTGTGGGCGTCTATATATGAGAATCCAAACCATTGCCTTGATGCTGCTAGAGTATACATCAGATATGAAGTCATGAAAACTTCTTTGTTTGCAGCACGTTGGATAGCTGCTCCGCTCGATTCATGCCGATGATCTCACCAGCTTGATATTTTGTGTACCTCGCACACCATACCGATGAGCGGGCACATCCGTAAATGGAACTCGCTCGGTGGAAGGCAAACCCATGACCCGAGCCAGCAAAGATTATGAAATCGGCGCTTCTTCTTCATTGAAGTCTGCTCGGATGAGGGTTTTGGTGAGGCGGGAAGCTCCCTTCTTAGGGTTTTTTAGCCAGGACTTCGCCACTCGTGCTCTGTACTTGTCACTGTCTTGATCGAACATGGCTTGCGCTTGGGCTTGGGAAACAACTATGGCATTGTCCATTCCGGGATCCTCAGAGCAGCAGCAATGGCGGCAGCGTCTAGCTTGGCGATGAGCTCCCCATGTACGTTTGTCAATTCACTTGAGGCGGGGTCGAAGTGAGCTCCGCATGCAAGCACCAGACAAGACACCGTACCGAATTGGGAATCCTCCAAACAGACGCCAAACCACCGTCATGAATTGTCCGAGCCATCGGTGAGGGATTTGCATCTTCCATCCTTGCCCAAAATCACCGAAATCGAGATGTCGGGCCTCGCTATCTCCAATGTTGCTTACAGCAGACTCGAGTGGAGAAATCTGTTCTTGTCCTTGAAATTTGATCTTCATGTCGATAGTTTCTGGGGAACAAGGTTGCAAACTAGACTTGGAATGGAATTATAGAGCAGAGGAACGTGCGCAAGTTTGTAAGCGGCAAGGGTTTGAGCAAAGATATAACAAGGAAGATGTGAGAAAATGCAAAGGGGAAATGTTCATTATATAGCCGTTTGGGGAGCGGAGTGAATTCAATGCGCATTTAATTACGCAACCACCAATTTGAAAAGCGTCTAAGTATGGATGACACTAGGCACGCTTGGGATATGTGAGACGCGAATGCGCGAAACACGCGGCTCGGGCGAAATGGAGAGAGAATGCACAAAAGCTTTTGGAACAATTGGGACGAAATGCGCGAGGTACGCGGTTCGGACATTTCGACCGAAATTGGAACAATGGGCCTGCTTAGACTTGGGACTTTTGGACAGAAAGTTCCGTGAGTACGCGGTTTGACGGCTCGGCCGAAAATGAAGCGGGCGCATTTTTTCGGTTTGGGACAAAGAATTTTGAAGTACGCGACTAGGAAGCTTCGGCCTAAAAAGAGAAAGCTCAGACTTTTGACTTTGGGATATTTGGGACAAAAAGGTGCGAAGTACGCGGTTCGGGAGGTTCTCGGCCGAAATGGAATGACTTTGCACAAAAGTTTCGGGACACTTGGAACAAAACTTCCGACGGGCCCGAAGATAGGACAATTTCGGGATTTCGCCGATCGGGAACAACTTGCACTTTGGAACTTGGGATAGTCGGGACAAAAATGTCCGACAGCCCGAAATACATGCGAGAAAGGCCCAATACTTGAATTTCTTCAATTTTATGACGTAGGTACTCTAGAGAAAAGCACTTAGACTCAAAATTTTCAAAATTTGCTCTTGTTAGAGAGGGGAATTTTGAGTAGACAACACATCCCCACCAAGTTTGAGCTACATGATTTTTTTGAAAATAGAGGCATTACCAAACATAGATGGCTACAACCTAGAGAAAAAGGAGGGAATTATTGTCCTTTGCATTTAATGACTTCATTTTTGGTGAAGAAACCACCTAGGAAAATGCATGGTGGGTTTTTGCATGGTTGTTTTGGTCTTTTAGTTCATTTCAAGCTCGAGCTCTTCTTGATGTTTTCTATTCATCAAATATCCAATTTGACTCTTGCTTGACTGGTTATTTTTGTGTTTCTTGAGCTATTTTGGACTCTGTGGAAGTTATAAAAGAAGATAAAGTATTGAAAGTTGGTTGACGTTGCGTGGAAAAGAAGAGGTTGTTGAGGTTCCGATTAGAAATCTTCAGCAAATTAGGAAGAAGCTCTATCAGGCTTGATAGGCTCTACCCATTAAATTGTTTTACTTTTACTTAAATGATTCATAAAAACAACTCTGCTATACGTTGATTGATCTGGTTTTATTTTACATGTTGAGTTGATCTCTCTCTCTCTCTCTCTCTGTTGTGATTCTGAGATAGTTTTTGTGAACACAAATCGACCCTGTTTAATGTTGTTTGGGTTTGATGTTTTGAATATGTTAACCCTTGAGTGAGTTCTTCTAGGTGTACTTGATTGATAGTTAAGTTGTTGTATCTTCGTTTTACTGTGAGAACTTGTGTTGATGGCTTAAATGGTTACAACTTAGTTTGGGCTTGTGTAACTAGTGATCTTCTTGATTATTTGGATTTGTGGAATAGTTTCGGGTAGTTTTGTTTCACCTCTATGAAATCACTTATGGGTATTACCCAATATAGTATGTATTAACGCTCTGTTTTGTTCTGATAATTTCATAATCAATCCTTGTGATTCTAAGTATGTTCCTTTAAGTTATGTTTGAAAACAAATTAGTGAGAAATGTGATGGGATTCTTATTCTTGTGTGTGTGATTTAATTTTGGGTTTTAGTTGAATTGGATTTTTGGTACTTTTTGTTTGAATCGTTTGTTTATCAAAATGTTATTATATGGAAAAAATAAATTTGTGAGTGATTCCATAACAAAACTAATTATTGTAGTGTTTCGTTTTGGACACGGTTTGTAGGAATTTTTTTGTTTCTCCTTTTGTTGAGCTTTTTTAACTTAGGAACTATTTCTATTGGGTTCTTGCAATGGTAAAATTCCTTGTGATCTTGTAAAAGTAACATGGAAGTGTTAACGGCTTGGGATTTGTTTACTCCTTTAACTTTTTGATAGTAATAAATTGTTCATTTATTGGGAGGTGTAAATTCAGTCCTCCATACTGTTTCAGTATTTAATTATGGGAAGCCTTCAAGCATTGTTGTTTCAGAATTTTCTTACAAGGTTATTTGATTTGTATGGTTTTCAAAACATTGCTAGAAAATTTAGTTGTATTTGATTTTATTGGATGAAACATGTTTGTTGGATGAAGTTCTTAGATGGTTTTATTTGATTGTTTGAAATGAAAACTACTCTAATTTATCTCTCTCTTTCTCGATTGGGCATGTTGTAGTTTTCTTGACCTAATTTCTACCTAATCCTAATGCTAAGTCTAAGCTTAGGTAATTCATTTAGGAGGCACATTATAAGTTATGATGTTTTAAGTATCCTAAACTATTTCTTAAGTTTATATTATTGATTACTGACATCTCTGATTGAGGATGAACTTATGAACAAGAAATGCATGCTAGAGAATATTGTTAAAATGATTTACTGAATATTTATGCCTAAAGGTTAGAAAGAAAAGTTACCTTCTTCTATTGAAAAGGATTTCAATGAATGGGAAATCTTGTAAGGTGAAAAGGGATGAAAATATTATTGAGTTTAGTTGAAGTTTTCTTATCTGAATTATTGTTCTTTGCATCCTTTTATTAAGGAAAATGGCCTATATAATTTATGTGGTTAGGACTTAACCTTACTCATGTTTTAGAAAAATATCTTTTGATCTCCTTCTTTGTTTTGAGAATTTTTTTTTTTTTTTTATAATATCTTTCTCGTATTGCTTAGACTGTTCTTAAAACAAAAAAGTTTTTTTATGGAAAAGTTAGCTAAAAGAACATCGTTTTAATGTTTAGTGCTTATCATGCTTTGAGTTCAATGAACTCGACTGCTAGAAATTTTGCCAATGGACTTTGTAAGTGATGAGGGAAGAAAGTTATTAAGAAAGTTACAACTGTTTATAAAAAAGAAGTGATATTTTTATAATGAAATGTGATTCTTTACTGAAATGTATTTGATGGAAAGGAAAGTTGTATTTGAATTTGACTATGTTATTTTTGTTTGACATTAGAAATGTTTGAAGTGTTGAGTTGTAAAAGTATGTCTGCTCTTGATGAATAAAGGTTAATGGAATATGTTGTATTTGATGTACTTCCTTTTATTATCCATGTGTTGAATGTTTTTAAAATCTTCTATATCTTGTAAGTGTGTATTATACTCTCTTGGCTAAGTTTAAAATAAATAGGGAATGAGGGAGTGTTATAAACTACCCTTTCTAATAAATATGTAACTTTTCAAGTTGGCATTCTCCCTTTGATAACAAACTATATCTCTACGATTCTAATTAAATCAGATGTTTGGGTTAGAATGAAACTTGAAGTGAAAACTATAATGTGCTAATGGGGTACTAACGTACATTAACTCACTTAAAAGATAATAGAAAGACATATCCTTTGCAATTAATATTTAAACTATTATGAATAATGAAATGAGATTGAAAGGATTAGACTTCTTTCAATGAAGTCTAAAATTGTAAAAAGGTGCTCAGAACTTACATAAGATTGATTTGGTGTAAGTGAGTAAGCCAATCCAACACAGATATGTGTGTTGGACCTATTATACAATCTTAAATCTAAATGTTGATAATAAGAGAACATAACATAAGGAAGAGTTAGGGTGCAGATTCATCTGCAAACCCACTTTTAATGCAGTTCTAACATGGAACCCGAAAATTAATTAGATCTAATTATCCAATAGGGTTACTGCAATCAAACCTTGTTAAGGTAAATTAATAAGTAATCAACTTTCTAATTCAGGTATGTAAGTCGGGTTGAGGAAAAACTCAGGAGGATGTTGGTACATGCCAATTGCCACATAGTACCTTCATGATGACTAGGGTCATCACAAGGATACTATGTTATAGCTGTCATGTCCCAACACCCTTCCAAATTTATTCTACTTGACTAACATAAATAAGACTTGAACACAATTCTTCCCTAGATGAAGATAGGGGCATGATCTAGTGTCAAGGTAAACTTACGATGACTTAGGATAACTAGACACACCTAATTGACCTAGGTCGATTGAGTATGTCTATGTACCCTTAGTCACCATGAGTAGCCCTCTACACTAGGCTATGTGGCTACCCTTATCTAGGGTTAAACTTGAACAAGTGGAATGACATGAGTCAGTGAAGACCATTCTAGATAATAGATGAAGTGTGGTGAAGAAATATTTCATTAAATGAGTATGTCGTCTAGGAATATAACATGAACAATATGTTGAAAATCTTTGGCAAAAGTATCGTAAGCCACAAGTTGGATTGTCCTACCGCACCTAGTTTAAGAAGCAAGATTTTAGATGAATATTGGTAATAGATATTTAGATAGGCCTCTTAAACATAACACTTAATACCCTAAAAAGGGTAAGAGAACCAATTATACTTAGTATACAAATTGTTAAGTTAACATGAGAGATTGGTATGATACCGAGTCATGAAATGAGAGATCGGTGTTCCACCGAGTCATTACAATTACATATGGTTTTTTGTTATGAGATTGATTGGCTTGGAATGTGTGTTCTAAATTATGATTATTTAGAACAGAGAACATTATTAAAAAAAAATTCCCTTGTTTCTAAATTCTTAAAATGGGAATGTTACATCTTGGTATTAGAGCTGAAGGTTGCAGCTCTTGGACCTATTGAGTCCATAATCTGATAAAACTTAAATTTTCTTGTTAACATAAAATGGTTAAAATAAGAGGAAGTGCTGCAGATAACCCACCACTTGGTGGAGAAGCAAATACTGCCCAAAAACTTGATGAGATCCTTGCAGCCATGTTGGACACAAGAGATCATTTAGCTATACTAGAACATCAAGTAATGGGTAATGAGGAGTAGGAAGAAAATGATGGTAATAAAAATAAGCCACCTCCTGTGGACAACACCAATGTTGGAAATTTGGGTGTTGATAACAATAATGTAGCCAATGCTAATGCAAATGCACCTAATCATCTTGAGAATAAAAAGGAAAGATTGGTAGTTGAACTCACTAATGACATAAAGAGGATAAGTCCACCCAAGTTTGATGGCACTACACTGGGAGATGGAGCCGAGAACTGGCTCAGTGAAATGGAGAAGTAATTTGCAATAAGGAACTTCTCTGAGGAAACAAAAACAATATGGGGAGCTTATCAACTTTCCCATGAGGCATCTTCTTGGTGGGACAACCATAAGGATGAGTTAAGCATTGATGAAACAAACATCACTTGGGATCAATTTAAAAATTATTTTAGGCAACGATGGCTGCCATAACTTTACTATGATCAGAAAATGACTAAATTTCAGAACTTAGCTCAAGGAAAATTAATTGTAACAGAGTATTGGGAGAGGTTTACTAAACTCCTTAAGTACATACCTCAGTATCAAATTGATGAGAAGTTTAGGATACAAAATTATCATGGGATTAAATCCCATTATAGGTGGTGAAGTGGATGTTCATAGCCCAACCACTATGGAAGGGGTTGTTGAAAAATCCATAAGGTAGGAGCAAAAATTGAAAGCGATCTCTACCCATAAGGAAGAAATTAGAAAGAAAGTTCCAAACTCTTCTTCGTCCCTTGCACCCAAAAAGGGACCATGGAAAAAGTTTGGTATGAAAAACAAATTTGTTACAGATAATAACAAGAAAAATAATAGCAAATAAACCCGCTCGCTAATGTGCAAAACAACATTTTCAAGAACAATAATAATGGACAAAAGACCTATGGGGGTGAGAATGATAAATTTAAGGATGGAAATAAATTTGAGCCTAAGAAAGGGCCGTTAGGAGGCTGTTATAATTGTGGAAAGGATCATTATGTAAATACGTGTCCTTTGAGGAAGGATGACTGCAATTAGCATCGTAAGATACACGCCACTGCGATAGCTAACAAACAAAGTGAAAAGTAAGTTATGCCCATAAAAGTTCTTAGTAAATTATACTTTTTGATCTGGAGCTACCGAATGCTTTATTTATACTAAATTAGCTTCAAAATTAAAAAGAAAAGTTGGAAAAATGGATAAATCATGGGTTGTACATTATGGAAATAATGTTGTCCACACAGTTAGTATGTGTCTTTTTGGAGCAGTCCTTGACTTGCCTAGTTTTTCCACTGAAGTTGACCTTTATGTTGCTCCTTTGGGGTCTTATGATGTAATCATAGGTGTTAACTGGATTGCAGAACATAAAGCAAAGGTTGATTGCTTTGAAAAACATATTAGTTGTTTAGATGATCTACAGAAAATAGTAGACATCCATGGGATAAAATGTGAGATTTATGTTAGGAAATTTTCAGCAATGCAGCTTAAAAAGGCTAAAAACAAAGGCTGCACCTTGTATGTAGTAAAAATATCTAAAACAACTAAAGGGGATAGTGATTTATTGGAAAGATACCTTTTTCTGAAATTTCAGCAATGTATTTCTAGAAGAACTACTCGGTCTTCCACCAAAATGGGAGTTTGATTTCACCACCGATATCAAACCAGAACAACCAATTTTTAAGGCACCATATTGAATGAATATGATTGAGTTGATGGAGTTTAAAGAATGGTTACAAGAAGCGTTGTCTAAAGGTTTGATAAGACCGAGTGTTTCACCTTGGGGAGCATCGGTAATTTTTGTGAAAAATAAAAATGGAACTCTTAGATTGTACATTGATTATAGGATGTTAAACATATCAACAATTAAAAACAAATATCCGCTTCCTATAATTGATGATCTGTTTGATCAGATGTATGGTGCATCATTGTATTCTAAAATAGATCTTCGATCTGGATATCGTCAGTTAATAATAAAGGATGAAGATATTCATAAAACAACTTTTAGAACAAGGTCCAGACATTATGAATTCACAGTTTCACCATTTGGATTAACAAATTCTCTTGCAACTTTTATGAATTTAATGAATAATATTTTTCAAGAATACTTGGAAAAATTTGTGCTTGTATTCTTGGACAATATTATCATATACTCTAAAAGCATTGAAGAGCTGTTTCACTCGGAAAATGCTTCGTTCCTTATAGAAACAGATAAGGTTAGGGTTAGGAGGAATACCTGTAGAATGTCGAGATGATGTGCGCGTACCGTAGAGAAAGATCAGGTTGACTGCGGAGAACTCCTTTTTGTCTGGGAAGGACTACCTGCAAATAAGAACACAAGACTATGAACTCCTTTTTGATTAAACAATAAATGAGGAAACTGCCTTGGGCCCAGGAAATGTAAAACTTCCTTTCGAAGGTGGTCAGTTTCCCTGCTAACATGAATTAACACAAAAGACTGTAAAATATCAATTAAATTGCTTGGCTGAACTGGGTAGGGGAAAGGCTGTTTTTCCTGGTTTTTGATCAAAGGAACCGATGCCGGTTACCTATAACCGATGCCGGTTACTGATAACCGATACCGGTGGGTTCTAGGATCTTCTGGGCTGGTTGTGGAGTTTGTAATGGCTGGTTTTTGGATAGTTTTTTAGGAAATGGGATGGTTAGAAACAAAAGAATGACAGCTAGAGGTAATGGTACGTTGGATAATGGATCCAGAAACGGATTTGGGAGGACTGTAATTCCAAAAGCATAAGAAATGTTATAATGGAGGACATGCAAGATGTAACTTACTGGATTTGATGAAGGTGCCAGTTGATCTCTTTTGCTGTAAACACGTCTAATATTTTCACTCGTCTCTGCTTGATCAAGTGAAGATCTGGACTCTGTTCCTCGTTCGCAATGCCCTCGCTTGATCCAGAAATCCTTTGACTGATCTCTCAAAATGAAATTCCGATCCGTTGTTATGGCTTGGGAAGCCCATTTACAGGGAACCGATGGCGGTTGCGTAACCGACGGCGGTCGAGTAGGAACCGGCATCGGTTAGGAAAAAGTAGGCTATTTTTAGTAAAATAGCCCACCTTCCCCTGTTTTTCTCCCAGGGATCATTGCGGGCTTGGTCAAGTGGCTAGAAGGTCGGTTTTAAAAGTGCGAGTAAGGAGGCATTAGTTATGGATGTGAGTCTAGACCAAGTCATGGGTCTTAATTAGGTTAGTTTAGGGTTAGGGCTAGGTCATGATGAGGTGGCAAAGTGAGGTGGCGGGTAAGGTGATGTGGATTTATCAATTACAAGGTAATTAATAAATAATTGTGTAAAGTTTAGGTAATGAGGTTAGGTTGCGAAATGGGATGCGGGTCACAAGGGGTCGTAAGACACGAATTTGGTGTCTACATTAGCCCCTTATTGTCGTGTAGCTTGTTCTGTAAAGCTGCGCGGACAATAATATGAAGTGGTTTCTCCTGTTAAGGATATAGGTAATCCCCCTCAAATCTATCATAGATTGAGTGAACGGGAAATCAGGGATAGGGTTGATAAAGGGTGAATGTTGTAGAGAGGATGGTAAGGTGGTGGGGGTCGGTCCAAGGAAGCAGACGCATGTTGAAATGCAATAGTATGACGAGGGTACATGATTTGACAAGCAAACCAGCAATGTGTAGGCAAAGGTCGATAGTTTATCCAAACAAGGGTGATATAATCCTGGTATCCAAGGCATAGGAAGTAGCTCGTGGTATATAACGGTGAGGAATGCAGAACGTTTAGGCATGTTCGGCAGTACCAAATGGTTGGTTTGGTTGAGATAAACGTCACGGTCTAGGTCTAGGAAAAGTTGGTCGACAGATCAAGTCAAGGACCCTAATCATGCTAAAACACGAACAGGTGAGCTCGATTGAACAAAAGGTACATGATGGATGGATAAAATAAAACGTTGATTGTGGGTATGGTATTGAAGTGATACGGCCTTGGGTCAGGCCAAGTGGTTGGGCGGTGGCCCCGGGTCACGTCATAAGGGTAGAGTGAGGCCTTGGGTCAGTCAAATTGTTAGGCGAGGCCTTGGGTCGGGCGGATGGGTAGGTTGAGGCCTTGGGTCGGGTAGGATAGGTAGGTTAAGGCCTTGGGTCGGGCCTAATGGTTAGGGCGAGGCCTTGGGTCGGGCCGAATAGGTAGGTTGAGGCCTTGGGTCGGGCCAATTGGTATGTTGAGGCCTTGGGTCGGGCCAAATTGGTAGGGCGAGGCCTTGGGTCGGGCCAAATAGGTAGGGCGAGGCCTTGGGTCGGGCCAATTGGTGGGTTGAGGCCTTGGGTCGGGCCAATTGGTATGTTGAGGCCTTGGGTCGGGCCAATTGGTAGGTTGAGGCCTTGGGTTGGGCCAAATTGGTAGGTTGAGGCCTTGGGTCGGGCCAAATTGGTGGGTTGAGGCCTTAGGTCGGGCCGAATAGGTAGGGCGAGGCCTTGGGTCGGGCCAAATTGGTAGGGCGAGGCCTTGGGTCGGGCCAAATAGGTAGGGCGAGGCCTTGGGTCGGGCCAATTGGTGGGTTGAGGCCTTAGGTCGGGCCGAATAGGTAGGTTGAGGCCTTGGGTCAGGCCAAATTGGTAGGGCGAGGCCTTGGGTCGGGCCAAATGGGTAGGGCGAGGCCTTGGGTCGGGCCGAATAGGTAGGTTGAGGCCTTAGGTCGGGCCGAATAGGTAGGTTGAGGCCTTAGGTCGGGCCAAATAGGTAGGTTGAGGCCGTAGGTCGGGCCGAATAGGTAGGTTGAGGCCTTAGGTCAGGCCAAATAGGTTGGTTGCGGCCTTGGGTCGGGCCAAACAGGTTGGTTGCGGCCTTGGGTCGGGCAAGTGGTTGGAGTGCGGCCTTGGGCCAAGTGGTTGGGTGCGCCTTGGGCCAAGTGGTTGGAGTGCGGCCTTGGGTGCGGCCAAATGGTTAACAAGGGGTTTGCAGCAAAGGTAGATATTTGCGATGTTTGTGAGTCACGAGCGGAGGGACTAGAGGCTAGATACCTCCATGCGAGAGAGCGTATTCACATGTTACAGGAGAGATTGGCAGATCAGTGGGCGGTACCAATAGCCGTGGTATCTTTGAGGACAGGGAGGCCCGGCGAGAGGCGTTGACGATCACGATCATCACCTGGTTTGGGATGAGGCGTGAGGGTCTAAGTAAATGTTATCGAGGTATAAGAATAAATAAGGATGCCGACCTGCGTGTCGATGATAGAGAAGATGTATTTGTTTAACATCTAAATAAAATTGAATATGTATGTTGATTTGAGTTATGATAATAATAAGAATGTTTTTGTTTTGTTTTGAAAAAAGGATAAAGAGGAATGTGATTAAATAGAAATACACCAAAAATATTTATATTTACCACGCATGATAGGTTATGGTAGGGGATGGTCGAGCTAACCTTGGGAGACCCCATGTCTCCGAAGTGCTGCCTACATAGCCCATTGCACAAAGCAAGGAGGGGCCTCAGACCGATGTAGTTCTCCCTTAGGATCAGGGAGAGGCGAATTCAGGCAATTTGGTACGGTTTAGGCAATTGGTTGGTTGGTAAGAATATTGATATTAATATTGGTAAGGTAAGGTTGTTGGTGTCGGTAATGAATTGGTGATGTTGTAAAAGGTATAAGGGAAGTGAAAGTTAGCCTACCCAAGTAGAAGGGAACCATGTCCTGATTAAGATCAACACACAATCCTAGATGCGAGGCAAAGCGGAAAGAGTGCTCCGTAGGTGAAAAGAGCTAAACAAACCACCAAACGTAGAACGAGCTTGAAGCCCTAGGTACCGTGCATAGACGAGAAGTCCATAGGTGAAAAGAGTTGTATGATCACAATATATCGGGTGAACGTTACGTCCCTTGAGTTGAAACAAATGGTGAGGTGAGGTGGATGATATAGCTGAGGTACAGAGAATTTATTACAAAGTGAGTGTTCTGACGAAAGAGAACCTACCCTAAATAGACAAGTCCATGACCCAAAAGTTCTTTTGAATGAGGCCTTTATTTTATTGAATATAGACTGATCGATGCGGGAAGTCTACAAGGGATATTGATTGTTTTATTCTTGAGGTCTTCACGAAGCTGATCAATGCGAGAAGCTTCTGATAAAGGCTGACTGTGTATAGCTGTCCTTCGAGGGAGCAGTCTATTTATAGTAGCAGATATGATTTTAATGCATAGCTGTCCTTCGGGGGAGCAGTCTATATATAATAGCGGCAATAATTCGGCATATAGCTGTCCTTCGAGGGAGCAGTCTATATTTAATTTAAATGACTAGATGTTCATTTGGCGTGAAGCATCTAGTTAGTAGGAAGTTTGACTCAAGAAAATCCCAGAAGAATACGGCTTATTTTAATACTTTGAAGTCATGGACTAGACTAAAAAGGGGAAGACATCATCAAGGGGAGGTGAGGATCAAACTATGTGAGCCTGATTGTTATTATGAAGTGTAGGAAACAGGGTGTATGTAGTGGTAAGTGAGCTCAAGGGACGAGCGACAGGTAGATAAGAAGTGATATAATACTAATTTCAACAGTAGAATGGTCGAAGATGCAAGGCATTAAGGGGTTCAGGCTCAGGTTTACCATTAAGCGAAGCTAAACGATAAGTACCAGATCCATAGGTATGAGTGATTATATAAGGCCCGATCCAATTGGGAGCAAATTTTCCACGTTTGCTCTTTTCTAGTTTGGTTACATGTTGATTCTCTTTGAGAACAAGATCACCAATCTTAAAGGTACGCTCATGAAGTCGCTTATCATAAGCACGTTTAATGCGTTTTTGATAGATTTGAAGGTGATCAAGAGCTGTAAGACGGCGTTCGTCAAGAAGCTCCAATTGGGCTAACCGCTCTTGGCGGAAATCATCGTTGGTGAGAATATCCTGAAGAGATATTCGAAGGGAGGGTATTTGTATTTCGAGAGGCAAAACAGCCTCGGTGCCGTATACCAAAGAAAAAGGTGTGGCATTAGTAGAAGTACGGATGCTAGTACGATAAGCCCAAAGGGCAAAGGGAATGTGATCGTGCCAATTTCTTCCAGATTCATTGACAACTTTCATGAGGATTTTGGTTAGTGTTTTATTAGAAGACTCGGCTTGCCCATTGGCTTGTGGATAGTAAGGTGATGAGAAACTAAGTTTGATACCAAAGTTGTCACAAAGGTCTCGCAACAACTTGTTTTTGAAAGATTTTCCATTATCTGTTATCAGGCGGTGAGGAACACCAAAACGACAGATAATGTGGTGGTTAATGAACTCGACAATTTTTTCTTTTTTGATTGAAATGAGTGGAATAGCCTCCACCCATTTTGTATAATATTCGGTCGCTGTGAGTATCCAACGGTGACGTTGTGAAGAGGTTGGGTGAATCTCACCAATAAGGTCTAAACCCCATTGTGAGAAAGGCCAAAGATCTCGAGCGATCTGGAGCGGGTGGCTAGGAGTATGTTGAAGGTTGGCATGTTGCTGACACATAACACAACGCTTAACATATTCGTAGCAGTCGTTATTGAGAGTAGGCCAATAATAACCAAGGCGAAGGATTCGTTTGGCCACGGCAAGGCCGCTAAAATGTCCACCACAAATACCGTCATGGACCTGTTGAATGGTATGAGTGGCCTCCACGCCAGTTAGACAGCGAAGGAGGATACCATCAAAGCCACGTTTATAGAGGAGTCCCCCCATGACAACATAACGCGAAACACTTTTAAGAAAAGCACGTTTGCCGTTACTAGTAAGGTCAGGTGGGAGGACAGAGATTGTAAGGTAGTCGTGGAATTGGTGGTACCAGGTATCCTGTGAATTAGTAGACACAGTATTTATCATACAAACTACCGGGGTTGAATAGGATGGGGCAAAAAGTTGTTGGACCACGACGAATAATTCAGAGTCAGTTGGCGCGGCGGGAATTTGCGAGGCTAAGCAAGCCATAGTATCCGCAAATTTGTTAGTGGAGCGGGGAATGGTTTGTATAGAATAGTGGGTAAATAAAGCTAGAAGTGAATCCACGTAGTGTTTGTATTTTTGAAGTTCCTCGTTTTTGCATTGGTAGATGCCCATAACTTGATTGACTACCAATTGAGAGTCGCCAAAAATGTTGATAGATTTGATACCTAAGTGTAACGCAACTTGGAGACCTAGAACAAGGGCCTCGTATTCCGCTGTATTATTAGTGCAAGGGAAATCAAGTCGGAATGAAAGAGGCATAGGTTCAGCGTTGAGAGGAATGAGAACAACGCCGGCTCCTCCGCCGCGCTGGCATTTAGATCCATCGAAGAAGAGGGTCATTGGGTACGACTCCTCTGTGAGGGAAAGAGTAGCGATGAGTTCGTCGGGAAATGTGAAATTGGTAAATTGTTCCCCCGGTACAGGAGCGTCCGCAAGTTGGTCTGCGATGGTTTGTCCTTTGATTGATTTCTGGTGGATAAACTCAAGGTCGAGGTCGGCGAGAAGCATGAGCCATCTAGCAATGCGTTGGTTCAGATGAGGTTTGGCGTACATGTAATGGATGGGGTCTGTATTGGTGATGACGAAAGTCTTGTGATTTAGAAGGTAGTGTCGGAGTTTTGTGGCCACGAATGATAGGGCAAGGCACAATTTTTCTACATGTGTGTACCTAGTCTCATAGTCCACCAAAGTACGACTTATATAATAAACGGCTTGTTCGTGATTCTCAGAGTCACGATGTGCAAGCATGGCTCTACACTGGCGTGGTCGGTGGTGGAAAGGTAAAGGTAGAAAGGGCGGTTGTCTTGGGGTGGGATAAGCACGGGTGGCTGTAAGAGATAAGATTTGAGAGCTTCGAAGGCTTGGTGACATTCTTCGCTCCATTGGAATGCAATATCCTTTTTAAGGAGGTGATGGAAAGGTTGACACCGATCCGAGAGTTGGGAGATGAAACGTCGGATAGATTGGAGCTTACCTTGTAAACTACGCAATTGTTTGAGATTTTTGGGTGGGGGAATTTCTAGGATAGCTTTGACTTTCGATGGATCGACCTCAATGCCACGCAAAGAGACGATAAAGCCAAGAATTTTTCCCGAAAGAACACCAAAAACACATTTCTTCGGTTGAAGGCGGACCAGAATATTGTAACAGCGATCAAAAATAATGGTTAAAACATCGAGATGTTCACTACGATGTTTAGACTTGCCGAGAAGATCGTCGACATAGTCTTCAAGGATAGTGTGCATAATATCATGAAAAACGTAGGTCATAGCCCGCTGATAGGTAGCACCAGCATTCTTAAGGCCAAATGGCATGACACGATAACAAAAGGTTCCCCAAGGAGTTATGAAGGCGATCTTGTGTTGATCGGCGAGGTAACCAAAATTTGGTTATATCTGAAAAGCCATCCATGAGAGAAAGCATTTCATGACCCGTAGTGAGATCAACAAGTTGATCAATACTTGGGAGGGGGAAGTCATCCTTAGGGCAAAGCGAGGTTAAGATCCCGGAAATCCGTGCATATCCGAAGTCCCCGTCGCTTTCGTGACAGTACGATTTTAGAAATCCATTGAGGATAGTCAATAGGCAGAATGAAGGAAACAGAAAGGAGTCGTTGGAGTTCCTCTTTGACCAAGAGAGCAATGCGTGGATGCATTTTTCTCAATTTCTGTTTGACTGGTTTGGAATCGGGGTTTAGGGTGATGTTATGGACGGCAATGGTAGGATCAATTCTGGCATGTCGGTGTAAGACCATGCGAACGCTTGGTTGCGAGCACAGAGAAAGGTAGTAAAGGCGGCTTGTTCTGATGTGTTAAGGGATTGTCCAATCTTCACTATGTGAGGATCTTCCTCCGTGTGGATGTTGATTTCTATAGTAGATTCATTCAGCATAGTTTGGGTTTCAGATGGTAGGGCGCGTTGAATATAAGAATCATCCGCGCCCAGGTAAGTGAGTATGGAGTCGTCATCCTGGCATTCAACAACATTAATCAAAGGCGAATCCTCTTCGATCATGTCTGGATACAGAAGGGGAAGAGAAGATGGGTCCTCATTATCGCGTTGATAAGTGAGAGGACCTATGAAGATAGCATTTATGAAAAAAAAAAGTTAGGAGGGATAGATTCAGGGTCCATCGATTCTGTGGGTGATGATGGCAAAGTAGGTGATGATGTTTCGGTAGGGGCAACGTCTTCCTCTTCCAGGATACAGCTGACAGGAGGTGTCTCTTGTGTAGGTGTTTCGGAAAAACCGAGACCACTGCGATCATTATGTTTGCGTGTGGTCACGGGAATGAGTGTATGTCGGCCTTGTTCGTAAAGGCCAAAACCAAAGCCTTTCCACGCACAGCGAGTCAAGAAGGTGAGGGCGAAACGACGATTTGTCAAGTATTGAAAATCGGATTGGAAGGGAACCACACCAAGAGGAGGTTCAGGGGTAATGGAGGATGTGTCAACACCCCCATACGTTAGGTTAGTGCGGCAATGGGGTGGTCCGTAAGAGATTACCTCCCCCACGCGACGGTCGTAGGTGGGATGCGCATGTAATTGTCCGTACTCCTGCGGGGTAGGGAAAGAACTAACGTTATATAGGCGGTACTCCCCCAGCGTGAGGCGATGAAAAACATCTACTAAGGGGTCGGAGGTTGGGATGTTAGCTGCGGGAAGAGAAGTGGTTTGTGCGACGGTGGTTTCATCAGTTGAAGGCGTAGGTGCAGTTGAGGTGGATGGTTGAGGTACATTTGAAGAGGATGGTTGGGTTGAATGTATGGGTGTCTTAATTGGTATAAGCACATCGTTTGGGCGGTATAACATATTGCAAGTTTTGAAGGGGGGAGGATCAGCTTTTACAGTGTAGGACTTCCCCTCGTACTCAAATTTTATGCATCGATGTAATGTTGAGGGAACGCATCCCATGGCTCGAATCCAAGGACGACCCAGCAATATATTATATTGGAACTCTCCTTCAAGGACATAGAAGAGTTCGGGAAAAGTACGTGGGCCTACGCGAATGTTGAGGATCACGGTGCCTAAGGTAGAAGTAATAGCGTCATTGAATGATCGCAACATGATGGGGTTGGCACACATGCAACTAGAAGGGATGTTCATTTGTTGGAAGGCTTTTGAAGAGATGATGTTTAGGCTAGCGCCCCCGTCAATCATAACCCGACGTACTCGAATGTCTCGGACGTAAGCGGAAATGAAAAGGGCAGGGTCAGGGTCTTCTGCACCAAAGTCGATAATTTCATCTTCCGAGAAACTAACCGCAGTGGCTTGTTGTTTTGAGACAGAAGTGGTGGGGGAGATGGATTGTTTGGTGAGAGAGGCAACGTGATTAGGTGTTAGAATGGAGGCAACGGGCAGGGTTTCGTTGGGTAAAACCTCTATCCTTGAAGGATCTCAACGAGAGCTTGTCGATGAGATTGAAGTCCGAATGAGATCATATAGTGTCATTTTACGGGCGATTGATGAAGTTTGTTTGATCATGGTTCGGTGGGCAACTCCATTAGAGACGGGATAGGCGGGTCCGCGAATAACCACTTTAGGTGGTGGTGTAATTGGGATGGTTGAAGGAGAAAGAGATGCCGCAGGTGTGTTTTCTTTCGCTTTCCCATTGTTTTTCTATCCTCGAGTAAGCGACACTAATCATATTAATCTCGTAGATCGAGATGAGGAAGATGGTTGGGATAATTCATGGTCTTCAAGAGGTGGGGTTGTAATAATGATAGATCTTGGTGAGGCGGGGATAGATGATATAGTAGAGGGAATTGACGCTAGAGGTCTCTCCCTTCGTAAGTTGTCTTTCTTAATCTGTCTATCCGGGAGAGGTGACTGACGAAGGAGGGTTTTTAGAGCTTTGCATCCCTCCACATCATGTCCTGGTGTGCGGTGATAAGCGCAGATTTTAGACTCATCGTAACCCATAGGTCGGGGTTTAGACGGGTCATAAGGTCTAAGTGGAGGTAGGGAAATGGTCGCATTCTCCACCAACATAGCAAGGATTTTGGCGTAAGATCCTTTGAGTGGGTCAAAATCGGAAGAGGATGAGGGTATTGATTGTGTGGGTTGTGGTAATGTTTGGGCGTGTTTAGTTCGTATGGGTGATGGTTTAGCCGAGGGGTGCTGACACATGTTTTTCACTAAACGTGGTTTCTTGGACATAGAAGTTACGTTCAGCTGGTTAGATGATGAGGCTACAGATGGCGTGGTAGCGGGAAACAACCACGGAGAAAGGGGAGTGACAGAAAATAAATCCTTTGATGATGGGATTGGTTTAGGGTTGATAGGTGGACCGGATACGCGGGGTAACGATGTTGTGATACCCTTTGATCTCTGTATAGGTGTAGAAGGCGTAGGTCGTTTTGCAGAAAACAACGGAGGTATGATATATTGGTGTAAAGTGGAGGGATGAGGTCCCAATATGGAAGGTGGGTGTGACGATGAAGGTTTTAATTGTGATAGAGGCCCGGATTGCGTTCGTCTCCTAGGTGGCGGAACGGATTTATTTTTGGATAGATCGAGTCGCTTAGGCGGGTGTGTCAGATTGGGCATTGGTGAGGTCCCAAGCGTAGGGGAAGATCTGGTTAAGTTGATAGAAGTGGACGGGGCATTTGGTAGAGGTGAGGGGGGTGAAGGCGAGAACAGGGGCATTTTAAGCTTCTGTAAGCACTTCGGGTAGATGGTGGAGACATCAGGATCAGTCATTTGCATTTGAGTAGAAAAAGGGGTACTCAAACGTTCCCATAGGGCCTGTCTATCTTCTGTGGAATGACAGTCTCCAGGTGTGATTTGTAATTTTGGTACGGAAGAAAAGTGAGTTGTAATTCCAGTCCATTGCGGGTGTGACACAGGAGGCAGATGAGGCACTGTATCAATAGATGTTAGGAGGTCAACCGGTTGTTGAAAAGATTTAGGCGATGAGGGACTAATAGGTAGGAGGGCGTGTTCGAGGAGATCTGTCATGTTAAAAGAATGTGGTGATGTTAGTGTAAGAGATTTCTCGTCTAAGGATGTCAAAAGGAGTGGTGAGCCTTCCTCTTGTGTAGCAAGAGTGGTAGAAGGGGACGTTTGGGAAATAGATAAATTAGATAGCATCCGCTCACAGTCTTGTAGGGATGTGGTGTAAGAAGACTCATTGATGGGAAGGAAGCACGGGCGTTAACTCTTTTATGGGTAAAGGGCGATTTCGCTTTGGCTTGATGGTGGTAAAGGAGGTTCGGAGCTCTGTGTTAGTGAAGAGGTCGATTCAAAATTTTCTCGATAGAGGCTTTTGGCCGAGAATCGAAGATGCGCATGGATCTCATGAACACTCTCCTCGGCTAAGATATCTTGGTTCACGTTCTTTGCTTTGGACGAGTGATTCGGGAATGGCTTGTTGAAAATTTTCAGATTTCGGTTAGCAGGGGCGTTAGGATTATCGAGTGTTATATCCCCTGCGTCAACCATTTCCTGCACTATGTTTTTCAACATCTTGCAGTTTTCATGACTATGTCCTTTTACGCGGTGAAAGTTACAAAAGTCATTTTCTTTGTACCAGGAAGGTATTGCGCGGGTGGAGTCAAACCCGGAGTGAGGTTTAACAGGGGGCAAGATGATAGCCCCAGCTTTGAGCAATTTCTCCAATATCACACCATAGGTTTCTCCCAAGGGAGTGTAGCTGATGGGTTCGGCTTTGTATTTATAGGTGGTTTTTGGTGGAGTATTGGACGGTGGTTGGGATTTGACCATCACCGCGTGGACAGATCCTTTTGATTTAGAAGAGGTGGATGCGTGAGGAGTGGTGGTATTTGGTTTATTGGTAGAATCAGGAGTTCGGAAAGTGGAGTTCTTGTTGCGCAACCGCAATTTCTCTTCCTCTAAGGCTCGAATTTCTAATTTTCGAGCCATAGTAAAGGCCTCGTCGAATGTACGAAAGTTTGAATTTGGAGGGTAGGGGAGATGTGCTTAGTGCAGCCCGCGTAAGCAGATTCGATAAGTTCGGTTTGAGGCAAGGCATACGTAAGTTGGTTGATAAGGCCCCGCCATCGTCCAGCGAAATCTGCGATAGATTCGTCTTTGAATCGGATGGCATAGAGGTCGATGATAGATACTTTCTTGGCAATGTTAATGGAGAAATGATCCAAGAAAGATTGGGCTAGTTGGTTAAAAGAGAAGATTGAGTCTTGGGTTAAAAACTTTGTACCACTCAAGCGAGCCCCGATAAGGACATGGGAAAGGTGCGGAGTAACAAGGCATCATCATGGGCAATCAAATAACAAGCATGTCTAAATGATCGCAAGTGTTGTTGAGGATCCTCTTTACTGTTAAAACGAGTAAACTTTGGCAACTCCCATTGAGGAGGATATGAATGAAGGGGGACAGAAGGGTGAATGGGCTCCCGACAAACTTGCTCGTATGTCAAGGCGCTACGACTTCCTGAAACGGAAGCCTCCAGGTTTTGCATTTTGTCCATCATTTGCTTGATGAAATCTGTGGTTGGATGAGATGATGGTGCCACAGAATAGGGATGTCCCATATAAGGTGTTGAGGTTACTGGATACGTGTATGGGAATGAAAAGGTAGGCGGAGCTTGAGAAGGAAAGCTCGTTTGAATAGGTGGCAGAGAGTAAGTCATGAATGGAGTGGTCTGAAAGAGAGATGAGATAGGGGCAGTTGGTGGTAGCGATACGTGGGGCCCCAGGTTAACCAAAGGAAAGCTAATCGGGGTCGTATGAACCTCTGAAGCTGTCGGATTGGGAGACGGGGCTAGTGATGCAGGAAGTAAGGTATTGTTATCAGGAGGAGTAGGAGCTAAATGAGCAGCTATACTAATAGGCATGCCCATAAGGAGCTGACCATCAGGCGTACGGTCAGGGGTATGAGACAAATAGTATTGTACTGCGCTGGGATTAGCATCCAGAAATTTGGCAAAGTCCTTGTCTCCTACAGGAATTTGGGGGATCTCACTGGTGTCCGTAGGGTTCCCTATAGAATGTGAAGGGGGTGATTCAGGCAAAGACACAGAGCAGGCATGTGAAACCATGGCGGCGGCTTGCTTCCGAGTGATGACAACCATAGACTAGAACACACAGGAAAGTTTCAATCTATCAAGAACAAAAACAACCTCAAAATGATGAATTTGGCAAGTTGCTGGTTTGTCAGGGGCTGATGGAGACAGTAACCGATATCGGTTTACTAACCGTTTGTCAGTCTGGGGAAACGCGCGTCGGTCCTTTAACCGATGCCGGTGTCAAAAATCTAGGATAAGAAGATACAAAGGGCTGCTAATTTGATTTTTAGCAACGTTGAGTATATTTATCAACTTATTGATCACAAAAGACAGAGTATGACAGAGAAAACAGAACAGCAAACAAGCAAGATGCACACGCAAATCCAGAGATTAACCTTAGGGTTAATTTTAATTATTGTGGGCTTATGCCTTTAGACGTAGAATGATGTCAGAATCCTAAACAAGAGACTTAGGGGAAATGTCAAGTTGTTTTGGCTTATAAGGTTACCTCAATCGGGCGGAGGAATACCGCGGAAAAAGGGGGGATGTTTGAGCTGTTGTGTTAATTGTGAAGTGATTCGGTATGTGTTGTGCAGTGAAACTAAGGTTAATTTCCTGTCAATACCGTGGATATCACCCCCACGTGTACGACCTGTTACTTAATCTATGTTCACTAGAATTGGAGAACAACAAGCAGGAATGCAATGCACGTGTTTTAAAACCCAAATCGAAAGTGATATTCGATGAAGCAAAAGAGATGACTTTTACTAATGCAAGATGCAAAAACAAAGCAAGTTCTTTTACCAGAATAATAAAATACCTTGTGAATATCTCTAGAAGAAGAAAACAGCAAGTATGCTCCCTATATGAAAGCAAGCAAGAAATAAAGATAAACCCAAAATGGGTCCCACCGGGCGTGCCAAAATGTTTCACTCGGAAAATGCTTCGTTCCTTATAGAAACAGATAAGGTTAGGGTTAGGAGGAATACCTGTAGAATGTCGAGATGATGTGCGCGTACCGTAGAGAAAGATCAGGTTGACTGCGGAGAACTCCTTTTTGTCTGGGAAGGACTACCTGCAAATAAGAACACAAGACCACAAGATTTGATTAAACAATAAATGAGGAAACTGCCTTGGGCCCAGGAAATGTAAAACTTCCTTTCGAAGGTGGTCAGTTTCCCTGCTAACATGAATTAACACAAAAGACTGTAAAATATCAATTAAATTGCTTGGTATTTGAAGCCCGGGTAGGGAAAGGCTGTTTTTCTGGTTTTTGATCAAAGGAACCGATGCGTGCGGTTACCTATAACCGATGCGTTCATCGATAACCGATACCTGGTGGGTTCTAGGATCTTCTGGGCTGGTTGTGGAGTTTGTAATGGCTGGTTTTTGGATAGTTTTTAGGAAATGGGATGGTTAGAAACAAAAGAATGACAGCTAGAGGTAATGGTACGTTGGATAATGGATCCAGAAACGGATTTGGGAGGACTGTAATTCCAAAAGCATAAGAAATGTTATAATGGAGGACATGCAAGATGTAACTTACTGGATTTGATGAAGGTGCCAGTTGATCTCTTTTGCTGTAAACACGTCTAATATTTTCACTCGTCTCTGCTTGATCAAGTGAAGATCTGGACTCTGTTCCTCGTTCGCAATGCCCTCGCTTGATCCAGAAATCCTTTGACTGATCTCTCAAAATGAAATTCCGATCCGTTGTTATGGCTTGGGAAGCCCATTTACAGGGAACCGATGGCGGTTGCGTAACCGACGGCGGTCGAGTAGGAACCGGCATCGGTTAGGAAAAAGTAGGCTATTTTTAGTAAAATAGCCCACCTTCCCTGTTTTTCTCCCGAGGGATCAGTTGCGGGCTTGGTCAAGTGGCTAGAAGGTCGGCTTTTGGTGCGAGTAAGGAGGCATTAGTTATGGATGTGAGTCTAGACCAAGTCATGGGTCTTAATTAGGTTAGTTTAGGGTTAGGGCTAGGTCATGATGAGGTGGCAAAGTGAGGTGGCGGGGTAAGGTGATGTGGATTTATCAATTACAAGGTAATTAATAAATAATTGTGTAAAGTTTAGGTAATGAGGTTAGGTTGCGAAATGGGATGCGGGTCACAAGGGGTCGTAAGACACGAATTTGGTGTCTACAAGAGCATCATGAGCATTTGAAAATAGTTCTTGAAATCTTAAGAAAGAGAAGGTTGTATGGTAAGTTGTCCAAATGTTCTTTCTACGAGACGAAAGTGCACTATTTGGGTCATGTCATAAGCCGAGGATGGAATAGTTGTAGATCCCTTAAAAATTGTTACAATAATCGAGTGGCATACACTTAAGAATGTACATGAAGTTAGAAGCTTCACGAGTCTTGCTAGTTACTATAGGAAGTTTTTCAAATATGTTTCTAAGGTCATTTGCACCAATAACTTAGTTCCAAAAGAAAGATAAGAAATTTGTGTGGAATGAAAAATGTGAATCTGCATGTAAGACTTTAGAAGATAAGTTAACATCTACACCTATTTTGGCTATACCTTATCCTAATGGAGACTTTACTATAGTAATGTGATGCTTCGGGGAAGGTCTCGAGGCATTTTGTTACAAAATGATCATGCTATAGCTTATGCAAGTAGAAAAATAAAGTTATATGAATTTAATTATACTCCACATGACCTAGAGCTTGCTGCCATTGTCTATGCATTTTAGGTATGGAGGAATTATCTTCTTGGTAGACCTTTTGAACTAAAGATTGGTTAACTTGGGCTGAAGTATATTTTCACTCGGCCTAAATCTGAATGCTCGCAAGAAAATGAAGATGGTTAGAATTTCTATCTTAGTATGATTTTGACATAAGTTATATTAAAGGAAAGGAGAATAGAGTGGTAGATGCACTAAGTCATAGGAAGCACATTTATTCTCTTATAACATTGAGAACTCAGTTTAAAGAGGAAGTAAAAAGTGTCATGGAATCTGATTCTTATTTTTAGCAAGTAAAAATAGCACTTGCTGTAGATCCAAATGATTTGAGATATAAAGGTTTTCACTTTGATAACGAAGGAATTTTGAGATATGATAATCGAGTATATATACCTTTGGGGAATGAATTAAGAAAAAAATTGTTAACTGAATTTCATAATTCACCTTTTTCTAGACATCCCGACATTACGAAAATGCTTGCTGATATAAAACAACAATATTTCTAGAAAGGGATGAAAAAGGATGTGATTGGTTTTGTGACACACTACTTAGAATGTCAGCATGTTAAAGCTGAACATATGCATCCAGTTGGTTTATTGTATCCTCACAACATATCACAGTATAAATGGAAAGTAATTAGTATGGATTTTGTTCAAGGGTTTCCTATGTCAAGAAATAAACATGATGTTATTTTGGTTATGGTGGATAAACTAACAAAAGTGGCACATTTTATCGCTGGTAATCTTAAGGATGATTCACCTGTTTTAGCAAAAAGATTTGTGCATGAAATTTTCAGATTACATGGAGTATTTGAATTGATCATATCGAATAGAGATCCAAGGATGACATCTAGATTTTTGCAAACACTCAATCCATCCTTAGAAACTAAATTGAATTTTAGTTCAACATACCGCAGAAATGGATGGGCGAGATCAAAAGAGTTAATAAATATTTAGAGGATATGTTACGAATGTATTACATGGATCAACAATATAAATGGGAAGAGTACCTTCAATTAGTTGAGTTTAATTATAATAACACGTATCATGCCTCTATGAAAATGGCACATTTTAATGCATTATACGGAAGGAAATGTAGAACTCAAAAGTAAGTCGGGATAACATAGAGGACTGAAAGGTAATTGGACCTTAGATCCCTTCTGAAATGGAACAATAAGTTAAAATTATTCATGAACATTTAAAGGAAGCAACCAATAGGAAAAAAGTTATGTGGACTTAAAAAGGTTTGAAAAGAAATTTAAACTTGGTGAGAAGGTATTTCATGCGGGTTAAACCGAAAAGAGTTCTATAAATTTTGGCAAGGCTACCAAGTTATCACCTCGTTACATGGGGCCCTTTGAAATTGTTGAAATAATCAACCCTGTAGCTTATTGTTTAGCTTTACCTCCTACTTTATCATGAATGCATGATGTTTTCCATATTTCTATGCTTAAGAAATACGTTTTAGATTTATCACATGTGTTAAATTGGAATTCCTTGTAGGTCTAAGACCCAGGAATAATCATGGTTAAACCCTTGCGTGTGTTGGAAACTACTTGATTGCACTTAAGAAATCATGAAATAAGTCAATGTAAGGTCCAGTGGGACCAATTTAACAAAGAAAGTGCAACCTGGGAAAACCTCGAAGATATGAAAACTACTTTTCCATATTTGTTTGAACAGAATTGATTTTGTTGACTGATAAAATTTGAATATTTTATTCATGTTATGTCAATAAACCTGTCATTTTTGGCGTATACTAAATTCTTTAGTAATGAGACAACTATTTTAATGCTGATTATGGAATTTGAATTTCTCAAATCTAGTTTTGTTATGAACGTGTGAATGGAAGAATGATAATTTGATTTTATCCTTGACTGAATTTATTTGACTAAGTAAATCATTGGGACGATGATTCTTTTTAGGAGGGAGGTATGTAACATCTCTGGCATGATTGTTACTATGATGACTTCCACTCTTGATGGTGCAAATGTTGATAGGTGATTTGTCTTAGGAAGGTGTACTCTTATGAATTTTGGAAATCATGTTTGCATTGGATAATGAATCATTAGTTAAAAAGGTTCAATCTGTTGGGTTTTTCTTGCTTGAAAATGAGGCCATTCATCTCTTTGTTCATCTTAAATTCACTTTTAAAGATGATGAACTTGTATTTTAGTTGTCATAACTTAGTCAGTGTAAAACAACAACAACTTGGATAAATTCCATTGATCCAAGGTATTCTTCAGTTCTTCTTACCTTTCATCTTGTTTTCTTGGCATTACGAAAGGAAAGAAAAAGATGAAGCTGGGCCGTGTTTTTGTTACGGTTGTGAAGGACCCTTCTTCGGGATCCCCGCTAGCATCAAGCTTTTGATAATAGGCGTGGGTCTTGTTCTTTGCTATTGCTAAGGCACTGAGTGGCATATAGGGACCTTGGACCTAATAATATAACACTAGGGTTGAGACCGTAGCCTAAGGATTAAATCTAACCTAAGTTAGTATGTTCTATGTTTATTAAGTTTGAAAACCAACTATGATAACTAAAGACTTACCTAAGAACCTAGGTTGATTTTCTAACCTAATGTTGATCTAACCTAAGTCTCCGATCTATTCCCCTTATTTTTCTCTTGGAACTCCTTGAGTTTCGTTTCATCGGTGGCAACCAAGATGCTTGCCACTTTATCTCTATTAGTTTATTTGTCATACCTAGCTTTAGTGACTTGCGTGATGGCCTTTACTTATGTAAGAAGTTTCATGTATCAAGCCACAATCTTGAAAACCTTCATCTTGTTTTCTTTCTCCTAGCATACCCTGCACCTCTTCCTGATTCCAAAGAAAGTATTTGCCTTTCCATTGTGAGGATGCGAGTCAGATCCTCCAGAAATTGTAAGGTTGACTGATACTTCTGATTGGGTGGAATTAAATTTGGGTTCTTCAAGAAAATTACATCTATAATCATCTCCACCTTCTTGGAAACTTCACGCACCTTAGCTTTTTCTTCCTTTAGCTCATGCCTCAGCTGAGCGTTGATCAAATCCTCTTGCTTTATGTATTTTCTCTTCTCCATGAGCTCCTTTTTCTTTTCCAAATACTCCTCCAGGAACTTCACTCCATCATTTCTCCCAAACATATTGGCTTCAATTTCAACTGAAACCTTGTTAAGCGTGTTATAAACATGTTCATTCGATAGCTGTTGATCGTTCACCAATGGATTTATCCCTTTGGCTTCTGGCACCTTCATTAGCACTCTTTGACTTACTTCAAATTCTAGTTCATCCACATGGGACTTAAACGCCCAAGATAACATCTTTCTTGTCTGTGGGTATGTGCCTTCTTCATCAAATGATGACATTGCTAGGAGTTGTTTTGTAGGTATGGTGCTATGGAAGTGTATGCATAACACCTTGCTAAGATCATCAATGTATCCCATTCCCTACCCTTGTGCCACTACTATGACTTTCCCACCTATTTGCGTAACTTTTGGGAAGCTTACTACCAATTTGGGATCCCCACCCATGTTTCCATACTCCTTCCCAACGCTTTCTTCTTCTATCTCCTTTATAATCTCATCTCGTGCTTCTCTCCAACTCATGTTCTACCAATTTCTTCATGATTCCTACCACTTCTCTCTCAGTGGCTATCTCTACTTGCTCCTTGGTGAGGCTTGGGGTTCTTTGGTTCTTAGTGCTTACTTCTTCGCTCACCCCCTTTCCTTGAGCTTCAACTTCTTCCTCGCTAATCTTCTCCTCATACCCCTTTTTATACTCTTCATCTCCTTCCTCCTCAGAATCATAAAAATCATATACTAGATGGTCTTCACCTCCTTCAGGATCATCATCATCATCCTTGTCACTGATGTAGGCATCTAGACTCTCCGATTCTTCTAAATCTTCCTTGTATGTCACCTTTTTCTTCTTTCTTACTAGAGATTCTAGTAAAGGAGATTCTTATCTTTCCTTCTCCTTGATAGGTGACCTCTTCATTAAAAATTCCTCATAGGTGAGGTTATCTTCATGCTTTGACGCCTCTTCTTTCGGGGTCCTTATCTTGATAAGAGACTTCTTTTTCCATGCATAAGTGCTAAGCTTTGCAACTACTTCAAGCACGCTCACCAATTATGTGGTCTACACACTTGGTAATTTCTTCTCCGCCCCTCTCTCTCTCTCTCTCTCTCTCTTCTTTGGCATGACCTTATTTCGCTTGTGGGGTCTTCGGTATGGAGACAACACACTCTAGATATGCACCTTTCTCAAACTTTTTCCTTACATGAAGATATATTCTTGCTTAAGCCCTTCCAATAATTGAAAATGTTATTTGTTTCATCATTTAAAACTTGTGGGAGACATAATTCTCCACATATGCATGCTTTCTAGGATACAAAAGCTTTTGGCCTAGCTTGTAGTGGTCTTGGTCCACTTTACTAAGGTACAAACTTAGTATTTTAGCCTCCTTGAATTGGTTGACCCCTGCCTAGAAGTATTACACGGTGAAGGAGAAGGGAAACTTGCACCATGGACCCTTAGTCCCATTTGTCAAAGTAAATCTGCCAATGCAGAAATTTTGGTACATTGCAAATTCTAATTCTCCATCCACAAGCACAAGAAAATGCTCTGAGATCCTCCATTCTACTTTGAATGTGTCACACATTCATTTATACCACTTTTCCAGGCACACCTTATGAGCGTTCGTCATGGTTTCACAAGTGTATTTTTAAAATATATTTACGGGCGAGGGATCCTTGTCTAGATACTCCTAAACAAACTTTTCTAGCCCATCTGGCACTCTAATTTCATTAAAGAAAATGGTGAGGAGGAAATTATCGAATAATATCTTGTCTCCCTCTTGTGCACTACGTATAGTCTCATCCATGATGAAAGTGGACAAGTTATAGATGGTTCCCTCTAATATCTTTCAGCATACATTTAGCCACACCTTGTTCACTTACGCACATCATTTTTGATCATTGATATTGGTCACCAAGTATGCAGAAATCCTCATAACATGGTCTGAATTTTGCAATATCAAAGTATCATGACCCCTTCTTGTATTCATACATGGCTACAGTCTCCTTGATAGCCTCCTTATCACTCAGATCATCATCTATACTCTCTCCTTCACAAATAATACATGTGAACTTGGATATCAGTTACGGTGTTATGTGCATCTTGCGCCCCATAAAATAAAAGTGATCCTCATGCACATGTGACATCAACCATTGATAAAGGTGCTCAAGCTTGCCAAAGTAAGGCAACTCATACATAGTTGTAATAATCTTGCCTTCTCCAATTTAACCTTCACCTTGTTTCTGTAAATAGGCATCCCATCTCGACGTCCTCTTGTTAGTGGACAAACCAAATCTAATGCCATTTCCTTCTTAATTGTGGTCATGCAATGGTTATAATCACTCACCGTCATTTGCCTCAGATGTGATACCCATTCCTTTCCTAGTAATACTCCATATGGGTATTGCATTTTTACGTACCATTCCTCATTGGAGCTCGTGATGGTAACAGTTTTCTTTCCTTTTCCCTTTCCCTTTGTTTTCTTTGGTGAAATGGTTTCTTTTGGGTGTCATGCTTTCTATCGGGATAACTACGAATTCACTCTATTCTCTCTACTCGCTACACTCCAAACTCAACTCCAAAGCTCAAATTCTGGAATAAACCCTTCTATCTTCATGCCCTAGCTACTAAACCCTAACTAGGAAAATCTTCCACAAGATGGCATACAAAAATAACCTTTCCTCATGCCCGTGTACTCCTTCCTTCTAGTTTGCAGATTCACTCTAGTCAAACAATTAGATTTCTCAGATTCTTCTCCCTTTGCACAAATCTCTTCTAGATGCCCTAGTTTGTAAGAGCACTTAAACTTCGTAATAACAAGATAGAAAATGACTTGATTGACCTTGTATTTATAGTTTTTTCTTCCCTCTAGCAATAAATACTATGCCACCTAAAAACATACTTAACCATTAAATGTGGCTTTTCCCTATAAGCCAAATTTAAGAGTCTTTACCCATGTGCCACATCCTATAAAAATCCTTTACTTACCTTTTGCACAAAATTCCAATCCAATGAAGACTCTAAGCGTGTGTCTATAGATCAAGGAAATTCTTTTGTCCTTTACTTGATTTTTTCCTTTCCTACCTCATGTTGTTCCCGCACTCTTCATCATTTATACGTGGTCTCTCTTACAACCTCGACACCATAATTTATCATCCTTGTTTCCTCACGTGCTTTCTCAACCTTACGTGCTTCCTTCTACTAGAATACTTAACTTGTATTGCAGGCTTATACTTTACATTACTCTATCCCACACTAAAACAAATACATGGTCCTCTATGTATACAAAACCCTGGAAAAATAATGTGGTTACCAGAGCACAAGGTGCAAGACGAAACAAAAGAAGGAACAAGAAAGGAGAAAGGGAAACACAAGAAAGAAAATCATAAAGGGAAATTTAAGCTAACTAGCAATACTTGACTTATTGCAAACACCAAGAAGACTTATTTATAGTAGGTCTTCACCTACTCCCATTGAAATGATGTGGTTATCTCATCCCATCATGTTCTCAGAATCGCAAAAGCACTCGAACCAAAAATGTACCGAGATGATGTAAGGTCCCAAAAATGGAATTTCAACTTCCCAAGATGACGTAGATACTTGGAATCATACAATAACACCATCTACCCTACCTCAAACTTCTTTTTCTTGATATGACAATCATGTCATGCCTTTTGTCTTGATTTTTCTATCTTCTGACTCCATATAGAAAATGATCATCTTTCATCTAACTGCATCAATTTATCAATCCTTTATTGCTGTACTTTCTCATCAACTAATCCTCCCATGTGCACTATATGCAGCGATGGTAACATGAATTCAACTAGAAAAACAACCTCTCGTGCCAAACACCAATTGAAATGGTGTGGCCTTGTTCAACCTCTTATAGGTTGTCTTATATGCCCATAGAACGGATGATACTTTTTCATCCCAATCTTGTCTTCCAATGTCACATATCTTAGTCAATGTGTGACTTAGTATTTTGTTAAATGCCTTAGCAATTCCATTTTCTTGAGGGTGATAAGGGGTAGTCTTGTGATGGGCCACCATAAATTCTACTAACAAAATCCTAACCATTTCATTGAGAAAGTGTGTACCACTATCACTTGTTAAACTTAAAGGACAACCATAACTATTGATTAGGTTCTCCCATAAAAATCTAGTAGCTTTCATTACAGTGTAATCCTTTGTCAGGCACTTCCTCCCGCCTGATGTGTCAAGTAGTCATTGCAAGTAATGATATATCACAAACTAGTCCTTCACATAACTAGAAAAATTGGCCCTATAAAGTCGATTGCCAATTTTTCAAACGGTTCAAAGCTCATTATTAGTCGTAAGGGAATTTCATCCCTCTTTCAAGGATTTCAAGGAACTGAAATGATCACAAGCCTTGTAAAACTCAATACAATCCTGGTAGATGGTTTCCCACCAAAGCCCTACTAATAAATATTTCGTGTGGTAGTATTTCTGCATAGTGTCCTCTCGCAATCCCACCATGCACTTCCTTCATAATTTCCACGTGCTCATGTTCCAATACACATCAGCACAAAACCTCATCATGACGTAACTTATACATGTCTCCACTAATTAACAGGTAGGGTGCGGCGCGTATAGCTAATTGCTTTCTCTCCAGAGCCTTCATCCCTTCCAATGCCACACCTATTTTTAAAAACACGTGATATCTTCCAAGTCTCGGGGGCATGTTCGTAACCCAAAAAGTTGCGCATATGACATGGTATCCTCAAATTATCACCTCAAATTATCATAATGGTATTTCACCAATCTGACACAATCCAATCATCCAGGTAAACTTCAATAAACTTATGGATGACATCTTGAAATGCTTGTACCATGATGCACAAGAACACAATAAGTGCATTCTTCAATCCAAAAGGCATAAGCGTAGTAGGAAAACTTCCCATTCAAAGTGGCAAAAGTTGTCTTCCTTTGAAATCCTAACTTGGTGATACCCTGAGAACCCATCCATGAAAGAGTAGACTTCGCGCTTGGCTACTCCCTCCAAAATTTCTTCAGTAAAGGGGGTTGGGAAAGGATCGATGACACATACTACATTCAGATCTGTGTAGTCATAATAGATTCTTATCCTCCCATCCTTCTTGATACTGATGACCATTGGGCTTATCCATTTTAATTCTTCCACTGCCTCAATGATACTAGATGCTATCATCTTGTCTATTTCTTCCTTGACTCGTACGTGCAAATTTGGATTCATCCAATAAGGCCTCTTCCAAATTAGATGTGCACCTTCCTTCAACTTGATCTTCATATCCCCTAAGGAATGGTGGACACCTTTGAGTTCATGATACCCACAAGGAATAAATCCTGGAACTCGCGTAATAGATCAATGACCTTTGAAACTTCTTTTTCTGACCAATAGTCCCCAATGATAGCTTCCTTAGGTTCTATCTCCATCCCAATGTTAACCTTCTTTGTTTTCAAGGGCTCATGGTAGGTGCATGCTCGCTCATCAAAATTGCTATGACTTTGCACGTACCTTCAAAATGGATAACATCCAAATTTTCCATTTCTTCTCCGTCTACTACATAGACCATTTTTCCTTTTTCTTTTTCCATGCATGCATGCTCAAGTTGTACTTCCTCTGATTCTTCTTCATTGAGGCATGTCTCCAAATAAGGCTCACCCAACAACTCCAATAGCCTATCCTCTGTCATAGCACTATCTCCCATCGTAAGGAACTTTATCACTTGCAACGCTTTATTTACTTGATGGCTTGGTGCTCATATACTTGAAAGATTAAATGCGATCAACTACCAACTCCGCCAATTACCTGTTTGATGGCGCATCTCCGAATGAATATACCATGCACAAAAACAACCTTGTTAGGTGGAATATAACTTATGCACTGATAACGAAGGTGGTAACTCGTCTACACTTCCCATCTAGGATTTCTCACATACTTGAATATGAAATGAGATGGTCTTTTTACCATGGTAGTCTTGTATGACCATGAGCACGTTGCTCCTAGAGAACCTTACAGTGAATGTGATTCTTACTTCGTGCCATTCTAGGAGGCTCTCCTGATGTTTAGCCCACCAGCGTGGTGTGGTTCTAAACAAGTTATAACGAGAATTCCCATTCTCTCATCCTCATCCTTCCACTGAGCCTCCATTTCTTGCAAGAAAATTTTAGGGTATGCTCCTCCAAAATAGCTTGGCAACTTCTTCCCTCCTAGGCACTTGACAGAGCATGCCTTTCTTACCCTTGTTATAGAACCTCTCAACTTTCTTCCAATCAACTCATAAGTCCCATGCACCCAATTTTCACATGCCATGCTAGTGGTATCACTCAAGGACTGAGCATCTTCAAATTGGATAACTCCCTCTATGGGATGAATTATCTCAGGATCTCTGATGGAGTGCACATAGATTTTGTCCAGGACTTCTTCTCCTAAGGGATCAATATAGGGCACTTGAATTCCCATTTATTAAAGGAATGATCACCCTTTCTTCCTTATTTTCAAATCTTATATACCCTTTGTTACACCGCAGGTTGGCATTGTTATTGTAACACCATGGGCACCCAAACAAAGCTGGAAAATTGTCTACCTCGGTGAGCACCAAGACTTCAAAGTTTCTAGTGAACTTGGACCCTTGAATGGTGATAACTACACCATTCGGGACTCCAATGGACATTTCCTTAGTCTTGTTTTCCATATACATCGCATTCAAGGATGGAAGTAATGTGAGTCTTCCCATTTGATTCTAGATATCTAAGGTAAGAACATTGACCTCTTCTTCGTGTCGATGAGGATATTACTTAGAAGCCATCCATCAACAACCGCATTCAAAGTAATCTTCTTATCATAGTCAAGGTTGTGAGGAGGAAGGTTTACATGTAAAACCTACCTTTCACACTCGCTCTAAAGCACGTGGTACCTTATCTCATGTGGTCTTTGTTCACGTTGTCACCAAAGATAGGTTCTATCCCTAACTCATGCACCACTCATGGCATCCATTGTGGATCGACCTTCTTGATGCTCACCATCCCAAAGTGCCTTTGTCTTTCCGGTGTTGTTGGTTCATATGCTCATAAAGCTCTAGACACTCTTCATATTTATGTTTCTTTCCACACCATGAGCATTGTAATAGATCAGGACACTCACGTTTGTAATGCTATATAGATCCATAGTTATAACAATTTCCTTGCAGAAACTCACTTTGTCCTCCATTGCAGCTTAATGAGAACATAAAATCCTTTGAAAAAACATCTTCCATGGACTCCTCCATCTCGCATGCCCTTCATAACAATGATCATCATCCTTCAAACTATCTCGGCACATACCTAGATCAATAACATCATGGATCTGATCAATTAGTTTACAATCCTTGGTATCATGGGTTGTAGAGGTACAAATCTTACAATAGCAAGAAACATTCTTGCAGATTACGTATTGTAGTAGAGGGAACCTACTTGTATCATGATCCCCATGGAAAATTTCACATTCTATCACCACGCAGACGTACTCGAATTTTGAGGGAAATTATCCTTTGTATGCCCTTCTACTTCATTCATTCGTACACCAAAGCCCATTATGAACCTCATGTCTTTGAGCTCATGCAGGCATGATTCTCCAACTACTTTTCCATTGCAGCAATTTGAGCCTCCAAAAAGGACTAACACCCGTATCAATGCTCCCAATAGCCTCAGTGCACAGGGTAGCTTACAATGCCTTGCATGGGTTAGTGAAAGTTTTTGTGACAGATACCTTCTAAATGGTGTTATCAATCCTCCAAAAAACCATTGAGCATGTTGAGAAGGATGAATGTCATAGGATAGTTTAGACAAGAGAGTCTTGAAATGCACATCATAATCCCATACACTCTCTGTCATTCCCTATTGGATCTCCTTCAAAGCGATGATGCTCTTCTATTCAAAATAAGGGATATGGAACTCTGATAGGAAGGTGTTCTTCAATGTGGTGTAGTCTACCACCGTCGATGGGGACCATACTTCTTATACCAAATATGTGCATGCCCTCTGCAACGTTGTTGCAAACCGACTTGCCTTCCACTGGGGTAGTGATCCCTTTCATGCACCATAGTAGTTCACAATTGCGTACATGCTCTATGACATCTTCAATACCCCTATAGTATAGTAAGTGTAAAGACATCTCAAAGAATACTTGTGAAGGTGGTTGAGGCCCTTGTCCTCCTAATCTAGATCCTTGGTTTCATCCGATGTTTCCTCCTCCATTAGATCCACTGGATCAACCAGTCCTATTCCTCCTAACCCACCTGAGATCTACCTCCAATAGTCGGTAAAGGGCCTAAAGTGGTCGTGCCTAGTGCTCCCAACGTCCAATTGAATTGCGCACCAATGGTTTGTGATATTTTCCCACTACCCGATGTGTGTGTCCCACACCATTTTGTAAACGCAATACCTAAACCTTGTGTACTTGGACCTTGTCAACAAATTCTTCTAAATACTGGAATGGTCTACATAGCCATGGATGTTCCAATTAAGAAATTATATCTCATGGGCACGCATCAATTACTCCCACTAATGCTAAATAGGTTACTAATACTTATTCTTTGATCTAGAAACCCAAGCCCTAGGGGTTGGTCGTCAGGTGGGTTAAGATGCACGTTGATCAATCTCCTTTGTCTATATGAAAAAATCTCATTAGAAGCTAAAGGGGCTTCTCTCCACACTTGCCAAGATGGAGTAAAGCATGATCGCTCAGTTCCACATCCTCTACATGAACCTCAACTCCTTCCCGCAACATCTACCTCCATAGATCCATCACACTTGTAACCTCACATTTTCTATTCATCTCCCTTTCATGAGCTTCACTATACTTGAGTCATCTCTCCTCCCTTTTCTTTTCAGCCACAATTTCCGCTATCTTCCTCCACCCTAGCTTCCTCTCCCAATGCTCAGAGAAGCTTATACCATCATGGGGAATTCCTCTAAACTCAAATTAATGAGCAAGATCTTCATAACCAAAGGAATAACATGCAAAAATGATTATCTAGGATCCTTCAGAAACTCAAACTCAACAACTTCTGGGAAAGAATATGTAGAATTGTCATATTATAGAGTATAACTAGTTAGCACTCCTTTCCACCAGTGATAAAAAACATGCATCCAAGTCAGATCTGCATCCTGTAGCCTTTGATAGTCATCTTAGGTCCATATGCACGGTATATAGTACCATCTTGATCTAGATGCATATGCTGAAAGCCATTCATATAGTTCTACTAGAAAACAATAGAAGAATGTCTCATACAACTCATGGTATAGGTTCTCTTCTACCCATCTATGTGCATTGAACTTAGGTCTAGTGCTGAATATTTGAGAAAACTCATCCTCCATGCTCTTGAACCATGTTTCAATACTTTCCAAGGTTAGACATTCTGTCATCATGCATCACATGGATAAAGATGCATGCCATTTCTCACAATAACTTTGAAAAGAATTCCCAACAACGAAACCAAAATGTAGTCATTTCTATACCTTTAGACCAATAGTCTAATCCCATGCACACCGACCTATCACCCAGAGGGCCCTAGGTGCTCACCCGAGGCATGCGCGGGTCTTTGAGTCTATCCTTTATGTGAGTCTTGTGATAATACATAATCTTATGAAACATATTCAAGTGCAAGTAAATAGAAAAGAATGATGCTTCATTTTGAGAACCTATGATAAGTTGTCATCCCATTGCATCCAGAAAAGATAAATAAAAAACGAAGCATAAGGAAATGGTTCATACATAAAGGAAATGCATAAGGATGATACTCATGAACACATATATGATTTCGAACAGAGCCTTATATTCATATTGATACGTTTAATAACCAGATTACATCCCTCAAAATCATAACAAACCTTCATATAACAATGCGAGAGCCAAGCCATGCATCGAATTGCACTATGTTCATCACATTACAAAAATGAATGTAGACCCATCCCTGTAAATGTGCCATGATTCATATATTCTCCTAATCCCATCCCATAGAATCCTCCATGGTATTTCTACAGAGCTTCATCTCATTTCTAGCACACTAATCTCTCATAATGACTCCATGCATATCTCTATACCTCTTAGCACTCTCTAACCCCCTCCTTTTCCATCCACACACCTAAATATATGGCCCATCTACCTTCACCGTCATGCTTTCTGAGGTAACAAATCTAATACCACGTGTCCAAGTGGTCCTCCAAGGGAGCATGCCCTCTTTGATCCGAGCTCTCCACTCCGTGTAATGATGCTCTTCTTGAACCTTCCATCACATGCCTAGAATATTCCCTTTTTGATCCTACAGTCACCAGGATAACACCTTATTCACAAGGGTTATGCTTTTCTCATGTGCTGCCAAGGACGTCGAATATGGCTAAGTCCAAAACATGTCTTGCCTTGCACGCGTGCGCTATGTGTTCGAAAAACCCTACTAGAACCCTTCCCTGCATGCCTTCAACCCCGTGTGCCCTTATTTAACTAGGTCCTACATGCCCACGCACTTTCTCATCCTTATCCAATATTAGGGGCCCAACGGAATGTGAGTGTATGTAAATTATGGAGGAAGCGTTGTTAAGTTATGGAGCTCAATTACTTTAGTTTAGCATGCAATGAAAACTTGCTGAAAAATATAGTAGCCATCATTGGTTAGGGGTAATTGACATCAATCACCCACGATGACATCGTCGGTCGTAAGGGAGCAACTAGCATCGGTTACCTGTGTGAGGATGTTTTAATTAACTCTCGGGAATTAGATCTATTTTTAGCATTAAAGTATATCTATTGATTGTAATTGCATGGCTAAGTGCCCTAAGTCTATAAATGACTATATAAGCATAAATCTAGGGTTTAGAAGTAAGATATTAACAAGAATTAGAAAGAACTTGAAAAAGTTGGTGAGAGAGAGAATTCTTGGTGATGAAGTAAAAGCTTGAGGAAAGAAATTACTGTACATATGAGAGGTGTGGAAGATTGTAAATATTTATTGTATATCTTGTCAAAGCTTTGGATAATAGATTGGCTTGTTTCTTGGTGGATGTAGCCCACACTGGGTGAACCACATTAAATATGGTGTTGATTTATGTCTCTTGGTTTGTATATTTCTTCTGGTAGAATATCTACTTTTATTTGCATGTATGATTAGATATGATATATTGCTGTCTGTTTGGTGTGTTAACCCCAAAAACTAGTATCGAGCTTTGTTTTAGGATTTTGCGTGTTGAAAAATTTACTCACAGAGGGTTTTCTGATTGAGTGGAAGCTACAAAAATGGCAGAAGAAAAAAATACAATGTAGAGAAATTTGACGGCCAAAATTATCAATTATGGAAGATGCAGATTGAGGATTATCTGTATCAAAGAGATTTATATTTACTGTTGGATGAGAAGTCTAGACCTATGAAGATGACTGATGAAGAATGGAAGATTCTTGATAGAAAGGCTTTGGGATCTATAATATTAATCTGGAAGCATCCGTGGCTTCCAATATTATAGAAGCGGCTTCTATGGTAGAGTTAATGAAATCTCTTGCTAATTTATATGAAAAACCTAGTGCTTCAAATAAAGTTTATTTGATGAAGAAACTATTTAGTTCTAAGATGCATGAAGGTGGATCTGCATCTTGTCATTTGAATGATTTCCAATCTATTGTAAATCAGTTAAAATCGGTTGCAATACCATTTAATGATGAAGTAAAAGCACTCTTACTCTTATGTTATTTTCCTGATAGTTGGAATAACTTGGTAATGGCTGTTAGTAATACAACATTTGCTAATAATGTTTTGAAGTTTGATGATGTGGTTAGTATAATCTTGAATGAAGAAATTTGTAGGAAGAGTACAGAGGAATCATCATCTGGAAATGCTTTGAATGTAGAAAGAAGGGGCAAGGAAGGAGAGATCAAAGAGTAAGAGTAATGGGAAATCAAAGTCAAGGGATAGCAGATCTAAATCTAGAAGTAAGGGAATTACTTGTTGGAAATGTGGAAAGAAAGGACATGCAAAGAAAGATTGTTGGTTAAAGGATAAAGAGAACCAACAACCAAACAAAGGTAAAGAAGAAAATCTTGCTAAATCAGAGGTAATGCAAGATGCTCTTATTCTTTCTTTAGATAATAGAATTAAATCATGGGTTTTAGATTCAGGAGCTTCTTTCCATGCAACTCCTAATAAGGGTTATTTCAGAAATTATGTCCAAGGAAATTTTGGGCATGTTTATTTGGGTGATGATGAACCTTGCAATATTACTAGTAAAAGGGAAGTTCATCTAAAATTATAGAATGGAAATACATGAGTATTGAAGCCAAGCCTCGGGGGAATCTTATTTCTGTAGGGTAACTAGGTGAATTTGGTTACATGGTTACTTTTATAGGAGACTCTTGGAAAGTCACCAAGGGTGCTTTTGTTGTGGAAAGAGGTAAAAGGTAGGAATGTTATATTTATCTACTGTATTAATGATTCCTTTTCGTAATATCTAATTCAGATTTAGATGCGAGCATGTGGCATAATCGGTTGGGTAATATGAGTAAAAAAGGAATGTAGATCTTAAAGGCTAAGGGTAAGTTATCAGATTTAAAATATTTAGATCTTGATTTCTGTGAGCATTGTATCTTTGGAAAGAAAAAGAGAGTGAGATTTCTCAAAGTTGGGGCAACTAAGAAGGATCGAAATTGGAGCTTGTACACTTAGATGTGTGGGGATCAACTCAGGTATCTTCTCATGGAGGATCACAATATTATGTTACTTTCATTGATGATGCTACAAGAAAGGTATGGGTTTATTGTATTAAACATAAATTTGATGTTTTTGAGACTTTTAAAATATGGAAAGCCCTTGTTGAGAATGAATCAAATTCTAAGTTAAAGTGCCTTAGATTTGACAATGGTGGTGAATACTATAGCAAGGATTTCAATGATTATTGTTCAATGAAGGGAATACGTAGAGAAAGAATACTGCAAGAACACCACGGGATAATGGTGTTAGAAAGAATGAATATGATAGTCATGGAACATGCTAGAAGTATGAGGATACATTCTGGATTGCCCTTACATTTTGGGTAGAAGAGGTTGATACAATGATTTATTTGACTAACTGTGGACCTTTAAGTTCACTAGATGGAGGAATACCAGAGGAAGATTGGACTAGAAAAGAGGTAGATCTTTCTTTTCTTAAAGTTTTTGGTTTAGAAGATTTTGTGCATGTTGATAAGGAAGAAAGAAAAATTTGGATGCAAAATCCAAGAGATGCACTTTCATTTGTTATGGATCGGTGATTTTGATTTTGTTTTGGGATTTAGAGAATTCTAAAATTATTAGGAGTCGTGATGTTGAATGGAATGAAAATAGAATGTACAGGGATCAAATTTTGGTACCCAAGGATGAACCATTTGAGAAGTTCGTAAATGAAAATGAATAGTAAGATTTAAAAGTATTACCCATAGAGTTACATAGTAATCGATGTTGGTTGACCCACGATCGGTAGCGGTCAAACAAACCTGGTATCGGTTACAAAATATCCAAACTAGCCTTGGTTAGCAGAACCGATGTTGGTTAGAGGTGATCAGTGGCGCCACAGCCGATTTGGATAGGAATGTCCAGAAGGTCCATATTGAACCTCCGGTACCCCAAACTCCTATGAGAAGGTCACAAAGGGTAAGTGTTGTTGAAAATCAGCAGCACCCCTGGATGTTGATCAGATTTCTAGTTTGATCATTCTAAGCATCCATTGTGATTGCACAACATTGAATCCTTTCCCCAAGTGTGGGACTTGTAAAATGGGAAAGGAATCTCCAAATTAGAGGTTGGTTCCTCAACTCCTCTGATCAGATTTATCACTTACAAGTTGCAGAGGTTTATATTCCTAATTCCTACTCTAAATTCCAAAGGGGCAAAGATAGAGGATGAAAAAAATAAAACTAATGCTAATAAGGTGATGCACCAAAGGAGTGGTGAGAATTTTTTACTTCTGTAGATTGAAAAAAATCATGGAAACATAACAAAACATCATGCACAAACTGATGACATGTAATGAAAGATCAGAAAGGAAGCAAACAACATAAGCAGAGGATTGAAACTCATTCACAGAGCTTGCATTGTCATTTTTAATATCAAAATACATGCATTACAACACCTGAGAGGAAAAAATAGGTTGTAGTTCTTAGAAAAGGTCTGATATTCCACAAAATCACTTCCAAGGTGAAAAAGGGAGCCTGCAATACACAAAAAATGTTCAACCCTTTGAAAATGAGCCAAAACTGGCTTTTACAGTGCAAGGGACGAGCCTAGGAGAGAGAAATGCGGGAAAACGTGGAAGGGATTCAACCATTGACCAAAATGCAATCAAAATAGCATGGGCATCCTTACAGACCCATCCCTTAACATTTTTAGCCATGCTGGGAGAGAATGTGAGCCATTCTTCATTAAAAACGGTGGTTGAAATGTCATTTCTGTCCATGACCACGTGCCAGAGGTGTTTTTTGATTTTGTCTCTCAAAACTCCCTTAAAATGCAAAAATGACCCTATAATCTTATAGATAATTTCACCAGCTTTCCATTGATATCAAGAACGTGAAAAACTAAGCTCTGGATCGAAAGATATGGCCATTTGAAATTTTAGGGCAAAACAGGGCCAAATCGGATTGGTGGCGAAAATTTGAATTTTTTTCACTTTTTTTGCATTTGGGAAAATTTCCCAAAAATCCCGTGCTCCACCTTTCTAGGTGCCATGTGGCACATTTTTATTGGGTGCGGGCCCATCCTGCTCTATTTTCCTTTGTTTTGCCCTTTGGAAAATTTTCCAAAAAATCCCCGCAAGGCCCGTGAGTTGAGGCCACGTGGCATGTGCTGATTGGGCGTGGGCCTTTCTTCCTAAATTTTCGTGGGCCATTTGATCATTTTCCCCTTTGGACATGTGGCAAAACCCCATTGGATGCAGGTTTGCCCCTTCAAATTTTCCATGTGGGCTTTTCTTTGATTTTTGGTACCACCTGGACACGTGGCGAGATTCCATTGGCTCGCATTTAGGGGGCGGGCTTTTCCCTTTGAAAAATTCCTTCATTTTTCCTTTGGGAAAATTTCTCAAATTCTCCCCACGCTCCGCCATTCTAGGACACATGGTGACATATTACTGGTTGCGGGCCCTTGGGGAAAATATTTTCTTTTGCGCCAACACTTTGGGAAAAAGTCCCAATTCCCTCCCGCGCTCCGCAGCTCTGACCCTGGGACATGTGTCAAAACATGATTGATTGGGGCAGTGGGCCAAAAAATTCGGTTTTGAAATTTGGCGAAACACTTCGCCAAAAATCCAACTTCTCCTCCGCCCTCCGAAACTCCCACATCATAGGACACGTGGTGCAATATGATTAGGCGCGGACCTTCCCTCCAAAATTTTCCATGTGCAACACTTAGCCAAAATTTTTAAATTTCTCCCCTGGACATGTGGCATCATCTGATTCGTCAGGGGGCTGCGGGGAAAAATCTTCCTTTTGAAATTTCAGCAAAACACTTGGTAAAAAACCAAGTTCTCCTCCGACCCCCGCCACTTCCTTGGACATGTGGTGGCGTCTCATCGGGTCACCGGGCCCTTCAGTGGGGAAAATTTCCAATAGAAACTCTACCGAGCCATAACTTTAAAAATACAAGATGATACAAGAGAAGGAAGGGGGGCACATTTTTTATAACAATTTTGGTAACTCGGAGGGGTCATCTCGCTGGATGAAGTTACCAGTTGTCTGAAGCAATCCATTGGGCATGGAGTCATCGAAATCTCTGTTTGATACCCCAACTGACTAGAACACTTTAAGGAGGAAGATGGAATATCATCTGATGGAGCAAGGCCTGCAAACACATCTCCAGGAACAGCAAGCCTGTGCCAAAGCACTTAGGGAAAACAAACTAAAATACAAAAAACAATGTGCACAAGCACTTAGAGGAATGAAAAACCTAAACTGATATGTACAAGGTGGAGAATTTCCCTTTAATAGCAATGCTTTAGATGGATTCCATTGACTGGAATCTATAGTTCCTCACCATCCAATGAAGACAATTGGAAAGCATTGCTGTCCTTACACTTTGTGACCATGTATGGGCCACTCCAAATGGCATCAAATTTTGAATGCCTTCCTAGTTTTGCTCTGTCTGCATCCCATTTTAACACTAGATCTCCAACTTGGAAGGATCTATTCTTGGTCTTTCTATCAAAGGTCTTCTTTATCAAATCCTGATCCTTCTCCATTGCTTGGGATGCCTGATTTCTGATCTCTTGGAGGTCCATCAATTATGCATATCTGAATTCCATGGGCTCAAACTCTAAAAACTCCAACTGTTTCATGAGTTCCAATGTTGGCAGCTCAAGTGACTTGGGCAAAATTACCTCTCTCCCGTAAACAAGCTTGAATGGAGAGTTACCTATAGATCTCTTGGGAGTTATCCTATCAACCCATAAGGTTGATTTTAACTTAGTATGCCAAGACCTCCGATTTTCATCAAGAGTCCTCCTAATGATCCTCAACAAGTTCTTATTTGTATATTCAGCCTGGCCATTACCTTGAGGGTAATAGTTCGATGAAGTACTTAGGTAGATCCCATTCTTGACAGCCCATTCGGTCACCTTGGACCCAATGAATACCAATACATTATCGATATTATTGTAGTAGGTATGCCGAATCTGGTTGCTATTCCCTCATAGAAGTCTAGGATGCTACATTCTGGTTGCTTCCTTGAGTGCTTTGCTTGATCCACTTGGTGAAATAATCTGTTCTTTGTTGGAATCCATTTGTGTCCTTGGATTGAATTGGGATTAATGACTCAATGAAGTCTAAACCCCATTGCATGAATGGCTGGTCAACTAAAATTGGATGCAATGGAAGGGCAACTAGCCTCTCTTTACCTGTGAAGAATGCACAATTCTTGCACCTCTTGATCCATGCATAACAATCATTGAAAATCTTGGGCCAATAATAGCCAGCCCTCATGATCTTTAGAGTTGTCACTCTTGGTGCAAAATGACCACCAGCTAGTCCACCATGGAACTCTTCCAACACCCTATGAATCTGATTTGTACCGATGCATCTCAGTAGTACTCCATTCACATCTCTTTTGAACAAAACACCATCAACAAGGGCATATGGGACAGCCTGCAATTTGAAGTGTCTTGTTTTGTTCTTTTTCATCTCTGGAGGGCATAGACCTATGCTTAGGAAGTGCATTATATCTTGGGTCTAGCAAGGAGTGAGGACATCATCATTCTCCTCTTGAGTGCTTCCTTTCTCATGGTTGTTTTGGCATTCCAAAATAGCCTCCTTCTCATTGCATGCTTCCTTTTGTTGGCTCAAAATTAGTTGTTCACACAATCCTTTCTTCTAACCAACTTGGTTTCCTTAATCTCTATGTCATACTCCATGACACGAGTAATCCAACCTGCCCTTTTTTCATTCAAGTCTTTGTTGAGGAGGAAGTCCTTAACTCCCACATGAGAAACCAGCAATTGGACCTTATTGTTTGAAACTAGATGCTTGAATTTCTTCAAGCTCCTGATTACTACAAGAACATGCTTCTCAATGAAGGAATACTTCACCTCATAGTCCTCCAGGCTTTGGCTGAAGAAAGCAATTGGCTACTCATCATTGTCTTTGTTCTCATTGTACCAAAATTGCAGAAATAATATCATCACCCCCAAATGCATAGAGGATGAAATCCTTGGAGAAATCCGAGTTGATGAGAGTTGGGGCTTGAGAGATGGCTTCTTTGATTGCTTCAAAACTTTCCTTGCCTTCTACTGTCCATTTGAAAGCCATGCTTTTCTTTAACATCTTGGTGATAGGATTTACTAGGGCTGTAAAATTTGGGACAAACCTCCGAACAAAATTTATTGTCCTTAAGAAACTTTGAAGGGCCTTCTTGTGGCTTAGAAATGGTAGTGCTCTTATGGCTTTAACTCTCTCTGGATCAATTGCTAATCCTTCTTTGGAGACAATGTGGCCAAGGAGCTTTCCTTCATGGGCTAGAAAAATACATTTTTTAGGATTCAAGGAGACTCCAAATCTTCTACACCTTTGGAACACTTGTCTCAAATGAGATAGGTGGTCTGCTGCATTTTTGAAAAGACAGTGATATCATTAAGATATATCAGCATAGTGTTGTTAATCAAACCCTTGAACGCCATGTCCATTGCTCTTTGGAAGGTAGCTCCAGCGTTGGACAGCCCAAATGGCATTTTCCTGTATGCATAAGTTCCCCATTTGGTTGTAAAGGTTGTCTTGAACTGATCTTCTTCCTTCACCATAATCTAATTATACCCTGAGTAGCCATCAAGTAATGAAAACCTCTCAGAGCCAGCAACAACTTACAAAATTTGCTCCATAGAAGGAAGTGGATAATGATCCTTGAGAGATGCTCTATTCAAATCTCTGAAGTCAACACACAATCTGATTTCCCCACTCTTCTTTCTTACTAGAACCAAGTTGGCTACCAACTAGAATGCTTGATAGGGAATATGATTCTTGATTCTATCAACTTATTCAATTATTTTCTCATGAGAGGCTCCATGTGGGGTTGAATGGCCTTTGTTTTTGCCTGATGGGTTTAGTACTTGGATCCAATTCAATGGTATGTTCGAGCTAACTCAGAATGAAACATTTCAAATCTTCATAGCTCCAAGCAAACACATCAGGGAATTCTTGACAAAGTTGTATGAACTCATGCCTTTCTTGCTTAGTTGTCATCTTACAAATTTGGAGTGATTTTCCTCCTTCTACCGAGATGGACACTAAATCTTCTCCCTTGATTTGGATGTTTTCTTTCTCCTTCCTAAAATGATCATTAGGATTGAAAATGGACTCCAAAGTAATAATTCCCTTTGGTAGCTTGTCGGTTCTCAGCTGCACCACTTGGTCACCATACTGCTGCTCCAACTTTTCCTGATTTTTAGCTAAGAACTCAGCCTCTTCTTGCGAGAAATGGATGATTTGCTGATAATTTTCAAACACTTGCCAACTTACATTGTTATCTGGCACTGAAGGCCTCACAATCACATGGATGTTTAGTTGTACCTTGTCTTTCTGAATGCTTTCAACAACGTCAAAGGCTGCCCCAACTGCTGCAATCCTGTCAGAAGCTTGGTTCTCTTTTCTAGAAATGGATTTTATGCCAAAACCCTCAAAATATTCAATGAGGTCCCACACCTTGTTCTTGTAGCATTTAAGTAGATCATTCTTGACAGCATGCTACCCCTTAACTTGGTTGACAATCAAATCACTGTCACCAAAGACTTGCAAGTTCTTTATTCCTCTCTTGATTGACCAATGCAATCCTTGTATCAAGGCTTCATATTCAGCAGTGTTATTAGAGCATGCAAACTGAAATCTAAAAGCTGAATAATACTTCACTCCTTGAGGGGAAACAAGCATAGTTCCCCCTCCTGCACCTTGTCTACTCCTTGATCCATCAAAAAACAACTGCCATACCTCATTTTCATCCTTGTGGTCTGGCTTGGTGATGCTAGGAATAGGCTGATTTTCTTCATGCATGCAATAGACTCCTAACTCAGATTCTTCTATTTCTTGATAAGGATCAAAAGCATGTACCTTGTTTGCCCATTCATCAAGAGTTAGATCTGGGATACTTCCAACCTTGGTGTCAGCTTCATCAGTGCTTGGATAATCTTCTTGATCAAACGCTGAACAATTGGTATTGATCTGACTTGGAGTGTAAGGCTCAATGTGAAAGTTTGCAATAGGCTCAGATCTGATTGTGGCTTTAGTTCCATATCTTGTTCTAAACAACATGTGTGACCAATCAGTAGATAAGTAACCTCCAATCTTGGCTATGAAATCCCTTGACAAACATAGGGCGAAGAGTGGTGGAAGGTCTATTACTGAGACATCTTGCAAAACAACAACATTGGGGCAGGCATGCAAGGTAAGACTTAAGTTTTTTATCACTCCGACTATTGTTACTGCTGTCCCATCCAATTTCACTACCCCTTTGATTATGACTTCATGTTGAATTCCCAACTGATCAGCTATTTGCTTGGGCATTATTGAACTACTTGTCCCTGGAATCAATCATGCAATTATGTACTAGTTGATTTCCAATGATCAATGAAACATAGAATGGAGGGGGCTTCAACATTTTACCTTGCTGTCCTCCATGGTTCTCCTCCTGGTGGGAAGCATTTGTGAGCACCTTCTCTTGCATTTGGACCTGTTGATTTGAAGTGACTAGTCCTTCATGGCATCTTATAACAAATCTCTTTGGCCGGGATAGATAGTGATTCCTACATTGATATGTTTACATTTGTCTTCTTCATCTGATTAATGATATTGAATGGAGATGAAGCATATCTTTGTTATCCCTTGGCTTGCACATTCATTCCTTGCACACGAACATTAGCAATTGGAATTTTAGTTGGCTTAGGAGCTGTTTTGGGTAGTCCTTGCGTGTTTGGGATTGAACTTTGTTTTCCAATAGTTTGTGGAGTGATAGAAGATTGAGGATTTCTTAGGGATAATGGCTATTCTTCACCCTAATTTCTCCTCTTTGACCTTGTGTTGGCTGCAACACTTTGGGAAACCGTTTGATTCATGCCACAAAAATCTTCTTCCTGCCAGTTTACAAGTGTGGTATCATTTGGAGTCGATGGCATCTTTGGAATGTTTGTTGACTACCCTCACCCTCCACACCAGCTTATTGTCACCATCAATGCTTGATTCAAGGCAATTTGTTGAAGCACATGGATTGGTTATGAGGTTCATTGCATGGGAAACACCAATCATACTCTTGAGCCATATTGTTTTGTATCGCACTAATGCTTTAGAGGCAGACGTGGCATTGGGATTATAAGGCTAAAATGGTCTATTGGCAGGAGGCCTTGTTTGATTTGGATTTGCAACTGGATTGGGTGGTCTTTGGGGTTGATATGGCTTCCTGTTAGGCTGAGCTTGGGGCTGGAAAGAAGGTCTAAGGCCTTGGGCTTGCTGCCTCTTGAGTGTAACCAGCTCATTACCTAAATTTTGCAATTGCTTCATGACTTCTTGAAGCTCATTTGAGGTACTAGAAGATGAAGTAGAAGCTTCACTTGAATTCTAGTTTCTAGGAGTGGGAATAGGAGCTAAATTAGGTGTTTGATTAGTGTTTGGGCTCTCTAAACTTGGAAATAGTGGCATTGGAGGCCTAGGAGATAGCTTTCCACCTTGAATCAAACAATTTTCAGCTCTAATGGAAATGCTATAAGCAATAGGGATAGTCAGGCCTCCCATGTACTGAATTAACATAGAAATATTAAAATTTAAAGCTTTAAGGTGATAAAGAAAAGTACCTTCATTGCTGTTGGCTTGGCTTGACCGCCACCGGAATTCTCTCCCAAGTCCTTTGAAATAAGAAGTTAAAATCAGTCAACTGCTCATTAGGAGCTCTCTTGATGGTTGTCAGTTGCTCTAAAAGGGACAAGTTGTCTCCCTTTTCTCCAAACTACTCATGGAGGGCTATACATAGCTGATTCCAATTTTGAATAGAACTTGAGGCAAGACTCCTGAACCATTACAAATCTTTCCCTTTGAATTAAGATGCGTAGTTTGACAACAACTTGCATCTCATTGATCTCATAGATTGCAAAAATGTTAGCAATATCCTTGACATGATCACTAGGAGTAGTCTGATTCTCTCTAGTAAAGTATGGGATGTTCTTCAATGCTGCAACTGGAATTGGATTTTGTGCATTGAGAGCAAGTGGGCTGCTGCCAGTGAAATTGACATAGGGGTTGTTTTGTGCCACTCTGATTGGCCTAAAAACCCTTGTTGATTGAATAAAAAGCCTACCAAGTGGAGGAGTTGAGAGAGTTCTATTTGGTGGAGATGGAGACCTTTGAATTCTCCTCCCTCTTTGCCTTCTTCTTAGAGATAACTGCAGATACTCAAACAACACCTCTTCTTCTCCAACTCTTGACCTTGTGGTGATTCTTCTCATGAGTTTTCAGGCCTGCACTACAAAAACAAGCTGATTCTTCTTCCTTGGAGTCACCAGATGTGTAATTTAGGGCTCTTTTAAGCAAGAATCTTGCAAAAAATGCACATAATTTTTGTTGCAATGAAGATGAAGACCTCTAAGGTCCCACTATGCCAAAACTATTGTTGCAAATCAGCAGCACCCCTAGATGTTGATCAGATTTCTAGTTTGATCATTCTAAGCATCTAGTGTGATTGCACAACATTGAATCCTTTCCCCAAGTGTGGGACTTGTAAAATGGGAAAGGAATCTCCAGATTAGAGGTTGGTTCCTCAACTCCTCTGATCAAATTTATCACTTACAAGTTGTAGAGGTTTATATTCCTAATTCCTACTCTAAATTCCAAAGGGACAAAGATAGAGGATGCAAAAAACTAAAACTAATGCTAATAAGGTGATGCACCAAAGGAGTGGTGAGCATTTTTTACTTCTGCAGATTGACAAAAATCATGGAAACATAACAAAACATCATGCACAAACTGATGACATGTAATGAAAGATCAGAAAGGAAGCAAACAACATAAGCAGAGGATTGAAACTCATTCACAGAGCTTGCATTGTCATTTTTAATATCAAAATACATGCATTACAACACCTGAGAGGCAAAAATAGGTTGTAGTTCTTAGAAAAGGTCTGATATTCCACAAAATCACTTCCAAGGTGAAAAAGGGAGCCTGCAATACACAAAAATGTTCAACCCTTTGAAAATGAGCCAAACCGGCTTTTACAAAGGCAAGAGGATGAGCCCAGGAGAGAGAAATGCGGGAAAACGTGGAAGGGATTCAACCATTGACCAAAATGCAATCAAAATAGCATGGGCATCCTTACAGACCCATCCCCTAACATTTTTAGCCATGCTGGGAGAGAATGCGAGCCATTCTTCATTAAAAATGGTGGTTGAAACATCATTTCTATCCATGACCATGTGCTAGAGGCATTTTTGATTTTTCTCTCCAAACTCCATCAAAATGCAAAAATGACCCTAGAATCTTGTAGATAATTTCACCATCTTTCCATTGATATCAAGAACGTGAAAAACCGAGCTCTGGATCGAAAGATATGGCCATTTGAAATTTTAGGGCAAAACAGGGCCAAATCGGGTTGGTGGGTGAAAATTTGAATTTTTCACCTTTTTTGCATTTGGGAAAATTTCCCAAAAAATCCCCATGCTCCACCTTTCCAGGTGCCACATGGCACATTTTTATTGGGTGCGGGCCCATCCTGCTCCATTTTCCTTTGTTTTGTCCTTTGGAAAATTTTCAAAAAATCCCCACAGGCCGCAAGCGTTGAGGCCACGTGGCATGTGCTGATTGGGCGCGGGCCTTTCTTCCTGAATTTTCCATGGGCCATTTGATAATTTTCCCCTTTGGACACATGGTGAAACCCCATTGGATGCGGGTTTTCCCCTTTGAATTTTCCATGCAGGATTTTCTTTGATTTTTGGAGCCACCTGGACACGTGGCGAGATTCCATCGGGTCGAGGATTTTCCCTTTGAAAAATTCCTTCATTTTTCCTTTGGGAAAATTTCTCAAATTCTCCCCGTGCTCCACCATTCTAAGACACGTGGTGACATATTACTGGTTGCGGGCCCTTAGGGCAAATATTTTCTTTTGCACCAACACTTTGGGAAAAAGTCCCAATTCCCTCCCGCGCTCCGCGGCTCGACCCCCGGGGACACGTGTCAAAACATGATTGATTGGCGGGGCAGCGGGCCAAAACTCCTTTTTGAAATTTGGCGAAACACTTCACCAAAAATCCAACTTCTCCTCCACCCTCCGAAACTCCCACACCATAGGACACGTGGTGCAATATGATTGGGCGTGGACCTTCCCTCCAAAATTTTCCATGCGCAACACTTAGCCAAAATTTTCAAATTTCTCCCCTAGACATGTGGCATCATCTGATTCGTCGGTGGGCCTGCGGGGAAAAATATTCCTTTTGAAATTTCACCAAAACACTTGGTAAAAAACCAAGTTCTCCTCTAACCCCTGCCACTTCCTTGGACACGTGGCGGCGTCTCATTGGCTGCGGGCCCTTCAGGGGAAAATTTCCAATAGAAACTCCGCCAAGCCATAACTTCAAAAATACATGGAGTTAGGAGGAAAACTTTACCTTTCTAGAAAGTTGAGAGAGAGTTCTATCCAATGGTGTCATTTCCAGAAAGTTTTGAGTGCCTGAAAAGCAAAAAATTATGTCTGAGGCACAAGAGAGGGAAGAATGAAAGGAGTTAGCCACAAGATGAGCCAGGGGGGCACATTTTGGATAACAGTAAGTAAACCTATAGAAATATTTACACCTTCTCTATTTTATTTATTATTGATTGATAATGGTGAACTAGAGAGCTTTGTAGAAGCAATGTAGGATAAGACTCACATCCAGTGGGAGCATGACATGGATGAGGAGATGAACTCCTTAGAATAGAACCAGACATGGGATTTGGTTTAGTTACCAGTAGGTAAGAGAACATCGTGAGAACAAGTTGGTTTATGGGATAGGGGAATAGGAGGGTGGATAGAAAAGATATAAGGCAAGACTTGTAGTAAATGGATTTGGACATAAAGGTATTGACTTTGGTGAAATATTTTCTCTTGTTGTTAAGATGAATTCTATTTGTACTATATTGAGTTTAGTTACAGTAGAGGATTTTCATTTAGAGCAACTAGATGTGAAGATGGATTTCCTTCATGGTGATTTGGATGAAGAGATTTATATGTAGCAGCCACTTAGGTATGAAGTCAAGGGTAAGGATAAATTAATGTGTAAGTTGAACAAGAGTCTATATGGGCTCAAACAAGCTCCAAGGAAATGGTACATGAGGTTTGATAGTTTTATGCAAGAGCATGGTTACTTGAGATGTGAATCTGACCATTGTGTTTATTTCAAGAAGCTTGAAAATAGGAGCTATATTATTTTTTTACTGTATGTGGATGATATGCTTATTGCAAGATCTAGTATGTAGGACATTGGTGAGCTTAAGAGAAAGCTAGCTCACACATTTTCTATGAAGGATTTAGGAGCTGTAAAAAGAATCCTTGGCATGCAAATACACAAAGACAGGAAAAATAAGAAATTGTATTTGTCTCAGGAGGATTATATCTACAAGTTGTTAGAAAGGTTCAATATGCAAAATGTAAAACCTGTTAGCACACATATGGTTGGACACTTAAAATTAAGTAAAGTTAAGTGTCCATCATCACATGAGGAGTTCAAATACATGACACAAGTGCCATATGCTTCAGTAGTTGGGAGTCTCATGTATGCTATGGTTTGTACCTGACCACGGACATTACAGGTAGTGGGAGTTGTGAGTACACATATGGTCAATCTAGGTAAAGAGCATTAGAAAGTAGTCCAATGGATACTTAGGTATTTGAAAGGAACATCTAGCATGTAGTTATGCTATGGAGGTTTGGATATTTATTTACGTGGCTATGTTGATTTAGATATGGCCAGAGATCTGGATGGTTGAAGGAGCACTATTAGTTATATTTTAACAGTAGTTGGGACGATAGTTAGCTAGATTTCAAGATTGTAGAAGGTTGTGGCTTTATCTACTACAGAGGTAGAGTATGTTGCAGCTATAGAGGCTAGTAAATAGATAATATGGATGAGTAGGTTCTTGGAAGAGTTGGGAAAAAGTAAGGTGATTATAAATTGTTCGAAGAATCTGTTAGATTGTAATTCATTTGGTAAAGAACTCAAGTGTTTCATTTGAGAATAAAACACATTCAGTTGAGGTATCACTTTATACAGTAGGTATTGGAGGATGGACAATTTAATCTGGAAAAGATTCATATGAGAAAGAACCCTATGGATTTTTCTAAAGAAGCCATTAGCAAAGGAGAAGTTAGAGATACACTCCACTTCTGTTGGTCTTCGAGTTTGAGACTTGAAGAGGAAGAAACAAAGCTAAGGAAGGATCCAAGAATGATGTTGTATAGGTATGGTGTAGTAATTAATCTCCAAGTGGGAGATTGTTGAGTTATGGATCTCAATTACTTCAGTTTAGCATGCAATGGAAACTTTCTGAAAAATACAGTAGCCATAATCGTTAGGGGTGATCGACATCGGTCACCTAGGATCGCATTGATCAGGCAAGGGAGGAACCGACATCGGTTAGGGATAACCGACATCGGTTACCTATGTGAGGATGTTTTAATTAACTCTCGAGAATTATATCTATTTTTAGCATTAAAGTATATCTATTGATTGTAATTACATGGCTAAGTTCCCTAAGTCTATAAACGACTATATAAGCATAAAGCTAGGGTTTAGAAGTAAGATATTAATAAGAATTAGAAATAACTTGCAAAATTTGGTGAGAGAGAGAATTCTTGGTGATGAAGCAAAATCTTGAGGAAAGAAAGTACTGTACATCTGAGAGGTGTGGAAGATTGTAAATCTTCATTGTATATCTTGTCAAAGCTTTGGATAATAGATTGGCTTGTTTCTTGGTGGATGTAGCCCACACTGGGTGAACCATGTTAAATATGGTGTTGATTTATGTCTCTTGGTTTGTATATTTCTTCTGGTAGAATATCTGATTTTATTTGCATGTATGCTTAGATATGATATATTGTCTATACAACCAAAGTGTGTTAACCCCAACAAGCTCATAGTGGGATTATAGGAGGAAAATATACAGGAAATGCTACCACGTGGAATATTTTACTAGTAATGCTTTGTTGGGAAACCATTTACCAGATTGTATTTAGTTTTGCGAAGGCATGTGACCTCTACCAAAGTGCATTGGAAAACCTTGGAAGAGGGATGAAATGCCCTTGCAACCAATAGCTAGTGCTGAACCATTTGAAAAATGGGAAATCAACTTTGTAGGGACAATTTTGTTAGCCACGTGAAGGAATCGTTCACGGTATATCATTACTTACATTGATTATTTAACATGTTGGGCGGAAGAGGCAATGCCTACAAATGATTTCTCGCAACAACTACTATATTTTTATGGGAGAACATAATCAATCAGGTATGGTTGTCCTTTAAGCTTAACAAGTGATAGAGGTACACACTTTCTTAATGAAACGATCAAGATTATGTTAGCAAAATTTATGGTGGCCCATCACAAGACTACCCCTTATCACCCTTAAGAAAATGGAATTGCTAAGGTATTTAACAAAATACTAAGTCACACGTTGACTAAGATATGTGACATTGGAAGACAAGATTGGGATGACAAAGTATCAACCATTCTATGGGCATACAAGACAACCTACAAGAGGTTAAACAAGGCCACACTATTTCAATTGGTGTTTGGCACAAAGGCTATTTTTCCAGTTGAATTCATGTTACCATCGTTGTGTATAGCGTGCACAGGAGGGTTAGTTAATGAGAAAGTATTGGAAGAAAGGATTGATAAGTTAATGCAGTTAGAAGAAAGGTGATCACTTACTAGATGGAGTCAAAAGATAGAAAAAGTAAGACAAAAGGCATGGAATGATTGTCATATCGAGAACAAGAAGTATGAGGTTGGGCAGATGGTGTTGTTATATGATTCCAAGTATTTGCGCCATCCTAGGAAGTTGCAAGTCTATTGGTTGGGACCTTACATCATCTCATATATTATTGATTTAGGTGCTTTCCAGTTACAAGCGCTAGATGAGATGAGACTACAAGGCAACTTCAATGGAAGTAGGTTGAAGCCCTACTATAAATAAGTCTTCATGGTGTTTGTAATAAGGCAGTGTTGTTAGTTAGCTTAGAATTTCCCTTTATGGTTTTCTTTCTTGTGTTTCCCTTTCTCATTGCTTGTTCCCTTCTTTTTGTTTCATTTTGTGCCTTGTGTGCCAGTAACCACATTATTTTCTAAAGGTTGTATATGCGCAGAGGACCGTGCATCTATTTTAGTGTGGGGTGGAGTAATGCAAAGAAAATTATAAGCTTCTAATATAAGTTGAGTGGCCCAGTAGAAGGAAGCACGTAAGGTTGAAAAAGCACATGAGAAAATGGTGGATAATGAATTATGGTGTCAAGAAGGCTATAAAAAAGACAATGTACAAAGGATGAAGAGTGCAGGAACAACATGAGGTAGGCAAGGGAAAAAAATGGGTAAAAAATAGAAGAAGTGCCTTGAGTGTTGTAGATGTGCGTGTAAGAGTCTTGATCGGATTGTTTTTGTGCACTAGAAGGTTGTAGTGGGATTATTCATGTAGGATTGGGTGTGTGGGTAAGGGAACTTAAAGTCACTTAGTGGAAAAATCTACATTTAATGTTAAATTATGGTGGTAGGTGGCATAACATTTATTCTTTGGAGGAAAGCCAAAAATATAACTACAAGGTCGGGAAATTCATCTATTTTATCTTGCTATTACAAAGTTGAAGTGCTCTTGCAAACTAGGGAATCTAGAGAGAAATTTGTGCGAAGGAATAAGAATATAAGAATTTAAGCATGTGACTAGAGTAGATCTGCAAACTAGAAGGAGGGAGTATATGGGTGGAAAGGTTGTGTGAAGGGCGTCATCTTATGGAAGGTTTTCCTATTTAGGGTTTGGCAGCTAAGGAATGGAGATAGAAGGATTTATTCTAGGAGTTGAGCTTTGGAGTTGAGTTTGGAGTGTAGCAGAGAAGCAAATCTAAGTAACGAGTTTGTATTTTATCCAGACATAAAGCATGACACCTAAGAAAGTAAGCTGTTTCACCAAAGAAAAAAAAAAAAGGGAAAGGGCAAAGGAAAGCAAACCATTACCATTGCAAGCTCTAATGAAGAATGGTACGTAAAAATACAATACCCAGATGGAGTATTGCTAGGAAAGGAATGGGTATCACATCTAAGACAAATGATTATGAGTGATTATGACCATCGCATGAGCACAACTAAGAAATAAATGGTGTTAGAGTTGGTTTTTCTAGCAAACAAAATGAAATTTTTTGAGAGTTAATAGGTGTCGAGCATGAAAAAAACTTGATCCATGAGGAATCACCAATGAAGAGGTATCCTGCCAAGGAGAAGGAAAGAGAAGAATCTCCTATCTTTGGAATCCCTAGTAATAAAGAAGTAGAATGTGACAGATGAGGTAGAATCAGAAGAGATGGAGAGTCTAGGTGCCTACATCGGTGACAAAGATGATGATGAGCTGAAGGAGGTGAATACCATCCAGTCTATGATATACATGATTTTGAGGAGGAAGGAGATGAAGAGTATAACAAAGAAGATGAGGAGAAGAATGACGAGGAAGAAGCTAAAGCTCAAGGAAAGGGGGTGAGTGAAGAAGTAAGCACCAAGAACCAAATAACCCCAAGCCTCACCAAGGAGGAAGTAGAGAAATCCACGGAGAGAGAAGTGGTTGGCATCATGAAGAAGTTGGTGGAATAGGAGTTGGAAAGGAGCACAAATGAGATTATAAAAGAGATAGAAGAAGAGAGCATTGGGAAGGAGTATGGCAAGTATGGGTGGAGATCCCAAATTGGCAAAGTGAGATTCCCAAAGGCTGCACGAATAGGTGGGAAAGGCATAGTAGTAGCACAAGGGTATGGAATGGGATACATTGATGATCCGAGCAAGGTGCTATGTGTGCACTTCCGAACAACATACCTACAAAATAAATCCTAACAATGTCATCATTTGATGAAGAAGGCACGTACCCATGGACAAGAAAGATGCTATCTTGGGCGTTTGAGTCCCATGTGGATGAACCAGAATTTGAAGTGAGTCAGAGAGTGCTAATAAAGGTGCCACAAGCCAAAGGAATAAATATATTGGTGAACTCTCAATAGCTATCGGATGAATAGGTATGTAACACGCTTAACAAGGTTTTAGTCGAAATTGAATCCAGACTATTTGGGAGAAATGATAGAGTGGAATTCTGGAGGAGTTGAAGAAAAAAATGGAGCTTGTGGAGAAGAGAAAATACCTAAAGAAAGAGGAGCTGATCAATGCTCAGTTGAGGCATGAGATGAAGGAAGAAAAATCTAAGGTGTGTGAAGTCTCTAAGAAGGTGGAGATGATTACAGATGTAATTGTCCTAAAGTACCCAGATTTAACGCCACCCGATTAGAAGTGTGAGTCAGCCTTACAATTTCTAGAGGATATGATTCACATTATCACAATGGAGAGGCAAACAATTTCTTCAGAATTTGTAAAGAGGCACATGCATGTGAGGAAAAAGAATACAAGATGAAGGTTGTCAAGATTGTGGCTCGATACATGAAAATTATTGTAGAAGTAAAGGTTGTGGTGTAAGTCATTGAAGCTGCATATGACAACTGAATTGATAGAGATAAAGTGACAAGCATCTTGGTTGCCACACATGAAACAAAACTCAAGGAGTTCTAAGAGAAAAATAAAGGGAATAGAGTGAAGAGAGACAAGATCTTGGCCAAGGTGGAGAAGAAATCAGAAGCAATCGAGACCTTGTGAGGCTCGATCAAAATCCAGTTGAAGGAAATCTACCCCCAGATCACCCATAAGATGGATGCCCTTGAAGACTTGGGGAAGCAATTGGAGAATGTTGTTGACACCATGAGCACAAAAGGAGAATAATATTTTTGATGAAGTGATATCCATGGTGGGAGACCTCTATCGTAAGCTTAATGAGGTCGATGCTTGGGGAAAGTTAGAGGAAGAAATAGGAAAGGATTTCCCTCTCCTCCTCCAGCAATAAACTTGTTCCCCATTCTTTCATTATTTCTCCCAATTCTTCATTCCTTTATTCTTTCTTCCCAACCATTGTAGAGCCTGCCATTCTTTATTCTATTGAAGAGTTTTTTTGAGGATGAAGAATATACATAGTGTGGGGTGATGTTGGGCCCCAAAATATTGGCTAAGGATGAGAAGGCACATGGGAATGTATGACATAGTTAAATAAGGGTGTGTGGGGTTGAAGGCGTGTAGGGAAGGGTTCTAGCATGGATTTGCAGAACACACGGCACACATGGGTAATGAAAGACGGAGTTTTGGACTTATCCATATTTGGTATCCCAGGAAGCACATGAGAAAATAGTGATCTTTATGGATAAGGTGCTATCCGATGGATGTAGGATCAAAAAGGGAATATTCTAATCATGTGATTGAAGGTTCCGAAGAGCATCATTACAAAGAGTGGATGGAGAGATCAGATCAAAGAGGGTATGCTCCATTGGAGAACCACTTGGACACTTGGTGATCGATTTGCTACCTCGAAGGCATGGTTTGTAAGTAAAGAAAGCTATTTATTGAGGTGTGTGGGTAATAAGAAGGGGATATAGAGAAGAGAGACGAGAATATAGAGAGACATAGAGTAGTCATGGGAGAGTGGAGGTATGGGGAAAGAGACAGAGCTCCACGAAATACCATAGAGGATTCTATGGGTTAGGATTAGGAAAATATAGGAATCATGGCACATTTAGAGGGATGGGTCTACATTCATTTTTGTAATGTGATGAACATAGTGTAGTTCTAATGCATGACTTGGCTCTGCATTGTTATATGAAGGTCTGTTATGACTTTGAGGGATGTAATGTGGTTATTGAACATATTAATATGAATATAAGGCTCTGTTCTGAATCATATATGTGTTCATAAGTATCATCCTTGTGCATTTCCTTTATGTATGAACCATTTCTATATGGTGTTTGCTATTTCCTTTTCTGGATGCATTGAAATGAAAACTTGTCCTAGGTTCTCATAATGATGCATGGTTCTTTTCTATTCACTTGCACTTGAATATCTGTCATAATATTATGTATACTCACAAGACTCACATAAAGGAGAAACTCGGCACCCGTGCATGTGTCGAGTGAGCACCTAGTGCCCACTAGGTGATAGGACGACATGCATGGGATTAGACTATTGGTCTAATAATTTAATTAATCAACCAATTTTTTCTTATGTCCCATCTCCATCCAGTTTCACCATATATGATGATTATAGAACCATTGAATAATGATATGATTCTGATTGGGAGGATGAAATTGTGTAAAATGTATACGAGGATGGTGTCTACTTCAAAAGGAAATCAGTTAGAATCAAAGGATACGGATCCACATGAGGCATAGTTATTTGCAGAAGAAGCAAAACATATTCCAATTTAGCTTACAAGCATCCACCATGAGGAAAGTTTGCATGATCACCCCATTCATGGAGATTATCCTAAATAAGATGGGAAAACTGAAAGGATCAACATGTGTAAAATCAAATACTTGGCTATTTTTGAGCCAAAAATAGATTTTCCAACAATCATGTTTATTTTAGAGCATGAGGAAGATCATCAAAGCATCAAATGTCATCTTCCACACCTCTAATAAAATACAAAAAAACTTCATGAGGTATTCTTTATTTTCTCAGTTGGTACTTTGGGAAATGGAGAGGGAATCTAATTGTAAGAAATTTTTCCACTCTCGTTAAATTCCATGTTCATTGCCAAATTAATTACATGGTCTAATTTTGTAAGGAATGGAAGTTATTTCTCCCAACCTATCTCATGTTTTTAGTTTCTTTTCACTCTGGTTATAATAAGTTAGATTAGGTTTTCTTATTGTAAAACAAGTTCTTGTGCACACTTTGCATGCTTTACTTGAACCAGGTATGATTTTCCATGTTTACAAATAGTTTTTATGGCCCCTTGTTGCTTTTACACATTACGGTTCAATATGTTTCATGGTGGAAATCATATATAGTTGGAGAAATATTATATATATATATATATTCTTTTGACTCTATAAGATCAACTTTAGGAAGTTCCAACCCAATGTTATGTTCACATGGTTTCAAGAGATAAATTTCAAAGGTTGAGATCGGTTTCTTCGTGGTTAATCTTGAATCCATGCCTAATGGATGCTTTAAGGCCATTTATCTTATATCTAACAAGTCGATGCCCCATTTAGTCAATAAATTGTTATCCAAATTTGCACCCCTTGCAAATCACGACAACTTATCAAGTTTACGTAGTTAAGAAATATCATTGAGCTTCAAAGTAAGAACTAGAAAAATAAGGTAAAATTCATGTTTTAGGAAAAGTTGAATGACCTAAGGAATTCCTTCCCCTCCTAATGATCCCCACAATTCAACACTTATCCAATTTTTGAGTGAAATGGGAAAAACATAAGTAAATTGGATAAATCAGCCTTTAGAGGAACATGAGAAAATGTTCTCTGTTCCTCCTATTCTCCACATTCTTTGCATCGGCCACAAGAGGGGTTGGGAGATTTTAGTCGGCCGAGTCAGTCTTTAGGGTAAGGAAAGAACAATGCTCATGTTCTAATTGTTCCCTTGCATGAGTGACATCACCTGATGGGAAGGATAAAGTAGTAGGGACAATCATTGGCTAGAGAAGGTAAATCAGACCCCAAGAGCACAATGATAACCATTCTACCCTTCCCCGAGTTCCTCACCCACACGATTTATCCACCCCAATTCAAAAATGTTTAAATCGTCTTGTCATGACCTATTGGGAACCCGATCCAGTTCCTCCTAGGCACCAAAAGTAAGCATTGTCATATCTTTCTTTCCTGAACTCCAAACTTGACAAAATTGGTCTTGTTGGAAAGGTCTCATCAAGAACTTCAATTTTACATCATAAAATTTATAAATGAATGGATTTTGGTGAGATAAAAGGGTAAAAGGTAGGTAAATAATGAAAGTGTATTTACAGGTAGCTCAACCACCAAAATTGATGGAGTATGGTGCTCATACCTTCTCCTACAAGAAAAATTACATGGAGAATGGTCTTGTAAGGGTGCCCATGCTTGTTTTCAGTGATTTAATGCATGTTTTTGGTGGTTGAAGGAAAAATATGAATTTCCCTCTCTTTCCCCTCCTCTTTCTCTCTCTCTCTCTCTCTCTCTCTCTCTCTCTCTCTCCAAATTTCCTATATATTTGGCATTGATGCTCATTTGTAAAGGTTGGACCCTCTCAGAATACAAGGGCATCAATCAATGTGCCGCACAAATTTTTTTAGTTAAAAACCTCATATTTGGAATTATACAATGTGTTTGTGCCTTCTTCCTTCATTATAATGGACTGTGCATCCTTATAAGGCAATAAAATTCATGTTTTGTGGCTATTCTCTTCCCTAGCTTGTGTTCTATTGCATTTTCTTGCCTCTTCATTCATTGCAAGTATGTTGTGTATGTTTTTCCACTTTGTAGGGTTTATTTCTATTATGTTTTACATGGAAATGGAAGGTAAGGTGTTGTTTTGATCTGTGGCACTCATGTCTTCCCTCTTCATCATCATTTCCTCCCATATTTCCCTCATTGAGAGTTTCTTTCCCCCTTTCTTGGTGCTATCACCTCCCTTTAGCTTAGGATATATATTTTCATGTGTCTCTCTTTCCCAGTCGCTATGAATGATTGGATAAGGATTAGATAGCCACATTTCTAGTAATAGGAGTAGTTTAACATTATAATAGGTAGAGGAACTAGATTTCTTTGGTAGTTTTTCTTAACTAGTAAGGTTCCACACTAAAAAAATCCAATATTTCCTAAAAACACTAATTTGTTATTCATAAAAATCTACGGTGCTATTTTTGGTGTTAATTATGACCTAGTTGTTTCATTATTAGTTATTCATTCCTCTTCCAAAGTGGACAATACAAGTTAGAATTAAAATGTAGATACAAATATTCAAGTAACATCATATTCAGGTAAGGTTGGACCGCTCTCTAATCTCTAATAACTGGATCCTCAATCAAGAGTTTCATCTGTCCTCTCTGCCTAGGATTGGCTCGGATCACAATCCCATTGTTCTCAACCTTCTTTCTGATATCAAAACTAGCCATGCCTCATTCAAATTCCAGAAAATGTGGTTAGATCATGAGGACTTCCAGGACAGTTTGAAAGAATGGTGGACTGGGAATGGGCTGGGAACTTGCCAATTCCAGCTTCTTGAAAAACTTAAAAATGTCAAGCAAAAAGTTAAGATCTGGAACAAATCAGTTTTTGGTAATGTTATGGCCCAGAAAAAAGATCTCCAGCAGCAACTTGAAGACCTTGAGCAAAAAGTAGCATTTCAGGGTATGACTTTTGAAGATAATAATCAGGAAAAGCTCCTTCTCTCAAAATTTCACAACATATGTGCTAGAGAAGAATCCCTCTGGAGGCAAAAGTCTCGGGCTATCTGGCTCAAGGAAGGTGATAGAAACACGAAATTTTTTCACGCCACCACTCTGCAGCATAGAGCTCATAATAAGATTTCTGAAATTGCTAAAGCGGATGGATCTTCTTCAAAAGATCCGGCGTTTATCAAATCCGAGGCTGTGAGATTTTTTTCTAGTCTTCTCCATGACTCTTCTCAGCTTAATGATGAAGCAGCGGCCTTTATGTTAAGAGCAATTCCTGACAACCTTCTGTCTGTGGAAACTTTCAAAGGGCTTTCTCGTTCGGTTGCTGAAGATGAATTAAAGACTGCTGTTTTCTCTTTGGACGGGACAAAGCGCCGGACTGACGGTTTCTCGGCCTTCTTCTTCCAATCTTGCTGGGAGGTCTGCAGGTTAGATCTTCTGAATGCTATTAATGAGTTCTTTAGAACTGGAAATCTTCTCAAAGAATTCAACAATACTCATATAGTCTTGGCTCCTAAGAAGGCTGATGCTAAGGATTTTAAAGACTTTCGTCCGATTAGTCTTGTAAATGTCGTTTACCGCATTTTCACAAAAGTTTTGGCCCTAAGATTACAGCCTTTGCTTTTTTCTCTTATATCCACCCAGCAAAGCGGTTTTATTAAAGGAAGAATCATCCAGGATGGAGTGATCATGGTTCACGAAGCCATCCATTCCATGGATAAAAGCAATACGGAAGGTATGGTGATTAAATTAGATATGAACAAAGCTTTTGATAGAGTCTCTTGGCAATTTTTGGATATGGTTTTGCTGAAGTTCGGCTTTCAACCCAAATTTAGGAAAATCATCCAAAATTGCATCTCCACAGCAAGATTTTCTGTGGTGATAAATGGCTCTCCTTCTGGTTTCTTCTCTAGCACACAAGGGCTGAGGCAAGGAGATCCTATCTCCCCTTTACTTTTCATCATCATGGCTGACAGTCTCAGCAGAACTATTTCCAAAGCCATTGAAGATGGATGGATAAAGGGCTACAAGCCTACTTCTCAGGACATTATAACTTCTCATCAGCTGTTTGCGGATGACACTATTCTGCTTCTTATGGCCTCCCTCCTTGAAGCAAAAGGCATTAAAATTATTCTCAAATTCTATGAGTTAGCTTCGGGACAGAAAATTAATCTCCTCAAGAGCTCTATCTACTTTTTCAATACCCCAGAGAAGAGACAGAACAAAATCGCTAGAATTCTTGGATGTCCTATTCATTCCCTTCCTGCTACTTATCTTGGATTGCCTTTGGGTGTATCTAAGGTTTCTGAGCAGGTCTGGAACTTGCTTCTTGACCGCTTTTCAAAAAAATTAGCTAGTTGGAAAGGAGCTGTTCTCTCCTCTGCTGGAAAATGTCTTCTGATTAAAAGCACTCTCCAAAATCTGCCGATTTATCTTATGTCTCTCTATAAATTTCCTGCTGCTGTGCTGAATAGTATTGATAGAATTCAAAAGCACTTTCTTTGGCACGGATCTGAAAGTGGTTTTAGATATCATTTGGTTGCTTGGGAGGAAGTTTGTATTCCTAAGCGGCTGGGGGGCTTGGGTATTTTGAATCTTAAATATTTCAATGCTGCTTTGCTGGCCAAGATGGGGTGGAGATTCATTAAAAATAATCAACCTTGGTCTGATCTTCTTAGAGCAAAATATCTGCAGAACAATCAGCCTCAAAGCTTCCTCTCTCAACAGCCCCTCCCTTATGGCTCCATCTTTTGGAATAATTTGCTTGATACTAGGAGCCTGTTGATTAAAGGCACTAAGTGGAATCTAGGTAACGGAGCCAATATTAGTTTCTGGCAGAACAACTGGAGTAATCTGGATTTGGAAAATGATTTTATTCAGATCAAAGACCCCCTCATCCAAAAATATGGTTGCCTAGTGAAGGATTACATAGAAGATATAGATGGTCAGAAAAGATGGAAAATGTTGAAGCTGCCAGGTTGTAATAATCAAGCTACTCTTTCCTCCTTTCAAGACGAGCTAAACCTTATTCCTCTGGATCAGAATGATATTGCTGATGAGCTGGTTTGGAAAGATTCCACTGAAGGTGACTATACTGTTAAAGCTGGTTATAATTCCTTTTTCCTGTCTATTAGCAGAAATTTTGATTGGAATAGGATTTGGATGAAAGAGCTATCGCCAAGAATAAATCACTTCATGTGGCTAGTTTTAAAAGGTAAAATCCTCACTATTGATAATCTTATCAAAAGGGGTTTCATTATGCCCAATGGATGCTGCATCTGTAAAGGAGATGATGAAAATATTAATCATCTTCTCCTCCACTGTGATTTTGCTAGAAACATCTGGAGCCGGGTCATTTCTAATTTAAATGTCACTTGGACCTTTCCGGATAATGTTGTTTCAGCTTGGAATCAATGGCTTCCTCCTTTCAAAAACTTCATTTTATGTAGGCTTTGGCTTTTAATTTTTCCTCATGTTCTTTGGAGTATTTGGAAAGCTCGGAACAACATTATTTTTAGAGATATCAGAACTTCTGGGGAGAGCTTAATTAAGGACTTAATTTCTGCTGTGAAAGACAATGCTGAATCTATCAAGCCTCCAAAAAATAAGAATTACAGCAAGGATGAAAATTTCATTCTCCAAAATTGGAATTTGAATCTGGATGATTCAGTCTATAGAAGCTCTAAAGTGGATAGATCTACTGTTAAATGGATCCCCCCCCCTCACGGCTGGTTCAAGCTGAATTTTGATGGTGCTTCGAAAGGTAACCCAGGACCTGCGGGGGGCGGGGGCATTATCAGAAATCATCAAGGATCAGTTATTATGGCCTATGCAGGAAAAATGGGGTCTCAAACAAATCATTATGCGGAAGCTTTGGCTGCTCTCTGGGGGATTCGCCTTGCTAAGCGGATGAATATTGATAAGCTTATTGTGGAAGGGGACTCCTTAAATATTATTAACACCCTCAGAGGTAAGCAGCCTCCCAGTTGGACCATTCGCAGCTTCATTCATGAATCTATGAAGATTAGTGAATGCTTTCAGAACTGCTCTTTTCTTCATACATACAGGGAAGGAAATAGAACTGCCGACGTTTTGGCTAATGTAGGGGTTGTTAATGATCATTCAAACCTTACCACTTGGAATGATCGAGCACCCCTTCCCCCCAACGTTCATAATTGCCTTATCAATGATCAGCTTCGCGTTCCTAGTATTGATGAGACTACCGTGTGAAGCCCTTGAGCTGGCAGGTTCTAAGTGGGTCAATCAAAAGTATTTACCTCTTGCGCTGCATTGGAAAATTCACAGTACTGTTATCAGCTGGCACGCTTTCTGGGTGTCTAAAAACATTGCCTGTGCGCTGTTCGGTGGCAGCAAGGTCGCAGCAGCTAAGCGGAGTCTTGGGGGAAATATCAAGCTTTCGCAGTCCCTGAGCATAACAATGGGTGGTGCCCCGAAGCAAACTGAGCCCACCTGTGATCCCTCCGCTGGAAACAGGATGAGGTTCTCTGGAACCTGCTGAAAATTGGGGGGGTTAGCAACTTTATTGAGCGCATCAGTGGTTATGATACGCGCATTTCTGCTAAATTCGCGCGCCTGTGGAAGGACGGCTCCATCACCTTCAGAGGGGTTAGCTATGCTGTGAATGAAGAGCTGATTGCGTTAGTTACTGGTCTTGATTTGGATGGAATTAAATTTTCGAGTAAGAGGATAGACAGGAAGGTGGAGGAAGCTAAGTTTGTCGAAGAGGGGGATGACTTAATCTTCACCACTGGCGGTATCCTCGTCTCATCCATCCCTCCTCCTTTCGACGAAATTGCCCGCATGATGGTGCGCTACATCACGTTGGAAGGCAGGTTTATCACTGTTCCTATTCGCCATTTAATTTTTCTGAATCATTTTCGCAGAGGCTTCAAGGTTTGTTTCCCACACTTCATCCTAAAATCTTTAGAAGCTTCTATCATTGCTGTTAAGCATTCTGTGGGCTCTCTTCCCCTCCACCAGGGGGTTATCCTCCTCCTTCATCAGCATTTCCTCCTGCACTCCCCCCGTCATTCTATTTCTACCCTATCGCGGCCTGCCTCTCTTCCTTGGCACCCCTCCCGCTGTCCAACCCCCTGCCCACTCCTCCATGCCGTCTCCCTCTTCTCATCACACTGCCTTCCCCTCCATGTCGTCGCCCTCCCTCCCTGACCCTTCCAGTGTTCCGGCTCCCTCCCCTGCCATTGTTCCTTCCCCTGCCCCTGCTTCTTCCTCCGTTGTACCTTCCCCTGCCCCTGTTCCCTCCCCGGCTTTTGTGCCTCCCCCTGCGTCCCCGGTCCCTATTCCCTCGAGGCGCATCCTGCGCAGTATGAAAAGGGCTGAACTTCAGGTGGCTCAAGACCTCCTCACCATGCACCATGAGTCTCCTGCCTTGGACTCTTCTCCTCCTGATGCCCCTGTTCACTCCCCTGTGATAGCTAGCTCCACTGGTCCCTCCCTGGATGATCTCTCCAAGGATGTTGCTGCGCTTAAGACTCTCACTGCAAATTTTTCCAAGTCGACCGGCAAGCGCAAAGTGCGGGATCAGGAAGACTTACAGGCCAACCAGGTGGAAGAGATTTACAAGAAACTCTTCTCCTTGGATAGCAGAATTCAGGCCTCTCATCTCAGGCACAGCACGGCAATGAGGGCGATTCTCACCTTTCACGAAACACAAATCAAAAATATATGCAATCTGAGCAACCTCCCTCCAACTGGCTGGATACATGGCATTAAAAAAGACATTGTGTTCAAAGAGGCAGACAAGAATGATCCTGCGCAAATCTCAGCTCTTGGCCTCATCTCGGCCTTTCTCGCTTTGAAGGCGGCTGTGGAGAAAACCATAACCAATTGACTTTTTCTGTTTAGTTGCTGCTCCTTCGCTGTTTCGTTGCTGTTTCCTGGCTGTTCCTTTGCTGGTTTTTTCCGTTTCTGTGCTCTTTTTGTTTTGGCAGTTATGGGCTGGGCCCATTTGGTGTTCATCTTTTCTATGCTGGTTTTTGGATCCTTTTGTCTTTGACTACTTTCCATCTGGCTTTTTGAAGCCTTTTTGTTCGAGGGTATAGGCCCCTCTCAAAAAACTATTTACCATTAATAAAAACATCATTCAACTATATTTTTTCCACATTATCTAAATAAATTAACATCATTGGTTAACACAAAATTGGCATGGAATACACTCTACCTTACACAAAAATTATCATAACATTTAAATTTATGTATGGAGAGAGAGGGATATAGATATATAGATAGATATATATATAGAGAGAGAGAGATCTTATCATTCATTTAGATCAATTTAGGGGATAAATAAGGAACATTTTCTAATTTTACATGTGTACGTATTTTATTTTTAATTAGAGGGTTTCGAGAGAGAGAGAGAGAGATAGAGAGAGAGAGAGAGAGTAAATAAATACACAATAATTCATTCAATGATAAAAAGAGTTGAATCACGAACATCAACAATGTTTATGGAAATAGGGTTATTATATGTTTACAAGTGCATGCCAAGAGATCACAAATATTAGTCAAATGTTCCCAAGTTTATGGACGGTTTAACACACTTCCAATTACTTATCTCATGCCATGAACCAATCCTCTAAGTTACTTCAAGGTTTTGATAAGGTTTCATTTGCCGATGAAGGATTAGTTCCCTTCATTTAGGAGAAACATTCCAACTTGGTTAGCTAAATTAGCTAGGGAATCTCCTAAATATAATTTTTATTTGAAAGAAATAAAAAATAACTCTTATATGGTGTTCAACTAGCTAAAGAGTGAAAGGGGATTCGCGAGAACCGATGTCAAAAATAATGCACCACAACAAAGTTACACTCCGATGGTAACGTCAAGCTCTAACACAATAAGCAAGATTCAAACAATGGAAAGAATATGCAAATAAGAAAATAGGTCTGCTCATCCTCATAGATTGAAAAAAAAGTACAAATAGGGGTGCTGTGTAACCCCCATGCCTAAAAAAGGAAAGAATATCAATGACACCACTGACACATATGATGTGACTGATGCATATGACGCCACTAAAGGAGGAGTTACAATTCCAAATAAGGAATGTAACTCCTATGACGCACTAACACAAATGATAATGACAGATTCTATGACAGAATTTGACACTTGTCGTTTGACTTCCTAAGACCTATGAATCTCACAAGGTAAGATGACCCACCATGTTATGTGGACAATGACTAGGCATGTCATACACATCAACACCCCCTTCATCAAAGCCGAGGAAGAGGTCAAGGTAAGCTAGAATAGAAAATAAGACTCCCTAGAAAACTAAGAAAGATGTGTCAATGAGGCCTAAAAACTAAAGGCACGATGACAGAATATGACACTTGTCATTTGACTTCCTAAGACCTATGAATCTCACAAGGTAAGATGACCCACCCTGTTATGTGGATGATGACTAGGCATGTCATACACATCAACACCCCCTTCATTGAAGCTAAGGAAGAGGTCAAGGTAAGCTAGAATAGAAAATAATACTCCCATAGAAAACTAAGAAAGATGTGTCAATGAGGCCCAAAAACTAAAGGCCTGATAAGGTGCCCATATACAAACAAAATCTTTCTGGAAAGAAGAAGAGGAGAAGGAGGACTATATAGCTTGAAGAAGATGGGCAGGCTGTAGCAGACCTCACCCTAAGAAGAGACCGCAAGTGAAGAAATTTCACCTCAGTGAAGGGCTTGGTGAATATGTTTGCAACTTTGATAATGAACATACTTGTATGTCGATGATGTTTTCATGTATCACCCCGTATGAAGTGCATATGAATCTCAATGTACTTTATCCACCGATGATGAATTGGATTTCTACAAATCAAGATAGTGCTCATGTTATCATAGTAGATAATGGTAGGCAACCGAAAGTGAATGCCAAACTCTGTCAAGATACCTTGTAACCAAAAGCGACACTGTGGTAATGTTAACTAATCCTCGTATTCTACTTTATCGATCATATGGCAATGACGTTACGCTTCTTTTTGGACTAAGCTGGTAGGACCTAAACCAAGAGTGAAATTGTAGCCCGAGGTAGACTTCGATGATCTAGATCATAGGCCCAATTTGAGTCTATAAATCCAACCAAGTCAATCTCAATCCCTCCTAAGTAATAAATACCATCTATGTGAGTGTCATGAACATAGTGAAGGATTCTCTTTGCTACTTTTAAATGTAGCTCATGAGGCTCCTGCATAAATCTAGACATGATGCTGACAACATATGATAGATCTAGCCAAGTGTGAGTAAGGTAGATCAAGCTCCCCACCAACTACCGATAAAGGGTATCATCAACCAAGGGGGAAGAGCAATTAGAAACCAAATTCACCCTGGAAAGAAAAGGAGTAGGTGAGGGCTTATAATCAGACATGTGAAACCAAGCAAGAAAATCAAGAGAGTACTTAGGCTGCGAGATCATAATTCCTGAGTCAAATTGTGAAATCTGGATCCCAAGAAAATAATGAAGCAATCCTAAGTCAGACATGGAGAACTTGTTGGACAAGGAGATCTTCACAGAATTAATGATAGAGGAATAGCTACTCGTGATCAACAAGTCATCAACATAGAGAACAAGAGTAAGCATGGAGTCATCCTACCTCGAGAATATACACATTTGGGTTAGAGTGACATTGAGTGAATCCTGATGCAAGTAAAAAGGAGTCCATTTTGGCATACCAAGTCTGAGGGGCTTGTTTAAGGCCATAGAGATACTTCTTTAACTTACAAACAAGGGATGGATCATGGACATAACCCGGAGGTTGTTCCATATAGATATCTTCCTCTAGGTCCCCATGAAGGAAGGGACTCTTAACATCCATATGGTGGACTTCCCATCTGTTAGCGGCAGTGATGGCAAGGGTCAGTTGAATGGAAGTAATCTTCACAACTAGAGCAAAGGTTTTGAGTAATTAACCCTAGCTACATGGGAGAAACCCTTAGCTACAAGTTGCGCTTTATACTTCTCAACTTCTCCATTGGTTCCATACTTTGTTTGATATATCCACCTACACCGAATGAATTTTATTCCTTTTGAAAGAGGGGTAAAATCCCAAGTTTCATTCTTTATGAGTGAGGAATACTCCTTATCCATAGCAGAATCCCACTCTGGAATCCCAAAAGCTTCTTGGAAAGATGGTGGATCAGAAGCAGAGGTGAAGAAGGAGTGGGGTCAATGAAACTTGAGTGCATACGTCTCTCATATGAAGGATCTCCAACTAAATCTCCAGCACTCTGTAAATTTTTCCTGGCCCAAAGAGGTCCCGAAGGTTCAAGCTCAGAGTCGAAGATTCTTCACTTGAGTGAGAAGGGACATAGTCCTCATCATCACTACTATCAGAATCTAGAAGACTTAGAAGTTTGAGGATTGGGAGGAGTAGGGAGAGGAGGAACTCGCTCAACAACATCATCATCTGATGAGTCAGAATCTGAATCAGTGGGCAAAAGAACCTCAGTGGAAGTAAAAGTCAAGGATGACTCATAAAACTTCACACTCCTCTCAATATAGAGTTCATGGATAGTAGGGTTCAACAATCAACATCCCTTCATGCCATCAGGATACCTAAAAAATATACAAAGTTTAGATTGTGGATCCAATGTCTTACATTTCTTCTTGGGAATCTGAGCCATAGCCTTGGATCCGAAGACTCGAAAGTGCTCAACATGAGGCTTGTGTCTAAATTAGACTTCAAATGGTGTCATCCCTCTTACTACCTTGTGTGGAACATGATTTTGAATGTAACAAGCACAATTCACTACTTTAGCCCAATATTGTGGAGGAAGGGACTTCGAGTGAACCATACAAGTAGCCATCTCCTTTAGAGTTTGGTTCTTTCTTTCTACAACTCCATTTTGGGAAGGGATGTAAGAAATTGTACGCTGCAAAGAAATCCCCTCAGAAGTGTAGAAATCCTCAAACCTATTACTCACATACTTGCCTTCATTATTGGTTTGAAGAACCTTGATAGACTATTTTTCTTGTTTCTCAGCAAGAGCCTTAAAGTTTTGAAAATTCTCAAAGACTTTAGACTTAAGCTTAAGAAAATATACCCAAGTATAATGTGAAAATTCATCAATGAAGGTTAGTATATATAGAGCTCTAGTGAAAGAAGGAGATGGAAAGGGGCTAGAAACATCACTATGAACAAGATCCAAGGGATGAGTAGCTCTCCAAGATTTTCCCTTATCAAAGTTTTTTTCAGGGTGCTTTCGAGGGTGCAACCCTCACAAAGACCTTTAGAAAACTTAACTTGGGGTAACTTGTTGACCATTTCATTTTGGCTCAATTGTTCAAGGTAACGATAATTTAGATTCCCAAAACACTCATGCCATAGCTTGCTAACCTCATTTGCATGAGTGAGCAAGGCATTAGGCGTCAAATTAGAAGAGAAGTGGGAAAAGGTATACAACCGTGAACGGTGATCCACCTTTCCCTTAGCCACAGTGCAGTCAGAGTTAAGCTCATGAATGATCACCGAGTTAGGACCAAATTCCACTCGCATTCCTTCACCAAGGTGGGTGATTTGGTAAACTAATAGGAGATTGGTAGAGAGATTGGGAACACTCAACACTTGGTTAAATGTTCCACCTTCTATCTCTATTGATCCACTACTAGAAACCGACACATGAGTGTCATCACCCAACGTGATTTGGGACATGCCACATGGTTCAATGCTAGAGAATTCAACCTTTGAAGAAGCCATGTGGTGCGAGGCACCGGAATCGATAATCCAAGTTAATGATGGAGCTGATCTAGCTAGAAGGACCTTACCTTTATTATTTTCATTTTTAGACTCCTTTGCGTTAGAAGACTCGCCCTTTTGAGCATTTTGTTTAATGGATTTAGGAACACTTATTTTATTCTTCTCAAGTAAATGAGTTAAGTGATCAATTTTTTTGAAAACAATGATGCTCATCATGGCCAAAATTCTTACAATAGGAGCATTTAAACTTTTCCTTCTTCGCTTTAGGCTCAGAAGTCAAAGTGTTAGTGTTGGGCTTAGCTGGGGGTTGATTGGTCTTGGTTTCTTTCTTAGGTTGGTCCTTTGTTTCTTTCTTCTTTTCATTTTTCTTACCCTTATTCACCATAAGGGCATGTGACTTGTATTTTATAGTCCCCATTTGAATGAGTTTGTCTTGTTCTCGAATGAGTTGGGATGAAAAACTGTTAAAGGAGGGCATTTTCCAAGCACTACCCAAGGTGGCTTTCATGGCATGGAAAGTTGAAATGAAGACAGAGTATTCAGGACCTAACTTAGAAATAATTGAAAAGATTAATTGAGAGTATTTCTTTTCCACTTTACATTCCTTTAGAAGTAGTCTAGTATGGAAAAACTTTGAGAAGAAGGCCTGTAGGTTTTCAAAGTCACTAGGATTTAACCCTAGTAGTTCTTTCTCCAAATCATGTGGTCTCATTTCATCTTGCTTCCCAAACATATCATCGAGCATTTTCCATGTTGCATCAGGTGTTGAGGAAGTTTTGATGTGGAAGAGCAAGTCGGGAGAGACTGACATACAGAGAATACTAAGGCTTCATCACAATGGTTGAACCACTTATATTTTTGGGTTCATCATTAGGTTTGGTCTATAACCCCATGGTGACACGGTATAACCCTTTACTTTGAAAAACCAATATAATTTTAGATTTCCATTCGAATAAATTAAAAGGTGTGAGCACGGGTACTTTAGAGATATCCATAATGAAGAGATAGAACCAACGAAGGAAGAAGGAAGGAGAGAGAAAGGAAACAACCACCCCAGAACAATATCACACCCCCTTGAGTTAGGAAATTTATAGTTTAGTGCATTGATTATAACCATATGCGACTGTGTGTCGAGAACTAGTTTGTTGCTCACCTTGCAATCAATGTAATAATGCACAAGAGTGGAGACAACGATTAAGGTTATTGGGTGCAACAATTCAACACGGTAAGAAAGAAAAAAATGAGTGAAAATAATAGGGGAAGAGAAATCCTTATGAGAAATAGTGTCTCACATTGCAAAAAATAATCCCTTTACTATAAGACTGTGGTGGAAACACTCACAAGTCCACAAGCAATAAAAGGGATAGAAAAATGCTCAAGATGATTTGAAATGAGATGAATTAAGAAATACAAAGACACCCCCTAGAATGTGGCACTTTATAAAATAGTGAATTTACAAAAATAATAATCCCATCATCTAGAGTGTGAAAAAACATGCAACTTTGACTAAAGAAGTGCTCAAAACCGAGCAACGAGTCAAAAGTTATAGAAAAAAATAATTCCCACAACTAATGGAAAAATGCTAATAAGCCTACAAATAGATTAAAAAAGTGCCCTAAATGCATGCAAAGGGTGTCGTATGTATGCTCATTGGAAATGACATCAAATTTTAGATAGGGTTTATTTTTATTGCAAGGGGGATTAGCCTCCTACCAACCCTAGACCTCACCCTCCGTCTTCAACACTTGAAGGAAGGATGAATAAAACAAGTAAAAAACCCAAAAATAAAGGTTTACAATGCCAATTAAATGTTTTTAACCTCAAAACTTTTAAAAAGGAGATTGATTACCAATAATCAATTCTAGAAGGATGGATAAGGGGCCCACTTTGACCGAGCTGCTCCAATTGTATGGTAAACAACAGTGCGGATATGGTGAAGCTCTTGGAGAGACCGAAATCCAACATTGCATAGCTAGGGTGCAGAGTGTGCTAGGCAGAAGTTAGCACGTAATCTAGGGGACAAGTCAACATTGAAACACAATGCATGAGCTAGAGGAGCCATTGAAGGGAGCTAGAACTACATGTGCACAGAGACTAGCATAAACAGAAAACCAACAGTGTAACCATTGTGACACGAGGTCGGAGTGAGGTCAATCTTTGTGAGGAGCACTTGATTAGGTCGAGAATGAAACTTGAGTGGTAAGTTTGGATACCGAGGGCCAACATGGAAAGTGCATCGAGTTAGTTTCGAACAAACAAACACACGACAAGGATACTATTTGGGAAATGAAGCACATAGAGACGATGAGAACCCGAGAAGAGCACAAAGATAGTGCGGTGAACCAAGGAGTAAGGGGAAAAGATGCGGGGGTAGCACGTGAGCCAGTTGAGAAAGAGAACCAATGGCGAATATGGAAAAAGTAAAGGTCGAGAGAGGGCTTGAACAAGGTCACATCAGACTAAGATGGATGTCAATGAAGAGAGGTGGCCGAAAAAAAGGCACAAGACCACAACGGGGTTTGTGCATGAGCCACAAAGGTAGAGTGAGTAAGCCTCCAACCGGGAAAGCATGCGAAGCACCAACATGAGAGATCAAGCAAGTAGATGTAGGGGTTACCAAGAGTGCAGGTCACCTAGAGCAATGCAAACCCTGCTAACGGAAAACACGAAGGAGACAGAGTTGCATGGAGCATGCGAGATGAGGATATAATGTGAGTAGAAAATCCCTGCACAAAACCAATGCAGAGAGCTCATGAACAACCCCTAAAGAGTGCAGAATGAATCAATCACTGAGCAAGGTGAGTTGAAAACATTACATGAGAGAGCTAGATGATGACTAAGGCGGCGAGCTTAGGGCCGAGTTGTCCCAAAAAATACACTTTAATAACCTTAGAAAAGGCACAAAACCAACACGAGCAACAAAGTGATCAAACTCTGAACCTACAATCTGAAGCCCACAAAACATGCATGTAACCCTAGAGAATCGATCGGTCAAAGACACTAAACCTGAAAACACCAGAAACTTCCAACTGCTAAAACCTCAACGCGAGGTGAGAAAAACGATTCCAAAGTAATAATTGAAAAAACTTGCATGAGGAAATAAGAAGAAACTAGAAGTAATAAGCAACTAATAAATGAAGAGTGCACATTTTACCAAAACCAACTATGATACCATGAAAGAGGGATTCATGAGAACCGATGTCAAAAACAATGCACCACAACGAAGTTGCACTCGATGGTAACGTCAAGCTCTAACACAATAAACAAGATTTGAACAATGGAAAGAATATGCAAATAAGAAAACAGGTTTTCTCATCCTCATAGATAAAAAAGGAAGTACAAATAGGGGTGTTGTGTAACCCCCATGCCTAAACAAGGAAATAATATCAATGACGTAATCGACACATATGACGCTGATGAAGGAGGAGTTACAATTCCAAAGAAGGAATGTAACTCCTATGAAGCTAATCGATGTAAATGAAAATGATAGATTCTATGACAAATTCGACACTTGTCATTTTAATTCCTAAGACCTATGACTCTCGCAAGGTGAGATGACTCACCAGGTGATGTGGATGATGACTAGGCATGTTACACACACCAACAAAGAGATTGTAGGGAATTCAACACAAGTGTTATGCTAAGATGCACCGATTTTGGAAAATCCATTCCGAAGGACTTCAGTAAAACTAGAAATTATCAATTAGCCCTACAATGACAAAGGGGGTCATAGATAGGCTAATGTGTAATTTATAAAACTTTCATAGATGAAAAATAGTACATGTTATAATAATTTAAAAGATAGGGACTGATTTAATAAAAATATATAAATTAAATATGATTTCAGAGTAACTTCTATAATTAGTGATATACAAATGATGATGTATAACAATATACAAATGCTAAGTACTTAAACAATGTAGAAATCTAAGAAAATGAGAGGGATAAATAACTTAGCTGATTTTCTGTGTGATCTAGAGAAATTTAGAATTTGTGTGACTACTAGATATAAGCTGGAAATGATACTACAAGAGGATGAAAAAAGATTTTGAACTTGGGACTATGTTGAACAGGAGCACTAATGAGAGGAAAGGAGCACCCATGCACTAATTTCTAATTTGGGCACTGACATCTGCGTAAATATTTAGGATCTTTTTTCTGGGTTTTAGGGTCTTTGATCCAATGTATGATTTATAAATCTGACTTCACTGTTATGGTTTCGATGTCACATGTAACCTGTAAAACAAACCCTATATATTTGCAAAAGCTCACAAACACATTAGATCTGAAATAAAAATGTAATATGTGAAGTTAGATTTCCCTGATAGTCACTCGAAGAATGAACTTGTTACAGAGTGCCATACTAACTTCTAAATTCCATGTAGGTATGGGTTCTTATGTGTGAAATAACTTCCTTAGGTTTCCCTTGCATTGATGATGCCAAGATAGTGGGATATAGCTAGCTTAGATGCAAATGTGTGATATGTAATTCAAAAATTTCCCTTCTTATGTAGTGTATGCAACCCAAAAATCTTGTCCCTTATGATAGTAGTGGTAGTATGTAGATGAGATTATCCCTTATAATTTCTAGCTTGAATAATAGTGCGTATGTTATGTATAAATGAATCTATTGCTTGAATTTTTACACTAGTGACACAAAACGCCAATTATGAACACGATATAAGGATAAGAAAATGATAAGGCTGACCACAAATGTCAAAAATGAGAAAAATAAATAAACTTGACAAGGTACCTAGGATGGACACATTCCGGGCACTAGTGTCTAGAGTGAGCACTAGTGTCCTAGAATAAATGATGAAAAATGTGAAAAGACAAGAAGATAGGGATCCCGTGACCTAACTAGAAGTAGATGCATAAATGAAAAATGTGGAAGAGAGTCACAATAGAAAATAATCAAAGGACATAGATAAACAAGAGATAGTGTTACCAATGAATAATTTTCTTACTCAAGATTCATGCATATAACAATATATTGACGACATAAAAAATAGTAATATGTATGCGATTTTGTGTCTACATTTCCCCCCTTTATGATATTTGAATGAAATTCAAGTAGTGTAAAGGACGTAAGGAACATACCTATATAGAGTCTGGAGAAGAAATATTATAGCATGTGTGTAGAATGCAAAGACTTATAATGTGGAGAGTCATGGATCAATGTTTTGATTCATGTGGCATAAGAGAAAGTAGTAACCATCGTAAGGATCAACTTGGCTAAATAGTTTAAATGTCATTAGAGATGTTAGATTGTTTACAAAAGGTGATAAAGAGGGGTATGGAGTGATCAATTCCAAACCCGATTCATAAATATTTGAATGATTTAGGCGTCCTTACTTCGAGAGGAAGAGTTTTGCAGAGAGAGGCCTATTTTTATCCTTCCATGAATGCATCCCCAAAATTTCCTACCACTACGAGATAGATAGAGACCCAATTTAGTTCTCGTGTAGTTCCGTATTGAATAACCCATATAGGAGTAGTATAGGAAAGGAAATGATGTCTCATTTCCCCCACTCCTATAGTAATGGGTGTTTCGGTTTGAATAGCGCTAGATAGCTTCCAAGTTAGGTAATCTAGAAGTGATGATAGTAGTAACATGGCTCCCAAGATAGGTCATCCTGGGAGTGATATTAATTGTGATTATTGCATTGATTGATTAACTTAAGTGATAATAGTTGATTGGATAAGATGGATTTAGAAAATTACTCATGGAAAGGTTTTTCTTTGCTCCCGGATTAGGCTATTTGGGGGATAGATTTTAAATAGGAGAAAGTATTGACCGCTCCTCTGAGAATAATTGCAAGTGTGTTTGAATAAGCTAAGAGAAAATTATAAAATGGAAAAAGAGGTGGAAGGAATAAAAATAAACAGTGTGATTTCCTTAGTATGCACAAGAGTACTCTTGATTTCCTTTCCTTTTCACTTCTCAATTTGACATACTCATCAAGGATAAAAACAACAAAGTTATAAGTTTTAGAGATATCAAAAATATCCCGGAGAATGTCAAAAAGAGTTTTCAGAAGATTTTGAATTAGTTTGGTTGGTGTTTCAACTTGGTGGTAGTAGTGCCAATTGAATGTTGACTTTGTGTTGACTTCCATCCGATTTTGATCTGTAATCTGGGTGACTTCATTCTCCTTTTGTCATTCGGGAGTTGATTTCTTGGTGTTTTGTTTTTGTTCATAGCTTGCTATTTTTTTGTTGTTTTGGTTTGGTTTCTTTTCTCTGAGACTTGTTTTTCTACTAATCTTTCATTATAAATCAGGCATTGACCTCTTTGTACCTAGGTAGGATCCCAAGAAAAGAAAATTTACCCTTAATAAAAAAATATCATAAAAATGTGATATTAATGTATTTGGAATGTCAATTGATCATGTTGTATTCCTAGAGGGATTATATGATGATCCCAATTATATACCCCCTTCGGTGAATGGGTAAAGGGTGGAGAAAGGAGCACCTTTGAGTTGAAAGTAAGGCTGTAATAGTAAATGAGAGATAACATAGGAGAGATAGTAGTATTTACCAAATAATGTGTATGTATCACATAGTACATGTTCCAGATGTGAATATGGAATAATGAAAATTTTATAGTATGGTGTTAGAGGAAACCATGATTCATTTGGTGCAAACAAGGAGAAAAATAGAGTAACGAGGCTAAAGATATGAGTGAAACATTGTGTTGTGTATTAGTTGTAAGAATAGTAGTAAATAGTAACTATAGTATATCGTAAATTGGAATTACTATAAATAGTAATATGTGTTGTCATGTCTTTTGCAAGGGAAAAATTAAAGAATGAAAACATGACAACTTTACCCTAGTGTCAAATTTTACTTGTAAGCCCTCCTCAATACTTCTCCAGAAATGTTTCCCTCTGTTTCAGGCCTGTACTATCCTTTCAAGTGTTCATATTTTTTGTACCAACATTTCCCATGTGTTTGAAATGTAAAACCAAGACCATATATTTCTTCTAAGGTAGTGCTTCTCAAGGAAGATTCTTCAAATGAACATAGGAATGCTATTTTAAGCCTTTCTAGGACCAATGTGCATTCCCATGAATGAATTAAAGGCCCAAATTCATCGGAAGATAATATAATTGTGAAAGTTTTTTAGGAACATGTAGAAAATATTTGATGGTTTAGGAGTATGTTCAGTGAAAGTGGGTATTTGAAGTTGAAGGAGCTTGTAGTTCAAAACAAAACCTAAGCTTTAGGAAGTGATTCCAGGAGATTTGTAATGAGTTGGAGGTGTACAATATACCAATGGAAAGGTAATTAAATTATTTAAATGATGGCGGTTTCATATTTTTCATAAGACAAAGGTGCTTCTTCCCACAATTTGTTTTCAATATGCACTTCCCACGGTCCTGAGAAAAAAAAACTATTTTTGAGGGGGTTTCAGGAATAATTAGAGCATGAGACCCATCCCATTCTTCTCAAAATTCTGTTTGGAGTCAAATTCACACAAATAATTTCATAAAATGACCTCTCGGATGCTTCAAAAGTGTCATCGTCAAGCCTCTCTCCAAGGTAAGCTTTCGGGACTTAGCCAAATTTAAAGGTGGACACATGTCATCACATAGTGATGACACACTTTTTGTCCCATATATCCCATCCCCTTGGGATATTTAGGACACCAAAATGCACCCATGCCAAAGTTATCCCCTTGGATCATCATGTGACCCCAATGAAGTGCAAACTTCCTAGTTAAGCCCCTTGTCGCTCATTCTTAGCTCCCCGTCGCACAATCACAAAGTGAAAATTGTCACTCCCAGGTGAGGGAAAAATTTCCTATCCCATCTGTCCCATCCCCTTGGGACAATTAGGAAAAAATAATTCACCCCATGCCCAAGTTGGCCCTTGATTTTCCATGTGACCCTAGGAAGGCTCCACAAGCCAATTTTTAGCCCCATCTCCTCTCCAGCTCATTGAATAAGATTCCACCACTTGTAATCACCAGATGAGGGAAAATTTTCTTGCACTATCTATCCCATTCCCTTGTGATAGCTGGCACACAAAAATGTACCCAAACCTAGCCCTTGCCCTGTGTCCTCCATGTAACCCAATTTCAGCCCCAGGAGCTTTTCAAGTGTTTCTTCTCTCCTCCACCAAGCAATCAACATTCCCCACTTGTCAAGATGAGAAGAGGGAATGTTTTTTATTCCCATTTTCCCCATCCCTTGGGATAGTTGGGTCAAAAAAATCACCCATGTCCAAGAGGATTTTAAAATCCAAAAAGTTACAAAATTATAAATGTCGTGCTTCTTCCACTCATGTGTGTTTGAGAAAGGCGCCGCTAGAATAAAATTTAAAAGACATTTCCATCCATTTTCCCTCCATTAATCCATGTTATATACTTCAAAACACACAAGAACTTTCTTTTTCTAAGACACCATGCCCAATTTTTTCCAAATTGACTCCATAGCCAAAAACATGAAAAACTCATATCTCCCAACCTAGTAATCAGAATTAGACAAGATTTTCATAGCCTCTCTCTCTCCTAGGTACCTACAAGAAGCAAGAAATAGAGAAATTAGAGGTTCCCTTAATTTTTAATGGAATCAAACCCTATATGTATGCCCTATCTCACTTTTTTCAAATTCCCACCATTCCGGCATATGTTTCAAGTTAGAATTTTGAGCATAGAGTCCAAAAGACAAACCTATTCTAGAGAAGATGATTTTGTGTCAATTTGAGGTGTAGAAGAAAAATTTATAAAAATATTAAGTACCTAGTGCTTCTAAATATTCTAAATATAAAATTTCCTAAAATAGTAAAACCATTAAAAGCAAATAAACTCAAAAATGACAGAGATGACAAACTAGACAATTTGAGATAAAAAAGAATAAAGTAAAAAAAAACCTTCTAAAAATATAAAGTGTTTGAAAATGGAAAAGAATTTTTTTGAAAGTGTTCCAAGCATGTTAGGGAGTCCACAAAACTGATTTCAAGTAAAAAAATCAATATTTCCCGAAATAGTAGCCCCTAGATCCCAACAACTAAAAATAGAAAGTTATGGTTTTGAGTGAAAAAAGTTGTTGTCATCTCCATTTTGGATCTATATGCATGAAAATATTAGTTATGAAAATAAAATGAAACTAACACCTAGTATTCCCAAAAGATAACTAAATTTATCATGAACATCAAGATGAGAGCTTAAGGAGATAAACTTCTTCAATAATGCATGAATCAAACTAACATTACTATGTTACCTCTACTTCTCTAGATTGCTTAATATAAAGATGAACCTAGTCAAATCCTAAGGAATTAGTTTTCTATTTTTTTCTCCAAGTGGTGAAGAGATCTCTCTAAAATGGCTACAAGACAATGCTTAGATATTCTCCTACCAACCAGGCTTGGAGGAATGGATGCAAGAGGGAGAAGCTACTACAATGAGGAAGGGGTTAAGATCAAATACTTCTAGCTTTAGCTAATGCAAATGAGAGGTTTTTCAAAGTCTCAAAGTGTATAAGGTGTATAGTTGAAAGGGAGACATTAGCCTTTTATTTATAGGTTTCCATTTGGGAAATTTTAAAATCCTAGTGCATGTGGGACAAAAGGGTAAAGAAAAAATGCACTTTTGATTAGGAGTGGATAAACATGCTTTAGAAGAGATAAACTTGGTTTAGGCTAGTTAAGCTTGATTAACAATTGATTAGTAACCTATGAGAGTTGGGAGGGGTCTAATTAATCACATGTATTTGATTAATAGCCTAGGAAGCTTTTAGAAGTGGTGTAGAGGGAAATGAGGAGATTTTAAATGGTTAAAAAGGGGGTTGTTTAGCTAATAAGAGGGTATATTAGCCAAATTAGAGGCTAAAAAAGCCTAATTAACTACTAAAATAGATAATTAGCTGATTATAGAAGGATTACGACCAAAATAATGTCGTGAATGGGCATCGAGAATGAAATAAAGAATAGTTTAATTGAGGAAGTGTCTTTAATTGATCAAAGGAGAAGATGAGAAGATCATTAATGCAATTTAAGTAATAAAACTATGAAAGAGGATTTTAGGTGTTTGCATTTTCCCCTCTTTGGGGTGGCGTAAGCGACACCACTTCAAAGATAGTAGAAAAACATAAACAAGTAAAATTTTTGAATGGGTATAAGAAAAATTAGTAGAATGAAGGATGCCCCCTCAAGTGTCAATGGGGTGATGAAAGAGGTTGATCGATGATCGAAAAGATGAAATACCAAAGTGAGGTAAAATCCCATTGCAGTGGGAGATCAAGATACTAAATATCGATATAAAGAGAAGAGATTTGGGCATTGATCTCCACCTAATACCAGTATGAACTCTTTTTTTGAAAATTTCATGGGGTATCATTACAAACCATGGAAAATGATTTTGTTAACAGATCTCGTAGGAACGTTTTATGGAAACAAATTGAAGAAATAGGAGGGGAAGGGGGGGATAGAAGGTGATCCCTATTACCCCAAGAAAATATGAAGAAAAATGTTTGATAGAATAAAAATATAGAGAAGGAAAATGAAGATGAAGAAATTGGGAATAGCTTGTATCTAACTAATGTGAAAACAACTTTATTGCATCATATTGCTCATGATCTATGTCATCGACCCTTATCAAAATATACACATACAACAAAAGTGTACTATAACATGAAAATTTATAATACCAACATCTGTTCATTGCTAAAAATTCTTAACTCAATGAAAAATACATAACACAATGAAATACAAGAAAGTAAATAAGCTAACCTAATAGGAAAACAAGTACAAACACACATACTTAAACAAACAACATTCAAGCCAACTATACAAATGTTTTTATTATTAAGCTTCGATTTCTACTGTGTGAATTAACGAAAAGGATTAATGAGGATGCCACATGTAAGGATACATGTGAGGGGAATATATGGAGGACGAATGGTCCCATGAAAAATAAATCGTGCACTATTGATCTATAAACTCTTCAACTTTGGAATTATTCACAAATCAAAAATTAATCACTGTTGTTTACTTTCTATTAGAAAATAATAGAGATATATACTTGAATGAATTACTATTGTGCTTAGAATAAACAATTTTAGCAAAGGAAAGAATATAAGTTCATAACACCAACAATTTTATCCTGGAAAACCTCCAATGGAGGAAAAACCAGAGAAGGGAAATTGCTCTTTCTTCCCACTTCTATTGGCCAATTCAAATCAACAGGTACAAAATTTACAATAAGTAAGAAAGGGAAGTAGATAATATCTCAACACTTCCTTCTAGTTACTTGCTTGCTCTGTCCAACACTCCTTTCTTCTACAAAAATACAATTTCCAGCACTAAGACTTCTTGCTCACTTGCTCCCATGCTTTGATGCCCTTCTACACTTCTATAATCATGTATGTATAGAATTTCTCATGTCCTCCCATGCACTGGAGAATGGGAAAGGTCATGAAGGAGAAGAGGAATGAACATCCTTTCAAATTCAGAGGTTGTTTATTTCAAATTTTGTTTTATGTCTGTAATGGCTGGATTGCTGCCCTATGCGAGACCAACAGTTTGGGACCACCGCCCGACCGGGAGGTGGTTCTATAACTGCCACCCCCGCACAGGTGGCGGTCCTGTTACTTAAAAGACAGAACCTCTGTTTCATTGTTTTCCTTCTTTGTGCTGACTGTTTCTGATGAAGTAGAGTTATTTCGGATCCCTATGGATCACACCTCCCCTTCTTAGGAGGCTTTTGGTCCCACAAAAGCTTAGTGGGGGAGTAGATGGGGAAAAATTCCCTCACTTGCTCCTTCGAGTACCACCGGGCTTGCCTTAGTGTCTTTCCTTTCAATCCAATCTACCAAGACTCATGTGGACCTCTCCTTGTCTCTCTGACCTTCTGCTGTAGCAATTCTTAATGGAAGGCAACAACTGTAGTTCTTCATCTTCATCTAGCATGGATGGCTCATATAGGTGCAAGTTCTTACAGTTTACTATAGAGTACATCCTCATGAATGATGGAAAATCAAGTCGAAAATCATTTTCCCCAACCTACTCCAATATGGTGAAGGGTCCATATCATAGTGGCTTGAGCTTCCGTGCTTGACCTTGTAGTCTCTCCTTACTCAAGTAAAGCCAAAATTTGTCTCCAACATGAAGCTTGTGTTCCCTCCTATGTTGATCATGCCTAGCTTTGTACTTTTCTTGAGATTTTTCTAGTTGTTCTTTGACCTTGAGATGGATTTTCCAGATCCTCTCAATGAACTTGTTGGCTCTAGTCACCTCTGTGTCTCATGTATCCTCCTCATCCTACTGTCTAACTACTATGTCCAATAGATTTGTAGGTAGATATCCCAAGCATGCTTCAAATGGTGACTTCATAGTGGATGTGTGTACTACCCGGTTATAGGAATGTTGAATGTAGGCTAAGGACTCGTCCCAAGTCCTTGGGTACTTACTGTTATACCCTCTGATCAACTATACCAAAGTCCTGTTTACCACCTCTGTTTGTCCATTTGTCTATGGATGGAAAGTTGTGCTCCTCTATAACCTGGTATCCATCTTGTCCCATAAAGTAGTCCAAAACTTCCCCAAGAACCTAGAATCCCTATCAGAGACAATAGACTTTGGCAAACCAAAATGCACCCATACATTAGCAAAGAAAATATCTACTGCCTCATGTGCTTTTACTATCTTTTTACATGCCATAAGAATACACATTTTACTGAATCCATCCACAAAAACATAGAGATAGTCATGGCCATGTTTAGACATAGGTAATCCTCCTAAAAAATCCATAGAAATGTCCTCCCATGGGCGAGTAGGTACTGGTAAAGGCATATCCAAACCCTCTTTCCGAGTTTTAGGCTTGCTAGTACAACAAAGTTTACATACATGAATAAATTTTGATAATTCTTCTTGCATGTTGGGAAAATATACATACCTTTGCAAGTGAGCTAGGGTATTACCAACACCAAAATGTCCCACTACTTTTGAGGTATGAGCTTCCCTCATCAATAGAAGTCTTTCTTCTTTAGGCACACAAAGTTTCCCCCATATATAGAGCAGCCCGTCCTTGAGATAACAATATTCAATCGTCATCTTTTCAGCGCCTTAGGACTGTAACTTCTGAAATGTTACCCCAAAGTCTTTGTCCTTGGCATATGCTTCTCTGTAAGCTTCCTTCGTGAAGGGCTTGATCTGAGAGATAGTGGCCAAACAGGAGAAATTTTCCTATGTGGGTGGCCTAGACAACATGTCTGCCACCAAATTTGTACTACCTTTCTTGTATTTGATCACTAGATGGAACTACTGAAGAAAACCCATCCATTTGTAGTGCCTTGCCTACTATAATTTAGACTGTGCTTACAAATACTGGAGAGGTTTGTGGTCAGTGTGCACAATAGTTTCTTTACCCAACAAATAATGTTTCCATTTTTTAATTTCTTGAACTAGTGCATACATTTCTTTATCATATACTAAATATCCTTTAACTACTGAAGTGAAGGTTTCAGAATGATAACATACGGGTTTACCTCCTTGAAGCAAACATTGTGCCCATAGCGTAATCACTGGCATCTGTCTCTACTTCAAAAGGCTGCTGCAAATTAGGAAGAGAAAGTACTGGAGCATGACTAATCTTGTATTTCAATAACTCAAAGGATTTGTCTTGTTCCTTACCCCAGTCAAAACCCTTACTCTTTGCAGCCACTGTGTAGAGGTGCTGCACTCGCTGAGAAACCTAGAATGAATTTCTGCATGTACTATATTGCTCCCACAAAACTTCTAGTCTCTGTGGATCCATGTTGGTGTTGGAAAATTTGTGATGGATTCCACCTTCTTTGGGTCCACTCATAGCTCTCCTCCTCCAACCACGTGCCTAAGATAGATAAGTGACTATTTTACAAATTCACATTTCTTCATATTACAAAGCAGTTGTTTCTCCTTGAGAACTTACAAGACTTGCTGCAAATGCGTTAGATGTTCTTCCCATGTGGCACTAAAAATCAAGATATCATCTAGGTATACAATGACACATGAATCTATGAAATCTGTAATACATCATTCATCAATCTCATAAATGTAGCGGGTGCATTGCATAATCCAAAAGGAAGTACTAACCATTCATACAAACCCTGTTTTGTTTTGAAGGAAGTCTTCCATATATCCTCCTCCTTCATCCTGACTTGGTGATAACCTAACTTCATATCCAACTTCATGAAAAATTTGGCATGTTGAAGCTAGTACAAGAGATCATCTATATAGGGAAGTGGATATCATTCTTTATGGTGATCTTATTCAAAGTGTAGTACTTGATGCACATTCTCCAAGAACCATCCTTCTTTGGCACCATCATAATAGGTGAACCGCATGGTGAGGTGCTCGGACGTATCACCCCTTGGTCTATTAGTTCTTGGAGTTGTTTCTTTACCTCAGTACTCTCCAAAGCAAGGATTGCCTATACAACCCAATGTTCGAGTAGAGGTGACTCTGGTAATAGTTGAATCTCATGCTCTACTTCCCATTTTGGTGGTAATCCACTGGGAGCTGAAATAATTCTGAAAAGACTAAATAATACTATCCAAATCTTGTTTTCCTTGGTTAGAAATATTTGAAAATTCTACCCCATCTTGTTTATCCTTTAACAAAAGTAAACAAAACTGATTATGATTTTCCTAAATAATCCATTTTTCTTGGTTAGCACTTACCATAGTAACCCGTGTCTTACGCTGGTGTGCTTGGATGTTGTAGCCAATCCCATCCTTGACCCATCTATACCGGTTTACCATTCTCATAAAGACAACATACCTAACGTAAAAGTAAGGACTCTTGAATACCACATCAAAAGCATCAAGTGGAATAACGTCAGCTTCAAAAACATCTATATATTGGGAATTTATCTCAAACTTGACCTTACATCTTCTTGTTACTTGAATTTCAACACCCTTATTCACCCAACCCAAAGGTTATGGGTGTGGATGCTCATAATTCTCAAGACTAAGCTTCTTTACAACTTCCTCAGAAATCAATTTAGATTGAGAACCGCTATCAACCAAAGCATTTACCTTAGTCCTCTTGATCTAGATTTTGATCTGGAATAGTCTACTCATCTCCTCTTCACTGTCCATGTTGGTGGTTGTGCATCCAATCCTTTTGTCTACATTAGAGTCATCTTTGATTTCCACCTCCCCTTCTGTCTTTACAACTATCATGGACTTCTTGGAGTCCTTGGTTCGGTTCTTTAGATGTAACTCTAGATGCAACTTCCAACATGTAGCATCAGTATGACCATTAATATCACAATTCTTGCAAAAATTCTTGGGATCTTTACAAGTATTTAAAGTAGTGGAAACTTGTTTACCTTTCCCTTTCCACTTACTCTTGTTACTTGTTTGCCCATAATCCTTTTTCTACTGATTTTTGACTGCTTTACCCTCGATCTACTTCTCCTTGCTTTTTCTCATCATCTATGTAGTATGCTTGTACACATGCTTCATTGAGATCCTTGGGCTTTGTGGAGATGACTTTTCTTCGAAGGTGAGTGTGAAGTCCTCCCAAGTATTTGGTCAGAATATCCTCATCCTCCAAATCCATGTTCAACAACATGGCTTGCCTCTGAAACTTTGTAGTATAGTCCTGCACACTTTGACCACTGCCTTGTCTAAAATATTGCCATTTAATCATTTGGTCAGTTTTATGGCCAATAGGATAGAAGTTAGCTCTAAGTAATTCCTTAAATTCTTGCCAATATTTCACAATAGGACGTTTCTTATTTTCACAAGTAGGTAGATGAGTTTCCCACAAAATAGAGCATGTACCTCCATTTTGAGATGTGAAAAGGTGATCCTGTGTGCCTCAGTGACATTATGGATGCTAAAGTAGACTTCTAAGCTGTTTCAACCATTTATCCAAGAATTTCGCATCTACTTGTCCTTCAAAGATTTTGATTTCAACTTTAGTCTCAACTTTAAAAGGAGTATGTTTAGATTTTACCTTTTCTCTTGTGTTATAAGTTTTTCTTCATGCTTTTCCCCATTATCATCCTCATCGTGACTCTTGCCTATACCAAAATTTTCGGATAAGCCTCGAACCACCAAGTCCATGGATTCTTGCTTAACGAAAGCTATCTTCTGCAAATCTGTAAGTTCCTCTTTCCTTCTAAACATCTTATCCATCATGGTCTCTAGCATCTTGATTCTACGGACCAAGTTCTCTTCCTCCATTTCTCCTTGAATTCTCTGTTTCCACTTCTTTGTAGAAATCTCTGGATCGCAAGGTAAAGATTTTCTCCTTTAGATATTTTCACTATCATACAAATTCAAGAATGAAATACCACAATCCTAGATACTTGTTAGCTTTGATACCAAAATGATCTATAAACTCTTCAACTTTGGAATTATTCACAAATCACAAATTAATCACTGTTGTTTACTTTCTATTAGAAAATAACAGAGATAGCTAGTGAATGAATTACTATTGTTCTTATAATCAAAAATTATAGTAAAGGAAAGAATATAAGCTCATAACACCAACAATTTTATCTTGGAAAACCTCCAATGGAGGAAAAACCAGTTAAGAAGGGAAATTGCTCTTTCTTCCCACTTCTATTGGCCAATTCAAATCAATGGTACAAAATTTACAATAAGTAAGAAAGGGAAGTAGATAATATCTCAACACTTCCTTCCAGTTACTTGCTTGCTCTGTCCAACACTCCTACAAAAATACAATTTCCAACACTAAGACTTCTTGCTCACTTGCTCCCATGCTTCGATGCCCTTCTACACTTCTACAATCATGTATTTATAGCCTTTCTCATGTCCTCCCATGCACTAGAGAATGGGAAAGGTCATGAAGGAGAAGAGAAACGAACATCCTTTCAAATTCAAAGGTTGTTCATTTAAAAAAAAAAATTCTGTCTGTAATGGCCAGGACCACCGCCCTGTATAGACAGGCGGTTTTGGGACCCCGCCTAGCCGGGTGGAGGTTTTTAACCACCGCCTTGCGTAGGTGCATCCTATTACTTAAATGATAGAACCTCCATTTCATTATTTTCCTTCTTTGTGCTGACTGTTTCTGATGAAGTAGAGTTATTTCGGATCCCTATGGATCAACTATGATATCTTACCCCAAGGAACACATTCGTGCAAGGGAAAAAAAACATAGTAAACAAACCAACTTTTGTTAATGAAAGGTAGATCCAAATGATCTGCAATTCACACACATGAACATGTGAGAATCCAAGAATATGTTTTGTAGGATGATTTTCAATGTTTGAGTATGATGCATGTGATACAGGCTTCATCTATGTACATGCTCGTTACCAATTTTTGAAATTTATGTGATGTTTTCAAATTTTTATGATTTTTGTGAAAGTTTTATATTATTTTTGAGTTTTCAATGGAAATGTATTTGAATGTTTTTATTTTTCCAACTAACATATTTGAATGTTTTGGGATTTTCAAAATTTATACGAATGTTTTTGTGATTTTCTAAACATATTTGAATGTTTTTGGTATTTTTGAAAGTTTTACGAAACTATGTACATGAAAATAAGGTAATGTGGATGCCCCCAGTGATAGATGGGATGTATAATGGTAGAATGCCATGTGTATGTTCAAGATAGTGAAGATGTGAGGATTCCCCCAAAGAGAGGTGAGAATGTACAAAGGCAAACTCTTCATGTACGGAAGGTGGATCAGGGGCCAATATGGATAGGTCCAACATGATGATGAACTCAAACCAATGAAGTGTAAGGAAGGAGAAAGCATTCCCCTAGTGTAAGCTGGCCAAGAAGCACATGATAGAAATAATTAGAAGATTATTTTTGAAGGAAGGGACAAAGTTTCCCTCAAACATAGAAAAATTTAATCTTACATACATGGATGTTTTGAATGATCCGAGGAAGAACAAAAGATGTCATGAAAGGATATGGGAAATGTAGCTAGAAGATAAGCGATGAAAAAGTGATTAGCCAAAGAAACAAATTGTAACGAAATACATAGAATAAAGTAAGAGTTTGAATGAGGTCCAAAAAAAGACACTTGGTAATATATTAATCCTACTTGCTCATAGAGATCCAATGTGTGCATGTGAAAATTTATGACCTCTTGGAGGGAAGATTTAATAGACAACAAGTGAAGACACCTTAGCCAATTTGTAGGAATGATTTATTTTCAAAGTTGATTTGTGAATGAATGGTGGAAGGATATCCATACATTCTCTCTACCGCAAACAAAGTTTTCATAGCCCCGACATAGATGTATTTGCTTCTTACTTTAACATCTCTCTACTACTAGCTATGTGTCCATAGCCCTAGTAGAGATATTGGAAATACCCCAAAAGAGAGTTATATATCAATTTGATTTTTATTTTAGCTTTTACCTTTTTGATTGATTTATATTGTTTGTTTCTTTTGATTTCTAAAAATTATTTCAGCTCTCTTGATTTTACAAGGGATTAAGAACCATTGATGGCTTGATGGAAGGATATGGGAGTGATTGTGATGATGACATTGGCTAGTGTCAACAAATATGCTCAAAATTTCTTTGCAACAATTTTATTATATGTTGATTATGATGTAACTCTACGAGGTCAGTTGTTCTTTAATTTACCAAGGTGATGAAAGACCAAAGTTAAATAGATACTATAGAGATAAATGTCACAAAAATGTGTGCGAATAGACTAACCAAAATATTATCGTAGGGATGAAAATGGTAGATTCCTTGCAGAGGAATGAAAAGAAAGGGGAGAAAGAACATCCATGTGTATGCAATACCTGATTACAATGTTTGACTCTTTGTACCTTTGATTTTTTTGTATTGTTTTAATGTTTTCTCATTTTTTGTATTTTTTTAGTTTTTAGATTTTGGGAAATTGGGACCAATCAATGTCAATCTACGTGATAAGATCCAACAACAATGTTCATAATTTCCTTGATAAGGGAGATTAAGCATGTTTTCTTATCAAGAGTAATATTATCTCTGATCTCGATGATCATGGTGAGATCATAATCAACAAATGATTGTGATCTATCTTGATACATCGATTTCATATGTGGGAGCTTAAGTTCCCTATCCAGATGTTTATGCACTTTGCACCATGCTTGATGATTTAATTTATGTGCATTCTTGAATCGCGTTTGATCTTTAACTTTATGGTTTTTTGACTTGTTGGGAGATGTGGAGCTCATGGAATGTTTGAATTGAGCTTGATGAAGAAACCATTTGGGTTTCTTATAAGCTAATGTGTGACTTGTCTGATCCGAGAAGTGGGAGAAGAAACATGCCATTTATGATTGATGATAGGAATGGTAGAGATGATGGTGGGATTTCCACTATTATTTATAGAAGGATGATATGATGAATGAGGAGGATACAGTCCAAGAATTGAAGAGGATGGGCTACCAGGAGGTGAGCCACAGATAGAAGATGGAAGGCTAATAGGATGTGGCCCCAATATGGAAGAACAAGGGATACCTAGAGTTGAACCAAAAATAGAAGACAAAGGGGGATACGAGGGCATGGACCAAGCATAAAAGATAATGAGCTACCAAGAGGTTTCCCATAGATATAAGATGAAAGACTACCCAAAGGTGTCCTATAAATAGAAGATGGCGAGAATACTAGGACGTGGTCCAAGAATAGAAGATAATGGGTTAACATGAGGTGGCATAAGTATAGAAGATGATGGGTTACCGAAGGTGACCTAAGAATAGAAGATGATGGGCTACTTAGTGAAGACCCACATAGAAGAAGATGATGAGATACTAAGAGGTGACCCAAGGTGTGATTGTGATTGAGGAATCTTGATGTGTAAAGAATGATTGGGAAATGAGAAGATGGACCATTAATATATGATAGATTCAGATAGTTATTTATGCAATGAAGAATGTGAAGATGGAGGTGTAAGAGGAGGATCACTTTCGATGATCCAAGGATCTTCCATGGTCTCTTGACAAAAGGAATCAACCTCTTCCCCACAATATGTGAACACATTGAGGTCTAAAGAGAAACCTTGTTCATGGTCTTCTAGAGGAACGTCATCGTGTAACCCCATGAATTCTTTGATCTGCCTCTTCATTCTAAGAGAAATCGATTAGTATGGGTTGGTGGTTGACGAAAAGAGGTTGATTGGAAGAAAGGGGCCCAACAAGTGTGGAAGATCTAGAATATGTTTGATGATGTATATGAGGGAAAGGCTTGACCTTATTGTGTCCCAAAAAGAATTAGATAGTACATCAAAAAGATATTTTAGCACATCGTTTCTTGTGGAGGATTTGACATGGACACAAACATCGATCTTTAGAAGATGGATGAATATATAATAAGGCATGATCAAAATGACTCAAGAGCCAAAGAGGAATATAATTTTGATTTATAGAAGAAGATGACTTGAGAGACAAAGTAAATTTTGATTGCGATGTCTTACGAGTGGAAGAAGATGGCATGGGATTTCCTATAAGATGATATAGTGCTGGTAAACAAATAGGATTGTATAGAATTTCCATGGATTGCGATGTAGGAGTCAACTTGGATGATTGATTATAAGGAATTTGAATCACATGAATATTCAAAGGAGGAAGACTTCATTGAGGAAACCTGATAAAAGGGAACCTACGAAGAAAGGGAGGATCGTGCCTCAAAATTTGAATTAGAATAATGATGGGGAGAATTTATAGTGATACAAATCCTTACGGGAAGGGAGTTTTGTTTAGGAGATTGAGAGGAATGTGAAATATAGTTTGGATTAGAATCCTCAGAAGAATGAGAGGAATCAAAATAATAGCTTGGATAAGAAGAAGAGTGGGGGAACTGAATAATAGTTTGGATCGGAAGTATCCAAACCATACCAATGACTATGAGATGAAGGTGGGGAATAGGGTACCTAGGCGATTTTTCTAGCATGAAGAACCAACCAAGGTTTAGTCATGATAGGTATATTTTGATGGGAATTTCAAGACTTAGGATCCCTATTGTCATAAGTATGAGGAAACATGTGATAATATGTCATGGTTGGCATTGTTTGGTCCAAATTCCTAGACCTAGATAATGAAATTGAAATCCTTCACATGGAAGGAAGTTATATGTGGATTCACGGAGCATAGTGGAAAAAAACTAGACATTTAGCAAGAAAAAGGATACAAAGGAAAATTATTCTAATGTTTAATTCGATTCAATGGTTGCTTGATAGGATATTTTTTCACTAAGGTTCGAAAAATGTGTATAAGGACTATGATGACCATAGGAAAAACCAAACATCATGACGACGTTAGATTGTCACAAAGAAAGTTTAACAAAGAAATGGTGACAAGTCCAAAGGCAATAGGAACCAAGGACAACCGAAGAATAAAGAACGACCCCAGAGACAGGCATTGCATAGCAATAAATACCTAGGAAAAAATAATCAAATACCTGATTATGATCCAATCACTATGATAGTTACTCCTTACATTTTCAAAGATAGTTATGGCGTAAAAATAGTGACAACATAGTATCACTACTTAGGTCAAGTTTAGGATGAAAAATATGTAAATACTAAGAAGGTGTTGACACGATATCCTAATAAGGTATACTAAAAATGTTTCTAGAAATAAATAAAGTCCAAGTTGTGAAAAAGGAGGCTACAATGTGAGCAGCGCAACAACACTATTTGGATACATAAATCAAGATTCATAGAAAAAGGAAATATTTTTAGTATCAAAATGATGTCACCACAATGCTAACAATGTAACGACATTTTCCAAGACTCAAGGCAATGTTGGGATCAAAAACTAAGTCAAGTATATCAAGAAGTTTGTTATTTATGTGAGCATCGTAACGATACAAGTTAGAGACTTAGATCAAGTTTCACAAAGGAAACAAGACGTAAGTATCAAATTTGTATGGATATGACACGAGAAACGTAACAAAATCAAAGGAAGTCAATGATGAGATAACCTAACTATGATGATGATAAGTCTCAATATGGGTGTGAGACAAAGGGCCTACTAGAACATGAAGACGTACCATTCACACTTTCAACACTTGCATTCCGGCATTGCAACCTAGTCATGTAAGTAGACTACAAAAGTGGTGGACACAATTATTTCTAGTGGTATCCATGTATGTTATTCTCTTTTGTCCCAAATGGGCAACAAGAAAAAAAAGGAGTAATCCAAGTGAGGTTGAAAGATACTTGGCATCACTTTGGCAGAGTTTCACCTTGCCTTAGGGTGAGTGAGAAACTAAGATAAAGTAATGCTTTGTAAATTTCGTGATGAATGACACTTAGTTCAAACTTGGATGGACTCTCTCCTTGTTTGATTAACAAGGTTTTGACTCTGAACAAGTTCTTACTTCGTGAAAGATTTATAAAACACGATTGGTTTGATATGGTAAAGTTAGATCTAAGATGAAATAACTTTCTATTTGGTTCTCTCAACTAGGTGTTATAAACTACCTCTGTGAGTGTATTTTTCAAAGGAAATTACACTGACTAAACCTTGGAGTATCTCAGATTTACTTTACCCCCTTCGATATAATGAGCATAAAATGCATTTAGTTGTATTTTCACTAGGGTCACATGAAGATAGTTTTTACTCTAAACTCACAAGTGTAAACTAATCAAGTAGGTAAGCGGAGTGCTTCCCGTTTCATCCACAAGGTTCCCTCTTACGTGGAATACTTTGGGGTTCCTAGGAGCATCCCTCTTGTTATCTTAAGGCTTATGCCAAAGGGATTTTCTCCTAGTTTAAAGCAGATGGGTTTACCCTTATCTAAACCTGCATATCAAGTGTTTTGAATGTGGTGTGTTTTCTTATCTTTTAACTTAATGAGGTTTTGCACACTGTTGGTAACCTACAACAAACATGTTAGCCTTTGTTTAGATCCCGATTCTTTCACGAGTGATATGGTCCTTTATGCAAAGATTAGTAGTTATAAAAATGATCAAGGCATCATATAAAGAGGATTAAACATTGTTTCTAATTCCTAAGATCGTCCTAAGATGCAAAGGAAGAGCATACGCAATGAGAAATCCGACTAGTTAGAAAATAATGAAGAAAGCCTACAAATCAAACACACAACTCATTATTTTTACTCAAATTGAAGTTCATTCCTTTAGAAATATTTGATGAAGTGTTTTCAAAAGCATGAAAGAGGTGTTGAATCATTTTTGATTCCCAAGATCACCTAAAAGGTGCAAGGAAGAGCATACATGATCCTAGCCTCATAAATGAAAATGCAACTATGAAAACCACTAATGTAACTCAAGAAGACCCTACAAAGTGTTAGAAAATCTAAGGAAACAAAATTTTATCATTTTAACACAATGTTCAATTTTATCCGCAACGTCTCGCATACCCCTTAGAATTTATGCGTGCCCATAACAATGTATGCATGCACCTAACAATGTATGTGTTCCCCTATCAAAAAAAAATCCAACCTTTAATGTATACGTGAGCATAGAAGCACCTACGTTCCCTTCTTGGTGTGTGTGCACCCCTCAAAGTATATGCACGTGTCTGTCAAAAAGGTAAGATAACACAGAGGAGAGGAAAGCATGTGTGCATCCGAGAGACGTATGCGTGTCTTCTAAAGTGCATGTGCACACCTGGTAAATTTTATCATAGAGGGCCAAAAATACAAGGAAGCATATGTATGCCCTCGGGAATGTATGTGTGCCCCTAGGAATGTATGCGCACCCTATCCTACAAGTGCATGTGATTTTGAGTGTATGCACACCCTGTTCTTACACCTACTGACGTAACTTGAACAATGGAAAAAATATGGTAAAATGACTTCTGAAATTGTAAACAAGTCAAAAAAATTCTATTTAAACCAATTTCTAACAAAAACCCATTAACTTTGCATGCAAAAGGAAGATTTAACACACATAAGGTTAGAAAAATGCTTGAGACAAATATATTTAATCCTCAAAATACATGATATAGTTTAGAAAATCACAAATCTTGAAATCAACTTCTATGGAACATGGAGTAAGGTCCCACTGGGCATGCCAAATGTATGCATGAAAATATTAGCTATGACAATAACATGAAACTAACACCTAGTAGTTCCACAATATAACTAAATCTATCATAAACATCAAGATGAGAGCTTAATGAGATAAAATTCTACAATAATTCATGAATCAAACTAACATTACTATGTTACCTCTACTTCTCTAGATTGCTTAATATAAAGATGAACCTAGTTAGATCCTAAGCAATCAATTTTGTGTTGTTTTCTCCAAGTGGTGAAGAGATCTCTCTAAAATGGCTACAAGACCATGTTTAGATATTATCCTACTAACCAAGCTTGGAGGAATGGATGCAAGATGGAGAAGATACTACAATGAGGAATGGATCAAGATCAAATGCTTCTAGCTTTAGTTAATGCAAATGAGATGTTTGCCAAAGTCTCAAAGTGTATAAGGTGTGTAGTTGAAAGGAGACATTAGCCTTGTAATGTATAGGTTTCCATTTGGGAAAGTTTAGAATCCTAGTGCATGTGGGACAAAAGGGTAAAGCAAAAATGCACTTTTGATTAGGAGTGGATAAACATGCTTTAGAGGAGATAAACTTGGTTTAGGCTAGTTAAGCTTGATTAACAAGTGATTAGTAACCTATGAGAGTTGGGAGGGTCTAATTAATCACATGTAATTGATTAATAGTCTAGGAATCTTGTAGAAGTGGTCTAGAGGGAAATGGGGAGATTCTGAATGGTTAAAAGGGGGATGTTTAGCTAATAAGAGGGTATATTAGCCAAATTAGAGGCTAAACAAGCCTAATTAACTACTAAAATAGCTAATTAGTTGATTATAGAAGGATTACGACCAAAATAATGTCATGAATGGGAATCGAGAATGGAGTAAAGAATAGTTAATTGAAGAAGTGTCATTAATTGACCGAAGGAGAAGATGAGAAGGTTGTTAGTGTAATTTAAGTAATAAACCGCATAAGCTGATTTTAGTGTCTATAGGCTCATATTGTTTCTTTTCATCAATATTAAGTTAAAATTTACCAGGTGTTGAGCCTATTTTGGCTATTTAATTAGAGTACTCAAGTATGGGTGAAAGTGATGTTATCCATATGGACCTAGAGGACCTCAAGAATAGAATGTTAGGTGGACCCAGGGAAGATGTGGAGGATAAAATTTACAAAAGCGAGATGTATGAAGTGGGTAACCAACACATTTTCTCTCAAAGTGTAGATTTTGTTTTGGAATGCTCTCATCATTATTATCTAGACACCGAACCATCGAGCTGATGACAACTTGGTCATGGCAGTCCTCACTCCCAAGGCAATTTCGCAATGCATGGAAATTCTAGTCTAGAGAAACATGATCGTCCTTTCAAAAGAATTTGTGTCAGGTGAGTGGTTTAAGACAAAGTCATATCTGCAAAGCCTCTCTCTTGGTTTATGGTTGAAGCAAGGAAGAAAACCCTCATGTATGCCAAAGTCTCTCTCCCGAAATGAATTCCACAAGGTCTTCTCAGATGCAATCATCCTCTTGAGCCGACTAATGGGAGAAGAAACAACAAGATATTTCCATGATTGGATGACATTGTTCATTCTCATAATAATTGAGGGTAGACATATGATATATTGGGGGAAAATCATCAACAAAAATTTACACCACCAACTACTGCAAGTTCCAGCTTCCAAAAAGTTCTTCATGAATTCATAAACATTGGGACCGAAGACCAACTAAAACAGTTACAACTAGGTGTCAATTTATCAGACACTGAAATCAATGCCTTTACAACACTTCTAATCAAGTTTTAGGATGTATTTTTTTGGTCCTACAAAGACATGCCATGCCTTGATCCCTCTCGTATGGTTCATCATCTTGTGGTACACCCAGATGCTTTGAGCCTATAAAGCAAAAGCTGCGTAAGATGCACCCCAAGGTTACATTGCTCATTAAGGATAAACTAAAAAAATTAATGGATGTAGCCTTCATATGGTCCATTGACTACTTAGATTGTATATCTTATATGGCACAAGTTGTGAAGAAGACCCTAAGAATTTGTATTTGTACAGATTTCCATGATATTAACAAGGCATGTCCCAAGGATGACTTCCCTTTTCCTAACATCGACATGATTTTCAATTCTATTGTGGGCCATGAGATGTTATCTCTTATGGACAAATTTTCAAGGTATAATCAAATTCAAATTTCTGAAGAAGACCAACATAATAAAAATTTCACAATCCCATGTGGAACATTTTGTTACAAGGTCATGCCTTTTAGCCTTAAAAATGTTGGCGCAACTTATCAATGTTTCATGACTGTTATTTTCCATGACCTTATTCACGAAATAATGGAGGATTATGGCGATGATATTCTTGTAAAATCAAATACTAGAGTGGATCATCCAGCATTTCTTAGGCATATATTTGAGTGATTAAGGGAACACAAGGTTCACCTGAATCCAAAAAAATGTGTATTTGGTGTCACTATGGGAAATTTTTTGGGATTCATTGTCTCACGAAGAGGAATTGAAGTGGACCCTACCAAGGTAAAAGCTATAATTGATATGTCACCTCCTCAGAACCTTTGATAACTAAGAAGCCTATAAGAAAAAATATAGTTTATTCATCACTTCATCTCTCAATTGGTAGATAAGTGCCATCACTTCAAGTAGTTGCTTAAGAAGGATGTCTAATTCAAATAGACACAAGACTGTCAAGAATCCTTTGCAAAATTCAAAGAATATTTGTCCTCTCCATTGGTGCTCATGCCGCCTATACAGGATAAGCCTATGTTATATACTTCGATAATAGAACATTCCAATTTGATGTGTTTTTGAGCTTTTATAGGTAGCTAGGGTTTGTGTTACAGTTACAAGTACCTTGGTAATCCAAGTGTGAATATTAGGTGATTAGCAGGAAGTTACAGTGAAACCCTAACGACATAGGAAAAACTAGGTTTTGACCCTTTATGCAGTCATATGAACCTACGGGAGGTCAATGGCTCCCAAGTGCCCTCGCCCCCACCCTAGGTACCCATGTCCATCTTTGTCCACAGATTATAGAATTGATATCAAGCATTTCCAACACTTTTCCTAGCATGTTCATTAGTTTCTCTAGTTTAGATCTACTTTAGGATAAACTAAAATTAGATAAGTGCCCCATCTCTCTCATTTTCTTACACGGTTACATCTTTAAAGTGCTTAACAATTTGATTAACTAAAATATGAATTTTAGAAGTTAATCTAAGAAGTACATCAATGCAATAATTGAAATAAACTGGAATATAAATACTAATTAATTTATTTGATATTTTAAATGGAGTAAAATAATTGAAATAGGAGGGAAAAGGTACTAACTTGAATAAAACTTACCTCACAGTGATCTAGAGCTGGGTGGGATGATGAACAAGCATAACAGAGTGTAGCAACACACCTAAAAAAATTACAGAAGTGATAGATGATCAATTTGGGTGTCATGGTCTGCAGTATGGGAACCTTGGTCTATAGAATAGCTCGAAACCTAAGTTTGAGTTGGTTTTTACATCTTCATAATAACTCACTTCTTGTTGCATGGATGTCGTACTAGCTTCATTGATGATGTCATAAACCTACAATAAATATTTACCTACAAAACCCCATACAAAGCATCAAACCCCTAAAAAAGAAAGATGTATATGAAGGGGTCGGACTGTCCTTAGTGGCCATAATGGTGGTCTTACAACTAAGTACTACACTACATCTCAGACCTAATGTAGTTTTGTGTGATTGTGTGTGCAATGATGTGCCTAGGGTTCCCTAGCACCAATGATGCAGAGATAACAGAAATAGCTAGATAGAATGCAAAATGGTGGATGGAATAGAATAGAATTCCCTTTCCTATGTAGTGTGTGATGCAAATAGTGCCCAAATGCAGTCCCTTTCCTTGTGTAGATAGCTAGCCCTTAGTAGAAATAGTCCGCTCATAAGATAGTAATTATGTTATGTTTATATAGGGATCTCTTGCTCAAATTTCGACACTAATGACCCAATATGTCGACTAGTACCTAGGGAATGAGAGGGAAAATTACAAAGACCAACCTCAAAAATCTAAATGAGAACCAAGTGCAACCGGGACTAGGGTGCCTAAAATGAGGACCGGGTGCCCATTGGCGGCAGCATGATCCTTTCCTAGGCGCCCTAGTTAAAAACTAGAGATCGTGAATCGAGTAAATAATGACAGCTGAGACTCCTTAAGAGACAACCATAATCATGCAAGTAATCGATTTACTATGTAAAACACTCAATGACAATGACTGACTAAACTGACAATAGGACTAGGGGATGAGCCATTAGTGAATAATTTTCTTACACGAGATCCATATATAAAATAACATATTTAATGGCAAAATAGTAGTCGTAAGTATGTGATTTTGTTACTACATTTTCCCCACTTTATGTTGGTCAGCTGAAATCTCAGTGACATAAAGTATATAGAGATGTGTACCTAAGAGAAATATGGAGAATCCCATGTTGTCCTTCATCATTGTCACAACTTTGTGCATTTCTAGAAGTAATAAAAGCATCATTTTGTGGCTATTCTCTATCCTAACGTGTTTGCATTCCTTCTTCTTGCCTTTTATTTTGTGTTGTGTGTTAGTTGTGCTATCTCATGTCCCATTGTAGTTATTTATTTAGTTGTGCTCCATGAGAATGATTTGTTGAATATGTGTTTAGTTGTGCTACTCGTGCCTAGCCTCCATTCACGTATTTTTCCTTTCATTCTCACTTTAAAAATATAGTGTTCATCCCTCTTTTCTAGTGTTATCACCTTCTAGTGTAGTTTCCTTTCATGTTATCCTTCTATCCCTAGTCCCTTGGCATTATTAGCTTAGTTTCCCCTTCCATCACTAGGAATAGCTGTAGCATTAGAAATAGATAAAGGAACCATCCTTCTTCGAAGATCCATCCCAAGCACGCAAGGTCCCAAAAATTGGGGACGGTTCCATTGTGGTCTCAAACACCTCATCCCTTTTGAGATCTAAGATGTGGGTGCACATTTGAGAAACCAAAACTTTCTGGCATGCCCAGTAGGACCAACATTGAAAGCTCAAATTTCATATCTCTAAGTTACGTGTGTGGACTTAGTATTTCAGCCTTTGGAGGCTCATTTTGAGACATTTAGCGACTCCTAATGTTCTAAGATCTATGTTTCAAAGCACTCCTAAGTGCCTTTCATGAGAAGAGTGCACATGAGAAGAAGTGCAGTGGCTAAAGATTATTTTGAGTACCTCTAGTTGTCCTTGAGAAGAGTACATTCCATAAAGTCTACGTGTGTATATCTATCTCCTACACGCCACACACATTTAACTCCTAAAAAATGATGTGTGTGCCCTATAATGGCACATCAGCCACCTCCTCCACTGAGAAACTTTGTAAAATTTGCTGGAGGAAGTCCCTTACTGCTGGCTGTGCAACATGATATGCCAAATGGAACACTCAAGAGTATTCCATATTTTACTAGTGAGAATCAAGTCACCCCTTAGGATCATATCTAGGATATAGCAAATGTGTGCTTACTTTATCTGATCACATATGATGATGTAGCAGTTAGGTTGCTTACAGCCTTTTTCAGAGGTAAAGTGCTTGAATGGTATCGAGGCCTGAGACTTGGATTTATCACCACCTGGGATGAGTTGGGAACAACTATTTACAATTAATTTGAAGATAAGTCAGATCACCTATCTCTGGTGGAGCAACTAACAACAACAAGGAGGGTGCCCAATGAGAAAATGACTGATTTCAATGTCAGATTTTAGAAGACTTGGGACATAATCCCTCTTGTGGTTAGACCCACATCCCAACATGCTTTCCTATATTATTTGAAGGTGCTCAACAACAATATTTCAGTTATGATCCAATTCATAAGAGGTAGGACTTTACCAGCTTCTTTCATTATTACAATAAGGGTATAAAATAGTCTTATTTAGGTGGGAAAGATAGCTCCTAGACCACCTATGCCCTTGTTCCTAGAAATGTCACAAACACCCCAACCTTTTGTGGCCCCTATTCCCTGTTTCTAAGAAAATAGCACAACTGGTTGCCTCAACATCCTACTCTCCAGTGCAGCAGAAGGAAGATGAAGAGTTGAAGGCCCTAATTAGAAATTTATCAAACAAAGTCATATCATTAGAAAAGTAATAGGTGCAATCCTATAGAGGTAATTCTAATCAGGCACATGGCCAAAGCAATCAGCCTTGGTGGAATCAATATGGAAATAAAAGATACGTGCCCAACCAAGTAGAATGATAGATGGCAGCCTAATGCACATCTTCCCTTGCAAGTTGTTCCTCCCGCACCTTCTCTTCCAACACTAAGTGCAAGTTAGGTGCTTGTTCTGGTTCAAAATAATTTGGTGTAAAAGTCAGAATGGTGTTTCCCTTGTAACATGCCTCATAGTCAATACCATTATGCCAATGTTTCTCACACATAATCCTTCATGATCCAGAATGCTTCATGTTTCGAGCCCTCAACAAGTGCCCCTAAAGAAGGAAACCAAGAAATACTAGAAGCTCTTCCAAAGACAAATTTTATGTTCTTTGGCACTTCGAATTGTGTAATTAACCAAGTTGCAGATAATGCAAATAGACCACACACCCAAGTTGTAGACAACACAAGATAAAAGAAGAGAATGTTAGATTCAGGTGTGCAGGTCTCACTCCTAGTAGCACAAGTAGATCCTAAGAAGTAGAAAGATGTAGACAAGGCATCCAGTAGTAAAAGTGCTCAAGTCCCTACGTAGGAGGCCCTGTATAAATATCCTTCGAAGTAGCATGCTCCCCTCCTTTGGTAGGTCGAGCCTCTACTCTAGCTAGAATCTAAGATTTTGTTTCGAACAGTCAAGAAGGCATGTTTTTCCCCAAATGCATAAGATGGGGACCTTCTACTTATCATTATTAACTAGATGAAGACAAAAACATAAATGTATGCATGAAAATATTAGCTATGACAATAACATGAAACTAACATCTAGTAGTTCCAAAATATAACTAAATCTATCATAAAAATCAAGATGAGAGCTTAATGAGATAAAATTCTACAATAATGCATGAATCAAAATAACATTACTATGTTACCTCTACTTCTCTAGATTGCTTAATATAAAGATGAACCTAGTTAGATCCTAAGCAATCAATTTTGTGTTGTTTTCTCCAAGTGGTGAAGAGATCTCTCTAAAATGGCTACAAGACCATGTTTAGATATTCTCCTACTAACCAATCTTGGAGGAATGGATGCAAGATGGAGAAGCTACTACAATGAGGAAGAGATCAAGATCAAATGCTTCTAACTTTAGTTAATGCAAATGAGATGTTTGCCAAAGTCTCAAAGTGTATAAGGTGTGAAGTTGAAAGGGAGACATTAGCCTTGTATTTATAGGTTTCCATTTGGGAAAGTTTAGAATCCTAGTGCATGTGGGACAAAAGGGTAAAGCAAAAATGCACTTTTTGATTAGGAGTGGATAAACATGCTTTAGAGGAGATAAACTTGGTTTAGGCTAGTTAAGCTTGATTAACAAGTGATTAGTAACCTATGAGAGTTGGGAGGGTCTAATTAATCACATGTAATTGATTAATATCCTAGGAAGCTTGTAGAAGTGGTCTAGAGGGAAATGGGGAGATTTTGAATGGTTAAAAAGGGGAGATGTTTAGCTAATAAGAGGGTATATTAGCCAAATTTGAGGCTAAACAAGCCTAATTAACTACTAAAATAGCTAATTAGTTGATTATAGAAGGATTACGACCAAAATAATGTCATGAATGGGAATCGAGAATGGAGTAAAGAATAGTTAATTGATGAAGTGTCATTAATTGACCGAAGGAGAAGATGAGAAGGTCGTTAGTGTAATTTAAGTAATAAAACTGCATAAGCAGATTTTAGTTTTCTATAGGCTCATATTGTTTCTTTTCATCAATATTAAGTTAAAATTTACAAGTGTTGAGCCTATTTTGGCTATTTAATTAGAGTACTCAAGTATGGGTGAAAGTGATGTTATCCATATGGACTGGAGGACCTCAAGAATAGAATGTTAGGTGGACCTGTGGAAGATGTGGAGGATAAAATTTACAAAAGCGAGATGTATGAAGTGGGTAACCAACACATTTTCTCTCAAAGTGTAGATTTTGTTTTGGAATGCTCTCATCATTATTATCTAGACACTTGAACCATCAGAGCTGATGAAAACTTGGTCATGGTAGTCCTCACTCCCAAGGTAATTTCGCAATGCATGGAAATTCTAGTCCTGAGAAACATGATCATCCTTTCAAAAGAATTTGTGTCGGTGAGTGGTTTAAGACAAAGTCATATCTCCAAAGCCTCTCTCTTAGTTTATGGTTGAAGCAAGGAAGAAAACCTCATGTATGCCAAAGTCTCTCTCCGAAATGAATTCCACAAGGTCTTCTCGATGCAATCATCCTCTTGAGCTGACTAATGGGAGAAGAAACAACAAGATATTTCCATGAATGGATGACATTGTTCATTCTCATAATAATTGAGGGTAGACATATGATATATTGGGGAAAATCATCAACAAAAATTTACACCGCCAACTACCGCAAGTTCCAACTCCTTCCAAAAAGTTCTTCATGAATTCATACTTTGTCTATGCCATTACAGAAGCATGAGATCATTCAAGTGGTTTGAATATCACCTAAAATGTTTCTCACAAGGCTCTTGCATACGAGAAATATCCACACATGGCCTTGAAAGAAATAAACCAACAATTTATAAGAGTGAATGATGCATTCATGATGTTTTTGTCGACTATTGGAAGGGAACCCTCTATCAAGGATGTTTCCGCATGCCAACGCTCTAATAAAAAGGTACATGTCATTTTTCATATTGTTTTCAACCTTTTCCTACATATGAGTGTATGGTTTTGAAATATTTTCATTAAGGGTGCCACGTTAACTCAATGACAGGATCGTGTAGATTGAGTTGTGTAGGTAGGTTGTTCATGTCAATAAAAGATGAGAAACCAAAATAAGAACATTATTACATTCCCTATTTCTCTAGGGATTTTTATTGTGAAAGTTCTCACGAGACTACCAACATGAAAGATTCCCTCTCCCATAAACATGTACTCATACACTCTAAGGGAATAATTCGATATATGAAGTGATCTAGAAACTTGTAACCTACCCGATTGCACCATGTTCCATAGATTGAAAACTAGTGGGTGAATTATGCCTGATGATTTCTAAGTCGATAATGATATCATAAAGGATGATAATTGAGAAAATGATAGGATTCAAGATTTATTGGTATGAGGATGACATTCAAGATGATGGCATGGATATTTATGACCAATGATATCAAATAGTGAAAGATTCACCCCTTCGTAAGTTTTTGGAGCATTCGTGAATCGGGGGCATGCAATGAACAGACTTAGACATTCATCAAAAGATAAAAATAATGGTTCAAAAGTGTTTTCGTGAGAATGTGCAACAGGGAAATTGACAATTTCCGAGCATGACAACTATACCCCTAAGCCAAAATTTTCTTGTTTTATCATTCCTAAGAAACCCCGGATCTGTTCAATCAGTCCAAATGAATTCCCAACCAATTTCATGATATTATCCTAGGTGATTTAGGAAATTCCATTCATTCCCCCTAGGTGATTTTAGGAGTTCATTAAAAATGTTATCTTTTAGCATTATAGGGAAGGGCTATTGTTGGCCTTCCGGGATTGGATCAACCCCCTGGAGCAGAGCAGAAGGGCCAAATTCAACATGGAGGTGAATGGAAGACCTTATAACATCATGGAAATGATTTTTGAAGGCTTTGGGAAGTTCTGAAAGACTTGGAGTAGTCTGAGTGAAAACAGGTTCACAAGCCTAGGCAGTACATAGGCCTAAAATAGTTGTTGGGTTTCAAACGAAGATTCTGGGAGCTCGAATGGATTTAGAAGTAAAAACATCTTTGGAAAGAGGATTACAAGACTTACATGATGGTGAAATAATATTTTTCACAACACCTTGGTGTATATGATTGGAAGATAGTTTTTCTCAGGTACAAGTGGAGTCCCAGATCAAAACTCTGATTTTTTAGGGATCATATGATCGAATAAAGACATGAGACCCAAATCATTGGATTCAAAATTCCATTTCCAGTCAGGATCATATAAATTTTCACCAATAAATTCCACCGGAAGCTCAAGTTATCTACATTCCAAGTTACCCTCTCAAAGGCAGTTCAGGACTTAGTCATTTTTTCGAGAGGACACGTGTCAACACCAGGAGCCTGGTGGGATTTCATGTCCCCCACATCCCTAAGGTTAGGTACATCACCCCTTGGAAAATGTTCCCAGCCCTCATGTGACCCTTGGGACCCTCATATGACCTCCAGACCTGGCAGTTCAGCCCTCAAGTGCTTATTTGGAGCATGCATTCCCTGTCGTCGGATCGGTCGCCATGTGTCAGCTCCAGGACCACCGTGGAATTTTATGTACCTTATGCACCTAAGGTGGGGGACATAATACCTTTAAAAATGTTCCCATCCCCTATGGGGAGTCATTTGGACACCCACATGACCGCCGTTCAGCCCCCAAGTGTAGTTTTGGAGCATCCATTCCCTGCCATTGGATCGGGCGCCACGTGTCACCTCTAGGACCACCATGGAAACTGATGTACCTTATGTACCTAAGGTGGGGACATCATACATGGAAAAATGAGCCCATCCCCTAGGAGGAATATTTTTGACACTCACGTGACCTCCTTTCAGCTCCCAGTGCTTCAAATCAGCTTTTTCCTCCTTTATTCCGTGCAGTTGGATCTAGTGCCACGTCACCGTCTTGCTCATTGTGGAAATTGATTTCCCTCACATCCCTGAGCTTAGGGACATAAAGAATGGAAATTTTTTCCCAAGCCCTACCTATACACATCTGTTTGAAAAATTTCCAAGTGCTACTTTTCCCGCTTCTAGCTTCTAACATTTTATTTGCACTCCTTTCCTCCATTCTTCCTCTGCAACATTCTACCATCACTCCGCCATTGCAAATGCTCAGACCAGATAAAAAAATGAACTGAAATAACTTTCCCATGGTGATGCATAGGTCTCAAAAGGAATCCTCATCAAGCTAAGGAGAAACAAAGAACAACAAAGAAGAGAACAACAAAATCCCCATAGCTAAAAAATGGAAATCTAAACAAAGCTTGCAAACCAGTGCACGAATCAATGAACCATTTATTTCTATTCATTACTATATCCAATACCATCAAGAAGACACCTTCAAACTCCCCCCATGTGTGACAAAGCATCCACAACGAAGAAATCTCCTTTCCGGCTCAACAAAGAAAGAAGTGGGATTTCCGTCAAACCGGTTGCCGGATCAAAGTAAGATTGCACGTGAAGCACCAAAAGAAAAAACCCACATCAAAAATACAATTTTATTCACAAACAAAGGAGAAAACCAGACCTGTAATTTTGAGGTCCATTAATGGTTGCCGTACCTAGAAGCACTGCCAGGTCCAAAAATTAAAACTTTAAAATCTCCTGGATTATTAAGCGGGCGGGCCCGAAATTTCAAAGGGATGATATTGGGAAAAAACCATATCAAAAAACTTCATTCCACGTCAATCCAACTCCCAGAGGCCAACTTTCTAAAAATAGCAGGTCTACTACATAGGAACTGCTATTTCGGGAAAGTCATTAACAAAAGAACCTGCGAAGGAGATGAAGATATCAGAGGTGCACTATAGCTGAGAATCCACCAGAATGGACATTTTTGGCACTTACTAAAAATAGTAAGTGGGCCCTCGAGCACCTACTAAAAATAGAAATTTGATCCAAAGGAGTGAGGAATGCAGGGAGAAAGGGGAATCAAGGTCACAACACTCAGCAAAGGATTGAGAGAGTTGCCTTTTTCACACTTACTAAAAATAGTAAGTTACACTCAAAGAGAAGTTTTGGCACAATGGGATGTACAAGGATAATCATTCAGGGGGACATCATTGTTTGGGAGCATCCTAGTCATTTTTTCATAGGGCATTCAAGATCCACCTTAGTTCATTCAACTTAGTGAGTGTTCGTGAGATAATTTGGAGGAATTTCATAGTGTGCAAGGAGTTCAAAGATTTAGAGTTTCACTGCATTTGGAGCTTTCCATCAACAAGGATCAACAGACTTCATTAGGAATGACATCTCCTCTTCTTCTTCTCCCCCTCTTTCTCTCTCCTCTTCCCCCAAATTTCTCTCACTTTCCAATATTCTAATTTCGTCGAGGTTTGCACTTTTAATATGACTTAAGAGACTTTAGAAACATAATGTAAATTAAGTTGCCTTGCTATTATAAAAGGGACTTAAATATTTGAAGTGGAATATGAACAGTCTTAAGTCATATTAAGGTATTCAAAAGGTCATGAGGAAGATGAAGAGTCATATTCTATTCTATAAATTGTAAAGCCATTCCCATTTCAAAGGGTTGGCGATTGATCTTGTAGACTCAAGAGTGCATTCTACCTTGAGAGAAAGCAAAGGAGATAGCCATTTTCTTCTACTCTCTTCCCCTCTCAAATTTCTTCCATTCCTACACTATGTACAACTTTTGTTCAAGCATCAATACAAGAAGAAGGAGTTTCTAGCTTTCTTTGACCAAGGGATTTCATGACACTTTGTTCTCATCAAATTATATTTTGTCTTTTTGTCATTTATAGGGTTGTTTCTTCACATAAATGCATGTGATGAAGTTTCTAACTAGTGTGTGTGTAGGAATCTAATTTTATACTTGCATTATTAGTTCTCCTACCTCCATTCTCACTCCCTTTCCCACTTCCAGACAAAGTTATCTCTTGCGGTATATGCAAGCATTTGCTGCAGGGTCGGTGGAGTGCCCCTGTTGGATCCCCGGTTGAAAGGCCACCACAGTAAATTTACCTTTTCATGCACATGCACATATGGTAGCTGCACCGGTTAAGTAGAGGGACTTAGATTCCAGAGCATTGGCAAGAAATCCACAAGTTTGTCCACCCGAAAATTTTTCTCACCAACAAAAGGGAAGAGGGATTCCCTTATTTCATCGTGTAACTTACCCGATATTTAAAGGCATGCATCTCATCATTCCTCTTCCAAGGTCGATGATAAAGCTTCTAGATCAACTCACATGGGAGAAATCTCAAAGCGTAAGGAAGTGGAACTAGAAGACCCTCACTATAGAAGGTTACATAAAACAGAAAGAAAAAAAGAGGAACCTATGGTATATTTGTAGCAAGAGTAAGTTGATCCGGTTCATCTTCTTGTCCCTCAACAATTCCAAATATTCTCATCATCCACTACGCACTAGCTCCACCTACACAAGATTTTCCTTGGGTGTAGGAAATGATCACAAAAAAATCCCACAAAGTTTAATAGGTAGTAGTCCCCAAATTCTTGACCATCACCTTAATGGTCAAAGGAAAGATGAAAAATTGGCCCAAACAACGTTACACTTCTTCAACGGTGCTTCAGGAAATCAATATGTAGAGGTAGTCTAGCCATAGGTAATCAATCTCATTAAAGAAATGACCTCAACTTACTATGAGATGACTACCATCCCCCTAGGAAAAAAATCATGAGGGATATGTAAATTTGTTTAAGGAATCTTCCACTCACCTTCTCACGAGGAATCAAGAGTACAAATAAAATATTTGATTATTTTGAATATCACGTGAAAAACTCACCTCGTACATGAAAAATTTCATGTACATGAATACCTCTTCATATCTTTCAATTGAAAAAGTTACTCCCATCAGTAGCTTTGATTCGGACTCCATTTGAAAGACTTAGGGTTTCACCATGTAGGGGTGAGAAAACAACAAATGGGTGAACAAGATTTTGGAAAAGGGGGAAGTGCTGCTACTAGAGATTATCTCATTGTTTGGATATGTATGCAAAATATTCATCAAGGTTCAAATGAAAAGGGGTGAAATTGAGAAAGAAAAATAACACTAGGATCAAGTGTATCCATTGGTGACTGAGATGGGAAAAACTCATTCTCAAGTGTTGGTAGACATGAAAGTGTTCAATTATCCATGTGAAGATTGATTGTAGGCATGGGTTAGAACTCTTATCACCAAGTATGACATGTTGAAACACACTCTAGAAGAGTTGGATTTGAATGAGGAGTGTGCCTCTAAGATGCAGGATGATTTCAACATCAAGATGTAGAAGCTTGGATTTCCGCAATCGATGAAAACACATATGCAGATGAATTATTGCAGCCTTTTGAAGAACTTGTCAAACAAGAAGCAAGGAATCATTTTGTCTTCAACAAGGACAAATTGGAGTCTCTTGCTGAGATAAGGTCCATGATATCAAGCACTATGAAGAAACACTAGTCTTAGTTCACAACGTGTAAAAACATCAATTTCATCTTAGATAATTAGATCAAGTCATTAAATTTTGTTCACATTCCCAATCCAAGAAAGTTGCACCTATGGTGGCTTGATACAATAGAGAATTCAAAGGAGTGGATATATTCTAAGAGGAACTCAAAAAAATTATACCGAAGAAAGAATCAAAATCGATAAGGACCTTGTCTAATATGAGTACTTCTCTCTCTTCTTTTCTCTCTCTTCCCTCCCCTCCCTCTCTTCCTTCATGTTTCATTTCTTCCTTAGGGGGTTTACACTTTCATTTTATGTTATCCATGTTTTTTATTCTATGAATATAGTTGATAAAGTAATAAGTCACCCTTGTTTAATGAAAAGGAGACTTACTTTTATTCCTAGGAATACAAAGAGTCACATGTTATTAGGATCGAGTTATAAATAACTATATAAATTATTTATGAATCCAAACATTAATCAAATAAAATAAATGAAATAACATAGTGACACCAAATTTAACATGGAAAACCCCAATGGGGTAAAATACCAAAAATGAAATTTTTCTATTAGCGAGAAACTATTAACCGGTGGAACATAACTCCTTTCCTCACTCTTGCTTCTATGTTTTTAACCCAAAGTGTGAATTTAATTCAACCGATTATGGCCCACATCCATATTTAAATAAGCCCAAGGGTTATGAATATTAAATGACAGGGTGTACACCTTTGTTTAATAAATAATTAGTTATTAAATAACTAATAAACATAATATAAAGTTTATTTTAAATAATAAAGAATATAACCTATATTATAAATTATTTAAATATAAACTAAACATTATACGCACTTAATATTATGTTCTAACACTTCACCTTAATATTAAGTGGGAATCCATATGCCAACATTACCTATTTGTAAAACATGATTTACAAATCCATAAACCATTAGTGAAGGTTAAGGCTAGGCTATCACTTTTGAAGTAATTATAACACCTTCATCATGCTCAACATACTGTTGGTACAAATTAATTTGGAATCCATAAATCAAAAGTGTGATTTAGGCTAAGAATGATTTTGAGACTACATCCCATGGTTTCTCATGCAAAAATTCTTAAAACCACATCTCTAGGAGCATTTTATAACACAATGACTTCCTTTAGAAATAGATGAAACACACTGCATACAATCAGTAAACTCCATCAATTTACATAGATTGTAAAAGATATTTTTACAATGCTTTATACCAGAGAAGAAGTATAGAGGATAAGGAGTCATCTACAGTTGAAAATCAGGAGGTGACATTACCATGCACACCCCCTCAATGGAAACCCTAAAAGGACAAGCATTGCATAAAAATTGTAGTATTTTACAACACACAATAGCTTGTAAACATAAATGCAACTTGATCATAAAATAAGAAGTACTGGAGATCTATATCACCACAAAGAATCTTTTGTAAGATAAATAGCATATGAAATTCTATATGCTTTGTTCTCGACACTAAACTAGATTCTTTAGTAAGAGCAATACAAATCTATCCATCACATAGAAGAGGAATACTACCTTGAGCTTCCATGTTTATCTCTTCCAATATTTGCTTGACCACATGGATTCTTCGCTACTTCCATTTCATTTTTGTACTCTACCTCAATACAAGAATTTGATATTGTTATTTTTTTGAAAAAGGAGAGATTAATTCAATCCAAACTATTCAAGTTGGCTGATCATAGATACACTAGGTCTAAAAGATAAAGAAGAAATCTTGACCCCATCTTTGAAGATCTTAAAAAAGCAAAGCAAGAACAAGTCATAAATTCATGGCAATCCCTTTACCCTAAGACTTATCTCATCACTAGTCTAATTGGTGTCAACCCGTTAGAAATAGAATTTATTAACCTCATAGAAGAATTTGAAGACTGTTCAAAAGAAAGAGTAGAAGTAGAAGTGGAAGCAGAGGCCAAAGAAGAAACAAAATTAATAATGGTAGACAAAGGAGAGATGCCTCCACCAATTGTGCCATGGGGCAAAAACATGGGTCAAATCACCATCCCTCAACCTATCCATAAAGTTCCGAGGAGATATAGAAAGAGTTTTCCCAAATTCAAAGGAGATGGTACATAACTCTTAGAAGAACATGTGGCTGCATTCATCACTATCTACAAGTGTACTAGAGTGGAGCAATTTTTTTTTTCAGGTTGTTTATGGAATCTCTACAAGAAAAGGAATCAGAATGGTTCTATCTCCTTTTGGATAGATACATCACCTGTTGGGACAAAATAAAAACTAGTTTCAAGGATGGATTCAAATCTACCGAGGACTGCCAAGACCTCTTAGTGTAATTGGTGTAAATGAAAAAGGAATATAATAAGACTATGAGGGATTTTGTATCTCGATACAATAGGTTGATCAACAGGATACCCTTGAAGCTATTCCCTCTGATGATAACATAAAGATATTCTTCATCAATGCTCAGCTGCCCAAGGTAGGATTCATTCTCCAAATGTCCCTACCTAAGATTCTTAAAGAGACTCAAGAATATGCTATTGAGATAGAAGATTATCTCAAATTTTCTAGAAAAGTGAAAAATCCAAATGTAAAACAAAATGGTCATAGTTATAGTTCTACATCTACATATCCCTTGGTTCAAAAATTGGAAAATGATGTAATTTCACTCAAGAAAAAAATCAGACAAATTAATTTGATAAATGATCCAAAGAAGAGGAATCTTCCAAACAAATAAAATATTTTCCCGCCACTTCATAGAATCACTCTAGAGGCACCACCAATAAGTGCATCCTGTGATGATGAATAAGAAGAAGAAATTGAGGAGCTGGAAGAAGAAAATGAAGATGACAAAGTTATTGAGATTGAAGAAATTGAGGATGATGCATAGATTGGTTTCCCTTAGTATTCTTTAGGTGATGATGATGATGATGATGATGATGAACCAAGTTTCTTATGCATAATTTTTACTCCCTCCCAATATCATAGGGAGATTCTTCTTGTGTAGATTTTATGAAAAAGAAGAAGAGAGATGATCCTCCAAAGTGGTAACTCAATTGAATAATATAATAAACAGAGGATATTTGACCCCACAATTAATGGAATCAACAAAGGAGAAACCATACCTGCAACAAGAAAGAAGCAAGATACCATGCCAAGTAAGTCCTCTAGTGTTTCCCTATCTCTAATTCTTCATCAAATGCCAATCTTTCAAAATCATATAATGCTCAATATAAATCAGCCAATCCTTCATAGCCTACTTTTCAATCCCCTAAAAATGCCAAAGCTTCTAAATTAGCACCACCTCTACCTTGTAAAGAATCCAATGTTCTATGAACATCAAGTACATCCACCTCAGTGTCGGTTTACATCATTGAGCATGTGAACAAGTCTAAAGTTTGGATTTCTAAATTTGATTTTTAGACACACTCGGAGAAATTTGAGAGGCTCTTCAGCTATATCAAGGAGGTAACCCAAATCACAATGCTGAAAAATCAAATTCTAAAGGGTTAATACCAAGACCACCTACTCCACCATCACAAAATATTCTTGAACTGAGTGTGTCTAAAACCAACAAGGTAGAACCCTTCTACCGAACCCTCTTGATCAAAAGCCACCAAAAGAACAATTACATAATAGAATCAAGTGCCCGAGATAATGTAATTTCAATCAAAGTTGTTAAGTCCATAGGAATTATTTTGACACAAGCAACAAGATCTTTCTACTCTATGGAGTCTAAAGAGGTGGCGCTAGTAAGAAGGATCAAAGATGCTCAAGTGGTAATAACATATTTCCTGCACAAGAAGGTTTTTCTAACCATTTTCTTGGAGATATCCCAACATATTTTGGCATGTTACTAAGTAGGATATTTTGTAGAGACTTGGGTGGCACAATAAAAATGGATTGGTCATCTACAACCATTTTAGTGAAGGGTGAAATGAGGAAGTTATTTTCCATGCAGAAGATGAAATATATCGTCCAAAAGTTTAAAGATCCAAAAGCTAACATCTTGTTCCAAGATAGTGGACTAGGTAACTACTTCAAATATGAAAGAGATGAGAATCTACCTATCCTTAGAGAAGATGAAAAATATCAATTTTGGATTATGGAATTTGTGAATCCATTCTAGTACAAAATCCAAGGTCGACGTTGTCCTTACTTGACCTTTGGGTGAGTTATTTCCATTTTCTTAAAAACTACAATTTGACAATACCAAAAATACTATAGAGTATGAGGCCCTGCTTCTCGGGATGGATGTTTCTAATTCCATGGGCATAAAGAAACTCAAATGTCTTAATGACACTAAGGTAATTTTCAAATAGGTTAGAAATCAATGCCAGTCAAAACCCGAACTCAAGCACTATAGAACCTGTATGGGACTACATTAAATCTTTTGATGCTTTTTCCATCCAAGTAGTTCCATGAAAGCAAAACAAAAAGACCAAATCTCTTGTAGTTTGAGCTTCTGGATGACTCCACATTCATCCTTCAATAAGGAAAAAGTGATTATTGAAATGGTTTTGTGGCGAGTGTACTAGATAATGTAAATCATTGGAAAGTATTCAACGATGATACTCAACTTCTCTATTTCTTGGAAAAAGAGACAATTTCAATATACTCTTGTTTGAGGGAAGTGATAATACAAATAAAGAGGGATAGATGATGTGGATTTTGAAGGTTTCATTAGGTTGAAAGGAAATAAGATCCCCAAAGGACTCATGTCCCTCAAAGAGTTGCTCCATAAACATGATAGGTTCGGTGAAGGAGAAAGCTAAGTAGTCTTCATATATAGTGCCTAGCTGAATTTGAGAAAGAAAATATTGACACCTCAGAGCAACCAAGGATGGTAAACAATGACAAGTGCTACTTACCTAAGGAGAATAGAATATTTGTTTCATTGGTGAGAAAAGATTTTCGATGTTCTAACATACTCCTATGATGAAATCAAGTCATTCTAGGCTAAGGAGATGCATCACTTGATCCCCCGATGCCTAAATCCAAGCCTTCTAGGAAAAAAATCATGGTTGTATAAGCCAAAAAGTTGTAGACACAATCAAGGAAGAACTATTGAAGATATTGAATGCAAGGATCATCTTCCCTATCCACCATTGCACATGGATAACAAATATTGTTCCAAAGTGTGGAAGAAGAATGGAGAAATCAGAATATATGTATACTTTCACAACTTGAACCAAGATTCATTAAAGGATAACTACCCACTGGCTATCATGGATCACATCCTATAGGAAGTCACAGGATCAAAGATGCTCTCAACGCTTGGTGGATTTTCTAGATATAGCCAAATTGAGGTAGACAAAGAAGATAGATCTAAAATAGCCTTCACAACTCCATGGGGAACTTTTCCTATAGCAGAATGCATTTTGGTCTTATCAATGCTGGAGCGACATTTCAATGAGTAATGGATTTGGCCTTCAAATATATCAATCATTACATCATCATATATCTTGATGACCTCATAGTATTTCTAAATAAGTGAGGAGATCACATAAAACATTTGGAATAATTACTCATTAGGTGTCGGCAACATGGAATATCTATAAATCCCAAGAATTAGATATTTGGTATTATCAAGGAATCTCCTTGGAAACATCATAAAAAAGGAAGGATCTATACTCAATCTAGAGAGGATAAGAGAAATACAATCATTTTCCTTTCGAGTCCATTATTTTTTAAGAAAAGTCAACTTTTTATGGTGCTTTGTTCCAAATTTCATTGCGTTGATCAAACATATCACTACCATGATGAAACCTCAAGAAAGCTTCAAATTTAATAATGAAGTCAAATCAATGTTTTAGGAAATCCAAAAAGCAATATAAAAGGATTCCACTATGGTATGTCCCAATTTTGATAAAGAGTTAATTTTATATTGCTACACTTGGGTGCACACACTTTCAATCATCTTAGTCCAAAAGACTGAAGAAGGCATTGAAGCACCCATTTATTTCATGAGTTGTCACTGAAAAACCATAAGTTGAGGTACAACTAAATGGATAAACATGCCTATGTTGTGGTCAAAGTAGTAAAAATATTTAGGTTTTACATTCTCAACTCTAGAAATATGGTAATGGTCCTAGGATCTACAATCAAATCAATCCTAACACAATAGGATCCTAGACCCAAGAGATGAAATATGGTGGAAATAATTCAAGATCATTACTTGGATATCTGACCTTCAAATCTAGTCATAGGATATGGACTGTACTGGCTAATAGTAGGGGATGAAGCTCTATCAACTCAAAGTGATACAAGGGAATGTCTCTGCTATGAGTGCAAGAGTACAGATCTACCCCAAGTACTCTTTGTAAATACCACCAATGAGTGGTATGTTGACATTTCCTATTTGCTCACTTATGGAGAATACTTGGCTCACCCTAACTGCAAGCAAAAAGAACTCTCAAACTCAAGTCATCTAGGTATGTCATTTGGGACCATGTGTTATACAAGAGAGGAATAAATGGATACTTTCTAAGGTGCACGGAAAAGAGAAACAAGAGAAGTTACTAAAATTATATCATGATCAGGCTTGTGGTGGGAATTTCTCCTTAATGGTGACTACTCACAAAATTATATATGGTAGGTACTAGTGGCCTACCTTGTTTGCAAATTCTCAAGAATAGCTCTCTAAGTTTGAACCTTGAAAATTTTTTTTTGGGACACGCAACTTGTTGTGCTTACCCTATGGCTAGTGGTGACCGAAGAAACTATTCAACAATGAGGCCTGGACTTCATCAGATTTTTCAATCTTCACTCAAGCGTAAGGAATACCTATGCGCTCACAAACCGACTACTTCACAATGTGGGTGGAGGCAATTTTTTCTAAGTAAGACAATTCCAAAATGGTATGAAATTTTATCAAAGAGAACATTATTGTTATTTTTGGGATCCTCAAAAATTGTAGAATGAGAATGCCACATACTTTTATTCCATGGATTTGACTAAATTTTTATATAGATATAGAATCTCATTGTATCACACATTAGAATATTACCCACAAGGGAATGGTTAGGTTGATGTTATCCAAAATGAGCCCCTACTTATTTTGGCTAACTTGCCTTCATTATTTCCTTACTTATGCTTCAACTTCAATTTTCACACATTACAAGCACTCAAAAGATTATGGAAATTGCTTCATCAGATAGAGAATTTCTTCCCCTTTCTAGAAAGGTAAAGAAGTCATCCTAACTCCTTGTATTTTTTGACTAATGGCTCGGCAGAGTTTGGAGGGGAAATTTTCCCTAGACGGTCCCGTGGAGGTAAGGAAGCATTTTTGCCAAGGAAAACTTGCCAAGGTAGACCCGTGGGAAAATTTTTGGCACTTAGCCTTTTGGCTAAAAAAATCAAAGGAAAATTTCGGTCCACAAAGGATAAATTGATTAAGGCCCAAAGCTCATGAAATGATGCCGCGTGTCAAGGCAGAGCGGCGGGTGCTGGAGAGAACTTCAAGTTTTTGGATTTTGGTCAAAATTTGTCAAAGGTAAAAATAGGAGCGCATCCTTGCCGAGCTAAGCAAAATATGCCACGTGTCCATTCATCGATGGGAGTCAGAGCATCAGGAGGATTTTGGAAATTTTTACAAAGTGGTGAAAACACAAAAAGCAAAAGTTGAACCGCATCCCCACCGAGCAATGAAAAGTTGCCATGTGTCCACATCAGCGGCGGGGATTTCACCGGCAGAAGACCTTGGAAAATTTTTCTCTTGCGGGTCAAAGGGGAAAATGTTATTTTGAAGCCACGGATCAATTAGAGGGTGCCACATGTCATTGGAGGAGCAGGGTGTGGGGAATTTTTGGGAGATTTTCCCAATTTTAAAAAAGAGGGAAAAGTTCAAATTTCGGCCCGCAAACCCAATTTTTGCCCTAATTTCACCATTTTTCCCTAAATCTTCAGAGGGGCATATCTTTCGCACCAGAGCTCATATTTTCATGATTTTGGTATCAATGGAAAGATGGTGAAATTATCCACATGATGGACCCTTCAATTTTAAATTTTTATGGAGTTTTGTAGGAGAAAAATGGGAAAATGTCTCTAGCATGGGAAAAAATGTAGAACCGACCCCCAACCACCAAAATTGATGAAGTATGGCATCCGTTTCTTCTCCAACATGGCCAAATGCATCAAAAAATGGATTTGTGAGGGTGCCCTTATTGTTTTAATGAATCTTGTTAGTGGTTGGAGATTTCAAATTGATTTTCCCATGTTTTCTCATTTCTTTCATTTTGTTTGAGCGATAAAAAGCTAGTTTTGGCTCATTTGTTAAAAGTTGTTCATAATTCTTCTCGACTCTCCCTTATTTTCTTCCCTGTGGTTGAAAAATGGATTTTAAACCTCCTCCCTGCTTTGTAATGGAATTTTTTCCTCTTACCCGTGAAATGATGATTCGTGCAAACTTCTAGAGCAATAAAAACATGTTTTGTGATGAATTTGTCCATCCTTGCTCGTTTTTTGGTTGTTTTCTTCTTACCTCTCTTCATTACAGGTATTTGTGCATGTTTTGATGTTCATTACAGGTTTTGGAGTTGTGTTCATGGATTTTTCGAACATTTCTTTGTGTGAAATCCATCTTTGGTCTATGATGCACTTGTCCACCCTTCCATTGCTCACATCTCTTTGTTTTCATGGCAATTTTGATAGACAATCAACACTTTCCTTCTCGGTGCATCACAATTATAGTATAGGCTTTGTTTTTCCTTATTTTCTTTGTCTCCTATCTCCTGGAAGTTAGATTAGGATTATATTAGCTTGCTTGCACTGGAATAGCTTCTTGGAAGGTAGTTTAGAAGAGGAACCAACCTTCTTTGGAGAGATTTCCCCATTTGCAAAGGTCCCACACTTTGGGAAATCTCAATGTTGTGCAATCACACCAAATGAATTTTCCTTAGAAAAGTAGATCCATAACTCATTTGGGGGTGCTGTGAATTTTCACTAATAGTTTTGGCATGCCCGGTGGGACACTGGGGTTAGATATTTCATCTTCTCTTAGTGTCTCAAAGCAAAAAAAAAAATTTACACCATCGTGTGCCACTAATGATTTTGGCATGCCGGTGGGACCTTAGAGGTCTTCCACGTCATCTTTTGCAGGTTGGTGTGTTCCTATGAAGATTTCAACATTTGGAGGCATTCTCAAGCACATCTGGTGACTCCATATGGTCAACAACTCATCTCTGAAGTTGCATACCTTCCTTTTCATTCATTTCCATTCATTTTCATTCATCCTTATTTCCATCTCTTCATTCTTCTTTTCCATTCCATGAAGTTGTGAAATCATGACTTCATTCCCATCATGGAATTCACATTCAAAGAAAGCAAGATATTCCACCTCCAACATGTTTTACAACTCCTTTAAATCAGCATTTTGAACAAATTGAAAATCATCTTGCTTACCCATATGAGAAATACCAAAATCAGTTTGGTTATGAAACATATCAAGAGAAATGGTTCACATGTAATGAAGAAAATAAAATCCAAGATGCTGGTCTATTGGACAATATCCAAAAATTGAGATTGGCATGGTGCAATCCTGGGCTCAAGCTCAAATGGAGCCTTTCAGAATTGGTTACACAGGTACCTTGTCCATGGGATGGCCCTTTTCCAAGACACTACAACGCTCAAGAAAAGCTATAATTCATGGTGGAGATGTTGTCCCAACTTCCACAATGGGAAGAGAGATAGGGGCCGATGAATTTGGTGCTAAGAAACCTTGTCAATGGGTAAGTTCTACACCATCATCTGGTTTTTCTCTTTCCATTCATCAAGCAACACTATCTCATTTTGAATGCAAAATTCCAAATCCAACCCATGCTATCCCAAGTGTTGATTCCATTTCCCATTCCCTAGTCTTCCATCCCATCTCAATTCTTTTGTCCTTTTCCCTTCCAAACAGTCATCCCCTCCAAACAAACAAGAGTTTCTACCTCCTCCACCACCACAAAAATTGAAAAATCAATTGAGTTACAACCCACCCCTCCTCTTGCATTCAAAAATCCATGTTGGGAAGATAAAAAAAAAAACCAGTCAAGGAGAACAACAAGAAGAGGAGCCCAACAGAAAATAAATAACAAACAATTTGAAGAGTTGGGCTACTAATTTTGGGTTTACAAAGATCCCCTTGCTGGTTAAGCCTTCAGAGGAGATTAAAGTTGAAGAACAAGTGGTGGCCAAGGAAAATTTTATAACAGTAGAGAAGCAAGAAGATCAGTCATCAAGTTACTCAGAGTGTAGAGTCCATGTTGGCACTCTTCTGGAAGAAGATGTTGATTCAATAGAAGTTTCAAAATCAGCCATGGAAGAGGAAAGCTCTAAAAGAGATCTTGTTGTCCCAACTTGTCCTGTAGAGTAGAAGATTGAAGAGTTTGATTTGACAGACTTCATGCTAGAGGAAGAGTTAAATCAAGAGAAAGATGGTATTCAAGTAGTAGAGGAAGGAGAAGTTGCTCCAAATCCAAAAGAAGAGGAGCACATTCTAGCTGTGGAGGAGAAAAATGCAGATCCAAAAGCTTTGAACACAAAATAGGCTATAGAAGAACCTTCAATTCTTCCTTCTACTTCATTCTCTTCAAGCTCCAATGTTGAAGAAGAGTTTGATCTTTCAAACTTCATCTTTGAGAATGAAGGAAACCATGGTGAACAAGTTGCAGACCAAGAAGACACCATGGAAGAGGTTGACCATTCTGAGCAGGGACAACAAAGAGATAGTTTATTTGTTAGATTTAGAGGACTTTTTGATGGAGAAGAACTGGTTGATTTTCTATTTTTTTCTCCTTCATCGTCCATATTCCAAACACAAGAAATCTGCTGCCATGAAGGATAACTTTCAATTACAGAAGCCTGCATCTTATAGTAGTTCTTTGGAATCAAGGTTGGAAGATATTAATCTTCCATGTTCTTCATTAGAGGAAGAAGGGAAAGAGCAGAAGAACTTCACCATTTCTTCCACACCATCCAGCCAAGAAGGTCCACAAGAGGAATCCATTTTTAGAATTGAAAATCAGAGCAATGGGCATATCAAAAGGATCAGACCATGCCTAATCAGGTATTTTTCTTCATTGGAGCCAAAGGAGAAGTCACAACCAATCATGTTTTATTCTAAGCATGAGGATGAGCTACAAAGTACCAAGGATCAGATGCCATACCTCTTCAATCCAAATGTAGAGCAACTAAAAGAGGTATTTTATTTGATTTCAGATGACACCTTGCTAATTTGTGTAGAAGACCAGCTTCTTGTTGATTTTCCACTCATACTACCAGCCATGTTCAGTGCCAAATCAATTGCATGGCTGCCATTTTTGAGGAAGGGAAGTTATTTCTCCCTACCAGTTGCATGTTTTGTTTGAGTTCCCTTTGCTCTTGGTTAGAGTAGAGTATCTAGGTTTTCTTTCAGCATAAGAAGTTATTTTACACACTCTCCATGTTCCATTTGGAGCATGTATGATTTCCAATTTTGTACATAGTTGTTTGGTGTTGTTTTGGTTGCTCTTGCACAGTTCATTTCAGTGGCTTTTGGTGAAGATCAATTCCAAGTTTCAAGTGGTTTCCAAGTGGCTCAGAGGTCAGAATTTTAGATTTTAGATTAGAATCAGTTTATCAAGCTTGACTCCATGCCTAATGGATTCTTCAAATGCCACTAATCATTCATCTAGCATGCATATGACCCCTCTGAGTTGCCAAAATTGTTATCTAAAATGAGCCCCTGCTTATTTTGGATAACTTTCCTTCATTCTTTCCTTACTTGTGCTTCAAATTCAATTTTCACACATTGCAAGCACTCAAAAGATTCTAGAAATGGCTTCATTAGATAAGAATTTTCTTCCCCTTTCCATAAAGGTAAAGAAGTCCTCCTAACTCCTTGTATTTTTTGAGTTATGGCTCGATGGAGTTTGGAGGGGAAATTTTCCTAGGCTGGCCCATGGAGGTAGGGAAGAATTTTTGCCAAAGGAAAATTTTCTAAGGCGGACCCGTGGGAAATTTTTTGGCACTTAGCCTTTTGGCTAAAAACTCAAAGGAAAATTTTGGCCCACAGGCCCGCAAAGGATAAAGGAAAATAAATTGATTAAGGCCCGCAACTCATGAAATGATGCCACGTGTCAAGGCGGAGTGGTGAACGCTAGAGAGAACTTCAAGTTTTAGGCTTTTGGTCAAAATGTGTCAAAGGAAAAAATAGGAGCGCATCCCCGCCGAGCTAAGGAAAAGGTGCCACGTGTCCATTCATCAAAAGGGATTGGGGTGTTGGGAGGATTTTAAATTTTTTTCGAAAGTGGTTAAAAACATAAAAGTGAAGAATTGGTTGCATCTCCTCAGCTAATCATGCAATGGCATGTGTCTCGAGCGGGGCTGTGGAGAATTTTGGGAAAATTTCCCATTTTCACAAAAGGGGCAAAATGTTGTTTTGAAGCCACGGATCAACCAGAGGGTGCCACATGTCATCGAAGGAGTGGGGCATGGAGAATTTTTGGGAAATTTTCCCAATTTGAAAAAGAGGGAAAAAGTTCAAATTTCGGCCCACGAACCCGATTTTTGCCCTAATTTTGCCATTTTTGCCCTAAATCTTCAGAGGGGCATATCTTTCACACCAGAGCTCAAATTTTCATGATTTTGGTATCATTGGAAAGCTGTTGAAATTCTCCACATGATGGATGCTTCAATTTCAAATTTTGATGGAGTTTTGTGGGAGAAAAATGGGAAAATGTCTCTAGACGAGAAAAATGCAGAACCGACCCCAACCACCAAAATTGATAAAGTATGGCATCCGTTTCTTCTCCAACATGGCCAAATGCATCGAAAAATGGATTTATGAGGATGCCCTTACTATTTTAATGAATATTTTTGGTGGTTGGAGATGTCAAATCTATTTACCCATGTTTTCTCATTTCTTTCATTCTGTTCGAGCGATAAAAAGCCACTTTTGGCTCATTTGTAAAAGTTGTTCATCATTCTTCTCTACCTCTCCCTTATTTTCTTCCCTATGGTCAGAATGGAGTTTGAACCTCTTCCCGCGCTATAATGGAATTTTTCCTCTTACCCATGAAATGATGATTTTGTGCAAAACTGAGCAATAAAAACATGTTTTGTGATGCATTTGTCCATCCTTGCTCATTTTTTGGTTGTTTTCTTCTTGCCTCTCTTCATTATAGGTTTTTTTGCATCTTTGGATGTTCATTTCTGGTTTTGGAGTTGTGCTCATGGAGTTTTGGAACATTTCTTTGTGTGAAATCCATCTTTGTTCTATGATGCACTTGTCCATCCTTCCATTGCTCACCTCTCTTTGTTTCCATGGTAGTTTTGATAGATAATCAACACTTTCCTTCTCTAGTGTATCACCGTTTTATTGTAATCTCTATTTTTCCTTTTTTCTTTTTCTCCCTGTCTCCTTGGAAGTTATATTAGGATTAGATTAGCTTGCCTACACTGGAATAGCTTGTGGTAGGTAGTTTAGTAAGAGGAACCAACCTTCTCTAGAGAGCTTTTCCCATTTTCAAAGGTCCCACACTTTGGGAAATCTCAATGTTTTGCAATCACACCAAATGAATTTTCCTTGGAAAAGTAGATCCATAATTCATTTAGGGGTGCTGTGAATTTTCACTAACAATTGATTCAAGCAATAATAACATCGTGACCATTTTCTACACGGTAGTTTATGAGAATCAGAGAAAATGGCACAAAAACTCTATGATGGTATGTGGGTAAACTAAATCAACCTGAAGAAGGCAATTAGTATATCACCATTCCAATTTCTATATGGGATCAATGCAGAGATTCCAACATCGCATCGAATTCTAACACTCTAGTTAGAAAGTGGGTGGAGGCAATTTTTTCTAAGTAAGCCAATTCTGAAATGGTATGAAATTTCATCAAGGAGAACATTATTGTTTGTTTTGGGATCCCTCAAAAATCGTAGTTGAAAATGCCACATACTTTTACTCCATGGATTTTAATGAATTTTTATATAGCTATGGAATCATCAGATCATGCATTAGAATATCACCCACATAGGAATGGTTAGGTTGAGTCAAGAAACAATAACATTGTGACCATTTTTGTAAGGTAGTTGATGAGAATAAGAGAAACTAGCACAAAAACTCTATGATGGTCTATGGGCGATTGAATCAACCCCAAGAAGGCAATCAACATATCTCCATTCCAATTTCTATATGGGATCAATGTAGAGATTCTAGTCACTATAAAATTTCCAGACTCTAGTTAGTCAAAGCAATTAAATATGGATAGTATAGTGACTCCCTCGACAAAGGGATCTTGTTTCTTGAGAAAATTGATGAAGACAGATTCAAGGTGTTAGATCAGATAAAGGAGCATCAATAAAAGGTCAAGAATTTTTTTGACAAGAAAGAAAAATCTAGGGATTTCAAATTTTGAGATATTGTCCTATTATGGGACAAAATGAGAGAGTTGAAAGGAATCCATGGGAGGTTTGATTCCTTGTGGATCAGTCCATTTTAGATTTGGGAAGCCTGTGGAGAAATGATTTTTATCTCTCTTATCTAGATGAAAAACATTTGGAATTTCCCCTTAGTGGGAAATATTTGAAGTTGTAAAACATTGAAAGTGGGTTGTCCCCCAAATTGTACCATAGGTGATTTAGGTGTGTGTTTCCTTTTCCCCATTGTGTGTGTATTTTCATTTATAGTGTTTTGTGTCTCCCTTTCATTGTGTGTGTGTGTGTGTGTGTGTGTGTGTGTGTGTGTGTGTGTGTGTGTGTGTGTGTGTGTGTGTGTGTGTGTGTGATTCTTCCTTTCGCCTATCTTTTATTGCATGAGACCTCTATATAGCCTAATGGATAAGGCATTGGTCCATGTCAAGTATTGAGAATATTGAGTTATTAATTACCATGTCATCACTTTGTTTGATCCAAAGTAAGTCCTCAAGTGAGAGCCAACTGTTGTCATGTGTTTTTCAAAGGAAAATTTCAAGAATGAAAACATGACAACTTTACCCTAGTGTCAAATTTTTTCTTGTAAACCCTCCTAAGCACTTCTCCAGAAAAATTTACCTCTATCTCAAGTATATCCTATCCTTTCAAGTTCTCATCTATGTTGTACTAACCCCTTCCCATGTGTTTGAAATGTACAAACAAGACCATAGAGTTCTTCCAAGGTAATGCTTCTCAAGGAAGATTCTTCAATGAACCTAGAAGGCTAATTTTAGCCTTTCTAGCACCAAAGGTGCATTCCCTAGAGATATTTGAAGGAAAAATTCATCAATAAGTAGTATCAAGGAGATACTAACATTATGTAATTGGTTTAGGAAGATTTAGGAAATATTTTTAAGGTTTAGGAGCAAGTTGAGTGAAAGCGGGTTTTTAAAGGTGAAGGAGCTTATAGTTCAAAACAACACCTAAGCTTCAAGAAGTGATTCCAAGAGCTCCATAATGATTTTGAGGTCAAACAAGATATCAATGGAAATTTTTTTAGTTCTTTAAATGATGGTGGTTTTTTATTTTTCACAAGGCATAGGAACTTTGCCACATTCTATGTTCAAAGATGCACAATCTGGTCTCGAGAAAAAGGAAACTTTTGAGGGGGTGTGGGATGAATAATAGAATGAAACCCATCAAACTATTAAAAAAATTATTTTTGGAGTCAAATTCATATACATAAGTGCCGAGATAATATCTCTGGATGTTACAGAAATGTCGTTGTGAAGCCTTTCTACAAGGTAAGCTTTCTTGACTTAGCCAAATTTCAAGATGGACACATGTCATCAACAGGTGATGGCGCAATTTTGTGTCCCATTTTTCCTATCCCCTTGGGATATTTGGGACACAAAATGTGTCCATGCTGAAGTTAGTCCCTTAGATCATCATGTGATCCTGATGAATCCCAAACTTGCCACTTGATCTTAAAATCTAAAGCAAACTTACACACACACAATCAATGTTTTTATTATAACACTTTTTAATTGAATTTAAATATTACGATCTTTTGAATTTTTAATAAATAATTAAAATTTTCTAGTATTGTGTAAAATAAGACAAATAAAAGAGAAATTCACCAAAGAATCCGAAATAAGAAGTGATAATGGAGTTCAATGTTTGAGGCCTATGCCTCTCGGGTCAAGTTAAATGGGACCAATCTATTAAAAATATTAAAAATAAACACTTACATAGGTTTATAAAATAATATGATCTTATTATTAAATTATCCTACAAAAACAATGCTAGTTTACTTTTACACTTCCTCAAATCTCTCTCTAGCTCCTTTTATAAGCCTTTGAAAATAATATACAATCTCGATTAATCCCCTTAAAATAGAAGTGCCTCTATTTATACTCAATTCAAACCCCATGGAATATTGGTTAAGGGATTATCTTTTATCCCATCATGCAAGGTTCGAGCCTTCCTTTGCACGCTTTTATTCTTTTTGGGAGGGAATCCCACATGTGGCATGTGAAGGGTTAAGTTGTTGTTTAAATTCAAAGCGGTGACATTTGAGTATGGATTAAGAGCCATTTTGTAAACCAATGGTTATGTTGGTTGATTTGAAATGCTAAGTTTTGGCGCTATGCATTTTAGTCCCTTGAGGGCATGTGGAGAGTTAAGCAAGTATGTGGGGATAATGAGATATTTTCCATGGTTTAAATGGTTAACATAAAGGATAAAGAGAGTTGGTAGATAATTTGAAATGCATGGTAGTTGGAATATAATGTGATGGAGATAGAGGATAAGCCAGCAAATGTGGAGAGATAAGGAGGTGAATCGGTGGATAGGTCTACTGGCCGCCTAAGTCAAAGCTATCCAACGTGCCCTTTACAATGCAATATCAATAGTATCCCACATTGAACAAGAATTTAAAAGATGAGGCACATATATACAAAAGCTCTGCAATATCAATATGAAGTAAAGGAGGCCATGAAACCCCTCCATAATCAAGTGTGTCAAACCTAGTTGAGGGCCTCTAGTAAGAAAATAGTGAGGCCCACCGTCCATCATCGAGTGTCCGAGATCGGTGTTCAAACAAAACTTTTTTCCCTTCATTCATATTTTTGACATATCACATTTTTTTGGTCCACTTGGTAATCGTGCATGCATTCAACCTATGCAAAGTCCTAAATTCACCAGCTTGTTTGAAAATTTCGGTGGGCCATAATGTTTGCACACGTGCTCGATTCCTACAAACAAGATATTTCGAAAAGCTTGAATTATTCTCCACAACAATGAAACTATCATAACTAATTCGAGAAGATTTTAGATCGACGTTTCTCGTGAAGGATCCTCTAGATCACTCCTACCGACCGAGAAGCTTTTGGACCTTTAAAAGTCAAATTAATTAGTAAATAGGTCAGGGTAATTTTCCCTCACCTTTGCGGTTTCCATCCATTTCACCTTGTTTGGATACATGCTTTTGAAACCAACACAAAGATATTCAACATCGCCTCTTCACGATATTCGACTTTCCTATCCAAAATGATATCATCCTACAACTCATCAAGATACTTAGGTGCAAAATCATCAATGGAAGGCATAATGTTAGCATCATCATGATCAATAATCATAGGCGGTTCATACAATTTCAAGTTCTCAACATTTACAACTGAATAAATTTGCATATATGGAGGTAAATCCAACCAGAAATCATTGTTACCAATTTTCTCCAATATTCGAAATGGACCATACCGAATAGGTTTCAAATTTTTACCTTCACCTGTCAACCTTTCCTTGTTGATGTGAAGCCAAAATGAATCACCAACTTGAAACTTGTGATCAGTCCGTGTTTATCATGCCTTGCTTTATACTTCACTTGAATTTTCTCCCAATGTTCTCAAACATACTGATGGACTTGCCGTTGTATTCATTGCACAAATATTTTAGCTTTGTTAGAATCACTTAATCCATTAACAATAGTTTCATGTCCAAAAGAGAAATCTAATGGAGATTTAGGTAGATAACCATAACAAGTCTCAAATGGAGACTTCATAGTAGAAGAATGTAAGGCACGATTATAAGCATACTGCACATAATATAAATGTTCATCCCATAATTTAGGATGTTTACCATAATAGCCTCTAAACAAATGTACCACTGTGCGGTTCAAAACCTCTATTTGACCATCATTCTGTGGATGGAAAGTAGTAATTTTCTTTAGTTTAGTGTCCATCAAACCCCACAAAGTTGACCAAAATTTCCCAAGAAATATAGAATCTTGATCTAAAATAATAGAAGTGGGAAAACCAAAATGAACCCATACAAACTGAAAGAATAAATGTGCAGTCCCTTCACTAGTAATTTGTTTAGTACAAGGAATCAACACACACATCTTGCTAAATCTGTCCATAACCACATATAAATAGTCATGTTTCCTTTGTGACATGGGAAAACCTCCTACAAAATCCATGGAAATAATTTCCCATAGACATGTAGGGATAGGAAGAGGAGTATAAAGTCCTAACTTCTTGTTACTAGGCTTTCTTGTGGCATAAAGAACACATCCTTTTATATACTTGGTTACATGTTCATGCATTCTAGGCTAATAACAATACATTTGTAAATGTGCAACTATTTTACCAACACCAAAATGACCAAAAATAAGAGAAGTATGAGCTTCCCTAATCATATGCACTCTTTCATTTTCTAGAATACAAAGTTTACTAGAATGATATAAAATTCCATCATGCACATGATAATCCATTTCTCCTACTTGTTTCCCACTCATTAAATCCTCATACACTTCTTTAAAATCAGCATCATAAACATATTGTTCCTTATAACTATCATGAGCCAAAGAACTATGTTGTAAAAGAAGAGATGCAACAACAATTAGAGGTTTAGATAAGCATATCAACAACCTTGTTTTTATACCTTTCTCATACTTGATCACGAGATGAAATCATTGCGAGAATTCCATACAATGGAATTGTCTAGACTATTGTATCTTGGTTTGTGTTTGTAAATACTAGACGGGCTGATGATCTGTATGTATTATTATTTCCTTTCCCATCAAGTAGTGCTTCCATTTTTTACACTCTGCACCAAAGCATACAAATCTTTATCATAAGTTGGATAATTTCTTACCGCACTCGTGAAAGTTTATGAATGGTAACACAGTCATTTTTTTTGCATCAAAACTACACACATTGCATAGTCACTAGAATCTATCTCAATCTAAAATAAATGTTGAAAATATGGAAGTGCCAAGACCGGATTGGTACTAATTTTCTCTTTCAGTGCATCAAAATATTTTGCTATTTTCCTCCCCACTAAAAGACATGTTTAATATTTTTCAAAGCATGCAAAGGAGATGCAATAAATGAGAATTTAGCAATAAATTTTCTCCAATATTGTATTGCACCAAGAAAACTCCTAACTTTTGTCACATTAGTGGGTCTAGGCCAGTTTATAATGACCTCTACTTTTGCAGGATCTATTTTCAATTCACCATTTCCCACAACATAACCCAAATAGATTAAAGATGTTTTTCCAAATTCACATTTTGACATCTTCAAAAATAATTTTTCTCCTCTTAATGCATCTAAGACTTTCTGGATGTGAATAACATGATCATCCCAAGACTTACTGAAAATAAGAATATCATCTAAGTAGAAAATAATGAAATCATCAATGAATGGTCTAAAAACATCATTCATAACTCTCATGAATGTTGTTGGTGCATTGCACAATCCAAAAGGCATCACTAACCATTCAAATAATCCATGTTTCATTTTAAAATCAGTTTTCCATATATCACCTTCATCAATTCTTACTTGGTGATAACCACTTCTTAAATCTAACTTAGTGAAGTAAATTACATTCTTTAATTGATCCAATAAATCATCTATTCTAGGAAGAGGGTAATGATTTTTCACCGTGATCTTGTTTAAGGCACAAAAATCAACACACATTTGCCATGTGCCATCTTTATTTGACACCAAAATAATTGGCGAACCACATGGATATGTACTTGGATGAATAATACCTTTGGCCAAAATTTCCATCACCTATTTCTTGATTTCCTCATTTTCAACCACATGGACAATCTATACATACCAATGTTGGGAAGAGGTGCATCTTATCAATTGTATCTCATGTTGAACCCCTCTTTTGGTAGGTAGACATTGTGGATCATGAAAAACATCATCATATTTAGAAACAATGTTTTCCAATTCATTACGATGTTTTGGATCACAATCCTCAAAATCCTTTTCACCATCTTTCTCTCTCTCGTCTTTGATCACCATGAGCACAAAATTATTTTTTGAGTTGACAAGACTTTTCATCCGACCGCAGAACCAAGGATAGACTTATTTTTACATGGAGAGCTCTAACAATATACCGATTCCATCCTTCACAAGAAAGTATTTATTTTCTTCCCTATGAAGTGTTAAACTTTGGTACAAATTTACAATAAAATTCAACACATGAACTCTAAAACTATAATACAAAAAATATTGAATTATATTCACGCGGGATAATTTTCATTATGAAGAGATTACATATAAATAGGTAAATGACATCCTTAGAATAAGGAGTCAAACCATATCACATATCAATTACCCAATCCCCACTTATCTCTCCAACATGATTCTCTCCACCTTTATTTTCTCACAACTATCTAATAGTGAGTTGTTCTCACAACTCACGTACACCCAAAATATAATAATAATATCTCACACTCACCTAACTATTACAATATTATATTATCATCTAGATAATATAATTCCACTCACAAATAACTAATGTTCACACTAACATATTAATTTCCTAACATTCACCCCCTTAGTGTGAACATGGGGCAAAGTGGAATTGAAACCAAAATCGTATGCCACCGCATACTTTTAGGTCTACATACTACTATCTAAATCTTTTTGTCTGGATCTTTCGCACATGACCACTACTATGTAAAGAACACATCCCGCATTTATCCCATGTGAACGAAACGAGGTCGTTTCACTTATTCGGTCATCTTCATAAAAGAAGACGATTTAATCAAACGAGGATTTGTGTAGTTAACTACCTCTTCTCCTATACAACCGATTCACTATTCCGCATCTCGCAACGCTATATCACAACACGTTCAAGAGTTTACATTAGGAAAATATCACACATCCAAAGCAAACATGCATAAACATCTATTCTTATTCCGCATATCAAAGAAAAGACACAACTGAAAATGAAATCACCATAGTAAAATGCGGCCCCGTTCTTGCACGAATGATGAGAGGTGTTGATCGCCTCCTTCCTTCGTACGTTACCTCCATACTTCATGTTACTTACTCAATAGATATGAGTTTAAAGATCATATGGTATATTGATTACAAATCGAACATCAAGCACTCGAAAATGCATCCACAAGACCAATTTTTTAAAATTTTAAACTTTTTAAAAACATTTAAAACAATAACTTTGGACTCTTACTTTTAAGAAAAAGAACACCAAAAAAATATATGAGTATTTTGACCATTTTAATGTATGTTAAATAAAAACATTACTTTTTAATACATCATTGACATAAATGTTAAACCTATTTAAAAATATTGACTCACGATACAAAATGACACTAATAAACACAACTTAGAACATACTAAATCAAAGCCATATTTTAATCCATTTATTTATCATAAAATGAGATTAGTTTTTTAAAAAATAAACTAAACACTATTAATAGACCAATTCAAAACAAAATACTCTAAAAATTTTACTTGACTTTTTAAAGCAAATGATCATTTAACACATTTTTACTTTTTCAACCTATAGAATATTTTTAAAAACTAATAAAGATAACATTAAAACCTACAAATTACAAACTTACAAAAAGTACTAAAAGTAAGAAGAATTTTTATATTACATTGAGATTATTTATTTAAATGAATCCCGCGGACCAGAATTGAGTCTTTTACGTATAAAAAATTAATATTACGTGTATCTGACTTAGCTTTGTCGTGGTGGCTGATCAATGTATGTGGAGCGTGGAATGGCGAGCCCATATATTTCTCATTGACGAAATTTGTAGATTCCAACGTCTTCAATGGACTTGGGAAGAGACTGAATTTTGGTGTATACAAAGATGGTATTCAACGAGCCAAGACCAACAAAATTGTTGTCGGGTGATATCAGAGAGAAAATAATGCACAACGTTTTAGGATCCACCAATGAATCCTTTCAATGCATAGTAATGCTCAAATATAGTTACAGGAACGCCATTTTCGTAGAAAATATTGATGGATACTAGAGATATCATAAATTCACATTTCTAAGACTCTCATTATCACTTGCTCTAATACCACTGTTAAACTTTGGTAAAAATTTACAATAAAACTCAGCACATGAACTCTGAAAAATATAATACGAAAAAAAATTGAATTGTATTCATGTGGGATAATTTGCATTATGAAGAGATTACATATAAATAGGTAAATGGCATCCTTATAATTAGGAGTCAAACAATATCACATATCAATTACCCAATCCCCATTTATGTCTCCAACACAATTCTCTCCACCTTTATTTTCTAATGCTTATCTAATAGTAAGTTGTTCTCACAACTCACGTACACCAAAAATATAATAATAATATCTCACACTCACCTAACTATTACAATATTATATTATCATCTAGATAATATAATTCCAATAAAAAATAACTAATGTCAACACTAACATATTAATTTCCTAACAAGAATATTGCTTTACAATCATATAAATATGGACTTCCCAAAACTACACCACAAATATCCAAAGGAACAACATCCAAATCAACCTCATCAATAAACTTGTTTGTAATGGCAAACCTAAATCTACAAGTTTTTGTTACCTGTAACTTTTCATCATCACAAACCCAACCTAGGATGTGGCTTAGTTTTAAGTCACAATTTATTAACAACCTCCTATAAAATCAGATTAGCTTGAGATCCACTGTCAAAAAGAGTATCAATTTTTGTATGTTTTGAAATAACTCTAAGGTGGAAAAGCTCATTCGTTTCTTTTCATCATGCATAGATTGTTGATTAGAAGAAGATGCAACATTTGATGAACTAGTGTTGGAAGGAGAGAAAGAATGATTACCTTGAAAACTCATAGTCGCGGTCTTGGTTTCATCCCTCAATCAAACCAAGGATCATGAACAACATTATTCATTTTCTTCTCTTTTCCTTTCTTATTAGTCATCCATTTAGGATTATTTTTCGAATGTAATTTCCAAAATCTAGATTCATCATGGTTATTTTTACAATGATTACAAATTGGTTTTTCATTTTCCTTCTTAACAGAGAGAGTTTTTTTACTTACCCTTTCCTTTTCCTTTGCCTTGGATTGCTTGTTCTTTTGTTTAGAGGAAGAGAAAGAATCTTTACCCATTTTCCCTCTTGCTTCCAAATGTGTAGCTTGAACACACACTACATCAAGATTAGTAGGACCTAAAATAAGAATCATATGCCTTAGGTAGCTATGTAATCCACCAATATATTTAAGAAGTGTTTCTTGTGTATTGAGAGAAATACCAAGAATAAGAGCCCTTTTCCTAAAATCTTGTGTATAATCCTGAAAACTTTGTCCCTTAGTTTTTCTCAATGTTTGTCAATCCATCATAGCTTGTTGCTTGTATCCAAGAGGATAAAATTGTTGTCTAAGATTTAAAACAAAATTAGACCAAGAAGTGATTGCATTACCTTTGGTTTCATCTACTTCCTGAAGCTTACTCTCCCACCATATGGTTTATGTGCCATCCATTCAAAGAGATGCCAAATAAATCTTTGCTTCATCATCTACAATTTTCTAAACCCTACAATATACTTCAATCTTCTTGATCTAGTTATCCAACTTCTCTACATTAATCTCTCCATTATACATTGGAAATTCAAACTTGATATCTAATTTTAATGAAGGAAAATCAGATTTTTGAGTTTCATCTTTAGGAATATCAGAACTAGAGCTTTCTTCTTTTTACCTTCTCTAGTTGCTTTTTCCCTTTGCCTATCTTGGTACATTTCTTCCACCATTTCTTTCATCTGAAGGAATGATTGATGAAATTCTTCTTCCTCTCGATCCGCCATTGAAGGACTTCGAGATCGTCTTGTACCAATTTTGGGATCCTCTTCTACTAACTATCCTTCACCCTTCTTAGACTGGGCCTTGTTAACATTCAACACAACAAATTGCAATCCAAAATTGTTAATCTGAACCAAAACCAGCTCTGATACCAGTGATCTAAAAATCCAAAGAAAACTTACATACACACACACTCAATATTTTTCTTTTAACAATTTTCGATTAAATTTCAACATTACGATCTTTTTGCATTTTTAATAAATAATTAAAACTGCAAGTACTATGTAAAATCAAATAAGTAAAAGAGAAATTCACTTGCAATTGGAAACAAGATGTGATAACGAAGTTCGAAGCTTGAGGCACATGTCTCCGAGTCCAGTTGAATGGGACCAATCTATTAAAAACTTGAAAATAAACACTTACATAGGTTTTTACAAGAATCTAATCTTCTCACTGAATTCTCCTGCCAAAAATAATGCTAGTCTCCTTTTACACTTACTTAAAATTATCTCTATAGATCCTTCGCAAGCCTTTGAAAATAATACACAATCTCCGGTTGATCCCCTTTAAATAGCAAAGTGCTCTATTTATACTCAATTCAAACTCCATAGAATATTGGTTAAGGGCTAATCTTTTAGCCAATCATGCAAGGTTCAAGCCTCCCTTTGCACATTTATTATTCCTTTTTGGGAGGAAATCCCATATGTGGCGCGTAAAGGGTTAGGATTTTGTTTAAATGTAAAGTCAGTGTAGCATTTGAGTATTGGCTTAAGAGCCATTTTGTAAGCCAATGGCTATGTTGGTTGGTTGGTAATGATAAATTTGGGCGTTGTGCATATTAGTCCCTTGAGGCCGCATGGAGAGTTAAACAAGTATGGAGGGATAAGGAGATATGCACCATGGTTTAAATGGTTAGTATAAAGGATAAGGTGAGTTGTGAGATAAGTTAAAATGCGTGGTAGTTTTAATATAATGCGATAGATATAGAGGATAAATGGGCTAATGTGGAGAGATAAAGAGGTGGCTCAAGAGATAAGTCGACTCGGTCGGCCAATTCAGGTTATCCACGAAGCGCTTTACAATGTAATATCAATAATATTCCACATTGAACAAGAAATTTACAAGATGAGGCACATATATACAAAATCTATGCAATATCAATATGAAGTGTAGGAGACCAAGAAACACCTCCATAATCAAGTGTATAGAACTTGACCGAGGGCCTCCAGCCAACAAATAGCAGGGCCCACTTGTCTGTCACCGAGTGTCCAAGATCAGTGTTCAAGCCAATTTTTTTTTCCCTTAGTTCATATTTTCCACGTGTCACATTTCCGCTGGTCCACTTGGTGAGCATGCATGTGTTCAAGCCGCGCACATCCGAATATGCCGGTTTCACCTTTTGCATACGTATTTATGATTCCTACAAACAAGATATTACTAGAAATCTTGAATTATTCTCCATGCAATGAAATTGTCCATAATTTATTGTGAGAATATTTTATATTGGCATTTCTTAGCAAGGATCATGTGGATCACTAGTTAAGCCCCTTCTCACTCATTTTCACCTCCTCAATCAATAATAAGAAAGTGACACTTGTCACTCCTAGGCAAGGGCACACTTTCTTGTACTATCTATCCCATCCCCTTGAGATAGTTAGAAAAAAATAGTGCTCCATTCCCAAGTTTTCCCTTTATTTTCCATGTGACCTCGAGAAAGCTCCACATGCCAATTTTCAGCTCCATCTCCTCCATGCCTCACCGAATCAACTTCTGCCATTTTTCCTCACCATGTGAGGGCACATTTTCTTACACTATATGTCTTGTAACCTTTGGATAGTTGGTAAAAAAATGGTCCCACGCCCATCCCTTTCCTAGGTTCTCTATGTGACCCTGGCCAACCCCCGGAGCTTTTCGAGTGTTTCTTCTCTCTCCTTTGCCAAGAAATCAACCTTCAAAACTTGTCAAGATAAGAAGAGGGAAAAGTTTTCTACCTTATTTTTCATGTCCCCTAAGGAAATTTGGGAAACAAAAATTCACCCATGTCCAAGAGGATTTAAAAAGATAAAAATTTACAAAATTATAATTGTCGTGTTTCTTCCACCCATGTGTGTTCGAAAAGAGTGTCTTTGGAAAAAAATTAAAAGCCATTTCCATCCATTTTTCTCCATTTTCCTCCATTCCTCCATGTTCACTACTACAAAACACCCAAGAACTTGCTTTTTTCTAGACACCATGCCCATTTTTTTCAGATTGATTACATAACCAAAAACATGAAAAAATTATATCTCCTAACCTCGTAATCGAATCGATGGGATTTTCATAGCCTTTCCGTCTCCTAGAGTCTATAAGAAGAAATAAATAGAGAACTCAAAGGTTAATCTTTTTTTTAATGGAATAAAACCCTAGATTTTTTGCGTTGACTCATGCTTTTAAAATTCCCACCATTCCAAAGAGATGATTTGAGCTATAATTTTGAGCATAGAGCCCATAAAACAAACCTATTCTAGACAAGTTGATTCCGTGTCAATTTGAGGTGTAGAAAATTAATTTATAAAATATTAATTACATAGTGCTTGTACTTAATATAAACAATTTATTTTTATAAAATAGCAAAACCATTCAAAGTAAAGCAAACTTAGAAAATGACAAACTAGACAATTAGGGCTAAAAAAGAAAAAAGTAAAAAACAAATTTCTAAAAATAGAAAGTGTTTGAAAATAGAAACAAAACATATGTGTAAGTGTTCCAATCATGTTAGGGATTCCACAAAACTTATTTCAAGTAAAAAAAGCAATATTTCCCGAGATAACAACTCTTGGATCCCAACGACTAAAATAGAAAGTTACAGTTTTGAGTGTAAAAAGTTGTTGTCATATCTCCATTTTGGCTCATATCGTTTCTTTTCATCAATATAGAGTTCAAATTTTCTATTCTTGAGCCCGTTTCAAATCTATTATTAGAGTACTTGAGTTTGGGTGACAATGATGTTACCCATATGGACTCGGGAAGACGTCAAGAATAAAATATTAGGTGCACCCATGGAACTTATGGAGGATAAAGTTTACACAAGTGGATTGTATCCAGTAGGTGGCCATCCCATTTTTATTGATAGTGTAGATTTGGCATTGGAATTCTCCCATCATTATGATCCAGACACCCAAACCATCGAGCTGATGACAACTTAGTCCCGATAGTCCTCACTCCCAAAGTAATTTATCAATGCATGTAATTTTCAATTTAGAACAACACGGTCATCATTTCAAAAGAATTTGTGTTAGGTAATTTGTCTAAGACTCGAGTCATATCTCTCAAGCCTCACTCTTGGTTCATGGTTGAATTAATTTGAAAAGCACTCTTGTATGCCAAAGTCTCTTTCCTAAAATAAATTCTATGAGGGATTCTCAGATGTGATCATCCTCTTGAGGTAGCTAATGGGAGAAGAAACAATGAGATATTTCCATGATTGGATGAAAATTTTCATTCTCATAATCATTTAGGGTGAGCATGATGATATATTGGGGGTAAATCATTAGGATAACTTGCACCACCAACTATTCCAAGTGAAAGCTTCCAAATTTTTTTCATGACTTCATACTTGGTCTATGCCCTTGCAAACAAGAGACCATTGAGGGGTTTTCACTCACCCAAAAATTTTCTCATAAGGATCTTGCATATGAGAAACATCCACACCTGGGCTTGAAATAAATCAACTGGTATTTTGTAAGAGTGAACAATGAGCTCACGATGTTAGTCATCAAATTGTTGGAAGGGAACCCTCACTAAAGGATGTCTTTGGAAGTAATTTATCTAATCAAAAGGTATGGGTAAATTTTTATGCAATTTTCAAAATTTTCCTACATCCAATTGTCTAGTATGGAAGTAATCGAGTTGTGTAGGTAGCTTGTTCATGTCAATAGTAAGATGAGAAACTGAAAGAAGAAGACAATTGCTTTTCTATTGCTCTAGGGATTTTCTCTAACAAAAGTGCTCATGAGACTGCTAACATGGAAGCTATTGTCTCTCCCATAAACATGTACTCATAGGCTCTAATGGAAGAATTCGATATCAAGTGATCTAACATGAAAATTAATTACCTCCTTATGATTACTCCCATCATTATCTTCGATCCAAATTCCATTTGAAAGATAGGATTTCACCATACGGGGGTGAGAAAATGACAAATGGGTGAATAAGATTGTAGAAAATGGGAAAGTGTTGCTGCTGGAGATGATATCATTATTCAAGTATGTATACATGATAGTCATTAAGGTTCATATGAAATTGGGTGAAATTGAGTCAGAAAAATAACACTAGGATAAATTTTTTCAAATGGTGACAAACATGGGAAATGCTCATTCTCAAGTGTTGGTAGATAGGAAAGTGTTGAATTCTCCATCCAAAGTTTTGTCTTTGGTATGGGCTAGAAATCTTGTCACCTGGTACAATGTGCTGAACCATGACCTTGAAGAGTTGGATTTGAATGAGGAATGTACCTTTAAGATGCAATATGATGTCAACATCAAGATATGAAATATTGGAGTGGTCAAGTTAATGAAAACACCTCAGTAGATGAATTGTTGTAGCCTTTTGAATAACTTATCAAACAAAAAGCCATGAATAATTTTTTTCTTCAATGAGGGAACATTGGAGTCTCTCATTGAGATAAGGGCTATGAAATCAAGAAGTACAAAGAAACACCATTCTTTGTTCACAAAGTGTGAAAACATCAATTCCATCTCGTATAATTGGATCATGTCATTGAATTTTTTCCACATTCCCAAGCCGAGAGAGTTCCACCCATGGTGGCTCAATACATTAGAGAATTAAAAGGAGTGCATATATTCTTAGAGGAAAACAATTATTAATCGAAATGTGGATTTTATGAAGTTAATCTAAATTAGGAAAAACAATGGAATAATTGATGTAAACTGAAGTATAAATGCTAACTATTTTTATTTGACACTTAAATGAAATGAAATAGTTGAAATTGGATGGAAAAGGTACTAAATTAAAAATTAATTACCTCATTATGGTCCCAAAATAAACATGATGATGAAAGATGGAGCAGATTATGATAGCACACCTTAGGAAATTGCAGTAGATGAAGATTCAATGACTGGGAACTTGAAGAAGGATTAGGGCACCTGTGGGTGCCCTGGTCTATAGTATGGGCACCCTAGTTTGTAGAACAACTAAGAACCTAAATTTGGGAGTGTTTCTAGATCTTTGAAATTATTCACCTTTTGTCACGTTGATGTTGTACCATCCTTGCTTATTACATCGTAAACCTACAATGAAGATTCACCTACAAAACCCATACAAAACATCAAACCCTAAAAAATAAAAATGCATATGAAGGCGTCAGATGTCTTAGCAAGCAGCCACAATGGTGGATTTATAAATAATCACTACACTACATTCTAGACCCAATGTAGTTTTGTGTGATTGTGTGTGCAATGATGTGCCTAGGGTGCCCTAGCACCAATGACGTAGAGATAAGGGGTGAACTAGCTAGATAAAATGAAAAATGGTGGATGGAATAGAATAGATTTCCCTTTCTTATGTAGTGTGTGTGATGTAATGATTCCCAAATGTAGTCTTTTGCCTTAGAAGATAGCTAGCCCTTAGTAGTAGATAGTCCACCCTTAAGATAGTGGTTATGTTGTGTTTATATAGGGATATCTTTCTCAAATTTTGACACTAATGACTTGAAATGCCAACTAGTTCCTATGGAAATGGGAGGGAAAACCATAAAGACCGACCTTAAAACTCTAAATAAGACCCTAGTACCACTAGGACCAGTGGCATTTACAAATAAGGACCAGCGCACCCATGGACACCCTAATCTATCCCTAGGTGTCCTAGTCAAAGACTAGAGATGATAACTAAGTAATTAACGTCATCTTAGACTCCTTGAGAGATGACCAAACTCGTGTAAACAACTCGACGATCTGCAAGAAACTTAATGAAAATGACCAGATAAATTGACAATAGGAATAGGGATGGACCATTAGTGAATAATTTTCTTACACAAGATCATATACAAAACATCATACTTGGTGGCCTAATTTTAATAGTAAGTGCGTGATTTTGTGACTACACTTAGCAAAAGTCCACTAGAGAGTGAAGTGAATAGGCAAGGGCCTTGTCTTCATCTCGAGTAGTTATATATCTCTCTCTATCTTCTTTTCTCTCTCTTCCGCCCTCTCCATCTCTTGCTTCATGTTCTACTTATTCCTTAGGAGGTTTACACTTTCATTTTGTCTTATTCTCTTTTGTATTACATGTTTAGAAATATTTCTAGTGCTTCAACTTGAATTAACTAAGCAATAAAATAGAAATATACCAACCTCGAGAGGATGCAGGTTTAGATATACATGTAGATGTTGATGGATGATGCTTGATATTGTGCTCCATGAAAGATGTGTACAAGATCCTTTATTGCAAAGAAACCCGCACCGAATGACACTAAACCAGATGGAATTAGATAGATCGATGGCAGATTGTCTTGAATAGGAAGTCCCGGGAAGTCAATGGTCTTGCTTGTAAGGATTTCAATCTGAGTTCAAGTAATTTATCCGATAATGATAAAGTGAAATGATAACAAATGATATAACTAACAATGCAAAGGAAAAGGGACTAATGTGGTCTAAGGCTATATGTTGGTTTGATGGTTATTTCGATCCAAAGGGAGACAAGGAATCATAGTATTCCTCAAAGGAGAAATGATGTGGATATGCGATCATAAAGGGAAGAGGGACGATAGATCTGATTTGGATAAGTGATACATGGCTCAAAGGAGAAAAGACGATAATAGATATACACTTACAAAGGAAAGATGAGAAATGTGTTTGATTTAGAATGATTGATAGGTTCTAAAATATGGCTCGTAGGAACTTGATAGGGCTCGACAAATGTATGCATAGAAAAAATAAAGATCGAAACCAAATTTTGAATATCGAAAAGTAGTCATATGTTGAGCCCTTAAAATGACTAAGTTCTAAAGTAAAGGATGAACGTGCACAAAGGGAAATTTGGAGAAAAGTGTGAAAGTGAAAGCATGAAAGGAGAGATAGGATGGCACATAGAGGAAATGGTTTAAGGGTTTAAGGACTTAGCCGATTTTTGGTTAAGGGTATCCATGCAAAACATGTGAAGCTACGGATAAGCGTAATGATGACAAGGTTGTTACATGAAGACTTGAGGCTCAAGAAAATAATATTCCAAAGAATCTTTATGGTTATGGGATGGAAAGTGGAGGTTATTATGGCTAGATGACATCTGCATGGCTTGGACACTCGAGTAGATCAGGATATGATGACATTTGGCATGCGGGCCTACTTCTAGAATGATGATCAGGTGAGCTTCCATCCTATTTAAGGAAGCATTTGGATCTAGACAAGGAGATGATTGACATAGAGAGTTAGAGATTAGAGGGTGTGTGTAGAGGCCGAGTATGTATGCAATGGTGGATTCATGGTGATAAATATGTAATGGCTCTAGGGGGTAATATAGGGTTTCTAGTTGTAGGATGCTATTATCTTGATCTATTCGGTCTGTTATGACCTTTTTGATGTAATATGGCTATCTGTAAACACTGATTTTCAATATATATATATATATATATAGTTATTCTATATATTTGTGTTTATGGGTTCAAACCCTAGTGTTCACTTTGCTCATGGTTCAGATCTGGTTCCTTCATATTGTTATAATGCTTATGTTCTTTTCATGATGCATCTATGCTTAGATCTAGTATCTTTACTTCGCTTGTATTTTTGTTTTTGTAAACATTCCTCCATTAATGGTGAATCATTCTTATGAAGCTCACATAAAGGAGGGCTCTCAGTGCCTATGCACAATACGGGTGAGCACCCGGTGATGGGTTATAGGACGATGTGCTTTAGATTTTAAAGGAGAAGGTAAAATAGGCTACATCTTATATCTATTGCCAAGACATCTTGTTAGTGCAAATCAACAAAGACCCCGGATGTTGATCAGATTTCTAGTTTGATCACTCTAAGCATCCAGTGTGATTGCACAACATTGAAACCTCTCTCCAAGTGTGGGACTTGTAAGATGAGAGAGGAATCTCTAGAGAAAGCTGGTTCTTGCTCCTAAACTACCTGCCACAATCTACTCTAATGCAGGGGAAACTAACTATGCTAATCTAAATTTCCAAGGGACCAGGGAGAGAGAATGCATAAAATGAAAGCCTACACTAAAGCGGTGATACACCAGAAAAGGAGTGGTGAACACTTCTAGTTCTGCAGATAGACACAGATCATGGAATGCAACATAAACATCATGCACAAACTGATAAGATGTAATTTAAAGTTTGAAATGAAGCAAACAACACAACCAGAGGACTGAAAACTGATCACAGAGCCTGTATTGTCATTTCCACTGTCAAAATCCTTGTATTACAACATCAAAAAGGTAGAAAACCTATTACAATTTTAGAAGAGGTCTGATACTTGCAAAAATCACTTGTTCAAGGTGAAAGAAGAAGCTTGCTATCCAAAGAAATGTTCCCCCTAAAAATGAGCCAAATCTAGCTTTTACAATGCATGGGTCAAGCCCAGGAGAGAGAAAACGTGTGAAAAACATGGGAGCCATTCCTTATTGAATGAAGATGCATTAAAATAGCATGGGCATCCTTATGCACTCCATGCCCTAACATTTTGGCCATGCTGAAGAAGAATGCGACCCATTTTGCATTAAAACTGGTTGTTAAAACGTCATTTCTGGCCATTACCACGTGCCAGAGGATTTTTTGATTTTCTCTCCAAACCCCATTAAAATGAAAAAATGATCCCGGAATCGTGTAGAGAATTTCTCTAGATTTCCATTGATATAAAGAACGCGAAAATCTGAGCTTTGGATCGAAAGTTATGGCCATTTGAAGATTTAGGGCAAAAACAGTCCAAAATGGATTGGGAATTTTTTTGAATTTTACCTCTTTTTGCATTTTGATTTTTTTAAATTTTCCCCATGCTCCGCCACTTGGATGACACATGTTAGGCTCTGGTTCATCCGTGGGCTCATCCTTTGAAAATTTCTTGCCACTTGGACACGTGGCATGACCTGATTCGTTGGCCGGGGCAGCGGGCCAAAACACTCCTTTTGGATTTTTGGTGAAACACTTAGCCAAATTTCTAACTTTTCCTCTTCTGACACATGGCACGTTCTGATTCATCCGTGGGCCTCCTTGTCTCTTTTCAGCCATTTCACCTTTTCGCGTCCCACGCGTCCCTCGCGCAGATTTTGCAAGGCCCCAACTGTCCTGATCGCTCGGGACAAATATCTCCGAACCGCCCAAAATAGACTTGTCCCTGTTCTCGGCTTTTTCACCTTTTCGCGTCCCACGCATCCCTCGCGTACCTTTGGCCGGATGTCCCGGAAGAAAATATCCTGCTTCGGCTGATTCGGGTTTCTTGATCCTGTTTGAGGTGAAGACACGTGGTGAGATTCCATTCATTGGTGGCTCTTTTGGCTTTTCGCGTCCCTCGCGTACTTTTGGCCCGGATGTCCCAAACTGCCTAGGACAAATATCTCCGAACCGCCCGAAATAGACTGTCTTTCGGCGAATCAGCTGGTTCACGTCCCTCGTGTACTTTTAGCCCGGATGTCCCAAACTGCGCGAAACAAAGACTTAGACATTTTTCCTTGCTCTCGGTCGTTTTGGCTTTTTGCGTCTCAACATCCCAACTGTCCCGCGGACTACCTGGGACAAAAGACTTAGCTGATTTTCTTGCTTTTTCGGCCCCAAGCTTGGTACAATGAACCTCAGTACGACCCAAACCCTTCAGACCCAAAATGCTTTGAAACAGTCCTGCAACCTTATTTTTTGCATTTTTCCCATCTTCTCTAACTCGTTGGGATTTCTTCTTGGATGGGAGAGTTAGAAAAAGGCTGAGGGGACCCCAAAAACATGATTTTGGGCCTCGAATCAATCTTACTTGCTCGGGACTGAATAATTTGATGCATGTTATCAAAATTACCTTGAGGGGTGAATTTTGGATAACACATCTTTGAAGTGTTGTAAGAATGTCGTGTGATGAAAAATGCTTAACTTTGGAAAGTTTCAAGACTTGGCTTAAAAACACGGAGGATGAGTTTTCCCATAACTTTAACACTAGACCTCGAGTTTGATGCTCATAAATGGGTAGAGGAACACCTGTATCATGAGCTCTATGAGACATTATTTTGTTGTTTTCCAATAGATTTGTATGAATGGCTATCAACATATGCATCAAGGAAGAGCTGGTATTATAGACCTTGTGTTTAGACCCAAGAAGAGTATCAAAGGTTGCATGATGTTGATCTGACCTAGACTCGTGTTGTTGATCACTGGTGGAGAGGTGTGTTGACTATATATACCTTGGAATATGTAGTTTCTATGTATTCTTTCCCAGAGATTGTTGAGTTTGAGTTCTTACAGGAGCCAAGAGGATCATTCTTGTGTGTGTTATGTTGTTAGCGATTAAGATCTTGATCATCACTCTAAGTATGGAGGCATTTCCTAAGGTTGGCTAACTTCCTAGTAGGCATGGGGCGTAGAGGCTAGTGTGGTGAGAGATGGTAGATCCTACGATGGAAGCAGATAGAGAAGAGAGGTGGTTGAAGTATAACAAAGAGAGAGAGAGAGGGAGTTGGCTAGACAAAACAAAGTTTCTTGAGTGATGGATTTATGGAGGCAAACATTGCGGGAAGGATTTGAGGTTTGCGTAGAGGGAACAAGACATGAGCAAATCTGTGCTACTCCATCTTAGAAAGTGCGAGAGAGAAAACCCCTCAGATTTTGGTGAGAGCTCATCATATGAAGAAAGGAGGAGAGCCATCAACGTGCATCTTAGCCCATAGGGTGACCAAACCCCTAGAGCTTATTTTTCCAATATCTCGAGACAATTATTTCTAGTTGGTGTTGGTGAGAAAATAACATCAGATAGATATCATTTTACATTACACCCATCTATGGTCACATGTGCATTTCGGTGTTTGGAGGTTTTTTTTTCTCGGCACATTGTTTGGGAAAAGTGTGCGTACAAAAATCTTGGGTATCATTTCTGGGAGTGGTTCAATATCACAAACTATTGGCACACAAGTTAACATGACGGTGGGTACACAGAGTGCATCTATGTCAACCCCCTTACCTATGATGGGAGGAGGATATGGTGGATAATTAGGAATATGATCTAGTGGATCTAGTGGTGGAGGTAACACATGAGGGAATAAAGGTCCTAGATCTCGGTGGACAAGGATGAAAATTTCATCAACAAGTGTTTTATGAGATGTCTTTGCATTTTCCTAATTATAAGGGTGTTGAAGATACCATGAAACATGTACACAAGTGAAAATTACTATGGCATACTAAGGGTATCACTACCCCAGAGCGGAAAGTAAATCAGTTTGCAACTACATTGCAAGGGCACACACATAGCTGGTACCGGAAGTATGACCCCATCAGATGGTGATGGATTATATTACATTATAGGATGACTTCTTGGCAGAGTTCCACATTCCTGAGTTTGAGAAAAATAACATCAAAGTGCATTGAAGGATATTCAACAAGGTATGGCAAAGAGTGTGTGGGAGTATGATGTGCACTTTAAAACTCTTCTATCAAATTTATCTTATGATATCCATCCCTCACAACATGCTCAATGGTTCGTTGGAGGATTGATCATACCTTTCAGATGAGAAATTTACCACAAGACTTTCATGGATCCATGTGTGGTCTTCGAGGCTTCTTTGCACATTGAGGCCATTAGAAGTGTTGACGGTAGAGTAAGCCCATTTTAAGAAGCACAAATTGCTGCCATGATAAAGCATCTTGAGAAATTATCTACGAACTCGGCTCATGAGACTTCCAGTGGAATTTGGTGCATGGATTATGAGATAGAAGGACACATAAAATATATTTTCCCATGAAATATGGTGTGTAATGTGTCATTAGATTATGAGATCTGTCATGGGGATCATGATGCAAGTAGATGCCCATTGTTGCATCTTGCACTCCGCAAGAATGCGTCTTCTTATTACAAGATTTTATCATTTACAACACACAATATAAAGGACAACCAATTGATAGACCAAATCCATGATTCCATTGATATTGGTGTATGCTAGTTTAGTGTTTGAAGCAGTTCTAAGAATGAAGGTCTTTAGTTTGAAGGGCTGAGAGATGGAGGTAGTCAAGGAAGAGGTTTTCACAGAGGATTCAGAGGTTGTGGTGGTCAAGGTGGTAGGAGTGAATTTCCTTGAGGAACATGTTACAATTGTGGATCTACTAAGCACTACAAGCGTGAGTGTTTGGATTTTCTACAATGATCATGGTGTAGGAAGAAGCATAAGTATAAGGAGTTCCCTTAATTATATGCACACATGAGCCGTAACTAAAAAAGGAAAGGGATGTGGGAATGGTTAGTTTGAAGCGAGTGGATCCATTATGGATGCCTAGGGTAGTACATGACTCTAAGTTGGAACCTATTTTAGTAACCACGCGGGCGGAGGTCATGTGCACCAGGAGGAATCAAGCAAAGACCTATCATTACTAGAGAAGAAGTATTACATGGGAATTATCTTGATCTAACTCATTAGAAAGTGGTTTATGAAGAGACCATGGAGGTGATTAGAAACTTGCAAGGGGAGATTCAGTGTTTGAAGGAGTAATCTAGGAAGTTAGAACAAAAGAAGACCGCTGAGCTCCCAAGAAGGACATGGATGAGGTCAGAGAAGTTTTCAAGATGCTCGCCAAGAGAATATTATCCCTATCTTAGGAGAGTGGCTAAGACAAAAAGTAATGCACGCTGGAGTTGATTGCGAGAGACAAGTCTTGAATGCTAATCTTCCCTGTCACAATATTAATTATGACAAGGAAATCACATTGAATACAATTGTGGATGGATGGATCTTGAGCAAAATTCTAATTAACACAAAGCCGAGGTCAATGTTCTCATTTTAGATTCATGGAATCGGATGGGAATAACCCCATTACAAGTAATCTTTAAATGTGTTTTATATGGTGAATAGGATAAAGGATTTTCCTATCGAGTATTAAAGGATGCATCCATAACCATCCAAGGGGAAAAGTTTACTGGAGACTTTGAAGTCTTAGCACTTTCAGGAAGATAAATTTCCAGCCCTACTTGGATGCCCCTAGTGCTATAAGAATAATGTTGACTTGTGATTTAACAAAGGTACATAAGTTTCAAGAACAAAAAGGAGTGCGTCATTATTCCACTAATGGATGGGAATTTCATGCCCTATGTGGAACCCTTGGGAGAAGAGGACCTTGATAAAATCTATGTGAGAACCATTAGAGACCCTATGGTTATTCATCCATTAAGAGAATGAGTCATTCAATGGGGAGATGCTCAGTCCATGAGTGATACCAATAGCGTTACATGTGATAATTGGCTACACAAGACCTATGATTTGATTGGGAGATAATTTAAGGGCACCGTGACTCGCATCACTAGGGCATGCTCAGTTAGGCTCCTGGGAGGAAGACAAATACCCGAGATACACTAGAGAGGGTAACCTTAATGTCATTATTTACACAATGGAGGCACAATGGACCTGTAAGACAAAAGGGAGGAATATGATAACTTATACCTTATTCGGAACAACATCACGTTGGTGGGATACCTATCGAGACAATGTTCTAGAGTGTCACAAATTGATAATCATGCTCTCTCGTTAGTTTTTGAGGAGAAAAACACACCTCTCGTAATACACGACTATCATGGGAAGGAGTCCACCTCATTCCACATCCAAAAGTGTTAGAGAACCTAGATAATGGGAATGAAATCCTTGCCTCCTTCACTATTGGTGCATAAGTTCTATTCCACCCGCAAAGCTGCTCATGCATGACATATTCATTAAGAGATGCATTTTTAGATGGGAAACTTGTAGGAACTAACATCAGATATTATTCAAAGTTTTGAGTATTAAATTTTAAAGCCATCAGAGAATGAGGTGTTGCAGCTAGTTAAACGCCTTACTATGGGAGATAGTTTCATGTCCAAGGACCGAATCCTAGAGTTGTTAGGAGAACCTTAGTTGGGGGCATGATTCGTAGAAGAAGAACCATAAGAAGTGATGAAGGAGATACAACTTGAGCATTCCTTCCTAGAGAAATAAAAAGGAAAGTTAGTCTATTTTATAGATGATGAGGAAGTAGAAAACTTGGATGCTAAGCATACAAAAGGTATGAATGAAGTATTAGATAAAGAAGATGAGAAAGCATGTGCTTACCATGAAACCTTGAAAAAAGAAATTTAACATCAGTACAGAGATAGAGATGAAGGAAGATGTCATTGGAGATGATTGGACTCGAATAAGAGGTTCCGATTAAGGAGTTCACCACTCACTAGGGGAAATGAGGATTAAGTTAAAAGAGGGTGCACACCCAATTCAGAAGAGACCTTATAGAATGAACCCGAATTTGCATGTAAAGGTTAAGGAGGAGATTGATAAGATGATAGAATCTGGTATTATTGAGGCATTTAAGGAAACCGAGTGGGGTGAGCCCGATGGTAATTAATATTAAAAAGGATGGAAGGATAAGGATTTGTGTTGACTATAGGGACTTGAATGTTGTGTGTGTCATAGATCCTTTTCCAACCCCATTTACTGAGGAGATCTTGGAAGGAGTAGCAGGGTGGGAGATCTATTCTTTTACAGATGGATTTTTAGGTTATCACTAGGTGAGAATTGCAAAGGAAGACCAGGAGAAGACTAATTTCACCACTAAATGGGGAAGTTTTTCTTATACGGTCATGCCTTTTGGGTTGAAGAACATGCTTGTTGTGTTTTCGCACATTGTAGTACAAGCCTTTCAAGACTTCATCCATAAGTTTCTACAAGTTTACCTAGATGATTGGATGATGTACGGGTTAGTAAGAGACCATTGTGACAATCTGAGATTGATGTTTGAGAGATGTAGGAAGTTGAGTATCTCACTTAACATTAAGAAATGTGTCTTTGCTACTCCATTTGGCACATTACTTGGTCACATTATATGCAAGGAAGGCTTATTGGTAGACCCTGCCAAAGTGGTTGTTATCTTGGGTTTGGAGGAGCCTACCAGTCAAAGTGTAGTGCATGGATTTCTAGGGCATATGGGATATTATAGGAAATTCATTAAGGGCTATGCCAATATTTCCATGCCTTTGGAGGAATTGTTAAAACATAAGGGTACATTTCATTGGGACAAGGCGGAGTAGATGAATTTTGACACATCAAGGACAAAGCTCACTACTACACCCATTTTGTGCTTTCCCTCTTGGGATAAGCCCTTTCATGTGCACGTAGATGCGTTAGGGATGGAAATAGGAGTGGTATTAATACAACCTAGAGGGTATTGTTGACCATACTTTGTGATTTCAATTAGGAAACTAATTCCAACAGAAAAAAATTATACTACCACCGAGAGAGAGGCATTGTCAATGGTCTACACAACGCACAAATTTAGGTAGTATTTGCTAGCAACACCTTTTATTTTCTATACGAACCACTTGGCATTAAAGTACTTGGTGAACAAGTAAGTTTTAAAATTGTGCATATGCTGGTGGGTCTCATTTTTTTGAAGTTTGAGTTTACGGTTGTGGTAAATGTAGACACTAAAATTGGGTCACACTCCCCTTGATCCTCGACAAATAACCAACTCGAAAAAATCACAAAACCATGGCCCCTTTCACCCCACTCTAATATTAATTTAATTAATTAAATTAATCCATGTCCTCACAATATTTATTATTTAAATATCCTAATTAAAACAATTCCCCTACCCCCACCTCACCTATACACCTCACCTAACAACCTCACCCCAAATCTATTCTTAGTATGTTTCCATAACTAGCTAAGACCTACCTAAACCCTAAAAATCAAAGACTACATTCCCTCTAACCACATTACCACCCTTTAGAAAAGAATCTTCCATTTTAATCCATGAAGAAAATTAACAAGATCCAAGAAATTAAGCGGATCTACCCATTTTAGAAAATGTAGAAAATCTCACCCTAATCGACGCTACCACCCTAAACTACCACCATCAACCCAAAACCATGATCAGTTACCATTTATTCCCAAAAATACCTTATTTCAAGGTTGGAACATTCAGAGAGCAAGAGATGAAACGAGGGTTGCATGCAAGTAGAACTAACATTCGCATATGCATCCGAACATCCACACTAACATCAAAAGTGATCACAGATCCATTTACATTCACTAAGCACCATCACCACACCAAATTCCATTCATCTAATTAACTTTCATTGCCATCCAACCTCTAAGCTCATACAACAAGTAAGTATTTTGTTGACCAGCCTCCATCTACTTTTGTTTTAGTAGGCTTTGTTATCTCTATTATCGGCTTCTACCTGGCACTCCCATTCTCCCACCATTTACCCTCATGCAAGTTTGATCATTCCTTCATCCATAACATAAAATTTCCCATACTGATCGTTAAACACCTCTAAGTATAACTAAGATCTCCATAGACCTTTCCATTTCCCTCTTCATTTCCATTTAGCCTCAGATCTGTCCTTACACCAAGATTTTAATAAGTTTCTATCACCCGAATATACCGATGCCGGTTACCCATGATCATCATCAGTCCATCCTGAGCCATCATCAGTTACACTAGATTGACGTTGGTCTTTGTGTTTTACCCTCAGACCAAGAATAAAGCCTAAATTCTCCACTAAACACCCAAAACAGCCCAAAACTAGACCCTGACCAATACCAGTACTTTGACAGAGACCTTGCCCTTCAGATTCAATCATAGCTTATCCCGTCATGAATGAATTTTCTTATAATAGTTGAATGATATACCTAAATCATTTTAACTACGAGGATTTCATTTATTATTAACATTGAATTGTTTTAAACAATGGATTGAAAACCTTCTAGGGAGTATCACACTTCCCAGAGCTAGCATACGCTATGCATTCCACTATCATATGCTATTTAATCTCTTTTAGTGGTCTTGTTATTCATTTCAGGTAGTTCCTCCTAGCCAAAAGGAAGCTCTCACGATCAGCTATGGATCAAGAAGTGATACACTGCAACAACCTTCAAATAGATTTAATAGGTATTCCTCTAGCCCTTTTACCCTTATCTGTTTTGTCACATTCCAAGAAATGATCTAAGAATCAGGTGAAACATTTTGGCACTCCGGTGGGACCCATTTGGGGTTCCTTGCATTTCTTCATTTCTAGCTGAAAATTTGTATGTTTGTTTCCTTTCTGAAAGGTTCTCACATTAAAATTCTCCCCTAGAATCTTCTCTCCTTTATATTGTCTCAAAGAAATTGTGTTTTGGTGCTATAAAAAGAATTCTTCTTCTCTTTCATTTGTACTACATTAGTGAAAGATCATACTCTCTCCTGTTCATCTTTTTGTGTCATCAAATTCAATATTTTGATTTGGGCTTAAAATCAACTGCATTTCATTCTACTTTACTGCATTAGCTCACATTAAATGAGAGAAACCTATATGTTGGAAGTCATGCCCAGCTAATGGTTGACAAAAGAATCATATAAAGCACGTTCTCTTTCTCTCCAAGTCTTACCAAACTACACAAATTCAAATTAACACATCTTTCTTAAACAACACGTTACTCGGGAACATCTGTCAATGATCATACTGCCTGATTGGTAGGTACTCCCCAACTCGTTTCTCTTGTCGAGTCATTATCTCAGGAGATGGCCCACCCCCACCATAACATACCTGAAACCTCTCCTTTTAGATATCCTTCTTTGTAGGATGCCTTCCCAACCAATTTTTTTGTTCTAAATACACACAGTCAGTCCTTAATAACGTAAGTTGAACAAACATAAAGGAAAGAGCACTCTTAGGATTGTATTTTTCTTAGTGTTTCTGCTTGGCTTGTGTTTTGAGGTGAGAGGACATGTTCTTCATCTTTTTATTTTCTCCTTGCACACTCCCCATCATAGTTGGTGTATTCCAACTTCATCTGAGTGTTCTTGGATCCCATTTTCATCATTCTCATAATTTTGGGTTTGATTCCACACTTGATTTTAAATCACAACCACATTTTTCTTCATCTCTATTTCAATTTCACAGTAACCGGTGTCGATCTAGCGAACATCATCAGTTGCCCTCTAACCATCACCGCTTTTACCCAACGGAATCGGTTTCATGGTATTTTGGTTAACCTACCCAAAAGGACACCTGTTTCATATTCTTTGTTGTTCAGAGTCTTTATAACTCTCCTCATCTTCTCTATCTTGATTAAAATCCATCTATAGCTTATCTACCTGGTAGATTATTAGCCTTTTTCCTTGTTTTGGAAAACTGTTCTTTTTCCATAGTGAGCAAATCACGGTTACTCGTGACCGACATCGGTTTATCCTAATCGGCGTCGGTTAGCCTATCTAATTTTTCAGCTGATATTTTTACCTAATCCACCTACTACTACCTATTTTTCCTATTTATATTGTATTTCGTGTCATTTATAGAAATCAGTCCTACCAAATCGATACTTGTTCACATGGTGCTAATTCGTAGCAAGCCAAGACCCTCATATTCCACGCTAGTTTTCAACCACTCCCACCTAGTCCTTCACCACCTTCCATTCTATCACCCATGGATCCTACCCAACTCGTCACTACTACCACAGTGACAAGGAGTTCACACAACTCCTTAAAATGTAACCCCGCCACCTTACAGTTCTATCTTTCCCACTCGTCCACTTGAGATGCCTTGGGTCAGTTGATATATGGCATGCTCGTATCTATCCCCTCGAATCTCGTTCCTAGTTCTACCTCGGTCCCTCCTAGCTCGTACTACCCGCACCTACCTTAATCCCAATCATCTTGTAGCTAGGCCCTATACATGCTATGACCGTCACATCTTCCACATCTATTGCACCCACAAAATCCACTATACATTCGACAACCACCCTGAGCATAACCTCATTCGCATCTATTGTCTCACATATACCCATAGCAACACAACCACCCCGGTGTCGGTGACCCCTACCCCATTTCAAAACATTGTCCTTTGTATTCCATGGTCCTTAAACCCCATCATTACTATGGTTACCTCGACCCTTCCACCTCCATATACATACTATCAAGATCCTCCCATTTCATCTCTCATTCATTCTCGGGTATGTACCCCTATCTCACTCCCTCATTCTTAACCTACCTATGCGACATCACCATACACTGGAATGCCACCTCCTTCATATTCCAACATCAACCCTCTTACGCTACAGAGGTACCCATCCATCATGACCGCCAATGACCTCATCGAGTTAATGATTGACAAGATGCAAACACCTGGAGGCATCGGTTTTGAGATCATGCAACTCTCTCACCTACGATGAAAGTTACAATGAGCCCATACACCCATCCATTTCTATTTTTCCATATCCCATACATTGGGAGATGCCTAAATTTAACCGCTTCAACAACAAAGAGGACCCGCAACAACATTTGTGATCTTTCAAACATGGGTGTTATCTGATCGCCCATGATGACGCTTTGCTTCTGAGGACCTTTCCCATGTCTCTGACCGAGTGCATGTTAGACTGGTATAGTGGGTTACCTAGACATTCTATCTACTCATTTAATCAGGTAGCCCAAGCCTTCTTGGATCACTTCTCCATCAACATTGTTAAGAAGGTTACCATGACTGACCTCTACTCTACGCGTCAATATGACAACGAGTCTATCGCAGATTTTTTCACTCATTGGCGTAGCCTGATTAATCAACTCACATTCCAATTACCACAAAATGAACTCATAGAGATCTTTACATGGGCTTGTGCTAGACATACCTCGCTGACCAAGAAGGTGCAAACTTTCGAACCTTTGATGAGGCATTCACCATGGCACGAAAGCTAGAGATTTGGGCCATCGAAGAAAAGAAAATCCAACTACGAAATAAGAATGCAACATTTAAGTCAAATGATACCTCTTCTTCTTTGAAACCATAGAATAATTATTCAAAATCCAAGGGAACCGCTAATGCAGTGGTACTCAAGGCTGGCCTAGCTCATCCATCAAATTAGGCTAAGCCCTCATCTAATCTTTCCCCTATCCATACTTTTCAATTCAGACGAGAACAATAGAAATACACCCCAATTAGGGAGCCTTATTCTTCTATTTTAGAAAAGCTCATTAAATCTGGGGCCATCACCCTTCCACCTATAAAACCACACATTGGTTTTGATCCTGCTCACCCCACACCTGTATGGTACAAAGAGCACGACTTCTGTAACTATCATCGGGTAAAAGGTCATAATGACAAAAATTGCATCACATTCAAGAACATTGTCTAGGAAATGCTTGAGAGCAAGTGAGTTACTCTTGGATAATCCAAATGCACCTACCAACCAAAACCTGTAAATCTTTAAGAAACCATTTCCTAATCACGCCCCTTCTTCTGACCAAACTAGAGAGACCTCAACTAACGATAGCAATACCTGTGAGGTCCATGCTATTTTTAGTGACACACCAGTTTCTTTCCAATTACCTCATATTCCTTCCATAGAGGAAATCCTAGCCCAAAGTCGCCCACCTACACATGAACCCACTTCACCTATTTCTCCACCCATAGAGGAACACACTTCGTCTACTCCCTCACATGTGAAGGAGCCTTCTGTTAATATAGAGACCACTTATCCTTTGGCTTCTCCACCCAGAGAGCCATCACCACTGTACTTCTCCAACCTATGGGAGACACTTGTTAATCTCCTCCACCCACAGAGGAGTACCCATCATCTCCTCCAATTATCAAATATCTAGTAGAAATGCCATTACCTCTAGGTGACCATTCTCCATCAGCCACCCAAGACCTTGTTGACTTACTTTTGGCTCTATTACCCATAGAGGCTAAAGCCGGTGATTTCCTATTTCTAAAACACATTTTACGGGAATTTCCATTCGATCCACATCAACCTCACCCACGTAGTGTCGTTATCATGCTTAGCCGATCACCTTGATTATGTTGAGAGAGCCTTACTTTGGGGGCGTCTACTACTTCCTGTCTCAACAAAAATGTAGTTGTCACCACCGACACCTCCACTATCTATCCAAAAGTGTTTCATTTGACCAAACCAAACACAACCAAAACTATCACAAATTCTCCCACGATACCAATCATGGATCAACTCACACCTCTACCTATAACCCCCATGCATCTACATCAAGCTCTCACCTACATCATCTTCCTTGCCTAAACCTATCACTACTTTAGGGGTCATCCCAATGGCTAGCCTTACTCATCCACCCATCAAATTAGATTTAGCTATGTCCTCCAAAATTAACACCAAATTTAACCCGACCCTTAAACAAGAACCAATTCCTAGATCTCATACCCGAACCTCACTAATCACACCCTCATAACCTTCACCCTTCCATCCATCCTAGGATGTCAACCCTCGACCTTGGCTAAGAAACCTCCACCCACCGGTAAACTAAAAACACAAGAACCCATTTCCCCATTACAAACCTCTAATATATCCAAGCACCCAACACAACCTCCACCCACACCTATAACATTTTTACCACCCATACCTCCAATACCATCAATAACTTCTTCACTACCCATGACACTTCCTTCCCTTTCCTCACACCTCGCATAACCTATGCCATCTACCTCCACAAAGACCTCGGTTACCCCCATGGGTAACCCGTCCTCTTCCACCATATTCTTTTCCCTCTACATCTCGTACACCCATACCACCTTTACCCAAGAAGATGCGACCTAAAGGATAAAATCCACTACCCTCCAATAAGGTAGTTATACCAACCACACACTCTATTGCTAGTTCATCTACCATGCCCCTACCCAAGTAGACACGACCAACACCTAAGACCACACCACACACCAAGTTAGTAGCCCAACCCACTCCCCCTCTTGTAAAGACTCTTTTTATACAATAAGCCACATCTACACCCATAGCCACATTCACCTCCCATTGTGATCCACTAGCGGGTCCTATGCAAAAATTTTAACCAACCTCCTCGAAAATTCTGTCATCACATTAACACCTCTTATACCTCACGACCCACTCAAACCAAAATCAAAAGGGTTTGATTTAAAAAAATTTGCACTTGCCATCGTGTGCTAGGACATGATGTAGAGGACTGTAAGGCTTTGAAATTTACTCTTATCTAGTTATGTCCTCCTGAAGAAAAATTTAATGATGATGACCTTATTGATGAGCACCCCATTTCTCCATCACCAATTTCCATAGTTCTTCCTCATTACCTACTTAGCAACCAAAATATTTACCCCCACCACTCTTATAGCCACCCGCGAGATTTGAAATTAACATGGTTTATATTAGAGAACTCACAAACCCTCACCCAAACATCAAGTGTGCCCAACTCATTTCACAAGGTTCCTTCCCACCTCTTGGATTCTACCCTTCTTATCGTTATACCTTTCATGGCTCACCTACTTCATCTACCTCCCTACCTCAAATCAACATGATCCATGTTCTACCCACACTTAGAAGGACAAAGGAAAGGAAAAGGCAGCCGACTCACCAACCAACCCCATACCCAACATACCATCTGCACCCACACCTTAAGTCATTATTTGTGGTCCCACATATCCTATCTCTAATGGGGTTACACATCATGCGATGCTCAAACAATTACACCAATCCTCCCTTAAAATGTCCCTATATGACTTCATCCAAACCTCGAATCCCATAATCAAGATTTCATAGAGGTTCTTCAATCTATTGAGTTTTTACCCAATGACCCCATGCTCGTAGCCTCCATTATTACACCTCATTGTGTAGCCTCTCTCACCAAATTACCACCTTCTTCTACACCTCCACCTACCACCAAGTAGCCACCCTCATCTTCTCGGATGAAGAGGTCACACCACACCATACCGATGACCCTAATCTAACCCTTTTCATCTCCCTCCATATTGATAATATACGTGTATACCATGTTATAATCAATGGAGGTGCTAGCATTAACATCATCTCCTCCCATACGTTTGACCAAATGTGCATACCTGAAAAATTACATGCATGAACATCCCGTCATGTTATGTTCATTTAATAATGCTATCACTTCTACACTTGGCACCATTATCCTCCATGCTCGCGTGGGCTCCCATCTTGTTCAAGTTATTATTTTACGTATTAGAGGGGAATTTCAATATAACCTGTCGCTTAGTAGACCTTGGATTCATGTTATGGGTTGCATTCCTTCCACTTTGCATCATTGTGTGAAGTTTGAGCATGAAGGGCATAACTATAGAATTCCGGCTGACACATAACCTTTCAAAACCTGTAACATGCTTTACCGACCTAATGATGTGCTTGTACCCATTAAGGCATCTTCATCCATGACCATTTCCTCTTCGCCTACACCTCTACTCACCAATGTTTCTGCTACCTCAACCACACCTAAATCCTCCATCCCTACCACTGCCATGACCTCCACTACTGACCCATCAGCCTCCCAATTAGTTAGCTCCACCTCCAATCCAATCTCTAACACATCATCTATCCCAACTACCAACATATCGACCACCGATCCCTTAGAAGGTGTTTTTTAACGCCTCACTCTGGGGGAGTATTACCTATATAATGTCAACACATTCCTTACTCTACAAGTGTATGGAAGCCTTCACCAACACCCTCACTATGATCACCACATAGGAGAGCATATCCTTTATGGTCCTCCCCACCTTTGCACCAATCTTACCTATTGGGAATTGATACTTCCACTTATACACCTGAATTGCCATCACAAACCCACCCCTTTTCTATCGACCTCTAGTCACTCACCAATCACCGTTTCTCCCAAACCTTCCTGCACTGATGTGCGTGGAAGGGTTTTGGTTTTGGATTTTACGAGCAAGGCCATCACAATGTTATTCCATGTACTACTTGCAAACATAATGACCGTAGTGGTTTTGGATTTGCTCAACTACCTTCCAAGAAGGATCACATTGAACTCATTGAGGATATTAATCCTTGTCCACCTTCTTCACTCACTCTACCTCCTTCACCACCTTCACCGATAGAGTCAATGAATCTAGAATCCATTCCTCCTATTTTTTTCATAAAAACATTTCCTTGGGGCCTCGAATTATCAACGCGAGGCAAGGCCCCTCTTCTCTTCCCTTCCCGTATCCTAAAATGATCGATGACAATACACCTTCTATTAATGTCATTCAATGTTAGGATGACGAATCTATACCGACCTATCTCGGTGCAAAAGACTCTTATATTCATCGGTCATTACCATCCGAGACACAAACCCCTGTTGAATGAATCAAATATCAAAATCAATATCCATACAAGATGACTCCGCACATTCTAAAGATTGGCCAATCTTTAGACATTCTTTGAACAGAAGCCATCACTTCTTTTATCAAAAAATATAACTATGCTTTTTCTTAGTCTTATGCTTGACATGCCTAGTATTGACCCCACCATAGTGGTCCACAATATAGTGACCATTCCCATGCCAAACCTATGAAACAAAAGTCGTGGAAAAGGCACCTCACATTCTCTTCTAATCAAAGAAGAACTTGCGCCTTTCTTTCGTTTCCTTCATATTACCTATTAATTATCCCGATGGATTTCTAATATTGTCCCTATCACTAAGGTGATAGGGGACTTCAAATTTGCACAAATTTCCATGACCTCAACCTAGCTTTCCCCAAAGATGACTTTCCTCTACCTAGTATTGACGAGTTGTTTGACCTTACTCCCTGGTCATGAGATGCTATCACTCATAGATGGTTTCTTGAGTTATAACCAAATATTGTTTTCCCAGAGGATCAACAAAACTACATTCATCACCCCTTAGGGTACCTTCTTCTATTGAGTCATGCCTTTTGGCCTTAAAATGCTAGTGCCACATATTAGTTGACTATGACTTACATCTTCCATGACATCATGCACCATATATTGGAAGGTTATGTAGACAATCTCCTTGCCAAATATAAATGCCACTCGAGTACCTCGCCATCCTAAAACCATCTTTGACCACCTCATTAAGTATTGTGTTCACCTTCAGCCCAAGAAGTGTGTCTTCGTGGTTCTCTCAGGAAAGCTCCTGGGATTTATCATTTCTTACAAGGTATAGAGATTAACCATGCTAAGATCAAGGCCATTCTCAAAATTCCTCCACCCACTAACATGTGGAAAATTTATAGCCTACAAGGTAAGCTACACTCTATTCACCGTTTCATTTCACAACTTTCCAATCAATGTCAACCATTTCGTCATCTTCTGAAAAAGGATGTCTCCTTTAAATGGGATGATTTTTTCCACAAAGCATTTGAGGCCTTCAAACAATACCTTCTCCAACCACCCATACTCATTCTAGCTAAAGACGATCAAATCTTCTACCTATATATCTCTACTACCGATCACTCCTTAGGGGCCATGCTCACTCATCGCGATGAACAACATAGGAGTATGTAGTTTATTACATAAGCCGTACTCTTCTAGACTACAAAAATTGATACTCCCATGCCGAAAAGCTTTGCTTATCCTTAGTTTTTGTTGCCACCAAACTCCGCCATTACCTACTCAATCAAAAACCTATGTCGTGACCAACATCGACCCCTTACACCTCATTTATGCCAAACCTTACCAAAATCAACGTGTTGCATGCTGGCTTATGCTTCTAGCTGACCTCAAAATCGAATTCATCCATAAAAATACATCAAGGGCCAAGCTATCACTGAATAATTAGCCAACGCACCTATTTCCTGGATTTAACCCTCTAACTTTGACTTCCCAGATGAGTCAATTACTACCCTTTCCTCGATGAACCCGCTTACCAAATGACACTCTTCTTTGATGGTTCCAAGTGTCGGTGTAGGGGTGGGACTGGTGTTATCCTCATTCCACTTGATGGTGAGCCCATGCCTTTGTCTTTCAAACAAAATTTAGATTTTACAAACAATATTGCTGAATACGAAGCACTCGTATTGGGTCTCCAGCTACTTAAGCCTTAGATGTCAAGTCCATCAACATCTTCGGTGATTCTAAATTAGTCATCATCTAAGTCAATAGTATATGCTAGTGTCATAATGAGATACTTTAAAAGTATAAGCATCATGTGGACATACTTTTGACCACATTCGACCGTTATGCCATTCATAATGTCCCATATTCTACCAAAAATTTACAGATATGATGGCATGCTTGGCTTCTCGATACCCACTTTTCCCGCCAACTTTAAAATATTTATCACCATATAAAGACTCCAATTACCTTCTTGTTTACCTCATGAAGTTTACTCTATCGAAACTGCTACTCGTGACTTGAATGACCTTTGGTATAAATAATACTCGACTATCTCTCCCTCTCCATCTTACCTCCCAACCTCACTCGTAATGGAAAACAAGCCTTTCTTAAAAGGGTCTCTCGTTACGTCATCGTGGGTGGCCTCCTCTATAAATGTGACTTTGATGGTATTCTCTTACGATTCCTTAGGAGTTCTGAAATTCCCTATGCCATTAAGGAAGTTCATGATGGCAAATGTGGAGGTCACTTCAATGGTCTTGTGGTTGCTTAAGCATATTCTTTGCTTAGGCTATTACCGGCCGACCCTTAACCATGATTGTTGCGACCACGTTAAGCATTGTGTAAAATTCCAATAACATTCCAACCTTCATCATACACCGATTCATGCCTTACAGGTCGCCCGTGACCTTTGGCACTTCTCTCAATGGGGTTTGGATCTTGTCGGAGAAATTAATCCCCATTCTTCCTAGAGACATCAATGGATAATCCCTGCTACCAAATATTACACCAAATGGGTTGAATCCATACCTCTCATCTCCACATAAGCTGAGAAAATATGTGAGTTCATCAATCATCACATTATTTGTCACTTCAGATTCCACATCGCCTCATCACCGATACCGTAAAACAATTCAAACATAAAACTTTGTGAAAACTTTCATGACACCTTCGGTATTCAACTAAGTTTCTCGTTACCATATTACCCACAAACCAATGGCCAAGCCGAATCCACTAATAAAACTCTGAAAAAAATTCTCATGAAAGTGGTTAATGATACTAGGAAGGACCGACATACACACATTCCTTTTGCCCTAAGGGCATACAATACTAGTATTTACACTTCCACTACTACCACTCCTTTTCACCGGTCTACAAAGACAACGACTATTTTGTCTCTTAAATTCCAAATTCCATCACTTCGTATTTCTATCCATGACATGCTCAACAATGACAACTTTCACTAGGACCATTTAGCACAACTTGAGTTATTAGAAAAACACCATCTTCATGCTCTTGACCATCTCCAAGTTTACCAAAAGAGTATTAAACGTGCCTATGAAAAATGTGTTCATAAACAAACCTTCCAAGTCGGTGATCTTGTCTTGAAGGAAAATCAACATGTAACCAAAGCGAAAAAAGTAAATAGGGTAAATTTACTCCTAATTGGCTTGGACCATACATCGTGACTCATGCTTATGGATCGTGTGCTTACTTTTTATCTTCACTAGATGATAAACCCGAACTGGGCCCCTTAATGCCATACATCTTCGACCATTCTACCGTTGACTTTTAGTCCTACCTTACCTTTTGCCTCTTTTCATGCTCCTTCCTTGAGCACTATTCACTTCCCTTCTTTCACTATGCCATCCCCAACAATTAAACAAGAATCATGTGTGTACCTATCACTCTTTTACCTTCTCTTAAATATATGTACCACTTAATCCACACATGGCATGATTCTCATGGATACTTTTCATCCGCTTTCGGATGAGATCCCATGGTTGTTTCACCTTTCTTTCTAAACAAGGATCTAATTCCTCACCTTAATCTTGTCCATGACTTAATCCCTCACATGGGATCCAACTCCTTGAGTTAAACTTCCAATAAAAAGATGACTCCCTCAAAAAGGACATATTTTCTCTACATCACTACTATAAATAGAGTGCTCCTCGAAGGACAACTATGTAAAGTATGCTTAAAAAAAAAAACTAAGAAATAAAATGAGAATCCAAAGCTTCCACATCAAACATCTTCACGCAGTAACTAAAGGAGATAATTTCCTCATCCCATATAGACTTCCCACATCGATCGGCCTACATCTCAAATACAAGTTAAACAGAAAAACTTTTTCATCATGGACTTGCTCATTGTGGCCTTGGATCTCTTGTCAAAAGGCATGCTACGTCATACCATATAACCTAACCACCTTTCACCTTCTCACCTGTTTTCACCTTCATTTCCTACCACCTCAAAGGACCTACTATAACCGTGACATTTGGTGATCATGTGACTATTCTTCACCTTTAGGATGATTAATCATGCAATGTCTCGTAGGGTCTTATGTTCATTAGCCTACCTAAGGTTTATGATCCCCACCAATCAGGTGGCTCTCTTGCCTCCTCTTATCTTTCATCTTCTTCATTACGTATTAATCATCCTAAACAGGACTAGACCCTCCACGCTTATCTCTAGGAAATTTTCCTCTTTCACCACAATCAACTTAAAATCACCCATACCAATGTTCCTACAATTCAACCATACCTAAAATTCCTTGAATCGATCATGCCTATAACCTACCAACCCATTCTTATATCTCCTTGCATCAGCCTAAGGTCCCTATTTTTCAGACTTTATAGGTAGCGCCCGAGGGCATGGGGCCCTGGAGGTCAGCTCATCCACTCTATACCCTAATCAACTCTCTCTCTCCATTTCATAGTCATATTCGACCCTAGTTAGTTTCCCTTTATATCAATAATTGGAAATTAAACCAAACAAACAACAATTGCTTCACATCTTTACCATCATCATTTATACATTCATTATGTCTACCATTTCTTTACCATTATCATACATTTTACTACAAAACATCTCAACGTGACCCTATCATCATTAATTGCACAAATTAATGCATTACAAACTCAACTAATTCCAACTCAACCGAACCTAAACCAAACCTAAAATTCATCATACCTAAGTCAAAATTGACTCAATCGATGCCTAAACCAAACCTAAACTTCATCATACCTAATTCAAACCCGACTCAATCCATGCCTAAACTAAACCTAAAATTCATCATACCTAAGTCAAACCTGACTCAATCCATGCCTAAACCACAAACTTGACTCAATCCATGCTTATGACCTGACTCAATCCATGCCTAAAACCTGACTCAATCCATGCCTATGACCTAACTCAATCCATTCCTATGACCTAACTTCATCCATGCCTAACTTGACTCAATCCATGCCTAAACCAACCAACCCGACTCAATCCATGCCTAAAACCCGACTCAATCCATGCGTATCACCCGACTCAATCCATGTCTATGACTTGACTTCCTCCATGCCTAACCTGACTCAATCCATGCCTAAACTAACCAACATGACTCAATCCATGCCTATGACCTGACTACATCCATGCCTAAACCAAAAACCTGACTCAATCCATGCCTATGACCCAACTCAATCCATGCCTATGACCTCGGCTCTATCATACCCACAATACTTGGTTTCCATCACATATACAAATAAAAATAGCAAGTTAAACACAACCCTATACATATCATGCCATAATCACCATCATATCTATAAATAAATCATCCAAACATGTGTATCCATATACTTGAATCTAAAATAGCTTCGACACGTAGGCCGGTGTATATAACATCTCAAAAAATCTCATGTTTATCCTCACTTTCTTAGGCATGTAGGCTGGTATATATGTCAAAATATATGATGTCAAAACTAAACTAATCATGCATAGAGCTCACCATGTCCCCCTCCTATATCCAAGCCCTGTCTCATCTATCTCCTCCTCCGCTCCTCTAGCCCTAGCCGGGCTCCTAATGACCCCGCCTTTGGAGCTTACTCCACATGCACTAGTGGCCTCACCACCGACTAGGCCCCTAGGCTCCCTACCCCCTATGCTCTCCACACTATGTGTGTAGGATCTAATCCTCTCACTCAAGGCATGTTGTTGTGCTCTGTTCTTGACATATGATATGACATATATCCCCACTTACATTAAATGATCGTGGTAGTATCTCACCTCACCCATGACATCTCTCATTCTAGTAGCATGTACCGTCTGCGGTGGTGCCATTAGCCTCTAAGCTTGTCCCCGCCCTCGTGGTGGTGCCATCGACTCAGAGCCTATGCCTGTAATTCAGGACTAAAGGGCCGCATATCTCGTGCCTGCGCAGAAGCCAACTAGCTCTACAAACTTGTAACCTATCCCTACGTCATGGCCAAATTGCCTTGCAAACCTATCACCTGCACTTATAGGGTAATTACCTACACTCCATCTCCATCTCCACCCTCTCCCTCTTCCTCCAGCAGTAGCTGGTTCCCTGTACTCCTTGTTCTCGAAAAGTGACCACCAATGCCTATAGAGTCACAACCTATGCCTTAGCCCCTATAAATGTCCCCTGTATTTATTCCCAATCGGGTCAAAAGGGTAGCCACCGCCCCGTAGGGTGTCTCTCTCGAACCATGATAGTAGCCAAATCCGGTTGACTTGGCCTCATGGATCTTGCTCATAGTTGTGTATCCCACCACTATCTATACCTGTCTCACACCCCGACATCATATATGTGTCACTCGACTAGATTCTCCTCCCGCCTGGGTCGGTATTGTAATTCATGGCGGAGACATGGGCCTCTCCATCATCTCTCTTATACCGAGGGAAGGGTCTAGGTATATCCTATGGTAAACCGAATCTGTCATCTAACCCAATCTATAGGTATCATCTCATTCTCCTCGGCCCACCACCCCTCTATACACATGTCAATATGTAACCCTCCAACTCTTTCACCATCTCGCCTATATGAAGGATAGCCTACATATGGCCTCTAAATAATATCCACGCCAGAAAACCCCTTGAGTAATCACTTGTAATAGGCTACATCATGTGTCACTCTCACCGCTCGCCGCTCCCCCATAACCGGAACCCATTGCCTATATCCCAATCCAACAAAACCTATCTCAAATGCATCAGCCCGAGGCATACCAACTAGGCTCACACACACAATGTGCTCATAGGATGAATAATGTAATAAGAATGTGTAGCATAAGAAAAATCACCGTAGTCACCGTAAGCCCACACCTCCCCGTATAGTTGTACAAAGAATACAAGCGCCCATGCAAACCGAGTCTTGCTCTCTAGCATGTCGTATAGAACCCCCATCGCTGAACGGGAATCTCCTACCATATACATATGGAATCAGTAAAATAGTATATTACCTCCATCAAGCACTACTACTGCCTCATGTCCTCGTGGTAGGCTTGGTACATCACCCCATAGCTCATACCGGCACTATGGAATCCTAACAATGCCAGCCCTTCTTCAATACTGTACAAGAACTCCTCGGATGCCTCATAGGAGATTGAGTAAGGCTGGGTGTACGTTTTATAGATAGTCACAGGATCTTGTAAACATTATTTAGGGTGATCGTGATCTCACCTATCAAAGAAATGGAATGTATTAGTTACCGAATCCCATCTATCGATGAGGGAAACCATTCAAATTACCTCCCGGACTACGTGCCAATAGCTTCTAACCCCAATCAGGCCCACATCTACAACATGGATCCACTCCTCATGTGTCGTTCTCCCTCGTATCTCTATGCAAAAGGTAGGTACCATATCCCTCATCCATAGCTGATCCCTAGCTTGCATACAACCATTCATAATATTAACACTTGATCACACATGCATTCCACCTTTCCACCCCCACTATACCAATTACCCTAACTAACTCAACCTTTCACCTATATCTATGCCCTAAATAAAAACCACTTATCTACCCATGCCTTGGACCATCACAATTTTAAATTTTTCCCCTCTCACCGATCTTCCTTATTCACCCACCTACCCATACCCATAACATTTCCCCTACCTAAGTCTCCCCACCCCTACCTATTTTTTTATAGCCCATCCATTTTAGCTCCTCGAGAGCTTACCTTTTTATCCTGCTGACCAAACATGGTCCAATAATAATCGACATTAGTTGTCACATCTATGACCGATACAGTCCTTACCCACGCAGACACCACTAAGAGCAAATTGATGTCGGTCACTATCATGGCAAAAATCCGTGACACCCTACCCTATTTTGGACTAGACCATCTATCACGAATTGACTCAAGAGGATGCGTAGAGCATTTAAGACACAATTTTAGATGCACGGTTGTTTAGTTTGTAACACATTCTCCGACATGAAGGATATTGTTGTTTTCTTATGAACAAGTGTGGCATAAGAAGGAATAAAAGCCTTGGAGAAAAAGTAGTTGGCTATATGCATTATGCCCTATATGTTGATTGGAGGAGACCTATAAAAATTATGCCAAGATGAGGTCCTACACCGGTGTGTGTTGGAGCATGAGCGTATTGAAATCATGGATGAGGATGATGGTGGCATTATAGGAGGTCACTATGTAGGAAATGCTACCGCACAAAAGATCCTATTAGCACACCTTTGGTGGGAAATAATTTATAAGGATTGTATAGAGTATTGGAAGGCTTTTGACCATTAGAAGTACCTTAGTAAGCTGGGGTAGTGAGATGAATTTCTTGTAAGACCTATTACTAGTGTAGAGCCATTTGAAAAATGGGCAATTGAATTTGTGGGCCCTATTTTCCCAGCCACACATAGGAAAATTTTTCGATACATTCTCACTTGCATATATTATCTTACAAGGTAGGAAGAAGCAAGTGCTCTACAAAGGATTTTACTAAGCTACAATAGCTAGGTTCTTATAAGAAAATATAATCAATAGGTATGGATGTCCATTGAGGTTAACGAGTCATAGGGTTACACATTTATTAAATGAGACTATTTAAATCTTGTTGGTAGAGTTTATGGTGGCACATCACAAAACTACGCCCTGTTACCCTCATGCTAATGAAACTGCTAAGGAATTTAACAAGATAATAAGCTACAAATTAACTAAGATTTGTGATGTCAAAAGAAGGGACTAGGATGATAAAGTCTGTATAGTGCTATGGGCATATAGAAAAAATTATAAATGCTTGAACAAGGTCACACCATTTTAATTGGTGTTTAGCACGGAGGAAGTTCTACCTATGGCATTCATGTTGACATATCTACATATTGCGCATGTAGGAGGATTGGTTGAAGAAAAATAATTAGAGGAGCGCATTGATAAACTTATGGAGTTGGATGAGAGGTGTGCCATTTTAGATGGATCTAGAAGATAGAGAAAACACGATAGAAGGAATGAAATGATCATCATATTAAAAAATAGGTTTGAGGTTAGGAAGATGGTCCTGTTGTATGATTCAAAGTTTTTACACCACCTAGGAAGATCAAGGTGTACTAGTTGGGAGCATATAATTTCACTTACATACTTGATTCAGAACTTTCTAGTTACAAGCATTGGATGGCACATAGTTTCCCGATTTTTTAACCGAGTAGGTTGAAGCCCTACTATAAATACATTTTCTTGATATTTGTAAATAAGGTAGTGTTTCTAGTTAGTTTAGGATTTCCCTTAATGCATTTTCCTTTATATGTATTTCTTTTCATCATTTCTTTATTTTTTATTCTTGTTTGATTGTTGTGGGCTCACGTGTGTGTGGTAGAAATTATTATTTAAAGGGTAGCCAATATGGGGTAAAGAGTGTAAAGAAGAGATTTAGTGAATAGTGTGGTAAAAAAAAAAAGTGCTAGGGTGTCTTTGTTAATTGGTAGCCCGAATGAGGAAATAAAAAGCACGTGGGTTTAGAGGAACGCAAGTAGTAAAGGTAATCATAGGAGAAGATTGGTGTCAAAAGATATATAAAAACAACATACAAAGATAAGAGCACAAAAGAAGCTAAGGTAGGTCAGTAACAAGAACTTGGCTTAAGGTGCAGAGGAAGATTGACTTTAGCATTATGAGAGTCTATAAGAATCTATGGTTGATAAATTTTGCACACCGTAAGGTTGAAGAGGTTTCGTGTAAGTTTGCGTGTGGTGAAAAAAAAAAAAACACTATAAAAAATGCATGAGAGGATGGCATTGGAAAAAAAAATGAATTTAATGTGGTTGTATGGTGGTAGGTGATATGGGAGTTAATGTGGGAACAACCAAAATCTATAAATATAAGGTTCGGGGTGAGTTATTCTTTTTACCTTGCATTTGTTGTTGAAAAGCTCTTGCGAACTAGGGCATCCTTACAAATAACCTGCAAGGACTTGCATGTGAAGTGGAGAAGTTGGTGGTTTTATGAACCAGAGTAGAATGAAGTACACGAGTGTGCATTGAGGAGGTTTTTTGTTGGATTCCCACAAAGTTTTATGTTGTCTTGTGGAAGGAGAGTTTTCTGGGTTAGGGTTTGTAGAGCTAGGGCACAGGTTTTGAAGAAATTTCACATAAGGAGTGGAGCCGAGGGATAGAGCAATGTTAAAGCATGACGTAAGGAAGAATTTACAAGGACCTGATGAGAAAAATGACACCAAGGAAGGGATCAAATGTTTCACTGAAGAAGGGCAAGGGTAAGGGAAAAGGAAAACCCACCGTATTGACAAGTTTTAATGAGGAGTGGTACGTAGATATGCAGTACCTAGATGATGTTTAAATGGGGGTGGAATGGGTTTCTCACACATGTAAGATGGTTATCCATGATTATAACCACAAGAAAGATACCAAGGAGAAGGAGATTGCATTAGAGCTAGTTTTTCCAATAGGAGAGAGAACAAAAATGACAAACCTCTTTGAAAACCACACTGAAAAGGCTAGACTTTTACAACTCTATGAGTTTCCATATTTCAAAAAAACCTGAAAGGTTATATCAAAGTGGTTGATGTTGCACATGCATGAGGACTATTTTTACTTTACAAGAAGGAGAATGCACTTAACTGCTCAGTTGATCTCCAGATACACTGGGCTTATCTACACTAGAGAATCATTGGGGATGAATTGGGTGACAAGGACGCCATTAAGGAAACAATCGCAGAATATGAATACAATAAGGGTTCACACTACTTTGATATCACCAAGATCACTAACATAGCAATGAATATGGTTGTGCACTCGCTCACCAAGTTGAATGAACAAGAGTGGTGGACGCAAGTGGACAAGAGGTGGTTGTACATTTGTAAGAAAATTTTAGAGGGAACAATCTACAACCTCTCGGCCTTCATTTCGAGAGGAGATCATAGATGCCACGTATGATGGGGATAAGATCATATATGGCAACGTATTTTCTTACCATTGTGTTTTATGAGATTGGAGTGCCCGATGGGCTGAATAGTTATGTATGGGAATACCCTGATGAGAACCCTTCCCTACTAAGAGGTTTGAATCATACACTTGTGATACAATGACTGCTCCATATAAAGTGCACTTGGAGAAGTGGTACAAGTGAATGTTTGATGCATTTGGGGTAAAATGGAGAATCCCTAAGAAATTTCTAGCCTTGGTGGATGGTGAGGATGAGTTTATATTATACCAATACTTTTGCATAGGTAGAAACATGAAAAATCCTATGTTGTAAGCTAGCCTTTGCCTTCACAAAGGCAATAATTTCAAAGCATAGTTAAAAGGTTAAAGAAGGCCAAGAATCTTAGATTTTATCTAAGTGAGGTAGATCAAGATCAATACATCGTGGTCAAACCTTAATGTATACTATGAAGTGCGCATATGTGGAGAAGTATGTCTCTAATGACGTACATATGGTAAAATATGTGTCAATACCTATTACAGGAAAGATAGTAGAAAGGGTCTATGTACACCTAAGGCCCAAGTTTGAAAAGGGTGCGTATGTTGAGGATGATGTATCCATCTCGAAGACCCCACCGAGAAGAAAGAAGGTGGTGCTAAAGAAGAGAGAAAGGGAAGAAACTCCAGCAAGTAGGGTGCTAAGTGCGCATATAGTTTAGACCACGGAAGCACAAGAGTCAGGTATGGGCACAAGTACTTACACTTGGAGGAAGAAATCCCCTGTGAAGGAGAAGTCACCTAAGAAGGAAATGTCCCCTGTGATGGAGGAGCCACCAATGAAGAAGAAGTAGAAGATGGCACAAAGTTTAGACTCTGAGGAGATGGAAAGCATGAAGGATGACAACTCCGAGGAGGAGAATGAAGAGTGTGAGGAAGGAAAGAGTCTCCCTTGTGCATGATATACATGAATTTGATGAGGATCAGAATGATTATGAGGAGGGTGCTCATAATGTGGGAGGAAGTGAAGAAGAAGTAGGGATGAATGCACAAAATACCCCACACCTGGCCAGAGGATAGTTGGAGGACACTATGGAAAGGGAAGTGACAAACATCATTCAAAACTTAGTGGAGCACGAAGTGGAGCACAACGCTGAAGAGATATTTAGAGAGGTAGAAGAGAGCGTGGACAAGGAGAAGAGTCTAGTGATCAGCTTTCTAAAGGCATCGTGGACCGGTGGTAAAGGCACGAAAGTGACGACAAGGACATAAAATGACTTAAGTTAATGACCCTAACAAGGTCCTACATGCGCGGTTGGAGATCATAATTCCCATAAACCAACTCTTTTGTTGGTCATATTTTGAGAAAGATAGTTCATACATGCGCATAAGGAAGATGTTGTCATGGAACTTTGAGTCCCATGTTGATGATCCCGAATTTGAAGTTGGCTCAAATGTAATGATAAAAGCATAGAACTTCAATGATGTTAATCCTATCATGTATACTTAGTGGCTAACTGATGAACAATCTTGTAACATGCTCAACAAGGTGTTAATAGAAGTAGAGGCACAACTATTCGAGAGGAATAACATAATCAAATCCTGGAGGAAGAATTGAAAGATAAGAATAAGGAGATAATTGAGAGAGATAGGGAGATAAAAGGGAAGGAGTCCATAATTACATAGCTGAAGGCTTGAGTTGAGAGAGGAAAAGGTGAAGGTGCGCAAAGCTTACAAGAAGGAAGAGACTATGTCAAACTCCATCATTATAACACACCCAGATTTGGCCCCTCCAGAGAAACATTATGAGTCAAATTTTCTCTGTCTAGAGGATTTGACGTGCTTGATCATAATGGATAAACAACTGCTTGCACTAGAGTCAGCAGAAGAAGTTTTTGCATGACAAAAAAATAGGAGAAGTTGAATATTGAGGAGACCATTACTCAAGACGAGATCCTTACCTCGCTTAAAATCAAGCTACGCACATGGCTAAAGTTGTTTATGAAAACTATGGAGATAGAGACAAAGTGGCAAGTATATTAGTTGCTACCCATGAGGTGGACCTAAAGGATTTCTAGGAGAAGAACGAGGGTAACAGGGGGAGAAGGAAAAATCATAGCGGAAGTCGAGAAGAAGTTGGAGGTGATTAAAGGCCTAAGGGTCTCAATTAAAAATAAAGTAAAGGAATTATATCCCTAAGTCATGTGAAGGATGGATGTGCTGAGTGACCTTAACAAGAAGATGGAAAATATTATTGATACACTGAAAGATAAGGGTGAAGAGTTATCATTTGATGAAGTCATGAACTAATAGGGGATTTATTTCAACAAGCACAAAGTGAGGTGGATGCCTGGAATAAAATTGAAGCATCCTTGAACAAATACTTCCCAATCCTTATGCAGTAGTAGTAAAATTATTTTTTTCTTTGGCATAAGCCGGGTACAAATTATTCTTTCCTTCCATTATTTATTCTTTGATTATTGGAGGATAGATTATTTCTGAGGACGGATAAAACATTTAGTGTGGGGTAATGTTGAGCCCTTAAAATGAATAAGTCCTAAAGAAAAGGATTAGCATGCTTAGAGGAAAATTTGGAGAAAAATGCACAAGTGAAAGTGTGAGAAGAGAGGTAGGTTAACACATGAAGGAAATGGTTTAATGGTTTAAGGACTTAACCACATTTCGGTTAAGGGTATCACATGCAAAACATGTGAAACTAAAAATAAGCATAATGATGAAAAGGTTGTTAAATGGAGACTTGAGGCTCAAAAAAAGAATATCCTAGGGAATCTTTATGGTTATGAGCTGAAAAGTGGAGGTTGTTATGGATAGCTAGCATCGCGTGACTTAGAAACTCAAGTAGATAAGGATTTAATGACATTTGGCATGTGGGCTTGCTTCTAGAATGATGATCAGGTGAGCTTTCATCCTATTTAAGGAAGCATTTGGATCTAGACAAGGGGATGATTAACATAGAGAGTTAGAGATTAGAGGGTGTATGTAGAGGTTGAGTATGTATGTAATGGAAGATTCATGGTGATAAATATGTAATGGATCTAGGGGTAATATAGGGTTTCTAGTTGTAGGATGCTTTAATATTGATCTATTCAATATGCTATTACTTTTTGATGTAATATGGCTACTGTAAACACTGATTTTCAATATATATAACTGGTTATTCTTGTATATCTATGTTTATAGGTTCAAACCCTAGTGTTTACTTTGCTCATGGTTTAGATCTAGTTCCTTTGTATTGTCATAATGTTTTTGTTCTTTTCATGATGCATCTATGCTTAGATCTAGTATCTTTAATTTTTCTTATATTTCTATTTCTATTTTCTTATATTTGTATTTACTTATATTTGAGTGAGTGCCCAACCTGATGGGTGATAGGATGACACGTTTGGGAATTTAAGGAGAAGGTAAATGAGGTTATATCATATTTTAAAATGGTTCTCGACATACATGAATCACTAATGATTCAATGAATCATCTTTGGCGATTGGGATAGAATCGCGCTTATTAGGATGATCGCTGACGATTACTATAGAAATACACAAACTAATAAAGGGGCAAGATATATTGATTAAAAACTATTAAATGATGAATGATTAATGTAATAATTAAAAACAGGTACTTACCTCATTCTAGTTTGATGAATAAGACTTAACGTATAATGTTACCAGATAGAGAAGACCATAGATGTCTAATGGTTGTGTTTTATTTGCTAGATGTTGGTTGTCCGAGAAGATAATATTGTTGATGCCAGAGGATTGTTAAACCAATTCATGGACGTGTGATTGATATCCAAAAAGTTGAAAGGGGGATCGTTGATACATGCATATGTTGATGGATGAGACTGATAAGATGATAATAGATTGCAGTTGTCGAGGAATCAATGAGTTGATCTCAAAGACACGTGAATGACCTCCAAGAAAATAAGAGATTGTTGTTGTGATAAAGAGGGGTATGGACACAATAAAATTTTCTTAAGGATTATTTGAACAATGTCCCGTAGAAGGTCAAGTCTAGGTGATTAATGAATGTTAACTATGATTGTTTACTTCTAAATTGAAGTTAAAGATCCCTAAGAGAAGATGGAAAAATTTCTTAAATAATTGTTGGTGATTACCTAAATCACTGACAATTTCAGGCTATTTGAGTTTTCTTTTGAAAATGGTTGAAACAACTTCCAAATCAAGGATTTTGTTTTGGGTTTTGGGATGCTAATTTGTTGGGTTGTTGGAGTACGTGTTGTGTTTCTTGGGGAGGTGATAAAATAGGTTAGATATGATTTTATTTATGTTTATGTTTGGATTTAGGAAGATGTATAGGTGGTTTAAAAGGATAATTATGAGTTGATAATTATTTATGTTTTGTTTCAAGAAGATTCTAGGTGGTTAGGTATTATTTAGGATGAGGGAAAAATAAGATTTTATGGGGTGTAAGAATGATGTGGAAGGTAAATACATGAAGATAAGTTTTATAAGACTTATGGGAATATTAATATTAGGATAAATGGTTTTTATAAATAATGTGGTGTGATTAAATGGTGTGATAAATGTATGATTTTCACAAGAATAATATGATGTGGTGAGTGTATGGATTTGTGTAAGAAATAATGGTATAATGAAGAAATGAATTTGTGAATTTTGAGTGTATACATTTTGCCCTTTTTTTAGTGGTTTTAGACAAGCCACAAGACAAAAAATAGATGTGATGGAAGTGAAAGATACAAAATCATGTGATGAGGTGGTCCTCTCAAACTAAGGATTAATGACCTATAAGAGAGTCAATCATGAGTTTGAAAGAGATGGACAAATGAAATATTAAAGGATGAGAGATGAGAGATGAGAAAATGATGCCCCAAGATGAGGTATAGAAACAAGATGGGTGTCATCAAGTGATAGTTGAACCGAAGGGTTCGTGTCCTATAGACACACAACTTAAAAATGGAAAGGGAAAATGATGTTTTGACGAGGTCAAAGGACCAATTATTGATGTTTTAATAAGGGTGGGATTACGAGAAAAAGAAGTCGAGTAATAGGGGAATTAAAGGGTTCGTGTCTTATAGACATGAATTAATGACAACAAAATGATGATTTGATGAGACTAAGGGACCTAAAATTTAATGCTGCCACAAAGGTGGACTTTCGAGATGGGAAAATCAAGTGATAGAGGAACCAAAGGGTTCATGTCCTATAGACATATGACTTAACGGTGATGATGATATGATGAGGTCAAGGGACCATGATTTGATGTTACCACAAAGGTGGACTTTACGAAAAATGTCTATTTTGATGAGGTCAAAGGATTACAAGTTGATCTTCTCATAAGGGTGGGCTTATAAGGACCATATGGGGGTCTTGACAGTGATCGGGGGTGTAGTGCCCAAGAAGGCATCCATTTGAAAAATGTAGATGTGATGGTTTAACCAACATGATGTGAGGATGAGATGTGCTCAGGATTTTGTTGATGTGGAGAGATGTTAATGTCTTAGATTTCTCTTTTTGATGATGCTAATGTTGATGTTGAGATTTTTATAGATATGTATGTGTGAGGGTTGATGGTTGTTGTAAGATTATGTTTTTAATATGATGTTTTATTTGATATTGATTTTGATGTGATTTTAATATTTGTCAAACCCATGGTCAAGAATGAAACATAGATTTATTTCTTTTTGCTAGATTTGATACATGCATGATGGGTAGAAAAAAATGAAGGAACTTGTAGTTTTGGCCTTTACAAAAAATGTTAACATATGTCTAACAATGGGTAGTCACACGTAGGATCTAGGATATAGAGGTGAAGTTAAAATGTGTATCTTCCTAAAACATTAGAATGGTTTAACATGTATAGATTGATGTGGGAAAGAGGGTTCTCCTTTCCAATAGTTTCATAGAGAAATTCCCCAACTATATATATTGATTTTTTGACGCAAACTGATCGATGTGTGAAGTTTACTTAGATGGGAAAGTTGCTCAATGTGAGAAGCTTTCCTAGGATGCTTTGGATTTTTTTATTGATAGTCATCCTTCAAGGGATCAATATATGAATTTGATGAGTATTTTTCCATTGAGGGATCAATACGCTTTTTTATTTTTGACAATATGATTTTGATATTTCAATAGTTGTCCTTTAAAGGATCAATATATTATTTTATAATTTTGTTAAAGAGCATCCAATGAATTTTACATGGAGAAGAAATATATACATGACCTACACATGTGTTCCCAAATACATGTCTTTGGTTGGTATATAAGGTGGATGGATGTAATGATTGCAGTAGGTTCATGGTCGTGGAGGAAATTGTACATGGTGAAAGATGCAATGAAAAGAGTGGTGGTGCTCATCTTTAAGGTTTATAAGGATAGTGACAGAAAGCCACATACTTTCAAATCATTATGACGAGAAGATTATTGGTTTATGTTGAGATAAGATCTTTGATGTGACTACTATTATGATGGTCGATGTGTTAGTAGTAGAAAGGCTACAAGAGTAAGGAATTAAAAAAGTTGACCCATATTATATCGACCGATCTAGTTAGGGGAAAAATTTCCACGTTTAGTACTTTCTAGAGTAGTGAAATTATGATTGGATTAATAGGATATGATTTGTGAAGATGTGTGTAAGGTAATACTTTTGAAGTCTCAGTAGAGAGAAGTCTCCCTAGCATGACACCATGGATAGAGATGACATATGAAAGGAAAGAAATATTTCAGATCGGGATGATGGAATTTTTGATCTTGATTGATTGAGTATATTGTAAATAAAGGAGCCCTTGAAAAAGGAGCCATTGAGAACTTGGATGGGATATGAGAGGAAAATTGATGAGGAGGGGTAGATAATTCAATTTTAGTTTTACCTTTTCTTCGTATATGTTGATTTTGGGTTTTTATAAGTGGGTGAACTGTAATAATTTGAGATGAGGGACCTTAAATGGAAGATGATGAGAAAATGCATGAAAAAGGATCATTGAGATTTGATTGAGGATGACCCCATGGTCCTGTAGATTTCGGTGAAAACATTGTCACTAACTTGGTGGAAAATGTTCGATTTAGATTGATGGAACTTCTATGGAAGGTGTGGACATTGATGAGATCGAGGTACCTTCAATGTAAGGTGCTAACATTGACCTATATATGTCGGTGAAGACACTAACGAGGGTGGAGATGTTGATGATATCGATGATGGAGTAGGATGGTTTTCTTGTGGGAGAAGATCATCGATAAGGAAGAGTAGTTGAATTATGGATTTTAATGCTTTACAAGTATATGTTCCGTGACTTGGGTTTAGATGGTGGGAACATGTTTTGTTTTGATTGTACCATGTAGGTTTCTGAGTTTGTGGGTTGGGTGTTTTGATTGGTGGTAATGTGATAAGATAAGCCTACATGAGCCTCTTGAGAATATCGGTGTAAGTCCCTTTTGGGGGATTTAGATTAATGGATTTTGATTTTGATTTACGAGAATGCTTAGTAGGATGCATCTTATTTTTGGATGGGGGTGGATGTGTGGATTTCATATGGTGTTGAAACATCATAAGGGTGTTGTGAGGTTGATAAGAGGGAGGATACGACCCAAGAAAATGATTGAAAATTTTGGATGAAGGATGAGGTCCCAAAATGGATGAGGACCAGATTATGGATGAGAAGGGGTATGGATGTATGACGTGATATTGAGATAAAGGATGGGGTCCCAAAATTGATGGTAAGGGTGGAACTATAAATTTAAATTGTGATAAATGATGATGTCCTAAAATAGATGGTAAACTTGAGACTTTAGATGGTATGTATTTTAAATTTTTAGTGTTGATTTTAGGTAAAGGAGGGGGTTTTATGATAAAAAATGAGGATGAGGATGATGATGAGGATGTGATGGTGGTTTCTTATATAATGTTTTCTTTAGATAGAGGAGAGGGTCTCTTGTCGATGAGGAGTGTGAGGTAATGAATGTGATGGTATTAGATTGTATAGTGTTTGATTTAGGACATGGCTCCAAAATAGATGGTAAGTAAGTATCAAGGGATATGATTAGGTTTGATTCAGATGAGGGAGGTGTTGTTTCTAGACATGATTAAGGTGGATTATGTGAAATTTCTAATTCTTCGATTGGTTTACAAGATGGTTGGGTGTAGAGATCTTTGATTATGATTGCCTCCTTAGTAATGTGTTCCAAGGTGCAGTCTAAAGGTGCAAGGAGGTAATAGATGATTGGAAAGTGGAACCTGATGATATTGATGTGTGAATCTCATCAAAAAGAGGATCCAGGGGTTTTGATTCTTCAAGGGAAGCATTAGTGATGAAGGTGTCTCCTCATGGGGAAGAACCTGTGTAATAGAGTTGATGGTATGACTCGAAGGATGTACAATATTTATATGGATTGATTCTATTGAGGGGGTTGGATCGTGAAGACCAAAGTAAAGTCATCATGCGTGGTAGTTTCATCTGAATCATAGGAAGACCTAGGGGAATCAGATGGAACATGTGTAGGTTGAGGATCAAGATGGGCTTATTCAAGGGTTTGGATTTCTAACTTCCTAGCCATTGTGAAGACTTCATCGAAGGTATGTAATGTGTGGATCTAGAGGGTTGATGATATGTGAGGGGAACATGATCAAGAAAATAACTCAATTAGTTTTGATTGCATGAGTAGAAAGGAAAATTGATCGATAATGCTTTTCCGTCTAATGGAAAAGTCAAAATGGGATTCATTTTTGGATTGTTTGATGGTAGCAAGGTCAGAAATAGTGATTTTGTGAGTGACATTTATAACAAAGTGATCGAGAAATAACATGGCTAGTTGTGTGAAAGATACTAAAGAGTGTCGAGGAAATGAATTGTACCATTCTAAGGAAAGGCCTACCGGTGGCATATGAAAGGTTCTAAAGAGGAGATCTTGATCATGGATGATTAGATAACATGAATGTCAAAAGGATAAGATGTGCTAGTGAGGATCCTCCTGGCCATGGAACATGGTGAATTTAGGTAATTCCTAGCGTAGAGGATAGGAATTATATGATACTCGATGGGTGGATGGGATCATTACAAATATGATCATAAGTGACGACATGTTTGAAAACCTTGGTATCATCTTGTAAATTTTCTAATATATTTAAAAGGTCTCTGCAAAGGATCATTTGTGGGATAAGATGTGAAGGAATTAACATGTGATTGATTTAATTGAAAAAATGTGAAGCAAGATGGTTTTGTTGTGGATAGGAGTGATGTAAAAGTGGTTAATAAGGGGTAGATTGAGAGGATTTTTTGTAGAGTGGGTTGTGATAGAGGGATGTGAGAAGATGTGGAATTTTTTTGAGTATGTTATTGTTGTTGGATGAGAGGGGTTGATTGGACCTGAGTAGGGATGTTCGTATATGTTTGGAATTTTTAAGGTACCGAAAGGGGGATTGAAGTAGATATGGGTTGATTAGATGAAGGATGAGGGATATTAAGATTCTAATGAGATTGTGATGAAGGAGGGGATGTAGAAAAGACCGCTTAACGAGATGCACTCGATATGGGCTTAGAAGCAATAATTTTGAGGTATTTTGATTATGAAGTGTAGTTATAGGGTTTCTAGATAATGTTGTTGTAGGTTTTTGGATTGATTGAGAGTGAGAGGATCTATACGTAACAAAAGATGGTCTAGATGAATTTGAAAAAATGTTAGAGATAAATGATATTGAATAAGATGGGGTGAGTTGATAAGACGATAAGGATTAGATCCTATATAGGGGATGTTTTTAATTTGATTAGAATAAAAATATGTATGGGGAAACATATTAATATGATTATTAAAATGATGCATAGTGGTTAAAGGGATATGGAGATGCAAAGGGTTGATCCATATTAACTCGATAATAACTGAAAATGATACAACAAAGTCTTAAGAGAGTTAAAAATGTAACAGTATAAGTTAATCGGAAGAATTTTAATTATCTTGATTAGAATTTAGATGTGGAAGAAGAGGCTCAAGGGAACCTAATGATATGGTTGTTCTAAGGCTAGTTTTATGTATGCTTATGGAGGGATTCCTCAATATAGCCAAAGTAATGTGAGGCCCAAATCTATGTTGTTTCTAGTATGGTGCTTGATATTAGGACCTTCCCTCTCACTTCATGGTCCTACAACAATAAGGGAGTTGGGTGCTTAGCCAATATACCGAAAGACAATTGTTTATACTTGGTCGAACTCCGAGTCGGGGTTTCCCTATTGGGTGATGAAATCCCAATAGTTATCACTTGGGAAGAATTTTTTTAAATGCATGTTTGATGTTTTGAGTAATTTGGTTGTGTGTGGGGAAAGATAAAGTGAATGAAACAATTTAACTTTCCTAATTAAAATTATGTGATCAAGAAGAATGAAATTATTTGTTTTAAACCCAAAATGAAAGATTGATTTTGATGAGACCAATGAAGCAAAAATGTAGTATAGAAAACAAAAATAAGGATCATGACTCACCATGATAAACGATTCCTTTTATTATTTTTAGTTTAGCAATAAGAAATCTAGCAAGTAGAGCTTCCAGAGACAACAACCCGCAAAAGTAGGTTAATAGAAACATTAAACATAGTAGAAAACAATGATTAGTAGGAAAACTATAAAGTAATCAAAAGTATTCAAAAAAACATCGGTGATTGGATGAATTATTGGTGATTCACCTTATCACCGGTGATTGACTAAATCACTAGCAATTACTAAGCATAAAACCATAAAATAAAAATGATATTTTGAATGAATGAAACAATGAAATAAGGGACTTAGGGTGTCCCACTGTGTGTGACACAATGTTTAGAAATATTTCTACTCCAACTTGAATTACTTAAGAAACAAAATAGAAATATACCAACCTCAGAGGATGCGCAGTTTAGAGATACCCATAGATGTTGATGGACAATGCTCTATATTGCTCTATGTGAAAGATGTGTAGAAGCTCATTTCCTAGAAAGAAAATTGTGCCGAAAGACACTAAACTAGATGAAATTAGATAGATAGATGACAAGATTTACTAGAAAAGGCCAATCCCCATAAGATAATGGTATTCCTTCCCGTGATGTTAATCCACGTTCAAGAAATTGATTTGATAATGATAAAGTAAAATGATAATAGATGATATAACTAAAAATGCAAAGGTAAAGTGATTGACGTGATCCAAGGTTATATGCTAGTTTGATGGTTGTTCCTGATCCAAAAGGAGTTGAGGAATCATAGTATGGCTCAAAGGAGAAATGATGTGGATATGTTCTCACAAAGGCAAGTAGGATGATAGATATGATTTGGATAAGTGATAGAAGGCTCAAAAGAGAAAATATGATGATGGATATACACTTATAAAGGAAATATGAGCAATGTGTTTGATTTAAAATGATTGATAGGTTCTAAAATATGGATCAAAGGAACTTGATAGGGCCTAAAAATGCATGCAAAGATAGAATAAATACTGGAACTAAATTTTGAATAACAGAAAAGTAGTCATATTTGAAAATAGGTCGATAGATAGGAATTACCAGAAATTTAGTGAATCATTGGTGATTGTGGTAGAATCATCAACAATTAGGATGATTACCGATGATTGTTGGAGAAATACAAAGGATGATAAAGGGCCAAGATAGATTGATTAAAAATATTAAATGATGAATGATTGATGCAATAATGTAAAAACTACTTACCTCATTCCCGTTTGATGAATAAGACCTGAAAGTATGATGTTATTGGATAGGATAAGATCATAGATGTTTGAAGGTTGTGTTTGATTTTCTAGATGTTGGATGTCCTAGAATAAAATATTATTGACATCAAAGGACCGCTAACCAAATGCCTAGATGTGTGATTGATCTCCAAAATTTTGAAAGGGGGATTGTTGATACGTGCATATGTTGATGGTTGGGACTAAGAAGATGATAGCAAACTGCAGGTGTCATAGATCTCACTGAGTTGATCTCCAAGACACGTGAATGACCTCCATAGAAAGAGGATATTTTTTCTGTGATAAAGAGGGGTATGGATATGATAAAATTTCCTTAAAGATGATTTGAACAATGTCCCGTAAAAGGCCAATTCTAGGTGATGAATGAATGTCATTTGTGATTGTTAAGTCCTAAATTGAAGTTTAGGATCCCCAGGAGAAGCTAGAAAAATTTCTTAAGTAATCACTAGCGATTACCTAAATCGCTGATTATTTTGGGTTGTTTGAGTTTTCTTTGGCAAATGATTGAAACAACTTCCAAATCAAGGATTTTTGTTTTGGGTTTAAGGATGTTGATTTATTAGGTTGTTGGGGATGTGTTGTGTTTGTTGGGGAGGTGATAAAATAGGTTAAATATGATTTTATTTATGTTTATGTTTGGATTAAGGAAGATGCCTAGTTGGTTAAATAAGACAACCATGATTTGATTTTAATTTATGTTTGGTTTTAAGAAGATTTTCGTGAAGATAAATGTTATAGGACTTAGGGGGATATTAAATTTGGATAAATGATTTTAATAAATAATGTGGTGTGATTAAATGGTGTGATAAATGTATAATTTCCATAAGAATAATATGATGTGGTGAGAGTATGGATTTGTGTAAGAAATAATGGTATAGCGAAGAAATGAGTTTGTGAATTTTGAGTGTCTACATTATGTGACTATAGTTGATAATGTAATAAGTCACCCTCAATTAATGAAAAGGGGACTTAATTTTATTCCTAGGAATACAAAGAGTCACATGTTGTAAAATAAAAATGAAAGGTCATGAGGGGGTAGGTGAAGAGTCTTTCTAAAGTCTATATATTGTAATGACTTCCCCATTCCAAAGGGTTGTCAATTTTGTGTGTTCAAGAGTAGATTACTACTTAGAATAAGAAAAAGATAGTTATTTCCTCCATTTTCCTTTTCATATGTTCTTCCATCCCTCTCATTATACAACTTTTCCAATATGTCAATAAAGAAATGAGTTTCATGATTTTCTGGATGAGTGAATAAGTGAAATTTTTTTGTTCATGGTTTCATCTTGTCTTGATATAACTATCAAGGTTGTGATTCTTTCTAATTTTATGTGTTAATACTTTTGGTTAATCCCTATAAGAATACGAGTTTTCCTACTTATAGTATTAATCCCTCTCCTAATTTTCCACTCTCACTTTCCCACCTTCCTAGAAAATTCCTTCCTTGCACAAATTGTAATAATTCTCTACGGGTGTAATGGACTATGTCTCTGTTAGATCCCTAGCCTCCGGCCAACCAAATAGTCTATTTTTTATTTACACACAATAATGGAGCTGCCCCATTCAAGCAGAGGGACCTATTCCCAAGTCATTTGAGGAAATCCACCAATTTATCCCATGGAAAAATTTTTGCCAAACAATATCAAAAAGAAAATAGTAATTTTATTCGTACTCAAGAGTGTTTGAGATTCAAAATCTAAGCTATGAAGATTCCACATGTTAGAGCAACTAGTTTGATGAGATTCTAGAGAGAGTAGAAAGAGGTGTGGATTTGTAGACAATTGAGTAGTATGTGTCATTAATTTTAGCAAACATTGTTCAAAATGTTGATTCTTAATGTTTTTAGTAAAATTTGAATTTTTGTAGTTTTTGGCATTTCGACCAAGAAAGGAACAGTAAAGGGATTTTTTTGTCCTTTAAGACACTAAAGATCTAGTTCCTAGTGCTAGTGTCCAACTCCTAGGTGCTAGTGTCTAGGGGCATGATTTTTAGTAATGTAGCATGAAATGACTATATTTTTATTAATGTGAGGCTGTTATGATTAATTTTGAAGTATGTAGTATGTGCTAATAGTTGATTTGGTTACTTTTTTGTGATGTGTAGAGAGATATACACTTTAAAGAGTTTCAAAGCGGGCCGTCACTTGAGTATTCTACTAAGTTTGTGTTGTCGATGTTGAGTGGAATATATATTGGACCATCCCATCTATGACACATTTCCAGATTGGGGTACATACCCCATAATATGCCTTTGTTGACACCTTTTGTGAGAGATGGTGTAAGGACAATCAGAGATTCGGTTTCCTATGGGTGAGATGAAAATGACATTAGAGGATGTGTACATGATACTACAGATTACCTATAATGGGAGAGAGACTAAAAATAATTCTGTATTGGATGCATATAATCAGATAAGGGAGGCACGATGGTATTTCATAAGGTCTCGAGTATATCCGGTGACCCAAATTAGATTGGATATCATCGTGCGATCAAGGGTTCCACGATTACAGAAATTTATTATAGTGGTATTAGCTTACTCAGTGGCTATAGAGTGAAGAGGAGTTGGGATTTTGTATTAGATGAACTATATTTGTCACAATATAGATGAGAACGGTACCAAATTTACATGAGCAGTAATGTGTGCTAGCCCACTTATATATTGACTTGTATAGGTTTACATAGAAGGATCATGGTGGTGGCATAGGAGAAACTACCTTATTGCATGTATGGGCCTAGGAGCATATAGCTATATTGAGGCCACATAGTGGGCCACGAGATGATTGATCTTGGTAAAAGATATTTACAACTTGGTGGGTGGGTGCTTATAGTAAGAGGATGGACACAACCGCATATAGGTTGATGCTTAGCTCAAATGCGCCCCAAGGCCATTATATAGATGTCGACAAATATTAGGGAGGATGGGTATAGGAAGGTGAGGATCTATAGTAAATTTGATGTACCATGGGGTTAGAGGATTGATTCCCAAGGAAAACGAGTTGTTTCATGGTGAATAAGTTTCTAGACAGTTTGTCATGGCTCAAGATGTGCCCTTAAAGCCATATATATGTTGTAAATCTACTAGTGGCTATGAGGTGACTAGGGTTGAGGCCATAATTGACATGAGCATAATGGCACATCTAAGACCGATGAGTCGATCTGGATTTCAGGCCTATATAGGTTGATGATGATACGGGTCCGCGTAGGCATATAGCTAGTGGAGGGAAACACGTTGATGGGTGCTGCTATTTTTAGTAGTGGTGGATGTGGCGGTGAGCCGGTGGTTGGAGGATCGATGGTTAGGCACAATTCCTTGAGATGGAAAATATAGCGAAAATGAGATTGGAGTGTAATTATTTATTATTATTATGTGTTAGTTGTTGATTTTTCTTGATTGATATAAATATGTGTAACAACTAATGTTTATTATGTGAATGCATGTGATGCCTTTTGGTTGTTGATTAGAGATACTTCCATATGCATGTTGATGTGGAATGTTCCCTCAAATATTCTCATGGGAGGAGGGATACTAGAGTGGGTAGACACGATTATGGGCGACCATGACTAGTTGTTTGAGCTGGTGGCGATAGTGGTAACCACGTTTATAGTTTTGTTGAGCGAGCATGATGCGGATTGTGTAGAGGTAGAGTGAGAGAGGGAGAATGTAGGAGGAGGAGGCTTATCACAAGATATATTTTCATGATATGTGGAGTTAAAGGGTGGGTACATAGAGAAAAAAAGAGGTCACCGTATTATAGAGCCAACTTGATAAATATAAAGGCCAAGACTAATGACATAGAGTTAGTGGTGAAGCCTCGAGTTCGAGAGATCCTATAATTGTAGATAGTGATAAGCGAGGATGATAGTTGTTGTATTGATGCATGGGGGATTTTACACAACAATTTTATATTGTAACTATGATTTTGACAAGATATATAGAGATACATGTTGTTGATATTTTATTGGTTATTGATATGCATTGAATATTCGTGATGTTTCGATTTATAATTGGTAGTTAGTGTTTAGTTTGTTCGATTTTGTGCACATTATTAGGATGGATGATTAAATATATATTCTTTAATTATTGTAAAGTGGTGATTATGTGGAAAGGATTGCAAAATAGTAAAATGTGTTGTAGTCTTTTATTTTACCAAACATCCTAAGGCACGTTGACACATCACCCAGGAAAACCTAAGTGCTCACCTAAAGAACACAAGGGTACCAAGTCTCTCTTTTATGGAAGCTTTGCCAAAGATTTAGCATGATAAGCACATATATAGATATATTCTAGATCCATAATAACAATGTAGTGATAAACCATACAAAAATATAGATCTTAACCATAACACATAAAGAATCGACAAGGAATAATATCGATTCACCATATAAAATCCATCCATATAAAAATAATCAACCATTATCGAACCACATAGATTTATTGTATTAATCAGTGTAAAACATATAATCCAAATACATACATAAGAGTATCATCATAGTCACATGCTCTCATACCTAAGCATCATAACTTTACAAGTAATCAAGGTTCTCTCAAACCATGAAAATAAATACATATTTATTGGAGCGGGGACTTTCCCTTTAGTGCTTAAGCATCCTCAAAATATTGTACATAATAAGAATAATCATGCGCCCTTACAAGATAAATAAAAAAAATGAAACTGCAGATATAATTATATTATTAGCCCAAAAATATGCATGTCATTTGATCTTCCTCTTTTCCAAAATAGCCTTGCTTCACTTCTAAGTCTTCATGCTGATGTGTGCCTAGCACTCAACATCTATATTTAGCCTCATGATGAAAAATAGATAATTCTCGATATCACACTTTCCTAGCGTGCCCTATTTCACTATAATTTCACACGCACCTCCATGCGATATGCCCACGGACCCTTCCCTTCCTTGCCTTCAATACTTAGTTTGTAATTCATCAACCCAACATGTGTGAATGAAATAGAGTGAATAGTATAACATATAACAATGCAAATATCTGATGCGATGTGGTATATAAATTGTAACATGATATAAGATAAAAGAATGAAATAATAGCCAATAGATACATGGATAATACAAATATGTAAGGTAATGTTCATAATGGCATGTTCCTTGAATGAAGTGGCAGAAGAAAATTTATTTCCCCTTAGTGTGAGAAGGAGGTTCATTTATAAATGCCCCCTCAATAATCAATAATGAACCATAGAACAAGATTGCATCATATGGAAATGGGTTTAACACGTGTAAGTAAATGCTAGAAAAGATATGGCATGAGGCACTAGTTTAAAGCATGTAATGTGAGGCTCAAGGATATATTGTGCCCTCAATAGTCAAGGGTGAACCCTAGCACAAGAGTGCATCATAGGGTAAAGAAGTTGAAATGGAGTTCGTCTACCAAAAGTGGAGAGGCATGCTATGCATAATAGGATCATGTGGAATAGTAACAGTGTGAGTATAGGTGATGAATTGGAAATTAGAGGAAATGTTGCCAATAATGGGAGGTGTGATAGTATGAAGTGCGAAGCGGGTTTCTTAGGAAGCTAATGAGATGCAGTAGTGATGTGTGGAGGATGAGATGACATGATGATAGGTTGGATAGTCAAGGAGGTGGATGGAGGATGACATGAGGAGGTGGACGGATAATGAGCTTAGGAGGAGGTGAATAAGACAAGTTAATTATGGTAGAGGCTTTCCCATGTGGAATAGGAGAGTGAGATCACTCAAAAGAGTAAGGGTGTAAAACTATGACAATGTTATCTTCTAATTGTTGTAGTATCATGGACAGAATAACAATCATTGTCTTAGTGGCCATTAATGCGGTGAAAATTACGAAAGGACGGTCACCATGACGTTGTAACTAATGAGGGGGATGATTCTCGGTGGAAGGTAAAAAAATTAACCACTTATAAAGTAAGGTACATAAGACATCATGTGGTTTAACATTATTAAAAAAGTGTAATGATTCATGAGTGGGAGGTGTATAATGATTAAGGGAATGTAGACGTGGTGGCGGTGGAAGGAAGATGCTTTTGCAGAGGTGAAGATATGGATCATGTAGGAGGGTTAATAGATGGGGAGGAGAAGAATCAATAGGCAAGGAAGGAATAGGAGAAGTATAAGGTGGTGTTATAACATATTTCTCAATTAATTCCTTCTATAAATAAATAACTTTATAGTGCAATAGAGTAAATGATTCACATGTATCATGTAATATATTTTAGTTTAAGGGAGGAATTAAGCTACGATAAAATTTAAATTACATTTTGAGATCCATAGGATGAAATATTAACTCGGTGCACACAAGAGTTAAAGCATAAAATTTAATCTAAAATTGGTTCATTATTTTCTTGATGTAAAGAAGGAAAGCCTAAGTATGTAAATTTTGGACCATTGTTAGGAATAAAATGTATAAGAAAAACATCCTCCATATCATAATATGTACTAATAGACCCAAAAGGCAAATGAGTATACCATGGTGAGCATGATAAAAAAGGCTATGATGAATAGATTTGAGTAATAATTTATCATTGGATTAAGAAGTTGTGGCTAAACGATAATGTTCTAGATGTAAATAAGGATCAGTGCCATCATCAAAATAGGAGAAAGTAGGCATGATGTAGTCCTTAGGGAAAGAACAATTTTGAATCATTTTAGGAATGGAATTGCCATGAAGGGAAGTATTGTTGATGGAGGAATAATAATCTCTACTCGAGGATAAGGGAATGAACTTGGGTTTTTAAAGAACCAAAAACATACATGAGAGAGAGAGGATATATTATGAGAGGATGGTGGGGAAGTGAGAGGCACATTGAGAGGTTAAAGTTCTCCATCACGAATGATCATAGAAAGCTGAAAAGAGGGAGTGAATTTCTAAGGAGGGGATGGAATTGTGGTAGGAAGATATTGCTGTGGAGGATCTATAGAGATGTGAGGTGTATAATCATGAGACATAATGAGAGGTGTATTAGGAGTAGGATTGGTGTCAACATGGCCAACATTGGAAGGAGCTTCAGAAGTAGAAGGAAGAGGAGGTGTAGATTCACATTCAACAATTTTAACTGAAGAAACATCATTATTAACATGTGTAGTATCATTATAAGAATCAAAGTCACTATCAGTCATATTTTTGCAAACAAGTATTTCATCAAGATTATCACTGGAATACAAAGAAGTGGTAGGAGTGCTAGTGTTAGATCTATCATTGCAATCATTAGAAACATTTTCAGAAGTAAGAATGACAGGAGAAATATATTCACATATAACTTGACTAATCTAAGTTACAACATTATCCATATTTACAATTGCAAGATCATAAGTAGAATCATTAACATCCATATTTTTACAAGTAATAACCTCATCATGCATAAAATCTATATTAATGTTATCATTTGCAATAGTACAAGGAGAGGAAGATGGAGGATTATGCATGGCTATGGGAAATGAGGGATAACATTGGGTAAAATTTTGGCCAAGGGAAACTATGCAAATATCAGAGTTTTGGAAACCAACAGGAAGGGAGTTTTAGTGGTCAAGGAGTAGTTGGAGGGTTTTTTGTCATATTGAGGATGGTAGATGACATTACAAAATTCATATTTTTCAGTAGCATTGGAAAATACTAGTTGCATATGCATATAGGTCATATCATGCTTTGGAGATGGGTACCTCTTTTGAGCCATGAGGGTTTGGGATCCAAGGGCAAAGGGTTCAAATAGGAGTGGGGTTCACTAAATGATTTAATAAAATATACATAAATTAAATCTAATTTCAAAGTAAATTATGCAATCAGTGATATAAAAATGATGATATATAGTAATACACAAATGCTAAGCACTCAAACAATGTAGAAATCTACAAAAATGGGAGGGATAAATGACTTAGCTTATTTTCTTTGTGATCTAGAGACAATCAAGACCATGTAACTACTAGATCTAACCTGGAAATGATACTACAATGGCTGGAAGAAATCTATAGGAATTGGTATTGTGTCAAAAGGAGCACCACAGGAGGACAAGAGAACTCAGTGCTAGTTGTTATCCAAAATGTGCCCCGCTCATTGTTGTGGCTAACTCCTTGTGTTCTTACCTCTCTTGTGCCTCGGTCTCCATTTTTGATTTTTGCACTCAAATATTTATAAAAATGGCACCATTGGATAGAGCTCTCTCTCAACTTTCCGTAAAGGTAAAGTTTTCCTCCTAACTCATATTTTTCAAGTTATGGCTCGGCGAGTTTTTGTGGGAAATTTTCCTTAGGAGGCCCGTGGCCAATAGGAAGCCGCCACGTGTCCTGTGAAGTGGTGGGGAAAAGAGAAGAAATTAGAAAAATTTCCAAGTTTTGGTCAAAATTTTCAAAGGTAAAATTTTTTTGCCATGCAGTTCGCGGACGAATCGTAACGTGCCACGTGTCGAAGGGGAAGAAAGTTGAAAAAATTGCTAAGTGTTCGCACAAGGTAAAATTTTGAAATTTGGCCCTTGGCGATAATGGCGTGCTGCCACGTGTCCAAAGGAGATGGCGGGTGTCGAGGAGAAGTTAGATTTTTTGGCTAAGTTTTTCCAAAATTTTCAAATAAAAAAATTGGCCCGCAGCGAATGGAATTGCGCCACGTGTCTTCACCATCGACCCAGCGGAGGAGAAAGGAAAATTTGGCTAAGTATTCACCGAAAAAATCAAAAACGGAAGTTTCCCACGGCCTCCATCAAAAAATGAGACATTGCCACGTGTCCCGGACCGGCGGGGTGTGGGGAAAATGGGAAATTTTCCCAAAGTGAAAAATGTCAAATTTTCAAAGGCAAATTGCGCCCCTCAGGCCCGAGCCAATAAAATAGTGCCACGTGTCCAAGTGGCAAAAATTTTTAAGGAAGGGCCCGAAAGAAAAATTTCAAAGGATGAGCCCACGGCCAATCAGAGCCTAACACATGTCATCCAAATGGTGGAGCGTGGGGATTTTTTGGAAAATTTTCCAAAATGCAAAAAAGGGGTAAAATTCAAATTTTTTCCCCGCCATTCCATTTTTGGCCCTGTTTTTGCCCTAAATCTTCAAATGGCCATAACTTTCGATCCAAAGCTCAGATTTTTGTGTTCTTTATATCAATGGAAAGCTGGTGAAATTCTCTACAAGATTCCATGGTAATTTTTGCATTTTGGTTTAGTTACAAAAGAGAAAATCAAGAAAAATATCTGGCATGTGGTAATGGCCAGAAATGACGTTTCAACAACCAGTTTTAATGCAAAATGGGTCACATTCTTCTTCAGCATGGCCAAAAATGTCAGGGCATGGGTCTGTAAGGATGCCCATGCTATTTTAATGCATCTTCATTCAATGGGGAATGGCTCCCACGTTTTTACACGTTTTCTCTCTCCTGGGCTCGACCCATGCATTGTAAAAAGCCGATTTGGCTCATTTTTGGGGGTTGAACATTTTTTCGATAGTAAGCTTCTTCTTTCACCTTCAACAAGTGATTTTTGCAAGTATTAGACCTTCTTCATGATTGTAACAGGTTTTTGCCTCTTTGATGTCGCAAATGCAAGGATTTTGACAAAGTGAAAATGACAAGTGTAGACTCGTGATCAATTTTCGGTCCTTTGTTTGTATTGTCTTGCTTCATTTCAGACTCTAATTACATCTTATCACTTTGTGTATGATGTTTCATGTTGCATTTCATGAAATTGTGTCAATTTTCATGAACAAGAAGTGTTCACCACTCCTTTGGTGTCTCACCTATTAGTTTAGTTTAATTTTTGCACTTTCTATCTCTCGTCTCCTTGGAATTTAGAGTAGGATTAGGATTCAAACCTCCGCAATTGTGCAAATAATAGATCCGATCGAGGAGTTTGAGGAACCACCTCTAATCTAGAGATTCCTCTCTCATTTTACAAGTCTTACACTTGGAGAGAGGTTTCAATGTTGTGCACTCACACTGGATGCCCGAAACATCAACTTAGAAACCCGATTTGCATCCAGGGGTGTTGCTGATTTGCCACAATAGTTTTGGCATGCCCGGTGGGACCTTAGAGGTCTCATTTTCATTGCAGCAAAGTTTATGTGCATCTACTACATTTTTTTGCTTAAAAGAGCTATAAATTGCACATCCGGCGACTCCAAGGGAAGAATCACTGGTTTTAGCAAAGGCGGACCTGAAAGCTCATGAGAAGAATCACTACAAGGTCAAGAGTTGGAGAGGAAGAGGTGTTGTTTGAATATTTGCAGTTATCTCCAAGAAGAAGGCAAAGAGGAAGAAGGATTCAAAGGTCTCCATCTCCACCAAATAGAACTCTCTCAACTCCTCCACCTGGTAGGCCTTTCATTCAGTCAACAAGGGTTCTAAGACCAATTAGAATGGCACAAAACAACCCCTATGTCAATTTCACGCGGCAGCCCACTTGCTCTCAATGCACAAAATCCAATTCCAATTGCAGCCTTGAAGAACATTCCATACTTCACTGGAGAGAATCAGACTACTCCTAGTGATCATGTTAAAGACATTGCCAACCTTTGTGCAATTCATGAAATCAATGAGATGCAAGTTGCTGTCAAATTGCTGGCATCTTCATTCAAGGGGAAGGCTTTGCAATGGTTTAGAATCCTTGCCTCAGGTTCTATTCAAAATTGGAACCAGCTATGTGTAGCACTTCATGAGCAATTTGGAGAGAAGGGAGACAACTTGTCTCTTTTGGAGTAGCTGACAACCATCAAGAGAGCTCCCAATGAGTAGCTAACTGATTTCAACTTCAGATTTCAAAGGACTTGGGAGAGAATTCCAATGGGTCGGGCCAACAAAGAGAAGGTGATTTTCTTTACTATCTGAAATCTCTAAATTCTGATATTTCTATGTTGATTCAGTCCATGGGAGGCACAACTATCCCTATGGCTTATAACATTGCCATTGGGGCTGAAAATTGTTTGATCCAAGCTGGCAAACTAGCCCCTAGACCTCCCATGCCATTGTTTCCAAGTTTAGAGAGCCCAAACACTAATCAATCACCTAATTTGGCTCCTTCTCTCACTCCTAGAAATCGAGTTCAAATGAAGCTTCTACTTCATCTCCAAGTGCCCCAAATGAGCTTCAAGATGTCATGAAGCAATTGCAAAATTTAGGTAACGAGTTGGTTACTCTCAAGAGGCAACAAGCCCAAAGTTTTAGACCTTCCTTCCAGCCTCAAGCTCAGCCTAACAGGCAGCCATATCAACCTTATAGACCACCCAATCTAGCTACAAATATAAATCAAGCAAGGCCTCCTACCAACAGACCATTTCAGCCCTATAATCCAAATGCTATATCTGCCTCTAAGGAATTGGTGCCAACACAAAACAACGTTGCTCGGGAGTATGATTGGTGTTTTCCATTTAATGAACCTCACAACCAATCTATGTGCTTTAACGGTGCCTTGAATCAATCATTAATGGTGATAACTACGGTGTGGAGGGTGAGGGCATCAAGGAAACAACCAACAACAAGAAACACTCCAGCAAAGAATCAGCTCCAAATGACACCACACTTGTGAACTAGCAGCAGAGGATTTTTGTGGCATAAATCAAATAGTCTCTCAAGAAAATAACTATGTTTTATTTTGTTGTTAATTTTGTCATGTGTGAGGGTTGGAAGTTGTTTCCTCATTTCCCTCCACTTGTCTGTTTGAATCAAACGGGATGGGGATGAACAACGGCCTTGAGCTAAATAAGGCCCAATTTGGTTTTAGGCTAAAATAAGGATTTTTTTTTCTAGGATAGAAGGGAATAAAATAGGAGGACAAACTGATCTCCGGGGTTTTTTTTGGAATTTTGTTAAGCAGAGAAAGTCAAGTCCAGGTAAGGAAAATAGAGGAGAAATAGTGAAATCTGGTGTTTATTCTAAATTTAGAGGTTTTGCTTAAGGGGATATAGAGAATTCGATGGGGGAAGAAAGGATGGCATGGAAGAAGATGTAAACAGGACAGGAGAATAATGAAAGGGTTCCTTTTTTCTGGTTTATTTTGAAAAGAAATAAATGTTTGTAGAAAAGAATTGTGTGTTTTTCTGTATTAAAAATCTGTCTTCTCCTTCAGGGGGCGTGGTTTTGAAATTGACAGGGTTGTGGGAAGCCTCCAAACCCGACTGTGATGCTAGCTGGAGATTGGAGGAGCTGAAACGGGATCCCACTAATTGTTATTTGCTGTGCAGTCCCTTCACACGCGTATACAAGGCGTTTTTGGGTGAAAAACGCGGGTTTAGGGCTCGCTGGATCTCGAGCTACACACGAGAGGGGTCCTCGATTTACACGACACCATTGGCATATGAAAACGCCCCTGTTCCCTCGTAATTTCGGGTCTCAAAACCCCTCCGGGCGTGAAAAAGAGCGATTTAGGCAAAAAACGTGGGTTTTAGGGCCTCCCGTTTCTCCTAAAGACACGTCGATTCAAGCTCGAGATTTCTCCCACACCATTGTCGTGCAAAAACGACCTGCACTGTAATTTGGGGTCTTGCAGCCATCGGGAGCCCTCCTAACCGTGGATCCATTTTGCACGGGTCGTTTTGGAATTTTGGTGTTAAAAATTTAATATTTTCTTCACATTTTGTTGCTGGTACAGTCCCACCAATGGTATGAACAAGTTTGAACTTCCTTATTACTCTTATTGATCACGTATAAGAGGTGGAAGGAGAAGCTCTTGAGTATTTTCATGTTTTGCAGATCCAATACAAGCCCGAGAAACCGAATCCGGTTCGCGGGGATGCCTTGAAAAAAAAAAAAAGAGAAAACCGTAGCTTGTAACATGACTTGATTAATAAAAAAAATGTGTGTGAGAGCTGAGTCGAAAAGAGATCCACAAGAACGAAGCATGCACTTATGGAAGAGAGTGCATTGAGAGCAGGAAGAGTGAAATCTTGAGTGAACCGAGGCAGTCATCAGCTGCAGAGAAAGCACTCATCATTTGAAAAAAGAGAAAGCACTCATCATTTGTGGTATCAGAGCGATTGATTGTGCACAATCTAAGGATCCAGGAAAAAAATAAGAAGTGACAGAGCAAGATGCCACCAAGGAGAGCAATTCAAGTAGCCCAAGCAGCCCAATTAGCATTGGCTGAAGACATCCGGAACCTGACAGCTAGGTTGAGGGACCTAGAAGAGGCACAAAGAAGAGGAACAGAGATGGCAGAAGTCAGTGATGGTGAGCAAGAGCCACCAGAGGAGGAGCTGACTGCAGAGGTGGAGGAAGAGACACCTGAAGAGAGATTGATTAGAGCCATCATGAAGGTGAACACAAAACCAAAGATGGAGGTTCCCATGTACGAAGGTAACTTGAATGTGGAAGAATTGATTGATTGGATCAAAGCACTGGACAAGTACTTTGATTTTGAAGGAATAGTGGAAGATGACAGAAAAGTGAAATTTTCCATGACCAGATTGCATAAGCATGCAGCCCTGTGGTGGGATGGAGTGCAAGAAGAAAGGAAAAGAAAAGGCAAAGCAAAAATTAAGAGCTGGGACAGAATGGTAGCCAAAATGAAGGGCAAATTCATTCCCAGAGATTATGAGGTAAACCTATTTAAGAAGTTGCAAAATTTGAGGCAAAAGGAGTTGTCTGTGAAAGAATATACTGAAGAATTCTACAGGCTAACAATCAGATCAGGTCACATAGAAGAAGATTTGGAAAAGGTAGCTAGATACATCAATGGACTGAGATTCAACATCCAGGATGAGATCAGCCTCCTTACTCCCAAGACCATTGAGGAGGCCTACCAGGTTGCTCTAAAAGCAGAAGAGAAAATAGCCAGGAGACAAAACACTGTCTCAAGAGGAAGGGGCAGGTCATTCAGAGGAAGAGGTGCTCCTAGTGATAGAAGACAGCTGCAAACAAGTGCTGAAGATGGGAGCAGCTCCAGTAGCACACAGAACACAAGAGGCGGTTCACCGTTCAGAGGAAGGAGACCCTTTCGGGGTTATCAAAGAGGTAGAGGCAGATTTTTGGGTAAGTGTTTCCGGTGCAACAAGTATGCTGGTCATAGATCCTATGAGTGTCCAGAGAACTCTCAAAACAGCCATGGAAAGAATATGTATATTGCTTCAAATGAAGAGCAAGGTGGAGAGCTAGATGTAGCTCCTAAACTAGAGAATATCCCGGAAGATGGCGAGTCTCTTCTCATGAAGAGAGTGCTGCTGAAACCCAACAAGGAGGCAATGGAACCCCCTCAGAGGAAGAATTTGTTTAGGACCAGGTGCAAGAGCAAAGGGAAGTGCTGCAAGGTGGTGATTGATAGTGGGAGTACAGACAACCTTGTGTCTGTTGAGATGGTAGAAAAGTTGGGCTTGAAAAGAGAGCCACACCCCACTCCATATAAAGTGTCTTGGCTGCAAAAAGGACATCAGCTGTTGGTAAATGAACAATGTAAGGTAGAATTCCAGATTGGAGCCTATAAAGATCAGGTCATGTGTGACATCATGCCTATGGATGTTTGCCATATCCTTTTAGGAAGACCTTGGTAGTTTGACAACAAAGCCATTCACGATGGAAGGAAGAATACTTACACCTTCAAGAAGGATGGAGTAGAGCATACACTGATACCTCTGAAGGAAGAGAATGACACAGCTGAATCCAGTTCAAAAGTAATGATGGTAAGTGGCAAAGAATTTTTACGAAGCATGAAGAAGGAAGAGGTAAGTTTTGCAGTCATTGGTAAATTGAAAAGTGTAGTGACTAACACTCCATTGAGTGATTTACCTCTTGAAGTCCAGGAGATGCTGAGAGAATATGTAGACATTGTGGTGGATGAGCTACCGAATGAGCTGCCACCTGTGAGAAGTATCAGCCATCACATAGATCTGATCCCAGGTGCAAGTTTGCCAAACAAGGCAGCCTACCGGATGACACCAAGGGAGAATGAAGAGATCAAGCAACAAGTTCAAGAGTTGTTGGACAAAGGATTGATAAGGGAGAGTTTGAGTCCATGTGCTGTACCTACAGTGCTCAGTCCCAAGAAAGATGGAACATGGAGAATGTGTACAGACTCCAGGACCATCAACAAGATCACCATAAGGTATAGATTTCCTTTGCCTAGGATAGATGACTTACTTGATTGTTTGAGTGGATCAGTTTACTTCTCTAAGATAGATTTGAAGAGTGGATACCATCAGATAAGAATCAGAGAGGGAGATGAATGGAAGACAACATTCAAGACAAATGATGGGTTGTATGAGTGGCTGGTTATGCCCTTTGGGTTGACCAATGCTCCTAGTACCTTCATGAGACTGATGAATGAGGTGCTTAAAAGTTTCACGGGTAAGTTTGTCATTGTGTATTTGGATGACATTTTGGTATTTAGTCAGAGTAGAGAAGAACATTTATTGCATTTGAGAATGGTACTAAATAAGTTACAGGAAGAGAAACTGCTGATCAATGTGAAAAAGTGCAGTTTTCTACAAACCGAGCTGGTGTATTTGGGGTTTGTCCTATCAAAGGAAGGACTGAAAATGGATAAGGATAAGATCAAAGCCATCCTTGAATGGCCAACACCCAGGAGTGTGTTTGAGGTAAGAAGTTTCCATGGGTTAGCTAGTTTTTATAGGAAATTTATCAGAAATTTCAGTGGTATTGTAGCTCCCATGATAGAGACTATAAAAGGTGATAAGAAACATTTTCAGTGGACTGAAGCAGCAGAGAGAGGATTTCAATTGCTGAAAAAGAAGGTAACAGAAGAGCCCATTTTAGTTCTACCTGATTTTAACAAATTGTTCAGGTAGAGTGTGATGCTAGTGGCTTAGCAATTGGGGCAGTTTTGAGCCAAGAAGGCAAACCAGTTGCTTTCTTCAGTGAAAAACTCAGTGAAGCAAAAAGGAAGTATTCATCCTATGATCAAGAATTCTATGCAATAGTTCAGGCACTAAAAAAATGGAGACACTACCTGTTGCCTAAAGAATTCGTGTTGTTTTTATCGATAACTATGCCCCCGTAATTTATTAGTAATCAGCCTAAATTGAATCAAAGACATGTCAAATGGGTGGAGTACTTGCAAAACTATACTTTCAGCATTAAACACAAGAAAGGACAGGCCAACAAAGTGGCAGATGCTTTGAGCAGGAGGGTGCTGGTTGCACAAGAGCTGCAGGTGAGTGTGATGGGTTTTGAGAACTTGAGAGAGCAATATGAAGAGGATGATGATTTCAGCGAGGCTTACAAAGCTTGCAAGCAACCCACAGTGATGGACAGGAGTCCATGGATGGACTATATGCTGCAAGAAGGACTGATGTTCAAGGGCAGCCAGTTATGCATTCCTAAAGGTTCAATGAGGGAGAACCTGATTCGAGAAAAACACAGTGGAAGTTTATCAGACATTTTGGTCAAAACAAAACATTAGCCCAGTTGAGCGCACACTATTTTTGGCCAAGAATGAGTCAGGATGTGAAGAAATTTGTAGAAAGATGCAGGATATGTCAATACAGTAAAGGGACTAGCCAAAATGCTGGTTTGTATCAGCCACTTCCTATTCCCAGCAGACCATGGGATTGTTTGAGCATGGACTTTATCTCGGGATTGCCCAAGACTCGAAGGGACATGACTCCATCTTTGTAGTTTTGATGGTTTACTAAGATGGCACACTTCATTCCATGCACAAAAACTAGTGATGCTACCCATATAGCTAACTTATTCTTTCAGGAGATAGTGAGACTGCATGGATTGCCAAGGAGTATTGTATCAGACAGGGATACAAAGTTTGTTGGGCATTTTTGGAGAACGCTTTGGAAGAAGTTGGGAACTCACCTAAGCTTCAGTTCAGCCTACCATCCACAAATAGATGGACAAACTGAAGTAGTCAACAGGAGCCTTGGAAACATCCTGAGGAGTTTGGTGAGCATGCACCCAAAACAGTGGGATCTAGCACTTGCACAGGCTGAATTTGCTTACAATGATTCACCCAATAGGAGTACAGGCATGAGTCCTTTCCAAATCATGTATGGGCAGCACCCAAGGGGTGTATATGAGCTGAGAGACTTGGGGAAAATGGAAGGTAGGAGTGCAGATGCAGAAGAATTTGCTAAGGCAATGCAGGATATCCATGAACAGGTAAAGAAGAACCTTGAAGAAAATGCCAACAAGTACAAGCAGAGAGCTGATCAGAGGAGGAAGGAAGTCAGTTTTGAAGTTGGTGATGAAGTACTTGCACACTTGAGGAAAGAGAGATTTCCCAGGAAAGAGTATAACAAGCTGAAAGTCAAAAAGATTGGTCCCTGTAAAATACTCAGAAAATTTTCCAACAATGCTTACGAATTGAAACTCCCTGAAGGCATTGGGATTTCTCCAATCTTCAATGTTGCAGACCTGTATGAGTATAGAGGAGAAGAAGGAGTGGAAGAGGAGTCTGAAATAGGACAGCAGAACACAGATTGGCAGGCACAACTGCCTAGAACGAAACCCAAGGAGATAGAGCAGCTGTTGGACAAAAAGGTTATCAAGAAGACCAGAGACAAAGAATACTACCAGTATCTGATCAAGTGGAGAGGTTTTCCAGCTGAGGATGCAACGTGGATGACGGAAGGAGACCTGATCAAGCTGGGAGTCAAGATTGAAGACCTGCAAAAGACAAACCAGCCATGAAGAAGATCTTTCCTCTCCAGGGTAGAATGATGCAGGAGCATCCTAGTTAGTTAAAAAAAAATAAAATAACTATGTTTTATTTTGTTGTTAATTTTGTCATGTGTGAGGGTTGGAAGTTGTTTCCTCATTTCCCTCCACTTGTCTATTTGAATCAAACGGGATGGGGATGAACAACAGCCCTTGAGCTAAATAAGGCCCGATTTGGTTTTAGGCTAAAATAAGGATTTTTTTATAGGATAGAAGGGAATAAAATAGGAGGACAACCGATCTCGGGGTTTTTTTGGAATTTTGTTAAGCAGAGAAAGTCGAGTCCGGGTAAGGAAAATAGAGGAGAAATAGTGAAATCGGTGTTTATTCTAAATTTAGAGGTTTTGCTTAAGGGGATATAGAGAATTCGATGGGGGAAGAAAGGATGGCATGGAAGAAGATGTAAACAGATGGAGAATAATGAAAGGGTTCCTTTTTTCTCGGTTTATTTTGAAAAGAAATAAATGTTTGTAGAAAAGAATTGTGTGTTTTTCTGTATTAAAAATCTGTCTTCTCCTTCAGGGGGCGTGGTTTTGAAATTGACAGGGTTGTGGAAGCCTCCAAACCCGACTGTGATGCTAGCTGGAGATTGGAGGAGCTGAAACGGGATCCCACTAACTGTTATTTGCTGTGCAGTCCCTTCACACGCATATACAAGGCGGTTTGGGTGAAAAACGCGGGTTTAGGGCTCGCTGGATCTCGAGCTACACACAGAGAGGGGTCCTCAGATTTACACGACACCATTGGCATATGAAAACGCCCTGTTCCCTGTAATTTCGGGTCTCAAAACCCCTCCAGGCGTGAAAAAGAGCGATTTAGGCAAAAAACGTGGGTTTTAGGGCCTCCCGTTTCTCCTAGCACACGTCGATTCAAGCTCTGAGATTTCTCCCACACCATTGTCAGGCAAAAACGACCCTGTACCTGTAATTTGGGGTCTTGCAGCCATCGGGAGCCCTCCTAACCGTGGATCCATTTTGCACGGGTCGTTTTGGAATTTTGGTGTTAAAAATTTAATATTTTCTTCACATTTTGTTGCTGGTACAGTCCCACCAACGGTATGAACAAGTTTGAACTTCCTTATTACTCTTATTGATCACGTATAAGAGGTGGAAGGAGAAGCTCTTGAGTATTTTCATGTTTTGCATCCAATACAAGCCTGAGAAACCGAATCCGGTTCGCGGGACAGTCTGGAAAAAAAAAAAGAGAAAACCGTAGCTTGTAACATGACTTGATTAATAAAAAAAATGTGTGTGAGAGCTGAGTCGAAAAGAGATCCACAAGAACGAAGCATGCACTTATGGAAGAGAGTGCATTGAGAGCAGGAAGAGTGAAATCTTGAGTGAACCGAGGCAGTCATCAGCTGCAGAGAAAGCACTCATCATTTGAAAAAAGAGAAAGCACTCATCAATAACCTTCACAACCAAATGGGGAACTTATGCATACAGGAAAATGCCATTTGGGTTGTCCAATGCTGTAGCTACCTTCCAAAGAGCAATGGACATGGTGTTCAAAGGTTTGATTAACAACATGGTGCTGATATACCTTGATGATATCACCATTTTTTCAAAGAATGCAGCAGACCACCTCTCTCATTTGAGACAAGTCTTCCAAAGGTGCAGGAGATTTGGAGTGTCTTTGAATCCTAAGAAGTGTATCTTCCTAGCACATGAAGGAAAGCTCCTTGGCCTTATTGTCTCCAAAGAAGGATTAGCAATTGATCTACATAGGGTTGAATCCATAAGAGTACTACCATTGCCAAGCCACAAGAAGGCCCTTGAGTTTCTTGGGGAGAATAAAATTTGTTCGGAGGTTATCACCAAAATGTTAAAGAAAATCATGGCTTTCAAGTGGACAGCAGAAGGCAAGGAGAGTTTTGAAGCAATCAAATAAGCCATCTCCCAAGCATCAACTCTCATCAATCCGGATTTCTCCAAGGATTGCATCCCGTATGCATTTGGAGGTAATGATACTATTTCTACCATTTTGGTACAGCAAACAGGGACAATGATGAGCAGCCAATTGCTTTCTTCAACCAAAGCCTAGATGACTATGAGGTGAGATATTCTTTTATTGAGAAGCATGTACTTTTAGTAATTAGAAGCTTGAAGAAATTCAAGCATCTAGTCTCAAACAACAAGGTTCATTGTTTGTCTCTCATGCGGGAGTAAAGGACTTCCTCCTTAACAAGGATTTGAATGAGAAAAGGGCAGGTTGGATCACTCGTGTCATGGAGTATGACATTGAGATCAAGGTCACCAAGCTGGTAAGAGGAAAAGGATTGTGTGAGCAGCTAATTATGGGAAAGCAAAAAGGAGTATGTAATAAAGAAGAGGCTGTCTTGACATTCAAGACAGCCATGTGCAAGGTAGCACTCAAGAAGAGGATAATGCTGTCCCGGTCCTTGCTGTACCCAAGGTATAATGCACTTCCTAAGCACATGCCTATGCCCTCCAGAGATGAACAAGACCCAAAGAAGACACTTCATATTGTAGGCTGTCCCATATGCCATAGTAGATGGTGTTTTGTTCAAGAAAGATGTGAATGGGGTGCTGCTGAGATGCATTAGCACAAATCAGATTCATAGGGTGTTGGAAGAGTTCCATGGTGGACTAGCTGGTGGTAATTTTGCACCAAGAGTGACATCTCTAAAAATCATGAAGGCTGGTTATTATTGGCCCAAGATTTTCAGTGATTGCTTTGTGTGGATCAAAAGGTGCAAGAATTGTGCATTCTTCACAGGTAAAGAGAGGCTTGCTGCCCTTCCATTGCATCCAATTTCAGTTGACCAGCCATTCATGCAATGGGGTTTGGACTTCATTGAGTCATTAATCCCAATTCAAGCCAAGGGAATAAGTGGATTTTGACACCACACGACTACTTCACCAAATGGAATGAAGCAAAAGAGTGTGATCAAGGAAGCAAATGAGTCAAGCATCTTAGACTTCTATGAGGGGATAGTAACCAGATTTGGCATACCCGCTACAATAATCTCGAGATAATGCATTAGCATTCATTGGATCCAAGGTGACCGAGTGGGCTGTCAAGAATGGGATCAACCTAAGTACTTCATCAAAATACTACCCTCGTGGTAATGGCAGCTGAATCTACAAACAAGAACTTGTTGAGGATCATTAGGAGGACTTTTGATGAGAATCGAGGTCTTGGCATACCAAACTAAAATCAGCCTTATGGGCTGATAGGATAACTCCCAAGAGATCCACAGGTAACTCTCCATTCAGCTTGTTTATGGAAGAGATTCAATCTTGCCCATGTCACTTGAGTTGCCAACATTGGAACTCATGAAGCGATTAGAGTTGCTAGAGTTTGGGCCCATGGAGGTGAGATATGCGAGAGTTGATGGAGCTCCAAGAGATCGAGATCGTGCATCCCAAGCAATGGAGAAGGATCAAGCTTTGATCAAGAAGACCTTTGATAGGAAGGCCAAGAGTAGATCTTTCCAAGTTGGAGATCTAGTGTTAAAATGGGATGCAGATACAAAGCAAAATCGGGAAGGCATTCAAAATTTGAGGCCATTTGGAGTGGCCCATACATGGTCACAAAGTGTAAGGACAGCAATGCCTTCCAATTGTCTTCATTGGATGCAAAAGAACCGTAGATTCCAGTCAATGGAATCTATCTAAAGCATTCTACTAAAGGGAAATTCTCCACCTTGTAAATATTAGCTTAGGTTTTCATTCCTCCAAGTGCTTGTGCATATTGTTTTGTTATAGGTTGTGTTGCTTTCCCTAAGTGCTTTGGCACATGCTTGTTGTCCCTGGAGATGTTTTGCAATCCTTTCTTCCAACAAGTGATATTCCATCTTCCTCCTTGCAACATTCTAAGTCAGTTGGGGTTCCAAACAAAAAATTTGATGACTCCATGCCCAATGAGCTGCTTCTGTGCAACCTGGTATCTTCATCTAGCATTCATATGGCCCCTCCGAGTCGTAAAAATTGTTATCCAAAATGTTCCCCTGCTCATTGTTGTGGTGACTCCTTGTGTTCTTACCTCTCTTGTGCCTCAGTCTCCATTTTTGATTTTCAAGAACTTAAATCTTTCTAAAAATGGCACCATTGGATAGAGCTCTCTCTCAGCTTTCCAGAAAGGTAAATTTTTCCTCCTAACTCCTCATATTTTTCAAGTTATGGCTCGGTAGAGTTTTTGTGGGAAATTTTCCCTTAGGAGGCCCGCGGCCAATAGGAAGCCGCCACGTGTCCCAGGAAGTGGCGGGGAAAAGAGAAGAACTTAGAAAATTTTCCAAGTTTTGGTCAAAATTTTCAAAGGTAAAATTTTTCCCGCGGGCCCGTAGACGAATCAGAACGTGCCACGTGTCAGAAGGGGAAGAAAGTTGAAAAAAATTGCTAAGTGTTTGGCACAAGGTAAAATTTTGAAATTTGGCCCGCAGCGAATGGCGTGCTGCCACGTGTCCAAAGGAGATGGTGGGTGTCGGGGAGAAGTTATATTTTTTGGCTAAGTTTTGCCAAAATTTTCAAATAAAAAAATTGGCCCGCAATGAATGGAATTGCACCACGTGTCTTCAACATTGACCCAGTGGAGGAGAAAGGAAAATTTGGCTAAGTATTCACCAAAAAAATCAAAAATGGAAGTTTCCCCATGGCCTCCATCAACAAATGAGACATCGCCACGTGTCCCAGACCGGTGGGGCACGGGGAAAATGGGAAATTTTCCCAGAGTGAAAAATGTCAAATTTTCAAAGGCAAATTGTGCCCCTCAGGCCCGAGCTAATAAAATAGTGCCACATGTCCAAGTGGCAAAAAATTTTTAAGGAAGGGCCCGAAGAAAAATTTCAAAGGATGAGGCCACTGACTAATCGAGCTTGACATGTGTCATCCAAATGGTGGAGCACGAGGATTTTTTTGGAAAATTTTCCAAACTGCAAAAAAGGGGTAAAATTAAATTTTTTTCCCCGCCATTCCATTTTTGGCCCTGTTTTTGCCCTAAATCTTCAAATGGCCATAAATTTCGATCCAGAGCTCGGATTACATGTTCTTTATATCAATGGAAATCTGGTGAAATTCTCTACAAGATTCCGTGGTTATTTTTGCATTTTGGTTCAGTTTGGAGAGAGAAAATCAAGAAACGTCTCTGGCATGTGGTAATGGCCAGAAATGATGTTTCAACAACCAGTTTTAATGCAAAATGGGTTGCATTCTTCTTCAGCATGGCCAAAAATGTCAGGGCATGGGTTTGTAAGGATGCCCATGCTATTTTAATGTATCTTCATTCAATGGGGAATGGCTCCCACATTTTTACACATTTTCTCTCTCCTGGGCTCGACCCATGCATTGTAAAAAGCCAGATTTGGCTCATTTTTTGGGGGTTGAACATTTTTTCGGATAGTAATCTTCTTCTTTCACCTTCAACAAGTGATTTTTGCAAGTATTAGACCTTCTTCATGATTGTAACAGGTTTTTGCCTCTTTGATGTTGCAAATGCAAGGATTTTGACAGTGAAAATGACAGTGCAGACTCTGTGATCAATTTTCAGTCCTTTGTTTGTATTGTCTTGCTTCATTTCAGACCTCTAATTGCATCTTATCAGCTTGTGTATGATGTTTCATGTTGCATTTCATGAAATTGTGTCAATTTTCATGAACAAGAAGTGTTCACCACTCCTTTGGTGTATCACCTATTAGTTTAGTTTCAATTTTTGCACTTTCTATCTCTGTCTCCTTGGAATTTAGAGTAGGATTAGGATTCAAACCTCTACAATTGTGCAAATAACAGATCTGATCAGAGGAGTTTGAGGAACCAACCTCTAATCTGGATATTCCTCTCTCATTTTACAAGTCCCACACTTAGAGAGAGGTTTCAATGTTGTGCAATCACACTGGATGCCCGAAATATGAACTTAGAAACTGATTTTCATCCGGAGGTGCTGCTGATTTTCCACAACACTAGTGTCTAATGTGAGCGATGGCATCTATGTAAATATTTAGGATCTACCTTTCTCTGGGTTTGAGGGTCTTCATTCTAATGTTTTTTTATCGCTATGAATTTGTTGTTACGGTTTTGATGTCACATGTAACCTACAAAAAAACCATAACTATCTATAAAACCTCACAAACACATTAGATTTGAAATAAAAATGAAATATGTGAAGTCAGAATGACCCCAACGGTCACCAAAAGAGTGAGCTTAGTACCAAACACTAAACTACATTCCAAACTCCCTATATTTTTGTGTGCTTGTGTGTGAAATAATGTCCTTAGGTTTCCATTGCACAGTGATGCAAAGATAGTGAGATATAGCTAGCTTATATGCAAATGTGTGATATGGAATTTAGAACTTCCCCTTTTTAGGTAGTGTATGTAGACCAAAAATGCAGTCCCTTATGATAGTAGTGGTAGTATGAATATGAGATAGTCCCTTAAACTTGCTAACAATAATAATAGTGTGTACGTTGTGTATATATATGAATCTCTTGCTTGAATTTTGACACTAGCAACACAAAAGGATGACTATGAACACGTGATAATGTAAAGAAAATGAAAAGTACATCCACAAATGTCAAAATGAGAAAAATAAATAATAAGGAAAGGAGCACCTGGGATGGATGCAAGCGCTTGGGAACTAGTGTCCATAGTGGGCACTAATGTCAGGGGATAAATGGTGATAAATGTGAAAAGACAGGACATACGGGGATCCCTATGACTGACTAGAAGTGGATGTAGAAGTGATAAATGTGGAAGAGAGTCACAATAGAAAAAATCAAAACCATGAATAGACAAGAGATTCCCTATTCATCTACAAACCCGTAATATCTTTGTAGAGATTATTGGGATAGGATTTTCCATGAGTAACCTATATATATTGGGGTAGAAATAATTTTAGATATCCTCCATGTTGTCACTAAATTTATGGGAATATAGGATTGCGTTTTCTTCATTTACTTCACAAACACATTCGACTTCATGGTGGTAAAAATTCAAGGAATATTAGGACCACACAAGTAACATCCAATAGATACGAAGATATATATAAATGCTTCTTTGAATGAAAAAGGTATACTGAAAAAGGTATTTTCCTTTCTTCTATAAACAAGGAAATAAAAGGGACCAAAACGATGTCTAATTTCATGATAGAAGGATTTTCATATAATCTATTCATTATGGCCATTCCAATACTCACACCCAACATAAATAATTGGATGAGGATGTTACTAATGTTATTATCATTCAAAGTTATCCATTGGGTCCTTCACCAAATTATACATAATAGTTTTAATATCATGGGTGGATTTCCATGACTAAAAAGTTACGGGATTATAGACAATAACATCATCGAGTATCTTATAAAATAATTTGAAATCATAATAAGAAATGAAAGATACCTTATTATTTTATTCCCTTAACAAAAATGTCCTTCTTTAGCCATGGTGAGGGTAAATATGGGAGAAAGTAAATTATGGCATGGAAATACCTCGGTTTATCCTTAACCTAGTGAAATCTATCCCTTTTGGGAAACCTAATATTTACAATCTAAAATTTTTCTGTGGGCATATTGAATTCATCGATGACATCCACTAAGGTTATTTCTCTATGAATTGTTGAGAACACAAAAAAGTAATTAGGAAATCCATGGTCTAATGTTGCGAGTAAAAAAATGTATCCCTCACCGTTATCGATATTAATAGGAATATAGGAAAATGTCCACATTTGAAGTTCCCACATCTCCCACTATGGCTCACGGTTATAATATTGTAATCACTTGTGAAGATATTCATTAGGATATGAATGTTCATATCTTTAAAACAAATGCTAAATTTTGTTTTTTGAATTCTTTCGAAAATGGTGCTTTGTACCCTAGTTAGCACATTATTTTAGATTGAATAATTTATCGACCTTGTTTTGGCATGTTGGCGAGAAAATTTTTCAAGGAAAAATTGATGATTATCTTACCAATGCTTTAGGAGTCTAAGTACCTCTACTTAACCTTGGTGCAACTTACGTATGTGCATGTGTAAGTAAAAATGAGTTTTCTCTTTTTGGCCTTATGGTCGGGGATCCAATAGGGACACTCAATTGACCCTGCAGAAAAATATTGTAGATATCTATAAGGGAAGAATTTTCTAGGAGAGTGGGAAAGGGAGTGAGAAAATTAGAAAAGATAAACCAATCTTTGCAAGTAAAAAAATAGAGAATTGCATACACAGTAGGAAACTTCATTACATGCACTTGAATTTAGAAGAAAACAAATCTTCATAACAACAACAAGACAAAATAGAGTTTGATGAACACAAAGTACCACTAAAACCCTCAGTCCAAAAAGGCTAAAATTCATTCTTCCTTTATTGAATCTCAAGCAGAAATTATACATATCATAAAAATGGAAGACATTTTGAGTAGGGAAAACTAGAAGAAATTTGTTTGCTTTGCTCTCTTCACAAGGATATCTCTCTCATGAATTCAAAAAAATAGCTCCAATATCTAAGAAGTTAAATAAGATTTTAGAAGTTGTATAAGAAGAAGATCAAATGAGGATCTAGTTACAATTTATAGAAGAGGATGCAACTCTTCATCTTCCCAGTGAATTTTCAAATACTTTAATTTGACTTTAGATTGTTCATATTCCACTTAAATATTTAAGTCCCTTTTATTAAATAAGGAAACTTAAATTTTACATTATGTTTCTAAAGTCACTTAACGTAATATTAAAAATTGCAAACCTCAACTAAAAATATAACATTGATGAGAGAGAGCGTTGAGTGAGAAGAGAAGAAGAAGAAGAAAGAAGAAGAATTACATGTAAGAATGAGTTGCTGCAGTGGACTTGGCTCCACTCTCTGACTTCTCTCCACTTCATATTCCTAAGAAGACTTCTGTCTTTTCAAGCTCCTTGCTAAAATGAGCCATTGTAGGTTCTACTTTGTTAGCATGAGGGATGCGAATGCAGCTCAAGGTTTCGGTCTATCCATCAATCACACTGTTGATATCCTTGCACTTCCTGAACCGTGATGATTACTTTTTACGTGATATGTTCAATGGAGGCTTGGATCTCTAAGATGAAGTAGAGAGTATGCTTAGTGAAATACAATGGGTTTCCCACCCCTTTCTTGACATATTATTTGAAAGGGATGATCAACTCATCAACAGTTGTGTGTTCTCTCATTGCAGGTACTCCAAGTTTCTGAACATTCCGATTTATACTATCATGTAGCTTGTATGTTTGTTCTTCTTTCTCCTCTAACTCTACTAAGGCTTGATTGATTTCCTCAAACCTGATTTCCAAGGCCCTCTCCCATACACATGGCAATTCTTTTGCAGGAGTTTCAAAAAATTTCTTGTCGATTAACACCTGATGATGGGTGTTGCTCATCTCACTCACTACTAGTCCCAGAGGTTCCCAGTACTCTCTTTATTTCTCCACATCCTCTTTGAGTGATCATGTTCTGTTGGCTATTGCACACATGTATGCAAAGAGCTTGAATTCCTCTTGGAGTGATGGCTTCCCTTTTTCAGAGATTGAGTTGATCCATTCATTGTTTTCTCACCCCTTGCATTGTGAGCTCATGCATTCTTCTTATGCATTCTAGATCAAAGATACTGATGGGTGCCACTATCTCACTAGGAAGTGTTGTAGTGATTGGTTCCACCAGGTGTTGCACATAAGATAAAATATATTTTTACCTTTTCCTCTAGTTCCTCAATATTCTCTTTAGATTCTTTATTCCTTACCACCATAAGAGCAGAAGATTGTTGATATATGTGCAAATCTCCCTCATGAGTAGTTAGTACCAATTAGATCATACTCATATCATATTCATCCAGTGTCATCTAATCCACTAGATTGATTACCTTTGGATGGCATACTTTGATGTACTGATTACCTATCTCCTCGCTATAGAATCATGATGTTGTATGCGTAATCTTTCTTGACCTTTTTCTTTAGCCAATGAGACAATCATTGATAGATCAGGGGTTGCTACTTGTTGCATAGTGTGAGTGTCAGGGATGACCATTTCCCTCATCCACAAATTTTTTTACCAGATTGAGGCTCAATGATGGGTTCACAAACAATTCCTTGATCTGGAGCAGGAGGAAAGTCCTGAATGAGAGGAGTCTTGGTGTCAATAAGAGGTGAGACCTCCTATGGTATCTTAAAGACTGAATCTTGAACCATGTACTCCTTGTTTGACTGTGATTCTACTATTGGATTTTATGTTTGCATTGTTGAGATCATGTTTTCCTCCTCTAACAATGTCAATGAGCCTTATTCTACCCCTGGATTTCTTGGGTGTCTTTTTACGGGAAGAATATTCCAATTTTGTGGCCTTTCTTTTTGAACTCGCTCCAAAGTGTTTAGAGATGGAAGTCTCCTTTACCACTTTTGAAGATGAATGATGTGAAGATTATCTTGGAGAAATTCCTCATGACTAGATGACCATAGTCCTCTTCTTCTGAAACCATTTCCTCATTCTCCTCACCACCTTTTTAGTCCACTCCAATATATCTCCTGATTCACAAACATGCTAGTTAATTTGGGGCATTGGGGACATCTTCACTATTACGTACTTAGGATCACACATTTATTTCCCATGTTCATTCATGATGTCTTCATACCAAGAGAACTTGAATTTCTTCATCTCACCGATTGTCATCCTCATGTGGTCCTTTTCACGTACTTCAAACTCGTCAATACATTTGTCCCAGTAGTCCTCGTATTATGGCTCATGTTGTAGGTTTGGGACATAAGACGAGTTGGGATCTTCTCGGATGTCAAAGATGGGCATGCTGACATAGGAATGCAAAGTCGGATATGTGAAATTGGCCTCTAGGTGACATGCGTCATTTGAGATTTTGAACATGAACACCCCTAGAGATTTAGGGAATGAAATCAACTTCTTTTTCCTACTTCTAAAATTGTTATTTACTTGAGTGATTTTCTTGTAGATATCAAACAATTAAATCTAGTTTTGAGGTACTTAGGAAATCTCAATGGTTCTTGGTTGAAGCAAAGGACTCATATGTAGGATAAGGTTGAGAATTGTATGAAGTACAAGCCGTATTCCTTGATTAGGGATGCTATTTATGGTGACATCCTAGCTTCAAGATCCCATTCTAAGATTCAAACCATGTACATGGTGAATATATCGTTCATGTGAGTGAAATGCATGTTTCTCTTCTCCATTACCAAATATGAAAGTTTCTCAAATGTAGGAACCTTAGCAATAATGTTCTGCAAGAGAGCCAATCCTTTAAATTATCTCAGGCTTGCAAGGAGATAAACTAGGTAAAAATTCATGTGGAAGTTCATTATTGTGGGCACTTGGAGTAGTTACAGATGGAGATTTTCGCTGATGATATTCCCCATGTCAATCCTCTGCTTTCCTTCTCGTCAATGTTAGGATGAAAAGTCCCTTCTATTATTAGAAGTTTCTTGTGCTTGCTTTGCCTATAACTCTATAGAGGAGAGTGATAACATCAAAATAACCTACTTGGAACTCAAACCTTGGAAATATGAATCCATTATTTCCCAATCATGCTAGGCCCCATCCTTTGAGATGATGAACATGCTAGGTGATGTCGGTATATACAGAGAGAGAGTGAAATGGTCCAAGGACTAATGACCATCATCATTATACCATTGGCAGCTTGGATGGTTCGTATCTTGGGATTGTAGTGGAAAGAGTAGGCTAGGAATAACTCGAGACTCAACATAGACAATGTGCATCATCCTGTAACGGTGAACAAGCCACTTGTGGATATCTAGTCTTTAATCCTCTTTCATCGTGGAGGCCATGCAAGTCTTAAGGTCATTTAAGTCTATGTACAATACATTGTTGTCTTATACGTCGTACTTGCAAGCCAAGGGCTGTGTGGGATTCTAACCTATCCACTTTGACTTCATGTTTAGCCTAGAAAGAAAAAATTGCTATTTTTAGTAAGTGTGAAAAATTAAGTTCCCGATTTTCAGCTGGATGCTGCAGCTCTATTTTCCTCTTTCTCCCTGCATTGCTCATTCCTTCTGGATCAAATTTCTATTTTTAGTAGGTGTTTGTGGGACCACTTATTATTTTTAGTAAGTGTCAAAAATGTTCATTCTGGTGAGTTCTCAACTGCAGTGCATTTTCAATGTCACCATCTCCTTCACAGGTTCTTCTGCTGATTTGACTTTCCCAAAATAGTAGTCTCTATGTAGTAGAACTACTATTTTTAGAAAGTGATCTTTTGGAGGTTGGATTGATGGGGAAAGATTTTTTTTTATATGGTATTTTTCCCAATATCACCCCTCTGAAATTTCAGGTCCACCCACTTAATAATCCAGGAGATTTTAAAGTTTCAAATTTTGGGCCTAACAGTGCTTCTGGATGTGGTAACCATTAATGGACCTCAAAATTGTAGGTATGGTTTTATCCTCCATTTGTGAAAAAACTTATATTTTTGATGTGGGTTTTTTCTTCTGATGCTTCACGTGTAATTCTACTTCATTTCACCCAACAATTTGACGGGAAATTGGATTTTTCTTTGTTGAGCTAGAAGTGGGATTTCTTCGCTATGGATGCTCTGTTGCATGAGAGGAGATTTCGAAGGTGTCTTCTTGATGGCCTTGGGTAGATTAATTAATATAAAATACATCTTTTCATTTCATGCATCCATTTGAGATATTTCTTCGACCTTTCATTTCATGGCCATGGAGTTTTCTTTGGTTTCTCCTTCTTCATTTTGTACCTCTCCTTCTGTGTTTGCTCAAATTTCCCTCTAGGACCTGTGTTCTTTCATGGATTGAAGGGAAGTACCTATGTGGAAGGTTTGGTTCAAGGTTTAGTAATGGAATAATGATGGATGATAAGTTAAAGAGGAAGAATGGAAATATTTGTGCATGAGAGTGGAAGCAGCTAGAAGCTTTAGGAGCAGTAAAGTGAGTTAGAATTTTAAATTTTTGAAATCATGGAGGGAAAATGCTGGTTGAATTTTTCATGTCTTGAATTACCTTTCCCATGTATGTGAGGCACATAAAATTACATGGTGGTCAAGAGGAAGACACATGTCCTCGATCTGACGAAAGGGATTAGAAGTGAAAAAAGTTGCTTTAAAGAACTAGGGGCTGAAAGTCGGTCACGTGGATGACCAAAAGACTCCCCATAAGGTATGGGTGCATTTTTCCATGTCTTTTGTTCTTGACCTTAGGGAAATGAGGGACATAAAATTACACTTTGTGGTTCTAGAGCTAACACATGTCCTCGATCGACAACAAGGAATTTGAGCTCTAAAAATGCACATGGGGCTGAATTGTCAAGTCTAAAGGTCACATGAGGGTCCTAGAGGTAACATGGAGTCTAGGAATTTTTTTCCAAGGTTTTTTACCTAATCTCGGGAATGTTGGGGACATAAAATCCTGCTAGGCTCCTAGTGCTTACATGTGTTGTCCCGAAAATTGACTAACTCCCCATTTGTCTTTAAGAGGGTAACTTGGAATGATGATAACTTGAGCTCTGGTGGAATTTATTAGTGAAATTTTAAATCATCCTCATTGGAAATGGAATTTTTAATCTAGTGGTGGGGGTGTCATGTCTTGATTCATCCATTTTTTTCTAAAAAGTGGATTTTTGATTTGGGACTCCACATGTGCCTAAGAAAAATTGCTCTACAAACCCTATGCACCAAGGTGCTGTGAAAAATATGATTTCACCATCATATAGGTATTGGAATCCTCTTTCTAGTGATGTTTGTTTTACATATAACTCAATCCAAGCTCCCATAATATTATTCTAAAGCTCAAGTATCCGTTTCTAGGCTTGTGTACTACCTAGGCTTGTGAACCCTATTTTACTCAGACTGCTCCAAGTCTTTCAAAAATTCCCCAAACATTCCAAAATAATTTCCATGATGTTATAAGGTCTTGAATTCACCTCCATGTTGAATTTATCCCTTTGTTCCACTCCGTGGGGTTGATCCATCTAAGGGAGGCCAACAATAGCCCTTGCCAATATAGCCAAAAGATAACATCTTTTCATAACTTCCTAAAATCCCTTTGAGGGATTAAATTGAATTTTCTAAATCACCTGGGGACCAATTTGACATCAAATAGGGGTGAATAAACTGATGAATTTTCCATGGGGTGCCTAGGAATGATAAAACATGAAAAATTATGCATAAGGGTATAGTTGTCATGCTTAGAAACTTATAATTTCCTTGTCACACATTTGCATGAAAACAACTGGCTCTAGCTTTGGGACATGACATGGACTGAGTGTAGTGAAGACATGACATGGGAATCTAGAATCTCAATTTTATACCATATAATTCATTGACCAATGCCTTATCCATTGGGCCTTGTAGAGTCATGTACAATTTTGAGAAAGAAGGAATGGAAGAAGGAAACATAAACACGCACAAAAATATGGAAAGGAGAAACATGACACACAAAAAAAGTGGGAAAAAATGTAGAAATCACCTATGGTACAAGGGGGGACAACCCACTTTCACTGATGATACAATTTTAGGTATTTCCCACTATGAAACACTTCTAATGATGTTCCATCCAAATATGAGAGTAGAAAAACATAATTTCCACAAGCTTCACGAATTTGGAATGGGCGAGCCATAATGAATAAAAATTTCCATGGCTGCCTTTTGATTCCCTTCTCTTGTCTCATAGTAGGATGAGTCTCCAAATTTGAATTCCTTCGCTTTGGCCTTCTTATAAAAAATTTCTTCACTTTCAACTAGTATTCTTTGATACAGTCCACCACTTAGAGTCTATTTTATTATAGCTTCTCAAGAAAGAGGATCCTCTTATCAATAGAATCCTTGTACTTTCCATCTTCTATTCCCTGTAGCAACTTGAGAGCCGATATCTCAATTGTGATGGAAATTTCTGCTTCGAATCCATACAACATTTGGAATGGTGAGATACTTATTTCCTTTTTGGGAGTGATCATGTCCACCCACAATGCATCATACGATTTTTTGTGCCAATTCCTTTGGTTCTCATCTACAATCTTACAAAAAATGGTCACATTGTTCTTGTTACTTGATTCAACCTTCCCATTTCCATTTGGGTAGTATTTTGATGAATGAGATAAAGAGATTCCATAGCATAAAAAAAAATTTCAACTCCTTGAAGATAAATAGGTAGCGTTATCTATTATAATATTCTGTGGGACTTGAAAAATACTATGATATTCTCCTTAATGAAGTTTTATCTTTGTTTGAGTTGGCTTTCTTGGCCAGAATGGCCTCCACCCATTTTTGAAGTAATCTATCACCGTGAGCACATAGGTGTGCCCCATGCTTGAGTGAGGATTTAGAACACCAATGAAGTCTAGCCACCACTTCTAAAATGGTTCTTTAATAGAAACTTGCCTAAGCAAAGTAGTGCAACAAGTTGTGGTCTTCCAACAAATTGTTAGCATGCTTCACATTTGGAAACCCAATCTTGAGTGTCTGCAAAGAGGGTAGGCCAATAATGACTTCCTCAGAGGATATTGTGTACAGTGACCATTGCTGAAAAATGTCCACCACATGCTTTGTCATGGTATTCTTTAAGAAAATTTTCTTGTTTCTCTTTATCTATGCACCTAAGGAAACATCCATCAAGACCTCTCTAGTAAAGCATGTGATTCCAGATTACAAACTTTGTCTTCTTCACATTGTGTTTTCTCCTTTGATTATAATCAAGATGAGGAGGGAATTCTCCACAAGTTAAGTAATAGGAAATATCAACATACCACTCATTTGTAGTGGTTACAAAGAGAACTTGTGGATTGTTTTTGGAACAAGTTAAGCAAGCACAATTTTATTCACCATGTTGAGCTTTGAGTGTTTCATCTTCAGAAATCAACTTGCATAAACCATTCCTCATTACCATATTGGAGCGTCGAATCTCCAAGTCATATTATTGAGTTTTGCAATCCAATTTCCTCTTTTAGCTTCGCGATCTTGTTTTGTCAAGATGAACTTGATTGCACTTTGTTGGGACCATCGGCATCGTATGAGAGTTGAGGATGTAAAACCTCAATTTTTTTATAGTCTTGAACACTACATAAGTATGCTTCTCCAATTATCGTAGTCTAGTTCATGATTTTTCAATGGAAAACTCATGAAAGAAATAGGTGCTTCCACGCCTTCATCATTTTTTTGAACAAGAACGATAGAGAGTGTATGTTCTAATGCATAACAATACATGATGAATTCTTTGTTAAAATTTGGAGACACAAGAGTCGGAGCCTTGGCGATGGATTTTTTGATATATTAAAATGATGCCTTCCCTTCATTGTTCCATTTGAAGTTTTCTTGTGGTTTCATCATGGTGGTGATGTGCTTTGTCAATTCAACAAACATTGGAACAAAGTGACGAAGAAAATTCACCTTTATGAAGAATGAATGAACTCCTTTCTTGCTTTTGGGTAGACGTAATGATTGAATGGATTGTACTTTATCAAGATCAATGTGTGCTCCATGTTTGTTCACAATTTACCCCAGTAAATTTCCTTCCATAACTCTGAAAAATGCACTTTTTGGGATTTAGTTCTATGCCATGTTTTTTTGCACCTTGCAAGTAATTGTTCCAAGTGATGGATATGATCTCCCCTCTTCTTTGAAAACACAGTGAGATCATCAAAATATATGACAATGAAATGTTTTAAATATTTGAATGCTAAATCAACCACCCTTTGAAATGTATCTCCCACATTAATTAGGCCAAAAGGCATTCTACTATAGGTAAAAGTGCCCCAAGGCATTATGGAGGCTTTCTTGGTGTGATCCTCCTCTTCCACTTTGATTTGATTATACCCTGAGAACTTGTCAAGAAATGAAAGCATTTCAGATCTAGTGACTACTTGCAAAATGTGGTCCATGATATGGAGAGGATAATTGTCTTTCATTGATGCCCAGTGCGAGGGTTGCGAAATCTACACATATTCTTATTTCACTATTCTTCTTCTGAAGCATCACAATGTTAGCCACCCACATTGAATGGTGGATGAAAAAGATGATTCTTGCATTGAGCATCTTCATTACCTCCTCCTTGATGGTATCAACAATCTTTGGGTTGTATGGCATTTTTTTTCGTGAATGGATTGGAATCCTACTTCAAAAGAATTGAGTGATGCATTTCCTTCAGTTGGAAGGATTTGATTTCATCATAAGAGTAGGCCAAAACATCTAAATATTTATTGAGTAGTGTAACAAATCTTTTTTTCTCCTCGAGTGAGCAATATTTTCCAATATTAACCATCCTTGGCTCCTCATATGTGCTAATGTTTTCGTTATCAAAATTAGTAGGCACCGAGAATATTGTTTTTCTTTCTCTTGAATGAATATATTGTGTTTATCAAAGAGGTCTTCTAGAGAAAATAGGCCTTTGGGAATCTCTTTTCCTTTCAATTTGATCACTCCATCAAAACCTTCAATTCCTTATTTCTCTTCTCCACTCTTGCTTCTCGGTGTAGATTTTCACCTCCTTCAAAGAAGATATTATTGAAATTATATGTTTGTTCCAAAATGCTAGAATTTTCTTATCACCATTAAACACTTGCCAATGAATTGCATTATCTGGTACACTAGGCCTGAACACCATTTCAATGGACACCTTTTCTTTACAAAAATAAGGATGAGGTGTCACTAGGGAAGCTAAAACTACAAGTGAATCATCCTTTTCATTATTTTCTCTTGGGATAGCTTTAATGGAAAATGAATTGAAAGATTCATTACGAGTCCCTTACTCTATTTCTATAATGCCGACGTCTTGGATTCTTCACCTAATATTGTTGACAAAATTACTTTACTATCACCTCCACATCACCTCAACATCTCAGATTCTTGATTCCCATTTATTCTGCCACACCCATTCCTAAAAGGAGAGCTTCATACTCTGTCATGTTATTCATATTATCAAATTGCAGCTTGTAGGCAAATAGGTACAATTCACCAAAAGGAGAGGAAAACACCATGCCTACTCCCGAACCTACACTAGAATGACTACCATCAAATTCCATCATCCAAAATTGATCTTCTTCCTCTTCCATAAGAAGTGGAAATTTCTCATCTTTTTTTGATGTGAGGAAGTAGTTGCCTAGCCCACTATCTTGAAAGAGAATGTTTGCCTTTGGATCATCAGACTTTCGTACTATGAACTTCATCTTTCTTCTTTTGTGAACTTATTCATCTCACCTTTAACTAGAATAGTTTCATGTTACCCATCCATTTTTATTTCTCCACACGTGTCTCTACGAAGCTTTGGCTCAATAACATGCCAAAATATGTCGATATGTCCACCACCGGGATGGTCATAAGCACCTTCTTGTCTAGAAAATGAGCTAGTACTACCTGTGCATTTTTATTCTTCCTACCAATGGCACTTGTTTGGGTTACATTGAATAAGCAGTGCCATTTTCATAGGTCAAGGTGAGGCCTAGAGCATTTTAAACTTTGATGGGCATCGGATTACATGAGGCTTTGAAATCTATGATACTGATTATTTAGCTAGAATCCCTTAATGAGGAGTGACAAGTAGAAAGGTTCAACCTTGTTGGTTTTGGACGAAATGAAAGCTAGCATGTTTTGATAAGGTGGTGCGGATGGCATGGGGAGTAAGCCTTTGGAACTTGGACCTAAGGTTATATGATTACTTCCACTGACTACATCAATGAACCTATCAAATTGGGCAAGGATGTGTTTGTAGGTATTCTATTTCTAAGAGTTGGAATTTAGTTTTCTTGCGTGTTCCACAAATTCAAATGGGGTTATGGTGGGTGAGGAAGAGGTTCCGGGAATGATGGAATATTTACATGGTGAAGGATTTGCTATTTTAGGTGTTGAATTTTCCTTCACGGGTGCATTAACTAGCTTAGAAGGAGATGGGGATGTAGGCTTTGATGAAACCTTAGATGTTTTTATGGGAACAAAATTTGAAGGAGAATTATTCTTAGGAACCTTTGAGCTGAGAGAAGGATTAGATGACTTAATTGGTATGGCAACATGATCCTTGCTAACTAGTGGGTCTGCTTTTTCTTTAGTGACTCCATAGAAGGTGGTAATGGTGATCCTCTGCTAATGATTTTATTTTGTGGGACCTCCACATGAGAATATTCTTTCTTCTTATTTTCCCTTACTACAGTCATTAAGGATGGAAAAAATTTCTTGGAATCTGTGTGAGTGAAGACCACGCATGAGAAACTTGGAGCTTCTTCATCATCATCATCTTCATCATCAACGTACTCAATTAGGTTGTTATGCGTATCACCATCAAATTCCTCGACCTGAAGATAGTTTTCATAGTCCTCTGGATTTTATTTTTCATGTTTTTCAATTTCCACTTCCTCCTCTTGTTCTTCAGTGTCACAAGAAACATTAAATGGTGGTGCTTCAAGAGTGAGTTGATGATAGCCCTTTCTAATACAACCAGAAGATAACATCTTTTCAGAACTTCCTAAAATCACGTTGGGGATTAAATTGAATTTCATAAATCACCTAGGGGAATAATTTGACATCAAATAGGGGGTGACCTAACTAATAGATTTGACCTCAGGTGCCTAGGAATGATAAAACATGAAAAATTCCACACATGGGTATAGTTGTTATTTCCAAAACTTCCAATTTCCTGTTGCATATTTTTATGACAAGACCACGTGCTATTCAAGTAATGGTGCATAATGCATGAATTGTTGTTTTCACCTTAAGGAATGTTTCTTTTTAAATGTAGGCCTTACACTTATACACGATAAGTTTGATTGTATCCATTAAGTTTAATTACCCTCACTTTGACATTTAGATGCCATGTATGAGGCCGCAAGTATAATTAGGATTGACATGTTGATCTTATATGATGATGTGAATTTTATATTTCCTTTATCATTGGTTTTTCACATTTATGAAGCGTGAGGCTTCGCATGGATGAAGTGCTAGCATACTCATTGAAATTTTCCTCACATCTTCAAGTCAAAGGTTTTGAATTCTTGTAATTTGAGAAGTGTGAGGCTTTATTCATATTTCTATGTGATATTCAAACATTGAGTTCTCACATTTTAGAATGTGTGAGCCTTTATTGAGTGAATGTGAGGAAAATCCATATTTAAAGTTATCTAAATTCAAAAATTTTGCAAATAAAAAATCCTCAGAAATGTAAAATGCAATGCTCAATTTATAGATGACTATAAGATGTATGGAAAACATATCAAGGAAATTCAAAACTATGAGCATGAAAGAAAACCCAAGTTAAAGTATGCATGCTTTAGAATTTTCTAATCTGCGAGTTGTAATAAAATATTAAAAGGGTGAGCAATTAATAAAGGACTTACACTAAAAGGAGAACACTCTTAAGATAATAAGGGTAATACCTAAGTACCACCAACATTTCTAAACCAAAGAGGGTCCCTATTTAATAGATTATCATTTTGAAAATGGGGGTGTTATGTAATGACAAATTGTGACTCAATGCGGAAAATACTACCAATTATTTAGAAGTTAAGGCCTCTTTTTTGGAAAAAATTAATGAAATATTATAAATTTAACACCAAGTATTTTTAACTCAAGAAAAGATTTCAAAATGAAACACTAACACATATTTAGTGACATACCAAGTTCATACATTAAAAGAAAATGAGTTTTGTGTGTATTGTGTATTCATTAACCCGATTCCACTTGGAACATGATGTTATTTCCATCTCGAGAATATAATTTTATGGTTCCTTTGGCTTGTTTTGATTTCATTATTCATTTTCTTTGGGATGGAGTAAAGAGGGGGCTACTTTTTGCATTGTCATGTTGCAAGATGGGTGTCCATAGCCCCAAAAGAGATACATTTATTTCCTTTCATGGCCTTGCTCCAATTCCAATCAAGAATCCATAGCCTTGGTGAAGATTAAAAGAATCACCTTCTAGGGAAGAATTTTTTTTTCATTTATTTGAGTGTTTTATTCACCTTCCTCTAGAGGTTTAAGAAATGAGTTAACATGTTTTAATGATTGTTTCTAATAAATTCATCCAAGAAATCCTCTTTGATAAAAATCATGATAAGGTAGAATAACCATCTCAGTTATCCTATATGAATGGAGCCATTCTCAAATTCACTTCATACTTTGAGTAATTCAACTGTTGTAGCCTAGAATTCTTAGTTAACACCTAGTCATGCTGGCACATCACTCAGCCTAGGTTGAGCGCTCACCCGAAGTGTGTAAATGTACCGGGTCCCTCTTAAGAGTTGTTGTAGCAGAATGGTAGCATGATAAATTAGTAAACATATATTTTTAGTAACTAATCCATCTATTCATCATTATATTGAACTAGATCTATAAGCACTTAAATGTAAATAATCATGATAACAACAATATACATTTACAAAACACATCAGACACTATTTCTCAACCAATATTCTTTATATATTCATCACACCAATAGTATAAAAGCTTCATACAATACCAGACATGCATGCATGGATCTGTTACAATTATCCAGTCTCATGTACTCATGTATCTCTCTTTCTTCAATGCATGTGTCTATGTATATTTCTCCATTTACTAAGTAATTCATTACATATATATAGGGTGGGGAACTAGACCTTCACCACTAAACTCTACCAGAAATAGGTCGCATGCTAATAACAACCATGTACCTTTTACAACTATAGCCATACATGCAAGTATGCTATCTATAGATCGCTGATAGTTAACTAAAGTGGTGGATCTATTCTTAGCTTATGCCCATGCAAGAGTGAGTTGACATGTTCTTCAAAAATCTCCACAAAGAATGGTGTGTAAGTCTCGACATCGCTTTGTGTGCTCTGGATGCCAATCTCTAAGAATAGAATTGATCTCTAAAATTGGATAAGTTCTTAAAGTTTGACTTTACACCTCTATACGTGATGCCTTCCTATACCTTCGTGCCTTTTCTCCTATGTTGTTCTTCCACGTGGACTCGTGTGCAAGTTCAACTAAGTGTTTTCTCTGATCAACATTACCCCACACTAATCTCATTATCGCCCTGACAATGGTGATGTCCAAAACTTACACAAAGAATGGATAAATAAAGAATGGTTGAATAAATAAAGAATGGATAAATTTTGAATAAGGTATACACAGCTAACAAAATTGTTCAAGCCTCAGGCCCCTCCATTTCATCCTAAAGTAAAAAATTTAGATATTCTTCTTTGATATCAGCTTCTAGGTTCTCCCATGCCATCAACGCCACTCCTGCCACCTCAGGCACGTCTGTAATGATAGACTGCAGCTCTTCCATAGTGAGTTTCCCTTGCTCATTTTGTATCACAAGCATTACGCTTGACATAGAGGTTTACACCCCCTCCAATACATCCATCTTTTGAGCAATGAGCTTTCCAAGCTCCTCTAACCTCTCCTTATGCGGTGCTTGTGCTGCAGCTAGTGCCTCATGATTTTTCTTCACCAGAACCAACCATTCAGTGCGGCCTAGGGTAGCATCCTTCATAGCCTTGTGGACCTCATTTTCCTCCTCCAATGTTTTCACCGTGATCAACGCATCTGGGGCTGTGCATATTGTTAGCGCATGATCAAATTTCTTTAGTTTGTCATGGGTGGCTTGTAGTAGGCCTTCATACATAGCAATCTTCCTTGCTACTATAGCTTGCACTTTCTCTGACTTTTCCCCAAGGTCCTTGGACTATGTTGATACACGCACCTTTTCATCCTCCAACACTAATGTTATCATTGTTTTCACATAGTGCATCATAGAAGGAAATTATTTTGGTACTTGAGATTCTAGATGTGGGCATACCTTTAGAACATCATCTCCAATTTCCTCTACCATATTAACAAAAGTTTCATATTTTCTTTTGATTAAGTCCTTTTCCTGTACTAGGTGTGCTATCTCCACATCCTTGGCTTTCATTTTCTCGTCAGCACCTTAATGGTAGTAGATTTATCAATATTTCTTCTTGCTACTTCAGAAGATAACTTTATTAGAGCATTGCTCACCTGCTCATCTGACATCATCATTGGCTTAATTGTCATGTGGCATGTTTCAGTGCCTTCTTCAACTATCTTGACATGCACGATTCTTCACCAACATCAAAGTCGAGCTCGTCCATATGCGTGTGCATAGACCATGAAAGCTACTTCCTTGTGCATAGAGTCACCTTGTTCTCATCCATGAGCGACCATTCGAATAAATCCTTTTTCTTGATGGTGCTCTGAAACCAAGTGTGAATAATTAGCTTTGGGTCTTTTCCATACCCCATGGTATGTGCCTTGGCATCCTCCCATGTTTGATGGGATTGGGGCCCTCTGGGAATGGTTGTATCAAGATTAGGAATACTAGATGCATCCCCACCCTTTCTTGTGTAGCCTTTGATTGTTCTCCTTCTTCTCCTTCTATTTTCTCCTCCTTGTGTTGAGGCTCTTCTTCAGCTAGAGATGAAGACACCTTCTCCTCAGATTCCTTTGTTTCCTCACTTAGCCCGAGCTATCTTCGCTTTCTTCTCCTCTCGGATCCTTCCCCTGTGGGGCCTCTCCTTGCACCCTTGTGCACTTAAATACCTTCTTTAAACCTTTGGTTTCGCTGATCCTCCCCAGTAACTCCTTCTCCTTGGGAAGTTACCAAGCGCTCCTTCTCTTGGCGATGGATGGTTGCTTCCTTCTTCACACCAAGCCACCACTATCCACGTGTTCTTCATCCTCTTCCTCATCATCTTACTTGAGTTGAGAGGGCCTAGGTGCCAGAATGTTATCCATGGTATGCTTCCCCTTTGGTGGCCCTAGAAGCGCAAACTCATTTTCCACATACTTGTTATTCTCCATTTTGGGCTTCAGCTGGAGATATATTAGCGTAGCCCCGATATCCGCAATGGCCTGTGTTTCTAGCTTAATGCTCAAAATCTCTAAGATATTATTCTTGTTGTACGCATTCCTCCTTGGATATCCATACGTCTTCCACATGGTGTGGTATTCACAGTCCACCTTGTCTGCATTAAACACCAACCTCCATGTATTGGTGAACCGATGAACTGCAGCTTGGAAGTATTGCATGGGAAATGCGTAAGGCGAGTTTGCACCAGGGGCTCCATGACCCATCTACCATTGGAAAGCATGTAATATAGAAATGTTGGTAGACTGCAAATTGTACCTACTTCCCAAGGACCGAAGGAAAATCCTTGGGTATGTGCCATTCCTCTCCAAATGCCACGCAGAGCCTATCATACCACATCTCTGCGCACTCCTTCACCTCCTCTGTCATTGACCCCTTGCAAAGATACTTGTTGAATCATTCAGCTGGAGACTTATGATTCATGGGGTATTCCCATATGTTCTCTTTTGGGCCATCTGGTACCCCAATCTCCATGAAGACTAAACTTAGTAAGATATAGCCAAAACTTATTTTATTTCCCGTGCACACTTCCTCTACTATTTGTTCTACAATGAAGCCGAAAATGTTATAAGTGGTTCCTTCTGACATGTGCTTTGCCACATGCAACCACATAGAATTAACTTGGGACCAACATTCTTGGTCATTCAATTTTATGACTAGGTGTGCTGCTACCTATACTACTGGATAATTTTTTGCTTGTCAATGTCCATTCTGCGTAGTCCTTCTCGATAGCCCAACATTTTCTATGTTTCCAAGATGGCACTCTTCTGCTAGGTCGGTCTTAATATCTTCACATGTTGCCCTTAATCAGTTAGTTTATGGAAATAAGGATGGGTATCAATCTTACCCTTCATCCTACAAAGTAGAAGAAGTCCTCATGGACTTGGCTCATTAGCGATCTATCCAACGATGCATACTTTCCAAAGTATGGGAGCTCATATAGTTGGTAGAAACCATTACCTTTCATTAGCTTTTCCCTAGAATCATCATATAATGACATGTCATCCTCGGTTCACTTGTTCATTCGAGAAGTGAGCAGGTCATCTAGCTTCTTTCATTTTTTCATTCCAGTACGGTGATTATATTCACATATCTTACTCTGTCATATGTGGGTCTCCCATTCCTATCCCCAGAATAACTTCCTTGGGTACTCGTATTTTGGAAAAATTACTTTTCAGGGCCATATCTTCTTCTTCCTCCACCACCACCTTCTTTTTCTCCTTTACTAGTGTTGTTTTCTTCTTTGGTGCCATTCTTCTTTGTAGGTTTTATTTTCTAGACCAGTTTTTGTGTGTCTTGAGTAGTTTGCTTCAACCCTAACCCGATTCAACCATGCCCTAATTTGCAATCACAAAATCACACACCCTAGCTCTGTTTCATTACTCTACTTCATTTAAACCCTTTTCCTAAGGGATTCAATCCCTTCCAATAAACAGATCTATCTTCCGCACCTGGTTTTCTTGCTTCGTACCTTGAATCGGTTAGTTTATGCTCTTCGTGTGTAGGCTCTTTGTCAAATTCTCATAGTCACAAGGGTAAAAATGAAATCACATCCCATCCTTATATAGATTTCTACTTTTCGCTACATTAATTTCTCCTCCACCTACCAAATTCTCCTCATTTATGACCCTTTTTTATCATTCCTGCATGGTATACCTTCGTACCAAATGCTATAGCCTTCTAGTGCACCCTTTTACCCTTTGTCATAGACTTCTCATTAGTGCACACCCTAGCACCCGAGTATCTCGTCACTGCATCATCTCCTGGTAGTTACCATGGCCACCGCTTACCTCACATTTTACGTTTCGTCATCCATCTTGATCCTTTTTTATCTTGAGAAGCAATATTTTGTTAGTTACCCTTATCAACCTTCTTTCTTATCACCTACAACATGACATCTTCACAAGATATACCCGAGAGTCACCAAAATCGACTCCACATGAAAAGTATGTGTAGTCCTCTCGTGCATCAACAAGCTTTATATTGTAGTTAGATTCATGCGTGCAAGCGTGCTTATTACACAATAAAGAGCTAAATTGACAAAGCATAGCAATAATGAAAGAAATACATTAAGGAAATGCATAAAGGGAAACCTAATTTTTCTCGCGCAATACTACCTTATTATAAATACAAAGAAGATTTATTTATAGTAGGGCTTCAACCTACTCCTATTAAAGTAACTGGGAAACTGTGTGCCATCAATTGTTTCTAATTGGCAAGCACCTGACTCAAGTATATGAGTGATAACATATGGCCCCAACCAATGTACCTTGAGCTTTCCTGGATGGCACAAAAACTTGGAGTCATACAGAAGTACCATTTGTCCCACCACAAGTTTCTTATCTCTGATGTGGTGATCATGCCATGCCTTTTGGCATGCTTTCTCCTATTTTTCGACTCCAACGCATGCGATGACTTGGAACTCATCTAGTTGAACCATCTTCTTGATCCATTCTTCCAAGGCTTGCTCATCAGCTAGACCTCCAGCGCATGCAATGCACAAAGAAGGTAACATAAATTCTATAGGAATAACAACTTCCATGCCAAACACCAATTGAAAAGGTGTGGCTTTGTTCAATCTTTTATATGTTGTTCTATAAGCCCAAAGAACAATAGATAATTTATCATCCCAATCTTTCCTTCCAACATCACAAATCTTGGTCAATGTGTGGCTCAAAATCTTGTTAAAATCCTCAGCAGTCCCATTTTCTTGAGGGTGATAGGGTGTAGTTTTATGGTGGGCAACCATAAACTCGTCTAAAAGAATTTGTATTGTATCATTTAAAAATGTGTGCCCCTATCACTTGTTAAACTTAAAGGATAGCCATACCTTGTAAGAATATTCTCCCATAAGAACCTTACTGTTGTAACCACTGTATAATCCTTTGTAGGTGTTGCTTCTACCCATTGGGTAAGATAATCTATACAAGTGATGATATAACGCGATCCAGTCCTGTGCACGATTGGTGAAATAGGCCTGACAAAGTCAATTGCCCATTTCTCAAAGGGTTTTACACTTGTAATTGGGCATAGAGGCATCTCATCCCTTTGTCCTGGTCGATCGAGGCATTGACAATGGTCATAGGTCTTACAATACTCTTTACAATCCTTATACAATGTTTCCCACCATAAACCAGCAAGTAGGATCTTGTGCACTGTTACATCACCTACATAGTGGCCACCTGTAATACCACCATGTGTTTCTTCCATTATATCTTTTTGTTCATGCTCCAATACACAATGGCGTAACACCTCGTCTCTTCCTAACTTGTACAAATCACCATTGATTAACATGAATGGTGCCGCATGAATAGCAAGTTACTTCTTCTCTAAAGCTTTCATGCCTTCTTGCACCATACCAGTCTTTAGAAAGACAACAATGTCCTCCAATTCCGATGGCACGTGCTATAACCTATACAGCTCTGCATCAGGCATGGTCTCTTCTATTGTTTGTTCCTCTTCTCTTGATTAAATTCTAGGCAAGTGATCTAGTCCAGAATTGCTTTTGCCTGGTTTTACCACAACTGTAAAGTCAAAATCTTGAAATAAGAGTATCCATCGGCATATGCGCCTGTAAGATGGCTTGTTCACAAAATAATTTAATGCCATGTGATCTGTATAAAACACAAATGGTGTAGCCAAAAAATACTAATAAAATTTGTGCAAGGCATAAATCATGGACAAGGCCTCATGCTCTATAGTGGTATAATTCTATTTTTCAGGGTCAAGTTCCTACTAGCAAAGCAAATGGGATGATCCACAATACCTTCTCCTAGCTAAGCTAAGACGACACCAATGGCTATGCTAGAAGCATCCACATGAACATGAAAAGGTTTATCCTATGAAGGAAAGTGCAAGATAGGTGTGATAGTAAGTTTCTCCTTCAATATCTCAAACAAGTGCTGATGTGACTCCCCAAAAGTAGAATGTACCTTCTCCCCGAGAAATTCCTCTAAGGGCACGATAATTTTTGCATACCCTTTTATAAACTTCCTGTAATACTCTGTATGACCCAAAAATCTATGAACCTCATGTTGGTGGCTGTTGTTTTCAAGCCTATGATGACTACAGCTTTAGTTGGGTCAACCAAGAACGCTTCTTGTAGATAATGTGTCCTAAAAGTGTGCTAAAGGGAGTAGCAAAGATGCACTTCTTGATGTTCAATAACATACTCAACTGAAAAAATCTTTCAAACATTAAGCGTAAATTGTCACAATGATCCTTAATTAGCCCATAGACGGTCCAACATCGAGATAGACATGTAAAAAGTTATGAATAAAATCCTTGAAGGCTTGTACCACTATCCTTGAAAATACAACAAGTGCATTCTTCAATCCAAAGGGCATCACAGTATAGGTAAAGCTTCCCCATTCAGTAGTGAAGGTGGTCTTCTCTTGATCTTCCGAGGTAATCCTAACTTGATGATACCCTAAAAACCCATCTGTAAATGAATATATCTTGGCATTAGCCACTCCTAATATTTCCTCCATTAATGGCGTAGGAAAGGGATCTGTAACACATGTTGCATTCAACTCTCTATAATCAACACAAATCCAAATCCTACCATCCTTTTTGATGCTTATCACCATAGGATTGACCCATTCTGATTCATCCAATGGTCGAATGATCTTGGATTTTAACATCTTGTCAATCTCCTCTTTTACCTTCTTGTGCAAATTGGGATTCATCCGATATGGTCGCTTCCTAACAGGTGCGCACCTTCCTTAAGATTTATCTTCATCTCTTTAAGTGATATATGCACACCTTTAAGTTCATGATATCCTCTTGGGAATAAGTCCTCATAGTCTCGTAGTAACTCTATGATCTTTGCTACCTCAGATTATGACTAGTATTCCCCAATTATCACCTCCTTAGGTTCAGCTTACGTGCCTATATTGACCTTTATTTTCTTCATAGGTTCATGATATGCGTGCGCATCTACATCCGCATTGGCTAACACTTCACGTGTTCCATTTGAATGATCCACATCCAAGTTCTCAAATTACTCCTCATCAATTATGTAAACCATCTTCCCTTGTCTTTTCTAAGGAAGTACACTCAAGTAGTATAACATAATCTTCTTCATCCGCAAAACGTGCCCCTGTCTCTGTCTCACCAAATAATTCTTGAATAAGTTCTTCCACTTTCCCATTGTATCCCATGGTTAAGCATTTGATAAAGCTTAAAGCTATGATCACTGGTGGTGTAGATGAAAAGAATTCAAAAGTTTGGATAATCCCTACAGTCAAAGTCTACCAATTGCTAGTGTCACAATGTAATTCAGCGTATACATACGAAGTACGCGTGTAACCTTGTACAGTAGAATAAAACCAGTGCACCCAAAGTGAGGGTGATAATGCTTCCTACCCTACTATCCAGAGTCTCTCACACTACTGGATATGATGCTGAGCAGGTTGATCACTATGATAAGGGAGAATATTTGTAGGGGCATTACTTCTTGAAAACTTGGTTGTTAAAGCGGTCCCAATTGTTCCCCACTCGAGATATTATCCTGTGGACCACCCACTAGCGTGCGGCCGGCTGTCCCACCCAAAGTATATGATAACATAGCGCATTGTTTAAGCTAGTCATCCCAATTTGTTTCCATGGCCTGTAAGAACCCAACCAAATATTCAGATCCAAGATAGTAGGGTCGAGTGACCTATACATCGAATGCAGTGAAAACCCTTTTTGCAAGCAATGCGTGCTTAACTTCGCACCCCACCAGTTTGTAAGTGCCATGAGCCCAATTATCACAAGCAACACTGGTAGTATCACTGATTGACTGAGAATATTCCCAATGAAGGATTCCTTCCTTAGATGGATCCTAGACCTCTGGGTCCCAAATAATGCGTATATAGATTCTGTTCAAGTCCTCTTCGCTTAAATGTTCTGATTATGGCATGGATTTCCCATTAGTCAACGGTATTATAACCCTTTCTTCCTTGTTCTCAAAGCTGATATACCCCTTTTTAAACCTCAAATCAGCATTGTTCGCATAACACCAAGGGCACCCAAGAAAAGATGGGAAGCTATCTACTTCCACAAGCGCTAGTACTTCAAAGTCTCCTATGAACTTGGCCCCTTGTATAGTGATAGATGCATCCTTCAAAACTCCTATGGGAGTAGCTTTCATTTTGTTTGCCATGAACAATACATTAGATGATGGCTGCAATGGGGGTCTCCCCATTTGTTCCCACGCATCTAATGTAAGTACATTTACTTCTCGCACCTGTGTCAATCAAAATATTGCTTAACAGCCAACCGTCCACAACAACATTCAAAGTGATCTCCTTGTCATAATCAATGCTATCGGGGGAGATTCACATGAAGTATTTGTCTTTTAGTCTTAGTTCCCATGTACAGAGTATTCCCTTTCAACCAATTTCCTAATAAAGGAATAATATTCTCCTAGCACAACATTCTACATACCTCTCTGATGTCGTCAATATCTGACGGGGCCTGTTTTGTATCCTTGTGCTCCAATTTCTAAGACTTCTCTTTCAAACCTTGTATCTCACCTTGAAGGCTTCTAAGGACCTCCATCATTTCTTGATAGACTTCTTTCTGATGAGCTGGATCTGGATACCTAGCATGCAAAATCTCCTCCCTAGTGATTGTCGATTTCTATTGCAACACCTCTCTTACGTGTGCCACCTCAGCTCATGTGGTCATCTTGATTATTCATCGCCTCAAGTTCGGGTGTTAACTTAGGCATGCAATAATTCTCTATCGCATGCTAGATTCTAACAATCCCCACACCATTGTTTTCTTGCTTGTGCTGCTCTTGAGATGCTCATACAAGTCCAGACACTCTTCATAACTATGCCCCTTTACAAAAAAATCAACAGAAATATTTTGCGGGCATTCACGCCTATAATGGTCAAAGTGAACCACATGTATAGCAAGTTCCTCAAGGGAATTCACTCCTTCCTCCACCTCGGCCTCGTCCCCTTTCACAAACCCCTTCAAACCTTTCGTCATTCCTGTCATAGTGTGTTTTATTATAATCCCTATCATGATGCTCATTCTTCCATTTATAATTATCGGCCACACTCACTTGTCTTACCCCAATATCAATGGCATCATGGATCTAGCAAATCAATCTACGGTCCCTCAAGATATCATGGGTCGTGGACCTACAAATTTTACAAATGGAGGATACATTCTTTCTGATCGCGCATTGTAATAGGGGAAAGTGACTAGCATCATGATTTAAATGGCAAATCTCACAGTCCAACAGCAACAAATGTATAGTTCTCAAGGGGGCAACTATCCTTGGTGTGGCCTTCTACTTCACAATCTGTACACCAGATTCTTGAGCATGTTTCATGAGTTGAGTTTGCCAATAACTTCTCTAACTATTTTTCCATAGCTACTATCTGAGCTTCCAAAAATGGACTAACTCTAGTGTCAATACTCCCAACTGCTTCAAAGTGCATAAAGAAGCCTCCAATGCTTCGCGTGGGTTGGTATAAGTTTTATGGAACAATACTCTTCGGAATGGAGTAATCAATCCCCCAACAAACCATTGTACATGCTGACTCACATGAATGCCATAAGAGAGTTTGGACAAAAGCATTTTAAAATAGGCATCATACTCATGTACACTCTCAGTAGTGGCTTGCTTTATATCCTTGAGTGCACTTATACTCTTCTTCTCAAACTCTGGGATATAGAACTATTTCAAGAAAGCATCTTTCAATGCTGAATAGTCAATACAAGTTTAAATGGGATCAAACTTCCTATACCCAATTTAAATGCATGCGCGCCTGTAATGTAGTAGCAAATTGACTTGCCTTGCGCTCAGAAGCCGTAATACCTTTCACGTGCCACAATATTTCACACATATGAACATGTTCAACAACATCCTCAATACCTCTATACTCTGGGAGATGAAGGGACATCTCCATATAAATGTTCTGGGGTTGTTGTGGGCCTTGACCACCGACCTAGAACCTCCTTAGTTTCCTCTTCCTCTAAAACCACCCAAACTACCTGATCCTCCTCCAGGATTTAGAATAGGGCCCATGGATGCACTCCCCTATGTCCCAACAATGGTACTATACTGGACCCCTACAGTTTGTGAAGTAGTCCCAATTCCAGAGGTGAATCCCACACTCGGCATGCTCATATTCTATGCAGATGATGAGCCTGAAAACGTACCCCCAAAGAATAACAAAGCTGTCTATGCTGCCATTGATGTACTTGTTGTCTGACCTATTTCTATGCTTTCACTTCCTAAATTAAAACTATTTTTACCTACTGTACTAGATACTGGAAAACCAAGCGCAAGGGCTAGGTCAACATGTTAGCTTAGATGCGTTCCGCTGCCTGAGTCATATCTACTAGCATGCTTCCATGTGAGGTCAGAGAGGGTTCTTTGTCATGCTTTCGTATATGGGGGAGTTCCTGATGCTCTTGTTCTTCTTCCTCCCCATGAGCCTCAAATCCTTCATGAGCCATCTCTCTCCACAACACCATCTGTTCTGCAATTTCTTGTTTCTTACATAATTCCATCTCACGCACCTCATCATACTTCAACCACCTCTCTTCCCTTTCTTTGTCACGCCGCTAGGTCTGTCATCTTTCACCAATCCTATTCCTACCCTCATACATGGAGATTCTTTTAGCTTTCCATGGGTTTAGCTTCCAAGTTCAATGTTACCATTAGTATTTTGATTGCTAGCGGAATACCTTGCAAATACGTCCCTCTAGGATACCGTAGGAACTGGAACTCCGCTACCTCCAGGGCATGAATAAGTCAAAATTGAATACTCCAAAATATAGCTATTTAGGACACCGCAAAACTAGGTATCTACCATGCAAGTCCATCTCAGGTCAGCATCATATAGTGTTTGAAATTCCTCTTGTGTCCAAACAAGTGTGCGATACCTCCAATTCCGCTTAGATGCATATGCAGTCAACCATTCGTATAATTCTACTGGAAAGATAACAAAGAAGCTTTCATATAAATTGTCATAAAGATTCTGCTCTACCCAAGTACGTGTGCTAAATCCAGATCCAATGTCAAACCTCCATGCATATTCTTCCTCCAAATCATGAATCCATTCTTCAACAATCACCAAAGTTAGCCGGTATGTCTTCATCATGAACCATTCTGAAAACAACTGAAAAAGAGGTCTTGGCAATAGAACCAATGATGTAGCCTAGAATTCTTAGTTAACACCTAGTCACGCTGGCACATCACTCAGCCTAGGTTGAGTGCTCACCTGAAGCACACAAAGGTACTGGGTCCCTCTTAAGAGTTGTTGTAGTAGAATGGTAGCATGATAAAGTAGTAAACATATATTTTTAGTAACTAATCCATCTATTCATCATTATACTGAACTAGATCTATAAGCACTTAAATGTAAATCATCATGATAACAACAATATACATTGACAAAACACATCAGACACTATTATTGCTCAGCCAATATTCTTTATATATTCATCACACCAACAATACAAAAGCTTCATACAATACCAGACATGCATGCATGGATCTGTTACAATTATCCAGTCTCATGTACTCATGTATCTCTCTTTCTTCAAAGCATGTGTCTCTGTATATCTCTCTATTTACTAAGTAATTCATTACATATATATAGGGTGGGGGAACTAGCCCTTCACCACTTAACTCTACCAGAAATAGGTCACATGCTAATAACAGCCATGTGCCTTTTACAACTATAGCCATACATGCAAGTATGCTATCTATAGATCACTGATAGTTAACTAAAGTGGTGGATCTATTCTTAGCTTATGCCCATGTAAGAGTGAGTTGACATGTTCTTTAAAAATCTCCACGAAGAGTGGCGCGTAAGTCTCGGCATCACTTTGTGTGCTCTGCATGCCAATCTCTAAGAATAGACCTGATCTCCAAAATCGGCTAAGTTCTGAAAGTTTGACTCTACACCTCTGCACGTGACGCCTTCCTATACCTTCGCGCCTTTACTCCTGTGTTGTTCTTCCACGCGGACTATGTTCGCAAGTTCAACTAAGTTTTTTCTATGATCAACACAATCTCTCAATGGAAACTTAATTCAAAAATATTGAGTTTTATTTTCATATTATTTTACCAATGTATCCTACCAATTATTTAAAATCCTAAACAAAATAATATTTCTTCTTATATAAGTACTTAATTTTCTTCTATCTTGATTTCAAATACAAGGAAGGAAAAAAATTAGACAAAAAGAAATCAAAGAGTTCTACCCTATGAAAGTAGGAAATTGAAGAACATAAGTCTACTCTATGAAAGGTGGAAATTGTAGAAAAGAAATCTACTCTACTTCCTTGTTATTACTATTCTTTTGGGACTTGAGATAGAGTGGTAGAGAATTAATTATTTAGAACCATCCATTAAATAGTGTAGACACTAAATCACACACTTTGGGTATTATTTAGTCCCGATCTCATACTACTATTCATATGGTTTTTGAGTGAAGAAAGTACTAATTAACCCCTGTCTCTTGGCCATTTTTATTTACTTTTTGTTGTAATTCTTGACCTTCACCACATATATGCCTAATCTATTTTTGACACTTTCTATCATTTTAGCTTTGACTAGGGTGCTTAGGCTAGCATCGAGGCTCCCATCAACACCCTTGTCCCATTTGGGGTGCCCGATCCTTTTACACTTTCTAGCCATTTGGGCTTCTTATATTTTTAGTGGTCAACCTTTTCGGGGTTAATTATAAAATTGGAACAAGAGAACCATATAAACAGAAAATTTTGAGACCATAATGAGGGATTGAGCACTAGTCACTATTATCCATATTTCACCCCTGGTTGAAGTATTGGATCAACCACGACCCTACAAAGAAAGAAACAGAGAAAACACGTTCAAATCTTGCAAACAAGTTATGAAGGATTCAAAATGGAGTGGCGGGGCATGCGAAAGATTAAACGCCCTATGCAAGAAGAAAGAGAAGAAATGACTACGAGAGAATTCATGTCTTAAATCTATTTAACAGATTATAGGTGGGCTCAAAAATAAAATAGCAGGGTCAGAGAAGGAGGAGCAACATCACAGAGAAGCCAAGAGCAAGAAAGAGAAGAAACGACAAAGATCTGAAGTCTTCGAGCTCAAAACAATTGTAACGACGCCACATGTCAAAGACAAAGTATGGAGGAGATATCAGAGAGAGACACATGTCATCACGATGCACCTCCAAAGATTACATCCAAAGGGGAAAATCTCAAAGGAGCGCTAGGATTCCAAGTGTCCAAAGCCTTAAAAGTTGCCGGTCATTGAAAAGTCTTCGACTTAGCGAGACGTTGCTAAGTTTCTAGCAAAGTGCTTCTCTAAAGATGAACCCAAAAAGGGAGGCACAAACAAGTTTTGGGTCCCCATGTGTCCTGTGCCTAAAATGGAGGCATAGCCAAAGCTAAAAGTCAAAGAAGGATAGGGTGGGCCTCAAAAAAGGCTAAGTATAAAATTGGTCATGGAAGAGGCCACATGTTGGCTCTACGTGTCTCCAAAGGTAAATCTAAAAGAGACTCAAAAGCACAAGCTTTCCACATATCCTAGGGTGCAGTAAAGGAAAGAGGGGCCGTTGAAAATTCCAAGAGTCTACGGAGGTTTCCATGTGTTGATCGATGATTCTTCGAGGTAAAATCCTAAGAAGTTTCTAAGTCAACGTAGAGCCTCCACACGTCTAGTTTAAAAAGGCAACATAGTCGAGTTAAATAGTAAGTACATGATGGTAGGCTAGTGGAGAGTACCAAGTGTCTAAATGACACTAGTTAAAAATAAATATTAAAAGGGGGTTTCCAAGCAAGCGCCATGCCACCATGTGTCCCCAATCGAGATATGACCCGCGAGCAAAGGACTTAGGAAAAAACAATTAGGATATTGAGCAGGTCATGAAAGAAGCCAAGTGTCAGCCCCACAACACTCCAAGAGAAAAATATAGAGGCCACTCTTAGATATGGTCCAGCCCTCCATGTGTCCCATATAAAAGGGGCCCACTTTTGAGCTGGTTTTCTTGCCTTTTTGTATGGACCCGATACAAATTTTGAAGGGGCATATCTTTCAACTCGGGGCTTGAAATATAACAAATCTGACACTGTTGGAAAGATCTCGGCCTCATCTACACCATGGAGATTTGAGACTTTAAGTTTGGAAAGGTTAGGTGGGAGAAAAATGGAGAAATGTCTTCGGACCTTTAATGCAGGATCTATTTTTCCCAACAACCAGATCGGATTCGATCTAATCCGCCGTTTCCTCCTCCTTCAAGGTGCCGAATAATAAATTGATGTAGTCAAGATAGATTTTGGGGAAGATTTTGTGGAAGGAAATGTTGGCAAAGTGATTGAGATCCAAACTAGTTTTCTCGCTTCTCTCACTTTCTTCTCGTTTGTGCTTGAATCTATAAAAGAAGGTCGAGGCTCATTGTAAATTTGTTTTCTTTTCTTCTTTGCCTCCCCTATTTTTCTTCCTCGGTGTCAAAAATGGAGTTCAAACCTCCTCCCCTACTCTCTAAATGAAATGTTTCCTCTTTCTCATGAATGATGTTCTATTTAAACTTTTGAAGCAATAAAAAAAGTGTTTTGTGATGCATTTTTCCATCCTTTGCTCTTTTTGGTTGTTTCTTCTTGCCTCTCTTCATTGCAAGGTACTTGTGCATGTTTTTGATGTTCATTTGTAGATCTGGGAGTTGTGTTTGTTAGGTTTGAAATGTTTTCTATGTGAATATGATCTTTGTCCTATGATGCAGTTGTCCATCCTCTCCATTTCTCACCTCCCTTCATTTCATGACAGTTTGGTTAGATGATCAACAATTTTCCTTCTCTAGTGTATCACCATTTTAGTGTAGGCTCTATTTTTTTTTCTTTCTCTCCCTGTCTCCTTGGATAGTTAGAGTAGGATTATATTAGCTTTCTTGCACTAGAATATCTTGTGGCAGGTATTTTAGGAAGAGGAACCAACCTTCTCTAGAGATTTTCATATTTTCAAGGTCCCACACCTCAGAAAAGCTCAATGTTATGTAATTCACACCAAATGACACCGCCTTAGAAAATAAGATCTGAAAACTCATTTAGGGGTGCTTTGATTTATCACTAACAGAGTTTTTGCATGCTCAGTGGGATAGGTCTGAAGCACCTTACCACTTCATCTTAGCAGGTTGATGTGTTCCTGTTAAGGGTCAGCCTTTTGAGGCACATGTAAGCACATCTGGTGACTCCATCTAGTCAACAACCCCATTTATGAAGTTGCAGACCTTTTTCCATCCATTTCCACCCATCTTCATTCACTTTTCTTTCCATATCTCCCATTTTCTTCCATTTCATGAAGTTGTGCAATCATGACTTCATTCCCTTCATGGAATTCACACCTACAACAGTGCAATCCACCTCCAATGCATTTTCCAACTCCTCTAGATCAGCACTATGATCAAATACAAAGTAATTGTGCCTACCCCTATGACTAGAGTCAAAGTCAGTTTGGCCATGGAACTTATCATGAGCAAGGGTATGCATACAATGACAACAGTCAAATGGAGGATGTTGTTTTTTTGGAGAAGATTCAAAGAATGGAGGCTAGCATGGTGAAATCTAGGGGCAAAGCACAAATTAAGGTAATTGAGATTGGTTGCAGGGAACCTTGTCAATGGGAAGGCCCTTATCCAAGACATTACAACCCTCAGGAGAAGCTTGAATTCATGGTTGAAGTGCTACCTCAACTTACACAATGGATTAAGGACATTGAAGCATATGATCAAAGTGTGAGATAACCTTGTCAATGGGTAAGTCAATCACCAGCTCCCTATCTTTCATTTTCTCTTCCTCAATCTTTATCATTTCAGTAGAGGCAAGAATCAAGCCCGTCACTTGCTTCCACTCCATATCCTAGTCTTCCACCCCATTTCAATTCTTCTCCCCTTTCTCTCCCAAGTAGTCATCCCCTCCAAAAAAAAGAAGTTCCACTTCCCTCCCCACCATAAACAATTACAAAACTTATTGAACCCCAACCTATCACTCCTCTTGCTTTCCCAAGTCCATGTTGGGAAGAAACCCAAGAAACTAGTCAAGGAGAACAACAAGAGGAGAAGCCTAACAGAGAAGAAATGATAGATAATCTAAAGAGTTGGGCTGCCAAATTTGGGTTTACAATGATCCCCTTGATAGTCAAGCTAATAGAGGACGTAAGGGTTGAAGAATCGGTGGTGGCTAAGGATGAGTTTTTTGCAGAGGAGGAGGACCATATGATTGTAGAGGCTCCAAGTGTGGAGCAGGCTAGAGAAGAATCTTCAGCTCTTCCTTTCACTTCATCCCCTTCAAGCTCTGATTTTGAAGAAGAGTTTGAGCTTTCAAACTTCATGTTTGAGGATGAAGGGAACCATGGTGAGTCAATTGTAGATTAGGAGGACACCATGAAGGAGGTAGAGCACCTGTAATAGGAAAACAAGGAGGTAGACTGTTTGTCTGACTCGGAGGATTGTTTTGATGGAGAAAATCCTAAAGAGATAACACCTTTTTTCCTCCATTAACCAACTTCCAAGCATATGATCTTGTTTCCATGAAGGAGGAAATTCAAGAATAGTATCCTACACTCCACTACACCTCTCTGAAACCAAGATTGGGAGGTATGAGTCCTCCATGTTCTCCACAAGAAAAAGAAGAGGAACAACCAGCTCCAAGTCCAATTAAAAAGGAGCATATGGAGGTGACCAAGACAAATTCAGAGGAACTAAATCATGATCTGGTTGCACAAGAAAATGCAGACCCCTCTCTCATTATACCTCTCTAAAAATCTGACTTTTTTTAAGATCTTGAACTCACTAGCTTCATATTTGAAGATGAGGCTTCATATGGTGAAAATAATGAAGATTTTAAGATCACCATGCAAAAGGGAGAGACTTTGCTACAACAGGACAATAAAGAGTTTGATATCCTATCAGACTCAAAAGAATGTCTTCAACCACAAGAACTTGCTGCCATGGAAGAGAACGTGTAAGCACAATCTACAGTTTGCAACATGCCTCATAAACCAAAGTTCAAGATTTTGATCTTCCAAAAGTCACACCTGCTGCAGAGGAAGAGAAAAGGAATGAAGAGGATGTCATCATCTCTCTCACACCATCCATCTGAGAAGGTCCATAAGAAGAATCCATTTTTGGAATTGAATTTTAGAGAAATGGGAACATCCAAAGGATCGATCATGTGCCTAATTAGGTACTTGGCTTCATTAGAGCCAAGGAGAAACCAAAACCAGTCATGCCTACTTTAGGGCATGAGGATGAGCATCAAATTACTAAGGGTCACCATCAATACCTTTAGGAGTCTAATGCAGGTTAGCTTGAGGAGGTATTTTCCATTAATGTTGATACCTTGATGATTTGGGTGGAGGACAGGCTTATAGCCAGTTTTTCACTCATATAGGAAACTATATTTAGTGTCAAACCATTTGCATGGCTGCCTCTCTCGAGAAAGGGAAGCTACTTCTCCCTACCAGTTGTAGGCTTTGTTTAGCATTCTTTCTCTCTAGTTAGTTTAGGAGTAGGAGTAGATTTTCTTTCAGCAGAAGAAGTGCTTGTGCACACTCTACATGTCTCATTTGAGGCATGTATGATTTTGTCTTTGTACATAAGTTTTTTTGTTTTTCTCCAAAGGTGCACAAGGCCAAGCTCTTCACTATTTATGGCAGAAGAATCATAGTTTCCTGTAATAGTTGCAAATTCCAAAAAAAAATCCAAATGCAGAGCAACTAAAGTCATTTCAAAATAGTCCATTTTAGGGACAGATGAAATCCCCAGAGTCAAAACATTTTTCTACTCTCAGAAACTCCATTTCCAAGATTTTCTTATGAAAACTAAGAGTGCAGACAACAGGACAGGCTCAGGGTCAGACAAAACATAGAAAAGGCATGCAGTCAGGCTCGCAGTGGCTCAAGGATCAGATCTTCAAATTTTAGATCAGTTTCATTTTTACCATGTAAACTCCATGCCCAATGGATGCTTCAAGGCCACTAGTCTCTTAATCTAGCAAGAAGATGTCCTCGTGAGTCGCCAAATGTTATCCATATTTTTCCCCAAGCAAAGTATTGGATCAGCCATGACCACACAAAGAAAGAACCAAAGAAAAACATTTAAATATTGCAAACAGGTCATAAAAGGACTCAACAATGGAGTGGTGGGGCCTACAAAAGACTAAATGACCCTATGCAAGAAGAAAGAGAAGAAATGGCTCTATCGAGTGAATCGTGTCTTAAATCTATTTAACGGGTTACAGGTGGGCTCGAGAAATAAAATAGTAGGGTTAGAGAAGGAGGAGTAGTGTCATAGAGAATCCAAGAGAAAGAAAGAGAAGAAATGGAAAGAAAGAGAAGAAAATATTAAATGGGGTTTCAAGAAAGCGTCAGGGCCGCGCGTGTCCCCTGGTCAAATTTATGACCCCACCAAGGAAAGGACTTAGGAAAAAAACATAAGGAAATTGAGTAGGTCATGGAAGAAGGCATGTGTTAGCCCCACCTCGTACCACTCCAAGAGAAAATACATAGGCCACCCTTAGATATGCGCTGCCCTCCACATGTCCCATATAAAAAAGGGGCCCAGTTTCGAATTGGTTTTCCTGCCTTTTTGTATGGACTCGATACAAATTTTGAAGGGGCATATCTTTTGACTCGGGGCTCAAAATATAAAAAATCGACACTGCTTGTTGGAAAGATATCGGCCTCATCTATGCCATGGAGATCTCGAGACTTTAAGTTCAAGTAAGGTTAGGTGGGAGTAAAGTGGAGAAACATATTTAGGCCTTTAATGGAGGATCTATTTTTTCCAACAACCAGATCAGATTTTATCCGATCCGCCATTTCATCCTCCTTCAAGGTGCTTTGAATAAGAAATTGATGCGTCAAGATAGATATGGGGCTAGATTTTTGGAAGGCATTAATTGTAGTGGTTGAGCTCCAAACTAGTTTTCCCTTCTCTCTCTTTCTTAATCGTCTGTACTAAATCTATAAAAGAAGGGTCGGGGCTCATTGTAAAGTTGTTATTTGTTTTTCCTCTCTCGCATCCCCCTCTTTTTCTTCCTTGGGGTCAAAAATGGAGTTCGAACCTCCTCGCCTACTCGTAAATTACATATTTCTTCTTGCTCATGAATGATGTTCTATGAAAACTTCTGAAGCAATAAAAAATGTGTTTTGTGATGCATTTGTCCATCCTTTTCTCTTTTGGTTTTTTCTCGCTTACCTCTCTTCATTGTAGGTACCTAAGCATGTTTTAGATGTTCGTTTTTAGATCTAGGAGATAATTTTGTTGGGTTTGAAACATTTTCTGTGTGAATCGATCTTTATCTTGTGATGCGATTGTTCATCCTCTCCATTTATCACCTCCCTTCATTTCATGGCGCAAAGTTAGGTTAGATGATCAATAATTTTCCTCTCTCGGTGTATAACCATTTTAGTGTAGTCTTTATTTTTTCTTGTTTTCTTTCTCTCCCTATCTCCTTGGATAGTTAGATTAGGATTAGATTAGCTTTCTGCACTAGAATAGCTTATGGCAGGTAGTTTAGGAAGAGGAACCAACCTTCTCTGGAGAGTTTTCCCATTTGCAAGGTCCCACACCTCGGGGAAAGCTCAATGTTATGCAATTCACACTAAATGACTCTGCCTTAGAAAAGTAGATTTGACAACTCATTTGGGGGTGTTGTGATTTTGCACTAACAAATCACTACTATCATCCACCAAGATTTTCTTCCATCAAAGGCATTTAGATCTCATTTGCATCCATCTAGATCATCATAAGCAACAATGTTCTTTCATCTACATCACACAAGCATAGGAGGGAGATTTATTCTATTCTATACACCATTTATTACATTTTTCTACACATATTTATTACTCGCTACTTTCACCAAGTGTGACTAACACAAGAGAAACCTACGGCATGATCACACACACACACACATTCACATAGAACTACATTGGGTCTAATATGTAGTGCAAAATTTAGTAAGTCCACCATTGTGGGCGTTGAGGATAGTCCCGATCCCCTAATTTTCATTTATTTAGGGTTTGATGTTTTTTTGGGGTCTTACAGTCTATCATTCATCATTGATCATTGGAAACATTCAACATAGAGGAGAGAATTACACTCGATAGGAAGTGAAGGATTCTAATCATCATCGACCCTACAAATTTGGTTTATGGACCTCTTACACAAACCAGGGGCACCAAAAATAAGACTAGGTGTCCAAAGGAAATATGATCCTCTCCAAGGTGCCCTAGTCCATCCAAACAACTTAGATCTATGTTTTAGATCTCTTATGTGGTTGCATCTACATTCATTTTATCCAATTCATCCTACAACATAGTATTACACAACCATTGAATCAACTAAGCTCTTTCTAACCATACTTATCAATTAGGGTTTCAAATTTTCATTAGTTTAGTTTCTTGGGTAGTATTCTATATTTATTAATTGTTATTTATTTATTTTTCCTAGGTAGGTTAAATTCATAAAAATCCACATTTTAATGAACCAGTTCTTCAAATGCCCTTTCTCCTCGGGCTTCTCCTTTGTATGCCCATCACTTGTAGTGGTCCTTTTGGGACTTTTCAAGTATTGTAAGTTTACCTCATTCACCCATAGGTTTTCTAAAACAATGGTCGACATCCATACTTTTGTAGCTCCTACTGAAAATCCTTTGGATAATTCAAATAATGTCCCTCTTCATGAATTAGAGGCGTTTGATAGTGAGAAGTCCTATGATGAAGACACCAATGTTGAGAAAGATCAACTCAACACCATTACTAAATTTTGACAATCTTTCCGTGAAAATCCTACTCATCATTCTCATGTCTTGCATGCTTTAATTGCTAGTAAGAAAAATCTTGAAGCTTCCAACTCTATGATTTCTCAATCTTTGGCTCCCTTGGTCTCCACTGCACCCACTTATTGTAACATCCTCATTTTAAACTTTAGAACAAGTGAAATTTTTTTTTTTGATAATTGCATACTGGTTCTAAATACATAATTTAGAACTCACAATTCAAATAACCATTCATATAACAGACAACCATATGCAGCTGTAATGACTCGGAGTACCTCCGATCTATTCATTCCATGACTCGGCAATCTACCGATCTATTCATGTGTAATAAGAGTCGGTGCTTTTAATTAACACATTACTCTTGCGGTTCTCTTCCCTAATCTGGGATTCAGAATGCTCTGTCCAAGGAATCTAACTGAATAATTGTTACTATTATTCATCGGCATCTCATCCCTTAGACTAGGTGAATTAGGACAACGCAATCAGCAGCTTGCGATACTTTGGCCAAAGATTTGAAACATACTGCTTATGTCTCGTATTCCTTAACGGCATACTCGTCAATCTGGAATACGTCCTTTACCCCATTCATATGTTATATAGAATGTCTTACACTGACTACTGTCAGTCCTTCCTTTCACAACTGAATCACTCGGAGGTAGATTAACAAGGTGATAATGTTATATGGATGCCCACGAGGATTAGGGATATGATGACATACTGGTTCAACCTTGCAGTTCAACCAGTGTGTCACGATACCCCGAATCTCCTAGGCAGCCTTATAACATGACCACGTTCTTAATCGGTCCCAGGGTAACTCGTGCGAAATCAAGTGTAAATCTTAGCGATCAATGCAAAGGGTGTCGCCATAAGTCATCTGCATTGTTGTAACTTCGAGAAGATCCTAATCTTCTCGGAGATACAGCCCTGCAGTTGACTTATGTCGTCAACCTTTAAATCCGCCTCGAAAAGATCTACTCAACAACAAGCGTTACGCACTTGAGTTTAAATTACTTTAAAGACCTTACCCTAAGGTTAGCCTTTCCGATCCCTGGATTCTTCGTCTTAAGACGACCCTCCTCTATAAAACCCATTACATGGTAGAGGTATTACGGTCAAGTTCTCATCAAGGAGTCATTAGAATACACCTGATTCTAAAGCAACAGAATGGGACAATATCTCATAACCTTTGCTTGAGATTGCCATCTGAACTCCATTTGATTGTATATCAGTTCTCTTAATTGAATTTATATCATACTTTTTAGTATAAAGATATAAATGATTAAGAATCCAATTTAATATTGTCCTGTCATACTTAGGACTAGGGATTAGTAATTTAATCCAGCTTGTTTAGTGTTCTCCTTAGGCTCATTTTTAACCTATCTTCTAGAAAGACAATTATTTAAATCCAATATTGCTTTTGTTAGAACAGATTAGAACTACTAAACACTCATAAGAATTCAATCTCATTTTCTTGCAAGCTTTCATTGTCAATCACAAAAGCATCCATATTATACAATGATAACAATGCCCCTTCGTTACATAAACCGAAGAAGGTCAACTTTCAGAAATAGAATACTACACATAAGTATCAAACACTTATTTCCATTCCTTCCAAAACTATACAATTACATTTTATGCAACAACATACTTGATACAATGCTCAACGGAAAAGAAACATCTTTTCACATATAGTACATCTATAAAATCAAGCTGTAATTCATTATAAATCAAATAAACAATCTGATCAGCTTGTCAGATCTGCATTGCTTTTACCTCTTACGGCAACCATCTGCAAAAATAGTCAACATGAGTCAGTTCAATGAACTGAGCATGATAAGCACTAACTTTTAAAACAATTGCAATCCATCAATTGTTTTCATTAAACACCCTGTTTAAATGAGGTCAAATATTCACATAAGTAAACATAATCAGACTATGCCCTTGTAATACAAAATGATTACAAATATGTAACTCTGTCATTGTTACAAAATAGTCTTAATCACTTTCTAATATTTCATCAAATATAAGAAACAAGGAACGAATGCACCCAAACAATCATTGAATCCAAAATCACAACATTGGTCAGATTGTTTCATTCTTCCAAAAGGGAAATAACATAACAATTCGGAATTCCACCAATATGTTACAAACAAATTCCCACTGTTAGACAAATATCATCTAATAAGCAAAAGAAGAGAAAGAACCAAATCAATCATACTTCCTTTCACATAAGTTCGTTACTGTACTGTCTACTCAAATGAAATACATTCATCCAGTAAGCATACAAACAAGTCATTCAAACAACAGGAAGAATCACTGTCATAATAAAATTCGAACACAACAAGGCTTTACGGCCCGAATTCGAAATCAAGAAATCCAGTAATGCGGTCAGCAATAGACTATATTGCCTTAGGCAATTGGATGTTTCCCAAAACTATGCCAAGACAATCACTCAAAATTTCCGAACATGCTCAGTCTCAATCAGACAGGAGTGAACGGAATAGAATATAGCAAATCTATACTTACCTTGGCGCATGCAAATCTAAGGTTTGATATTCACGGTTCACTTCAGCAAGCTAGAACACGAGACAAATATTCATGCTCAGGGATCTCAAACAGTGACAAAGACAGTGTCCAAATGTCAAGTTCAGAAAGAGACAGAAGTACCAGTTACCTTTCCAGAATTCAAATGATTCAAACAGAGGTAACAATTCAACAGTTGCATATGAATTCATACTGATATTCATCAACGAAGCATAAAAAGAATCAGACAACAAATTAATCTCTGATTTCAACCATGAACAGTGACTTAAACACGTAATCATTCAATCGACTCCACAGAGTCATTCAAATCGCAACAATTATAAATCTGTATATTCACACTGTGCACTGCCATCGATTTTAATACCCATAACCGCTGAACCCAACAACATCTTAAGATAAACTTGGTTGATAAATCCTTCAATGCCATCCATGGTAATCATTCAGAATTAAACAAGTGTAAGCCATCGAATACCCATTTCAAAGCAAGGAAATCAACTGAGCCGCTTCGAAGCTTTCGAACAGCTTACACAAAAGGAATGCAAATGCATACTCAGGAAATCTATACTCATTATTTATTACAAATAACCGCGGCCTCAAGACCTGTTTTCTCTACAAGGCTTCCACGAAAATCAAATAATAAAACTCTAAGATGAATCTACATTCTCAGCAGTAGATAGCAATATACGATTCAATCATGGACCCCACTGAGTCGTAAAAATAAAGTATAGATGTATCAATATTGTACACAGTCAACAAATAATCCCGTTACCACAATAACAAGGAAGAACAACTTCCACTGGATCGTTTAGACTACGGTAACACAACAGTTGCCTGTTCCCAAGCCAAAAATTAGAAAACAAATGAAACCCAAAAGTATCATTAGTCACTGTCAACAAAACCACGACAGAGTTTCCAAAATTTCCTAAAACACTGAACAATCAAACAGTACACCAGTATCCTTCCCTACTGTTTCACAACAGCATTGGCGATCAAAAATCGACAACAAAACAGTGGTCTATACCCTACACAAGTATATTCGACGGGTTCATGCCAAACAGGCCGAGCATTCATACCTTTAAATATATAAATATCTCACATATTTAAACCAGAAAGAATACACAAGGGAATAGAGCCGAAATTCGAATTTAACAAACACCCATCTAGAGGAAATTGAAAAATCGAACCAGAAGAGATACAGTACCAAAATCAAACAAGATCTCCATAGAAAATCATCCATTTTCTCAAAACATTTGAACAGAGTTGTTCTAATGAAATCACTTGAAAGACAGCAAGCTATTTAAAGGTTAGGGCCTAACATGCCTGGATTTTTGATCAAATTTCCGAAGTAGACCACAGGAAGAGCTCAAACTTCCTTCTCTTTTTCCAAGATAAAGCGACCAACAAAATTTCGCTATCTCCATCACATATATATCCTCCATGACAGAGAAAAGAGCTAGAGCAGTTCATACTTGCCATGCAACACAAAGAGAACTGGTGCGAAGAACCAGTAAACAAGCAGAGAGAGAGAGAAGACCGAAAATCGCGACAAGCCAAACAAACCCACAAATTTCCCATTTGCATGCCTTCTCGCGAGTTCCGAGCTCGACTTCTGAGAATATTGAATGCCATTAAACCAACTTTCCCGCTTAAACTCAACTTCCACCGACCGCCAGAATTGGCGACAGTCCAACTAAAACTCAAGTTCATTTCCAAACTTAGCAAATTGCCACGTCTGCACAGGTTAGCCGTCGCTTAAGCCTCCGCCATGACCTGTCCCTCATCCTTATCCCCAGCATTAATTGCCATAGAAAACGCCGCCCATGGTTCGCACCCCTCCATAGGCCCCTTTACATCCTCCTCAATAGTTAGGTTAGTAACTTAGGTTAGAATTTAGGGTAATACCCATACTAACCAATTTACACGTAGTTACTAACTTAGGATATTAACACATAGCCTAGGTCTAGGTTAGATTAACAATAATCTAACCCCTAGGTTAGGTTTTAGTTTTAGGTTACTAACCATTAATAATTCCAGTTAGGTCTTCGTCCTGTAAACTCAGAAAGACCTGTATCATACCTTCTCGAACAGAGTTAGCTCCAGTTCTGCTGCAGAATTGTATGTAACGAAATATTACCCGGTCCACAATCGAGACCTTCCAGATATACTTCCATATCGGGAACCAATTTTATTTCACAAGATCAGCCCGAGTCATACTCCTGACCAGCTTAATCAATGCTTCCATACCTTGCAACCTGTTCAAGGTCTGTGATCTAATTCATCACAAACAAACTTAAAGCATTACTTGGATCAATTCCACTGATCCAAGACTAGATATTATAGATGAATAATTCTATAATTCATTCCGAGATCAGATTAATACTCAGATACAAAATGAAATAAATAAAAGAGTCTAATCATATTCTGACTCAGTCAAGATCTGCAATCTGCAAGGAAATTACAATACATATCAAGCATGATTTCTAAATCGAGGAACACATCCTTATACAAGAAATCACATATCAACACTTGTATGTCCAGGAGAAAGTAACAACAGTTCAGGGTGTTACACTTATGTTTCTTCTCCTATTATTATAACCACTACTCCCATCACTCACCTTGAAACCCCTAATATGTAGCTTGGATCTTCCTCGAACACTCCCGATTTAACATATTTATATTATAATTTGCAAAATCAAGTTCTCCATCTCTAATTCGCTACTTCTTGAGGATCACCATCTCTAGATTCTACTGCATTGCTGCATACCCCTTTGGCACTAGCTATATTCAGTTATCCATTTCAACCTAACTTTATCTCTCCTAAATTACCTATTTGTAAAGGCCATGATGACCCACAAGAGCATCTCCATCCTTTTCATGTAGCATGCCTTGACTATGCAAAAGATCATGCTTTATTATCTAATCTATTCCCTTATAGTTTATAAGATTATACGACACATTGGTTTTATGACCTACCTATTCATTCGGTAGTCTCTTTCACACATCTAGTTGATGCTTTTATCACACACTTGTATATTAATATTAGCTCTAAGATCTCTTATGCATAACTTGCACAACTTAAAAGGATCTCACAAACATTTGTTGGAAAATGTATTGTGTTATTAAAAAAATTAGCTAAGATGTTTAATGTACTTGCATGAGACACTAAAATCGAATATTTATTCATTCAAATTCCCTTGCCACCTCTCAGGAGAGTGTTATTTTTGAGACTTCTCCTTCATTTGATCAAATTTTTCATACTCTTAAGCTTCGTGAAACCAAGATTTTAGCTATAGGCAAGCTTAAGTATCAGGAGAAAACATCATCCTCTACATGATTTCAGGGAAATTCAACATTCAAGCCATCTATGAAAAATCCTCGATACAAAGGTCACCATCAATGCAGTATCTACTACTAAGGAGCTTCAATCACAACCATTTAGGCGTAGATTTTCTAGGTTCAACATCCCTCCACAAATTTTATTACCAAAACTACTCGATAGTAACCTTATTAAATTTCCTTCTCCTTGAAAATTTGATCCATTTGGACCCAAAGGGTAAAATTTTGATGAAAACTCCCATTGCAATTATCATCAATGTTTAGGACACTCTATCGATCGTTGTTTTCGACTATGAACTCTTATTCAGGGTTTTATTGAGAATGGTCAAATTGAGATTTCAAAATCTACCACATCTCCACCTATCAATGAAAATCATAAGCTCAAAATATTTAATAACCCTCTACCCAAACATGATACGAAAAAAGCTGACTTATCGACTAATCATGTATTTCACATAGTGCCTTCTCCTACATCAGGGGCTCTCAAATTTTTAGTTGCATATACAAATGCTTGACCACATGTCATCTCTTTCTCTAATCATGATTATCATGTAAATTTCACATCTAATCACTTGCACATTAATGCATCTATCTGTCTAGTTTCCATCAACAATACTAAGGTTGACCCTTTGTGGCCCATTAGTGCATGCTCTATTTCACTTCTTAAGGCTATTGGCTACCCTCAATCACAAATTTAATACCCTTTTAACAAACCATTTTGTCTTGATAAATTGCACATTATAGTTGGCCCTCTTACTATGCTTGTTCCTTTCCTCGTTGGAAACATAGTTGATGGATGCAATATACTTCTCGGTCTCAATTGGATTCATCGGTCTCAATATATCATCTCTATGAATCATTTACGACTTAAATTCATTCACAACAATCAAGTTATCTCTATTGACAAAGTGTCCCTCCATCTACTTCATGGTCATCATCCTCTCACATCATTTATCACACCACCTAAATCATCTAACACATCACACTCTATATTACTCAAAGAAAAATCTACTCCTAGTTCACCTACTCGTGTACTATCTACACGACCTCATCACTCTGATATTCCTACACATAGGTATAGGACCATTCCTAGGAAAATTACGACATCTAGATGTCAATCACCACCTCAGTTTATTCCACATGGGTGTTCATCTCCTATTCACTCCACATCACGTATATCACCATCACCAACACATTTTACTACACCATGACATTCATCATATATTCATCCCTCACATGCACATATAATTCATTCACTAACATAACATCTATCTACTATACCACCACTATTAGCATAGGGTCATACACTTTCACCACCACATGCATCGGATGGAGGACCTTCGTCCATCACTATTATTGGATAGTTCATTCATTCATGCACATTTTGGGGCATAACATCTCACACACCCCCACTATGTTAGCGTAGGTGCATCTCATTTTTACGTACATCAATCTCCTCACATAGGCACATTCATCACATGTATTAACATCAACCATTACCTAATGACACACACTTTTTTCTTCGGTTCACACTTGACTGTTGAGGGCTTAATACACATGAACCCCACACACTACACAAAAGGTCTTATAGATCATGGATATTCACATATCTCATGTTATACATTTTACATCTTACATCCTACATTTAGTCTACATCATTTGTATTTTGATCACTTCACATCTACAAATCATACATCATACTAGTCTTCATCATACATGTGTTTATCATCTACATGTCTAACATTACATACTACTCATATTACATTGTACACATCCTACACTTTTTAGTATACACACACTTCTTGCATTGCATCCTATACATTATATGTTACACATTCTATACATCATATGGTAATTTATTATCGAAACAATACATCATCTTCTATGTGTTGCACTCACTACCCTATGATGCACTTTAGTTACTTGGTCCATAATTGAATACCAAGGATTTACAAATCAAATGGACCTTATCCTCATCACACGTTCATCATTTCAACCTTCCATCATTTGAAATTCATAGGTTAGTGATAGACGCTATAGAATAAATGGTCACCTAATCCTTCATCTAGTAGTGATATACAATTTAGGCTACATCATCACTCTTACAATCATCTTTTCATGATATATAATTTAGCTATAAGGTTCATACACACATCATTTCTAGGTCACATTTCATCAATACACACATAATCATCACAGAGCATTAGACACAACATACACACTTTGACCATTTCCCGATGACACACTCTCATTTACGGTTCATTCTTGACTGTTGAGGGGGTAAATTAAATGAACCTCATTGCATAAATCTCCATTCACTCGGGGGGCATGTGGTTCCTACCATCCATCTTTCATTCCATTCCATCCATCCACAACATGTTGGATATCATGGTTGCTTTTATTCTTGTTTAATTTTTCTTGTATATGGTCACTTATTACACATGCCAGTTAGATTTCTTGTATGTCTATTATCTATACCATACAAACATGCACATTCACTTTTTTATCTAGTTACGATTGTAGATATAGGAATTTTTATGTAGCACAAATTATCGCCTTCTACCCTTCCTACACTGGTTTCTTGGGGCATCCACATTCGTATCTCATAGGTGTTATTATTTCATTTTATACTTAGGACTTTACACTACTTGGTTATACATGCTTTATCATACTAGTTATATTTCTAATATGCTAACGTGTGCTTTATGTGCAACATTTGTTATGCAGGGATTTTTTCTTTCATACTTGTATATTACATTTATCGTTATTGCTTTCTCTTGTATGTAGCATTTTCCCTATGTTTGGTGTGCACACTTGTTTATTTGTATACGACCATGATGGCCTTATGTGTATTGCAGCATCATGAGTGGTGTCACATGTTTACAACTTTCTTTTGTGGTTAATTTTTCTTCTTTCGTATTTACATTACTATATTTCTTGGTAGATTACACACTTCTTTCTACATGATTTCTTATGCATACTAACACTTGTTTTGGCTAGCCTTCTTGTTTGTGTGCAACTTAGTTTCTACTAAGCTCATTCCTTTCCCCCTACGGGAAGACTCAAAGAATTAATGTCGTTGGTCCTATTTTGTGGCCATATTCTCCCATCTATGACATCACATGCACCACCAAAGAGGGGGGAATTACTTGGGGTTTTACATTCTATACAACAATTTTGCACCAGTTTAGTTCAATACACTTTCTACCCTTATAATAATGGGTTATATAAAATGAAAGGGTTCGAGACCAGTCTATGAACCTCATACACAATGAAGTTTATAGGACATGGTTGTCTTTAGCATTCTAAAGATCAATTACAAGCTATAGGATACAAACATAATTCCTCTCTAAAATACTTTGTCCAGTACCATTGGATCACCCAAAAAACTAGGAAGTACAGAGATCTCTTCACACACATTTAGGAAAGTACACTGGGGTCTTATAGATCTTGTACTATTTAGGGTTTGATGCTTGTTTAGGGTTCTTACATGTCTATATTTCATCATTGATCATTGGTGATATTCGGTGACAAAGGAGTAAACTACACACGATAGGAAGCGAAGGATTCAGGTCATCATTCGACCCTCTAAAGTTGGTTTCGGACCTCATGCACAAACAAAGGCACCCACATGCACCCTGATCCTCTCGTAGGTGCCCCGTCCCGTAAAAAACTCATATATGTGTCTTATAGAGATCTTGTGTGGTCATATCTACATTATGTTTATCTAGTTCATCCTATGACATAGTCTTGAACAACCGTTGAATCAACTAATCTCTTTCCAACCCTACATGTCAATTAGGGTTTCACATTTTCATTAGTTTAGTTTCTTGGGTCAATTTCTATATTTATTTACTACATTTATTCATTGTTATTTACTATTGTTCCTAGTTAGGTTAACACAACAAAAATCCACATTTTATTTAATCAAATAGAAAAATCATTTCTTTTCCTTGTAAATCTTTCAATATGAAGGCATTTTAGCCTAGGATCTCAACAAATTGATAGGGTTCAATTCATAGTGGTGCAAATTTTTTGTGTTGCTCCTTTTTCTTTGGATTTGTCCCATAACAGTACAAGATCTGAAATTCTAAATTTTTTAATTTGTCCCTTTTTTCAAAGCACTTTTTGACAATGTCTTGGTGCTTAATAAAATTTTGTAATTCCTTGTCTCTTGAATCCTCCATTTGGATAATGTTTAGCTTTCTAGCTTCAGCCTTGTCCTCTCCCTCCATGTATTCTTTCATAAAATCATAAGTAGGTAAATTGAGAGTAATTGGAAATACTAGATGTTGGCCATATACTAATAAGAAAGGATAATCTTCTAAAGCTTTCTCTTATTTGTATTTGTTAGCCCATAAAGTATATTTTAGCAATGAATTCTGCTCTTTTGGTTTCTTCTCTCGATGATCTTTTGATGACATTGATGATATTTTTCTTAGTAGGTTCAACCACACCATTTCCTCATGGATAATATTTGGATGAAAAATTGATGATAACTTCGTTGTCATATACGTACTATATAAATATAGCTGAAGCAAATGTTGGTCCATTATTATATATGAGAGAAAATGGGAAACCAAATATATTTATGATGTTTTGTTTGAGGAATTGAATATAATCCATGGTATTTAAATTATTGGTAGTTATTGCTTCAGTCCATCTAGTGTAATAATCATTTTCAGTCAATATAAATTTATGCCACACTTTGAGGAGTTTAGGAAAAATGACCCCAATGAAGTCTAAGCCTCATTGTGCAAAACACATGCTCTTACTCATTGGTTAGAGTGACACGAATGGTTTTATTTCTCTATTAGCAAAGGTATGACATTGGTGGAAACTTATTACATGGGCATGAGTGTATATTAATATTGTTGGAAAATAATAACCAACCTTTTGAATTTTGTTTGTGTTTTCTCTTCTAGAGGGATGACCATTTCCCAATTATTCACGAAAGTTGCACATTATGTTAGTTAATTCTTTGGAGACACATCTTAGGTAAATTACCTTTTGATCATGAAATGGGAGACATTTAGAATTAATTCCCACCTATGTTCTCATTTTAATTCATTTGGACATGTGTCATATAAATGATAATGATCAATATGATCATACCATTCATTTTTTTGGATATTCTTCTCATCAACTTGCAAGTTATCAATCCTTGGTTCTGCATATGCTATTAATTTTAATAGGCCTTTTGCTCTAACTATGTGAGTAAGATTAATATCTAAATCAAACTCCTATAAATTTTTATCCATTTTCCCTCACATTCACCTAACTCATTTTGACCTAGCATTAGCTTCATGTATGGTTCAAGTGCATTACAATTTCATGCACTTTACTTAGGAGTATACAATGCCTAAAATTGTTTGCTACTTTTACCATATAAAAATCTTGTTTATCCATGATGGAATAGTTGATATGTCCATATTTTAAGTTATTAATCAAAAGGAATTTAGATGTTCATAGTCCCCTACTTTTTGGGTGAGCACGACTACAACAGTGTGTTTAGAAGCACATGAATATAAGTAGAAGTATTTGGTAAAATCATGGTTCATAAGGGCTGATTCTTGGGATTTTTCTTCTTTTATATATAGAAAATATTTCTTAGCATTAGTATTCCATTCAATTTAAAAAAATTCTTGAGCATGATGTTTAAAGGTTTTTCAATTTTTGTAAAACTAGAGATGCATTTTCTTACAAAATAGATCTTACTAAACAAAGATTTCAATTCCTTTTTAATATTAGGAGACCAATATTTGAAATAATAATAATCCTATTAGAGTAAATAGATATTCTTTCCTTTGTGTGCACATGTCCAAGTAATTTCACATTTGTAACACAACATATACTATTTTTCGATTTAGGAGATGACATATCTTTTGAATCTTTCAAAGACCTTCCATAGATGTCCTACATGATCTGACATGTTTCTAGAAAATAAAGTTAAATCATCCATGTAAATGATAATGAATTTTTATTTATTCCTTGGAAAGATAAATACATGGCCATTTTGAGGTCACCCCAATGTTTACTAAGCCAAAGGTAATTCTCTTCTACGTAAGAGTTCCCCATTTCGTTATAAAACCAATCTTCATCCATTCATATTTGTCAACCAATAATTTATTGCATCCTAGAAAACCATTAAGAAAATACACCATCTTTGAGCCACTTATTATTTATATGACCTCATCTAGTGAAGGACGAGGATAATTTTCCTTTTTGGAATCCTTGTGCAAGTTCTAAAGTCGACATAAAATTTTGTTTACCCACTCTTTTTCAAACAAAAACTAGATTAGCCACCCAAATTAAGAGTCTAATGGGAAAGATTATCCCATCATTAAAATAATATTTTTACTTTTATTTTAATTAGGAGGTCTAATATTAGGCTCATTGGTCTTTTGATTTTTCTAAATTTTTTGAGGCCTTCCATTACTTGTATGGTATGACCGATAACTCTAGAATAAAATATATTTATGGCATCATAAGACCAATATTTAAAGCCCTTATAGTTATTTAAAAGAGTTGTTATCATCTGTACTCAATCATCCGATTAGGTCACTAGATACGATTAAAGTAGTTCTCTTTCTTTTGAACCATTCTCTTGATCTTTAGACCACCACTATAGTCATCTCCTTATTATCCCGACTCTCTAAAATTCCATGGAGTCAGAGGAAGGAGTGAAGATTATACAAATTAGTACTAAGGATAAAATAAGTATGGCCCACCATTCTTTATCCATTGATAAACCAATCAAATTTGAAATATCTCATATGGTCTAACATCATCCATATATAGTCCCTTTTCCACACCTCGAAATCTCAAAGTAAAGTGGGCTGAGTATATGGGAAGCAAAATGGACAGAGAGGTGGGGGAGTAAATCAGTCCTAAAAAAATTTCAATTCATTTACCATTATATCAATTCATAATTTCATTCATCCATTTAATATACATAACCATATGTGCACATTAGGTGTGTATTAAGCATACACAACAAGATGAAACAAAGAACAATACACATGAACACCATATATAGGTGGAAAACCCTAAAGAGGAAGAAAATTGACTAAAATTATGCTTATATTACACAAAGAAAATATATTTAGTGAAGAACAAACTTTACAAGGAGCACTAACCCCTTATTTAGTGAGGCACCAACGCCATAAGGAGGACTAACCCCTAGTTTAGTAGAGCACTTACCCTATACGGAGCATTAACCCCTAGTTTAGGGAAGAACCCACTACATGAGGCAGTCTAAAATCCCCTAAGATGATAAAACACAACCTAAAAAACACACAAACACACACACACACACACATATATATATATATATATATTAATATATATGATTTTTGTTGCTACCACAACTGATGGAGATCACAATTTCAGCTCACATACACACCTTCAAACCCTCATTCCTTCAACTCGCTCAAACATGGATTTTCATGCCTTAATTTGGATTATATCTATTATACACATGATCTATATCCTTACTCATATTTTTTCCAACATCCTCAGATCTGAATACATGCATTAGATTCTCTTTCATACTCTCAAATAGGTCACTTTTTTCCCTTTAAAAGAACTAGTTCACATTTGAACTCAATCTTCACTTTCATGTGCACTACAACTCAATAACATTAAGGATTTCAGTCCTAAACCTTTATTTATACCACGGAATATTAAAATAATCCCAAAACATTCATAAAAACATTCATAATGGTCCCATGTAAGTCAGACATGCCCAAATGAACCAAACAAGCTCAAAACCCCATCACCTGGATGAGATAAAACCACAAACACCATAAAATTGATTATTAAAGCTCCCAAATTCATCAGAGATGAAAAATATGATATAAAAAAACCATCCATGGTAGTTTATTATCTTAGAATAATCAAATTATTCATAACACACTCAAGAATGCTCATATCCTTCTCCAAACAGTTGTTTCTAGGAACTTGTCTTCACCTTTGGGCCTTAAGATCACCCAAGAACATCTTATATGTGGAATGTAGCCACTCCTAGAATCCTATAAAACTATATGTCACATCCATGATTTCTATATATCATGACACATTCATATGTGCAAACCACATAAATTTTCTCTACACTAAACCGAAAGTGGCAAAAAAAGTAGTTTAAGAAACTCAACTAGTTTGCACCCTTGATGCCACTTTCAAGACCTCTAATGGAATTTTATAGGAATAAAATTCAACCCTATTAACTCTCCACCTTATAAAAATAATAAAATAATCCTAAACATGCCTCATCTACCTCAATATTTTAGTCTAAGAAATCATGTCCTAAAACCAAACAACCTTCTTCTTCAAAAACTGAGTTGTATGATCTATAAAATCACATCATCAAGACATAAACCATAAATAATCTTAAATATCTATGAATCCTTTTTAAATAACATCTTATATTTCCTTCCAAATCAAATTGGAAGGCCTTTAACTAGGTCCATCTTTGTAACTACTCAATTATCCTTCAAGGAGTCAAGAACTAGCCTTGAGCTCAAATTTCTCCATCACATCAAAACCACTTCCATACTTAACCAAATAGTGCAACACTCTTATAAATGTTGTATAAGCACTCGAGTAATCCTTGAACAAGCTTGAACAACTCGTAAAAATCACTTTACCTCATGAAGCCACTTGAGAGCCCGATAGACCAAATATCATCCATATTTGACCATCAAAGAACAAGTAATAACTTTTTCATACCATATCAAAAAAATTCTATATAATTAGATATAAATTTTAACCGGGATCACAATACAACCCTGAATACGGTCCTAACTCCACATATAGCTCATGTAATTCAAATTTTAATACAAACTTCTCCAAACTACCCAAAAACTAGTCCTCATAATTAGGGAACACTTTTCCATTTAGGACCTCAACCATGATATGAATATATCATGGAAATATAAAAATATAGGGATAAAATAAATTCAATTTATTCATCACCTTCTTTGAATAATTTTTTTTAAGCTCGAACTTCTTCGAAACTTGCCTTTTCGTGGGGTGCACATATAGCCACATGATCTATTATACATTTATAGAATGATGGAGGATTCCTCTATAAATTTCAATAATCAAATTTTCAAAATCAATCAATACAGGATTATGATACCTATTTTTCTCCAAGTCACTTTGAGCTAGGTTTTAATTAGGGTTTTGGAGCAACTTAACTTCTTAATGATCATTCAGAAAACATGACAATAAAACCACATGATTATATTTTTAATCCTTATTATTTCCATGTAAAAAAATCCATGAAAGTATCTTTGTCACATGAATATCAGATAATTCACAACAAGCATCATTAGTTCAACTTTTAGCTCAAAAACACACTCTAGATTACTTGGTTTTGTAAAACTAATGTATCTTGAAAATATTCTTTGGAAGGACCTAAAAATTTCCAATGAAGCATCGTGAAAACATCCTATAACCTGTCTGTACTAACCATTTATCCAAAAAGTCTCTAAAAATTTCTAGCCATAATACTTTCCTATGTAATCCTGTATGTTCTCTACCTGTTTGCTTCCTAGGGACCTCAAACATGCACTTTAACTTTGAGTATATACTTAAAAATAACCATACACCTCATATACACTACCACCATACTGCTACCATGCTTGGAAAATACTAATTAACTCTATTTATCATACCTCCATACCATTTTGCATGTAGGGGCTAGGAATAGGCCTACAATGACCTGATTCAACCATGACACTTCATGAACATACCATGTTGAACTCATGCGAGACTCTAAGAAACCTGTAACAAACCTCTAGGAACATGTATAACCTCATAAAAAAAAATCAAACCACTTGGGAGTACTCAAACCATGACTATGCGCACTACACCATACAGGATCTCATAGAATATCACTAAACTTGGATAGTACCAATCAACCTTGACATTTGAAGTTTATTTACACCTAATGGAGACTCATACAACATCATGTCACCCTTTTACATCAATGGAATTGAATTGAATAACAACAATAACACACAATGGCCAACAATCTCTCCCTTTGTCATTGATGGCAACCAATAAGACTAAACAATCTACTAGACCTATTTTCCATGTTTTTGATGCTTCTCTCCCCCTTTGACATCTATGAAAAATTCTAAAATGATGACTCGACATGGAGAATGATAACACATAATGACAACAATGCAAAAACAATTTTCTTACACAACTAGCTCTGCTTTGACTGAACTCTCTCCTTTTATACTTTATCAAGTAGCAATAAATGATCCAATGGAAATATGAGCCTCAACAAATCTCCCCATGAACTGATATCATCATACCTTTTCTTGATTCACACTCAAAATCAAATTTATAGGACTTGTTCAAGCTCAAAAACACCATTTTTCCTCCAAATCCAACATGAATGACTTTAGGACTACTTGTCCCTAAACAACAACTTCATTGCATTCTTGACAAACTTCTTCATGCTCTAGAACTAACCCAAGCATACAAAAAAACCTCCAAATGCTCCCCCGGAGTTCATATTGTTGGTGTGTTATATTTTCCACATCATTAGGTTAGTCATATCACTTAGGTGAGATCACAGGTCCATGTGTCATTTAAGGGTCATTATGAGATTCTCTTACACGTCGCATTGCATCATATGCATCATTGGGAGTTACACTTATATTAAGGGAATGTAGCTTCCCCTCTCTACTCAAGTTGTCATGATTGCAGCACTTTGGGGATTACTCAACACCTTCTATATGTACACCCCATTTGATCTATGAGATAGAGGAGAGTTTTATGGCTTAACTAGCTTACGCCCGTGTTTTAAATCTTTACATGCACATTCGGTTAATGCATGCTCCTCCCGAGATCTCTTCACACTACCATTTGCACGTCCATTGATGTGTACATCATCCCTCATGATCCTCACTTGTGAGTTTTAAACCCTCTTTCAATATTACCCATATCTAATCGATAATGCAAAAATTGGAGCACTTACCTTCTATATAAGCCATGAAGATACAAAATCACTTCATCACTATCCATGAAACAAATTTTCAGTGATTTATTGGTCATCTTTACATGCAATTATAACTCTCTTGATCATATTACTTGGTTTACATGACAACATAGCTTCAACTATATTGAATTCTACCTTTCTAGTCTTTTGGCATCTTACTCACATCATTTAGAGCCAAAATTTATCCATATACCTTAATGAACACTATCAGACCTATAGCTTCATATTTTCCCTCTATTTTTACAAAGTCATACATGATGAGGACATGAATTACCATTATTTTTTCCTTCCAAGTTACCTTTGAAAGTGGATTTAAATGTAATATAGGAACTTATAGTTCGCTTAAGATAGAATATAGGATATATATCAGTTTCATTCTCTAGAAATATTTTCTTATTATTTTGTTGACTAATCCTATTGATTATTTGGCAAAAGATGAAATGTATTATGTATGCACACCATAAAGGAAAGATAATGCTAGTATTTAGAAAATTTATATTGATCATGGATGGTATATCTAAACTCAAATCTAATTTTATATTCAGATTCCTCTTGAAAAATTATGTAAGTTCAAAAAAGAATCATCTCAATCCGAGATCGTATGCAAAAGTTATAGCTATTTTAAGTTCACTCTGGAACTCATAGGCTTAGATCTAGAACTCATAGACTTAGTTCGTAACTCATGAGCTTACTTCGGAACTCACAGGGGAATTAGTTCTGGAACTCACGAAGCTTGGTTCTCGGAACTTGATGGCTTAATTTGAAACTAAGCAGATTTTGACAGTTTTTGAGGAATTGTGAAAGATCAGAGAATCCAATGGAAAATCTGAGAGAGGTTTTTGTTCATAGAAATGTTTTTAACAAAAACCTCATTCATATTTTCTACAGGTATTACCAATAAAGAGAGATCTAACTTTTAGTGAGTTGTAGTCCGAGGAAAAGTGTATCAGATGAGCACTAAAAGTTCCATAAACAGAAATAGAAAAATTCAAATGGAAAATATGAGAGAGGTTTTTGTTCATAGAAATGTGTTTAAAAAAACCTCATTCAGATTTGTAACAAGTTTTACCAATGAAGATAGATCTAACTTTTAGTGAGCTGCAGTTTGAGGAAAAGTGTATCAGACAAATGCTAAAAGTTCCATAAATAGAAATAGAAAATATGAGAGAGGTTTTTGTTCATAGAAATGTGTTTAACAAAATCCCCATTCAAATTTGTAAGATCTTTTACCAATGAAGATAAATCTAATCTGTTAGTGAACTTTAATATGAGGAAAAAGCATATTAGACAAGTGTTAAAAGTTTCACAATCAAAAACAACAAATTCAAATGGAAAATCTGAGAAAGGTATTTGTTTAAAATCATATTTTGAGAAAAATCCTCCTTCCAATAATGTAGAATAATAAAATCATTATGATTCTTGTTACTGAAAAGCAAGGAGAAGATTTGGGAGAAAATCTTCCTAAAATAAGTGAGATAAGACTTTGACTCCAATAATATATCTCTCTCCATATTTTGTGGAGATGGAGATCTTAGTTGTTAGGATTGGAATAAAGATAAGATCAGATTGTATTTCCTAAAATAAGGAGTTGGTTGGATGCATGAATTATAAATGCAACCTTCCACACTTAGATATGTAATGCTTTTCTCCCAAGAAATAAAGATTTGTTCTTTCCTCTCAAATATTCGTAGTTTTAAGATCTCAGAAGTATGATTTAAATCCTCTTCCAAGGAATGAGATAGCCACTCATTCCAAGGAAGATGGATCTGTGTATTTATGTTTATGTTTATTCATTTGTCTATAATTCATTTTGTTGTATTGTTTTTATCCTTGTATTGTGAAAATGCAGTCTGTTGTGAACCTGCAGGTGTTTTGTTCAATTATGTTTATTTCTAATTCAACAATTTTAATTTATACAAGTGTGACTTTCAATTTCCGCAAGTGTGATTTATTTTATGCAATTTTGGTTTTTGTTTAAAGCGGTTGCATTCCAAGATTTTCTTCTCTTAATGCATACAACCTTTGGACACCAACCTAGATTGACATTATTAATGGCGAGGATTGATGAGCCTCATCAATAAAATACTCGTAATCTACCTAGGCTCTTTTAATATAGACTTTTGACATCTCTATGTACACTATCTCAAGTCATATAATTTTCTATCAAGCTTTTTTAGGGAATACAACATCTATATCACTGGATTAAGGTCACAATGTCCTTCGCTACCTTAGAGGACCGACTCGGACTTATAGCATTCATTTCTTACGTAATATAGTCCACAACACCTTCTCTTTGTTTATTGCATACTTATGATTCATCCTTGATCAATCAAAATAGAAATCACTAGCTTGATAAGAGCATACATACTTTTCTTATGAATATTTCTTCTAGGATATAGTCATGGCTATTCGAACCATAAACATGCTACATTGATACATGTTCGACCTTGTAATTTGAATATCAACACTAGCTCACTAGACTATTTTCACATTGGCTCTTCATGGACATCATCTTACTTGACACACTTATTCTTGCACATCTCACTATTGCACTTATCTTTATAGCCTTCATGGAATTTAGGAACCTAATATAATTTCTTGAAATCATTCCACAATCATCAACCCTTTTTCAAACATAATCACAAACCTTACTTTGTTGTTATTGCACTTTGACTTGATAATATCTCTGTTTGAGTCTTTGTTGTAGGCCTATAAGGAACCACCTATATGTAGTAGTCATCAAAGATGACCATGTAGATCATATAGACATTATATACATTGGAAACATCTTTAAAACAATCCCCCTACCTTATAATACCTTCACATACTTGTAGCACCACATTTTGGTGCACAATATTCACCTACATAACCTTGACAAGCTTGAATTGAATGTTCTAAACAAGATCTATGACCCCTGTATCACAATGTTCAACCTTGATTAAAATTTTAAACCACCAAATATTCACATATCCCTATTAGAGACTCAACTCCAAACATAGATGATCATCTATAAGATTATAACATGTCATTCTATCTCTTATAGATTCATTATGCCATGTCACAAGGTTCTTTACAAATATTTTACTCCTCACAAAGACACCACCACTGAGAATCAACATATTTGCAAACCTTTTGCTACAGTCCTTGATGCATGGATTGACATCACTCATATTTTAAAGGAAAGAAAAAATAATATAGCAAGTGAACATACCTCAAGTATTCATAGCTAACTTAAAACCAACTAGTTTCTACTAGAATGAAGTGCACATACTTAGTGTAAGAACTACACTTTAACAACCTAGCTACATACATTTCACACAAAGTATCAGTCATGGTACTAACCTTATCTTAACATAAATACAATCAACATTCCTTTAGAGAATTTTTTTTTCTTGGATGATCAAACATTGTGTAATGCTTTAGTGAAAACAAAATTATTTATCATCTTACTTATAACCTTCAAATTCCTTTCCTTGTTGGCACAAAGCTTCCCCTATTCTTAGAAACACCTCTAGACTTGGAGAGTCCATTTTATCATGCACAAAATTAATGTGCATTGTTAAGGTAGAATACCCACTCAAAGTGTAAGAATCCAACTTATTCATGCCTTTCAACATACTTGAATTTTTCATATAGACCCTAAGAAACACAATTTAATTTTATTTGATATAGAGTACATACTAACTTATGATAGAAATAAGGAAGAGACCACTTCAAACACACTTAGGAGAGATTAAAAATTTTCATAAGAAGCCTAGGAATGATGAACTCTTCCTCAACCAAGTGCCTTACCATAGCAATTTGAAACCCTTCTTGCATCATGAATACAGACCTTAGACCTCTATGACAAAACCTTTTAAACTTCTTCACCAAGCACACATATTGTTGATTTGTACGAGACTTCATGACATACACTTAGATTTATGAGTCATGACATATCCCATAAATTATACATACTGACATCATACATCTTGTTTAGACTACTAGCTTTGTGACTAGAGAACTTACCTTTATAACCATTTGAAGTATAAGACATGTAACACCGACAAGCACATTTATATATTATTTTTGTTAGGAAAGGAAGATTACAAGTACTCTAATAGGTCTTAGAATAATTATGGAACTAATGAAAACATGATCAACTGAAGACCATATTTTTACCAAAAAATCAACCATACAAGAAGAAAACAGATCCTCAAACATAGATAAGATAGTTTGAAGCTTCTTTCACTTATATCTGATTATGATTATTGATGTACTAGTTAATATCCCAACCTATGGATTTTAGGACACATGATGTAGTTATAGACACTCTTTAAAATGATAGTTTCTTGAATAGGAATCATCCTTGTGATGGACTATCAATAACATGACTAAACCATACTCATAATTATTTTAATAGAGACATGAGTATTCTTGACAATATTGACAGAGGAGTAGATCCTGCAAACCACGAGTTCACAAATCCTCGACAACCCACTTTGATAGTATTCAAACAATTTTTTTTATGAATAGTATTATAAACACTCATGTAGGTCATGAACTCACCTTGAAACATCAAACCAAGACCATATAGACTTCAAAAATGGTAGTATAAGATTATGAATGTAACTATTCGAGACTTCTTACACATTTACAAGTTAGACCACATAACAACTTATACTGAGATTCATCCATTTATAAAATGATTGGTAGTAGACCTTAAATACCATCATACCTAATATTTTTACATGAAAAAAATTAGGGATATTTACATTACTTTCTGATTTAAAACACTTTGATCAAGGGACCAACAAATTCCTAGAATCTTTGCAATATTGACCTTAGGATGACTTCAATCTTGAAAATCAGTGATCACATTATCTTGTGACTTATAATGACAATGATATGGACTAAGAATCAACTTCTTTTAAAAAATAAGAAATAAAAAATCTTATCTTGATGAGAACAAATACTTTGAGAAATAACCTCTAAGGACAAATACAAGAATCACAATAGATAAAAACATGGTGATGGGAACAAAACACTAAGAAACCTATCAACAACAATGACTCAAATTTCATGGATGTATCAAATGATATACCTTACAACCATTGAGGTATCTAAGGCCCCTATATTTTTCAAATTTTCATGTACAGGAGAATGAAATGCTATTAGAAACATATTCTCTTCTTCATCCCTTGATTAATTCTTCTTGATCTACCTTACATGGATATGATTTTTTTCATCCTTGACCACATTTTAATAATTCACCTTGAATTAATATGATTTATTTTGAAATATTTTGACATCCATAATTCCTTCTTTTTGATATCCTCAACCTTCTTCACCCACCTTAATGATTTATGAGAGAAAACATTTGCAACATGACCTTTAAGATGGCTTTGTTGTAAATAACCTCGCATATCTCTTGACTGATGACTCTTGTGATATTTTCCATTGCTCCAAGGGTACACACAACTGAAAAAATTCCTACAATCCCTTTCTCTATGACCAAAACCATTGCAAACATAACAATAACCATGAAATTTTGCATACCTCATTACATCTGAATGTCTAATGAGATTAGTAATTGAGTTTACCTTCTTGGTATGAAAACCTTCATTTTCTCCTCCTTTGGAACTAGGAATGACTTATTGATCAACAAGACTAGGCTTCTCATCTACTTTGACCTTTAGGGTTTGAATCTCTTATTTGAGCTTAACATACTATTCTTCTTTGGTCTTGAGAGCTACCGACATTAATTTGATTACAAACTTCAAATTAAGGTTCTTCTTTTCGTGAAAAGATAAATATGATTGTAGATCCATCATCACCACATTAAGATGATCTTGACTATGCATACAAACATCACAGGGATTTTTTTCAATCTTTCACATTCCTCTTCCTTTGAAATAAAATCTGAAATAGCCTTCTCCAACCGAATCTTAACACATTTGATGGTTTTTTCATCCTTCTTGGAAATCACTCTCAAATCTTGTTTCTCTTTCGTGATTTTCTTAGCCATCTTGTGCTTCTAGGATCTCCTCCAAGTTGTTATAATTTCTTTACAAGGACCATCTATGATACCAATTGTAGGAAGCACAATGGAATGAGGTGGGAGGGGGGGTGAATCATTCCTACAAAAATTAAATTCATTTACCATCACATACATTCATGTATTGAATATCCATAACCATATGTGCACATTAGGTTTGTATTCAACATTAACAACAACATGAAACAAATAAGAATACACATGAGCACCATATATAAGTGAGGAACCATTAAAGGAAAAAAACCCATTGAAATTATTATTATATTACACAAACCAAAGTGATTTAGTGAATCAAAACTTCACAAGGAGCACCAAATCGTGATTTAGTGAGGCACCAAGCCACCCCTAGTCTACTAGAGCACCTACCATGAAAAAGAACTAACTCCTAATTTAGTGAAGCACCCACTCCATAAGGAGGATACAAGCTTCTAAGTTGATCATGCACCAAATCAACCACCTGTATATGAATATATCCAAAAAAATTCTGCCACAACTAACAGAGATCACAAATTCAGCTCACATACACACCTTCAAATGCTCATTCCTTCAACTTGCTAAAACTTGAATTTTCATGCCTTGATTCGGATTATATATCTTTAAAACATGTTCTATATCCTTCCTTAATTTTTTTCCAACATACCTAGATCTGAATAAATGCATTAAAATATCCTTCACACTCTCAACTATGTCACATTTTTCCCTCTAAAAGAATTAGTTCAAATTTGAACTCAAACTTCACTTATATGCACTCCTACTAAAAACATAAAGGAGGCTCATAATAAACATTTATTTTAACCAATACATCTTAAAATCATCCCAACACATTCATAATTGACCCATGTAAGTCGGCCATGCCCAAATGCACCAAACTAACACAAAACAAACTCAAACCCCATCACATGGATGAGATAAAACAACAAACACCATAACCATGATTATTCAAGATCATAAATTCATCAAACATGTAAAATATGAAATAACAACACCACCCATGGTTGGTAATCAGATTTAACTAATAAAATTCTTCATAACACACTCAAGAAGGCTCACATCCTTCACCAAATAATTTTATCTAGGACCCTATCTTCACCTTTGGGCATCAAGAACATATTATATATGGAATGTAGAAAAATATTGGAATCCTATGGACCTATATATCACATACACACTTTCTAGAGCTCATGAACAATTTATATGTGTAAACCACCCCAACTTTCCTATTCACAAAAAGAACTACCCAAAAAGTAGTTTAAGAAACTCATCTAGATTGCACCCTTAATGCCAATTTAAAGACCTCAAAATTACTTAAATATGAAAACATTTCATCCATATTAAATATAAAATTGATATAAATCATAAAATAATCCAAAACATGCCTCATCTACCTCAATCTTTCAGTTTGAGGAATCCTATCTTGAAAACCAAACAACCTTCTTCTTCACAAACTGAGTTAGATGATCTATCAAATCACATCATCAAGAAATAAATCATACATCATTAGAAATATCTCTGAATATTATTTCCATAACATCTTACATTTTCCTCCAAATCCAAGTGGAAGGCCTTTAACTAGGTCCATCTATGTAACTTCTCATTTACCCTTTTAGGAATCAAGAACTAGCCTTCAAAGGCAACTTGCTCCATGTCATCAAAAATCACTTCAAAACTTTAAAAAATCATGGAACACCATTAGAAATTTTTTTCTCGAGAACTTATAAACCTTATAAAAACATGAAAAAATTAGAACTATCACTTTACCTCATTAAGCTACTTGAGATCCTATTAGAATAACCATCATCTAGATTTGACCCTTAAAGAATAGGTCATAACATGATCATACCATATTGAAAACACAATTTTGATATATCCTTTGGAAATATCTACGAACCAGACCACAAAAATCTTGAATTAAGTCCTAACTCCATATGCATCTCCATATATTCCACTTTTACTATAAGGTGCTCCAAATTTCCCTGAAAAACTAGTCCTCATAAATACGGCATAATTTTCCATTCAAGTACCTAAACAATGATATGAAAATATCATGTAATTATATAAAAATACATGGATAAAAATATGTCAATTTATTCATCGGCTTATTTGGAAAATTTTTCCACAAATTGAACTACTTTAGAAACATTTGTTTTCAGATGGGGCACACATAAATTCATGTAGTCATTTTATGTACCCTCAATTTTACTTTCTAACCCCAAGCGCATCATCCTATCACCTAACGAGCATTGGGCCTCACCCAAGGTACGCACAAGTGCTTTGAGCCCCTCCTTTATGTGAGCATTGTGAGAAGGTTTTTCCATTGAAGGAGGATGATTTGCAGAATGATAAGTACAATCATTTAGTTAAAAGAAAAGTAGAAGGAGAAACTTACAAATCCACACATCAATGCATTAAAGAAACTTAATAACAATGTAAAAAGCATAATAAACCAAATCTGAGCCATGACAGTCATATAACACAAGGGTTTGCACCCTTAGACATGATATACAAAATGAACCCTTATATATATTCATTGGTAACCACATTACATTCAAAGGAGGTCATTGTATGTACCCAAAATTGTAAGGTACTGTACTGCTAGAACAATGTGACACGTGCCCCAATGATGATACAAGTCTCCTCGCAAGGTGTTCGGGATCCGGAAAAGCTCTCCAAGTGTGTGTTAACATCCCGCATGCCCCACTTAGCCCTTGCATGCTTTATTTTTCCTTTTCCCCTCTTTTCTTAGCCTTTTTCTCTTCAGTGACAAAACCGCCGCCCGCCAGGTGGCGGTCTTATGATCGCCACCCCGAACGGGCGGCGGTCCTGTAACCACCACCCTGCTAAGGGTAGCGGTCCTTTACACATTTTCTAGAAATCTCTTTTAACATGAATCATGTAAATTCAACGTTTTACCAGCTTTCTTTCACCGCCATATGCTTGCATTTATGATTCTAGTTCCCTAGAATAGTGTTTTACCATTGTTTATAGTTTAAGAGTTCTATTTGGCTTTTACCTTGGGTAAACGAAAATGCTATAAATAGATGGCTTATGCTCAAGTAAATGGCCCCTCATTCACTTCTCATCTTCTCATTTTCAGTAATTCAGTCTTTTATTTTGCTTAGGATTCATAGTTTAGTTCATTACATGCTTAGTTAGCATTGTTTTACTGTTGGTAAGCCACATATCCATCTTGTGCAAGCAGTGCTGTTATTTCATCCAATCCATTGGAGTAGAATAGCTTAGGAATCCATTAAAGTTATAGGTTTTTCTCCTCAAACAGGATAGTTTCAAGTTCTGGATGCTTTATGTTGCATGACTTGCAATAGATCCCGCTAGGAATTACATAAGCCAAGCTCTATACTCTTGCGCTATCCCTCTCCTACTCGCATTGTATTCGGTGTGTATTCTGAGCTGCCTTTATCCCAATATCTACTTCTGTTGATGCTAGCATTACACACTTTTCTGGATCCACGTGAACATGAAAGAACGAGGAGATCATACTGAGGGGACAATATCACACACACCATCGGATTCACCACTATTCTACAGAATCCAGGTTCTAGCTTTCAAAGTTCTAGTTAGAATCATATCAAATAGAGTAGTTAATTGCTTTATTTTAGTAAATTATATTCTCGATATTGCCAGGGAAGCTGTGGGGATTGATAGTTTCTGAGAAACTATGATTCACTCCTCACTTTCTGAGGTAGGATCGAGAATCTTGCAAATAGATTAGATGAGCTATTTTATCATTTAGAATAGATCTACAAATTGCACAGACAAATAGCTACACTCGGTTATTTTGTTTGTTTTAAATTATTATTTTAGTTGTCTTTCTAGATATTTTAGATAGTTGTTTTCTTAAATTCGTAAATTTCATTAGAAAAACACAAAAAGATAGAGAAAACATATATGCTATAGATACACTTCACATAGTTAAGTTTCATTTTGTTACAGTTAATTTACTTTGTTACTTTTGTATGACAATCACGGGACCTAGAGAGCCTAGGGAATACATATTCGAGCCAATCATGCCTCAGCCCAATCTCATCATGGAAATAACTGATATAGATCAAAATCTTAGGATTCAAGTCTTCCGAACAACGGTAAGCTTGCAACAAATCAATTCTCAGTTGAGCGGACTAAACATAGAAGATGACCAAGCACACACGTTTTGGTCAAATCAACCGAACTATAGATTACCCTAGGCAAACATTCATATGACTGTAGAAGGGTTCGAAAGAGAACAAACCTTTGGTTGTGATCCTTTGGTCCCATAGCCAGATGCAGGAGACACTCTTCTAGATATAGATACCAGCCTAAGAATCCAGGTTGCACGAATGCCTGTAGGGTATTCTGAGAAAATCACACAGTTGTTGATCCTAAACATAGAAGCTGAGAAAGCATACGATTACTAGATATTAGGGATTAGGACTTGATTTCATGCATGACCATAATAGGTCCACAATGACTAAGAGTCTACGGTTGTGACCCACAAATCCCACAGCCCAACGAATCCACAAGAGAATTAGACATAGACACTAGCCTACGCACACTAGTATTCCAGTCTACTCCACTTCCACCTATCATCATCAAACAATTATCCTTGCTAGACACAACAGCTAACAAAGCTAGAGAGTTCTGGACTAGGCCAGAGAACCGTCCATAGGATTGACTACATTTACCATCCACCATATGACCCTGTCTGGAGAAATACACGAAACTATCCCGGGTCATTTTCCACATATTCCACAACCCATAGATCGAATCACACCAGAGCTTGATATTGATTGGAGCCTTCGAGTAGTCATCCTTGCTGACCGATCTATCACACCAGCCCAAGTTAGGAGGGCTTTCTTTGCTTTAGATTCGCAAGTTCCGTTAGTGCGCATTGAAGACATTAGATTGCCTAACTAGTTTGTCTGTATCTCACACATATTCCATCCCCACCGGCTATCTCGGCATGACCGAGGAGGTCAGGTGCAGGAAGAGTCACTTGTAGATTCCCATGCTCGCTTGTCACTTTTCCATCGTACAAAATTGGTGAACCTGACGTGAAACAAACAAAATTAGTGAAGCTGACGTGAACTTCCTACTTTCTAGTTCGGAGTCATAGTATCACGTGTTCTTCCAAGTTTAGTATACTTTTCATCTTCTCCACCTCATTGGCTTTCACCTTCACTCCTTCCCATTATTCTACGGGTATTCATATACCCCGAATATGTCGGGATTCGATGCATATGGCAGACCCCTCTTGGGTCTTGAGGCATACTACGCCCAACAGAATAGACAATCATCACCCTCACTCTTAGTGTGGGGTGACAACTATTCAACTAGTCAGTTGTCAACACAAACTCCAAGGATCAGATATAGCTCGCCCTTCCAAACAGAGGAGTTGGAACAACTCGCTCAAATGCAACAAATAGAGCCTTCAGGCTCGAACAATATGACGTTCACCGGAGAATCTGGTTCATCTCCTCAGGTACTACTTAGACCACAAATTAGTAGACAATCAGACTCATACCAAGGTTTAGATGATGAATATTTGGTACGTTATGCCAGGAATGACCAACATTCTCGAGGTATGTATCCACCTGTAGGAGGTTTACAACCACAACCCGAGGTCTCTTTTCAAGAAAATACCTCTATGCCACTGCATATAGGAAATACTCTCGGAGAAACTTGGCAAGATAGCGATCAGTTCATAGCAGGATATCACATGCCTATACAAAACCATGGTATACAACAAACGCCACCAAGGAAGAATATCGTAACTTCACCAAATGAAGTCATTTCAACTCTAATAGAAAAGGTTAGAGGGTTAGAACTTGCCCAAGCAAGTCAAAATTCACAATTCATGCAAGCAGGGAGTTCCAATCCTCCACACCATCCTAGCCAAGTGGATCTCCTCATAGGAGTAGGCACGTTAGGCATGACTCCTCAGTATTCACAACAAATGCCAACTAGACCCACCATCTCTAGCACTGTTCCTCCCGGTCTAGTATAGAACAATCCATTCCTGGATAGTACCCCATCATACTTAAACATATACTCCAAATCACCATGAGGGGATATGTTCTCTCTCCGAATTTTTCTCAAACACAACGGCTTCCTTATGCCCCTACCAATGCATACGCTGCGCCATATCAACAACCCATCCCACCACCGCTCCCTCAACAGGTGCCATCAATGGTCGAAACATATGCGATAGGGACTTACTCAGAATATTTGAAAGAACCCTTGGATTTCACCATATGAAGCATCATGCTTCCAAGACCTCTTCCCAATTTTCCCAAATACAAAGGAGAGGGAGATCCAAATGCGCATATCAAAGCTTATGCTACAGCCATTCGAGAACTACTCCCATGGGATGGGGTTGTTGCTAAAATATTCCCAAAAACCTTGGAAGGCATCGCTCTCGATTGGTATTATAGAATACCTGAGGCTTCCATCCATTCATTCAAACAACTCGTTTCAGAGTTCATCAAGGCCTTCGACATGAACAAACTATTAAGAACAGGAATCAGGGAGTTCTTACACATCAAACAAGAACACAACGAATCTATCACCCATTTCATCCAAAGGTGGCGTACAGTCCTTTATTCCTCGGAAAGTGCTCCAAACATGGATCAAATGGAACTATGTGATTTATTCCTTCATTCACTTAGTAGAGAAGTGAAGGAAGAAGTCTAGAAGTTCCCATTAAGAACTTACGATGAAGTACTGGAGAGTGCTCTTCGAATAGATCAAGCAGCAATTGATAGTGGTCGCAAAACATATGGAGCAAATGGGAGGTTAATCGCCCCCAACCAGAACACTACAACTTATCCCACTACCACGAACGTCAATCAAGGACCTAAAATCCTTAACAAAAATCGGGGTGTAACAACAGATGGAGTAACCAACCAGCCTAAAAAGGTAAATGTTGTCAATACTCCATCACAAATAAACAACCAACGAAATAATAGCTTTACCCCGACAGTCAATGCAGTGGATTTTAATCATCCACAACAACAACAACAACAATGGCGAAATCCCATACAGGGTCCAAGCCAAAAGTCAACTAGGTACCAAAACCAAAATTTAAACCAAAGACAACAAACGCAAAATTTCAATAGACAACGGTTTGATCAAAATTTTGGGCCACAATACACATCAAATCAACAAGCTAGGAATTACAATCCTAATTCGCATCCGTGGTTTCCATAAAATTCGGGGCCATGACACTAGAACGTGCCGTGATACAATAAATTAATGCAACGCTTGCCGATGAACAAAAACAACTTTTTGTGGATATGTTCTTAGAAAATCCTACATCACCAACATCAAATACCTTTTCAGAGCGCCCCTCAAAACACACCTCGAAGATCTTTAATGATCCACTCCCAAATCCCGATAACAACAGGCTAAATCCAACTGGGATGAACAAAGGTACAATGATAGGAAACAATGATCATGAAGCCTCAACCTTGCTAAATCCATTAGTTACCCCGCAACTAGGAAGTCAACCACGACCTAAGGTAGTCGGTTTAGTAGAGTTAGATCTGAGCTACCCATCGAAGCTATAACAAGGATGCGAGAGTATTTCTCTCAGCCAAGTCCAAGCCACCTGCTTGAGGCAGATGACATCCAACAAATCATAGTAAAACCTATGGGAGCCTATGATTTGATTAACGACCTAACAAAAACCTTCTCACACATTTCATTCTTAGACTTACTAAAAACTCTCCTTCCCATAGGGCTGCTCTTTTAGAAGCATTAGGTTTAGGTCATCTAATTAGCATCACTCCACCACTTGAAACACAGGTAAATCATGTGGAATTTGATGTTCATCCTCTAGGGTAGGCAAATAGGGATGTCGAATTCATATTCGAGATAAACAAAATCTTTGAGAATCTTTGAGATCGCACGCCGAGGTGATCCAGCCTTACATTTACAAGTATGGGTTTATAACAACTATGTAAAGCATGCAGTGGTTGACGATGAGGCGACAGTTAACATAGTCCCCTTCTCTTTCCTCCAAAAACTAGGGTATGGAGAAACCAATTGCTCCACAACTCAAATACACTAAGGGGCTATGATAGTCTTAAAGTCACCTCGGTTGGAACTATAATATTACCAGTCACCTTAGGACCCAAAACCATCTTGAGTGAGTTTTATAGTATAGATTAGGAAACTAACTATAATATGATCCTCGGCTGACCTTCGATACACCACATGAAGGCAATCCCTTCTACACTATTTCAAGAAGTAAGGTTTTTACATTTAGGAAAGGTATTCGTGGCTAAAGGTGATCCAAAACCATTTGATGTACACCTAGCTGATTTAAAGAAAAGACTAGGCGTACACTCGGAGTTTGAACTCCCAAAAAATCAACTTAATAAACCTACCGACGCAAAAAACAAATGAAAAGTTGGTACCTACGACAAATCTTGAAGCTATGAGCCTAGCCAAAGTAACCCCAACCCCTAAAGATGAGGATAACCTTTGTAGAAGTAGTATCATTAAGAACTACAACAAAAATCGTTGAACTGCTAGAAAATGATCTACCAATATTCTTACCATTCGATTCAGTAGGCATAGGATATCCCCTAGGCATTGGCTCTCTTCTAACAGAGGATCTCTGTATGGTGGAAGTAGAATATGCAAACACAACAGATATCCCAGTGTCCATATTCCTAGTCAAATATTGGACACTCCATTTTGATGGAGCTAGATGTCACGTTACGGAGCGGGGCGGTGTAATCTTCACTTCCCCTGAAGGAAAAGTCTTACCTTTTGCCTTTAAACTAAATTTCGAGTGCACAAACAATGGCATTGAGTACGAATCCCTCCTCCTTGGCCTCATCTTAGCTAAAAGAATTGGTGTTGATAACATCAGAGTCTTAGGAGACTCACAATTGGTAGCAAACCAAGTCTTAGAGATATATGAAACCAAAGCCGAGCATTTACAGCTTTACAAAAAAGTTGTATTAGATTTAAGCAAGGAATTTGACTTCATATCAATTGAAGCAATCCCGCAAGAGGAAAATCTTCTTGCTGATTCAATAGAAACTTCCGCATCACATTTTACTCCAAGCAATAAGTTAGAGGATACCCGTTTCATAGTATCCCTTCGTGATGAACCATTGATAAAGACAATGACAAATTCTCTTTTAAACAGAAATGAATCTACTATCCTAGACCATGTTGATAGTGATATGGCCACTTTGGATTACTTAAACACCTATGCGGCACTACATCTCTCCTATTATATGATAGATTTGTCCTTAATCTCGCATTCGTCTTCCTACTTCAGAAATCCCATGGTGAATCTTCCCTCACAAATGGAACCTAGCATATGCACAGTAGAAAATGGGGATGATTTGGATTTACCTCCAACGCCACTTGAGTTTGAAGAGGGTAACACCTCTTTGATCGAAGAAACAATTGATATTAACATTAGAACAGAAGATGAACTAAGGATATTGAAATTAGGGTCCTTGTTAACCCCTAGGAAGTAGAAATACACACTCGGATCCTAAAAGAACATCAGAAGGCATTTGCATTTAATTATAAGGAAATGACATGGGTTACACCCCACATCACGGTGCACAACCTCGTCACTAAATCTGATGCAAAGCCAGTTAAACAAAAATCGAGACCCATGAAACCCAAGGTAGCTCTCATGGTAAAAGAGTAGGTAATAAAACTCCTCCAAGTAGGATTTATCAAGCCAGTCGATCACTCCCAATGGGTGTCTAACATCATTCCCGTTCTCAAGAAGAATGGAAAGATACACATCTGCATAGATTTCTGAGACATCAACAAAGCGTGTCCTAAAGATGACTTCCCATTGCCATCCATTGATGTCATTGTTGATGCAACAGCTGGGTTTGAACTTTTGTCTCTCATGGATGGATTCTCGGGATACAATCAAATTAAAATATCTAAACAAGATCAAGCTAAAACCATGTTTATAACTCCCTGGGGAACTTATTGCTATGTTGTCATGCCATTTGGTCTCAAGAATGCTGGTGCTACATACCAGTGAGCTATGACATATATATTTCATGATTTAATTCATAAAATCATGGAATCCTACGTAGATGACTTGTTGGCTAAGGCCAAGAAGCATTGTGACCATCCGGAAATACTCCACATCATTCTCTCACGGCTGATAGAGTACGGAGTCATGCTAAATCTAGAAAAGTGTGTCTTTGGAGTAACAGGAGGGAAGCTCCTAGGTTACATCATATCGTTACGAGGGATAGATGTTGACCCAACCAAAATTTGGGTTGTCCTCGAAATGGTTCCACCTTCGGATGAATCTGGAATCAGGTCATTCCTCGGAAAGCTGGGTGCAATCCGGAGATTCATCCCAGACTTAAGTTTCACCATACATCCAATCAACAATTTGCTCAAGAAAGATTATAGCATTGATTGGACTGAAGACTGCAATGAAGCTTTTGATGCAGTTAAGTGTTTCCTGTTATCACCACCTACACTAATGCCACCTAAGCTAGATCACCCATTAATTTTATATTCACGAGCAACCAATGTCTCGCTAGCCTGCATGTTGGCTCAAGAAGATGATGACAAGAGAGAACACGTGATTTATTTCATTAGCCGAACATTGCTCGACTATGAAACACGTTATACCCAAGCAGAATGAGAATGCCTCACCATAGTCTTTGCAACCAAACACTTAAGACACTATATGCTGAATCAAGAAACAAGGGTCATGGTAAAAACAAACCATTTATGAACTTTCCTCACACAAGGGTCCTTGTCTAAAAAGGCTAGATGTTTTATAACCTTAATGGGGGAATTCGAATTAACATTTGTAAATCAGAAGTCGGTTAAAGGACAAATCATCACATTGGTTAGCTGATAATCCATTAGATGGAGGTGATCTAGTAGATTTAGATTTTCCAGATGAGTGCGTATACTACATCGAAACCCGACCCTCTATCTCTGAGTGTCCCTGGTACGCTGATATCATTAATTATATCATGGACCATATGTATCCAGAAGGAGCTACACCGCAACAAAGAAGGTGGTTACGTATTATCGTAGCTAAATACATCATTATAGAGCAAGTGCTCTATCGAAAAGCGTTCGATGGAATGCTCCTAAGATGTGTCGACACAGAAGAAGCCAAGAAGATTCTCCATGAATCCCACAGTGGAATGTGTGGAGGACACTTCGGTGGTCATGCCACCACTCGTAAAATACATCGAATGGGCTATTTCTCGGCCTACTCTAGAACATGACACAGAGAGTTCATACGCAGTGTCATAAGTGCCAATAATTCTCGCATGAGATCCAAATGCCGGCACAAGCTTTACAACCAATCACTACTCCATAGCCCTTTTCTACATGGGGCCCATTTAATAGGGAAATTCTCTCCCTTGTCCATGACGGCCATAATTTTATAATCACGGCCACCGAATATTTTACCAAATGGGTAGAGGCTATGCCTCTTACTACGTGCACTGGTTCCGTAATCGCCAAGTTCATTTTAAACCAAATCATTTTACAGTACGATATCCCACAAATCATTATCTCGATAATGGAACTTCTTTTAAGAATGAAGAGGTTCATGAGCTATGCAATAAATTTAAAATAAGCCATCATATGGCTTCCCTGTATTACCCTCAAGCCAATGGACAGGCTAAAGCGATGAATAAAACACTAAAAGCCATTCTCCTTAAAACGGTGAAAGAAAACAAACGAGATTGGAACTTGAAGTTATATCCAGCCTTATGGGCCCATCGAACCTCAATAAAAACACCAACGGGAGCAACTCCTTTTTCACTAGTATTCGGGGCAGGCAGTTCTTCCACTTGAGGTTGAAATACCCAGTCTCCGCATTTCATTACAAGGGATTACGGATGAATACGCTTATAGAGAACCACGCCTTTCCCAGCTAGAAAGCCTAGATGAAACTAGGTTAGATGCTGAACAACAGCATAGAGTCTATGCCGACCGTATGTGCCGGCAATATAATAAGAAAGTCTATGAACGTGACATATATGAAGGTGATCTAGTTCTAAGACTAGACAGCTAGATCGACAAGAAGACCGGCGAAGGAAGGAAATTCCGGCCTAAATGGTTAGGCCCATATTGAGTCATGAAAGACTATGGGAACGGAGCATACCTCTTATGTATGCTAGAAGGTGAGGAATTTGGTGAAACAGTCAATTCCCTACACCTCAAGTGTTTTTACGCATAAGCAGCTAGCACTACTTATATATATATATCTACATTGCATCTTCATATAGATTAGGATCATATTGTCCGCTTGTTTCATACACAAATGGTGATTAAGGAATCTATTCTCAAAGAAATTCATTACAAACTCATGATGTTGTTGGCATAAACACTTTAATCATACTTCTCCATTTTCATGATATCATCGAATTATCTCGGAATCATTTTATCAAATAAATCTAGACATGGCAAAGTCTTAACGGTAACCATACCAAGATCTGTAATTTTATTCTCACTTTTGATTTCTTCTTAGGGTAGGTGTCTTGCCTATGGTCTGTTCTAGAAGCTTCATGGTGTCACATCTATCCCATATGTAAATCTCTTTGGAAATAAACACATACTGACATTTTACTCAAATAAACAAGTTAAATATTGGTCAAACAGAAAATTTTAATTTTACACATTTCCTTGCCCCACCAACCTTTGGTGATGAGCTTGCGTCTCTTACTAGTGACGTAGGGTTGGGAAAGGATGGGAATGCCCTTACTCGCCTATACTTTTCCCACGGTGATAAACCCACGCTTCTTACTAGTAGCATGGGGCAAAGTGTAGGGGGTCCTCTTGACAAATAAATGCAAAAAGTCATACACAAACAATTCAAACTTTGAAACTTTGAGTCAAAAACAAATGAATCAGATGTTCAAAGTCCCAAGAGAGTTAAAATCCTAAAAACCCATATTTTGTCTACTATGTGGCCATCTATGGGTCTAAGTCTGGATAAACCGCAAAGCAAGTTGCATCCAAAACTATGAAGTCACTCGAGTAGAGTAGACTTGTGGTGTCCTAATTTGGTTCCACCAAAGCTTTGTCTGTCTTTCATCACTATCATTTCACTACACCTCATAACTTGTGCCCTTCCCAACTCTTGGTGATAAGCCCTCGCATCTTACTAGTTGCGTGGAGTTGGGGGTAGGGGCAGGTTTATTTGTTCATCATACCGGTTTGTTTTCATCACTTTGCCAAAACAAACATGAAGTATCCAAAATTGCTTACAGAAACTAAGATTCAAAATCACATTATATCTACATCATCATATATCAGCATCATGAAACACAAAAGGGAAAGTAAAACACTTGCATCATTTGTTCACCATTGCATATATTCTAAAAGAAACATATAAACGTACATCATAGCATACATGAGGAAACTGGAAATAGAAAGAAAGCCATGAATGCCAAGATTTTGATCCAGAACGAATGCATATATATAAATAATCAATGTTTATATACAATGCCATCATGCACTAAGCATGGTCAAAACACTCAAAGAGCCCGGGATATACAAAAGAATATATAGTACAAAATCTACGAGAGCCAAGTGGCTTCTCAATCCCTACAAGACCCCTCTGAAGGTGCACACCCACGCCTAGGACTCGGCTATGCCTGGCACTTTGAATTAATGGAGGGCTCAGGATCTCGAGGGGCAGCCGTAGTCTCACCATGAGAATGGCTCCTCATCAGACGCTCAGCCATCCTGTACCCCGCTAGCTCGGTGTGAAGGGTCGATACCATCCTGGCCACATGCCAGACTGGAGCAAAGACGTCGGTATGTCTGCCGGCTCCTGAAGGCTCCCCAGCGTCCATGGACAGCTCTACGCGGGTCCTCTCCATGGGGATCATCAGGGTATCAGTGCATACCCTACGGATCAAGTCCCGCCACTCATCGGCGGTCTCTGCAAACAAAGGAGAAAACAAATTAGAAACCAAACAAGGAATTAAAAGATACAAGATAGCAACTAAGGAGATCCTAACAAAGAAACAAACACTAGAAGGGAGAGAGGGTAACTTACTCGGATCACCAGGCCTCCAAGATGGATCTATGGGGTCAGCGCCCGCCACGGATGCCGCTACCGACTGAGGGGCTGCTCCTGTAGCTGGAGCAATGTAACGCCCCACAACAGACTCATCCTCCCCATGGCCCTGGGAGAGTGGCTCCTCTGAAACCAGAGTCACCCTCTCTGCACTCTGCTCGGCCCTCTCCGCCTACATGATGTCCTGGGTATCGTGCCACTCAGGATCACTTTCCTTGGTCTCCTCCTCTATCTCCCCTCGTAAACTCCTCAGAATTAGAGTCTACCTCAATGGGGTCATCACTGTTATGGGTAGGACCCGTAGCAATCTAAAGTAAAGGTGCCTGAGGTGCACCGGCTCTCCCTCTGGCATGAACTATCGTCCTGGCTGCAATAGGAACGCCAGGAGTAACCAATGTCCAACCCCATCCTCTAGGCCCCCCTCTAGCCCTCTCGGACTGATCTATATAATGGTGCCACTAGGGGAAGCATAATCATGTATGGTAGGCCAAACTGTTGAGCAACTCGGCCAAAGGGGTGCATCTCCACTCACCCCACTCTGTCAATAAGCTGCCCTATCGTGGAGTAGGAGATCAAGGTAAGAGCCTCCTCACCATATATACCTGCCATAGTTTGGTATGGTGTGGCGTCCATGTCGGAATTAGTCAGGGAGGAAACTTGCTAATGAGGTGCTCTAAGCACCGACATGTCTGTCCATCTGGCTGCCCTCATAGCTCCAGGATCTGCCACCTCCACACCCCTGCCATAAGGGATGAAATGCTCATAGACCCAACTCATGACTAGAGTCGGGTGGCTCAATGACTGCCCCTGTAAACAGACCACCCTGTATAAGTCATGGTAGGTGGTCCCAAGAATGTCTGCTCCCTAGGCATATATCGACCATGCCCCTCTATCTGTGTAATAATGGGGGACCAGCAGTATAATAATGTATCTCCTCCCTTGTCCCCGATCAGTCTCGAGGCAAGGATCCCCATGATGGCCTGACGAAGTAGGGGGATGGGCAAAGAAGGAATAGATTGAACTCTCACCCCCTTCTTCGACCCCGTGGAGATGACTGCATCTCCCATATATGTGGCCCACTATGCAATCTGTGCCCGTGAGCCTGCTGTCTCTAGGGTGAGTCGTCTCCCGATGATCGGGACCCCTGAATGCGATAGACGTCCTCCAGTGTAATAGTCCACTCACCGCGGACCCCTGGCAATCGGAAGGTGTTCCGATCTACATCTCAGTATGAGAATAAGTCACAAAGGATGTGACTAGATGGTGTAACGTGGGGCACACATGAAATCCGTAGTATCCCAGCCTGCTAAAGAGTGTCCTCCTCATCCTGTGAGAGGGCATCTAGAACCCCGGGATCCAATCACACTCCCTCTCTCTACTCCACCAGATATACTCCTCCCTCGCCTGCATACACCTGAAAACACACAAAACAAAGCAAGTTAGCATCCAAGTAATACTAAAAAGTCATGAAAGCACGTAGAAATGCTAAAAATACAAACACAATCTCAAAAAGAGGTTCTTTTTGCATTTGCATTTATGCAAAACCGCCGCCCGAGCAGCAAGGGCTTTTGTAACCGCCGCCTTAAGGGTGGCGGTCGTGTAACCGCCACCCTGAACAGGTGGCGGTCATGTAACCGCCGCCCTGGGCAGGGCGGCGGTCGTGGTCTCGAAAACCCACGCGGGTTTTTAAATTTAAAAAGCCTAAAAAACGTAAAAAATGACCATTTTACCTAAAAACAAAGCCTACCCAGTAGGCGCCCCCTAGGTGGACCTTTCAACACTGACATTTTCAAAAATTACCCCCCCATGACAAAGTATTTAGCATTTCAAATTTAAGGTGATAAAAAGGAGAAACTGAAGAAAACTAACCTATGATCTCACGGGTCGATGTGCCGCACGTGGAGGCATGATCGCTATCTCGTCACGGACGTTTTGACTCTACTCACGCAAGAAACCGTCACCGTGGGTCCCAGAGCTCAAAATCAATCAAATCGACTCGCGCAAATGAATAGGAAAATGGGTCCACTTTCATATATATAGCACTCGATTCGTTTTAAAATGAATTTGTCACGAGGTTTGGAGGGTGATGGAGGTAAGTTCCTATCCCCGCAAAAATGGTACATTATCATTCCTGTTATTTTAGCGTTTATTTTTCAAACTATTGTGTCTATCTACACTTGAGTTCTCTTTTCATTTTGCAGGTAGCAGGAATTTTGGATGGCGTCATTTCAACACACGGATGTATCAGGTATAACTTCTAACTTCCCATTTTGGGACCGCCATACTCAGACCCACCATTTTACACCTCTTCATGGCTAAAACACTTCTCCGAGGGGGCAATATGTACGTACCCAAAATTGTAAGGTACTGTACTACCAGAACAACGTGACACGTGCCCCAATGATGATACAGGTCTCCTCGTAAGGTGTTTGGGATCCGAAAAAGCTCTCCAAGTGTGTGTTAACATCCCGCATGCCCCACTTAGCCCCCATGTGCTTTATTTTTCCTTTTCCCCTCTTTTCTTAGCCTTTTTCTCTTTAGTGACGAAACCGCCACCCTGCCTGGGTGGCGGTCTCGTGATAGCCGCCTCGCTCGGGTGGTGGTCTTGTGATCACCACTTGAGCAGGCAGCGGTCTTGTAACCACGACCCGCTTAGGGCAGCAGTCCTTTACATGTTTTCTAGAAAGCTCTTTTAACATGACTCACATAAATTAAACATTTTACCAGCTTTCTTTCATTGCCATAAGGTTGCATTTATGATTCTGGTTCCCTGGAATAGTGTTTTGCCATTGTTTATAGTTTAAGAGTTCTATTTGGCTTTTACCTTGGGTAAATGCAAATGCTATAAATAGATGGCTTGTACTCAAGAAAATTGCCCCTCATTCACTTCTCATCTTCTCATTTTCAGTAATTCAGTCTTTTATTTTGCTTAGGATTCATAGTTTAGTTCGTTACATGCTTAGTTAGCATTGTTTTACTGTTGGTAAGCCACATATCCATCTTGTGCAAGCAGTGTTGTTATTTCATCCAATCCATTGGAGTAGAATAGCTTAGGAAGCCATTAAAGTTGCAGGTTTTTCTCCTCAAACAAGATAGTTTTAGGTTCTGGATGCTTTATGTTACATGACTTGCAATAGATCCCGCTAGGAATTACATAAGCCAAGCTCTGTACTCTTGCGCTATCCCTCTCCTACTCGCATTATATTCGGTGTGTATTCTGAGCTGCCTTTATCCCAATATCTACTTCTGTTGATGCTAGCATTACACCCTTTTCTAGATCCACGTGAACATGAAAGAACAAGGAGATCATACTGAGGGGACAAGATCACACACACCATCGAATTCGCCATTGTTCGCAGAATCTAGGTTCTAGCTTTCAAAGTTCTAGTTAGAATCATATCAAATAGAGTAGTTAATTGCTTTATTTTAGTAAATTATATTCTCGATATTGCCAGGGAAGCTGTGGGGATTGATAGTTTCTGAGAAACTATGATTCACTCCTCACTTTCTGAGGTAGGATCGAGAATCTTGCAAATAGATTAGATGAGCTATTTTATCATTTAGAATAGATCTACAAATTGCACAGACAAATAGCTACACTCGGTTATTTTGTTTGTTTTAAATTATTATTTTAGTTGTCTTTCTAGATATTTTAGATAGCTGTTTTCTTAAATTCGTAAAGTTCATCAGAAAAACACAAAAAGATAGAGAAAACATATATGCTATAGATACACTTCACATAGTTAAGTTTCATTTTGTTACAGTTAATTTACTTTGTTACTTTTGTATGACAATCACAGGACCTAGAGAGCCCGGGAATACATATTCGAGCTAATCATGCCTCACCCAATCTCATCATGGAAATAGCGATATAGATCAAAATCATAGGATTCAAGTCTTCCAAACAATGGTAAGCTTGCAGCAACAAATCAATTCTCAATTGAGCGAACTAAACATAGAAGACGACCAAGCACACACGTTTTGGTCAAATCAATCGAACTACATATTACCCTAGGCAAACATTCATATGACTGTAGAAGGGTTTCAAAGAGAAAAAACCTTTGGTTGTGATCCTTTGGTCCCACGCAAACTGAGATGTAGGAGACACTCTTCTAGATATAGATACCAGCCTAAGAATTTAGGTTGCACAAACACCTGTAGGGTATTCTGAGAAAATCACACAGTTGTTGATCCTAAACATAGAAGCTGAGAAAGCATACTATTACTGGATATTAGGGATTAGGACTTGATTTCATGCATGACCATAACAGGTTCACAACGACTAAGAGTCTACGGTTGTGACCCACAAATCCCGCAGCCCAACGAATCCACAGGAGAATTAGACATAGACACTGGCCTACGCACACTAGTATTCCAGTCTACTCCACTTCCACCTATCATCATCGAACAATTATCCTTTCTAGACATAACAGCTAACAAAGCTAGAGAGTTCTGGACTAGGCCAGAGAACCGTCTATAGGATTGGCTACATTTACCATCCACCATATGACCCTGTCCGAGAGAAATACACGAAACTATCCCAGGTCATTTTTCACGTATTCCACAACCCATAGATCGAATCACGCCAGAGCTCGATATTGATTGGAGCCTTCGAGCAGTCATCCTTGCTAACCGATCTATCATAGCAGCCCAAGTTAGGAGGGCTTTCTTTGCTTTATATTTGCAAGTTCCGTTAGTGCGCATTGAAGACATTAGATTGCCTAACTAGTTTGTCTATATCTCACACATATTCCATCCCCACCGGCTATCTCGGCACGACCTCGGGAGGTCGGGTGCGAGGAAGATTCACTTGTAGATTCCCATGCTCGCTTGTCACTTTTCCGTCGCACATCATCATAGACCATACATCTTAAATAACAGAGACCCAGCCCCTACAAATCTTTCCTAACGTGAGATCCTATCTATAGCCTCCCATTTGAATCCTTGTTATAGAACCTAATGTTATACAAATGCTTATTACATCCTTCATATCCCTCAGCACTAAGTTCTCTAAACCCTAGCATTACTATAGCATTCTGTTACTCAACATTTTACTCTCTATGCATTCTCTTCTTTGTTTTTACACATCTTCCTTGCTTTTGAGCATCTCTTTTTATAACATCAACACCCACCGCCATGCCTTCTCTCCTGAACAAATCATATGCCAAGTGTCAATGTGGTCCTCCAATGGTGAATGCTTATCCCCTTGCAAACCCTCCAATTTCTGTATTGATGTCTCTTGGGAATATTCCCTGCATGGAATATCCTTTTCTTGATCCCCAAGGTTCAAGGTTGGCACCTTATCCACTCAACACACCTATTCGATTCACTTTTTTCCTCAAGTTCCTCAAGAATGCCAAATATGGAAAAGTCCTTTGAACCCAATGTTGTGCACTCCGTGCGCACCTTGGTTTTTCCTAAACCCTTCTTAAGCATCATTGTACCATGCGCTTCTCCTTGCCCACCCTTCTCCTTACTGGTCATTTGCACGTACTTTCCCTTTGTTACTTAGCCAATATTCTAAGGCCCAACATCACCCCACACTAAGCTTGTTCTCCATCCTTAGAAACATATTGCTTCTTCAAAGAATAAAGAATGGTGGGACCCAAACAATTTGAATGAAGAATGAAAGAATGGAAGAATGAAGAATGGAAGAATTGAATAATATCTTCTTTCTGCTTGAGAGGAGTGGGAACTATTTCCTCACTATTACCCAATATTCTCCCAGGATTCCACTTCACCATGTTCCTACTAAAGTAGGTCACCCACTAGACTAATCACCTCCTCAAAACTTAGTTCATCACCCTTAACATTCATCGTATCTATAATTCCTTACGGTTTCTTTCTAAGATTGTCCAACATGTCCATTCTCGTATATGATCCGGGGATACAACTCCTTAATCTAGTTCTTAATTAAACCATGCATGGCTTTGATTGATTTCATCTTATTCTCCACCTCAGCTAGTATTTTATCGTTCTCTACCCTGGTTCCTTTGTTCATCTCTTGGAATTATTTCAAACCCGCTTCATGTGTAAAGAACTTGTATGCTTGCCACCCTATCTCTATCAGCGTTGTTATCATACACGACCTCAACTATTTACATGGCTATCTTCATAATGGAAAAGATCTTGGAATACCAAGTGACTATTTCCCGATCTTTAGTTTCTCTTCCTCCTTCTCAAACGCCAATGCTTCTTCTATGAATCCTTCACGAGCGGTCACCTTTCCATGGTGAGGATGCGGGTTAAGTATTCCAAGAATTGCAAGGTTGAATCATATTTTTTCTTAGGTAGGGAAAATTATTGGTGCTTCAATATTATAGAGTCTATAATCATCTCTATCTTCTTATACACCTGTGCACCTTCACCTTCTCCTACCTCAATTCACGCCTTATTTTTTCTTTGATCAGCTCCTCCTACTTTAAATCCTTGCTTTTCTCAATGATTTCTTTGTTCTTCTTCTCCATTTCTTCCTCTAAGACCCTTACTCTATCATTCCTCCCGAAGAGTCTCACCTCAACCTCCACCGACACCTTGTTAAGTGTGTTACATACTTGCTCATCGAGATAACAACCGATCTTTCACCAGAGGGTATACTCCTTATAATCTAGTATTTTCATCAACATGGGACTCAAAAGCCCAAGATATCTTGTACGAGGGTATGCACCCTCTTCTTTGAATGAAGACCATGCAAGGATTTGGTTGGAAGGCATGGTACTTTGGAAGTGTGTACATAGTACCTTATTCGGATCATTGATATAACTCATTCCTTTCTCTTATACCGCTACCACACTCTTCCTTTCCATGTGTACTGCCTCAGGGAAGCTTACCACTATGATGGGATCTCCATCCATGATTCCATATTCCTTCTCTACACTCTCCTCCTCTATCTCCTTGAGTACTTCATTGGCGCTATCCTCCACCTCCTATTCCACCAAGTATTTTATTATGCTTGCTACCTCCCTTTCTATGGCATCCTCTATCTACTCCTTGGTGAGGCTTGGGGTCCTTTGATCCTTAGTGTTCACCTCCTCACTTTCCCCCTTTCCATGAGTGCATTCTTCATCCTCATCCTTCTCTTCATTCCCTTCCTTGGAGTCATGTACATAGTATATGGTATTTTCCTAAGCCTCTTCATATTCTTCATCATCCCTGTTACCCTTATAACCCTCCAAGCTCATTGTTTCTTCCGAGTCCTCCTTTTTTGCTACCTTCTACTTCTTCCTAACTGGTGATTCCAGTATAGGAGACTCTTCCTTCTCTTATTTAGCAAGTCAATCCTTCCTTTCTGGAGATTCTTATTTTTAGGGGTTTTTCTTTCTTTGGATCCTCCTGCCTCATTGGTGTCTTTTATTTTTCCTTTCAAGGGGGAATTATTTGTCTATGCATAGGTGTTTGGATTTGCACTCAAATCCTACGCACTGTAAATTGTATTTTATACATACTTGGTGCCTTTTTCTCAAGAGCCTCCTCTCTATCCCTCTTCCTTGGTGTGGCCTTATTTCTTGTGGTAGGGTCTTCTAGGATTGAGACATCATTTTCCACATATGCACCCTTCTCATATTTCATCCTTATGCATTGTGTATACCCTTATTGTGGTTCTTCTAGCAACAAGCAAGGTCACTAGCTTCATCATGTGTACGTCATGGGAGACATACTTCTCCACATAGGCATGCTTCTTTGGGTATATCATAATCCTATGTAACTCATGGTAGTCTTGGTCTACCAAGCTGAGATTGAACCTCAACATTGTTACCTCCTTCAAGCGGTTAACCCCGGCTTAGAAGTGATGCGAAGTGAAGGAGAAAGGTAATTTACATCATGGGCTCTTAGTGTTGTCTGCCAAAGTGAACTTGCCAATACAAAACTATTGGTATAATACAAACTCAACTTCCCTTACAGTAGAGATGGAAATTACTTGGGTATTATCCACTCGACCTTTTATACCATTTATCTAGTTCAAATTTTTCTCGCCCATTGGGACTCTAATTTTTGAAAAGATGATGGTAAGGAAGTTGTTACCAAACATGATTTTTTATTCGTCATGGATGACACTGATGATCTCTTCTACTATGAAGGCTGAGAGTTGTAGATGGTTCCTTATGATATATTTAAAAAACATTCAACCAAGACTTGTTGACCTGTGTCCACCTCTTCTGTACATTAAGCTTCAATACTAGGCGTGCAACCATCCTCATCATAGGGTCATAAATTTCTGATATGTCAAAGTACCGTGATCCCTTTTTATAGTCATAGGCCTCCAAAATTTTCTTTATGGCCTCCTTTTCATCCAATTCATCATCAATTGAATTTCTATCATAGGTAAAACCAATAAATTTTGAGATCGGTTGGGAGTTATCCTTATCCTTCATCCTCTGCGAAGTAAAAATTGTCTTCATGCACACACAACATTAGCCATTAGTATAACCACTCGGGCTTTCCAAAATAGGGTAAATCATAAAGTTACAATAACGTGACCTTCTCCATCTTCACCGTACTTCATTGCAATAGATGGGCATTCAGCAAAGTGTCCTCTTGTCTTTAGGTCTAACCATTTCTAATGCCATCTCTTTCTCTATGGTGCTTGTTCAATGGTTATAGTCACTTACAACCATCTTTCTCAAGTGAGACACCCATTATTTTCCCAAAGCAATACACTATTCGGGTATTGCATTTCTATGTACAATTATTCATCAAACCGGTGGAGACAAATATTTTCCCTTTTCTCTTTCCCTTCTTTGGTGAAATGGTGGTTACCTTCCTTGGTGCCATTTTCTCTTATCGGGTTATTTAAAAATTGTTTTCTTCCTTCTGATCCTAGCTCGCTTAACTCTACGGATCTACTCTTACAGGAGAATCCCTTAAATCTTGTGCCCTAGCTGTGGAACCCTAACTTGGAAAAATACTTCCTTCCATAAGACATCATCTTCACTTGCAGGTTTCAAACTCCTACAACCATCTACCTCACACCCGTGTACTATTTTTCCACCTTGATTTGTTAACCAAATTCGCTATACACTTAGATCTTCACAACCTTCTTTTGTGTAATGTTTTCTCAAGGATGCCTTGTTTTCCAAGAGCTCTTCAATATCACAAATGCAAGGTAAAAATAATGTATCCTCACCTCTTACTTATAATTTTTAATTCTTTTCCAAAATAAATGAAATGTAACCTACCATCGTACCTTTACAATAAAGGAATATTTTTCCTCATAATCTAACCTTCAACGCTTTTACCCCCCATGCCTAATTGTGCGTGAGAACTCCTACAACCTTATGGTGCACAAAAATCCTTATTGACCAAAGATCCTTTCACATTTTCTCTCAAAGATGAAGGCACTTCTTTTGTCCTTACCATGAGTTTTGATATCACCTACCTCATGTTGTTCCTATGCTTCTCATACTTGTACATGGTCTTCCAAACTCTTTACACAAAAATACTTATGTCCACCTTTTTTATGCACATCCTTCCATACTACGCACTTTTGATCCTTCAATATGGGTAATCGAAACATATCTTCCACTACTAGCTTCCATTACTTGTCGCATTACTCTACCCCACACTAAAACAAATGCGTGGTCCTCTGTGCATGGTTTTTGTAAAATAATAAGTGGCTACCAGCACACAATGCACCCACGATAAAAAGAAAGGGAACAAACAATGAGAAGGGAAAAAAAAGAAAGGAAAAATGATTTAAAGGAAACCCTTGGCTGAATGACAATATCACTTTATTTATGATTACACATAAGCCTTATTTATAGTAGGGATTCAACCTACTCCCATTGAAATGGCCTAGTAATCTCATCCCATCTAGTGCTTATAACTAGAATGCACCTAAATCAAGGATGTACGAGATGATATATGGCCCTAACCAATGGAATTTTAGTTTCCTAGGATGGCGTAGAAATTTGGAGTCATAAAGCAAGACCATTTGCCCAACCTTGAATTTTTGTTTTTAATATGGCGATCATGCCATGCTTTTTTCATGCCTTTTTAGTCTTCTAACTCCACCTAGAAAGTGATTTCCTTTCGTCCAACTACATTAACTTCTCCATGCACTCCTGTAGTGCTTTCTCATCAGCTAATCCTCCTACGTACGCAATACATAGGGATGGTAGCATGAATTCTACTAGTAAAATAACTTCCATGCCAAACACCAATTAGAATGGTGTGGCCTTGTTTAATTTCTTGTAGGTAGTCTTATATGCCCATAGTACAACTAAAACTTTTTCATCCCAATCCTATCTTCCCACATCAAATTTTTTTATTAGCATGTGACTCAGAATTTTATCAAACACCTCAGTAGTTCCATTAGCTTGTGGGTGATATGGGGTAGTCTTGTGATGGGCTATCATGAATTATTCCAACAAGATTCTAACTATCTCATTCAAATAATGAGCACCCCTATCACTCATTAAGATTAGCGGACATCCATATCTTCGATTATATTTTTCCATAAGCACCTATCTATTGTTGATACTGTGTAGTCCCTTGTAGGTGCTTCCTCTACCCATCTTGTTAAGTATTCGGTGCCGGTGATGATATAGTGTAAACCAATCCTTCGTGTGGCATGTGAAATTGGTCCTAAATAATCAATGGGCCACCACTTCTCAAATGGTTTTGTGCTACCTATCATCCTCAAGGGCATCTCATCCCTTCTTCCTGGTTTGTTAAGGCATAGGAAATGGTCACAAGTCTTGAAAAACTCAATGCAATCCTGGTAGATGTTTTCCCACCAAATTACCGCTTGATAGAATCTTTTACATGGTGGCATTCCGTATGTAGTGTCCTCCTACAATCCCTTTGTGTAGTTTCTCCATGATTTTAATGCAATCATGTTTAACCACACACCAATGCAAAACCTCATTGCATCCTATCTTGTATAATTCTCCATTGATTAGCATGTAGGGCACGATGTGTATGGATAACTATTTTCTTTCTAGATTCTTCATTCACTCGACTCTAAGCCCATTTTGATAAACACACCAATATATTCCAAAGGAGAAGGTGCATGCCAAAAATAAATAATTGTGTCGAAATTATATCCTCATTTCTCTCGCACATCCTCCCTTGAGTTAATCCTTGAAAAATGGTCAAGCCTTAAGTTACTCTTTGCTAATTTCAAAACAATTGTAAATTCAAAGTCTTGAAACAAAAAGACCCATCGACATATATGCCCTTGCAAAACGGGCTTGTTCACCAAGTAATTTAATGCCATGTGGTCTGTGTAGAATATGAAGGGTGTTGGTAGTAGATATTACCTAAATTTTTGCAATGTGTAGATCATTGATAGTGCTTCGTGCTCAGTAGTAGTGTAGTTATATTCTGTTGGTGTTAAATTCTTGCTAGAAAAACACAAGGGGTGGTCAAAAATCCCTTCTCAAGTCTGTGATAAGACTACCCCAATCACCATCCCTGAAGTATCAACATGTACATGGAATGGCTTATACTAAGAGGAAAAGTCTAATATGGGCACAATGATAAGCTTATTCTTCAATGTATCAAACATTGTCTGTTGTGCCTCTCCCCAACGAAATGCACTTTTTGTTTTAGTAAATTCTCCAATTGCGTGGCAATTTTGGCACACCTCTAAATCAATTTCTGGTATTATTCCATATGCCTAAGGAATTCATACACTACACTTTGGCTGGTAGGTTCCCAAAATCTCACAATAATGAAAACTTTAAAGGGAACCATCGTAATATTTCCTTACATATGATGTGCCCCAACAGGGTTCCAAATGGAGTAGCGAAGAGACATTTATTGAAGAATTGTCACAATGGTCTTTCACTAGTCCATGCACTGTCCCAGTCATCAAGGTAGACCTAAAGGAACTTATAGATAAAATCCTAAAATGCCTAGACCACTATGCATGAAAACACAACAGAACATTCCTCGGTCCAAAAAGCATGACGATGTAGGAAAAATTACCCATTCAAAGGATAAAATTGTCTTTTCTTGGTCTTCTTTTGCAATTCTAACTTAATGATACCCTAAGAATCCATCTATGAAAGAACAATTCTCGCACCTAGCTACTCCTAGGATTTCCTTGGCAAGAAGGGTTTGAAAGGGATCAATTACATATATTGAATTTAAGTCCCTATAGTCAATATAGATCCTTATCCTTCCATCCTTTTTAATGCTAATGACAATGGGGCTTATCCATTCTAATTCCTCCACAACTTCAATGATGCATGATGTGATCATCTTGTCTATCTCCTCCTTGAATCGAGACACACAAATTTGGATTCATTCGGTAAGGTCTCTTTCGATTTGGACACACACCCTCCTTTAACTTTATTTTCATCTCCCCTAAGGAGTGGTGGACACCTTTAAGCTCATGGTACCTACGTGGAAATAAGTCTTGAAACTCACGTAATAGGTCAATGATCTTTGAAACCCTTTTTTCGACCAATAATCTCCAATAGTGGCCTTCTTAGGTTCCATTTACGAGATGATGTTAACCTTATTTTTTAAGGGGCTCATGGTAGGCACATGCTTTCTCATCAGCACTATCCATAACTTCATGTGTACCTTCAGTATGGTTAACATCCAAATTTTCCATCTCTTCACCATCTATCATATAGACCATCTTTCCCTTCTCTTTCTCCATGCATACGCACTCAAGTTGTGTCTCTTTTGATTCTTCCCCATCAAAGTGCACTTCCAAAACAGTTCACCCAATAGCTCCATTATTATATCCTCCACCATGGCACTATCTCCCATTGTTAGGTGCTTAACAACCTGCAATGCCTTATCCACTGATGACTTGGTGCTCGATATTCAAAATCTTAAGGGAGGTAAACTGTAAAATCTTTCCAATTTCCTTTCTAATGGTGCATCTATGAGTGAATGTACCATGTGCATGCATAGCCTTGTAAAGTGGAGTATAACTTATGCACCCATAGAAAAGGTGGAAATGCTTCCGTACCTTCCATCTATGACTTCTCAAATGTTTGGATGTGAAATGAGGTGAGCTCCTTCCCATGATAGTATTGTATGATATTGGGTGTATTGTTTTGAGAAAACCTAACCGAGAACGCAATTCTCACTTCATGCCACTCTAAAAGGCTATCATGATGGGTTTCCCACCAATGATTTGTGGTCTTGCACAATTTATAGCTGAGCATGCTTCTTCTTTCGATCTCACTTTTCCACTAGGTCTCCATCTCTCATAAGAAAACATCGGGCTTGGTCTGTTTAGAGTAACTTGAAACTTCTTTCCTCCTAGGTGCTTGTGAACACTCCTTTGTTACTCCCTGTAAAAAACCTCTCAATTTCCACCCAATTAACACATAAGTCTTGTGTGCCCAATTTTCATATTCTACAGTAGTGGTATCACTCATAGATTTAGCTTCTTCAAACTAAATAAATCCTTCTCTAAGATTAACAACGTTAGGGTCCCCGATAGAATGCACATATATCCTGTCAATAAATTCTTCACCTGGGGGCTGAATATAGGTGTTGACTTCCCATCGGTCAAGGGGATGATTAATCATTCTTCCTTGTTCTCAAAACTTATGTACCCTTTATTGAACCATAGGTCAACATTATTCTTATAACACTAGGGGCACCCAAGTAATGCTAGAAAGTTTTCCACCTCGGCTAGTGCCAGGACCTTGAAATCCTCAGTGAACTTCACCGCTTGGATAGTGATAACAAAATCCTTCAAGACACTAATGGGCATTACCTTTGTCTTGTTTTCCATAGACAACAAATTTGAGGATGGCTGTAATGGGGACCTTTCCATTTGATTCCAGGTGCATCTAGGCTGAGAACATTGACTTCTACACCCGTGTCAATCAAAATATTTCTTAGAAGCTATCCATCCACAACCACATACAAGGTAATATAATGATCATAGTCAAGGCTATGGGGAGAAAGGTTAACATTAAAAACCTACTTCTCGTGCTCTACTCCGGCAATAGTACTTTATCCCATAACCATTCCCCTAGTAAAGGAATGATATTCTCCAACCTCGGCATTTTCATACTTCCTTGACCTCATCCCAATCCTTCGCCCAGAGATTCAATCTTGTTTCTTTTTCTAACTTCCTTGACTTCTCCTTGTAGGATTTGAATTACATCCATGGTCTCTTAATACACCTCTTTCTGATGAGTAGGGTCTGGAGACTTACTAAACACCTATTCTCTAGTAACTAAAGTGGATTCTTCCTTGATGTTTCCATTATACGCACAACTTCAGCTCGCATCGTCACTAGTACAAGCTTTAATTCTAAATAACACACCACCCTTGGCATATATTACAAGTTGGCCTTATTTATGCTTAACATTTCAGATCCTTTATACTTAGGTGATGCTGGATCATATGTTTAAATAGATCTAGGAAATCCTCATACTGTGATTCTTTCCACACTAAGGGAATCACAATAGATCAAGGAATTCATGCTTATAGTGCTCCATAGATCCACATTTGTAACAAGTTCCATAAAGGAACTCACTTCTTCCTCCTCTGCAGTTTTCATGACCACCAAAACCTCCTCTAAAACATCTTCCATGTGCCCCTCCATATGCACACCCTTCATAATGATGACCATCATCCTTAGAATTATTTGCGAGGTTGGATTGACACACACCAATATCAATGGAATAATGTATCTGGTCAATCAATCTACAATCTTTGGTGTCATGAGTAGTAGAGGTGTAAATATTGAAATAGCAAGACATATTGTTACAAATCGTGTACAACAGTAGAGGGAAATCTACTTGCCTCATGATCTCTGTGGAAAATCTCATAGTCCACTATTGTGGCGAGTCTTGATCTCTGAGGAAAACTATTCTTTATATGCCCCTCTACCTCACAATCATGGAGCATAGGAAACTATGAGTCTCATGCACCGAGTTTGAATATATCTTCTATAACTTCCTCACCATTACAACAATTTGAGCTTTAAGAAAAGGGATAACACAAGTATCCATGCTTCCAATATCCTCAGCGCACAGGGAAGTCTCCAAGGCCTCACGTGGGTCTGTGAAAGTCTTATGCATAAGTGCTCTCCTAAAAGGTGTTATCAACCCTCTAAAAAACCATTGAGTGTGCTAAGAAGGGTGAATATCATAAGACAAATTTGAAAAGAGAGTCTTAAAAGACACGTCATATCGTATACATTATTTTTCATACCTTTTTGAATATTATTTAGTGTGCTAATGTTTTTTGAGTAAACTTGGGGATATGAAATTCAACTAAGAAGGCATTATATAACTAAGTGTAATATACCACTATCTGATGGGGTCATACTTTCTTTGGTACAAACTATACACATGTCCTTATAATATTGTTACAAACTAACTTTCCTTCCATTCTAGGGATGTGACCCTTCACGCACCATAGCAGTTCACACTTGTGTACATGCTCAAAGCATAATCCTCAACACCTTTGTAGTTTGGTAGATGTAAAGAAATTTCGAAGAATACTTGCTAAGGTGGTTGAGTTTTGTGTCTTCCGATCCGTAACCTTGATTCCTCTCGGTGTTTCCTCCACCACCAAATCCACAAGATCCACCAGTGCCTACTCATCTTAATCCACCAAATCCTCTAGATCGCCAGTCTACCAGTGCACTAGAGCTTATTCCACCAAATCCACCTCTCGTAGCTGGTAAATTCCCTAAAGTGGTTGTGCCTAGTGTTCCTATTGTCGCAATGAATTGTACACCAAAATTTTGTGATATTTCACCATTACCAGATGTGTGTCTTGTGCCGATTCTAGATGTAATACCCAAGCTTAATGTACCCGTACTTTTTCCAAACGTTGTTCTATACAATATACCTCTAAACATAGGAAATGATTGTGTAGCCATATATGTTCCAAATACAAAGTTATACCTCCTAGGTGCATATCATTCACTTCCACCAATACCAATTGGGTTAGTAGTACTTATCTTTGGATTTTGGAAAATAAGCACTAGGGGGTTGGTCGTAGGTGGATTGAGATGCATTTCGATGACTCTCCTTTCTCCAAGTGATGAACTCTCATCAGAAGTTGAAGGGGTCTCTCTCCCATGCTTGCTAAGATGGGGTACCAAAGATTACCCAATATCCACGTCCTCTAGGTGAACCTCAATTCCTTCTTGAAATGTCTGCCTCCATAGATCCATCAATCCTACAACCTCACATTTTATAGCCAACTCCCTTTCTCATGCTTCACTATACTTGAGTTGTCTCTCTTCCCTCTCCTTTTTAGCCGCAAGGTCCACCATCTTCCTCCACCATAGCTTCCTCTCCTAGCACTCAGAGAAATATTAGCCGACGATACAAAATTATTTTAAAATTAGTGTAATGATCATGATATTTATGGATAAAGGGATAACACAAAAAAATGATCCTCTAGGCTCCCTTAATAACTCAAACTCAACAACCTCCAGACAAGAATACATAGAAATAGTGTATTCTAGGGTATAAATAATTAGTGATCTTCTCCACCAATGATCAAAAACACATGTCCAAGTTAGATCAACATCTTGTAGCCTCTAATACTCATCTTGGGTCCACACATGAGATCTATAGTACCAACTTGATCTAGATGCATACACCGAAATCCATTCATACAACTCCACTAGAAATTAATAAAAGAAGATCTCAGATAGCTCATGATATATATGTTCTTCTTCCCATTTATGTGCATAAAAGTCAAGTACAATTCTAAATCTCTTAGTAAACTCATCCTCTATGCTTTTAAACAATGCTTCGATATTATCTAGTGTCAAGTGTTCTATTATCATGCATCATTCTCACAACAGATATGAAAATAGGTCCGACAATGGAACCAATATGTAGTCATTTTATCTACCCTCAATATTAATTTCTAACCCCAAGCGAGTCACCTATCACCCAACAGGCTCACGGGTGCTCACTTGAGGCACACGCGGCACCGAGCCCCTCCTTTATGAGAGAATTATGAGAAGGTTTTCCCATTCAAGGAGGCTAATTTTTAGAATGATAGGTACAATCAATTAGTTAAAAGAAAATTTGAAGTAGCGATTGTGCAAATCCACACATCAATGCATTATACAAACTTAATAACAATGTAAAAATCATAATAAACTAGATATGAGCCATGACAGTCATATAACACAAGGGTTTTCACCCTTAGACATGATATATAGAATGAACCCTTATATATATTCATTAGTAGCCACATTACATTTAAAGGAGGTCATCACACACTATACATCTTAAATAATAGAGACCCAAGGTTCCGTGTTGACACCTTATCCACTTAGCACACCTAGTCAGGTCACGTTTTTTCTCAAGTGCCTCTAGAATGCTGAATATGGATAATTCCTTTGAACCCAATTCTCTTCCTTCCATGTGTGCCCTAGTTTCTCCTAAACCCTTCTTAAACCTCTTTGTCTTGCGTGCTTCTCCCTTCACTTTCTTCTCCTTCATCGGGTCATGTGCACTCACATGCCCTTTGTTACTTATCCAATATTCCAAGGCCCAACATCTCACATGCTATATTATACATTTATGGAAAATTGGAGTAGTCCTCTACAACTCATGTAGGAGAATCATCTAAAATCAATTCAAGGAATTTTTTTCCTAGCTACAAGGTCAATGAAGTTTTCTTTGGTATGTGGAGTCATGAGAGAGAGAGAATCAAGAGTGAGAGAATTTTTATTTAAAATTGGAGATTTTTCCTCCCAAAGTGTATTTCAATTATAAAGGCATAATAAAAGATTCCTAGAGGTTGAGTTAAGGTTGGTATGTGTCCTTTTGAGTCATAGAGTGTGTAGTGAGTCATCATGTGAGTGGAATAGTTATGAAAGGTGTAAAATGATGTAAAATGCCTAAAATGTGGGAATGGACATATAATGAGTCATCATGACTTGTGGAAGGGTAGTTACACTTTAGGTAGGAGTTAGATGGATGTTGAAGTTTGAATATAAGAGGAAATAGGAATTAGTTAGTTAGTATTGAGAAATCATTCCTTGTGTAGGAGGATGAGAAGAAGGTTGGAGTGCGGGAAAATTTATATATTTGAAGAAATATAATGATACATGAATACAAGTTCAATTTTAGTGTGTTTATCTTTCCTCCTTAAGGATATTACTATGTTTTCATTTAGGAATGATAGTTATTTATCATGATACTTATATGGGTCTAGTAAATGATTATTGATAAGTCTTTACTTGCAATACTTTGAGATCGATGTGATAAACTCGACGTTATGTTATAGATAGAAAATTGGTGTAACGAATAATGTTGTTGATATTTTAGTAATCTTGCTTGCATTCCATAGATTCATTTTGAATGGTTAAGGTTGGTATAAACTCTATTTTGAGGGACGAGATGGATCCTTTAATGGAATATTGATGTGTTATGATTGTGAAAATTTGTGCGAATGAGAATTTTGATTGATTTTTGAGGAAAGGATAGTGAAATATGTTTCCATAAGGGTATTAAAGGTTTTCATGGTTTAGGAGAAAATTCTTCTTGATGTTTCCTAATGTATGTTGAAAGGTACCAAGAAATAGAAGACTATGGCTATGAGTGTAATTTTGGACAAATGAAGATTCATTGAACAAGAAATGGATTGAATGTATATGAAATATCTAGGGAAGATGTATGGGAGCATGTCAAGAGGTTTAGATAATCTATTTTTTTCAAACAAGATGCAGGAGTTTCATTTTTGGAGTTGAGGGTTTGAGCATCTGTCCCTCTTGAAGCTGGTATAAGCCCATCAATAGTTGAAAAACAATGGTAAATGACTTAATCACTCCCACTATTAACCTATATAAGTTGGGGATGAATATATAGTTTTCATGGTCAAATTTTAGGTTTTGGAAACAAGATGATAGAAATTTATAAAGATTTATTTGGTTCATAGGTTTATATAGTACTTAGTAGGGTTTCAAAGATAAAAGTGTGGTAAAAATTTTGTAATTAAGAATCCAAATATAGAAATTGGAAGAAATTATGGTGAAGGTAAATTTCAACTATTGGAGAAGGATTTTGAGGTTTCATAGGTTGAAAATGGAGAAATTCATGATAGTCCTCATCTAGGAGACGGTATAACACAATGTATGACCTAAAGAAGTGGTTTGTTTTCCAAAGGAAGTATACTTTGGTCTTTGAGTTCAAAATGAAATTCAACATGCTTCAATAACCCCTTAATGGGTATCATAAAAATTAGATTTTGTGATTGGGTGACTTCTAGAAATGTAGTTCTAGCTGACGAAAAGCGTCATAGGCTAGTTAGGCCTTTAAGAGGAAAAAGTGAAAAAGTGATGTAAGGGGAGCTATATAAGGAGTTAAGCTCTAATATTTTACACACACCTTATGGGTCATGCAAGAGATATAAGGAAGTTTACAAAATATTTTGGGTATCTCTAGAAGTTCCAATCCATGAGTGGTGCAATAACTCATGTCTTAAGAACATCTAATAGGAAATTTTGGGTCAAGAAGGGAATTCGATGATTTAGGTCATTGTGAATTTTTTTAAAAATTTAACTAAGATTGGATGATTTTTTTAAATAGGGGAGAAGGTATATGATGCATCAAATAATCAAGAGAGAAAAATTTCATTCCTAAGCAATAGTTAGAAAGAGGGAGCATGGAAGTTTTAGACAAAGGAGAGTAGTGTTGTGTTTTGGGTTGTTTTCAGTTCATTTTGTGGTCAATATAACTATGTTTTGAGGTGTTTAATTAGGGTAACTGAGATAGAGGTCATTAAAGGGGTATACAGTGAAATTGAATTCTTAGATAAGGTGCAAGGAGCTGGACATTAGCAAGATTAGTGACAGGTAAGAAAAGGAAGACTTGTATGAGCCTTACATGAGGTTGATGAATGATTTAGAATAAAATGAAGGTTAAAATAGGGTATGGTGATGATAAGACATATCTAGGTGAGAGGTTATCATTTTCTGTAAGTTTTAATCCTGTTTGGGCTTGTATGATCCTTAATTGCAGAGTAAGGGTGAAATTTTTGCTTGAACATTTTTATTATTGAACCACATGAATGAAAGCGTTTTTATCTCGCATCAAAAACATAAAATAATATAATTTTAAAAATTAATCAAGAAAGACTAAATATACCTCTTTTTCTCTGAATCACTTTGAGCTAGGATTTAGCTAGGGTTTCAAAACAACTTAACTTCTTAACTATCGATCATAAAAATGTCACAATAAAAAAACCTAATTATTTTTGTGAAACCTTATTAGTTACATGGAAAAAATCCCTGAAATTCTCTACATCCCATGTATATCATACAATTCACAACGAGCATCAGAAAGTAAACTTTTAGCTCAAAAACACACTCTAGATTACCTGATTTTGCCAAAATTGATTTATCCTACGAAATATTATTCAAAATGACCTAAAAATTATCCTGAAGAATCATGAAAACATAATATAAATATCAAAACTCATTATCTATCCCAAATAGGCCTGAAAATCTCCAGCCATTAAGACTTACCTATGCAATCTTGCATATTCTCCACCTACTTGCTTCCTAAAGACCTCAAACATGCACTGTACCTTTGATTGCTGAATTAAAACTCACCATAAACATCATTTAAAATTCCACCATGATGCTACCATACATGGACAAGAATTATTATCTACATTTCTCATACCTCCATACCATTCGACATGTAACAGGATATGAATAAGCACGAAATGACCTCAATAAACCATGACACCTCACGAATTAACCATACCGACCTCATAAAAACTCTTAGACACATGTAAATACCTATAAGACCATGTATGACCTATTTAATACCTTCAAGTGACTTGGGAGGAGTCAAACCATGACTATGCACACTAGACCATGCACCAAGATCTCATAGAACATTATTGAACTTGGACACTACCAATCAACCATTATGTTTGACCTTGATTTACACCTCATGGAGACTCATAAAAATCATTAAACCATTTTACATAAATATAATTGAAATAAATGAAAAAACTAACACACAATGGCTAACATAGTGGTGTTTAGTTTGGGGTGTATGGTGTAAACCTAGAAAGGTGAAGGTCTCGGGTTTCTCTTGATATCAAAATCAGACCTAGATGTGTAGGAGTAGAGCGAGGTTAATGAATAATAATTTGATGTTTATCACATCTATAACATTCTTTCATTAATATATTACTAAGGATATGGGAAATGGCATACATTTCCTCTTATTATTCTTATACTTGGCATGAACATAAGCTAGTTTTCTATATAGCTTGAACATTATGATTTTGTCACTTGGGTACGGGTAGCCTAAAAGGAGAAAGATCATAGAAAATGAATTTGATGTAGCTAAAGGTGGAGATATATATGGAGTGACTCCCATACCTTTTGATTAGTGCAACTACTTGGGAAGATATTCTTCATTCTGGATTACCTTCAAGGATCTTGATGATGAACATGATGAATGCATCATTCACCCAAGAATAGTGGTAATTTCTCTCCATATGAGTTAATTGTAGATAATTATCACATGTAGTTTATTTTTGAGGCACATCGGTAGTAGTGGGAAATCATTTGAAGGAACTTGTAAAGGAAAGGTAATACACCAAGTAAGAAAGCATAATAAAATTCTTAGTGGAGGGAAAATGAATCAGTTGCCAATGGATCTTGTCGGTGATGATCTTTCCCCAAATATACAACCTGGTTTCCTTCACTAGTCAAGAGGATAAACTAATCCATCCAATACTAATAGTGTTTCATCATTTCTTCCCCCATCACTCGCTTAGTAGAATAATGACATCAAAGAAGACCTCATGAAATTCACTTCTTGATAGGTTCTTGGGAATGCGGGAAGGATTCCTTCCTTGTCTCATCCAAAAATGAGTGCTAGGCCTTATAATTATGAATAATTATTCACCCAATCTCATGAAGAAAATTACTTAGATACGATGAGCATGTTATTACTAGTGGGAATCGGTAAGCACTTCGAGAAATTTCCTTAGGAGTGAGAAATGTGAGGAGTGAGTTGTCATTTTTTTAGTTGTTCTAGAATGATGCTCATAGTGTTGTGTACAATCCAAGACTAATTCAATGCTCGAATAGAGAGTGGGTGAACTCATTCCTCAAATATCCCAATTTAGTGTATTTTATCCTCCACGAGGTCTGAAAATCATTCTATTTTCAAGTCCTCAAGATCCACATGGGTGATATCATTATCTCCCACACCAGGTATTTAGTGATCACGGTTGAAATTGGATCCAAACCCGAATACTTGAGGCGTATAGTGTAAAAAATAATAAAGATAGGTGGAATATGAACTTATGGGAGTGAATTAAGTTTATTTGCAAGGATTACTATTTTTAGTAGGTCTTATCTAAGACATCATTTTTTTAGTAAGTTTTCATAATTTTCATGTTTTGATGTTTTATTTCTAGTTTGGAGTATCACGGGTGCTAAGAATTTTCCATTTTGGAAGCTTACTATATTTGGACATGTGGAACCTTACACACTTGGTATTTTTGGATGAAGGTCTTCTAGATGTTGGATTGTAAAAAAATTGGTTTCAAAAGTTAAGGTTTTAATTCGGGACCTTATGCTCTCGGTTTTTGAGGTTTTTCAATTATCGGACCTCTGTAGATATGAAAGGTAAATTCTGAAGATGAAACTTTCAAATGGCTAAAATTTACATAGGGCATCAATGAAAATTATTTTATAACCAACTTAAAGGAAATTTTGAGAGGAATGCATTGTTAGAGTTTGGTTGAAATCAAGTGCATGGTTAGAGAGTTATAAAAAAATTAGTTTTGGGAGCTTCATGTTCAAGGATAATTTTAGTAGAATTATTGGGAATCAATAAAGGGTTCGTATGGAAAAAATAGAAATTTTAATGATTAAATGAGTAAGTGTGTGAGATGAGGAGAATTACTAAATTTTCATTTGTAAATCTTAGGTCACTTTTAACCCGACAACTTAAATAGAGTTGGAATGTGGTTGAAGTGGATTTTCACCTATAAAAGATGGATAATAGGGAAAAAATGGACACAAAATTTTGAATTGCACTAGATGGTAACAAGTGGTAGATTTTGGTTCCTGTGGATGAGATTCAAGGGTTAGGAATGAGAACTGGACCAAGATTTGAATTTTTAATCGACCATGGGATACATGGAAGGAACGGGTCAAAATTTTGTGTTTCCAGTGTCACATTTTCACCTTGGGGATAATGCATATAGTAAGGTTGAAAATGTGTAACTAGGTTGAATCACACGGAAGGGAGACAAGGTGGAGTACAAGTTTGTGCAACCTAGGTACAAAAGTGGTAAGGAGTGAGTTGCGAGATGTTCGAAATGATGGAGGTTACAATTTTGTGCCCCTTTATACCCTTTACACCATGGGGACAATCCAAGGGGACAAAGAGAGTGAAAATTTTTGACCGAAGGGTTTGGTTACCATAAAAAGTGGGCCAGAAACCTAAAACACTCATTTTCTCACCCTAACACCTAAAGTCATGTTCTCAAGTGACGAAACTTAAAAAATGATGGAGGATCACACTCTAGTGTCCCCCTTACCCTTTGCATAGTATGGAAAATACAAGTGGATAACAGGGGTGAAAAAGTGTTACAAATCGGTTTTAAAGTGCGATGTCACCCACCGAGTGCATTTAAGGAACCTACAAGCTGCGCGTTTTTCACCACTGGAGCATTAAATAATGTTTTGGGGTATGAACATATATTATTTTGACTCCAAAATTCCTTTTTACATCATTACATCCAAAATAAGGAGTGAATTATTCCTTATATTTCAATTTTAGGTCTTATTTCAATCTTGAGTAGAAGGGGTAATTGCATTGTCCTCAATTCTAAAAAAATAATTTTAAATATTGGAAAAAAATTGACATGCCCATAATGAAGAGGGTTTGAAAATATTTCTATCTATTATTTGTTTTCCTCCCATATCCTTATGAAATTCCCATAATTATCTAAAAATATTGGCTTTCACTATTAGAGTCTTCATTCCTTGTGCCCAAAACTACTTGATCTTGTTCAATTTATTCCTATCATCAACTTATTCAAAAAAATTCCCTAAAATTCCTTGGATAACTTCATTATTATTTTAAAACACCCTTATATGATTTGTATATTCCTGTAAGCTTTTGAATGGTGTTTACTAGTTGTAAAATTCCAAAATGGCCTTTTCTAGGCCTTTGGGAGAAGTTGTTCTTCCTTGAGTCTTAGTGGCTTCATCAATCACCTTAGCATTCATCAATACACTTGAAAAACTTTAAAATATTGTTATTACATTCTTCTCGAGACTTAAAATTGGATAAAATTTAAGATAGGATGGATAGAGGAATGGTTCAAACTGACTGGGAGAGAAAATTTTCAAGTGGGGGATTAGTTATCATGGCCAAAATCTTCAATTATTCATGTTAAACATTTATCGTGAAAACATATAAATCTACATTGGAAACATTTAACTATAATAGGAAATATAGAACCTCATGTATCTCATGAGTAAGAAGACCCGATGCCTTGACAATGGTGCAATAGGTTCATTCCTTCACCAACTAATACCAAAAATGACTTGAAGATGGAAAATTAAAAAAACACCAAACGAGAAGGGAAACACACAACATAAAAGAAAAATTATGCTACATGGGAAGAAAATTTATAGCTATGGAGAAATAATATACAAACACCCAACAATGGGTTGAGAAAAGTAGGTACCATCATGGAATAGTGGGCTGAATTCATACTTCTAAAATTCAAAAACAACCAATTGGTTGTGCCACACTCTTATGATCACTCGTATGGTTTAGAAGAAGAAGAGAGACCAAATTTCAATTCTCATACTACTATTTCATAGAATGTTTTTATATATAATGAACACTTTGTAATTTGTTTGAAATTTATACTCTTTATGGTTTTCAGCTAATATCTTGTGACCATGAGAAGCCATTCTTCCATGTTTTCAAAAATGGAATCATTGCTTTCAATATGAAGGTAGTCATCATCCTTAGGTGAAAAATTCAGCATGGGTTCATTCCTTTAATTATAAGGGAATTTGGAAGTGATGACAAACAATTGATTCTCTCCCCATTTAAAATAATCTTCTAGTTTCTCATTAGTTTATTATTTTTCATGATTCCTTTTTGTGCATGACGGTTCATTTTTGATATGGTAGGAATTATATGATGCATCCTCCTCATGGAAATATAAATGAAATAATTATAGAGTTAAAACATGGGAATAACCACTAATTCCATCCTGAAAATATCCCAGACATTCCTTTTCATTGCATGGAAAATGGAAGACCCCATATTCACAATTATGCTTTTTATCATTCTCTCTTTGTGATGAGTGGGAAAGAAATTAATTAGAGAGATCATGTGCTCCTCTCTTATCAGAAACTATTTTAAGAAGGAAACTAAATTCTTTTATTTTCTCTATTTCATCATTAGGCATTTTCCCATCAAATGAAGAGCCAAAATTAGAAATGAAATAATCAATAATTACCTGAAAATCTGAAGAACCTTTGATGTAGAAGATGGATTTATCTCTTGAATGTCTTTACACTTGGTGGAACTCTCAAAAAACATTAGATCATCAATTATGATACAATAATTCTCATCTCCCATGCACATTTCTTTGCTAAGGGATTGTGCTCTAGGCCAAAGTGAAACTATGATGAGTTGAGATTAATTAGGATGTTATAAAATAGAACAGTCATGAGTGGCACAAAATTATATTCCTAGGATAAACACTTCATGGTATGGAGAATCATTAGAATCGACCTCCAGAAGGTAGTTATTCTCCTCCTCACTATGAAATTACTCAAGATTCTCATGCTTTTCTTGTATATCTACAACACATATTAGAATTTCAAGATAGATTTGAGGGTTCAAAATTCCTTTTGTAACTTTGATAATAATTTATACATACTCCTTTTTTACTGTTCTCATTTCTCCATCTCCATAAATAAGAAAATCATCCCAAGGAAGAGAAATATAAGACAATGTTTTGAGTTTTTTATCCAACACTGTAGAATTCAAAACTTTCCTTCAAGAGATTTCTATTTTCTTACTTCATATGGAGATTCATCTTCATGATACTCATATAAAATTTAATGTATTTTATGTAGTATTCTCATCATGTGTTTATATTCTTGATCATTAGCCGGTGAATTTCCAATTTTTTTCCTATATGAATAATTTGTATACACCTAATTTTTCACTTTTCATCTTTCATACTTGTTACTAACAATTTCCTTTATACATATAAGGGTCACTAATGCATCTATTTCTTGAGCAGGTGCCTTCTAGGAATGGGGAATGATTATTCACGTAATCATTATGGGTTAGAGACAATACACAAAGAGAGTATCATTATGTGGTCTTATCCTTAGTTTTCCTTGCACTAGTTATCCTTGTCCCCTTAGGTCTCAATCATATTGTAATATCAAAATCCTATTTGTATCTCACCATTTGAAACCTTTCTCAATCATTTTCATGATCTACAACACTCTTATTAAATTTTCATGACACGTCACCTAATTTACCATTCTTAACCAACAACATCGCTCATGGGTGATGGTGTTGGTGTAATATTTTTCTTAGTAGAAGCCATCACGCATGGGCGATGATGTCCCGTATATACCTACCACACATTAAAATTTAAAAGGAAAGGAATCCAAAATCTAAGGAAATGATAGATGCTATTCTCTTTTGCACCATCTTCATATCTACTCATTTATCTCTTGGTTCATCTTGCACTTTTCTTAGATTGGATTCGACACTCTTATTCTTAGTTGGGTTACATGCACTATTGGGTCATCTATAGTGAGTCTAGGACAAAAATGGTGTTCCCCTTATCCACCTAATAATTATTCTCTCTCGGTGGGTTGCTTCTCTAGAGAAGTAGATGTATCGTTGACTAATGTACATATATACTTAGGTTCTCTAACTATATTTTTCATTTTGCATAGATTAGTTCATCTCCTTCCCTCATTTTTCCATGTTAGTTTAATTTTACAAGTGTTTTGATACTAGTTAACATATTAATATTATTCAAGACCAACTCCTTGGCTTTCCTTTCTTTCATTTCAGTCATATTGTGCATGCTTGCATTATCTATCATTGATCCATACCTCTCCTAATCAAATTAATGCTATATTATTAGGGTACTATACTATTTATTCATTGCGGGCCTTGGAAGTCCTAGGTTAAACTAGTATAGGAGAACTACCCTCTAGATATGCAACCCTAACACTCATTGTAGCCCCTTTAAATCTATCCACTATATGTCGATTAATGTGTGTTTATTACTCATTTCCTTAAAAGGCTTATAGAATGGATAATTTAGGAGTCTAAGTTATTGAGAAACATTCTCAACCCTCCATACATTTCTAGTGAACTCAAAGAAAATCTTAAAGAACTTGTGATTGACAACAACTCGTTAAAAGTACCCATATTTGATATTGACCTCATCTAAGTATCAAAAATACATAAAATCTCAAAAACCTACCTACATAGATACCATCGCCTGGGGTAATCCTATCTGTTCCAATTTTCTCATCTCTGAATGCCATCGGCCCATGTCATGAGACCTTTTTGGATCCCTTCTACTTTCCTAGATCTATTTCTAGGTGCCATCGACCCATGTGTACACCTTTATGAATGGTTGATTGTGTCTATTATCTTCATTTTTGGACATGTTCTCAACCATATTATCACTTCAATATGGAGTATCTAGGCCTGGGGTCCTTTGAATCTATTTTGTAGAAATTTCTCGAATCCTATCATCCTAAAGATAAGTTACCCTTTTGCATTACATGTTGTGTCATAGGAACACCTAAAAATAATCCTTCTACCCAATTGTATGGCCCACCTAAGGATGAATATGAAGAAAATTAAAATGATGATACATTTTATCATCCTCTAGAAATTCATAAATTTATAGCTCATTTTTCCCAATACAAAAAGAATCGAAGAAATTCTTGTGAAATTTATTATTGAATTCGTTTTTAATAACTTGACCATAGGGGTGAAAGGGGAAAGGTTTTGAAGTAGTTTCATATGAAAATGCATTTAACTTTGACAAAGTACCAATATCATCATCCATATATTGATAGGATGATCCAACAACAATCGATACTTTGACTCAATTCCTATGAATGCAATCCAACATGGCTCAATTAGTCAACATCTCTCCAATGGGATCTTTGGGCACCACGACCCCTCCTTTGAAAAATATTCCTAATGGGGTGCCCACCATATGAATCCATATTTAAAACAAATTCTTGAGAGTAGTCTACCAAGATCCTTTAACACCGTATATTTTTAGCATAAATATTGGTGAAATTGATCATATCTCTTATGATGGGTCTAATGATCCCACCCTTCATATAAAGGCCTTTGGTAATCTTTAAAAGGAGTGGATCAGAACCAATTCATACACTACCACTAAAATCGTAGCTAAAACTCTCGGTGGATATTGTTTTGTTTGTTGTTCGAAATATTTCTACTCCTTCAACTTGAATTAATAAATCAATAAAATAGAAATATATTGACCTCAGAAGATGTGGGTTTTAGCGATACCCATAGATGTTTATTCATAATTCTTGGTATTGTGATTTGTGAAATATGTGTACAAGATCCTTTCTTGAAAATAAACTTGTGATCAAAGACACCAAGAAATAGATGGGATTAGATAGATATATGGTAGATTTCCTGGAAAAGATAGTCCCAGAATTCGGTGAAATTACTTACAAGGATGTCAATCTGCATTCAAGAAATTAATCTGATAATGATAATGTAAAATGCTAAAAAAATGATACAACTAACAATGCAAGGGAAAAGGCAATGACAATTTCTGGGGCTATATGTTGGTTTGATGAAGATACATGATCCACAGGAGTCTAGGAATAAAATTGGCTCAAAAGAGCAAGGATAAAAATTATTGATATGCTCACAAAGGCAAGCTGAGGGATGTGTTTGATTAAGACAATTGATAAAATGCTAAGGATGGCTCAAAGGAACTTGACAGGCTTGACATATGCATGCAAAGGCAGAATGAAGACTGAAACTAAAATATGGATATTAGAAAATTAGTCATATTTTAAAACAGGTCTAACAGATGGAATCACCAATGATTAATTGAATCACTAGCGATTGGGGGCCAATCGTCGATGATTTGGGGGAATCACTAGATATTAGTGCACAATGTATGTAGATTTATAAAATGACAAGACAAAATTGATTTAAGATGTTGAATTATAAATGATTAAGAAAATAATGTAAGATTAAAGTTCTTACCTAATTTTGGTTGATGAATAATATTGAGAGGATGATATGTACTGGATAGTAGAAGGTTGTAGACATGTCAGAAGATCATGCTTAGATGTTTGATGTTTGGATGTCCTAGGAGAGGAAAACTTTTGACACTAGGGGACTGCTAAACAAATTCCTGGACGTGTGATTGATCTCCAAAAGTTTAAAAGGATATTTGTGATGTGTACATACATTAATGGCTGAGGACCGAGAAGATGATAACAAACTACAAGTGAAGAGCTGATTCACAGGAGGTCCAAAATTTCTCCAAGATGCTCAATGAAGGTAAATGATAATGTCTGGTGTTGATTCTAATATCCAAGTGTTGAATGATGATATACATGATGCTGATGAACTGAATTGAAAGAAAGAATTAATGGACTAAATTTGAGGATCTATAAGAGAAGATGAAAAACTAGCTTATGTAATCATTGTAGATTACTTGAATCTCTGGTGATTTTGGGTTGTTCGAGTTTTGTTTGGAACATTTTAAATATCCTATAAAACATGACTATTTTGTTTATGTTTCAAGGAACTAATTTATTAGGTTATTGGGGACATGTAGAGTTTGTTGAGGGGGTGACAAAATAGGCTATATTTTGACTTGATTTTGTTTTAGATTTACCTAATTTAGGTTTGTAGATGATTTTGATATGTGGTTGAATAACAATGATAAGTTTGTTTGTCAAGGTAAGGGAGTTATAAATAGGTTAATAAATAGATTTAGATGGATTTGAGTGGTTTGTAAAGTGATTAAGTTAATCTAGGTGGTTAGGTATTATTTAGGATGGGGAAAATATGATTTTACTGAGTGTAAGAATGATGTGGCAGATAAATACATGAAGATAAATGTTATAGGACTTTAGGGGAATATTAATCTTAGAATAAGTAATGTTGTGTGATTAAATGGTCTGATAAATGTATGATTTTCATAAGAATAATATTTTCCCCCTTTTTATTGAGTGGGTTTAGACAAGCCATGAGACAAGAAAGACATATGATGGAAGTGAATGTTCCAAAATTATGTGTTGAGGTGCTCCCCTTCAAACTAAAGATTGATGACCTAAAAGAGAATTAATCACTAGTTTGGAAGAGAAATATGAAAAGCTAAACAAGATGAGGAAATGAGGGATGATGGAATAATGCCCAAAGATGAGGTAGATAAATTCCATCATAAAATCAAGTGATTGGGGAACCAAAGGGTTTATTTCCTATAGACATGTGATCTAATGACAAAAATGGATGTTTTGAAAAGGTCAAAGAACTAATGAATTATGTTTCCACAAAGGCGGACTTAAGAGATTGAGATGTCAAGTGATAGGGGAACCAAAGGGTTTGTGTCCTATAGACATATGACTTTAACAAATAAATATATGATGGTTTTATGGATTCAAAGGACCTATTCTTGATGTTACCATAAAGGTGGATTTAGAAGACCAAGAAGTCAAGTTATAGGGGAACCAAAGGGTACATGTACTATAGACATGAATTTAATGAAAAAGATGATAGTTTGATGATGTCCAGGACCAAAAATTTTATGTTACCACAAGGGTGGGATTTTGAACACCATATGGGGTTCTGAAGGTGGTGAGGGAAGTAACGCATATGAAGAGGAAGATAATTGACAAATGTCAATTTTATAGAGCAGATTTAATTTTTGTGTAGACTTGTGATACACAAGGTTCTTGAGACTCTGATATGATTAATTTATGATTATTGATTGTATTATGATGATATATATTGAGATATGATCATGATTATATATATTGAGATATGATCATGATTGTACGCATGTTGATTTTTTGTCTAATAGATGATGGATGATTGTGATGTGTTAGTGATTTTAAAGTGACTTAATGTTTATCAAAATGTTCCTTAATCATGAACATGAATAAGACATGGAATGATTTATTTATGTTGGATTTGATACATATGTGATGGGAAACAATAGAGTGAAATCTCTTGCACTTTCTAGCCTTTACAATGAATGTTAACAGATGACTAACAATGAGTAGTCACACATAGGATCTTGGATATAGATGGAAGTGAAATGTATACCTTCCTAGAACATGATAAGGTTTCAAATATGTAGGTTGTGTGGGATAGTAGGTTCTCCTTTCAATGGTTTCATAGGGAAATTCCTCAACTATACATTAATTATGATGCAAACTTATTGATGCGGGAAGTTTTCTTTGATGGGAAAGCTGATCAATGTGGAAATATTTCCTAGGATACTATGATATTTGTTTTGTTTTTTTTAAACTAGTCGATGTGGGAAGTATTTTTACACAAGTATCCATCATTTAAGGATATGGTCTACATTTTTATTTTTGACTTTATAAGATAGTCATCCTTCGAGGGATCGATCTATGATTTTTAATGGTAGCTATCCTTTGAGGGATCAGTCTACTTTTCTTTTTGAAAATATGATTTTTGATATTATGAAATAGATGCACTTCGAGGAACATTATATTATTTATAAGGTACATCTAAAGATATTTTGAATTTTAATTTGAGCTAAGGGAAAAACCCTAATAGACTGTTTCAAGGAGGGGAGAAGAAATGTGTACACATACTACACATGTGTACCCCAAGACATGTCTTTGGTTGTTATATAAGGTAGATGGATGTAATGACCTGTAGTGTTCCTACTAAGGAGAAAAATTTCCATGTGAAAGATGAGATGAACAAGGCCATGGTGATCATCGTTAAGGTATATGAGGATAGTGATGGAGGACCACATGCGTTCAAATACTTACGATTATAAAATGATTGGTTAATGGTGGTATAACATTTTTGATGTGACTACTTTTGTCATGACGGGAAATGTATTAACATTATAAATGTTGTAAGTACAAGTCATTCAAGGGTTGACCCATATTATATGGACTAATCTAGTTAGGGGAAAAATTTCCATGTTTACTCCTTTCTAGAGTATTGACATTGAATTTAGATTGATAGGATAGGTTTGGTGAAAATACTCTAGAGTGGAGGTGTGCAAGGTAATATTTTTGAAGTCTTAGTAGAGAAGAGTATCCATAACATTATCTTGTGGATAGAGATGGTATGTGATGAAAGGCATGAAAAATTTAAGATTAGGATAATGGGAGTTGTGATCTTGATTGATTGAGTATATGGTAAATAAAGGAGAGTGTGAAACCTTTGACAAAAGATCCATTGAAAATTTTGATTGGATATGAGAGGATGATTAATGAGGAGGGGTAGATGAGGAAGCTTTCATTTTATCTTTTCTTTGTGTTTGATGATTCCAAGTTTGCATGGGTTGGTGAATCGTACCAATTTGAGATGAAGGGTTTTTAATAGAAGGTGATGAGAAGACATATGAAAAAGTTTTTTTGAGATCTAATTAAGGATAACCCATTTTCCTACACGGATGTTGGTGAGAACACCATAAGTGAATTGGTTTTAAATGTTGGGGATGAAGGTGTAGACATTGACAAGATTGAGAGACCTCTAATGGAAGGTTCTAAAGACATGTATGATAAAGGTTTAGTAATATGAGATTGAGGATGGCCCCCTTGACCTATAAATGTCGGTGAGGATAGTGACGAGGTTAGAAATGTTGATGATATCGACGATGGATTAGGATGGTCCTCCTCTAGGAGAAGATCATCGATGAGGAAGAGTCATTGGATTATGGACTTAAGTTCTTTACAACTCTCTGTGCTATGTTCTGGGATTCTATGATAAACAAATGTTTTTTTATCATACCATGCAGGTTTTTGAATATGTGGATTCAATTTTTATTGGTTGTAATGTGATAGAATAATATTGTATGATCTTGTTGAGGATGTCAACATAAGTCCCTTTTGGGGGATTTGGATTAATGAATTTTTATTTTGAGTTACAGGAATGCCTAGTAGGAAGTGTCTTATTTTTGGTGGGCATGGATTTATAGATGTCATATGGTGCTAAAACATCATAGGGGATTTGTGAGGTTGGTAAGAGAGAGGATATGATGTGGAATTTATATAATTAGATGATGGATGAGGTCCCAAATGGACAAGGAGGGACTAGTTAAGGATGAGAAGGAGTATTGATGTGTGCTATGATGTTAAGATAAATGATGGGGAAAAACAATATATGGTAAGGGTGGAACTATAGATCTGATAGTTTTGGATTTTGATAAAGGATGGGGTCCCAAAATGGACAGTAAGGTGAAGGCCGTAGATAATTTTTAATTTACTAGTATTTATTTTAGGTAAAGGAGGGGATTTTATGACATATGATGATGATGAAGCAATGGATGTGATAGGTTTTGATTCAATAATGTTTGCCTTACATAAAGGAGAGAGTTTCATGTTAGATACCAAGGGTGAGGCTATGGATGTATTAGTATTTGATTGCATAATGTTTGATTGAGGAGAAGGTTATAGGATAGGTGATAAGTGAGGAGCCGGGGATAGGATAGATTCTAATTGGGATGAGGGATATGTTGTTTTGAGATATGATTGAAGTGGGTTATGTGAGCTATCCAATTCTTCGATTAGTTTAAAAAGTGGGTTGATGTAGGATTTTTTTATTATAAATATCTCCTTAGAAATAGTCTCCAAGGTGGAGTCTATGGGTTGTAAGGAGATAATGGATGATTAGATAGTGGACACATGTGATATCATGTGTTAGTATCATCAAAAAGAGGATACCCAAGTTCTTAATTTTCAAGGGAAGTATCGATTATGAATGGATATCTTCATAGGGAAGATCACATGTAATATTGTTGATGATGTGACTCGAGGGATGCACGGTATTTATATGGACCGAATCTATCGAAGGTGTTGGTTCGAAAGACAAGTAATGAAATCATGCATGGTATTTTTGTTTGACTCATAAGAAGACCTGAGGGAATCAGATAGGACATATGGAGATTGAGGATCAAGATGGCCATCTTTGAGGGCTTGGATTTCTAATTTCTTGGCCATGGTGAAGGCTTCATCAAAGGTATAGAATGTGTGGATTTGGAGAATGGATGAAATGTGATGAGAACACGATCAAGTAAAAACTCAATAAGTTCTGATTGTGGCAGTGAGAAGGTCAATTGATTGATAATGCTTTTCCACCTAGTGACAAAGTCAACAAGGGATTCATTTTCATATTGTTTGATGGTAGAAAGGTCAGAGATAGTGATTTTACGAGTAAATTTTATATAGTGAAATGATCGAGGAATAATATGGCTAGCTGAGTGAAAGAGAGAAAAGAGTGTTGAGGGAGGGAGTTATACCAGTCCAAGGCAAGTCTCGCTAGTGACATAGGAAAGGTTCTAAGCATGAGATCTTGATCATGGATGATGAGATAACATGAGTTTCTGAAAGATAGTATGTGTTGTTGAGGGTCCTCCATACCATGGAACATAGTAAACTTAGGTAATTCCCAATGTGGAGGATATGATTTATATGGTATAGATGGATGAATGGGTTCATTACAAACCTCATCATAAGTGAGGACTTTTGACATTAAAATTTTCCTCCTTAATTTCTATTTTATTATGTATGTATTAGGAATAGGATGTTGTTAAGTATGATTAGTAGTGGCATCTGATAGAAGATAACGGCACCGTCAGTACGGTGCCACCAATAAAGTAGAGTACGGTAACAATCAAAGTACAATAGGAATGTTGTGGTAAAAAGTAAATATTTGTCATAAGTGGTCCAGTAATGTTAAAATGTCAAAGTTGGGGTAAGTAGAGAAGTAGGGTCTACATGATTAGGAATTAGAAATATTATATTTGTAATAAGGACAAAGAGTGATGTCATAAATATTTTGTGTATTTTATTTGTGGAAAAGTCTAAAAAGGTGGAACCCATGTGAGATGATAAGGTTTATCTTATCTTAGAAGATAAGCCTACATGTAAAGGCAAGAGTTTAGGCATGGAATATGATTGGCCGGAAGATATTTCCTATCCTATCTTAGAGATAGGGTGGATAAGCCTGAATTCCTATAAATAAAGAGGTCCGCTTCCCTCATTTAGCATAGAGAGAAGTAGTGAGAAATATTGTATGAGTAAGTGTGTAAAGGAAGCCATCATTTAGAAGGTGTGTTAAAGAATCCATTGTGAAGTTTCTCTCATAGTTATTGTTGAAAAGCAAGTGAAGTCAGTAACACTTGAAGTACCTCATGGGTGAGATTATAACAATTTCATGTTGATATTATAATTTATAGTTATATTTCAGATTTTTCATCATTCCTTCGTATCATAGTCTATGGTATTCTTGTGTTATGTTTGTTGTTGTGTTTCCAGATTACATCCACCAAACTAAAGCCTGTGCATTAGTAAATAATCATAGCATGAGAAGTTCCCTGTGGAGAACTATCATAGTGCCAATGTAGACACCAAATTTGTGTCTTACGACCCCCTCGTGCCCCGCATCTCATTTCACAACCTAACCTCATCACCTAAACCTTACACAATTATTTATTAATTACCTTATAATTAACAAATCCACATCACCATACCTGCCACCTCATGTCGTCACCTCATCGTGACCTAGTCTTAACCCTAAACTAAACTAATTAAGACCTATAACTTGGTCCAATTCCACACCTATGACTAATTACTCCTCATCCGCACCTAAAACCAACTTCATAATGACTTGACCAAGCCCACTACCAATCCCTCGGAAGAAAAGGAGGGAAAGCTGGCTATTTTACCTAAAATAGCACTGCTTTGACCTGATCGATACCGGTTCCTACTAGACCACCGTCAGTTGCGTAACCGCCATCGGTTCCCCGTAAATGACCACTTCCAACCAAAAACAAAGATCAGATTTTCATTTCATCGGGAGAAAGAGAAATCATCGAGAGATTCCAGATTTAGCTTGGCTGGCAGAGACAAGTGAAGAAACAGGGAGAGCTTGCAGAGAAGGACATCAAGCCCAAGATTGCAACTACACAACCAGAGCCCTGTGACACTCAGCTGATCATCGTGAGAGAAGACATCTCATATTCTGATCGTCAGTACATCCTATCTGAGTTCTACCTTTATCATCACAGTTCTTGTACCTGTATTCTTGTCAATAAACAGTAAGTAGAATCTTGTATGTTCTCTTTGATAACATTTCTTAGACTTTTTGAATCACAGCCGTCATAAGTTTATTCCTAGATCTACTACCAGTGACATACTGCACTTAACCTTCACCCATACATCCTGATATTTCCCAGAAGGCCATTTTACCACACTCTGAGTCTTCCCTATCCTCCCATCATTCCCCTCAGCCATCCACCAATCCAATAACCCCACAATCACCTTGTAACCAACCTCTACCCAGAAGCACCTAGATTGCTGACCCTACCGGTATCGTTTATCCCCTACCGGGTGGTTCTTTAACCACGGTTGGTTACCCGATGACGGCATCGGTCACCGTGACTTATACCCCAAAACCTTATTCTCACCTATTTGCCACCTAACAACCCCAAATCTAGTCTACGGTTTATCCCTATAACTCAACTTGAATGTATCAACGACCGAAGAATCGAAAAAACAACATGACGCTTTACTATTGATAGTTTAGTTTCTATTACTTTGTAACGAGATACCTAAATCGTGATTTTGCAATAGCTTTCTTTATTATCATTTGTGTTAAATCGTATTAAAAGGGGCTGACCACCTTTGAAAGGAAGTTTTATATTTCACGGGCCTAGGCAGATCCTCATTTATTGTCTAATTCAAATCTGGTGGTCTTGTATTCTTACTTGTAGGTAGTCCTTCCAAGACAAAAGGAGTTCTTCACATTCGATCTCGATCTTTCTACGATGCACGCGCACACCATCTCAACATTCAAATGGGTATTCCTCCTAGCCCTAACCCTTATCTGTTTCTCAAAGGAATGATAGGATAGAAGCAAGTCTATTCTGCAGAGCTGAAACATTCCGTGCGAAACATTTTGGCACGCCCGGTGGGACCCATTTCGGGTTTCTGTTTCTCTTGCTTGTTTTCGTTTTAGGAAGCATACTTGCTGTTGCTGTTTTTGTTATATTTAGTAAAGAATTTGTCTTGCTTTCCTAGTTTCACATTAGTGAAAGTCATCTTATTTGCTTCATCGAATATCATTTTCGATTTGGGTTTAAAACACGTGCATTACATTCTTGCTTGCTGTTTTCAATTCTAGTGAACATAGACTAAGTAACAGGTCGTACACGTGGGGGTGATTTCCACGGTATTGACAGGAAATTAATCTTACTTTCACTGCACAACACATACCGAATCACTTCATAATTAACACAACAGCTCAAAACATCCCCCCTTTTCCGTGGTATTCCTCCACCCGATTGAGGTAACCTTATAAGCCAAAACAAACTTGACATTTCCCCTAAGTCTTTTGTTTAGGATTGACATCATTCCGCGTCTAAAGGCATAAGCCCACAATAATTAAAATTAACCCTAGGGTTAGTCTCTGGATTTGCGTGTGCATCTTGCTTGTTTCGATTCTGTTTTCTATTATACACCGCTGCCTTACGTGATCACCTTAGAACAATTTGATAAATGTACTAAGCGTTGTTAACAATCAAATCAGCGACTTCTTATATTTTCTTATACCAGTCTTCTTACACCGACAACATTTAACTGACCGACATCGGCTATAGTCTAACCAACATCGGTTATTAGACCGATATTGGTTACTTTCTTTTACAGTTCTTGACAAACCAGCAACTTACCAATTTCACCATTCTGAGTCTGTTTCTATTCCTGATAGATTGAAACCCTACTATGTACTCCTGTCCATGGTTGTTATCACTCAAAAGCAAGCCACCGCCATGGTTTCACATGCTTGCTCTATGCCTTTGCCTGAATCACCCCCTTCACATTCTGTGGGGAATCCTACAGACACCAGCGAGGTTCCTAAAATTCCTGTGGGAGATAAAGAATTTGCCAAATTTCTGGATGCTAATCCTAGCGCTGTACAATACTATTTGTCTCATGCCCTTGACCGTACACCCGACGGTCAACTCCTTGTTGGCATGCCTATCAGTATAGCTGCTCATTTAGCCCCTTCTCCGCCTGATAACTCCGCTTTGCCTTCCGCATCCTTAGTCCCGTCGCCTACCTCGCCCGCCTGGGGGTCCATACGGCACAGATTGGCTTTCCTTTGGTTAATCTTGGGCCCAACATGTCATTACCGCCGACTGCTCCTACCTCGTCTCTCTTGCAGACTATTTCGTTCATGACTTGCTCTCTGCCACCTATCCACACGAGCTTTCCTTCTCAAGCTCCGCCCACCTTTTCATTTCCACACACATATCCAGTAACCTCAAGCGACTTATATAGGACATCCCTATTCGGTTGCCTCAACAGATTCATCCTCCATACCTTATCAACATTTAACCCCACCATTGTCTAGCGTGTGGCCCTTGGCCCAATTTGCCTCCATTTACAGAACCACACCATCATCTCATCCAACTTCGATTTAATTAAACAAATGATGGACAAAATGCAAAATCTGGAGGCTTCTTGTTTCGAGGAAGTCGTAGCGCCTTGACATACGAGAAAGTTTGTCGAGGAGCCTATCCACCCTTCGGTCTCCCTTCATTCATATCCTCCTCAATGGGAATTACCAAAGTTTACCCATTTTAACGATGAAGGAGGACCCTCAACAACACGTGCAATCATTTAGACATGCCTCGCTATCGATTGCTCACGACGACACTTTACTGCTCCGCACCTTTCCCATGTCCTTATTAGGACCCGCCTTAGAGTGGTACAGTGCTTTAACCCAGCACTCAATCTTCTCTTTTAACCAGCTAGCCCAATCTTTCTTGGATCATTTCTCTATTAACATTTCCAAGAAAGTATCTATCACCGACCTCTATGCCATCCGACAATTTGAAGACGAATCTATCGCAGATTTCGTTGGACGATGCCAGGGCCTTATCAACCAACTTATGTATGCCTTGCCTCAGACTGAACTTAGCAAACTGTTTACGCGGGCCTGCGCTAAACACATCTCTCCTACCCTCCAAATTCAAACTTTCCGTACATTTGACGAGGCCTTTACTATGGCTCGAAAACTAGAGATTCGAGCCTTAGAGGAAGAGAAATTGCGGTTGCGCAACAAAAACCCCACTTTCCGAACCCAAGATTCTACCAACAAACCTAACACCACCAATCCTCACCCATCGACTGCTTCGAAATCAAAAGGGGCCGTGCACGCGGTGATGGTCAAATCCCAACCACCGTCTAATACCCCGCCAAAAACCACCTATAAGTATAAAGCAGAGCCCATCAACTACACTCCCTTGGGAGAAACATATGGTGTGATATTGGAAAAATTGCTTAAAGAAGGAGCCATTACCTTACCTCCTGTTAAACCTCACTCGGGTTTGATTCCACTTGCGCCATACCTTCTTGGTACAAAGAAAATGACTTTTGTAACTTCCACCGCGTGAAGGGACACAAATAAGCAGAACTGCAAGATGTTGAAAAACATAGTGCAGGAAATGGTTGATGCGGGGGATATAGCCCTTGATAATCCTAACGCCCCTGCTAACCGAAATTTGAAAATATTCAACAAACCATTCCTGAATCATTCTTCTAAAAGTAATCTAAACCAAGATATCTTAGCCGAGGAGAGTGTTCATGAGATCCATGCAGTCTTCGATTCCCAGCCAAAGACCCCTATCGAACAAATTCTAAATCAAACCTCTTCACTAACGCAGGAAACCGAACCCCCTTCCTCGCCATCAAGACAAACTGAAATCCTTGCCATTCCTTTACCCATCAAGGAATTAACTACCCAGAGTTCCCTTCTCACAAATGAGCCTTCTTACACCACATCCTTGCAAGACTGTGAGCGGATGTTATCTAATTTATCTATTTCCCAAATGTCTCCTTCTACCATTCTTGCCTTTGCACAAGAGGAAGGCTCGCCACTTCTTTTGTCATCCATGAGGAGAAACCTCTTGAACCGACATCACCACATTCTTTAAACATGACGGATCCTCTCAAACACGCCCTCCTACCTATTAGTCCTTCATCACCTAAATCTTTTCAGCAACCGGTTGACCTCTTAACACCTATCGATACAGTGCCTCATCTACCCCCTGTATCACCCCCACAGTGGACCGGAATCACAACCCACCTTTCTCCTATACAAAAGTTCCTATTCACATGTGAGGACTGTCATTCCCCAGAAGATAGACAGGTCCTATGGGAACGTTTGAGTACGCCATATTCTACTCAAATGCAAATGACCGATCCTGATGCCTCTACCATATACCCGAAGTGTTTACAAAAGCTTAAAATGCCTATGTCCTCATCTTCACCCCCCTCATCTCTACCAAATACCTCATCCACTTCTATTAACCTAACCAAATCTTCCCCTACGCTTGGGACCTCACCAATACCCAGTCTAACACACCCACCTAAGCGGCTTGATTTATCTAAAAATAAAACCATCCATCCCATTAGGAGACAGACTCAATCTCCTCAACCTATGCCTCTATCACAACTAAAACCCTCGTCGTCACACCTACCTTCCATATTGGGACCCCATCCCTCTACCTTACATCAATATATCATACCCCCTGCATTTTCTTTAAAGCGACCTACGCCTTCTACACCCATACAGAAATCCAAGGGTATAGAACACCGTCACCCCACGTATCCTGTCCACCTATCAACCCTAAACAAATTCCATCATCAAAAGATTTGTTTTCGGTCACTCCTATTTCTCCGTGGTTGTTTTCTGATACCACATCATCTGTGGCCTCATCATCCAACATAGCTTCTACGTCAAAGAAACCACGGTTAGTTAAAACCCATTATCAAAACCCCTTGGCTAAACCACCAACCATACAAACCAACCATACCCCGTCATTACCACAAACTACCCAGTCAATAGCCTCATTTTCCTCTGACTTTGACCCACTCAAAGGGTCTTACGCCAAAATCCTTGCTATGTTGGTGGAGAATGTGACCATTTCCCTACCCCCACTTAGACCTTATGATCCATCTAAACCTCGACCTATAGGTTATGATGAGTCTAAAATCTGCGCTTACCACCGCACACCAGGACATGACGTAGAGGGATGCAAAGCGTTGAAATCCATACTTCGTCAGTCACCTCTCTCAGATAGAAAAGTTAAGAAAGACAACTTACGAAGAGAGAGACCTTTAGCTTCAATTCCCTCTCATATACCACCTGTCCCCGCCTCACCAAGATCTATCATTATTACAGCCCCACCTCTCGAAAACCATGACCTATCCCTACCATCTTCCTCCTCTCGTATTCACGAGATCAATATGATTAGTGTTGCTACTCGAGGGCAGAAAAACAATGGGAAAGCTGAAAGAAAACACACCTGCGGCATCTCTTTCTCCATCAAACATCCCGATTACACCACCACCTAAAGTGGTTATTCGCGGACCCACCTATCCCGTCTCTAATGGCATTGCCCACCGAACTATGATCAAACAGCTTCACCAATCGCCTGTAAAAATGACATTGTATGATCTCATTCAGACTTCTGAATCTCATCGACAAGCTCTCATTGAAATCCTTCAAGGGATAGAGGTTTTACCTAATGAAACCTTGCCTGTTACCTCTATTCTAACACCCAATCACGTTGCTTCACTCACCAAACAATCTATCTCCCCAACCACTTCTGTCTCTGTACAGCAAGCCGCTGCTGTCAGTTTCTCCGAAGATGAAATTATCGACTTTGGTGCCGAAGATCCTGACCCTGCTCTTTTCATCTCAGCGTATGTTCGGGATATTCGGGTACGTCGTGTTATGATTGATGGGGGCACTAGCCTAAACATCATCTCTTCAAAAGCCTTCCAACAAATGAATATCCCTTCTAGTTGCATGTGTGCCAACCCCATCATGTTGCGATCATTCAATGATGCTATTACTTCTACTTTAGGCACCGTGATCCTTAACATTCGTGTAGGACCACGTACTTTACCCGAACTCTTCTATGTCCTTGAGGGAGAGTTCTAATACAATATGTTGTTAGGCCGCCCTTGGATCCGGGCTATGGGATGCGTTCCCTCCACCTTACATAGATGCATAAAATTTGAGTACGAGGGGAAGTCCTACACCGTAAAAGCTGATCCTCCCCCCTTCAAAACTTGCAATATGTTGTATTGCCCTAATGATGTGCTTGTACCAGTCAAGACACCCATTCATCCAACCCAGCCATCTACTTCCGACGCACCTACACCTTCAACCAATGAAACCACCGTTACAAATATTACTTCCTTTCCCACAGATAACATCCCAACCTCCGACCCCTTAGTAGATGTTTTTCAATGCCTTACGCTGGGGGAGTACCACCTATATAACGTTAGCTCTTTCCATACCCCGCAGGAGTACGGACAATTACATGCACATCCCACCTACGACTATCACGTGGGGGAGGTAATCTCTTATGGACCACCCCATTGCCGCACCAACCTAACGTATGGGGGTGTTGACACATCCTCCGTTACCCCTGAACCTCCTCTTGGTGTGGTTCCCTTCCAATCTGATTTTCAATACTTGACAAATCGTCATTTCGCCCTCACCTTCTTGACTCGTTGTGCTTGGAAAGGCTTTGGTTTTGGTCTTTATGAACAAGGCCAACATACACTCATTCCCGTGACTACATGCAAACACAATGATCGCAGTGGTCTCGGTTTTCCTGAAACACCTACACCGGAGAAACCTCATGTCAGTTGTATCCTGGAGGATGACGACGTCACCCCTACCAAGCCATCATCACCCACAGAGTCGATAGACCCTGAATCTATCCCTCCTAACTTTTTTTTTCATAAATGCTATCTTCATAGGTCCTCTCACTTATCAACGCGATAATGAGGACCCATCTTCTCTTCCCCTTCTGTATCCAGACATGATCGAAGAGGATTCGCCTTCGATTAATGTTGTTGAGTGCCAGGATGACGATTCCATCCTCACTTATCTTGGTGCGGACGACTCCTATATTCAACGTGCCTTACCATCTGAAACTCAAACCATGTTGAATGAGTCGACTATAGAAATCAACATCCACACAGAGGAGGATCCTCACATTGTGAAGATCAGACAATCCCTTAACACATCAGAACAAGCCGCCTTTACTACCTTTCTCCGTACCCGCAACCAAGCTTTCGCTTGGTCCTACGCTGACATGCCAGGAATTGATCCTACCATTGCCGTCCATAACATCACCCTAAACCCCGATTCCAAACCAGTCAAACAAAAACTGAGAAAAATGCATCCACGCATTGCCCTCTTGGTCAAAGAAGAGCTTCAACGACTTCTTTCTGTTTCCTTCATCTTACCTATTGACTATCCTCAATGGATTTCTAACATTGTACGCCACTAAAGCAACGGGGGACTTCGGATATGCACGGATTTTCGAGACCTTAACCTCGCTTGTCCCAAGGATGACTTCCCTCTCCCAAGTGTTGATCAACTTATTGATCTCACCGCAGCCATGAAATGCTTTCTCTCATGGATGGCTTTTCGGGATACAATCAAATTTTGGTAGCCCGGCCGATCAACATAAAGCGCCTTCATAACTCCTTGGGAACCTTCATTATTGTGTCATGCCATTTGGCCTTAAGAATCTTTGGTGTGACCTATCGGCGGGCTATGACTTACATTTTTCATGACATTATGCACACTATCCTTGAGGATTATGTCGATGATCTTCTTGGCAAATCTAAACATCGTAGTGAACATCTCGATGTTTTGACCATTATTTTCGATCATTGCTACAATATTCGGTCTCGGCTTCAACCAAAGAAATGTGTCTTTGGTGTTCTTTGGGAAAACGTCTTGGCTTTATTGTCTCTTTGCGTGGCATTGAGGTCGATCCATCTAAAGTAAAAGCTATCCTAGAAATGCCCCCACCCAAAAACCTCAAACAATTGCGTAGTTTGCAGGGTAAACTTCAATCCATCCGGCATTTCATCTCCCAACTCTCGGATCGATGTCAACCTTTCCATCACCTTCTTAAAAAGGACATTGCCTTTCAATGGAGTGACGAGTGTCACCAAGCCTTTGAAGCTCTCAAATCCTATCTCTTGTAGCCACCTGTGCTTATTCCACCGCAGGATGATCGCCCTTTCTACCTTTACCTTTCTGCCACTGACCATGCTATAGGAGCCATGCTCGCACATCGGGACTCAGCACGTCGAGAACAAGCCATTTATTATATAAGTCGTACTCTCATGGATTACGAGACTAGGTATACACATGTAGAAAATTTGTGCCTAGCCCTATCATTCGTAGACACCAAACTCCAACATTACCTCCTGAATCACAAAACTTTTGTCATCACCAACACGGACCCGATTCATTATATGTATGCCAAACCACATCTAAACCAACGCATCGCCCGATGGCTTATGCTCCTCGCTGACCTCGACCTTGAGTTTGTACAACAGAAGTCAATCAAAGGACAAACTATTGCGGACCAACTTGCGGAGGCCCCTTTACCTGGGGAACAATTCACCAATTTTAATTTCCCCGACGAACTCATCGCCACTCTTTCACTCAGGGAAGAGTCGTATCAAATGACCCTCTTCTTCGATGGATCTAAATGCCAGCGCGGCGGAGGAGCCAGCGTTGTTCTCATTCCTCTTGATGCTGAACCTATGCCTCTTTCATTCCGGCTCGATTTCCCCTGCACTAATAATACAGCGGAATACGAGGCCCTTGTTTTGGGTCTCCAGGTTGTGTTACACTTAGGTGTCAAATCCATTAATATTTTTGGCGACTCTCAATTGGTAGTCAATCAAGTTATGGGCATCTACCAATGTAAGAATGAGGAACTTCAAAAGTACAAACATTACGTGGATTCACTTTTGACCTCATTTACTCGTTATTCTATCCAGACCATTCCCCATTCCACTAACAAATTTACAGATACTATGGCTTGCTTAGCCTCGGAAATTCCTACCTCACCAACTGACTCTGACATATTCGTCTTGGTCCAACAACTTTTTCCCCATCCTACTCAGCCCCGGTTGTTTGTATGATAAATAATGTGTCTGCTAATTCGCAGGATACCTGGTACCACCAATTTCATGACTACCTTACAACCTCTGTTCTCCCACCTGACCTTACTAGTAACGGAAAACGTGCTTTTCTTAAAAGTGTTTCTCATTATGTCGTCATGGGGGACTCCTCTATAAACGTGGCTTTGATGGCATCCTTCTTCGATGTCTAACCGGCGCGGAGGTCACCTATACCATCCAACAAGTCCATGACGGCATTTGTGGTGGACATTTTAGTGGCCTTGCCATGGCCAAATGAATCCTTCGCCTAGGTTATTATTGGCCTACTCTTAATAACGACTGCTACGAATATGTTAAGCGTTGTGTTATGTGTCAACAACATGCCAACCTTCAACATACTCCTAGCCATCCGCTACAAGTCGCACGAGATCTTTGGCCTTTCTCACAATGGGGTTTAGACCTTATTGGTGAGATTCACCCACCTTCTTCACAACGTCTTTGTTGGATAATCACAAGAACCGAATACTACACAAAATGGGTGGAGGCCATTCCACTCATTTCAATCAAAAAAGAAAAATTGTCGAATTCATTAATCATCACATTATCTCGTCGTTTTGCTATTCCTCATCGCCTAATAACATGATAATGGTAAATATTTTAAAAACAAGTTGTTACAAGACCTTTGTGACAACTTTTGTATCAAACTTAGTTTCTCATCACCTTACTATCCATGAGGCCAATGGTCATTTGAATCTTCTAATAAAACCCTAACCAAAATCCTCATGAAAGTTGTCAATGAGTCCGTAAGAAAGCGGCATGATGACATTCCCTTTGCCCTTTGGGCTTATCGTACTAGCATTCGTACCTCCACTAATGCCACACCATTTTCTTTGGTATATGGTACCGAGGCTGTCTTGCCTCTCGAAATACAAATACCCTCCCTCAGAATATCTCTTCAGGATATTCTTACCAATGATGATTTCCACCAAGAGTGGTTAGCCCAATTAGAGCTTCTTGACGAGCGTCGTCTTACGGCTCTTGATCACCTTCAAATCTACCAAAAACGCATCAAGCGTGCTTATGATAAACGACTTCATGAGCGTACTTTTAAGGTTGGTGATCTTGTCCTCAAAGAGAATCAACATGTAACCAAACTAGAAAAGAGCAAACGTGGAAAATTTGCTCCTAATTGGATTGGGCCTTACATTATCACTCACACTTATGGATCAGGCACTTATCATTTAGCTTCGCTTAATGGTAAACTCTGAGCCTGAGCCCTTAATGCCTTGCATCTTCGACCATTCTACTGTTGAAATTAGTGTTATATCACTTCTTATCTACCTTACGCTCGTCCCTTGAGCTCATTTACCACCGCATACACTTTGTTTCTTACATTTCAAAATCCAATCAAGCTCATATGGTTTGATTATCACCTCCCCTTAAAAGATGCCTTCCCCTTTTTCTAGTCCATGACTTCAAAGTATCCAAATGACACATTCTTAATTAAAACACTTATGGGATTTTCTTGAGTCAAACTTCCTACAAAAACTAGATGCTTTATGCCCAACGGACATCTAGACCTCTAAATTATACAATAGATCTGCTCCTGAAGGACAGGCTATATGCCAAACTATTGCTACTATTATATATAGACTGCTCCCCCGAAGGATAACTATACATAAACACCGCATCTGCTACTATAAATAGACTGCTCCCTTGAAGGACAACTATACACAGTCAGCCTTTATCAGAAGCTTCTCACATTGATCAGCTTCGTGAAGACCTCAAGAACAACAAAATACATATCCCATGTAGACTTCCCGCATCGATCAGTCTATATCCAGCAAAATAAAATAAAAATAAAAGCAGTACTTCAAAGCACTTTTGAGTCATGGACTTGTCTATTTAGGTTTGGTTTTCTTTTGTCAGAATAATCATCTTATAATAAGTTCTCTGCACCCTCGCCCACATCAACCACCTCACCTCACCATTTGTCAAAACAACAAAACTCAAGGGATGTGACGTATATCCGATATATTGTGATTATACCACTCTTTTCACCTATCGACTTCTCACCTATGCAAGGTACCTAGGGACTCAAGCTCATCCTACATTAATATGTGGTTTGTTTAGCTCTTCTCAACTACGGGACATTCTTGCCTCTTTTGCTCGGCTCTAGGATTGTGTGTTGACCTTAATCAGGACACGATTCCCTACTACTTGGGAATGCTAACTTTCACTTTACCCTACCAACACCAACAACATTACCCTACCAACATCAAATTTTTACCAACCAACAAATTGCCTAACCACAACCAAATTGCCTGAATTCACCTCTCCCTGATCCTAAGGGAGAACTACATCGGTCTGAGGCCCTTCCTTGCTTTGTGCAATGGGCTATGTAGGCAGCACTTAGGAGACATGGGGTCTCCCAAGGTTAGCTCGACCATCCCCTACCTTACCCTATCATGTGTTGTCAATATAAATATTTTTTGTGTATTTCTATTTGCCAACATTCCTCTTTATCCTTTTTCAAAACAAAACAAAAACAACATTCAAAACACAACCATTCTTATTATTATCATCACTCAAAACCACATACATATTTAGTTTTATTTTAGATGTTAAACAAATACATCTTCTCTATCATCGACTCGCAGGTCGGCATCTTTATTTATTCTTCTATTCCTATGAAATTCACTTAGATCCTTGCACCTCCTCCCGAATCAGGTGGTGATCGTGATCGTCGATGCCCCTCAGCTGGCCTCTCCATCCTCAAAGGTGCCACTGCCATTGGTTCCTCCCATTGATCTGCCAACATCTCTGTAACATACGAATACGTCCTCTCGCGTGGAGGAATCTTGTCTCAGTCTCCACTGTGAATCGTGAAGCCTCTAACAATCCCATTGTCTCATTCACCTGTGTTTGAAGCTAGCGAGCCAAATCCTGCAGACGATCTCTCTCCGCTGTAATCACAGCTATGTCAGGGCACTCACGTGCACCTCGCAGCTCTGCTACCCACCATACTCTATAGGCCTCTGCTTCGTTCCCGCATCCATAACCCTACGATCAGCTGCTATCTCTTCTGGCCCTTCTGGAGGTGTAGGCTGGGGAGGTGAGAATGCTGCCTCGGTGTCGATCCTCATGTATGGTCTATATGTCATAGGAATATCCTGAATGAACCCAAATTTTCGCGCACGCGATCTAGAGGAATCCTCTCGTATTCACCCGGCCTATGCCCTGTGATCCACCTCAATCGCTCTACACCCCTCAACTCCTCAGCTATGTGCTCTGTCACCATATAGTTCCCGTACGGCCTCCAACAAATATCCGCAATCGTCACCATCTCCCATACCTGTCTATAATACTCGATGTCATCTATCACGGCCTGGGATCTCACTTCTTGTTCTGTCTGGACCCATCGTCTGAATCCCAACCTTTGCACTCCTACCTCTCCCGACTCAATGGGTCGGCCTATTGGACGCACACAAACAATATGCTCATAGGCCCAACAATGTAATAAGTACGAACAATCCAGTGTCGTCCTGTGTTTTCGCTTGCATGCCCATAAACCCCTATATAACTCTGCCAGATATGCGGGTGCCCATGCGAATGTCACGCTCATTTCTATCATTTCCCAAATAACACTCATCAATGCTTTGGGAAATCTTCCACCTTCCGCCCTCGGCAATGCATAATACCCCACCGCTATCATTAATAGCATGGCCAACCTTGTTTCCTCAGGGTGTGTTGCATACATTGTACCATACGTAAATGATAAACCTCGCTGTGTCAAATCTCGTGCAGCTGACCCAAATACTGTTGTTATCGCTGCTGCCCCGCGCTAGGCAATGCCTGATACACGATTTTTCCTATCATTGGGAGTCTCAAAATACGGAACACATCTTCCAAAGTCACTGTCATCTCCCCTGTTGGTAGATAGAAGGTATTCTTTTCTGGATTCCATCTCTCAATCAACGCCTGCAACATAGCATGGTTCTCGCGCAATTCTTGAATAATAGCGGATTCCACTTAACCCCAACCGATTTATCAATGCCCATTCCGCTGGTGTTACATCCGCTCGGATTCGTGACAACAACGCTGGCACAGTATCATTCATCCTTAACCTTGCTTCTGCCTGCATACATCAAAACGACACATAATTATTCAAAAGAACAAATCTCTACGGGTTTTTTCTCAAAATCTGGAAACCCTTACAGTGACCGATAGCGGTTATGCATAACCGATACCGGTTACTTCCAAACGATACCGGTCACTGTCAAAATATACCTACCCTGCTTAAAGCATACACCTACGATAATTATTTTTCCCGTTTACTCCTATTTATACCTAAAAACATACATGCCCACCCTGTTTACCTACCCCGTAGCACTCATACCATCCCCAACCCTTGCCTATCACCTTTTTTTCTCATCTTTACCCACTTACACTTCTTTCATCCTATTTACAACACATGCAAGAATCAAATTACAACCAAACAGTTTACCTCTCGGGATGCAGCAGCTTGGGGCGGAACATGTCTTCCCCCTCGTCCCTGCCTGCTGGATGCTTCTCCTCGTTCAACCATGTTCACCACCCTCTTCAAATATAACTTGTCTTTCTACCTTCTGAATCTCAGCCCATGCTCACTTCACCTGTCTCTTTCCTCCTTATCACTCAAATTCTTTCATGCAATTACCTGTAGCAATTGTCAAACAGCGTCGCATTCGCATATTTAACTTGTTGCATGACTCTAAAAATAAGAATGCTAAAAATAAGAACTTAAGTTGCCAATCCAGCAGTTCTATTTTTAGGAAAATAATTCTTGCATAACCGATATCGGTTATATAACCGATACCGGTCATATAGCTACCGACATCGGTTATATAACCGATATCGGTCAGGTATCCCCTTGTTGCTTAAACCTTAAGTCGTCTCTTCATTTTTGCAAATTTTTGTGGCGCCCGTCCCTTTTTCCTGCATGAACAACACCATTATCCATATTTTTCATTAAATCCATATCTCATCACAATTTCATCAACATCATCTATCTATCTTACAAAAACAGCCACGCCATCAACAAACGATATCAAAAACCATCCATCTAACACCATTTGAATCCAAATCAACAGCTACATATATTCAATTTCACAAAACCAGCGAAACTCATCATACAACACGTCAACTAAACTCATCATTTATATATACATACATACATCCCATCAACAAAAGACATCAACATCATTAATATATAACACCATGTAAATCAAACTCATCATACATTAAATATCACAAACCATTTTCAAAACACTTAAACACATTTTTACACACAACATGTGGGTCAAATCATCATATCTATATATATACAAAGTTTCAAATATACAATGTGCCCTGCATCGGGGCCTCTGTGATCTCATAATACAACAAAGCCGGCACGCAGGCCACAATAACTGTCAATAATCTCGACTCGGCTCGCAGGCCGGTCTCTCATATCAAAAACATACTCGGCTCGCAGGCCGGTATCCACTGTACAACCCATACTCGGCTCGCAGGCTGGTATATACAATAAATGAATGAATGAATAAATGAATACATAATATCTAGGCACGCAGGCCTCTATAAACATAGCCGGTTCGCAGACCGGTGCCCATATCCAATGAACCAATCCAAAACTATGCAGGGACCCCTCAGCTCTCTCCACCACCCTCTGCCTGTCTGCCTACTGGTCCCTGTGCTGCCTCTCACCTCCTACCTATCACAGACCCACCAGCTGTGGCTGCACCTCCCTGAGATCTCTGGCTCCGAGAGGTCTCTGCTCTATGTGCCGCATATGGCTGATAATCAGCCCCGGTACCATCAAGAATATCCTGATAGTACCGGGCCTCCGCTCTAGCCTCCATATAACGATCACGAGCCACCGTAGGTGCTGGGGCTGGTCCCCTGACTCCTACTACCAGTGCCCCCTGTGCCTGTGCTGGTGCCGCTGGTGGTGCCTGTGGGCCGCTGTGGTGGTACCTATACCTGCGGCTGTGCCGGTGCCGCTGGTGGTGCCGCCGGTGCCTCGTACTGCACTCGCACTTGAGCCAGGCTAGCTGCCCCTGTAAGACACCTATCTGTGCCTGTGCGGTAGCAAGCTGCCCCTGTAATAACTGTACCTACCCTCTGAGCTGGTCCCTCTCTGCTCTAACAGCCGCTAAGTCTGGCTGTGTGGGCTGTGCTATCCTCGCAGCTCTCTCTCCGGCCCACCAAACCAAAAATGCTCCTGTGCAGCCGACATCATCTATGGTATCATCTACCGGCCTCTCAGCAACCCAATCTGGGTCTACGGGCTGTGGTGCAGGCAGTGGAGCCTCTACATCATCCCTCCGGTACTGAGGGAAGCGCGGTGGCTCATCCTGTCGTAGCCCCATCTGCCTGCGTACCCTCTCCAGGGGTATCCTCTCATACTCTCCCGGCCTCCGTCCCGCTATCCAGAATGTATACTGGATCCGCTGCAACTGTGCTCGGGCTCCTCCGTGCGGGTGATGACCTCTATAAGGTCTCCATACAATATCTAACGCTGTCAAGCCCTCTAACATATGTCTATAATAAGTGACGTCCCGCCCTGCAAGCACTGCTCGTGGCTGGCCCACGACCCCCAACCACCTCTGAAAGCCATATCTATAGATGACCTGTGGCCCTGGCTGCTGGGGCAGCCCTACTGGTCTAATGCATATGATATGCTCATATGCCCAACAGTGTAGTAAAAACGTCGAGCAAATCCCGAATCACCTCATCCGGCAATAGCCCCACAGCTCTCGGTATAACTGCACCATGTATATGGTGCCCAAGCATAACATGTGTGCTCCTCCACCATGTCATGTAGAACCCCCATAAGCACCCATGGAAAGCGGCCTCCCTCTGAGTTTGGGAGGACGAAGCAGGTGATCCCGATCATCATTAGCATGGCAAGCCGTGTCTCATGGCGGTGGACTCGGTACATATCCCCATACGCGATACTCGCGTTGTGATATGTCGAGCGCACCTGCATCCCCGAGTACGTGTAGGATGTTTTCCATGGCTGTCTCGGGCCACAACTCGAAAGACTGCCTCTCCATCAATCGAATCGAAGGATGCGATACACATCCTCCAATGTGATGGTCATCTCTCCAGTTGGGAGATGGAACACATTGGTCACCGGATCCCATCTCTTGATGAGGGCGACCATCAAACTATGATCCCTGTCAATCACTTTGTATCGCTGGACTCCGCCGAGTCCCACCTCGCGCATGATACCCCACTGTGCTGCGGACACGTGTGGCCGCATCTGTCTCAACAGTGGGGCATCCTATCCCACATCGTCAGCTGCTGACGTGCCTGCAAAACCAACTCACTACATTAGCCCTACTCTTTATCACAACATCTACTTATACCCTCTACACCCACCTATCTTACCCTAACAACCTCTACGATATCCCCCTCCCTCTTCACACCCAAACAACGACCTAAACCATACCAAAACACTCAAACAATACCAAAACACCTCCACCACAACCCAAACCATATCAACATACCCAAACAATACCAAACCACCTAAACAAATCAACACACCCAACAAACCAAAACACCTAAACAAACCAAAACACTCCAACAATACCCAAATACCCCCACCACAACCTAAACCCAACCCAACAAAAATAAAAATACCTAAGGACCGGTACCGGTCACTTATGACCGACACCGGTCCTCTCTTCACCGGCGCCGGTCGCTATACGACCGACACCGGTCAACCACAACCCCACCCTGCCCCGAAACTTCCTGACCGATGCCGGTCGCTTAGTGACCGGCATCGATCGGGCCATCGACAAATGCAGGGCGAATCGGCGCGCCCCCAAATTCATTTTTCCCTATTTATCCCTATTTACCCACCCAAACACCCTAAAAATCTACCCACCCTGCCGCCTTGCCCTATTTTACCCATCTATCCTCTTCATTTTTCAAATAACGTCAATTTATTCATTATTTTACCAAAACATGGATTCCTACCCAAACCCCCAAAAATAGCTTAATATACTCAAATCCACACAATGAGGGGTTTCGAACCTACCGGTACGACGACACGTCGTCGTGGTGGGATGGGTGGTGGTGGTCCAGCTGGTCCAGCCCCTCCTGCTCCTCCTGGCTGTGCCATAGCTCCACCTCTCCTCTGCTGGGTCCTCCACCAATCAACTGCTGCCTCCTACTCACTCGGGCCCACTAATCACTCACTCGTCCACTCAAATAGTGCCACCTCACCCAACAAATGCTCCAATCTCAATAATCCACCTCAGACAACCCAAATCGGTTTTCAAATTGCAAATGTGACAATGACAGGCCGTATTTTTCTTTTTATAGGTTTTTGACCTATAACCGATATCGGTTTTATTATGCCCTAAGGAACCGGTATCGGTCCACTAACCGATATCGGTCATAGATAATCGACATCGGTTTTATTCCAACTTCTACCCCAATTTCACCCCTTATTTACTAATAGCCCTTTTACCAACATCGCCTATATCCACCTTCGTTGACAACCCTTTGTTAACCTATTCGGCCCGACCCACGGCCGTCACCTACCATTTGGCCCGACCCAAGGCCGCAACCAACCTATTTGGCCCGACCCAAGGCCGCAACCAACCTATTCGGCCCGACCCAAGGCCGCAACCAACCTATTCGGCCCGACCCAAGGCCGCAACCAACCTATTCGGCCCGACCCAAGGCCGCAACCAACCTATTCGGCCCAACCCAAGGCCGCAACCAACCTATTCGGCCCGAACCAAGGCCGTAACCAACCTATTCGGCCCGACCCAAGGCCGCAACCAACCTATTCGGCCCGAACCAAGGCCGTAACCAACCTATTCGGCCCGACTCAAGGCTACAACCAACCTATTGGGCCAAACCCACGGCCGCAACCAACCTATTTGGCCCGACCCACGGCCGTAACCTACCATTTGGCCCGACCCACGGCCGCAACCAACCCATTTGGCCCGACCCAAGGCCGCACCTAACCATTTGGCCCGACCTAAGGCCGCACCAATTAAATACCATACCCACCATCAACGTTTTATTTTATCCATCCATCATGTACCTTTTTGTTCAATCGAGCTCACCTGTTCGTGTTTTAGCATGATTAGGGTCCTTGACTTGATCAGTCGACCAACTTTGCCTAGACTTAGACCGTGACGTTTATCTCAACCAAACCAACCATTTACCCTAAACATTCTTGTACTACCTTACCCGTTATATCCCCTAGAGCTACTTCCTATGCCTTGGATACCGTGGATTATATCACCCTTGTTTGGATAAACTATCGACCTTTGCTTATGAATTGCTTGTTTGCTCTTCAAATCATATACCCCGTCGCACTCATGCATTTAAACGTGCGTCGCTTCCTTGGACCTACCCCACCCTCTTACCGTTATCTCAACACCATTTACCCTTTATCAACCCTATCCCTACTTTCACGCTACCTCAATCTGTGATAGATTTGAGGGGGATTACCTATACCCTTAACAGGGGTAACCACTTCTTATTATTGTCCGTGCAGCTTTACAAAACAAACTACATGACAATAAGGGGCTAATGTAGACACCAAATTTGTGTCTTACGACCCCCTGTGCCCCGCATCTCATTTCGCAACCTAACCTCATCACCTAAACCTTACACAATTATTTATTAATTACCTTATAATTAACAAATCCACATCACCATACCTCGCCACCTCATGTCGCCACCTCATCATGACCTAGTCTTAACCCTAAGCTAACCTAATTAAGACCTATAACTTGGTCCAATTCCACACCTATGACTAATTACTCCTCATCCGCACCTAAAACCAACTTCATAATGACTTGACCAAGCCCGCTACCAATCCCTCGGAAGAAAAGGAGGGAAAGCTGGCTATTTTACCAAAAATAGCCCGCTTTGACTGGACCGATACCGGTTTACTGACTCGACCGCCGTCGGTTGCATAACCGCCATCGGTTCCCGTAAATGACCACTTCCAACCAAAAACAAAGATCAGATTTTCATTTCATCGGGAGAAAGAGAAATCATCGAGAGAATCCAGATTTAGCTTGGCCGAGCAGAGACAAGTGAAGAAACAGGGAGAGCTTGCAGAGGAGGACATCAAGCCCAAGATTGCAACTGTACAACCAGAGCCCTGTGACACTCAGCTGGTCATCGTGAGAGAAGACATCTCATCTTCTGATCATCAGGACATCCTATCTGAGTTCTACCTTTATCATCACAGTTCTTGGACCTGTATTCTTGTCAATAAACAGTAAGTAGAATCTTGTATGTTCTCTTTGATAACATTTCTTAGACTTTTGAATCACAGCCATCATAAGTTTATTCCTAGATCTACTACCGTGACATACCGCACTTAGGTGGTTTGAAACACTAGGTGATAATGTGAAAAATTCATGGGATTTATTAACCGAAAGTTTTCTTGAAGAATTTGGTGAACAACATAAATATGTAGAATCTCATGATCGATATTACAAAGCTATCCTAAGGAGAGAAGGAGAAGATAAGGGATTATCATGCTCATGTTTTAGAGCTAAGGAGGAAGCTCGATGCCCATATCGGAAGGAAATATTATGAGATGGATTGATGAATGGCGTGGATAATCTCCTCTATAAGCACTTCATTCTTGGGATGAAGCTAGAGATCAGACAACGAGTGAAGTATGACTACCCAACTACCATTGAACAAGCAAAGGATATTGCAAAAAGTCAAGAAGAAAGCATGGAAGAGGAGCCCAAAGAAATTATTGCTAAGGTAGAGCCTACACCAACACCTTTGGTCCAAAATCCACAACCACTCTCGGTGAGCACAAATATTTTCCCTAGTACATCTACTGAGTATGAAGATCTACTCAAGAAGATGGGTCAATTAACTATTAATCTTCTTTAAGGAAAGGAATTTAGTTCTCAGGGAGGAGATAGAGGTCCAAAAAGAAATATAACTAAAGTTGTATGTTATGGTTGTCATAAAAAGGGTCATTATAAGTATAATTGTCCAGATAGAGCTTCTACATCTGGTACAAGAGATAATGATAAAGGAAAAGCACCTGTGAATTCTTTTGATGTAATAGATAGGAGCATAAATAATGAAGCAGATGTGTTTGTAACAAAAAGAAAGAAAGAAAAAGATAACCAAGATGGAAATGATCCTAAGAAGATGAAAGGAGAAACTAGTAAGAAACATAGGAAAAGAAATTTGGATGTGCAGGATTTTCTAATTTCACAGGGACAAGGACCATACTCCATCTTAGAAGATCTGTCCAAAAGGCCTCGCAAATATTACATATTGTCAACTTCTCGCTATGTCTTCTCGAGAAGAGATGGGAGTTGCAAAGTGGATTAAATGCTCGACAAAGTAAGGAGGTTGAGGTACCTATTTTGGAGGTAGAGGCAGATCCCCGTGCTCCACAAGCCGAGGTATTATGTAATGGTATTTCAATTCATGATATCTTAGTTGATGGAGGTGTTCTTTGTTAATGTAATGACCGAGTCTATACTGAATATGTTGGGTTTAAAAATTTATCACCCTCAACACTTATGTTAAGGTCATTAAATAAGGAAAAACTAAACCAGAAGGTGTTGTTTCAAATGTGGCAATATCTGTTATGGGTGTTGTATGTGTGGTAGAATTTTAGGTGATGAAAATGGTACTATTGCACATCCAATGTTGTTAGGAAGGCCATGGCTAAGGAGAGTTCATGTAAGAAACTACTGGAATGAAGGCTTCATGACACTTGGACGTGGTAGAGAGAGGGTGAAGATAAACATGATCCCTTGGCATCATAAGGTAGAACCTATGGATTCAAGTGATGAAATTGATGATTGGACATCCTTTGATTACTCTAGTACTAGTGAAGTGGACACAGAAGATGAAGAAAGTGAGGTTGATGTTTCGGTCATGGATATCCTTCCAGTCACACTAACTCATGAACCCATAAGATTATCTAAAGAAGAAATTTTTGATCATCTCCAGTAAATAAATATTGGTGATGCTGTGATGGAGAGTGAGAAGGAATCCTACCTCTAGCTCTTGCGAAGGTACATACACCTATTCACTTTTTATTACAAGGAACTCCATCAAGTAATTTGGGTAGAACATTCTATTAAGCTGGTAGATGGTGCTAAGCCCATAAAGCAAATGCCATACGTAATGAATCCTAATTTTTCCAAGACCGTAAAAGAAGAAATAGATAAGTTGCTTGATGCGATTCATATTTGCTATGGAGAATTCAGAATGAGTTTCTCCCATTGTGATCTCAATAAAAACGAATGGGAAACTAAGAATTTTTGTTGATTATAGGAAGCTCAACAAGGCAACAAAGAAGGATCATTACCCTCTTCCATTCTCAGATCAGATCTTGGATGAAGTAGCTGGCCAGGAGTGCTATAGTTTTGCTGATGGATATAGCAGATACAACCAAGTTTGTATAGCAGAGAAAGATCAGCTGAAGACCATGTTCACCACTCCTTGGGGAACATTTTCTTATAGAGTTATGCCTTTTGGGTTGTGTAATGCTCCGGAAATGTTCCAGCGCTTGATGAATAGGGTGTTTGAACCCTACATTGGGAACTTCATTAGAGTATTTCTGGATGATTTTTGCATCTATGGGAGCAAGATGGACCACCTGCACTAGATGGAGACATCATTTCAAAGGTTAGATGAAGCACAAGCCTCACTAAACCATATAAAGTGTTTCTTTGGATGTTCTAAAGGTATTTTGTTAGGGCATGTTGTATCCAGAGATGGTATTGGTACTGATCCTGATAAAGTCTCAAAAATCAAAGAGTTACCATTTCATATGAATAGAAGTAAGTTGCGATAATTTTTAGGCCATGTGGGTTACTATAGAAGGTTCATCAAGAATTTCTCAAAGATTGGACAGCCACTAATCCAGTTCTTGAAGAAGGATGTTACTTATGAACTAGGAAATAAGGCGCATGAAGCTTTTGAACAACTGAAGGAAGCTTTGGTGTCTTCACCTGTTTTAAAGAATCCAGATTGGAGCAAGCCATTCATTGTGTATAATGATGCCTCATATGTAGCACTAGGAAGTGCTTTGAGCAAAAAATATTAAAATGGGAATGATCATCCAGTCTACTTTGGGAGAAGACAAATGAGCAGTGCTGAGGTAAATTATACTCTAACTGAAAAAGAGGCTCTAGCTATCATTTTTTCTGTAAAGAAGTTTAAAAATTACTTTCTAGAGTAGAAATTTATAGTTGTAACAGATCATCAGGCTTTAAAATATATTGTAAATAAGCCTAACCCATCAGGGAGGATAACAAGATGGATAATTTTGCTACAAGAATTTGAATTTGATAACCATAAGACTTCATCGGCTATTATAGGACACATGGTAACTATAAGACTTCATCAGCTCCATTATGCCCTATTCTTCCACTTGGTCCCTTTGAAAAGTGGGGAATAGATATTGTAGGTCCACTTCCAACTAGCCCATGCGAAAATAAGTATATTGTAGTTGCCACGGACTATTTAACCAAGTGGGTTGAAGCTAGGCCATTGAAAATAACTTCCATGGATGAAGTGTAAAGGTTCATATATGAATGCATTGTCACCAGATTTGGTTTCCCATTAGAAATTGTAATAGTTCAAGGAAGACACTTCATTAATGAGCTGGTAGAAGTCCTAGTCAAGAAGTTTTCTATTAAGCACAGGAAGGAAACAACATACAATCCAAACACAAATGGATAGGTGGAATGAAATTTTTTTGTGTTGTGTCAAATTCTAGCAAAAGATGCAGCCTTACAGGTACATAAGTGGGATAAAAGGATTCATGCAGCATTGTGGGCATATAAGGAAACATCAAAGTCAGCAACAAGATACTCCCCATTTCAATTGGCTTATGGCATTGATCCAGTTCTTCCTATTGAGTTTGATATTCCCACTATGAGAGTTATGAAAAAGGAAAGGATGGATGAAAGTGATTCAGTAAAAGAAAGGTTGGTGCATCTTCATTTGCTAGAGGAAATGAGGGAAATAGTGAAGGATACAAGCTATAAGAAGAAAATGAAGCAGAAGGAATACTTTGATCAAAAGATCTGTTGGTCTCCATTTCATGTGAATGACTTGGTTCTAGTATATGATTCCAGATACAAAAAAGAAGGCAGAGAAAATTTCTTCCCAAATGGATGGGGCCCTACAAAATAGCAGTTGTGCATGAAAATGGTACATATCAACTGGAGGAATTGGATGGCACTCCCATTACGAAATGGGTCAACCATGATAAGTTAAATATTTTCCAAGCACCAAAATAGTCTACTCCAAGGACGGAATAGAAGCTAGGAAGGGGGAAAATGTTGACATTAAAATTTTCCTCCTTAATTTCTATTTTATTATGTATGTATTAGGAATAGGATGTTGTTAAGTATGATTAGTAGTGGCATTTGATAGAAGATAATGACACCGTCAGTACGGTGCCACCAATAAAGTAGAGTACAATAACAATCAAAGTACAATATGAATGTTGTGGTAAAAAGTAAATATTTGTCGTAAGTGGTCCGGTAATGTTAAAATGTCAAAGTTGGGGTAAGTAGAGAAGTAGGGTCTACATGATTAGGAATTAGAAATATTATATTTGTAATAAGGACAAAGAGTGATGTCATAAATATTTTGTGTATTTTATTTGTGGAAAAGTCTAAAAAGGTGGAACCCATGTGAGATGATAAGGTTTATCTTATCTTAGAAGATAAGCCTACATGTAAAGGCAAGAGTTTAGGCATGGAATATGATTGGCCGGAAGAGATTTCCTATCCTATCTTAGAGATAGGGTGGATAAGCCTGAATTCCTATAAATAAAGAGGTCACCTTCCCTCATTTAGCATAGAGAGAAGTAGTGAGAAATATTGTATGAGTAAGTGCATTAAAGAATCCATTGTGAAGTTTCTCCCATAGTTATTTTTGGAAGGCAAGTGAAGTCAAGTAACACTTGAAGTACCTCATGGGTGAGATTGTAACAATTTCATGTTGATATTATAATTTACACTTATATTTTAGATTTTTCATCATTCCTTCGTATCATAGTCTATGGTATTCTTGTGTTATGTTTGTTGTTGTGTTTCCAGATTACATCCACCAAACTAAAGGCTGTGCATTAGTAAATAATCATAGCATGAGGAGTTCCCAGTGGAGAATTATCATAGTGCTAGATTGGTGATGACAAGACATGTTTGGATACCTTATTAGTGGCTTCTAGATTGTATAATCTATTTAAAATATCTTGCAAGGGTTTATTTTTAGGATTAGATGTGAAGGAATTAACATTTGATTGATTTGATTGATAAAAATGTGGAGTAGGATGGTTTTGTTGTGGATGGGTTTGATGTGGAGTTTGATAAGGAATAGATTGAGAGGATATTGTTTGTAAAGTAGGTTGTGATAAATAAATGTAGGAAGATGTGGAAAAATGTTAATTACATTGTTGTTGTTTGATGGGAGGGGTTGATTGGGCTTGAGTAGGTATGGATGTATGAGTTTGGGAGCTCTAAGGTAAAGAGAGAGGTATTGAAGTTGAGATAGGTTGATTGGATAAAAGATGAGGGATGTTAAGATTATGCTAAGTTTTTGATGAAGGAAGGGATGTGGAAAAGACCACTTGATGGGATGCACTTGACATGGGTTAAGGAGTGATAGTTTGGAAGTAACCTGGTTGTGAATAATAATTATAGGGTTGTTGGATGGGGTTGTTATAGGATTGTATGATTGTTTAAAAGGTAGAAACTCCATAAGGAACACAAGATGGTCTATATGTTTTAGGAGTATACCAAAACTAAATGGAGTTGAGTGGGTCATGATAGGATGATAAGACTGGGAAGGATTAGATTCTGTGGATGAAGCAATGGAAGACGATTGTAAAAATGAAGCATAAGGGGAAAAATAATATACTGATGTAGAGGATTGCTCCATATTAAACAATAATCAACTGAAAATGATACAAAAAATTCCAAAGAGAGATACAAATGTAAGATACAAGTCCAGTAGAAGAATAATAATTATCTTGATTAGAATTTAGATGTGGAAGAAGAGGCTCAGAGGTAACTAATGATATGGTCATTCTAAGGATAATTTCAGGTGATGTTTAAGGTTATAGTCCTCGATATACCCAAAGGTATGTGAGGCCCAAATCTATGTTATTTTCAGTATGGGGCTTGGTATTGGGGCCTACCCCTCACTTCACATTCTTGCAGGTGATAAGGAGTTACATGCTTGGCCAATATACCAACAGATAGTTATTTATACTCAACCAAAACATCAAGTCGGTTTCCCTATTGGGTGATGAAATCCCAATAGTTATCACCGGGAAGAATTTTTTTAAATGTGTGGTTGATGTTGTGAGTGATTTGGTTATGTGTGAGGGAAAGATAAAGTGAACACAATTAATTAAATTTCCCAATTAAGTCTATATGATCAAGAAGAATGAAATTGTTTGTTTTAATCCAAAAAAAAATATTGATTTTGATGAGAGAAATGAAGAGAAAATGTAGTACAAATACAAAGAAGAAGGATTAGGATTCACTGTATTAAAGCTTCCTTTTTAAGTTTTTACAATTTTTCCAATTTTTAGCTTTAGTGATAAGCAATCCAACAAGAAAAGTCTCGGAGATAGCAACATGTAAAGCCGTGTAAGCAAAAATAAAAGATAATAGAAAAAATTTATTAGAAGGCAAACTGGAAAGTAGTCAAAAGTATTCAAAAATCATCACCGGTGATCGAATGAATCATGGCCATTTACAAAATCACTAGTGATTACCGAGCATCAAACAGAAGATGAAAATAATGATATTTTGATGAAATTAAATAATGAAATAAGGGAATTAGGGTATCCCACCGGACATGCCAAAATGTTCAGAAATATTTCTACTCCTTCAACTTTAATTAACAAAGAAATAAAAATATAATTATACCGACCTCGAAGGCACAAGGTTTAATGATACTTGAAGATGTTGATTAACGATGCTCGATGTTGCACTTTGTGAAATATGTGTAAAATATCATTTCCTATAAAGAAACTTGTGATCAAATATACTCAGAAAAATATGGGATTAGATAGATATATGACATATTTCCTCAAAATGACAAAGGTCCCGTAAATCAGTGAAATTCCTTGCAAGGATGTCAATATGCATTCAAGAAATTAATCTGATAATGATAATGTAAAATGATAAAACAAATGATATAACCAACAATGAAAGGGCAAAGGGATTGATGTGGTCTAGGGTTATATAGTGGTCCGATGGTGATACCTAATTCAAAGGGAGTATAGGAATCAAAAATGGATCAACGCTCACAAAGGTAAGATGAGGAATGTGCTTGATTAAAAAAACTAATAAAATTATATGGATGAATCAAAGGAACTCGAAAAGGCTTTACATATGCATGAAAAGGTAGAATGAAAACTGAATATAAAATCTGGATAATACAAAATCAGTCATATTTTAAAATAGGACTGACATATAGGAATCAATAGCGATTAAATGAATCATGGCGATTGGGGGATGATTGTCAATGATTGGGAAAATCAGTGGTAATTACTGAACAATGTGTGTAGGTTGATGAAAGTTTGAAAAAAAATAATTTAAGATATTGAATGATAAATGATTAAGAAAATAATGTAAGAGTAAGGTGCTTACCTAATTCTCGTTGATGAATAAGATTAAGAGTGTAGTGCCCACATTTTTATAGCTCTAGTTATCTATTGGTTCCTTTATGCATGGACATGTTTTGACTGAGACTTTGATAGATTTTAGACATTTTGCTATGTTATTTATCCTCATGGACATTATGGTATTTTGGGTGCGTAGTGCCAATTGGACTAGATTTGTATATTGATATATTTCTTATGATGTTGATGACACTAACATGGTTACATGATAGTGAGATTTATTGGTTAGATGTTGATTTCTTATGGTTGATTTGATCAATGATATAGTTTTCTAGATTTAATAATGGTAATCTCATGCTAGCCTAGGTGTATGTCATTGTAATTTTATATGTGGATGATTCGTGGTGAACTATGTGTATAATTGTATGCATTGCACTATCAATTGTATAATGATGTTAGGATATTATAGGCTTGATTAATTTTGTGATGTGTAGATGTTGTTTATTGTATTGGACAAATGTAGTTAATCTTTGCAATGAGTGTGCAGTGACAAGTATAGGAGACCATGGGTTTCGGGAGGCTACGCAATTGTGCACAAGTGGCCCATGGGCTGAGTCCTAACCATGCTAAATGTTTGAGGCCTTATAGTAGGTGTATTAATTGGGCACCATGAGTGAACCCTCAATTGTAATGTTTTCTGTCTTGTAAAATTAATTATGGTTAGGGTGTGTTTTATTAAGGTAAACTAGTTTAGGGGTTAATGATCTCATTCTAATTTAAGTGATGGTTTGGGTAAGTGTGTGTGTGTGTGTGTGTGTGTGTGTGTGTGTGTGTGTGTGTGTGTGTGTGTGTGTGTGTGTGTGTGTTGGTAGAAGGTATTGGGGACACATGTGAACCATGGGTGTACCCCACACTCTCTACCCTTGAGCCCAAGTATGCCAAACTCGAAATTGGGTTATTTTGGGCAATTTTAGTGACCCCTTTTTAGTTTGGGAGTTCACTTAGCATGAAAATGGGCCCTACCTAATAGGTAGGGAGGCTTATTTCCAAGGTTTGGAGGAGTTTCCTCCCATTTCCCCATCCTTAGTCACCATCCATGTAAGATGGTTGGTTTGTGTGTATTTGTTAAAAGTTGCTCCATTTTGTTTTATTTTCGTTTTTAGTATTTTGGGTGATAAGGGCTAAAAGGTGAGTTTACTTTTACTTATTTGGTTTTTCAAATCTTTGACTTATGAGAGGAGAGGGGGTGACACTTTTCACTTTCCTATTGGTGAGGAAAATTTTGGGTTCCTCTTCTTATTCTTCCTCATGGGAAGGAAGGGACTTCTTTCCTCATTTTTTTAGGACAACTTGGAGAGTTTTGAGAGCTTAGAAGTTTGCTTCGACAAAGGGGAAAAGATTAGAGTCTTGGAAAGCATTGTAGAGGTAGGATTCTTAATCCTTTTCCTTTATTGTTGTTGCTTATCTTGTTAACTATGAAATGGTCAATAAAATAATGTGTGTGAAATTATATGTTGTAAATTTGTTTAGAGAATGTAGGTTGTTTCTGTTATTGCTTTGTTGTTTTCTTTTGTTTTACCCTCCACCATCATATGGATTGATGGTTTTGGAGAATGTAGGGAAGAGAGAGGGATTTCCTCTCAAACCTCATGGTTGTTGGTCAAGCCATGAAGGTCCCTTCTCATCCCCTCTTATGGTTTGATGTGGGAGAAAGGTTCATATGGTTTGAACCTTTCCCCATTCTTGGTGAGGAAACCCTTTTGGGTTTGAAAATCCTCCCAAGAAGGATTTCTTCGACATAAAGGAGAAATAAGGAGGATAAATGGTTAGGAGAAATAAGGAGGTTTGTAAACATGTTTTTGTTGGTGTATCCTATGGTTGGACAACTTTGTTTGGGTATCTTATTTCTTCTCTTCCCCCTTTGTGAGAATGACCTTGTTCTCCTCATGTTGTTGTTTTACCATATGTATTTGGTCTAAGTGTTTAAATGGTGCTATGTATTCTTGTTGTGTGTATTCTCCATTATACTTGTGCACATTGTGGAAGTTATTTCCTCTCTCCCATGGGCTTGGGGGAGGCTAGCATGACTTCCAACCATGGAAAGGCATGTAATGATGCCTATTGGTTAGGTGGTAAACAAGCCTTGTCTCTTGATTTAGCATTCTTGGAAGAACACTCAAGGTTGGAGATAGTTGGAGCCTCCTTGTCATCTTGGTCCTCTTGGTCATCTTCATCCTTTTGAGGACATTACTTTCATTTTATCTCTACAAATGTGGCTTTGTGAAGCTTTTATCTCCTTATAAAACACCTATTTGTAATTGATGCTACTTTTAAACTTAAGTCATTTACTAAAGAAGTTTTCCCTTCATTGAATCTTGTACACACAAAAAAAGAAAGGAAAGATTACCATATTGAAATCATGAGTTTTCTTTTAGTTTACATGTCATCTTTTGAAGGTCTTGTTGTTTATAAATCTGCAAAGTATGGTCATGCATTGTACATTAAATCAGTAATTTTTAGTTGTGTCTACTTTTCAAAGTTTTGTTTAAAAAAATATCTATGAAATGGAATATGTATGTGTGTATTTCTTGAAAAAATCTGAAATTTATAAGCTAAGCATTCTTCTAGATTTGCAAATTTTTATGGCATTACATTTTGGTATCAGAGCGTGGTTCAAACATGCGGACTCTTGGGTAACTAGTAAATTATTTAGTCTTGCATTAAAAAAAAATAAAAATAAAAAAATACATGGACATGTCCTTATTGTAACCTTCCTTGCATGAAAATCGGTAATATTTCTTTAGTTAGGTGTTACAAAAATTTGAGATACTATGTAGTTATTTCATTTAAAGGAAAGTTAGTGTTCATGGAGTTTTAGGATTTATTGAAATGATTATATTAGTTGTTTTATAATAGTTTGTCTTGCAAGTTTGGTAGTATTATCCAATGAAATGAAATCAGTTTAGTTACCTTAAACCTTATTTTCTTTCCCCATAAGAAAACTAGATAAATGGACTTGTTATAGTTAGAAAATAGAATAAAATATAATCTATTAATTACAGTTTGACATTTCTTTGGAATATAGAGTATGTTGTGAACATGTTAAAATATATTGATATAGTTTAGTTTGATAATGCAAATACCTCTTTTCAATAAGAGTTTATTTTCTTTTTATTTTCCTTTTTAAAAATATATATATTACACCAACACAACTATATTTTGTGAATGAGTGTAGGTGTGTGTGTGTGTGTGTGTGTGTGTGTATAATATGTATTAAAATGTTAATTAAAAAAAAATTAATAATAAACAAAAACATATATGAAAAAAAAGGGGTAAACTTTGGGAAGGGCTAAACCCCTCCCACCCCCTGTACGGTCTCCCCGCCTGACCGTGCCACCGCCGCACTGTCCCCTCTCCCGTGATGATGCTGTCCCCTATGCCATCGCCAACCCTATCCCCTCTCCCCGACATTGTCCCCACCCCGCACACCCCTCATGACCCCCTATCCCCTACTTACCACTTCCACCCCTTGCCCCATCCACTACGGGTGACCTCCGTACACGCCAATCTCCATCCACCCTACCGCCCTTCGTCTCAGGCGGTCCCCCCACTTTCAAAACCTTCCATTCTCCGCTGCTACCCTCTCCAAAATAAAACAACAAGGAATAAAACAACAACAACAAAAAAACGCAGCCAACAAATACAAACCCGCCCCGCCTATTCACAAACCGTGCTTTTTTATTTTATTTATATATCTCCTCCCACAAAAAAAAAAAACAAAATATATAACAAAAATGGAGACTCTTCATTAAAAAAATCCATGAAGCCAAGCTTCCATAGCTCCTCCACCTACACAAGATGAAACAAAGAAAACAAAATAAGAGAAATAGAAAGGAAGAAAAACAAAATGAATGAGAAAAGGAATGGAAAATAAAAGAAAACATAGATATATTTAGGGAAACTTTAGGGTGCGTTTGAAATCAAGGGCCAAGATTGGATTTGATCCTAGGGCTCTCCTTCAACCCTAATTTTCCTTAAAACATGGCATTTTAATGGGTTTGAAAAATAAATTAAGAGGGTGTGTGGGTAGACTAAATTAACAAGGGGAAGACAATTTAGATTGAAAGGGGGTGTAGGAAAATTAATTAAAAGGGGGAAGACTAATTATTTTCTAGGGGTATAGATTTTCCAATTATGACCATGGGGAACTTAATAGAGTAAAATAATTAAATTATTGTTGGGATAGTGTTAATTTTTTTTGGAAAAATTAATAATTAATAATAATTAAAAATGATTTCCGTAACTCTTAAAAGTTTATAAACCATTTATTTATTTATTTTTACCACGGGTTCGAGAATGGAACCCAAGAGGGGAAAATCAACTAGAGGCTCGGGATGTAGTACACCTATGCGGGAGCTTCCAACACCCGATTTTGGACCTCAAATATTAGAGACCATATAATGGTGATAAGCATTGTGCAAGAGTGCCTTCCACCACCGCAGGAGTTGAGAGAGGAGGACATTCATTTGGGAGATGAGGAGTTGATTGGATAGGATGCACATTCGAGCCACCTAAGCACGATACTACCTTGAGATGAGAGAGGTCACGCATCCCTTCCATCCTTGGCGAGAGGGTGGCCTGCGTTTCATCATAGCCAATCACATAGTCTCGAGGATCATTTGGAGGTAGTTGACCCCTTTCACTGTTAGACCACATCATCGGGATCGAGACATAGGAAGTGTGATTTGAGACCTTCTTCGCCTTCAGCCACCTACTTACACTAGTTCGATAGATGGCTTTGGGGCAGAGTTCGGCTCCTTTGCTTGGATAGCTGCTTTGGCTTGCACTCTCATGAGAGCAATGTTAAATCCAGTTCACCATACATCTCCTTTGAGATGCAGCAGGTGTTTGGTGGTGGAATGAGGAGCGGAAGCTCCATTTGACTTGAGATACAGTGACCTGGGAGTTGTTCGAGGAGAGGTTTGGGGCACGGTATATGTCGAGAATTTTATACAAAAGAGGAGCGATAAGTTTCATGACTTACTGCGGGGCTCTAGCATAGTGGTGCAATATGAGAGTAGGTTCTTGGATCTCTTGCAGTATGTAGACTACTTGCAAGATGAGAAATTAAATGTAATTAGGTTTATTCAGGTATTCGAATGTAGATATAGTAGGAGCAGTTAGGATGTTATCTCCTCCCACACCGTAGAAGGCCATTGAGAAGGCCTACTTAGCTAAGGAAAATAGGACCACAAAGACAAGAACACCGAGATAGGAATAAGAGAAAGTTTCGGGACGGGATTCGGGCATTTCAAAGTTAAAGGACATGGGGTGCAAAGTATCACCCCTAGAGGAGGATTATGGTCTTCTCAATAGTATCGAGAGCTCCACCGTAGCCACCGCACACACACGGCATCGAGAGGGGTAGCATGGACTCAGATTTTTAGTGAGGTGGATCTAGAGGTGATTTTGGTGGATCTAGGGATAGGAGGCCAGTACTCAAGACCACAACAGCCCACTCATAGCAATTTGCTAGGGTTGGACTAGCAGAGTTTAGTTTGCAAGAGTACAAGAGGGACCCCATATATGAGGGTTACGGGGAGAATGTTTTATTTATGGAGCTCTAGACCATTATGTGCATATGTGTCTACACAAGCCCACTACTACAGATATGTAGAGAGCTCCTAGATCTAAGCAGATGATGGGTGACATAGGATGTTCCCATCATGTATATGCAGCGGTTGACAACCACTAGGATGAGCATCAGGCCACAATCATTGAGACGACATGTACTATCATGGGTATTTCTATCTCAAGTACTTTTTGATTCAGGTGCTTCAGATTCTTTTGTATCTCCTTCTATAGTGGACCAGTGTGGGCTAGTGGTGGCTAGGCAACCAAATAGTTGGTAGGTTGAGTTGGCCTCTGGGGCTAAACTCACCGTGGAATCATATGTGGAGAGTTGTGTACTTGATTTGGGAGTCTTCTCCACTACACTTGACCTTCGAGTTATTCCCTTAGGATCCTATCAGGTAGTGTTGGGTATAAATTGGCTTGAGGATAATCGAGCCAAGGTGGATTGTAGAAATAAGGTCATTGAGTGTCATGATGATCTTGGGAGTGCAGTTGTGATTTCAGGAATGCAGAGACCTATCTCCTTGTGCATGATATTGGCTAAGAAACTCAAGCGGAGCATGCATAAGGGTTGTCGATTGTTTACTATCACCATCAGCTTTTCATTCGAGACAAGATTACTCTATAGCATTTACCCTTGATGATCATGTAGTTTTGAGGGAGTACGCAGATGTGTTTCTAGGATAGTTTCAAAGGTTTACCACCTAGTAGGGAGGTGGATTTCACCATCAATTTAGTGCACGGCTCAACACGGTTTCTAGGGAACCCTACCAAATGAAAACTTCGGAGCTTCATGAGCTCAATATTTAGCTAGAGAAGTTGTTGGAGAAGGGTCTCATTCATCCTAGTGTATCTCCTTGGGGAGCGCCAATCATATTTGTGAAGAAGGACGGTTCTCTCAGACTTTGTGTTGACTTTTGGTAGCTCAAAAAAGTCACAATAAAGAGCTTTTATCCACTCCCTAGGATTGATAACTTGTTTGATCAGATGCGGGGAGCTAGAGTGTTCTCCAAAATTGATCTCAAGTTAGGGTATCATTAGTTATGCATATCAAATGTAGATATTCATAAGACAACTTTTCGCACATGTTATGGGCATTATGAGTTCACTGTTGTCCCCTTTGGTTTGACCAATGCCCCAGCTATCTTCATGAGCCTCATGAATGGAGTTTTCAGGACCTTCCTAGATCACTTTTTCATAGTGTTTCTCAATGATATTTTGATATATTCTCATTCCAATGAGGAACACAAGGAGCATTTGAGACAGGTACTTCATGTTTTGAGAGAGCAAAAGTTGTTTGGGAACTTGGAAAAGTGTATCTTCTTTCAGATAGAGATTCAGTACTTGGGACACATTATTTTAGGAAAGGGTATCTCTATAGATCCCTCTAAGATTTAGGCTATCATGGATTGGCCAACACCCACATCAGTCACTGAGGTGAGGAGTTTCATGGGTTTAGTAGGGTATTACCGTAGGTTTGTGTAGGTTTTTTCTAGGATTTCTCACCCTATTACTTCCCTTCAGAGGAAAGGGAAGAAGTTCAACTACTTAGAGAATTGTGAGAAATCCTTTCAGTTGATTAATAAAAGGTTAACCACGGTGCCCATCTTAGCAGTTCAGACACTGATGAAGGATTTTGTTGTTTGTACTAATGCATCACTAGAGGGTTTGGGAGCAGTTATTATGTAGGAGCGTTGGGTTATTTCCTTTGAGTCTCATAAGCTCAAGGAATATGAGCTTAACTATCCTACTCATGACTTGGAGCTTACAACAGTTGTTCATGCACTTGTGCATTGGTGGCATTTCATTTTGGGTAGACCTTTCATTTTGAGGATAGATCATCATAGTTTACAACATATCATTTCACAACCAAACCTAAATGCTCATCAACGACATTGGATGGAGTTCCTATGTGAGTATGACATGGAGGTACAATATATCAAAGGAAAGGAAAATGTTGTTGCAGATGCACTTAGTAGATGACGACATGTGCTTGCTTCATTGACACTGTAGTTAGATTTGAGAGGTAGGATTCTTTAGCATCTTCCAGAGGATAGGTTTTATGAGGGTGCTAGGTAGATGTTGGATTCTCAGGGTTCTTTTGAGGGTAGATATTTAGGATGCTTGTTAGAGTCTGATGGTTTGCTTCGGTTCCATAGGTTCATTTATGTGCCTAAGGTAGGTGATCTACGTAGTTTCATCCTTACCAAGGCTCATCGAGCCCCATACATAGCACATCTAGGAGTGAAGAAGATGCACGCTGATTTGAGAGGGTTATATTATTGGTTGGGTCTTTTTCGGGACATAGCAGATTTTTTAGCACGTTTCCTTGAGTGTCAGAGGGTCAAGGCAGAGCATTCTTATCCCACAGGACTCTTATACCCTCATGATATCCCTGAGTGGAAATGGGATGTGATCTCCATGGATTTCATAGTAATACTTCCTATGTCCTCTTATCGTCATGATGCCATTATGGTCACTTTGTGGATAAGTTGACCAAGGTTGCACATTTCTCACCAACCAAGGCCACCTATAATGCATAAGCCATCGCCAAAGTATTTATGGAGGACAATGTTAGGTTACATGGGATTCAAGACCATTATCAATGACAGAGACACCATCTACACATCAATTTTCTGGACTTCTTTTCAGGATGCCTTGGGTACATAGATTAATTTTAGTTTGGCATATCATCTAGAGATAGATGGGTAGATAGAGAGAGTTAATCAGGTTCTTGAGGACATGTTGAGGATGTATGTGATGGACCAACAAAAGAAGTGGGAAGATTATTTACATTTAGTTGAGTTTTCCTACAACAACAGTTATCATAGCTCCATTGGCATGGCTCCCTATCAGGATTTGTATGGATGACCTTGTAGGACACCTTTGAGCTGGGACAGACTTGATGACATGATTATTCTGGGACAAGCATATCTTCGTGGATTTAGAGGAGAATATTGTTCTGATTAGACAATAACTTGAGCAGCTAGAGCACACCGGAAGGTGTATGTGGACACAAAGAGGATTGATCGTCACTTCTCAGTGGGTGATAAAGTATTGTTGAGGGTTCATCCTCATAAGAGTTTAATCCATTATGGAAAGGGTTCTAAGCTATTGCCTCATTTTGTGGGGCTTTTGATATCCTTGAGGTCATCGGTCCAGTTTCCTATCGTCTAGCTTTGCCACCACACCTTGCATGGGCCCACGATGTTTTTTCATGTTTTTGTACTTCATAGATATGTACCAGATGTTTCTCATGTTTTGGATTGGTCGGCGTTATAGGTAGAGGAGAGGGCAGTGGAGACCGGATCCCATACACATACTAGAGCACCAGAGGTTGATTCTACGGGGTCGAGATTTGGACCAGGTTAGAGTGTAGTGGGATAGATATCACGAGATATCAGCTACCTGGGAGGATGCTACACCACTGAGGGTTAGATATCCCTATCTCTTCTAATGACTTCCAGGAGGAAGTATAATTCTAGGAGAGGTGGACGTAGTGCCCACATTTTTATAGCTCTAGTTATCTGTTGGTTCCTTTATGCATGGACATGTTTTGACTGAGACTCTGATAGATTTTGGACATTTTGCTATGTTATTTATCCTCATGGACATTATGGTATTTTGGGCACGTAGCGCCAATTGGACTAGATTCGTATATTGATATATTTCTTATGATGTTGATGACACTAACAGGGTTACATGATAGTGAGATTTATTGGTTAGATGTTGATTTCTTGTGGTCGATTTGATCAATGATATAGTTTTCTAGATTTAATAATGGTAATCTCATGCTAGCCTAGGTGTATGTCATTGTAATTTTATCTGTGGATGATTCGTGGTGAAATATGTGTATAATTGTATTGTATCATTGCACTTTCAATTGCATACAATGATGTTAGGATACTATAGGCTTGATTAATTTTGTGATGAGTATATGTTGTTTATTGTATTGGAATGAGATGTGGTTAATGTGTGTAATGAGTGTGCGGGTGATAGGTATTGGATAACATGGTTTTCGTGGCGGCTACACAATTGTTCACAAGTCACCCACTGGATGAGTCATAACCATGCTAAATGTTTGAGGCCTTAGAGTAGGTGTATTAATTGGGTACCATGAGTGAACCCTCAATTGTAATGTTTTATGTCTTGTAAAATTAATTATGGTTCGGGTGTGTTTTATTTAAGTAAACTAGTTTAGGGGTTAATGATCTCATTCTAATTTAAGTGATGGTTTTGGGTAAGTGTGTGTGTGTTGGTAGAAGGGATTGGGGACACATGTGATCCTTGGGTGGACCCCACACCCTCTACCCTTGTGCCCAAGTATGCCAAACCCGAAATTGGGTTATTTTGGGAAAATTTTAGTGACCCCTTTTTAGTTTGGGAGTTCACTTAGCATGAAAATGGGCCCTTGGACCCTACCTAATAGGTAGGGGGGCTTATTTCCAAGGTTTGGAGGGAGTTTCCCTCCCATTTTCCCTCCTTAGTCACCATCCATTGTTAAAAGTTGCTCCACTTTGTTTTATTTTCATTTTTAGTATTTTGGGTGATAAGGGCTAAAAGGTGAGTTTACTTTTACTTATTTGGTTTTTTGAATCTTTGACTTGTGAGAGGAGATGGGGTGACACTTGTCACTTTCCTATTGGTGAGGAAACTTTTGGGTTCCTCTTCTTATTCATCCTCATGGGAAGGAAGGGGAATTCTTTCCTCATTTTTTTGGGACAACTTGGAGAATTTTAGGAGCTTGGAAGTTTTCTTGGACAAAGGGGAAAAGCTTAGAGTCTTGGAAAGCATTGTAGAGGTAGGATTCTTAATCCTTTTCCTTCATTTTTGTTGCTTATATTGTTAACTATGAAATGGTCAATAAAATAATGTGTGTGAAATGATATGTTGTAAATTTGTTTGGAGAATGTAGGTTGTTTGTTTAGTTGATTTGTTTTTTTCTTTTGTTTTACTCTCCACCATCATATGGATTGATGGATTTTGGAGAATGTAGGGGAAGAGAGAGGATTTCCTTTCAAACCTCATGGTTGTTGGTCAAGCCATGAAGGTCCCTTCTCATCCCCTCTTATGGTTTGATGTGGGAAAAAGGTTCATATGGTTTGAACCTTTCCCCATTCTTGGTGAGGAAACCCTTTTGGTTTTGAAAATCCTCCCAAGAAGGATTTCTTTGACATAAAGGAGGAATAAGGAGGTTTGTAAACATTCTTTTGTTGGTGTATCCTATGGTTGGACACCTTTGTTTGGGCATCCTATTTATTCTCTTCCCCTTTGTGAGAATGACCTTGTTCTCCTCATGTTGTTGTTTTACCATATGTAGTTGGTCTAAGTGTATAAATGGTTCTATGTATTCTTGTTGTGTGTATTCCCCATTATACTTGTGTACATTGCGGAAGTTAGTTCCTCTCTCCCATGGGCTTGGGGGAGGCTAGCATGACTTCCAACCATGGAAAGGCATGTAATGATGCCTATTGTTTGGGTGGTAAACAAGCCTTGTCTCTTGATATAGCATTCTCGAAAGAACACTCAAGCTTGGAGATAGTTGGAGCCTCCTTGTCATCTTGGTCCTCTTGGTCATCTTCATCCGTTTGAGGACATTAATTTTATTTTATCTCTACAAATGTGGATTTGTTAAGATTTTATCTCCTTGTAAAACACCTATTTCTAATTGATGCTACTTGTAAACTCAAGTCATTTGATAAAGAAGTTTTCCCTTCATTGAATCTTGTACACAAAAAAAAAGAAAAGAAAGATTACCATATTGAAATCATGATTTTTTTTAGTTTACATGTCATATTTTGAAGGTCTTGTTGTTTATAAATCTGCAAAGTATGGTCATGCATTGTACATTAAATCTGTAATTTTTAGTTGTGTCTACTTTTCAAAGTTTTGTTTAAAAAAAATATCTATGAAATGACATATGTATATGTGTATTTCTTGAAAAAAAATCTGAAATTTATAAGCTAAGCATTCTTCTAGATCTGAAAATTTTTATGGCATTACAGAGAGGATGAGATGTACCTGATAGGAGGAGGTTGTTGACATGTTAGAAGATTGTGCTTAGCTGTTGGATGTTTGGATATCATGGGAGAGGAAAATTATTGACGTTAGTGGATTGCTAAACCAATTCCTAGATGTGTGATTGATCTCAAAAAGTTGAAAAGGAGATTGTTGATGCATGCATACACTAATGGCTGAGACTTAGAAGATGATAATAGACTACGAGATAAAGAGATTATTCAAAGGCGTTCCAAAATTGCTCCAAGATGCTCAATGAAGGTAAATGATAATGCCTGATGTTTATTTTGATATCTAAGTATTGAATGATGATGTACAGGAGGTTGATGAACCAAATTGAAAGAAAGAATTCATGGACTAAAGTTGAGGATCTAAATGAGAATCCAGAAAACTAGCTTATGTAATCACCGATGGCGATTACAGATAAATCGTCAAGCAATTTCAGATTGTTCAAGTTTTTTTGGAAAATGGTTGAAACAACTTCTAAAACAAGACTATTTTGTTTGGGTTTTGGGAACTAATTTTTTAGGTTGTTGGGGATGTGTTGAGTTTGTTGAGGGGGTGACAAAATAGGCTATATTTGACTTGATTTTGTTTTGGATTTATCTAATTTAGGTTTGTAGATGATTTTGATATGTGGGTGAATGATAATGATAATGATAATATTTTTGGTCAAGGTAAGGGAGTTAGAAATAGGTTAATAAATAGATTTAGATCGATTTGGATGGTTTATAAAATGATTAAGTTAATCTAGGTGGGTAGATCTTATTTAGGATGGGGAAAATATGTTTTTACAGAGTGTAAGAATGATGTGGCAGGAAAATATGTGAAGATAAATGTTACAACAATTTAGGGAATATTAAGCTTAGAATAAATAATTTGGTGTGATAAATGTACATTTTATATAGGAATAATATGATGTGGTGAGTGTATGGATTTGTGTAAGAAATAATTGTATAATGAAGAAATGAGTGTCAGAATTTTGAGTCCCTATAATTGGTATGAAATCTTTCCTCCTAATTCCATAATTGAGCTAGATTCCTTAGTGATATCCCTAGTGAAAAATTCCAATATCATGATCTACCTGAAAATAATATCAATGCTTTCATAAACTACCAATAATCTAAAAATTAATCATTGAAATCTTTCATCAAGAAGACCCTATCCACATGGAAATATCGTAATATTCCTAATGATAGCCTCATCCAACTTTTCTTACAAGATCTTGAACCTCACCTTCAATACAAGGTAAGGTCCTTTACTCCCGCTTCACTAGAGGAGGCCTTTGAGAAATCCAAAATGTAAGATTATCTCATGAGGGAATTCGAGAAAGCTCTTCCTAAGTCAAAAGATAACAAGAAAGTAAAAATATTCAACATTATAAGAACAAGAACATGACAGAGACGATAGAGTCTATGATACTCTTCCTCTTTTCATGTCTTCAATCAGTCTATTTTTAACATTGAGCACGAAACTAATAAAAACAACATTCAGCCTAAATAACATCAACCATTGACTAAAGAAGAGTAGAAGGATCACACACCTACTATATTTACAACAATCTTGGGTCCCTCTCGATCTATTTCTCATTTACATGATGAAAACAAGTTCATTGGTGGCATGTTAATTGGGATCACTCTCATGAAAATTTTCATGCACTACGAGTGGATGTCATCAGCTTCTTCCTAGGTCCCTAGTTTGATTATGATGCCATAATTCATTCTAAATTGATGAAGTGTTTGTTAGGGTAAGGTCACAAGCACCCCTGGATCTTTTATTCAAAGGCTTCTAGGTTGATCACTCTTGCACCCAGTGGCAGATCGCACAACATGGAAACCTCTCTCTAAGTGTGGGACTTGTGGCGAGAGAGGAATCTCCAGATTAGAGGCTGGTTCCTCAAAATCCTCTGATTTAGATCTATATTTGCACAACTACAGAGGTTCAAATCCTAATCCTACTCTAAATTGCAAGGAGACAAGAATAGAAGTGTAAAAATTGAAACTAACTAAAGATGGTGATGCACTAAAAGGAGTGGTGAATATTTTTGTCATGTAAATAGACACAAACCAAAGATTGCAACATAAAACATACACAAGCTGATAAGATATAATTTATGATCTGAAATGAAGCAAATAATACAAACAAAGGATTGAAACCCATTCACAGAGCTTGCATTATCATTTCCAATGTCAAAACCACTGCATTACAACCTCAGAGAGGTAAAAACATGTTACAGTCTTTGAAGAGGTATGATTCTTGCAACAATCACTTGCTAGAGGTGAAAGAAGAAGATTGCTATGCCAAAAGTGTTCCCCCCTTTAGAAATGAGCCAAATCTGGCTTTTACATTGCATGGGTCGAACCCAGGAGAGAGAAAATGTACAAAAATGTGGGAGCCCATTCCTCATTGACTGTAAATGCATTAAAATGGCATGGGAACCTTACAAACCCATACCCGCCGTTTTGACCAAATTGGAGGAGAATACGACCCATTATGTATTAAATTTGGTCGCTGAAATGTCATTTCTGGCCATGGACACGCGTCAGAGCTGTTTCTTAACTTTCTCTCTCCAGACTAAACCAAAATTCAATATTAACCACTGAATCATGTAGATAATTTTATAAGCTTTCCAATGATATAAGGAACGTGCAAATCTTAGCTCTGGATCGAAAGATATGGCGATCTCGAAGATTTAGGGCACAAAACATGCAAAAATGGGTTTTGAAATTTTTTCCGTGCTCCGCCACTGGGACGACACGTGTCGAGCACTTTCGATTGGATGAGAAATTCTCCCTCCTTCCCTTGCCCGCAGAGTTTTCCTTGAAATTTTTGACTTTTTGAACTTTTGGAAAATTTTCAATTTTTCCCCACGTCTCCGCCACTTGGGACACGTGGCATGATCTGGTTGGAGGACAGGGGTGTGGGGTCATCCTTCACCTTTTATTTTTTTGCCAAAACTTTTGCCAAATTCTCTAATTCCTCCCGAGCTCTGCACTCCCCTTCTCCTTAGGATACATGTCCTCTTTTTATTGGCTCGGGCTAACGCTTCAAACCTTCCCCTTTGAAATTTTAGACGTTTTCCCTTGTGACACGTGGCATTTCTTGATTTGTCCGCAGGCCTGCTGGCTTTTCACGTCCACTTTGTGTCCTTTTGTCCTAGATGTCCCAAACTATCTGGGACAAAAATTTCGATCCGCCCGATTCGGGCTTCTATGTCCCTCTTTGAGGCGAAGACACGTGGAGTCATTTGATTGGCTCTCGGCTCCTTGACTCCCCACGTCTGCCGTGTACTTTCGGCCTAGATGTCCTAGTGTGAAAGTTCTCTATTTCAGCCGATCCAGGTGGTTTGCATCCTTTGCGTCCTCACTGCCTAGACGTCCCCACCTGTCTCCGATCATCGTTACTCAATTTTGATTTTACCTTCGGTCGGTTCACCCTTTCGTGTCCCACGCGTCCTTTTGTGCCAACTGTCCCAGTGCTGCACAGATCGCCTGGAGGCTTTTCAGCCGATTCGCGCCCCGACGTCCCAACTGTCCCAAGGACCGCCTGGACCAGGACTTAGCCAATTTTCATGATTTTTTCTGGCCCAAGCTTTTTTTTGCAACTTTTTCACCTTTTTCTAGAACTTGCTCTTTTCTCCTTGGACAGGAGAGTTAGAAAAAATCTGAGGGGACCCTAGAAACATGATTTTTTGCCTTGAATCAATCTATCTGCCTGGGACTTGAGTATTCTGATGCATGTTATCAAATTTTACCCTGGGGGTGAAAATTGGATAACAATTTGGTGACTCAGCGGGGTTACCTCCTGCTAGGTAGAAGATACCGGTTACTGAAGCAGTCCATTGGGCATGGAGTCATCAAATATTCTGTTTAGAACCCCAACTGACTTAGAATGTGTAAGGAGGAAGATGGAATATCACCTGATGGGGGCAAAAACTACAAAACATCTCCATGGATAGCAAGCTGTGCCAAAGCACTTAGGGAAAACAAAACTAACCTACAACAAAACAATGTGCACAAGCACTTGGAGGAATGAAAATATAATCTAATATTTACAAGGTAGTGAATTTCCCTCTAGAAGCAATGCTTGAGATAGATTCCATTTACTGGAATCTGCAGTTCTTCACCATCCAATGGGGCCAATTGGAAAGCATTGTTATTCTTACACTTCGTGACCATGTATGGGCCACTCCAAATGGCATCAAATTTTGAATGTCTTCCCGGTTTTCTCTATCCACATCCCATTTCAACACTAGATCTCCAACCTGAAAAGATCTGTCCTTGGCCTTCCTACCAAAGGTCTTCTTGATCAAAGCTTGATCCTTCTCCATTGCTTGGGATGCCTGATTTCTGATCTCTTGCAGCTCCATCAACTCTGCATACCTCAACTCCATGGGCTCAAACTCTAGCAATTCCAACTTCTTCATGAGTTCCAATGTTGGCAACTCAAGTGACATGGGCAAGATTGCCTCTCTTCCATAGACAAGTTTGAATGGAGAGTTACCTGTGGATCTTTTGGGAGTTATCCTATCAGCCCATAAGGCTGATTTCAGTTTAGTATGCCAAGACCTTTGATTCTTGTCAAGAGTCCTCCTAATGATCCTCAACAAGTTCTTGTTTGTAGACTCGACCTGGCCATTACCTTGAGGGTAATAGTTTGATGAAGTGCTTAGGTAGATACCGTTCTTGGCAGCCCACTCGGTCATCTTGGATCCAATGAATGCCAATGTATTATCGAGAGATTATTGTAGCAGGTACACCAAATCTGGCATTTGTTATCCCCTCATAAAACTCTAAGATGCTAGACTCATTTGCCTCTTTGAGTGCTCTTCTCTGTCCATTTGGTGAAGTAGTCCTTGGTTGCCAAAATCCATTTATGCCCTTGGCTTGAATTGGGATTAATGAATCCAATGAAGTCCAAACCCCATTGCATGAATGGTGGGCAACCGAGATTGGATGTAATGGAAGGGCAGCAAGTCTCTCTCTTTTCTGTGAAGAATGCATAGTTCTTACACCTTTTGATCCATGCATAGCAATCACTTTGAAGATTTTGGGCCAATAATAGCCAGCCTTCATGATTTTTAGAGCTGTCACTCTTGGTGCAAAATGGCCACTAGCTGGTCCACCATGGAACTCTTTCAACACCCTTTGAATCTGATTTGTGCTAATGCATCTCAAAGCAACACTCCATTCACATCTTTCTTGAACAAAACTCCATCAACAATGACATACTGAGAACAACCTGCAATCTGAAGTGTCTCCTTTGGGTCTTGTTTATCTCCAGGAGGGCATAGGCCTATGCCTAGGAAGTGTATAATGCCTTGGGTCCAGCAAGGAGTGGGGGCAACATCGTCTTCTTCTTGATCGCCACTTGGCTCATGGCTGTCTTTGACTATCAAAACAGCCTCCTCTTCATTGCATACTTCTTTTTGCTTCCCAAAACCAGCTGCTCACACAATCCTTTCCCTCTTACCGGCTTGGTGATCTTGATGTCAATGTCATACTCCATGACACGGGTGATCCAACCTGCCCTTTTCTCATTCAAATCCTTGTTGAGGAGGAAGTCCTTGACCCCAGCATGTGAGACCAGCAAGCTGGACCTTGTTGTTTGAAACTAAATGCTTGAATTTCTTCAAGCTTCGATTCTTTGCAAGTACATGATTCTCAATAAAAGAGAATCTCACCTCATAGTCATCTAGGCTCGGTGAAGAAGGCAATTGGCTGCTCATCATTGCCCTTGTTCTGCTGTACCAAAATGGCAGAAATAGTGTCATTACCTCAAAATACATAGAGGATGAAATCCTTGGAGAAGTCTGGGTTGATGAGAGTTGGTGCTTGAGAGATGGCTTCTTTGATTGCTTCAAAACTCTCCTTGCCTTCTTCTATCCACTTGAAAGCCATGCTCTTCTTTAACATTTTGGTGATGGGCTTAGAAAGGGCTCCAAAATCTGGGACAAACCTCTGAACAAAGTTTATCCTTCCCAAGAAACTCTGAAGGGCTTTCTTGTGGCTTGGCAATGGTAGTGCTCTTATGGCTTCAACCCTCTCTGGATCAATTGCTAATCCTTCCTTGGAGACAATATGGCCAAGGAGCTTTCCTTCATGTGCAAGAAAGATGCACTTCTTAGGATTCAAAGACACTCCAAATCTCCTGCACCTCGTGAAGACTTGTCTCAAATGAGAGAGGTGGTCTGCTGCATTTTTTGAAAAAACAGTGATATCATCAAGGTAAATCAACACCACATTGTTAATCAAACCTTTGAATGCCATGTCCATTGCCCTTTGGAAGGTAGCACCAGCGTTGGACAACCCAAATGGCATTTTCTTGTATGCAAAAGTTCCCCATTTGGTTGTGAAGGCTGTCTTGAACTGGTCCTCTTCCTTCACCATAATCTGATTGTAGCCTAAGTAGCCATCAAGTAGTGAAAACCTCTCGGAGCCAGCCACCACTTGCAAGATTTTCTCCATGGAAGGGAGTGGGTAATGGTCCTTGAGAGAGGCTCTATTCAAGTCTCTGAAGTCAACACACAGTTTGATCTCTCCACTCTTCTTTCTGACTAGAAATAAGTTGGCAACCCAACTAGAATGCTTGATTGGGAATATGATCCTTGACTCAATCAGCTTGTCCAATTCCTTCCTCATGAGAGGCTCCATGTGTGGATTGACTAGTATTTGTTTACTTTGATAGGCTTAGTATTTGGATCCAACTCGATGGTATCTTTGAGCTAAGTTGGGATTGAAACCTTTCAAGTCTTCATAGCTCCAAGCAAACATGTCAAGGAACTCTTGACACAGTTGTATGAACTCATACTTTTCTTGTTCAATTGTCATCCTTCCAATTTGCAATGGTTTGTTCTCTTCTACCAAGATGGATACTGAATCCTCCCTCTTGACCTGAATGTTTGCTTTCTCCTTTCTAAACTGATCATTGGGATTAAAAATGGACTCCAAGGTGATAAGCCCCTTGGGCAGCTTGTTAGTTCTCAATTTGTACTACTGTTCACCATCTTGTCATTCCAATTTTCTTGATTCTTGGCCGAGAACTCCTCTTCTTCGTAAGAAATGGATGATTTTTGGTCATTTTCAAACACTTGCCAACTAACATTGTTTATCTGGCACTGAAGGCCTCACAATCACGTGGATGTTTGGTTGTACCTTGTCTTGTTGAATGCTTTCCACAATGTCAAAGGCTGCCCCTACTGCTGCAAGCCTGTCAACAGCTTGATTCTCTTTCCTAGGAATGGATTTGATGTCAAAACCCTCAAAATCTTCCATGAGGTCCCATACCCTATTCTTGTAGCACTGAGAAGATCATTCTTGGTAGCATGCTGTCCCTTGACCTGATTTACAATCAATTCATTGTCCCCAAAGACTTGCAAGTTCTTTATTTTATTCTTTATTGCCTAATGCATCCCTTGCACCAAGGCTTAATATTCAGCAGTGTTATTGGAGCATGTAAAATGAAATATAAAAGCTGAATAGTACTTTAATCCTTGAGGTGAAACAAGCATAGCTCCACCTCCGCACCTTGTCTACTCCTTGATCCATCAAAAACAAGCGACATACCTCATTGTCATCTTTGTGGTTTGGCTTGGTGATGCTAGGAGTAGGCTTATTTTATTCGTGTATGCAATAGACCCCTATCTCAGATTCTTCCACTTCTTGATAAGGATCAAATGCATGTACCTTGTTCACCCATTCATCAAGAGTTAGATCCGGGATGATTCCAACCTTAGTGTCACCTCATCGGTGCTTGAGTGATCTTCTTGATCAAATGTTGAGCAATTGGCATTAATCTGACTTGGAGTGTAAGGCTCAATGTGAAAGTTTGCAATAGGTTCATACCTGATTGTAGCCTTAGTTCCATACCTCATTCTAAACAGCATGTGTGACCAATCGCGAGACAAATATCCATGATCAATTGTTGTGAAGTCCCTTGACAAGCAAAGGGAAAAGAGTGGTGGAAGGTCTATGACTGATACATCTTGTAAAACAATAACATTTGGACATGCATGCAAGGTAAGACTCAAGTTTCTAATCACTCCAACTTTTGTTATTCTTGCTGTCCCATCTAGCTGCACCACCCCTTTGGATATGGTTTCATACTGGAGCCCTAGCTGATCAGCTATTTGTTTAGGCATTACCAAGCTACTTGCCCCGAAGTCTATCATGCAATTGTGCACTAGCTGATTTCCAATGATTAATGAAACATAGAAAGGAGGGGGCTTCAACATTTTACCTTATTGTCCTCCATGATTTCCCTCAGGCTGGGTAGCATTTGTAAGTACTTTGTCTTGCATCTGAACTTGCTGATTCGAAGTTGGCCAGTCCTTCATGGCAGCTTGCAGCAGATCTCTTTGGCCTAGGATAGATAGGGATTCCCACATTGATATATTGACATTTGTCTTCTTCATCTGATCAATGATACTAAACGGTGATGAAGAATCTCTTTGTTGTCCCTTGGTTTGCACATTCACTCCTTGCATGTGGGCAGCAACAACTGGCATTTGAGTTGGTCTAGGAGCTGTTCTTGGCTGCCCTTGTGCATTTGAAATTGGATTTTGTTTGCCAACCATTTGTGGAACCATGGAAGGTTGTGGATTGGTTGGGGCTAATGGTTGTTCTTCACCCAAATTCCTCCTTTTTGACCTTGTGTTAGCCGCAACACCTTGAAAAACTACCTAGTTCATGCCACAGAAATCTTCTGCTTGCCAATTTACCAATGTGGTGTCGTTTGGGGCTGATTGCTGTTGGAATGTTTCTTGTTGTTGACTATTTCCTTGACTGGCCTCACCCTCCACACCAGTAGTTGTCACCATCAATGCTTGATTCAAAGCACCATTGAAGCACATGGATTGGTTATGAGGCTCATTGCATGGAAAACACCAATCATACTCCTGGGCAATGTTGTTTTGTGTTGGCACCAATGCCTTAGAGGCAGATATGGCATTTGGATTATAGGGCTGAAATGGTCTATTGGCAGGAGGCCTTGTTTGATTCATATTTGTAGCTGGATTAGGTGGTCTTTGTGGTTGGTATGGCTGCCTATTAGGCTGAGCTTGGGGTTGATAAGAAGGTCTAAAACTTTGGGCTTGTTGCCTTTTGAGAGTAACCAACTCATTGCCTAGGTTTTGCAATTGCTTCATGACTTCTTGAAGCTCATTTGGGGCACTTGGAGATGAAGTGGAAGCTTCATTTGAACTCTGATTTCTAGGAGTAGGAGAAGGAGCCAAACTAGGTGCTTGATTAGTGTTTGGATTCTCTAAACTTGGAAACAATGGCATGGGAGGTCTAGGGGCAAGTTTGCCAGCTTGGATCAAACAATTTTCAGCCCTAATGGCAATGCTATAAGCCATAGGGATAGTTATGCCTCCCATGGACTGAATTAACATAGAAATATCAGAATTTAGAGCTTTGAGATAGTAGAGAAAAGCACCTTTTGCTGTTGGCCTGACTGCCACTAGAATTCTCTCCCAAGTCCTTTGAAATCTGAAGTTGAAATCGGTCAGCTGCTCATTGGGAGCTCTCTCGATGGTTGTCAGATACTCCAAAAGAGACAAGTTGTCTCCCTTCTCTCCAAATTGCTCATGAAGTGCTATACACAGCTGATTCCAATTTGTGATAGAACCAGCTCCAAGGCTTCTAAACCATTGCAATGCTTTACCCTTGAATGAAGATGCCAGTAACTTGATAGCCGCTTGCATCTCATTGATTTCATGGATTGCACAAAGGTTAGAAATATCTTTAACATGATTACTGGAGTAGTCTGATTTTCTCCCGGTGAAGTAGGGAATGTTCTTCAAGGCTGCAATAGGAATTGGATGTTGTGCATTGAGGGTAAGTGGGCTGCTACCTGTGAAGTTGACATAGGGGTTGTTTTGTGCCATTCTAATTGGTCTTAAAACCCTTGTTGGTGAATGAAAGGCCTACCAGTGGAGGAGTTGAGAGGGTTCTGTTTGGTGGAGATGGAGACCTTTGAATCCCTCTTCCTCTTTGCCTTCTTCTTGGAGATAATTACAGGTACTCAAACAACACTTCTTCCTCTCTAACTCTTGACCTTGTGGTGATTCTTCTCATGAGTTTTCGTGCCGCACCTTTGCTGAAACTAGTTGATTCTTCCCCTTGGAGTCACCAAATATGCAAATAATATTTCTTTTCAAGCAAGAAAATTGCAGCAGATGCACATCAAATTTGCTACAATAAAAATGAGACCTCTAGTGTCCCAGGCGTGCCAAAAGCTGTTAGGGCAAGGTCACAACACCCCGGACGCTGATCGGGCTTCTAGGTTGATCACTCTTGCACCTGGTGTGACTACACAACATGGAAACCTCTCTCCAAGTGTGGGACTTGTGAAACTGAGAGAGGAATCTCTAGATTAGAGGCTGGTTCCTCAAACTCCTCTGATTTAGATCTATATTTGCACAACTACAGAGGTTCAAATCCTAATCCTACTCTAAATTGCAAGGAGACAGGGATAGAAGTGCAAAAATTAAAACTAACTAAAGATGGTGATGCACCAAAAAGGAGGGTGAATATTTTTGTCATGCAAATAGACATAAACCAAAGATTGCAACATAAAACATACACAGTGATAAGATATAATTTATGATCGAAATGAAGCAAATAATACAAACAAAGGTGAAACCCATTCACAGAGCTTGCATTATCATTTCCAATGTCAAAACCACTTTGCATTACAACCTCAGAGAGGTAAAAACCTGTTACTGAGTCTTTGAAGAGGTCGATTCTTGCAACAATCACTTGCTTTGGAGGTGAAAGAAGAAGATTGATATGCCAAAAGTGTTCCCCCCTTTAGAAATGAGCCAAATCGCTTTTACATTGCATGGGTCGAGCCCGGGAGAGAGAAAACATACAAAAACATGGGAGCCCATTCCTTATTGACTAAAAGTCCATTAAAACGGCATGGGAACCTTACAAACCCATACCCTGCCATTTTTGACCAAATTGGAGAAAAATGTGACCCATTCTGTATTAAATTTGGTCCCTGAAATGTCATTTCTGGCCATGGACATGCGTCAGAGCCGTTTCTTAACTTTCTCTCTCCAGACTAAACCAAAATTCAAGATTGACCCTAGAATCATGTAGAGAATTTTATAATATTTCCAATGATATAAGGAACGTGCAAATCCGAGCTCTGGATCGAAAGATATGGCGATTTGAAGATTTAGGGCACAAAATAGGCAAAAATGGGTTTTGAAATTTTTCCCATGCTCCGCCACCTAGACGACACATGTCGGGCGCTGATTGGATGAGAAATTCTCTCTCCTTCCCTTGCCCATGGGTTTTCCTTGAAAGTTTTGACTTTTTGAACTTTTGGAAAAAAAATTCATTTTTTCCCCAGCGTCCCCACCACTTGGGACACGTGGCATGATCTGGTTGGAGGACAGGGGCGCGGGGTCATCCTTCACCTTTTAGTTTTTTGCCAAAACTTTTGCCAAATTCTCTAATTCCTCCTCGAGCTCCGCACTCCCCTTCTCCTTAGGACACGTGTCCTCTTTTTATTGGCTCGGGCCAACGCTTCAAACCTTCCCCTTTGAAATTTTGGATGTTTCCCTTGTGACACGTGGCGTTTCCTAATTCGTCCTCGATCCGCCGGCTTTTCGCGTCCACATTGTCCTTTTGTCCCGGATGTCCTAAAGCTGTATGCGGGATAAAACTTGATCCACCCGATTCAGGCTTCTCTGTCCCTCTTTGAGGCGAAGACACGTGGCGTCATTTGATTGGCTCTCGGCTCCTTCGGCTCCCCACGTCCGCCGTGTACTTTCACCTAGATGTCCCAAAGTGTGAAAGTTCTCTATTTCGGCCGATCCAGGTGGTTCGCGTCCTTTACGTCCTCACTGCCCAGACGTCCCATCTGTCGGCCCGATCAGCGGTTAGACAATTTTTCTTTTACCTTCGGCCGGTTTTCCCTTTCACATCCCGTGTGTCCTTTTGTCCCAATTGTCCCAGTCTTGCCGCGTGCACCGCCCTGGAGGCTTTTCGCCACCTGCGTCGTGCCCTAACGTCCCAACTGTCCCAAGGACCGCCTGGACCAGGACTTAGCTAATTTTTGTGATTTTTTCTGGCCCAAGCTTGTTTTTTGCAACTTTTTCACCTTTTTTTAGAACTTGCTCTTTTCTTCTTAGACAGGAGAGTTAGAAAAAATATGAGGTGACCCTAGAAACATGATTTTTGCCTTGAATCAATCTATCATTTGAGACTTGAGTATTCTCGATGCATGTTATAAAATTTTAGCCGGGGTGAAAATTGGATAACAAGTGTTCAAATCTCATGATGTGGCTTAAGAAAAGGAGTGTGATGAATATATCAACCAAACTAATGAGAAGCTAAAAATATTCTCTAATCCCATTCCTAATCATAATGTTGCTAAAATTTGTAAGAAACAAGAAAATGCTACGACCAATGTAGTTGACATGAATTATCCTCCTAAAAATATAATTGCAATTAATGATGTAAAATGTGTCATAACTTATGTAGAACTAGAATACCCTATAACATTCCAACCTCAAACTCATAGGTTCATATATCCCTTTGTACCTCAAAATCAGTGGTTCTCTAAGCAAATATATGCCTCCTCCAAATGCCATTGGTCCTTGTGAAAATCCTTTGACTAGGATGATGTCATTTGAATATGTACCTTTGGCCATAGACACCATCGACCCCTATGTAAATCCAACTTGTAGGGATGATGGCATAAATATTGAGAAACAATTAGGTTGTTAAATCTCATTAATTACTCCTCCCTCCATCTTTATTTCTAAAGACTCCCAACACTCTCACCTACTTTATGGTCTAATCATGATGAGTGGGTTTCTCTTCGAGCACTAGCCTAACTTCCTAGATAATTTACCTTCTTAGAACTCATATGTATGTCACCTCACTATCGTGAGCATATCATGACCAAATTGTTTGATATGAACATTCCCTTTCCTCCTCTTTGGGTAAGAGCCCCAAATTCAATGGCTCAGAGGAAAGAATTCAATGTCAATGTAAAAACTCTCCATTCATACCAATCTAACTACGAATACTCACTCTTACATTCATTTTCCTATAGATCTATGATCTCGGATGAGATATTTCTTTGTGCGAGATGATCTACCTCTCTTCATTTCAATTCATATGGGTCACACTATAATTAAGCATGTTGTCATTGATGAAGGAGCTGAACTATGTATGACATCATTATACTTTATTAAGGCTCTAGGTTATTCTATCGTTAACCTAAAATCTACACGAATCACTTTTCAAGGATGCGATCACTAACAAATACCTCCTATGGGGTATATTTCTTTACCCATCATTGTCCCTCCTAGGACTCTACACATCAAATTCATGGTATTCAATTTTACTATCTTATAATATTATCCTATGGTGGCCTTATACTCATCGTATGCACACCATTTCTTCTTCCACCTATCAATGTGTGAAGTTTACTCAAAAAGGAGATATTAATAAGATTCAGGAAGACACTAACCCTTGGAACTATTATACACTTCAACAAAAGGGGACATACAAGACCTTAACGATCGAGGAATTATCTCCTAACCCCTTTTGAGAATATCAACATTTTAATTATCTTATATAAAATATTTATGACAATGATTGTTATCTAGAAATTCTCAGGTGTACACCTCTGAATCTATTAGAATTGGATGACAACAAGCCCAATGAGGTCATGCTTAGAGTCAACTCTTATGATCTTATAAATCTTATCATATCCCAACTTCCTCCTTCCTTGTGGCCTAGTGAGAATGAACCTTCGGTTCTTACTATCATCTCATGTACACCACAACCCTCATTGGAACATGTGGTCCATCTTGAGACCATAGTTTATTATTATATAGTAGATGCTTCCACATCAGATTAGGACAATAGTTACACTTTAAAATACCCTCACCTTGCTAGCTATGCCCAAATTCATGATCGGAAAGTCTTGTGTTACCAAGAAACCCTTCATGCCATGTTTTCTCATGACATGAATGTCATCCTAATATAAGAGGAACATTCGAACACAAATGCTAATTCTTCGATAATGGTTCCTTAGCCTTATAAAACTCCACATGACTACACCTCCACATACCACCATTGACCTAGCAGATCTGAATTCCCTTATAGAAGAAGGTGATCTAGTTATTATTTTACAATATGAATCCAATGACCTCATGTGTGATGATTATATCTCGTTAGTATTTGTTTTGATCTCGAATGTTGATTTGTAAATGTTCACCTCAAAATATTTTTATGTTTTTGAAACTCTATTTAATGCAAATTAAAATTTAGAGGGTGTCCATGAAACCGTTCCTTGTGAAATCATGGAAAATTGTGCCAAAAATGATGTATTTGTGTAAAAATGCATATGTAAGAGCTCCCGATATGAGATTACGACCATGGATGTATTAATTCAAAATAAACCGGTCCTAAATCATATGAAGCAATTATGAAAAATGTATCACCAAAGAATTTCTCATGTATTTTTCCCATGTGAAAATTTGTAATTTTTCCTAATGCTCGATGATGTGGAATTCCATGGGAAGGTTTCGCAATCGTGAAAATTTCTTGTATATTTGAATTACAACATAAAAATGCAAAATGAAAAAAATCCCCAAGGCGACACAAGAATATTATGAAGAATATTCGTGAGGAAGTTATGCAAAATAATGTTTTTCAAAACTCAACTCACATGAAAAAGTACAAAGTGCAAACAAAACCCCACCCCCCAAAAAGGACACATGTCATCATGATATAGTAGCGTGGTGTTGGGCATTGCCTTGATTTTTAAACTTTGTAGTTTACAACTCATACAAAAAATGAAAAATGAGATCAAAACCTTGAGACTCGACACTAGGAACATGTCATAATATCAAAACAAGTTAGTGTTGGGAAAGATAGTCAAATTTATAGCTTTGTAATCCTAAATTTGTAAGAAAAAATGTAGAAAGCTTTCAAAACCCTGAATCCCACCAAAAGAAGACACATGGATGGTCCTCATTAAAATGAGAGAGAAAATGGATCAAACAGGTGGAGGTCAAACACATTTATAGCTTCCGTCATTAATACAATTCACACAAGATAATTAAAGATTTAAAATTTGGTTGAATGTTTTGATTTCTGAACTTTTAAATGGAGGATTTTGAACTTTCTAAAGCCTTAGGGTTGTGAATTTGCATCACAATAAAATAAGAATTGATTGTAGAGGTAGATACGGATGAATTAGAAGATATGAGTCAACTTGTGTAACTGAACACTTTGAAAATCTACAAAAATGGGTAAGTCCATTAGGTGCTAGATTTCCATGTGAAATTTAAGCTCTCTTTGTGATTTAAGTTCTTATTCTTGTACTGGATTGTTCTGAAATATTTCATTACTAAAAAGAGAAAATTACAAGTAATTTTCGAGGGAAGGTGAGGTAAATGGATTTTAGGACCTATGTCACTTCAAGTATCATAAGTAACTTAGATGATGTGACAGACACTAATTTTTTAAACTCATACTTGGTGACTTTTTGCAAAGACTTCATTCCTGTGAAATAATTGGTTACATGGCATCCATTGATGCTAGTAACATTGCCACAACTGTAGCTTTCCCACCTTTTGTACATTTCCCTGAGTTAGTATGGATTTGTGTTGAGAATTATGACCCGAAAGGAGAGTGGTTTTTAATGAGAGTTGTGAATGGGTATTGAACTTAACACCTCAAGAATTTCAATTGATTGTAGGGTTTCCCAAAGTTGAAAATCAAGTATACATTGACATATACAAGGCATTAAATATCTAGAATTATGAGCGCATTGAATATGCCAAGGTTATGAAGTCCTAATGGTTGATAAATGACAAAAGATATTCTTCTAAAATCTGAAAGGGACTACTTAGATCACACTTTGTAACTGAGTTCAAACATATTATCACCTTATTAAGTAGGATTGCTGGTATGAAAATGATTTATGGCTTCCAAAATTGGATATGTCCTTATATACGGATTATTCTGGAGACCCTTGAGAAAATTTCTTGGGAAACCTTCATAATGTCAAGTGGGATTAGCCATTTGGGCATGCCCCCAACATGATTACGGTTTGTCTAAATCAAAATTTAATGTGTGAAGTCTTTCGCACTCAAAGAGTGAAGCAATCGACCAAGAAAGTAGTCTAACCGACTCACCCACCTAATTTATTGGGTGATTTCTCTTGGGATTGACCATTTGACTATCTACAATGGTCATGCAAGATTCTATTAAAGACTACAAGATGCATGAAGGATGGGTTGATTAATTGAATGTTTTGAGATATTGAAAAAGGTGAGACATAGGTCTATGATATGTAAAATAGATAAGGAGTGAAGTGGAAGTACTGGGTGAAATTGTATTAGATTCATAATAAAAGATAGTGCTTTACCAGTGGAGTTTTTCCTTTAGGTTTCTCCACTTATATCTGGTGTAATGTGTTCTTGTTCTTTTTATTTACTTTAAGATCTTGCTCATTTAGCTCTGTTATTCACTATATATTGCAATTTATTTCTTTGTCCAACTGAATGTACATCATAATCTATAATATTCAGTCTTTAATGGCAGATTTGTGATCTGTAGATCTCGTTTCCCTACTAAATCTAACATGGTATCAAAGTGTGGTGATTGTGTGTGTGTAGGATCGATCTAGAATTATTTTGACTTGAAAGGGTGAAAGAGTGAATAAAAATTGATTTTATTGATAGATCTACAAGACCCAAAAGTTCCACAGTCATGTTCAAGCTAACCAGGTTTAAAATTCCAATTTCCACCTAATATTTCTTGAAATATTGATTAAAAATGGGATAAATGGTTGTTTAGATCATATTTAAGATTTTTATACTTAAATATTTTCTTCTACTTTCGTTTTAGCCATTTATGGCTTGAATTCATCATCTGTGAGCTATTTTTCTAGCTTTCCCACTTTAAATAGTTATTACAGTCATTTTTTGAATGTGGATCTGAAATATCTAGTTAGATCTAGTTTATTCGGGACTTTGAAGTCTGTCTTGGCTATAAAATATTTATTTTTCACCATTTTTGTCTTTTTGAAGCTTTGGCCAATCATTTTGTGCCATTTGGCTTCGTATTTTTATTTTTATGAAGTTTGGACTAATAATATTGCTCCACATAGCTTCCCTGTTGTTATTTTTGTGTTTGCAAAGCCGCACCCACTCTTAGAGTGCCAAGTGGATTCAATCTGACATCTTATTGTCTCGCAAAGATTGGGCCAATCATTTTGTGCCATCTAGTTTCACCTTGACATATTTTTTGACAAAAAGTCTGAGCCAAACATATTTCTCCAACTAACTCCACATTTTTAGTTTTACGAAGCTTGAGCAAATAAAAAGCTCCCACTTACTTCAAAGTGTCGGTTTATTTTTATTTGGATGTCAGTTTAAATCTATGAGCTAATAAGGGATTTACGTGTGACTTTACATTGTCAAACTTAGATTAGATATTTCGACATTTACGAAACTTGAGCCAATAATATTGCTCCAAGTGGATCCATTTTCCACTTTGTCAGTCTTCGTTTAACTTTTTTCAAACAATTGTGAAGGGTAGAGGAATAAAATTGTTCCAAGTTTCTTTTCCACCACATTTTTTTTATTTAAGAAATGTGATCCAATTAAAATTAGCCACCTTGTCACATTTTTTAGATTTGTAAAATGTGAACCATTTAAAAGGCTCCACATATCTTGTTTGACTTAGTCTTTTTGATTTCATTACAAAGTGCGATCTAATATATCTGTCATTTTTGGCAGAGTGTGAGCTAATATAATAGTGACATATATCTTAGTATTTTTTAGTGGTGTCGAGTTATTTGTTTCATGGGATTATTAGCTTTTTTTATATCGCAGATTCTAAAAATTTTCTTCATTCTGTGGGTTTTCTTAAGTCTCAGTAAACTATGAAGTTTAAGCAAATTAAAAATCGACATGTAGTCTTTCTTTTCACACTTGTCAGACATGTGAAACATGAACCAATTTTTTTACATGTATTCTAATTGTGTCGAGTGTCAGTCTTTGCCTTGGCTTCACCATTTAGATTATGACACATGTCTTATTTTTTTCCCGCCCCAAACATTATTTCAAATTTGGTTTATAATTTTTTTAAAGTCATTAATTTGTTGAAAATTGGCTTGTTTGACCTTGAATTTGCTATCGCATTATGTCATAATGTGAAATGTGATCCAATTAATTAAAGACACGTATATACAGTTATGTCTTTTAATTAATTGTTATTTTGTCTTATTAGTTGCATTTGTGAAATGCGAGCTAATTGAAAAGAGAAATGTGTATTTACTTTTTCACTGGTTGTCAATCTTGTCGAAGTTTTTGACGAGTGCTTGTTTGTATTTTATCATAGTTTTTTATCGGTTTCGAGACCCAAAAATGGTTTGAATTTAATTTATAATTTTTTTGCATCCGCCCGAGGATCTGTTTTAAAGATGACATGTGCCTTTCTTGGTATTGTTTATCTATGCCACGTGTCAACCACCATATGAGTTGTTTTTAAATTATTTTATTTGTTTAAGTAGCTCGTTTTGAGCTCATTTTTTTAGCTTGTCCTAATGATTTGCTAAATAACTCATTACGTTACTCGTCCCCAACTCTATCTAAGCTCATGTAGCTCATCCTTTAGCTCACTAAGCTGAGTTACTAAAGAACTTTCTGAGCTCTTGCAACTCGACCCAAATATGTTGTATAAATTTGATCTTCAATCAACCAATTCAATCTGAATTTAAACCAAATCTAGTTTTTTTAAATAATTTGATGAGTTGTGCTATGATCTTAAGCTCATAATTAATTAGCTAATTTTCCTATAAAAATGGTCTGTAGGTGAAACATGACCTATCTCTGTTAAATTAATCCAGAAATTGACTATTTAAATCTATTTTTGATCAAATTTGGGTTGTTTGTAGTTGTATAACAAATTAAAAAATTTGTAGCTTGTTTTTTCTCTAATTATCTTATTTAAGCCATTTTCTAGATATATCTATCTTCTTTTATCATATGAGCATCTAAAATGGCTACTTCGTGATATTTTCACTTTGGATAAGTCTCAAATCTTGAATTCAACTATCTATAACATCTAAAAACTATTCTTAAAAGCTTGTTTTATGTCTAAAAATCTCTAGTATCTTATGACTGGTATTGAAAACCATCCCATAGGAAGACAAGGTACCCTTGAAAATCTTAGTTGGATTTCTCAAAGATTTCAAGAAGCTTTATCCATCCTATGCAAAGCATTAGAGATGAGTTCTTGATGCATGTAGGCCATTTAGAATCACCTTTAGCTACATGGAAGAAATTAAAGACCATGCATAAAATAAGTAGGTTGTCTGATATCATTAATCTTGTTCGAGAATTGTCTACAACACCAATGAAATGGGATGAGAAAATTGTAAACTATCTAGCTAAAATTAAGAACATTAAAGCTCAACTAGATGGCTACAACTGTGATTTGTTTCAAGACAATTTACTGTATTTTATAATTCAAATTAACATTCATGAAAAATATAGACATTACATCTCAATTCTCAATTCCAAATATCAGAATGAGAATGATCTACCTGATCTAGACACCTTATCTTCTTTGTTGATTCAAGAAGAGAGAGTCATGGAGAACTTTGATTCAAAAGAGACTGCTTCTCAAGCTCTATTCTCTCAAAATCATAATCCTTCTCATAAGCCTTCTCATACTAGACATTTTAATCCAAATCAAAATTCTAGTATTAAATCCAAATTTAAAACTAATCCTAAGACTAACTTTGTTAAAAGCAATCAGCCATTCAAAGTCAAATTTAATGGAACTTGTAATAAATGTGGAAAATTTGGACACAAAGAGTCTAATTGTAGAGTCAAGATTAATAAATTAGTCAAGAATGTTAAGAACAAAAATCCTAATAATTTCAAGAAAAATTAGAAGCAAAAGAAAGAAAATGTAGTTGAGAAATCTATTGCTTTGTATATTGTCCTTTCAACTTCAAATGAAAAATACTAGGTTATTGATAGTGGTGCCTCTAGGAACATGGCTTGCATTCCTATTATCCTTTTAGATATGGTCAAATGTGAAGAGAATATCTATTCGGGAGATAACTCTGTCATCGAGTTAAATGTTATGGAAATTTTAAGTTGTCTAATTGTTTAATTAGGAATGTATTGTATGTCCCTAAACTGAAAAATAATCTTTTTTCTTTCTCTCAGCTAACCAAAGAAAATTATAAAGTTGTTTTGCTACAAGAAAAATGGTATGTCAAATATCAGTTTAAAAATGTCATTTCTTCTGGGATCCAGAAGAATAGGTTGTATATCTTTTATGGTTTTGTCTCTGAGTCTTTTTTTGCTTCCTCTTTTAGGAATGATATTCAGCTATGGCATCAAAGACTTCGTCATGTAAATTTCAGAGTCTGTATGATACGTCTAGACTAAATCTTGTTGTTGGTATTCCTAAGATAAAATCAAAACATGAAACTTGTGAAAGTTTCCTATGTAGTAAGCAACATGCTCAACCATTTCAAAAACATCGTCATCCAAATTCCTCTCAATTATTAGAACTAATCCATAGTTAAGTAAGAGGTCCACTTGAGGTTCCTTCCTCAATAGTGCATTGTATGCTGTTTTATTTATCGATGATTATTCTAGAATGACTTTGTCTTATTTCATTAAGAAGAAGTCTCATATCTTGTCTAAATTTGAGGAATTTAAAGGTCTAGTCGAGAATGCTTAAAATATGGAAATTAAGAGAATTAGGACTAATAATGGAGGTGAATATGTCAGCAAAGCCTTTGATGAGTTTTTGTGTCATGTGGAATTCAAAGATAATTGACCACTCCCTATTCCCCTCAGCAAAATCGCATTGTAGAAAGAAATAATAAGACTATCTTAGAAATGGCTAGGACTATTATTCATGCTTCCAATAGTCCTAAATTCTTATGGGTGAAGCTATGAACATTGACTTGAGGTTCCTTCCTCAAGTGCATTGTATGTTGTTTTATTTATCGATGATTATTCTAGAATGACCTTGTCTTATTTCATTAAGAAGAAGTCTCATATCTTGTCTAAATTTCACGAATTTAAAGGTCTAGTTGAGAATGCTTCAAATTTGAAAATTAAGAGAATTAGGACTGATAATGGAGGTGAATATGTTAGAAAAGACTTTGATGAGTTTTGTGTGTCATGTGGAATTCAAAGAGAATTGACCACTCCCTATTCCCCTCAGCAAAATGGCATTGTAGAAAGAAAGAATAAGACTATCTTAGAAATGGCTAGGACTATGATTCATGCTTCCAATGTGCCTAAGTTCTTATGGGCTGAAGCTATGAACATTGATGTCTATATTTTAAATAGAATACCTACAAAACCTCTTCATCAAGATACTCCTCATGAAGTATGGACAAAGCAGAAACCAGATATCTCTCACCTAAGAATATTTGGTAGTCCTGCTTCCATCTTCATTCCAAAAGATAAAAGGAAGAAGCTTGATCCAACCTCCTTTGCTTGTATTTTTGTTGGTTATGGCTGTAAAACTAAAGTTTTGAGATTCTATGATCCATTCAAGCATGAAATTCATAAAAATAGGAAATTTTCAAGTCTTAAAAAGAGATTTCTCTATTGATCTTAATGAACCCTCCTCTGATTCTTTAGACATAGATCCTAATAATCCTCCTACTAAAATTATGGAAATAGAAGTTCAAGAGGTTGATTATCTTGATCTAGATATGATGGAGATTGAGGGGGTCATCCCAAAATGTTTTTCAACCTAATATTTCTATATTGGCTAAAAATATTGTTCAAAACTCTTAGCTTTGATATTCTTAGAAAAATAACTAGAATTCAAAGCATACCTACCATGTCTTATTGAACCACTATGAGGTATAACCAAAATAATTTAAAGAATCATATCAAGATGATAGATGGATTCATACTATGTGTTGTCAATTTAATCTACCTTGAGAAGTGGACTTTAAAATCGATCAGGGAGGTTTTTTAAAAAATCTTCCCATAGAAGATCTCTACATCTTGAAGTTTCTCCAAGTCTTGAAGTCCAAAAATTTAGATTTCAGACTTCGGAGATTTTCCTTTGAGGTTTAACTAGATTAAATTCAAGAATGTGTTTTTCAAGTTCTGAAGTCTGAAACCCCGAAAGTCCAAAATTTTGGACTTTTGGGATTTCAGGTTTCAGAACTCTAAGTCATGAATTTTAGAAATTTCCTTATAGAGTTCCAAAGTATGAAACCCCAAAAGTCTAAAATTTTGGAATTTTAGGATTTTAGGTTTCAGAACTAATGGTCACATTATTTGGAAAAATCCTCTCGGATTTTTCGAAGTCCAAAAGCCTGAAAATTTGAAAATTTGGACTTTTGGGCTTTCGGGTTTTGGAACTCTCCTGATAATTTACAAGTCATTTTCTTTTGGACTTCTGAAGTCTGAAAGTTAGAAAGTAAAAAATTTCATACTTTTAGGATTTCGAGTTTCATAACTCTTATGAGCCTTTTTTTAGGATTTTCATTCCTTAATCTCCGATGCTCGAAACCTCGAAATTCCAAATTTTAGAATTTTGGGCTTTTAGGTTTTGGACTTTTGGAGCTTTCTGCGCATTTAATTCCCAACTACCTCTGTATTTAATTGAATTTCCACCAATAATATCAAGTTTTTTCTATTCCAACCACATTTTTTCTGTCATTTTCAACTAGAAATTTTCGCTAAAACTGATTTTTATTGTATTTCATACTTTTCAATGTAATCCTCAAGGTATTTTTATTTTGGTCTTTTCTTTTGGTTTAAGATATTTTGTTTGTTTCCTCCTTGTTTATTTTCTTTGTTCTTCCTCTTCATACCTTGGGAAATGAAAAATCTATTGCCTACCATGATTCCATGATTTGAGTTTCTGCAGGCACTCATAGTTTCAAGGATATTCTCAAGTTCTCTAATTTTCCCCCTCGCGCCTTTTGTTTTTAGATTTAAGAGATTCATGTTTTTCGAAGATCTTTCTTTTCGACTTTTGTAACCTTGGATTTTTCGGCACTTCTCATTTTGGAGATTGTGCCATTCAAATTTTAGAGTCCTCGTTTTTGGAATTTCAAAGGTCTTTGTTTGAGTAGATTTTTTTGGGTTTTGAGTCCACATTTTCGAGGTTTTCGAGACTTCTCTCGATTCGAAGGTTTCCATTTCAGAATTTCAGACTTCTCCTCTTTGGGTTTCTAATTTTCAAGTTTTCATACTACCTTCTTTGGCATTTCAGAACATAGAATTTGATGTCTACTTCCACTTCTAAGGGCAAGGAAAAAATGAAATACTCGTTCCTCATATTTGCTCATCACTCTTGCTTATCTTCCGACACTGGGAACATAGGGGATGCCGACCTTGGAAAAATTGATTTTCTAGACTTATGGGCAAGGTTCAAGGCCCCAAAAATGAAACTATGGATGCGGGATATATATCACAATGAGCTTTCTCTCACCGTCGGTTTTCCACATCCATGCATTGCCTAGAATTTGTTTTTTGCTGCAACAACCCACTATGATGAAGAATCTATTTCAGTTAAAGATGCCGATGGAAAAGTTGTGATCCGCTTGGACCCATATTTATTCAAATATTTGCTCAAACTCCATGATGTTGAAGACTACGCAACCATTTCACCAGAATCAATGGTGGAACATTGGGAAAAGGAAGCAGAATTGTGCACGAGGGTCATGTTGAAAACTTATCGCCAAGAGCTTTGACAAATTACCAAAGACCATACATCGGTGATATTTATTCGGGAGGTCGGTGACCTTATTGTACTACTAAGCAAAGTATCGGGCTTCCCTCCACAAAATAATTTTAGGATTTGATGTTCTTATATATCGTGACCATAAAAAAGAATAAGGAATTTATCAGATGGGGGAGCATATCAGTAGCTCTATTTTCTATCAATTGAGTAGAGTGCATTCTTCCAAATGTTTCTATATGACATCCTTCTTGGTTTATGCCACAGTTCCATGGGAGATTTCACCGGATTGAATAACAAGGGTATTTAAAGCACGTCCCAAATATATGATTTCTATCCTCAATTCATGTTACACGAGGGAAGAAGACACTTCCGTAGGATCAATGATGCCTTCTTTCCTATTATCCTCTATTGTTTTGATAAGGAAATGTATAATCATAGAATTTAAGATGAGGCCTTCAAGGAAGTGCACGAGTGGGTAGCTATCTATATTTATTTCCCCACATTTACTTACATTTGAATTCCTAGTTTTGTGGGTGCTCCCAATAACCTTCTTAGATATCCCACTGACGAGTGGGTCTTGTTAGAATTAGTTCGGTAATTTCTAGATTACCAAAAGATCAAAAATAAAAGGCACAAAGTGGGAATTCAATTCCCTATCTCATTTGATAGATACACTTGCCCAAATGTTTACAAGGCCAAGAATGTAGATGCAGAAATGACAGAGTTAACCTTGAGACCTTTCCATCCATGGCTAAATTTTGACTATGGGGAAAACTCGGTGAGGACAGTCGGTCCATTTCCCATGTACCCCGGTTATAAGATATCTAGATCCATTGTTGGGATAAATTTATCACCTAACAGAGAGATTATGAACAGCTAACTTTGGATGAAGTTCAACAATTTGGAATAGTTGACGTACCAAAAGACATGCAAGAAAATGATGAAGAATTGGATGAATTGTATAAAAATAATAATATTTACAATCAACCATTGCCATGGATTGATTGGTATGTATAATAATGTTACAACACAAAGGAAAGGGAGGGACCTATTTTGCAAAGAACTCATAGTTGGTTGGTTACCTTGGAAATATCACCAAAGGGGTTCGAGAAACCTACAAATATAGGGGCTCCATCAACAATGAACTAACCAACACCCACAAAGGGGAGAAGGTCAACCCAAAAGACTCATATAGTTATAAACAATATTTCATTTGTTGTTGGGAGCTCATTTCTATCCAAGGTTCTTGTTCCAAAACTCATGCCTCTAACAACACCTATGATAGAAATAGTTGATGTTAATATTTTTGTTAGTGTCCCACAAGACCCATCATTTCACTCTTCTCTCCCATTTCCCCTTCCTATAACAGTTCCTTCGACTTCTACCATCATTTCTTCTTTCCCGTCACCTTCCACAACTCAAGTATTCTCATCTCTTCCAGTTCTCTCGGTGAGAGAAACTATTAGGTCACCCATTTCTACCTCATTCTCCCATGACACTTCCATTTTCTTCCATCTCATCCCCTAACATTATTGTATCAAATCCTATGGAAGTCCTCAAATCCAACCCAACCATCACTACCACTACCATTCAAATGCTATCTAATGTTACTTTGGTACTCTTGTGGTGGCTAATGTTTTGTACTTGAGTCAACTATGATATCTTCATGAGCGTGATCCATTCTAGAATGGTTGTTCGAAAAACTCCAAAGAAAAAGAAGAAAGTTCCTCTGGGAGATGTAATAGATTTGAGAATATTGGAACATATCCAAAAGAGACATGCCAAGAGGCCAACGATTGTTTCAAGCCCGACAATGAATACATCTAAATAATGAGTTATGGAGGTTACCACTCCCTTTGAGGGAAAAACTAAAGAAACAATTATAGCTGTAGATTATCAAATTTCAAGAATCTCATTGGGTAAATCCACTCATGAAGGAGCAAAACAAGATGTACACACTACCCTTTGAAATATGATGGAAAAATATGATAAGGATAAAGCTTCCAAGGATGAACTTAACACCAAGGTTGAGCAGTTCACTACATTTCTATGGAAGGTAACAAAGCCAACTCAATCTACTAAAGTCTCAACTACTACGGCCATGACAATTTCATATACTATTAATGATATTTCTTATCACGCGATCAAAAAGATAGGCCATAAAGGGAGATCATTATATGGATGGATGGAACATATATTGCAGGAGGCTGACCCTTTAATTAAAGAAGATCTTGAGACATAAAATGATTTACAGTTTGGAGAAACTACTATTTGGAAAATGGATGAAGCTTTTTCAAAAGATAATAACAATCTGAATTTGAATTTGGAAACATGGAGTGAGATTAGAGAGGAATATTTAGATCTAATCCTGTAGGAGGACGTAATCGATGATGCTACCAAGTTGTTTGAATATCAAAAAGCCATGGAATTCTGGTGTCAGGTGCTACAAGATCTAATTAAGAAGTTAGATGATAAACGAGTGGAGATTATGGATGCTTTAAATGACATATCAGAAGAATATTACATTGTTAACTATAAATTCTTCAATGAAAATATCAACACTCTTCCAGAGGAGAAAATCAAGAAGAATTTCAATGATTTGGTGAAACGTGATGATGAAGTTACTAAAAATTTAGGCAGTGAATCTATTGACAGGTTGGTTTTATGCCAAAATTTCACAAGAATATTGAAGAAAGTTTTGAGTAAACTTAGAAGACTCCCACTAAAATCATGAGGGAGATTGAGACAATGGATGTGGTAAATCACTATGCATATGGGCCCGGGGATGAGGAAATTCAAGGGATCATTAAACAATTCATCGATTATAAACATTAAATGGCCGTGGAGGAAACACAAAAAAACTTGTAGATGAGGAAGGATTTGTAGAACCAAGGCCAAAGCGAGCGGCGATGAGTTAAACCCTTGGAACAAATTTTCTATTTTTATGGGAGTCTGCCCTTGAATTAATGACATTTCTATTATTAGTAAATGTTAGTTAAGGGCCCAACTATAATGGCTCAACCTAGAAGAACTTATAAATAGTTAGGTTTATGGAGTCATTAAAAGATCATATATTTTTTGTGAAGTTTCTCTTCAAGCTTGGAAGAGTGCTTCAAAGATTTAAAGAACCTTTTAATTATATTTAGAGAGATATCTTGCCTTGAAGAAACTGATTTATTGTGCTAAATGGTTGATTTATATATGCTTTGTGAATGTATGATTCCTTAGTATAGATGGTTGGATTTCCTTTATTTCAAATCATTTTTTTCCATGTTATGGAAAAGTGATATAACATCTTCTATGTCATTTGTGGAAAAATTCTTTTCCTTTCTATCATTTAAAGTTATATTATCATTAACCATCATCGGAAAAAAATGAATGTTTGATATGTGCATGTGTGTTATCCTCGTGGCTAGTTAATTGTGTGTCCAATTCAATTTGGTATCTCTATTTTATATGATTCAAATTTTAACAAAGAAACAAATGCTTCTGGTTTGTGGTATTTTGTTCCCTTTCTAAAGTTGCAATAGGTGAAGGTGAATAATGGTGTCTACATATTACTCACATTAACCCTTCCTGTGATTCAACATCTCCTTTTATTCTATGCATTACAATCCCTAGTTTAGTTTCCTTTTTCAGATCTCTTTCCCTAAAACTCAAGAAAATGTTAGCCTAATATTAGATAACAATTTTATTATATTAGAGGTAGTACACCACCTAGTTTAGGAAAAGGAAGCTAAACTTCTCCAAAGGTTCACCTCGAACCCAAGTCCCATAGCTTGAGAGGTGATCCCATGTGTCTCAATCAAATTGAACATCCTACACATAGTCCGGCAATTTGGGGGGTGCAACGATTTGGTGACAACACTATGAAGGATGGATACAATGCTCTAATAAAAATGATTAGACAAGAGCTTCTTCAAATCGGGAGATTATCAACACATCAAACTTTCCTTGTCTCTTCTAAAGAGAAGAAGCGAAGGTGGTTCAACTTCACCGGCTACAAATTTATCTCATAGGGGTCATTGAAATCCTCCATATGGAAGGTTTCATCCACCAAAGAATAATCAACCTCTTGTTGATATGGTGTGGAACGAAGTTTTTCCCCCTATTAATGTAAGTAGTTTGCTTTTGTTTTCTCAATATAACCATATACATGTTGCAACACTTAAAATTTTACCCTTTTACATATGAGAGGCTCATGTTACTCTAGTAGAACACATTTTTGATGTATTCAACATCTACATAGTACATAATATAATGAACGATAATTTTTTTGTCAGACTTTTGGCCACTTCCTTCAAGGGAAAAATAATTTAATGGTTTTGAGAGTTACGTGTTGGCAACATAACCACTTGGGATGAGTTAGGAGAGAAAATCTACAAACAATTCGAAGACAAGAGTGATCACCTATCACTCTTAGAATAGCTCACTACCATAAAGAGAGCTCCATAGGAGTACATGAGTGATTTTTACTTCTCATTTCATAGGAATTGTAATAGGATTCTGGCACTCATTAATCCTTCTCCAAATAATGCATTTTTATACTATTTGTGAGCTTTAAATAACGATGTAGAAGTTATGATCCAATCCTTGGTGGGAGATACATTACCTGATACTTCAACATAGCCATAAATGTGGAAAATTCCTTAATTCAAGATGGAAAGATAGATCTTTGACCACCCATGCCCTTTTGTCCGGATCTTACAAATAATCAGCCTATCATTGCACCTATCCTAGCACCCTCTAATCAGCTAGATCAATCTATCCCAACATATTTAAAAGATCTATTTGAAGTCAAATCACTGCTGCAGAACTTTAAAAAAGAGCTTGTGGCAATTAAAAGGCAACAATCCCAATATGCTCGACCATTCCAATCCCAATATCAAGCAAATCATCCTCCTTTTCAAGGAAATAATTAGACTTAGAGCTAGGTCATCGACCAAGAAACAAGTGTGAAGCCTTTGAACTTCTAGAACCCTTCTATTACTAGTTCATCCAAATCCATAGTACTAGTACAAAATAACCTCATTCAAGATTATCATTTGTGCTATCCTTGTTCTCATCCTCACATGACCAAATTATTTTCCCAAATAGAGTTTTTAGTCGGGTTGTTATGGTCCAAAGCATATCTGCTCCACCTGAATCATTCGGCGGACCATCCACTCATAAAAATCAAGACCAACCTTCTAATAAAACTACGTTACTAAATTGGAAAACAAAAGACTTTTATGGTTTGAATACCGATGTATCCCGTGGCATCATACACACATTCCAAGAAGAGGGAAATAGACCCGCAATCTTCCAAAACTAATCAAGCATCTATTTCACAGTCCCAAACATAAATATCAGATGATAAAGACATGGGAAAGAAATCACCGGAAGTATCCATGGATCAGTCTACAAAGAAGGATGGGACTTCAAGTATCACAATGCCTAATAGGCATTTTCCAAAAGAAGACTCTAATGCCCAAAAAGGTATTAGAAAATTTGGGGCAATTCCATTCAACATTGTGGAGAAAATGAAGAAGACCAATTTGAGCGTCATGATGTGGGATGCGCTCTCAATCCCTTCTTAGAGGAACTTGCTACGGGAGGCTTTGAACAACTTTAGCACTACCAACAGATCATTAGGTCAAGAAGTAGCAATGGCAACTAGCCTATGCCAACCTAAAACAAAAGTGTTTTCTAAGACCAGCAAGCCTCCACCATTCTATATCTCACTAATTATCGGTGATCATTTGGTACACAATTGTATGATCGACTATGGATCCAATAGTTTCATAATTCCCAAATAGATTACAGATGTGTTACAAATTCTATATACACTAATTTCAAGAGGATTTGTCTAGTTAGATGGTATTGTAGTCCAAACAATGGGGGTCATTAAGGGGCTCTAGCTTACTATCCATGCCTGTCCTAGATTGACATTCACACAAGACATATCTGTTATTGATCTCCCTCCCCTCTTTGCCATTTTCTTATCACATGATTTCACTACCAAGATGGGTGGTTATTTGTCATCAGACTGGTCACATATGATCCTTAGAACTCAGTATGGGAAAAAGGTGACTATAAGAGATGAACCTATTTTTCATAATCATGTGGAACCATACACCACTAAACCCATAAATGGGAATTATGCCATTAGTGATCTAGATGACGAGGACACGAGATCACGAGTGAAATACTCTAACGAGAAGAAGTTCGACATAGTGCTTAACGAAGTAAGTATCAATCACCAATATGATCCCTATGCCGATTTATTAGTAGATGAAGAATCTGGTTTGTTGCTTCTAGAAGAAACAGGATTGGGGACATACTGCATTCATGAAGAAGATACAATCATACCACAACTTGTCAAAACATCAAGTGATTCAAAAGCTCCATCGAAAATTTTCTTTGATGGCTCAAGAAGTAAAAATGGATGCAGTGCGGGGGTTATGTTGATTTTCTTAGAGTAGCAGCAAAGTTAAACAGAATAAACACATTAATCATATATTTCTTCTTGATATCATCATGCTAATACAATGGCTATTATATAGCAGAATGTTGTTGAACAACTTCCTATAAAATAGAAGTATACAAAACAATAACTTACTCCATTACTAATATATTGTTATACATTTGTTATAACAATATATCAACAAACATACTAGCTAATTATAATTATTATTGTTGTTTTATATAACAACTAATAACAATTTATTAACACATACATATAACATAATATTCTATGTTCACACTACAACATAGATATTCCTAACATTCACCCCCTTAGTGTGAACATGGGGTAAGAGCTCCTGGAAACATCAAACTTGTCGGAGTAGCCATTGCTACTGGATCTTGCTGCTAATGATCATCCTTGTCATATGAACATCTTCATCGACTGATCACCTTCCAACAAAGTACCTTCCACTGAAGTATGGCAGTCAGAGGACCGTACGTAGATGCTTTTCCCCTATAAGCTGAGTCAAGTAGTTTGCTTCTTCCACACCAAATAGACACTCAGGAACTGTTGTTAGTCTATGTGAACACATTAAAATCAAAACATGAAACTAGTTTCCCTTTGTGTATAAACACACTACATAACTGAAATAAAATATCACCACATCTGCTCTCATGCGACCCCATCGTTGGTGAATGATGAGAGGACACGATTTTCCTCCTTCCTTCATTTCCTCCTTCCTCTAGCTATACATACCGCTTAGGTCAGAGAAATGTGCTCAGACTTCTTTTCCGAACTTCTCATTTTTCGTAAAAGATGGTCTTTGTATTCTTTAGCTGTCAACCTTTTTCTTTTTAGAGATCTAGGTGGTTCAAATTCACTGTCACCTTCATATCCTTCTTCTAAATTTAGCATAGCTGAATTTTCTTGATCTTGTATATTTTTTATGTCTCTCTCCATGGTAATTGGTTCCATGAGAATACATTGTTTTCTTCTTTTCTTGACCATTGTGAGATAGGTGTCGGATACAACCGAAAATGCACCCAGAAGACAATATGACAACTGGACTAAAAATTTAAAAAGTAATAAATTGAGATTACAAATTATAGACCACCCCCTACTACTGACACACTACGAGATTTAATCCCTTGACTAATAAATTACAAATAATCTTATTCTAAGATCCGTGGCTTTTGTAATTCAAAAGAAACCGCACCTTTTTCTTAGAATCCCATGCATATTGGAAGGGTTGAACGACATATCTCAGAAGGATGTAAGATTATGCAAATTATGAATGTTGACTCTGAGCCCTTGGTGTGATTTCACGGTGACAGGTGATAAGCCGTGAGTATCATAATCTGATTTGTAGAAGATTGTACAGTGCCATCGGCCGATAGGATCTAGAGCAGCATGCACGTGGCTAATTGAATGTTGATAGAGCCACGGGTAGGAGTCAGCCTACTGGTGAGTTGTTATGGGTCTCGGGGAGGAACGCCCACATAAATTTGTAGAGTTGCGCACAGGATGGCAGAGAAGGTACTATTTGGAAACAGGTTCGACCGTGGACGTAGATAGATCCAACAGGATTCAGTCGATCTTGTAATTGGATCTGCCGGACTGAGATTTGGAATGGAAAGTCACGAGGCTCACAGGATGCCCAACACGTCGATGGTCATTAGATACTACTACCAGAAGAAATTATCAGACAATAGAAGCACTTGTCTACTACTCTCGCAAATTCAAATTCATAGCATGCATGGAAGTAATCTTCTCTTATCCTCTGCGCATGCAGCTACTACGTGGGAAGTATTATATTGACCTTTACTGTACTAATAATTTATTTTTAAAAAAATCTAATCTAGAACTGATTTTTCTGGAAAGCGTTCAAAATCGGGGCAATACAAATTCTCAAACTGCCCCAACACAAGAAATTATTCTTCCATCACACATCTGAATATGATCGCTCTGATACCAAATCTTGGAGTAAAAGCAGAGTTAAACAGAATAAACACAGTAATCATATATTTCTTCTTGATATCATCATGCTAATACAATGGCTATTATATAGCCAGGAATGTTGTTGAACAACTTCCTATAAAATAGGAAGTATACAAAACAATAACCTACCCGTACTAATATATTGTTATACATTTGTTATAACAATATATCAACAAACATACTAACCAATTATAATTATTATTGTTGTTTTATATAACAACTAATAACAATTTATTAACACATACTATAACATAATATTCTATGTTCACACTACAACATAGATATTCCTAATGATTTCTCTAGAAGGAGATAAATATTTCTCTTCCTTTTGGTTGCATTTTAGCTATAATAATAATGTTGTTGAATGTGAGGCTCTCATATCAGAATTCAACCGACCTAAAAAGAGGAATCCAAACCTTGACTATCTTTGGTGATAGTGAATTGGTTGTGCACCAAGTAACAACCTGTAGTGCATCAAAAAATGATCTATTAAGATCATATAAAAATTGGGTTTGGGACCTGATAGAATATTTTGAAGCTTTTGGAATTCATGTAATTCCCAGAAAGCAAAATCAAGATGCTTTGATAGGCTTGCTACTATTTTCTCCTACTAAAATGATGGGTTGTTCCATAGTACCGAGATAACATAAGTAGTTGGAAGGTGTTTGATAGTGATCAATATATTGTCCTCTTCCTACAACAAGAAGTGGAGTTCACTGCCAAACATCAAGATAAACTTCAAAACTATTATGGTGATCAAATTATATAGTTGAAAGGAAACAAGCTACCAAAAGGCCTAGTTACATTGGAATATATCTTCAATTTAAATGATCGGGCCAAATGACAGAGAGCACTAATATGGTGGTTAAGGAATAGGATTTTCAAGAGGTCGAGATGGCTAAATTGGTAAGGTATGCACTACTCAAGAAAAGAAAGCTTTCATTAAATTATGTCAAGAATATCATGATATTTTCACATGGAATTATAAAGATCTGCATGGTTTCAATCCGTCTTATCTCAACACACCACCGAGATGGATCCAAATGCTAAGCTAGTTTGTAAAAAACAAAGGCCAATTAATCCTAAAATTGAGCCATTAATGAGGAAGGAGATAACCAAGCTTATTGAGGCCTACATAATATTTCCCATTAAGCATTCCTCGTGGGTAGCCAACCTAGTACTGTGAGAAGGAAGAACATGGAGATTCGGTTGTGCATGGACTTCATAGATTTGAACCATGCCTTGTTAAAAGACCACTACCCTCTTCCATTAAAGGATAAAATCCTCCAAACCATGGCAAGGGCTCAAAGGTTTTCTTTTCTTGATGGATATTTGGGATATAATCATATCCTGGTCCAAGAATCTGATCAATTCAAAATGGCTTTCACTAATAAATGGGGAACGTATGCTTATAACAAAATGACATTTGGGTTGTCAACGCAGTCCTACTTTCCAAAGATCCATGAACATGGAATTCAAAGGACTCATTAATGATATAATATTTGTTTACCTCGATGATATAACTATGTAATATGAACATGCTAAAGACCATATCAAAAATCTACGAAATGTTTTCTAAAGATATAGAGAATTTGGGGTCTCGCTGAATCCTAGGAAGTGCATTTTTGGTGTTCAAGAAGGAAAGTTTTTATGACATGTTTTTACGGAAGGATTGTCTATTGATCCAACTGGAATCCATTAAATTATGCTGTTATCTCTTCCAAGTCACAAGAAATGTCTCAGAGCTTCTGGGAACCATAAATTTTGTGCGAGAGATTCATTCACAATTTGCAACACTTTGGCTACACCACTCACAACCATGCTAAAAAAGAACATTCCATTCTCATAGACGAAATATGAGAGGGAGATTTTCGATGCTATCAAAATAACCATTTCCTAAGCCCCCACACTGGTAAATCCCAAGTTTGACAAATATTTCATTCTCTATTATTTTACGGGTCAGGAAAGTATTTCGGGGATTCTCACCCAACAAAATGACAATTTGATGGAATAAACAATTGCCTTCTTCAATTAATCTCTCAAATAATATGAGCTTAAGTATTCCTTCATTGAGAAACAAGTATTTGTAGTCATTTGAGCTTTGAAGAAGTTCAAGCACATGTTGTCCAACAATAAAGTACACTTGATGAGTTCTCATCCTGGTGTCAAGGATTTTTTATTAAACAAATAAATGAACGAGAATTATGCGGGGTGGATTAAAAAAGTAATGGAGTACGATGTACAGATTAAATTCACTAAAAATTTTAGGGGCAGAGGGTTATGCTAGCAGTTGCTTGTAGACATGGAGACCAAAGATGTAGAGGATGCCACGCTCCTAAACATCGATGAAGGTGACTATCAAGTTGATTGGTTAACAAAGATGCAATATTTTCTCCTCTCAAGGGCATATCCTTCAAAAATGGATAAAGTCTAGAGATGCAGTTTTCATCTCCAGACTATTCCATACATCTTGATTAATAATGTTCTTTTCCATAAAGAATTGAATGGTGTGCTTCTGCTTTGTATAAAATGCGAACAAGTAAATAAAATTTTAGAAGAATTTCACAATAGTTTATCCGAGGGACATTACTCTACTTAGACAACCGCCACCAAAATTATGCGAGATGCTTATTATTGGCTAGATTTGTTCAAAGAATCTCATCTCTGGGTAAGGAAATGTAAGGAATGTGCCCTTTTTGCAAGTAAACTAAAGCTGAAGCCCTTCCCTACACCACATTTAGGTAGATCAAAATTTCGTTCAATGGGGTTTGGACTTTATCAGGATGATTAACCCTCCTTTTAGTGATAGAAATAAGTGGGTTCTTACTACAAAAGATTATTTCACTTGATGGACAGAGACAAAGTGGCTTTAAAATAAAGTAACGAAAATGAGGTACTTGATTTCCTAACCATATTATAGGTTTAGTGATGAAATTTACACTAAAATGTCCTCCAAAAACTCCATCATGGAATTCTTCAATTTCTTTAGCTAACTCATGTGATTTAAGGCACCTTAAAAGGATACCATAAAAACTATGTTTGTAAAGGATACATTTGATAATGAAAAAGTGAGTGTCGTGTTGAAAAAATGATTATTTAGTGTTATGCGATAAGTCAAACAAAAACATTTATTCATAAATATAATCGTATATCTGAGTATACCACAAATCAATTGGATTATTATCAATGATTATGATAGGAGGAAGTTCATTTTTATGTGAAGGGTGATCCAATCATTGAATGAACATGAATACTTTAGTTTTTTCTTTTAACTCTTCCATTTCTAATGGGATGAGGGATCTTAAAGAGGTAACTGTACCTAAAAACTTATTATAGGATCATGGGATGGTTTGGATAGTGTAGTGATCAAAAGCACCGAGGATAAAGTCAACATTGACTTTATATTTTTTTAAAATTTCATTTTTACACTGATATTCTCCTTTGACTTGACTTATAACGAGCTATGAATCTTCATAGATGTATAAGATGTTAACAACTAGAAGATTAGCGACTGTAAGTACCATGATTAAAGGCTCATATTCTACTATATTATTAGTGAATTCGAAGTAAATTTTGAATGGTGATGGAAATAAATTCCCTAAGGAGGTATGATAACAACACCAACTCCTCCCCCTTCCTGACATTTAGAACCATCAAAGAAGATAGTCATCTTAACAGGGATGAATTCATATTTGTCAAAATTACTAATGGATTCATCTGGGAAGTATTCATGAGGAAGTTAATTATTGGGGAAGGGAGTGTCGGTGAGTTTATCTAAAATGGCCTAGCCCTTACTATATTTTTTGATCTGAATTCAAGGTCAAACTTAGTCATAATCATAAGCCATTGGGTGATATGATTGCTATGATATGGTTTAGAGTATATAGTTTTGAGGGGATTGAAGCTAGTGACGACATACATTTTGTGATTAAGAAGATAATGACACAACTTAGAAGTGGCCAAGTATAAAGAAAATTATAGCTTTTCAAATTCGGTGTAATGGGTTTCATAATCATGGATAGTGCATATGATATAATATACAACTTGTTCTCAACCTTTGTTATAGCAATGAGTGGGCATGGCTTCAAGAGCATGTTCAAGTAGATACATATAGGAAGAATGGCTCCCCTTCACAAGGTGGTGATAGAAGATATTGTTTAATCTCATCAAAGGATTTCTAACAATCAGAATCCTAGTGAAAATCAATATCCTTATAACGAATATGATGAAATGGTTGACAACGGTTAGAAAGTTGTGATATAAAACATCAAATGGACTATAATTTACATTGAAGACTATGTAATTATGTAAGATTATATGGTGGAGGAATTTTATTGATGGCCTTAACCTTTTTTGGGTCAACTTCAATACCTCAAATAGATACGGTGAATCCTAAAAGTTTTCTAGCAAGGACACCAAAAATACATTTTACAAGATTTCACGAAGATAATATTGAATGAGACAAGTGAATATGGATTCAAGAATGTTATGATGATCTTTTGCATTGTTTGGATTTTCCTAAAATATTATCAACATAATATTCAATTGTTTTATGGATGAGGTCATGAAAATTATAAGTAATGGCATGGTGATAAGTAGCTCCTACATTTTTAAGGCCAAATGACATGACATGGTAGTAGAATGTTCCCCAAGGTGTAATGAAATCGATCTTATGTTGATCATCGGTGGTTGATAGGAATTTTCTTATAACTTGAGAAAAATAATTCATAGGGAAAGCATTTCATGGCCAGCTTTAGGTCTATGAGCTGATCTATGTTTGGAAGAGGAAATATTCCTTAGGAAAAGAAATATTCAGATCCCTAAATTATGTGCGATACATAACTTTCCGAGGATTTTGTTATGGGAATGATGTTGGATATCCATTGTGGATAATCAATGGGTATGATAAAATTAATAGATAAAATGCTTAGTAATTCTTCTTTAACAAGGAGAGCTATACGTGGATGCATTTTATGGAGTTTTTGTTTACAAGGTTAGCGTTTGGATATGTGACAATATTATCTAAAACAATATTGGGGTTGATTCTAGACATATCACTATATGACTAGGAGAAAGCTTGATAAAATTTTGCTAAGAATGTGGTAAAATTATCCAGTTCACAGTGGATTTAAGCATTGACCTATCTTAACTATGCAAGGATCCTTAAATGTTCCTAAATTTACGTTGATGGTGGATTCATTAAGGAGGGTTTGTGTATCAAAATTTAGGGATTTTGGAAGAATTTATCTTTAGATCCTATATGGGAAAGGATGTCCTCATCATCATGACATTCAAGGATATTTATGGTGGGTAAATTTTCTTTGACCATTTCTGGCCAAATAAGAGGAATTTTTTTAATGGGATGGTTAGATTGATAAGTGAGAAGTCCTAAGGATATAGTATTAAATTAAAAAAAAGTTATACAAGATGGGTAAAACATCATATAAATCAATGGAATCTTCAAGGGTTGTCAGGTGACAACGAGACTAATTTAGTAATGAGCATGGATGTGGAAGGTTTGGATGTAGTGGAGTTGGGTTTCTTATAACCTAAACCATATTTTCATAAGTTTTAAGGGAACATTGGATAACCACATCATGTATTCCCTGTTCATAATGACCAAGGCCAAAACCTCTCCACACACAATGGTGAAGATACATATGAGTGAAATTTGGATTATCTAAATATTTAAAATCTGATGTAAAAGGCATGGCATGATGTTGATCAATTGTATGGAATGAAGGATAGTAAATTCCCCCATAAACAAGATTTATTTTCAGAGAAACGGGGACATAAGAGATAACATATCCTACATTAGGGTCATATTTGGGTTTTTATTCAGGGTGACAATAAGTACTTGGTGAAGGAATATGATTAAGCATGAGGAGATAGTATTTCCGTAACGTCGGGAATCAGTAGGGCATCATTGAGGAGAAATCATTTGGTAGTTTAGAGGAAGGTATGAACATGTTGGTATATGTTTCATTAGATTATTTGGATGTGGACTTAGGAAAAAATAAATCATTTAGATGATACATCATGTAACAATGAGTGAAAGGATTTGGATCTACAGGAATGGTGAATATCTGGCCCTCATGTTCATATTTAAGGCAATCATCGAGATTCAAAGGAATGAAATGCATGGTACATATCCATGAGCATCGTAGTAACATATTATATTGAAAATATCCTTCTATAATGTAGAAGAGTTTTGGTAAAGTTTTATTACTGACTTTAAGTGGTAAGATAATGGCTCCTAATGTAGGTGTAGTAGTGTTGTTGAAGGATTATAGTAAGACTGGAGTTTGAGTGATAACAGTGTTAGGTAGCTTAAGTTGATCAAAAGCAAGGGAGGATATAATGTTTATAGAGGCACCACTATAAATAATTACCATTTATATGAACTTCCTTAATTTGAGCAAAGTGATGAAAATTGGTAAGTCATGATCTTCTTGTTTAAGAGAGGGTATTTCAGATGGTTCAAAATATATGGCGGAAAATGCTTTGAGGGCTCCTAAAAATTTGTAAAGGATGAAGGATCTTCATAAGGTATTGTTATTGATTAGAGGGATTCATTATGGCTTGGTTATGAAGAGATAATATTTATATCAGTTTGTATAATGAAATTTTAATGGGATCTTGGTGTAATTGTTTAATGAAAACCTTTTGCATCACGGTGAATGAAAACCTTAGTTCTAGGTGACATTATTTGACTAGATGTTTTAGGAGTTACAAGGATGGACTCTTTGGGTTTATCCGGAAGAATAGTTATTTTCAGAGGTGGAGGTATGACTAGGAAACTTTTTCCTTTCTTAGTCTCAAATGGGTGCGTGTCATAATTCTATGAATGAGTAGTGATATGTAAGAAATTGACACAGTGCGAAGGATATTTAGACATATGTTCCTCTAATTTAGATGCGTGTTCTTTAGATATAGAAAAAGGTGGTGAAAATGCTGATGTTGATGTTGCATGTGATTCAATAGGAAATGAAACCATATATCCTAGATTATGTCAAATTAATTGAAAGGATTTTCAATTCTCAATGAAATGACCTCACGTTCTATGATAATCACACTGATGTTGAAAGCATACCAAGTGGGTTTCCACCCTTGTGGATATGATAGTTTTTGTGGTGGTAATGTTATGAGTGATTTTTGGAGGAGGTCATCTAAAATGGTTACATAACACCCCTTAGGTGCTGATGTGGATGGGGATGAAGTTTTAGGTATCTTATCTTCTAGTGGTAATAAGACATTGATTACAGGTCATTGAATTATTTGTTGTTGATGAGTCTTGGACAAAAAAGTAAATGGGGGTTGAGTGCCTAGTGGAGAAGACTGATATTGCGGTATTGGAATTGGAATGATAGGATGATTACTAGGATTTGAAATGACCCTTCTAGGATGAGGTGGGAGGAAAATCAAGGACCTCAAAAATGATATGGTTTGGGAAAAGTATAAGGAATTTTAAAACTTGGACAATACCTTATTTGTGAGGTCCTTCCATTGTTTTTGATGAGCTACATATGGATGTAGAAGTAGTTGTTGTTGAAGAAAGGGGGGTTTAAATAATGCAATTGTAGAAGAAGCAATTGTCATAAACAATTCAAGAGGTATCATAGTTATATTTGTAAATGAAGGTGTAGTTATACCTATGCTAGAAGATATGATTGGTAGCGAGATAAATTCAATAATAACCTATGATGAGGATGGAAGGATAGTTTTAGTAATGTTGATAGTAGATGATGATTCTATAGATAAAAATCTAGGTTCAATGGGTATTGTTGTTGGTTGTGTGGATGTGGTTTTTTGTTCAGTAGGTATGGTTGTTGATTCAATAGATGTTGATATTGGTTCGGGAATGGGTAACATTTTAGTAATGGTGTTAATGGTGTGGTGAGCATGAACAACATTTTTTTAGTTGATCAGTGGATGGGGATGATTTGGAAAGGATTGTTTGAATATGTTGAGGTTTTGATTTTGAGGTGCATTAGGATTATCCAAATGAAGTTCACCCTTGTCAATAAAGTCTTGAAGAACATTGCAAAATGTACAACACATTTCAATGTCATGTCCTTTGACCCTATGGTATTTACAATAGTCATTATCTTGATACCAAGAGGGTTTAGATACAAATGTATCAATAGGTCATATGGGTTAGAGAGATATCATTTTTGAAATGAGTAATTTATCAAATACCACGCTATAAGTTTCTCATATTGGTGTGTAATTACATTGTGGATGAGAACATTTGGTAGTGGGATTTTCCTTAGGAGAGGATTTGACTACTATGACATTAACAACTGATTTGGATTTTTTGGGACTAGAGGATGACTTAGAAGGAAACTCAGTTTGTGGTTTCTTAGGATGAAGTTCTAGGATGATAAAAGCTTTGTCAAAGGTCTAAAATGATTGAATTTGTAATGTTGACAAAATATGTTTGGTGCATGATCAATAGAAAACTTCAATCAATTCGGCTTGTGGTAATGAAAAGGATAATTGATTGATTATACCCCTCTAGTGGGAAACAAAATCAGTAATGGATTCATCCTCAAACCATTTGATAGTGTAATGGTCATTGCTAGTGAATTTTCAAAATATGTTTATAGAAAAGTGTTCTAAGAAAAAATATGCAAGCTAGGAAAAAGAGAAAAGGGAATATCGCAGATATTGTACCGAGTCCAACACATGACCAACAAGGGACATGAGAAAATTCCTCAACATGTGGTATTGATCATGGTATGTTAGATAACGGGCATGGTGAAAAGAATTAATATATTGTTGAGGATCTTCCTTGCTATAGAATTTAATAAATTTTGGAAGTTCCCAATGATTTGGATATACTTTGTATGGGATAGAGGGGTGGATAGATTTGTTAAAGATATGATCCTATGAGAGAAACTTTTTAGGTGTAGATGGCGTGGCCTCTAGAATGGATATATGATTCATGAGGGCTTGAAGAGGGCCAATTTGTCTTTGGTTGCTTTGCGAGGATGAGCAGATTGAAATGTAAAGCGCTAGGTTATAAATACATCTGGTAATGTTTAGGGATGTTCTATCGAGAATGTTCTAATGAGGAACATTTTGTAGGTAAGGAAGTTCCTATTGAGGAACATTTTTCTAGTAAGGATTTTTTTGTGGTATATTTTGTTGTGGGATGTTATAAGTGAGTGGAATGTTTTTGAAGTGGAACATTCGCTAAGGAACATATTATTGAGAAGGAATGCTCTATTGTGAAGGGTTATTTTGTTGTGGAACGCTTTGCTAAGGATTTTTATAGGTAAGTGGAATGTTTTTTGTGGGATGTTTTTTTGAGGAATGTAATTTTCAGAAAGTATATTATTTTGTGGAATATTTTTTCAGGATGTATTATTGAGAAGCTAAATTTTGTGAAGGTTGTATATATTTGTAAGGGTGTGCTATATATATACTTATAAATAGTTGTGATTAAGGGGTGGTTTTGAAAGGTCATAATAGAGATAACAAAAGATGGTGTTTTTTGTGGAATGTTTTGAGCAAGAGCATATTTTGGTACGGAGATTAATCGTTGTGATGGTTTTGGTATGTATTTTGAAACAAGGTGAGTGATGGTGATAGAGCTTGTATTGATCAAGGGAATAGATGCGAGAATGGACAGAGTGATATTCTTAATATTGCTAACTAGTTGAGATACAATAGTAGATATGGAAACATAACTCATTGGAGGTATCTCGGTGATTGAGGATGCTAGAGGAGTAGATAATGAAGAACCAATATTGTTTTGTGAGGGTGTTGAACCTATAGAAGGCTCATGTGAGGATATATGTTGTTGGACATTTTTTTCTTGAGAGGAAACCATATGAAGACTAACAATAGGAATGGAAGACACAACTTCAAGCACGTTTCACATTGACTTAAAGGTGCATATGAATGTATTTTTTTGATGATAGGTTATTAGTTTGGATCAATAAGATGTGAAATCCTGGATGAAGGATAATGGAAATATGGTGGTGGTTCAGATTTAGATTGTTGGTTTAAATAAATGGGATGTGAAGAATTAGATAAAGGATCAGGGATGTTTGAAGTTGGTTTGGGTTTAAATTGTTGTGAAGAACTAGATAAAGGATCAACAATGTTTGAAGATGGTTTAGGTGTGAATAGTTGGAGATGAACACCCCTAGCTATTAGATAAGTGTTGATAGCAATGGGTTTTGAATCCAACATTTATTTGAAAACATGATCTCCGCTTTCAAAGAAAATAGTTTTATAAGATTCGATTATGAACTGGGGAGTATGGATGTTCAATTTATTCTTATTTATATGTATGAAAATTTTGACTTGAAGAATGTAAGATACATTGTCTCATTTCTTCATTATATTCCTCCTCTATTTCATTCCAAGTTCATTGAGCATCAGATAGAGGAGTGGACGTAATTGGTTGATGAAATGGGTTTTTGTTGTTGTAATGGCATGGTAAATACGTATATATACAATAGTGGATAAAGGTATAGATAACAATTTAGACAATGGAGTAGATAGTAGGATTTTTGCTTGGGTGTGGATAATGATTGAGACATGTTTTCAGAGGTTTAATTATGGGCTTGTTGTCTAGTTTGTACCATAATGAACAAACAAACACTCACCTAAAAAATCAACTAAATGAGTTAGTTACAAAAAACAATTAAAAGAAAGCAAGATGATTTTAGATTTTCTTGATTTAATTAAAAAGAGTGAAATGTGTAAAATGGTTAACAAAGGTCCTAGGAAATGGCAAGCTATGGCTGGTTTCAGGTGTGTTTAAGGGTGGAGTCCTTGATATACCAGAAGGTATGTGAAACCCAACTTTGTACAGCTACCGATATGGGTGTGGTATTAGGGCCTACCCCCTCACTTCATGGTACTGCAGTGATAAGGGTGTCGGCTTCTTAGCCGATATATACCAAAAAACATATGATTATACTCAACCAAAGCATCGAGTCTTCCTCTCCCCTTGGTGATCAAATCCAAATAGGTATCCATGTGGGTGGGAATATTTTAAAATGTGTTTTATGTTTAAGTGGTTTGGTTGTGTGTGGGGAAAGGACAATCAATGCAAAAGATAAGCATTCCTAATTAATACTATGTGAAGCAAGGAGGATGAACAATTCGTTTTAAAACCCAAATCAAAATATTGTTTCAATGAAGACAATCAACCAAAATGTAATACTGGAAACAAAAAGGAAGGTTGTAGGACTCACCGCTAAATGCTCCTATTATTATTTTTAAAGCAATTTTTAAGCAAGTAATCCAGCAACCCAAAAAATAATCTCTCTAGAAACAGCAACATGCAAATAGGTCAGGAGAAATAGAAAACAAAAATCAAAAGAAAAACTACAAGGAAATAAAAAAACACACAAAGAGAAATCCTTGGCGATTTACCCAATCGCATGTGATTGCCACACAGAGAATCAAAAAAATAGAAAAGATGATCTTTTAATGAAATTAACAATAATATCGGGTAGTAGGTGTCACTCAAGGCGTGCTAATATGTTAGGAATAAATTTTACCTCTTCAACTTAATGTAATAAGCAAGATAATTAAACTTACCTAACCTCGGTATGGAGGGGTTTGAGATACCCATGAATGTTAATGAATGGTGTATGATTGTTGCACTCCATATATAAAATAGTGCAAGCTCCTTTCTTGGGATAATACCTATAGATCACAACCAATAAAAAATTAGGATTAATAAAATATTTGGCAGATTGCCTAAGAAAGTCCAGTCCACTAGAAAATCAAATTGGTTCCTAACAAGGTGGCAATCCACTTTTACAATCATGTGGATAGATGACATATGATAAATGGTAATAGTAAATTTTTGAATTTTTTTGTTATTACAAATATAAATAAGATAAATGATAAGTAATGATGGATAAGAAATATTATTTGAAATCAGAATCCAAATTAGTATCTAAGTTCTCAGAGGAAGGAGAACTCTCTTCTCTAGTGGACTCCAAATCCTCTTCTCAGAGAAATATGAACTTTTGTTTCCAATATAATCTTCCTTAAAGAAGTTAGAATTTATTTCAGCTCTTCCTCTTCTATGTTAGAATCGAGAATCGAATATGAGTGCTTAAAATCGGTTTGATTTTTTGATTCATGATCAAAGCTCAATTCTTCTAATTTAACGTCATATTGATATTCAAACCAAGCTAAATCATCCTTGATATGTAGAACCTCAAATTAGGCTTCCCTAATTTGTCTCTATCTTCGTGGATTCACATAGTAGACTCAAAGATGTTTTGTAAACTATCCAAAGGGGTGGAATGGATGGCACACAACTTGAGGTCATGTAGAATGTATTATTTTTCCTAGTGCAATAGATGACAGATGTTTGGTCATGAGTTGATGCTATTTATTTCATGACCTTGACCCTTTATTGCCATCCGAACAAGACATCGGTGAACATGTTAGCAGTAAAGGAGATACAATGCAATTGGTAAATGAAATCGAGAAATGTTGGAGGGAAACCAAGTAGACAAGATTTGCGAGTGATTCTAGCAATAGATAAATAATTTGTTAGAAATTACATTTTTAATCAAAACATCACCGAATCCACATTCCTAGAATCACAAGTGATTAAAAATGTAATATCTAACAAATTATTTCTAGAAATATGATGTTTCAAGAACTTAGATTATAACATGGGATAAAGAAATTAGCTTGAGATAAATATGCGCAAATGTATAAATTAAGGTGTAAAATAATATCTGACCTTGATTGACAATGATGAATGAATTTGAAAAAAATTTGTAGATGGATGATGATTTATTTAATCTCCGATAGGCTCAAATGGTTCCCAAAACCGATGATTGTGAATGCTAATGTTGGATAATAATGTGTTGGACGTTGATGTAGTATAACAATGATGAATTGTAAATAGAAGCTGAAGCTCCAAAAATATGAGAAGATGATCCACGAAAAGAGACTGCAAAATGGACTTAAGTAATTGTTGGCAATTTCTAGCTCTTTGTGGTTTGTTTAGTAAATTATCAAAACAATTTGCTAATTTTATATGCTTATTCATATTTTTGAGGGATGAGTTTGTTGGGATATTTAGACATGAGTTTTTGTTCATTTCAAAAGGTGATAGAAGATGTTAGATCATATTTATTTAGGTATTATTTAGGATAAATGTGTAGTTGATTTTGATGAGTGTGTAAATGATTTTAATAGGTGTATATGTGGTTATGATAGATGTTTTGTGTTAGGGAATGGATTTTGGGGAATAAATAGATTTAGGGGAATTTAGGAAAATTACTAGGTTAGGTATTATTATTTAAAAATTATGATTTTTCAAATGTGGATATGAAATATTAAAAAGTGGAGATGCATTACGTGGTCTAAGGTATATATTTAATTAATCACATTAATTGATTGATTAAATAGAGATAAAGGAAGTTTCTTGTTGGGTGTCATGTGTTTAATTAACAATTAGGATAAAAAATTAGGGTGTGTAGATTTTCGGTGTCTATATTTTCCTCTTTTTATCTAGCCATTTTAATGACAAAGAGTTAGACAAAAATAATTAAGAGCTTATTTATATGGGTGATGCAATAGCAACATAGTACGGGAATACCGGTGTTTGTATATGACATGTTTCATAAAGGTTTCCCAGTCCAAGGAATACCAAAACAAGATCTTTTAGTAAGGAATCAAATGATAGGGTGACATGGGGTTTGACTCCTAAAGAAGAATCATTTGCAAAGGTAGGCTAAATAGACAAGGAAAGTCAAGTGATGGGGGCCATAAGGCACACATCCCATAGAATAATGACGAATCCCAATTTTGTTTTTGTTTTTTTGATTAAATGTTTCAAGGACTAGGTTCCTTTGAAAATAAGATACACTTGTGAAAAGTGATGATTGACATGTTTTTAGGGAAAACAAGAGAATAATGGCTAAAATAGGGGCTAATTGCTAGTGATTGACAATATTACCGATGATTATCAATGGATAGTTACAAAAATATTAATAAAACGTAGGATTAAATGAATGTTATTTCTAGTACATGAAATGGTTTCGAATACGTGTAGATTAAGATAGGAATAAGGTCCTCCTTTTCCATGGGATCATAGAGAAATGCCCCATCTTTTGAGATTTGATTTTTAAAGAAAACTTATCAATCTAAGATGTTTCTATGAGGGGAAGTTGATCAATGCATGAAGCTTTCTGGATGCTTTTGATATTTATGTATTGATTTTGAAGGTTGATCAATATGGGAAGCCTTTTTTATGGATAGCCATCCTGCGAGGGTGTAGTCTACATTTTTGAATGGGAGTTTTTCTTTGTGGGATCAATATCCTTTTTACTTTTGATTTTATAGATAACCATCCTTTAAGATATCAGTCTATGATTTTTATGGATAGCTTTCCTTCAAGGGACTAGTCTATCATTTATTTTTTACTTTTGAGAAATGCATCCAAATGATTTCAAAATGTATATTTTTAGCTAAGGGTAAATCCCTAATAGACCATTTCAAGGAGGGGATAAGATATATATGATCTACACATTCCTACCCCATGCCATGCCTTTTACATGGTAAGTGAGCGTAATGATTAAAGGAGTTTCTATAACAGAGGAACTTATCCAAAGTGAAAGATGAGACAAACATAGCTGTGATGTTTATTTTGAAGGTATATCTAAGGTAATGATGGATAACCACATGCTTTCAAATCATTCTTATTACAAGATGGATGGTATGACTGAGTGACAAGATTTTAAATGTAACTACTATCATGAAAATCAATCATTTAACAATAAAATATCCATAAGTGCAAGGAATTCAAAGTTTCCTTTTCAGGTTGAGCATCAAGGGAAGCGAGATAATACACTCTTGAACCATATTTGTGAGTGATGACATATGGACCAATCTAATTAGGGGAAAAATTTCCACTTTTACTCTATTCTAATTGAGTGAAATTTTTATTTTCTTTAAGCAAAAGATCACCAATTTTAAATTCACATTCTTTGATATGTTTTTTTCACATTCTATGCATTCTTGATAAAATTTATGATGTTCAAGGGCCATTAGACATTTTTCATCTAACATTTCAAGTTTTGTTAGATGGTCTTATTGATATTCTTTGTCGGGGATGAAGTCCTTAAGTGATACACAAAGTGATGCAATTAAAATTTCAAGAGGTAAGATGACTTTGGAAATGTAGACAAGTGAATATGGTGTACCTCTCGTAGGAGTATAAATGCTAGTTCGATAGGACTAGAGAGAAAATGGGATTTGGAGATGTCAATTCCTTCTTGCATCATTTACTATTTTCATGAGGATTTTATTAAGTGTTTTATTTGAGGCCTTAGCCTATCCATTTTCTTGGGGATAATATGGTGATAAAAATATGAGTTTGATGTTAAAGGTATCACAGATATTTTTAACTTCTTTATTTTAAAAATATTTTCCATTATTTGTGATAAGTTTATATGGGAAAGCTGAAACGACATTTAATGTATTGATATATGAAATTGATAATAGGTCCTAACTTAGTGGATGTTAAAGGGATAGCTTCAACCCATTTAGTGAAATACTCAGTAGTTATGATAATAGAGTGATGTTGTTGAGATGATTTAGGATTAATAGCACCAATGAGGTCTAACCCCCACTAAGAGAAAGGCCATAGGTCTTGAGCAGGTTATAATGCTTGATTGGGGACATGGATGAGATCTGAGTGAAGTTGACATTTAACAAATTTCTTAACATATTCACAACAATATTTGGTGATAGTAGGCCAGTAGTATCCTAACCGTATGACATGTTTAGTGATGGAATTTCCACTGAAATTTCCTCCACAAAATCCATCATGGACTTCTTCAATTGCTTTAGTGACTCTGTGATTTAATTCACATTAATAGGATACCATAAAAACCACATTTGTAAATGATATCTTTGATAATGACAAAGCGAGTGGCGTGTTGAAGAAATGATCGTTTAGCGTTATGTGATAATTCAGATGGAATTTTTGATTCAACAAGATAATCATATATCTGAGTATACCACAAATCAATTGGATTATCATCAACGATGTTGATAGGAGGAATTTCATTTTGATGTGAAGGGTGATCCAATCATTGAATGATGAAATATACTCTAGTGTTATCTTTTGACTCTTCCATTTCTAATGGGATGAGGGCTCCTAAAGAGGCCATTGTATCTATAAACTTATTATAGGATCGTGGGATGGTTTGGATAGTGTAGTGATCAAAAGCGTTAAGGAGAAAGTCAACATTAGCTTTATATTTTTGTAAAGTTTAATTTTTACACTGATATTCTCCTTTTACTTGACTTATAATGAGATTTGATTCTTGAAAGATGTCTAAGATGTGAACACTATGATAATAGTGGCTATAAGGACCATCAATAATGCCTCATATTCTTCTATATTGTTAGTGCATTTGAAGTTATGTTTGAATGATAATGGAATAGGAATGCCAAAAGGAGGTATGATAATAACACCATCTCCTCCCCTTCTTGAAATTTAGAACCATAAAAATAGAGTCATCTTAACAATGATGAATTTATGTTAATCAACATTACTGATGAATTTTTGTGGAAAGTATTCATGAGGAATTTGATTATTGGGAAAGGAGTGTCGGTGAGATGATCGTTAATGGCCGGGCCCTTAATTTATTTTTGTGATATGAATTCAAGGTCAAACTCAATCATAAGCATAATCCATTGGATGATATGATCCCTATGATATAGTTTAGAGTATATAGTTTTGAGGGGATTGAAGCTAGTGAAAACATATGTTTTGTGATTAAGAAGATAATGATGCAACTTGGAAGTGGTTAAATAGAAAGCACAACATATATTTTCAAATTCAATGTAATGGGTTTCACATTCATGGAGTGTGAATTATATAATATACAACCTTTTCTTGACCACGATTATCATGATGAGCAAACAAGGATTGAAGATCATGTTTTGAAGTAGATACATATAGAAAAATGGCTCCCCTTCATGAGGAGGTGTAAGAATAGGTGGTGATAGAAGATATTTTTATTCTTGTTGAAGGCTTTCTAATAATCATAATCCTTTTGAAAATCAACATCCTTATGCGAGAAGATGGTGAAATGGTTGACAATTAGAAAGTTGTGTTATAAAATGTCAAATGCACTTTGTAATTTACCCTAAAGAATAAGTAATTGTGTAATATTAAGTGGTAGAGGAATTTTAGTAATATCCTTAACCTTTGCTCAGTCAACTTCAATACATGGAATAAATATGATGAATCCTAAAAATTTTCCAGATTGATAGGAAGATAATATTGAATGAGATGAGTCAAGATGGATTCAAGAATGTTAAGATGATCTTTGTGTTGTTTTGCATTTCCTAAAAGGTCATCAACATAATCTTTAACTGTTTTGTGGATAAGGTCATGAAAAATGCAAGTCATGACATGTTGATAAGTATCTCTTACATTTTTAAGGCTAAATGACATGACACAGTAGAAAAAGGTTCCCTAAGGTATAATAAAAAAGGTCTTATGTTGATCGTCGGTGGTGATAAGAATTTAACTATAACTAGAAAATCCATCCATAAGGGAAAGCATTTCATGGCAAAAATTTAGGTTAATGAGCTGATCTATGTTTGGAAGAGGGAAATCATCCTTAGGAAAAGAAATATTGAGATCCCCAAGTCAGCGTGAAGATACGTAAATTTCGAGGATTTGAATTACTGGGAACCATGTTGGAGATCCATTTTGGATAATGAATGGGCATTATAAAATTATCGGATAAACGATGTTGTAATTCTTCTTTAACAAGAAAAGGTATACATGGATGCATTTACTGAGTTTTTGTTTAACTGGATTAGCGTTTGGATATGTGAAAATATTATGTAAACCAATATTGGGGTCGATTCTAGGAATATCACTATATGAAAAGGTGAAATCTTTATAATATTTTTATAAGAATGTGGTAAAATCATCCAGTTCCTTAGAATTTAATGATTGACCTACCTTAACTACGTGAAGATCACGAGAGGTTCCTAAGTTTACGTAAATGGCATATTCATTAAGGAGGGTTGATGTATCAGATGATAGGGATTTTGGAAGAATTGATCTTTAGCTCCCATATGGGAAAGGATATCCTGGTCATCATGACATTGAAGGATATCTATGGTGGGTCAATCTTCTTTGACCATTTTTGGCTAAATAAGAGGAAGTTGTTTAATGATAGGGTTGGAATGATAAGTGAGTGGTCTTAAGGATATAGTATTGACTAAAAAATATTAGGTGGGATGGGTATAACATCATCTAGATCCATGGGATCTTGAGGGTTATGGGCGATGACAAGTCTAATTCGGTAAGAATGAGCATGGATGTGAGTACGTTTTGATGTAGTGGTGTTGAATGTTTGAGTTTATTTTTTTATAACCTAAACCATGTTTTTCATAATTTTTAAGGGAATGTATGATAACCACATAATGTATTCCCTTTTCATAATGGCCAAGGAAAAAACTCTCCATGCACAACAGTGAAGATACATGCGAGAAAAATTTAGATTATCTAAAGATTTAAAATCGATGTAAAAGGAATGAAATGGTGTTGATCAATTGTATGGGAAGAAAGGATAGTCAAGTCCCCATAAACAATATTTGTTTTTAGATAAGTGGGGCTATAAGACATAACATATCCTACATTAGATTCATATGTGGGGTTTTTCTCGGAAACCATAAGTCTTTGCTTATGGAATATGATTAACCATGAGGAGACGATATTCCCCTAACGTTAGGCAATCTTTAACATCACTGAAGGAGGAATCATCTAGTATTTTAGAGGAAGGTATGGACATGCTAGTAGATGCTTCATTAGATGATTCATATGTGCACTTAGGAATAAGTACATTTTTTTAACGATACATAGTGTAAAAATCAAAGTGAAAAGATTTGAATATGCGAAAATGGTGAATGTCGCCCTCATGTTCATATTTAAGGCACCGATGGAGAGTTGAAAGAATGTAATGTATGGTGCATATCCATGGGTGTCCTAGTAACATATTATATTGAAACTCTCCTTCTATAATGTAGAAGAGTTCTGGTAAGGTTTTAACACTGAATTTAAGTGGTAAGATAACAATGCCTAATGTAGGTGTGATAGTGTCGTTGAAGGATCATAGTAAGACTGGAGTTTGAGAGAAGAAGAATATCATGACACCACTTTTCCTCACTTTAGATAAACTTAAGCTACCTAACATTTTTATCGCTCAAACACCACCCTTTTGATACGAATGTCATTAATTTGAGTAGTGAAGAAAAAAGTGGTAAGTCATGATATTCTTATTTAAGAGAGGGTATTTTGGATGGTTCGAATGATATTGCAGAAAATGATTTGAGGGATCCTATAAAGGTTGTAAATAATGAAGGATCTTGTGAAGGTATTGTTATTAATAGGAGGGCTTCAATCATGGCTTTTTTATGAGGAGGTAATATTTGTATTAGTTCATATAATGAAATTTCTATGGGAGATTGGTGTAATTATTTAGTGATAACCATTTACACTACAAATGGATGGTGAAGGTGGTGCAGTGAGGATGGAAACCTTAGTTCTAGGTTATATTGTTTGACTAGATGCTTTGGGAGTTATTGGGATGGACACTTTGGGTTGATCTAATGGAGTACTCATTTCTTGAGGTGGAGGTATGGCTACAAAATTTTTACCTTTATTAGACTCATCTAGGTCTATGTCATAATTCTTTGAATGATTAGTGATATGTATGACATTGTCCTGATGCAAAGGAGATTTAGACATAGGTTCCTTTGAGTTAGATGCGGGTTCTTTAGATTTAGAAAAAGGTGACGATGATGGTGATGTGAATGTTGCATGTGATTCAACATGAAAGGAAACCGGATTTCCAATCCTCTATGAAATCAAGTGAAAGGATTTACAATTCTCAATGGAATGACCTCACGTTCTATGATAATCACATGAGATGTTGAAATCATACCAAGAGGGTTTCCACCTTCATGGATCTGATATTTTTGTGGTGGTAATGTTATGATTGATTTTTTGAGGAGGTCATCTAAAATGGTTGCATAACACCCCTTAGGTGTTGATGTGGATGGGGATGAAGTTGTAGGTATCTTATCTTCTAGTGGAAATAATAAATTTATTACAAGTTGTTGAATTGTTTGTTGTTGATGAGTTATGGATAGTAAAGTAAATGGGGCAGGAGGAACTTTTGGGGAAGACTAACAAAAGATTTTGGACTTGAGCAGTAGGATGATTACTAGGAGTTGAAATGAATCTTCTAGGAGGAGATGGGAGAAAAGGCCAAGGACAAAGGAATCAATATGGTTCAAGAAAAGTATAAGGACTTTTGAAACCTTTGACAATACCTTGTTTATGAGGTCTTTTGTGGTTTTGATGAGATAGCTATGGATATAGAAGTATTTTTGGTGAATAAAGAGGGGTTTGAATAATGAAATTGATGAGAAGCAAATGATCTATGGATTTTTATTTTGGGATTGGTTGATGTAGAGATAATGGATTTTGCAGATGGGGATGAAAGTGACTTGTAATTTCCTTAAGTTGAGGTGTTTGTGCCATAAAATTTTTGGGAGATATCATAGTAATATTTGTAAATGAAGGTGTAGTGCTAATTATGCTAGATGATATGGTTGGTAGGGAGATTTATTCAGTAATAACATGTGATGAGGATGGAAGGATAGTTTTAGTAATGTTTATAGTAGACGGGGATTCGGTAGGTATGGTTGTTGATTGATGTAGATGTTGATATTGGTTTGAGAATGGGTAACATTTTAGTAATGGTGTTAATGGTGTAGTGAGCATGAATAACATTGGTTTTGTTTGATTAGTGGATGGGGGATGATTTGGAAAGGGTTGTTTGAATATGTCAAGGTTTTTATTTGGAGGTGCATTTGGATTATCCAAATGAAGTTCACCTTTTCAATTAAGTCTTGAAGAACATTTTGGAACATATGAAACCTTTCAATGTCATGTCCTTTGACCCTATGGTATTTACAATAGTCATTATCTTGATACCAAGAGGGTTTAGATACAGATGTATCGATAGGTCAAATGGGTGGGAGAGTTGTTATATTTAAAATGATTAATTTATCAAATACCATGCTATAAATTTCTCTTATTTGTGTGTAATAAAGATGGGGAAGAGAACATTTAGTAGTGGGATTTTCCTTGGGAGTAAATTTTACTACTATGGCATTATAACTGATTTGGATTTATCGAGTCTAGAGGATGTGTTTCACCTGATTTCTTAGTTTTCTAAGAAGTACTTGATGAAACAGATAAGGTAAAGGTGGTAAGAGGAATACCTATTTTGGGATGGTTGAAGGTTATATGTGCGCATATCTAAATTCTGAATCAAAGTGATTGTGAGACCTTCCTTTTGGCTAGGAGGAACTACCTGTATAAGAACCAAAACAAGACCACCAAAGAGAGTTAAACAATATATGTAGTGGACTGCCTAGCATATGCTAGATCCTAGAAGTGTGATACTTCCTAGATGGTTATCAATCCACTGTTTAAAACAATTCAATGCTGAAATAAAGTAAATATTGTCCTATTGTAGTTTAATATGATTTAGGCATCTCATACAAAATGCAATAGGCTAGATCTAATCTAATAGGCTAGGCTAGAAGGAGATCCAGAGGTCAAGTAGGTTGGTTATAGGTGAATCTGAGCTAATAGGATAGGTTATACACGAGATCGAAGGTCAAATAGGTGTTCAAGTAGGTATATGTCAGAAAAAATGAGGTTAAGTTAGGCGTGGGTCACAAATAGGTTATTATTCAGTAGAGATCGGGTGACACTGAGTAGGCCCGACCATGGTTTTATAAAATAGATGATGGTTTTATTATAGCTGGTGACGGTTAGAGAGAACCAATGATAGTTAAGTCGGGGGTTGGTGGAATCACACCACGGTTCGGAGTTTTGGAGATTTGGGGAAAAATTGGAGTGGATAGGAGACAAGGATTAATCACAGAGGGGGTGTAGATATGTTGTGAAGGTCTGAGACTACTGAGGAGGTCAAATAGGAAATTAGGCCAAGTATTAAGATGATTGGGTATGGAAGGTGGCTACAACTGGAGAGAGGGAATGGACAGAGGGTAAAATACTAGGTTCCTTTACCAAAAATCCTATAGATGATGATAATAAAATGAAATATATGGAAGGAGGATACTTACTCTTCATTAAGGTACATGTCTAAAGAATAATGAAGAAGTTGTTACGTTGGAGGATGATGGGAAGAAATTTTCGTTGTTGTGCCAGTGTATTTGGTTGCCTTTGTTGATCACAAATCAATCTTCATTCTATTGTCGCATCTAAAGAGATCAAACTCGAGATCAGAAGTTTTCCAACCCATATTACAAAGCTGTACATGGGTTTAAATAGGCCATTTGGTCCATTTTGGTATAACCGGCATCGGTTTAGGGTGAACCAACATCTGTTTAGGGTGAACCGATGTTGGTTTAGGTGAGATATCTCGGGTTGTTCAAAAAAATGCTTGGGTAGCTACTCCGCTATTTGATAAGGGTCTCCTTTTTGTCCTTAGGGTGAAAACTGACCTTAGGAGGGTTTTAAATGTGAGGCGAGGGGATGGGTCTAATGTTAGGTTTTATTTAGGACATTGGTTTAGGATTTAGGTTAATGGGTCAAATGAATGGGGTGGTTAGGTGAGGTGCATTTAATAAAGGCAATTATATTAAATAGGTGTGTGAGGGTAGTGAATTAATTTAATGTAAATAATTAAATTAATGTGTGTGTGGGTAAAAGGTCATTAACTTAATTAAAATAATTAAATTAATATGTATGGAGGTAAATGGAATTAATTAAATTAAATTAATTAAATTAAAATGTGAGTGGTGCATGAGGTAGGTGATAAGGTGTTGAGGATGAGGAAGTGATTATAGGGCTGTGCTAGGGGACCAAGGTGATTATGACACGATTTTGGTGTCTACATTTTGCCCCTTTTTGTTGCATATCTTGTATTGGTAAGCGACGTGAAAAAAATAGAGATGTGGTTACCCCATGTGACGGTGAAGGTGATCCCCTCAAACCGGGAACTAATGAGGTGACAGGGGTGAATCGGAGTGGTTTGAAAAAAATTATATGTGAAGAGGAATGAACAAAAATGAGGAATGGGGTAAAGGAAAATCAGGTATATAGGTAAATGGGCCAAAGTCAAAGGTAGGGGTAGTTGAACGTATGCAAACATATAAACTGCGACACGGTACGGGTTGAAGAGCTTACAATCTCGAAATCGTCTAAGGTCGATGGTTTATCCAAACAAGGTTAAAGTGATTCCGGTATCCAAGGTATAGGATATGGTGAGAAAACACAACGTAGGTTAGGCGCATGAACATTTAGGTATGTTTTGGTACACCATAGGTAGGGTCGGGATAAATGGTCACGATAATAGGCTAGGTAGGGTCATTCGGTCATTCAACATAGGTAACAGTGCCGTGAAGGATATCAAGCACATTGGTTCAAAGGTCACAAACATTTTTGGGTCTAGGTTAATAGGTCATAGCATGGGTAAGGCCGAGGTAGGGGTAAAATAATGAGGCTTCAATGGTTGTGAGGTGAGGTTGAAGAAGGTGGAGGGCCAGAGGGGAGGTAAACTAGTCCAGGTAGGTATAGGGAAGCAAAAGAAAGGGGAGGTAAGGAAAATTAGGTAAATGTGAGGGAAATGATTATGTAGGGTAACCGAAATCAGTCGGTATGAACTGATGATGGTGTAGGGGAACCGAAAATGGTTATCTAGGGCAACAGACAGGCATCGCTCAAGGGTTAACCAACCTCGGTTGAGTCGGGTAGGTTATAAAAAGTGAAAAACCTACATTTTTAAAATTCATTTGTGCATTGTGAAAAGGAGAAAAGGACAAGAAGAGAGAAAAGAGGAAGAGGAAAAAAGAGAACGTCAGAGAGCTTGGTTGGTGAGCCACATAGGCGAGATTGATTGGGTGAGAGGTGGGGCTGTGAGATTGGATCGAGTGAGGTGATTGGTTGGGAGAGTGAGAGGTCATTCGAGGATGGTAGAGGCTGGAGAGGGATCGGGAGGAGTGGCGCGGAGGCCAAAGGTTCCACCACGATGGCTATAGCGGGATGTGGTAAGATTCTAACCTTTTAATTAATTTGTTTGGTCGATTGGATGCAAAATAGATAAAATATTAAAAATGGGGGATTGGGGGAAATTGTGAAAATGGAAAAAAAGAGGGAAATGGGAATAGGAAAGGGTAGGTGGTAGTGTAAAAGGAGGAGATAGGAATAATTAGGGGTGTTAAGGGGAGATGTGGGGGTAGAATGTGTAGGAAGGGAAAATTTAGGGTTGGGAAGTCGTGGCGGGAAACACAATAGTAACCAACATCGGTCATCTTTTGGCCGGCGTTGGTGGGTAGTGACCGGTATTGGTCACAAGAAGCGATGCCGATGCTAGTCAAGGGAGACCATGGTCGGTCAAGGGATAACTAGGGTCGGTCAACCTAAGGTTAAGTTGGGACAAAAAAGGGAATAGAGTAAGGGTAGGGTGGGAAAGTAGGGTAGGTGGGAAAGGATTAGGTGAGAGGGAAAAGGGTTAAGGGAGATAGGAAGGGTTTAGGGTGGCTTGGGTGAGGGGTAGGGTAGATAGTTTCGGGTGGATGGGTTTGGGTAGGTTTGGGTGAGGGTTAGGGTAGATAGGTAGGGTAGATGGGTTTGGGTAGGTTGGATTAGTGACAAGGGAAACGGGATGGGGGTGGGGAAAGAGATTAGGTTGGGATGTGGGGTGAAATAGGGTAAGTTGGGAAGGTGTACTAATACATTTCTCTTGTGGGATGCAGCCCGAGACGAGCTATAGATGAGGGCCAGTAACGCCCTTATTATTGATAGTACGGGTGAGCACAATGTAGGAGGAGTGGCAACATGTTGCAGAGGTGGGGTTGATAGGGGTGAGGCACTACCGACATGTAGTCGAGAGGTGAGTCTGATGGTTGCCCTCATCGATAGATGGGACTCGGTGACCAACACCTTCCATATGCCGATGGGTGAGATGACGATCACCCTAGAGGACATCTACAAGATCTTGTGGTTGCCCATATTGGGGGCCTAGGTTTATTCTATCTCTTTAGAGGCATCTGAGGAGCTACTAGCACCTGTTTTTGGTGAGGGTGTAGCAGACCTGACATTCCATAGTGCTAGCATGAGCTATGGAGCAATGTATAGAGCTCATCCAGAGGCGATGAGGTTAGTGGTACTTTTGATGGAGGTAGTGTGCTTTGCTTCACTGCGACGGATGCGAGAGGAGGTGGGAGATTCCCGAGTTCACTGATGGGAGTTCTTCATGACATGGTGATATAGCAGACACATTTCGCATGGGCACCTATGTTGTTGATGTAGATATATAGAGAGCTATGGGCCTACGGGTGACTACGGAGGTTTAACATCTATTGTGTCATACTACTACATTCACTTTGGCTACAAGCACATTGTTTATGTTTGACTAGTGGGGATGCCCGGGAAAATGCATTCCCATGGAGAGTTTTGAGAGTTGGGTATGGTGGTGGTACTGCCATTGGAGAGCTCAAGGCGCCGAGTTACTCATGATGTAGCTTACTATAGGAGGTTGTTGGAGGGGTTGTCTGGTGTGGAAATCATTTGGGAGCCGTATGTGGGCTTCCCCGCATATAGAAAATGGCCACGGAGCTAGATGGGCTACATCTATATCTATGGATAGAGGGGAGGAGAGTGGGAGAGCATGAGCAGATACCTATAAAGCGGGTTAGGTGCTAGTTTCGGTTAGTCCAGGATGTACTGCCTCCATTCCCGCAGTACAAGAGAGATGACATAGAGAGACCTATGTCTCCACCGTGACCCACCATAATGACTGGATAGGAGGAGCAGCTCATGGATTCATAGATTTATGATACTGGAGTGGCAGATGGATATAGGTAGTGGTGGGCAACATGGCTGAAATCCATACCACCAAGGTCAGGGCAGCAAACTTAGCCACCATCACAGTGCAGAGGGACACCCTACAGGGGTAGGTGGCTACCTTGGTGACGTAGCTCGGGATTATGCAAGGGAATCTTATAGGTATAGAGGCACAGGTTGCCACATTACAGCCCATATAGTGACACTACAATCTCGAGCTCGAGTAGGTAGGGACAGTACTGTATAGGTGGAGGCGGGGAGATGGAGATGGAGAGGAGGTAGGCGAAGGGGGAGATCGGGAGATAGCCACCCTACAGACACATGTACAAGACTTACAGGGCTAGTTAGCCACAACACAAGGAGAGGTTATGGGTCTACAAAGCTAGCGAGACAAGCAAAGCGCAAGCACAACTTACTACTCTGAGCCTAGATTTAGGCACATGCACATGCAGCTCGAGGTTGAGTCGAGCCATGATACCGTCATAGCAGGCACAGGAAAATTCCAGGATAGGGTCTCGTGGTACAGGGATCCACATAGGTAGGGAGACCCATGGCACCCCATAGATAGTGACCATGGTTAGATTCAGGGATGCCTTAGCAGAGGCACGGTATTATCAGGATCATTTGTTAGCTACCTAGCTAGATGTGCCCTCCTATGCCGAGTACAAAGCACAATAGGCCTCAAGTGAGAGTACTAGATCTTGCACACACAGTGTGGAGAGTACAGGGGGCTGAAAAGCCTAAGGACAGGGTCGTGGTGAGGCCACTAGTGTGCAGAGGCCAGCCCCAAGTGAGGGGCCATCAGCAGGAGGTGAGGTAGGTGTCGAGGCACCGAGGCAGTGTGGTAGAGAGGGTCGAGAGAGACCACAGTCACAAGGAGCATTCCCTGACATCAGATGGGGAGATGATTGACATGCTATGGACTGACTTGCATGCTAAGTCATTTTTATATGGATTATATATGAGACCGGCCTAGGTGCCGAAGATATTTTGTATTTATTATTATTTTTGTATATGATACCGGCCTACGATCTAAAGATATTTTTGTATTGGATAGTGGCATGCGAGCTGGTGATGTATGAGAGACACATGTATTTTTTAGATGAGTGTACATTATTGTGATACATGGGTATTTATATGATGATATATGAGGTTCGAGATAATTATGGGTTGTGATGTGTATTTTATTTTACTTTATGGTATGATATAAATGGATTAGGTCAATTAGGCATGTCATAGGTATGAGAGTCAAGTCGGTTTAGGCATGGATCGAGTCGAGATCAGTTTAGGTGTGCATCGAGTCGGAGTTGGTTTTAGGCATGGATCGAGGCGAGTCGGTTTAGGCATGGATCAAGTCAGGTTGGTTTAGGCATTGATGTGTATTTTGGTATTTATGTAATACATGTTAATACAAATGAATGTAATGGTGTACAATGTTTAAATATGGGTTATAGATGAATGGGAAATAATGGTAGTGGTAAAATAGTATGTGAAACATGAGGAGTGTATGTAGGTCAAATGATGTGGATATGGTATAGATTTTGGGTTTTGATAGGAACAGGAAATCGAGATAAAGGTGGGTAAAATGGTTAGGGTAAAGAGTGGCCAAGCTAACATTCCAGGGCCCCATGCCCTGGAAGTGCTGCCTACATAGTCCCGATGAAAAGGGACCTCGGATCGATGTAGTTCTCCCATAGGCTAGGGAATAATATGAGCGAGATAGAAGAAGAGGTAGCTATGTTGATAGGTAGGGTGAGTCCTAGTCATAGGGATGATTAGGTCAAGGTCAATTAAGTTTGGGTAGAGTATAGGTAGATAGGTAAAGGTGATTTTAGGTCAATTGAGGTGGGAGAAGAAAATCCCAAAAGACAGGTGTCAAGGGTCTAGTCCTATATAGGAGGATCAAAAGGTAATGAAGAAGAGAAAATATAAGAGGGGGCAAGAAAGCCACCCGATTGGCAAGGATCAAAACGTATGAAACACATCTATAGATAGGCTAGTGAACGTAAGACCCTAAAGACATTACATGATTGATAATTCTAAGAGTGACAAATAGTCACATGATCACCAAATGTCATTGGTTTAGTAGGTCCCTTGAGGTATGAAGTGAAAAGACAATGGGTAAGGAGGTGAAGGTAATCAGGTCATATGTTATGAAGCAAAATGCCTTGGGCAAGGAATCCAAGATCACAATAGACAAGTCCATGATGAAAAAGTTTACTTTTCTTTTCTTTTTGACTTTGTTAGATAGACTGATCGACATGGGAGTCTATATGGGATGAATATATGTCTCCTTGAGGTCTTCACAAAGCTGATCGATGTGGGAAGCTTCTAAATTTTTTTTTTTGAGAAAATAGTCCTCTTTTTGGAAAGACTATGAAGAGAGTTGCGAGCTTTTATAGTTTTCCATTGAGGGAGTAGTCTGCTTATAATTAAAGTTGGAAGATGTCTTTTGAGGGATTCATCTTTTATATTGGAAGTTTGACTCAAGGAGTTAATCCCTTTTTTTTTTTTTTTAAGTCGTGGATGAGACTATAATGAGGCATTTGGTTCTTGTTGAGAAGGAAAGGGTGAACAACCATGGGATCTCATCTAAAAGAAGATGAAAAGTATCCATGAGAATCATGCCATGTGCAGAGCCATGGTGCACATATTTAAGAGAAGGAAAAAGGGTGATGGGTAATCACATGATTCTTGTTTAGTCGTTGAAGTGGAGGGGTAGAAAAGAGAAAGGTGAATGACACTCAAGGGATGAGCATGAAATAGATAAGTAGTGATGTAGGACTAGAAGTCAATAGTAGAATGGTCGAAGATGCAAGGCATTGAGGGGCTCAGGTTCAGGCTTACCATTAAGTGAAGACAAGCGATAAGCACCTGATCCATAGTCATAGGTCAGTGTATGGTCCAAGCTAGTTAGGGGAAAATTTTCCTCATTTGCTTTTTTTACGCTTTGGTTACGTGTTGATTTTCCTTGAGGACAAGATCACCAACCTTAAACATGCATTGATGGACACATTTGTCATAGGCATGCTTGATGCGTTTTGGTAGACTTGGAGATGGTCAAGAACCTGAAGACGGAATTTGTCTAATAACTCAAGTTGTGTTAAACGGTCTTGGAAAAATTCATCATCAGTGAGCATATCTTGAAGGGAGATACAGAGAGACAGGATCTGCACTTGAGAGGCAAAATAGCCTTGGTAACTTAGACCATAGAAAAGGGAGTGGCATTGTGGAGGTGCAAATACTAGTACGAGTATGCCCCAGAGGTGAATGGGATGTGCATATGCCAATCCTTCCCAATATCGTTAACCACTTTCATGAGAATTTTGTTTAGGGTTTTGTTGGTGGATATGGCTTGGTCATTAGTTTGTGGGTAATATGGTGAGGAGAAGCTAAGTTGGATACCGAAGGTGTCGAAAGTTTCTATAGAGTTTTGTTTTTGAATTGTTTTCCATTATCAGTGATAAGGTGATGTGGAACACCGAAGTGACAAATAATGTGATGATTGATGAACTCACATATTTTCTCAGCTTTAGTGGAGATGAGGGGTATGGATTCAACCCATTTGGTGTAATATTTGGTAGTGGTGATGATCCATTGATGTCGTAGGGAAGAGTGAGGATTGATCTCTCTGAAAAGATCCAAACCCCACTGAGAGAAGGGCCAAAGGTCACGAGAAACTGTAAGGCGTGACTAGGTGTATGATGAAGATTGGCATGTTGTTGGCATTTTACACAATGCTTAATGTAGTCACAACAATCATGATTGAGGGTCAGCCAGTAATAGCCTAGGTAAAGAATGCATTTAGCAACAACAAGGCCACTGAAGTGACCTCCACATATGCCATCATGAACTTCTTTAATGGTATAGGGATTTTGACTTGATAGTCAATTCATTCAATATTGTTTGCATCTCGAAGGTAATGACTAGTGAATATAAGAGTCTTCAGCGCCAAGGTAGTTAAGTATGGACTCATCATCCTAACATTCGAAACGACATTAATAGAAGGAGTATCATCCCCTATCATGTCAAGATATAAGAAAGGAAGAGAGAAAGGAGCCTCGCCATCATGGTGATAGGTCAGCGGCCCCAAGAAAATGGTATTTATGAATAAAAAAGGTAGGAGGGATAGATTCGGGATCAGATCCATCGACTCTGTTGGTGAAGAAGGTTGAGAGGGGTCAATGTCTTCAATGAGTTCAATACAGGCCTTTTTGGTAGGTAGTTTTGTAAAATTGATTCCACTATGATCATTTTGTTTACGTGTGGTACATGAAATAAGGGTGTGACGACCTTACTCATAAAGGACAAAGCCAAAACCCTTCTAGGCATAGCGGTGTAGAAAAGTGTGAGTGAAGCGGCAGTTGGTAAGCAACTTAAGGTCAGCCGAAAAAGGTTTGGTTTGTGATGGTGGTTCGGGTGTGTAAGTGGAAATATCAAGTCCCTCATAGGTAAGATGAGTACGTGGGTGGGGAGGACCATAAAGGAGATGTTTACCTATGTGGTGAACATAGTGAGGATGCTGGTGAAGATTTCCATGCTCTTGTGGAGTAAGGAATGTATTGACATTGTACAGGCAATACTCCCCCATAGTGAGGCATTGAAAAACACCTTCCAAGGGATCAATGGTTGATATATTAGTTACTAGAATGGAGGAAGCATTAGAATTTAGATCGGCGGAGGTTTTGGTTAGTTGGGAAGTTGATGTGTGACTGGTAGAAGTGATAGTAGCGATGGGAATAGAATATTTACGCGAAGGTGAGGCTACAACAGAGCTGGTAGATGGGGTCATGTGTGAAGAAGATTTAGGCAGGGAGGTAGATGCCTTAACAAGTACAAGGACATCATTGGGATGGTAAAGCATGTTGTAGGTTTTGAAAGGTGATGGGTCAGCTAGAATGGTATAGGAACATCCTTCATGTTCAAACTTTACACATCGGTGCAAAGTAGAAGGAACATAACCCATGACACGAATCCAGGGTCTACCGAGCAACAAATTGTATTAAAACTCCCCTTCCAAAATATAGAACAACTTGGGAATAGTACGGGGACCCACACGAATGTGGAGGATGATAGTGCCGAGTGTAGAGGTGATAGCATCATTGAATGAATGCAACATGACTAGATGTTTATGCATGTAGTTGTTGGGTATGTGCATTTGTTCAAATGTGTGAGAGGAGATGATGTTAATGCTAGCACCCCATCAATCATAACACATCAGATGCGTATATTATTGATATGGATGGAGATGAAAAGAGTAGGATCTGGGTCATTGGTTTGGTGGGGGACAATTTCTTCATTTGAGAAACTAAGGCGGAAACATGCTGAGCAGATGGAGGTGATGAGGTAGATGGCAATTTGGTGAGAGAAGCGACATGATGAGGTGTGATAATAGATGCTACAGGTGTGGGGTCATTAGGTAAAACCTCAATAGATTGAAGGACCTCCATGAGGGCTTGACGATGTGACTCGAGGTTTGGATGAGATCATATAAGGACATTTTGAGAGGAGATTGGTGTAATTGTTTGAGCATCACGCGGTGCGTAACCCCATCAAAAATAGGATATGCTAGACCATGGATAGTGACTTTAGGTGCAGTGCAATTGGTATGTTGGGTATGTGGTTGGGTGATGGATCAGCTATTTTATCTTTCCCTTTGTCTCGCTAACCTCGGGTAACGACGTGAACCATATTAATTTGAGGCAGAGAGGTGGATGGGGTGGGGTTACCATGAAAGGTATACTGGCAGGAGGGACATTTACCAAGAGGTGGATAAGAGCCTTCTACGATGAGTGTCCAACACTAGCATTTAGGAGAAGGTTGAGCAATCTCTCGATGTAGACCATGTTGATTTCAAATTTTAGAGATGGAAAGAAAGGTCATGGCGGTGAAGATGGAGGTTGTGGTATAGGTGTAGGAGGAAGATGTGAAGAAGGTGGTGAGGGTGAAATAGGTTCATCATCCAGGAGGTCATTGTCATCAAAATTGGGGTCAAAAGGACATAATTGAAGGAGGGAAGCCTTTAGACCCTTATAGTTCTCAACATCATGTCCTGGCACACGATGGTAAGCACAAATTTTAGTATCATCAAACCCTTCGGTTTAGGTTTAAGAGGGTCATAAGGTCTAAGAGGAGGGAGGGTGATAGCAGAGCTTTCTAGGAGGTTAGCCAAGATGGTAGCATATGATCCCACCAGTGCATCAAAATTTAAAGTGAAAGTAGGTTTTGTTTGAAGATTGGGTAGTTGTGGTGTTAGTTGAGGTGATTCAGTCTTGGATTTGGGTTATACTTTCTTTGGTGTAGGTGTAAGCAGAGAAAGAGGGGTAAGTTTAACCACCTCTTTGGAAATTAATGGTTTTTTCGATTTTGGTGCTTTTTCTTAGGTAGAGGTGTAGGGGGAGCATGTGATGTAGATGGCAAGGTAGATGGTGGGAGAGGATGAGTGACCTAAGGGGACAACTGAGGTGTAGTGATTGGTGTTGGTTGAGCTCATGAGAGGGAGGTACAGGTGAGGTGGAATAAAATGTCATAGGTAGTGAAGGAGGTATAGAAGGTAATGGTGGTATAGGAGGTAAAGAAGTTATAGATGGTGATGAAGGACGCAAGGTTTGCCTAGGTAGAGCTACAGGTTGTGGTGAAGGGGTCAAGGGAATTTTAGGTTTACCCCTGGAGAGAGTATATTTTGTTAAGGTAGAGGGGTGAGGTCCCAAGATGGATGGTAGGGGTGAAGGTGATAAAGGTGTAGTTGGTGAGGTCGGTGCATGCGGATTAGAAGGTTGGGTTTTTTGTTTAGGTTGAGGGATTGGTTCAATAGGTATATGGGAAGATGTGGTCAAGTGTATCCTGACAGGAGGATGTGTAAGGTTTGATGTGGGTGTGACCCCTAGAACACTAGTGGGTTTAGATACAAGTTACGATGTTGGAACACGTCGGCTAGCAAGTAGAGGGCAGGTATAGATGAGGATGATGTAATAGAAGATGTATCAAGAGTTATGTTCATGTGTGGTTTGGGTTGTTGAAACATCTTCGGATAAATGGTAGAAGTGTCGGTGGAAGATGATTGCATTTAGGTCGAGGACGGGAGTAAGTGACGCCCCAAAGTGAAGACCTATCAACATAGTCTCAGAGGTCACCAAATGTGAGAATGACACTATGGTAGATGAGGTAGATGTGGAGAAAATGGTGATTCCCGTAAAATGTGTCTGAGAAATAGGGAATTCATTGGCTTTGGCCTCTTTAGGTAAGAGAGTTGAAAGTAGGTCCCTAGAATCTTGGGTAGCTGATGGAGAATGGTCACCGAGCGGTAACGACAAATCTATTGGATCCTGAATAGGTGGAGAAGATGATGGGTACTCCTCTATGGGTGGAGGAGGTATAATTGGTAGTGGCTCACTGGGTAGGGAAGCTAAAGGGGAAATGATATCGTGCTAATGAGAGACTCCTCCACACATGTACGGGTAGTGAAGGGATTTCCTCTATGGATAGAGGAACAAATAAAGTAGGTTCTTGTGCGGGTAGAGGATTTGGGCTAGGATTTCCTTGATGGAGGGGATAGGAGATATTTAGGAATCAAGTGGTAAGTTGGTAAAGATAACATGTACCTCACGTGTATTACTTTCATTGTGTGAGGCATCACCAGTTTGATCATTAGATGGGGAATGGTTTCTTGAATATATGAAGGTCTTGATTGGCAGGTGCATTAGGGTTATCTAGGACTAACTCGCCACTCTCGAGCATTCCCTGAACAATGTTTTTAAAGGTGATACAATTGTTATCATTGTGACCATTTACATGGTGATAGTTATAGTAGTCATTTTCCTTATACCAACTTGGTATGGGGTGAGAGGGGTCAAAACCAGTATGTGGTTTGATAGGAGGAAGGGTGATGGCATTAGCTTTAATAAGATTTTCTAAAATAGATGAATATGGTTCCCAATTGAGGTGTATTTCTTTTGTTCTTGTCTAAATTGGAAGTTTTTGATGGATGAAAGATTGGATGAAGGTTTAGCATGTTTGAATGGATGGGCGGGCCAACCTTTAGTACCACTATGTTGGAAGTTTCCTTGGCTTTGGGATAACTCGTCGAGGTTTCAAGGAAGAGGAATTATCATGTGATTTAAACGAGGAATTCTTGTTTCATAATTATATCTTCTTCTCTTCGATGGCACGAATTTAAAGCTTATCTGTCATAGTGAAATCCTCATCAAACATTTGGAAAGTTTACACTGTAAGGTAGATGATATATGTCTAGCACAGGCTCGTGTGAAGAGCTATATGATTTTAGTTTACGGTAATTGGAAAGTGAGTTGGTTGATTAGGATACACTAACAAGTGACAAAATCTATGATAGATTCATCGCCATATTGACGCATAGAATAAAGATCGGTCATGGTAACCTTCTTGATGATGTTAATCGAAAAATGATCTAAGAAGGCCTCGGCTATTTGGTTGAATGAGAAGATGGAATGTCTAGGTAAACCACTATACCAGTCCAATGCTAGACTAGTTAGGGACATGGGAAAGGTTTGAAAAATAAAAGCATCATCATGGGAAATTAAGTAACACCCATGTTTGAAAGATAAAAATGTTGCTACGGGTTTTCCTTACTATTAAAGCAGTTAAACTAAGGCATCTCCCAGTGTACAAGATATGGGTGAATGGGAATGGATTGGTGAATAGCCTCATTACAAATCTCGTCATAGGTGAGAGAATTACGGGAGCCAGAAACAAATGCTTCTAATGTCTACATCTTGTCTATCATTAACTTGATAAAGTCATTATTAGGTTGTGAAGATTGGGTACCCCCCAGAGCGAAAGGAGGTTGTTGTTGGACATATGAAGAATATGACATTCCAGAGTATGGTGGTGTTGAATAAGGCAGTTGGAATTGAGAGATAGACATAGAGGGTATATACCTAGACTAAATGACTGATGAAACAGGAGGTGGTTAGTAGTAGGTATGTGAGGGTGGGACACTCGTAGTGACCCTGGTAGAGATGGGAGGTAGAGATTGGGAATGTAAAGGACAACATTTTGAAATGGGGTAGAGGTTACCGACACCAAGGGTGGTAGTGTTGCGACTAGTATATATGAGACAATAGGTGTGGATGATGCTATGTTTTGGGTGGTGGATGAAGGTATGGTGGAGACTGAGGTGTACAATAGAGATGGTGGATGCGGCGATCAAAGTTGGCATGGGACCTAGCTGTGACACAACTGGGGATAAAACAGGTGAGGTCACCATGGTAGGAGGTGGAGCCGAGGTAGAAGTGATCATTAGGGATGGAGATAAGGATATGAGCATGCCATAGATCAATTGACCTGAGGCATCTCAAGTGGAGGCATGGGTGAGGTAGTGGCTCAAAGCAATGGGATTCTGATCCAGGAGTCGTGCAAACTCTGTGTCACTTGTAGGAATGGTGATAGGTTGATTAGGATCCATGGATGATGAGATGGAAGGTGGTGAAGGACTACATGGTGGAGGGATAGGTGGGAGCAATAGTCAAATAGCATGAAATATGAGGGCACTTGCCTAACTATGGGTTAGCACCATGTGGGTAGGAACTGATTTGGTGAGACTGTATTATGTCTAAATGGCACAGAACACAACAAAACTAGGAAAATAGTCAACGGTGAGTGAATTAGGTCGGCTAGTGAAGCGTAAAAAAAGCAGGCAGGTGACCGATGCGATTGAGGTAAATCGATGCCGGTTAGGATTAACTAGTGTTCGATTCTATGCAAAAAACCAGCAGTCTATTAAATGATGGTCCTAGGATGATGACAATTTTCACACAGGATGAGACGTAAGGTGACTGTTATTGAAGTAACGACAATATGAAAGGTGATAGGAGCCTTTTACAACTCATAAAGTGAAATAGGTGTCTTTTGGATAGGTATTCAAAAGGAATTCAGACCAATTCCAGTTGGGTTAAACCGATGCTTGTTGGAATGTAACTGGTGATGGTTATAGATAACCATAGCCGGTTACTGTGAAATTGAAACATAGAATAATAAAAATGATTGTGATTTAAAAATCTGGTGTTGAATCAAACCTAGAAGTCTAAGAATGATGTAGATGTGGTCTAGGCACACTCAAGACGATGTCAGAATACACCGGATATGATTGGGAATTTGTAAGGAAAGATAAAAATAATGATCGAAAGCTCTCACCTCAAAACACAAATCAAGCAGAACACTAAGAAAGAACATTCCTAGAGTGCCTATTCTATTATGTTTGTTCAACTTATGCTATTTGTATGGACTGAATGTTATGAACAGAACAATATAATTTCTTGGTGAGGAAGGCTTCCTATGAAGAAAGAATTCTAAAGGGTGAGGTTTCAGGAATGTTATGGTGGCGCGGGCTTCGCTACGAACTATGACTTGACATAGCAACAAGTGGGTGCCCACTATGTCATGATCATGTGATCACCTATAGCTTCTTCCAGGTAGGATGTTGTTTAAGAATGTATGTATTTTGAATTTTTTTATGGTTTGGTAAGACTCAGAGAAAGAGAAAAGGATAGAATTGCTTTTTATGATGTTGGAGGATGTTGGGAAGAAAGTTTCACTATTGTGCCAGTGTATTTGGTTACCTTTGTTGATCACAAATCAATCTTCATTCTGTTGTCACATCTAAAGAGATCGAACTCGAGATCAGAAGTTTTCCAACACGTATTACAAAGTTGTAGATGGGTCTAAATAGGCCATTTCGTCCATTTCGGTATAACCGGTGTCGGTTTAGGGTTAACCGACATCGGTTTAGGTGAGATATCTCGGGTTGTCAAAAAAATGCCTGGACAGTTGCTCGCTATTCGATAAGGGTATTCTTTTCATCCTCAGGATGAAAACCGACCTTAGGAGGCTTTTAAATGTGAGGTGAGGGGATGGGTCTAATGTTAGGTTTTATTTAGGACATTGGTTTAGGGTTTAGGTTAATGGGTCAAATGATGGGGGTGGTTAGGTGAGGTGCATTTAATAAAGGCAATTATATTAAATAGGTGTGTGAGGGTAGTGAATTAATTTAATGTAAATAATTAAATTAATGTGTGTGTGGGTAAAAGGTCATTAACTTAATTAAAATAATTAAATTAATATGTATGGAGGTAAATGGTATTAATTTAATTAAAGTAATTAAATTAAAATGTGTGGGGTGCAAGAGGTAGGTGATAAGGTGTTGAGGATGAGGAAGTGATTATAGGGTTGTGCTAGGGGACCAAGGTGATTACGACATGATTTCAGTGTCACAGGATGATTTAGATGGAAAATCGGTTCGTGGTTTCTAGAAATAAGTTTAGCACAACCATCTTTTAGAGCTCACGATTACAAATTATGCACCATGGTAAAAGATTCATCAGAGGTCTAGAATGATTGAATTTTTAATGTTGAAAAAATATTTTTGGCATATGATCAACATAAAAATTCAATCAATTTGGCTTGTGGTAATGAAAATGATAATTGATTGATTATACCCCTTTGGCAAGAAACTAAATCAGCAATAGATTCGTCCTCAAACTATTTGATAGCATAAAGGTCATTGATAGTGACTTTGTGGGCTATGTTTATAGAAAAGTGTTCTAAGAACAATTGTGAAAGTTATGTGAAGGACAAAATGGAATATTTTGGAATGCTATTGTACTAGTCTAACGCATGGTGACGAGGAACATGGGAAAAGTCCTCTACATGAGGTCTTGATCATGGGCTATTAAACAATAGGTGTGGTGAAAATCATGAATATATTGTTGAGGATATTCCTTGCTATATAATTTAATAAATTTTGGAAGTTCCCAATGAGGTGGATATTCTTTGTACAATACTAAGGGGTGGATAGGTTCATTATAGATCGATCATATGAGAGAACATTTTAGGTGTAGATGAGGTAACCTCTAGACTAGATATACGATTCATGAGGGCTTGAAGGGGGTCGGTTTGTGCTATTTTTGTGAGGATGAGCTAGGTTGAAATGCAAATTGGCTAGGTTGTGAGTACATTTGGTACTGTTGAGGGATGTTCTGCTAGTAAGGAATGTTCTATTGAGGAGTATTTTGTTAGTAAGGAAGTTTTTGTTGAGGAACTTTTTTACGTAAGGAACATTTTGTTGTGGTATATTTTACTATGGGATATTTTTTTGTGGGATGTTATAAGTGAGTGGAATGTTTTGTTGAAGTGGAACATTCTTCCTAAGAACATACTGTTGAGAAGGAATGCTCTGTTATGAAGGGATATTTTGTTGTGGAACAATTTGTTGAGGAATGTTATAGGTAAGTGGAATGTTTTGTTGAGGAATGTATTGTTAGGAAGGAATATTATGTTGTGGAATATTTTGTTAAGGGATGTATTGTTGAGAAGCTAAATGTTGTGAAGGTTGTATATATTGGTAAGGGTGAAATATAGATTAGTAGTAAATAGTTTTGAATAAGGAGGTGGTTGTTGAAAGGGCATAATAGAGGAAACAAAATATGGTGCTTATTGTGGAATGTTTTGAGTAGGAGAATATTGTGGTATGGAGATTAATGGCTACGATGGTTGTGGTATATATTGTGAAACAAAGTGGTAGTGGTGATAGCATTAGTATTGATCAAGGAATATAAGTTGGAATTGACCTAGTGATATTTTTAATATTTCTAACTGGTTGATATACAATAGTATAAATGAAAATAGAACTCTTTAGAGGTGATTGGGTGATTGAGGATTACGGAGGAGTAGATAATGAAGCACTAGTATTGTTTTGTGGAGTTGTTGAACCGTTCTAGATCTAATTGTATCCTAGGTATCTACATGATGCCCATATGTAACGCCAATATTTCAAACACACAATACTACATAGGAAAACACAGGATATTTTTTTTTTTCACTTGCATGACATAACACGACACAACATGCCGTCATTAAGGGTACAACTAATTATACGAGAAACTTGATAAAAGGATGACCACAAAGGCAACATGGAAACGATCACACCCATCAAGAAAAATTCACTCCTCTCCTTGATAAGGCACCACAATAGACCAACCACAATACATAGTTATTGCTCAGGACATCCCACTGTGAAAATCTTCTTAAGGTTATTTATTCACTAACAGTGTTTCAAGCCTGACTTTGGGGTCTAGAAGGTTTATGTTAAGATTCTTACAATTCTTAATATAGGGATTAGGTTTCTTTTCTTTTATACTACCAAGGTCTATCCTAGGATCATCTCTAATATGAAAATTACTTGTTTAGTTCATTTACAAAACCAAGAGATAATCGATTCCACCAGGCTCTCTATCCGAAGCCAAACTACTGAGACTTGTTTCATACTTCCTTTGCATAAGGAAGAAACATAAGTTTAAGAGAAGTGGAGTATTGTTTAGGTTCAAAACCATAAAATTATTTGTTCAAGGATTAACATATTATCATAACATAGAAAAGGATTATGAGGTATTATGGTAATGGTTAGAGAGAGAAGATCAATTCATTTCATTATGACCTATTTAGTTATTAACCGGTCTTTCAAAGAAACTTAAGGGATAAGAAGGATTTGGGTAAAGACTTCATTTATCAATCATCTTGATTAAGTTCGACAAAGGATACACATGGGGTTCCTAAAATGGAAGTACAAAACTTAAGGTTTCACAAAATGAGAATTAAGTTTAATCCGTAGTTAAGGTTGACGAGGGTAGGTTTCTTTACACTGGTAGAAACTCATTCATTTCCAATTTAAGATCCTTAAATTTATCAACAAGAAATCCAATTTCATTATTATTTTATTTAATGACTCCTCTATGAATTCATTTTATTATACTTTTGTTTAACTTCAGAAGAAGGATTGTCACTCACTAAGTATACATAGATTAGCATTGATTTCCAATACCATGGAGGGTTATTAACACATGAAAGTTTATGACTCAAGAACATAAACTGTCATAACTAAACATGATATTTAAACACGGTTATAACATTTCTATTCATCATGGCACTCATAACAAAGGCACCAAAAGAATCAATAGAACTTTGTGTGAGTACAAGGAGATAACAAGTTGGTCAAGCCATGCTACGACATTTTCATGACTGATAAAAGACATTACTAAAATAATACTCAAAACAAGGGAAAATATTATAAAGGATTTCTCACAAAGATAAATACAAGTTTTACTACAAAAATACAAGACAAATATATTTCACAAATACTGAACAACTAAGGAAAGAGGCCTTCCAACTCCATTACAAGCACTAAGCACAATTTACAACACAATAGACATTCTTACAAGGGGCTTCATATACAACCCAATGAAACCTTTATGAAAAATTTCCTTTTATCTACTCACAAGGTCCATCTGCACAAGTATTAACTAGAGTCAGTCTGTGAGAACTAAGCATGGTAAGGCTACACATTGCAACAGTAAGCTTAGCATTTTACAATAACATGAAAGAAATGTTCTATTTCAAGAATGGTTCAAAGCACCAACCACAAATCACAATTCCTTCACATGAGATAAGAATGTTTACCCAACAACAAGAAGGAAGTCAAGTATTCCAGTTAAGAACAAATTTCAAGAGTATGGGGATTTCAATCATGTAATCCTATAGATTATGTGATTGAAATCTAATACTCGGTCCATCCATCACTAAAAATTTGAGAAACCCAACACATAATAGATATAAATAGAGATGTAAAACAGAAAGGTAAAACAATCCTTCGGGTTTCCTAGCATCAAGGGATTCACAGCCCCAAAAGAAGCAATCCGTAGATATGGTCTAAACAAGAAGTTTACCACCCCTTCCTTACAAGATCATAAAAATATTTAAAAGATAACATAATCAATGCCACTCTTTGAAGGCATTAAAAAGAGTCACAAACAACCATTAATCTTAGCAACAAATCCCCTCATAATCGACAACTATTCAAATTAATATAACGGAAGGTAACCCCCAACTGTCATTAACAATCTTTAACCCTTTTCCGACATAGGCCAACAATATACTTATATAATAAATTCCATTCGAAATCTCAAGATTATCCTTATGATGTAATACCAACTATCATGAGTAAGAAAGAGTCCTGTTCCAATAATGGGAAAAGTCATTCCAAACACATTTCAAATTCCTAGAACCAACACCGAGGTTTTTCATAAAACTATGACCATCAATTACATTCAGAACTATTCACAAAATATCAATAACCTCTCAACAAGTAAGAAGTTTGACCAAGTTAAGGAAAAAGATTAATCATAACAGGGCCAGGGTTACGAAGTTTACTTTCCAAGGACATCAATCCCCTCAAACCGAGGAGGCCACTCAAGGCAGAGAAAACCCAGTTACTCGGTCGATCCAGACATATCTCCCAAAAAAAAGAACATCACATTCAAGATTGGAATAAAGAAAAGTTTCAAACTAAAAATAAATATTAATTGATCAAAGAGGTCACAATAGTCATATAGGTAACCTGATGTAAAATACAATGTACCTACAACTAGCTCAAAGATTCAAGTACGCAACCATACGAAAAAGAGCACCTCAAATGAAAAATGAATGCCAGATCTTCCTAAATGATTATGGATTCTGATCTTAGTAACTATATTCAAGGTAGAGATAAGGGTTCATAAATGTCCCCAAGAGTATCGTGACAGAGAATGGAGGATGAAAGCCAAAACTCACGCCACGAAATAGTGTACAATGACTCAGAGGAACACCAACATAATGAGATCTGATTTCAGATAAAATACTTTTGTTCCCAATTCCTATACTTCCAATTTTCAAGATATAATAGATGACCAACATCAAGCAAGTCCCCACAGAGGTGCAACCAGCAAGTAGTAAAAAAAAATATACCTAGACAAGGTTTTAAGAACCTCTGTTTTAATCAGAAGGATAAAAAAATACACACTTCAAGTACCGTTTAAGCAAAACATAGCCCAACTGAGTACCAAATTTCAGGAGTCATTTACAGATGACAAGATTATCTCAAAAGAAAAGAATAAAATACGAGGTTCCTTGTTGAAAAATCATATTTACTCAAAATGTTATTGCCACTCATGAATCGACTAGTAAATAATTATTTCAAGAAAATCCCAAGAGAGATTTGTTAATTACTAATATATATCTTTCTCCTTGCGTCCAAGATTTTCCATTAATCAGAGTAGTTATAAAAAAATGTACCACCCAAACCCTTTACTAGCCTACCCTAAGGGGAGGTGGGTGCAAGGAATTCCCACAGTAAAACATTTCTCACCTCCTACCAAAATAAAATTGCATTCCTTTTTTAATTTCTTTTGCAAAACAGTATCAAAGAAACAAACAAAACAACAACGATTCAAGGGAAAGGACAGAGGGGAAGTCAGTACACTCTAGACAAACAAAATTCCACCAAAATTCCCATTTCATTACGCCATTATAGGAAGAAGAAGCATTTGTTTCATGAAATTGTAAAAAGAATTAGTAAACTGTTGTAGAGTGTAGTCTTAACATGCCTGGTTTTATGCTTCCACAAGTTGTATACATCTAGCAAGGACTGCAACAACTACACGTCCCCTTCTCCTCTGCTTGCTGAGTGCTAAGACATCACTCTAGGCTCCCCCTTGAAGGCACGGGTAGGAGAAAAAGGTAGTAGATGATTGGCAAAAACAAATGTGAGCTGAATTGTTTTGGGCGCTTCCATGCCATTCCACAAGCCCCAACAGAAATACCAACAATAGCATGCTACCAGCGAATCAGGAAAGAGCAGTCACAAAAAAAAACAAATAAATGCCCATCACATTTTCTAAACAAGAAGGGAGAAACAAAAATGGCAGGGTCCTAAATTTCTTCCACCAATCCCATGCGTCAAAAGCATCAACCGGTGATCAGTCCCACCCCATGCAAGACAAGAATTTTCTTTCTTATAAATGACAATAATTATGAGGCAGATTTAGTGGGTGCAAGGATTAATTTCACCATTCACCAAAATGGACCAAAACAAATCAAGCACAAGGTAACCAAAACCCCACGCCAAGGAGGATGAATAAATGGCCATAAAAAATGGCAGGTCGAGATGGGAGCAATTAAATTCACCACTATCTTGTTATAAAAGCATGCGTATAGGTCTCCATAGGCTTAATAAATTCAAAATAGCCCCCTTTTTTTATAAATGCCTTATAATTGGTACCCATTATTATTTCTATTTTTTCATTTTAAAAAAATGACCTCAACACCTAAAAGAGATTTGAATAATCCTTTAGATCTTAAAATGATAGCGTCAATAAAAAACAACTTAAACTAGAGCTCGATATGCCTAAAGAGAGGATGCACGAAATTGATGCTACGAGGCACCCTCAATAGCGGGAAAGCAAAATGATGACACCAAGAGGCACGATGGAAAGAAGGGAAACTATACAAATTATAGTCAATCAACAAATTAAATTATAATGTTATTATTATCATTAATGTTTTTTGAATATATTATAACTCATATTAATAAGGGACAACAGGAAAGCTCGACAAACTCAGAACACAATTTTCCTTTAATAGGAAATCATAACGGTCATTTTGGAGGCCAGCAACAGGAAGCATCAAAAATAACACAAGGAGGCACAAAAAGAGGAAGGATGCTAATCTTTCACGCTGAGACAAGGTCTAAGTCAACAGGATTACACACAACCATTCGATGCTCAACATCAGGGTCACCGCGACAAGAACTGGGTAAACATCAAATGGGGCATTACATTCTCCTCCCCTTAAGAAAAATATCGTCCTCGATGTGACATAACACAGAGGGAAATAAAGAGGTAAGAAACAAGGAACAGATGAGGGCAAAGGTACACTCTATGGTTAAGATTTTAGATGCAAAAGCACGGCCATGGGGTGGCCTTGGGAACATTTGGCAGAAATTTTAACTTTCAAGGTTCTGTGAAGATTGGCAATTTCTCTTATTCATTATTTCATTAATCTCTTTTCTTTTACAATATTCCTAATTCAAGTACATATGATTTCATTGTTGTAGAGTTTAGTTTATTCATTCTTTTGAGTGCCCAACCTAAACTTTTGTCACAACACCCTACCAGGGTCATACAAAACACTACAGATTCACAAGCATACAAGTACATACTTCATGATGATACCACACCACAAGAGATTAGTCAATTTATGGAAGGGAACATGTATGGTCCACATAACATAGTACTTGTCACACATCTATGACTGACGTATAGAATACTTGAACAAAGTGTACTACGACAACTAGACATTTCCTCAATTCCACAGATGAATAATTCACATAACTCCAAACAAAATCTACAGGTACATAGTGTACACAAGGGAACCACAACCATAACCACCAAAAACATAGCCAACCCTCATGAGTACACATACATCATAACACTACCCCCAAAACACCACCAACAACACCACATAACACACCGAAGCATCAGAAAATAACCACATACTCGCAAGTATTACAAAACAACTCCATATAAATCCTTAAGCATCAATTATACACACACACCTCCCTCAAACCCTTATGCCCTCCCCTCAAGCTTCCTCCACAATAAAACTAATGCCATTGGCATTCCCTTATGCCCCCTCAAGGAGGTGGTTGTCCCCATGGCCTAAGACACATAGGATTTGGACACTCTTAACCTAATCGATATAATAACATGTGGTTCAACAACCCACTAGTTATCTATAACTACTGGGTCATACCCCAATACAATGAAGCGGGTCCATAGGTCTAACCATTCCATGGTGTGTCCCATGACCCTATTCCACACATCACGACAATAGATTCAACATAACAATCCGATCCAAATGCCAAGTGGCAAAGTACAAGCCTTGGGCAAGGTGGTAAAATCTTAAAATTTAAAATAAGATCCAAAACCAAGAAAAATAAATGGCCAAATAGCCATAGTTAGTGTCAAAATCTGCATGTTAGTGCCACAAACCAAGGAAATGCCCAAAAATGTAAAGCATGGCAATCAAGAAAAACTATTGGTCCTTAAAAATAAAGTAAAAAGCTCAATTTACAAATAAAATACACTTATAATAATGTCACATTATGATAACTGTGTGGCCTTATTTGGCCACCAAGGGGTACTCAACGAGTTACTAGCACTCGGAACATCAAGCCTCAGCTCATTAAAAAAATACATATCAATAATATAACTTGTCATCATCTCAATCTGAATCATCCGCCACCACTTTGACAAGGCTAAACACAATCATGGTTACACTTAGGTTGCATACATACAACCACATAGGGAGAGAGAAAAGAATCACAAGTTGTTATCTACTAAACCAAAGTTTGGCTCAAATTATTGGCCCATGGTACACCATTCCTCACTCTCAACATACACTTCTACTAATTTCCCTCAGGGTTGGTTAGCGTAAGGTTCACAACATAACATGTAACTACATCACTAACAAAATGGTGGTACACACATAACTACCATAATGTCTTACGTATGGTACATATATAGGGTAGATCACAATCATACATTCACTAGGTGCAATACATCACTTAACCATATTATGCACCCAAAGTGCAATCGCTATACAATAGGGTTCATACGCTCACCATATGACCCTAAATCATGACATGAATCATTACATATTACACAAATCATACATATGATGAACATAGTAACATCACAACATAACATTCATTTGCTACATAACAAGGTGATACACACATTTCTTCAAAACATGGTAAAACATCATGATACAACTCAATTCACTTTACATCAATCCAGTCATACAACATATCAACACACCTACATATCACAATATGCCACAATGCTCCAACACTTTGTCATCCACATTAGAATTATTTCCACACATCACCGGCAATAATTCACATGTGAACTCTTCATAGAATCCACAAGAAGGAGATAGAACAATCCCATCCCCATCACATCAACATGATAAAAAATATGCATTAAGTGACATACACATCATGTGTTTTCACAATATCACCATTAAAAAAAATTAACTACCATTAGTGTGGTTTCCGGTGTCCAGAGGTGGGGCGTTACACTTATGGAGTTGTTCAATAGGGCTTGTGTGAGGCAGATCTCACCAAATCTCCAAGTCCAAACCTTCCGTACCTATGATGAAGCATTAACCATGGTTATAAAACTTGAAATACATATCATATAAGAGAAGAAAATTCAATTATGTAGCAAAAATGTTGCATTCAATTCAAATGAGGCCTCTTCCTCTTCCAAACCCAAAAATAATTATTCCAAAACCAAAGGATCTGCTGGCTCAGTAGTTTTAAAATTTTTCCCATCTCACCCATCCAATCAATCAAAACCTTCTTCCAACCTTTCTCCCATTCAAGCTTTCCAATTTAGGTGAGAGAGAAAAAAGTACACTCCTATAAGAGAGCCCTATTCATCATTTTTAGAAAAACTTCTAAAATTCAGAGTAATTGCTCTTCAACCAATCAAACCACATTCTAGTTTTGACCCTGATTGTTCTATGTCTACATTGGTACAAGGAATATGATTACTTCAACTACTATCGTGTAAAAGGTCGTAGAAATGGTAATTGTATAACCTTGAAAAAAATTGTCTAGGAAATGTGAGACAACAGAGATCTCATCTTAGAATGCTGAATGCACCGAATAATCGAACTTACGTATCTTCAAGAAGCCATTTCCGAATCACACCATTTCATCTAACCAAACTGGTGAACCTGCAACCAATGACAATAATGTTCATCAATTTCATGATGTTTTTGAAGTCGTTCCAACCTTTCACAATTTCCTACTATCCCTGTCTTGAGGAGATTCTATCATGAGATCCTTTACCCAAAGAGGAGCCTATTACATTTGCTCCTTGACCCACAAAGGATTACCCTTTATCTCCCCCTTCACCCATGAAGGAGATAATAATATTTTTCAATGTCATTTTGTCACTCCCATCGCAACCTAATGAACAACCTATGGTGTTAACTCTTCTACCCATGGGAGAGTCATGCTCACCTCCCTCTCCACTAAAAGAGGAACCTACCTCATCCCACTTGTCATCTCCCATACTAATAAAGGATCCTTTAGAAGTGCTAATGCTTATTGGTGATAATTCCCCATTAGCCTTCCAGGATCTAGTTGATTTTCTCTCGGCTCTCTTACCCACAGAGTCCAAAGCTAACAATTTCCTATCTCATAGACATAATTTACAAGGATTACTACTAAATCAATGTCATATCCTCTTACAATAGTGTTGTTTTTCATACCTAGTAGAGCTCTTGGATTATGTTGATAATTCCATGGTTTGGGGACATCTCCGACTACCCTTTTCAACCCAAATGCAAATGTCATCTGTTAATACCTCTACAATTTATCCAAAGGTATTTCAGACAATCAAACCAACCATGCCCATACCGGTCATAAAATATTCTTATTCATCACCCTCGCCTACACCTAAATCTTTACTAACAATCAAACCTGATCCTATGCCTAAGAACCTACCTACACCTATATTTTCCCCTACAGCCAGAACCATCACCACATTGGGAGTCATGTTGACATCAAGCCTAGTCCATCCTCTTGTCAAATTGGACTTAGCCACATCTTCCCAAGCTCATGCAAAAACTATTCCCCCATCTAAAAGGAAGACCCAACCTTCTAGGATGCATACACCAGTTTTTCCCACTACTCCTCTATCACCTTCACCACTACCCTCCATCCTAGGACCTCACTCGTCAACCTTGGCCAAACAACCTCCTATCTAAGGAAAAACAAAAGAAAAATAGTTTTCCTCTTCATCAAGATATTTTAATACAAAAAAATTACTGCACAACGCACACCTTCATCATTACCTACATGTTTCTTACTATCTATACCCCCACCACCTACAATAACCTTATAAGTACCTATGATATTTCCTTCTATTTAACCCATACCTTCCACCTTGCCTCTGTCAAAGAACCTTCATTGTGCCTCCTTTATCACCTTGGATAACTTGTCCTCTTCCATCATCTACCTTACTTTCCACATCACGTACTCCTTCCTCACCTTTACTCAAGAAGGTGTAACCAAAATTGAAAAACTCACTACCCTCCAAAGCAGAAGTTAAGACTACACCACCTTCTATCACTAGTACATCTTCTACTCCTTTACCTAAGAAGGTAAAACCCAAATATAAAACAATACCACCTACCAAACAAGTGGTCAAACCCATTTCACATCCAATTCCACCTCTCGTGATGTGTCTCCCACCAAAATCACCCATACTCACCTCACATTGTGATACATTGGTAGGGTCTTACGGTAACATTCTATCTAATCTTTTAGAGACCTTTGTCATCACATCTCCACCCCTTAGACCTTACGACCCACTCAAACCCAAACTAAAATGGTTTGATGATACTAAAATTTGTGCCTACCATCATGTGTCAAGGCATGATGTAGAAATTTGTAAGGTTCTTAAAACCGTTCTCCTTCAATTGTGTCCTCATGAAGAAAATTTTTACGATGATGATCTTCTAGATGAGAACCTTGTTCCTCCTCCACCTATCACCAAAAATACTCTCCCACTACCTATTCAGTGACTTTCATCACCACCTCCATAACCCTTTTATCCACCTCTAAAATTTGAGATCAATATGGTTTGTATAAGAGAGCTAGCCAAAACCCCACTAAAATTTCAAATGCGCCCTACTCATTTCAAAAGGATTTTATCTCGCGCTAGGTTTTTGTCCATCGTGTCATTACAATTTTCATAACACACCTTCTCCATCCACCTCTCTGCCTTAGATTAACATGATCTAAGTCACTACTCATGCCTAGAAAGAAAAAGGAAAGGAGAAGGAGACCCACCCCTTTACCAATCCTATGCATAATATACCATCTACACCCACACCAAAAATCACCATTCAAGGACTCACATACCCTATTTCCGTCACGAGGTCACCCATCATTGAACGATAAAACAATTACACCAATCCCCACTAAAATTGTTTTATACGACCTTGTCCAAACCTCTAAGTCTCACTAAAGGGACCTCGTGTAGGGTATACAATCTATTGAGGTTTTACCTAATGACCCAACTCTAGTGGCATCCATGATCAATCCTCAGCATGTGGAATCTCTCACCACATCATCACCTTCCTCTACACCCACTACCACTCATCAAGTAGCCACTCTCATTTTATATGATGATGATATTGTACCTCTCGAATGAGATGATCATGATCCCACCCTATTCATCTCTATCTACATTAATAATATACGCATTTGATGCATTATGATTGATGGTGGTGCCAACATCAACATTATATCTTCCCATGCATATAACCAAATGTGCATCCCCACCAATTACATGCATAATAACCAAATTATGATGTGTTCATTCAATGATGCTATAACTTTGACCCTTGGCACCATCATTCTCCACATTCACGTGGGCCGCCGTATCATTCCAAAATTATTCTACATCTTAGAGGGAGAATTCCAGTACAACATATTACTTGGTCAACCTTGGATACAACGTCATGGGTTGTGTTCCTTCAACCTTACACTTTTGTGTAAAATTTAAACATGAAGGACATAACTATACCATTCTAGTTGACCCTTCACCATTCAAAACTTGTAGCATGTTGTATTGATCTAGTGATGTTCTTATACCAATTAAGGGTTCCACCACCGCTACCACTTCTCATTCACCCATAACCCTATCGACTAATTTTATCTTTACCTCTCCCATACCTAATTCCTCAATTCCATTGCTTCCATAGCCTCCATAGCTAACCCATCCACTAACCCATGTACTTATCAACCAGCCAATAATTCTTCTTCAAAATTTCCTAATGATTCATCTATTCCCACTACCCACATATCAACTACCGATCCTTGGAAGGTATATTTCAACGTCTCACTATGGGGGAGTATCACCATTACAATGTTGACACATTCCTTACTCAATAATATGGTTAGCTTCACCAACATCCTTGCTATGATCACCACATAGGGGAATTAATACTTATACCTACTACTTTGAGCCATCTTCCCAAACACGACCATTTTCATCTAACCTTCAATCTCTCACCAACCACCACTTTACCCACACCTTCGTCCATCATTTTGCATTAAAAGGTTTTGGATTTGGTTTATATGAATATGGATGTCATAATTTCATCCCATGAACCACATGTAAACATAAAGACTAAAGTTTTATTAGCTTTTCTTAACCATCTTCTAAGAAAATGCTCATCAAACTCATTGAGGACAACAACCTTCCTTCACCCCATCTAGGTCAGCTTCACCACCTTCATCTACGAAGTCTATGGATCCAAAATCCATTCCTCCTAAAAAAATTTCATTAACACTATCTCCTTGGGACCTCGACTTATCAACGAGATGGAAAGGCTCCCTCTTCTCTTCCCTTCATGTATCCTAACATGATCGATGATGATACACCTTCTATTAACATCGTTTAATGTTAGGAAAATGAGTCTATTCTCACCTACCTTGGTGTGGAAGATTATTATATTCATCGGTCATTACCTTATAAGATGTAAACCATGTTAAGCAAATCAACTATCAAAATCAATATCCATACTCGGGATAACCCACAAATTTCAAAGATAGGCCAATCTTTAGATGTTATTGAGTAGGAATATTTTACCTCATTCCTATGAGATTATAGCAATACATTTTATTGGTCCTATGTTGATATTCCCAGTATTGACCCAAACATCATGGTCCATAATATCGTAACTATTCCTAAAGCTAAACTGTAAAACAAAATTTGTGGAAAATGTATCCTTGTGTTTCCCTTCTTATCAAAGAAGAACTCCAACACCTTCTTTCAATTTTCTTCATCCTACCCATTGATTATCCCCAATGGATTGATAACATTGTTTCGAAACAAAAGTGATAGGGGGACTCCACATTTGCATGGATTTCTTTGACCTTAATTTAGCTTGCCCTAAAGACAACTTTCCTCTACCTAGTATTGACCAACTTATTGATCTTACCACCAGCCATGAGATGGTATACCTCATGTACGGTTTCTTGGGTTATAATCAAATATTACTTTGCCCAAAGGATTAACACAAAACAACCCTCATCACTCCTTGGGAACCTTCATCTATAGTGTCATGCCTTTTGGCCTTAAAAACACAGTGCCACATATCAATGGGCTATCACTTTTATCTTTCATGATATTATACATCACATATTTGAAGAATACGTTCAACATCTTCTTACCAAATCTGAACATCGGGCCGAACACCTTACCATCCTTAAGGTCATCTTCGATCATCTCATCAAATATTGTGTCTTTGTTGTTCTTTCTAGTAAGCTCCTTGGTTTTATCATTTCTTTGCATGGCATAGAAGTTTACCCGCTAAAATCAAGGCTATTCTCAAAATTCCTCCACCTACTAACCTTCGTCAACTTCATAGTTTGTAAGGAAAGTTTCAATCTATTTGTTGCTTTATTTCATAGATTTCTAACTGCTGCCACCCATTTCATCATCTCCTCAAAAAGGATGTCTCCTTCAAATGGGATGATGAATGCCACAAAGCCTTTGAAACCTTAAAATAATACCTCTTCTAACCACCTGTGCTCATTCCCCCTAAGGATGATCAACCATTTTACCTTTACATTTTTGCTACTAATCATTCCTTGGGTGCCATGCTCATTCATCATGATGAGAAACATAGGGAGTAAGTGATTTATTAAATACGTTGTACCCTTCTAGACTATGAAATGAGATATACTCATGCTGAAATTTTTTTCTTAGCATTAGTTTTCATCGCCACTAAAATGTACCATTACCCACTTAACCACAAAACCTTGAATGTCACCAATACTCGACCCCCTACATTCCATATATGCTAAGCCCTACCAACATCAATGTGCTGCACATTGGCTCATGCTTCTTGTAAACCTAGACCTTGAATTCACTCATAAAAAATATTTCAAAGGAAAAACCATCGCTAACCAATTGATGGATGCACCCCTCTCTTGAAATCAATCCTCTAACTATGATTTCCAAGGTGAATCCATCACTACCCTCTCTTTTGACGACACCATATACAAGATGACCTTTATCTTTGATGGTTCTAAATGTCGGCGATGGGGGTGGTGTCGAAGTTATCCTAATTGCTCTTGATGATGATCCTATGCCATTATCTTTCAAATTATATTTTTATTTTACTAATAATATCGTCGAATATGAATCACGCATATTATGTCTTCAAATCACCATCACCTTAGACATTAAATCAATTAATATCTTTGGTTACTCTCAACTAGTTGTAAATAAATTTAATGGTATATACCACTATTGTAAAGAAATACTTCAAAAGTATAAACATCATGTAGATATACTTTTGAATACCTTTGATCATTCTAAACTTCAAACCACTCCAATTTCCACTAATAAATTTGTGGAAGCCATGACCTATCTTGCATGTCAAACACCGCTTTGCTTTCCGACTTGAAAATATTTATCAAAGTACAAAGGTTGCAATCAACTTCTTATTTATTTTGAGATGTCAACCTCATTATAACCATTGAACCTAACCCACATGACCTTTGGTATAAGTAGTTTACAGACTAACTTTCCCTTTCAATTCTTCCTCTAGACCTTACTCGTAATGGACAATGCACCTTTCTCAAAGGTGTCTATACGTACCCAAAATTATAAGGTAATGTACTGCCGGAACAGTGTAACAAGTGCCCCGATGATGATACAGGTCTCCTCGCAAGGTGTTCGGGATCCGAAAAAGCCCTCGGAGTATGCGTTAACATCCCGCATGCCCCGCTTAGCCCCCGCGCCCTTTGTTTTCCCCTTTTTCCCTCTTTCCTTGGCCTCTTGACCTTCAGTGATGAAACCGCCGACCCGTGACCGCCACCCCGCTCGGAGCGGTGGTCTGTGTGCTTTTCCGAACTCTCTTTTTGACGCAACTCGCGTGAAATATCATGATTCACCAGCTTTTCTTTGCCGACTTGAGCATGCATTTATGTTTTTGGTCCCCTGGAATAGTGTTTTTCCTTTGTTTATTGTTTAGGAGTTCAATTTGGTTTTGGTTTTTGAGTGTTGGAATTCCTATAAATGCATAGCTTGTCTTTGAGGTAAAGGGCCACCATTTTCCTTGTTAGAGTCTTGATTTTCATTGGTTTGGTCTGTTAGCTTGCTTAGGATTGATAGCATAGTTCATTTCATACTCGGTTAGTATTATTCAGCTGTTGGTAAGCCACGAGACTCATCTTGTGCAGGCGGTGATGTTATCTCATCCCAATCCGGTTAGAAGCTTGCCTCGAATTTCTCTTTCTTTGTAGATTTGTTTTTATTGTGTCTTGGAGTTCTTAGTTCAATGCATTATATGCCCGGTTAGCTTTATTCACCAATTTGTTGGTAAGCCACATATCCAACTTGTGCAGCAAAGTGTCTTTATTTTATCCAATCCATTAGAACGAGAATAGCTTAGGAAGCCATTAAAAAGTTGCAGGTTTTTCTCTTCGTATAGGATAGTTACAGGTTTTGGTCGCTTCATGTTGCATGACACGCAAAGTAAAATCCTACTAGAAATCGCATAAGCCAAGCTCGTACTCTTGCGCTATCCCTCTCCTACTCGCATTCTCGGTCCGCATTCTCGAGCTGTCCTTGTCCCAAAATCCACTCTTATCGGTGCCAGTATTACACGCTTTTCGGATCCACATGAACACGAAAGAACGAGGAGATCATGCGAGGGGACGAGATCACATACACCATCGGATTTGCCTTTGATTGCGTGGAGTCCAGGTTTTAAATTTCAAAGTTCTAGTCAGATTCATATCAAATAGAGTAGTGAATCATTTTATTTCAGTTAAGCTCGCTTTCAATATTGCCAGGGAAGCTGTGGGGAATGATAGTTTCTGAGAAACTATGATTTGTTCCTCACTTCTGAGGTAGGATTGAAGGTTTTCAATTAAGTTAATTAGCTGTCTTTTATTTAGATTCACACATCTGCACAGGTGAATAACCACACCGGGTTATCTCACTTGTTTAGTTTTAGTATAAATTAGTTCAATTGTTGCTTGTAATTATAATGTTTCAATCATATATTTTGTTTAGATTAGTTTCCCTTTCAATAGTAGTATAAATTGTTATTTTCAGTTTAAGTTAATTTGGAGACTTCATAACTAGATTAAACGCTTAAATTCTAGTTAGGAGGATAAATCACTAGGGAATTTATGTTACCCGCTCATAGCCCCTAAATCTCCCCTTTGTCATTTTAGCTACCAGGAGATCACACTACCAGATCTTATTCACTGATCCTCCCATGATTAAATTGATTGTCGATTCTCATCCTCGCTTGTAGCTTTTCTATCATAGAAAAATGACCATAATCCGGCTGTGACTTCATCTAAGTCACCTGAATTACAAATCACCGACTTTTCTCGGCACGACCTCGAGAGGTCGGGCATGGGAAGGTCACTTGCTAATTATCATCCTCACACATGTCACTTTTCCGTCAGTACAAAATTGGTGAACCCGACGTGAAACGAACAATCTGTTTCACCTTCTCTTTGAGAAGTTTCAAATCTTCTCTCATCCACCTTCGCTCCTTCCCATTATTGTGTAGGTATTCATATACCCCGAATATGTCGGGATTCGATGCATATGGCAGACCCCTCTTGGGTCTTGAGGCATACTACGCCCAACAGAATAGGCAATCATCACCTCGCTCTCAGTATGGGGTGACAACTATTCAACTAATCAGTTGTCAACACAAACCCCAAGAATCAGATATAGTTCGTCTTTTCAAACTGAGGAGTTAGATCAACCCCCTCGAACCCAACAAACAGAGCCTTCAGGTTCAAACAATATGACGTTTACCGGAGAATCTGGTTCATCTCCTCAAATGCTACTCAGACCACAAATTAGTAGGCAATCGGATCCATACCTGGTCTTAGATGATGGACAATCAATACGTTATCCTAGGAGTGAACAACGCTCCCGGGGAATGTACCCACCTGTAGGAGGTTTACAAATACAACCCGAAATCTCTTTTCAAGAAAATACCTCTATGCCACTGCATACAGGAAATATTCTTGGAGAAACTTGGCAAGATAGCGATCAGTTTATGACAGGATATCACGTACCTTTACAACACCAAGGTATACAACCAACGCCACTCAGGCAAAGTACCGTGACTTCACCAAATGAAGTCATTTCAACGTTAGTAGAAAGAGTGAGAGGGTTAGAGCTGGCTCAAGCAAGTCAAAATTCTCCATTCATACAAACAGGAAGTTCCAATCCTCCATACCACTCTGGCCAAGTAGATCTCCTTACAGGAATAGGCACGTTAGGCATGCCTCCTCAATATCCACAACAAACGCCAACAAGGCCTATCATCTCTAACACTATTCCTCCAGGTCTGGTGTCAAACAATCCATTCCTTGACAATACCCCGTCCTACTTAAACATATACTCTAAATCACCACAAGGAGATATGTTCTCCTCTCCCGGCATGTTTGCTCAAACGCAGGGACCTCCCTATGCCCCTGCCAACACATACGCTGCACCGTATCAACAACCTATCCCACCACCACTCCCTCAGCAAACACCATCAATGGTCGAAAGCTATGCAATAGGGACTTATTCAGAATACCTAAAGGAACCCTTAGATTTCACCATACGAAGCGTCATGCTTCCAATACCTCTCCCTGATTTGCCCAAGTACAAGGGTGAGGGAGATCCAAACGCACATATCAAAGCTTATGCTACTGGCCATACGATAATTACTCCCTTGGGATGGGGTGGCTGCTAAAATATTTCCTAAAACCTTGGAAGGCATCGCTCTCGATTGGTATTATAGAATACCTGAGGCTTCCATACATTCATTCAAACAACTTGTGTCTGAGTTCATCAAGGCCTTCGACATGAACAAACTATTAAGAACAGGAATCAGGGAGTTCTTACACATCAAACAAGAGCATAACGAGTCTGTCGCCCACTTCATCCAAAGGTGGCGTACCGTCCTTTATTCATCAGCAAGTGCTCCAAACATGGATCAGATGGAACTATGCGATTTATTCCTTCATTCTCTCAGCAAGGAGGTGAAGGAAGAAGTCCAGAAGTTCCCACTAAGGACTTATGATGAAGTACTCGAGAGCGCTCTGTGAATAGATCAAGCAGCGATAGATAGTGGTTGTAAGACATATGGAACAAACAGGAGGTTAATCACCTCCACTCAAAACACTACAACTACCACAAATGTTAATCAAGGACCCAAAATCCTTAACAAAAATCGTGGGGTAACAACGGATGGGGTAACCGACCAGCCCAAGAGGGTAAATGTTGTTAATGCTCCGTCACAAACAAACAACCAACGAAACAACAACTTTACCTCGACAATCAATACAGTGGATTTTAACCATCCATAACAACAACAACAGCGAAATCCCATACAAGGGCCAAGCCAAAACTCATTTGGTTACCAAAACCAAAGTCAAAACCAGAAACAACAATTCCAAAATTTTGGTCCTAATAGGCAACAGTTTGATTGGAATTTTAGGCCACAATACACACCAAACCAACAAAACGGGAATTACAACCCCAATTCTTATTGTGGTTTCCATAAAATTCAGGGTCACGATACTAGAATGTGTTGTGACTACAATAAATTTATGCGGCGCTTGCCAGAAGAACAAAGACAGTTCTTCATGACACATTTTTGGTGGATCCCGTCTCATCATCACCAAATACTCTCACAGGCGAGTTTCTCCTCGAATGCTCCCCGAAAATCTTTAATGATCCGCTCCCAAATCATGATAGCAATAGGCTGAATCCAACCGGAACAAACAAAGGTGCAATGACGGGAAACAATGATCATGAAGCCTCGACTTCATTGAATCTGTCAGTTGCGCCACAGTTGGGAGCTCAACCGAGACCTAAGATAGTTAGTTTGGTGGAATTAGACGTTGAACTACCTATCGAAGCTATAACAAGAACACGAGAGTATTTCTCTCAACCGAGCCCAAGTCATCTGCAAGAGACAGATAAGAGTCATCAAATAGTTGAAAAACCCATCAAGTACCTATGATTTAATTAGTGACCTAACAAAGACCTCCTCACACATTTCATTTTTGAACTTACTAAAGAACTCTCCCCCTCACGAGCTGCTCTTTTAGAAGCATTAGGTCTAGGCCATCTAATTAACATCACTCCACCTCCCGAAACACAAGTAAATCACGTAGATTTTGATATCCACCCTTCAGGGCTGCCGGACAAGGATGTCGAATTCATTTTCGAAATAAGTAAAATGCCCACAGATGCTGAGATCACACGCCGAGGTGACCCAGCCTTATACTTGCAAGTATGGGTTTATAATAACTATGTAAAACGAGCAATGGTTGACGATGGGGCCACAGTTAACATAGTCCCTTTCTCTTTCCTCCAAAAACTTGGATATGGAGAAACAAATTGTTCCACTACTCGAAATACCTTGAGAGGCTATGATAGCCTTAAAGCCACTTCGATAGGAACTATAATACTGTCGGTCACCTTAGGGCCCAAAACCATCTTGACTGAGTTTTATATTATAGATCGGGAAACTAACTATAATATGATCCTCGGCCGACCTTGGATACATCGAATGAAGGAAATCCCTTCCACGCTATTTCAAGAAGTAAGATTCTTGCATCTGGGAAAGGTATTTGTAGCCAAAGGCAATTCAAAACCTTTCGATTTGCACCTAGTTGATTTAAAGAAAAGACCAGGGGTGCACTCAGAATTTGAACTACCAACAAACCAACTTAATAAACCCTCTGACCCAAAGCCAGAGGAAAAGTTGATACCTACGACGGATCTTGAAACTACCAGCATATCCAAAACAATTCCAACCCCTAAAGGTAAAACTAAAGAAACAGTATCATTAGGGACTACTGCGAAAATCGTTGAGTTGATAGAACAAGATTCACCAATGTTCTTACCATTCGATTCAGTAGGCATAGGATTTTCCCTAGGTGTTGGTTCCTTGCCAGCAGAAGATCTCTGTATGGTAGAAGTAGAGTGCGCAAACGCAACAGATGCCCCAACAACTATACTCCCGGCTAAGTATTGGACTCTCCATTTCGATGGAGCTAAATGTCGTTATGGAGTGGGGGCAGGTATAATTCTTACTTCACCCGAGGAGAAAGTCCTCCCATTCGCTTTTAAATTAAACTTTGAATGTACAAACAACGGCACTGAGTACGAAGCCCTCCTCCTTGGCCTTACCTTAGCCAAAAGAATTGGTATTGATAACATCAGAGTCCTGGGAGACTCGCAATTAGTGACAAACCAAGTTTCTGAAGTATATGAAACTAAAGCCGAACATTTACAACTCTACAAAAATGTTGTATTAGATTTAAGCAAGGCGTTTAGCTTTATATCCATTGAAGCAATCCCTCGAGAGAAAAATATTCTCGCCGATTCAATAGCAACCTCAACATCACGTTTTACTCCAAGCAATGAGCTAGAAGATACTCACTTCACAGGATCCATTCGTGGCAAACCACCGATAAAAACAATGACAAATCCTCTTTCAAGTGGAAGTGAGTCTACCATCCTAGACCATGTTGGAAATGATGCGGCTACTTCGGATTACTTAAATGCCTATGCAAAGCACTACATCTCTCCTATCACATGCTAGATTTATCCCCGATTCGACATTCATCTTCCTACTTGGAAATCCCGTAACGGATCTTCCCTCACAAATGGAACCTAGCATATACGCAATAGGAAACGGGATGATCTAGATTCACCTCCAAAGACCACTCCGAGTTCGAAGAGGGTAACACCTCTTTGATCGAAGAAACAATCGATGTCAACATCGGGACAGAAGATGAACCAAGAATATTGAAACTAGGTTCTTCGTTAACACCAGAAGAAGTGGAAATACATACAAGGATCCTCAAAGAACATCAGAAGGCATTTGCATTTAATTACAAGGATATGACGGGAGTCGCACCCCACATTGCGGTGCACAACCTCGTCACTAGAGCAGATGCAAAGCCAATTAAACAAAAATCAAGACCCATGAAGCCCAAAGTAGCTCTCATGGTAAAAGAGGAAGTAATAAAACTCCTTCAGGTAGGATTCATCAAGCCAGTTGACTACTCCCAATGGGTATCTAATATTGTTCCCGTTCTCAAGAAGAATGGAAAGATACGCATTTGCATAGATTTCCGAGACATCAACAAAGCATGTCCTAAGGATGACTTCCCATTGCCATCTATTGATGTCATTGTTGATGCAACAGCTGGGTTTGAGCTTTTGTCTCTCATGGATGGATTCTCGGGATATAATCAAATCAGAATATCTAAGCAAGATCAAGCTAAAACCACGTTTATAACTCCTTGGGGAACCTATTGCTATGTTGTTATGCCATTCGGCCTCAAGAATGCCGGTGCTACCTACCAGCGAGCTATGACATACATATTTCACGATCTAATTCATAAGATCGTGGAATCTTACGTGGATGACTTATTGGCCAAATCCAAGAAGCGTTGTGACCATCCGAAAGTACTCCACATCATTCTCTCATGCCTAATAGAATACAGAGTCACACTAAATCCAAAGAAATGCGTCTTTGGTGTAACAGGAGGAAAACTCCTAGGTTACATCATATCGTCACGGGGAATAGATGTGGACCCAACCAAAATTCGGGTTGTCCTCGAAATGGTTCCACCTTCGGACGAATCTGGAATCAGGTCATTTCTCAGAAAGCTAGGTGCAATCCGAAGATTCATCCCGGATTTAAGCTTCGCCATTCATCCAATCAACAATTTACTCAAGAAAGACTACAACATTGATTGGACCGAAGATTGCAATGAAGCTTTTGATGCAGTTAAGCGTTTTCTGTTATCACCACCTACGCTAATGCCACCTAAGCTGGATCACCCGTTAATCCTATATTCGCGAGCTACCAATGTCTCGCTGGCTTGTATGTTGGCCCAAGAAGACGATAACAAGAGAGAACGTGCGATTTATTTCATTAGCCGAACACTGCTCGACTATGAAACACGCTATACACAGGTAGAACGAGAATGCCTTGCCATAGTCTTTGCTACTAAACGCCTAAGACATTATATGTTGAATCAAGAAATGAAGGTCATGGTAAAAACGGACCATTTACGGACTTTTCTCACACAAGGTTCCTTGTCTAAAAAGGCTGGACGTTTTATAACCTTAATGGGAGAGTTCGAATTAACATTTGTAAATCAGAAATCGGTTAAAGGACAAATCATCGCGGATTGGTTAGCTGACAACCCATTAGACGGAGGCGATCTAGTAGATTTAGACTTTCCAGATGAATGCGTATACTACATTGAAACACGACCCGCTATCTCTGAGTGTCCTTGGTACACTGACATCGTTAATTATATCATGGACCATACGTGCCGAGGCAAAGTTACACTTTGCGCAAAAAAGAAGGCGATTGCACATAATCGTAGCCAAATATGTCATTATAGAGCAGGTGCTCTATCGAAAAGCATTCGATGGAATGCTCTTAAGGTGTGTCGACACAGAAGAGTCCAAGAGGATTCTCCATGAATCCCACAGCAGTATATGTGGAGGCCACTTCGGTGGCCATGCCACCGCTCAAAAAAATACATCGAATGGGCTATTTCGGCCCACTCTAGAACGTGACGTGATAGAGTTTGCACGCAGGTGTCATAAGTGCCAAGAATTCTCCCACGAGATCCACATGCCAGCACAAGCTCTGCAACCAATCGCTACTCCATGGCCCTTTTCTACATGGGGTCTAGACTTAATAGGAAATTCTCTCCCTCATCCACTGAGATGGCCATAATTTTATAATCACGGCCACTTGAATATTTTACTAAATGGGTGGAGGCCATGCCTCTTACTACTGTACACAGTTACGTGATTGCAAGTTCATTTTGAACCAAATCATTTACTGAGTACACAGTATCCGCAAATCATTATCTCTCGATAATGGAACTTCTTTAAAAATGAAGAGGTTCGTGAGCTATGCAATAAGTTTAAAATAAGCCATCATACGGCTTCTTTGTATTATCTCCAAGCCAACGGACAGTCAAGCGATAAAACAAAACACTCAAAGCCATTCTCCTTAAAACAGTGAAAGAAAACAAACGAGATTGGCATTTGAAGTTATATCCGGCCTTGTGGGCCCACCGAACCTCAATAAGAACACCAACGGGAGAAACTCCTTTCTCGCTAGTATTTGGGGTAGAAGCAGTTCTCCCGCTTGAGGTCGAAATACCCAGTCTCCACATTTCACTACAAGGGATTCTGGATGAAGACGCTTACAGAGAAGTACGTCTTTCCCAATTAGAAAGCCTAGATGAAACTAGGTTAGATGCTGAACAGCGACATAGAGTCTACGCTGACCAGATGTGCCGGCAAAGATAACAAGAAGGTCTATGAACGTGACATATATGAAGGTGATCTAGGTCTAATACTAGACGTACCAGATTGATAAGAAGACCGGCGAAGGAAGGAAATTCCGGCCCAAATGGTTGGGCCCATACCGAGTCATGAAGGACTATGGAAATGGTGCATACCTCTTATGTACGTTAGAAGGCGAGGAGTTTGGTGAAACAGTCAATTCCCTGCACCTCAAACGTTTCTACGCATAAGCAGCTAACGCTACCTATATAGCTATCTACATTGCATTTTCATATAAATTAGGATCATTTTGTCCATTCGTTTCTTACACAAATTGTGATCAAGGAGTCTATTCTCAAAAGCAATTCATTACAAACTCATGATGTTGTTGGCACAAAACTTTCTAATCATATCTCTCCATTTTCACGATATCATCAATCATTTCAGAATCTTTTATCAAATAAAATCAAACATGATGAAGTCTTAACGGTAACCATACCAAGATCTGCAAGTTTGTTCTCGCTTTGATTTCTTCTTAGGATAGGTGTCTTGCCTATGGTCTGTTCTAGAAGCTTCATGGTGTCACATCTATCCCATATATACATCTCTTTGGAAATAAGCATATACTGACATCTTACTCAAAAAGACAAGTCAAAAAGTGATTAAATAGAAAATTTTATTTTACACATTTCCTTGGCCCACCAACCTTCGGTGATGAGCTTGCGTCTCTTACTAGTGGCGTAGGGTTGGGAAAGGATGGAAATTCCCTTACTCACCTATGTCTTGCCCACGGTGATAAACCCACACTTCTTACTAGTAGCATGGGGCAAAGTGTAGGGGGTCCTCTTGACAAAGTAAAGGTTAAAAGGTCATAAACAAACTATTCAAACTTTGAGTCAAAAACAAATGAATCAGATGTCTAAAATTCCAAAAAGAGTTAAAAATCCTAAAACCCAGATTTTGTCTACTATGTGGCCATCTACGGGTCTAAGTCTGGATAAACCACAAAGCAAGTTGCATCCGAAACTATGAAGTCATTTGGGTGGAGTAAGCTTGTAGTTTTCAATTCGGTTCCACCAAAGCTTCGTCTGTCTTTCATCACTATCGTTTCACCATATTTCATAACTTGCGCCCTTCTTGGCTCTTGGTGATGAGCCCTCGCATCTTACTAGTTGCGTGGAGTTAGGAGTGGGGCAAGTTAATCTGTTCATCATACTAGTTATTTTCATCACTTTGCCAAAACAAACATGAGGTATCCAAATTGCTCACAGAAGCTAAGATTTAAGATCACAATATATCTACAATATCATGTATCAAAGCATCATAAAACACAAAATGGAAGAAAACCAACCTGTGATCGCTGAGGTCGGTGTTCCACTCGTGGAGGCATGATCACGATCTCGCTGCAAACGTTTCGACTCTACTCGCATGAGAAACCGTCACCGTGGGTCCCAGAGCTCAAAATCAATCAAATCGACTCGCGCAAATGAATAGGAAAATGGGCCCACTTTCATATATATATCGTTCTATTTCATTTTAAAATGACTTTTTCGCAGGTTTGGAGCGCTGATGGAGGTAAGTTTCTATCCCCGCATGAATGGTACATTCTCCTTCCCTATTATTTTAGCGTTTATCTTCCAAGTTATTGCATCTATCTGCACTTGAGTTCTCTTTTCGTTTTGCAGGTAGCGGGAATTTCGATGGCATCATTTCAACACACGGACGAGTAAGGTATAGCTTCTAACTCCCCATTTCGGGACTGCCATACTCGGACCCAACGTTTTATGCCTCTTCATGGCTAAAACGCTTCTCCGAGGGGGCAATATGTACGTACCCAAAATTGTAAGGTATTGTATCTTTGCAGAAAGATGTAACAAGTGCCTAATGATGATACAGTCTCCTCGTAAGGTGTTCGGGATCCGAAAAATCCCTCGGAGTATGCGTTAACCTCCCGCATGCCCCACTTAGCCCCACGCCCTTTGTTTTCCCCTTTTCCCCTCTTTCCTTGGCCTCTTGACCTTCAGTGACAAAACCGCCGCCCTGCCGCAGGCGGCGGTCCGTGCGCTTTCGAACGCTCTTTTGACGCGACTCGCGTGAAATATCACGATTCACCAACTTTTCTTTGCCGACTTGAGCATGCATTTATGTTTTTGGTCCCCTGGAATAGTGTTTTTCCTTTGTTTATTGTTTAGGAGTTCAATTTGGTTTTGGTTTTTGAGTGTTGGAATTCCTATAAATGCATAGCTTGTGCTGAGGCAAAGGGCCACCATTTTTCCTTGTTAGAGTCTTCTGATTTTCAGTGGTTTGGTCTGTTAGCTTGCTTAGGATTGATATCATAGTTCATTTCATACTTGGTTAGTATTATTCAGCTGTTGGTAAGCCACAGACCCATCTTGTGCAGGCAGTGCTGTTATCTCATCCCAATCCAGTTAGAAGCTTGCCTCTGAATTTCTCTTTGCTGTAGATTTGTTTTTATTGTGTCTTGGAGTTCTTAGTTCAATCCATTATATGCCTGGTTAGCTTTATTCAGCTGTTGGTAAGCCACATATCCAACTTGTGCAAGCAGTGTCTTTATTTTATCCAATCCATTGGAACAGAATAGCTTAGGAAGCCATTAAAGTTGCAGGTTTTGCTCTTCGTATAGGATAGTTACAGGTTCTGGTCGCTTCATGTTGCATGACTCGCAGTAAAATCCCGCTAGGAATCGCATAAGCCAAGCTCTGTACTCTTGCGCTATCCCTCTCCTACTCACATTCTCGGTCTGCATTCTGAGCTGTCCTTGTCCCAAAATCTACTCTTATCGGTGCTAGCATTACACGCTTTTCTGGATCCACGTGAACACGAAAGAACGAGGAGATCATACTGAGGGGATGAGATCACATACACCATCAGATTCGCCAGCATTACTGCGGAGTCCGGTTTTAAATTTCATAGTTCTAGTCAGATTCATATCAAATAGAGTAGTTAATCACTTTATTTCAGTTAAGCTTGCTTTCAATATTGCCAGGGAAGATGTGGGGAATGATAGTTTCTGAGAAACTATGATTTGTTCCTCACTTCTGAGGTAGGATTGAAGGTTTTCAATTAAGTTAATTAGCTGTCTTTTATTTAGATTCACACATCTGCACAGGTGAATAACCACACCGGGTTATCTCGCTTGTTTAGTTTTAGTATAAATTAGTTCAATTGTTGCTTGTAATTATAATGTTTCAATCATATATTTTGTTTAGATTAGTTTCCCTTTCAATAGTAGTATAAATTGTTATTTTCAGTTTAAGTTAATTTGGAGACTTCATAACTAGATTAAACGCTTAAATTCTAGTTAGGAGGATAAATCACTAGGGAATTTATGTTACCCGCTCATAGCCTCTAAATCTCCCCTTTGTCATTTTAGCTACCAGGAGATCACACTACCAGATCTTAGTCACTGATCCTCCCATGATTAATTGCTTGCCGATTCTCATCCTCGCTTGTAGCTTTTCTATCATAGAAAACTGACCATAATCCCGGCTGTGACTTCATCTAAGTCACCCGAATTACAAATCACCGGCTGTCTCGGCACGACCTCGAGAGGTCGGGTATGGGGAAGGTCACTTGCTGATTATCATCCTCACATGTCACTTTTCCGTGCAAATGCACGGTGTGTCTCGCTATGTAATAATGGGTGGTATTCTTTATAAATGTGGCTTTGATGGTATCCTCTTATAATGCCTAACAAGTTTTGAAATTCCCTACACCATCAAGGAAGTTCACAATGGAATTTTTGGAGGTCACTTCAGTGGTTTAGCTATCACTAAATGCATTCTCCGCCTGGGCTATTATTGGCCTACCTTAAACCATGATTATTGTGATTATGTCAAACTTTGTGTGAAGTTCGCATAAGACCTTTGGCCTTTATCTCAATGGTTTTGGATCTTTTAAGAGAGATCAATCCTCATTCTTCCCAATGTCATCAATGGATTATTACCGCTACTAAATACTACACTAAATGGGTAGAATCCATACCTCTTATTTCTACAAAATCTGAGAAAATATGTGAATTCATATACCATCACATCATTTGCCGCTTTGATGTTCCACATCGTCTCATCACCGATAATGGAAAATATTTGAAAAAAAAACCCTACAAAATATGTGATGCCTTCAACATCTAACTCATTTTTCTTCACCTTACTACCCTCAAACAAATGACCAAGAAGAATAAACCAAAAAAACCCTAAAAAAATTCTTATGAAAGGTTTTGACGATACTAAAAAGGATTAGCATACACACATTCATTTTTCCTTATGCGCTAATCACACTAGTATTCGTACTTCAATTGTTGCCACACCTTTATCTCTCGGTCTATGGTATAGAGGTTGTTTTAACTCTTGAAGTATAGATTCCATTTCTTTGTATCTCACTTAAAGAGATGCTCAACGATGATTACTTTCACCAAGACCATTTGGCACAACATGATTTATTAGACATATATCATCGCAATGCTCTTGATCACCTCAAAATATACCAAAACTTATCAAACATGCCTAAGACAAACGTATCCACAAATGAACCTTCCAAGTCGAGGACCTCTTCCTGAAGGAAAATTAACATGTAACAAAATAATAGAAAAGTAAATGGGGAAAATTTTATCCTAATTGGCTTGTAGCCTATATCGCTACTCATACCTCCGGATCAAGAGTTTATCGTTTGTCTTCACTCGAAGTTAAACCTAATCCCGAGCCTCTCAATTCCTTGCATCTTATACCCTTCTATTGTTGAATCAAGTCATATATCACGTTATGTCTTGTTAAAACACTTATCCCTTGAGCACCATTCACCTTCCATTTTACCTATTTTAAGGATCAACGACTAAACAACAATCATTTGATTATCTGTTTCCTTTCAGCCTTATCTTCAATATGAGTACCATGAATCTACTCATGGCATGATCCTCATGGATAATTTTTGTCTTTTTTTCAATATGGAATCCCATGGTAGTTCATTCCTTAAACCCTCTTTGTCATAGTTAACCTTTGTTTGTTATGGTTTTGTATTCAACACAAGAGCATATCTTTCTCTATAGTCTTTTCCATGACCTAAAAGTCCAAATAAAAACAATTTCAAAAGTAAGATGGGATTAAATTCCTTGAGTTAAATTCCCCAAGTAAAACTATGACTCCCTCAAAATGAAATATACTATTTCTATCTCGTTGTTATAAATAGACTACTCCGTCGAAGGACAATTGTACAAAGTTAGCCATATTGTACATAGTCTATCATAAAAAGAACACTATTCTTGCAAACAAATAAAATAAAATATTAAGAAGCTTCCCTTATTGATCAGGTTCATGAAGACCTCGAGGAGATAATCTACTCATCCTATATAGACTTCCCACATCGATCAATCTATAAAAACAAAAGCAAAACAAAAAGATAACTTTTTCTTCATGGACTTGCCTATTTTGATCTTGAGTCTCTTTCCAAATAGTCATGTTGTCTCACACTAGGCTACACTAAAAACCAAATTGTTTTCACCTCATTTCCTTTTCACCCTAAATTTATTTTTTGCTCAAGGGACATGCCACGAACACGATATTTCTTGTGACTTTCATCACCCTTAGAATAGTCAATTATGAATTGCATTCAGGGTCTTGTGTTCATAAGCCAATCTTTGGTATGATAAACTTGTTATGATTCTAATTAATTAGGTGGCTCTTACTGCCTCCTTTACTATTCACCTTGTAGACATCCATAATTACTCCCAAGAAATTTAAATACTTAAATTGCGCTAATTATCTACCTTCTCGGAAAATTGACAATATATTGTCAATAACACTCATTTCCCTTCATATCATCATTAATTAATTACACTAAGCTAATTAGTTAAGTTACCTATCCAACAAATACCTAATTAACGACTTTCCATTAATAAATCACCCCTTATACCTATACTAATTAATTATTATTAATTAATTAGCTTTCCTTCCATTTAACAAGTAAATCAATATCTAATTGATTTAATCCCCTTCTAATAGCCTAAATCATATTAATATTCCTCTAATTATCTTCTATAAGCTTACATCTACCTATTAGTTAATCACCTTTGATTAATTAAAACACCCCCAACTCCCATGACTTGCTAAGCATAAATTAAACCCTTCTAAAGTAAGGTTACCTTTTATAAAGCAACCTTATCCATTCCTAATCATGTTTTACCTTTATCCCACATGCAAAGGGATGAAGTGTTTCCTTTATCCATTGGGCTATATAAGGAGCCCTCCTTCTACCTTTATACCTACACCTAAACTCCTTGAGAAAGTAAATGCAAAGTATATAGAAAATTAGACTAAGAGATTGCCTTTTGTTTTCTTGAGAGTTCATCATCTTGAAGAGTTAAGCCTCTTTCTTAAGTGCTTAGGTCATATGGGAGGTGTCAAAAGGGTCTTGTAGCCCAACTTTGACAAGCCCTCATTCCTAGGTTCTTGGAACACTAAGAACAACCATTTTTTATAACCATAGAGCCTACCTAGGTTAATTTCATTTTTTTTTGTTAGAGAATAGAGGATTTTAGATGTTTTAACATTGTTAGTTTCAAATTTTTATTGATGAATGTTTAGCATCTAACCCTTGTTTAATTCTTATCATGATGGTGCTAAGTAGTTTGTTTAACTCTTGTTAATTAAGAATATTTAGGTGTTATTCTTTTACTCATATTAGCACTAGTTTAAAAAAACACATGCACACATTTGGCATGCTTGGTGGGACTTACTCCATTGTCCTTTGCACTTAATTTCAAGTTATTTTAGTTAAATTTAATTGTTGGTTACTAACCCTCTTTTACACATCTCAATATAACTTGTTTTTCTTAACTTGTTTTGGTGAGTTTGCATGTGTTGAGTATTTCTTGTAGGTATAGAGGAGGTGAATTTCTATCAAAATTGGAATTGATTTGAAAATTTCAAGATTTCTCCATGTTTTCATTTTTAAAGTTTACTTTTTCAACATTCTACATGCTAGTTTTGTCGATTTCTTGAAAATTTTAAATTCTTGAGCATGTAGGTTATTGTTTGATAGTGTTGAGTCTTCTATTTACATATTAATGTGGTGGGTTACTATTTAAATTAAATCTTGGTGAGAAAATTTCAAGATTTCATTATGTTTTCATTTTTAGAGCTTACTTTTTCATCATTCTACATGCTAGTTTTACCAATTTCTTGAAAACCTTAAATTCTTGAGCATGTTTGTTAATGTTTGATAGCGTTGAGTCTTCTATTCATATATTAATGTGATGTGTTTTTGTCAAAATACAATCTTGGTTGGAAAAATTTGACCATTTTATAGATTAGGGATGTTTTTTTACATTTTTGAGTGCATGTCAAGTGCATACCCGTGAGCATAAGAGCATATGTGTAACCCATCTTCCAAAGGCCATAACGTTTTCTCCCAAAATCTAAATGACTCCATTATTTTTGAGTTGACAAGGTATTGAAGTTAGCTATGCAATGAAAACATAAATTTGGGATTTATACTTATAGAAATTGTAGGTTTTTTGTTAGTTTAAAACTGGTCATTTTCTAACATGTCTAATATTTTGATGAATGTTGTATTTCCATGCTTACTTGATTTACACAAAAGAATGTGTATGATCTTCTTGCACCTTTTGGTGATCTTGAGAATCAAAAACAACTTTGATCTCTATATTTTTAAAATTTCTATTAAACTTTGAAATTTGATTATTCATTTTGCTTAAGGGAATGAACCTTTCACAAAGAATTTTTCAATGGTCCTTCGATTTGAAGTTTTCCATTTCTATATAGTTGGGATAAATTTTGTGTATGCTCTTCTCTTTCACATTAGGGTGATCATGAGAATTAAAAGAAACTTTAGTCTTCATTTTATAACATTTGGTAAATTGGAAACTTCATCTTTCACTTTTGCTTAAGGGAATGAACCTTTTACAAAGCATTTTTCAATGGTCCTTTGATTTGAAGTTTTCCATTTCTATATAGTTGCGATAAATTTTGTGTATGCACTTCTCTTGAACCTTAGGGTGATATTGAGAATCAAAAGAAACTTTAGTCTTCATTTTATAACATTTGGTAAATTGGAAACTTCATCTTTTACTTTAGGTTTAAGGGAAAGAACATTTATCAAGATTTTTGTATGGTTCATTGATTGCAAAGATTTTCTTTACTTTTTAGTTGGATTATTTGTTGTGTATTCTCTTCTCTTGTATCCTTGGATGATCTTGAGAATCAAAAGCAACTCTTAATCCTCTTTCAAATAATGTGATTTTATTGGAGAACTACTAACACTTGAGTGCAGGACCTAAAAATGCTTGTCAAAGAAAGGAGGAATCAAAAAAAAGTTAAAAACTACTAATACAATTGTTATACAGGTTTCCAAAAGGTGTTCAAGAAAACCACACCTAATTAAACAAGATAAAAAGAACAACATATTCAAAACATTGTATTGCAAGTTTCGAAATGGTTACGTCCCTCTACGCTCGGGTAGAACATAACCCCTTTGGCATAATGCCTTAAACTACAACAATGGGGGTGGTTCTAGGAACCCCAAGTATTCCACGCAAGAGGGAACCTTGTGGACGAAACAGAAAGTGCTTTGCACCACCTATCTGACTAGTGATTCCTTTGTGAGATAGAGTTACAAGTTGTCCCTACACAACTCTTTTAAGTACACGATGGATGTATTTAATGCCCACTTTTCTTGAAGGGGAAAATTCGAGATAATCCCAAGATAGTCGGGACTATTTGGGTAAATCATCCCACTTGTGGATAATCTTTGTAGCACCTAGGATGAGAGAACCACCTAAGAAAATATACTTTGGCCAGGAGCCCACTTTGACCATTATAAAATAGTGTTGAGTTGTTAACCATCTTTTTATTACAAAACATGTGATGCGTTACTTTCACTTAGTTTTTACTTGCCTTAGGGCAAGGTGAAACTCTGCAGAAGTGAAGCCACCATTTTTCATCCAATTTTTTATTTTCTTCCTTCACATTCTTTTGACACTTTATTGATCAGAAGGAGGGTGACTACCTTTGTGTTACCAATTGATTGTTTCTACCACTTTTTTGTCTGTTTACGCCCATCCATGTTTGCAATGGGTAAGTTAAACATCTAAAGTGCATAGAGATGTATTCATATCATTGGTGACCATTGTGATCTTGATACCCATGTCAAGATCATCATTGTAGTTAGGCGTGGTTCATCATCTTGAACTTCCTTAGAAGGGTTAGCTTGTTTGTATCGTATCACTACAATTTTGATATTTACGTCTTGTTTCTTGTAAACTCGACCTAAATATCTATATTATAAGGTTACACTACACACATTTTAACTATTCCTAGCTATACTTTAAGATTTTTAGTTCGATTCTATTATTACCTTGATTTTGAAGAGTGTTAGGTGTTACCACTCATGTGTGTTATATCAATAGTACCTTGATATCAATACCTTACTTTCTCACAAAGTTTGGTTAACATATCTTGGTGATATTGTTGTGTCACTCACGAATTGTAATTGGCACTTTTTGAGATATAGGTCTTAATCGAGTTTGGACTCACTTTTAGTATATCTTGTTAGGAGGTCACATTAACTTTTTGTATTTACTTACATCTTGTTCATTCTCTTGAACTTGGCATAAGTGAGAACATCTTGTTAATTATCTTGTGACACTAAACTAATTTTTGAGACATAGTCTAGGAGGTACTTCATTTGATGGGTTTAGATACCAAACATTTGTGTCACTGGTGATTTATCACTCTATCACATTGGTATTCTCACATTGTTAATTCATTCATATTCTTGACGATTTATCTTGCATTTCACTTAGGTGTGGTCACAAAGTTTTGAACACATTTACAACTTACCCTAGTGAAACTATCACAAAATCATGGCTCCTAAAATGTGATTAGGACTCAAGAAACAAACATATGAGGAACAACAAGCACAAGCTTGGGAAGCCTCTAATAGACAAGGGTCAAACCCCTTTATTGGACATGATCTAGGGCCTCTATTTTCTATGGAAAAAGAGATAGAAGATATGGTCGATCATAGTGGTAATGAATTGGAATCTCCACACGTAGAATTCAACTTTTATTATCTTCAGAAATAAGGATAGAGTGCTAGCACGGGTCATAGAATTAGGGGCTAAAATGCCCACTGAAAGTGAAACAATCCCACCTGTGAATAATGCTAATGAGGAAGAATGACCCCTTATCAACATGGAGGACATTTTGACACATGGACATGCTTCTACCTCCAACGTAAGAAATAATAAGATAGTGGGACATAGAATACCCTTTATCAAAGCACCACGTAAAAACATGATGGGACATGAGAATGGTGAAGAACCTCCACAAGACAAGGAAGAAGAGGAACCCTTAGAACAAGAAACCACCATTCAATAAATATAGATTAGTAACCTAAGCCGAAAATTAGCTTTTCTAACCTCTCATGTATAGAAGGAAGCAAGAAAAAACATTCAAAAGTCAAGGCCTAAGGTTAAGATCAATGAATTCCATAGAGAAAATCAAGAAGAAGATGATACAAGATATCACCAAGTATATATCCCCACTTCTCCCACTAGAGAATAATTTCTCGCACAAGAGGTATAGTCTATGAAAGTAAATTTTGGAAGCCTTCAAGAGAGAAATATAGGGAGCATTAGAAATTATTAATATGAAGAATTATGTCCCTATCATTTTGACAAGACACTGACCCTTCAACCCTTTTCTAAGAAATTCGACATGCCAAAATTTGACAAATATAAAGGGAAAGGAGATCCACGGGATCATGTCAAAGATTTCTATATGGCATGTCAAGAGGTTTCCTACAGTGACAATTATATCATAAGAATTTTTCCTAAGAGTCTAGGAGGTCAAGCCTTGGAGTGGTTTATACGTTTACCTTGGGGATCAATTTTCACTTGGCCAAAATTGGCAGAAAGGTTTGTGCATCACTTCTTATGCAACATAGCGAGTGATGTCACCATGGTAGATTTATGTGGTGCCAAACAATGCCCTAATGAGACTTTTGCTAGCTTCCTCCAAAGGTGGAGAGGGATAGCTAGCCGCTTCCCTTATGCTTTCCTTAAAAATAGCTGGTTAGTATTTTTGTACCCAACCTCAATCCGGATATAGCTTTCCACCTCCAAATGCATTGTGTTCACACTTTTGAGGAGGTCATCGAAAAGGGGGTTCAAATAGAGAAAGATCTCATTGCAAAAGGAACTCTCAAGTCCCAATCTAGAGATAATCAAAATGTTAAACCCACGGGAAGAAAAAGGTTTTTAACAAAAACAAAAATGTGGTAGGATACGAGATCACTGATTCTAAACGTGTTCAAATGGTCCAAACCGGTCAACATTTTAAACTAACTAAAGGACCAATTCAACCACCACCAAAATGAATAACATTCACCTCTCTTAATGAACATTTGTTGGTTATACTAAGATAATTGGATGTGGCTCACATGATGACATATCCTACGACACAACCATTTGATGACAATTCTCCAAAACCTTCATGGTACAAGGAGTATGAATATTGCAAAATGCATCGTGTCAAAGGACATTAGAAAGATAAATGTCTACGAATTCATCATTATATCCAAGACCTCATCAACAATGGGGAGATAGAGGTGGAAAACCCAGGAAAAACTCACACACCCAACAAAAGATGTGGATATATAAAGAGTCATTCCCAATCATGATTAATCAGAAAATTCAAAGCCGGATCGGGGAGAGTCATCCCAAGGTTATAAAGTAGTAAATTACTTATACACCAAAAAAGACAACAATCATTATGATTCACTTATTGGATGTATTCGCTCTCCTACTGACCATATTAATTCCATCCGAATCAAGGGAAAGGATTACACCATGGTAATAAGGCGTACCTGCCTCGTGATTCTAAAACCTTCTCCATCAACCCCACAAACTAGTAAATACAACCTCTTAAAGAAACTTGAGAAGACATCTACTAAGATTTCGATCTTAGATCTTCTTAAGATATCCAATGTACACAAATACATTCTATACCAAAATCTTCAGGGGTTGGGAGTTCCATTAGAGGTCAATCCTACACACCTTAAATCTAAAATGGCAAACATCATACCAAATGAACATATTGCCTTCAATCATAGGGAGATCCCTATCGAGAATTCAACACATAATATTCCTTTATATATTGAGGTAGTTATTACCCATAGGAAGATCAAATGGGTGCTTGTGGATAATAGATCAGGGTTGAATATCTACACACTCAAGTTGGTTAAATAGTTAGGACATACTGAGGTAGATATTGAGTCCAATATCATCACTATCATTGCATATGACAATGCGTAAAGAGAGTCAGTGTGCACAATCACGCTGCCCATGGAGGTGGGTCCCACTTTCCATCAGATAAAGCTTCATGTCCTGTACTTGGATCTTCCATATAATATGCTTCTAGGATGACCATGGATTCATGCCATGTAAGTCGTGTCATTGACGTTCCATCAGTGCATTAAATTGAAGCATGAGGGACACACCATAACAATACAAGGAGATTGAGCCCTTCACTTATTGTAGATATCTCAATAGCTTTGCATGAAGGGCCACATATCCATGTCCCTCCACCGATATAGTTGTTCCTCTCCAATCTGAGGCCATGGAATCTTAGATAGATTCAGATTCTCTCAGTTCTTGTGCCCATGGTGCATCTACTTCAACATCTCCTTTTGATTCTTGGGAGATGAAAATACTTGAATATGGCTGTGGAGAATATAATGTGCAGTAAGCCCTCTTGGTTTCAGACCTCTCATTGTCACCCAAGACTAGAGGTCGACCCAACTATCACTTCAGAAGACCTATAAATGAACACACTATTGGGTCATTCTTACCTGGAGGCTTGTTAGCTGAGGAAAAATTTCTTGATCCACCTATAACTTAGGTCCCAAAGGATTCTCAACCATCTTGTTATCAAACCCTTGAATACAAGAAATCGAGTAAAATGATGTACTCTATGGGCTACAAGGGCCTAGGATGTGGAAGAAATGAACAAGGACAGAGAGAACCAGTGCCTCTTTCACATTTCAAAATAGAATGATATGGCATTGGGATTCAACCTTATGGAGCACACCCTAATCATCAAGATGCTACTTGTTCTGAACATGAGGATATCTCTGACTATCTAGATAGTGATATGGATTCCCATTGTAGCCAATATGAGGACAGTGCCTCCACAAACTATTCATGAACAACTTTTCCTAACCATAACCCCCTAGAACCAACCCTTGACCTTGTTTACCCTACCCTTGTTGAATGGGACCAACAACATCACATTTTTCTAGATTTATTCGAGAGTGACGAAGCTATTGCAAATTTCATGGGAATAAAGGATACAATTCCCATTGGAGACCATAAGAAGGGTTTCTTTATTGACTTGGATACCTGCGCCTACTTCGGTGAGGTGGCTAAGCTTCAGTAGTTAGCAAAACTTAAGAACATATGAGGGAAAAATTTCCAACATAAAGCCTCAAAAAAAATCAAAGTCCAAGTCGCACAGTGAAAACTTCTTTGAGGCACTCGCCGCCAAACAAATAAAAAAATCAAAGGACAAACAAAGTGACCGTGCCAAGGATGAAAATCTCATAGAGACATCCTTGGATGAAGATCTCAACCTTCCTTCTGATCCTACGTATATGGAGGACTTGTCCAAATTACTAGTCGAGGAAACCATTGATGTTAACATTGGTACAAAAGAGGACCCAAAGATAGTAAAATTGGGAGCATCACTTTCGGCTAGAGAACAAAGACATTCACTATGCTACTACAAGAGTTCATCGACATGTTCACATGGTCTTAAAAAGACATGTCAGGCTTAGATCTAACTTTTGTCATGCACAACCTAGTTGTGCACGTAGACGCTAAGCCTATCAAACTGAAGCTTAGAAAGATGCACCTAAGGGTAGCCTTACTAGTTAAATAAGAATTGAAAAGATTTTTGGTGGCAGGAATCATTTAGCCTATAGATTATTTTAAATGGATATCCAACATCGTCCCTATCTAGAAAAATCCTGTTGGTATTAAAATTTACACGGATTTTAGAGACATTAATAATGCTTGCCCTAAGGATGATTTTTGCTGCCAAATATTGACATGATTGTGGATTCAATAGTAGGATACAAGATGCTATCTCTCATGGATGGATTTTCAGGATACAACCAAATCAAGATTGCTGATGAAGATCAGCACAAAACAGCTTTCACGACTCCTTGGGGTACCTTCTGTTATCAGGTGATGCCATTTGGTCTCAAAAATGTAGGAGCTACTTATCAGCGGGCAATGACGGTGATTTTTCATGATATGATTCATGATATCATGGAGGACTATGTGGATGACATCCTTGGAAAGTCCAAGACAAGAGAAGATCACCCTATCATTTTGTGGTGTATCTTTGAGCACCTACAAGAGTACAAGGTCAGGCTGAATCCAAAGAAGTGTGTATTCAGCATGCTATCAGGAAAACTATTAGGCTTCATTATATCAAGAAAAGGAATCAAGGTAGATCCCACTAAAGTCTCTGTTATTACCGAAATGCCTCCACCTAAGAATATTAAGAAACTACGTAGCTTATAGGGGAAAATTCAAGCCATTCGCGCTTCATCTCCCAACTCGTAGATAAGTTCCACTCATTCACCCACTTACTTAAAAAGGATGCCGCCTTAACTGGGACAAGAGAAACAACAAGCCTTTGCTCGCTTAAACAATACCTGGCTAATCCGTCTGTCCTCATGCCTCCAACTGTTGGAGAACAACTCTTGCTCTATATCTTTGCTACATAATTTTCTATTGGTGCGTTGCTCACCCAATATGACCTTGGTCATAAGGAAAAAGAAGTGTATTATCTCAGTTGCACTCTCATCGCCTATGAGCTCAACTATCCTCAAATTGAAAAAGCTTGCTTGGATATTGTTTTTACTTTTCAAAAACTTTGCCATTATCTATTGAATACCAAAACCAAGCTAATATCCAAAGTTGACCCACTCAAGTACTTGTTATCTAAACCTACCCTCACAAGTAGAATGGCTAATTGGATCATTCTACTAAGTGAGTTTGACATAGAATTTGTTCATCGAATTGGTCAAACAACAAGTGCTAATTGACCAGCTAGCAAAAGCACCTTTGCAAGGAACTGAACCTTTGAATCTAGATCTCAGATGCCTCCTTGCTCTACATTGAAGAATATGTCGTGTGGTAGATACACTTTGACGGGTCATTTAGTTTTTGTGGTTCAAGTGTAGGGGTAGTCCTCATTACTCTTTCTAGTGTTCCTATACCACAGGCTTTTCAACTAGGTTTTCCTTGCACAAATAATATTACAAAGTATGAGGCACTTATCATAGGGATGAAGCTTTCTATCAAGAGGAACATTCATCATGTCAAGTTTGTAGGTGATTCTTAGTTAATTATCAAGTAAGTTAATGATGAATACAATGTTAAGGATGATAAGCTCATACCTTACAAAAAGCTGGTAGAAACTCTAAAGGAGTACTTTATATGCATTACATTTGAACAAATTCCACGAGTGCAAAACAGATCGGTAGATGCTATGGTGAGAATGGGTTTTATGCTTCATATTCTAACAGGTATAATGACATGTCATTCTTTGTAGAAAACTAATGCCATCCTACGTGTGACATGCCAGAATATTATCTGTCTTGTGATGTTGTTGGTCCCAATTCCCCATGCTACGAGCCCATACTTACCTATCTCAAGGACAACACGTTCCCTCCCGATATCTCCCATTCTCGAGAAACAAAGCTTGATTCTCCAAATAGCCCATTACACCCTTTTAGGAGGTATGCTTTATCATCATGGCTACAATGGGAATCTGTTATGTTGTCTTGATATGATGGAGTCAATCCAAGCGATCAAATAAGTACATGAAGGGGTGTGTGGAGCACATACAAATGGAATGGTTTTGGCCAAGAAATTGCTAAGAGTGGGCTACTATTGGCCTACAATGGAAACTGATTATTGCAATTATGTCAGGAAGTGTGTACTTTGCCAAAAGTATGGAAACTTCATCCATGCTCCATCACAACCATTGCAACCTATCACTACCCCCTAGCCATTTTATAAATGGGGACTTAACTTGATAGGGAAAATTACCCCCACCTCATCTGATGGTCATACCCACATCATCATGGCTACTAAATACTTTACAAAATGGGTGGAGGCCATTCCCTTAACCTATGTAATAGGAGCTCAGATTTCCAAATTTATCATGAATCATATCATTTGTCGATATGGCATTCTTGTGGCCATTGTTACAGATAATGGGAAGTTATTCAAGAACAAAATGGTGAAAGGTATTTTTCAGTGATTCACAATTAGGTTAAAATGGACTACACCATATTACCCCAAAGGTAATGGACAGATCGAAGCCATGAATAAGAATCGGTGAGAATAATGGAGAAGATGGTCAGGACAACAGGTTGTAATTGACACTTGCGAATCCACCCAGATCTTTGGGATTACAAAACCTCCATTCACACTCCTATGGGGGAGACACCATATCCTCTAGTATTTAGGACGAAATCTATCATCCCATTAGAAATTGAACTTCCTTCTCCGAGAATCTCACTCGGGGACTATATGGATAAAGATGAGGATTACAAGGTAACAAGATTGGCTGAATTAGAGCTCCTAGATGAGAACAAAGTGTTACCTAAGATCGATGAGGAGGGAGAGTCATCTTGGAACCTAAATGCATCCTTCAAAAATTCACTAAAAGATTGAGGACACGGGTTATTACTAAGTACCTAATCAAGTGGAAGAATATGGATAATGAAGATGTAACATGGGAAGATATGACATTCCTGTAGTAGCACCCGTGAGCTTCTCAACATTTGGGACAAGTTTGTTTTAAAGGGGAAGGGCATGCTATGCCCTTAACTTATTTATTGTATTAGGATATGAGTAGCCTACTTGTGGCTTACCATATCATTTTATTATATCATTTATACTTTATCATGCTTAGTAGGTCGGCCTTGGTGTTGGCCATCACATATGAATAGTATATCTAGGCGATTTTAGGTAGTAGTTCATCATCATTTGGAGCATTTGAGTCTTATTGTATGGTTTGGAGGTTGCCCACACGAAGTGGTGAAGCTATTCTAATTACACATTGAGATCATTATTCTTGAATATTGTGTTATTTGGTGTTATAAAACTGCTCATGATCTGAATTATACAAGTAATTTCATTACAACCTTAAAGTGTATCAGAATAGAGTCTCCAAAAACTACAACAAGAGAATCATACCTTGTCAGTTTGAGGTTGGTGATTTAGTCATGAAGGAGAATTATTTCAACACAAGAGCGGAACGTGAAAAGAAAGGAAAGTTCGAACCACATTGTTTGGGACCCTATGTTATTGTGGCCAAGTACGACATAGGGGCATACAAACTTGCTCACCCCAATGCGTGATGAGCTTTGTGAGCCCATGAACGCCATGCATTTTAAGCAGTTCTATGCTTAAACATGGCACAGAAAGTCAAAAATTAAAAACTCAAATAAAAACATCAAAAATTCAAAATAATCTAAAAGAGAAAATAGGTCATCCACAAGTGAAAACCACGTAATTGTGGCACTTTGGATAAGTCCTTGGGTGAAAACCAGTTTCCAGCACCTTGGGAGGATTCATTGTTCACAAGAATCTTGCATCTAGAGGGTTGTTTTCCTTAGCCTAGCCCTAGTTCTACCTTTGAGATTCCCAATGAGCCTAGTCCTGTCAAGCCTTGATCCAACTTTGTCTTCTTTTATTCATCTGTGAGGGGCATGGTATTTTTCTATTCCCCATCTTATGTTGAGGGAAATTCAAAACTTCACCTTCTTGTTCATAAGTTTGTGGCTTCGCCCTTATATATTCCCTTCTAATGTCGGGAAATCCACGCTTTCTTGGTTACCTGTGCATAACTCTGGAAAACTGTTAGAAAACAACGCAAAAACAATAGAAAATTGTTTCACAAAAACCTAAACAATAGAAAATTGTTTCACAAAAACCTAAACAATAGAAAATTGTTTCACAAACATAAAAACAATAGAAAATTGTTTCACAAAAACCTAAACAATAGAAAATTGTTTCAAAACACCAAAAACAATAGAAAATTGTTTCACAAAACCTAAACAATAGAAAATTGTTTCAAAACACCAAAAATAATAGAAAATTGTTGCATGAAAACAAATCTTACAAAAACATTTACTTACATTTACTTGCATTGTCTTGTTTCTTGCTTTGCTTGTTGCTTGTATATTTGTTTTATGTTTTTGATTTTGGGTTGTTTATTGCTTGGGTGTACTTTGTTAGGATTCATATTTTCTTTCTTAGATTAGATTTATTCTTGCTTGTGCATATTGAGGTGTGTTTTTGCATGCTAGTGAATCCTAGTGTGTTATTATGTTACTTCATTGTGTTCTTTGTTAGCATTTGATTGTGTTTATTACATGTGCATTGTTTTGTTATCACATCATCACATTACCATCATTATCATCACATCTAACATCATCTATACATCATATATAAAGAGAAAAAGATAAGTATACATCATACATAAATTTTAAGCTAATTGTTACATATCGTATCCTCAAATGGGGCCAAGAGGGATCGTAAATATCAAAATCTATCCCCCCACACCCTTATTGTCATATCATCCCGTCCACTCAAGATGGCACATCACATAAACCAAAACAAAATTTGATATATTCTACAAGATCACGTCATATAGAAATAAAAACACATGTAGTACAAGATCATTGATACATATAAGTGTCAAATTAAATCATCTAAACATCATAAGCAAATCTCTCTCGGCTAGGGGCTGTTGAATCGCTAGTACAAAATGGCTATCTATGCCATTGGCTATGCCACTAAGGTTTGTCCCCGTGGTGCTCTAGATGACTAGCCCTACTCTAGGACCCTGGCTCTCGGAATCTATGTTGGTATTTGTCCTGGGGCCCGTGGCCTCGGTTCCTCGTGCCCTTGGGGCACCCCGCTCATCATGTGCTAAGCCATAAAATGGATCCTTTGGATTTGGACATGCTGTTCTCACTGTATTGGGGCATTTTTTTCTGTCCAATAACCCTTTCTTCCCCCTAGGAAAATTTTATTGCTCCTAGGTGATTTTTCTTCTTAAAAAATAATTATTTTATTAATTTTTCCACTAAACAAAGAAATTATTTGTCACTTTTTTTTCTGTCTTCCACCTAGGGCACTTTCTATTGCACCTAGGCCCTTCATTCTATTTATTCTATTTTCTTCTAATGTTCACCACATTTTAGAAAATAGAAAAAAAACACAATATATATATCACGTCAAAAAATCAAAAAACAGGGTAAATTTTTCACAAAATCCTAAAAAGTAGAAAAACCTATAAAAATGGTAACTTGCTTATTATGGCTGAAACTTGTGTCTTGCACATGGTATCCTCTTCATATCCTACTACTTTGTTTCACATCTTCACCGATTAATACGACTCGCACATTGCTGGATTCACAACCATTCACAAAGCTAGTTGCTTGCTTCGTTTGTACTTTGGGGCACATTTGTTGCCTAGTGTTGTTTCATTGCGCACAATGCTTTTTACTTGGACCTAATGTCCATTATCATTTCCCCTTACATGTATCCTTTCTCGAGGCATCATTTTTAACCCTTGTCATCAATCATGAACATGTGGATCTCTTCATCTTGATAACAAAACATTTGTACAACTATCTTGACCGTTGTTGGGTTGGATATGTGTGTTCGTACTTGTTTTCCTATTAAATGAGCTTGTTTCCTTCTCGTATTGCATTGCATTATTGTATGTTTCATGGAGTTGGTATTTTTAGCAATGGAAAAAAATTTTGTAGTATGGATTTTCATGTCATTCTACCTTTGTTGTATGCTTATATTTTTCATAAGGACCGATGACGTAGCTCTTATGAAAATATGATGACATAAAAATTGTTCCAATACACAGTGGCTAGAGGCTACACTCTTCTCTCCCCTCCTCCATATTTCTTTTGCATCACTTTTCTCTCACCCCTAGTCCTCCGTCTTACTAGGGCATCCTACCCCTTCCCATTCTTTTATCTATCTCTTACCTTTTTCGATCATCAATTATCTTCCTTCATCACCCTATCGACACTCAAGGGGGCATCTCTCCTTCCTACTAATTTTTCTTTTATCCCTTCAAAATTTCTTCCATCTACTATCTTTGAAGTGGTTTCACTTACGCCACCCCAAAGAGGGGAAAATGTAGACACCCATAATTACACCCAAGCAATTTAAATACTTAAATTGCGCTAATTATATATCTTCTAGAAAATTGACGACATATTGTCAATAACGCTCATTTTCTCTCATATCATCATTAATTAATTACACTAAGCTAATTAATTAAGTTTCCTATCCAAAAATACCCTAATTAACGACCTTCCGTTAATAAATCACCCCTTCTACCTAGACTAATTAATTATTATTAATTAATTAGCTTTCCCTTCCATTTAACCAATAAATCAATATTTAATTGATTTAATCCTTCTAATAGCCTAAATCGTACTAATATTCCTCTAATTAACTTCTATAAGCTTACATCTACCTATTAGTTAATCACCTTTGATTAATTAAAACACCCCCAATTCCCATGACTTGCTAAGCATAAATTAAACCCTTCTAAAGTAAGGTTACCTTTTATAAAGCAACCTTATCCATTCCTAATCATGTTTTACCTTTATCCCACATGCAAAGGGATGAAGTGTTTCCTTTATCCATTGGGCTATATAAGGATCCCTCCTACCTTTATACCTACACCTAAACTCCTTGAAAAAGTAAATGCAAAACATATAGCAAATTAGACTAAGACTTTTCCTTTTGTTTTCTTGAGAGTTCATCATCCTGGAAGAGTCATGCCTATTCCTAAGTGCTTAGGTCATATGGGAGGTGTCAAAAGGGTCTTGTAGCCCAACTTTGACAAGCCCTCATTCCTAGGTTCTTGGAACACTAAGAACAACCATTTTTGATAGCCATGGAGCCTACCTAGGTTCATTTCATTTATTTGTTGTTAGAGAATAGAGGATTTTAGATGTTTTAACATTGTTAGTTTCAAAGTTTTATTGATGAATGTTTAACATCTAACCATTTTTTGATTCTTATCATGATGGTGCTAAGTATTTTGTTTAACTCTTGCTAATTAAGGCTATTTAGGTGTTAGTCTCTATTTATATTAGCATTAGTTTAAAACAACTCATGCACACACACCTCTTTTATTCCTTGTTGATTTTCCTATATAGGAATAGATCATCAACACCTACACTTTAAGGATTCCCCATTCAACCATGCCTAAAATAACCTAAACTCAACCATGCCGAAATGACCTAGACTCAAATAGTCCTATAACCTACCGACCCATTCACCTATGATCATCCTATTATTCCCTATCTTACAGGATAACAATATCAAAGTGAGGCCCTTTTCACCTGGGACTATATAGGCAACACTCTGAGGGCATGGGGCCCTTGGAGGTTAGCTTGACCACTCTTTACCCTAACCCATTTCCCCCCTTTTCTTATTCACAGGTCACCTTAGTTTTCCATTTTACACAAAATTGGGAAATTAAACACTCAACAAACATACATACCTACCATTTTATCACATCATCCAAGCATCCAATCAATCATTTCATATTTCCATGACATCAAATATTTGGAAATTTACACCAAAACATACATATACATCATCATTTATTTTCCATACTACCAATAACTTGGAAATTAAATCAAACCAAAAAACATGACCAAACCATGCCTAAATGACCTAGACTCCACCATGCCTAACTCACCTAGAATCCACCATGCCTAACTCACCTTGACTCCATCATGCCTACATGACCTCGACTCAATCATGCCTAATTCACCTAGTTTCCATCAATACACAATAACAATGGAAATTAAAACATAAGTACATCATCCATACAATAAATATCATCATCTATATAAATGGGAGAGTCTGTGTATCAAAACACATCCAAAAATACAAATAAATACATGTATCTAATGTCACTCAAATACAACCTCACTATATTTGGCACACAAACTGATATAAAACTAAAAATCACAAAACTATCATATATAGCCTCACTTTATTTGGCACGCAAGATGGCATATATATCAAAAATACAAAACATATCAAGTGAATACACATCACCCCACCTCATATCCTATGGGCCAGTCTCACCTGTCTCCTCCTCCCAACCTATCTACTACCTTGCCAACATCTCTCCACCCTCCATGGGTCTCAGCCTAACGTCCACCTCTCCCTCATTTGGGTCCTGCATACATGAACTAGTAGCCCCACCCTAACTCGAGACCTCCCCACCCCTCATTTCCTTCAATTTTACCCATGATTTCAAATTTCAAAATATCACCCACAATTTTTAACCAAAAATGGTTTTAACAATATAATTTTTCAATCAAAAGAGGGATTTGTATCACCTCCTACCTCATCTTGATGGTGTCTACATGGTGGCACCTCTTGTCTCTATGTTAGTGGACCTCCCGCACCTTCTCCCACCTCTACCATGACCAAATCAACGGCTCACCTCAAAACCAATGAAAACACTCGAATCGATCTCTGGGACTTTCCGATCAAATGCCAGTCACCTACTACGTGGTTTGCCAACTCAGCTCAATGCCTCATACTATCATTTTCCAAGCCTCACTTTCTCCTCTATCATTTTCTACAAATGGAAAAAGTCAAAATGAATCCATAAAACATGGATTTTTCTTTTTTAGACCCAAATTTGTAGTGCCCGTTTAAACAACCACTTGAGACCTAAGAAATAACCTAGGGTTAGCTAGAAAATCATAGGATAAGTTTTTTATTAGAAGTGTCCATAACCAAGTTACAAGACAATAGTTTGCCACTAGCAGGTTCTGAGCAAATCCTATTTACCAAAACACAAGTTTCCTTTATTAACTTATATCAAGTTCACCATGTTTAAAATTTAAGGTTACATGTTTTATTTAGGTTCAGGGAGTAATTTACCCCCATGCCTCGCTTCTCTAACAGGATCAGAGTTTCAACTAGATTTTTTTATTACTTAATGCTTCCAAAATTTTCTTAAACTATTCCCAATGGATAGGAATTTTCTCACCTTTCTAGTGATATAATGAAGTCCTTCTAACTCCTTATAGAACTCAAGATATGAGTGGGCAGAGTTTCTAGGACAAATTTTCCCCTAAGGGGACACGTGCAAGAGGAGGGGAAATGCGCCTGGGTGGTTTGGTGGGTTGTGGGTTGGCATAGGGAAATTTTCCCATTGAAAGATCAAGGGTACAAAACTTTTTGTACCCCACGTGTCCTTCGGGACACGTGTCAAATCCTAGCGCCAAGCGGAAAAGAGAAGGGAAGGGCAGAGTGGCGGGTGGATTTGAAGCGGCTTGCGCCCAATGAAGGAGGAAAGGAAGAAAGGGTTTCGGGTCTACACACCCTTGCAGAAGAACCAAGTTTGAGGGGAAAGTAGAGAAGTGGGCCACGGAAGAAATTTTAGAATTTTTCAAAGGGTTAAAACCCGAACAACAAAGGGCTCGTCCTACCCGCTACCACCCTCAAAGTGCCACGTGGCACCTTCTCATTGGTCGCGGGTCGACAGGGGTCAAACGGAAAATTTTCCCAAAATTTTTTCTTCAAAAGAATAAGTTTTAATTTTGAAAAAAATTCCACCCTTCCACCATGCCATGTGGTAGCATGTGATTGGTCAGGTGGCACAATGGCGGGGTAAAATGGGAAATTTTCCCCAAGGCAAATTTTCAAAGGGATAAGTTGTTAAATTTTGTCCGCCCCTCACAAGGTGCCACATGGCAGGCCCTAAATGGTTACGGGATGACGTGGGCTGTGGACCTTTTTGGGAAATTTTTCCAAAGTGAAAATTTAAATTTTTCTATAGCTAGATTAAATCTTATTATTATTTGAATGCCAAATTGCAGTAAAACTTCAAATGGCCATAAGTTGAACTAGAAAGCTCGGATTTGGAAAAACGAGGACTTTTCAGAAATCTCATGATGCCTTATTTACACATGAATCATAAATTTTGGAATTTGATGAAGTTTGAGAGGTCAATTTAATGAAAAAAATCTGCAGGGTTCCAATTAGTGAGCTGGTCATTTTCAAAATCTCAATTTGGTTAAATTAGATCTCCTCCTTTTCTCAACATGTCAAACAGACATGGAGGATTATTCTAGGGAGGGTTTAGAGTGTTTTAGGAAGTTCAATTTGTTCAATTAATTGCAAACTTTATTTCTCCAACAATAGACAGAAAAACGACTGTGCAAGTTCCAAATTGGATTTTTATAAGGTTGGAAAGTTCTTTCTTAAATGTTAAGGTAAATTTGAAGTCCTTAGGACTTACTAAGTCTAAATTTTAATGTTTCTTATCTTATTGTTTGGTATAAGTTTGAACTGCTCATTTTTATTAAAATGTGAATTGCCAGAATGAAGTTTATGGTAGTGAACTATTTCTTTTAAATTGGTTTATCAATTTTGTCCTTTGAATGTGTATATATTTCCTAAACTTAGCCAAATACATTTGCTTGATTAAAACAACCATTCATTTCTAAATTAAATTATAGTTCAGATTTCAATTCTAATGCACAATTCAAAAGAGAACAATACAGTTTAGCTTTCTCATATGTATTTTCTTTCCATTGCAATAAAACACAACCTCAATCACCATTTGATATTCCCATTTCAATTCACACAATGTGAATAAGAACGAGCATGCAATTTCTTTATTGAATTCAAACAAAGAACATATTTACAATTTATCTCTTTCTTTTAACCTTGAAATACAATAACCCATACATAAACATTCTTTTCATTTCTTTACAAACAGAGACTCAAATACATCTCTTTACATTTATCAATTCAAATTAAAATTTCCTTCATCAATACAAATGGTTTCTCATTACAAAAACTATAGAACTCATCCACTTAAGGTGGGAAAGGTTATAATGAATTTTCTCAAAATATTGGGACTGCTAAAACTATATATCTTCTTACTCCAAATAGCAGCATGCTAGTTTCTCCATCTTTTCATCTTTGATCACAACAAGGAAGGGGGAAAGGCAATGCTCTCCACCCAACCAAGACATCCAATGAGAATGGAGAATCCATCCTTCCTCATTGGCCCCCGAGCCCCAACCATATTGTAATAGAGAATGAGAATCAACTCCTAGCAACAAGGTTTCCACGAACATACAAGCAACATTTTCACATGCATAAATCAATAAGATACTCATTCCAAACAAGAACCATAGTTCAAAACTGCATTTGAAATTATTCACACAACACATAGGCTTGATGAAGCAAGCCAACAAGAGCAAGGAACTATGGGGAACTAAAAATATGCCTCCCTATTTGGAATTGGGCATCCACCTAAATCATACCGCCAATAAACATATCAAATCCCATAAACCTTATATTTCCCAACCCCTCCTTATGTCCACCCAAATTTTATCCCTTATGCCCCCAAGAGCAAGAAATGAAAGAAGTTTATTTTCCAAGGTGGATCCCAATCTAAAACTCCCTCCACAATAAAACTGGTGCCATTGGCAATCCCTTATGCCCGCCATTGGAAATCCCCATAGCCTTCTCCTACACCATATCCTAAGCAAGTCTACCGAGCCAACCAAAAAAAAAAACACAAAACACATTCTCCATTTAAACATGCATGCAAGAGAACGAAAACATTTAAAAACAAGCTCAAGATCATACCTCTCCATAATGGAGTTTGTCCCAAGATCCTCAAGCTTTCCAAAAGGTCAAAGTGCAGTCCAAAACAAGCAATGTTCAAGCATGCAATGACTCCCAACTTCCTCTATAACAAGCTCCCAAAACAAAAATAAAAATGCACCCCGAGAGAGGAATGGACAAAGTTTCAAAACCATTAACAAGCAAGGAGTTTCAGTTTTATAGGAGAAGGAAGACAAGAGGATGATGTGGATCCATGTGGGATGCCACATCATTCTTCCTCAACCCTAAGAGGAAAACAATATCACTCACCAAATCACAATAAATAAAATGACAATATGACTTACACAACCCAAAATGACCCATACTCCAAAAGGACTGAATTAAATATATGTAATGGAAGTGCAATTAAAAATTCCAAATTGTCATTTCAAAAACAATAAAAATGCCTAAATTTAACCTCCAAACCATACGTATGGTTGGTGAATAATTTTAAGAGGTGTGGGATAAGTTTAACTTGTCCCACAAGCCTCCAAATTTTGCCTCCAAGGACAAATTCGAATTCTTAAGGAGATTAACTGTCTTACACTAAAAAAATATATCTTACATAACTCTTACATATCTCTTACACCTTTTGACACATTTTTTACACACTCTTCCAACATTAATATTTAAAATCAACAACTTCATTAATTACATTCCATATCTCAATTTAATTTAATTAAAGTTTAACTATATGATCTCTCACATTAATCTATCACATTTAAATTAATTACAAGAAGGAACACATTACTAATAAAATACATACAACAATAATTAACAAAAAGGAACACATAATAAAATGCATATCCCATGGACACATATAATGGAAATCCACCCCATGGGAATACCTAACAAACACACACACAAAATAGTTGCCATGGTGACCTTGTTGATTTCACCTGCAATTCTAATATGGTTAGTCTCCGGTCCCCCAACATTGTTGTGATTTTTAACCCGTAAAAATGCAAATACCTCCTTCGGCCTCATGGCCATATATGAATCACAACAATATCAAGAATTCAACAATATCATTTTTAATTCATAAATCAACTATATCATCATATAGGCTATTCCATACTAGGTCTACTCAAAATATCAAATGTCACAAGTCCAAATCAACATCTATAATATGTCCATGTCAAACAATGTATCATCCTCCACGTAAAGGAAATGTATCTAGTAATCATCATGCATACTAACTAAATCCGATCAATAATAATCCTTGATCTAACATCTAACCATCATAATAACACAAAACATAATAGTATCCATAATATGATCAACAATATCGGGATAAGTATCTAAAAGTGTCAAAGGGAAGTGGACATTATATCCCCCTCCTCTTAGATTCGAATTCCTCCTAGAAGTCACTGGAAAAAATGAGGAAACTACACTCGTAATACCGTGGTATCCTCCTAAGTGGTTGTAGTCTCATCATATATGCCTCACTGTACTGCATTCGATCAATCTCTACCTTGAAGTCCCAAGCTTTTATGATCTATGATACAAATGGGCTACTGCATCCCCGCCCCCGATCCTACACCTACAATGATGTCTAGTCCAACACATTAGAAGGATCTGAAATGTACATCCTAAGGACAAACATGAAACACATCATGTATGCAAGACAAGTCGGGTGGAAATGCTAGATGGTAGGCCAAAGGGTTGATCCACTCCAATATCTCAAAAGGACCAATGAATCTAGGAGCTAACTTAGAACCTTTTCCATAATGGATAGGGCTCTTGTGTGGCCTGACACAAAGGAACACCTTTATGCCCACATCAAATCTATGGTCAATCCTATGCTGATCCACATACTTCTTCTCCATGTCCTGTGCCTCCTGAAATCTCTACCTCATCAACACTACCCGCTGCTCCATGTCCTACAAAAGAGCTAGACCAAGAGATACTTTTTCCTCTAACCTATCCTAGCTAAGGGGTATCCTACACTCTACCATATAATTCGAAAAGGAGCCATGCCTATAGAACTCTAAAAATGTTATTGTAGGCAAACTCCACTAATTACAGGTACTCCTCCCACTTAGATAGCTAATCCATCATATACATCCCGAGCATATCCTTTAAAAACTAATTCACTCACTTGGTCCTGTCTTTCTGTCTCAGAGTGATATGTTGTGCTAAAGTTAATCCTCATCCTGAGGACATACTACATGGTAGTCTAGAAATGAGAAGTGTACAAAGGATCGTGGTCACAAATGATCTTCTATGGAATCCCATGTAACTTTATGATCTCATCTAAATAAAATCGTGCCAATACTCTAGCTGTATAAGTAGTCTTCACTAAAGAAAAGTGAGCCACTTTTGTCAATTTATCAACCGTGACCATAATGGCATCATGGTGATATCTATACATAGGTATCCCAACAATGAAATCCATGGAAATAGTGTCGCACTTCCATTCTGGTATGGCATGAGGATAAAGAAGACCTGCTGGATGTTGATGCTCGGCCTTAACCCTCTCGGCACTCTAAACACTGTTACATAAACTAAGCCATGTCTCGACGAAGTCCTCTACAAAGTGTTATAAGCTGTCACAAGGTAGCGTGCATCTTCTTCACTTGGGGATGGGCTGAATAGGGTGCATAATGTGCCTCTACCAATATGTCCTACCTCAATCCTCCATCTCTAGGAACATATAACCTACCTTTGTTCCCGAGAATATCATCTCGCCTCTAAGGAAAAACCATCAAACTTCCCTCAAGGGGTCTCTATGAGTCGATCTCCACTTGTACCGCCATGTACAAGCTGCCAAGAGGAAGCTGTTGAAGAATCCCGATCCATAAAATCTGTGATCACTTAGGTGGCTATAGCCATGTGTCTCCATATATTGAGAGTGTCTCGCTACCACATTCTCTTTCCCCTTGAAATGATCTATCTCTATTTCATACTCACAAAGCAACTCCACCCAATGCCACCGACGAGCATTTAGATTGGGCTACGTGAAGAGGTGGCAAAGACTCAAGTGATCTCGTCCCGAGTGTGAATCTCTGTCCAAGAAGGAAATGTCTCCATCTAACGAAATCATGTAAAATTTACACAAGCTCAAGACCATGGGTAGCATAATTAAGCTCATGATCCTTGAGTTTGCGAGACTCAAAAGCTACAACCCTTCTATCTTGCATCTACACACCTCCAAGCCCTACTAATGAAGCATCCATGCAAACAAAGAACTCACCCTATAGATCTGGAAATGTAATAATGGGTGCTATAGTGAGGCACTCCTTGATGTCTTGAGTGCCTACTCACATTTTTCAGACCAAAAAAACTTCTTCCCTTTCCTATGAAGGGAAGTGATAGGGTGTGAAATCGAGAGAAATCTGAACAAATCTCGGTAATATCCTACTAATCCCATGAAGATGCACACATTGGTCACTATGGTGGGTGATATCCAATCCATAATGGCTCTAATCTTGGAAGGATCAACCTGTGATACCTTCCCGTAAAATGATATGGCCCAAATACTTCACCTCTGTCTAAAAGAAAGCACACTTCTCCAAGTTCCCGTAGAGTCTGCTACTAACAAAGACACTAAAGAACCTATCGAAGGTTCCCTCGTGATTCTCATGTGTACATGAGTATATCAAGATTTCATCTAGGAATATGAGCATGAAGTAGTCTAAAAATTTCATGAATACCCCATTCATCAAACTCATAAACACCGGAGGGGCTTTCACAAACCAAAAGGCACCACTGTGAACTCATAGTGCCCATATCTCATACGGAAGGTGGTCTTATGAATGTCTACCTCCAAAATCCTCAATCGATGGTAGCCTCGACTTGAGATCAATCTTAGAGAACATCGTGGCTCCCTTCTTCATCCGATCAAACAAGTCATCAATATGAGGAAGAGGATAATGATTCTTGATTGTTACTTTGTTCAACTGGCGGTAATCAATACACAACCGCAATGATCCATCTTTCTTCTTCACGAAGATCATTGGTACACCCCAAGAGGATACACTAGAACAGATAAGGCCCTTCTCCTAAAGGTCCTAAAGTTATAACTTGAGCTCACAGAGCTCTGTGGTGGTCATCTAATAAGGTGCCCGTGAGATAGGCTCTATTCCAGAACTAGATTTATATGAAAATCAATCTCACGTGGGGTGGCATCCTTGGTAGCTTCCTAGAAATACATCAAAAAATCTCTCAAGATGGGATGATTATATAGTGATTGTACACTAGACCCATCCTGATATGTCACTGATTATAACACATACATCTAATAACCCCGTCACACACACCACTGAAGCTACATAGCGGAAATGGTGTAAATAGAAATGGGTTTGCTGACCCTTGAGATCACCCACTCAACTCCTAAATCACCTATATCACCTGAGTAATGTGAGGGTTAAAGCTTTAGGATCTCCTTGATGTGATTTGTTGTTGTTATCCTGTCGGCCTCTAGGTCTCTCTTCTCGCTCATCCCTAAGCCTAGGGCTCTGAGACCTCTATCTATGCTTTGGAACTCTATCACCCTATCTCCTAGGTGGTGAATCTACTATGAATGACTTCACATGGGATTTCTCTCCTCTATGCCCCTCGCTAAGTCGAGGAGATACTCGACCCTTAATAGAAGGAGCTCTATCATGACTAGTTGCATTCCCTCCACCTAATCCTCCATGTAGAGCAATATTAACATCCTTAAGGGTCTGCAGAAATATAAGGAAGAATGGCTGCCACACCATGATCGGTGGTGGTTGTGGTGGTGGTGGAGGAGGTGGTGGTGAATCGAGTCTCTTTGAAGGTTCCTCTCACTCCGTCCGAGCCTCCCGCACGGACCAAAGTGAGAGTTAGTTCGTTTTAATAAGTTATACAACTTCCATGTTTACTAAAACATACAAATTATTGCTAAGTTGTTTTCTAGACTTTAGTTTCCAAGATTTAAGTTTTCATGTTTCAATTTTTCTAGTGTTCCCAAGGGTCCAAGCCTTTAAACCACTTCTCGATACCAAATCGTAGTGCTTGTTTAAAAACCACCGAGACCTAAGAAATAACCTAGGGTTAGCTAGAAAATTATAGGATAATTTTTTTTGTCGAAGTGTCGTAACCAAGTTGTCGGACAATAGTTTTCCATTGGTAGGTTCCAAAACAAATCCTATTTACTAAAACACAAGTTTTCTTTATTAACTTATATCAAGTTCACAAGGTTTAAAATTTAGGGTTACATGTTTTATTTAGGTTTACGTGAGTAATTTACCCCCATGCCGCGCCTCTAATGGATCGAGTTTAAAATATATTTTTATCTTACTTATCACTTCTAAAATTTCCATAAACCATTCCCAATGGATAGGAATGTTTCTCACCTTTCCGGTGATATAAGGAATTCCTTCTAACTCCTTATATAACTCAAGATATGAGTGGACGGAGTTTCTAGGGCCAATTTTTCCCTAAGGGAACATGTGGCAAGAGGAGGGGAAATGCACCTTAGGCAGTTTGGTTTGTCATGAGGCGGCATAGGAAATTTTTCCCATTGTAAAGCTCAAGGGAACAAAACATTATGCACCGTCACGGGTCCGTCGGGACACGTGTCAAATCCTAGCACCAAGCGAAAAGAAGAAGGGAAGGGCGTAGGTGTGGATGGATTTAACACCTTGCACCCAACGAAGAAGGAAAGGAAGAAAAGGGTACGTTGGTCCGAGTACTGCGGAAGAAGCAATTCTAAGGGGAAGGCAAAGAAGTGGGCCAGGGAAAAAATTTAGAATTTTTGCAAGGGCCGAAAACGTAAAACAACAAAGGGCTCCGCCCTACCCGCTACCACCCCAAAGTACCACGTGGCACCTTCTCATTGGTTGTAGGTTGGTGGGGCAAAGAATTTTTTCCCCATTTTTTTTTTTCAAAAGAATAAGTTTTAAGTTTTAAAAAAAGTCTACACTTCCACCGTGCCATGTGGCAGCATGTGATTGGTTGCGGGCCAGCGAGGTGGTGAGGTAAAATGGGAAGATTTTCCCAAGGAAAATTTTCAAAGGGATAAGTTTTTAAATTTGGTCTGCCCCTCCCAGGGTGCCATGTGGCAGCCCTAATTGGTCATGGGATGGCAGGGGCAAGTGTACCTTTTTGGGAAATTTTTCCAAAGTAAAAATTTAAATTTTTCTATAGTTAGATTAAATCTTATTATTATTTGAATGTCCAATTGAAGTAAAACTTCAAATAGCCATAACTTGAGCTAGAAAGCTCAGTTTTGGGAAAACAAGGACTTTTCATAAAGCTCTTGATGCCCTATTTACAAATGAATCATTAATTTTGGAATTTGATGAATTTTAAAAGGTAAATTTAATGAAAAAAATCTGCAGGGTTCTAATTAGTGAATTGGCAGTTTTCAAAATCTCAATTAGGTTAAATTAGATCTCCTCCTTCACTCAACATGTCAAGCATGACATGGAGGATTAGTCTAGGGAGGGTTTAGAGTGTTTAGGATGTTAAATTTTTTCAATTAATTTCAAACTTTATTTCTCCAACAATAGATAGAAAACGACTATGCAAGTTCCAAATTGGATTTTTTTAAGGTTGGAAAGTTCTTTCTTAAATGATAAGGTAAATTTGAGTTCCTTAGGACTTACTAAGTCTGAATTTCAATGTTTCTTATCTTATTGTTTGGTATAAGTTTGAACTGCTCATTTTTCTTAAAATGTGGATCACTAGAATGAATTTTATGGAAGTGAATTGTTTCTTTTAAATTAGTTTATCAATTTTTCCTTTGAATGTGTATATATTTCCTAAACTTAGACAAATACATTTGATTGATTAAAACAACCATTCATTTCTAAATTAAATTATAGTTTAGATTTCAATTCTAATGCACTATTCAAAAGAGAGAGCAATACAAAGTTTAGCTTTCTCATATATATTTTCTTTCCATTGCAATAAAACACACCTCAGTCACCATTTGATATTCCCTTTTCAATTAGTACAATGTGAATAAGAATGAGCTTGTAATTTCTTTATTGAATTCAAACAAAGAACATCTTTACAATTTATTTATTTCTTTTAACTTTTAAATACAATAAACCATACATATACATTATTTTCATTTATTTACAAAGCAGACTGGAATACATCTCTTTACATTTCTCAATTCAAATTCAAATTTCCTTCATCAATACAAATTGTTTCTCTTTACAAACATTATACAACTCATCCACTCAAGGTGGGAAAGGTTACAATGAATTTACTCAAAAGATTGGGACTGTCAAAACTATATATCTTCTTGCTCCAAACAACAACATGCTATTTTCTCCATATTTTAATCTTTAATCATAACAAGGAATGGGGAAAGGCAATGCTCTCCACCCAACCAAGACATCCAATAAGAAAGGAGAATCCATCTTTCCTCATTGGCCCCCAAGACCCAACCATACCGAAGCGAGAGAATGAGAATCAACTCATGGCAACATGGCTTCCACAAACATACAAGCAACATTTTCACATGCAAAGATCAATAAGATACTCATTCCAAACAAGAACAATAGTTCACAACTCGCATTTGAAATTATTCACACAACACATAGGCTTGATGAAGCAAGCCAACAAGAGCAAGGAACTATGGGGAACTACTTATTCCTACCTATTTGGAATTGGCCATCCACCTAAATCAAACCAGAAATAAACATATCAGATCCCATAAACCTTATATCTCCCAATCCCTCCTTATGCCCCCAAAATTTATCCCTTATGCCCCCCAAAGAGTAAGAAATGCAAGAAATTTCTTTTCCAAGGTGGATCCCAATCCAAAACTCCCTCTATAATAAAACTGGTCCATTGGAAATCACTTATACCCCCATTTGAAATCCCCGTAGCCTTCTCCTACACCACATCATAATAACTCTACCTATCTAGCCAAAAAAAACACAAAACACATTCACCATTTAAACATGCATGGTAGAGAAAGAAATTTTTTAAAAAGAAGCTCAAGATCCTACCTCTCCATAATGGATTTTGTTCCAAGATCCTAAAGCTTTCCAAAAGGTCAAAGTGCAGTTCAACACCAGAAATGTTCAAGCATGCAATGATTCCCAACTTCCTTCACAACAAGCTCCCAAAACAAAAGGAAAATGTACCCCCAAGAGGAATGGACAAAGTCTCAACAACCATGAACAAGTAAGGAGTTTCAATTTTATAGAGAAGGAATAGAAGAGGATGATGTGGATCTATGTGGGATGCCACATCATTCTTTGTCAACCCTTAGAGGAAATCAACATCACATACCAAATCACAATAAATAAAATGACAATATGACTTACACATTCCAAAATGATTGAATTAAAAATATGTAAGGGAAGTGCAATTAAAAATTCCAAATTGAACCTCCAAACTATAGTTATGGTTAGTGAATCATTTTAAGAGGTGTGGGACGAGTTTTACTTGTCCCACAAGCTTCCAAATTTGGCCTCCAAGGACAAATTCGAATTCTTAAGGATATAAAGTGTCTTACACTCCAAAATCTATCTTACATAAATCTTACATATCTCTTACACCTTCTTACACATTGTTTCAACAGTAATATTTAAAATAAACAAATTCATTAATTACATTCCATATCCCAATTTAGTTTAATTAAAGTTTAACTATATGATCTCTCACATTAATCTATCACATTTAAATTAATTACAAGAAGGAAAACATTACTAATAAAATACATACAACAATAATTAACAAAAGGAACACATAATAAAATACATATCCCATGGTCAAATATAATGGAAATCCCCCATGGGAATCCGTAACAAACGCACACACACAAAACAGTTACCATGGTGACGTTGTTGATTTCACCTAGAATTCTAATATGGTTAGTCTCCGGTCCCCTAACATTGTTGTGATTTTTGACCTGAAAAATTAAAATACCTCCTTCGACCTCATGGCAATATCAAAACATCCATAATTATATAAAAACATTTTGAAATTATCTAAACACATGAATCACAACAATATCAAGAATTCAACATTATCATTTTTAATTCATAAATCAACTATATCATCATCTAGGGTATTCCATACTAGGTCTACTCAAAATATAAAATGTCACAAGTCCAAATCAACATCTATAATATGTCCATGTCAAACAATATATCATCATCCATGTAAAGGTAATGTATCTAGTAATCATCATGCATACTAACTAAATCCAAATCAATAATAATCCATGATCTAACATCTAACCATCATACTAACACAAAACATAATAGTATCCATAATATGATCAACGATATCACGGATCAAGTATCTAAAAGTGTCAAAGGGATGTGGGCATTACATCCCCCTCTCCTTAGACTCGACTTCCTCTTGGAAGTCACCGGAACAAATGTGGAAACTACACTCGTAATATTGTGGCATCCTCCCAAGTTGTTACAGTCTCATGATAACTGTTCCACTGTACCCATACCTAATCATTCTCTCTGCCTCAAAGGCCCAGGATCCTGTGATCTATGATAGAAATGGGCTCCACCATCACCTACCCCTGATCCTACACCTGCAATAATTTCTAGTTCAACACATGAGAAGGATATGTAATGTACCTCCTAAGGACATAAACATGAAACATATCATGTATGCAAGACATATTGGGTGGAAATGTTATACTGGTAGGTCAAAGGGATGATACACTCCAAGATATCAAAAGGAATAATGAATCTAGGAGCTAACTTAGAACCTTTTCCATAACGCATAGAGCTCTTTTTGGCCAAGCATGAAGGAACACATTCATTCCCACATCAAATCTACAGATCAATCCTATGCTGATCCACATACTTCTTCTACTGTCTTGTTCCTCTTGTAATCTCTACCGATCAATGCTACCCTCTTGCTCAATGTCCTATAAAAGATATGGTCCAAGAGATACTCTTTCCTCCAACCTGTAGCAGCTAAGGGGTGTCTGTACTCTCTACCATATAATGCCCGAAAACGAGCCATTCCTTTTGAACTTTGAAAAATGTTATTGTAGGAAAAATCCACTAAGTATGTAATCCTCCCACTTAGACTACTAATCCATCACATACATCCTAAGCATATCCTCCAAAATCTAATTCACTCACTCAATCTGCCCATCTGTCTCAAGGTGATATGATGTGTTGAAGTTAATCCTTGTCTCGAGGACATACTTTGCATGGTAGTCTAGATATGAGAAGTGTACAAATAATTGTGGTCACAAATGATATTCCACGTAATCCCGTGTAACCTAAAAATCTTGTCTAAATAAAATCATGCCACTACTCTAACTATATAAGTGGTATTCACCAAAGAAAATTAAGCCACTTTTGTCAATTTATCAACCTGTGACCATAGTGGTGTCATGGAGATATCTCAACATAGGTATCCCAACAATGAAATCCATGGACATGGCATCCCACTTCCATTCGGTATGACATGAGGATAAAGAATACCTGCTAGATGTTGATGCTCGGCCTTAACCCTCTAGCACTCTAAACATTGTGACACAAACTAAGCCACGTCTTGACGAAGTCCTCTCCAAAGTGGAATAACTATCGCAAGGTAATGGGAATCTGCTTCACCACAGGATTGGTTGAATAGGGTGCACAATGTGCCTCTACCAAGATGTCCTACCTCAAGCCTCCATCTTTGGGAACATATATCTTTCCTCTATTCCTTAGAATACCATTTTCCTTTAAGGAAAACCATCACACTTCCCCTCAAGGGGTCTCTCGTGACTCGATCTCTTCTCGTCTTGCTATGTAGAAGATGTCAAGAGGAAGCTAATGAAGAATGCTTCTCCAAAAATTTGTGCTCACCGAGGTAGCCATAGTCACGTGTCTCGTTTACTAAGAGCGTCTACTACCATATTCTCTTACCCCTTCACATGCTCTATCTCCATGTCATACTCATAAAACAACTCCATCCAATGCCGCTGACAAGCATTTAAAATGGGCTACATGAAGAGGTGGTGAAGAATCAAGTGATCTATCTTGAGTGTGAATCTCCATCCAAGAAGGAAATGTCTCCATCTAACCAAATCATGTACAACTACCTTAAGCTCATGATCCTTGAGTTTGCGAGACTTAAAAGATACAACCGTGCCATCCTACATCAACACACCTCCAAGCCCTACTAATGAAGCATCCTTGCAAACAAAGAACTCACCCCGTGGATACGGCACTACAAGAATGGTTGCTATTGTGAGGCTCTCCTTCAATGTCTTGAAGTCCCTGGTCACATCTCATCCAAAAAAAACTTATTCCCTTTCCTCGAAGGGAAGTGATAGGGTGTAAAATTCGAGAGAAGTCCTAAACAAATCTCTTGTAATATCTTACTAATCCCATGATGTTGTGCACATTGGTAACTATGATGGGTATTGGCTAATCCATAATGGCTCTAATCTTGGAATGATTGACTGTGATACTTTCCCAAAAATTATATGGCCCAAATACTTCACCTCTGTCTGAAAAAAGAACACTTCTCCAAGTTCCCGTAGATTGTGGCTCACAAAGACATCTTGAAGAACCTGTTGAAGGTGCCCTCGTGCTCCTCACATGTACATGAGTATATAAATATTTATTCTAGGAAGATGAGCATGAAGTGATCTAAAGGTCCTAAATACCCCATTCATCAAACTCATAAACACTACGGGGCATTCGTCAAACAAAAGGCACCATTGTGAACTCATAGTGCCCATATCTCATACGGAAGGCGATCTTATGAATGTCTTCCTCTGAAATACTAGACTCGATGGTAGCCTGAATTTAGATCAATCTTATAGAACACCGTGGCTCCATTCATCTAATCAAACAAGTTATCAATACGAGGAAGAGGATAACGATTCTTGATCGTTACTTTGTTCAACTGGTGGTAATTAATACACAACCGTAATGATCGATCCTTCTTCCTCATGAAGATCATCGGTACACCCCAAGGGGATACACTACTATAGATAAGGCCCTTCTCCTAAATTCCCTCAAGTTATAACTTGAGCTCACAGAGCTCAGGTGGTCATTCAATAAGGTGTCGGTGAGATAGGCTCTACTCCATAAACTATATCTATATGAAAATAAATCTCGCGTGGGGGTGGCATCCTGGTAGTTTCCTAGAAATCGATCAAAAACTCTCTCAAGATGGGATGATTATATAGTGATCGTACACTAGACCCATCCTAATCTCATTAATGACTATAATAGCATACATCCGACAACCCCGTCACACACACCACTTAAGCTACATAGACGAAATGGTGTGAATAGAAACGGGTCTCCCGACCCCAAGATCACCGACTCAACTCCTAAATCATCTACACAAGCTATAGTATTATGATAATAATCCATCCACGGCCATGTGTGTAGATAGCCAATCAATACCTAAGATGACTCCATTGAGCCTAAAGGAAGAATACAGAGATCTAAGTTGGTGGTGAAAGGTCCCAAATCTACAACACACTCCTTAACTAAGGAGTCTATAGAGATCTTGGCTCCAGAAGCCATCTCAACATCCCAACTAAGACCTTGCCTAACTACCACTAGCCTACATTGCTCTACTAAAGATGGTGTAATGAAAGAATCAGAAGAACCAGAATCAAACAATACAGAGGTAGGAATACCACCAATGCTACATGTGGTCTCAATGATTGTGCTCTGGTGCTCTTCCTGGTAGTTCTCAACCACTACATAAATCATGTGGCTATGTCCCATGTCACCAACATTTGGCTCAGAATTTGTGCCTTACCCTTGTTAGGTTCTAAGGAAAATCTCTCTAAAAATTTCCATCTACTCCACATCTAAAACAAACACCCAATCATCTCCGAGGAGCAGCACTTCTAGTAGGTTCCCTAGAAGCTCTGCAGCAGTGTGGATCTTGATGATCTAGTTGTGGTCTATTGTGGCCTCTTTCGGTGAGCTCCTATTGACTAAACTCTAGGTCCACCCTATGTCTTAATGGGACCCCTAGGAGGAGACCCCATGCTCGACCTCTCTATGCATCAGCTCTTTGTGGAGGTCTATAAGGTGGATGAGACTACTGCTGCTACTTGTTGTATGTTAAAGGATGATTGTGTTGTCCCCTTTCCACCATGAGGAAGAGGTATTAAACCTCTCGATCTATTCTCCAAAATTTGATGAATGTTGCTCTTGACTCGGTTTCTAGTCTTCTAGGTTTTACCCAGAGTCTCCTCTACAATATAGGCCTTCGAATGACCTCTACTAAATCTATGGATAGTTAATCCACACCGCACCTCTAATATCCAAATTTAGGCCCAGCACGAACCTATGAATCCAAATTCCCGTAGAGCCGTGTGGCTCACAAAGACACCGAATAACCTATCAAAGGTGCCCTCGTGCTCCTCACATGTACATGAGTATATCAAGATTTCGTCTAGGAAGATGAGCATGAAGTGATCTAAAGGTCCTAAATACCCCATTCATCAAACTCATAAACACTACAGAGCATTCGTAAAAAAAAGGCACCATTATGAATTCATAGTGCCCATATCTCAAATACGGAAGGTGGTCTTATGAATGTCTTCCTCCGACATACTCAACTTATGGTAGACTGAATTTAGATCAATCTTAGAGAACACCGTGGCTCCGTTCATCTAATCAAATAAGTTATCAATACGAGGAAGAGGATAACGATTCTTGATTCTTACTTTGTTCAACTAGCGGTAATTAATACAAAACCGTAATGATCCATCCTTCTTCTTCATGAAGATCATTAGTACACCCCAAGGGGATACACTACTATAGATAAGGCCCTTCTCCTAAAGGCCCTCAAGCTATAACTTGAGCTCACGAGCTCCGGTGGTGGTCATTCAATAAGGTGCCCGTGAGATAGGCTCTACTCCATAAACTAGATCTATATGAAAATAAATCTCGCATGGGGTGGCATCCCGGTAGTTTACCTAGAAATACATCAAAAACTCTCTCAAGATGGGATGATTATCTAGTGATCGTACACTAGACCCATCCTAATCATTAATGACTATAACAACATACATCCGACAACCCGTCACACACACCACTTAAGCTACATAGAAGAAATGGTGTGAATAGAAACGGGTCTCCCGACCCCAAGATCACCGACTCAACTCCTAAATCATCAACACAAGCTATAGTATTATGATAATAATCCATCCCGGCCATGTGTGTAGATAGCCAATCAATACCTAAGATGACTCCATTGAGCCTAAAGGAAGAATACAGAGATCTAAGTTGGTGGTGAAAGGTCCCAAATCTACAAAACATTCCGTAACTAAGGAGTCTATAGAGATCTTGGCTCCATAATCCATCTCAACATCCCAACTAAGACCTTGCCTAACTACCACTAGCCTACATTGCTCTACTAAAGATGGTGTAATGAAAGAATCAAGAACCAATCAAATAATACGGTAGGTAGGAATACCACCAATGCTACATGTGCTCTCAAAGACTCGTGCTCGGTGATCTTCACGGTAGTTCTCAACCACTACATAAATCCCGTGGCTATGTCCCATGTCACCAACTATTGGCTCAGAATTTGTGCCTTACCCTTGTTAGGGTTCTAAGGACAATCTCTCTAAAAATTTCCATCTACTCCACATCTAAAACAAACACCGATCATCTCAAGGAGCAAGCACTTCTAGTAGGTTCCTAGAAGCCTGCGGTGTGGATCTTGATGATCCGGTGTGGTCTATGTGGCCTCTTTTGGTGAGCTCTGTTGACTAAGCTCTAGGTCCACCTCGTGTCTTAATGGGACCCCTAGGAGGAGACCCCATGCTCGACCTCTCTATGCATCGGCTCTTTGTCGAGGTCTATAAGGTGGACGAGACTGCTCCGCTACTTGTTGTATGTTAAAGGATGATTGTGTTGTCCCCTTTCCACCATGAGGAAGAGGTATTAAACCTCTCGATCTATTGTCCAAAATTTGTTGAATGTTGTTCTTGACTCATTTTCTAGCCTCTTTGGGTTTTACCCGAGTCTCCTCTACAATATAGGCCTTCTTAATGACCTCTGCTAAATTCTATGGACAACAATCCACTTTGCACCTCTAATATCCAAATTTAGGCCCCCAGACAAACCTATGAATCCACACCTACTCATCCTGCATATTCTCTATATATTGAAGTAGATCTAGAAATCTACTCTCATACTCGCCACCGATAGAGAAGCCCGAGGTCATAGAACTCATCAATCCTCTACTTGTATGAATCTCCATGATAGATATCTACTCCTCGAATCTCTCCACAAATAGCTCCTAGGTCACTATATCGAATGTACATGGAGCTTCTACTCCCGTATCCTCCACCATACTCCTACTCCATCCCTCGGTAGATGGATCGCAACACGAGCTTTCGTGTTGCTAGAACAATAAAAATGCTTGAATCAACCACTCAAGCTCACTAGCCGTGCATCTTCCTAAAATCTACTTGTATCACCTAAGTAATGTGACGTCCAAAGCTTCAATATTTTCCTGATGTGATCCGTTGTTGTGGTCTCTGTCGGCCTCTAGGTCTCTCTGCTCTCTCATCCCTAATTCTAGGGCTCACACCTCTCTCTATGGTCTAGAACTTTGTCACCTTGTCTCTAGGTGGTGACTCTCATCATGAATCGATTCCACATGGGAGTTATCTCCTCTATGCCACTTGCTAAGTTGAGGAGATAGCTAACCCTCAATAGAAAGAGCTCTATCATGACTAGTTGCATGCCTTCCACCTAATCCTCCGCGACCTTAATATCTCGAAGGGTTTGTAAAATTTGAGGTAGAATGACCGCCACACCCTAATCCGGTGGTGGTAGTGGTGGTGGTGGTGGTGAATCGAGTCTCTGTGAAGTTTATTCTCACTCCGTCTCGAGCCTCCCGCATAGACCAAAGCGAGAGTTAGTTCATTTTTCTAAGTTATATAAATTCCATGTTTACTAAAACATACAAATTCTTGCTAACTTGTTTTCTAGATTTTAATGGGCTGGGTTTAAATTTTCATGTCTCAAGTTTTCTAGTGTGCCCAAGGGTCTAAGCCTTTTAACCACTACTCGATACCAAACTGTAGTGCACGTTTAAACAACCACTTGAGAGCTATGAAATAACCTAGGGTTAGCTATAAAATTATAGGATAATTTGTTTTTATTAGAAGTGTTCACAACCAAGTTGCTGCATGACAACAATTTTCCATTGGCGGTGTTCCAAAACAAATCCTATTTACCAAAACACAAGTTTCCTTATTAAATTATATCAAGTTCACAAGGTTCAAAATTTAGGGTTACATGTTTTATTCAAGTTTAGGGAGTAATTTACCGTATGCCTTCTCTCTAAAAGCTCATAGTTTTAACTAGATTTTCTCTTACTTAACACTTTGAAAATTTCCTAAAACATTTCCAATGGATAGGAATTTTTTTCACCTTTCGGTGATATAAGGAAGTCCTTCTAACTCCTTATACAACTCAAGATATGAGTGGGTGGAGTTTCTAGGGCCAATTTTCCCCTATGGGTACACGTGGCAAGAGGAGTGGAAATGCACCTTGGGTGGTTTGGCAGGTCGCAGTGGTGGCATAGGGAAATTTTCCCATTACAAATCTCAAGAGCACAAAATATTCCATGCCCCATGGGTCCCTTGAGACACGTGTCAAATCCTAGCGCTAAGTGAAAAATAAGAAGGGAAGGGCGGAGCGGTGGGTGGATTTAGTACCTTGCACCCAACGAAGGAGGAAAGGAAAAAGGTTGCGCGCATTCGCGCACCCGTATAAGAACCAAGTCCGATGGGAAGGTGAAGAAGTGAGCCATGGGAGAAAGTTTAGAATTTTTCCAAGGGCCGAAAACCCAAAACAACAAAGGGCTCCACCCTACCCGCCGCCACCCCAAAGTGCCATGTGGTACCTTCTCATTGGTCGCGGGTCGGTGGGGCCGAAAATAAAAAATTTTTCCCCAATTTTTTTCAAAAGAATAAGTTTTAAATTTTAAAAAAGTCCACCCTTCCACCGGGCCATGTGGCAAAGATATGATCGGGTGTGTGGCCGACAGGTGGCGAGGTAAAATGGGAAAATTTTCCCAAGGAAAATTATCAAAGGGATAATTTTTTAAATTTGGTCCACCCTCATAGGGTGCCACGTGGCAGCCCTAATTTTTAAATTTTTCTATAGCTAGATTAAATCTTATTATTATTTGAATGGAAAATTGAAGTAAAACTTCAAATGGCCATAACTTGAGCTTGAAAGCTTGGTTTTGGGAAAACTAGGACTTTTCGGAAAGCTCTTGATGCCATATTTACACAAAAATCATCAATTTTTAAATTGATGAATTTTGAGAGGTCAATTTAATGAATTTTGAGGGTTTTTTCAAAATCTCAATTTGGTTAAATTAGATCTCCTCCTTCGTTCAACATATCAAAAAGACATGGAGGATTAGTCTAGGGAGGGTTTAGAGTGTTTTAGGAAGTTTAATTTGTTCAATTAGTTTTAAACTTTATTTCTCTCGACAAAAGATAGAAAAATGATCTGCAAGTTCCAAATTGGATTTTTATAAGGTTGGAAAGTTCTTTCTTAAATGTTAAGGTAAATTTAAGTTCCTTAGGACTTACTAAGTCTAAATTTTAATGTTTCTTATCTTTAATTGTTTGGTATAAGTTTGAAATGCTATTTTTATTAAAATTTGGATTACGAATGAATTTTATGGTGAATTGTTTCTTTTAAATTGGTTTATCAATTTGTCCTTTGAATGTGTATATATTTCCTAAACTTAGCCAAATAAATTTTCTTGAATAAAAACCATTGAATTCTAAATTAAATTATAGTTTAGATTTCAATTCTAATGCACAATTAAAAAGAGAACAATACAGTTTAGCTTTCTCATATGTATTTTATTTCCATTGCAATAAAACACATCCTCAATCACCATTTGATATTCCCATTTCAATTACAACAAGCTGAGTAAGAATGAGCTTGCAATTTCTTTATTGAATTCAAACAGAGAACATCTTTACAATTTATCTCTTTCTTTTAACTTTGAAATACAATAAACCATACATATACATTCTTTTCATTTCTTTACAAACAAAGACTGGAATACATCTCTTTACATTTCTCAATTAAAATTCAAATTTCCTTCATTAATACAAATGGTTTCTCACTAAAAACATTATACAACTCATCCCCTCAAGGTGGGAAAGGTTACAATGAATTTGCTCAAAAGATTGGGACTATCAAAATTGTATATCTTCTTGCTCCAAACAACAACATGCTAGTTTCTCCATATTTTCATCATTGATCACAACAAGGAAGGGGTAAAGGCAATGCTCTCCACCCAACCAAGACATCCAATGAGAAAGGAGAATCCATCTTTCCTCATTGGCCCCCAAGACCCAACCATACTGAAGTAGAGAATGAGAATCAACTCATGGCAACGTGGCTTCCACAAACATACAAGCAACATTTTCACATGCAAAGATCAATAAGATACTCATTCCAAACAAGAACAATAGTTCACAACTGCATTTGAAATTATTCACACAACACATAGGCTTGATGAAGCAAGCCAACAAGAGCAAGGAACTATGGGGAACTACTTATTCCTACCTATTTGGAATTGGCCATCCACCTAAATCAAACCAGAAATAAACATATCGATCCCATAAACCTTATATCTCCCAATCCCTCCTTATGCCCCCCAAAATTTATCCCTTATGCCCCCAAAGAGTAAGAAATGCAAGAAATTTCTTTTCCAAGGTGGATCCCAATCCAAAACTCCTCTATAATAAAACTGGTCCATTGGAAATCACTTATACCCCCATTTGAAATCCCCGTAGCCTTCTCCTACACCACATCATAATAACTCTACCTATCTAGCCAAAAAAACACAAAACACATTCACCATTTAAACATGCATGGTAGAGAAAGAAATTTTTAAAAAGAAGCTCAAGATCCTACCTCTCCATAATGGATTTTGTTCCAAGATCCTAAAGCTTTCCAAAAGGTCAAAGTGCAGTTCAACACCGAAATGTTCAAGCATGCAATGATTCCCAACTTCCTTCACAACAAGCTCCCAAAACAAAAAGGAAAATGTACCCCAAGAGGAATGGACAAAGTCTCAACAACCATGAACAAGTAAGGAGTTTCAATTTTATAGGAGAAGGAATAGAAGAGGATGATGTGGATCTATGTGGGATGCCACATCATTCTTTGTCAACCCTTAGAGGAAATCAACATCACATACCAAATCACAATAAATAAAATGACAATATGACTTACACATTCCAAAATGATTGAATTAAAAATATGTAAGGGAAGTGCAATTAAAAATTCCAAATTGAACCTCCAAACTATAGTTATGGTTAGTGAATCATTTTAAGAGGTGTGGGACGAGTTTTACTTGTCCCATAAGCTTCCAAATTTGGCCTCCAAGGACAAATTCGAATTCTTAAGGATATAAAGTGTCTTACACTCCAAAAATCTATCTTACATAAATCTTACATATCTCTTACACCTTCTTACACATTGTTTCAACAGTAATATTTAAAATAAACAAATTCATTAATTACATTCCATATCCCAATTTAGTTTAATTAAAGTTTAACTATATGATCTCTCACATTAATCTATCACATTTAAATTAATTACAAGAAGGAAAACATTACTAATAAAATACATACAACAATAATTAACAAAAAGGAACACATAATAAAATACATATCCCATGGTCAAATATAATGGAAATCCCCCATGGGAATCCGTAACAAACGCACACACACAAAACAGTTACCATGGTGACGTTGTTGATTTCACCTAGAATTCTAATATGGTTAGTCTCCGGTCCCCTAACATTGTTGTGATTTTTGACCTGAAAAAATTAAAATACCTCCTTCGACCTCATGGCAATATCAAAACATCCATAATTATATAAAAAACATTTTGAAATTATCTAAACACATGAATCACAACAATATCAAGAATTCAACATTATCATTTTTAATTCATAAATCAACTATATCATCATCTAGGGTATTCCATACTAGGTCTACTCAAAATATAAAATGTCACAAGTCCAAATCAACATCTATAATATGTCCATGTCAAACAATATATCATCATCCATGTAAAGGTAATGTATCTAGTAATCATCATGCATACTAACTAAATCCAAATCAATAATAATCCATGATCTAACATCTAACCATCATACTAACACAAAACATAATAGTATCCATAATATGATCAACAAAAGATCGGATCAATATCTAAAAGTGTCAAAGGGATGTGGGCATTACATCCCCCTCTCCTTAGACTCGACTTCCTCTTGGAAGTCACTGGAACAAATGTGGAAACTACACTCGTAATATTGTGGCATCCTCCCAAGTTGTTACGGCCTCATGATAACTGTTCCACTGTACCCATACCTAATCATTCTCTCGCCTCAAAGGCCCGGGATCCTGTGATCTATGATAGAAATGGGCTCCACCATCACCTACCCCGATCCTACACCTGCAATAATTTCTAGTTCAACACATGAGAAGGATATGTAATGTACCTCCTAAGGACATAAACATGAAACATATCAGGTATGCAAGACATATTGGGTGGAAATGTTATACGGTAGGTCAAAGGGATGATACACTCCAAGATATCAAAAGGAATAATGAATCTAGGAGCTAACTTAGAACCTTTTCCATAACGCATAGAGCTCTTTTTTGGCCAAGCATGAAGGAACACATTCATTCCCACATCAAATCTACAGTCAATCCTATGCTGATCCACATACTTCTTCTACCTGTCTTGTTCCTCTTGTAATCTCTACCTGATCAATGCTACCTACTGCTCAATGTCCTATAAAAGATATGGTCCAAGAGATACTCTTTCCTCCAACCTGTAGCAGCTAAGGGGTGTCCTGTACTCTCTACCATATAATGCCTGAAAACGAGCCATTCCTTTTGAACTTTGAAAAATGTTATTGTAGGAAAAATCCACTAAGTACAGGTAATCCTCCCACTTAGACTACTAATCCATCACATACATCCTAAGCATATCCTCCAAAATCTAATTCACTCACTCAATCTATCCATCTGTCTCAAGGTGATATGATGTGTTGAAGTTAATCCTTGTCTCGAGGACATACGTGCATGGTAGTCTAGATATGAGAAGTGTACAAATAATTGTGGTCACAAATGATATTCCCGAGTAATCCCGTGTAACCTAAAAATCTTGTCTAAATAAAATCATGCCACTACTCTAACTATATAAGTGGTATTCACCAAAGAAAATTAAGCCACTTTTGTCAATTTATCAACCGTGACCATAGTGGTGTCATGGAGATATCTCAACATAGGTATCCCAACAATGAAATCCATGGACATGGCATCCCACTTCCATTCTCGGTATGACATGAGGATAAAGAAGACTGCTAGATGTTGATGCTCGGCCTTAACCCTCTGCACTCTAAACATTGTGACACAAACTAAGCCACGTCTTGACGAAGTCCTCTCCAAAGTGGAATAACTATCGCAAGGTAATGGGAATCGCTTCACCACCTTTGGATTGGTTGAATAGGGTGCACAATGTGCCTCTACCAAGATGTCCTACCTCAAGCCTCCATCTTTGGGAACATATATCTTTCCTCTATTCCTTAGAATACCATTTTCCTTTAAGGAAAACCATCACACTTCCCCTCAAGGGGTCTCGTGACTCGATCTCTTCTCGTCTTGCTATGTAGAAGATGTCAAGAGGAAGCTAATGAAGAATGCTTCTCCAAAAATTTGTGCTCACCGAGGTAGCCATAGTCACGTGTCTCTGTTTACTAAGAGCGTCTACTACCATATTCTCTTACCCCTTCACATGCTCTATCTCCATGTCATACTCATAAAACAACTCCATCCAATGCCGCTGACAAGCATTTAAAATGGGCTACATGAAGAGGTGGTGAAGAATCAAGTGATCTATCTTGAGTGTGAATCTCCATCCAAGAAGGAAATGTCTCCATCTAACCAAATCATGTACAACTACCTTAAGCTCATGATCCTTGAGTTTGCGAGACTTAAAAGATACAACCGTGCCATCCTACATCAACACACCTCCAAGCCCTACTAATGAAGCATCCTTGCAAACAAAGAACTCACCCTGTGGATACGGCACTACAAGAATGGTTGCTATTGTGAGGCTCTCCTTCAATGTCTTGAAGTCCTGGTCACATCTATCCAACAAAAAAAACTTATTCCCTTTCCTCTGAAGGGAAGTGATAGGGTGTAAAATTCGAGAGAAGTCCTAAACAAATCTCTTGTAATATCTTACTAATCCCATGATGTTGTGCACATTGGTAACTATGATGGGTATTGGCTAATCCATAATGGCTCTAATCTTGGAATGATTGACTGTGATACTTTCCCCAAAAATTATATGGCCCAAATACTTCACCTCTGTCTGAAAAAAGAACACTTCTCCAAGTTCCCGTAGAGCCGTGGCTCACAAAGACACCGAAGAACTGTTGAAGGTGCCTCGTGCTCCTCACATGTACATGAGTATATAAATATTTATTCTAGGAAGATGAGCATGAAGTGATCTAAAGGTCCTAAATACCCCATTCATCAAACTCATAAACACTACAGGGGCATTCGTCAAACAAAAAGGCACCATTGTGAACTCATAGTGCCCATATCTCAAATCACGGAAGGCAATCTTATGAATGTCTTCCTCTCAAATACTAGACTGATGGTAGCCTCGAATTTAGATCAATCTTATAGAACACCGTGGCTCCATTCATCTAATCAAACAAGTTATCAATACGAGGAAGAGGATAACGATTCTTGATCGTTACTTTGTTCAATTGGTGGTAATTAATACACAACCGTAATGATCGATCCTTCTTCCTCATGAAGATCATCGATACACCCCAAGGGGATACACTACTATAGATAAGGCCCTTCTCCTAAATTCCCTCAGCTATAACTTGAGCTCACGAGCTCCGTGGTGGTCATTCAATAAGGTGTCGAGTGAGATAGGCTCTACTCCATAAACTATATCTATATGAAAATAAATCTCGCGTGGGGTGGCATCCTGGTAGTTTCCTAGAAATACATCAAAAACTCTCTCAAGATGGGATGATTATCTAGTGATCGTGACACTAGACCCATCCTAATCTGTTAATGACTATAAAAGCATACATCCGACAACCCCGTCACACACACCACTTAAGCTACATAGACGAAATGGTGTGAATAGAAACGGGTCTCCTGACCCCCAAGATCACTGACTCAACTCCTAAATCATCTACACAAGCTATAGTATTATGATAATAATCCATCCTGGCCATGTGTGTAGATAGCCAATCAATACCTAAGATGACTCCATTGAGCCTAAAGGAAGAATACAGAGATCTAAGTTGGTGGTGAAAGGTCCCAAATCTATAACACATTCGTTAACTAAGGAGTCTATAGAGATCTTGGCTCCATAAGCCATCTCAACATCCCAACTAAGACCTTGCCTAACTACCACTAGCCTACATTGCTCTACTAAAGATGGTGTAATGAAAGAATCGAGAAGAACCAATCAAACAATACAGAGGTAGGAATACCACCAATGCTACATGTGGTCTCAATGATGCTGTGCTCGGTGAACTTCTTGGTAGTTCTCAACCACTACATAAATCATGTGGCTATGTCCCATGTCACCAACTATTGGCTCAGAATTTGTGCCTTACCCTTGTTAGGGTTCTAAGGAAAATCTCTCCAAAAATGTCCAGCTACTCCACATCTAAAACAAACACCTAATCCTCTCCAAGGAGCAGCACCTCTAGTAGGTGCCCTAGAAGCCAGCAGTGTGGATCTTGATGATCTAGTTGTGGTCTATTGTGGCCTCTTTCGGTGAGCTCCTATTGACTAAACTCTAGGTCCACCCTATGTCTTAATGGGACCCCTAGGAGGAGACCCCATGCTCGACCTCTCTATGCATCGGCTCTTTGTGGAGGTCTATAAGGTGGATGAGACTACCTGCTGCTATCTTGTTGTATGTTAAAGGATGATTGTGTTGTCCCCTTTCCACCATGAGGAAGAGGTATTAAACCTCTCGATCTATTCTCCAAAATTTGATGAATGTTGCTCTTGACTCAGTTTCTAGTCTTCTAGGTTTTACCCAGAGTCTCCTCTACAATATAGGCCTTCTGAATGACCTCTACTAAATCTATGGATAGTTAATCCACACCGCACCTCTAATATCCAAATTTAGGCCCCAGACGAACCTATGAATCCAAATTCCCGTAGAGCCGTGGCTCACAAAGACACCGAATAACCTATCAAAGGTGCCTCGTGCTCCTCACATGTACATGAGTATATCAAGATTTCGTCTAGGAAGATGAGCATGAAGTGATCTAAAGGTCCTAAATACCCCATTCATCAAACTCATAAACACTACAGAGCATTCGTAAAAAAAAAAGGCACCATTATGAATTCATAGTGCCCATATCTCGCATTTACGGAAGGTGGTCTTATGAATGTCTTCCTCGACATACTCAACTTATGGTAGATTGAATTTAGATCAATCTTAGAGAACACCGTGGCTCCGTTCATCTAATCAAACAAGTTATCAATACGAGGAAGAGGATAACGATTCTTGATTCTTACTTTGTTCAACTAGCGGTAATTAATACAAAACCGTAATGATCCATCCTTCTTCTTCATGAAGATCATTAGTACACCCCAAGGGGATACACTACTATAGATAAGGCCCTTCTCCTAAAGGCCCTCAAGCTATAACTTGAGCTCACGAGCTGTGGTGGTCATTCAATAAGGTGCCCGTGAGATAGGCTCTACTCCATAAACTAGATCTATATGAAAATAAATCTCGCATGGGGGTGGCATCCCTGGTAGTTTACCTAGAAATACATCAAAAAACTCTCTCAAGATGGGATGATTATCTAGTGATCGTACACTAGACCCATCCTAATCTGTTAATGACTATAACAACATACATCTGACAACCCGTCACACACACCACTTAAGCTACATAGAAGAAATGGTGTGAATAGAAACGGTCTCCCGACCCCAAGATCACCGACTCAACTCCTAAATCATCAACACAAGCTATAGTATTATGATAATAATCCATCCGGCCATGTGTGTAGATAGCCAATCAATACCTAAGATGACTCCATTGAGCCTAAAGGAAGAATACAGAGATCTAAGTTGGTGGTGAAAGGTCCCAAATCTACAAAACATTCCGTAACTAAGGAGTCTATAGAGATCTTGGCTCCATAATCCATCTCAACATCCCAACTAAGACCTTGCCTAACTACCACTAGCCTACATTGCTCTACTAAAGATGGTGTAATGAAAGAATCAAGAACCAATCAAATAATACAGAGGTAGGAATACCACCAATGCTACATGTGCTCTCAAAGACGTGCTCTGGTGATCTTCCGGTAGTTCTCAACCACTACATAAATCCCGTGGCTATGTCCCATGTCACCAACTATTGGCTCAGAATTTGTGCCTTACCCTTGTTAGGGTTCTAAGGACAATCTCTCTAAAAATTTCCATCTACTCCACATCTAAAACAAACACCCGATCATCTCCAGGAGCAGCACTTCTAGTAGGTTCCCTAGAAGCCGGCTGCGGTGTGGATCTTGATGATCCGGTTGTGGTCTATTGTGGCCTCTTTTGGTGAGCCTGTTGACTAAGCTCTAGGTCCACCTGTGTCTTAATGGGACCCCTAGGAGGAGACCCCATGCTCGACCTCTATGCATCAGCTCTTTGTCGAGGTCTATAAGGTGGACGAGACTCATCTGCTACTTGTTGTATGTTAAAGGATGATTGTGTTGTCCCCTTTCCACCATGAGGAAGAGGTATTAAACCTCTCGATCTATTGTCCGAAATTTGTTGAATGTTGTTCTTGACTCATTTTCTAGCCTGCTGGGTTTTACCCAGAGTCTCCTCTACAATATAGGCCTTCTTAATGACCTCTGCTAAATTCTATGGACAGTCAATCCACACTGCACCTCTAATATCCAAATTTAGGCCCCAGACAAACCTATGAATCCACACCTACTCATCCTGCATATTCTCTATATATTGAAGTAGATCTAGAAATCTACTCTCATACTCTGCCACTGATAGAGAAGCCTGAGGTCATAGAACTCATCAATCCTCTACTGTATGAATCTCCATGATAGATATCTACTCCTGAATCTCTCCACAAATAGCTCCTAGGTCACTATATCTGAATGTACATGGAGCTTCTACTCCCGTATCCTCCACCATACTCCTACTCCATCCCTCAGTAGATGGATCGCAACACGAGCTTTCGTGTTGCTAGAACAATAAAATGCTTGAATCAACCACTCAAGCTCACTAGCCGTGCATCTTCCTAAAATCTACTTGTATCACTTGAGTAATGTGACGTCCAAAGCTTCAATATTTTCCCGATGTGATCCGTTGTTGTGGTCTCCATCGGCCTCTAGGTCTCTCTCGCTCTCTCATCCCTAATTCTAGGGCTCGACACCTCTCTCTATGGTCTAGAACTTTGTCACCTTGTCTCCTAGGTGGTGACTCTCTAATCTGATTCCACATGGGAGTTATCTCCTCTATGCCACTTGCTAAGTTGAGGAGATAGCTAACCCTCAATAGAAAGAGCTCTATCATGACTAGTTGCATGCCTTCCACCTAATCCTCCGCGACCTTAATATCCGAAGGGTTTGTAAAATTTGAGGTAGAATGACCGCCACACCCTAATCCGGTGGTGGTAGTGGTGGTGGTGGTGGTGAATCGAGTCTCTGTGAAGTTTATTCTCACTCCGTCCGAGCCTCCCGCATAGACCAAAGCGAGAGTTAGTTCATTTTTCTAAGTTATATAAATTCCATGTTTACTAAAACATACAAATTCTTGCTAACTTGTTTTCTAGATTTTAATGGGTGGGTTTAAATTTTCATGTCTCAAGTTTTCTAGTGTGCCCAAGGGTCTAAGCCTTTTAACCACTACTCGATACCAAACTCAGTAGTGCACGTTTAAACAACCACTTGAGAGCTATGAAATAACCTAGGGTTAGCTATAAAATTATAGGATAATTTGTTTTTATTAGAAGTGTTCACAACCAAGTTGCCAGCTGACAACAATTTTCCATTGGCGGAGTTCCAAAACAAATCCTATTTACCAAAACACAAGTTTCCTTATTAAATTATATCAAGTTCACAAGGTTCAAAATTTAGGGTTACATGTTTTATTCAAGTTTAGGGAGTAATTTACCGTATGCCTTCTCTCTAACATGGGCTCATAGTTTTAACTAGATTTTCTCTTACTTAACACTTTGAAAATTTCCTAAAACATTTCCAATGGATAGGAATTTTTTTCACCTTTCGGTGATATAAGGAAGTCCTTCTAACTCCTTATACAACTCAAGATATGAGTGGGTGGAGTTTCTAGGGCCAATTTTCCCCTATGGGTACACGTGGCAAGAGGAGTGGAAATGCACCTTGGGTGGTTTGGCAGGTCGCAGGGTGGCATAGGGAAATTTTCCCATTACAAATCTCAAGAGCACAAAATATTCCATGCCCCATGGGTCCCTTGAGACACGTGTCAAATCCTAGCGCTAAGTGAAAAATAAGAAGGGAAGGGCGGAGCGGTGGGTGGATTTAGTACCTTGCACCCAACGAAGGAGGAAAGGAACAAAAGGTTGCGCAGTTCTGCGCACCCGTATAAGAACCAAGTCCGATGGGAAGGTGAAGAAGTGAGCCATGGGAGAAAGTTTAGAATTTTTCCAAGGGCCGAAAACCCAAAACAACAAAGGGCTCCACCCTACCCGCTGCCACCCCAAAGTGCCATGTGGTACCTTCTCATTGGTCGCGGGTCGGTGGGGCCGAAACAGAAATTTTTCCCCAATTTTTTTTTCAAAAGAATAAGTTTTAAATTTTAAAAAAAGTCCACCCTTCCACCGGGCCATGTGGCAGCATATGATTCGGGTGTGGGCAATGTGACAGGGTGGCGAGGTAAAATGGGAAAATTTTCCCAAGGAAAATTATCAAAGGGATAATTTTTTAAATTTGGTCCACCCCTCATAGGGTGCCACGTGGCAGGCCCTAATTTTTAAATTTTTCTATAGCTAGATTAAATCTTATTATTATTTGAATGGAAAATTGAAGTAAAACTTCAAATGGCCATAACTTGAGCTTGAAAGCTTGGTTTTGGGAAAACTAGGACTTTTCGGAAAGCTCTTGATGCCATATTTACACAAAAATCATCAATTTTTTAAATTGATGAATTTTGAGAGGTCAATTTAATGAATTTTGAGGGTTTTTTTCAAAATCTCAATTTGGTTAAATTAGATCTCCTCCTTCGTTCAACATATCAAAAAGACATGGAGGATTAGTCTAGGGAGGGTTTAGAGTGTTTTAGGAAGTTTAATTTGTTCAATTAGTTTTAAACTTTATTTCTCCGACAAAAGATAGAAAAATGACTTGCAAGTTCCAAATTGGATTTTTATAAGGTTGGAAAGTTCTTTCTTAAATGTTAAGGTAAATTTAAGTTCCTTAGGACTTACTAAGTCTAAATTTTAATGTTTCTTATCTTATTGTTTGGTATAAGTTTGAAATGCTATTTTTATTAAAATTTGGATTACGTAATGAATTTTATGGCAGTGAATTGTTTCTTTTAAATTGGTTTATCAATTTGTCCTTTGAATGTGTATATATTTCCTAAACTTAGCCAAATAAATTTTCTTGAATAAAAAAACCATTGAATTCTAAATTAAATTCTAGTTTAGATTTCAATTCTAATGCACAATTAAAAAGAGAACAATACAGTTTAGCTTTCTCATATGTATTTTATTTCCATTGCAATAAAACACATCCTCAATCACCATTTGATATTCCCATTTCAATTACAACAAGCTGAGTAAGAATGAGCTTGCAATTTCTTTATTGAATTCAAACAGAGAACATCTTTACAATTTATCTCTTTCTTTTAACTTTGAAATACAATAAACCATACATATACATTCTTTTCATTTCTTTACAAACAAAGACTGGAATACATCTCTTTACATTTCTCAATTAAAATTCAAATTTCCTTCATTAATACAAATGGTTTCTCACTAAAAACATTATACAACTCATCCCCTCAAGGTGGGAAAGGTTACAATGAATTTGCTCAAAAGATTGGGACTGTCAAAATTGTATATCTTCTTGCTCCAAACAACAACATGCTAGTTTCTCCATATTTTCATCATTGATCACAACAAGGAAGGGGTAAAGGCAATGCTCTCCACCCAACCAAGACATCCAATGAGAAAGGAGAATCCATCTTTCCTCATTGGCCCCCAAGACCCAACCATACTGAAGTAGAGAATGAGAATCAACTCATGGCAACGTGGCTTCCACAAACATACAAGCAACATTTTCACATGCAAAGATCAATAAGATACTCATTCCAAACAAGAACAATAGTTCACAACTGCATTTGAAATTATTCACACAACACATAGGCTTGATGAAGCAAGCCAACAAGAGCAAGGAACTATGGGGAACTACTTATTCCTACCTATTTGGAATTGGCCATCCACCTAAATCAAACCAGAAATAAACATATCAGATCCCATAAACCTTATATCTCCCAATCCCTCCTTATGCCCCCAAAATTTATCCCTTATGCCCCCAAAGAGTAAGAAATGCAAGAAATTTCTTTTCCAAGGTGGATCCCAATCCAAAACTCCTCTATAATAAAACCTGGTCCATTGGAAATCACTTATACCCCCATTTGAAATCCCCGTAGCCTTCTCCTACACCACATCATAATAACTCTACCTATCTAGCCAAAAAAACACAAAACACATTCACCATTTAAACATGCATGGTAGAGAAAGAAATTTTTAAAAAGAAGCTCAAGATCCTACCTCTCCATAATGGATTTTGTTCCAAGATCCTAAAGCTTTCCAAAAGGTCAAAGTGCAGTTCAACACCAGAAATGTTCAAGCATGCAATGATTCCCAACTTCCTTCACAACAAGCTCCCAAAACAAAAAGGAAAATGTACCCCCAAGAGGAATGGACAAAGTCTCAACAACCATGAACAAGTAAGGAGTTTCAATTTTATAGGAGAAGGAATAGAAGAGGATGATGTGGATCTATGTGGGATGCCACATCATTCTTTGTCAACCCTTAGAGGAAATCAACATCACATACCAAATCACAATAAATAAAATGACAATATGACTTACACATTCCAAAATGATTGAATTAAAAATATGTAAGGGAAGTGCAATTAAAAATTCCAAATTGAACCTCCAAACTATAGTTATGGTTAGTGAATCATTTTAAGAGGTGTGGGACGAGTTTTACTTGTCCCACAAGCTTCCAAATTTGGCCTCCAAGGACAAATTCGAATTCTTAAGGATATAAAGTGTCTTACACTCCAAAATCTATCTTACATAAATCTTACATATCTCTTACACCTTCTTACACATTGTTTCAACAGTAATATTTAAAATAAACAAATTCATTAATTACATTCCATATCCCAATTTAGTTTAATTAAAGTTTAACTATATGATCTCTCACATTAATCTATCACATTTAAATTAATTACAAGAAGGAAAACATTACTAATAAAATACATACAACAATAATTAACAAAAAGGAACACATAATAAAATACATATCCCATGGTCAAATATAATGGAAATCCCCCATGGGAATCCGTAACAAACGCACACACACAAAAGCGAGTTACCATGGTGACGTTGTTGATTTCACCTAGAATTCTAATATGGTTAGTCTCCAGGTCCCCTAACATTGTTGTGATTTTTGACCTGAAAAATTAAAATACCTCCTTCGACCTCATGGCAATATCAAAACATCCATAATTATATAAAAACATTTTGAAATTATCTAAACACATGAATCACAACAATATCAAGAATTCAACATTATCATTTTTAATTCATAAATCAACTATATCATCATCTAGGGTATTCCATACTAGGTCTACTCAAAATATAAAATGTCACAAGTCCAAATCAACATCTATAATATGTCCATGTCAAACAATATATCATCATCCATGTAAAGGTAATGTATCTAGTAATCATCATGCATACTAACTAAATCCAAATCAATAATAATCCATGATCTAACATCTAACCATCATACTAACACAAAACATAATAGTATCCATAATATGATCAACAAGATCTCGGATCAAATATCTAAAAGTGTCAAAGGGATGTGGGCATTACATCCCCCTCTCCTTAGACTCGACTTCCTCTTGGAAGTCTTTGGAACAAATGTGGAAACTACACTCGTAATATTGTGGCATCCTCCCAAGTTGTTACGGTCTCATGATAACTGCTCCACTTTGTACCCATACCTAATCATTCTCTCGCCTCAAAGGCCCGGGATCTGTGATCTATGATAGAAATGGGCTCCACCATCACCTACCCCCGATCCTACACCTGCAATAATTTCTAGTTCAACACATGAGAAGGATATGTAATGTACCTCCTAAGGACATAAACATGAAACATATGTATGCAAGACATATTGGGTGGAAATGTTATACGGTAGGTCAAAGGGATGATACACTCCAAGATATCAAAAGGAATAATGAATCTAGAGCTAACTTAGAACCTTTTCCATAACGCATAGAGCTCTTTTTGGCCAAGCATGAAGGAACACATTCATTCCCACATCAAATCTACAAATCAATCCTATGCTGATCCACATACTTCTTCTACTGTCTTGTTCCTCTTGTAATCTCTACCCGATCAATGCTACCTCGCTCAATGTCCTATAAAAGATATGGTCCAAGAGATACTCTTTCCTCCAACCTCGTAGCAGCTAAGGGGTGTCCTGTACTCTCTACCATATAATGCCACGAAAACGAGCCATTCCTTTTGAACTTTGAAAAATGTTATTGTAGGAAAAATCCACTAAGTACGAGTAATCCTCCCACTTAGACTACTAATCCATCACATACATCCTAAGCATATCCTCCAAAATCTAATTCACTCACTCAATCTGGCCCATCTGTCTCAAGGTGATATGATGTGTTGAAGTTAATCCTTGTCTCGAGGACATACTGCATGGTAGTCTAGATATGAGAAGTGTACAAATAATTGTGGTCACAAATGATATTCCACAGAATCCCGTGTAACCTAAAAATCTTGTCTAAATAAAATCATGCCACTACTCTAACTATATAAGTGGTATTCACCAAAGAAAATTAAGCCACTTTTGTCAATTTATCAACTGTGACCATAGTGGTGTCATGGAGATATCTCAACATAGGTATCCCAACAATGAAATCCATGGACATGGCATCCCACTTCCATTCTGGTATGACATGAGGATAAAGAAGACCTGCTAGATGTTGATGCTCAGCCTTAACCCTCTAGCACTCTAAACATTGTGACACAAACTAAGCCACGTCTTGACGAAGTCCTCTCCAGTGGAATAACTATCGCAAGGTAATGGGAATCTGCTTCACCACAGGATTGGTTGAATAGGGTGCACAATGTGCCTCTACCAAGATGTCCTACCTCAAGCCTCCATCTTTGGGAACATATATCTTTCCTCTATTCCTTAGAATACCATTTTCCTTTAAGGAAAAACCATCACACTTCCCTCAAGGGGTCTCGTGACTCGATCTCTTCTCGCATCGCTATGTAGAAGATGTCAAGAGGAAGCTAATGAAGAATGCTTCTCCAAAAATTTGTGCTCACCGAGGTAGCCATAGTCACGTGTCTCTGTTTACTAAGAGCGTCTACTACCATATTCTCTTACCCCTTCACATGCTCTATCTCCATGTCATACTCATAAAACAACTCCATCCAATGCCGGTGACAAGCATTTAAAATGGGCTACATGAAGAGGTGGTGAAGAATCAAGTGATCTATCTTGAGTGTGAATCTCCATCCAAGAAGGAAATGTCTCCATCTAACCAAATCATGTACAACTACCTTAAGCTCATGATCCTTGAGTTTGCGAGACTTAAAAAAGATACAACCGTGCCATCCTACATCAACACACCTCCAAGCCCTACTAATGAAGCATCCTTGCAAACAAAGAACTCACCCCGTGGATACGGCACTACAAGAATGGTTGCTATTGTGAGGCTCTCCTTCAATGTCTTGAAGTCCCTGGTCACATCTATCCAACAAAAAAACTTATTCCCTTTCCTCCGAAGGGAAGTGATAGGGTGTAAAATTCGAGAGAAGTCCTAAACAAATCTCTTGTAATATCTTACTAATCCCATGATGTTGTGCACATTGGTAACTATGATGGGTATTGGCTAATCCATAATGGCTCTAATCTTGGAATGATTGATCGTGATACTTTCCCCAAAAATTATATGGCCCAAATACTTCACCTCTCGTCTCGAAAAAAAAGAACACTTCTCCAAGTTCCCGTAGAGCCGTGGCTCACAAAAGACATGAAGAACCTGTTGAAGGTGCCTCGTGCTCCTCACATGTACATGAGTATATAAATATTTATTCTAGGAAGATGAGCATGAAGTGATCTAAAGGTCCTAAATACCCCATTCATCAAACTCATAAACACTACGGGGCATTCGTCAAACAAAAAGGCACCATTGTGAACTCATAGTGCCCATATCTCGTACGGAAGGCGATCTTATGAATGTCTTCCTCTGAAATACTAGACTGATGGTAGCCTGAATTTAGATCAATCTTATAGAACACCGTGGCTCCATTCATCTAATCAAACAAGTTATCAATACGAGGAAGAGGATAACGATTCTTGATCGTTACTTTGTTCAACTGGTGGTAATTAATACACAACCGTAATGATCGATCCTTCTTCCTCATGAAGATCATCAGTACACCCCAAGGGGATACACTACTATAGATAAGGCCCTTCTCCTAAATTCCCTCAAGCTATAACTTGAGCTCACAGAGCTCCAGGGTGGTCATTCAATAAGGTGTCAGTGAGATAGGCTCTACTCCATAAACTATATCTATATGAAAATAAATCTCGCGTGGGGGTGGCATCCCTGGTAGTTTCCCTAGAAATACATCAAAAACTCTCTCAAGATGGGATGATTATCTAGTGATCGTACACTAGACCCATCCTAATCATTAATGACTATAACAAAGATACATCCGACAACCCGTCACACACACCACTTAAGCTACATAGACGAAATGGTGTGAATAGAAACGGGTCTCCCGACCCCAAGATCACCGACTCAACTCCTAAATCATCTACACAAGCTATAGTATTATGATAATAATCCATCCACGGCCATGTGTGTAGATAGCCAATCAATACCTAAGATGACTCCATTGAGCCTAAAGGAAGAATACAGAGATCTAAGTTGGTGGTGAAAGGTCCCAAATCTATAACACATTCGTTAACTAAGGAGTCTATAGAGATCTTGGCTCCATAAGCCATCTCAACATCCCAACTAAGACCTTGCCTAACTACCACTAGCCTACATTGCTCTACTAAAGATGGTGTAATGAAAGAATCAGAAGAACCAATCAAACAATACAGAGGTAGGAATACCACCAATGCTACATGTGGTCTCAATGACTGTGCTCTGGTGAACTTCTTGGTAGTTCTCAACCACTACATAAATCATGTGGCTATGTCCCATGTCACCAACTATTGGCTCAGAATTTGTGCCTTACCCTTGTTAGGGTTCTAAGGAAAATCTCTCTAAAAATTTCCATCTACTCCACATCTAAAACAAACACCCAATCATCTCCAAGGAGCAGCACTTCTAGTAGGTTCCCTAGAAGCCTGCAGTGTGGATCTTGATGATCTAGTTGTGGTCTATTGTGGCCTCTTTCGGTGAGCTCCTATTGACTAAACTCTAGGTCCACCCTATGTCTTAATGGGACCCCTAGGAGGAGACCCCATGCTCGACCTCTCTATGCATCGGCTCTTTGTGGAGGTCTATAAGGTGGATGAGACTACCTGCTGCTCATTGTTGTATGTTAAAGGATGATTGTGTTGTCCCCTTTCCACCATGAGGAAGAGGTATTAAACCTCTCGATCTATTCTCCAAAATTTGATGAATGTTGCTCTTGACTCAGTTTCTAGTCTTCTAGGTTTTACCGAGTCTCCTCTACAATATAGGCCTTCTCGAATGACCTCTACTAAATCTATGGATAGTTAATCCACACCTGCACCTCTAATATCCAAATTTAGGCCCCAGACATTTAACCTATGAATCCAAATTCCCGTAGAGCCGTGGCTCACAAAGACACCGAATAACCTATCAAAGGTGCCCCTCGTGCTCCTCACATGTACATGAGTATATCAAGATTTCGTCTAGGAAGATGAGCATGAAGTGATCTAAAGGTCCTAAATACCCCATTCATCAAACTCATAAACACTACAGAGCATTCGTAAAAAAAAAGGCACCATTATGAATTCATAGTGCCCATATCTCGTACGGAAGGTGGTCTTATGAATGTCTTCCTCTGACATACTCAACTTATGGTAGACTGAATTTAGATCAATCTTAGAGAACACCGTGGCTCCGTTCATCTAATCAAACAAGTTATCAATACGAGGAAGAGGATAACGATTCTTGATTCTTACTTTGTTCAACTAGCGGTAATTAATACAAAACCGTAATGATCCATCCTTCTTCTTCATGAAGATCATTAGTACACCCAAGGGGATACACTACTATAGATAAGGCCCTTCTCCTAAAGGCCCTCAAGTTATAACTTGAGCTCACAGAGCTCCTGTGGTGGTCATTCAATAAGGTGCCCGTGAGATAGGCTCTACTCCATAAACTAGATCTATATGAAAATAAATCTCGCATGGGGTGGCATCCCCTGGTAGTTTACCTAGAAATACATCAAAAAATCTCTCTCAAGATGGGATGATTATCTAGTGATCGTACACTAGACCCATCCTAATCTGTTAATGACTATAACAACATACATCCGACAACCCGTCACACACACCACTTAAGCTACATAGAAGAAATGGTGTGAATAGAAACGGGTCTCGACCCCAAGATCACCGACTCAACTCCTAAATCATCAACACAAGCTATAGTATTATGATAATAATCCATCCCGGCCATGTGTGTAGATAGCCAATCAATACCTAAGATGACTCCATTGAGCCTAAAGGAAGAATACGAGAGATCTAAGTTGGTGGTGAAAGGTCCCAAATCTACAAAACATTCCGTAACTCAAGGAGTCTATAGAGATCTTGGCTCCATAATCCATCTCAACATCCCAACTAAGACCTTGCCTAACTACCACTAGCCTACATTGCTCTACTAAAGATGGTGTAATGAAAGAATCAGAAGAACCAATCAAATAATACAGAGGTAGGAATACCACCAATGCTACATGTGCTCTCAAAGACCGTGTGCTCTGGTGATCTTCCTGGTAGTTCTCAACCACTACATAAATCCTGTGGCTATGTCCCATGTCACCAACTATTGGCTCAGAATTTGTGCCTTACCCTTGTTAGGGTTCTAAGGACAATCTCTCTAAAAATTTCCATCTACTCCACATCTAAAACAAACACCGATCATCTCAAGGAGCAAGCACTTCTAGTAGGTTCCCTAGAAGCCTGCAGTGTGGATCTTGATGATCTGGTTGTGGTCTATTGTGGCCTCTTTTGGTGAGCTCCTGTTGACTAAGCTCTAGGTCCACCCTGTGTCTTAATGGGACCCCTAGGAGGAGACCCCATGCTCTAACCTCTCTATGCATCGGCTCTTTGTCGAGGTCTATAAGGTGGACGAGACTGCTATCTATCTTGTTGTATGTTAAAGGATGATTGTGTTGTCCCCTTTCCACCATGAGGAAGAGGTATTAAACCTCTCGATCTATTGTCCGAAATTTGTTGAATGTTGTTCTTGACTCATTTTCTAGCCTCGCTTTGGGTTTTACCCGAGTCTCCTCTACAATATAGGCCTTCTTAATGACCTCTGCTAAATTCTATGGACAAATAATCACACCGCACCTCTAATATCCAAATTTAGGCCCCAGACAAACCTATGAATCCACACCTACTCATCCCGCATATTCTCTATATATTGAAGTAGATCTAGAAATCTACTCTCATACTCGCCACCGATAGAGAAGCCCGAGGTCATAGAACTCATCAATCCTCTCTTTGTATGAATCTCCATGATAGATATCTACTCTGAATCTCTCCACAAATAGCTCCTAGGTCACTATATCGAATGTACATGGAGCTTCTACTCCCGTATCCTCCACCATACTCCTACTCCATCCCTCGGTAGATGGATCGCAACACGAGCTTTCGTGTTGCTAGAACAATAAAAATGCTTGAATCAACCACTCAAGCTCACTAGCTGCATCTTCCTAAAATCTACTTGTATCACTTGAGTAATGTGACGTCCAAAGCTTCAATATTTTCCTGATGTGATCCGTTGTTGTGGTGCGTCGGCCTCTAGGTCTCTCTGCTCTCTCATCCCTAATTCTAGGGCTCGACACCTCTCTCTATGGTCTAGAACTTTGTCACCTTGTCTCCTAGGTGGTGACTCTACTGTAACTGATTCCACATGGGAGTTATCTCCTCTATGCCACTTGCTAAGTTGAGGAGATAGCTAACCCTCAATAGAAAGAGCTCTATCATGACTAGTTGCATGCCTTCCACCTAATCCTCCGCGACCTTAATATCCTGAAGGGTTTGTAAAATTTGAGGTAGAATGACTGCCACACCCTAATCCGGTGGTGGTAGTGGTGGTGGTGGTGGTGAATCTGAGTCTCTGTGAAGTTTATTCTCACTCCGTCTGAGCCTCCCGCATAGACCAAAGCGAGAGTTAGTTCATTTTTCTAAGTTATATAAATTCCATGTTTACTAAAACATACAAATTCTTGCTAACTTGTTTTCTAGATTTTAATGGGTGGGTTTAAATTTTCATGTCTCAAGTTTTCTAGTGTGCCCAAGGGTCTAAGCCTTTTAACCACTACTCGATACCAAATCAGTAGTGCACGTTTAAACAACCACTTGAGAGCTATGAAATAACCTAGGGTTAGCTATAAAATTATAGGATAATTTGTTTTTATTAGAAGTGTTCACAACCAAGTTGCCAGACAACAATTTTCCATTGGCAGGTTCCAAAACAAATCCTATTTACCAAAACACAAGTTTCCTTATTAAATTATATCAAGTTCACAAGGTTCAAAATTTAGGGTTACATGTTTTATTCAAGTTTAGGGAGTAATTTACCGTATGCCTTCTCTCTAACAGGCTCATAGTTTTAACTAGATTTTCTCTTACTTAACACTTTGAAAATTTCCCTAAAACATTTCCAATGGATAGGAATTTTTTTCACCTTCTCGGTGATATAAGGAAGTCCTTCTAACTCCTTATACAACTCAAGATATGAGTGGGTGGAGTTTCTAGGGCCAATTTTCCCCTATGGGTACACGTGGCAAGAGGAGTGGAAATGCACCTTGGGTGGTTTGGCAGGTCGCAGGGTGGCATAGGAAATTTTCCCATTACAAATCTCAAGAGCACAAAATATTCCATGCCCCATGGGTCCCTTGAGACACGTGTAAAATCCTAGCGCTAAGTGGAAAATAAGAAGGGAAGGGCGGAGCGGTGGGTGGATTTAGTACCTTGCACCCAACGAAGGAGGAAAGGAACAAAAGGTTGCGCAGTTCTGCGCACCCGTATAAGAACCAAGTCCGATGGGAAGGTGAAGAAGTGAGCCATGGGAGAAAGTTTAGAATTTTTCCAAGGGCCGAAAACCCAAAACAACAAAGGGCTCCACCCTACCCGCCGCCACCCCAAAGTGCCATGTGGTACCTTCTCATTGGTCGCGGGTCGGTGGGGCCGAATGTAAATTTTCCCCAATTTTTTTCAAAAGAATAAGTTTTAAATTTTAAAAAAGTCCACCCTTCCACCGGGCCATGTGGCAGCATATGATTGGTGTGGGCCGACTGTGGTGGCGAGGTAAAATGGGAAAATTTTCCCAAGGAAAATTATCAAAGGGATAATTTTTTAAATTTGGTCCACCCCTCATAGGGTGTCACGTGGCAGAGCCCTAATTTTTAAATTTTTCTATAGCTAGATTAAATCTTATTATTATTTGAATGGAAAATTGAAGTAAAACTTCAAATGGCCATAACTTGAGCTTGAAAGCTTGGTTTTGGGAAAACTAGGACTTTTCGGAAAGCTCTTGATGCCATATTTACACAAAAATCATCAATTTTTTAAATTGATGAATTTTGAGAGGTCAATTTAATGAATTTTGAGGGTTTTTTTCAAAATCTCAATTTGGTTAAATTAGATCTCCTCCTTCGTTCAACATATCAAAAAGACATGGAGGATTAGTCTAGGGAGGGTTTAGAGTGTTTTAGGAAGTTTAATTTGTTCAATTAGTTTTAAACTTTATTTCTCGACAAAAGATAGAAAAATGACTGTGCAAGTTCCAAATTGGATTTTTATAAGGTTGGAAAGTTCTTTCTTAAATGTTAAGGTAAATTTAAGTTCCTTAGGACTTACTAAGTCTAAATTTTAATGTTTCTTATCTTATTGTTTGGTATAAGTTTGAAATACTATTTTTATTAAAATTTGGATTACCAGAATGAATTTTATGGCGGTGAATTGTTTCTTTTAAATTGGTTTATCAATTTGTCCTTTGAATGTGTATATATTTCCTAAACTTACAAATAAATTTTCTTGAATAAAACATTCATTGAATTCTAAATTAAATTCTAGTTTAGATTTCAATTCTAATGCACAATTAAAAAGAGAACAATACAGCTTTAGCTTTCTCATATGTATTTTATTTCCATTGCAATAAAACACATCCTCAATCACCATTTGATATTCCCATTTCAATTACAACAAGCTGAGTAAGAATGAGCTTGCAATTTCTTTATTGAATTCAAACAGAGAACATCTTTACAACTTATCTCTTTCTTTTAACTTTGAAATACAATAAACCATACATATACATTCTTTTCATTTCTTTACAAACAAAGACTGGAATACATCTCTTTACATTTCTCAATTAAAATTCAAATTTCCTTCATTAATACAAATGGTTTCTCACTAAAAACATTATACAACTCATCCCCTCAAGGTGGGAAAGGTTACAATGAATTTGCTCAAAAGATTGGGACTGTCAAAATTGTATATCTTCTTGCTCCAAACAACAACATGCTAGTTTCTCCATATTTTCATCATTGATCACAACAAGGAAGGGGTAAAGGCAATGCTCTCCACCCAACCAAGACATCCAATGAGAAAGGAGAATCCATCCTTCCTCATTGGCCCCCGAGACCCAACCAAATTGAAATAGAGAATGAGAATCAACTCATGGCAACATGGCTTCCACAAACATACAAGCAACATTTTCACATGCACATATCAATAAGATAATCATTCCAAACAAGAACAATAGTTCACAACTGGATTTGAAATTATTCACACAACACATAGGCTTGATCAAGCAAGCCAACAAGAGCAAGGAACTATGGGTAACTACTTATGCCTCCCTATTTTGAATTGGGCATCCACGTAAATCATACCACCAATAAACATATCAAATCCCATGAACCTTATATCTCCTAACCCCTCCTTATGCCCCCAAAGAGTAAGAAATGCAAGAAATTTATTTTGCAAGGTGGATCCCAATCCAAAACTCCTCCATAATAAAACTAGTCCCATTGGCAATCGCTTATGCCCACCATTGGAAATCCCCATGGCCTTCTCCTATACCATATCCAAAGAACTCTACCTATCCAGCCAAAAAAACACAAAACACATTCACCATTTAAACATGCATGGAAGAGAAAGAAAACATTTAAAAAGAAGCCCAAGATCCTACATCTCCATAATGGATTTTGTTCCAAGATCCTCAAGCTTTCCAAAAGGTCAAAGTGCAGTCCAAAACCAGAAATGTTCAAGCATGCAATGATTCCCAACTTCCTCCACAACAAGCTCCCAAAACAAAAAGAAAAATGTGCCCCCAAGAGGAAAGGAAAAGTTTCAACAAACATAAACAAGCAAGGAGTTTCAATTTTATAGGAGAAGGAAGACAAGAGGATGATGTGGATCCATGTGGGATGCCACATCATTATTTTTCAACCCCAAGAGGAAATCAACATCACTTACCAAATCACAATAAATAAAATGACAATATGACTTAGACACTCCAAAATGACCCATACTCCAAAATGATTGAATTAAAAATATGTAAGGGAAGTGCAATTAAAAATTCCAAATTGTCATTTCAAAAAGTAATAAAATGCCTAAATTTAACCTCCAAACTATAGGTATGGTTGGTGAATCATTTTAAGAGGTGTGGGAAAAGTTTTACTTATCCCACAAGCTTCCAAATTTGGCCTCCAAGGACAAATTCGAATTCTTAAGGAGATGAAGTGTCTTACACTCCAATAATCTATCTTACATAACTCTTACATATCTCTTACACCTTCTTACACATTTATTACACATTGTTTAAACATTAATATTTAAAATCAACAACTTCATTAATTACATTCCATATCCCAATTTAATTTAATTAAATTTTAACTATATGATCTCTCACATTAATCTATCGATTTAAATTAAGTACAAGAAGGAACACATTACTAATAAAATACATACAACAATAATTAACAAAAAGGAACACATAATAAAATACATATCACATGGTCACATATAATAGAAATCCCCCGCATGGGAATCCCTAATAAACACACACACACAAAACAGTTGCCATGGTGACGTTGTTGATTTCACCCATAATTCTAATATGGTTAGTCTCCAGTCCCCTGACATTGTTGTGATTTTTGACCTGAAAAAATGCAAATACCTCCTTCGGCCTCATGGTGATATCAAACCATCCAAAATGATATAAACAACAATTGAAAATTATCTAAACACATGAATCACAAGAATATCAAGAATTTAACATTATCATTTTTAATTCATAAATCAACTATATCATCTTCTAGGCTATTCCATATTAGGTCTACTCAAAACATCAAATTTTACAAGTCCAAATAAACATCTATAATATGTCCATGTCAAACAATATATCATCATCCATGTAAAGGTAATGTATCTAGTAATAATCATGGATACTAACTAAATCCAGATCAATAATAATCCATGATCTAACATCTAACCATCATACTAACATAAAACATAATAGTATCCATAATATGATCAATAGTATTCGGATCAATATCTAAAAGTGTCAAAGGGATGTCGGCATTACATCCCCTCCCTTAGACTCGACTTCCTCTTGGAAGTCACTAGAAAAAATGTGGAAACCGCACTCGTAATATTGTGACATCCTCCCAAGTTGTTACAGTCTCATGATATATGTCCCACTGTACCCATCGCTAATTAATCTCTCTACCTCAAAGGCCTAGGATCCTGCAATCTATGATACGGATGGGCTCCACCATCACCTACCTCCGATCCTACACCCGCAATAGTGTCTAGTTCAACACATGAGAAGGATATGCAATGTACCTCCTAAGGAAAGAAACATGAAACACATCATGTATGCGAGACACACTAGGTGATAATGCTAGATAGTAGGCCAAAGGGTGATACACTCCAAGATATCAAAAGTACCAATTAATCTAGGAGCTAACTTAGAACCTTTTCCATAGCAGTATAGAGATCTTGTGTGGTCGGACATGAAGGAACACCTTCATGCCCACATCAAAGCTACTGATCAATCCTATGCTTTGATACGCATACTTCTTCTACCTCGTCCTATGCCTCCTGCAATCTTTGTTTGATCAACCCTACCTACTACTTCATCTCCTTTAAAATATTTGGTTCAAGAGATACTCTATCCTCCAACCTGTCCCGGCCTAAGGCATGTCTTGCACTCTCTACCATATAATTCATAAAAGGAGCCATGCCTATCGAACATTGAAAAGCTGTTATTGTAGGAAAACTCCACTAATTATAGGTACTCCTCTCACTTAGACTGCTAATCTATCACATACATCCTAAGCATATCCTCCAAAATCTGATTCACTCACTTGATCTATCCATCTTTCTCATGGTGATATGATGTGTTGAAGTTAATCCTCATCTTGAGGAAATTCTGCATGGTAGTCTAGATATGAGAAGTGTACAAAGGATTGTGGTCACAAATGATCTTCCACGAAATCCCGTGTAACCCGACAATCTCATCTAAATAAACTTGTGCCACTACTCTAACTATATAAGTGGTTTTCACTAGAGAAAAGTGAGCTACTTTTGTCAATTTATCAACCTGTGATCATAATGGCGTCATGGTGATTTCTCAACATAGGTATCCCAACAATGAAATCCATGGAAATGGCGTCCCACTTCCATTCGGTATGGCATGAGGATAAAGAAGACTTTTTGGATGTTGATGTTTGGCCTTAACCCTCTAGCACTTTAAACACTATGACACAAAGTAAGCCACGTCTCAAGGAAGTCCTCTCCAGGTGGTATAACTATCACAAGGTAATGTGCATCTTCTTCACCATGGGATGGGCTAAATAGGGTGCACAATGTGCCTCTACCAAGATGTCGCCTCAAGCCTCCATCTCTAGGAACATATATCTTGCCTCTATTTTTGAGAAGACCATCTCGCCTCTAATGAAAAACCATCACACTTCCCCTCAAGGGGTTTACGTGACTCGATCTCTGCTCATACGCCATGTAGAAGATGTCAAGAGGAAGTCTGCTAAAGAATGTTAGTCTACAAATTTGTGCTCACTTTGAGATAGCCATAGCCACATGTCTCTATTTTCCGAGAGCGTCTACTACCACATTCTATTTTCCCTTCACATGATCTATCTCCATGTCATACTCACAAAAAAATCCATCCAACGTCGCGATGAGCATTTAGATTGGGCTGCATGAAGAGGTGGTGAATACTCAAGTGATCTATCTTGAGTGTGAATATCCGTCCAATAAGGAAATGTCTCCATCTAACGAAATCATGTACAACTGGTGTAAGCTCAAGATCATGGGTAGGATAATTAAGCTCATGATCCTTGAGTTTACGAGACTCAAAAGATACAAACCCGCCATCCCGCATCAACACACCTCCAAGCCCTACTAATGAAGTATCCATGCAAACAAAGAACTCACCCTGTGGATCTCACACTACAAGAATTGGTGCTATTGTGAGGCACTAATTCGATGTTCTAAAGGCTTGGTCACATCTATCGACGAAACAAACTTCTTCCCTTTCCTCCGCAGGAAGTGATAGGGTGCACAAATCAAGAGAAGTCTGAACAAATCTATGGCAATATCCTACTAATCCCATGAAGCTATGCACCTTGGTAACTATGATGGGTGCTAGCTAATCCATAATGGCTCTAATCTTGGAATGATCATTGCGATACCTTCCTAGAAATGATATGGCACAAATCTTTGCACCTCTTGTCTAAAAAAAGCACACTTCTCTAAGTTCCCGTAGAGCTGCTTACTCACGAAGACACTAAATAACTTTTTGAAGGTGCCTCGTGCTCCTCACATATACGTGAGTATAAAATATTTCATCTAGGAAGATGATCAGAAGTGATCTAAAGGTCATGAATACGCCATTCATCAAACTCATAAACACTACGGGGCATTCGTCAAACAAAAGGCATCACTTTGTGAACTCATATTGCCCATATCTCATACGGAAGGCGGTGTGTATGAATGTCTACCTCGACATACTCAACTTATGGTAGCCTGAATTTAGATCAATCTTATAGAACACCATGGCTCCCTTCATCCGATCAAACAAGTCATCAATACAAGAAGAGGATAATGATTATTGATCGTTACTTTGTTCAACGGCGTAATTAATACACAACCGTAATGATCTATCCTTCTTCTTCATGAAGATCATCAGTACACCCCAAGGGGATACACTACTATAGATAAGGCCCTTCTCCTAAAGGCCCTCAAGCTATAACTTGAGCTCACAGAGCTCCAGGGTGGTCATTTAATAAGGTGCCTATGAGATAGGCTCTACTCCATAAACTAGATCTATATGAAAATAAATCTCATGTGGGGGTGGCATCCACAGTAGTTGCCCTGGAAATACATCAAAAAATCTCTCAAGATGGGATGATTATCTAGTGATCGTACACTAGACCCATCCTAACATGTTAATGACTATAACAACATACATCTAACAACCCCGTCACACACACCGCTTAAGCTACATAGAAGAAATGGTGTGAATAGAAACGGGTCTCGACCCCAAGATCACTGACTCAACTCCTAAATCATCTACACAAGCTATAGTATTATGATAATAATCCATCCTGGCCCTGTGTGCAGATAGCCAATCAATACCTAAGATGACTCTATATGAGCCCAAAGGAAGAATACGGAGATCGAGGTGGTCGTGAAAGGTCCTAAATCTATAACACATTCCTTAACTAAGGAGTCCATAGAGATCTTGGCTCCGAAGCCATCTCGACATCCCAAATAAAACCTTTCCTAACTACCACTAGCCTCGCATCGCTTTACTAAAGATGGTGCAATGAAAGAATCATAATAACCATAATCAAACAATACAGAGGTAGGAATACCACCAATGCTACATGTGGTCTCGGTGACTATGCTTTGGTGCTCTGCCTCGTAGTTCTCAACCACCTGCATAAATCCTATGGTTGCATCCCATGTCACCAACTTTCGGCTCAAAAATTTGTGCCTTACCCTTGTCAGTGTTCTAAGGACAATCTCTCTAAAAATTTCCATCTACTCCACATCCAAAGAAACCTCCGATCCTCTCGAAGGAGCAGCACCTCCAAATATGTGCCCTAAAATCTGTGGTGTGGATCTTGATGATCTGTTTGTGGTCTATTGTGGCCTCTTTGGAAATCTCCTACTTGAATAAGCTCTAGGTCCACGATGTGTCCTAATGGGCCCCCAGGAGGAGACCCCATGCTCGACCTCTCTATGCATCAACTCTCTCGTGGAGGTCTATAAGGTGGATGAGCTGCTCATCGTTACTACTTCAGCTTAAAGGATAACTAAGTTGTCCCCTTTCCACCATGAGGAATAGGTGTTGAATCTCTATATCTATTGTCCTACATCTACCGAATGTGGCTCCCGACTCGGTTTCTAGCCTTCTCGGGTTTTACCACGAGTCTCCTCTCGTAATATAGGCCTTCTCAACGGCCTGCGCTAAAGTCTATGGACAAAGTGAATCCACACTGCACCTCCAATATCCAAATTTAGGCCCAGATGAACTCGTGAATCTACAAATGCTCATCCTACATATGCTCTATATATTGAAGTAGATCTAGAAATCTACTCTCATACTCGCCATTGATAGAGAAGCTGACGGAGGTCATGGAACTCATCAATCCTCTACTGTATGAACCTCCGTGATAGATATCTACTTCTGAATCTCTCCTCAAATAGCTCCCTGTGTCACTTTGTCTCTAAATCTACATGGAGCTTCTGCTCCTCTGTCCTCCACCATACTCCTACTCCATCCCTCAGTAGATGGATCACAACATGAGCTTTCATGTTGTTAGAAAATGACAAAGCTTGAAGCATCCACTCAAGCTCACTAGCCAAGCCTCTTCCTGAAATCTACCTATATCACCTGAGTAATGTGAGGGCCAAAGCTTCAAGATCTCACTGATATGATCCGCTGCTATGGTCTTTCGGCCTCTAGGTCTCTCTGCTCGCTCATCCCTAAGCCTAGGGTGCTTTGAGACATCTGTCTATGGTCTAGAACTTTGTCACCTGTCTCTTAGGTGGTGACTCTACTTTTACTTACTCCACATGGGAGTTCTCTCCTCTATGCCCCTTGCTAAGTGGAGGAGATACCTGAACCTTGATAGAAGGAGCTCTATCATGACTAGTAGCATTCCCTCCACCTAATCCTCATCGTAGATCGACATTAATAGCTTGAAGGGTCTGCAAAATCGAGGTAGAATGACCGCCACACCCCGATCTCGGTGGTGGTTGTGGTGGTGGTGGTGGTGAATCGAGTCTCGTGAAGGTTTTTCTCACTCCATCCGAGCCTCCCGCATATACCAAAGTAAAATTTAGTTCATTTTGTGAAGTTATACAACTTCCATGTTTACTAAAACATATAAATTCTCGCTAACTTGTTTTCTAGATTTTAATGTGCTAGGTTTAAATTTTCATGTCTCAAGTTTTCTAATGTGCCCAAGGGTCTAAGCCTTTAAACCACTACTCGATACCAAACTCAGTAGTGCATGTTTAAACAACTACTTGAGACCTAAGAAATAACCTAGGGTTAGCTAGAAAATTATAGGATAATTTTTTTTATTAGAAGTGTCCACAACCAAGTTGCAAGACAATAGTTTTCCATTGGAAGGTTCCAAAACAAATCCTATTTACCAAAACACAAGTTTCCTTTATTAACTTATATCAAGTTCAAAAGGTTCAAAATTTAGGGTTACATGTTTTATTCGGGTTTAGGGAGTAGTTTACCCCCATGCCTCGCTCTCTAATGAGCTTAGAGTTTTAACTATATTTTTCTCTTACTTAACACTTTGAAAATTTCCCTAAACCATTTCCAATGGATAGGAATTTTCTCACCTTTCTCGGTGATATAAGGAAGTCCTTATAACTCCTTATACAACTCAAGATATGAGTGGGTGGAGTTTCTAGGGCCAATTTTCCCCTAAGGGTACACGTGGCAAGAGGAGTGGAAATGCACCTTGGGTGGTTTGGCAGGTCGTAGGGTGGCATAGGGAAATTTTCCCATTGCAAATCTCAAGGGCACAAAATATTACATGCCCCACGGGTCCCTCGGGACACATGTCAAATCCTAGCACCAAGCGAAAAATAAGAAGGGAAGGGCGGAGCGGTGGGTGGATTTAATACCTTCCACCCAATGAAGGAGGGAAGGAAGAAAAGGTTGCAGTTCCGCGCACCAAAGATAAGAACCAAGTCCGAGGAGAAGGTGGAGAAGTGGGCCATAGGAGAAAGTTTAGTATTTTTCCAGGGCGTAAAACCCAAAACAACAAAGGGCTCCACCCTACCCGTTGCCACTCCCCAAAGTGCCACGTGGCACCTTCTCATTGGTCGCGGGTCGGTGAGGCCAAAATAGAAATTTTCCCAAATTTTTTTCAAGAGAATAATTTTTAAGTTTGAAAAAATTTCACCCTTCCACATAGGGCCATGTGGCAGGCCCCGATTTTTAAATTTTTCTATAGTTAGATTAAATCTTATTATTATTTGAATGCCAAATTGAAGTAAAACTTAAAATGGCCATAAATTTAGCTTGAAATCTCAGTTTTGGGGACATGAGGACTTTTGGAAATATCTCAATGCCATATTTACACAAAAATCATCAATTTTTAAATTCATGTTTTTTTATGTCAATTTAATGAAAACAATCATAGGGGTCCCAATTAGTGAACTAACAGTGTTCAAAATCTCAATTTGGTTAAATTAGATCTCCTCCTTCGCTCAACATGTCAAAAATACATGGAGGATTAGTCTAGGGAGGGTTTAGAGTGTTTTAGGAAGTTTAATTTGTTCAATTAGTTTCAAATTTTATTTCTCTGACAATAGACAGGAAAATGACTTTGCAAGTACCAAATTGGATTTTTATAAGGTTGGAAAGTTATTTCTTAAATGTTAAGGTAAATTTTAGTTCCTTAGGACTTACTAAGTCTGAATTTGAACATTTCTTATCTTATTGTTTGGTATAATTTTGAACAGTTCATTTTTATTAAAATTTGGATTGTCGAATGATGTTTATGAGAATGGACTATTTATTTTAAATTGGTTTATCCATTTTTCCTTTGAATGTGTATATATTTCCTAAATTTAGCCAAATAAATTTCCTTGATTAAAACAACCATTCATTTCTAAATTAAATTGCAGTTCAAATTTCAATTCTAATGCACAATTCAAAAGTGAACAATACAGTTTAGCTTTCTCATACATATTTTCTTTCCATTGCAATAAAACACAACCTCAATCACCATTTGATATTCCCATTTCAATTACAAAAATGTGAATAAGAATGAGCTTGCAATTTCTTTATTGAATTCAAACAAAGAACATCTTTACAATTTATCTCTTTCTTTTAACTTTGAAATATAATAAACCATACATATACATTCTTTTCATTTCTTTACAAACAAAGACTGGAATACATCTCTTTACATTTCTCAATTCAAATTCAAACTTCCATCATCAATACAAATGGTTTCTCATTAAAAACATTATACAACTCATCCACTCAAGATGGGAAAGGTCACAATGAATTTACTCAAAACATTAGGACTGTCAAAATCGTATATCTTCTTTCTCCAAACAAGAGCATGCTAGTTTCTCCATCTTTTCATATTTGATCACAACAAGGAAGGGGAAAGGCAACGCTCTCCACCCAACCAAGACATCCAATGAGAAAGGAGAAGCCATCCTTCCTCATTGTCCACCGAGCCATAACCATATTAAAATAGAGAATGTGAATCAACTCATGGCAACAAGGCTTCCACAAACATACAAGTAGCATTTTCACATGCACAGATCAATAAGATACTCATTCCAAACAAGAGCAAGTAGTTCACAACCGCATTTGGAATTATTCACACAACACATAGGCTTGATCAAGCAAGCCAACAAGAGCAAGGAACTATGGGTAACTACTTATGCCTCCCTATTTTTAATTGGGCATCCACATAAATCATACCACCAAAGTAATCATATCAAATCCCATGAACCTTATATCTCCTAACCCCTCCTTATTCCCCCAAAGTTTATCCCTTATGCCCCGCAAAAGAGTAAGAAATGAAAGCAATTTCTTTTCCAAGGTGGATCCCAATCCAAAACTCCTCAATAATAAAACGGGTCCCATTGGCAATCACTTATGCCCCCATTGGAAATCCCCATGGCCTCTCCTATACCATATCCTAAGAACTCTACCTATCCAAAGCCAAAAAAACACAAAACACATTCACCATTTAAACATGTATGGAAGAGAAAGAAAACATTTAAAAAGAAGCTCAAGATCCTACCTCTCCATAATGGATTTTGTTCCAAGATCCTCAAGCTTTCCAAAAGGTCAAAGTGCAGTCCAACACCAATAATGTTCAAGCATGCAATGATTCCCAACTTCCTCCACAACAAGCTCCCAAAACAGCAAGAGAAATGTGCCCCAAGAGGAATGGAAATAGTTTCAACAACCATAAACAAGCAAGGAGTTTCAATTTTTAGGAGAAGGAAGAGAAGATGATGATGTGGATCCATGTGGGATGCCACATCATTCTTCCTTAACCCCAAGAGGAAATCAACATCACTCACCAAATCATAATAAATAAAATGACAATATGACTTCCACACTCTAAAATGACCCATACTCCAAAAGGACTGAATTAAAAATATGTAAGGGAAGTGCAATTAAAACTTCCAAATTGTCATTTCAAAAATAAGTGCAATGAACCTTATATCTCCCAACCCCTTCTTATCCCCCAAAGTTTATCCCTTATGCCCCCAAGAGTAAGAAATGCAAGCAATTTCTTTTGCAAGGTGGATCCCAATCCAAAACTCCTCAACAATAAAACTGGTGCCATTGGAAATCCCTTATGCCCCCCATTGGAAATCCGCATAGCCTTCTCCTACACCATATCCTAAGCATTCTACCCAATAAGCCAAAATAAAACACAAAAACATTCACCATTTAAACATGCATGCAAGAGAAAAAAACATTTAAAAAGAAGCTCAAGATCCTACCTCTCCATAATGGATTTTGTTCCAAGATCCTCAAGCTTTCCAAAAGGTCAAAGTGCAGTCCAACACCAGAAATGTTCAAGCATGCAATGACTCCCAACTTCCTCTACAACAGGCTCCAAAACAACAAGAAAAATTCACCCCCAAAAGGAATGGACAAAGTTTCAATAACCATAAACAAGCAAGGAGTTTCAATATTTTAGGAGAAGGAAGAGAAGATGATGATGTTGATCCATGTGGGATGCCACATCATTCTTCCTCAACCCCAAGAGGAAATCAACATTACTCACCAAATCATAATAAATAAAATGACAATATGACTTACACACTCCAAAATCACCCATACTCCAATAGGACTGAATTAAAAATATGTAAGGGAAGTGCAATTAAAACTTCCAAATTGTCATTTCAAAAAGAAATAAAAATGTCTAAATTTAACCTCCAAACCATAGGTATTGTTGGTGAATCATTTTAAGAGGTGTGGGACAAGTTAAAATTGTCCCACAAGCCTCCAAATTCAGTCTCCAAGGACAAATTCGAATTCTTAAAGAGATGAAGTGTCTTACACTCCAAAAATATATCTTACATAAATCTTACATATCTCTTACACCTTCTTAGACATTTCTTACACAATCTTCCAACATTAATATTTAAAATCAACATCTTCATTAATTACATTCCATATCCCAATTTAATTTAATTAAAGTTTAACTATATGATCTCTCACATTAATCTATCACATTTAAATTAATTACAAAAAGAACACATTACTAATAAAATATATACAACAATACTTAAAAAAAAAAGGAGCACATAATAAAATACATATCCCATGGTCACATATAATGGAAACCCCCGCCATGGGAATCCCTAACAAACACACACACACAAAAAAGTTGCCATGGTGACCTTGTTGATTTCACCAAGAATTCTAATATGGTTAGTCTCCAGTCCCCCAACATTGTTGTGATTTTTATCTGTAAAATGTAAATACCTCCTTCGGCCTCATGGCCATATCGAACATCAAAATCATATAAACAACATTTGAAAATTATCTAAACACATGAATCACAACAATATCAATAGTTCAACATTATCATTTTTAATTCATAAATCAACTATATCATCATCTAGGTTATGCTATACTAGGTCTACTCAAAATATCGAATGTCACAATTCCAAATCAACATCTATAATATGTCCATGTCAAAAAATATATCATCATCGACGTAAAGGAAATGTATCTAGTAATCATCATGCATACTAACTGAATCTAGATCAATAATAATCCATGATCTAACATCTAACCATCATACTAACACAAAACATAATAGTATCCATAATATGATCAACAATATCAGGATCAATATATAAAAGTGTCAAAGGGAAGTGGGAACTACAAAATTTACATGAGTGACATCGGTCATGTTGTGTCATAAGTAATCAAAGTCATTTATTTCCTAAGCGGCATCGAGTCACCTACCATTACCATTTCACCCACATTCAGACCATTTTGACCTAAAAACATTACTAAATACATACCTATTGACCCTCCCAACACCTATTACACCCTACCCACAAGCCTAAATTACCTGTACATGTCCTTACCTACGTTTAGGGACATGTTATTTACCTATACCTAGGCCTTACCCATGCCATGACCTATATACCCTAACCTGAACCACCTTTTGTGACATTGGAATTTTCTTACTTGCTATACGGTGTGATTTTGTTGCTCATGTTATTTAGCCTAATGACCTTACCTTACCTATTTTTGTGTTTTTATCCCCATGAAACCTTTTATGTACCGAATCATACATAAATGTTCCCGCACCTAACCTAAGTTGTGTTTCTGGGCCATATTCTATACCCTTGATACCTGAAACACTTCCACCTCATTTGGATAAACCTATTGACCTTAGAAGATGTATATTTTGTAAGATATTCCATTTGGTACTTTGTGTCATAGTCTATACATGTGCGTTCATTTTATTACCATTACCCTTACCTAATATGACCCTTAAACCATTACCCAAAGTGCCCATACCCTCCCCTACAACCCACCTACCCTCACTTTCATCACTTACCCATTTATCAAACCACTCACCGACTGTCTAACACCTCATCAGTTCCTAGTTTGAGGGGCATCACCTCAACCCACACTTGGGGTAGCCTCACCTTTATCCCTACTTTGGGAAACCCCACTCTCACTTATATTTGAGGAAACCAATTCCTATTTTTTTGTACATTGCTTATCAATACAACCTATACGAAAAAAAGGGGAAAATGTAGACACCAAATTTGGGTCACACTCTCCTTGGTCTCATTTCAAAAGTTAAAATAATGTGCTCACCTAATCATGATCCCTTTACCCCACATTCATATTAATTTAATTACTTACAATTGAATTAATACCCATCCTCACATTATTTATTAATTTAATTAAATTAATTTATAGCTCACCCAGCCACATCACCTAGACACCTCACCATGGACTTATTCTTAGCCTATTAATTAACTAAGACTTAGTCTCTACTTATCTTAACTAACTGAGACTTAGTCTAACCCTAACATTAAATTCATATTCCTTCTCCAACAACATTCCCGCTTATCTAAGTGCTAACCATCACTTGAGACCGGAATAACAAGAAAAGCATGCCAAAAATAGCCAAGATCTGCTATTTTTGGTAAACCTAGGATTTCCCACCTAATCGATCTTTGGTTAACCCAAAATCACCGCTCGTAACCTTGACCATCATCGGTTACCATATATACAGTTCTATAACCTTTTTCCCAGGTTGGTCATTTTCATTCAGGATCTCATTCTTCTAGAGACTTGGAGCACTCAAATTTCTTTAGCACTTAGGAAAAATAAGACACATTGGAGCACTACCAACATCATTTATCATTCATAATCATTGTCACGATCAAAGAGTCACAACAAAGATACATAGAGGTCTTAAATTCTGCGGCACGAACACAATGACTCTTCTCTCTAGATGTCTATTATCACCATCTACATCACCTACTTCCTCTAATCTATTTTACAATAAGTATTTAACATATCTACATCTAATCTCTAGTTTCCTTGTGTAGATTTATTTACTCATCTCTGTAATCTATTTCTCTCCACATCCATATACTTCCTTCCTTCTATCAACACATCACCTAATCATACCCATACTTTTCACCCATCTTCACCCCTCTCGAGTCATCTCCGAGTCTTCATAACCATTTTATGACCCCACCCTAACCATTTCCAACCTCTGTGTAACCACAGGGAGTCTAGAAAACCAATTCTAATAAATTTCTACTCATTGCCCTCTACCGATGCTCATTATAAAATCGATGTCAGTCACTCTTCCTAACCAACATCATTCGTTAAAATGACACCGATTCATCGTGTCTAATAATATATCTCAAACCAACAAGCTAATACCCACTTCCTAATAGCCCAGAACCATTTCTAATCCTTACTAGACCTTACCTAGAGCCTGTACTAGACCTGCAACTCAACACCAACCAATCAACCCTCCTGTTTTGACCTTAAACAACCTTTTACATGACCTTTATTATTGTTTTGTATGAGATACCTAAATCATTTCAATTCCAATAGGATATTTACTTCATGTATGATTTAACTAGCATTAATATTGTTATATAAAAGTGGATTGATATCCTATTTAGGAAGTATCACGCTTCCCAAATCTAGCTTCTACTAGGCAGTCCACTCATTGTTTTGTTTAACTCTATTTGGTGGTATTTTTTTATATCTATAGGTAGTTCCTCCTAGCCAAAAGGGAGAACTCACATCCATTCTAATCCATAAGTCATATACGCATGCATTCAAAATTCAACCAATATTACAACAAGTATTCCTCCTTTACCTTCTACCCTTATCTGTTTGATTAATCTACTAAGAATTTGGTGAAACATAGAATATAAAGATTCTAAGTTCAATATCAAAAGGGTTTTAACTATATCATGGATTTGAACTGAAGAGGTTGTTTTAATAAATTGAGTCTCGAAGAAATTGTCTAATGGTGAAATGAACAATCCTATCAAAATATAACAAAGAAGATAGTCAAAAACAAGAATATAGTTAACTCAAGTCATAAAAGAAGATTGGTTTTCTCATTTCAAGTAACCCAATTCTCCTTCATAAGAAAGGATTCAAAATAGTGAAAATCAAAACACACCTAGAATGGGATTTTAATTGATTTTTTATTCCTTTAATCTTTGAACTGAGATTCACTAAAAAGATAAGTTGATAATTTAAATATAGAGCCAACATCGCATCTTATCGTAACCCATAAAAAATTTAGTTATTGTTAAACTTAAAACAAAAATACAACCAGATCACCATTTCATAAAGGTATCAACCCTATTATTTGTATCTTCCAACTTATCACCAAATATTTTTACGAAAAAATATTAAAATAACCATAATATTGTATGCAAAAACCACTCACAAATCCATAATAATCATCCAAAAATAATAATCCAACAATATTAATCATAACTAAAGTGACTCAAATCATTTTGCTTGTTAGTCGTTGAAACCGACTAAGGCTAACAAACAAAATAATAATAACCAATAGTAAATAACAAGCCAATAACAAGATAACCATGAAATCATTCCAAAATCATTCAAAACCAAGAATATTGCAATCGAGTCATATTTAAGCGTTCGAACTACGTAAACAATAAAAACCGACCACAAAATTCTAACCCTAAAATTTTTTTAGTAACTCTAAGATTTTTTTCATGAAATCAATTAAATAAATCAAAGCGATGTAATGAGTTAGAGCCTATCATGCTTGGTAGTGATCCTACGATACTTTTCCAAGATCCTTGAGTTTTCCATCACAATTTTGCAATGATAACCATAAAACTTTGTCAGAATCTGAAATAAAAAAACTCCATACCCTTTCTTCCCATATTATATTATAGATTCAACAATAAATTTTCTCAATTATTTCCGCCATACAATGAAAAATTTAAGAATGCAACTAAATCAAACTATCAATTTTTAAAATGGGAAAACAACATACGAAGAGCCATTGAGATTGAACAAAAAAAATGAATGGTCAAACCAAACCTCTTTCTTTTCCTCCAATCCATCTTGGAGTTTCCAAAGGTGGTTTTCAACTTTTGTCGAGATCAATAAATTCCAAGATAGTTTGAGAGTCCTCTAGAAGATCCGCCAACCGCCAAATAACTCTAAAGAACAACTAACAATTGATAAACATGCATCATATTCTAACTAGCCAACTAGAGTCGTTCGCCAAGTTTATCTTGGCTTCCTCCAAGAATGGTTCAAGATTTCATTGAATGAAATTTAATTTCCTTAGTACAATGTGGATTGGCACCCAAAAGCCTTGCTGAAAACTTTAGGGTTTAAGTAACCAAATTCACGAGCCTAGGTTAGGTTTAAGTCCCTCGTAGGTTTAGGTCTTAGGTCCCTTTCTAAGCAATGTAAACCTTAGCTTAGGATATTAATGAGTTCCTCTAGGTAGTTTAGGAATTAGAATCCCCTTAAAAAATACATCCCATCATAGATTAGGATAAAATGCCTTAAGCATAGTTAGGTTCTCAAAAGAATAATATCACCTTAATGTAGTTTCAATTAGGTCTATACTAACATGTATTAACTTAAAACATTTAACATGAACATTACTAACATGCGCAAACATCACAAAGTGATCAGATATCACTAAAAGAGTGCATTTATTGGATTCTTCCAGGATTCGGTGGCATCTCTTCATTCGGACCTGGTTGTGATGACATGTTTGTAATAAGACAAAGTCAATTAGACTTAATAAAAGGATCATACTACTTATCAATCGAAGGCATGCCTTCTATCACTGAAATTGATCCAACATATAACCATCCCTTTATTAGTAGTCAATAAACCATAGTTCACATTAAATATTGTAACTTAAGTATCTTACCAGCGTAGTCCATTGGATAAAATTTAACTTAAATCACATGGTTTATACAGATTATACCTCCAACTTAGGATAATGATCATATGGATAAAATCCAACATTAGTATAATTATGATACATTATGATTTCAGCAAGTGTTAGAAGGTAAATTATTTTATCAAAATCAAACATAATCAATCGACAAGAGAGTAAACTATATCAAAATAGAATTCATATATCAACATTTGAAAATTTTAATTAAAGAAGATGGTTAAGATATCATTCACAATAGAGACATTACAAATCCATTAATTAAGGAGACACAATTCCTTTTTTTTGTACAAGATCACAATACTTGTAAAGTTGGAAAGTAAAAAGGATGTCAGAGCATAGACAAAGTAAATATAAGAAATGTAGCTTTATTTCTTGTAGTATTAGTGATACAAATCCCAAAAACTTGTAACAATCAATAATTACACACCTTTTGGAATGGAGAAGTCATTTAAATTTATAACATTAAAAATGTTTGTTCATACCCCCACATGAATTTTCAACTTTCCTCATAAATTGTGACCTTTCATATTCCTAGGGAATAAAAGTGAGTCTTTTTATTAATAATTAAAAAGGAATCTTAGAATGTTAAGTTGAAGGTCACTTAAGTAAATAAAAAAAGAGTGAAAATGTACATTCTTAATGAAGAATTAGAATATGGATAGAGAAAAAGAAGAGAGAAACATGAGGGTTGATCAATCCAAGTGAAGATGAAGTCTTTGCTAATGAATAATTGGCCCTCAATTAAATGTGAGGAAGAAATCCCAGAATGATCTCATCACATTTGAATTATTTAATGAATCGATTGCTGCAAGTGTCTCCTTTTCTACCTCTATAATATGAATGTAGCTCAACACCGACAAGTATCATTGATACTCATTCTTTAATCATTCAATAATTTTCAATACCAGGGTAATGTCTAAGGATATTTGCAATAAAGCATGGTTAAAATTGTATTAAGCATACATCTAAATTAATTAAAAGATTTAACCAACTACTATTCCTAAGAACTTGTTCTATCTGATCAAATCTTGATGAAATAAATGACTCCTAAATTAATGAATTAAAATAATTAAAACATACTGAAACAAAATGGCATTCTTAAATATTGTAAATACCCTAATATCTTAAACTAATCAACTTCTAATTGATCGAAATTCAACAAACATCTAATGCTTCCATTCACACCGGGTAGGAGTGGCCCTTGCTCCTTCCCTCTGATCCAATTACAACATTTTAATTACACAAGAAAAACTAAACTTAGAATCATGCCCTTTTATTAATCAACAATAGTTTGATATAATCTCTCTCGCCTCAAAATGCTAACCTTGGTTCTAATCATAATACATATGCTTTATATACTAGGTGAAGTCAAGTTCTTATTCAAGAGAACTTGGTATTTTAACAATAATGAAAAATTTACCTAAAACAATTAATGAACATATCTATATGAGAACAACAACATAACTGGAAGTCACAAGGTTGAAGTAATAATTACATGTAGCTTATTGATCAAATTTTTCCTTTTAAATGTGAATGGAGTTCTTTCTAAAAATTTCTAGATGATACTTTTTAAATAAATAGAGTTGAAACAAATCAAGTACTTGAGTTATTCACATAGTAGTGGCTACCCATTTACTTTTATTCAAGGAGATAATTTGTTTGTTTAAAATACACTTTCCACCCAAAAAGTTTGAGTCTCCAACTAAACCGATGCTAATTAGGTGCTCCCGAGTAATTGTGTAAGTCATGTGCCAACTAGATGCTGACTCCAATTAGGTGTTCCTTGAATTATGAAACATAGATGATGACTCGATAAGTTCCTCGTTATGTTGTATGATTCCTACACTCCATTGTGTGAGTGATGTGTGCCCTCTTGTGTGAGTTATGTGCTCTATTACATGAGGCCTATGCTAGGATTTATATGATTCCTTCACTAGTCTTTTAAAAGGTATTTCATTCAAACTTTTAGTGCAAAAATGAATCTACATAAACTCATCCAAAGAGGCATATGAAAGATGAAACAAATGAGATTTATGAAAAATACTTCTCTGTAAGTATATAAGAGTAATGTTTACAATAATGATAATATTAGTTTAATACAAAGTGATGATACAAAAATGGGGTTTTGAATGGGAATTTTCAAGGCTCATAACTCCCCAAAACTTAAGGATTAGTAGGCCCTTTTACTATAGATTCAATCATTTCTATTTAAGTATTCCACAATGCTTGTACAATTATATTTGTTAGTAAAAGAAGTCCATGTTTCTAGTTTTGGATGGTTGAATGCACAAAATTGAATCACTTTGTCTCTCCATTTGGTATAGCTCATAGCTGGCAATTTTGATTATTATTCCATCTTCAAACTAGTACTATTAGTAGTGGTGATTTGAACCACATACCTAACCAATTCTCCTACATGTCCAACATTATTCTACATATCTTCTTAGCTCTTCTCACTGACCACCAGAGGCTATTTGGAGACATTAATTCCTATATATTTCAGGGAGTAATTCCCACCTATATTGGTAAGAAAATAATTCCATATTAAAATTTGGCAACACATAGGCCCTAAAATTTGATACACATGTGGAAATGTTTTGTTTATATCAGTCCACTAGCTGAAGACAATGTATTTGGGCTAGATATATTTGTAAGAACCTCTCAAGAGTTGGAAGATCATTAATATTTATGAGGATTGAAATGTTTTCTTCCCTTGTGTAATCTCCTCTTTAATCCCTCTAAATTTTTGGTGTCTTAGTGTGGAGATAAATGACCTTATTTGTACCTCCCCTACATACAGATTGATTGGGATCTCTACTTTCTCAAGTAACAAAATATTGTGAACATAATATTGACATAGTAGATTATTCTTAGTTGTATCTTATTCTAAATGTATGGCCATAAATTTCATATCATTTTCAAACTCTAAAAATTCATTGTAGTGAACCCTAGAGAATTTCCATTTGTAAAACTATTCTTTCAAAAACAAGGCATAAAATATTGAAGGTTATATACAAATAATTGTTTTCTCATATAAATGAAAGATCACTACCAAATTATCTTTTAAGACCTTATTTTATTCCTTCAATATTTCATTTTCACATTCCACTTTCATCATTTTATATGTCATACCCCGTTAGTTCACATTGGATGAAATCATACTTTATCTAGTCAGGTGATATATGTTTGGATATCTTAACAATTATGCTTGTTGTTATAATTAAGAATGTTTTCATTAATAAATAATGCTGATAGCAATCGACTTATTATCTAAATGATGTATTCTCATGCTTTTCTTTGTTATATTGTTGTGTTGATACTATTATGGTTCTTCATTTGATGATTACCTTGTCTAGATTCGTGATCCAACTTTGTTTTTAGCATAACAACATCTGTAAGCAATTGAATATTTTCATGTGAGAACTAAAAATTGTTATGGGTAAGGTAATAACAGTTTTCATAATAATTCTAACTTAAATGAAACTTTTATTACCAAGTAATAAGGTATGATTTGTTGATTTACAATATTAAGTGTTCTGAGACCATATCCTAGTTCATACATTAAATGGTCATTGACCATGGTTGTGATTAATATTATCTCCCATGAAGGAATTATTTTTCCAATCATAGACCCATGCACTTTGTTTAATTAAGTTTTTTTAAGAAATTTGAACCATTGATGTCTGATCCGAAAATTTGAATAAAATCATGAGATTACCGTGGTGATATATATATTGAGATTAATGATCGTAAAATTTGAATAAAATATTGAGATTACTGATTGGAAAATTTGAATAAAATCATGAGATTACATGTTTATTTTATTAAACCAATAGTAAAGGTGGTAGCTCAGTTGAGCTACCACTTAATATCATGAACGAGCCTATTGGGTGACCGAACTATGACATTAGCCACCCCGTCATATTGATTAATGAAATCAAAAATATAAAAGGGCCAAAGGACACTTTGCTAGGTAGGGGTACAATTTTTTAACTGTCTTCAACTTTTCAATAAGCTATCCTTGAGATCTGATGGTGGAGGATTATTGTTAGATTTAGATGGTGAGAAGAAAGTTGAAGGCAGTTGGAAATGGGATGAAAAATTGGATTCATGTACTAGTTTCATTAGTGAGGATTAGTTCCAACTCAGGCATAGAGAGAAGTGAGAAGCTTCTCTAGGAAGCTACTACCAATACATTGAACTATTCTTTGGGTTTCAATTTCATCAGCTATCCTTTCGCTCTGTTGAGCTTTTCATGCAAAATTAGAGATGTACATTTTTATGATTGGGTGTTAGACTCTGCATGCACATATTTAACATTGTTAATAGATTGTTTCAATCTTTTTATGACCTTTATTATGATAAGAATGACATTTTCTAAGAAGTTCCAAGATAGTTTCTTGTCGGTTTTCTTTTGCAAGCTTCTTCAAGTATGATAGGATAAATATTGAGGCTTGACCAACCGTGAAGGAAATATCGAGGAGATTCTATGCAAGTATTTATAGGAATGGAATTGTTTTTCCTCTTATCGTTTTCATTTATAACATTTAAATGTTTTAATGACCTATGTGTTTGCAAATTGATTTCTCTATATAATAAATTGAGTAAGTATGAATTGAGATTGGGTATTTTGTTATGATCAAATTAGTCAATCATCTTGTTTTGAAATGATTATCGGATGTGAACGTTCATGTTTTTGTATTTTTATTGATTGTGTGTTTATCATCTATGAATAATCAGCCTTTTTACATGAATGGTTATTATCTTCATGAATATGGGTATTTGGGATTTTATGTAAAGTTGAATGAGTTCGTGATCAAACATTATGGGTTACAAATTGATTAGTGTTTTGTGTACCTAAAGTTTAGTCTTTCCTTCTTGAAATAAAATATTTCAAGGGAAGTAATGATTTATGGGTGTTTTATATTCTTTAAACAATTGTGTTCAATTTTTTCTTATGTTGGTTCAAGATCGATCGTAGATATTTATTTAGTTTTGGAAACATAATTGTTTTCCAAACAAATGCATTTGGATTTATGGTTCAAGCATACCTTTGTAGGGTTGTTGTGTATATTTGTTAAGGATGCCAAATCTAGTGGTCTATGTTTTAAGGAATTAATACAGTTTCAAATGGACATACCCATGTCAAAGTGTGACATTGGTACTTTGAATCACACATGTTTGATTCTTAGTTTTAGAATGAATACCCCGTGGTCTTTGCGCATATGTTTACGTTGCCTAAAAAATTGCCTGAGTTATATTGATTGTTAAGAAATTTTGTTTGTCCATAATGATGGGCAAAAATCGAACCCATCGTATGTTGAACCATATTTTGTTTGGTCATGAGAAAGAGATTCATGGACATAGTAGATTCCTTATATGTTCTAAATCATGAATACAATGTTGGTAATTATATTTCTATGTAAAGGAAAAAACATGATTCCATCAATTTAAGGTTATTTTGTATTGTTTATTTGATAATTTATTATTATCGATAGTGAGTTGTCTCCTTATTATTATTATTATTATTAAAGAACTTGGGTGATTTTATAATCTTCTTCTTAAAAAAACTAGAGATCCTTGATTCGAGGTTGCTTGAATTGTTTAGGATGATTGTCACCCTTGAATAAGAAAAGTAATACAATGGGATAGTAGAAAATGTATTTGAAGGCTTGGTAATAGTTGAATATTTACTTCATTGTTGTTATATAACCTCATTTGTGTAGAAAACATAGTTAATTTGTTTATGGAATTTTAAATTCATATTTAAGATCAGTTTCTATTCTGTTATAAGCTTTAAATGATTTTGAGTTAGAAAATCATATGTTTCCTTCCTATAATGAATTATGAAAGATAGGAAAATAAAGAAAAGGGAAATAGTTTGGATGTTCTCTATTATGGATTTTGGAAAGGATAGTATAAATGAATTGTGTTCATTGAAATATTTTTGTGCTATAAATTGTAAAGATAAGGTGGATGACCTTTTCATTCCATTTCTTTAGAAATCACCATTTTATAATATTTTTATAGATGGTGGAAATTAAGTCTTATATGGCGGATGATTTTTATATGACTATGTTGATTCATTGTTGATTATGATTCCAAGTTGTATTTATAACATGACTGATTGTAAAAGTGTGCTTATGCTTCATCAGTATAATCTAGTTGAATAAATTACATCCTCTAAAGCAATTTTATAATCTTGGGAAAAGAAATATATATATTGTATTCAAATTTTGGATAGTTTCTTGTCAAATGGATCAATGTTAATCATATAATTATTGTTATCGAAAATAAGCCCCTTGCTTATTTTGGGCTAACTCCCTTCATTCCTTCCTTCCTTGTGCCTCGGCCAGAATTTTTCACATTGTAGGCACTCAAAACTTCTAGAAATGGAACCATTGGATAGGTCACCTTCTCAAATTTCCAGTAAAGGTAAATGTTTCCTCCTAACTCTATGTCGCTTTTGAAGTTATGGCTCGGTGGAGATTTTGTGGGAAATTTTTCAGACAGCCCGCCGCCAATCGAGAGAACACGACGTCAACAAAGGGATGGCGAAAGGTGGAGGAAACATAGAAAAATTCCTGAAGTGTTTGGTGGGCTAACAAAGGAATTTTTGGCCCGAGGCCCGTAAGCCAATAAGAAGTGGCCATGTGTCCCAGGGGCCGTCGGGGATCGGAACGACGGGGAGAAGTTGGAAAAATTTCCCAAAGGTTGGCACAAATGATTTTTTTGGCCCGAGGGCCTGCTAACAATTCAAAACCTACCATGTTTCTTTGGACCGATGGGAGGTCGGAGGTGTGAAAGTATTTTTTCCTTTTCACCCAATTTTGGAAAATTTCAAAAGGAAATCTCGGCCCCCAAAACCAGATCCAATAAGATCATGCCACGTGTCCACATGGCGACAAAAGTATAAGGCAAGCCTGCAAAGAACAAGGGGAAGGAAAGGCTCACATCCAATAGGATTGCGCCACGTGTCTAGTTCAGGGAATATGGTAAAAATCGATGGAAAACGTTAAGAGGAGAGGCCGCGATGAATCACATCATGACACGTGGCCTCAGAGCTTCAGCCGGTAGAGAATTTTTGGAAAATGAAGCAGGAAAGGGCCCATAACCAATCATAATGTGCCATGTGGCATCAAAGCGGTGGGGCATAGAGTTTTTGGGAAATTTTTCCCAAATGCAGAAAAGTGGGAAAATTTCAAATTTTCGTCCCGCTAACTCATTTTTGGCCCTGTTTTGCCCTAAATGTTTAGAGGGGCATAACTTTTGATCCAGAGCTTGTTTTTTACGTTCTTTATATCATTAGAAAGCTGGTGAAATCCTCTACATGATTTTGGGCTCAATTTTGTGTTTTGGTAGGATTTGGAGAGAGAAAATTGGAAAACGCCTCTGACATGTGGAAACTGACAAAGATGACATTTCAAGCACCATTTTTAATGAGGAATGGTTTGCATTCTCTCCTAAAGCATGGTCGAAAACATTGGGAAGTGGATTTTTAATGGAACCCATGCTGGTTTTTATCAATTTGGTTGGTGGTTGAAGGCTCCTCTCATGTTTCCCCGTGTTTCTCTCTCCTGAGCTCGAATGGACATTGTAAAAGCCAAAATGAGCTCATTTTTGAGGGGTTAGACATTTTTTTGCTCAGAACTTCTCTTTTCTTCCTCATTAGGTAGATTTGTGGAATTTTTATCTTTTCATACAACTACAACACCCTGTTTGCCTCTTGGCCATCAGTAATGCACTGTATTGGACCTAGAATGATAATGTATGCTCTGTGATTGAATTTTCTCAATCCTTTCATGTGTTTGTCATTGTTTCCTGATCTCTCATTACATTTTGGTAATTTTTGCATGTCTTGTGCTATATTTTCTTATGAATTATATATATCTTAGCGGTGGCGTATGTCTACTACTCCTTTAGTGCATCACCTTAATTAGACTAGGTTACTTTTTTACATTTTTTCAACCCTGTCCTCTTGATAAAGTTTGATTAAGTTATAGGTAAACCCTCTGCAGAATGTTATGCACACTTGAATAGAGGAGTTGAGGAACCAACCTCTAATCTGGAGGATCTTTTCCAGTCCTTGCAATTCCCACACTTGTGTGAAAAGATCCAATGTTGTGCAATCACACTAGATGCGAAAATGTCAACTAGAAATATGATAGAACATCCAAAGGGTGATTCGATTTACACTAATAGTTTTGGGACACCTGGTGGGACCTTAGAGTTCTTCATCTTCATTGTAACAAAATTGATGTGCATTTGTTATAAGTTTATTGCTAAAAGAGCCATGAATTACACATCTGGTGACTCCAAGGAAGAAGAATCAACTGGTTTTAGCAGTACAGACCCGAAAACTCATGAGAAGAATCACCACAAGGTCAAGAGTTGGAGAAGAAGAAGTATTGTTGGAGTATCTACAATTATCTCCAAAAAGAAGACAAAGAGGGAGGATAATTCGAAGGGCTTCATCTCCACTAAAAGAACTCTATCAACTCCTCCACCTGGTAGACCTTTCATCCAATCAACAAGGCTTCTAAGGCCAATCGAATGGCACAACACAACCCATATGTCAATTTCACCTTGGCAGCACCCACTTGCTCTCAATGTAAAAATTCCAATCCCGATGGGCTTGTAGCATCAAGGACATTCCATACTTTACTTGAGAGAATCAGACCACCCCCCGGTGATCATGTCAAGGATATCGCTAATATTTGTGTAATCCATAAGATTGATGAGATGCAAGTTATTGTCAAACTGCTGATGTCTTCATTCAAAGGGAAATTTTTGCAATGGTTCAGAGCCTTTCGTCAAGCTCTATCCAAAATTGGAACCAAGATTATGTATAGCCTTCCTTGAGTAGTTCGGAGAAAAGGTAGATAACTTGTCTATTTTGGAACAATGACAACTATCAAGAGAGCTCCCAATGAGCAGCTGACTGACTTCAACTTCAGATTTCAAAGGACTTGGGAGAGAATTCCAATGGCAGTAAGGCCAACAGTAGAAGGTTATTTTCTATATTACCTTAAATCTTTAAATTATGATATTTCTATGTTAATTCAATCCATGGGAGGCACAACTATCCTCGCTTGCTTATGGCATTGCCATTAGGGCTGAAAATTATCTGATTCAAGCTGGTAAGCTAGCTCCTAGGCCTCTAATGCCATTGTATCCAAATTTAGAAAGTCCAAGCACTAGTCAAGCACCTAATTTAGCTCCTATTCCCACTCCTAGAAATCAGAATTCAAATGAAGCTTCTAATTCATCTTCTAGTGCCTCAAATGAACTTCAAGAAGTCATGAAGAAATTGCAAAATTTAGGTAATGAGTTGGTTACACTTAAGAGGCAACAAGCCCAAAGTTTTAGACCTTGTTATCAGCCTCAAGCCTAGCCTAATAGGTAGAAATATTAGCCTCAAGGACCACCCAATCTAGCAGCAAATCAAAATCAAGCAAGGCCTCCCGCCAATGCAGACCGTTTCACCCTATAATCCTAATGCCGCATCTCGCCTCTTAAGCACTAGTGTCAAAGACAAAACAACATAGCTCAAGATTATTATTGGTGTTTCCCATGTAATGAACCTCACAACTAGTCTATGTGCTTCAATGGTGCTCTAAATCAAGCCTTAATGGTAACAAAAACTGGTGTAGAGGGTGAAGGAAGTCAAGGAAATAACCAACAACTAGCAACATCCGAGCAACAATCAGCTCCAAATGATACCACACTTGTAAAATGGAAGGTATAAGACTTTTGTGGAATGAATTAATAGTCTCTCAAAGTATTATAGCCAACACAAGGTTAAAAAGGAGAAATTTGGGTGAAGGGCAGCCAATGGCTCCAAGTGGTCCACAACCTTCTACCGCTCCACAAACTATTCAAACAAAATGCAACCCCAAACATGCAAGGACAACCCAAGCTAGCTCCTAGACCAACTCGGATGCCGATTATTGCTACCCATGTGTAAGGGATGAATGTGTAGGCCAAAGGGCAGCATATAGATGCTTCATCCCCATTCAACATCATTAATAAGATGAATAAGACAAATGTAAACATATCAATGTGGGAATCACTATCCATCCCAAGCCAAAGAGATTTATTATAAGCTGCCATGAAGGACTGGTCAACTTCAAATTAATAGGTCCAAATGTAAGAGAAGGTACTCACAAATGCTGCCTAGCCTAAAGAGAATCATGGAGAATAGCAAGGTAAAATTTTGAAGCCCCATCCATTCTATGTTTCATTGATCATTGGGGAAAAATTAGTACATAATTGCATGATTGATTCTCGGGGCAAGTAGTTTAGTAATGCCCAAATAAATAGTGACTCAGATTAGGCCTCCAATATGGAGCCATATCTAAAGGGGCAAAGTGTAATTGGATGGGATAGCAATGACAATAGTAGGAGTGATTAAAAACTTGAGTCTTACTTTGCATGCATGCTCCACCACTCTTTTCCCTATGTTTGTCAAGGGATTTCACAACTAAAATTAGAGGTTACTTATCTACCGATTAGTCACACATGTTGTTCAAAACAAGATATGGAACCAAAGCCGCAATTAGATCTCGAACCTATTGTAAACTTCCACATTGAGCCTCACACTCCAAGCCAATTCAATACCAACTATTTAGCATTTGATCAAGAGGATTATCCAAGAACTAATGAAGTTGACACCAAAGTTGGGAGCATCCCAAATTTGAATCTTGATGAATGGGAAAGAAAAGTGTAAGCTTTTGACCCTTATCAAGAAATAGAAGAATTTGAGCTAGGATTCTATTGCATACATGAAGGAAATCAACCTATTCCTAGCATCACCAAGCCAGACCACAAGGATGACAATGAAGTATGGCAGTTGTTCTTTGATGGATCAAGGAGTAGACAAGGTGCAGGAGGGAGAGCTATGCTTGTTTCACCTCAAGGACTTAAGTATTATTCAACTTTTAGATTTCAGTTTTCATGTTCCAATAACACTGCTAAATATGAAGCTTTGATACAAGGATTGCATTGGTCAATCAAGAGAGGAATAAAGAACTTGCAATTCTTTGGTGAAAGTGAGCTAATTGTCAACCAAGTTAAGGGGCAACATGCTACCAAGAATGATCTGCTCAAGTGCTAAAAGAACAGGGCGTTGGACCTCATTGAATATTTTGAGGGCTTTAGCATCAAATCCATCCCTAGAAAAGAAAACCAAGCTGCTGATAGACTTGCAGCAGTTGGAGTAGCCTTTGATGTTGTTGAAAGCATCAAGAAAGAAAAAGTATAGCCAAGCATTCATGTGATTTTAAGGCCTTTGGTGCCAGAAAACAATGTAAGTTGGAAAGTGTTTGAAAATGATCAACAAATCATCCATTTCTTGTAAGAAGAGGTTGAGTTCTCAGTTAAAATCAAGAAAAGTTAGAACAACAGTATGGTGATCAAGTGGTACAACTAAGAACCAAAAAACTACCAAAGGGACTTGTCACTTTGGAGTCCATTTTCAATCCTAATGATCAATTCAGGAAGGAGAAAGTAAACATCCAAGTCAAGGGAGAAGATTCAGTGCCCATCTTGGTGGGAGAAGGCAAGTCACTCCAAATTGGTAAAGTGACAACTGAGCAAGAAAGGTATGAGTTCATACAGCTTTGTCAAGAATTCCTTGATGTGTTTGCTTGGAGCTATGAATATTTGAAATGCTTCAATCCCAAGTTAGCTCAACACACTATTGAATTGGACCCAAGTGCTAAACCCATCAGGTAAAAACAAAGGCCAGTCAATCCACACATGGAGCCTCTCATGAGAAAAGAATTGAATAAGTTGATAGAGGCAAGTATCATATTTCCTATCAAGCATTTTAGTTGGGTAGCCAATTTTGTTTTGGTTAGGAAGAAGAGTGGAGAGATTAGATTGTGTGTTGACTTCAGAGATTTGAATAGAGCATCTCTCAAGGATCATTACCCACTTCCTTCCATGGAGCAGATTTTACAAGTTGTTCTTGGCTCTGAAAGGTTTTCATTGCTTGATGGCTATTCAGTGGTACAATCAAATCATAGTGAAGGAAGATGATCAGTTCAAGAAAGCCTTCACAACCAAATGGGGGACTTATGCATATAGAAAAATGCCATTTGGGTTATCCAATGCTGGAGTTACATTCCAAAGGGCAATGGACATGGCATTCAAGGATTTGATTAACAAAATGGTGCTGATATATCTAGATGATATCACTGTTTTTTCATTAAATGCAGCAGACCATCTCTTTCATTTAAGACAAGTGTTCCAATGGTGTAGAATATTGGGGTATCTTTGAATCCCAAAAAGTGTATTTTTCTAGCTCATGAAGGAAAGCTCCTTGGCCACGTGGTCTCCAAAGAAGGATTAGTAATTGACCCAAAAATATTTGAAGCCATAAAGAACTTGCCATTGCCAAGCCACAAGAAAGCTATTCAAATTTTCTTGGGAAGGATAAATTTTGTTCAGTGGGTTTGTCCCAAATTTTGCAGCCCTTGTCAAGCCTATCAACAAGATGTTAAAGAAAAGCATCGCTTTTAAATGGATAGCGAGAGGGCAAGGTAATTTTTGAAGCAATCAAAGAGGTTATCTCACAAGCTCCAACTCTAATTAACCTAGATTTCTCCAAGGATTTCATCCTCTATGCATTTGAGGTGATGATACTATTTCTACAATTTTGGTACAGTAGAACAAGGAAAATGATGAGCAGCCAATTGCTTTCTTTAGCCAAAGTCTAGAGGACTATGAGGTGAGATATTCCTTCATTGAGAAGCATGTTCTTGCAGTAATTAGGATCTTGAAGAAATTTAAGCATCTAGTCTCAAACAACAAGGTTCAACTGTTGGTTTCTCATGTGGGAGTTAAAGACTTCCTCCTCAATAAAGACCTAAATGAAAAAAGAGCAGGGTGGATTACTCGTGTCATGGAATATGAAATTGAGATCAAAGTCACCAAGTTGGTTAGGGGAAAAGGGTTGTGTGAGCAGCTGATCTTGAAAAAACAAACGAAGCATACAATGAGAAAGAGGTTGTTTTGGCATTGCAAGATAGCCATAAAAAAGGGAACACTCAAGAAGAAAATGATGGTGCCCTCACTCCTTCATCGGACCCAAGACATAATTTAATTCCTACACATAGGCCTATGCACTCCGAGAGATGAACAAAACTAGAAGGAGACACTTCAGTTGCAGGATGTACCATATGCCCTTGTTGATGGTGTTTTGTTCAAAAGGGATGTGAATGGAGTGCTACTGAGATGCATTGGTACAAATCAGATTCACAGAGTGTTAGAAGAGTTCCATGGTGGATCAGTTGGGGGTCATTTTGCACCAAGAGTGACAGCTCTCAAGATCATGAGGGATGGCTATTATTGGCCCAATATTTTTAGTGACTGTCATGCATGGATCAAGAGATGCAAGAATTGTGCATTCTTCACAGGTAAGGAGAGACTAGTCGCCCTTCCATTGCATCCAATTTCAGTTGACCAGCCATTCATGCAATGGGGTTTGGACTTCATTGGAGTCATTAACCCAAATTCAAGCCAAGGACACAAGTGGATTCTAACAGCAACATATTACTTCACCAAGTGGACTGAGGCAGTGGCACTCAAGGAAGCAAATGAATCTAGCATCCTAGACTTCTATGAAGGGATAACAACCAAATTTGGCATACCATTGCTAATAATATCGAGATAATGCATTGGCATTCATTAGATCCAAGGTAACCCAATGGGAGGTTAGGAATGGGATCTACCTAATCACTTCATCAAATTATTATCCTCAGGGTAATGGCCAAGTTGAATCTACAAACAATAACTTGTTAAGGATCATCAAGAGGAATCTTGATGAAAATCAGAGGTCTTGGCATACTAAATTGAAATCAGCCTTGTGGGCTGATAGGATAACCCCCAAGAGATCTACAGGTAATTCTCCATTCAAGCTTGTTTATGGAAGAGAGGCAATTTTTCCCATGTCACTTGAGTTGCCAACATTAGAACTCATGAAGTAGTTGGAGTTGTTGGAGTTTGGGCCCATGGAGGTTAGGTATGCAGAATTGATGGAACTCCAAGAAATTAAAAATCAGGCATCCCAAGCAATGGAGAAGGATCAAGCTTTGATCAAGAAGACCTTTGATAGAAAGGCCAAGGATAGATCTTTCCAAGTTGGAGATCTAGTGTTAAAATGGGATGTAGACAGAGCAAAACCAGGGAGGCATTCAAAATTTGATGCCATTTGGAGTGGCCCCTACATGCTCACGAAGTGTAAAGACAACAATGCCTTCCAATTGTCTACATTGGATGGTGAAGAAATGCAGATTTTAGTCAATAGAATTCATCTGAAGCATTGCTACTAAAAGAAATTCTCCACCTTGTATATATTAGCTTAGGTTTTCATTCGTCTAAGTTCTTATGCACATTTTTTTGTTGTGGTTTGGCTTTGCTTTCCCTAAGTGCTTTGGCACAAGCTTGTTGTTCTAGGAAATGTATTTTGTAGGCCTTACTCCAATCAGATGGTGTTCTACCCTCCATCTTCCTCCTTGCATTGTTCTAATCAGTTGGGGTACCAAGCAGAGAATTTGATGACTCCATGCCCAATGGAATGCTCCAGAAACTTGTAACTTCATCTAAGAGCGCAGATGACCCCTCTGAGTCGCCAAAATTGTTATCCAAAATAAGCCCCTTGCTTATTTTTGGCTAACTCCCTTCATTCCTTCCTCCCTTGTGCCTCAGTCAGAATTTTTCACTTTTTAGGCACTCAAAACCTTCTAGAAATGGCACCATTGGATAGAGATCCTTCTCAGCTTTCCAGAAAGGTAAAGTTTTCCTCCTAACTCCATGTATTTTTGAAGTTATGGCTCGGTGAAGATTTTGTGAGAAATTTTCCCAAGACAGCCCGACAACAAATCGAGAGAATGCCACATCAGCAAAGTGATGGCAGAAGGTGGAGGAAACATAGAAAATTTACCAAAGTGTTTGGTGGGCTAACAAAGGAATTTTTTGGCCCTAGGGCCCGCTAGCCAATAAGAAGCACCACGTGTCCTGTGGGCCGTCGGAGATCAGACCGATGGGGAGAAGTTGGGAAAATTTCCCAAAGGTTGGTGCAAACAAATTTTTTTAGCTTGAGGGCCCACTAACCATTCAAAACCTACCACGTGTCTTTGGACTGACGGGAGGTCGAGGTGCGAAAGGATTTTTTCCTTTTCACCCAAGTTTGGAAAATTTCAAAAGGAAAGCCCACCCCCAAAACCCGAGCCAATAAGATCATGCCATGTGTCCACATGGCGACAAAGGTATAAGGTAGACCCACAAATAAAAAGGGGAAGGAAAGGCCCACATCCAAGAGGATTGCGCCACGTGTCGATTCAGTGGAATATGGTAAAAAGTGATGGAAAAATTTGAGAGGAGAGATCTGCGACAAATCACATCATGACACGTGGCCTCAGATCTTCGACGGGCAGAGAATTTTTGGAAAATTTTCCGTGAGGTCAAAATGATGGAAAATGAAGTAGGAAAGGGCCCACAACCAATCGTAACATGCCACGTGGCATCATAGCGGTGGGGCATGGAGTTTTTGGGAAAATTTCAAATTTTTGTCTTGCCAACCCATTTTCATCCATGTTTTTCCCTAAATGTTCAGAAGGGCATAAATTTTGATCCAAAGCTCAATTTTTTTACATTTGTTATATCATTGGAAATCTGGTGAAATCCTCTACATGATTCCGTGCTCAATTTTTTGTATTGGTGGGATTTGTAGAGAGAAAATTGGAAAATGCCTTTGGCATGTGGAAACCGACAGAAATGACATTTCAACCACCATTTTTAATGAGGAATGGTTCGCATTCTCTCCCAGCATGGTCTAAAACATTGGGAAGTGGATTTTTAAGGGAACCCATGCTGGTTTTTATGAATTTGGTTGGTGGTTGAAGGCTCCTCTCACGTTTTCCCATGTTTCTCTCTCCTGAACTCGAATGGACATTGTAAAAGATAGAATGATCTCATTTTTGTGGGTTAGACATTTTTTTTGCTCTGTAACTTCTCTTTTCTTTCTCATCAGGTAGATTTGTGGAATTTGTATCTTTTCATACAACTACAACACCCCTTTTGCCTCTTGGCCATTGTAATGCATTGTATTGGACCTGGAATGATAATGTATGCTCTGTGATTGAATTTTCTCAATCCTTTCATGTGTTTATCATTGTTTCTGATCTCTCATTACATTTTGGAAATTTGTGCATGTATTGTGCTATATTTTCTTATGAATTGTATATATCTTGTAGTGGCAGATGTCTACTACTCCTTTTATGCATCACCTTAATTAGACTAGGTTTACTTTTTTGCATTTTCTCACCCTGTCCTCTTGGAAAAAGTTTGATTAAGTTATATGAAAACCCTCTATAGAATGTTATGCACACTTGACCAGAGGAGTTGAGGAACCATGCTCTAATCTAGAGGATCTTTTCCAGTCCTTACAATTCCCACACTTGTGTGAAAAGATCCAATGTTGTGCAATCACACTGGATGCTAAAATGTCAACTAGAAATCTAATAGAGCATCCAGAGGGTGTTGCTGATTTACACTAACAATTACTTAAGTACTTTTGAATCATCAAAGAATAAATTGTGTTGACTTAAGAAATATTATTTATTGAGTTTTGTAACATCAAATGGTTGATTGAGGATCATTTATAAGACAATATACTCATTTGAATTAGCTATAAATAGTTCGTTGAATTTAAGCTACATGAAGGTTAATGAGTCATGAAATATTGAATTAAATGGTTGAAGATTATTACTTTATAGTTACATGCATGAAACCCATTCTAATATTAAATGAATGAGGATTATTTATTATATTTTCATAAGAATGTAATTCATACTTTTATGAGTGATTGTAATCTATTGTTTTGATGAGTTCAAGTAAATATATACTTAAGAAATGGTATGACATAGTCATAATTTTTTTATAGATAATAATTAGAAAAAGGATCCAAGGGCCTATTACATAAGAGATATTACAATAAATATCCATAGAAACAAAAATTATCTATAAAAAAACCCAAAAAAATGGCTGCGTCAAAAATATATTGACCCAAATAGGGCCCAACGAAAACAAAAAAACAACAACGCCAAAACACAACACCAATCAAAAAGTCAGCAACCTAGCCTTAAACACACTTTTCCCTAGTCCTCGAGCTCAGACCAACACCATCCACTTGGAAATATTCCTCATCTAAAGAACTGATATCTAGCTACCTCTTCTTACCTTTATCCTCAGCAACCATCCCCTAGAGGGTCTCTACCCTATTTTCTAAAACTTTCACCTCGGCATTCGTCCTCTATAATCCCCAAAAAAATTCTGATTCTAAGCTTTAACCTAACTAAATGTGTCCTTGAGAGCTTCAATTTTATTGGAAAAGAAGTTAAAAACTATGTTTCCTTCCACCAACCCTTCCTTAGGCATATACTCTTCAGCTTCCCAAGAAGGTTTTGTAATGCAGTCACCGCATCCACCTCCTTCACAACTCTCTCCTTCATTTTCTTAAGCCTAATCCTATCGGCTAGAGAAATATGGTCTTCCTAGTCATCCCCCAAATGTATACCAACCCCCCTAGTCTACAAATTTGGCTTACCCAATTTAACCAACAAAAGGATTAAGCCTTGATGAAGAAGGACCTTCCTTTTTCCTCTTTAAATTTTTTTGAGAAAATTGCAGAGAGTTAAACAAATAAAAAGGAATAATCATCCTCTTGCCTCTATGAAAAATGTGCTAAGAATGCATCTTCTGGTACTTCCCATCCAAGGTAATATACTTCATGATGTAGAAACAAACTTCAACCCACCTCCTGGTAGGGATTTTTAGTAATACCATCCTCCATGAAACAAATCTTCTCATCATTATCCAAAAAAATATGAACTTCCTCCTAAAGCTGAGACCTATCCTTGAACACTTTACAACCCCCACAATCCATCTTAGTCACACTGCCAATGAAATCCTCAAAAACCAGGAAACTCACACCCCTCATAGAAACAAACCCATTATCCCAAGCCATAACAAATTCCCTTGAGATAATTTCATTAGCCCCCCTTAAACTCTGAATAAAATATGAAATACCACCATCATTAAAAAGATCCCAAAGAAAAGAATTCCTTTCTAATCTCATCAACAAAGAAGGCTCTGAGATAGTTGTAATTATATAAAATATGGATTGTGCTAATAATGTAGTGTGATGATTTAATTATATTAAGGATGCTTAATAGATATACATAAATAAATTTATGGAAATGATTGTGAATAATTATCACAAATAAGTTATGAACCTTAGGATCAAATTCATATGTGATAAAGTATCACTATATTATGAAATCAAACCTATCATAGAAACTAATTCATCGTGATGAAATAGAAATAAGGAATTACGACATTCCTAATAAAGGGAACTTGGAAGGCCAACTTTGGATGGATGTTGTAACTCAATGTTCATTTAATGACGTAAGTCATTAAGTGAATATTGATGTATAATAGGTATCCTAAGTTGTCTTGTCAAAGTCCATTTATTATGAGTATCATAATCAGTCACGATGAAGAAGTTGATTGTCCAAATCGATCAAGTCACCTCAAGACAAACTTATGTTGGCTATGGGGGAGAAATCAATAATGTAATCATGTAGGTCATTACGTGAGAATATTCTCTCCCATAGGAAACCTAATTTAGCACAATCATTCCTCTTCGCATGGGATGAAATTTGTTTGTATCTTATACGTAACTTGAAATTAATTTAACTCAACTAAATGATTCAATTATGATAAGTGAACCAAGTGACATGGTGATGATACATGTTAATGTGATGAATTTTCCATATAGAAACTTACCATGCAATACATGACTAATAAAATTTGGTTGAAGTAGTGTAAGTCATTACACTATCAAGATCACCTAGTTCTAACTAAAGTGTGAGATGCTAGATGGGATTCAATTGAATGAATTCTAGGTAGACATTTAGGTCAACACTTGTAAATCAATTCTGAGAAGGGAATTAAATCTATACTTGTATATGGACTCGAAATATTAATCTAAGGGGATCGGTGGATCTAATTTACCCATAATTATTCTCATGCTTTATTGACTTGTTATCTAATGAATTATAATTATAATGTTTCTATATTTAAATGTTAGGATGAACATTTAAATCATTGAAGGAAGAAGTTAGTTTAGGAAGATAATTTTTTTTTTGTAATTATGAACTATTAAAAAGTAGGTGTTACATTTTGGTATCGAGAGAGGTTGGAGCTCTTGAACCTACCGAGTCTTCACACTAACAAAATGTAGTTCCTTTCTAACAGTAAAAACATGGTTATATAAATGGGAAAAATTTGAAACAACCTACCCGTAGGTGGTGAGGAAGCCACAATGTAGAATTGAGATGATAATCTTTCTACCATTTAGGAAAAATGAGATTGTATTATTGTTTTATTAAAAAGTCATGGGTAATGACAATGATAATGATAGTGATTATAGTGAACCCTCTTAGTAACAACCTAATATTGTAAACAAAAATGTTGTATATCCTAATGTGGCTAATAATGATGCTACAAATGCTAAGGAAAATTCAACTATTAATGCAAACCCAAATGTTAACGAGGTAAACCACCTCGAGAATAAGAGGGCACATTTAGCAGCTGAAATACCAAATGATATCAAGAGGATTAGCCCACCAATGCTTGATGGTACAACCTTAGGTGATGGAGGTAAGAATTGGCTCAACAAAATATAAATGTAGTTTTCCATTAGAAACTTCTTAGAAGAAACCAAGGTAGTTTGGGGGCTTATCAAATCTCTAATGAAACATCTTCTTGGTGGGACAACCTGGAAGGTAGAGTTGGCTCTGGATGAGGCATATCTAACTTGGGATAAATTTAATACATACTTTAGATAGCACCGACTATCCCAATTTTATTATGATCGAGAGAAGATTTCTGAATTTCAAACACTAACTCAAGGAAAAATAATGGTGGATCGATGAGAAGTTCACAAAAATTCTGAAGTACATACCTCAATACCAAACTGATGAGAAATTTTGCATTAGGAAGTTCATCATGGGATTGAACCCAATGATAAGAGGTGAAGTTGTTGTCCACATACCATCAACTATGGAAGTTGTCTTGAGAAGGTAATCGAGATAAGAACAAAAATGTAGGTTATTTCGTACATAGAGAGGAAAAAAAAAAATATCTTAATGCACCATCCTCAATGGCACCTAAAAAGGTGGAATGAAATAATTTTGCAGAAAAAAATAATAATAATGGAAATTGAAAGAAAAACACATCACTTAACACTAATGTAAATAACAAGAAAAATGGATAGAATAATGCAAGAGGTAAGGAAATTAAAACTAATAGAAAAGAACCCTTCAAAGCGGTTGTTTTATTTGTAGTTTGGATCATTATGCTAATAAATATCCATAGAGAAATAAATATAATAACACAGAGCACTATATTCATCGTAGTAACTAACAAGAAAGCTGAAAAGAAGGTTATGCCTATTCAAGTGGTAGGTAAGTGTAGACACCTATAATTACGCCCAAGAAATTTAAATACTTAAATTGTGCTAATTATCCCCTTTCGCAACAACGACATATCATCAAAAGCACTCATTTTCCCTCATATCATCATTAATTAATTACACTACGCTAATTAATTAAGTTGCCTATCCAACAAATACCCTAATTAACGACCTTCCATTAATAAATCACCCCTTCTACCTAGACTAATTAATTATTATTAATTAATTATCTTTCCCTTTCATTTAACCAATAAATCAATATTTAATTGATTTAATCCCCTTATAATAGCCTAAATCGCACTAATATTCCTCTAATTGGCTTCTATAAGCTTACACCTACCTATTAATTAATCACCTTTGATTAATTAAAATACCCCAACTCCCATGACTTGCTAAACATGTATTAAACCCTTCTAAAGTAAGGTTACCTTTAATAAAGCAACCTTATCCATTCCTAATCATGTTTTACCTTTATCCCACATTCATGAGAATGTGTTGAATCCTTTATCCTTTGGGCTATATAAAGAGCCCTCCACCTACCTTTTTACTTACACCTAAACTCCTAAGAGAGAAAATGCAAAGCATATAGCAAAGAGACTAAGAGATTGCACCTTGCCCTTTTGAGAGTTCATCATCTTGAAGAGTTAAGCCTCTTTCTTAAGTGCTTAGGTCATATGGGAGGTGTCAAAGGGGTCTTGTAGCCCAACTTTGATAGGCCCTCATTCCTAAGTTACTTGGCATACTAAGGAAAACTATTTTGATAGCCATGGAGCTTACTTAGGTCCATTCATTTATTTGTTGTTAGAGAATAGAGGAGTTTAGATATTTAGCATTGTTAGTTTCAAAGTTTGTATTGATGAATGCTAGCATCTAACCGTTGTTTAATTCTTATCATGATGGTGTTTATGATTTGTTTTAGCTAAATTGTAGAACTATTTTAGGTGGTAGTTCTTGCTTCATTTGATTTAGCATTAAGCAAAGTATACATGCACACAGTAAGTTGTATGGATTGTTTGTAACCATTTTATTTGATACTAGCACTAATGAATGTTTTGTTTCTACTAAATTAACCTCTAAGCTTAAAATAAAATATGGTTATATGAAATAATCATGGTCTATTCAATATGGTAAAAATGTTTTCCACGCTGTTAAATAATGTCTCTGTTTGGTGCATCATTGGAACTATAAATCTTTACCACTAAAGTAGACTTTTATCTAGTCCCTCAGGGCTCATATGAAATAGTATTAGGTATAAAATGGTTATCCTAGCATAAGGAAATTGTAGACTACCTAGAAATGTGAGTAAAATGCCTTGATGGTATGTAGAAATCAGCAAAAATTTAGGGACTAAAAAGAGGTTTTAAAGTTAGCCAAATCTCAAAGCAATGTAACTTAATAAGGCTAAGAACAAAGGTTGTGTGCTATTTGTTGTAAAACATATAGATTTTGGTGCAGAAGGTAATGATTTTTGTGGAAGGTCATGCATTGCTACATGAGTACAACAATGTATTTCCCAAAGAACTACCGGTCTTCCCCTTCAAAGAGAGTTTGATTTCACAATAGATACGAAACCAGAACAAAATCAATTTCTAAGGATCCCTATAGAATCACAAAAACACAACTTGTTGAGCTTGTTAGTTTTTAAAATAGCACTTTGTAGTAATTAGCAGTTAGGGGACAACAATAACATCATTTTTATGAGAGAGGTTCCCTTATTGAAAAGAAGGCTTATATACAAATATACAAAGTGTTCATATTGATGAGGACTCTAATAATTTGAAATGTGTCATACTAACATGGATTATCAATAATTAAGAAAAGAAGAAAAAAGAAACTGAAAGGGAAGAATACAATGGTACTTTTAGGAAATATAGATAGTAGAATATAACCTTACACATAATTGGCAAAAAGGAACATAGAATAGAATCATTCACATTGGCAACATCTGATATAAATTCATAGACACAAAGTTCTAGTAATCATATCACAAGAACTCAAATTTTCTTAACATGAAAGATTGATGATTCATGAACTTCAAACAAGAATAGAAAGGATAGTAGATGAGAATGAGAGATAAAGGAAAATATTCTGTATTGATTTACTTTCAATTCCAATACATTAAATTAGTGTGAGGTTCCCACCCTTAATAGTGGCATAAAGAGCCCATTAAACAACTTACAAATACAGTTACATTCAGTTCTAAATTTTTTTAATATAAATATTCAAGATTAATTAACCAATACATTAATACAATATCATTAATCAAGTATTACATTATGGTTTTGAAACCCCAAAATAAAATAAGTGACCTAGGTATCGTGAGCATAAACATCTGAAGGAGGCTTAGAGGGATCAACTTGCTTGAGAATCCGATGTCTAAATATTTTCAATGCTTTACGTATCTCCATGCACTTTGGGATGGTAGTGTTAGAAGTGGCATGAGTCCACATGCTAAGACACTTCTCCATATATTTTTCAAACTCGTGTTTTCCATAAATTCTTTGTTTACCTCAGTGATATCTGATTGGAGAGAGAAGACATATTTCATATTCTCTTTTGACATTGAATCTTCCTTGAAAATATCCTCTTTGATGAAGGTGTTGAACTAAGCCTTGATTTCCTGTATGGAAAAATTATTACATGTGGCCTCATTATGGATTTGAAAATGAATATATTGAAAGATTATCCTTTCTACCACATATTATTTAGGTCTCCCACTGCTTCCAAAACCTTGATCTTCCAATCAATACTGAAAACCCAGGATTTTGATAGATTGTTCTTGGCTTCATCAAATACTTTTCTTGCCAATAAAATATTCTCATCTATTTTGGCTCATTGAATGGAGATCTTGAATACATTCACACTAGAGCTTTAGCTCTTTCTCCAAGCCACTGAGTGTTGTGTTAAATTTCAGCTATAATTTGGATACCTTCTCATATGACTTGAAGGCCTCCTCAATAAAGTTTAATCCAACCACTGTCATATCATCGACCAGTGATTCAATGGCCTTTCCATAGGTGACATGTTTATGAATATCCTTAATGGTCTGAACTTCATCATTGCTGAGAACTAGAGGAGGTGGAAGAGTAGTTAATGGAGTAGGATCCAAGACCTTATCCTTTACCAATAAGGATTTTATAAAACCTGAAAGGATTAGGATTTTTATTCCAATTGCTCCAAGGTATGTTTTTCCTTCTCAACTCGTTTAATGACTCGAGTGAGAGTTTATTTGAGGTTATGAACCTTACTTTCAGGTGTTGATTCTCCAAGTGGAATCCTTATGAATTACAAATTAGACACCAAAAGATATCTCTCTTCCTTATCTTCCTTGGGCTTTGCAATCTCCATGAATTGTTGACCTTGTGAATCCGACACTAGCCTTGAGGTGATCTTTGCTTTCTTTTCTAGAGGAGGGGGAGTAGTACCGAGAAAGGATGCCACAACATCAAACTTGGGAACCAAAATTTGGGAGGTAGACTTTCTTTTCCTACTGTCAATGAAAGGATAAACCCAAGCAAAGGAGGAGGAAGAGGCAGAAGGAACAATGGGCCCAAGTGCAAGTGAACTCATTGCACTCAATGTCTACACTACTGATGTCTCCAGTGGGGAAGTTGGCATATTTTTAGAAAGATCCTTAGAATAAGTATCCATTAAACCTAGAGGTTCAATCATTTGACCTTCACTTTCTATCTCAATAGTAATGACAGGGGTTTCTTCTTCTTCTTTCATCTCTTCATTGTCATCCTCACTTAAAACAACAATGTCTTTTGACCCTACAGGGGCCTCCAAATTGCTCCAAAGGTACTTCCTCTTCAACTCACTCTTGTTTTATGGATTTACCTTTCTTTAGGTATACCTTTATTGAGGAGGATGGAGTAGATTTCTCGGGCATCTCAACATCAAGTGCAAGTTCTTCTTTCCTAGGAGAGGAAGTTTCATGTGAAGAAGACTTAGCTCTGTTCATCCTAAAATTTGCATCTTATTATCAAACTAGAGCTTGGTTCTCACAATAATTGGGTTGATCACTTCTTTCAAATCATCCTTCTCCTTTATAAACCAATCAAGGGTTTTAAGAGGAGAGTGTTTGATGGTTCTCTCGTATTCAATAGATTGTAGATCTTCATCATCATCCTGGAGATTTTTAGGTACTTTGTAGAGATTGAAATCTATAATTTTTTGAAGAGAAAATCTGCCAAAGTACCTTCTCCTGGCCTCAAATTCATCTACACAATCATCCCAATAATCCTTAGTATCGACAAAGTGAATGAATCCTAATATGAGATTATTTTCAATATATCCCTTGATATCAAAGTAGGTTTGAGACTTGAAATGATGAAGAGTAAGAGGAGAAATGGTTCTATCAATGTTTTGAGCATCGAGGGTTGTTCTACATGTATAATTTCCCAAGGTGATAGGGAAACGAATTCTAAAAATATTTTTTTCTTTGTAGTTCCGATGAAGTTTTTCCAACTCCCTAAAAATTTCAACCAGGTCCATTTTATCATTGCAAAACATACGAAGCCTTAACAGAAACCATCAATACCAGCCATAAATTACCTAATATATGAGAATTTTTTGAATTGAGTGAAGAAAATCCCATGTTAAGATATCAAAGTATTTTCTTCCTCAGAAAATATCTGAGCAGTGTCTCCTTCCAAAATCCTCACAATGTACATGGTGAACACATCATTAACTCTCCTGAAATTATGATTGTTGAATTTGAGGGTTAACTGAGGGTAGTATTCATATATGGGGGCATCTTTCTTATCCTCAACAAAAGTGAAACCAAGCCATTTCCTGGATGCCACAATGGTGTACATAAGGTAAGAAGTCATGTAGAAGGTATTTGTTCTTTGAACGTTAACCAATTACTCTGTTAGGTTTTCATGATTATCTCACCCCAATTCAGATTCTGCTTCCCCTCACAAATAATGTTGATATATGGACACATCCAAAAATGAAATTCATTTGTAGAAGGCATTCCCATGATTCTAGCTAAAAGAGTGATGATGTCTAAAAGTTATTCATTGAATTTAACCCTAAATAATGACTTCAAAAGTCTAGATGCTCCTTTTTAAGGGTTCTTCAACAATGATTTAGCTACCCTAGCCTTATATCTCTCATTATCCTAGTCAAATAGTTCTTGTGCTTGAGCAAGAGAGAGATAATTGGCACCTTCCACCATTGGGATGCGCAGCAAAATACCAGATAGCTTCAAAATATAATCACGTAATTACCTCACCATGTACATTAATAATTTCCTTTGATTCTAGATTGAAACAAGCCCCGCAAGTGAGCATGGTATTAGCACACTAAAAAGAGATAGGAAACTGCATGCAAATGAAATCCCACTATTTTGGATCATTTGAGTGAAGGGATTAGGGTTATCACATTCAAGTCTGCCCAAAATCATCAAGGTCTAGATGTCGAGCTTCACTTGTCACCGATGTTAGGCACAAAGGTTTCCAACGAGGAGAGGTGTTTGTGCCCTTGGTACTATATCTTCATCATGATAGAGGAAGAGAGAAAATAACCTTTAATGGAGTATATCATAGTCCCAAAATAATCCCTACAATAGAATCACAGATGTGGGCAATGATTTGGTTTGCACAAATGTGAGCAGGAGGGAATGAGCAGAAAGTGTGAAAATGAATGAACGGTTACCTCTCTTTAAATAGCCATGAGTTGAAATGAATGGAGAGATAAAATCATGAATGTGTAATAAATGGCCCTCACACCGACTCAAAAAGGTGATATGAGGGAAAGTCAGAAAAACTTGGCCTAGATGGTCCAAGGGACATGTGGGATGCATGGAGCCGATATACCGATATAAGAAGAATGTAGAAAAAGTGGGTTTTGGGAGCAGAAGCAGTCCATGAGACATGTGGGACACGTGGAGCTGATTTAAGCGATATACAAGGCATTGCGGGAAAGTTAGAAAACTTGGCCTAGATGGTCCGAGGGACATGTGGGACGCATGGAGCCAATATACCCAATATAATAAGAATGTGGAAAAAGCAAGTTTTGGGAGCACAAGCAGTCCATGGGACATGTGGGATGCATGGAGATGATTTAACCAATATATAAGGCATTGCGGAAAATTAGGCGAATCGGTGAACAAAGGGCCCAACAAGTATAAGGGACACGTGGGATGTGCAGAGCTGATTTAGCGAGATGAGTAAGTGGTGTGGGTAAATTAGCTAATTAGTGAATAGGAGGCTCGACAAAGCACTTGGGACACGCGAGAAGAAAATACCTGACTTAGCTGACTAGAAAGAAATGTGGGTAAATTGGAAAATCAGTGAATAGAGGGCTTGGCAACACTTAGGACATGAGCGATGTCCAAGGCTGATTTAGCTGCAAAACACTAAAAATGACCTTAAAGAGTAAAATTTTCTAACTTATTAAATTTCACCGCTTACCAGAACACATCCAAAGGACACTGACTCATAATTTTGAAAATTTTCCTTTTAAAATAGGAGGGAATTTTGAGAGTGACAACAAAGCTTAAAGAAAAACTTCATGAAATTTTATCAAAACGTTTGATCATACTTGAGTGTCTCTCCTTAGGAGAACTGGTCATCTTTGTAAAGAATAAATATGGAACACTTAGACTATGCATTAATTATCGAATGCTTAATAAATCCAAAATCAAATATAAGTATCCCCTTCCAATAACTGATGATCTCTTTTATTAGATGTGTGGAGCATCAGTTTATTCTAAGATCAATTTTCGATCAGGATACCATCATTTGAGAGTAAAGGATGAGGATATTCACAAGACTAACTTTAAGACAAGTTATGGACATTTTGAGTTCACTGGGTTTCCCTTTGGACTCACTAATGCTCTAGCAGCTTATATGAATTTAATTTCAAGCATATTTGGACAAGTTTGTGCTAGTATTCTTGGACGATATTCTCATTTATTATAAAAGCATTGAAGAGAATAATGAACATCTTAGGATATTTTTAGACATGTGAAGGAATATAAAAATATTTGGTAAGCTTTCAAAGTTTTCATTCTATCAAAATGAAGTGAAATACTTGGGACACATAACAGAAAAGATGGTATTTTTTTAGATCTATCAAACATTATAGCAATAACATAATGGCCAACACCTAAAAATGTACATGAAATAAGAAGATTCATGGGATTGGATAAACACTTTAGAAAATTTGTAAAATATTTCTCAAAATTCGTATCTCCAATTACCTCGCTACATAAAAAAGATAAGAAAGTTGTTGGGTCTAAAAATATAAAAATGACTTCAATCTCTTGAATGAAAAATTAGCTTTTGCACCTATTCTAAAAGTTTTGGACCCAAATGGGAACTTTATTGTTGTGAATAATGCCTCCGGTGAAGGCTTAGGAGGTATATTACTACAAAATGACCATGTGATTGCGTATGAGAGTAGAAAACTCAAATTACATGAGCTGAATTATGCTCCCCATGACTTGGAGCTTACTAAAATTGTGCTTGCATTGCAAGTTTGTATGTACTACCTTTTGGGAAGCCCTTTCAAATGAAAACAGATCATCTATGGCTGAAATACATCTTCACACAACCAAACTTGAATGTCGAAAATGAATATGGTTAGATTTTTATCACAATATGACTATAATATCAGCTATATAAAAGGTAAGGAAAACAAAGTGACAGATGCACTAAGTCATAGGAAGCACATTTCCACCCTTGTCACTTTGAGAACACAATTCAAAGAGGATGTAAACAAAGAAATGATGGCTAATTCTTATTATCATCTTGTTAAATCAATTTTTTTGTAAATGTTAATAAAAAGAGGTATAAAAATTTAGATTTGAAAATGAAGGATTCCTAAAATTTGAAAATAAAGTGTATGTACCCTTAGAAAATGAACTAAGGTATACAGTGATAAATGAATTTCACGATGCTCCTTATTCTAGACATCCCAAAGTGACTAAGATGCTTTGTGATGTAAAACAATGTATTTTTGGAAAGTGATGAGAAAGTATATAGTAAACTATGTATCCCATTACTTGGAATTCTAATGCATCAAGGTTGAACATATGGATCCACAAAACTATTGTACCCTTATAGCATTCCACAATATAAATGGTCATTAATCACTATGGATTTTTTGCAAGGGATGCATATGTCAAAGAATAAACATGATCTAATTATGGTTGTAGTTGAAAAACTACAAAAGTGGCTCATTTTATACCAAAGAATCTGAAATATGATTCACATGTGCTTGCAAAAATGTTCCTAGATGAGATTTTTAGATTGCACACTGTACCTGAATTGATAATTTTAGATAGAGATCCTAGGATGAATTCTCATTTTTGGAAAACCTTGAATAACTCTTTAGGGTCAAATCTGAATTTCACTTCTGGATATTATCAAAAAATAGATGGAATGACTGGAAGGATTAATCAAGTGATGTAGTACATGCTCAAGATGTACTGCATGGATCAACAGTACAAGTGGGAAGATTATGTTTCATCGGTTGAGTTTTCATCCAATAACACTTATCATTCATCACTAAAAATGGATCTGTTTGAGGCCTTGTATGGAAATAAGTGTAGAACATTTGTCATTTGGGATAGAGTGGAAGACATAAGTTACAAGATGACAAATATTGAATAAAATATAATAACAAGTTAAGATCGTTCATGAGCAATTGAAAGAGGTTTGATAGACATACAATATATGCTGATTTAAAGAGAGTTGACAAAAAATTTAAACAAGGAGATAAATTTTTCTTACGAGTTAAGCCTAAGAAAAGTTCTATTTCATTTGGTAAAGCAACCAAAATGTCACCTCACTATGTTGGGCAGTTTGAAATAATTGAAGTAATCAGCCCTATAGCATACCAGCTAGCGTTGCCTCTCACATTGTCTAAGATGTATGATGTTTTTCATATCTCTTTGCTTAAAAATTATGTATCAGATTTATCATATGTACTTAACTAGAATTCTTTAGAGGTTTAGGATCTGGGTATCATCATAGCTTTACCCATTAGGGTGCTAGAAACTCACAAGACGTACTTGTGAAATAGAGAACAAGTCAATGTAAGGTCAAATGGGACTAATTTTTTTAATAAGTGCAACTTGGAAGAACCTAGATGAAATGAAAACTGATTTTATGCACATGTTTTAGGGATAAACATAAATATTTATTATCTGTTATTATATTTTTTATATTTATTATTGTTTGAATGAGTGAAAATTGTCATAAATTTTGTTTTTTTAGCAAAAACTTGGTGAATTTTGGCTATTACACCGCTAAATACTATTATACATCTTTGAAAACTTGATGTTGAAAGTTTCATATTATACTATTATGAATATTTGATATTTTGATAAGCAAATTATTACCCGATTGGTTAAAATTATGTGAATGTTAGAAACTTATCGTTAGGGATAATGATACTTGGGGGTATGTAATACTCTGCTAGTTCACCTTGGATGAAAGCATACTTTATCTAGTTGTAGGTGATATATGTTTGGTTATCTTAACAATTATGCTTTTTGTTATAATTAAGAATTTTTCATTAATAGATAATGCTGATAGCAATGGACTTATTATCCGATCGATGTCTTCTCATGCTTGTCTTTGTTGTACTATTGTGTTGATACTATTATGATTCTTCGTTTGATGATTACCTTGTCGGATTCCCGATCCAACTCTTCTTGAAAGCATAACAACATCCATTAGAAATTGAATATTTCCAAGTGAGACTAGAAAATTGTTACAAGAAATGTTATAACCTTTTTCATAATAATTCTAACTTAAATGAAACTTTTACTACCATGTAATAAGGTATGACTTGTTGATTTACGAGAATAATTGGTCTGAGACAATATCCTAGTGCATATATTAAATGGTCATCAACCATGGTTGTGATTAATATTATCTCCCATGAAGGAATCATTTGGTCAATCACCAACCCATGCACTTTGTTTAATTAAGTTTTTTTAAGAAATTAAATGGCCATTTGAACCATTGATGTCGATAAGGAAATTTGTATAAAATCGGGAGATTATTGTGTTTATGTATATATATATATATACACATATATATATATATATACACATATATATATGTATATATATACATATACATATATATATGTATATACATCCATACATACATACATACATACATATGTATAAGTGTGTTGAATGGTCTTCGACCTTATTAGGATCAATGTTTATTTTATTAAACTAATGTTAAAGGTGGCAGATCGGTCGAGCTACCACCTAGGCTCATAAATGTAGTTGGGTGAACCAACTATGGCATTAGCCACCCTTTCATGTCGATTAATGAACTCGAAAATATAAAAGGGCCAAAGGCCACTTTGCTAGGCAAGGGTTTGAATTTTTAACAATATTCAATTGTTTGATAGGATATCCCTTGATATTTGACAGGAAGGATTATTGTTGGATTTAGTTGATGAGAGGAAAGTGGAAGGCAATTGGAAATGGGATGGAAAATAGGAGTCGTGGTACCGGTTTTATTAATGTGGATTAATTCCAACGCTATGGTTAGATGGAGAAGAAAGAAGCTTCTCAAGGAAGTTACCACCAATGTATTGAACTATTTTTCAATTTTCATTTTGATCACCTATCCTTCTCGCTCCTTCGAGCTCTACATGAAAAATTACAGATGGCCATTTTTGTGATTGGTAGTTAGACTCCGCATGCACATGTTTAATGTTGTTAATAGAATTTTTGTTCTATTTATGATCTCTGTTATGATAAGAATGGTATTTTATATGAAATTTTGGGATAGTTTCTTGTCTCGTTTTAATCAGATTTTAATGTTCCTATTTATGTATTTTTCTTAAGCGTGTGTTTATCATATGTGAATACTCAGCCTATTTACCTGAATCTTGTTATTATCTTAACAAATATGGGTATTTGGTATTTGATGTAAAGTGAATGAGTTTGTGATCACCCATTTTGGGTTGAAATGGATTAAGGTTTTGGTTACCTAAAGTTTAGTCTTTACTTCTTGAAATAAAATATTTCAAGGAAGTAATGATTTATGAGTGTTTTATATTCTTTAAATAAATACGCTTAAGGTAATATTATGTCTAGTTGAGTATCGATTTGTAGAGAGATCTATTTATTTTTTGAAATTTAATTGTTTTCTAAACAAACCCATGTGGATTTATGGTTTGAGCATACCCATGTTGGGTTGTTGCGTATATTTGTTAAGGATGCCAAATTTGGTGGTCTATGTTTTAAGGAATTAATACAAGTTTTGAATGACCATACCCATGTCAAAGTTTGACATTGTTACTTCTACTCACACTTATTTGATTTTTAGTTTTAGAAAAAACACCCCGTGGTCGGTGTTGCATATGATTACATTGCCTAAAACATTCCCTGAGTTATATTGATTGTTAAGAACTTTTTTGGCCATAATGATGGGCTATAGTAGAACCCAACGTATGTTGACCCGTGTTTTTTTATAATGAGAAAGAGATTCATGTACCTAGTAGATTCCTTCTTTGTTCTAAATCATGAATACAATGTTGGTAATTTTTTCTCAGTAAAGGAATAAACATGATTCGAGTCAAGTTAGGGTTATTTTGATAATGTTAAGGTATTTTTTATCTAATAATTTATTATTATCAAGTAAAGTGAGATGTCTCCTTATATTATTATTATTATTATTAAAGGACTTGGGTAATTTTATACTCTTGTTCTTAAAACAATTATGTGATCCTTGATTGAATATTTCTTGGATTCTTTGGAATGATTGTCACCCTTGAATAAGAAAAGTAATATATTGGGATAGTATAAAACGTAGGTTAATGCTTGGTATTAGTTGAATATTTACTTCATTTTTGTTGTATAACCCCATTTGGGTAGAAAAAGTAACTTCTAAACTTTAAATTTTAGCTCGATCTCGCACCCTGAGAATGTTTGGAAACTTAAAAAGTAATTTCTAGGTCATGAATTTAAGGTTTTATGCCATTAAAAAATTAGGGCTTCATCTAATATTATGTTATAGTCTTCTTGTAGGCACCTAGAATGAGGAACAATTGTGGAAATTTCAAGGAAACATATTACGAGTTTGGAAGATTATATTTTTTCTTGTTTTAGTGCATATGACAGCCCTAAAGGAATTTTGAAATATTTTCTAGATAATTTGTGGGTTCTTGGATGTTTTTATCAGTAATGATGGATTTATTATGAAAAATGAGGTGGGTAGGAGTTCATTCTATTTTTCTATAACTCACGACACATTTTTTTGGTGCACGAGAAAGGTAGAAAAAGTAGAAGCAAGCAAAAATACTTAGTTATGTTTTAGGTTTTCAACCTTCTTTGCATGGGGTGAATTTTATTCTCTTATATTCCTTGGGATAGGGATAGGAGGGATAAAAAAATTCCCTTATGTGAGCTTGAAAAGCAGCATTGTTTGATTACATGATGAAGAAAGGGGTAAAAACTAGTACTTAACACTTTGGAGGGCTGAAATTGGGTCACATGAGGAATCATGATAGGGGCTTGAGTGGGGAACATTTTATTATCCCCTCTTTCCCTTAGGTATAGAGATAGGAGTGATATAAAAATGCACCTTGATGTGGTGATGACATGTGGCGATTGTAGTCTTTTTTTTATCAAACAACCCAAGGTACACCGGCACATCACTCAAATAGATCTAAGCGCTCACTGAAGCATGAAAGGGTACAGTCCCTCTTTTATGCCAAATTTTTCAAGGAGCTAGCATGATAAGAACACATATAATCCAGATCCATAATAACCATTCAAAAGTAAAGCATGAATAAGTCTTGATCACAACCATAGTGCTCAAAGTATTAAATAAGAACTAAGATCTAATTTACCAAGAAAGATCCAGATCAAGTGAGTCAAGAACTAATATCCAACCACATAGATCCATTGTATTAATTACTGTAAAACACAGAAGCTAAGTACATACATAAGAATGTCACCATAATTCATGCATGCTCATAAACCAACAACATAACACTAACAAAATGTGGATCCCTCAACCATGAAAATCAATACATATATATAGGGGTGGGGACTTTCCCTTCACCACCTAAGCATCCTAAAAATAGGTTGCATGCTAAGAATATCCATGTGCCACTATAAGATAAATACAAAATCATGTAAGCTCACTAATAATATATTATCTAATAATAACTATAGATCTAATCCTATTATTAGCCCAAAACATGTGCATGTCATTTGATCTCCCACTTGTCCAAAATATCCTTTTCTTAGTCTCTAAGTATTCATACCTTTGCGTTTCCTACACTCAATATCTATATTTATCCCATTGTAACCAAAATGGATAAGTCTTGAAGTCATACTTTCCTAGGCACACCCTTTTTTCTATATTTTCATGTGTATCTACATGCCCAATGTTTACGTGCCCCAACTTTTATGTGTCGTCAATACTTAGGTTGTAATTCATTAGCCCAACATTTCCCCACATTTGCTTCATTTCCACTCCTGTTAATGGGTAACCATTACTTATCTCTCCATGAATAAAGAATAGGGAAAAATAGAATTACTTTGTATACTAATAATCAAAGAATGTCGGTACTCTACCCTTCTAAAGGAAGAATAACCTCACGATACTCACTTTTGATCTTTGCCTCTAACTCATTCTAATTAATGTGCACCTTATTTACCTTGTCGAGAGATGATTGTGAGGACTCCTTCCATCTCATCCATACTCATATTCTCACCCTCATTCTACAACACCCTTAGGACGTTTTTCTAGACTCGAGATCATCCCATCCATTACATCCATGCATCACGCTATGAGTTTCCCTATTTCTTGGATTTTCTCCTTGTGAGGGTCTAGGGCTACTGATTGTACATTGCACTTCTCTACTACTAAGGTAAGCCTCTTCTCATGGCCAAGTGTCTTATTGCTCTTTGCTCAAAGACTACGAGTCTCCTCTACCGAGTCTTTATCTTGATTATTGCCTTTGGATCTACATACATGTTTAACACCAAATCAGCCATGTTCAACTCATCCTTCAAGATCTAGAGAAAAGAATCATAACCTGATATCCAAAGTGTGTTATTGTTGTTTTAGTCTTTTCTACTTGTGTGACAACATACTTTTTTTTTCATGTGCACTATGCCTTCATCCATCACCATATGAACTAGTGTGCGCAAAAATGTGTGGTAGAAGGAAACATTTCAGCCACTTTCTCTTCCAAATGTGGCCTTGGCTTAAAAATTTTGTCACCGATCTTCTTAGCCATATCAATTATTGCACTCACCTTCACCTTATCTTTCTAATTTTCCTCTTTCAGAACTTTATCTCTACTTATTTATCCTTTCTATCTTCTAATATAGCACAAAAAGTTTCTTCCTTATCGATGTTTTTACTCGCAACCTCTGTAGATACCTTTTTCAATTCATTACTTACTTTCTAATGTGACATTTGATTTAGCTTAACTGTTACATGGCGGGAATTTGGTGCTTTCTTAATCCTCTGAGAGACACATGAATCTTCACCAACATCAAAATCAAGCTCATCCATATGAGTCTACATATTTCATGACAACTACTATAGGTGCATGTGATTTCCATCTTGTTGTAAGGGTCTACTTAGTCTAACCTAGTTTATATTGTAGGTAACCATTACTTTAAGAATGCATGATTTTTACCAATCACCCCTTTCCGAGGATATAGTTAAATGTTCTTCTTATTTTAGATGATTGATTTCATATGTAACATATTCACATAGGACATATTGTATGCACATTTCACCATTTAAATTATTTAAGCATATATGAAGAAAAGATGAAATTCATACCTTAATCTAATTAGATCAACCTCCCCGCCTGACAGAGTTAGCATATACTAGGATCACTTCTTCTTAATGAAATCACACCTTATTTCACCTTATCTTTGATCCACTTCACTCAAAACTATGCTTCTTCTTCATAGTCTACAAAGGCTCTCCATAGCTCCATCATGCCAAATCTATACCCCATGTTTATTATCATACTAAATTGGTATTAGACCTATTACTCCATCTATGCCCAAGATGATTTGACCCTCTACTCCTTTATCACTCAACCAATCAACAAGGATATCAGAATTAGGCTTCCCAACTACTAGCCTTCCTAAAGGACAAATGCCCATGAATCTAAACATGCACTGAAGGTATTTCCAAAGTGATTAATGACCTCAACACCCTTTATGGAGCTCATTATCATGTGTGAAACTAAATATTGACACCTTTTACAGTAATTATCTTTTCTAACCCTATCCTAGGCTAATTAGGTCTTGTTAAGTCATTTACAAGGCTACGGGTAGGGTGCGAGAGAGTTATGAGATGGATACAATGTTATAAATCCTTCATAAAGGGGTATTAGAGAATTTTACAACTATTCCAAGATTACTTTGTCTTTACACATCCTAAAATATTAATAAACCCCTTTTGTAGTAGTAAACTTGGTAATGGCATGCCTACAATGCAGGGGATCAAGGAAACCATCCTTACCAATGGAGTTTAACTCTTCACATTTAAACAATGTTAAATGACATCAATGGCATGAGGATAACAAAAATTTATACTTTTCCACCATACCAATTTTTAGATCTTGGAATCCCTAGTCCGAGGGAAGCGAATGCAAATTCTACTCCACAGAACTACTCTCGAGGTTTTAAGAACTCAAATAAATGTTATTAAGCTTATAATGGTGCCCTCCAACTTCTCCATGCATCATACTAAGCTTATAATCTTGGAAACCATGATTGTCAATTTCAATTCTTAGTCTCGTGAAGAGTTCTAAGTGCATGCATAGAGGAAAACATAGAAAAACTTGCAAATTACACCATAAGATCTCTCCCAACCTTCAATAATTATTTAATCATACTTGATAATGCTTATTACATCCATTCCAAATAGGAGTATACATACTTTGTAGTGAAAAACCAACATTAGGCACTCTAAAATACACTCCTAGTCTTACTCAACTACCCCTAAGATAGCTCAACCATTTTCTAGCTTAAGAAAGACCTTAACAATTCCAAATATCACCTACTAGACTTGGTTCCACATGAAGATAAGCTCTCCAAACCTTATTTACATATTTTGGGACCTTTTATGCAAAAGAATAAGCCTTATTCATAGGTTACATACAACTTTTACCTTATTTGAATGTTTGAATTACAACATTTGGAGGGAAATGATAACATATGCCCCTAAGACAACCTAGACTCCAACCAAAACGTGAAAAAAACCATATGACAACGTATTAATGCTCATGCATCATTTTACCCATGAGAGTAAAAATTGAGCTTCTAACTCAAATAATACTTGTTTATCACATCCTTTGGCTTCTTTCTTTCTTTTCTAGTTGTAGGTGTCTTCTCCAAGCTTGCATATGATCCTTCTTAAACTGATAGTTTGCTTGCTCTTTCCTTTCTTAGTGTGATTTATCTTTATTTTTATGTTCTTGTTTTGTTTTTCATGGTTTGTATGTCATACATGCTCTTTCTTCCTTGAATACTATCTAGATTCCATGGTTTAATCCCTCCTGGATTCCTTCCATTGATTTTCATGATTGTACTTCCACTAGTTTTCCTTAGTGACAGAGATGCTTTCATTTTCACCTTTCTTCCCTTTTGGTATTTTGTAATTTTCTTGTGTTATCTCAACTTCTCTACCTTCTTAACCATTCTAATTCCAATAAATGTTTCCATAACCCACTCATATAGGTGAGTGTACTCTTGGGCTCCACATTTATACTCTATTTTTCCTTTCCTTCTCATCAATTACAAATGGACAAGTTAGTAGGGGCTATATAAAGTATTGTTTCTTATTAAAAGGAAATCTCTTAACTTGGACCTTGGCTTCTACTCTATGTCTCAGTTCTTCCTTGGAATCATGTTCCATTTCCACTTCTTGACTCTTCCTCCTCTCTATGTTGCTCTCATGTCTTACCAATCTCTCTTCACTCAAATATTCCCACCAATTACTCAGTAGACCAAAATATTGTTCATTGCAAATTCAGATTATTAAATTTCTTCTCACTCCATACTTATGTTCTCTCTCCATAGAAGTTTGGATTCTAAACACATAGGAAGATACCTAGCCTTGAGTGGAAACTTGTGCATAGTTCATATCTGTTATTTCTAAGACCGAGAAATTTGAGCATGTCCTCTTATGACTCACAACTAATCTGTGTTCTCTGATTGGATATTTGTATATATTGGAATTGAAACTTTTGTATTTTACCTCAAGGAATAACTCCTTTTATTTCTTATTTGATTGTAAATGATCTATCACTTCCACCATTATGTTGATCTCCACCCAAAATTGAGAAATCACTGGTCTTTCAAAGACATTGTTTGCTTCCCAACTTACTAATATTTCAAGGAATTTAATCACATTCCTAGAACAATGAATATTATGACTTGGATCCATGAATATGCACTTGATTCTTATAGAAGGATTTCTACATTATTGTGGGGCTCCTCTATTGTTGTTATATTTTATTTCCGTGGCCCTGTTACTTTCTATTTTCTTTCATTTTTTGGGACCTAAGATTTTCCTAAGTATGGATTAGAGCACATAAGGTATCCACATGTTGCTTCGGTGCATCTTGGAGAAGAACAAAGAGTTGGGAGCCCTCAAGAAGTGTGCATCAAATATGTCGTTTAAGCATGAAAAAGTAACTTGGATGGGTTTAAGGGTCAAAGTAAATAAGAAATATGCACTATCCCCACATTTCATCCAGGAAAAAGTTTGAAAGGAAAAAGAAGGGAAGGCCCCAAAGCGAGGTAGAGTCTCCATGTGGCATCAAAAGAAGTGACCTCTCGATGAAGAACCAATCAAAAGAGTGAAAGGATTGAGGTTTTATGTATTGAATGCAATCTCAGTCCCTAAGACATGTAGTTGATATCGGCTCAAAAGATAAAAGATTTAGTAGGTTAGAACTAAATGCGAATAGTGAAGATCTGATTGTAGTCATTGGAACAAGAGCCGTAGGATCTATAAAGGAAGGTTTTGGTGAAAGTAACAATAAGGAAAGAGATAAAGAGAAAACATCATAAAGAATTTATAGAGCTTTGGGGAGGAATTTAGGTTCAATACATTGTGTTTACTAGCCTTAACAAGGCTCTATTGTAAAGAAAAGATGTAATCTATGCCATTTTAGCCTTACATATTGTTTTCTTTATAAATAGAAAGATCATGTTCTATGCACTTGAGTTCATAATGTTATGTATATCTTTGTGTTCCTTTTTGTATTGTAGATGAATGTTTAAGTTTCTATCATGTTATATACCCTTGGATCTTCTACATAAATTTGTTAACGTACTCATGTTTTAGTTTCATTCGGCCTTTGATAGTTTGAAATACCTTTGAAATAGTGGATCATGTTAAATGATTTTGAATAATCTAATAGCTCCCTGCATTAATATCTCTGTGATTTTTAGTAAAGTATCGACGTATGAGCTTAGATAGATTTACATGATATTTTGTTTCCACTCTAATCCTTATCTCAACACAAAACAAAGAAGATCCATCTTCTATAAAATCTGGGGATTATCTTGGGGATGAGTCCCACATCTCTAAGATTTCCCATGACTTTTGTGATTCATATGCAAAGATAATAGTCATAAAATTTCAGGTATGCTGGTGGGACAAGTATTCAAATATTAAGCTTAAAATATTCATAGGTTTGGTGTGTGACATAGCAATATCTATCCTTTGGAGGCTCCGTAATAACACATCGGTGACTCTATTCAACATATCTTATGGTCTCAGCAGATTAATAGTTTAATCCTCTTTAGTTCATGAGAAGGATTTAATAAAGGTTGAGATCAAGAGGAGGAAAATTTGAGTATGCACGAGTTATCCCCAAGAAGAAGCGAGAAGAGGCGAGATAAATTCAAAGATCTCCATCTCCTCCAAATCAAACTCTTTTAACACCTTCACTTGGTAGGCCATTCTTACAATCCACCGAGTTCTCGGGCCTATCATAATGGTTCATTAACCACCCCTTCCCTAATACTATTCGTATCATGGAATCGGGAAGTCTGCTCATCTTTCCAATACATCCGCAACGTCGAATCCCATCCCAAAAATGCAATCAAGGCACTATTATCCATTATTTATCCAAGGTGAATTTTGATAACTTGCATAATCCCTTTAGAATTGGAGAGGTAAAAATGGTGAAACAAAAAAATTGGATTTTAGAGGGACCCTTGGATTTTCTATAACTCCCCTTTTCAAGAAAAAATCTAAGGAGTTAACTAAAATTTGCAAAAATGGGAAAAAGGCATGTTTTAATGTATGCATGGGTATGGGGCTACAGGTGGAATGAATGCGGATAGAAATAGGGTTCCTCATCCTTGACTTGGGTCTGAAATGCTAAGAAAACCATGATTTGTGGAAAAGGTGGAAGTTTGTGGCCCAGGTGGTCCAAGTTCCATTGGGCCGCAAGTTCCCGAAAAGCTGATTTACCTAATTTGCAAAAGGGTTGAAGTAGATTCTTTGTAATGTAGAAAAAGGTGGAAGTTCACTTCTCGGGTGGTCCAAGTTCCATTAGGCAAAAATTTCTCTCGAAAAGAAGACTTGTTTGATTTGCAAATGAATGGATTGGGCACGCTTTATTGTGGAAAATTCGGGTCACGGTAACCCAAGTGGTCCATGTACCATGGGGATGTGAGTTCCCCATAGAGGTGAAATTTCAACACATGAAGTAGATAGAGTGTAATGAGGATAAGGTGGAAGTTTGGGGCCCAAACGAAAAAAAAGTGTCATAGGGACATGAGTTCCCCAAAAACCCACAATATAAAGGGAAATTGGTTTAATGTGGATTATAAGAGCCCGCGTGGAACACCCTAACCTTGGACTTCAAATGGGCATAAATTTTGACCCGGAGCTCCAATTATGTAAAAATGGAAATTTTTAGATTTCTTAATTTTTATGAGGGTAGGTGGATGAAAAGAAAAGAAACATCTCCATCTCCAGAAAATTAAATGCTCCCGTAAAATGTAAGAAATCTCTGGAAAACTCAAAATAGCTTCTCACACTCAGAAGGTCTTAACTTGAGCAATTTTCAACAGAATTTCACAAAATTGGTCTCATTGAAATTGTGGTTCTAATCCCAATGCACAAAAATCAAGAAATGAAATTTTTATAAATTTGTTATGGTTATTTTAAGGAAAATGAGCCCAATTATGTTTGGTTGTTGAAAAGTGGTTGGAGAAGCATTTAATGAGCATGGGAAATCATTCTTCATTGTTGCAAGTTATGGGGAACCTTGAGATTGCTTCTATAGGTCTAAAACCACAAACCAAACTCATTTATCATGACTTTCAATTGATGGGAAAGGGAATTTTAGGAATTACATCCTCTCTCTCTCTCTCTCTCTCTCTCTCTCTCTCTCTTCTCTCAAAATTCTATAAATTGGAGTGTTGGGATCATTATAAAGGGGATAGTAGGAGTAGCAAAAATCTGTCATTTTGGTTTTGTGAAGCCAATGTGTTATAGGCCTTGTACTATACTCCTTGTATGGTGTTCGGGACTTTCCTTCATAATAGTTTGGATTGTGCATATTAGTGAAGTAATAGATTCAATATTGTGGATGCATCTTCTCCTTGCCTGTCTAATGTTATTGTAGATGTTTGTGTATACTCTATACTCTTACAGGGACCTATTATTATTGTGTATACATGGAAATGTGTTGTTAATGATGTTATTAGACATGGAGAATTGTCATCACCCTCTCTGATATGCATTTTACTTCCATTTTCACACATTGGAAATTGTTCTCATTTCCTTATTTTGGTACATCACCTCGTAGTGTAGTTTTCCTTTATTCCCATGTTATTTCTATCTCCCTTGTCCCTTGTAAATTGTAGGATAGAGATAGTTAGTAGATTCATTTCAGTAGATTTAGTTTTCACTAGGATTAGGAAGAAGATCCAGATTCATCTAGAGGTCTATCTCAAGTAGCAAGTCCCACAACTTGGAGATAATACCCATGTTACCCAATCACAACATGAGCTCAAGAACACACACATGGAAAAATCAGAGGGTGATGTGATTTGGTGATAACAGGAACTACCTAAATACAACAGTGAAGACTTTAAGAACCGAGAGGAACATCTTTAATATGTTGCAGACATTTACACGGTACATCACATCACTAAGAAAGATTTTTCCTTAATATTACTAGCTACCTCCTTCAAGGGAAAATGTATCGAATGGTACAAATCTTTAACCCATAACTCCATTAATACCTAGGATCAATTGAGAAATGTATTCGTTAGAAGATTCAATGAAAAGGGAGATAGATATTCACTCTTACAACAACTTATCAACATCAAGAAAGGTCTACAAGAGCTTATGACTGATTTCAATACCATATTTCATAAGACATGGAAAAGGATTCTAGTTATAGCCAGACCACTTGCAGGTATGGCTATTTTATTTTATATGAAATATCTAGACTCGATATCTCTGTCATGATCTAGTTGCTAGGGGGATTCTTTGTTGCAAATTGTATGATCTTGAAATCCAAAGTTGAGAATATTTTGATAGATGTTGGGAAGCTCCCCTAAAAATACCTTTCCAGTGTATCCCAAGATAGCTCCTTCCTCAAACGTAATCCTAAAGTTTTTTTCCAAGCTCCGGTATCCATATAAAGCTACTCATCTTCCTAAGGAACCCCTAATCACGTCACTCTTGTTGTAGTATCATCATTTTCTTCTTAAAAATGTAGGAATTAAAAAATATCCTTAGGAGTTTCTCTAATGAGATAGTAAATATTAAGGGGAATCAAGGCACGTACCCAAGACAAAATTATCAAGGCTACCAAGGGGGTATACCTGCTTATCCTATGCATCATCAAAATGTAAAGTGACCACCAATGACATAGTCATATAACCAAATTGTTCCAGCCCCAAGAATATTCTAGACTCTTCCACCCTCTAGTGGGAGAGAAATAATTCCAGGACAAAATAATTTGGTAGAAGATCGTAATTATTAGTGCTTCTCTTGCAATACCCATCATATGTCAAGAGAATGCCCCAAAGGTAATCTACAACAAAAAGTAGCAGAGAAAAGAGAGGTGGAAGGTAATGAGGCCAATGATGGCGAACCTTACCCCCCGTAGTTCAAAATGTGTCCTTTGTCATGCAAAAGAAAGATATGTCTATAGAATGAGAAGATGAAATTGCACTTGGACATGCACTTTTCTCTTAGATCGAAGTAGAAGAATTCATATTAAAAAATGACACCTCCACATATAAGAATCCATTACATGTCAGATTATAACACTCACTCCAAAACACGAGATGATGGAAACCACAACCCCTACTCCTACAACAATGAATGAAGCGGGAAAAAATCTCTAGTATCCCCGCCTTTCCCTTTGCCTACAAACAGACAAGAGATTTCAAGTAACCACTCATAATTAAGGCACCTCCCATCTAGCAATCGAGAGAATGAAATACCAACTAGTCTCCAAAGTTCAACCACTTGGGCCGATGAAGATAGTCAAACAACTTAATAGGGTGCTTTGAATAAAATATCCTTGTGGAATATTTTGGATATCCCTAAATAAAATGACTTACTTCAGGAATCACTAAAATCCAATGTCGTCATGATCGCTACCAGAAGGGAAGGAACAACTTAGGAAAACTCTAGTTCAAATCGAGTCGAGTTATAATGAAATAGAACAAAGGGGTAAGTAAACCTAGACTCTAACCCTTCTTCATGACTCTTATTACACAATTCCATGATAGACTACGGAGCGAAAATACGGTGATGCCCAAAGAAATTACGGATGCCTTGGGAATTAAAAATGAGCCCCTAAGAAGAGGATTCATGAAAATGGATAGGAAATCAGTTCAAACCATAAACATTATCAAAAGTCTCCCATTACAACTCTGTTCTAGCCTAAACATAATCGTTTAGCAAGATTTAGTGGTGATTGATGTTTTTCCATTCTTTAGACTATGTTTATTTTGTGACTTCATAGCTAAAATTGCAGGCTATATGTCCCTGGATTGGTCTCATCTTATTCTGAGACCAAGTATGGATAAAATATGATGTACTATAAGATCTTCTCATGGAGTAACATATAATAGACTAGGTGCAATCGGGTTTAGAGGCCTTACATGCCATACTATTTGTTTGACTGTCACCCAGAGACCCCTTCAGAATTTTAATTCCCACTGGGTTGAGTATTTACATAATATTTGATGAGAATCCCATTATTCCAAAGGTTATGAGGGAGGATAGTAAACATGAGGAGAATCTTGAGAACGGTTCCCAAATATGGACTCTCGCATTTTGATGGAGCTAGGAGAAGAAATGGCTCTGGGAGCCAAAATATGCCTATCTTCACCTAATGGAAGAAAGATGCTTCAAGAATTTCTCTTCCATTTCACTTGTATCGAAATGAAGCAGATTATGAAGCTTTAGTGCAAGGTTTTACCTGGCATGTAAAGAAGGTATAAAGCAACCGAGAGTCTCGGAGACTCGAATTGGTGGTAGAACATGTAAGGAGCATTTTCACCATAAAGAATCCAAGGATGAGGTCTTATTGGCACTAGGTATGGGTTCTCATTGAATATTTTTATGCCTTTAACATCAAGGTTATCCCTCGGGATAAAAATATGGAAGATGATAGAATGGATGAGATTGAATTACATATTGACCAACCCATGACCTAATAACAAATAAGGAAATGGTGAAATTGATCATCCACCTATAAAGACCTAACATATGGATCATTAACAAGTTTTTGAAAGTGACCAAAGAATATTTCGCTTCCTATAACAATTTGAAGATTTCACATACCAAATCCAATCTAGAATTAAAGAAGCCTATGAAGAACACATTATTTTTCTCAAAATGAACAAGACTCAAAGGTAATGATAACACTAGAAGTATTTTTTTATTCCAAAAATGATAATACGGATAGGAGGAAGTTTATGTAGTAAGAGAAGACTATGCGAGAGATAGAAGTGGAAAATGGAAGGAAGCTAAAGGTTGGGAAGTAAGTCACTAAGAAGGAAAGAGAAATACTTGTGGCCCTATGCTATAATTATGATAAGGTGATAGCATGGATTTATGATGACCTACATGTTTATAATAAGGATATCATACAATATACTATCAACCTTAAAAAGGGTACTAAACACGTACGCCAAAAAAAAATGGCTCGTGAATTCAAAGATAGAATCCTTCATGCCCGAAAAACTCGGGAAGCTCCTCGAAGCCAAAATAATCTTCCATATTAAGCATTCCACATGGGTTTCCAATTTTTTTCTGGTAAGGAAGAAAAATGGTGAAATCAGAATTTGATTGGATTTCAAAGATCCGAATAAGGTGTCCCTTAAGGATCACTACCCTTTACCCTCCATGGAGCAAATATTGAAAACATTCGCTGGTTCGGAAAGGTTCTTCTTGCTAGATGGTTTATCTGGTTATATTCAAATATGGATCGTAGAGGAAGACCAACATAAGAACACTTTTATAACCAAGTGGTGCACCTTTTCATATTCAAAGATGTTTTTCAGACTCACCAATGTTGGGTCAACCTTTCAAAGAGCCGTGATTGATACATTTAGAGAAATGATCAATAAGGTAATCCTCATATATCTAGATGACCTCACAAAGTGTTCACCAAAGTGGAAAAAGGATCACTTAGATGCCCTAGAGGTCGTGTTTGAAAGATGTTAAGAATTCAGAATCTCTTTGAATATGAAAAAGTGTATCTTGTAAGTACTACAAGGAAAAATCTTGGGACACATTTTCTTGAAGGATGGGATCTCTATTGATCCAAAAAGAGTCAAGGCCATTCGGAGCTATCTCTACCTATCAACAAGAAGGCAATATAATATTTCCTTATAATATTCAATTTGTTAACATGATTCATTTCAGATTTTACTTCTTTCCAATCATACTAATGCTGAAAAAAATCTAAACTTCAAATGGATCTTTGAAGGTCATCAATCCTTCCAGGGTGGTCAAAAGAGCAATTACATCTGCACTGCTTTGTTGTGTAACCCAAAATTCTCTAAGGATTTTATCATGTATGTATATGTGAGTGAGCACGGTGTATCCCATATGGATTCCATACCTCCATTTCATCATGTATGATTTTTCGAGGATTTGGGCATACATGGTACCTCTTGTGCACCCTTATCCTAAGCTGTGTAGATGGGCGCATAGTGTTTTGACCCCTAGACCAACACTATTAAAGGAAAGAGAGGTGTATTATTTTGATTTCTATGAGGTCATTGTAGAACACTATTTGTGAATAATTGACCAATTTTTCTAAAAGTTCCACCTTCAGTACTCCTCTTTTTGTTCACCTTATTTTGTACCATAACTCCCAATTCATTTTCCATCACATAGACCTAGCCATATGGGACCTAGAGGTGGAAACTCAAACTATCATCCTAGTATCGTGTAGAATCATGTGTTGTCTCTCTCCTTGGACACATTTGACTTTTCTAATTACTTCATTGCACCCCTTTTACGAGTTTGACCTAGAAGGGATTACTAATAAAATGAATGATACGATCTGAGCCCTCCTAGTGGACCTTTTACATCCCCGTGAATTTTTCTTTAGGGAAACACATTTAATGATCCAATTGTATGGATTCGAGAGATGAATCTTTCATGCTCTTAAGGATCCTCACAATGGGGTTAGTTTCCTTTGAGATGATCGGAAGACACCAATCCTTGAAGCAAAATTCAGCTCCACCCATAAGAAAAACATTATTCAACCTCCACTTGAGCAAGGGAAGGATTAGAATCATCAACGAGAAGGTGGAACATCTTCTCATGTGGAATTTGTCTTCTTACTTGTTTCTATTATATCTAATACACATGGAGATATGACCCAAAGGAAACATGGCCGACTTCCTATCTCAAAATAGAGTCTCAGACTCTTTCCAACATGAGAACAGGAAATTATTTGAGGATAGGAGGTCTCCCTAGGAGGAAAATCATGATAAATATATCATGCTAAAGGAAATCCCGATCCTAACATGGGAGTATTTTCATTCAGGTCGTCACAAATATGACCCCTCTTTAACTATGCCAAAGGGTTTAAGGATAGCCCTATAAGCCAAGGACTAGGACGTGCTTAAAATTGAGGCCTTTTGGAAATATAGAAAATAAATTGGGAAAATAACCCTAGGTATCAATTTCGTATTTAGTGATGAAAAATGGGAAGAATTTTGCAACACCTAACATGATTGAGGACGCATAAAGTGAGGAAACAATAAAAATGACAAAGGCGTAGCTCACACAAAGCATGCAACATGGGATCCTTCAACCCTTCTTAGCAAAGTAAACAAATCCAGAGCTCACACCCTCAGTCTCTTAGCAAGACCCTTTAGGTGGCACACCCACTGTTCAAAAAATGTCAGACCCTTAGGGAAAGGAGTTAGTAGCACAACCCATGCTTGAAGTAGTTCGGGGCCTCCCTCGACCCAACCTCGCCTACCCCTTCTACAGCCACCGGAGAGGGTGAAAGTCCCAGAGCCCTCCCATAAAGACATAAAAATTAGTTGTTTTCTCTTCTTCTTCCACCCCTTCACATCCTCTCATTCATTCATCTCCTTCACCTCTCACTTCCCATGCCTAGGAGTATTTCCATGTTGCTCATCCCAACCTAGTTTATTCCTCCTCTTAGCTCCTCTTTCATGCCTCCACTCTTAGGTAACATTCCCACTTTCTCTCCTCAAGTTTTGTCATCTCCATATTTTTCTATTGTCATTTCTCATCCTGCACACCCAATTGTCATCTCCTATAGCCTACCACAAGGGTTCCTATTTGCAGGAGAGGTAGTCCCTTCCCTTCCGATATTTTGAATCAAGAAAAGATAGCTAGAGTGGCCCAAGATAAGAGAAGGGAGAATCGGAAGAATAAATAAATGACAACATGAGTGATGAAACAGATGTGGTCATTATTTGACCATCAATAGAGCTCCTTGACCATCACTCAGATGGTCCCTAACATATAGAAATCCGTAGAAAAATGTTGCCAAATGACTATTCCATCAACGATCTTTGTGATAAACCTAACTAAATTTTGACATCATGATAAGGTCGAGTTGATGAGTGAAACAACCAATGTGGTTACCAAAAATACCTTAAGCTTAGTAACAAAATGAAGAAAATGGAGGCTAGCCTCATTCAGACACAAAACACTATGATGTGCCTAAACGCAAAAATCAAAGGTAAGTGAAAGGAGATGAAATAACCCCTTGCAAGAAGTTAAAATTGGTTGCATAATAAGAAGCTATCACAACTTCCCAAGAAAATTGTAAAAGGTTAAAGGTTGAACTAAAAACATCTAAGGTTGCAACGAGTTTGCTCAACTAGGAGAAGAAGCTCCTTCAAGAGGTGAACTCTAGGAAAGTAGAGGTCACTTCATTCCAGAAACTTTGTGTGCCTTAGAAGGGAAAAAGGGTAGCTTACAAACAAAATACAAGTCATCAGAGGACATGGTCAAGGATTTAACCCATAAGCTCTCTCAACAACCCTAGAAAGGTGTAATTGTCCCATTGGTACACAAATTATATATCTCCTACTATAAAAGGATTTCCATCATGGAAAAAGACTTATTACCTGCACTCAGATTCATATTTGATGCACATAACCTATGCACCAATATGGAGTCATCAGCCTCAACTATCATCAGTGTTGTATCTGCCAAGGTCCCTTAATCATAGGAACTGGTTTAAAAGTTTTATGATTCTTTAGAATCAGCCCTGCAAGGCGGTTATTACAGATAGGAGGGTTATCGTGGTGAAGATAAGTGAGATTATCATCTATAATAAGGAAACCATAAAGTGTGAGAATATCCCGACTCAACTCCACTTAGGATCGAGAAAGCAAGTAGCGGATCAAAGAGTTATTCCAATTAAGATTTCCCTCTCCCTTCCCTAATGACTGTTAGAAATTGAGGATTCTAATAAATATGGATTTAATCAACTTACATATCACATAATCTTACAATAAATATTTAAATAAAGATTACATCATAATATAAGTAAATTGAAATAAATAACACGTGTGTGACACAATGTTTATAGTGGAAAACCCCAATAGGGTAAAAACCACTTTGAAAATAACTTTTTAATTCGAGAGAACTTATTTTACATCTAGTAAGATCACCTCCTCATTTGAAACCCTATTTACCAAGGGTAAAACCAAATCACTTTATTTACACACTTTTGATATATTTCCGAATATATCAAATGAGGACGTAAAGTCTTTTTATATAAGGTGATCGGGTATGTCTCAGACCCACCTTTTCAACCTAAAATGGTTGACACATAGACCTAGGTTTATAATATTTAATATTAGAAATATAACCATTTCATGATACTAAATATTTAACCTAAAGTATATACAGGTTAGCATATTTAATAATAGAAATATAAATATTTCATATTATTAAATATTAACCTATATATTAGTGATGGACCCATATATATTAAGGGTTGGCAGACCACTTAATCATTATGTTCCAACACTCCCCATTAATGTTAAGTGGGATAACATAACATATGCCAATAGATTACCTACTGTGGTACACTACAGGATTTACAATCCTTAAACCATAAATGTTTTAGGTTAGCATATTGGTTGAAGGAATTATAACACCTTCATCATACTCAATTTACCTTTTGGTAAAAAAGGATTTGGAATCCCAAAGATCATCCCATGATCAGTGGCTAAGTATGATTTGTGAGTTTTACATGTTCTCACAGGTTCTCATAAAAGGTTATTGAACCCAAGCATATAGGATCATTTTACAACCAAGGACCTCCTTAACAATATGCTTATATTGGATGTTTACTAGTAAACTCAATAGCACTAAAGAGTTTACTGAAGACCACATTTAAGATCTTTCTACACTTCTTTCTAAAAAAGAATTCGAGGAGGTATACATGCTGAAGGTCTTTTTACACTTTCCTGAAGGTCTTTTATAAATTCTGAAGATATTTTTACAAAAACCAAGTTCCATTAGGAGGTGACATTGTCATGCACACTCCCCTCAATGGAAACTCTGACAATCCAAGATTTTCATGAAAGTGAAAAAACTTTACAACACTAAGGGACTTTGTGAAGATGTCAGCAACATGCTCTTCAGTCAACGTGAACTTGAGATTTATCTCATCACTTTACACCTTATCATGGGTGAAGTGTGTGTGTGTGTGTGTATATATATATATATATATAAATGTTCTTTGTCCTCTAATGTTGAAATAGATTCTTAATCAAGAGTAATAAAACTATGACCACCACATAGAAGATAAATACTTCTTTTAGCTTCCATGTGTATCTCTACTAGCAGCCATTGCAGCCACATAAGCGCTTTACTTCTTCCATTGTACTTCTCTTCCTTAGTAGAAAAAATGGAGACTGTTGGTTGTATTTGTTGTTCCAAGTAACGGCTCTTCCACCAAAAAACTTGAACACATATTCAATATATTTTATAACACAACATCATTATGGTTATAATCACAAAATCCATATAAGATGGCATTTTCATTCTTATTATAATGCAACCCATAATTGATTGTTCCTTTCAAATATCTTAAAATTCTTTTTACAAGATTCCAATGATCTCTAAAAATGTTCTGCATAAACCTTGAAGTAATTCCTTTTGTATAGGAAATATTTGATCTAGTTATAGTTAGATAAATCAAACTATCAACTAACAACGTATATAAAATAGGATCAACTGTTTTCATATGTAGATTTATGATTAATATTTATTCTAAATTCCATTGAAGTAGAAAATGGTTTATAGTCAATCACAAGAAAAATTTCAATACAATGGTTACATATTGTATTTTTAAAAATAACAATATAATGAAATACAATCATACAAATAACATGATGTGAGAGACCTAACTCATTCATTTTAAAGTACTACTTCAATTTCTCTTTAAACCTATGAATTAAATAAGAATTGTCACACGGACATAAGGAAATCATCAAAATATATATATATATATATATATATATATATATATATATATAATGATAATATGTGAGCCTTATTGCTTAATGAATATATCATTGTTAGAAGGAAAATTAACAAAACCTAACAGTTTAAAGAAGGAAACAATTTTGCATACCAATCTCTAAGAGTTTGTTTTAAACCATACAAGGATTTCTCAACTTACAATCATAGTTTTATTTACCAGTTTCTTCAAATCCTTTAGGTTGAAATATGTAAAGTTCTTCTTTTAAATTGCAATTCAAAAAATATTTTCTTATCCATTTGGTGGATTTCCCACCCAAATTGAGCGGCAATTGCAAATAAGGCCATAACAGTACTCATTTTAGCTACAAGAAATGTCTCAACATAATCAATAGTAGGTTTTTGAGTGAAACCTCTAGCAACAAGTCTAGCTTTATGTTTGTTAATACTACCATCAACATTATATTTTACTTTGTATATCCACCTAGACCCTATAATACTTCACGGCTCAGGTTCATACAAGGTAATTAATGCATGGTACATATGATGGCTTTTGGTCATTTTCCTAATGTTAATAGGATTTGAACTTTATAACATAGATTGAGCCCAATTTATGTTCTTATATAGGAAGATAAGAGTTTCAAAAATATCTATAACATCAAAAAATCATCATGACCATTTACTAAATTAGAATCAAAACCATCATTTAGAAGCATTTAATGAAGTAACTTCAAGAGAAGAAGACAACACATGTAAACCTTTCACTAGACTATATCTATACATTTCATATAAGTTTCGATAATTAACATGTCCTAGCCTTTTATGCCATAGTTTTGAATTATTCAAAATTTGAGATATAAAACAAGATGCAAAAGAGAAATCATAAAAAATATATAGATCATTTCTTTTAATTCCTTCAGATATTATACTCTCATTACTATTCTTGATATACCTAGTATCCTTCATGCATGGATTCTAGTTGTGTCCATACCTCTTTCATATGTTTGATATTACCATGTGTAGAAGGTACTCATCATTCACATTGCATAGAAAGAGCATCTTACATTCATTGTAAGAATGCATTCATGTTATCTACTGATTGCTCGGCGATTTGGTGGGAGCAACCTCAGATCTAGAAACAATCGTCTAAAGTTTTCTCTCCATAAATTCTATTTTGACCCAAATGTTGTAGTTGGTTTCATTCAGGATCTAGGTTTTGTCAAGATAGAAATAGTTGGACATCATTGTTTTCCTAAACCTGTAAAACACACCCCATTATAATATACAATGTACCACAGAGTTAGATACATATTTATCGATAAAAACAACACTTTTAATAGAATCAGATCTAAATTTTACAGATCTAAAGAAACTATTTGATCATAACTAATTATATCATTACAATGCATACTAATTAACCTCCCATGATCAAAATAATAACCTGCATTATAAAGGGCTCTGCATTATACCCTGCATTTATATAAAAATATTTAATATAATTCTGCAAGCTAAAACTTTACAACTTTTATGTGGCTATAACTACAAATATTTTAATAAATATTTACCACACTTCATGTGGGCCACTAATAAAATAGCCCCTTTTTTTAATTATCCATTTATACTTAAGAGTTCCACATTTATACTTGAGATATTATCTCATTTTATTCTCCACTCCCACTCTTATATAAAAGAAAACCTTTAAATAAGTTTATTTATATAGTTTTTATAAACTATAAGATCTAAATAAATTTGGTCACCCCATTACATGGATAATATAAATGGTTAGGGACACATGTTAGGTTTTATTTAATAAGTATTAATATTTAAAAAGTAATCCCTTCATGGCCAAGAAATAAACATGAGCCCCCTTACTAAAAAAATTAAGCACTTTGATTTTTTTTTAAAACATATATAAACCAAATCTAATAAAATTTATATTCTAAGCAGTTTAAAATCACCATATATGTAAAATATGATTCAAACTTAGGTTTGCTTCTTTTAAAAAAAAACTATATATGCCTAGATTTATAAGTTAAGTTTAAATATGATTTAAACTTAAGCTTAGAATATGGTCTCATTGACTCTTTCCTCAATCCAATGTAATTTTAATATGGTTTAAGGCTTTTAATATATAGTCTTTATTTTCAAAACTATATAAATTTTAATATGATGTTTATATAAATTATTATATAAACCTTATTCTATATTCTATATATTTTTATTTTTAAAAAATAACATAGTTTTCAAATTATATAGGATATAGTTATAGATTAACTATAAACTATAGTTTTTCAAATTAAATCCTTTTAGAGGGGACCAAAGAATACGGGTATGAATTTACCTTCTGAAATATTTAACCTCTGACCATTTGAAATTATAGAAAACATAAAAATTATTTCATATAGTAATAAAGTCTTTTCTTTTCTCGTATGTGACTTTCACGCAGGGTAAATATTTGAATCCCCTTACACTGTGCACACATCAATCTCAAACAAACATTAATTCCATATAATTTATAAAATTTAAATGAAATTAAGAATCATATCATATTACATCTCTCCCCTAAAAATATGGATTTAAAATTGAAAAACCCTAAAATTTTTACCGAGAGTTTAATTGCACAAATGTAATGCCAAAATAAATTGGAGAAAAAAATAAGGGGACCAGATACTTTTAAATACCCTTTTGGGTTGGTTGAAAAAACTCGTACAAATTAAATAAATAAAATCCAAAATATTTGATCTTAATTTATTTAATTTACCTTGCTCCGATACCATGGTGGAATTTGAGGATTCTAATAAATACGGATTTCATTAACTTACATATTACATAATGTTACAATAAATATTTAAATAAAGATTACATCATAACATAACTAAATAAAGAAATACTTACATGAAATAAATAACACAAGTGACAAAACATTTATAGTGGAAAACCCTAATAGGGTATAAACTACTTTGAAAATAACCTTGTACTTCAGAGAACTTATTTTACATCCAGTAAGATCACCTTCTCCTTTGAAACCCTATTTACCAAGGGTAAAATAAAATCACTTGATTTACACACCTTTGATATATTTCCCGAATATATCAAACAAGGACCTAAAGTCCATTTTATATAAGGTGATCGAGTATGTCTCCCGACCCACATTTTCAACCTAAAATGGTTGACACATACACCTAGGTTTATAATATTTAATATTATAAATATAATCATTTCATGATATTAAATATTTAACCTAAAGTATATACCTAGGTTAGCATATTTAATAATAGAAATATAAATATTTCATATTATTAAATATTAACCTATATATTAGTGATGGACCCATATATATTAAGGGTTGGCAGACCACTTAATCATTATGTTATAAAAATGACTCAATTTTCCTCTTAGAGGACCAAATCTTATAATTATTGACAATTTAAGGAAAATGATTATAATATATTTTAGTGTTTAAAGGATGATTCTAGTGTTGTTGAGGTGGAGGCCATTCTAAAAACCATTTTAAAATTGGAGTTTTTTTGCATGCCATGATGTAGGATTTCCTAACATTTTCTTAGAAAGAGATCATCAAGCTGGATAGAGCCTTTCAGGCTCTACAATGAAGGACTTACCCAAAAAAGGATGAATGGGTCAAGTATCAGGTTACATTGAGGTAGCTCTAAGTGACATCTCCTAGAGAAAAAAATTTAAAATTTTGAGATATAGGAGGATTTCCAGATCCTTCCATGACTAACATAGAGTCCATTAGTGAGTTTCCACAATTATAGAATGGTTTCTACGTTATTACGGGTTTTTTCCATTCTGTTATATTTTGTCACTCATGCCCCTATTCCTTTCTATTTTGTTTTGTGTTGTCGGGACCTTAATTTTGGCGCATCTTGGAGAAGTAAAAATATTTGGGAGCCCTCGAGTAGTACACATCGAACACGTGGTGGAAGCACAAAAAGAATCTTGGGTAGGTTGAAGGGTCAAATAAAATAATAAAGATGCGCTAGCCTCTAGTGTCATCTAGACCTAAGTTTAAAACGAAAAATAAGGGAAAGACCCCAAATCGGTGTGGAGTCTCCACGTGGCATCAAAAGAAGTGACAACTAATTGAAGGACCAATTAAAGGAGAGAAAGGACTGAGGATTGATGGATTGAATGTTATCTCAATCCACGAGACATGCAGTTGAGATTTATCTCCAAAGATCAAATATTTCTTAGGTGGGAACTAAATGTGGAGGGTGAAGATCTTATTGCATTCATTAGAACAAGAGCTGAAGGATTTATAAAGGAAGGTTTTGGTGACATTAAAAATAAGGAAGGAGATATCGAGAAAACATTATAAAGAAGTTCTAGATTTTGGGAGGAATTTAGGTTTAGTACATTGTGTTTACTAGCCTTAACAAGGCTCTATTGTAACAGAAAGTTCTAATCTTTGCCATTTTTTTCTTATGTATTGTTTTCTTTATAAATTGAAAAGATCTTGTTTTGTGAACTTGAGTTTGCAATTTTTTTAATCCTATGTTCCTTTTTGTATTCTAGATGAATGTTTAAGTATATATCGTGCTATATGCCCTTCGATCTTTTACAGTACTCATGCTTTAGTTTCATTCAACCTTTGATAATGTGAATTAATTTTGCAATAGTGGATCATGCTAAATGATCTTCAACTAGTCTAACAACTGTTTCATTAATATCTCTTTTATTTTTAGTAAAGTCTTAGTGCATCACATTAGATAGATTTACATACTTTTTTATTTCCACTCTAACCCTTATCACAACAAAAATAGAAAAGAACCAACTTCTATAAAATATGGAGGTTATCTTAGGGGATGAGTCCCACATCTCTAAGATTTACCATGAGTTTGGTGATTCATTTGTGAATATAATCATCAATAATTCCCTTATGTCCCAGCTTATTTGTCTATTTTTACTCTTATTTACTTCATGAAAGTTTGACTTTTTTTTAAAACATAAAGAGTCATTACCTTGCTAATATATGGATCCTCTATTTTCTCTTCTTTCTTCTTCACTTGTATTCCTTGCTTTGTCTTAATGCTACCTTATTTCACAAGATGGATTTATATTCTTCCATTCTTCTTGATTTCTTTCAATGTTGTTTGTTCTCCACTTCTTTTCATTATGCATTCTTTGTTTTGCTCTTTCGCATAAAGCCATTATTTTCTCTTTCTCTTGCTTCTTCTTTGAGTTGACTGTACTTTTCTTTCTTGATTGCTTTCCTTACCTCCTATGAAGGTACTTCTTTGTATTTATATTCCTTCAAAGCCATCTCTTTTCTCTCTTGCTCAATTCTCTATTTTCCTTGATCACAACATTGCCTAAACTCCTTAGTTCTCGGTTTTATAGCAGTCATCAACTATTTGGCTTGGTTTTTATTATGGGACTCCTTGATGAGTTATTCATGTTTATTAGACTTCCTTTCACCTACATGCTAGCCTTTTATGAAATGAAACATCTCTTCTAACCTCTGCAACTCTTCTATCAATTTGAGAGTGTGCACTCCTTCCTCTTCATCATACTTAGGACTAGATTGGTCTTATTTTCTTTCAATAACATCACTTTCATCATTGGTTCTTCCTACATTTTCACCAAAACTTAGTGTTTTATGAGTTGTACCTAGATACAAAAATTTCCACATAGAATTAGTTAGAAAATTCAATGGTATCTTGAATTTCGTGCATGTTTCTCTCATGGATTCTTCCCTTTGTTATGTCTTTATTCAAGCAACTTTGTGATTTTCCAAGGTGGTAATTTTGATCCAAAATATCATTTCCTTTCCCACAGCATCTCTCTGTTGTCATATTATTCATGTGACCAACTCCTTGGTCACCAAACACCCTTCTTGGTGTTTCTCTTCTCATCCACAACTCATCACAAGGAGACACTTCCTTTACTATTTTTATCTTCTTACTCTCTTCCATTTTCTTATGAAAATATTTCCCCATAATTATTAACATGACACTTCCTCCTTCATCACCTCTTTCACCCTTTAATGGTATGTGAATATGATCAACTTGATCCTTACAAAAATTGTAAACATTAGTTTTTCCCTCATGTTTGGATATTCTATCAAATTGCCAAGGTATACCTAATAGAAAATGACAAACATCTATAGGTAGAATATCACACAACATTGTATCTCTATATGTTCCTATTTGAAAATCAACAACACTCTTCTCACTTACCATAATTTGATGGTCATGTTGCACCCATGAAATGTAATAAGGCCTTGGATGTGGAAGTCTTCTTAACTCTAGCTTTTGCACCATGTATTCTGGTACCACATTATTTATGCTTCCTCCATATATTATGACATCACATACTTTAGCTCAAGACTTGCATCTAGTTCGAAAAAATTCCTTCTCTATCTCATATCAATGTTTTGAATTCTTAGGCATGTCCTCTTACCTCTTGGCTGCTCCAAGACTCTCTTCATCAAGAGATATTCACCCTTCATTATTTCATTCCTCTTACATGACTGATATGGTCTAAATACTTTCCCCTTTTCAGTTCTCTTAGGGAATTTTACATCACTACAACTCGCATAGTTATGACATCTAGCATTCACATCTATAGCAATTACATAACCATCACTATTTGCATTCATATCACCAAAAATAAGCATACCTTTTGACTTAATCCAAGAGCCTTGAATCCTTCCATTGAATGGCCCGTAGAATCTCCTTTCTTTGCTTCACTCGAAAATGGTATTCTCTCTCGACCAAATCCTCTAAAGCATCCATTCTTTCCTCCATTTTTATCCTCATTAGCTGAAAATTCCCCATCATCTCTCTAATAAGACTTTCCTATTCATTTTGTAATCTTATATATCTTTGTACGATCATCATTTTATTTTTCTTATACAATATGCTTTTAAGAAGGCTCTAATACAAAAATGATGCAAGGGTATACTTAGTCTCACCTAGTTTATATTGTAGGTCATCATTACTTTAACCATGCATGATTCTACCCAATCACTCCTTGTCACGAGGATCTAGTTAAATGCTCTTCTTGGTGTAGATCATTGATTTCATATGTAACATATTCACATAGGAAATATTGTATACACATTTCACCATGTAACTTATTCAAGAATATTTGAAGGAAACATGAAATTAATACCATAATCTGATTTGATCAACCTCGCTTGCCTTGGCATAGTCAACATATCTTGGGATCACTTCTTCTTTATGAAATCACACCTTATTTTACCTTATCTTTGATCCACTCCACTCAAAACTTTGTTTCTTCTTCAAAGCCTTCATAATATCTCCATAGCTCCATCATGTCAAATCTCTTTCCCATGTTTATTATCACACTAAATTGGTTTTAGACCTCCTACTTCATCTATGCTAAAGATGATTTGACCCTCTACTCCTTTAGCACTCATCCAATCAACAAGGATCTTAGAATTAGGCTTCCCAACTACTAGCCTTTCTAAAGGAATGATTCCCATGAATCTAAACATGCATTGAACGCATTTACAAAGTGAATAATAACCTCAACACCCTTTATGGATCTCATTCTCATGCGTGAAACTCAAGGTTGACACCTTTGTATGTCACTTTGTCTTTTCTAACCCTGTCCTAGGCTAATTAGGTCTTGTTAGGTTATTTACAAGGCTATAGGAAGGGTGCAGAGATTTATGAGATATATACAACTTTATAAATCCTTCATAAAGGTGTATTTAATAATTTAACAACTATTCCAAACTTACTTTGTCTTTACACATCCTAAAATATTAATAAACCCCTATCACAGCGATAAAGAACTGGTAATTGCATGCCTAGAATGCAGGGGCTCAAGGAAACCACCCTTACTAGTGGATTTTGAATTTTCACCTTCAAACAATGTTAGATGACATCAAGGGCATGAGGATAACAAAAAATTATATTGCTCCACCATACCAATTTTGAGATCCTGGAAGCCCTAGTTTGAGGGTAGCGAATGCAAAGTCTATTCCATAGAACTACTCCCAAGGTTTCAAGAGATAAAATAAATTTTATTGTACTTATGATGGTGCCCTCTAGCTTCTCCATGCATCACATTAGCCTTCTAAGTTTGGAAAGCATGAATATCACTTTCATACTCTCGGTCTATGCAGAGTTCTTAGTGCATGCATAGAGGAAAACATAGAATAATTTACAAATTACACCATAAGATCTCTCCCAACCTTTAATATTGATTTATCAATACTTGATTATTATTATTACATCCATTCCACATAATATTGTGCATATCATAGTCGAAAACCAACATTAGGCACTCCAAAATACATTGTTAGTCCTACTCAACTACCCTACTACGATAGATCAACCATTTTCTAGCTTAAGCAAGACCTTGAGAACTCTAAATATCACCTACTAGACTTGGTTCAACATGAAGATAAGATAACATATGCCCCTAAGACAACCTAGACTCCAAACAAAACATGAAAACACTATATGAAAACCTATTGATGCTCCTTCATCATATCTCAAGATCCATCAACTCCCAACCATAAACCTCTTCGGGCTCGAAGGCGTACTTTAGAACCTAGCACGAATGATATTTATAGCATCATTGATATAACCAGTTGTATGATTTTCATACATTCCTTCTCCCTTCTCTCCCTTTGAGCACTTACATTTTGGAATATGTACTCCCACTTCAAGCACTCGTTTTTCACTTGTATTTTTATCGGTAGGAGCATCGGATGGTTCACCCTTTTCTTCACCCATCTCTATCTCAACAAAGTGCCTCTACCTATATCCCATTCTTCCGGCTCCTCTACATCATGTTTAACCTCTTCAACCCTAGGTTCTTATGCATCCAATGGAGTCTTCTACCCGTACCCATGCCTTGAGTCCTTGTTCTCCTCAATACTTTCCTATATTGGTGATCTTCATCATCCTCTTTTGAACCTATCCCCAAAACACCTATTTCCACCCCTTATTCTTCACTTCCTTCTTTCTTTGGAGGATTTGGATCATGAATTATCTTTTATCCTATAGTGGTCTTCCTTATTTTTTCATGTTCCATGCCATCACCATCTTCTTTCAATCCTTATTCCTCTTCCTCTTCATCATGGGGAAAGGTATACTTGTTTCATCTATGCAACGTGCCCATAGTATGTTTTCCTTGGGCAATTTAGGGAGATTTAATTAATTCTCAATGTATTTTCCATTCTCTAGCTCAGGATTTAGGTAGATATATATCTTAGCCATTCCTACCTTCCCAATTTCCAAACTTATAGAATTGATATTTATATCATCTGAAATTAACTTCTCAATATAAGAAGACTTACTTGGGTAGACATATGTCTTCCTGAGTGTATGATAATCATAGTCTAATTTATCTACATTAAAAAACAACCTACGCATGTTTGAAAAATTATGCATAGATGCTTGGAAGTAGCACGTGATAATGGCATATGAAAACAACCATTCTCAAATGAATCCTTTTGTCATATTATGGAAACATGTAACCATATTTTATTTAATGACCAAGAGTCTTGAGTACTTGGTGAGGAGGTTCTATTCATTCCTTATATAAATCCATTTTGACTCGGTTTCCTATAATTCTCATTAGTAAGATAACCGATCTATTCATGAGTATTGCACTGTAATTTTATTTAACACATTTACTCTATTTGAGTATTAAGAGTTGGTTAACACATCACTTTGGTTCTCTCCTAATCTAGGATTTAGAATGCTCTGTCAAGGAACCTATCTGAATAATTGTTACCATTATTCATCGGCATCTCATCCCTTAGACTAGGTGACTTAGGACAACGCAATCAGCAGCTTGCGATACTTTGGCCAAAGATTTGAAACATACTACTTATGTCTCGTATTCCTTGACGGCATACTCGTCAATCTGGAATACGTCCTTCACCCCATTCCTATGTTATGTAGAATGTCTTATACTGACTTCTGTCAGACTCTCCTGTCCCAAGTTATTCACTCAGGAATGGATTAGTAAGATGACAACGTTATAGGGATGCTCCCGAGGACTAGGGATACGCTGACATACTGGGTCAACCCTAGTTAATCCAGTGTGTCAAGATACCCCGAGTCTCCTAGGGCAGCCTTATAACGTGACCACATTCCTAATCAGTCCCAGAGTAACTTGTTCGAGTTTAAGGTGTAAATCTTAACGATCAATGCAAAGGGTGTCGTCATAAGTCACCTGCATTGTTGTATCTTCGAGAAGATCCTAATCTTCTCGAAGGTACAACCCTGCAGTTGACTTGTGCCATCAACCTTTAAATCCACCTCGAAAAGATCTACTTATTAATAAGTGTTACATACGTTGAGTTAAAATTATACTATAAGACGCTCCCTTAAGGGTAGTCTTTCCCAATCCCTGGGTTCCTCACCTTAGAATTACCTTTCTTAGTAAAACCCATTACACAAGAGAAGTTATTAAGACTAGAGGTCCCATCAAGGAGTTCATAGAATATACATAATTCTAAATCAACGAAGCTGGACACTAACCCTCAATCTTCACATGAGATTGCTAACCAAACCCCTTTTTTTGGTTTATATCAGTTCTCATAACTGAATTTATATCTTACTTGTTAGTATCGAGATATAGTGATTAAGAATCCAATTAAACGTTGTATTGACTTAGATCAAGACTTAGGAAGTAATGATTTATTCAGCTCGTTTAGCTCCTGCTCAGGTTTATTTTAACCTTAGCTTTCCAAAAGACAGTGATCTAGAATTCCAATTTAGCTTTAGATAGAACATAATAGAACTACTAAACAATCATTAGTATTCAGTCACATAACCTTGCAAGCTTACTTAGATAATCACAAAAGTCTCCAAGTTATAAAATAATAACAATGCTCTTAAGATCATTCGAACCGAAGAAGATCAAACCATCAAGATACGAATGCAAACACATAAGTAACAAATACCTCTTTTCATTCCTTTCAAAGCTAATCAAATACATTTTATGCATTCAGCATATTTGATACAATACTCAACAGAAAAAGAACATCTTTCTTCAAGTAGTACATTTAGAGAATCAAGCTGTAATTCATCATAAAACCAAATTAAACAATCGAACATCATATCGGATATGCGTGCCTTTACCACTTACACAATCATCATCTGCAAAAATTGTCAACATGGGTCGGAGTTGGTGAACTGAGCATGATAAGCACTAATTCTTAAAACAAATGCAATCCACCAATTGTTTTCATTAAACAACCTGTTTAAATGAAATCATTTCACCAAACATGTAAACATATTTCAGACTATGCTCTTTTGTAATTCAAACATGACTATAAACGCGTAACTCATATTATAGTTACTAAATAGTCCTAGATACTTTTCAGATATTTCTTCATAAATATAAGTGACCAAGAAGAACAAATGTATCCAAAACAACTATCCATCTGAATCCCAAGGACAACAAACATCCGACAGACCATTACATTCAACAAAAATGAATATCCTAACAATTCATGAATCCATCAGTATGTATTAACAATTCCAACAATTAAATATAAATATATCAACATATACTTTACAGCAGAAGAGAAAGAAACCGAGACATTCAGATGTCCCTTCCAATCATGCTCATGACTGTACCGTCCACTCAAGAGTAATGCATTCACATTATACGCCTGTGACTAAGCCAGTCGAGACCACAGGAAGAATTACAGTCCATCAAAATACAAATATAAAAATTACCTGTAACTTACTGAACAACACAGTAGCTCTCGTGACAAGGCAGTGATGAATAATCCATCAAATAGACTCCACATAACCTTCCATATTATTCAACAAATGAGAAAATATCCAACGCCATCGCTTGTCAAGGTACAGTTAATAGCTCTTTACTTCAGTCAAGCACACGACTAGATATTCACGATAACAGAAGACGTAATCATGCTCAAACACAAGAACAATCCCACTGAGTCGAAACACTCATCAACATACAGCTCAATCTAATCCCTACTAAAACACAACAAGGACTTAAATCAAAAGCCGAAATCAAATGAATAACCTCTTTATCACAGTCAAACAAGAGGCTAGATAGCATTAAAACAAATGATGTTTCCATATGCATACCTAGTGACATTCACACTGAATCTAACACAAACCTACACAGCTTCATTCAACTGAAACAAATCCCTACGTTATACAACATGGGTGTAAATTAGAAGTCACTTTCAGGAAATAATAACCTCAACAAGATCTTCATAAAGGTCATCATCAAATCATTATTTTCAACAAAGTTTCATCCAAGCCGAGATAGTGCGAATATAGCAAGGACTCATACAGAGTCGAGTTTAAAAAGAAAACACAGTGTGGACAAGATCAGTAGCTAAATTCCTACAAAAACATTCAAGGTTTTCAACTAATTCAACACCAGCAGTCTTCACAACTAAATTTCTACAGAAGTCTAAATACAAGATACATATATTAAGGACTCCAACAGAGCCAATATCAATAGGTATTCACAACCAAGCTTATACGAAGAAAACACCGGTTAATATCCAGACCGAGTCAATAAGCACATATTCCGAGATCTCCTAATATATGATTCAAGGATTCAAAAGGAAACACATGCAGTATTCACAAATAAACTTCTACATAAGTAGAAAGATACAAGATAAATATTAAATTCAAGAATTCCAACTATACCAATAACATACAGTATTCACGACTGAACTCCTACAGAAGTAGAAACGTATGTTACCTTTCCAAGACTCAAAAAGGAATCGAACCCATATAGTATTCTCGATTAAACTTCTACAGAAGTTAAAAATACTATCTATTCAAGGATTCCAACAATATCCAATAACATACAGTATTCACGACAAAGCTTCTACAGAAGCCAAAACATACTATCATTTCAAGAAGTATAAACAACAAGGCTTCTACAGAAGTCGATATCAACCAAGAAAACTTTTCATGGACTCCAATAGTGTCTGTTTCAAACATTACCCTTGCAAGCATTTCTACAAAATCTAACCGAAATGCAAAACACAGCAAGATAGTACAACCATTCGAAACACAATGCACACCCATCAAGGGTTCACTTGAAAAATCGAGCCAGTAAGAAGATACAACAAACTAATTCATACAAAGCTACCATAAAAACCAACTGAACCCAAAAATCATCTGAACAGAGTTGTTCTAATGAAATCATTTGAAGGAAAGCAAGATTTTTAAAAGTTAGGGCCTAACATGCCTGGTAATGTTGCTTAAAAATCGAAGAAGACCACTGAAAGAGCTCGAGCCTTCTCCTCTTTTTCCACGTTAGATTCAACAACAATAATTTGTTATTTCCATGCCTTATAAACTTTCCTCGACAGAGAAAAGAGCTAGTTATTCTCATAGTTGCCATGCAACACCAAGTAGACTGGTTCGAAGAACCAGTGATCAAACAGAGAGAAAACCGGAGCGCATGAAAAACCAAACAAACTACCAGTTTTCCATTTTGCATGTCTTCCCGAGAAATCCGAGCTCGGAGACCGAGTTCATTAATTGCATTAACTCCAAAATTCCCGCTCAATCTCCATTGCCACCGACCGCCATAGTTGGCGATGGATAAAAACAAATCAAAGACCATTTCTAGATTTGGCGACTCTGCCACGTCGGATTTCACTAGCCGTTTGAAACTTCCACCAAATCCCTCGTCCTTCATACTTATCCATCCCATTTAATGCCATAGAAACTACCGCCCATGGCTCGCACCCCTTCATAGGTCCCTTTCCTCCATGTTCATTAGTTAGGTTAGAAACATAGGTTAGAATTTAAGGTGATACTTAGTCTAACCTCCTTAGCGCTAGGTCACTAACCTTAGAACATTTAGTTTATAGTTTAGGCCTAGGTTAGATTAGCACTAATCTAACCCATAGGTTATAGTTTAGGTTTAGGTTATTAACCTTAATAAATCCAGCTTAGGTCTTAACAATTAAAATCGTTCAGTATAAGAACCAACAAATATACATTCACGAAAAGGATTCATTCCAGCACTGCTAATAAGCTAGTTGAATAAATGTATCTGAATTTATTACCTGGCTCAAGATCAAGACCTTCCTGATTTTACGATATCGGGAACCAATTCATTTAACAAGATCAGCCTGAGTTAACTCCGGAATTGCTTATTCCACACATTCGGACCTTGCAACCTTGTAAGGTCTATAATTTTTGTTAATCCAGAATAAACTTAAAACATCTCTTGGGTCAATGCCACTGATCCAAGGCTGAGTCATATAGACGGGTAAATCCACAATTTATTCCGAAATCAGATTAAACTCAGGTGCAAAAATGAAAGATATAAAAGAGTCCAAGCATATCCTGGCTCAGTCAAAAATCTTCAAGAGCAAAGAAGATACAATCCCTATCAAGCATGACTTCACAATCAAAGGAACACATCCCTTTTTATAGAAGAAATCATATATCAACACTTGAATGCTCAGGAGGAAGTAACAAGAGTTCAGAGTGTTACATGCTTCCCTCCTAAAAGATTCATCGTCCCGATGATTACATATTTGATTAACCTTCAGGTCAACCAATTTATTAGTTCACAAAACAATGTGACTATTTCCAACTTGAATAGTTCCAAAAATCAATGTCACGATACATTTTATTCAGCCTGAATAATGTTTGCCTCAATCTGGCTTTTATATAAACTTGAAAAAGATAAGTTCATGTAAAAAAATGTTTTGTCAACAGATTTCATCCTGTTGAAAAAGAAAAGGAAAAGCAATTTTCATCTCTTCCAGATTTTCCCAAGTTGCACTTTCTTCGTTAAACTGGTCCCACTGGACCTTACATTGTTGTATTTCATGATTTCTCAAATGCAATTGGTGAGTTTCCAGCACTCGTGTGGGTTTAACCATGATTATTCCTGGGTCTTGGACCTGCAAGGAATTCCAATTTAAAACATGTGATAGATCTGAAATGTATTTCTTAAGCAAAGAAATATGGAAAACATCATGCATGCGAGATAAAGCAGGTGGTAATGCTAATCGATAAGCTACAGGATTGATTTTTTTGACAATTTTGAAAGGTCCCACGAAACGAGGTGACAACTTGGCAGCCTTGCCAAAAGTTATAGAACTCTTTCTGGGTTTAACTCGAAGAAAAACCTTCTCACCCAGCTCAAACCTTCGATCAACCCGCTTAAGGTCAGCATAGCTCTTCACGCCTATCTGCTTTGCTTCCTTTAATCGTTCACGAATCAGCTTAACTTTTGTTCCATTTCGAGTGAGGATCTCTCGGTCCAATTACCACTCTATCCTCAACACTATCCCAACTAACAGGGGTTCTGCACTTCCTTCCATAAAGTGCTTCAAATGGTGCCATTTTAAGAGATGAGTGATAAGTGTTGTTGTATGCGAATTCAACTAATGGAAGATACTCTTCCCATTTATACTGTTGATCCATGCAATACATTCACAACATGTCTTCCAACACTTGATTTACTCTCTCAGTTTGTCCATCCGTTTCCGGATGATATGCAGAACTGAAGTTTAGTTTCATTCCAAGAGCTGTATTAAGCGTTTGCCAAAACCTTGACGTCATTCTAGGATCCCTGTCAGATATAATCAATTCTGGTACACCATGCAATCTGAAAATTTCGTGTACGAATCTTTTGGCCAGCACTGGTGAATCATCCTTTAGATTTCCAGTGATGAAATGAGCTACCTTAGTTAGTTTATCTACAACTACCAGGATAACATCATGTTTATTCCTGGACATAGGTAACCCTTGTACAAAGTCCATGCTTATTACTTGCCATTTGTACTGCGGTATGCTATGAGGATATAACAGTCCAGCAGGGTGCATGTGTTCTGCCTTAACCCACTGACATTCCAGACAATGAGTCACAAAATCAATGACATCCTTTTTCATACCTTTCCAAAAGTATTGTTGTTTCAGATCAGCAAGCATTTTTGTGATACCGGGTGTCCAGAGAAAGGTGAATTATGAAATTCAACTAACAACTTCTTTCTCAAATCGTTCAGCATAGGTACGTATACCCTATTTTCATAACGTAAGATTCCTTCATTATCAAAATGAAAACCCTTATACCTTTCATCATTAGGTTCTGCAGCAAGCGCTGCTTTTACTTGCTGAAAGTATATATCAGATTCTGAGGCACTTTTTACCTCATCCTTAAACTGAGTTCTTAATGTTATAAGAGTAGAAATGTGCCTCCTATGACTTAGAGCATCTGCTACTCTATTCTCCTTCCCTTTGATGTAGCTAATATCAAAATCATATTGTGATAAAAATTCTAACCACCTTCTCTGTCTGGCATTTAGATTAGGCTGAGTGAAAATATATTTCAGTCCTAAGTGATCAGTTTTCAACTCAAAAGGTTTCCCAAGTAAATAGTGTCTCCAGACTTGAAGCGCATGAACAATGGCAGCAAGCTCCAAATCATGAGGAGCATAATTCAGCTCATGTAACTTAAGTTTTCTACTTTCATATGCTATGACTTGATCATTTTGTAACAAAACACCTCCAAGGCCTTCCCCAGAAGCATCCGTTACAACAGTAAAGCTCCCATTAGGGTCTGGTACAGCTAATATAGGTGCGGAAGTCAACTGGCTTTTCAGACTTTTGAAAGCCGCTTCGCACTTATCATTCCAAATAAATTTCTTATCCTTCTTCTGCAATGAAGTTATCGGTGCAGCCACTTTAGAAAAATCCTTAACAAATTTTCTATAGTAACCAGCAAGACCCATGAAGCTTCTTACTTCGTGCACATTCTTTGGTGCAGGCCACTCAGTTATTGCCACTATTTTTGAAGGATCTACAACAATTCCTTCTTTACTAATGACATGACCCAAATAGTGAACTTCTGAATCAAAGAAAGAACATTTGGATAACTTACCATACAACTTTCTTTTTCTCAAAATTCCCAAAACTATCTTCAAATGCTCATTGTGCTCCTCAACACTTTTAGAATAAATGAGAATATCGTCCAAGAATACAAGTACAAACTTGTCCAAATATTCTTGAAAGATATTATTCATTAAGTTCATAAAAGCTGCGGGTGCATTAGTTAATCCAAAGGGTAGAACCGTGAATTCATAATGTCCGTACCTTGTTCGGAAAGTTGTTTTATGAATATCTTCTTCTCTAATCCTTAACTGATGATAACCAGATCGAAGATCTATCTTAGAATAAACCGCTGCCCCACGCATCTGATCAAATAGATCGTCGATCCTTGGAAGTGGGTATCTATTCTTGATTGTTGCTTTATTCAACATCCGATAATCAATACACAGCCTAAGTGTTCCATCCTTCTTTTTCACAAATATTACAGGCGCTCCCCAAGGTGAAACACTTGGTCTAATCAAACCTTTAGACAAAAGTTCTTGCAATTGTGCCTTAAGCTCGACTAACTCTGTAGTAGTCATCGATAAGGTGCTTTGGAAATAGGTTCCGTTCCTGGTTTGATTTCGATGGTGAAGTCAAATTCCCTCTTGGGTGGTAACCCTGGTAATTCCTCGGAAAAACATCCCTGAAACTTTGTAGCAGAGGAAATCGTTTCATGGAATCACCATCTTCTTCTGAAAATTCAGATATCTTTACTGCATAAAGGGTACATCCTTTGTTTTTAGCCTTTTTAAGCTGCATAGCTGACAGTTTTCTAACTGAAATTTCCCGTTTAACCCCTTGAATCTCTGTTGTTTCCAGCTGATCATCTAAACATCTTATATTCTTTTCATAGCAGTCTACTTTTGCTTTATGTTCAGCTAACCAATTGACACCAATGACAATGTCGTAAGACCCCAAAGGTGTAACATAGAGGTCAACTTCCATGGAAAAGTTAGGTAAGTCAAGGACTGCCCCAAAAAGACACATACTCACTGTATGAACAGAGTTATTACCATACTATACAGTCCAAGATTTATCCATTTTTCCAGCTTTTCTCTTAAGTTTAGAAGCAAGTTTATTAGAAATAAAACATTCAGTAGCTCCTGTATCAAAAAGAATAGTGACAGGTATGCCAAATAACTTACCCGGAACTTCTATAGGTGTCACTTGCTTTTCAGCTTGCTTGGGCTGTTGCAAAGCATGTATCTTATGCTGTTGATTACGATCATCCTTCTTCAAAGGGCACTGATTTGCGTAGTGGTCTTTGCCACAATTGTAGCAGCCTCCTACAGGTCCCTTTTTAGGCTCAAAATTGCCTCCAGTCTTGTAATTATCACGTTGTCCTCCATAGGGCTTCTGCCCATTGTTATAATTTTTGGCAAAATTATCCCTTACATTTCCAGCAGGCTTATTTGCTACTGCTTTCTTACTATTATCCCCTGGAAACTTACTTTTGTTTCCAAACTTTTTCCATGGTCCCTTTTTGGGTGCAAGAGAGGTTGAAGAAGGGTTTGCAATCTTCTTCCGCACTTCCTCTTTATGAGCAGAAATAGCCTTTAATTTCTGTTCTTGTCTTATGGCCTTTTCAACAACTCCTTCCATAGTGGTTGGATTGTGAACATCGACCTCTCCCCCTATCACGGGATTCAATCCCATGATGAATTTCCGTATTCTGAACTTCTCGTCAGTTTGATACTGCATGGTACATACTTGAGGAGTTTTGTAAACCGCTCCCAGTATTCAGTTACCATTAGCTTCCCTTGAGCTAAGTTCTGGAATTCTGTCATTTTCTGATCATAGAAAAGTTGTGGCAGCCATCGTTGCCTAAAATAGCCCTTAAATTGATCCCAAGTAATATTGGTCTCATCAATATTTAGCTCTGCTTTACGGCTATCCCACCATGAAGATGCTTCGTGGGAAAGCTGATAGGCTCCCCAAATAGCTTTGGTTTCCTCTGAGAAGTTTCTTATTGCAAAGTACTTCTCCATTTCAGTTGAGCAGTTCTCAGCTCCATCTCCTAATGTGGTGCCATCATATTTAGGTGGGCTTATCCTTTTTATATCATTAGTGAGTTCTGCTGCCAACCTGGCCTTTTTGTTTTCTGGTTGGACAGGTGCATTTCCAGCATTAATATCAACACCCAAATCGGGGTTGTCCTCAGGAGGTTGCTGATTGTTATTACCAGCTTCTTCATCCTCCTCATTTCCCATCACCTGTTGTTCAAGTACAGCTAAACGATCTCTTGTGTCCAACAGGGCAGCAAGGATCTCATCAAGTTTTTGGGTTGTTGCCGCCCCTCCTTCAGGTGGAGCATTATTCGCAACGTTCCCCCTTGTTCTAACCATTTTCTGTTACAAGAAAATTCAGGTTTTTATCAGATTATGGACACAATAGGTCCAAGAGCTGCAACCTTCAGCTCTGATACCAAGATGTAACATCCTCATTTTTATACATTAGAACAAGTAATTTTTTTTTTTTTTTTTGATAAATGCTTCCTGGTTCTAAATACATAATTTAGAACTCACAAATCAAAACAACCATTCTCATAACAGATAACCATATGCAGCTGTAATGACTCGGAGTACCTCCGATCTATTCATTCCATGACTCGGTAATCTACCGATCTATTCATGAGTATTAAGAGTTGGCGTTTTTATTTAACACATCACTCTTGCGGTTCTCTTCCCTAATCTGGGATTCAGAATGCTCCTGTCAAGGAACCTATCTGGAATAATTGTTACCATTATTCATCGGCATCTCATCCCTTAGACTAGGTGACTTAGGACAACGCAATCAGCAGCTTGCGATACTTTGGCCAAAGATTTGAAACATATGCTTATGTCTCGTATTCCTTGATGGCATACTCGTCAATCTAGAATACGTCCTTCACCCCATTCCTATGTTATGTAGAATGTCTTATACTGACTTCTGTCAGACTCTCCTGTCCCAAGTTATTCACTCAGGAACGGATTAGTAAGATGACAACGTTATAGGGATGCTCCCGAGGACTAGGGATACGCTGACATACTGGGTCAACCCTAGTTAATCCAGTGTGTCAAGATACCCCGAGTCTCCTAGGGCAGCCTTATAACGTGACCACATTCCTAATCAGTCCCAGAGTAACTTGTTCGAGTTTAAGGTGTAAATCTTAACGATCAATGCAAAGGGTGTCGTCATAAGTCACCTGCATTGTTGTATCTTCGAGAAGATCCTAATCTTCTCGAAGGTACAACCCTACAATTGACTTGTGCCGTCAACCTTTAAATCCACCTCGAAAAGATCTACTTATTAATAAGTGTTACATACGTTGAGTTAAAATTATACTATAAGACGCTCCCTTAAGGGTAGTCTTTCCCAATCCCTGGGTTCCTCACCTTAGAATTACCTTTCTTAGTAAAACCCATTACACAAGAGAAGTTATTAAGACTAGAGGTCCCATCAAGGAGTTCATAGAATATACATAATTCTAAATCAACGAAATTGGACACTAACCCTCAATCTTCACATGAGATTGCTAACCAAACCCTTTTTTTTTTTTGGTTTATATCAGTTCTCATAACTGAATTTATATCTTACTTGTTAGTATCGAGATATAGTGATTAAGAATCCAATTAAACGTTGTATTGACTTAGATCAAGACTTAGGAAGTAATGATTTATTCAGCTCGTTTAGCTCCTGCTCAGGTTTATTTTAACCTTAGCTTTCCAAAAGACAGTGATCTAGAATTCCAATTTAGCTTTAGATAGAACATAATAGAACTACTAAACAATCATTAGTATTCAGTCACATAACCTTGCAAGCTTACTTAGATAATCACAAAAGTCTCCAAGTTATACAATAATAACAATGCTCTTAAGATCATTCGAACCGAAGAAGATCAAACCATCAAGATACGAATGCAAACACATAAGTAACAAATACCTCTTTTCATTCCTTTCAAAGCTAATCAAATACATTTTATGCATTCAAGCATATTTGATACAATACTCAACAGAAAAAGAACATCTTTCTTCAAGTAGTACATTTAGAGAATCAAGTTGTAATTCATCATAAAACCAAATTAAACAATCTGAACATCATATCAGATCTGCGTGCCTTTACCACTTACAGCAATCATCTGCAAAAATTGTCAACATGGGTCAGTTCGGTGAACTGAGCATGATAAGCACTAATTCTTAAAACAATTGCAATCCACCAATTGTTTTCATTAAACAACCTGTTTAAATGAAATCATTTCACCAAACATGTAAACATATTTCAGACTATGCTCTTTTGTAATTCAAACATGACTATAAACGCGTAACTCATATTATAGTTACTAAATAGTCCTAGATACTTTTCAGATATTTCTTCATAAATATAAGTGACCAAGAAGAACAAATGTATCCAAAACAACTATCCATCTGAATCCCAAGGACAACAAACATCCGACAGACCATTACATTCAACAAAAATGAATATCCTAACAATTCATGAATCCATCAGTATGTATTAACAATTCCAACAATTAAATATAAATATATCAACATATACTTTACAGCAAAAGAGAAAGAAACCGAGACATTCAGATGTCCCTTCCAATCATGCTCATGACTGTACCATCCACTCAAGAGTAATGCATTCACATTATACGCCTGCGACTAAGCCAGTCGAGACCACAGGAAGAATTACAGTCCGTCAAAATACAAATATAAAAATTGCCTGTAACTTACTGAACAACACAGTAGCTCTCGTGACAAGGCAGTGATGAATAATCCATCAAATAGACTCCACATAACCTTCCATATTATTCAACAAATGAGAAAATATCCAACGCCATCGCTTGTCAAGGTACAGTTAATAGCTCTTTACTTCAGTCAAGCACACGACTAGATATTCACGATAACAGAAGACGTAATCATGCTCAAACACAAGAACAATCCCACTGAGTCGAAACACTCATCAACATACAGCTCAATCTAATCCCTACTAAAACACAGCAAGGACTTAAATCAAAAGCCGAAATCAAATGAATAACCTCTTTATCACAGTCAAACAAGAGGCTAGATAGCATTAAAACAAATGACGTTTCCATATGCATACCTAGTGACATTCACACTGAATCTAACACAAACCTGCACAGCTTCATTCAACTGAAACAAATCCCTACGTTTATACAACATGGGTGTAAATTAGAAGTCACTTTCAGGAAATAATAACCTCAACAAGATCTTCATAAAGGTCATCATCAAATCATTATTTTCAACAAAGTTTCATCCAAGCCGAGATAGTGCGAATATAGCAAGGACTCATACAGAGTCGAGTTTAAAAAGAAAACACAGTGTGGACAAGATCAGTAGCCGAATTCCTACGAAAACATTCAAGGTTTTCAACTAATTCAACACCAGCAGTCTTCACAACTAAATTTCTACAGAAGTCTAAATACAAGATACATATTAAGGACTCCAACAGAGCCAATATCAATAGGTATTCACAACCAAGCTTATACAGAAGTCAAAACACCGGTTACATATCCAGATCTCCAACTGAGTCAATAAGCACAGTATTCACAACTGAGCTTAATACCGAAGGGAAAATCCTAATATACGATTCAAGGATTCAAAAGGAGTCGAACACATGCAGTATTCACAAATAAACTTCTACAGAAGTAGAAAGATACAAGATAAATATTAAATTCAAGAATTCCAACTATACCAATAACATACAGTATTCACGACTGAACTCCTACAGAAGTAGAAACGTATGTTACCTTTCAGACTCAAAAAGGAATCGAACCCATATAGTATTCTCGATTAAACTTCTACAACAGTTAAAAATACTATCTATTCAAGGATTCCAACAATATCCAATAACATACAGTATTCACGACAAAGCTTCTACAGAAGCCAAAACATACTATCATTTCAAGAAGTATAAACAACAAGGCTTCTACAGAAGTCGATATCTACCAAGAAAACTTTTCATGGACTCCAACAGTGTCTGTTTCAAACATTACCCTTGCAAGCATTTCTACAAAATCTAACCGAAATGCAAAACACAGCAAGATAGTACAACCGTTCGAAACACAATGCACACCCATCAAGGGTTCACTTGCAAAATCGAGCCAGTAAGAAGATACAACAAACTAATTCATACAAAGCTACCATAAAAACCAACTGAACCCAAAAATCATCTGAACAGAGTTGTTCTAATGAAATCATTTGAAGGAAAGCAAGATTTTTAAAAGTTAGGGCCTAACATGCCTGGTAATGTTGCTTAAAAATCGAAGAAGACCTCTGAAAGAGCTCGAGCCTTCTCCTCTTTTTCCACGTTAGATTCAACAACAATAATTTGTTATTTCCATGCCTTATAAACTTTCCTCGACAGAGAAAAGAGCTAGTTATTCTCATAGTTGCCATGCAACACCAAGTAGACTGGTTGAAGAACCAGTGATCAAACAAAGAGAAAACCGGAGCGCATGAAAAACCAAACAAACTACCAGTTTTCCATTTTGCATGTCTTCCCGAGAAATCCGAGCTCGGAGACCGAGTTCATTAATTGCATTAACTCCAAAATTCCCGCTCAATCTCCATTGCCACCGACCGCCATAGTTGGCGATGGATAAAAACAAATCAAAGACCATTTCTAGATTTGGCGACTCTGCCACGTCGGATTTCACTAGCCGTTTGAAACTTCCACCAAATCCCTCGTCCTTCATACTTATCCATCCCATTTAATGCCATAGAAACTACCGCCCATGGCTCGCACCCCTTCATAGGTCCCTTTCCTCCATGTTCATTAGTTAGGTTAGAAACATAGGTTAGAATTTAAGGTGATACTTAGTCTAACCTCCTTAGCGCTAGGTCACTAACCTTAGAACATTTAGTTTATAGTTTAGGCCTAGGTTAGATTAGCACTAATCTAACCCATAGGTTATAGTTTAGGTTTAGGTTATTAACCTTAATAAATCTAGCTTAGGTCTTAACAATTAAAATCATTCAGTATAAGAACCAACAAATATACATTCACGAAAAGGATTCATTCCAGCACTGCTAATAAGCTAGTTGAATAAATGTATCTGAATTTATTACCTGGCTCAAGATCAAGACCTTCCTGATTTTACGATATCGGGAACCAATTCATTTAACAAGATCAGCCTGAGTTAACTCCGAATTGCTTATTCCACACATTCGGACCTTGCAACCTTCGTAAGGTCTATAATTTTTGTTAATCCAGAATAAACTTAAAACATCTCTTGGGTCAATGCCACTGATCCAAGGCTGAGTCATATAGATGGGTAAATCCACAATTTATTCTGAAATCAGATTAAACTCAGGTGCAAAAATGAAAGATATAAAAGAGTCCAAGCATATCTTGGCTCAGTCAAAAATCTTCAAGAGCAAAGAAGATACAATCCTGGTGTCATTATACTTCATGGGGTAGTTGTTTTGTTTGTAAGGTCAGAATTTGTATATAGGTGGTATTTAGGAAATAAGGTGATGAGAGGTAGATGAATGATAGTTAGAGGTAATATGCATCTTTGGGTAGTGGATTCAGGATGGATTTATGAGGACTGTGATTCAAAAGGCATAAGAAATGTTATAACAGAGGACATGCAAGATGTGACTTACTGGTTTTGACGAAGATGCAAGCTGATCTCCTTTCTTGTCGTAAACACTTGCAGTATTTCCACTGCTCTCGCTCGGTCAAGTGAAGGCGGACTCTGTTTTCTTCTCCCAATGATCTCTGTTGATTCAAAAATCATTCGACCCTTGATTTTGGTTCGGGGAGCCCATTTACAGGGAGCCGATGGCGGTTACGTAACCGACGGCGGTCGAGTAGGAACCGGCATCGGTAAGGAAAAAGTAGGCTATTTTTAGTAAAATAGCCCACCTTCCCCGCTTCTCCCGAGAGATCGGTTGCGGGCTTGGTCAAGTGGCTAGAAGGTCGGTTTGGATGTGAGTAAGGAGGCATTAGTTATGGATGTGAGTCTAGACCAAGTCAAAGGTCTTAATTAGGTTAGTTTAGGGTTAGGGCTAGGTCATGATGAGGTGGCAAAATGAGGTGGTAGGTAAGGTGATGTGGATTTATCAATTACAAGGTAATTAATAAATAATTGTGTAAGGTTTAGGTGATGAGGTTAAGTTGCGAGATGAGATGTGGGTCACAAGGGGTCGTAAGACACAAATTTGGTGTCTACATTAGCCCCTTATTGTCGTGTAGCTTGTTTTGTAAAGCTGCACGGACAATAATATGAAGTGGTTTCCCCTGTTAAGGGTATAGGTAATCCCCCTCAAATCTATCACAGATTGAGTGAACGGGAAATCAGGGATAGGGTTGATAAAGGGTAAATGGGGTAGAGGGGATGGTAAGATGGTGGGGTAGGTCCAAGGAAGCAGACGCATGGTAAAATGCAATAGTACGACTAGGGTACATGATTTGACGAGCAAACCAGCAGTGCATAGGCAAAGGTCGATAGTTTATCCAAACAAGGGTGATATAATCCTGGTATCCAAGGCATAGGAAGTAGCTCCAGGGTATATAACAGGTAAGGTACAGGAACGTTTAGGCATGTCCGGCAGTACCAAATGGTTGGTTTGGTTGAGATAAACGTCACGGTCTAGGTCTGAGCAAAGTTGGTCGACAGATCAAGTCAAGGACCCTAATCATGCTAAAACACGAACAGGTGAGCTCGATTGAACAAAAAACTACAGGATGGGTGGATAAAAGTGGATGGTTTTGATTTTGGGTAAGGTATTGGAGTGATACGGCCGTGGGTCGGGCCGAGTTGTTGGGTTGCAGCCTTGGGTCGGGCCAAATGGGTAGGGCGAGGCCTTGGGTCGGGCCGGTTGGTTAGGGCGAGGCCTTGGGTCGGGCCGGTAGGGTAGGGCGAGGCCTTGGGTCGGGCCGGTAGGGTAGGGCGAGGCCTTGGGTCGGGCCGGTTTGTTAGGGCGAGGCCTTGGGTCGGGCTAGTAGGGTAGGGCGAGGCCTTGGGTCAGGCCGGTTTGTTAGGGCGAGGCCTTGGGTCGGGCCGGTAGGGTAGGGCGAGGCCTTGGGTCGGGCCGGTTTGTTAGGGTGAGGCCTTGGGTCGGGCCGGTAGGGTAGGGCGAGGCCTTGGGTTGGGCCGGTTGGTTAGGGCGAGGCCTTGGGTCGGGCCGGTAGGGTAGGGCGAGGCCTTGGGTCGGGCCGGTTTGTTAGGGTGAGGCCTTGGGTCGGGCCGGTAGGGTAGGGCGAGGCCTTGGGTCGGGCCGGTTTGTTAGGGCGAGGCCTTGGGTCGGGCCGGTTTGTTAGGGCGAGGCCTTGGGTTGGGCGGTAGGGTAGGGCGAGGCCTTGGGTCGGGCCGGTTTGTTAGGCGAGGCCTTGGGTCGGGCGGTTTGTTAGGCGAGGCCTGGGTCGGGCCAGTAGGGTAGGGCGAGGCCTTGGGTCGGGCCGGTTTGTTACGGCGAGGCCTTGGGTCGGGCCAGTAGGGTAGGGCGAGGCCTTGGGTCGGGCCGGTTTGTTAGGGCAAGGCCTTGGGTCAGCCTGGTGGTAGGGTAGGGCGAGGCCTTGGGTCGGGGCCGATGCAGGGTAGGGCGAGGCCTTGGGTCGGGCCGGTTTGTTAGGGCGAGGCCTTGGGTCGGGCCGGTAGGGTAGAGGCGAGGCCTGGGTCGGGCTGGTTGGTTAGTTGGCGAGGCCTGGGTCAAAGCCAGGAGGGTAGGGCGAGGCCTTGGGGGCCAGTAGGGTAGGTAGGCGAGGCCTTGGGTCGGCCGGTTTGTTAGGTGAGGCCTTGGGTCGGGCCGGTAGGGTAGGGCGAGGCCTTGGGTCGGGCCGGTTTGTTAGGGCGAGGCCTTGGGTCGGGCCGGTAGGGTAGGGTGAGGCCTTGGGTCGGGCCGGTTTGTTAGGGCGAGGCCTTGGGTCGGGCCGGTAGGGTAGGGCGAGGCCTTGGGTCGGGCCGGTTTGTTAGGGCGAGGCCTTGGGTCGGGCCGGTAGGGTAGGGCGAGGCCTTGGGTCGGGCCGGTAGGGTAGGGCGAGGCCTTGGGTCGGGCCGGTTTGTTAGGGCGAGGCCTTGGGTCGGGCCGGTTTGTAAACAAATGGTGTTCAGCAAAGGTGGATATAGGCGATATGTGGTTAAAAAGGGGCAAATGGTAAATAAGGGCAAAAAATTGGGGGAAAGTTGGAAGAAAAAACCGATGTCGATTCTACGTGACCGATATCGGTTAAGGGACCGATACCGGTTCATTAGGGCAACATGAAACCGATATCGGTTAAGGGCGAAAAACCTATAAAAAGAAAAATACGGCTTGTCATTGTCACTTTGTTATTTTGAAAACCAAATTGACTTGTCTGACGTGGAGAGTTGAGATTGGAGGTTTATTGATTGAGGTGGAGCTATTTTGCTGGAGGAGGGAGTTGTTTGCGGGCCCGAGTGAGGAGGAGGCAGCAGTTGATTGGCGGGGACTCGCAGAGTAGGTGGAGCCATGGCACGACAGCGGCAGAGGAGCAGGAGGGGCTGGACCAGCTGGACCACCACCACCCATCCCACCACGACGACGTGTCATCGTACGGGTAGGCTCGGAACTCTTTATTTTGTGCATTTGAATGGTATTAAGCGAAATTGGGGGTTTGGGTAGGAATTTACATTTTTTAGGAAATAATGAGTAAATTGACGTAATTTGAAAAACGAAGAGGATAGATGGGTAAAATAGGGCAAGTCGGCTGGGTGGGTAGGTTTTTATGGTGTTTGGGTGGGTAGATAAGTATAAAAATGCAAAAATATGGGCGGGGGGCCAATCGGGGTTCGACTCCTGCAATTACAACATGACCGATAGGTTATGGTAGGGGATGGTCGAGCTAACCTTGGGAGACCCCATGTCTCCGAAGTGCTGCCTACATAGCCCTTTGCACAAAGCAAGGAGGGGCCTCAGACCGATGTAGTTCTCCCTTAGGATCAGGGAGAGGTGAATTCAGGCAATTTGGTACGGTTTAGGCAATTGGTTGATTGGTAAGAATATTGATATTAATATTGGTAAGGTAAGGTTGTTGGTGTCGGAAATGAATTGGTGATGTTGTAAAAGGTATAAGGGAAGTGAAAGTTAGCCTACCCAAGTGGTAGGGAACCATGTCCTGATTAAGATCAACACACAATCCTAGATGCGAGGCAAAGCGGAAAGAGTGCTCCGTAGGTGAAAAGAGCTAAACAAACCACCAAACATAGAACGAGCTTGAAGCCCTAGGTACCGTGCATAGACGAGAAGTCCATAGGTGAAAAGAGTTGTATGATCACAATATATCGGGTGTACGTTACGTCCCTTGAGTTGAAACAAATGGTGAGGTGAGGTGGATGATATAGCTGAGGTACAGAGAATTTATTACAAAGTGAGTGTTCTGACGAAAGAGAACCTACCCTAAATAGACAAGTCCATGACCCAAAAATTTCTTTTGAATGAGGCCTTTATTTTACTGAATATAGACTGATCGATGCGGGAAGTCTACAAGGGATATTGATTGTGCTATTCTTGAGGTCTTCACGAAGCTGATCAATGCGAGAAGCTTCGATAAAGGTGGCCGTGTATATTGTCCTTCGAGGAGCAATCTATTTATAGTAGCAGAGATATGATTTTAATGCATTGTCCTTGGGGAGCGATCTATATATAATAGCAGCAATAGTTTGGCATATAGCTGTCCTTCGAGGGAACAGTCTATATTTAATTTAGATGACTAGATATTCTTTTGGCGTGAAGCATCTAGTTTGGTAGGAAGTTTGACTCAAGAAAATCCCATAAGAATACGGCTTATTTTAATACTTTGAAGTCATGGACTAGACTAAAAAGGGGAAGGCATCGTTTAGGTGAGGTGAGAATCAAACTATGTGAGCTTGATTTTTATTATGAGGTGTAGGAAACGAAGTGCATGTGGTGGTATGTGAGCTCAAGGGACGAGCGGCAGGTAGATAAGAAGTGATATAACACTAAATTCAACAGTAGAATGGTCGAAGATGCAAGGCATTAAGGGTTCAGTGCTCAAGCTTACCATTAAGCGAAGCTAAACGATAAGTGCCTGATCCATAGGTGTGAGTGATTATGTAAGGCCCAATCCAATTGGGAACAAATTTTCCACGTTTGCTCTTTTCTAGTTTGGTGACATGTTGATTTTCTTTGAGGACAAGATCACCAACCTTAAAGGTACGCTCATGGAGTTGCTTATCATAAGCACGCTTGATGCGTTTTTGATAGATTTGAAGGTGATCAAGAGCTGTAAGACGACGTTCATCAAGGAGCTCCAATTGGGCTAACCGCTCTTGGCGGAAATCATCGTTGGTGAGAATATCCTGAAGAGATATTCTAAGGGAGGGTATTTGTATTTCGAGAGGCAAAACAGCCTCGGTACCGTATACCAAAGAAAAAGGTGTGGCATTAGTAGAGGTACGAATGCTAGTACGATAAGCCCAAAGGGCAAAGGGAATGTGATCGTGCCAATTTCTTCCGGATTCATTGACAACTTTCATGAGGATTTTGGTTAGGGTTTTATTAGAAGATTCAGCCTGACCATTGGCCTGCGGATAATAAGGCGATGAGAAACTAAGTTTGATACCAAAGTTGTCACAAAGGTCTTGCAACAACCTATTTTTGAAAGATTTTCCATTATCTGTAATCAGGCGATGAGGAACACCAAAACGACAGATAATGTGGTGGTTAATGAACTCTACAATTTTTTCTTTTTTAGTTGAAATGAGTGGAATAGCCTCCACCCATTTTGTGTAATATTCGGTTGCTGTGATAATCCATCGGTGACGTTGTGAAGAGGACGGGTGAATCTCACCAATAAGGTCTAAACCCCATTGTGAGAAGGGCCAAAGATCTCGAGTGACCTGGAGCGGGTGGCTAGGAGTATGTTGAAGGTTGGCATGTTGTTGACACATAACACAACGCTTAACATATTCGTAGCAGTCGTTATTGAGAGTAGGCCAATAATAACCAAGGCGAAGGATTCGTTTGGCCACGGCAAGGCCACTAAAATGTCCACCACAAATACCGTCATGGACTTGTTGGATGGTATGGGTGATCTCCGCACCGGTGAGACATCGAAGGAGGATGCCATCAAAGCCACGTTTATAAAGGAGTCCCCCCATAACTACATAACGAGAAACGCGTTTAAGAAAAGCACGTTTACCAGTACTAGTAAGGTCAGAAGGGAGAACAGAGGTTGTAAGGTAGTCATGGAATTGGTGATACCAAGTATCCTGCGAGTTAGCAGACACAGTATTTATCGTACAAACAACCGGGGCTGAATAAGATGGGGCAAAGAGTTGTTGGACCAAGACAAAAATGTCAGAGTCAGTTGATGAGGCTGGAATTTGCGAGGCTAAGCAAGCCATAGTATCCGCAAATTTGTTAGTAGAGCGTGGAATGGTTTGGATAGAATAGTGAGTAAATAAGGCTAGAAGCGAATCCACGTAGTGTTTGTATTTTTGAAGTTCCTCATTTTTACATTGGTAGATGCCCATAACTTGATTGACTACCAATTGAGAGTCGCCAAAATATTGATAGATTTGATACCTAAGTGCGGCGCAACACTGGAGACCAGAATAAGGGCCTCGTATTCCGGCTTTGTATTATTAGTGCAAGGGAAATCGAGTCGGAATGAAAGAGGCATAGGCTCGGCAAGAGGAACGAGAACAACGCCAGCTCCTCCACCGCGTTGGCATTTGGATCCATCGAAGAAGAGAGTCATTGGATACGACTCCTCCTTGAGTGAAAGAGTGGCGATGAGTTCGTCGGGGAATGTAAAATTGGTAAATTGTTCTCGAGTAAAGGGGCTTCCCAAGTTGAGTGCGTGATGGTTTGTCCTTTGATTGATTTCTGGTGGACAAACTCAAGGTCGAGGTCGGCGAGGAGCATGAGCCATCGGGCGATGCGTTGGTTTAGATGAGGTTTGGCATACATGTAATGGATGGGGTCCGTGTTGGTGATGACGAAAGTTTTGTGATTCAGAAGGTAGTGTCGGAGTTTGGTAGCCACGAATGATAGGGCTAGGCACAACTTTTCTACATGTGTATACCTAGTCTCATAGTCCACCAAAGTATGACTTATATAATAAACGGCTTGTTCTTGATTCTCAGAGTCACGATGTGCAAGCATGGCCCCTACAGCGTGGTCAGTGGCGGAAAGGTAAAGGTAGAAAGGGCGGTCGTCTTGAGGTGGGATAAGCACGGGTGGCTGTAAGAGATAAGTTTTAAGAGCCTCAAAGGCTTGGTGGCACTCTTGGCTCCATTGAAAATCAATGTCCTTCTTAAGGAGGTGATGGAAAGGTTGACATCGATCCGAGAGTTGGGAGATGAAATGTCGGATAGATTGGAGCTTACCTTGTAAACTACGCAATTGTTTGAGATTGTTAGGTGGGGGCATTTCGAGAATAGCTTTGACTTTAGATGGGTCGACCTCAATGCCACGCAAAGAGACGATAAAGCCAAGAGGTTTTCCCGAAAGAACACCAAAGACACATTTTTTTGGTTGAAGACAGATCAGAATATTGTAGTAGGCGGTCAAAAATAATGGTTAAAACATCGAGATGTTCACTGTGATGTTTAGACTTGCCAAGAAGATCGTCGACGTAATCTTCAAGGATAGTGTGCATAATGTCATGAAAAATGTAGGTCATAGCCCGTTGATAGGTGGCACCAGCATTCTTAAGGCCGAATGGCATTACACGGTAACAGAAGGTTCCCCAAGGAGTTATGAAGGCAGTTTTGTGTTGATCGGCAGGGGCAACCAAAATTTGGTTGTATCCTGAAAAGCCATCCATGAGAGAGAGCATCTCATGGCCTGCAGTGAGATCAACAAGTTGGTCAATGCTAGGTAGGGGGAAGTCATCCTTAGGGCAAGCGAGGTTAAGATCCCGGAAATCCGTGCATATCCGAAGTCCCCCCGTCGCTTTAGTGACAGGTACGATGTTAGAAATCCATTGAGGATAGTCAATAGGCAGAATGAAGGAAACAGAAAGGAGTCGTTGGAGCTCCTCTTTGACCAAGAGGGCAATGCGTGGATGCATTTTTCTCAATTTTTGTTTGACTGGTTTGGAATCGGGGTTTAGAGTGATGTTATGGATGGCAATGGTAGGATCAATTCCTGACATGTCAACGTAGGACCAAGCGAAAGCTTGGTTGCGAGCATGGAGGAAAGTAGTAAAGGTGACTTGTTCTGATACATTAAGGGATTGTCGATCTTCACAATGTGAGGATCCTCCTCCGTGTGGATGTTGATTTCTATAGTAGATTCGTTCAAAGCATGGTTTGGGTTTGGATGGTAAGGCTCGTTGAATATAAGAATCATCCGCGCGAGGTAAGTGAGGATGGAGTCGTCATCCTCGACACTCAACGACATTAATCAAAGGCGAATCCTCTTGATCATGTCCGGATACGAAGGGAAGAGAAGATGGGTCCTCATTATCACGTTGATAAGTGAGAGGACCTATGAAGATAGCATTTATGAAAAAAAAAAGTTAGGAGGGATAGATTCAGGGTCTATAGATTCTGTGGGTGATGATGGTTTGGTAGGGGTGACGTCGTCTTCTTCCAGAAGACAACTGACACGAGGTGTCTCCTGTGTAGGTGTTTAGGAAAACCGAGACCACTGCGATCATTATGTTTGCGTGTGGTGATGGGGATGAGCGTATGTTGGCCTTGTTCATAAAGACCAAAACCAAATCCTTTCCAAGCACGATGAGTCGGGAAGGTGAGGCGAAGTGACGATTTGTCAGCACTGAAAATCGGATTGGAAGGGAACCAAACCAAGAGGAGGTTCAGGGGTAATGGAGGATGCGTCAACACCCCCATACGTTAGGTTGGTGCGGCAATGGGGTGGTCCGTAAGAGATTACCTCCCCCACGCGACGGTCGTAGGTGGGATGTGCATGTAATTTTCCATACTCCTGCGGGGTAGGGAAAGAACTAACGTTATATAGGTGGTACTCCCCCAGCGTAAGGCGTTGAAAAACATCTACTAAGGGGTCGAAGGTTGGGATGTTAGCTATGGGAAGGGAAGTGGTTTTTGCGACGGTGGTTTCATCAGTTGAAGGCGTAGGCGCGGTTGAGGTGGATGGTTGAGGTACATTTGAAGAGGATGGTTGGGTTGAATGTATGGGTGTCTTGATTGGTATAAGCACATCGTTAGGGCGGTATAACATATTACAGGTTTTAAAGGGGGGAGGATCAGCTTTTACGGTGTAGGACTTCCCCTCGTGCTCAAATTTTATTCATCTATGTAATGTTGAGGGAACGCATCCCATGGCCCAGATCCAAGGACGACCCAGCAATATATTATATTGGAACTCTCCCTCAAGGACATAGAAGAGTTCGGGTAAAGTACGTGGTCCTACCTGAATGTTGAGGATCATAGTGCCTAAGGTAGAGGTAATAGCGTCATTGAATGACCGTAACATGATGGGGTTGGCACACATGTAGCTAGAAGGGATATTCATTTGTTGAAAAGCTTTTGAAGAGATGATGTTTAGGATAGCACCCCCGTCAATCATAACATGACGTACACGAATGTCCGGACGTAAGCTGAGATGAAGCAGGCAGGAAGTCGAGGATCTTCTTACACCAAAATCGACAATTTCATCTTCAGAAACCATCGCGCAGCACTTGTGGTACAGAGACAGAAGTGGTTGGGGCGGTGGGTTGTTTGGTGAGAGAGGCAACGTGATTGGGTGTTAGAATGGAGGCAACGGGCAGGGTTTCATTAGGTAAGACCTCGATCCCCTGAAGAATTTCAACGAGAGCTTGTCGATGAGATTCAGAAGTCTGAATGAGATCATATAGTGTCATTTTTACGGGTGATTGGTGAAGCTGTTTAATCATGGCTCGATGGGCGGCTCCATTAGAGATGGGGTAAGCAGGTCCACGAATAACCACTTTGGGTGGTGGTGCAATCGGGATGCTGGACGGAGAAGGAGAGGACGCAGGTGTGCTTACTTTCGCTTTCTCATTGTTTTTCTGTGCTCGAGTAGCAACACTAATCATATTAATCTCGTAGACCGGAGATGAAGAAGATGATTGGGATAAATCATGGTCTTCAAGAGGTGGGGTTGTAATAATGATAGATCGTGGTGAGGCGGGGATAGATGGTATAGGAGAGGGAATTGAAGCTAAAGGTCTCTCCCTTCGTAAGTTGTCTTTCTTAACCTTTCTATCTGGGAGAGGTGACTGACGAAGGATGGTTTTTAAAGCTTTGCATCCCTCCACATCATGTCCTGGTGTGCGGTGATAAGCGCAGATCTTAGACTCATCATAACCTATAGGTCGAGGTTTAGACGGGTCATAAGGTCTAAGTGGGGGTAGGGAAATGGTCGCATTCTCTACTAACATAGCAAGGATTTTGGCGTAAGATCCTTTGAGTGGGTCAAAATCAGAAGAGGATGAGGGTATTGATTGTGTGGGTTTTGGTAATGTTTGGGCATGGTTAGTTCGTATGGGTGGTGGTTTAACCGAGGGGTGTTGATACGTGTTTTTCACTAAACGTGGTTTCTTTGGTGCAGAAGCTATATTGGATGATGAGGCCACAGATGGTGTGGTATCAGAAAACAACCACGGGGAAATAGGAGTGACCGAAAACAAATCTTTTGATGATGGAATTTGTTTAGGGTTGATAGGTGGACAGGATACGCGGAGTGATAATGTTGATATACCCTTTGATCCCTGTATGGGTGCAGAAGGCGTAGATCGTTTTGAAGAAAACACAGGAGGTATGATATATTGGTGCAAGGTGGAAGGATGAGGTCCCAATATGGAAGGTAGGTATGACGATGATGGTTTTGATTGTGATAGAGGCACGGGTTGAGTGTATCTCCTAAGTGGCGGGCGACTTTATTCTTGGACAAATCTAATCGCTTAGGTGGGTGTGTTAGGACCAGGTATGGGTAAGGTCCCAGCGTAGGGGAAGATTTGGCTAAGTTAATAGAAGTGGACGAGGCATTTGGTAGAGGTGAGGGGTGAAGGTGAGAATATGGGCATTTTAAGCACGTAAACACTTCGGGTATATGGTGGAGGTCTCAGGATCGGTCATTTGCATTTGAGTAGAATATGGCGTACTCAAACGTTCCCATAGGGCCTGTCTATCTTCTGTGGAATGACAGTCCTCACGTGTGAATGTGAACTTTTGTACGGAAGAAAGGTGGGTTGTGATTCCGGTCCACTGTGGGTGTGATACAGGGGGTAAATGAGGCACTGTATCAATAGATGTCAAGAGGTCAACCGGTCGTTGAAAAGATTTAGGCGATGAAGAACTAATAGGTAAGAGGGCATGTTCGAGAGGATCCGTCATGGTTAAAGAATTTGGTGATGTCGGTGCAAGAGATTCCTCGTCTAAGGATGTCAAAAGGAGTGGCGTATCTCCCTCTTGTGCGTGCAAGAGGGGTAGAAGGGGAAATGGGAAATAGATAGGTTAGATAACATCCGTTCGCAATCTTGTAGGGATGTGGTATAAGAAGACTCAAATCGATGGGAAGAGAAGTGCAGGCGTTAACTCCCTTATGGGTAAAGGAATAATTTTGCTTTGGTTCGATGGTGGTAAAGGAGGTTCGGGCTCCTGTGTTAGTGAAGAGGCTTGATTCAAAATTTTCTCGATAGAGGCTTTGGGCTGGGTATCAAAGACTGCATGGATCTCATGAACACTCTCCTCGGCTAAGATATCCTGGTTTGTGTTACTGTTGGGAGAGTGATTCGGGAATGGTTTGTTGAAGATTTTCAAATTTCGGTTGGCAGGGGCATTAGGATTATCGAGGGTTATATCCCCTGCGTCAACCATTTCCTGCACTATGTTTTTCAATATCTTGCAGTTCTCATGACTGTGTCCCTTCATGCGGTGGAAGTTACAGAAGTCATTTTCTTTGTACCAGGCAGGTATAGCGCGAGTGGAATCAAACCCGGAATGATGTTTAACAGAGGTAATGTAATGGCTCCTGCTTTGAGCAATTTTTCCAATATCACACCATATGTTTCTCCCAAGGGAGTGTAGTTGATGGGCTCGGCTTTGTACTTATAGGTGGTTTTGGTGGGGCATTAGACGGTGTTTGAGATTTAACCATCACCGCGTGGACAGCTCCTTTTGATTTAGAAGAAGTGGACACGTGAGAAGTGGTGGTATTTGGTTTATTGGTAGAATCAGGAGTTCGGAAATTGGGGTTTTTGTTACGCAACCGCAATTTCTCTTCCTCTAAGGCTCGAATCTCTAGTTTTCGAGCCATAGTAAAGGCTTCATCGAATGTACGAAAAGTTTGAATTTGGAGGGTAGGGAGATGTGCTTAGCGCAAGCCCGCGTAATGATTCGATAAGTTGATCGAGGCAAGGCATATGTAAGTTGGTTGATAAGGCGCGCCATCTTTGACGAAATCTGCGATAGATTCATCTTGAATTGTCGAATGGCATAAAGGTCGGTGATGGATACTTTCTTAGCAATGTTAATGGAGAAGTGATCCAAGAAAGATTGGGCTAGTTGGTTAAAAGAGAAGATTGAGTCTTTGGGTTAAAGCCTTTGTACCACTCAAGGCGAGGTCTGATAAGGACATGGGAAAGGTGGGGAGTAGCGAGAAGGCATCATCATGGGCAATCAAATAACAAGCATGTCTAAATGATCACAAGTTCTGTTGAGGGTCCTCTTTCTTTTTGTTAAAACGGGTAAATTTCGGCAACTCCCATTGAGGAGGATATGAGTGAAGGGGAACAGAAGGGTGAATGGGCTCGACAAACTTGCTCGTATGTCAAGGCGCTACGACTTCCCGACACAGAAGCCTCCAGATTTTGCATTTTGTCCATCATTTGTTTGATGAAATCTGTGGTTGGATGAGATGATGGTGCGGTTGTGGCAAACGGAGGCAAATTGGGCCAAGGGCCTCCACTGGACAATGGTGGGGTTAAGTGTTGATAAGGTATGGAGGATGAATATGTTGAGGCGACAGAATAGGGATGTCCCATATAAGGTGTTGAGGTTACTGGATACGTGTATGGGAATGAAAAGGTAGGCGGAGCTTGAGAAGGAAAGCTCGTGTGGATAGGTGGCAGAGAGCAAGTCATGAATGGAGTAGTCTGCAAGAGAGATGAGGTAGGGGCAGTCGGTGGTAATGATATGTGGGGTCCAAGATTAGCCAAAGAAAAGCCAATCTGAGTCGTATGAACCTCTGAAGCTGTCGGATTGGGAGATGGGGCTAAAGGTGCCGGAAGCAAGGCGGTGTTATCAGGCGGAGTGGGGCTAAATGAGCAGCTATACTAATAGGCATGCCAACAAAGAGCTGACCATCAGGCGTACGGTCAGGGGCATGAGACAAATAGTATTGTACAGTGCTAGGATTAGCATCCAGAAATTTGGCAAAGTCCTTGTCTCCTACAGGAATTTGGGGATCTCACTGGTGTCTGTAGGATTCCCCACAGAATGTGAAGGGTGATTCAGGTAAAGAAACAGAGCAAGCATGTGAAACCATGGCGGTGGCTTGCTTTGAGTGATAACAACCATGGACAGTGTTCACGGTGTAGGGTTTCAATCATCAGAATAGAAACAAACTCAGGGTAGTAAAATTGGTAGGTTCTTTGGTTTGTCGGGGGTGGAAAAGACGATGGCGATATATCAATAACCGATGTCGGTTATACTATAGCCAATTTCGGTCGTGTAACCGATGTCGGTGTATGAAGTCAGGCTAACAAGATATAAAAAGGCTGCTAACTTGATTTTTAACAACGTTTAGTATACGTGTCAATTATTGATCACAGAAGACAAAATATGACAAAGAAAATAGAACTAAAAACAAGCAAGATGCACACTCAAATCCAGAGACTAACCCTAGGGTTAATTTTAATTATTGTGGGCTTATGCCTTTAGACGTAGAATGCTGTCAGAATCCTAAACAAGAGACTTAGGGGAAATGTCAAGTTGTTTTGGCTTATAAGGTTACCTCAATCGGGCGGAGGAATACCGCGGAAAAAAAGGGGGATGTTTGAGCTGTTGTGTTAATTGTGAAGTGATTCGGTATGTGTTGTGCAGTGAATGTAAGATTAATTTCCTGTCAATACCGTGGATATCACCCCCATGTGTACAACCTGTTACTTAATCTATGTTCACTAGAATTGAAAAACAACAAGCAGGAATGCAATGCACGTGTTTTAAACCCAAATCAAAAATTATGTTCGATGAAGCAAGAGAGATGACTTTCACTAATGCGAAACTAGGAAAGCAAGACAAATTCTTTACGAAATATATAACAAAAGCAGCAACAGCAAGTATGCTTCCTAAAATGAAAATAAGCAAGAGAAACAGAAACCCAAGATGGGTCCCACCGGGCGTGCCAAAATGTTTCACTCGGAATGTTTCGTTCCTTTTAGAAACAGATAAGGTTAGGGGCTAGGAGGAATACCTGTAGAATGTCGAGATGGTGTGCACGTACCATAGAGAAAGATCAGGCTGATTGCGAAGAACTCCTTTTTGTCTTGGAAGGACTACTGCGAGATAAGAACACAAGACCACAAGATTTTGATTAGACAATAAATGAGGAAACTGCCTTGGGCCCAGGAAATATAAAACTTCCTTTCGAAGGTGGTCAGTTTCCCTGCTAATATGAATTAACACAAAAGACTGTAAAATATCAATTAAGTTGCTTCATTGGTGGGTAGGGGAAAGGCTAGTTTTTGGTTTTGATCAAAAAGGCCGATGCGGTTGCGATAACCGATCTGGTGGGTTCTAGGATCTGTAGGTTGGTCGCTTCATGGGGTAGTTGTTTTGTTTGTAAGGCTGTATATAGGTGGTATTTAGGAAATAAGGTGATGAGAGGTAGATGAATGATAGTTAGAGGTAATATGCATGTTGGGTAGTGGATTCAGGGATGGATTTATGAGGACTGTGATTCAAAAGGCATAAGAAATGTTATAACAGAGGACATGCAAGATGTGACTTACTGGTTTTGACGAAGATGCAAGCTGATCTCCTTTGCTGTAAACACTTCTGGTATTTCCACTCGTCTCTGCTCGGTCAAGTGAAGGTCTGGACTCTGTTTTTCTTCTCCCAATGATCTCTGTTGATTCAAAAATCATTCGACCCTTGATTTTGGTTCGGGGAGCCCATTTACAGGGAGCCGATGGCGGTTACGTAACCGACGGCGGTCGAGTAGGAACCGGCATCGGTAAGGAAAAAGTAGGCTATTTTTAGTAAAATAGCCCACCTTCCCTGCTTTTCTCCCGAGAGATCAGTTGCGGGCTTGGTCAAGTGGCTAGAAGGTCGGTTTTGGGTGCGAGTAAGGAGGCATTAGTTATGGATGTGAGTCTAGACCAAGTCATAGGTCTTAATTAGGTTAGTTTAGGGTTAGGGCTAGGTCATGATGAGGTGGCAAAATGAGGTGGCGGGTAAGGTGATGTGGATTTATCAATTACAAGGTAATTAATAAATAATTGTGTAAGGTTTAGGTGATGAGGTTAATTTGCGAGATGAGATACGGGTCACAGAGGGTCGTAAGACACAAATTTGGTGTCTGAGATACTTCTAATCACGGCCCATGAATACACCTTCTTGATAATACATCTCAAAGAATCAAATTTTGGGGGTATCTTCAACCTCTACTTCAACTTCCTTTTTCCTCCTACCCTTTGTAGTCACTAAAGGTTCTCAATTTTATGCCATTGCAATAATCAAAGAGTGTTCTTGCAATCAAATCGAGCTCTGCAGCTAAAAACCCTCATGCCCTGGCTTCAAACTCAAACCCTAACTTGTCGATTTTCTTCCCTGCATGCCTCTACTTCACTCAAACAATTTCTCTAATGGAGTGCGAATCAATCCCATACAAAAATACATTTGGTTCAATATCTATCACAACTCTCTCAAAATTTCTCTATGTCACTCGCTCGTCAACTCGTTCTTCAACTCGCTCAAGCGTTTCAAAAGGAAAAGGTGAAAATGATAACGCAACCCTGCCTTTTATAAATTTTTCAAATTCCTCCACATTTATTTCTCTCCACCTACCACCATACTCAACATTAAATGTAATTTATTTCCTTATCCGTGGTAATCTTTCCACACCCTAGTCATAACCTTATGGTGTGCCCACTACTTCTTAGCCACGGATTCCCTTACATGCAGCGTCATGCACCGAGGTGCCTATCCAATGTGCCTCAAACTAAGTAGTTTCTACTTTTGCAGCCTATCCCGCATTATACTATGCATCTATTTATCCACACATGGTCTTTAGTCATGATAAATTTTTCTTTATCCACACATTTACTTCATGCATGTGCATACTATTTCCCTATGCATACCCATCTTCTAGAGAACATTCAAACTTGACCCACTTATCCTTTATATACTTCACCCGACACTAAAAGTATGGGTGGTCCTTTTCACATGAATTTAATAGATAGTAATCATCTTCTAGCACACAAGTGTGCTTTTTACAACAAAACACAGATCTAAATTAACAAAACATAACACTATTGAAATGAAACACATATAAAAAGAATGCATGAAAGGAAATTGTAGAGTTATTTTTATATAATACTCTTTCATTGATCACCATATTTTGTTTCCCTAGCCCTTGTTTATTTTCATCTCAATCTTAAAATCGACTAAGTATGAAGCTGAATGTGGAAGGTTTCCACGTGTCTCATTGGCGCAATTGAAGCATGGAGAAAAAGAGGAAAGGCTATTAAACTTGCATCGTGTTGTCCATGTGTCCTAGGCCTACTAAAGGTTACCCCAGTGGGTTGAAAAGTCAAAATCCTAGATAAGATGCAACAGGGCCTCGACGTGTCACCCAAGCACACTTTTAAGTAATGAAAATACGAAGGCCTCCTAAACTAGCATGCACCCACCACATGTCTTTCAAGCGTAGTTTATAGGATCCGAGTTCTAGAAAAGGTTCCCAAATGAGCACCTACTCTCCATGTGGTGTAAAATAATCATCATCAACTCAAGGAGCGCCAATTGGGAGAATTAAAGGCAGCACAAATATCTCAATAGGTAGTTGAGATATTGACCCAAAAGAATAAAATCATGTAAGAAAATTGAATGTTGCTAGTAGAATCTCTGATTCCAAATGTTAGAGCAAGAGCCATGAACATCTATAAAAATATATCTGATCAAGAAAGAAAGGGAGGAGTTAGGAAGAAAATGGGAGTAGTTTTTTGAAAAATAGACAAAAGTTGTAAAAGAGATTCAAGATCCAAATTTTGTAATAGCTAGCCTTAACAAGACTCTGTTATAGAAGGAAGTTGTAATCTTTGCCATTTTAGCCTTATGTATCATTTTCTCTATAAATAGAGTTCTTGTTCTATGCACTTTGTCTTTCGAAGTTTTGAATATTTCTTTTCTTTTAAGTAGTTGTAGATGAATTAATAATTCTATCATGTTATACACCTTTGGGTTTTCACTTATCTATTATCTACCCATTTTTGTGTGTTTCGTCTCCTCAGACTCTGATAAATCTAAGATAATTCTAAAATATATGGATCATGCTATAATTATCTTCAAAATATTTTAGATAGTCTTCTAGTTATATCTCTATCTCTTTAGGATCTATTCAGGCACATCGCCTTAGTTAGTTTTATGTTTATTTCAATATTTTTTCTAACCCTATCTCACACCACAAAGAAAAGCCAACTTCTATAAAATATAGAGGTTACCTTAGGGCGCATGTCCCACTAACCTAAGGTATCCAAAAATCTGATGGTTCATTTATAAATATCTTCGTCAACAATTTTCTTGGCATGCCCGAGTGGGACAAGATCTACACATCTAGATATTCCATCATCAAAGATCTACTAATTCTAGCAGTATTTAGTTGTTCTTCTCTATTTTGAAAAACAAATGTGAACAAGGGAGAAAACAAGGGAGGAAGGTGTCTTTGACTACTTTTATCTATCTCCACATGCAACATAAGAGGTAGACACATCCAAAGATCTTTGTCTCCTCCAAACCGGAATCTCTCAACACCTCCTCTAGGTAGGCCCTTCACGTAGTCAACTAGAACACTTAAGCCTATTTTTATGGCTCACCTTACTCTGCAGCTATTCGTTTCATGGAACTATGGGAGTTCACTCATTCTACCCACACCATAATAGTGTGGAACCCTATTCCGGCTAATGTGCTAAAGGCTCTCCCAAAATTTAATGGAGAATAGTTTAAAACTCCTCAAGAACACCTCTAAGATGTAGTAAAATTATGCGTGGTACATTACATCAGAGAACAAGATGTTTCCTTACAATTGTTAGCCACTTCCTTTAAAAGAAAGGCCCTGGATTGGTACTGATCCTTAACTACTAACACTATCGGTACTTGGGACCAATTAGGAGATGTGTTGGTAATAAGGTTCAATGAAAAATGGGATAGATCATCGTGCCTACAACATCTTATTAACATCAAGAAGGACCTGTAAGAGATGATGACATATTTCAATACAAGGTTTCATAAAACTTAGTAAAGGATTCCTATCCTAGCAAGACCACCAGTATGTATGGCTATTGTTTTTATTGAAAATCTCTCAACTCAGATGTTTCGTATTAATTCAATCATTGGGAGGAGATTCCTTATTGCAAGCCTATAATATTGTTGTCCAAGCTAAGAACAATTTAATAGATATCATGAAACTTCTCCCTAGGACCCTTTTTCCAATGTACCCTGAGATAGCCTCCTTCTACAAACACAGGTACCAAGCCATACTCAAGCCCCTAGGTCCTTGTATAACTACCCATCTACTCATTCATCCCCAATTCCCACTACCGCATCATTACCATCTTCTCCCAATATGGAGGAAGTGAAAATATATTGAGAAACATTTCTAATAAGATAGTAAATATTTAATGGAATCAGACCACTTATCCAAGACAAAATTATCAAGATAGTAGGCTTTCCTATTTCCCTTATTATTAGAATACCCAGAGACCATAACTTGTGCAGCCATATGGCCAGCTAGTTCCTATACCAATGCTGCTCCAAACTATTCCATATAATAGTAGAAGAGAGATGGTACCCAACCAAAACCATTTAGTTGAAGACCCGAATGCGTGGTGCTTCCCCTGTAATAATTCCCACATTCCATGAGACTTCCCCCAAGGTAACTTGCAACAAAAGGTGGCCGAACAACAATCCAAAGAAGGCTATCATGTGGATACATATAGGCCTTATCATTCTGTGGGAGTCTAAAATGTTTCTTTCATCACAAAGATTCAAGGGATGTCCCTAGAATAAGAAGTGGAGATTGCACTAGAGAACGGTCTTTTCTCTTGTGTAGAAGGAAAAAGATCCGTATTTATAAATTATGCATTTGTTTCAAAACCTATTTAGTTTAATTACAATAATCACTTCAAGAAAAGGATCATAGAGGTTGATGTTATGATCCCAAGAATGTTTGGAAAGATGTAAAAAGAACCTTCAACCATTATAGCCTCGTTACCTCCTATCACCACAAAAGAAGATCCAAAAGAAATTGTTCAAAATCAGGATGTCTCCCAACCCATGGTGAAGGAACAAAACATCACTTATCATCTAAATTACTACTGACTAGACTAATTAACGTTGTCTAACAACTCAATAAAGCACCAACTAATGCATCCTTGTAGTATCTTCTGAGATTCCCAAAGTAGGAGTTGCTCCAAGAAGTTCTCAAACCAAATGACGATCTAGCCACCTCTGGCAAGGAGAAGGAATGGGTAAAATCCACCCTAGTCTCAATTGAGGTAGTACTGTTGAATCAAAAGGGGAGGTTAGTAAACCAAGGCCAAATCCTTTTTTCATGACTCTTATCTTAGGCAGGAAATTACTACATAATTCTATCACTACCGTCATGCCTCAAGTGATTACAGATGCCTCGGGCATTAAATAGGACCCCTTAAAAAGAGGATTCATGTAATTGGATTTATGACAACTGTTCAAGCCATTAGAGTTAACAAGGGACTCCCATTACAATTCTATTCCTTCTTGAACATAACCATCCCGTAGGATATCATGGTAATCGACGTCCCACCCATATTTGGAATTTTCCTCTCTCATGATTTCACAGCTAATATTTGAGGCTACATGTCTCTAGATTGGTCTCATCTTATTTTGTGAACCAAATACGAGTCTAAAATGAAGGTCTTGTTAGAATCCCTCACAAGGATCATATAACAAACCAAATGGTTTTAGATTTCAAAGCTTCCATGCTATGATAACAAGAGAATAGGACTCATAAACGAAGGAAGAAGAAAATCAAAGTGATGGTCATCTATCCAACCTTCCCCCAAGTGATCCTTTTGGGAATTTTTATTCCACTATATTGGGAACTTATGTCGATTTTGATGAGGACTCCATGATCCATAGTGTGGAAAAAGGATATGATAAAAAGAAAGGGAATCTCCATAAAGATTCCCAAATATGGATCTTACATTTTATGGGACCAAAAGAAAGTACTACTCGGTAGCTGGAGTGTGCTTGTTATCCCCTTATGGAAGAAAGATACTCTAGACATTCCATTTCTAGTTCTATTGTACTAGTAACGAGGCAAAATACAAGGCCTTGGTGTATGGTTTGACTACAGCCTGAAAATAAGACATCAAATAGTTGAGATTCTTTAGCAACTTAGAAATGGTAGTAACACAAGTAAGAAACACTTCCACCACAAATAATCCTAGGATGAGATCCTATCAACATCGAGTGTGGGATCTCATAGATGATTTTGAAGCCTTCAATATCAAAGTGATTACCTAAAAGCAAAATACGAGAGGTTGATTGGCCGACCTTGATTGGGGTCTCAATTTGACCCAATTCAGGATTTGATAGCAAATGAGAACACCATAAAACTTATCATCATCTTCTATCCCTAACAACTTTGATCATTAGAAAGTCTTCAATAGTGAAGGATAAATTATACACTTCCTTCAACAATGTGGTCAATTATCAAACAAATTCTAGTCGAGGAAGCATATAGAGATCAGATTATCCAATTGAAGATGAATAAACTTTCAAATGGGTTAATAACCTAGAAATTCTTTTTATTCAAATGATGTTAGTTCCAACTGAAGGAAGTTTTTAGTAATAAAGGAGGACTATGATGAACTAGAAGTAACTAAGGAGAGAAGACTAAAATTTGGGAGATAGATGATTCAAAAGGAAAGAGAGATAATCGTGGCTCTATATCATAAGTATGATAAGGTGATGGCTTTGATGTATGATGATCTGCATGGTTATAATAAAGACATTATTCAACACACCATCGACCTCGAAGAAGGGGATAAACTAGTACGAAAGAATAAAAGGCTTGTGAATTCAGAAATTGAATATCTCATGGCCGAGGAAATGAGATAACTTTTAGAATACAATATAATATTTCCTATCAAGCACATGACATGGGTCTCTAATCTAGTTTTGGTAAGAAAGGAGAACCAGAAAATTTGGCTCTGTGTGGATTTCAGAGACCTAAATAGAGCCTCTTTGAAGGATCACTACCCTTTTCCCTTTATGGAACAAATATTACACATTATCATAGGATGAGAGATGTTTTCTATGATGGATGGTTTTTCGGTCTATAATCAAATATGGCTCACAGAAAGACATCAACATAAGATGACGTTCACAACCAAATGGGGAACTTTTTCTTATGTAAAAATGTCTTTTGGACTCACAAAAGCTAGGGATAACTTTCAAAGAGCCATATAGTATGCATTTGGATCACTAATAAACAAAGTGATCATCTCATAGTGTTCACCAAAATAGTGGAGGAACACTTGATGCCTTAGAGGTTGTATTAAAAAAATGCAAAGAATTCATAATCTCTATGAACCCAAAGAAATGTGTCTTTAGAGTGCCCCAAGGAAAAATATTGGGACACATTGTGTCAAAGGAAGGAATCTCTATTGATCCCGAGAGAATTAAGGCCATTACCCTTGGTAGGAGCAAGTTCATTTCAAAATTTGTTGAGATGATCCGCCTGATCACTCTCATGATGAAAAGGGACCTCACTTTCAAGTGGACCTCTAAAGGTCATATGTCCTTCAAGGTGATAAAATAGGTTATTGCATCTACCTTAGTGCTGCGTAATTTAGACTTCTCAAAGGATTTCATTATGTATGTATGCGGGGTTAAGCATTGCATAGCATCTATACTAACATAGAAAGGAGAGTCAGAAGGAGAGGAACATGAGAGGTACATTTGATCGCCTTCTTTTCAAAGACCCTCCATGACTATGAAAAAGGGTACAATTTTGTAGAAATACATTCTTATGCCATAATTAAAGGCCTGAAGAATTTTTGATACCTTCTCACTCATAATAGAATCCAGTCATGGTGGCTCACTCGAGCATCAAATAATACATAATGGAGGGAAAGATAAGCGATAAAATAGACAATTTGATTATTGAGATCCTTTACTATGACATTGATGTAAATCCCACAAAGCTTGTAAGGGATAGAGGTCTATGTCAATATTTAACATAGAATCCATGCCCCTAATTAAAAATGAACACAAGGAGATATTATATCTCTAAGAAAGTGATTCAAATAGCTGGGTCTCAGACACACTCTGTTTTATGTAGACCGGGAAGTATCTAAGCCATCTCCCCTTAAAGAAGAGGATATATTATAGGCAACAAGGGGTATATTTTACTATGATCAAAAATTTCTTTTTTAATAGGAATTTTAAAGGAATGCTACTGAGATGCATGGAAAATGAAGAAGTTGAAAGAGTCTTATGATGATTACATCATGGGAGCTTAAGAGGCCAATTTTTCACCCAGATTACAACCATGAAAATACTATAAGCATGATACTTGTGGCCTATCCTATTCACTGGCAATCAAGTAGAGGTAAACAGATGCAAGGTTTGTCAAGTTTACACCAGTTTCAGAGAAATGCGACCTTGCCTCTCAACCCCATCCTAGTTGTGGAACCCTTCACAAAATGGGGTTTGGATTTCATCGAGAATCATTAATCCAACTTCAAGCACTGGCCAATAATGGATCCTTAGAGAAAACTATTACTTCACTTGATGGGTGGATGTAGTCCCCTTTAAAGAGGCCACTAAGAATGTAATCCTAAGATTCCTATAGGATATAACTAAACACTTCACCCCCCACATTTTCATATCGGATAATGCTAAGGCCTTTATAGGAGCCAAGGTACCTAATTTTGTGGTATAGCATGAGATATACCTTAAAACATCTTCCAATTACTACCCATGGGGGAAATGTCAGCGAGAATCTTGAAAAAAGTTGATTAGAATCATAAAGTGAATGGGGCATGAGCGTAAGAGATTATTTCATGAATATATCAAAATTTCCTTATGGGATGACTGGATCACCCCAAAGAATATCCTAAAAACTTCTCTGTATGATATAGTCTATGGGAAAAGCGTCATAATACCGATTTCCTTAGAAATCCCTACATTATCACTATTGAAACAAGTTGAGATAGAGGAGAATGAAGTGATGCAGGTGAGACTCACCAAGATAGTAGAACTCTAAGAGAAAATTGATTCCACTCATGAGGCCATGATTAGCCGCCAACAGGTGGTCAAGACTTGGTTTGATAAGAAGATATCATAACCAGAATTCTAAGTTGGGATTATGGTTTTGAAATGGGACGCAAGGGTCATTGTGTGAAGTTACCTTGTCTGCATGCAAGCCATTAAAATTCAAGTAAGGGTGGCTATTTAAGACATTTTGTGATTTGAAGGATCATTCCAAACACCAGAATCTTCTAAATCAACTTTCAAGTGGAAAAACTAAAGGAATCCTAACATTCTCCAAATTTAGTGAAAACATGATGGTAACATCCAGATTTGCACCAGAAACAAAATCTTATGTGGGACAACCCATTCCCCCTCATCCTCTTCAAAAAAAATTGAGGTTCCCTGATGGAGGGTCTTAATTTAGTGACCCTACTATGATTTCTAACCCTGCTGACGACATATTCGACTCGGTCCTCAACAAGAAACCCAAGGCTTTAAAAGAGGAAGCCTTCACCAGGTTTCTCAACCTGGGAAATTCAAAATCTTTCAGATCTAGAATATGGAGTATGATGCTCACCCAATACATGGTACCTCTCATGTACCCATACCCGAAACTCATCCTAGATATGTGGATTGTTTCACTTAATGAGCCCATAGAATCTAGGGATAGAAAATTAATGGTGGTGATTACACCACAAGCTATCTAGGACATTTTGTCACTAACTCATGATCCAATGGCCAGTTTCTATGATATGGCCAAACTCCAAAGTTTTTAGGCTCAATGCCAGAATAAAGATTTGTTTTGTAATAGGGAAATTTGAGATAAGAAGATAAAGGTGGTTTGGGGACCACTGGGATTTCTAATTTCATTGAAATTACTTTTAGTAAATTCTCAAGATGCTTATTCGATCTTTAGCATTCATCTTTGGGAAATATTTAAACATAAGCATTGAGGATTGACAGATGGCAGCCTTATTTTGAATGAGGTCTATCGCCAAAGAGTAGACCTACCACTTTGATTTCACTGAAGTCATTGTGAAATCTATTTGCAAACATCTCGACCAATTCTTAGTGACCTTAACTTTCAATTATTCATCGTATATGTTCCATTTCATTCTATATCAGAATGCCCAATATTTTAGTCAATTTATGACTCTAACTCGAGGACATAGAGGTAGATCCTAAAAAATCATTTCATTGTCGGTATCCACCCATATACTGTCCTGCTCATCAAACGTATATGAATTATTTAATTCTTTTATAGAGCCCCTCTTGCTTGAGATTGATCCTAAATGGATCAACAATAGGGTCAATGACTTGTTACAATCTTTCCTTTTATACCACCTACACCCAATACAATTATTTCATTACAAGGAAATTCCATGATTCAACTACATGGTTTTCAGAGAAGAATCCTTTATGTTCCCTAGGGTCCTCATGGGTCGCATGGTGGGCCATGAAATAGCCAGACAGCTAGTGATCCTAGATGTTGATTTTGGCTAAGGATGAAAGAAGAAGGATCTTTTTGATATCCCCTTGAGCAAGGGAGGAATCACTGTGCTTAAGAGAAAGGTGGAGCATAGCCTTATAAATAAACTAGATTCCTATGGGTTTTCCTTAATTTGAGAATCATGGAGGTATGACCTAGATGGGACAATGGCCATAACTCTGGTTTGTAACAAGGTCTCAAATTCTGCAAGCATGAGCTAAGGGAATTTTTTGAAGTGACGTGGAACCCCAAGGAAAAGTCACCCAACATATTCATAGAGATCAAATGGGAGGAATTTCACTAGGTCAAGTAAAAATATGGCCCCACTCTCACCATGACTAAGGGACTCTTAGAAGCCCTAAAGAAGAGAGATTAGAATGTAGAGAAAATTAAAGCCTATTAGAAATATAGGGGATTGGCTAGACCACCTTGAATTTTGAAGTCATCTCTAGTGATTAGCATTGGGAAGAGTTTTGGGACACGTATCATGTGTCTAATGTGGAAAGTGAGGATATGATCATAATCACTTTGGATAATTCTAGAAAATTGACCATTAAATATTTTGGTCCCCGCAACAATGACTATTACTGTTCCACCTATGCCTTTAATTTCTTAGTAATATCTTCTAGTCTAGGCTCTCACACCTCAACCTATAATCATCCCCTCAGGCGAGAAACCTATAAAGGAATCAACCTCAAGCCCAACATGTAAGAAATCAAAATCACTCATGGCTCCTATTTCTACTCTACCTCTCCCTCTTCCTAAGGCTCCATTACAATCTCCTCCTATGCCTCTAATTTCCCCTTCTAGAAGTATTCCGTTATCCAGTAACTCCATCACAAAGACTTTACCTCCTCCCAGTGACCCCTTATTTTCTCAACTTCCCTCCACCATCCCAACCTTCTCCCCCACATGGTGATAGGCCCTTCTTTGGCCCTAGTAACTTCAATGCCCTAACCACAAGTTACAATTCCTTATGGCCTACTACCCGGGTTCTCATTCGCGGGAGGAATGATTCCTTCTTCCTCTAAATTTTTGATTTAAGACAAGTCCTCCAAGGCTACCTGAGATAGCAGAAGGGAAAAACAAAAGAAGAAGGAAATGGTGGCATGAGTAATGAATAATATGTGGTCATTAAATGAAATATCAACAAATCTCCTTAATAATCTCTGAATTGTCCCTCAAGCATCCAAACCAATTGAATAGATGTAGCTAGATGATTATTCTATCAGTGTTGTTCGGTCAACCTTTCTAAGTTTTGGCCTTAGGATAAGGTCGAATTAATGAATGAAATGGTAGTGGTAGTCACTACAGACTACTTGAAGCTCGACAGTCAACTAAAAAAGGTGTAATCTAGCCTTCGAAGGGAAGATGCCAAGATAGCTAACCATGAGGCTGAGACAAAGGCCAAAAGAAGGGAAATTGACCATCTCAACAAGGAGTTGAAGGGATCCCCATCAAAATAGGCCCTTGTAGCATCTCAAGAAAAGGCTAATAATCTAGCATCCAAACTCACCACATCCGAGGCATCGGCCAATTCCCTAGTGTAGGAAAAGGGATCCCTCCGATAACATGCCAATTAAATAAAGGTGGAGGTGCTGAGATTCAAAGCCAAGTTGTGTGCCATTGAGGAGGAAAAGGGAAGCCTCCAAAAAAATATTAAATCATCTGAGGATGCGGTCAAAGACTTGACCCACAAATTGGGGCAACAATCCCATAATGGGGAATTTTGGCATTAGTATAGGAACTATATGATTCTTGTTGTGACCGAATTTCCACTATAGCAATGGATTTATCCCCCACACATGGATTTATTATGATTCTTAGGGATTTTTCTCTAATGTGGAAACCACAATTTCCACCATCACTAGTGTAGTGTCCGCTAAGGTCCCTAAATCAAATATCTTGATTTATAAACTGTATGATGCCTTAGACCCTTTGCTTCGAGGGGTAGGGATTACTTACAGAAAATTAATCACTGCAAAAATCAACAAAGATTTTAATTGCAAAAAGGATTATATCAAATGTCGGAATCTCTTGGAGCAGCTCCACTACATAATCAAGGAGAGGAAATAGAGCATCAATAAATTAGTTCAGTTATCCTTCCCTTCTCACTTCCCTGATGATTTTATAGTCCTCTCAAAGGACCAAATTCAATAGCTCTTGATTGCCAAATGCAAAGACAAGACTATGTTTTATTATTTAAATGAGAGCTCTAGTGTTTCGAGTTGGAAGCCATTCTAAACCCCATTGTGCACTTGGAGTTCCTCTTACATGTAGTAGTAGTAAAGAACCTTAAAACATTCTCACATAAGGAGATAATTGAGTTGGATTGATCTTTCTAGACCTTATAAAGAAGGACTTACCCAACAAAGCGAGAATGGCTTAGGTATCAAGCTGTGTTGAAGAAGCTCTAAGTGGCATTTTGCGAGGCCACAATTTTTTTAGGCCAATGAGATGGTCAGATTCTTCCATGGTTGGCATGGAGTCCCTTGGTGAGTCTCCATAACTGTAGAGTTCTTTTTAATAAAACTCTTTCATTGATCACCATTTTTGTCACCTTGACCCTTGATTTTTTTGCTCAAGCTTAAAATTGACTAAGTATGAAGTTGAATGCGGAAGGTGTCCACATGTATTTTTGGTGTAATCGGAGCATGGAGAAAAAGAGGAAAGTCTCTTAAACTTGTGCCACATTGTTCACATGTCCCAGGCCTATTAAAGGTTACCCCGATAGGTTGAAAAGTCAAAATCATAGCAAAGATGCAACAGGGCCTCCATGTGTCACCCAAGTGCACTTTCAAGTAAATAAAAAGAGGAAGGACCCATAAACTAGAGTGAACCCACCATGTGTCTTTTAAGCACATTTTAGAGGATCAAGTTCCATAAAAGGCTCCCAAATGGGCACCTAGTCTACACATGGTGGAAAATAACCATGATTTGAAGGAGCACTAGTTGGGTGAATTAAAGGAAAATAGAAATATCTCAATATGTAATTGAGATATTGACCCAGAAGAAGAAGATCATGTAAGAAAATTGAATGTTGCCAGTAGAAGATCTGATTCTAGAAATTGGAGAAAGAGCCACGAACATCTATAAAAAGACAATGATCAGAAAGAAAGGAAGGAGTTAGGAAGAAAATGGGAGTATTTATTGGAAAATTAGACAAAAGTTGTAAAAGAAATTGAAGATCTATTTTTTTAATAGCTAGGCTTAGCAAGACTCCATTATAGAAGGAAGTTGTAATCTGTTCCATTTCGGTCTTATGTATCATTTTCTCCATAAATAGAGTTCTTGTTTTGTGCACTTTAGCTTTCAAATTTTTGAGTCTTTCTTTTCTTCTAAGTAGTTCTAGATGAAGAAGAAGTATATCATGTTATATGCCCTTGGGTTTTCACTTATCTATTATTTATGCATTTTCATGTGTTTCATATCCTCACTCTCTGATCAATCTAAGATAATTATAAAATATGTGGATCATGTTATAACACTCTTCAAACTATTTTAGATAGTCTTCCTAGGTATCTCTCTTTCTCTTTAGTATCTATTCGGGCACATCGCCTTAGTTTTATGTTTCTTTCAAGCCTATCTTACCCCACAGAGAAAAGCCAACTTCTTTACAATTTTGAGGTTACCTTAGGGCACATGTCCCAATAACCTAAGGTATCCAATGACTCTGATGGTTCATCTACAAATATCATCATCAACAAAAATCTAAACTAATGGCAATACTACCTTATTACAAACACCAAGAAGATTTATTTATAGTAGGGATTCATCCTACTACTGTTGAAGTAATCAAGTAATTGTGTTCCATCTAGCACCTGAATCAAGTATGTAAGTCACAACATACTATCCTAACCAATGCACTTGGAACTTTCCAGGGTGACAAAAAAATTTGAATTATACAAAAGAGCAATCTTTCCAAACTTAATCTATTTATTCTTAATATGTTTATCGTACTATTCCTTCTGCCTAACCTTTTTTATCTTCTGGCTACACCTAGCAATAATGTGCCTTTCATCCAACTTCATCAGTTTATCAATGTGATCTTTAAGTGCTTTCTCATCACCCAATCTACCCACATGTGTAATACACAAGGAAGGTAACATGAATTCCTCTAGTAAAACATCCTTTGCTCCAAACACCAGCTGAATGGGTGTGGCCTTATTCAACCTCTTTCGAGGTTTTCTAGTATGCCCAAAGTATATTACAGACTTTATCATCCTAGTATTTCCTTCCAACATCACAATGTTTGTTAATGTATGTCCCAATATCTTGTTGAAATCCTCATGATTCTATTAGCTTGTGGGTAATAGGGTCTTGGCTTATGGTGTGCCACCATAAATTTACGCTAATTGTATCCACGATGGTCTCATTAATAAAATAAGTTCTCCTATCACTAGTAAGACTCAATGGACATCCATATTTGTTTATTATGTTATCCCATAAGAACCTTGTTATTGTAGTTGTTGTACACTCATGTATAGGCATTACTTCGCCCACCGTATTAGATAATCAATACAAGTTATAATGTAATGTGACCTAATCTTGCACATGGGTGGGGAAATAGGATATACAAAGTCAATTTCCCACTTTTCAAAAGGTTATGTACTAGAAATTGGCCTCAAAGGTATTTAATCTCTATGTCAAGGCTTTCCAAGCACTGACAATGGTCACAAGCCTTACAATATTCTGTACAATCCTTGTCAATAGTCTCCCACCAAAGACCTACCAATAGAATATTATGCACGGTATAATTTCTTGCATAATGTCCATATGAAATCCCACCACGAGCTTCATCCATAAAGGTAGTTCACTCATGTTGAAGTAAACACGATGAAAAGAATCATCTGTCCTAACTTGTATAAATATCCACTAATCAACATGTAAGGCACAATACATGTTACAAGTTATTTATTTTCCAAAGCTTTCATCCCTATAGTTTCCATACCCATGTGCAAAAATAAAGCAATATCCTCTAATTTAGAGGGTGTATAGTTCAATTTAAACAACTTTGTATCCATATTTGTGTCCTCAATGCTCTACGCATCCTCACTGTAGTTAATGCTTGACAAATGATTTGGTCGAGTTGTTCTTCCCTAGATTTACCACAACTATATAGTCAAATTTTTGGAACAAAATAATCTAACAACATATGTGCCCTTATAAAATGGGCTTGTTCACCAGAGTCATTGAGTGTCATGTGATCTATATAGAAAAAAAAGGATTTTGCAGCAAGTATTGTCATAACTTATGCAATACGTGTTGATGGCGAATCACAACACCCCTGGATGTCTGCAAATTGATGGGTTGAGACTCTCAGTGCGATTACATAACATGGAGATTTTCCCAAGTGTGGGACCTTGCGAAATCAGAAAAGCTCTCCGGATGAAGGCCGGTTCCTATTCCTCTATTCAGATGCACACGTAAAAATGCAGAGGGTTTACCCAAAAACCTAATCTAGCTTGCTGAGGGGATAGGGTAAGAAGATGCATAAAATAAAACCTAAACAACAAAGGTGATGCACCGAGGAATGATGAACACTTGTCTTTCCAATAAACACAAACCATTAAAATGTAATGCAAGATCATGCATAGATAACCAAATTCATAGTGAAAGATCAGGGGGATGCAAATGAACACAGAGAGGGTTGATAATCATCCACAGACATGTATTATTTGCTCCAAGGATTGACACAATACACTACAAAATGCCAAGAGGCAAAGTTGCATTACAGTTTTAATGGGAGGTTTGAACTCCACAAATTTACCTGCCAAAGAGAAGAAGGGAGGGGAAAAAAAGAATGTCCAACCTTTAGAAAGAAGCCCCTCCTTACAATTTATAGGAGGAAAAAGAGAGGGAGAAGAGAGGAATTTGAAATCTACCCCAACCACCTCCAGACTGCACTTAATTCATCTCATTATGGCGGTAGGTGAGAACCCTAACAAACCCAAAAAATGGTGAACTATATTTTACATTTTTGAAGAACTTGTTCTCACCCAATTAAAGATATCTAGTCATAGTTGGACAGAGGACCTTGTAAGCTTTCCAAAAATTCCAACCTTGCGTGAATCCAAGCTCCCTACAAAAAGTTATGGCGATCTGAATATTTCCTGTGTTAGGGTCTTCTTCCTGTCGGGTTAGGGGTTCTCCTCTGCATTTGCATCGGGTTTGGAGGATGCCTCGACATGTGTTTGATGCTTGTGTTTTCCCAAAACCCGCTTCCGCCGGTATCTCCAAGATTTCCTTTGTGTCGGGTTCGGAAACTAGATTTGCATATGCATCGGGTTTGGGAGGTGGCTCGACATGTTTTCGCCCCATGCTTTCCCGACTTGTTTCCCCGACTCCAAGACCTGATTTTCCTAGGTAGTGTTTCAGGTTTGTAGAAATCTCAAGAATTGGGACATCCCTTGCGATCTGCATGCTTCATGTCTCATGTTTCCCAAAACCTGAAACCCAAAATTCCTTGTGTCGGGTTTTTGACCTCTCCGACATATTTTCCTTTGTGTCGGGTTTTGAACTTCTCGACATATTTTCCTTTGTGTCGGGTTTTTGAAATTCTCTGACATATTTTCCTTTTTCATTATCTATATTTACTCAGGGGGTAGATATATACAACAATTTGGTGACTCAACAAGATTACCTACCTGCTAGGTAGAAGATCAGTGGCCCTTTAGTGATCTATTGGGCATGGAGTCATAAGCAATAACTTGAAACCAACTTGATATCTGATCTCGAGCCTGATACCGCAACTCCTTCTCTGAGAGCATGTTGAATTGTAGAAATCTAACCTAGGAGCAAAAAAACCTGTGCCAAAGCACTTAGGGAAACTGAAACCTAACTACAACAAGACAATGTGCATATGCACTTAGAGGAATTGAAATCTAGGCTAATATTTACAAGGGTAAACCTTTTCTTTTCAATAGAAATGTTTAAGATGGATTCTGTTAACCGGAATCGGGAGTTTTTCTCCGTCCAATGTAGATAATTGGAAGGCATTACTATTCTTACATTCCGTGACCATGTAGGGTCCACTTCAAATGGCCTCAAACTTGGAATGCCTTCCTAGTTTTGCCTGATCTACATCCCATTTCAGAACTAGGTCCCCTTCCTAGAAGGTCCTTGCTCTTGCTTTCTTATCAAACCATCTTTTTACTAAGGCCTGATCTTTCTTAATTGTTTGAACCGCATGTTCTCGATTTCCTCCAACTCCATCAACTCTACATACCTAGCCTCCATTGGTTCGAACTCAATGAACTCCAGCTGCTTCATGAACTCCAATGTAGGCATTTCTAATGATATAGGCAACATTGCCTCTTTCCCATAGACCAACTTGTAGGGAGAATTACCTATAGACCTCTTTGGCGTTATACAGTCGGTCGTCCAAATGCTGATTTTAGCTTGGTATGCCATGTTCTTTGGTTTTCATCCGAGTTCTTCGATGATTCGTAGCAAATTCTTGTTTGTGGACTCTGCTGTCCATTATCCTATCATTCCTTTGAGAAACAGAGATAAGGGTTAGGGCTAGGAGGAATACTGTTGAATGTTGAGATGGTGTGCGCGTCACAACAGAGAAAGATCAGATTGACTGCGAAGAACTCCTTTTTGTCTTAGAAGGACTACCTTCAAGTAAGAATACAAGACCACCAGATTTGAATTAGACAATAAATGAGGGATCTGCCTTAGGCCCAGGAAATATAAAACTTCCTTTCGAAGGTGGTCAGTTCCCCTTTTAATACGATTTAACACAAATGATAATAAAGAAAGCTATTGTAAAATCATGATTTAGGTATCTCGTTACAAAGCAATAGAAACTAAACTATCAATAATAAAGCGTCACGTTGTTTGTTCGGTTACTGGTCATTAATACGTTCAGAGTTGAGTTAGAGGGATAAACTAGATTGGATTTGAGGTTGTTAGGTGGCAAATAGGTGAGAATAAGGTTTTGGGGTATAAGTCACGGTGGACCGATGCTAGTCAGCTGGGTAACCGATGCGGTTAAAGAACCGCTGCCGGTAGGGGATAAACGATACCGGTAGGGTCAGCAATCTAGGTGCTTGGGTAGAGGTTGGTTACAAGGTGATTGTGGGGATTATTGGATTGGTGGACGGTGAGGGGAATGATGGGAGGATAGGGAAGACTCGAGTATGGTAAAATGACCTTCGGGCGATATCGGGATGTATGGGTGAAGGTTAAGTGCGGTATGTTCTTTGGTAGTAGATCTAGGAATAAACTTATGACGGCTGTGATTCAAAAAGTCTAAGAAATGTTATCAAAGAGAAAATACAAGATTCTACTTACTGTTTATTGACGAGAATACAAGTCCAAGAACTGTGATGATAAAGGTAGAACTCGAGATAGGGATGTCTGACGATCGAAGAAGATGAGATGTCTTCTCTCACGATGTCCAGCTAAGTGTCACAGGGCTCTGGTTGTGCAGTTGCAATCTTGGGCTTGATGTCCTCCTTTGCAAGCTCTCCTGTTTCTTCACTTGTCTCTTCTCGGCCAAGCTAAATCTGGATTCTCTCGATGATTTCTCTTTTCTCGATGAAATGAAAATCCGATCTTTGTTTTTGGTTGGAAGTGGTCATTTACGGGGAACCGATGGCGGTTATGCAACCAAGCGCACGCACTCGAGTAGGAACCGGTATCGGTCAGGTCAAAGCGGGCTATTTTTGGTAAAATAGCCGGCTTTTGCTCCTTTTCTTCCGAGGGATTGGTAGCGGGCTTGGTCAAGTCATTATGAAGTTGGTTTTAGGTGCGGATGAGGAGTAATTAGTCATAGGTGTGGAATTGGACCAAGTTATAGGTCTTAATTAGGTTAGTTTAGGGTTAAGACTAGGTCATGATGAGGTGGCGACATGAGGTGGCAGGTATGGTGATGTGGATTTATTAATTATAAGGTAATTAATAAATAATTGTGTAAGGTTTAGGTGATGAGGTTAGGTTGTGAAATGAGATGCGGGGCACAGGGGGTCGTAAGACACAAATTTGGTGTCTACATTAGCCCCTTATTGTCGTGTAGTTTGTTTTGTAAAGCTGCACAAACAATAATAAGAAGTGGTTACCCCTATTAAGGGTATAGGTAATCCCCCTCAAATCTATCACAGATTGAGGTAGCGTGAAAGCAAGGATAGGGTTGATAAAGGGTAAATGGTGTTGAGATAACGGTAAGAGGGTGGGGTAGGTCCAAGGAAGCAGACGCACGTTGAAATGCAATAGTGCGACCAGGGTATATGATTTGAAGAGCAAACAAGCAATTCATAGGCAAAGGTTGATAGTTTATCCAAACAAGGGTGATATAATCCACGGTATCAAGGCATAGGAAGTAGCTCCAGGGGATATAACGGGTAAGTGTACGGGAATGTTTAGGCATGTTCGGCGGTACAAATGGTTGGTTTGGTTGAGATAAACGTCACGGTCTAAGTCTAGGCAAAGTTGGTCGACAGATCAAGTCAAGGACCCTAATCATGCTAAAACATGAACAGGTGAGCTCGATTGAACAAAAAGGTACATGATGGATGGATAAAATAAAACGTTGATGGTGGGTATGGTATTTAATTGGTGCGGCCTTAGGTCGGGCCAAATGGTTAGGTGCGGCCTTGGGTCGGGCCAAATGGGTTGGGCAAATGGTAGGTTACGGCCGTGGGTCGGGCCAAAGAGGTTGGTTGCGGCCGTGGGTCGGGCCAAATGGTAGGTTACAGCCTTGGGTCGGGCCAAATAGGTTGGTTGCGGCCGTGGGTCGGGCCAAATAGGTTGGTTGCGGCCTTGGGTCGGGCGAATAGGTTGGTTGCGGCCTTGGGTCGGGCCAAATAGGTTGGTTGCGGCCTTGGGTCGGGCCGAATAGGTTGGTTGCGGCCTTGGGTTGGGCGAATAGGTTGGTTGCGGCCTTGGGTCGGGCCAAATAGGTTGGTTGCGGCTTGGGTCGGGCTTGGGTCGGGCGGGCAAATGGTAGGTGACGGCCGTGGGTCGGGCGAATAGGTTAACAAAGGTTGTCAGCGAAGGTGGATATAGGCGATGTTGGTAAAAGGGCTATTAGTAAATAAGGGCGAAATTGGGGTAGAAGTTGGAATAAAACTCTTGTCGATTATCTATGGTGATATCGGTTAGTGGACCGATACTAGTTCCTTAGGGTGTAATAAAAGCGATATCGGTTATAGGTCAAAACCTATAAAAAGAAAAATATGGCTGTCATTATCACATTTGTAATTTGAAAACCGATTTGGGTTATGCGAGGTGGATTTTGAGATTGGAGCATTTGTTGGGTGAGGTGGCGCTATTTGAGTGGGCGAGTGAGTGATTAGTGGGCCCGAGTGAGGAGGAGGCAATAGTTGATTGGTGGAGGACCCAGCGAGAGGAGAGGTGGAGCTATGGCACGCCCGGGAGGAGCGGGAGGAGGCTGGACCAGGTGGACCACCACCACCCATCCCACCACGATGACGTGTCGTCGTACCGGTAGGTTCGAAACCCCTCATTGTGTGGATTTAAGTATATTAAGCTATTTTTGGGGGTTTGGGTAGGAATCCATGTTTTGGTAAAATAATGAATAAATTGACGTTATTTGAAAAATGAAGAGGATAGATGGGTAAAATAGGGCAAGGCGGCGGGGTGGGTAGATTTTTAGGGTGTTTGGGTGGGTAAATAGGGATAAATAGGGAAAAATGAATTTGGGGGCGCGCGGATTCGGCCAGCAATTTTCGGTGATGGCCGATACTAGTCACTAAGCGGCCGGCATCGGTCGGGAAGTTTGGGCGGTGGTGGGGTTGTGGTTGACCGGTGTCGGTCGTATAGCGACCGGCGCCAGTGAAGAGAGGACCGGTGTCGGTCGTAAGTGAACGGTACCGGTCCTTAGGTACTTTTATTTTTGTTGGGTTAGGTTTAGGTTGTGGTGGGGGTATTTGGGTATTGTTGGAGTGTTTTGTTTGTTTGGTTTTGGTTTGTTGGGTGTGTTGATTTGTTTAGGTGGTTTGGTATTGTTTGGGTATGTTGATATGGTTTGGGTTGTGGTGGAGGTGTTTTGGTATTGTTTGAGTATTTTGGTGTGGTTTAGGTCGTTGTTTGGGTGTGAAGAGGGAGGGGATATCGTAGAGGTTGTTAGGGTAAGATAGGTGGGTGTAGAAGGTATAAGTAGATGTTGTGATAAAGAGTAGGGCTAATGTAATGAGTTGGTTTTGCGAGCACGTCGGTCGGTGACGATGCGGGACGAGATGCCCCCATTGTTGAGATGGATGCGGCCACATGTGTCCACGCCAGCAGAGTGGGGTATATCATGCGCGAGGTGGGACTCAGCGAGTCCAGTGATCTGAAGCGATTGCGAGGAATCATAGTTTGATGGTCGCCCTCATCGAGAGATGGGATCCGGCGACCAATGTGTTCCATCTCCCGACTGGAGAGATGACCATCACATTGGAGGATGTGTATCGCATCCTTCGATTACCGATTGATGGAGAGGCAGTCTTTCAGGTTGACGCTGAGACAGCCATGGATAGCATCCTACACGTATTCGGGGATGCAGCTGCTACTGACATATCACAGCGCGAGTATCGCGTATGGGGATATGTACCGAGCCCACCGCCATGAGACACGGCTTGCCATGCTGATGATGATCGGGATCACCTGCTTCACCCTCCCAGACTCAGAGGGAGGCTGCTTTCCACGGGCGCTTATGGGGGTGCTACATGAGATGGTGGAGGAGCACACATGTTATGCTTGGGCACCAGTATACCTGGTGCAGTTATACCGAGAGCTGTGGGGCTATCGCCGGATGAGGCAATCAGGATTTGCTTAACGTTTTACTACTGCTGTTGGGCATATGAGCATATCATATGCATTAGACCCGGTAGGGCTGCCCGGCAGTGAGGGCCATGAGTCATCTATAGATATGGCTTTGAGAGGTGGTTGGGGGTCGTGGGCAGCCCAGCAAGCAGTGCTTGCGAGGTGGGGCGTCACTTATTATAGACATATGTTAGAGGGCTTGACAGCGTTAGATATTGTATGGAGACCTTATAGAGGTCATCACCCACATGGAGGAGCCGAGAAACACGATTGCAAAGTGGATCCAGTATACATTCTGGATAGCGGGACGGAGGCCGGGAGAGTATGAGAGGATACCCCTAGAGAGGGTATGCAGGCAGATGGGGCTACGACAGGATGAGCCACCGCACTTCCCTCAGTACCGGAGGGATGATGTAGAGGCTCCACTGCCTGCACCACAGCCCGTGGACCCAGATTGGGTTGCTGAGAGGCCGGCAGATGATACCATAGATGATGCCGGCTGCACAGGAGCATTTTTGGTTTGGTGGGCCGGAGAGAGAGCTGCGAGGATAGCACAGCCCGCACAGCCAGACTTAGCGGCTGTTAGAGCAGAGAGGGACCAGCTCAGAGGGCAGGTACAGTTATTACAGGGGCAGCTTGCTGCGCACGAGAGCACGAATAGGTGTCTTACGAGGGCAGCTAGCCCTGAGCTCAGGAAGTCTGAGTACAGTGCACAGTACGAGCACGTAAGCCAGCACCACAGGCACCACACGGCCGCGAGTAAAGTACCACCATACCACAGCACCACCCAGCTGCACCAGCACAGGCACAGGGGGCACTGGTAGTAGGAGTCAGGGGACCAGCCCCAGCACCTACGGTGGCTCGTGATTGTTATATGGAGGCTAGAGAGGAGGCCCGGTACTATCAGGATATTCTTGATGGTACAGGGGCTGATTATCAGCCATATGCGGCACATAGAGCAGAGACCTCTCGGAGCGAGTCTCTTAGGGAGTGCAGCCACGGCCGGTGGTCTATGACATGCAAGAGGAGGAGAGGCGGCACGAGACCAGCGAGGCAGATGCGAGCGAGGGGGTGGAGAGAGCTGAGGGGTCCCTGCATAGTTTTGGATTGGTTCATTGGATATGGGCACCGGTCTGCGAACCGGCTATGTTTATAGAGGCCTGTGTGCCTAGATATTATGTATTCATTTATTCATTCATTCATTTATTGTATATACCGGCCTGCGAGCCGAGTATGGGTTATACAGTGGATACCACTGCGAGCGAGTATGTTTTTGATATCGAGAGACCGGCTGCGAGCCGAGTCGAGATTATTGACAGTTATTGCGGCTGCGTGCGGCTTTGTTGTATTATGAGATCACAGAGGCCCCGATGCGGGCACATTGTATATTTGAAACTTTGTATATATATAGATATGATGATTTGACCCACATGTTGTGTGTAAAAATGTGTTTAAGTGTTTTGAAAATGGTTTGTGATATTTAATGTATGATGAGTTTGATTTACATGGTGTTATATATTAATGATGTTGATGTCTTTTGTTGATGGGATGTATGTATGTATATATAAATGATGAGTTTAGTTGACGTGTTGTATGATGAGTTGAGTTTTTTGGTTTTGTGAAATTGAATATATGTATTTGTTGATTTGGATTCAAATGGTGTTAGATGGATGGTTTTTGATATCGTTTGTTGATGGCGTGGTTGTTTTTGTAAGATAAATAGATGATGTTGATGAAATTGTGATGAGATATGGATTTAATGAAAAATATGGATAATGGTGTTGTTCATGCAAGAAAAAGGACGGGCGCCACAAAAATTTACAAAAAATGAAGAGAGCGACTTAAGGTTTAAGCAACAAGGGGATACATGACCGATATCGGTTACATAACCGATGTCGGTAGCTATATGACGATATCGGTTACCGATATCGGTTATGCAAGAATTATTTTCCTAAAAATAGAAGCTTGGATTGGAAACTTAAGTTCTTATTTTTAGCATTCTTATTTTTAGAGTCATGCAACAAGTTAAATATGTGAATGCGACGTATTTTGTTTTACAATCTACTGAGGTAATTGCATGAAAGAATTTGAGTGATAAGGAGGAAAGAGATAGGTGAAGTGAGCATGGGCTGAGATTCGGAAGGCGAGAAAGACAAGTTATAGTTGAAGAGGGTGGTGAACATGGCTGAATGAGGAGAAGCATCCAGAGGCAGGGATGAGGGGGAAGACATGTTCCGCCCCAAGCTGCTGCATCCCGAGAGGTAAACTGTTTGGTTGTAATTTGATTCTTGCATGTGTTGTAAATAGGATGAAAGAAGTGTAAGTGGGTAAAGATGAGAAAAAAAGGTGATAGGCAAGGGTTGGGGATGGTATGAGTGCTACGGGGTAGGTAAACAGGGTGGGCATGTATGTTTTTAGGTATAAATAGGAGTAAACGGGCAAAATAATTATCGTAGGTGTATGCTTTAAGCAGGGTAGGTATATTTTTGACAGTGACCGGTATCATTTGGAAGTAACCGGTATCGGTTAGCAAACCGGTATCGGTTATGCATAACCGCTATCGGTCACTGTAAGGGTTTCCAGATTTTGAGAAAAAACCCGTAGAGATTTGTTCTTTTGAATAATTATGTGTCGTTTTGATGTATGTAGGCAGAAGCAAGGTTAAGGATGAATGATACTGTGCCAACATTGTTGTCACGAATCCGAGCGGATGTAACACCAGCTGAATGGGCATTGATAAATCGGTTGGGGTTAAGTGGAATTCGCTATTATTCAAGAATCACGCGTAACAATGCTATGTTGCAGGCGTTGATTGAGAGATGGAATCCAGAAAAGAATACCTTCTATCTGCCAACAGGGGAGATGACAGTGACTTTGGAAGATGTGTTCCATATTTTGAGACTCCCAATGATAGGAAAAATAGTGTATTAGGCATTGCCCTGTACAGGCGGGCAGCGATAACAGCAGATATTTGGGTCATTGCACAAGATTTGACACGGCGAGGTTTATCATTTACGTATGGTACAATGTATGCAACACACACCGAGGAAACAAGGTTGGCCGTGCTATTAATGATAGCGGTGGGGTATTATGCATTGAGGTGGAAGGTGGAAGATTTCCCAAAGCATTGATGAGTGTTATTTGGGAAATGATAGAAATGAGCATGACATTCGCATGGGCACCCGCATATCTGGCAGAGTTATATAGGGGTTTATGGGCATGCAAGTGAAAACACAGGACGACACTGGATTGTTCATACTTATTACATTGTTGGGCCTATGAGCATATTGTTTGTGTGCATCCAATAGGCTGACCCATTGAGTCGGGAGAGGCAAGAGTGCAAAGGTTGGGATTCAGACGATGGGTCCAGACAGAACAAGAAGCGAGATCCCAGGCCGTGATAGATGACATCGAGTATTATAGATAGGTATGGGAGATGGTGACTGTTGTGGATATTTGTTGGAGGCCGTATGGGAACTATATGGTGACAGAGCACATAGCTGAGGAGTTGAGGGGTGTAGAGCGATTGAGGTGGATCGCAGGGCATAGGCCGGGTGAGTACGAGAGGATTCCTCTAGATCGCGTGCGGTGACAATTTGGGTTCGTTCAGGATATACCTATGACATATAGACCATACATGAGGATCGATGCCGAGGCAGCATTCTCACCTCCCGGCCTACACCTCCAGAAGGGCCAGAAGAGATAGCAGCCGATCGTAGGGTTATGGATGCGGGAACGATGGAGGCCTATAGAGTATGGTGGGTAGCAGAGCTGCGAGGTGCACGTGAGTGCCCTGACATAGCTGTGATTACAGTGGAGAGAGAGATCATTTGCGCAGGATTTGGCTCGCTTGACTTCAAGCACGAGTGAATGAGACAATGGGATTGTTAGAGGCTTCATAGTTACGAGTGGAGAGACTGGAGGCAAGATTCCTCCACGCGAGAGGACGTATTCGTATGTTACAGGAGATGTTGGTAATTCAATGGGGGAACCAATGGTAGTGGCACCTTTGAGGATGGAGAGGGCTAGTTGAGGGGCATCGCGATCATGATCACCCACGATTCGGGAGGAGGTGCAAGGATCTAAGTGAATTTCATAGGAATATAAGAATAAATAAAGATGCCGACTTATGAGTCGATGATAGAGAAGATGTATTTGTTTAACATCTAAAATAAAACTAAAGATGTATGTTCTTTTGAGTGATGATAATAATAAGAATGGTTGTGTTTTGAATGTTGTTTTTGTTTTGTTTTGAAAAAGGATAAAGAGGAACGTTGGCAAATAGAAATACACAAAAAATATTTATATTGACAACACATGATAGGGTAAGGTAGGGGATGGTCGAGCTAACCTTGGGAGACCCCATGTCTCCTAAGTGCTACCTACATAGCCCATTGCACAAAGCAAGGAAGGGCCTCAGACCGATGTAGTTCTCCCTTAGGATCAGGGAGAGGTGAATTCAGGCAATTTGGTTGTGGTTAGGCAATTTTTTGGTTGGTAAAAATTTGATGTTGGTAGGGTAATGTTGTTGGTGTTGGTAGGGTAAAGCGAAAGTTAGCATTCCCAAGTAGTAGGGAATCGTGTCCTGATTAAGGTCAACACACAATCCTAGAGCCGAGCAAAAGAGGCAAGAGTGTCCCATAGTTGAGAAGAGCTAAACAAACCACATATTAATGTAGGATGAGCTTGAATCCCTAGGTACCTTGCATAGGCGAGAAGTCGATAGGTGAAAAGAGTGGTATAATCACAATATATCGGATATACGTCACGTCCCTTGAGTTTTGTTGTTTTGAAAAATGGTGAGGTGAGGTGGTTGATGTGGGCGAGGGTGCAGAGAACTTATTATAAGATGATTATTCTGACAAAAGAAAACCAAACCTAAATAGACAAGTCCATGACTCAAAAGTGCTTTGAAATACTGCTTTTATTTTTATTTTATTTTGCTGGATATAGACTGATCGATGCGGGAAGTCTACATGGGATATGTATTTTGTTGTTCTTGAGGTCTTCACGAAGCTGATCAATGCGAGAAGCTTCTGATAAAGGCTGACTGTGTATAGCTGTCCTTGAGGAGCAAGATCTATTTATAGTGCTTGAATGCGGTGTTTATGTATAATTTGTCCTTCGGGGAGCAGTCTATATATAATAATAGTAGCAATAGTTTGGCATATATTTGTCCTTGAGGAGCGAGTCTATTGTATAATTTAGAGTCTAGATGTCCGTTGGGCATAAAGCATCTAGTTTTTTTGTAAGAAGTTTGACTCAAGAAAATCCCATAAGTGTTTTAATTAAGAATGTGTCATTTTGATACTTTGAAGTCATGGACTAGACTAAAAAGGGGAAGGCATCTTTTAAGGGGAGGTGATAATCAAACCATATGAGCTTGATTGGATTTTGAAATGTAAGAAACAAAGTGTATGCGGTGGTAAATGAGCTCAAGGGACGAGCGTAAGGTAGATAAGAAGTGATATAACACTAATTTCAATAGTAGAATGGTCGAAGATGCAAGGCATTAAGGGGCTCAAGCTCAGGTTTACCATTAAGCGAAGCTAAACGATAAGTGCCTGATCCATAAGTGTGAGTGATAATGTAAGGCCCAATCCAATTAGGAGTAAATTTTCCACGTTTGCTCTTTTCTAGTTTGGTTACATGTTGATTCTCTTTGAGGAAAAGATCACCAACCTTAAAAGTACGCTCATGAAGTCATTTATCATAAGCACGCTTGATGTGTTTTTGGTAGATTTGAAGGTGATCAAAAGCCGTAAGATGACATTCATCAAGAAGCTCTAATTGGGCTAACCGCTCTTGGCGGAAATCATCATTGGTGAGAATATCCTGAAGAGATATTCTGAGGGAGGGTATTTGTATTTCGAGAGGCAAGATAGCCTCGGTACCATATACCAAAGAAAATGGTGTGGCATTAGTGGAGGTACGAATGCTAGTATGATAAGCCCAAAGGGCAAAGGGAATGTGATCATGTCAGTTTCTTCTGGACTCATTGACAACTTTCATGAGGATTTTAGTTAGGGTTTTATTAGAAGATTCAGCTTGACCATTGGCATGTGGATAGTAAGTTGATGAGAAACTAAGTTTGATACCAAAGTTGTCACAAAGGTCTTGTAACAACTTATTTTTAAAAGATTTACCATTATCATTATTAGGCGATGAGGAATACCAAAATGACAGATAATGTGATGATTAATGAATTTGACAATTTTTCCTTTTTGATTGAAATGAGTGGAATGGCCTCCACCCATTTTGTGTAGTATTCGGTTCTTTGTGATTATCTAACGGTGACGTTGTGAAGAAGGCGGGTGAATCTCACCAATAAGGTCTAAACCCCATTGTGAGAAAGGCCAAAGATCTCGTGCGACCTGTAGCGGATGGCTAGGAGTATGTTGAAGGTTGGCATGTTGTTGACACATAACACAATGCTTAACATATTCGTAGCAATCGTTATTAAGAGTAGGCCAATAATAACCTAGGCGAAGGATTCGTTTGGCCACGGCAAGGCCACTAAAATGTCCACCACAAATGTCGTCATGGACTTGTTGGATGGTATAGGTGACCTCCGCGCCGGTTAGACATCGAAGAAGGATGCCATCAAAGCCACGTTTATAGAGGAGTCCCCCCATGATGACATAACGAGAAACACTTTTAAGAAAAGCACGTTTGCCGTTACTAGTAAGGTCAGGTGGGAGAACAGAGGTTGTAAGGTAGTCGTGAAATTGGTGGTACCAGGTATCCTGTGAATTAGCAGACACATTATTTATCATACAAACAACCGGGGCTGAGTAGGATGGGGCAAAAGTTGTTGGACCAAGACGAATATGTCAGAGTCAGTTGGTGAGGCAGGAATTTGCGAGGCTAAGCAAGCCATAGTATCCGCAAATTTGTTAGTGGAGCGGGAATGGTGCGGATAGAATTTGAGTAAATGAGGTCAAAAGTGAATCCACGTAATGTTTGTACTTTTGAAGTTCCTCATTCTTACATTGGTAGATGCCCATAACTTGATTGACTACCAATTGAGAGTCACCAAAATATTAATGGATTTGACACCTAAGTGTAATGCAACCTAGAGACCCAAAACAAGGGCCTCATATTCCACTTGTATTATTAGTGCAGGGGAAATCGAGCCGGAATGAAAGAGGCATAGGTTCAGCATCAAGAGGAATGAGAACAACGCCAGCTCCTCCTGCGCCTGGCATTTAGATCCATCGAAGAAGAGGGTCATTTGATACGACTCTTCCCTGAGTGAAAGAGTGGCGATGAGTTCGTCGGGGAATTTAAAATTGGTGAATTTTTCCCTAGGTAAAGGGGCCTCGCATAAGTTGGTCCATGCAATAGTTTGTCCTTTGATTGACTTATGTTGTATAAACTCAAGGTCGAGGTAAGCGTGGAGCATAAGCCATCGGGCGATGCGTTGGTTTAGATGTGGTTTGGAATACATATAATTAATGGGGTCCGTGTTGGTGATGACAAAAGTTTTGTGATTCAGGAGGTAATGTCGGAGTTTGGTGGCTACGAATGATAGGGCTAGGCACAATTTTTCTACATGTGTATACCTAGTCTCGTAATCCATGAGAGTATGACTTATATAATAAACGGCTTGTTCTCGACGTGCCGAGTCCCGATGTGCGAGCATGGCTCCTATAGCATGGTCAGTGGCAGAAAGGTAAAGGTAGAAAGGGCGATCATCCTGCGGTGGAATAAGCACAGGTGGCTGCAAGAGATAGGATTTGAGAGCTTCAAAGGCTTGGTGACACTCTTCACTCCATTGAAAGGCAATGTCCTTTTTAAGAAGGTGATGGAAAGGTTGACATCGATCCGAGAGTTGGGAGATGAAACGCCGGATGGATTGAAGTTTACCCTGCAAACTACGCAATTGTTTGAGGTTTTTGGGTGGGGGCATTTCTAGGATAGCTTTTACTTTAGATTCATCAACCTCAATGACACACAAAGAGACAATAAAGCCAAGACATTTTCCCGAAAAAACACCAAAGACACATTTCTTTGGTTGAAGCCGGATGAATATTGTAGCAGTGATCGAAAATAATGGTTAAAACATCGAGATGTTCAACGCGATGTTTAGATTTGCCAAGAAGATCATCGACATAATCCTCAAGGATAGTGTGCATAATGTCATGAAAATGTAAGTCATAGCCACCGATAGGTCGCGAAGCATTCTTAAGGCCAAATGGCATGACACGATAATAGAAGGTTCCCAAGGAGTTATGAAGGCGTTTTATGTTGATCGGCGGGGCTTCCAAAATTTGATTGTATCCCGAAAAGCCATCCATGAGAGAAAGCATTTCATGGCGCATGATGAGATCAACAAGTTGATCAATACTTGGGAGAGGGAAGTCATCCTTGGGGCAAGCGAGGTTAAGGTCTCAGAAATCCATGCATATCTAAAGATGGTAGGGATATGTCATGGTTTTCGAGAGGTGGGGAGTAATAATGATAGATCTTGGTGAGATCTTGGTGAGTTTGGGCGGGGACGGGGTGGTATAGGAGAGGTGAAGCTAAAGGTGTCTCTCTTCGTAAGTTGTCTTTCTTAACTTTTCTATCCGAGAGGTGAAGCTTAATTTGCGAGTGCGAAGTATGGCTTTCACGCTTTGCATCCCTCTACGTCATGTCTGGTGTGCGGTGGTAAGTGCAGATTTTAGACTCATCATAACCTATAGGTCGAGGTTTAGATGGATCATAAAGTCTAAGTGGGGGTAGAAATGGTCACATTCTCCACCAACATAGCAAGGATTTTGGCATAAGACCCTTTGAGTGGGTCAAAGTCGAGGAAAATGAGGCTATTATGGGTAGTTTGCGATAATGAGGGTATGGTTAGTTTGTATAGGGGGTGGTTTAGCCAAGGGTTTTGATAATGGGTTTTAACTAACCGTGGTTTCTTTGACGTAGAAGCTATGTTGGATGATGAGGCCACAAATGATGTGGTATCAGAAAACAACCACGGAGAAATAGGAGTGACCGAAAACAAATCTTTTGATGATGGAATTTGTTTATGGTTGATAGGTGGACAGGATACGCGGGGTGACGGTGTTGCTATACCCTTGGATTTCTGTATGGGTGCAGAAGGCGTAGGTCGCTTTAAAGAAAACGCAGGAGGTATGATATATTGATGTAAGGTAGAGGGATGGGGTCCCAATATGGAAGGTAGGTGTGACGACTAGGGTTTTAGTTGTGATAGAGGCATAGGTTGAGGAGATTGAGTCTATCTCCTAATGGGATGGATGGCTTTATTTTTAGATAAATCAAGCCACTTAGGTGGGTGTGTTAGACTAGGTATGGTGAGGTCCCAAGCGTAGGGGAAGATTTGGTTAAGTTAATAGAAGTGGATGAGGTATTTGGTAAAGATGAGGGGGGTGAAGATGAGGACATAGGCATTTTAAGATTTTGTAAACAATTCGGGTATATGGTAGAGGCATCAGGATCGGTCATTTGCATTTGAGTAGAATATGGCGTACTCAAACGTTCCCATAGGACCTGTCTATCATCTTTTGGGGAATGACAGTCCTCACGTGTGAATAGGAACTTTTGTATGGAAGAAAGGTGGGTTGTGATTCCGGTCCCTTTGTGGGGTGATCTGAGGGGTAGATGAGGCCTTTGTATCGATAGGCGTTAAGAGGTCAACCGGTTGTTGAAAAGATTTAGGTGATGAAGGACTAATAGGTATGAGGGCGTGTTTGAGAGGATCCATCATGTTTAAAGAATGTGGTGATGTCGGTTCAAGAGGTTTCTCGTCTAAGGATGACAAAAGAAGTGGCAAGCCTTCCTCTTATGCAGCAAGAATGGTAGAAGGAGATGTTTGGGAAATAGATAAATTAGATAACATCCACTCACAGTCTTGCAAGGATGTGGTGTAAGAAGGCTCATTTGTGAGAAGGGAACTCTGGGCAGTTAATTCCTTGATGGGTAAAGGAACAGCAAGGATTTCAGTTTGTCTTGATGGTGAGGAAGGGGGTTCGGTTTCCTGCGTTAGTGAAGAGGTTTGATTCAGAATTTGTTCGATAGAGGTCTTTGGCTGGGAATCGAAGACTGCATGGATCTCATGAACACTCTCCTCGGCTAAGATATCTTGGTTTAGATTACTGTTAGAAGAATGATTCGGGAATGGTTTGTTGAATATTTTCAAATTTCGGTTAGCAAGGGCGTTAGGATTATCGAGGGCTATATCCCCTGCATCAACCATTTCCTACACTATGTTTTTCAACATCTTGCAGTTTTCATGAATGTGTCCCTTCACGCGGTGGAATTACTGAAGTCATTTTCTTTGTACCAAGAAGGTATGGTGCGAGTGGAATCAAACCCGGAGTGAGGTTTAACGGGAGGTAAGGTAATGGCTCTACTTTAAGCAATTTTTTCAATATCACACCATATGTTTCTCCCAAGGAGTGTAGTTGATGGGCTACGCTTTATACTTATAAGTGGTTTTGGCGGGGTATTAGACGGTGGTTGGGATTTGACCATCACGTGCGGCCCCCTTTGATTTCAAGCGATCGATGGGTGAGGATTGGTGGTGTTAGGTTTGTTGGTGGAATCTTGGGTTCGGAAAGTGGGGTTTTTGTTGCGTAACCACAATTTCTCTTCCTCTAAGGCTCGAATCTCTAGTTTTCGAGCCATAGTAAAGGCCTCATCAAATGTACGGAAAGTTTGAATTTGGAGGGTAGGAGAGATGTGCTTAGCGCAGGCCCGCGTAAACAGTTCGATAAGTTTGGTCTGAGGCAAGGCATACGTAAGTTGGTTGATAAGGCCCCGCCATCGTCCAACGAAATCTGCGATAGATTCGTCTTCAAATTGTCGGATGGCATAGAGGTCGGTGATAGATACTTTCTTGGCAATGTTAATGGAGAAATGATCCAAGAAAGATTGGGCTAGCTAGTTAAAAGAGAAGATTGAGTGTTGGGTTAAAGCACTGTACCACTCCAAGGTGGGTCCTGATAAGGACATGGGAAAGGTGCGGAGTAGTAAAGCGTCGTCGTGAGCAATCAGATAGCAGGCATGTCTAAATGATCGCAAGTGTTGTTGAGGGTCCTCCTTACTGTTAAAGCGGGTAAACTTTGGTAATTCCCATTGAGGAGGATATGAATGAAGGGGGACTGAAGGGTGGATAGGCTCCCGACAAACTTGCTCGTATGTCAAGGCGCTACGACTTCTGAAGCGAAGCCTCCGATTTTGCATTTTGTCCATTATTTGTTTAATTAAATCAGAAGTTGGATGAGATGATGGTGTGGTTGTGGTAAACGGAGGCAAATTGGGCCAAGGGCCACCACTAGACAATGGTGGGGTTAAATGTTGATAAGGTATGGAGGACGAATGTGTTGAGGCAACCGAATAGGGATGTCCTATATAAGTTGTTGAGGTTACCGGATATGTGTGTGGAAATGAAAAGGTGGGCGGAGCTTGAGAAGGAAAGCTCATGTGGATAGGTGGTAGAGAGCAAGTCATGAACGGAACAGTCTGCAAGAGAGACGAGGTAGGAGCAGTCGGCGGTAATGACATGTTGGGCCCAAGATTAACCAAAGGAAAGCCAATCTGTGCCGTATGGACCCCTGAAGCTGCTGAGGTAGGCGACGGGACTAAGGATGCGGAAGGTAAAGCGGAGTTATCAGGCGGAGAAGGGGCTAAATGAGCAGCTATACTGATAGGCATGCCAACAAGGAGTTGACCGTCGGGTGTACGGTCAAGGGCATGAGACAAATAGTATTGTACAGTGCTAGGATTAGCATCCAGAAATTTGGCAAATTCTTTATCTCCCACAGGAATTTTAGGAACCTCGCTGGTGTCCATAGGATTCCCCACAGAATGTGAAGGGGGTGATTCAGGAAAAGGCACAGAGCAAGCATGTGAAACCATGGTGGCGGCTTGCTTTCGAGTGATAACAACCATGGACAGGAGTACACAGTAGGGTTTCAATCTATCAGGAACAGAAACAGACTCAGAATGGTGAAATTGGTAGGTTGCTGGTTTGTCAGGAACTGTAAAAGACAGTAACCGATATCGGTCTGATAACCGATGTCGGTTAGACTATAGCTGACGTCGGTCAGTTAACCGATGTCGGTGTAAGAAGACTGGTATAAGAAAATATAAGAAGCTGCTGATTTGATTGTTAACAATGCTTAGTACATTTATCAAATTGTTCTAAGGTGATCACAGAAGACAGTGTATAACAGAGAAAATAGAACTGAAAACAAGCAAGATGCACACGCAAATCCAGAGACTAACCCTAGGGTTAATTTTAATTATTGTGGGCTTATGCCTTTAGACATGGAATGATGTCAATCCTAAACAAAAGACTTAGGGGAAATGTCAAGTTTGTTTTGGCTTATAAGGTTACCTCAATCGGGCGGAGGAATACCGTGGAAAAGGGGGGATGTTTTGAGCTGTTGTGTTAATTATGAAGTGATTCGGTATGTGTTGTGCAGTGAAAGTAAGATTAATTTCCTATCAATACCATGGAAATCACCCCCACGTGTATGACCTGTTACTTAGTCTATGTTCACTAGAATTGAAAACAACAAGCAAGAATGTAATGCACGTGTTTTAAACCCAAATCGAAAATGATATTCGATGAAGCAAATAAGATGACTTTCACTAATGTGAAACTAGGAAAGCAAGACAAATTCTTTACTAAATATAACAAAAACAACAACAGCAAGTATGCTTCCTAAAACGAAAACAAGCAAGAGAAACAGAAACCCGAAATGGGTCCCACCGGGCGTGCCAAAATGTTTCACACGGAATGTTTCGGCTCTGCAGAATAGACTTGCTTCTATCCTATCATTCCTTTGAGAAATAGATAAGGGTTAGGGCTAGGAGGAATACCTGTTGAATGTTGAGATGGTGTGCGCGTACCGTAGAGAAAGATCAGATCGACTGCAAAGAACTCCTTTTTGTCTTGGAAGGACTACCTGCAAGTAAGAATACAAGACCACCAGATTTGAATTAGACAATAAATGAGGGATCTGCCTTAGGCCCAGGAAATATAAAACTTCCTTTCGAAGGTGGTCAGTTCCCCTTTTAATACGATTTAACACAAATGATAATAAAGAAAGCTATTGCAAAATCACGATTTAGGTATCTCGTTACAAAGCAATAGAAACTAAACTATCAATAATAAAGCGTCACGTTGTTTGTTGATTCTTGGTCATTCATACGTTCGGGTTGAGTTATAGGGATAAACTAGATTGGATTTGGGGTTGTTAGGTGGCAAATAGGTGAGAATAAGGTTTTGGGGTATAAGTCACGGTGGCCGATGCGGTCAGCTGGGTAACCGACCATGTTAAAGAACCGCCGGTAGGGGACAAATGATACCGGTAGGGTCAGCAATCTAGGTGCTTCTCGGGTAGAGGTTGGTTACAAGGTGATTGTGGGCTTATTGGATTGGTGGATGGTGAGGGAATGATGGGAGGATAGGGAAGACTCGAGTATGGTAAAATGACCTTCCAGGTGGTATCAAGATGTATGGGTGAAGGTTAAGTGTAGTATGTGCTTTGGTAGTAGATCTAGGAATAAACTTATGACGGCTGTGATTCAAAAAGTCTAAGAAATGTTATCAAAGAGAACATACAAGATTCTACTTACTGTTTATTGACGAGAATGCAGGTCCAAGAACTGTGATGATAAAGGTAGAACTCAGATAGGATGTCCTGACGATCAGAAGATGAGATGTCTTCCCTCACGATGATCAGCTGAGTGTCATAGGGCTCTGGTTGTGCAGTTGCAATCTTGGGCTTGATGTCCTTCTCTGCAAGCTCTCCCTGTTTCTTCACTTGTCTCTGCTCGGCCAAGATAAATCTGGATTCTCTCGATGATTTCTCTTTCTCCGATCAAATGAAAATCCGATCTTTGTTTTTGGTTGGAAGTGGTCATTTACGGGGAACCGATGGCGGTTACGCAACCGACGGCGGTCGAGTAGGAACCAGTATCGGTCAAGTCAAAGCGGGCTATTTTTGGTAAAATAGCCAGCTTTCGCTCCTTTTCTTCCGAGGGATTGGTAGCGGGCTTGGTCAAGTCATTATGAAGTTGGTTTTAGGTTAGTTTAGGGTTAAGACTAGGTGATGATGAGGTGGCGACATGAGGTGGCAGGTATGGTGATGTGGATTTATTAATTATAAGGTAATTAATAAATAATTGTGTAAGGTTTAGGTGATGAGGTTAGGTTGCGAAATGAGATGCGGGGCACAGGGGGTCGTAAGACACGAATTTGGTGTCTACACATTCTCGTAATCTTGGAAGCTATGAATGCCAATGCATTGTCCGATATGATAGTGGTGGCACACCGAACCTGGTCACTATTCCTTCATAAAATTCTAGTATGCTAGACTCATTTACTTCCTTCAAAGACTACCACTTCGGTCCACTTGGTGAAATAGTCTGTTGCCATGAGAATCCACTTGTGGCCTTGGCTTGAGTTTGGATTGATGACCCCGATGAAATCCAATCCCCATTACATAAATGGTTGGTCAACTAAAATTGGGTGCAATGGAAGTGTCTTTGCTTGTCTTTCTTTGCTCGAGAAGAGTGCACATTTTTGCACTTTTTATCCATGTATAGCAGATCGTTTAACACCGTGGACCAATAATACCCTACCTTTATTATCTTGAGAGATGTTACTCATGGGGAAAAATGTCCTCCAGAATCTCCATCGTGAAAATATCGTAACACCCTTTTAATTTGATTTGTCCCAATGCACCTCAATAAAACTCCATTGATGTCTTTCTTGAACAAAACACCATCAACAAGCATATATGGAATAGCTTGTAATCTAAAGTATCTCCTCTTTGTTTTTCTCATTTCTGGAGGGCATAGGCATGTCTGTAGGAAGTGTATCATATTCTGAGTCCAACAAGGAGTAGGCACATCATCATTTTCCTATTCTTGACCATCCTGTAGTACCAAGACAGTCTCTTTTTCATCACCTGCTTCAACTTGTTGACTCAAGGCTAGCTGTTCACATAGTCCCTTTCCACGTACTAGTTTTGTGACCTTGATCTCGATGTCATATTCCATGACACGGGTTATCCATCCTACACACTTCTCATTTAGATCCTTGTTTAGAAGGAAGTCCTTGACTCCCGCATGAGAGACCAATAATTGGATCTTGTTGTTTGAGACTAGGTGCTTGAATTTCTTTAAGCTCCTGATCACTGTAAGGAAATGATTTTCAATGAAAGAGTACCTAGTTTTGTATTCCTCCAAGCACTGACTGAAGAAAGCAACTGGTTGTTCTGATCCTTCTTTGTTTTGTTGTACCAGGATTGTAGAAATCGTGTCCCCACCACCAAAGGCATATAACATGAAATCCTTGAGAAGTCTGGATTGATGAGAGTTGGAGCTTGAGATATAGCCTCTTTTATTGCCTCAAAACTTGCCTTGCCTTCAGATGTCCACTTAAATGCCATGCTCTTCTTTAACATCAGCGTTATTGGCTTTACGAGAGCTACAAAGTTTGAAACAAACCTACAGAAAAAATTGATCCTTCCTAAGAAGCTTTGAAGAGCCTTCTTGTGACTTGGCAATGGCAATGCTCTAATTGCTTCAACTCTTTCTGGGTCAATTGTTAACCCTTCCTTTAAAACAATATGGCCTAGAAGTTTTCCCTCGTGAGCCAAGAATATGCATTTTTTGGGATTCAATGATACCCCAAATCTTCTACATCTCTGGAATACTTGCCTCAAATGACAGAGGTGATCCAGCTGCATTTTTTGAGAATATAGTGATGTCATTAAGATATATCAGAACTATTTTATTGATCAACCCCTTGAATGCCATATCCATTTCCCTTTGGAAAGTGGCTCTAGCATTTGATAGCCCAAATGGCATCTTCTTGTAGGCATAGGTGCCCCATTTGGTGGTGAAATCCATCTTGAACTGGTCATCTTCTTTCACCATTATCTGATTATACCCTGAATAGCCATCTAGGAGAGAGAATATCTCAGAACCGGATACTACTTGCAATATTTGTTCCATTGAAGGAAGTGGGTAATGGTCTTTGAGAGATGCCCTATTTAGGTCTCGGAAGTCCACACACAACCTGATTTCTCTGCTTCTTCTTCCTAACCGGTACCAAGTTTGCAACCCAACTTGAGTGCTTGATTGGGAATATAATTCTTGCCTCTATTAGCTTGTTTAGCTCTTTCTTCATTATAGGCTCAATGTGAGGGTTGTGGTCTCGCTCTCTACCCGATGGGCTTAGCATCTAGATCTAGTTCTATGGTATGTTGTGTCAACTTCAAATTGAATCCTCTCAAGTCCTCATAGCTCCAAGTGAAGACATCTGGAAATTCCAGCAAAGTTGTATGAAATCTGATTTTCTCCGCTCAAAGTGGCCACTTTGCCAATTTGAAGTGTTTGCCTTCCCCAACCGGGAATTGGCTCGAATCTTCCCCTTTGACTGTATGTTAGCCTTTTCCTTATGGAATCTGGTCATTAGGATTGAAGATAGACTCCAATGTTACTAAACCCTTAGGAAGCTTATTTTTCTACAGCTGCACTACTTGATCCCCATACTACTGCTCTAGTTTATCCTGATTCCTAGCTGAGAATTCAACCTCTTCTTGTAAAAAATTGACGATCTGTTGATCGTTCTCAAACACCTGCCAGCTTGTGTTATTATCTGGAACTGCTGGCCTCATAATCACATGGATATGTGGTTGTGTTTTTCCCCTTCTGATGTTTTCAACCACATCAAATGTTGCTCCAACTGTTGTGAGCCTATCTGCGGCTTCATTTTTCTTCCTAGGTATGGACATGATGTTGAAAGCTTTAAAATCCTCAATGAGGTCCCATACCCTATTCTTGTAGCTCTTTAGTAGGTCATTCTTTGTAGCATGTTGTCCCCTGACTTGGTTGATGATTAGCTCACTATCTCCGAACACCTGCAAGTTCTTTATGCCCTTTTTCCTGGCCCAATGAAGTCCATGAATCAATGCCTCATATTCAGCTGTGTTGTTTGAACAGGAAAATTGGAAATGAAAAGCTGAAAAATATTTGATGTCTTGTGGTGAAATCAACATTGCACCACCTCCAACACCTTGTCTACTTCTCGAACCATCGAAAAATAATTTCCAAACTTTGTTTTCATCCTTTTGTTCAGGCTGAATGATGTCGGGAATGGGTGAATTTTCTTCGTGTACACAATACATGCCCAATTCAGATTCTTCAATTTCCTTGTATGTTTCAAATTCATGACTCTTGTTTGCCCATTCATCTAAAGTCAAATCAGGAATTCCCTTGACCTTAGTACCTATTTCTAGATCATTTGAACACTCCTGATCAAAAGATGAGCAATTTTCATTGATAGGACCTGGTACATGAGGCTCAATATGGAAATTGGCAATTGGTTCTGACCTGATTATTGCTTTGGCCCCATACCTTGTCCTAAAAATCATGTGTGACCAATCTACAGATAAATATCCACCAATTTTTGTAGTGAAGTCTCTTGATAGACACAACTCAAAGAGTGGCTGAAGGTCAATCACAAACACATCTTACAGAACTGTAACATTAGGACAGGCATGTAGTGTTAGGCTTAACTCCTTGATGACCCCAACTATTCCTATTGTCGTTCCATCTAGCTGCACTACTCGCTTTCAACACTGGCTCATACTTCAGACCCAATTGATCCGCTATTTGCTTCGACATCATTGAACTACTTGCCCCTGAATCTATCATGCAGTTGTGTACCAAGTGGTTTTCAACAACCAATGACACATAGAATGGTGGAGGCTTGAATTCTTACTTGTTTGGCCCCATCATGTTCAGCACCGCATTAGTGAGAACTTTCTCATGTCCCGGTTTGATACATTTGAGTGAGACCAATTAGCCATTGCACTTGAATAAATCTCATTGCCACGGGATCGCAATGATTCCCACATGGAAATGTTCACATGTGTCTTCTTCATTTGATCAATGATGTTGAAAGGGGATGAATTGTCCTTTGTTGTCCCTTGCTTGGCGCAACCTTTTCTGGAGCTTGAACAGGTGCATGCGTTGCTACAATAGGTACCTTAGGCTGATTTTGCACATTTGGAGCTACGTTTGGCCTACTGACCCCTTGTTGTGTAGGAGTGGGTTGAGAAACAATTGGATTAGATGGTTGTTTCTCTTCTATGCTTCTCTTCTTTGACCGTGTGTTGGCAGCCACACCTTGAAAAGGTTGTTGGTTAACTCCACAGAAGTCTTCCGTTTTCCAATTGGCCAATGTGGTTTCTGTTGGAGGTCCTTCTTGTTGCGTTTCTTGCTGCTGATTCTCTTCCTGGCTTGGTTCTTGAGGAACACCAATGGTTTGCACCATCAAGGCCTGATTTAGTGCACCATTGAAACACATTGCTGACTGATTGTGAGGTAGATTGCAAGGGTAACACCATTCGTACTCTTGTGTCATGTTATTTTGTGTTGGGACCAAGGCCCTTGAGGATGTCATTGCATTTGGATCATATGGTCGAAATGGCCTGGTAGCTTGAGGTTGTCCTTGGTTTTGGTTTTGATTTGTAGCCTGAGGTGGTGGTCTATTTTGTTGGTATGAGGGCCTAGCTTGGTACTGTGCTTGAGGCTGATATGGTCTAGAACTTTGAGCTTGTTGTCTTTTGATAGTCACTAGCTCATTTCCAAGGTTCTGCAGCTATTTCATAACCTCCTGCAATTCCTTTGAAGTATTTGAAGGAGTCGATGCCTCATTATTGCTTTGATTTCTAGGGGTTGGAATGGGATTCAATTCTGGTGCTTGACTGGTTGTAGGATTTCCCATATCCGGATAGAGAGGCATTGGTGGCCTTGGTGCAAGCTTTCCAGCTTGGATCAAATAGTTCTCTACTCTGATAGCTGTGTCATAGGCCCCTGACAGCGTTGTCCCTCCCATTGATTGGATCATCATGGCTATGTCTGAATTTATAGCCTTTAAGAAATAAAGGAATGCACCTTCGGTGGTTGGTCTAACAACTATTGGAATCTTGTCCCATGTCCATTGGAATCTGAAGTTGAAATCTATCATTTGTTTGTTAGGAGCCCTTTTGATTGTTGTTAGTTGTTCCAATAAAGACAAATTATCCGCCCTCTCCCCGAATTGGTTACAAAGAGCTGAACAAAGTTGGTTCCAATTCATAATAGACCCTGCTGCTAGGCTCCTAAACCATTGTAAGGCCTTACCTTTGAAAGATGAAGCCAATAACTTGACTGCAACATCCATTTCATTTATTTCGTGGATTGCACATGCATTAGCAATATCTTGGATGTGATCAATAGGAGTAGTATGATTTTCTCCTATAAAATAGGGGATATTCTTTAGCGCTGCAACTGGAATTTGATTCTGAGCATTTAGGGCAAGTGGACTACTACCCATGAAATTGACAAAGGGATTCAGTGGTAGATGTGCCATTATGATTGGCCTAAGAACCCTGGTTGATGCGAGAAAAGGTCTACTAGGTGGAGGTGTAGACAAAGTCCTGTTAGGTGGAGATGGTGATCTTTGTGGTCTTCTTCCTCTCTTCTTCCTCCGCCTGGTGAAAGTTGCAAGTGGAAAAATAGCCCTCTTCTCGAGTATCGACACTGGCTCGAATTCTTCTCATGTGCCTGGGCAACTTGTGTTGCTACACCACTGAATTCTATCCCTTCGGAGTCGCCAGATGTGTTAGATAACGAGCCTCAAAAAGGCTGGATTTTGCCAAGTTACACACCAAACTTGACAATATTGAATATGGAATTTAAAACTTCAAAGGAACCAGAGGATACAGTCTTCAATTCAGAATTTGGGTCTTGTTGTGCAGCTACGAATCCCCGAAAAGTACAGGTAGAACTCAGGTCATGCAATGCAACTTACAAAACCCGAATTGCCATGTGTCGGAACTTGGGACATGTTCAACACCCCAAAAAACCTGAAATGACTATTGTCGGGAATAGGAACATGCAATGCATCCCCAAAACCCGAAATGATCGTTGTCTTTTTGATGTTCTTAGACCTCAAAAACCGAAACACTAAAAACCATGAAATTTTGAAAGTCAAAACCTCAAAAAACTAAGGATACCCTTTTGAATATTACCTTCAGATCTACCAACTGGTGAAATTTTTACTTGTTTTGAGTGAGTCAAGCCCTTGAAAATTGATTTCAAAGTTCAACCTGTAAGGTGAAAAATCTAAAATTGTAAAACTTGTAATTTCTAAGTCCAAATTTCTTGAAAATTCCATCAAATCTTTTGGAATGACCTCTTGGTCCCACCCGGCGTGCCAAGACTATTGATGGTGAATCACAGCACCTCTGGATGTCTGCAACTTGATGGGTTGAGACTCTCAGTATGATTGCATAACATGGAGCTTTTCCCAAGTGTGGGACCTTGTGAAATAGGAAAAGCTCTCCGGATGAAGGCTGGTTCCTATTCCTCTCTGTTTAGATGCACACGTAAAAATGTAGAGGGTTTACCCAAAAACCTAATCTATTAGCTTCCGAGGGACGGGGTAAGAAGATGCATAAATTAAAACCTAAACTACAAAGGTGATGCACCTAGAATGATGAGCACTTGTCTTGCCAATAAACACAAACCATTAAAATGCAATGCAAGGTCATGCAAAGATAACCAAATTCACAAAGTGAAAGATCGGGGGATGCAAATGAACACAAAGAGGGTTGATAATCATCCACAGACATGTATTATTTGCTCCAAGGATTGACACAATACACTACAAAATGCCAAGAGGCAAAGTTGCATTATAGTTTTAATGGGAGGTTTTTTGATAGAGGACCTTGTAAGCTTTCCAAAATCCCAACCTTGCGTGAATCCGAGCTCCTGCGAAAATTTATGGCGATCGAATATTTCCGTGTCGTGGTCTTCTTCCTATCAGTTCGGGGTTCTCCTCTACATTTTCATCGGGTTTGGAGGATGCCTCGACATGTGTTTGATGCTTTTGTTTTCCTGAAACCCACTTCCACCGGTATCTCTAAGATTTCCTTTGTGTCGGGTTTAGAAACTAGATTTTCATATGCATCGGGTTTGGGAGGTGGCTCGACATGTTTTCGCCCCATGCTTTCCCGACTTGTTTCCCCGACTCCAAGACCCGATTTGCCTAGGTAGTGTTTTGGGTTTGTGGAACTCTCAAGCATTGAGACATCCCTTCTATCTGCATGCTTCATGTCTCATGTTTCTTGAAACCCGAAACCTGAAATTCCTTGTGTTAGGTTTTTTGACCTCTCCGACATATTTTCCTTTGTGTCAGGTTTTTGAACTTCTCGACATATTTTCCTTTATGTCGGGTTTTTGAACTTCTCTCGACATATTTTCCTTTGTCATTATCCATATTTACTTGGGGGTAGATATATACAACAATACGTAAATCATGGACAACTCCTCGCGCTCTATAGTTATATAATTTTGTTTAGTCGGGGTCAATTTCCTTCTTGCAAAGAAAATAGGATGATCAACGATCCCTTCTCTAGACAAGGCTAAAATTACACTAATGGCCATGCTAGAGGCATCCACATACACATGGAATGGTTTTTTCCAAGAAGTAAAGCTAAAATAAGTGTAAAATTAAGCCTTTCCTTTAATGTATCAAACACCCATTGTTGAACTTCAGCCCAATAGAAATTTCCCTTAATCTTCAACAATTCCTCCAAGGGTGCGACAATCCTAGCATAAAATTTGATAAAAGTTCTATAATAACCTATGTGCCCTAAGAATCCATGCACCTTGCTCTGGTTAGTAGGCTCCTCTAAGCCTAGAATAAAAAAACTTTAGTAGGGTCTACCAAAAACCTTCTTTATAGATAATATGTCCCAACATATTTCCAAAGGTTAGCAAAGACACACTTCTTGATGTTTAGAGAGATGCTCAACTACTGGAACCTCTTAAAATAAGTCTTAAATCATCATGATGATATTTTACTATCCCATAAATAGTCTAATCATCCAAATAAACCTACAAAAATTATGAATGAAGTTCCTAAATGCTTGCACAACAATACGTGAAAATATTTTAGGTGCATTCTTCAATCCAAAAGGCATAACTATGTATGAAAAACTTCCCCACTCAGTGGTAAAACTTGTCTTCTCCTGAAGTTATTTAGCAATCCACACCTGATGGTATCCATAAATTCCATCATTAAAGGAGTAGATTTCATGCCCTCAACACCCTCCAAAATCTCTCTGTAAATAGTGTAGGAATGGGATCTATTACACAAGAAGAATTTAACTCTATATAAACCACATAGATCCTAATCCTTCTATCTTTCTTTATCCTTATCAGAATAGGGCTAACCCATTTTGACTTCTCAATGGGCTCAATGATTCCATATTTTAACATCTTATTAATCTCTTCCTTTACCTTGACGTGCATATTAGGATTCATCTTATAAGGCCTCTTCCTAACCGGGCATGCACCTTCCTTTAACTTGATCCTCATCTAACCCAAAGAGTAATGTACCCCTTTTATCTCATGATATCCTCTAAGAAACAATTCTTGGAATTTTTGTAGAAGCTCAATTATTTTTGCAATCTCTCGAGTCATACCAGTAATCTCCAATGATGGCCTCTTTAAGTTCAACATTTGTACCATTGTCGACCTTCTTTGTTTTCATAGGTTCATGATACATGTGTGGCTTAGCATCTACATTTTATAAGACCTCACATGTACCCATAGTATGATCAAAATACAGATTCTCCACTTCATCATCATTAATCATGTAGACCATTTTACTATTTTCTTTTCCTAACCAAGTGCACCCAAGTTTCTCTTCATTTGTATCTCCTTAATTAAAGCGGGCCTCTAGATCGACTCACCTAGTAATTCCTAAAGAATCTCCTCATTCTTTACACTATTTACCATAGTCAAGTGCTTCATAATATGTAAGGCCTCATTCACTAGAGGTTTAGTAGAAAAATAGTCAAAGGTCTGAATCATACATGTAGTCAATTTTTCCCAATTCTCTATCTCTTTATTCAATTCTCGCATAAACATACCATACATGTGCACAACCTCAAGGAATGAAGTAGAACTTGCACACCAATAGTGAAGCTGGTAAGGCCTCCTACCTCTCTATCTAAAGGTTCTCAGACTTATGCATGTGGTGTGAACTAGAATCCTACCCATCAAATTTACATGTCTTGGTATGCATATTGCTCCTAAGAAATATAGTAGAGAAGGTGATTCTCACCTCTCACCACTCCAATAGAAAATATCTATATGCTCCACCAATGCGCTAATGTCCCATGCAAGGGATGTACCAGCATATTCCTTCTTTCCACTTGATCTATCCACTAGGATTCCATAATGCATAGAAATACATCGATTTCCTTCACCAAGTGTACATTGGTACCTAGTTACAACCCAATCACCAAACACAATGTGGCCTACTTACATGAGTAACTAAACTCTTCATCTCATAACTAATCATTTCATAAGTCCCATGTGCCTAGTTGTCACAAGTAATGTTGGTTGTATCACTCATAGACTGTGTATCATCCCATTGAATAAATCATTCCTTAGATGGCTCAAGAACTTCAAGATTTCTAATGGTATGCACATAAATTTTGTTTAAATCCTCTTCACTCAAAGGTTGTACATAAGGTGTAACTTTTCCATCTATCAAAGGCATGATCATGCAATCTTCCTTGTTCTCAAAACTAATATATCCTTTATTAAAGTGTAGATCAACATTGTTTGCATAATACCAAGGGCACCCAAGTAAATTTGGAAAACTATCCGCTTATGCAAGTACAGAGACTTGAAATTCCCAAAGAACTTTGCCCTTGCATAGTAATAGTGGAATCCTTCAATATTCTAATGGGCATAGCTTTAGTCATATTTTACATAAATAGCTCATTTAAAGATGGCTGTAATAATGGCCTCCCCATCTGATTCCATGCATCCAAGGTGAGTACATTTACTTTTGCACCCTTATGAATCAAAATGTTACTCAAAAACCATCCATCAACAACTGCATTCAAAGTTATCTCTTTATCATAATCAATATTGTGAGGAGGTAAGCTCGAATGCAATATATCTCTCACACTCAACACTTGCATGCGGTATCATCTCCATCAACCATTCCCCTAAAAAATGAATGAATTTTTCTTGGAAAAACAACTTACAAACCACCTTTCAATCATGAACATATTTATGAGGAAGGTCAACTAGTTGTACTCTTTGTACCTTCCGTGATTGCTCTTTTAAGCATCAGTATCTCACCTTGCAAGTTCCTAATAACCTCCATAGTTTCTTAATATACTTACTTTTGATGGGTAGGATATGGATACTTTCTACGTACCTTGGGATATGATAATATAATATATATGGGTTGATGGAGATGTTGACATGTGGCACACATCCCCTTAGTTATATGGGCTCACATAGGAATTAATTATATTGGGTAATGGGTCGGCCTACATTGGGATTAGGTGTTACCCATCCTATTTAAAGGATGTGAGTATCATTATAAAGGCGAAGGGAGGTATGATTTGAGTCTTATACTTGGTAGAGGTATATTGGAGGTGTCCCCCTCAAAGTGGATTCCCATCTTGGGAGATTGTGGAGTTACTCCTTCCTTAAGGAGCATTGTATGGTGTTGCCCTACCTTAAGGGTATTATTATGCATATATTGCATATTTGGGCATATTGTCCCACCTATATCTCTTATGTTGTGTTATATTATACAATTTATAGATTTATTGTAAGCAAAGTTCTTATCAATGGAGATGCCGGCATGTGGCACACATCCCCTTAGTTATATGTATGGGTTCACATGGGATATGATAATATAATATATATGGGTTGATGGAGATGTCGACATCTCCATCAACCCATATATATTATATTATCATATCCCAAGGTACATAGCAATACTTTACATGTAATACTTTATGTTTTGTAATGTTGGGCCCCTAAAATATTGGCTAAGTACAAGAAGGCGTGTGGGCATGCAAGGCCTATTTTAATAAGGGTGCGTAAGGAGAAGGCATACAAGACATGATTTTAGTAGAACCAAGTGGCGCACGTGCAAGGCAAAGAGAAAAGATCTTAGGACTTATCCATATTTGGCATATTGGGGAGAGCATGAGGAAAGAATGACCTGATCGCGCATGTAAAGTGGATAAGGTGCCAGCCTGGAAACTTGGTGCCCACAGAAAGGAATATACCTTGTGATAGAATATTCTAGAAGGTCATCATGGAAAAGGATGAAGAGCTCACATCTAAAGAAACATGCTCCCATGGAGGACCACTTGGACACATGGTAAGTGATATACAACTTAAGAAAGGCATGGTGGTGCTTGAAAAGGTTATATATATGAGAGCACCGGTAGAAGAAAGAGAGACACATGGAGAGGTGAGAATTGAAGAGAGGTGAAGCCATGCAGGAATACTGTGAGAGCTCCATAGGATGGGTTTAGAGGATTTGTAGGATTATGCTATATCAAGGGGATGGGTTTGAAATTTTTTTCTTTGTACTAGGAAGGGCCTTAGTCCAGCTTTTGATGCATGACATCGGTCTCGCATTGTCATATGGATATGTGATTGTCTCAGTTAATGTAATATGGTTATCAACATATTTAATATAAATATATGTGTGGTTACAGTTCTACTTACATATCTATGGATCGGTTATATATACAATTCATATGAGTGGGTGTAATCCCCTTAGCATTTGTTTTCTATTATGATTCAAATCTATGTTTTGTAATGCTTTTCTTATATGAATGAACACATTAGTTTAGAAGCCATTCTAAGCTCTAAGATGAATGTATGGTTACTTTCTAATATATTCACTTAAGTTTCTATCGTAAATAATTTATTCTCACATAACTCACATAAAGTAAAACTCGATGTTTTCATGTGTATTAGATGAGCGCAACACCCACTGGGTGATAGAATTGTGCACATGGGATTTACTTGTTCTTTGAGAAGGAATAAAAATGAATATATCTTGGCTCCATTTCCATGACCTCTTTTCAAAGGTGTGTTATCCAATTTCACCCCCTGTGGTTGAATTGATAACATACATCGTAATTCTCAAGTCCCAGTGATTGATTGATCCAGGAAAAAATCATGTTTCTGGGTCCCTTCAAAAAAATTTCTAACTCTCCGTCTGGTTGAAAACAACAAGCTCGAGAAAATGCAAGAAAGTTGCAGAAAATAAGCTTGGGCAAGAAAAAAATTGTGAAAATCGGCTAAGTCCTAGTCCGGGACAGTTGGGACATTTAGGACGAAAAGGCATGATCAGCTGAAAAGCCTACAGCAGCCCAAACAACAAAGGGACATCTCGGGACAAATGGACACGAAATGCCCGAATCGGCCAAAAGAAAGAAAATTTGTCCAAGTCCTTAATCGGGAGCAAGCGTGACAAGAGTACGCGAAGGACCCGAACCGCCGGGCCTCCTTAACGGGAAATTTCGCATGACAGGACATCTGGGCCGTGAGTGCACAAAGGACGTGAACCGGCCGGTTCACCCGAAATAGGAAACTTCAGCACTGGGACATCCGGGACAAAAAGATGCGGTGGACACGAAAATCCGGCAGGCCCGAGAACCAATGAGAAATTTCCACGTGTCTTCACCATGGGGTGTCGGCGAAGGAGAAGAAAATTTTGCTAAGTGCAAAGGCATGTCGGAGAGGTCAAGAAACCCGACATCAAAGGACATGTCATAGAGGTCAGAAAACCCGACATAAAGGCAAATCGGGTCTTGGAGTCGGAAAATCACGTCGGAGAAGCATGGAGCAAAAACATGTCGAGCCACCCTCCAAACTCGATGCACATGCAGGTTCATTCTCTGACCCTGAAACAAAGGAAAACCTTGGTTATACTGGCAGAAGTGGGTTTCGGGAGAACATAAGCATATAACACATGTCGAGGCATCCTCCAAGTCTCGATGCAAATGCAGAGGAGAACCCCGAACCCGACAGGATGAAGACCCTGACGCGGGAAATATTCAAGTGGCCATAACTTTTCACAGGGAGCTCAGATTTTCACGTTCCTTATATCAATGGAAAGCTGGAGAGATGCTCTACATGATTCCGGGGTCAATATTGCATTTTTGGTTTAGTTTGGGGAGAGAAAATCAAGAAACATCTCTGGCGCGTAGTAATGGCCAGAAGTGACGTTTCAACAACCGATTTAATGCACATGGGTCACATTCTTCTTCAGCATGGCCAGAAGTGATGTTTCAACCACTGATTTTAATGAAGAATGCGTTTTGGTCAATGGTTGGGTGGCTTGCACATTTTTTTAACATTTCTCTCTCCTGGGCTCGACCCATGCAATGTAAAATGCCAGATTTGGCTCAAATACACGAGTTGTTCATTTTTCACTCTGCACGCTCCTTCTTTTTTCTTCTCCAGTGGTCGAAAATGGAGCTCGAACCTCCTCCCCTACTGTAATGGCATTTTTCCTCTTATTAATGAAATGATGTTCTCAGGTAACTTCAAGCAACAAAAATGTGTTTTGTGATGCATCCGTCCATCCTTGCTCGTTTTTTGCTTGTTTTCTTTGCCTCTCTTCATTTGCAGTATTTGTGCAAGTTTGAATGTTCATTACAGGTATGGAGCTGTGTTTATGGAGTTTTGGGACATTTTTTGTGTGAAATCTATCCTTGGGTTCATGATGCATCCGTCCATCCTTCCCATTGCTCACCTCTTCTTGTTCCATGGTAGTTTTGATAGATATTCAACATTCTCCTTCTCTGGTGTATCACCGTTTTAGTGTAGGCTTTTGTTCTTTTCCCCTTTTTCTCTCTCTCCCTATCCCCTTGGTGGTTAGATTAGGATTAGATTAGCTTTCCTACACTGGAATAGCTTGTGGCAGGTAGTTTAGGAGTAGGAACTAGCCTTCTCTGGAGATTCCTTTCTCATTTCTACAAGTCCCACACTTGGAGAAAGGTTTCAATGTTGTGCAATCACACTGGATGCCTGAAGATCAACTTAGAAACCTGATTTGCATCTAGGGGTGCTGTGAGTCTGCAACAACAGTTCTGGCATGCCCGGTGGGACCTTAGAGGTCTTCCATTTCATCTTTTGCAGGTTGGTGTGTTCTTGTGAAGATTTCAGCCTTTGGAGGCACTTGTAAACACATCTGGTGACTCCATCTGATCAGCAACTCATTTCTGAAGTTACAGACCTATTTTCCATCCATTTCCTTCCATATTTCTTTCCATCTCTTTCATTATTTTCCATTCCATGAGGTTGTGCAATCATGACTTCATTTCCATCATGGAATTCACATCAACAACAAAGCAAAGATATTCCACCTCCAACATGTTTTACAAATCCTCCAAATCAGCATTTTGAGTAGATTCAAGATCAGTATGCATACCCATATGAGCAGCAGTGCCAAAGTCAGTTTGGATACGAAGCACATCAAGAGCAAGGGTATGCTGGTTATGAAGACTATCAGATGCAAGATGCTAGTCTGTTGGAGAATATCCAAAAGATGGAGGTAAATATGGTGCGCCAGAGCAACACTCAAATGAGAGCTTTCGGAATTGGTTGTAGGACTCCTTGTCCATGGGGAGGCCCTTTTCCAAGACACTTCAGCCCTCGGAGAAGGACTTCATGATAAAGATGTTACCCCAACTTGCACAATGGACAACAGAGATAGAGGCCTATACACTGTTTGTATTGAACAACCTTGTCAATGGGTAAGTTCTACACCATCATCCGGTCTCTCTCTTCCCATTACTCAAGCAAAGCATCATCTCATTTAGACTTGCAAATTCTAAACTCTCCATCTGCTATCCCAAATGTTGATCCCATGTCTTCACCTCTCGAGCCTTCCACCAAACCTCAATTCTTCTTTCCTTTTTCCTTCCAAACAGTCATCCTCTCCACAAGAGCTAAAATAAATCCCCCTCCTCTAAAGAAACAAGAGATTTCATCTCCTTTACCACCACAAAAATTGCCAAATCAATTGAGTTTGCAACCCACCCTCCTCTTGCATTCCCAATTCCATGTGGGGAAGAAGAAATTGCAAAAATCAGTCATCAAGGACAGCAAGAGGAAGAGCCAAGAAAAGAAGAAATGATTAAGAGCTTAGTAAGTTTGGCTACCAAGTTTGGTATGACAAAGATCCCCTTGATGGTCAAACCTATAGAAGAGGCTAAGGTTAAACAAATGGTGGTCAGGACTAATTTTGTTACAGTAGAAGAAGAAGATCTCGCAGTCCCAACTTGTCCTCTAGAGCAGCAGATCGAGGAGTTTGACTTGACAAACTTCATGCTGGAGGAAGAGTTCAATCAAGAGCAAGATTGTCTTCAAACATTGGAGGAAGGAGAAGCTGCTCCAGATCCAGCAGCAGAGGAGCACATTCTAGCTGTGGAGGAGAAAGTTACAGATCCAAGAGCTCTGAGCACAAAGCAGGCTACAGGAGAACCTTTAGTTCTTATTTCTACTTCACCTCTCTCAAGTTCCAGTGCTGAAGAGGAGTTTGACCTCTCAAACTCAATGTTGGAGGGAGAAAGAAACCATGGTGGTCAAGTTACAGATCAAGAGGACACCATGGAGGAAGTTGAACATTTGCGGCAGCAGACAGCCATGCATGAGGCGCTTTATCTCGTCGATCCGGAGGACTGTTTTGATGGAGAAGAACCGGTTGAGTTTCCACCATTCTCTCTTTCATCATCCACATTCCAAACACTAGAGCCTGCTGTCATGGAGGAGAGCATTCATTTGCAACAACCTGCATCTTATAGTAGCTCTTTGGAACCGAGATTGGAAGGTTTTAATCTTTCATGTTCTTCATTGGAGGAAGAGAAAGTACAGAGGAATCTCACCACTTTTTCCACACCATCCATTCAAGAAGGTCTACAAGAAGACTCCATTTTTGGAGTTGAAAATCAGAGCTATGGGCATATCAAATGGATCAAACCTTGCCCAATCAGGTATTTGGCTTCATTGGAGCCAAAGGAGAAGTTACAACCAGTCATGCTTGCTTCTGAGCATGAGGATGAGCTACAAAGTACCAAGGATCAGCTATCATACCCCTTAAATCCAAATGCAGAGAAACTAAAAGAGGTATTGAATTTGTCTTCAGCTGATACCTTGATGATTTGGGTGGAATACCAGCTTCTTGTTGATTTTCCACTCATCCTAACAGCCATGATCAGCTCCAAATCAATTGCATGGCTGCCACTTTTGAGAAAGGGAAGCTATTTCTGACAACCAATTGAAGGGTTTGTTTAGCTTGCCTTTGCTCGCAGCTCTGAGAGAGTAGGTAGGTTTGCTTTCAAGTAGAAGAAGTGCTTGTGCACACTCGCATGTTCCATTTTGAGCATGTATGATTTTCAGTTAGCCTGTACATAGTTTTGGTGTGCTGGTTCTCGCTCTCGTTGCTGTTTCAATGGCATTTTGGTGAGAACAACTCCATGTCCGGTGGGTTTCAAGTGGCTCTGAGAGTTTTGGTGTTGCTGGTTCTACTCTTGCACGCCTGATTCGTTTGGTGGCATTTTGGTGAGAACAACTCCATGTCCGGTGGGTTTCAAGTGGCTCGGAGGGATCGTTGCAGTTACAACTCATGACTCCATGCCCAATGGATGCTTCAAAAATCTGGTCTTTTCATCTAAGAGCAGCAGATGACCCCACTGAAGTCGCCAAATTGTTATCCAATTTCACCCCCCAGGTGGTGAATTGATAACATACATTAGAATTATCAAGTCCCAGTGCAAGATTGATTGATCCAGGTAAAAATCATGTTTCTAGGGTCCCTTCAGAAATTTTTTCTAACTCTCTTGTCTAGGTTGAAAAGAACAAGCTCTGAGAAAATGCAAGAAAGTTGCAGAAAATAAGCTTGGGCGAAAACAAATTGTGAAAATCGGCTAAGTCCTAGTCCTGGGACAGTCGGGACATTTGGGACGAAAAGGCGCGGATCGGCCGAAAAGCCTATAGCCGGCCCAAACAACAAAGGGACATCTGGGACAAATGGATGCGAAATGCCCAAATCAGCCGAAAGAAAGAAAATTTGTCCAAGTCCTTAATCGAGAGCAAGTGGGACAAGAGTACACGAAGGACCCGAACTGGCCGGTTCGGCCGGAATGGGAAACTTTCGCACGTGGACATCTCGGGTCATGAGTGCGCAAAAGGACACAAATCGCCGGCGATTCGCCGAAATAGGAAACTTCAAGACTGGGACCTCTCGGGACAAAAAGACGCGAGTGGGACGTGAAAATCCGGCAGCATGAGAACCAATGAAAAATTTCCACGTGTCTTCACCATGGGGTGTCGGCGCCGAAAGGAGAAGAAAATTTTGCTAAGTGTAAAGGCATGTCGAGAGGTCAAGAAACCCCAAGGCAAAGGCATGTCGAGAGGTCAAGAAACCGACATCAAAGGACATGTCGGAGAGGTTAGAAAACCCGACATAAAGGCAAATCGGGTCTTGGAGTCGGAAAAACACGTCGGAGAAGCATGGAGCAAAAACATGTCTAGCCACCCTCCAAACCCGATGCACATGCAGGTTCATTCTCTGACCCCGAAACAAAGGAAAACCTTGGTTATACTGGCGGAAGTGGGTTTCAGGAGAACATAAGCATCTAACACATGTCGAGGCATCCTCCAAGCTCGATTTAGATGCAGAGGAGAACCCCGAACCCGACAGGATGAAGACCCTGACGCGGGAAATATTCAAGTGGCCATAACTTTTCACAAAGGGGCTCAAATTTTCACATTCCTTATATCAATGGAAAGCTGGTGAGATGCTCTACATGATTCCAGGGTCAATATTGTAGTTTGGTTCAGTTTGGGGAGAGAAAATCAAGAAACATCTCTCGCTGCGGTAGCAGTAATGGATGAAGCGACGTTTCAACAACCTCGCTTTAATGCACATGGGTCGCATTCTTCTTCAAAGATGGGTATGGGAGTGATGTTTCAACCACCGATTTTAACGAAGAATGCGTTTTGGTCAATGGTTGGGTGGCTTGCACATTTTTTTTACTTTTTCTCTCTCCCCGGGCTCGACCCATGCAATATAAAAAGCCAAATTTGGCTCAAATTACAAGTTGTTCATTTTTTTCACTCTCGCTGCTCCTTCTTTTCTTCTCCAGTGGTTGAAAATGGAGCTCGAACCTCCTCCCCGCTCTCCGTAATGGTGTTTTTTCCTCTTATTAATGAAATGATGTTCTCAGGTAACTTTCAAGCAACACAAAACGTGTTTTGTGATGCATCTGTCCATCCTTGCTCGTTTTTTCTTGTTTTCTTCTTGCCTCTCTTCATTTGTAGGTATTTGTGCAAGTTTGAATGTTCATTACAGGTCTGGAGCTGTGTTTATGGAGTTTTGGGACATTTTCTGTGTGAAATCTATCCTTGGGTTTGTGATGCATTTGTCCATCCTTCCCATTGCTCACCTCTTCTTGTTCCATGGCAATTTTGATAGATATTCAACATTCTCCTTCTCTCGGTGTATCACCATTTTAGTGTAGGATTTTGTTATTTTCCCCTTTTTCTCTCTCTCCCTATCCTTGGTGGGTAGATTAGGATTAGATTAGCTTGCCTCGCACCTGGAATAGCTTGTGGCGGGTAGTTTAGGAGCAGGAACCAGCCTTCTCTCGGAGATTCCTTTCTCATTTTTGCAAGTCTACACTTGGAGAAAGGTTTCAATGTTGTGCAATCACACTGGATGCCTGAAGATCAACTTAGAAACCTGATTTACATCTAGGGGTCTTTGTGAGTCTCGCAACAACAAGGTGTTGTGATAAATGGCATGCATCTTTATCTTTGTGATTTGTAATGATAGAATGCTTGAATCTAGAAAGTGTTGAGACATGGTTCAAGATCACGGAGGACAAGTTTGCTCAAAGATAAAACACTGGACTTGAGTTCAATGCATGTGGATGGGTAGAAAGAACCTATACCATAAGATATTAGAGACAATATTTAGTTACTTCCTAGTAGAGCTATATGAATGGCTCTCGACATATGCATCCAGATAAAGATGGTTCTATAGATTATGTGTGTGGACCTAAAATGACTATCAGAGGCTGCAATATGCAGATTTGACTTGGACGTGTGCTATTGATCATTAGTGGAAGGGAGTGTTGGCCCATTACGTTTTAGAATATGCCATTTTGACGTATTCTTTCCCAGAAGTTTCTAAGTTTGAGTTTATGAGGGAGCCTAGAGGGTCATTTTTGAGTGATATTCTGTTGGTGTGAAGATCTTGGTCATTACTTTGAGTTTAGAAGCATTCCCATGGTGGCTAAGGTACTCTAAGCATTGGGAGAGGAAGCTAGGGTGGAGGAAGATGATAGACATTATGGCTAGAAAGGAAAGGGAGGAGAGATGGATCAAGTATAGTAACACGAGGTTTCAAGTGTGATGGATTTATGGAGGCATACGTTGCGAGAAGGTGTTGAAAATCATACGAGTATGTGGAGCTTGAGAAATCTGTGCTACCCAATATTGGAAAGTACGAGAGAGAGGCCCCTTCATCTTTTGATGAGAGCTCATTACATGGAGAAAGGAGAGTCATTGATATGCATATGAACCCACCTAACGAAAAACCCCTAATGTTTGGTTTGCCAAATCAAAAGCATATTAATAACCTAGTTGGTATTGGTGGGAGTGACTAACTTAGGTACCCAATGTAACACCTTTGACAAATAGTTATATTCCTCTTTTGCATTACAAGCATTGGCATGTGATTTTATTGAATGAGGTGTGTTTCCTTGATTGTTGAAAATCATGCTTGTTATGGATAAATCATTTCTACTCTTGGATTCATTGGAATGAAATGATATGGCTTGCAAGAATCCATTTTCACTTCTTGTAGATGAGTTGCAATCTAGTTTTGAGAGTTGCAAACTTATCTCTTTTAACTGACTCATCCTTGGATCAATTCCAATGATCCAAGGAATGTTTTAAATCTCCTTACTAGACTAAATGGTAAATTAACATTCATAAGTGTGAGAGACATAGCGGACTAAAATTTTGTGTGTTAAAAATTATTTGCTCTTGTAATAACATGCCTTCATTCGGTTGTATGTTTGTTCTTGGATCTTTGGGATTGATCTCTTCAAGACATTTAATGGTGTAAGAAAAATGAATCCTACTTCACAACAATGAAGGGAATCTAAATCCTAAAACCTAAAGGATTATCCTAGCGGTATTCTAAAACTAGGTAAATGTATCTACTTCCTACCTATGTCTACTTATTGGGGTTACAATCTAACCTAAGCTTCTTATTCTATTTTGTTGGGATGGAATCCTAACCTAAGTTCTTGTGCTAAATGAATAAGGGAGAAATTACTAAGGTAATGCTAGGTTATTTTAACCTAATATCTAATACTATATGGTTGTGAATTTGATCTAACATAAGGTGGAAATCACTTATGAAATGATTTTGATGAAACCTAAGGTATAACCTAATTTTTGGGAAATCTATCCTAAACTATTGAAAGGGAACCTAGGGTCGCATGGCATTATGGTGATGGTTCCAATGAAATTTATTTAATTTGATTTGGTTAAATGAATGGGAGGTACACCGGTTTCGGTGAAGGAAATTAGACTTTAGTGGAAGCATACGTGGAGGCTTCACTAAAGTTGGAAATGAATGCTAAAGTGGAGATAACATTTACCAATTTTAGGAGGTGGTGGCAAGGAGAGATAGGTGGGAGATTGAGGAGTAATTATATTAAGGAACCTCAGTTTTTGTGTGCAAACTATCTTGGAAATAAGGAAGGTGGGTTTGTTGGAGGTTTTTGGTCTTGCATGCCTTGTGATTTTTTATCTACATGGAGCTATCTAGTTCTTCGAAAAAGCACTTCAACTTTTACTTTGTGGCTATTTTTGGTTTCTTTGGTCTATTTTCGATCCAAGTATATGAGGCATTGGAAGAAAATATGTTTGGTTGTTGATCTTTCATGGAGGAGAAAAATATTTGGAAGCTCGTATGGAATTCTCCTTCAAATTGGTAGTAGCACTATCAGGCATAATAGGCTCTACCCATTAAGATTTCTTGCTTTCCTCTAAATGATTCATTAAAACAATTATGCTCTCATGAGATAAATGTTTGCATGTTTTGTCTTGTTATTTACTTTCTTGGTTGTAAGAATATATGTGATTTATGGATATGAATCCATTACATGATATGTTAGCCTTTGGAAACTCTATTTGTGCAAGATTCAGTTGTGATATGCATGTAGAACTTGTATTCTAAGCTTGTGTGTTTTGAACTTGTATTCGAAGATTTGTGTTGTTCTGAACTTGTGTTCAAAACTTTTTGTTTAGCACTAAACTCATATTTAATACATGTGGGTTCTAAAATTGTATTCAAAACATTGTGTTTGGTTCTATACTTGTATTATGAGCTTTTCATTTTACTTGTATTCAAGGTTTTGAGTTTCTTAGAACTCATATATGGGATTGTCTTCTCGAAAAAGCTTGAGAGAATAGTTTTGGTTTGAGTTGATATGGTAATCTCTTTTGAGATCTTCTCCTTGAAGCTTCTTGAGTTTGGAATGGTTGTGGTACTTCTGTCCCAGACTATACCACTTTCTTTGAACTTGTAAGGGCATGTAAATATGGAGGATATTCTTCTCTCCTCTGCTCTAAGAAAACCCACATCTTGTTGAAGGCTTCACTATTTTTTTTGAAGATTAATGGACCTTTTATGGAAATGTATCAGGTTCATTATTATATTGTTACTAAGTTGGTTTGGAATAGAGCTCATTTGAAATAGTTGATAATGGTACTTGAAGTTTATAGATATGCAGTGAGCATACTTCTTCTTGTGTGAGTTGATTGGAACAAATGCATTCTATGTCTTAATCTTTATGAACTAGTTGGAACTGTGAGAGTTTTTTTTTTTGTAATGTAGGTTTTTTTCAATTTTGATGGTAATATGAGACCTTTCTTGAATTAAATGTGTGTTTGGTTTCACACTCTCTTTCAAATCATTTTTAATTTATTTTTGGGCTTTTAAAGGAAAGAAGAGTTGAATACTCTCATGTATTGAATCTTGTTGGTAGGATTTAATACCTCTGGTTCGGGATTGTTTCATATAATTTGTTCTTACTTGGATCATGAACTATATGTTCTTTTGTATTGAGTTGTTTATTCTTTGTGTTGGGATCTCAGTTACTTTTGAGTTCGTGAGTATTTTGGAAACCTTGCCTAAGCTTAATATTGGTGTTGAGTTTTAGTACTCTCTTATAGATTCATTTGAATGAATTTCTAGGTCTTTAAAAGGAGAATAGAATGGATTTCTCTTGTGGATAGTATTTTGTTTATTCTTCATCCTTGGGACTGTACTGTGTACTCCTTTCTATTCAAACTTTTGTTTAAATAAAATGGAATAGATGAACCAGGTTGTATTGATTTAGTAAGGGAAACTAGAAGTGTTTCTTTCTATGAACTGTGTGTTTGGTTTTGTGTTCTCTCTTGGGAACTTGTAAAAGAAATTCTGAGTTTGAAATAGAAATGGGAATTCATTTGATAGTCTAAATGAAATGAATTCTTGATTGGATATTTTCTATTTGATATCCTTTAACTTTTGTTAAGATAAGTTCACTTGATCAAAATTCTCTATAGCATGACTCTCTTCTTGGCTGTAGAGTGATTATTCTCTTATACCTACTTGACTTATTGGTTTGGCCATTCTATCCTTTCTGTCTTATAGGAAATAGTGAGAAACCACTCTTTTGAGATGGAAATTTCCTTGTGGAAAGAGAACTAAGTCATTTGTTGTAATGATGTGGAAAGAGAACAGTGAGTTAGGTTTGTGGAAGAGAAAATGTAATCATGTTTAGACCTAATGCTTTGTTTAACTGAGTCATACTCCTTTTGGGATTATTTTTCTAGTTGTTGTATCCTTAATGTTGAATCCTTTTATTAATTTCCTTGAACAAAAGCGATTATGTGGGTAATTTGTTGAGTACTTTCTAAACTGTTTCTATCTTTCAGAGGATTAGTGAATGGTGGATGGTATGTCTTGATTCTTCTTCTTTTGTTTAAGTTGTGGGATAAATCATTCTAAATATGTACTATGCTAAATCTAACACTTTTTGTTCATAGTAAATATAAATTCAGTATTTCAATTTAGAATGAATTATGAAATAATTAGATGACATGATCTGTTGGTTGTTTAAATAGTAATTGATAGGATCAATTAAACTATATGCATTATAATGCAGTTGTTGTAGATTCTATTACACTCTTTTATTAAAAGTGAATTATGAATCATCATTTTCACTTATTTTCTGGTTGTTATCATTTATGCTTATTTGTATGATACTTATTAATTGTTTCATTAAAGAAGAGTTGTTTTAATGGAACAATTAGTGGAATGCACTTCGTTTTAATGCTTAGTGATTATCATGCTCGCCTCAATGAACTCTGACCCATGCTAGCAATTTTTGTAGATGGACATCGTAAGTGATAAAAGAGGGAAAAAATTTTATGATGCATTGGCTTATTTAATTCTAGATCTTATGTAAAGAATTTCAATTCATTCTTGAGTTGTATTGGAAAAGAAAAGTGATGTTATTTTATGATCTTAATGCTGATTGAAATGCAAGTATGCCTGAAATTCATAGTCTTGTAAATGTATATTTTATCATGATGAATTGAAAGGTTTGGAGACTAACTCCAATTTGTGGTGTAAATTCTCTTGTACTTTATATGACGGAAATAGTAGTGATATCTTGTCAATATTCTTTATATCTATTTGTATACTATTGTTGTTATCAATTAATAAGTTAGATTAAAGGGATAGTGAAATCTCCCTTACTATAATGAAACTTGTTAAATTGTAAAAGATGTTGTTCTCTAACTAAACAACTATAGTTTAATAATGAAATATGCATTGGTCATACAATTAAACTATAAGAGTAATGAACAATAAAAAGGTTATGTTAACCCTAACATCTATCCATGTAGAGGAAGACTCTTCCTCTCTCATAAGAATGAAAAATAAATGGAATGGTGGTTATGATATTTAATCCTTGTACTTCGTTTATAAAAAGTAAACACTAGCTGAATCAAGGTGAATGATACACCTTCTTTAGACAACTAGGTTACATTAAAAATTAACCATTTGATGCTGCCATGTTTTAAGGGATAACTCCTTGTTAGGCCATGATAATGAACATCAATGCAAGCATGAGTCAATGGATTTCTTAATATCAAATTTGATTAATTATGGATAAATAACTTAATGAATATTGGAATTAGGGTCGGGATTGGTTGCTGCAATTTGAATCTTAATCGATTTTAATTATGAATTTAATGACATCTAAGGGGTATGTACATCGTCATGAATTAGTTCTAATGGATGTTGGCACATGCCAACTAGAGGAATGTACTTTTGAGAAGACCAAGGGCTTATCGAGGATACAAGTGCTATAGTTGACATGTGGCAACACCCTTCCGTATTTGTTCATTTAGATCTACACACATCCGAACTTGAACTTAGTTTCTCTCTAGGTTAAGTTAATAGCATGTTTAGAATAGGGAGTAGCTTTCATGACTCGGGTACCTTGGTACATTTGGTTGACTTAGGTCGATCGTGTATGCCCATATACCCTAAGTCATCGTGAGCATCTTCCTATAACAAATTCATTGCTAACCTAGGCTAGGATCAAACCTTGGGCAAGTGTCTTTGGAAGAAGTCACTAAATACCATTCTAGATAATAGAAGAGTGAGGTGAAGGATGTATTCCAAAATGACGAGTATGCCATCTCGAGAATAGTAACATGAACAATATGTTGAAAATCTTTGGCCAAAGTATCGCAAGTCACTTTGGTTACATTGTCTATGTCACATAGTTTAAATTAACGTGATGTTAGATGAATATTGGTAACAAATATTCAGATAGGTTCTTTAAATAGATCACTCAGTACCCAGAATAGGGTAGGAAAACCAAGTATATGTTGTATACATAAATTATTCTATACTTTAAGACAAACGTGAGAGATCGGTTTGTAAATGACTCATGGAATGAGAGATTAGTAAATTACCGAGTCATTATAGTTGCATATGGTTATATTTTATGAGATTTATTGGCATGGAATGTGTGTTCTAAATTATTTCTTATTTAGAACAAATAACATTATTTTTACAAAAAAATTCCCTTGTTTCTAAACTCTTAAAATGGGAATGTTACATCTTGGTATCGAGTGAAGGTTACAACTATTGAACCTATTTTGTCCATAATCTTATGAAACTTAAATTTTATTGTTAACAAAAAATGGTTAGACTAAGAGGAAATGTTGCAAATAATCCCCCACCTGAGGAAGGAGCAAAAATTGTCTAAAAATTCGATGATATCCTTGCTGCCCTATTGGACACAAGAGATCATTTGGTTGTACTTGAACAACAAGTAATGGGAAATGAGGAGGAGGAATATGTTGGTAACAATAGTCAGGAACCTCCTGAGAACAATGTCAATTTAGGTGTTGATAATGACAATGTGAACATACCTGATCAGTCTGAGAAAAAAAAGGCTAGGCTGGAAGATGAACTGACTAATGATATAAAAAGGATAAGTCCACCCAAGTTTGACGGCACCACATTAGGAAATGGAGAAGTAATTTTCAATAAGGGATTTCTTAGAAGAAACAAAGGTGATATGGAGAGCATATCAGCTTTCCCATGAGGCATCTTCATGGTGGGATAGCCGTAATTTGAGTTGAATATTGATGAAACTAATATCACATGGGATCAATTTAAACGTTACTTTAGGCAATGTTGGCTGCCACAACTTTACTATGATAAAAAAATGACTAAATTCCAGAACTTAGCTTAAGGAAAGCTAACTGTAACTAAGTATAGGGAGTAGTTTACTAAACTCCTTAAGTATGTACCTCTAGTATCAAATTGATGATAAATTTAGGATATAGAAATTCATCATGGGATTGAATCTCGTTATAGGAGGAGAGGTGGATGTTCACATCCCAACCATGATGGAAGGGGTTGTGGAAAAGGCCATAAGGTAGGAACAGAAATTGAAGGCAATTTTTTCTCATAAGGAGGAAGTAAGGAAGAAAGTTCCCAACTCCTCTTCATCATCTCTTGCACCTAAGAAAGGACCATGGAAGAAATTTGGAATGAAAAGTAAGTTTTTTGTTGATAATAATAAGAAAGTAGCAACAAATAAGTCTGTTGGTAATGCATGAAACAACTTTGTTAAGAATAATAATAACAAACATAAGTTCTATGGGGTTCAAAATGATAATTCTAGGGTTGGAAATAAATCCGAGCCTAGAAAGGGACCTGTAGGAGGCTATTATATTTGTGGAAAAGATCATTATGTAAATTAATGTCATTTGAAAAAGGATGATCATAATTAGTAACACAAGATACAAGCTACATTAGTGACAAGTAGGCTGAAAATAGGCCATGGCCATAGAGGTTTTGGGTAAATTATTTGGCATACCTTTAACTATTCTTTTTGATATTGGAGCTACTAAATGTTGTATTTCTAGTAAATTAACATCAAAATTAAAAATAAAAGATGGAAACATGGATAAAACATGGACTGTACATTATGGAAACAATGTTGTTCATATAGTTAGTATGTGTCTTTTTGGAGCAGTCATTGAATTACCTAATTTTTCCATTGAAGTTGATCTTTATGTTGCACCTTTGGGGTCTTATGATGTAATCATAGGTGTTAATTGGTTAGCTGAACATAAGGAAAAAGTTGATTGTTTTGAAAAAATATTAGTTTTTAGATAATCTGTAGAAAACAACAGCGATTTATGGTGTGAAACGTGAGATTTCTGTGAGAAAATTGTCAGCTATACAACTTTAAAAAGGCCAAAAATAAAGGTTGTACCTTATATGCAGTAAAGATTGTAGAAACAACTGAAGAAAATAGTGATGTCATGGAACGATATCCGTTGTTATGAAACTTTAGTGATGTTTTTCTAGAAGAGTTACCAGGTCTTCCACCTAAAAGGGAATTTGACTTCATAATAGAAATCAAGCTTGGAACCGAGCCTATTTCTAAGGCACCATATCGAATGACTACTATAGAATTAGTAGAGCTTAAGGCTCAATTGTAAAGAACTTTTGTCTAAAGGTTTGATTAGAATGAGTGTTTCACTAGAGCACCAAGAATATTTGTGAAAAAGAAGGATGAAATACTTAGATTGTGCATTGATTACAAGATGTTAAACAAAACAACAATCAAGAATAAATACCCACTCCCTAGAATTGATGATCTATTTGATCAAATGCTTGGAGCATTGGTATATTCTAAGATAGATCTTTGATCTAGATATCATCAATTACAGATTAAGGATGAGGACATTCATAAAATAGCTTTCAGAACAAGGTATGGACATTATGAGTTCATGGTTTTACCTTTTGGATTAACAAATGAACCTACAAATTTTATGAATTTAATGAATAATATCTTTCAAGAATACTTGGACAAATTTTTGCTCATATTCTTTGACAACATTCTTATATATTCTAAAAGTATAAAGGAACACCATGAGCATTTAAAGATAGTTTTAGAAATTTTGAGAAAGAGACAGTTATATGAAAAGCTATCTAAATGTTCTTTCTATGACACAAAAGTGCACTATTTGGGACATGTAATAAGTAAGAATGGAATTGTTGTAGATCCTTATAAAATTGTAGCTATAACTAAGTGGCCTGCACCTAAGAATGTACATGAAGTTAGAAGCTTCATGGGACTTATAGGTTACTATAGAAAATTTGTAAAAGATTTTTCTAAGGTGGTTGCACCAATAACTTCATTACAGAAAAAGGATAAGAAGTTTGTTTGGAATGAGAAATGTGAATCTGCATTTAGAACTTTGAAGGAACAGTTAACTTTAGCACCTATTCTAGCTGTACTAGATCCTAATGGAGATTTTACTATTGTAACGAATGCATCTGGGGAAGGTCTAGGAGGTATTTTGTTACAAAATGATCATGTCATAGCTTATGAAAGTAGAAAAATAAAGTTACATGAGTCTAATTATGCTCCACATGATTTAGAGATTGCTTCCATTATCCATGCACTACAAGTTTGGAGGAATTATCTACTTGGTAAACCTTTTGAATGAAAAATTGATCATCTTGGGCTTAAGTATATTTTCACTCAGCCAAATCTAAATGCAAGAAAATGAAGATGGTTAGAGTTTTTGTCTCAATATGATTTTGACATCAATTACATCAAACCTAAGGAAAACATAGTGGCTGATGCTCTAAGTCATAAGAAGCACATTTATGCTCTTATAACATTGAGAACCAGTCTAAGGATGAAGTAAAAAGTGTTACGAAATATGACTCTTACTTTCAACAAGTAAAAATGGTGCTTGTTACAGATCCAAATGATGTGAGGTATAAAGGTTTTCATTTTGAAAATGAAGGAATCTTAAGAATTGAAAACAAAGTATACATACCTTCGCTAAATGATTTAAGAAAGAAATTGTTAGAAGAATTTCACAATTCACCTTTTTCTGGACACCCTGGTATTACAAAGATGCTTGTTGATATAAGACAATAATATTTCTGGAAGGGGATGAAAAAGGACATTATTGATTTTGTGACACATTTCTTAGAATGTCAATGTGTTAAAGCTGAACATATGCATGCACTGATTTATTGTATCCTCATAGCATACCATAGTAAAAATGACAAGTAATAAGTAGGGATTTTGTACAAGGGTTTCCTATGTCAAGAAATAAACATGGAATTATTTTGGTAGTTGTTGATAAACTAACAAAGGTAACACAATTCATTCTTTGGTAATTTGAAGGATGATTCTCTTGTATTGGCTAAGATATTTTTACATGAAAATTTCAGATTACATGGAGTACCTAAATTAATCATATCTAATAGAGATCCTAGAATGATGTCAAGGTTTTGGAAAACACTTAATGTAGCTCTAGGAACTAAGTTAAATTTTAGTTTTACGTATCATCCGGAAATAGATGGACAGACTCAAAGAGTTAATCAAGTTTTAGAGGATATGTTACGAATGTATTGTATGGATCAACAGTATAAGTGGGAAGAATATCTTCCACTAGTTGATTTTTCTTATAGTAACACATTTCATGCCTCTCTTAAGATGGAACCTTTCGAAGCATTATCCAGAAGAAAATGCAGAACCCCCATTAGTTGGGACAACATTGAAGATAGAGAGGAAATTGGACCTTAAATCCTTACGGAAATGGAATAGCAAGTTAAAATGATTTGTGAACGTTTGAAAGAAGAAAAATATAGGAAAAAGAGTTATGTTGATTTAAAGTGGGTGGACAGGAAATTTGAACTTGGTGAGAAGGTCTTTCTTCAGGTTAAACAGAAAAAAAACTCTATAACTTTTGGCAAGGCTGCCAAGTTATCACCTCGTTACTTGGGACCCTTTGAGATAGTTGAAGTAATCAACCCTGTAGCTTACCATTTAGCATTAACTCCTATTTTGTCACGAATACATGATGTTTTTCATATTTCTTTTCTTAAGAAATACATTTCAGATTTATCACATTTGTTAAATTGGAGTTCCTTGTAGGTCGAAGACCTAGGAATAATCATGGTTAAACCCATACAAGGTTTGGAAACTCATTAATTGCATTTAAGAAATCATGAAATAAGTCAATGTAAGGTCTAGTGGGACCAATTTAATGAAGAAAGTACAACCTATGAAAATATGGAAGATATGAAAATTGTTTTTACATATTTATTTGATTATAATTGACTATGATGACTCATAAAAATTTGTGATTTTATCTTTATATGTCAATAAGTCTCCCAATTTTGGGTAGATAACCATTTAGTTTTTAAAAATAAATAGCTATGTGAATTCTAATTTCTGGAACTTTATATTTTGATATTGTTACAAAAATATGTTAAGAAAGTGAATAAAAATATTATTTGTAATGGAATGGTCAAACATAAGACAATCATCGGGACGATGATTCTTTTTAGGAGGGAAGTATGTAACACCTTTGAAAAACAATTATATTCCTCTTTTGCATTATAAGCGTTCACATGTGATTTTCTTGAATAAGGTGTGTTTCCTTGATTGTTGAAAATCATGCTTGTTATGGATAAATCATTTCTGCTCTTGGATTCATTGGACTGAAATGATATGGCTTGCAAGAATCCATTTTCACTTCTTGAAGATGAGTTGCAATCTGGTTTTGAGAGTTGATAACTTATCTCTTTTAACTGACTCATCCTTGGATCAATTCCAATGATCCAAGGAATGTTTTAAATATCCTTACCAGACTGAATGGTAAATTGGCATTCATAAGTGTGAGAGACATAGTGACTAAACTTTTGTGTGTTACAAATTCTTTGGTCTTGTAAGAACATGCCTTCATTTGGTTGTTTATTTGTGCTTGGAACTTTGGGATTGATCTCTTCAAGACATTTAATCGCATAAGAAAAATAAATCCTTCTTCATAGCTATGAAGGGAATCTAAATCCTAAAACCTAAAGGATTATCCGAACAAGTATTCTAAACTAGGTAGATGCACCTACTTCCTAGCTTTGTCTACTTATTTGGGTTACAATCTAACCTAAGCTTCTTATTCTATTTTGTTGGGATGGCGTCCTAACCTAAGTTCTTGTGCTAAATGAATAAGGGAGAAATTACTAAGGTAATGCTAGGCTATTTTAACCTAATACCTAATACTATATGGTTGTGAATTTGATCTAACCTAAGGTGGAAATTACTTATGAAATGATTTTGACTAAACCTAAGGTTATAACCTAAGTTTTGGGAAATCTATCCTAAACTATTAAAAGGGAACCTAGGGTTGCATGGCATTATGATGACGGTTCAAATGGCATTTATTTGATGTTATTTGGTTAAATGAATGGGAGGTACATCTAGTTTTGGAAAAGGAAAGTGAAATTTATTGGAAGCATATGTGGAGGCTTCACTAAAGTTGGAAATTTGTGCTTAAGTGGAGATAACATTCGCCAGTTTTAGGAGGTGGTGGAAAGGAGAGATAGGTGAGAAATTGAGGAATAATTTCATTAATGAACCTCAGGTTTTGTGTGTAAACCATCTTGGAAATAAGGAAGGAGGGTTTGTTGGAGGTTGTTTGGTCTTACATGCCTTGCAATTTTTTCTCTGCATGGAGCTATTTGGTTCTTCAAACCAGCAGTTTGACTTTTACTTTGTGGCTATTTTTGGTTTCTTTGGTCTATTTTTGATCCAAGGAAAGTATATGAGGCATTGGAAGAAAACATGTTTAGTTGTTGACTTTTCATGGAGGAGAAAAAGAGTTGGAAGCTCGGTTAGAAGTATCTTTCGAATTGTGAAGCAATATCGGCATGCTAGGCTTTACCCATTAAGATTTCTTGCTTTCTTCTAAATGATTCATTAAAACAATTCCGCTCTCATGAGATAAATGTTTGTATGTTTTGTCTAGTTATTTACTTACTTGGTTGTAAGAATCTCTATGATTTTTGGATATGAATCCATTGCATGATAATGTTATCCTTTGGAAACTCTGTGTGTGCAAGATTCAATGGTGATATGCATGTAGAAATTGTATTCTAAGCTTACGTGTTCTAAACTCGTATTCTAAGCTTGTGTATTCTACACTTGCATTCGAAGCTTTGTGTTGTTAGAAACTTGTGTTTGAAAATTTATGCTTAGCAATGAACTCGTATTCAATACATGTTGGTTCTAAACTTGTATTCGAAGCATTGTGTTTGGTTCTATACTTGTATTCTGAGCTTTTCATTTTACTCATATTCAAGGTTTTGAGTTGCTTAGAACTCATATATGAGACTATCTACTCGAAAAATATTGAGAGAATAGTTTTGGTTTAAGTTGATATGGTAATCTCTTTTGAGATCTTCTCCTTAAAGCTTCTTGAGTTTGGAATGGTTGTGGTACTTCTGTCCTAGAATTTACCACTTTCTTTGAACTTGCAAGGGCGTGTAAATATGGAGGATATTCTTCTCTCCTCTACTCTGAGAAAACGCATGTCTTGTTGAAGGCTTGACTATTTTGTTTGAAGGTTAATGGACCTTTTATGGAAACTTATCCAGTTCAATATTGTATTGTTACTAAGTTGGTTTGAAATAGAGCTCATTTGAAATAGTTGATAATGGTTCTTGAAGTTTATAGATATGCATTGAGCATGCTTCTTCTTATGTGAGTTGATTGGAACAAATACATTCTATGTCTCAATCTTTATGAACTAGTTGGAACTGTGAGTCTTTTTGTTCTAATTTTGGATTCTATCAATTTTGAGGGTAATATGAGACCTTTCTTAACTTAAATGCGTGTTGGGTTTCACACTCTCTTTCAGATCCTTTTTAATTGATTTATGGGATTTTAAAGGAAAGAAGAGTTGAATACTCTCATGTACTAAATCTTGTTGGTAGGATTTAATACTTTTGGTTTGGGATTGTTTCATATAATTTTTTCTTACTTGGATCACGAACTATATGTTCTTTTGTATTGAGTTGTTTAAGTCCTTGTGTTTGGATCTCAGTTACTTTTGAGTTCGTGAGTATTTTGGAAACCTTGCTTAAGATTAATACTGGTGTTGAGTTTTAGTATTGTCCTATAAAATCATTTGAATGAATTTATAGGTATTTAAAAGGAGAATAGAATGGATTTGCCTTGTAGACAATATTTTGTTTATTATTCATACTTGGGACTGTATTGTGTACTCCTTTCTATTCGAACTTGTGTTTAAATAAAATGGAATAGATGAACCAGGTTGTATTGATTTAGTAAGGGAAACTAGAAATATTGCTTTCTATGAACTGTGTGTTTGGTTTTGTGTTCTCTCTTGGGAACTTGTACAAGAAATTTTGAGTTTGAAATAGAAATGGGAATTCATTTGATAGTCTAAATGAAATGAATTCTTGATTGGATCTTTTATATTTGAGATCCTTTAAATTTTGTTAAGATAAGTTCACTTGATCAAAATTCTCTATAGCATGACTCTCTTCTTGGTTGTAGAGTGATTATTCTCTTAGACCTGCTTGAATTCTTGGGTTCTATCTTTCTATCCTTTTTGTCTTGTAGGAAATAGTGAGAAACCACTCTTCTGAGATGGAAATTTCCTTGTGGATTGTTTAGTCTACTTTGTACTAAGTCATTTGTTGTAATGATGTGGAAAGAGAATAGTTGAGTCAAGTCTATAGAAGAGAAAATGTAATCATGTTTAGACCGACTGCTTTGTTTGAATGAGTCACACTACTTTTAGGATTCTTGTCCTAGTTGATGTCTCCTTAATGTTGAATCCTTTTATTAAATTCCTTGAATGAAGCACTTATGTGGTAATTAGTTGAGTACTTTATGAACCTATTTCTGTCTTTCAAAGGATTAGTGAATGGTGGATGGTATGTGTCTTGATTCTTCTTATTATGTTTAAGTTGTGGGATGAATCATTCCAAATATGTACTATGCTGGAAGCTAAATATTTTTGTTCATAGTAAATATAAATTTGGTATTTCAATTCGAATGAATTATGAAATAATTAGACGATATGATTTGTTGGTTGTTTAAAAATTAATTGATAGGATCAATTAAACTATATACGTTATAATGCGCTTATTGTTTATTATATTACGCTCTTTTATTAAAAGTGAATTAGGAATCATCATTTTCACTTCTTTTCTAGTTGTTATCATTTATGCTTATTTGTATGATACTTATTAATTATTTCATTAAAGCGAGTTGTTTTAATGGAACAATTAGTGGAATGCACTTAGTTTTGATGCTCAATGTTTATCATGCTCGATTCAATGAACTCGACCCATGCTAGAATTATTTGTAGATGGACATCGTAAATGATAAAAGAAGGAAAAAACTTGTATGATGTATTGATTTATTTAATTTTGGATCTTATGTAAAGAATGTCAATTCATTCTTGAGTTGTATTGGAAAAGAAAAGTGATGTTCTTTTATGATCTTAATGCTGATTGACATGTAGTATGCCTAAAATGCATAGTCTTTTAAATGTATATTTTATCATGATGAATTGAAAGGTTTGGAGACTGACTCTAATTTGTGGTATAAATTCTCTTGTACTTTATATGAAGGAAATAGTAGTGAGATCTTTTCGATATTCTTTATATCTATTATAATGAAATAGATAAAAAGGTTATGTTAAACTATAAGAGTAATGAATGATAAAAAGGTTATGTTAACCCTAACATCTATCCATGTAGAGGAAGACTCTTCCCCTCTCATAAGAATGAAAAATAAATGGAATGGTGGTTATGATCTTTAATCCTTGCGCTTTCATTTATAAAAATAAACACTAGCTGAATCAAGGTGAATGATACACCTTCTTTGGACAACTAAGCTACATTAAAAATTAACCGTTTGATGTTGATTCCATGTTTTTGGGGATTACTTGCTTGTTAGGCCATGATAATGAACATCAATGCAAGCATGAGTTAATGAAGTTCTTAATATCAAATCTAATTAATTATGGATAAAGAACTTATTGAATGTTAGAATTAGGGTTAGGCTTAGTTGCTACAATCGAATCTTAATCCAATTCAATTATGAATTTAATGACCTCTAAGGGGTATGTACATCATGGAGGATCAGTTCTAATGGATGATGGCACATGCCAACTAGAGGACTGTAATTTTGTTAAGACAAAGGGCTTCTCAAGGATACAAAGTGTTGCAATTCACATGTACAACACCCTTATATATTTGTTCATCTAGATCTACGCACATCCGGAATTGAACTTAGTTTCTCTCTAGGTCAAGTTAGTAGCATGTTTAGAATAGGAGTAGTTTTTATGACTCAGGGTACCTTGGCACATTCGGTCGACTTAGGTCAATCGAGTATGCCCATATACCTTAAGTCATCATGAGTTTCTTCTTATAACAAATTATATTGCTAACCTGGGCTAGGATCAAACCTTGGGCAAGTGGACTAACATAAGTTAGTAAAGACAATTCTAGATAATAGAAGAGTGATGTGAAGGACATATTCTGAAATGATGAGTATGCCGTATAGGAATAGTAACATGAATAATATGTTGAAAATATTTGGCCAAAGTATCACATGCGGCTAGTTACGTTATCTTATGTAGCCTAGTTTAAAGAAACATGATGTCAGATGAATATTTGTAACAAATATTGAGATAGGTTCTTTAAATAGATCACTCAGTACCTAGAATAGGGTAGGAAAACTAAGTATATGATGTATACATAAATTATTCTATACTTTTAGAAAAACAAGAGAGACCGGTTTATAACCGAGTCATGGAATGAGAGATCGGTAAATTAATGAGTCATTACAGATTGTATATGGTTATCTGTTATGAGATTTATTGGCATGGAATGTGTGTGCTAAATGATGTCTTTATTTCACCTCAATCTAGAGAATTTCTTTGAATATTGACTAAATGAGATAAGGGTAGAGGGCTAGGATGAATACTTGTTAAAATGATGGTTGTAGGTTGTTGCACACGTATGACTTCTTGATACATAGTTGATCGTAAGAGCTTCATTTTGGCTAGGAGGAACTACTTAAAATAGAAAAAAGACCACCAAATAAAATTTAAACAATATATGCAGTGGACTGCCTAGCGTATGCTAGATTCGAGAAGTGTGATACTCCCTAGATGGTTGTCAATCCACTGTTTAAAACTACTCAATGTTAACAATAAGGAAAAATTATATTGTAGTTAAAATTATTTAGGTATCTCATTCACTGCAATAAGCAAATTCATTCACAATAGGCTAAGCTATTACTAAATTTGAAGGTTAGGGTCTATGTTAGTGTCTTGGTACTAGTTAGGTATTATTCTAGGTTGTTCTTGGTATTTGGTGGAGGTTTTAAGCTTTGTTCTTGGTTTGAGGGTAAACACGGAGAGACCAACGTTAGTCTGGTATGACCGATGTCAGTTTAGCTTAACCAATGATGGTTGTGGGTAGTTGGCATTAGATGTGGTGGGGTAAAGGAAACCCAATAAAAAACTAATGCGAGGGTAGATCTAAAGCAAAATAAAAATGAAAAGGGAAATGGCAAGGTCTATGTAGGTATTAGGTATACTTAGGGATCTCTAAGAACTAGGTATGGGAAGTTCAATGGTATGGGTGAAAGAATGGTCAAGTTTACATAAAGGTAAATGGTGGGGGAATAGGAATGGGTGTAGAAACCAATAACAAAAGTAAAAGAGTCTACTTAAATGATAATGGACAAGTGCTGGTTAACAAAACACTTACTGTTATATGAGCTTGATGTCTGGTTGGCAATAACAAGTATTACAATGGAAGGAGCTTGGTGTGGTGCCGACACTTGCCTGGATGCTCCCGTGAAGGCAAATGGAATTGTGATTGCTTTTGATGTTTGTTTTGGATGCTCTCATGTGCGTATGAATGTTGGTTCTTCTTGCATATAACTCTAGTTTTGTCTCTTCCTCTCAGAAGATGTGCTAACCTCAAAATAAGGTTGTTTAGGGGATTAAATGGTAACCGATGATGGTTAGTGGTCGATTGGTAGTGGTTTAGGGTAACTCGATGTTGGTTAGGGTCAAATTTTCTAGGTGTTCTAAAATGGGCAGATCCCCTTGATTTTCTTGGATCTCATTGGTTTTCTTCCATGGATTAGAATAGAATCTTCCTTTCTAATATGGGGGAATGTGGTTAGAGGGAATGTAGGCTTTGATTTTTAGGGTTTAGGTAGGTCTTAGTTAGTTATGGCAACATACTAAGAATAGGTCTTAGGGTGAGGTGGCTAGATGAGGTTTATAGGTGAGGTGGATGGTGGGCATTATCCAATTAGGATATTTTAAATAATAGATATTATGAGATCATGAATTAATTTATTCAAATTAATATTAGAGTGGGGTGAAATGGGCCATGGTTAGGTGAGTGTGTTTGGGTTGGTTATTTTATCGAGGGACCAAGGGGAGTATACATTTTGCCCGTTTTTGTTGTGTACCTTGTATTGGTAAGCAACGCTAACAAAAATAAGATGTGGTTGCCCCATGTGTGGGTGAAGGTGACCCCCTCAAACTAGGAACTGATGAGGCGGAAGGAAGAATCGATGAGTGGTTTGATAAAAGGTGAATGTGATGAAGAAGAAGGTGGGAAATGAGGGTAAAAAGGGGAAAAGGTCTACTTAGGTAATCTAGGTAATGGGTCAAGGTAGTAGTGATACCAATGTATGCACACGTATAAACTCCAACACAATACCAAGTTTAAGAGAAGGAAAACTCTACATTGTCTAAGGTCGATAGGTTTATCCAAACAAGGTTCAGGTGATTCCGATATCCAAGGTAGAGGATATGGTAAGGAAACATGATGTAGGTTAGGTGCAGGAATGTTTAGGTATGTTATGGTACACCAAAGGTTGGGTCAGGATAAATGGTCATGGCTAGAGGCAAGGTAAGGTCAGTATTCCAATCAACACAAGTAATAGTGCCATGCAATGTATAATGAGCACATGAGGTCACAGGTCACTAACGATGTTCCAAGTCCCAGTATCTAGGTCACGACATGGGTAGGGCTGAGGTATGGGTAAAATAATGAGTCCCCAAATGATGACAAAGTGAGGGGGTAAATGATAAGGTCAAGAAGATAAAATGAAGTGTCCAAGTGAGGTGTGGGTGAGGTAAAAAGGATTCAGGTCAAAAATTGGGGGTAGGGGGTAGGAAAAAGACTAAGCAGGTAAACCCGATGACAATTTTAAGGAACCGATGCGATCACAATGGACCAACCACTATAAGCTAGGGCACATGACCAATGTCGATCAAGGTAAAACCATTTCTGGTCAAGTTGGGTAGGTTATTAAAAAGAAAAATTACCATGTTTTACAAATCATTTTCCTTTTACCAAAGTGGGGAAATAATAGATGATAGAGAGAAAAGTGGAAAGTGTCTATGCGGAATGGAGAGCTGAGTTAGGGAGTGGTGTAGTGGGTGATTGGTAGTGGATAGGCGGGTCCATGAGATTAGATTGATCAATTCGGTTAGTTAGAGGTGAGACAGTTTATTGGGTGATGGTAGAGGCAGGAGAGGGGTTGGGTTGACCTTTGGTGCAGCGGCCCAACATGCCACCATGGTGACGACAACGTGATGAGTTAAGATTCAATTCTATTCTTTGTTTTATGTGTTAGATTGAATTAGGTAAGGATTAGTTGATGGCGGTGGGGATAGATTTTCTATCTTATGGAGAGTACAGGAACAATAGGCCTCGAGTGAGAGGACCAGATCCTGTACCCATAGCATGGAAGAGCAGAGGGGGCCCTCGAGTCCTAAGATAGGATCAGGGTGAGGAAACTATTTCATGGAGACTAGCTCCAGGAAGGATCCGAGGAGGAGACAGGAGAGACCGATACAGAGGATATCAAACATGATGATGCCTAATGTATGTCTCTCCTTTTTGATGTAGTTATTCATTTTTGATATATATCAGCCTACGTGCCAAAGAGATTGAGGATGTATATGATATTTTTTTTATGTTTGATCATATATCGTCCTACGTGCCAAAGATGGTGAGGTTGTATATGAAATTTTGAGATATTTTTTTATATAAACCGGTCTGCGTGCCGAAGATATCGAGAGTTATGTATATGGATACATATGTTTGGATGTTTTTATTTATAGATATGATGGTAGTTTCAACATGATGTATCTATGTTGATGGAATTGGATTATTATGCATAGATAGAGTCATGATAGGTGTGTTAGGCATGGTGGAGTTAGGGCATAGGCATGGTTAATCTAGGTTGTGGTTTAGGCATGGATTGAGTCAAGTCATAGGCATGGATTGAGTCATGTCCTAGGCATGGATGGAGTCAGGTCATAAGCAAGGATGGAGTCAGGTCATGGGAATGGATGGAGTTAGATTGGTTTATAGATGGTTGAGTTGAAATGGGTTGAGTATGTAATTTAATAATTTGTGTAATTAATGATTATATGGGTCATGTTTGAGAAATTTTATAGTAACATGCACGATAATGGTAAAGTAATGGTAGACATAATGAATATAGGTTTGATGATGATAAAGGTGTAACATTCCTATTTTAAGACTTTAGAAACAAGTGAATTTTTTTATTTTTTTATTTTTATTTAGTAATGTTCCTTGTTTTGTTAGAGTAGGTATTTACCTTAGCTCATGTTCACCTAGGTACATTATTTACCTTTATTGTATTTATCCTCACCCACTTATGTGTGTGGATATATTTTTTTATTTACTTAGATATTAGGATATATTATCTAGTTTTTAGATATAGTTCTTTCCTAAATCTATGGTATTAGACTAGATCCTTGACTAGATGTTTAGTTCTCTCATACGGAATTTATGGACTGATGACTAGTTCTTTCCATGATTTATGGCTTGATCTACGACCTTGATTTGGTTCTTAAATTGTTATTCCTTGCCTATATAAGCAATGTCCGATTCTCATTGTATTTCATTGAGTTCCATAATAATATATGATATTGCTACTCATTTGTTTGCAAAGGTTTATGAAAATTTATTCTAGCGAATTACTTTCATCTTATTGATCGTGATGTTTGATTATCATCTGTGTTCTTGGCTTGGTATGATTTGGTTACATTCCTTTTATGTTCTAAATACGTAATTTAGAACACACATTCCAAAACAACCATTCTTATAACAGATAACCATATGCATCTGTAATGACTCGGTAACCTACCAATCTATTCATTTCATGACTCGGTAAACTACCGATCTATTCATGTTTAACACTAAGTATTAAATAATTTTTGTATACTACGTATACTTGGTTCTCTTACCCTATTCTGGGTATTGAGTGATTTGTCTAAGGAACCTAATTGAATAGTTGTTACCAATATTCATCTGCATCTTGATCCTTATACTAGGCTACAGAGGACAACGCAACTAGCAGCTTGTGATACTTTGGCCAAAGATTCTAACATACTGTTCGTATTACTTATTCCTTGATAGAATACTCATCAATCTAGAATACATCCTTCACCCCCACTCTATTGTTATCTTGAAGGTCCTTTACTGACTTCCATCAGTCCTCTTGCCCAAGGTTTAACCCTAGTTCTCGTTAACATCATAGGTTATGATGAGAAGAGCTCAAAAGGACTTATGATATATTGGCGTACTAGGTCAACATAAGTCAACCATGTGTGCCATGGTAACCTGATTCCTAGAGGGATACTTTGTATCATAACTACGCTACTTCTCAGTCCTACAAAAAAACTAAGTTCAAGCCCAAAAGTGTGTAGATCTAGACGATCAATGCATAAGGGTGTTGCCACATGTCAACTACAATATTGTATCCTTGAGAAGATCCTAATCTTCTCAAAGGTACAACCCTACAATCGGTATGTGTCAGCAACATACAAAACAGCCTCATCAAGATATACATACCCCTAGGAGATTATTAAAGCTTAATTAATTTGGTTTCTTAAAGGCAGATTTCAGCAACCCTGCCCAAACTCTAATCCAACTCTCCCTAAGTTCTTTTCCAAATCAGGTTCCATTAACCCTTGCATAACTTCCTTAACTTAAGATTTCTTTTGATGTTCATTAACTTTGGCTTATCAAGCAACTACCACGAAGAAAGGACAACAACCTCTTAAGTTCCATTATATGTAACTTAACTATTCAAGAAAGTGTAACAACCACCGAGGTTGTAACTTAGTAGACTTTATTAAATGAAGTCTAATGAGTATATAACATATCTTACTTCTTGTTTAATTTTTCATAAGAGAGGAAGAGACTTCCTCTTCATATTTAAGTTCTTAGGGTTTACACACCCTTTATGTCCTTTACAAATTTCATAGTTTCCATTGTAAGTTCATTACACATTACTTTAATAGTATGAGACGTTTTAATAGGATCATTGAAATTCTGCAACTTATATAGTTGCATCACAAATAGGGAATTACTCTGAATCCCTTTTTCCTACTTATCCAAGAACACTCATTGAAACATATAAATAACATGAAGAACATCAACAGAATAAGATAAAGATACAAGATAATTTACATAATCCATGCAATTAAATTCTCATTCTATATTTCCTTTTCAAAACTTATGCATTTCAAACATACTGCATGACAACAACCTTCATTCAAAAGAGAATAACTTTTGCTTTTCAATGCAACTTAAGAACAGATCTGAATTCTTCACAAGAATCAACTTAGATCAGCCAATGCATCATATAAGTTTTTGCCTTCTTTTATCACTTATGAAGTCCATCTGCAAAAAATGCTAGCACGGGTCATTTCAATGAACTAAGCATGATAAGCACTAAGCGTTAAAATGAAGTGCATTCCACTAATTTTTCCAATAAAAACAACCCTACTTTAATGAACAACAAGTAATTCATACTCCCTAAGCATAAGTAATATCAATAAAAAGAAGAGCAATATTAAATAGAAAAGAATATAATCTATAATACCGGTCTTATAAATTAAAGTATAATTGATCCCATCAATTATCTTTACCAAACAACAAAACATAACATATCATTGTTCCAATCCTACCAAATATAATACAACACATATCTTTACTACAAGATACAGGAGTGTTTACAGCATATTCCCTCTTGGATGTTTCATCTAACTTTCAAGTAAAGAAGAAGAAGAGAAAGCATTCCATTTGCCAAAGTACATATCCTCAGCAAGGTTGAAACAGTTTATATCATGATTTAAACTATTCCTTTAAAGGTTCTCTATGTTAAAATTCAACATTTTAAAATATTCTTCAAAACAGATCCAAATGAAAGAAAATCCAAGAAGGAATGATGGATTAACAGTCAACAACCAGTTTGTAAATTCTTTCTACCAACCTATCTTCAATCTCTATCTACTTCTTTTTAGTCAAATGACTAGTATGAAAAGACTAATAAACATTGATTCCCTTTTTCAATAAGAATAAAAATCAGGAGGTTCCAACCAACGAACTTAACCCAACTGCATTAGAAAAGGAGACCTATCAGAATATGATCCCAATTTATAATCATTTCTTTACAACTTATTTACACAGTTTTACCTCCTCTCATGCATACAGTTTAAGCTCATGCAATAGTTCCAAGGAAAGAGAACAAGATCAACTTAAAGGAAAAAGAAAACTAAATGCTACTTTCCCTTCCAAATCTTCACATTAAAATGCCTGAATTCTGCAATCCATTGAAACATTGTAATAATGAAGTTCATACACAGTCCAAGGATAGTAGGTTTCTCAGTGTATCTGTTAAAGACTTAACAATATTTTATTGGACCAGAACAACCTGAAGATAAGAAGGAAGCAGGTTAACATTTCTCTTTCCTAGAACCCTTTACTATCAAATAGTGAAGTTCCATCAATCCTTACCATTAACTTTCTCTTTTAAAACTCGATAATAAAACAGTGAAGTTCAAACACAACCCGCAATCAATTTTGAATCATAATCAATCTTCCAAGACATAACATTCATTTATTAGACCCAACAAGAGGTAAGAATCTGAGTAGTTTCTAACACTCAGGAATTCCCAATAGTTCAATCAAAGTAGAACCATCTCAATGGTATGCAAACGCATCCCTACAAGAACTACATATTGGGTATCCAACAAAAGACAACATCAACATTAAAAATAATACATACATTCAAGACTCAAATACAATTCTGAGCACAATGCAAAGCATAAACGCCATCGAAGGATCAAGACCATTCAAATACTTATAACCAAGTTCAGGTAACAACATGTTCCCTCAATAGTTTATAAAATAATCAAAGACTATAATATCCGAACCAACACATCGTTCAGGTTACCATTTCAATTAAAAACACCAAGTAACAAATTGATTGTACAGTGATGCATCTCAATATCACAAACATGATTTCATAATACACCAGCACCGTAATACTAGGCTGAGTACAATGAAACTGCATACATACAGTTCAGAGTAAGAAAAGAGCTTCCCTTCCTAGTTAACATCGAATCAAACCCATTTTCCCAACTTCAAATGGAAAGTAAGATGCTTGATAGAGCTCAGACCAAACAACTACAAACATGAAGTTGAGTTCATAATGAACCTACAATAATAGTTAAATAGTCATAAGGAAATAGTTCACAAGCACCATGCCTTAAGCGGCTTCAAACAACAATACACTTTATCCAAGATAACAAACCCAAGTTTCAAGTTTGATATGGGTTCAACAATAGTCACAGTGTTCGTAAGATGGAATACAAAAACCAAGTCATATATGGTTTTTCCAGTGCATGCAAATTTTATAATAGTCAAAGCTTCCACAAGGTGAGATACAAAAACAACAAGCCATATATGGATTTATTCACAGTCCATTTAACTATGAAATAAAATGCTAACACCATAGAGCTAAAAATCTCTATAACGGTTCCATCCACCGAAACAAGTTTCCAATCAAATAGTTTGAACCAGTTTGTAAGTATCCATAAGAACTAGAGTTGCTTACCAGCTCAGTTCATAAAACACAAGTTTGCAAATATTAAACTCAACAAATACAAGCAGATCCCAGTAACAATTTTAGGCCGCTAAAGAAGTCGAAACCAACAACTATTTCCAACCACTGAAGAAGCTAAACAGAGTTACCTAGGTTTTGTTCACGTATGCACAGTTCCTTTGAGAAAAAGGCAATGCAAAAATAAGCTTCCAACAGAATCATGTATAACGTAGATTTAAAAACCCAGAATGCAAGTTTTACAAAACCCATCAAACAATTAACTAGATAAGCATGAAATGCACAAAATCATCAGAGCAAAGTTGTTTTAATGAAAACACTTAGAGGAAAGAAAAATATTTTAATAGTTAGGGCCTATCATGCCTGATAGTGTCGTTGTAAAATTGAAGAAGAGCTCTAGTCAAACTCATTTCTTCTCCTCTTCTCCACGAAAGATCAAACAACCAAGATACTTCTTCCATAATGCTTCTTATACATTCCACGAAATGAAAATAGATTTGAAACCTCCAAAATAGCCATGCAGTGTAGTTTAAACTGCTGGTTCGAAAAACCAGAGTGCATGAAGAGAGAAAATTGGAGAGCATGTAAAATGAAACAACCCAACAAAAATCCATTGGCATGCCTACCTAGGCAGTTTGGGCTCAACAAACAAAAACAATTAATTTCATTTACTCCATATCTCCTACTATTCTTCCTTGCCACTACCTACTAATTCTGGTGATCTTCAAATCAAAAATAACATGTATTTCCATTTTTAGAGATGCTGCCACCTAAGCCTCCACCAAACCAACTAACCCCTACCAAAGCTGGTAGTCCGTATGCATTTAAAAACCTTATCAACATCATCATAAATGCCTTAGGAACCGTTGCCACTATGCATGTGACCCCCTTAAGTCCCAATTCATATCCATTAGTTTAGGATAGGTTAGATTGCTTAGGTTAGATCTTAGGTAGGATTTAAATTTATACCTTAGGATGTAACACTAATATCTAACCCCCCACCATGGCCTTAGCAATTAAGTTAGCTAATCTCAACATAGGTAAACAATTCAAAGTACCATAGTTTAGAATACTAGGTTAGGTTACAGATCAACAATTCAACCAATCCAAACAGAATAAGGAGTTTTAGGTTAGAACCAGAATTCTATCCAGTATCATAGCTTAGACAAAATACATATATATTTTACCTAGCTTAGGATCCATGGGTTAGTCCTCAATAGGATCCCGGATATCTTTCTCTTGTGTTGTGAATAGCTACATTCCCATCTTCATCAGCAATGACATGTCATGGTTGATCTTCAAGGACCCAAGTCAAACAACCTACTGAATGGAAGTGCATTCACACAAAAGTCAAAGAACTTGCAACAAAAAGTTCAATCCAAAGCGTGTAGCTTAACTCATGGAATGTCGATTTTACCATTCATTCAATAGAGTAGTTTTAAAACATTCCTTGGATCACTGAAATTGATCCAAGGATGAGTCAGATAAAAAGACAAGTTTACACTTTTAAACCAAATTGTAAATCACCTTCCAAAAGTGAAAAATGGATTCAGAGAAGTCATTCCAGTTTAGTCAAAGGATCTTAAGAGTAGAAAAGACTTATCCATATCAAGCATGATTTCCAATAATCAGAAGAACATATCCTTATAAGGAAAATCACATATCAACACTTGAATGCAAAGGAGGAAAATAACAATAGTCAAGGGTGTTACATGCTTCCCTCTAAAAGAATCATCATCCCAATGATTACATCCTTTAACAAATTACATCAAGGATAGTCAATTCATTCACTTCTCTTATCCTAAGTCAAATATTTCAAAACCTTATAGTTCCGAAATCAAGTATTAAATAAATTTTTATTCAAATCAAGTAAATATCTGCCCAAAATTGGCTTACTTAATGTCATAAAGGATAAATTCATAAAAAATTATCAGTCAATAGATTCAATTCTATTCAAATAGATATGGAAAAGTAGTTTTCATATCCTCTAGATTTTCCCAAGTTGCACTCTCCTTGTTAAACTGGTCCCATTGGACCTTACATTGACTTATTTCTTTATTTCTTAAATGCAAATGGTGAGTTTCCAGCACTCGAATGGGCTTAACCGTGATTATTCCTGGGTCTTGGATCTATAAGGAATTCCAATTCAACACATGTGATAAATTTGAAATGTATTTCTTAAGCAAAGAAATATGGAAAACATCATGCATTTGTGACAAAGTAGGTGGTAGTGCTAGACAATAAGCTACAGGGTTGATTACTTCAACTATTTCAAAAGGTCCCACATAACGTGGTGATAACTTGGCAGCCTTGCCAAAAGTTATGGAACTCTTTTTGGTTTAACATGAAGAAAAATGTTTTCCCCAAACTCAAATTTCCTGCCAACCCACTTTAAGTTAGCATAAATTTTTTTCCTATCTGCTGCTTCTTTCAAGCGTTCACGAATCATTTTATCTTGTTCCATTTCCATAAGGATTTCAAGTCCAATTACCTCTCTATCCTCAATGCTATCCCAACTAATAGGGGTTTTGCATTTCCTTCCGTAAAGCACCTCAAAAGGTGCCATCTTAAGAGAAGCATGATATGTATTATTATATGCAAATTCAACTAATGGAAGGTACTCCTCCCACTTATAATGCTGATCCATACAATACATCCGTAACATATCCTCCAAAACCTTATTTACTCTTTCAGTCTGTCCATCCATTTCCGGATGATACACAAAACTGAAATTCAATTTAGTACCAAGAGTTGCGCTAAGTGTTTGCCAAAACCTTGACCTCATTCTAAGGTCTCTATTAGATATGATTAATTTAGGTACTCCATATAATCTGAAAATTTCATGTACAAATATTTTAGCCAAAATAAGAGAATTATCCTTTAGATTTCCAACAATAAAATGAGCTACTTTTGTTAGTCTATGAACTACTACCAAAATAACATTGTGTTTATTTCTTGACATAGGCAATCCTTGTACAAAATCCATGCTTATTACTTACCATTTATACTGCGGTATGCTATGAGGATACAATAAACTAGCTGGATGCATATGTTCCACTTTTACTCATTGACATTCCAGACAATGAGTCACAAAATTTATAACATCCTTTTTCTTTCCTTTCTAGAAATATTGTTGTTTTATATCAGCAAGCATTTTTGTAATGCCAGGGTGTCCTAAAAAGGTGAATTGTGAAACTCTGTCAACAATTTCTTTCTCAAATCATTAGGTAAGGGTATGTATACTCTATTTTCACATCATAAGATTCCCTCATTATCAAAGTGAAAACCTTTATACTTTTCATCCTTTGGATCTATAGCAAACACTATTTTTACTTGCTGAAAGTAAGAGTTAGATTCCATAACACTTTTTACTTCATCCTTAAACTGAGTTCTTAGTGTTATAAGAGTAGAAATGTGCTTCCTATGACTTAGAGTGTCAACCACTCTATTCTCTTTTCCTTTAATGTAACTTATGTCAAATCATACTTGAGACAAAAATCTAACCACCTTTGCTATCTTGCATTTAGATTTAGCTGAGTGAAAATGTACTTCAGTCCAAGATGACCAGTTTTCAACTCAAATGGTTTACCAAGTAGATAATGCCTCCAAACTTGAAGTGCATGAACTATGGCAACAAGCTCTAAATCGTGTGTAGCATAATTCAACTCATGTAACTTAAGTTTTCTACTTTCATAAGCTATGACATGATCATTTTGTAACAAAATGCCTCCAAGACCCTCCCTTGACGTATCCGTTACAACCATGAAGTTTCCATTAGGATCAGGTTCAACTAAAATAGGTGCTGAAGTCAACTGAATTTTCAAATTTTTAAAAGTAGATTCACATTTATCATCCTAAACAAATTTCTTATCCTTTTTCTGCAATGAATTTATTGGTGGAGCCACTTTAGAAAAATCCTTAACAAATTTTCTATAATAACTTGCAAGGCCCATGAAGCTTCTAACTTCATGTACATTCTTGGGTACAGGCCACTTGATTATAGCTATAATTTTAGAAGGATCTACAACAAACCCATATTTACTTATAACATGACCCAAATAGTGAACTTCAGTGTCATAGAAAGAACATTTGGACAGCTTACCATATAACCGTCTCTTTCTCAAAATTTTCAAAACTATTTTCAAGTGTTCATGATGCTCCTCCACACTTTTAGAATATATGAGAATGTCATCTAAGAATACAAGCACAAACTTGTCCAAGTATTCTTGAAATATATTATTCATTAAGTTCATAAAAGCTGCAAGTGCATTCGTTAATCCAAAGGGTAAAACCGTGAATTCATAATTTCCATACCTTGTCCTAAAATCCGTTTTATGAATTTCCTCTTCCTTAATTCATAATTGATGATATCCAGATTGAAGGTCTATCTTATAATATACCGATGCTCCACGCATCTGATCAAATAGATCATCAATTCTAGGAAGTGGGTATCTATTCTTGATTTTCACTTTGTTTAACATCCTGTAATCAATACACAACTTGAGTGTTCCATCCTTCTTCTTTACAAAGTTCACTGGTGCTCTAAGGTGAAACACTTGGTCTAATCAAACCCTTAGACAAAATTTCTTGTAATTTAGCCTTAATCTCTACTAATTTTGTGGTAGTCATTCGATAAGGTGCTTTAGAAATAGGCTCAGTACCTGGTTTGATTTCAATTGTGAAGTCAAACTCCCTTTTGGGTGGTAATCCCCGTAACTCTTCTGGAAACATGTCACTGTAGTCCTGTAACTATGGATAAAGTTCCATGAAATCATTGTTTTCTTTTGTAGATTCAAAAAATTTTACTACATATAAGGTACAACCCTTATTTTTGGCCTTTTTAAGTTACATAGCTGACAATTTCCTAATAGAAATTTCTCGTTTTACACCTTGAATCTCTATTGTTTTCTACAGATCATCTAAACAACTAATATGTTTTTCAAAATAGTCTACCTTTTCTTTATGCTCTGCTAACCAATTTACACCTATGACTATATCATAAGATCCCAAAGGTGCTACATAGAGATCAACTTCTATGGAAAAGCTAGGTAAGTCAAGGATTGCTCTGAAAATACACATACTAACTGTATGAACAAAATTATTACCATAATGTACAATCCATGGTTTATCCATTTTTCTAGCTTTTCTTTTAGGTTTAGAAGCAAGTTTACAGAAATAAAACATTCAAGAGTAGCTCCCGTATCAAAAAGAATAGTTCTGGGTATGCCTAATAACTTACCAGCAACTTCAATAGGTGTAACTTGCTTTTCAACTTACTTGTTAGCTACTGCAACATGTATCTTGTGTTGTTGATTACAATCATCCTTCTTCAAAGGACATTGATTTGTGTAATAATATTTGCCACGATTATAGCAGCCTCCTACCCATTTTTGGGCTCGAAATTATTTCCAACCTTATAGTTATCATTCTGACCTCCATAGGGTTTTTTCCCGCTATTATTATTCCTGGAAAAATTGTTTCATGTATTACCAACATTCTTATTCATCACGGTTTTCTTATTAATATCGTTGGAAACTTAATTTTATTACCAAAATATTTCCATGGTCCTTTCTTAGGTGCAAGTGAAGTTGAAGAAGAGTTTGTAACTTTCTTTCGTACCTCTTCCTTGTGAATATAAATAGCCTTTAATTTCTGTTCCTACCTTATGGATTTTTCAACAACCTCTTCCATAGTGGTTGAGCTATGAACATCTACCTCTACCCCAATAATGAGATTCAACCCCATGATGAATTTTTGTATCCTGAACTTCTCATCAGTTTAATACTAAGGTACATACTTGATTAGTTTCACAAACTGTTCCCAATACTCAGTTACGGTTAACTTCCCTTGATCTAAGTTCTCAAATTCAGTCATTTTCTGACCATAATAAAGGTTTGGCAACCATCGTTTCCTAAAATAACCTTTAAATTGATCTCAGGTGATGTTAGTTTCATCAATGTTTAGCTTATCCTTACGGTTGTCCCACCATGAAGATGCTTCATGGGAAAGTTGATATGCTCCCCAAATAGCTTTTGTTTCTTCTGAGAAGTTACTCTTGTTGATCCAATTCTTAGCTCCATCACCTAATGTGGTGCCATCAAACTTAGGTGGAATTATTCTTTTTATATCATTAGTCAGTTTAGCAGCCAACCTAGCCTTTTTATTTTCTGGCTGGTAAGGCACATTAACATTGTTATTATCAACACCCATATTGGGGTTTTCCTCAGGAGGTGGCTGATTGTTATTACCAACTTCTTCCTCCTCCTCATTACCCATCACTTGTTTCTTGAGAACAATCAAACAATCTCTTATGTCCAATAGGGAAACAAGGATTTCATCAAGTATTTGGGTTGTTGCTTATCCTTCCTCAGGTGGATCATTGTTCACAACATGTCCTCTTGTCCTAACCATTTTTTGTTACAAGAAAATTCAATTTTTTATCAAATTATGGACACAATAGGTCTTAGAGCTGCAACCTTCAGCTCTGATACCAAGATGTAACATTCCTATTTTAAGACTTTAGAAACAAGGAATTTTTTTTTTTAGTAATGTTCCCTATTCTAAATACGTAATTTAGAACACACATTCCAAAACAACCATTCTTATAATAGATAACCATATGTAGTTGTAATGACTTGGTAACCTACTGATCTATTCCTTGCATGACTCAATAAACTACCGATCTATTCATGTTTAACACTAAGTATTAAATACTTTTCTATATACTATGTATACATGGTTCTCTTACCCTGCAGGTTTTGATTGATCTATCTAAGGAAACTAACTAAATATTTGTTACCAAGATTCATCTGCATCTCGATCCTTAGACTAGGCGACATATGGACAACGCAATCATCAGCTTGTGATACTTTGGCCAAAGATTCTAACATATTGTTCTATTACTTATTCATTGACGGCATACTCATCAACTGGAATATGTCCTTCACCCCCTCTCTATTGTTATCTTGAATTTTCTTTATTGACTTCCATCAGTCCTCTTGCCCAAGGTTTAACCCTAGTTATGGTTAACATTGTAGGTTATGATAAGAAGGAGCTCACAAGGACTTAGGATAGATTAGCATATTGGGTCAAACTAATTCAACCCGTGTGCCATAGTACCCTGAGTCTTAGAGGGCTACTTTGTATCGTAACTACGCTACTTCCCAGTCCTCGAGAGAAACTAAGTTCAAGTCCAAAAGTGTGTAGATCTAGATGATCAATGTAGAAGGGTGTTTCCACATGTCAACTATAGATCTGTATCCTCTAGAAGATCCTAATCTTCTCAAAGGTACAACCCTATAGTCATTGTGTTTCAACATCCTCTGAGAACAACCTTGTGAGATATACATACCCCTAGGATATTGTTAAAGCTTAATTAATTTGGTTTCTTAAAGGCATATTTTAGTCACCTTGCCCATACTCTAATCTAGCTCTCCCTAAGTTCTTTTCCAAATCAGGTTCCATTAACCCTTGCAAAACTTCCTTAACTTAAGATTTCTTTTGATGTTTGTTAACTTTGGCTTATCAAGCAACTACCATGAAGAAAGGACAACAACCTCTTAAGTTCCATTATATGTAACTTAACTATTCAAGAAAGTGTAACAACCACCGAGGTTGTAACTTAGTAGACTTTATTAAATGAAGTCTAATGAGTATATAACATATCTTCCTTCTTGTTTACTTTTTCATAAGAGAGGAAGAGTATTCCTCTTCATAGTTAAGTTCTTAGGGTTTACACACCCTTTATGTCCTATACAAATTTCATAGTTTCCATTGTAAGTTCATTACACATTACTTTAATAGTATGAGACGTTTTAATAGGATCATTGAAATTCTGCAACTTATATAGTTACATCACAAATAGGGAATTACTCTGAATCCCTTTTTCCTATTTATCCAAGAACACTCATTGAAACATATAAATAACATAAAGAACATCAATAGAATAAGATTCCATTTCTTTTGCAAAAGTACAAGATAATTTACATAATCCATGCAAGTAAATTCTCATTCTACATTTCCTTTTCAAAACTTATACATTTACAACTTATGCATTTCAAACATACTGTATGACAACAACCTTCATTCAAAAGAGAATAACTTTTCTTTTTCAATACAACTTAAGAACAAATAAGAATTCTTCACAAGAATCAACTTAGATCAGCCAATGCATCATATAAGTTTTTGCCTTCTTTTATCACTTATGAAGTCCATCTGTAAAAATTGCTAACATGGGTCAATTCAATGAACTGAGCATGATAAGCACTAAGCCTTAAAATGAAGTGCATTCCACTAATTGTTCCAATAAAAACAACCCTACTTTAATGAACAACAAGTAATTCATACTCCCTAAGCATAAGTAATATCAATAAAAAGAAGAGCAATATTAAACAGAAAAGAATATAATCTATAATACATGTCTTATAAATTAAAGTATAATTGATCCCATCAATTATCTTTACCAAACAACAAAACATAACATATCATTGATTCCAATCCTACCAAATATAATACAACACATAT